>JAWZYU010000032.1:43311495-46308995 GCA_038380435.1 Ryuthela nishihirai
GGCATTATCCTGCTGGAATATCGTATTTTGGATTACACTCAAATATGGCAGGACGACCGGCTGTACAATGTCGCTGACGTATATATTGCTATTCAGTGTACCCTGTACAAACATCAGACAAGTACGAGAGTGATAGCTAATCTCTCCCCACACCATGATGCCCGACGTGGGTCCTGTGTGTCCTGTGTGAAGCCTCTCACCTTGTCTCCTTTCAAAGCGTAAACGACCATCAGATGCTTCTAAGCAGAATCGGCTTCCATCACTGAAGACCACATACTGCTATCCTTCCCTCCAATGAATTCGTTCTAGACACCACTGCAAATGTGCTCGACAGTGACGAGGTGACAGTGTACGTATGCCTATAGTCTTGCTTCCAAAAGATGATTGCGTACCGTTCTAACTACTGCCGTCCTGATATGCCGATCCTTTCGTGCATCTGTAACTCTGTGTTTCCTGGAACCACGTCTGCAAATGTGCGAATGCTCTTCTGATCACCGACGCCACCCATCGTACCGCTACCGATACCTCTCGTCTAACGCAGTGTGCAATTTGACAAACTGCTTCCCGAAGACTCACTATACGACCACGCTCCAACTCCTAACTGAGCAAACGTTGTGGGCCTGCATCATCCAGGCATGGTAGCTTCTTCAAAGATCACTGAACAACACGACACAAGAAGAATAAATTTTTTCTTTACGCAGTAGTCCTTATATACGCGCTCCCTACATTTGCATGCTGTCAACCTCAGTGACGTCATTATTTCATCCAATGACTTTCAATCTTGGATCACGTTTCTGCTGCCCTTAACTGTTACATATTATAATATGATGTACCTAAAGGAAACCTTCTGGGTGTTCTTTTTTCAATTTCCGCCAGGATACGTACAAAAGCCACGTGCTATGGAGGAGGTCCTACCAGAATGTTTAATTTTCTTCTCCATACATATCTGTCATGAGCTACAGCTGCTGCAATTGGCCATTGTAAGCAAATTCTAGCAAGGTCCTGTTTGACATTGCCTGCCATCCTATGTCTCCCCCTTTTCCTGAAACCTTTAAGCACACTGTTCATAATCTTGTTTCCCAATCTGCAGCTGTGCATACGGACAACATGGCCAAAACCAAAGCAGTCTCTCTCTACACAATATGCTGCTCAAAGGAGGTTGATGACTCCTTTTTATAACTCTGTCATTACTTAGAGAGTCAAACCACCTAATGGTCAAGATACTGCGCAAGCATCTAGAATCAAAGGCATGAAGTTTATTGTTATCTTGCTTACAAAGGGTCCATGTTCCGCTACAATATAAAACCTTAGAAAGTACCAAAATATTTTGCAGCCTTATTTTAGTCTTTAGCTGTAAACGCCTATTTTTCCACACTCTCCATAGATTATTAAAAAACCCAGAGACAATCCCTATTCTTCTATTTATCTTATGTAGCACATCCCCAGTATCTGTTGCATAGCTCCCAAGATAATTAAACTGAGACACTTGCTGAAGAGTGCAGCCATTCAAAGCAACTGAAGCACCATCTGCCTGCCCAATTTTCATTACTTTAGTTTTTCCTATGTTTATCACCAATCCTACCCAATTAGCAGTCTCATCAACAGCTCTAATGTATGAATTCATCTCATCAACATCATTAGTCTATAGGGCCAAATCATCTGCGTAATCTAAATCAGAACATTTGAAATCTCTAGACCATTTAGGCCAAAATCTTTCCCTTGCGAAGATTTTCGCATAACAAAATCAATAACCAAACTAAATAGAAAAGGGAGACAATGTGCACCCTTGTCTAACTCCAATAGCAATGCCAAACAATCGCTACAAACCTTAGCAACTCTCACACTCGATTCAGTGTTATTAGAGAGAGCTATCATTACACTAACTAACTTGTCAGGTATTCCATGTGATCTAACGATCAACCATAAATTACGTCGATCAACACAGTCAAAAGCCTTTTGAAATCTACAAAGCTGGTAAACACAAGTTTCCGAAACTCTAAACGTTTCTCAAGAAACTGCCTAACAGGAAATATTTGATCAATACGTCCCCTACCACTTCAGAATCCAAACTGTTAACCATGCAGTTGTCCATCAAACAAATTCTTAATTCCATTAAGTATAATCATGCAAAGAACTTACCTGGAACAGAAAGTAAACTAATTCTCCAATAATTATCACAAGAACTACGATCCCTATTTTTGAAAAAAAGTAATCTTTTTCAAAATCAGGAATAATAATAGCTCTAGTAAAATCCTTAGGAACAACACCTTTATGATAAAAAATATTCAAAATTCAGTCAGCGATGTGACAAAGCAAGTGTTTCCAACACTTGTGTTGGGTCATCACCAGTGGTGATTTCATCCACCCAAGGAGGTTTATGTCGATTTAATTTAGAGATAACCAAATCAACTTCAGAATGTGATATAGGGCCATCCCTAAAGCAAGTAATGCATCTATCCTCATTACAAACAATGGGAATAGAAATAATCACATTGTTTAGAACATCTCTGAAATGTTCAGCCTACCTAGCCATCCCAGAATCCTCACCTTCAACCACCTTACATGTTTATCCACAATTCCTGTGTACCCGTCTGTTTCTTCAGACAGAAACATTAACAATATGGTACAATCCCTTGTTGTTGTGTTGTCTGTTATTATCATACAAATTGGTCTCTGTTTTATCAGCCAAATCAAATCCATGTATCAGCCTAAATATATATATCAGCCTATCAATCCAAAGATTCGTATCACAAGTTTATTAAGTTCTTATCACGTTCATTAAGCTTTATATTAATTTCTTCTTTACAAAATTTATTAAGTTCGTTGAAATGGCGTCTGTTCAGCATTACAACGAACTAGTAGAGTGTTGATTCATATTAATCCTGCACTTCCTTCTTTCAGAAATAAGTTCCATAGGTGACTAGATCACCTACAGCCCTAGATCCCTTCCGTTCCTTTCCACAAGAGAGTATCTCTTTTGGAATGTACTAACGGTCTGCACCACGGGAAGGTTGGGTCGGACACTAGGTGCTCGACCTGGCCGGTTCTGTGCATCATCACTGGGAATTAGTATACGGCTTTCTTTCCAGTTTATGCCTAGCTATCATTTACTGGCAAATATATTTTAATGACAGAGTCATTCACGAAACCAAAGCAAACAAGTTTAACAATCATTCATTTCTAACAACTTTTAACTCTATATCATCAATTATATCACAGAAGTAATTTAGTAAATTATCTTAGGGATATGCAAGTTTGAATCTACGAAAAACTAAGAGAGGTTGAGAACAAATGATTTTATTGAGCCGGAACAAACTGGAACTCGGTTTCGGATTATTAGCATTTGCCTCGGTTTGACTGATCTTTAAAAATTTCTTTAAAATATGTGTAATATACATATAATCTTTAGTTACCAAGTTCTAGCCCAACTCGGATTAATAAATAACTCTAAAAGTGGTCTAATCTTTAATGAAACTGGAATCGGGATCATATGTTTAATTCACTTAGAAACTGAAACGGAAGCATTTAAATTTGATAATTTTGATGGGGATATTTATTCAATAATAAAGAATCGCAGGCTCCTGTAGACATGGAACGTATGAAATAATAGGCTGAGAAAATTAGTTTTGCCGTGAGTGGGATTCGAACCCACGTCTCCTGGAAACATTCCAGTTATGCTAACCACTACACCACCAATGGCTAACCTTTTCTCAGCTAGTGTGATGTTATAAACTTTCCAGATTTTTTATTTGATTCTCACAGTGGCGCCATCTATCCGGGTGGACAGCTGTGTTGCCTCATAGAGATGGAATTTAATATTTGTAACTCACGTTCATCGCATTAAATCAATAATTCGATAGTAAAGAATCAAGGGATGATTTTTATTTATATAATACATTTATATTATAGATTTCATTTCCATATCCAATGTGTTTTTAATATAATGTAATAAATAATACAGATTTTAAGTATGTCGAAAAATGCAATCTTCGATGACACAGAGATGTAAACGCTGATTTTTACATAGAGCGCCAATATTTCTTCATCAGATCATCAATGCTCCAGGCAGAAATATTCACCTTCTTAACGCATGTATTTCATAATTAGTTTGATTGTAACCCATCACTGATTTTTAAATAATATAAATATTTCATTTAGTTGTTTTACATGAAATCTACATTATAAATCACCTATAGACATCAATTTCCGCAGTTCAAAACATACAGATCATGGGTAGATCGAAATGTGAACTCAATTTGATTTTGAAAGTCATAATTGTTTTAAACGTGTCCACTATTTTGTACTTAATAACGTTTTTAAACTTCAGCTATGAACTTGAATTTTT
Organism: Ryuthela nishihirai; assembly: GCA_038380435.1. NCBI lineage: Eukaryota > Metazoa > Arthropoda > Arachnida > Araneae > Heptathelidae > Ryuthela > Ryuthela nishihirai. Next base: position 43,315,841 of record JAWZYU010000032.1, read on the forward strand.
TGGTTTTATTTTGATATAAATGTACATAATTACAATGCAAATTACCCAATAGCATGAGCTCATACAAGGTATTGTAATATTTAACACAGGAATAAAGCAATGACAATATATTTTAACATATAATATATACAATTTTAAGCATCTTCAATGATAGTTGAATTTGCATTAACAGAAAAGTCTACCTATGTGGTATATATTTTGCCACCACAGTGGCAAAATATATAAGTGATTTCATTTTTCTATACAGATTTTTGCGTTCGTGTAGACAGAAAAGTGAAACGTTTAGGAGCTAACTTAAAGTATTGCTTAAAAGTTATAACTTTAATATAAGTTATTAACTTTAAGTATAACTAAAGTATAACTTAAAGTAAGGCTCCATATCAGTTATATTTTGGAGGAACTGTTTCAGGTTTTCTTTATATGTGGAATATCCACAAACGTAATTTCTGAGATCTTGTGGTAAAGAATTAAATAACTTAGGTGCGAGATATAAATAGTGTTTATGAAGTATTCCTTTTTTGGTCTTGGGGACCATGTAAATAATATCTTCATTTCTCAAACAATATTTATAGCTTTTCATTTGAAACTCAGAATCATCTTTAAAAAGATAAAGCATAAGCTTTTATGCATAAAGATGTCTTTTGTGAAATGGTTATACTCTTTATTATTTTGTTTGCAACCTAAACATAGGTGTAAGTGCAGTTTTATAAGTTCCACCATAGCATAAAATTCCATAATTCAGGGCAGACTGGATCGAAGAAAAGTACAATATTCTTAGCATACCATTATTCAATATTTTTCTTAAATAGTACAACCTATGAAACATTGGTCTAACTTGTTTGCTGTGTTTATTTATGTAAGGTTTCCTGCTTAAATTACTATCAATTTTTACACCGAGATAATCAACCTCTTTAACATTTTTATTGGATTACATTTACAGTGAATCATTTTTAGAAAAACTAAGGTCATGAATTTTAAAGTTAAGAGAATTATTCTCTTTGTTTTTTAAACAATATAACATATTTTGCCTTTGAAATATTGATAGTTACCTCATTCATTCTGAACCAATTCCAGATAACTCATTATTAGTAAACCTAATCAGTTCATCGAGGTTATCAGCAGAGAATGTCACTGCAGTGTCATCCGCAAATGTATTGATCTTTCCATTTATATTAAACGAAAAAAAATCATTAATAAAAAGAAGGAAAAGTGCTGGACCTAAGACTTAGGTGACCTAAGACTTGAAGCTCGCCATATGTAACAGTCATTTCAGAACTAATAGTACCATATATTTTTACAACTTGTTGTCTGGAATGTAAAAAACTTCTGAATCAATGTTGATTCCAATTTCTGATTCCAATTTGTTCTAGTTTACAGAGTAAAATCCTATGTGACAGAGTGTAAAATGCATTTTGAATATCCAGAAAGTCAGTAAGAATTTGTTTGTTTTTACAATATTTTTATAAATGATTTTAGTAAAGTTGTGTAAGGCATCCTCGGCACCCAAGCTTTTCCTAAATCCAAATAGATTTGGTGAAAAAAAGTTGTATTTTATATGAAAGTCAGCTAGTCATTTTTTAACCAGTTTTTCTAAAACGTTCCCAAAACTGAGATCACTGATATTGGCCTATGTTAGAAAATATATTATTATTTTCCTTTATATACATATATGATTAATTGATGATGATTTGAAATGAATTGAATGATGAATTGAAAAAAAGCAAATGCAACTGCTTTTTTCAATTCATCATTCAAGAGATAAGTTATAAAAATGGGTTAGGGGGTTTGACAATATAATCCTTAAATCTTTTAAAATGATTGTAGATACTCTATCAATCCCCACGCTTTTGTTATCCTGAAATTTCAGAATTATATTTAATATCTCATCTTCAGTTGTTGGAATTAAAACTATTGTATTTTCATTTCAAGTAAAGTGATGAATATTTCTGTTTAGGCTTTTATACTGAACTCTCCTGATGTTTTCTGTAAGATAATAAAGTGTGGCCTTTACCAATAATGTAGAGGCCTTTACCTCCACATTATTGTTTAATTCATAAATGGGGAAGAACTGTGCATTTTTTTACTGTTATCGATTAAATTATTCACAAACTTCCGTTGTTTCTTGCTATCTCTATGAGAGTTAAGAAATTGTCTTGGAGTTCTCATTTAACTGATAATTACTGTTATAATCACATTTAACTGATAATTACTGTTATAATCACATTTAACTAATAATTACTGTTATAATCACATTTAACTAAAAATTACTGTTATAATCACATTTAACTGATAATTACTGTTATAATCACATTTAACTGATAATTACTCTTATAAACAATTTCTTCAATATGATGGAACTTATGCCTGATAGTCCGAATATTAATGTTTAACATATTTAACCCATTCCTGTTAATCGTATGAAAAGTGTTTTAATTTATAAAAATCTAAGTACTCAGGGAAAGTATTACCAGGAAAACAATTATCATTCACATTATCAGCTGTTAAGTAACACAAAGCTCTTACAAACTTTCTATTCTAATTCAAAGATTAACAGGACTAAAAAATCAATTAAATAATCCTAATTAAATAATCCTACAAATTATCATTTAAATCAAACTCATTTCTAATTCTCCAAATATTTGAATCATGCCCACTATTTTTCCATTAAACTATTGTAGAAACTTGATTATTTTATTTAGACCAACAATATAAATTATCCTTTTTCAATATTAATGAAAAGTGAATTAATTGATGGCAAAGAGGCTACATATTTTCTGTATGGAATTTGATGTATTGTAATTCGATTTTCTAATAAAATACATGTAATGGAAAACGTATCAGAAAAGGTAGAAAACATCAAATGGTTTACACAGTAAATGCGTAAGAAATTATTTTGAAGACCTTTAAAAAACACTTGAAATAATTAGTTGAAAAAATGGTTGCTTGAGTGGGACACCAATTTTTAGAAAAAATTATCAACTATCATTATCATCATCCTCAAGCAGCCATAGGCTACGGAGGTCCAACCAGACAGTGCAATTTAGTTCTCCAAGCATATCTGTCCTGAGCTATGTCTGTTGCATCTGGCCACTGCACACCAATTCTTAAAAATAATCTTAAATTTCTCTTTTTCAGGGAGGAAAGGTAGAAAGCATCTCCAAGGCGTAGGTTTGCTTCTCAGCAGATACGCTAGTGAGTTCTTCTAGGGCATGAATGCATTAATGAAAGGTTTCTTACAGCTAAATTTCAGACAAACATTAAAGACTTGCAATATTATCTGTTATTAGGCCCCCACTGAGGACGCCGATAAGGATATGATAGGTTTTACGGACAACTTCGGGAATTTTGAATTCTCTCAAGAAAGAAGATATTACCCTTGTTCTAGGTGACTTCAATGCCAAAGAAAGTATTGACTCTGACCTTTGAGGAGGGGTGATAAGCCCTTTTGGTATTGGCAATGGGCAAAGTCTCCTACAGGTAAGTAAACTTAATGGTTTCAGAATAACTAAGACTTGTTACAAACACCACAACATACGTAAATACATATGGGTTTCACCAGATGGGCTGCATAAGAATATGACTGATTATATATTGATTAACAGCAAATGAGCTAGTTCTGTTAGCAATACCAGATCATATAGGGGAGCTGAAATTGGATCTGACCATTACCTTGTTAAAAGTGTCTTACAATTTAAACTTAAGAAGTGTTATGCTAAGATTAAGAAATTTATCAACTACACTGCTGGCTATTTAAAGTGCAACACCAGGAAAAACTCATCAGATTGTCCCGAAATATGCAAGTGGGTAGCCCATGGGAGAACATGTAAATGATTCAAAGCGCAGCACATACGCACATCATGTGTGAGAGTAACGCCCCCTGGAAGTGGTATGGGATGAGATAACAAAGAGCCGGTGTAAAGCACTGGAATTGTGTTTGCTCGCAGTCTTGCACAATATAAGATCAAGTATGCCCCATCGAAGAACACGGCATCCATACGACCAAGTTTCCGATTTTGACCGAGCGAGAATTCTGAGATTACGGGAAGAGGGATTAACGTACCGAGATATCGGTGCTCGTGTTGGACGGAATGCTGTCACATTAATGAGAACATGGCGTCAATGGGTAGAGGAGGAACGAACTCACTGACGTGAGGTATCTCAACAGCCGTCACACAAACGAACGAGAGAACAGACATCTCATGCGCATGGTGATCGTACGCCACATCAAACTCCTTAGCTCAAGAGTTAGGTTGTGCTGCACATCAACCAGTGTCCACATGTACGTTTCGACGTTGTATGAAGCATCGGGGCATCTTTTCTAGACGACCATTGCCTCGGCTACCATTGACTCCACAACACAGGCTATGCAACTGCAATGGTGCCAAGAACGTCGCGCATGGATGTACAAATGACATCGCATTTTCTTTTCAGACCAATCCCCTTCAGTATGAAGCACCATGATGGAGGGATCCGTATCTGACGGTCCTGCAACGACAGGTCCAGTGAGACATGCATGATGCAGCGTCATGCAGGTCAGGCCCCTGGTGTTATGGTATGGGGTGTCATTGGACTCCACTCACACACGAGCCTCGTACGCATTACCGGTACTTTGAACAGCCAGCGTTACATCGCTGAGATATTGGAGCCTGTGGTCGTACCATATCTTCAGGGTCTCTCTGGTGCCATTTACCAACAGGACAATGCCGACTACATATGGCATACATCGTCCAACAATTCCTGCATAGCCATCATGTGACACTTCTGCCTTGGCCTGCGTGCTCACCTGATCTGTTCCCAATTGAATATGTCTGGTCCATGATCTCACGACGACTAGCACACCAAACAGCAACAGCTGCAACAACAGATGAACTTTGGCTACGTATCGAAACTGCATGGACTGACATTCCCCAAACACACATCCGACGTCTCATCCTCTTAATACCGGACATGTGCCGCTCATGGTGGCTGCACAAGATACTGATTTCTTTGTATTCCACAAGTCTAACCGAGTTATATTTGTAATCATTTGATCCTTGTAACATAAGCTACGCATTCACTAAATATGGCTTTGATATATCTTGTCTTTCCTGGTGTTGCACTTTTAATGGCTAGCAGTGTGTATATATATTTCAAATTTACGTACGAAAGGAAAACAAAAAAATTGGAATAAATATGCGAAATCGTCATTGTCCAAAATTAACTTAAATATGACTTTTACTACAAGTTGATGTTTCGACTTGTAACTATTGTGTTTGATATTGAAATATACAGTATATTTCTATATAGGTATACAGTATAAGAGATGTGGTAGGGAGATGGGTCTCTCCCTGAATTTCTCCTCCCCAAAAGTTGCCTCCGCTTTCTTCCAGAACTGAAACAAATTCCCTAAGAGACCATGGATATTCTGACTAATGGAACTCATCATTCCGTAGGCTGTATTTTGACTCATGGAGGACATTATAGGTTAATTTATTCTTTTTTATGATATACTTCCAACACCTTATGATTCTTTTTTTAACTGTAAGTGTTATTTTTGTACAGCTCGTTTAATTTTTTTATATTTTTCTCCACATTTGAAGTTTGTTTATGTGCATAAGTTTAATTTCTATACCTCAAAAAATGTTAAAATATCATGGGTTTTAAAATCTACTCTTACTTTCTAACTAATTTTTGTATGTATTAGTAGCATATTGTATCCTATTTACGCAAGCGATTTCCAAATAATTTTTCATTTCAATATTATCAGTGAGTGTGAACTATATGCAAATTTTAAATTAACCTATTTAATAAGCAAAATTATTTTTCCCCCCGTTCCAGTGGATGATGACAGTGATGTGTCCGATTCTTCCATGTGTTCCGTCCTCTAACCTTCCTTTATTGTAGACTTGTTAGTAAATGAAAAGCACGTGCCTTGTCCCATAAAAGGTTGTCTTCTTTCAAGATGGCTTCCAATGGGACGTTCAAATCCCATGTAAGGGAAATAATGCAGATAGAACAAGGAGACTGAAAGTGCTTGAAAACGACGATACTTATTTGAGATAAGATTGGCCTTTCTGTTTTCTGAAAAAGAAACATGTACCATGTTTCATATCGACGTGTTTTCTATTTTGGTGTGTGCACTTGTTCAATGTAAAATGTTATTTGTTGATATATGATATATATACATTTTGGTCATATTTAAATATTCATAATTTTTGGTGAAAAGAGCATATAAATTTTCACTATCCTCTTATATTATAAAACTAGCAGATATATAATTTCTGATATTATATTCAACTATGTCAATGCATATAGGAACGGTTATTATGCAAAAAATGCAAAGGAAAGGTTAATAAAATAAAATAAAAAAAGTTCGAAACATCATTTTTTCTAGCAAGAGTGTCACAGCGCAATACTATTTCATAAAGCCAATCTGACGAATAAATAAATATTGCGCACTTATTTTTTTCCGTGTGAGAACTAACGTGCAGTGCATTGTTCACATTTTTACATTATACAGAATGATTCAAAAGTGCAGATAAGTTCGACAAAAAGAGCTCGTGAAGTTTTGGACTTCGTCATATTGGAATACGAACAAATGTTGATGTGTATAATAAAAACTGATTTATTGTGTTTTTGAGATGAAGTGCATTTAAAATATTAAATATATAAAGAATAAATCATAAGAATGGAAAAACTGATTGTATGTATTTTAGAAGTTGTCAGTCCTTTGAAATATACTATATATATATATGGAATTGCATGTGTTGTACCATTTGTCCAAACGTTTTAACGTATGTATAATTATTACAGTATTTTTCACAATGCACTGAAAATTACTTTAACACATTGGCATCTAAGTTAAAAGAAAAAGCCAAATAATTCGATATTTTAAGCAGTGTTTACATACAGTAATTGACTCTTCTCATATGCACCTCTTCATACCGAAAATTCAAATCCCTTAATATCTGAAATAGTATAGAATGGATAAAATTCCCGAGTACGCAGATATTTTAAGAAATTTTACATTATATTGTTAATTAATGAATGAATTATGTTGATTTTAAAAGATAATGCTATCAATTAAATTATTCTGAATAAATATTTTTTGAAAACAGAAAAACAGTATCGAAAAATGTATCATTTGATCAAAAATCAATAAAACTACAAATATTAAATTAAATCAGAATAAAACATGCTGGAAATTATTTTTGTTGCCGAAATTACATTTCTGTAAGAAGTCTTAAATGATACCTCTTGGCAGTTGCCAGATTTCGTAAAGAGAAGCATAAATTCCCGCCTGAATATTTGTCACGAAAGTCAATTATTAGCACTTTACGAAAACGTCTATAGATTCCTATAGACGTTTCGACGCTCCACAGAAATAATTCGACTTCCAACGATTAGGGCTTATGCTTTAATTTTCATACTGTGATATCTGCACTTGATTTGCACTGAGAATTTTTTTTTATATTAATAATATGTTGAATCTTCAGAAATTCTTTCTCGTTATTCTTTACAGTCTACCTTTATTATTCTAACCAAAATCTACAATATCTGATTTTGTCCAGTTACCAATGAAGTAAGAGTAATAAAAATGGGACTTCCATTCCGTTAGTATTTTCCACAAAGGCTCAGTCAAGTGCTTAAGCAGAAAATCAAATCCTGATGTCTTTCGAATTGGCTGAGAGTATCGATGAAAGTCGTTAAATGATATGAACCAAATGAATAAAATGAAGTGCATATTAAAAGGGTCGGAACCTAATTCCCTGAAAAAAAATGTTTGTTTATATCTATTAGTAAGATATAGGTGTAGAAAAATGTATAGAAAAATTTTGTCCTGATGTCATGTAAAAATAATTTTTTATTAACTATATGAAAAGAAAACATTCCTCGAATAACGAGAAAACAACCATCGCTGAATAAAATTAGCTCCAAATATGAATTTGAATGCATTTATGTAAACTATTATTATTATTGTGTTTTGCTATCAATTAGGAAACATAAAGTGCATTATATTACTATGGAAACAGAATTGCATTTGCCTTTAGGCCAGCGCTTTATGCTTTAATGTTTCAAAGAGCATGTAATTTTTTTTCGTTAAGGGATAAAATATTTCCTTGTGAATTTTATCTGCATACTTCTAGAGAGTGGACTAGCATATCTAGCTTGAAATCGAACCATGTTCTTATAAACTCCTCTTTAGGCCTCCTATGAACAAGATTTAATATTTGCGCATCATCCATTGAGGAAATGCCAGTTCATTCTCTAGTACTATAACCTGGTTTTTTCTAGCATTTTCATATTGTGAAATGTGCACTGTTCTTAGGTCATTAACATTAGCAAATTCAAGACAATATTACAATATATTTTCGTTGTAAGACACAAACCTGCAGAAGAATAAATAAATTGCCAAGAAACGCTTTCCGATCTATTGTGTACGACGCAATATTAAAAAGGAAATTCATCGTTGCCAATGTAACAAGCCAAACCTAAAACAAAATTCACCGGGTATGCAGAAATTTTATGTAAGTTTCATATTAATATCATATGTTGTTAACTAATAAATTTAAAATAGTTTTTATACTGCTCACCCTACTTCTCTTAATAAAACTATTGTATTCCACAATAACATGGAATGTGAGTATACTTTAAACAGATATTATTTTCTGGCTGTTAGCATACAGAAATTCCAGTGGTATAATCTGGACATTCTGGGTTTGCAAGAGACGAAATGGACAAGTTGAGACAGGAAAAAAATTCTTAAATATATCGTTTCAGGATGAGATGATGGTAAACATCTGCATGCGTAAGTTTATTTATTAGAGAAATGCCACTGATGTTCTAAGATTAAAAGGACTGCCTTTAAAAGCGAAGCTATGAAAGGCCCTCAGATAATAAACGTTTACTGTTATAGGTTAATCAGTCAGCGTGACATCATGTTTCGTTTATAAGGAGAATGAACTGGAACCATTTTAAGCAGGCTATTCTCTCTGGAAAAAAAGGAGTATTGCAATAGCTTATTTCTGAATGAAAGGAGTGCAAGGTTAAGGTTAATGGGAAACTACTTTCTTACCAGACAACGTTATAAAATAATTCAATAAACGTTTAAGCAATCATATAAAAGTTGATAAGGCTTTTTACAATGATGACTTGGCTGACAAGAGTAGCTTGACAGCAAAACAGTGAGCTCATCAGATAGTGGATATTTTGTAAGGGAAAACACCAACTATTACGCAAGGGTTGAAGGATAAGGATAACAAGGTTATTGAAGTTGAAGCTTTCATCATAATTAGATGGGTTAGTAGTTCCAGAGATATTTTGAACATCCATCATTTTCAATGAGGATGAATCCGTTACTCCATGTATTGATACCCAATTGCAATCTGTAGTTTCTTTCATTATCTCACAACTGAAATTGCATAAGCCACCAGGAAGATAAAATTACTACAGAGAAATGGAAATAATTCTAATGTTCTATAGTTGACTGATGCTTTGAATATTTTTAAAGTGGTTGCTTCTGATACTTTAATAGAGTTTTTGTTATTCCTATTTTTAAGAAAGATGATCGCAGTTCTTGTGACAATTACAGGACCATTATTCGATTTTTTTGTTCCAGGTAATATTCTTTATATTTTTTAGCTTAATTCTATTAAGGATAGATTTGACTGAGGAACAGTATGGGTTAACAAAAATTGTAGAGAGATGCATAGATAAAATATTTTTGCTTAGGCAGATTTTTGAGAAATTTAGAGAAATTAATTCACAGCTCATCGTTGATTTACTGAGTATTTAACAACTATTAATCTGTTTTATGTAATAGGATAAAGATGGGTGTAGAGGAAAGATTATCTTGAACCGGGTGGGATCTGAACCCACGACCTCCTGATCTCATGCCAGGCCGGCAGCTCAGTGATCAGAGCACGTGATTTGTCATCAGAAGGTCCTGGGTTCAGATCCCGCTGGCTCATGACAATTTTTTCTCTACATCTTATTATATCCTATATCCTGTTACATAAAACAGTTTAATAGTGGTTAAATACTCAGTAAAGTTTTGAGAAATGCTATTAATTTCTACAACCTGTGCTTATTAGATTGGTAGATTTCAAAAAAGCTTTTCACTCTATTGATCATCATAATTTGTGATCGACCATAAGATCGTTCGGCATACTTGAAAAGAGTATGTATGTCCTGTATGAGAGGGGCGGGGGTGGCTCAGTCGGTAGCGCGCCAGGCTCGTAATCTGTAGTTCCCAGGTTCGAGTCCCAGCTGGGTCAGCGTTGAGATTTATCTCCGCAAAATTTCCCCGCCTTGCCCACGGTCAGTAGGGGACACCGATGGGCTTGAAAAGACCGCCGTCCGTCGGATGGGACGTTAAGCCGTGGCCCCGTGTGCGGGAGAGCCATACCCTGTGCACGTTAAAGAACACGCTGGATGGCCTTGACGGGAGGCTACCATCTGTCTCCCAACAGCTGTTCCAGTGGGTCCCCTCCCCCAACCTTCTCTGAGCCTTCGGGGTCCTTGTGGCCTGGCCATTTAGCCCATGGTGTGCAAAAAAGTGCCGCTCAGAGGTAAAACAATCCAATCCAATCCTGTATGAGAGACGGTAAGACTGAAAATTTCGGATTTAGGCGATAAGCAAAGAGAAACCTTAGGCTATGATAATCAGTCATGCTGATAGTGCTTCAATTCTTTTGAATGTCTGAATCCTTGAGCAAAATCTATCAGTTTAATTTTCTACTTGTACACGTTACGACTAAAATTAGGCTATATAATAATTTGGTTCTCCCTAAAGTTTACTTCGTAGTGAAACTTCAACCCATTGCAAACATGCTAATAATAAATTTGATACTTTCGATATTAAACGCTAGAGCATCATCATGGGTGTTTGGTTTGACTATATTTAATATATAACGAAGAACATTTGTGTGTTTGTGTATCTGTCCGTTTATGCATCGACCCTCAGAAGAGCTAGAGACACCAAACTTTGAATTAACGTTCCCTTCACCAAGGGGAAAAATATAGGCTATGCCCGAACCCGCTGGGGTCAACCAAAATTTGGGTGGGATGGTTTGAATTTCTCAAAATACCCATAGACTTAATATTAACGGTTGAAAGTTATTCAAATTAACTATTGCCAAATAAATTTGAGGTAAGGAATGCATCAAACTAATATCTACTTTTGCGATAAAATCATTGTTGGGTCGAGAGCATAAGCACCTGTGGGTATTGAAGGTCGTTCTAATTAAGCACGAGCGGAACACGAGATTTTTTCTTGAAATGAAAGCTTCCAAAACTAAAAATTCTAACAAAAATTAAAATCATAACTGAATTTGAAAAATTATGAAAAAATATATTATTTTTCATTTATTTTATTTAAAAATTTATATTTATTTTTGATAAATTTGAATACATTCAAATAATTATTCGGAAGCATTTCATTTTAATTTTGGAAGAAACAAACCTTTCCCTTTAGTAGGTTTTCACGTGCACAATGTACTAAATTTTCTTCCTAAGGAAGTTTTATTGTTTTAAGTAATAAACATCCAACTGAATCAAAAATTACATTCAGTCAGCTTTTTTAACATACTCTCCAAGAATAGAAAAATATTTACAAAAAAAAATGTGGGATAAGGTTTTGGCCATCATCATCATCATCCTCAAGCAGCCATGGGCTACGAGGTCCAACCAAACCGTGCAATTTAGTTCTCCAAACAAGTCTGTCCTGAGTTACTCTGCTGCATCTGGCCACTGCACACACCAATCCTAACAAGGTCCTGTTTGAAATTGTCTGTCCACCGCATCCCAGGTTTCCCCCTCTTTCTGAAGCCTTTAGGCACACTGTTCATAACCCTATTCGCAAATCTATAATTACCCATACGGGCAACATGACGAAACCAACGGAGTCTCTCTCTGCACAATATGCTGCTTAAAGGAGGTTGACGACTCCTTTCCCTAACCTCATCATTAGCTACGAAACTGAACCACCTAATGCCCAAGATACTGCGTAAACATTTAGAATCAAAATTTAGTTCAACAAATGCTAAAATGTTTCACAAGTTTCCTGTTATCTTGTTTACAAAGTGTCCAAGTTTCACTATCATAACTAACCCTAGAAAGAACCAACCTATTATACAGTGCCACCATGCAACATTTGCCGGCATATTTTAAAGTCATTAAGAAAGAAATCCACACGCTTGGATGGCAGCCACACGCTTTATGATAATCCATGTTAACTCATTTCTCACGACACACAATCATGGAAAAGTTGACATTTCTCCATTGTTATCAGATTTCGATAAATACAAACGCTTAGAGTTGCACTTCAGTGAAAAATTACGAGTCAGAATTTTTCCATTTGATGGATTGATATATATATATTCGGTAGCTAAATATGAATTTAAAAAGATATTCTGTATTTTTCCCAACCCTAACAATAATTCGTGCATGTTCCACAGAATGATAATAATGCATGGCATAATAACATCTTGGTTTCGTCCACGAAAAGCAAGAAGACTTAAACATTTGTAGTAGCCTTTCTAAATATATTTAAAACCTAAAGTTCTCGCTTGATAATCTTAGAAGTTCTAAGATTTAGTTTTTGATTTTGATCGTATGAGTAATTGATCAAAACAAATGCAATTCTCCAGTTAATAAATGGTGAATTAATATTTAGAAAGCTTGAAAATTTCGCCTTGAATATATTAGCTTATTTTTGTTAATAATATATCTAATCCAAAATATATTCATGACGGTTTAATTGAAATATATATATATATGTTGTTCTTGATAATACTGATATTATGTCATTATTTTCCTCAAGTGTATAGATGAGGCAAGCTAAAATGTTTCAACAACAAATCTATCACTACATATGTATATATATCCCGGTGTCTGCTTTGTTCTATATCGTATTATTATTACTATTATAACTATTATTTATATGTTTAGAGAGAATATACAAGATTGTCAGAAATGTGTCCAGCTGCTTCCAAAGTGTTTGCTTCTTTACTTTCCGACGAGGAACGAAAATAGATTACTTTACTGTGGTCTGTTTCTTCTAATCAGGATCTGAGTATGGTGTGTGAAATGCAATCAAACGCTGACTGCGAGATTAATTTAGGACACCAATTTCACTTCTCTCACTTTTTTTTATTTTTCTTGTTGATACTTACAAATAAATGGAAAAAAGTAAAGTTTTCATACATTTTAGTGAATTATTAGAGGAAAATAATAAAAGAAATATGTTAAGCTTTAAACAGTATGAGGCGGTTCTGAGACAAGTTTTAAATCGTTGCTAACGCAAAATTCATGCGTAGGGCCGGCTCTCCTCCTTATGTCTTCCTGATACACAACTATTTAAAACAGGGAAATGATTTTTCCTCATCATTTATACCTATCCATTTACATAAAGTGGTTCAGTGGTTATGTATTTACATGTATTTTACATATTGTCTCAAAAAGCTTTTCGTTTGGTCGTTGAAAACAAAACAAAAAAATCACCAAATTAAGAATATTTTGCCAAATACGAAAACTTGAATCGGTTTCATTACAGTGTGTAAAAAAAGGGAAAGTTTTATTTTAGTGCGAAAACTAAAAACGCTGTAGATCTTTGAATTAAATGTTGAATTAGGGAATTAAGAACTTAAACTAAGCAGCTTAAAAAACGTTACATCTTTTAGTTTCTGCTTACAATACTCATAAACGAAAAGAAAATGCAGTTCACATTTAAAGCAAAGATCGAAGAGTGAATTTTAGAAGAGAATACGTTACTTATGCCATTTCCAGAAAGAAAGGGTGAAAACACGTCACATACGTCTTTGTCATTAAAACTGGTAAAAATTAAATATGATAGGTTTTTATTAGATCATTAAACGTATGTGGAAAATTTTAATTGGTTTACCTCCACTTTTAAGAAACAGTTTTGCTTCTTTAGCATCTTTTCATAACATTTTAAATCAACATTTAATTTTTATAGAGGCTATTGGTTTCATTTGCATAATTTAAATGGTATTTTTTTCTGTCTTAAGTAAACTGTAACTAGTATTTTACTATTTATTCTACGCGGAACATTCATAAAGTGCCAAGATACGACTACTTCCTGCTGTATATTTTATATTCTCTTCTAATTTTCCTCATTTTAATTGTTTAAAAGCTGAAGTGCACTCATGATAAATCACTTATTGTTATAATATTAATAGAGATTAAAAATGTATTATTTTTTGTTTTTTATATACATTTATACTTTTGGGCACCAAAAGATGGCAGAATACAACGGGCCCCCAGCTACAATATTTATATAATTTTTATACCCTACAATATTTGGGAAACCCTGGTATAACAGATGGTAATTGTAATTTAAAGAACACAATATAAGAATGATTTTTTTAAAGTTTGCATTATTCAGTCTGAATGAGGCCAACATGTTTATTTTAATATAGATTAAATTATTATATTATTATATAATATAGATTAAATTATTTACATTATTAGCATAAATATTGAGCCCACTTTGAATCATAGAATCAGTTTTGAATTGTAGGTCTCCTTCATGTTAAATATAGGGAGATAGAAGTAAATAAAACTATCTAATTGAAGGAATTCTCTGATGAGGGCTCATATGGTGTAAATAGACTTCGCATGCGTGGATCGACGAATATTTTTCTTGCAACTGCGATTATCCATTGTTGTTTCATTATATTTCCTGTCTATCTATTAATCCAATATTTTTTACTCGTGCAATGTTATTTGACGCTTTAGAAATATCAAATAATTTACTACTTATTATAAAATCACATATCGTTATAAAAAGTTGCTTCCTTGACCAACTTAATTTTAATGTATTTCAACTGTTTTAATAAATTTTTAAATTGGCAGTGTGTGAAAAATATTTACGAAAGAAATTAAATTAGATTTTTCTTATCCCTTAGTCGTCTTACAGAGTATAGTAATAAAAACAAAAGGAAATTATTATTTTGACTTAGAGAAACGACGGATTTAAAAAAAAAACACATTTTATGAAGCATCATTGTGCATAAAGCATTTTGATTCACATGAATAGGTAGGTGTCTATGATCAGGCATTTTACTGAATATAGGGTGTACCATTTTGGCTGCAGAGAACGGAGGAGGAAAATAATGTGATCGGAATGCCTTTTATTGTTTCCAAATTATTAAGTACCATTAGATACGCAGTTATTAGATGGAAGTTATTTTTGCTCGATTGTTAATGGTCAGTGGTATAGCGAGAATTGCGACTGCGCAGTTGAAGCTCCTTACGGATCACGTGTCAATCAAGCTATGATCTAAGAGAAGTGTGGAAGCATCAATTGCGCAATCTCAGAGTCTCTGTAGTTGCCGTTCACGCTACGGAACTGGAAATAGCTCATTGAGAAGGTTCTTTTTGAAAAATAATGTTAAGAAACATTCAGAGTTGGGAAAATGCAATTATAGAGTAAGTCCTCTCTTAACATCGTTCGAAAACGAAATTAAATGAAACGAACCTAAGCAGATTTTTTTTCATGGAAAATAGCTAAAATAGTAATTATGAAATATATTTATCTTAAAATATGCTTTATTTATGTAAATGCAATAGTGATACATATAAATGCGCACTAATGATGGCCAAGCTGAAAAAAGTCCTTGTCGAATGGAAGATTGTGCAAGAATGACGAGAGCAACTCTCGGAAGCCCTTTCTCTCTGGACTCTTCCCTTAGCTGGATGCTGTAAAGTTGATTTTTCTCGCTACTGACGTTTAAAATACTAATTCAGAATCAGCTGCTTAGAACTATGATTCTTTTTTCTTTGTAAAAATTGCACTGAGTTAGATAATGTGACGCAAGTCTTGCGAACCATTTCCGTCAACGATAATTGACGGAAATGAGTTGAGTCACAAATAGCGACTCAAGGGTAAGAACGAAACGACATCAAATGAAACAACTTTAAGTGAGGACTTACTGTACTTAATAATGATTCTTCGCTATCCTATTCATGCTTAGGGTAACCAAGAAGCAGTAGAAATAGAAATGTGTTCAATATTTTGAGTAAAAAAAAATGCATATTTGAAAATAGATGCATTTTGAGGATATTCCAATGTTAATATTATTCGTTTTTCATTTATGTCTTTATTGTTCTTATATAAATATTTCATTTACCAATGTAATATATAACCCCCCCCCCCCCGTTTATATACTTGCCATATTACCAGCTTTTGTGAAATAGATTCTATTGCAGACGACTCTCCTTATTCTAGCTCTTCATAGTCACAATGCCAATCATTTGAATAATGGGCGTCATCCAACCACATCAGATTGTTTATTCTGATCCAATTCACTCTCTGTCACTCCACACTCTGCAACGTAATGTTTAGCTCTTAAAGGCGTCATTTCCCAGTCAAGTGGAGTCCGTATTAACGTCGACTCTCGAATCCGGCCTATGATCAGGCCTCGTATCCGTCGCTTGTCAAAGCTGGAGACTGTGATACTGATCCCTTGGCCAATGCTCGGTCAAAGGAGTCGCACCCTTGCTCTCTTTCACATGTAGAGGACAGACATAAAAAAGAAACGAAATCCTCACGAAAGCACCTAACTATGCATGCATGCACAGAAACAGGATGCACTTACGACAACATGCGTTGTTTGCTTCTCATGATATGCAGTCGTTGTTTTGCCGATGAGAAAAATAAGGAATAGATGAAAAAAGGATTGTAATCATCACCATATCACTTACTTCGGAGAGATAGTGTATTCAATGTTTGTTACTTCTGTAAGTGTATTTGTTAGAATTTGAAAGTTTATGATTCATTAGTAAATAAAAAAGTTTAATAAGCAATTGTGGATAGCCATTTCCTTTGCACCACTTTCATTGTTAGATTTTTAAATGATTGTTTCGTTTCTACTTTTATTTATTTCAAAATTCCATTGTTCTTACTGTAATCCTGTTATCAATATAAATTATTTAGTTCATCATTATAAATATAAGTTATTAATTTCGGAATTGTCCATTACGATAAATATTTCTAAATAAAAAATAAAATATAAATACCTCCTCAAGCAGCTGCTTACCACAGAGGTCTGACAGGAGCCTGTCAGTTTATATGCCAAAGTAGAAGATCTGAGAGGATGGCAGGACCTCAGCAGAAAAACAACACATACAACCATGCCTTATCCGGGTCTCGAACCCAGGTCCCTTAGATCAGTAGCCAAGCGCGCTAACCACTCGACCATGGGACGAGTTTTCAAAAGATCATATGTTTCTAAACGCGAATTTTAAAACAAAAATGTTTTTATTCTGAAAACAAAAGTGACCTAAAAGAACTGGAAAAAAAAAAGAAATTGATTATCGACTACCTGAAGTGTGGATCCGAATATAAAGACTATAAATGCGTTTGGTTTCTTAAAATAGCAAAATTTGATCCTATAGAAACAAGATACCAGGATATTTGATGTTTTCGACTTCAGATGCTTATGCAGCATCTCAGGTATTATTATATATATTATTACGGTTTTATTTCGCGAATCAAGGAGTTAGAGAAAGAGATCATCAGTCACTATAAATTAGTTTATTTTGCATCTTCGTAGAATTGCAAAGATGTGTTTTGCAAAGTGGCTTGCAAAGATTGCAAGTAACACTTCGACGATTATGAGATCGCGCAACAAACACTTCGACAATTCTCATTGATCATATAGAATCAATCACATTGCAGATGCATATTGACAAGACCCGCAATCCCCGCAATGGGGAGGACCCCACTGTTAGGTGGCCTGCGTAAAAAAATACAAATTGCATGGTGACATTTCTTGCGGGGTGGAGGAGAAGCAAGATTTTCAGGTACGATGATCATTCCCCTCTCAATGAACCTCAAATCTGTCTGAACCTCGACTGTGAAGCACAAAGTAGCACCAATTACCACTTAACTAAGACAATGATAATATGAAGGTTGTTCAAAGAGCAAGAATACAAGACCTGTAATTTCCAATCAGAGCATAGAGGTTGAAACTTATTATAATTAAGTGAGCAATCGGGCATGCGCAACACAGTGTATGTATGTATGGTGGAAGTTCTGACTTGTCAAGGTCGCCTGATCGAATACATCTATGACCTGAAGGAATAATCTATCGCAACCATGTCTCAACCAGTTGTGACTGTAACCAATCTATGAGATCAATTACAAGTTGTTTGGTTTTATAATCCTCAACCATTCAACACCCAATTAAGTTGATGCTCTGTTGTTTGACGGCCTGTATCTGTTCCCATGGGGGTCAGACTTCCTACTAATGTTACCATTGTTTATGCAATAAATTAAATGTTAGCATTGTCATTTCTAAATCTGTTGATGCTATTCACAGTGTAACTCAACATTCTGTCGCATTTGCTGCTGGGGCAAATGATCATGATTATTGCCTTTTCTATCTTTAATGATGGCTGGTTCAAAAAGCGACTCAACTTTTCTGAAAGAGCACCTAAGATACTTCTACATTAATCTCACATTACATGGTATTGATGATCATCTCACTTTCAGAAAATCAAAAATGTACAATGAATCAAATTGTCAAGAGTAAAAAAGTAGGCTTTATTTTTAAACATTAAGAATCAAGGACAGTGGTGATGTCCTTGATTGATGACCTGTGTTTCTCAATTTACGCATTTCAACTCCTGCACAGATGACGCCATGATGTAATGATGAATAGAAGATTCGGACATTGAAACAGTGACATCACATTTAGGTCACAAAGACAAATAGAGTACATTAATGCACTTGGCAGTGTTAAGTTAAAGGGATGGCCAAAAAGGAAAAAGAACGTCCCTTGGCACCGTGTGTAGGGATACAGTCCATCTCCACTCACTTAAGACTAAATAATGATGCTAGGAATAACACACTGGTCCCAGGTCTATTCCAAACTCCTGATTCCTAGATCCAACATCTCGGAGGGCAATATCAACGATGGGTAGCCTCTGGGGCTTGTTTGTCTTGTATTCTAGCACCGTCTGCGCCCACTTGTTGTCTCGGTACTGAAATAAAAATAAATGACAGTAAGAATTTATTCTTAAAGATGTAAATATTCTGAAACAACTATTAATTAACCATTTTTAGAAAACTAACACAATAATTTATGTGGAGATTTCAGTCTATGAGGTTCTGTAATTACCATAGGCAGTGAGCCAACTTTCATTAGATCGAGACACTAGTGTGAAGAAAAATATATCCGAAATGTTTACTCTTATGCAAGCATTCCAATTACCGTTCTTTTGCTGCAAGTTGAGGTGATTTTAAAATGGAAAACAGTAAAAATATCGTTAATGCTTTATTACTTTTCATTTGAATGAGCATCTTCAATAGAGTATCTTTATCGAATATTTTTTGTATACAGTATGCCGTCCCGTGGCTGAGTGGTTAGCGCGCTTGACTACTGATCTAAGGGACCTGGGTTCGAGCCCCGGATAAGGCATGGACGTTTGTGTTGTTTTTCTGCTGAGGTCCTGCCATCCTCACAGACCTTCTACCCTGGCATATAAACTGACAGGCTCCTGTCAGACCTCTGTGGCAAGCAGCTGCTTGAGGGGGTATTTATTTTATTTTTATTTAAATGTTGTATAATAGAGTCTATATATGGCACCTATCATATAGTGACATAATTCCATAAGGAAAAAACATTGTTTCTTGGTACACCAACAAGTGAATCTTTCGATCAATATTTCTAGGAAGGGGAGTGAGGAAATTTCCCCTCTTGCCCCTCTCTGCCGATGTCCGAGCCTATGTTTTAAGATTGAAATTTTCATTCTTCAGTTAGCTCACTGAAACTGTCACTAAAAGAAAAATTCCTTATTGTACTACTTTCAAAGGAACCTGTCTAAATCTAAACTATTGAAAAAGTACCGATGGAAAAAAAGAACACCACCATTTCCTTCTATTTGTTTAAGCCTTCTTTATCGACATAGTCTTTTCAGTGGCGAATAAATCATTTAGCTGTAAAATTCCCGATTTTGTCTTTGATTTGCAAATTAATTAAATCTAGAAAGAGTGTTTTGGTTTAGAATGGTTATCTGCTTTAGAAAAAGAATTCAAATATAAATGTTTAAATCTGATATTTAACTCCCAGATTTTAATGTCACATTTAAATATGTAAACATATATTATCGCAAATAAAAATTATATCTATTTTCTATCTATGAAAGATACATTTTCCGAAATGTCTACGCTACTTAGAGAGTAGCATGCAATTCTGATTTCCAATTTTACCTTCGTCAGATAAGTTACTAGTTATTATATTGCCACCAAATTATAATTTGTGAATGTAACAGTAATTTTGACCAAAAGAGCATTTTTATGTTCCCTGTCGAATAAATGCACAAAGGGGATAAAGTCCTATTTTTCTCCGAAGACGAATCGAAAATAAATCTTTAAAATATCTCCCAGTCATCATAAACCTCATATAACAAACAAAATGTTCTCGAATTCTAAATTGCAATTTAGAATACATATCGCCTCTGGCAAATGGCTGATCGTTTTCAAAGCGAATGAATATTTTCCATTTTTCGAGTTTTGCATCCTCTGATAGTGGTAATTTCAACTAATGAACGATTGGCATAATTTCAATAGTAATTTTTGTAAGTACCTGCACAACAGAGAAAAAATCTCTCATTTTGCTCTTAATAGGAATAGGTTGCGCTTTTCCATTTCCCTGGGATATAGACGAAATATATAAAGGCGAAATTTTGCTGATAGAGTGATATAATGGCGAAAGGGTTGAAATTTAAACCTTTCGCCATTATATCACTCTATCAGCAAAATTTCGAATTTCTAGCGTTAATTGATCGTTTGAAATATTCATTTAAACTTTCGTACTCTCGATATTTAGCACTCTAAGAATGGATATTAAAACCAAATTAAAGACTTGAACAATATGACTCGTAAGATTTCATTAATATCTATACAGCTGAAAAGGAATATTTCATTTGCTTCTCAAACCAAAAGAGTAGCTTTTTCCCACTCTGTAGAGGTAAGGCGAAAATTGTTGCTGCCAACATAAATTTCTTGTCTACCGACTGCACCAAGAAAAATTCAGACTTTCTACAATTAATAAATCGTTTGCAATATTCGTTTAAATTTTGCTAACTTCAACTCTTTCTATCATTAGAGGGAGCTATTAAATGTGTTTGTAGATTCCAAAAATGAGACTCCTAATCGTAATCATACCTATCAAACCCAAAAATAATTTTATCTCCAAAGACAAAATAGTTTAATTCCTATAGACAGAAGGACACATAAGCGACAAAGTGGGAAGATTATCTCGGTTTTTAAACGAGCTATTTTAATATAACAGAACTATCAGAGCTCAAAGATCTGGAATCAGTAAAAACCAAAATGGTAGATAATAAGCACTAGATTTCGCAATTGCCTCTATCATTCGAAAACACACAAATAGCCACCACTGTGTACAGTCTTCGCCAAATTAATATACCGTGAACAAAAGTTGAGCAAACACAAACAAAGAATAATTGAAAATCCTAAAATGCACTTTAATCGTCGAAAATGTTATTCAAGTTTTATGTTTGGTCTATAACTTTTGAGCATCAGTTTAATGGATGTCTTGAAAATGTTTTGAAAGCGTATTGCAATTCTTTTACAATTCATATTAAAAAGCAATTTTCCTAATATTTCTTTTCGCTTTTACTTTTTATAGTAAAGTGTAAAAAAAGTACACTACAAATTTGTCACGGCAAATTGGTTGTAAAGCAATGCTCTATAGTAAACTTTCCTATTTATGATCAAAACATGGGGCGGGGTGGCTCAGTAGGTAGCGCGCCAGGCTCGTAATCTGTAGTTCCCAGGTTCGAGTCCCAGCTGGGTCAGCGTTGAGATTTATCTCCGCAAAATTTCCCCGCCCTTCCCACGGTCAGTAGGGGACACCGATGGGCTTGGAAAGGCTGCCGTCCATCGGATGGGACGTTAAGCCGTGGCCCCGTGTGCGGGAGAGCCATACGCTGTGCACGTTAAAGAACACGCTAGATGGCCTTGACGGGAGCCTACCATCTGTCTCCCAACAGATGTTCCAGTGGGTCCTCTCCCCCAACCTTCTCTGAGCCTTCGGGGTCCTTGTGGCCTGGCCATTTAGCCCATGGTGTGCAAAAAATTGCCGCTCTGAAATAAAACAATCCAATCCAAAGATCAAAACACTTTTCTTTAGGATGATCGAATTTTGGTTATATGATGTTAATGATTAATTGCAATAACACTGAAATTCATTTATGGATTACGAGAAGAGAAAAAAGCAGGACAGTCCTTCCTTACCTGACAGTTATCTTCCATAACATTGTACGCAAACATAGGATTGCCTTCAGCTGTCAATTCCAAATCATTGTATGCCATCAATTTCGCTGATTTTTTCAAGATTTGTTTGTTAGCATCGTTGTAAACGATCATATTCCTACAATGGACTGTTATGTTCTGAGAAGCCTTTTTGCTCAATAGCTGAAGGAAGCTCATTTGAATGCGATCCGCCTTATACGCGAACTAATCAAAAGAAACAAGGGAAGTTTAGAAAGTCGTATATGAATAAATTAAGAACATTTCATAGAATAAAAATGCAATAAGTTATAACTAATAAAAATTCAATAAATTATAACTAATAAAAATGCAATAACTTTGTATTGATTAAGTTTTCTGGTCCTTTAAGAACAGCTTTAATCGTAATCTTTTCAAACTGTGTAATAACAGTTATTGCATCTATGTTTAATTTACAAGAATAAATTGTGTGATAAAATGGACATAATTTATTATTAAAATCCGAATTATCTTCTTCTAAGAGAAAAATATGTAAATGCATACAAAACGAGAAGAAATGGTGAAGAATTTAAAGATAAAAACAATCTTTGCGCTATTACCAAGTCAGAACAAAAATTACTCTTTCAACATAGGTTTTGTTTCTCTGATGAGACAAGGTGATTCCTAGAGATTTTATCGATGGGAATAAAGAAAAGAACATAAAGTTTTACATTATCCAACAAATTCGGGTTTTGTTCTATCTTCTTACTATGTAAACCTGATCAGCATAAAGTCGACAATCTGGATTCCGAAATTGTATTGTTTTGATCTGTCATGTAAAATATCCGCGAGATTCTAGAAAATATTTTTTCCCAAGTGTTAAAAATTTACATATATACACTATTATAAACTCGATATTCAACTACAAACATAAAAGCTATAAATCTCTAACCAAAATATCTTGTGACATGAGGCTGTCTTTTGTGTACTGCATCTGAAAACTCTTGGAAAATTCAACAATAATCAGCCAACATTGTTGGTCTCCATTTATCTCTTCCCCATTGCGTTGATAACTCGTTTCCATCTGCTCCATCTCTCTTCTCCATTGCGTTGATGCCTCCATTTGCTCTGATAGCTCTTCTCCGTTACATTAATATTTCGTCTCCGTCTTCTCTGATATCTCTTCTCCGTTACATTAATATTTCGTCTCCATCTTCTCTGATATCTCTTCTCCATTACGTTGATGCCTCATCTCCATCTGCTCTGATAGCTCTTCTCCGTTGCATTGATGCCACGCCTTCGTCTGCTCTAATATCTCTTCTCCATTACGTTGATATCTCGTCTATATCTGTTCTGATATCTCTTCGGCATTGCTTTGATATCCTAGTGAAATATTTAGAATTTTTCTCACTGACATCAGTAAAGAGTAGGAGGGACTGATAAACATAAAATGCATTTCGACGTACTTTGCATCCCATACTCTGGTATGTGTGAATAAGTGGATCTGTACGTAATGTGGATTCTCTTCGTACCTCCTTTCAAAGATTTTCTGAACGCTTAAAATATCATTCAGGCAGCATGATCTATGGGATTTAAAGGTTATTGTTCCCTGGCAAAACGATTTTAAATTCGTTCCACAACAACTTTTGTTATGTGAAAAATTCGTGATATGAATTTTGGAAATATATTTTTCAGCTTATTTTTTCATGAGTTCCATGTCTGCAGAACATATCCTGTGATTCTTTACTACTGAATACATGTTAATGTTCTTGAAACATTAAGTACTGATTCTTGGAAATTGCATTATTAGAACATGGCAATAGCCTAAAATTAATAAAAACTTAGTGAAAGAATCAATGATTAAAACATTAAACATGACAGTAAAAATATCACTCAATTTGGTAGCTTTTAATTTGTCATTATTTAGCAAGATGGTGAAAATGGTTTTATTGATATCCGTAACAAGCGCACTTGTTTCGTGCTGTCACCATTAATTCGCTTTTAAATAAAAAATGAAAAAAGCTTGAAGAGAACTTTTTCCACAACCAAAAACATAGAAAATAAAGTCTCATGAATGGATGTCGTTAATTTGATGACTGAAGTCTGTTGAGTCTACTTAGGGGCGTTCTAATTGGCCAATATTGGTAAAGGTGCGACTTTGTAATAAATTCTTTACGTGAGTCAATGAAGCCCTACGAGAAGCAATTCATTATCCGATGACTTCGTTTTGCGGGAATCCATTGTATTCTTAAAAACTATCATGAGGTTTAAATAAAATTAAGCCTCTCACGGGATTGTTTAAATTAGCCTGGATAAAATAATCGGGAAAAAAACTCATTGTCACACCCTGTGTGCAGACGAGCCGTACCCTGTGTGCAGACGAGCCGTACCCTGTGCACATTAAAGAACACACTGGACACTCTTGGTCGGAAGCTTCCATCTATCTCATGTACACCTCTCTTTAATACGGGGTGGGGAGTGGATCCCGAAGGACCCACTCCCCATGGGGAAAGCACGTGCTCCGTCTCACGACACTACACGTTATCTCATTCACAGTGGGTCCCCTTCCTTCAACCTCCTTACCTTATGTCTTGAGATCCTTGTGACTTGGCCACATAACTGATGATGTGCAAGAAAGTGCCACAGAAAAGAACCCAACCCTTATTATCACGATGAAGCTCAGGTTAATCGATACACCATCTAAATTTTAATATTTGGTATCGTAAGCGCATCTAAATGCGATATAAGATGCAGAGACAACTGATTATTTGGATAAGTCATGTGCGTTTTAGACACGAAACCAGTTGCTTTAGTCATACTGAAAGACCATTTTGTAATATGTCTTTAGGTTCTCTCTCGCATCACGGGAGTCAAAAATGGCATTAATTTTATTCATCCCTTTCGCTAATTAGTGAGATTTATGTTCGAAAAGAAAGAGGTAAAATGTAACGCTCACTTCTTATCTTGGTCACCTACTTGCATACGATGCATATGGCATAACTTTATTGCAATAAGATGTGTGATTTTACGCCACAGAACTGTAGCTATATATTGAGCTCTATTGCTCTAAGAACTGGGAGATCACAGATCATAAATATCTATACCAGAATATCGGACTCATTGCACTCATACCTCCTTCATCTAAAGAAAAAAAAAACAATTTGGCACATGAGATGCACCCAACAATAAATAATAAATCAAAAAATGATATGTCACAAGCAAATATTTGCATGGAGAAAAAACAAACATATTTCCTTTGCTGTAGGCGTGGTAAATCAGGACAAAGTTCAAGCTAGAAGGAAAGGGTCAAGGCTCTAAAAGTAAGGATCTAGGCATATTGTACTTCTGTTTACATTCATGGTCATAATCTAACAGTTCAGTGATGACCAGATTAGGATGCGATTCTATCTTCGTGAAGAAGTTTGTCGAAGTAGTTCTGATAAATCTTTTGACAGAATCGACGTTACGGTTTTACTGTTCTTTATGAACCATGGTATTGATGTAACAGTTCTAAGTGTTTTGGTTTGGAAGGTTTCTAGCCTTGAGATGGTTGTATCCTTTGTACAGCCCCAAACTGGGCAGGCATGTATAATAATCGGTTGGGGATGATTTTGTATGCTATACTATAACTTCTTGTCTATGGAAAGTTTATAGTTCCAAGCAATATATTTAGGCTGCACTTAATGCTTTGTGCTTTATTCAAAACATATGTGACATGCCGAATCGTTGATTAAAGGTGACTCCCAGGTATAGTGCAGATTCTTTCCATTCAATATTGGTGTCAAAAATATAAAGCCTAGGGATTTCATTCTTCCTTCTATGGGTGAACATTATTGAATAGCTCTTTGTGGCATTGAATTTAATTCGCCATTTTGTAAATCAGGCTTCAAGTTCATTAAGACGCTCTTGCACTCTTTTACTGCAAGTTTAGGGCTTAAAGATGAGGATCAATGCAGTATCATCTGCGTATAATGCCACTTTGCCTTCGAAGATCAGGCATGTCACAAATGAAAAAGTTAAAAAAGACGGCGTCCAAAAGAGATCCTTGCGGAACTAATAGATTTTATTTCTGAAAGAGAATCTTTGACAGAGATTTTGGTATGTTTTCCATACAAATAAGAAGATATAATTTTGACTATTGGTTATGAAACGTTTTCTCGGGGGGATTGTAGAGGACATTTACCCATAATTTATCAAGGCAACATCGAGGAACACCTCGGCAACCGATTCTTTTCCATTTAAACCTTCGGTGATAGTCTCCACTACACGTAGTATCTGATGTTCCGTCGAAATTGTTTTTCTAAAACCAAAAAAAATGTGAATGGAATAATTTGTTTAACTTGTAGAAACGTCTTTTTTCTGTTAAAGATAATTCTTTCAAACACTTTGCCAATGCAGGATAACCGACTAATAGGTCTATAATTTTGCCGGAAATTACAGGTTTGTCCTGGTTTATGGATCATTGAAATGAATTCTCTCTTCCAAGAGTCTGGGAAATTATCTTTAAGGACTGGTGAGCTATACACCTTTATAATACAGTTTTGTAGGCTAAGATTATATATTAATAGCTGATGAAAATATATAAGAAGCAGAAAGGCAGAATGATATTTTCTGAGTAAAACTCATCTAATATTTTATTACGCACTTCACACATTGATATTGTCCACCTACATACATTATTATAGGTGCAAGTACGGTGAAGGCTACATGTGTTTTCTGTGTCCCATATCAATTACAAACCGGCAGCCTCTTTAGCTGATTTTTTAGTATTCTCTTTAATTGTTTTCAAGAGCTTTCTTGAGTAATATAAGCCGAAAGTTCAGATTATCAACTGCCCCTGGAAGAGAAAAAATGACTACTCTTTCTTTACTTAGTGCAGATTCATAGTAGGATTTCCAGCATCATAGTCGATTTTCATAGTATTTCTTTATTTCATAGCATTTTCATAGTCGATTTCTAAAGTGAATGAACGAGTGAAACGATTCTTGACGGTCATTGGCTACTCATTTTGACGTCAAAGTGGAGAAACGACGATAAACAAAGCTTGTAAGACACGTACAGTAAGATAGATTTCTGTTGGCAGAAAAAGTGTAGAATTGCAATTTCAGTTTTTTTAACTGTTTGAGGTTTATCTAGCTATAAGGAAAATATTTATTGTTAGGGAGAGCGCACACCGCCGCAATTTGCAACAGCAATGCAACGACGATTGTGGAACGAGGTGGTCATATGTCATCCTCCTATTTTGTTTTTTATCTTGGATTATTCTGCAAGTTTTATTTCGTCTTTTATTATCCCATTACTCATCGTTAACAAGATAATTGTGTGAATCTTCTGCGATTTATTTTCTAGAAATATATATTTTACTTATATTAAACCATCGAATCGTGATATCAAGCTAGACTTGGCGAACGCCCAATATGAAATTCATTTGTATTAAAACTGTGGAGTCTGGTAAGAAATCATTTATTATGCAATGATTAATATGTGACAGAATTGCATTAGAATACTAACGGCGTACTATGGCGTATGTTTCTGTTCAGTTTATATAAGCTATTACTACTATGCATTTAAATAATTTGAAATTTGCAATAATAGCGGTAAGCCATAACGTAGGCGTGTAGTAATGCTAATATGTCAAGTATACAAACTGTCTAATACGGTATATATTATATACTCGTGCAATATTAATAAACCTCTTGTGGTTAGGAAACAATATTCTGATAATGCGCTTATAATTAAATTCGATCGAATTAAAACACCAGATCTTTATTTCAACTTATCTTTTTACCAACTATATTAATAATTGTAATGAAAATAATAAAAATATAATTTTTCGCTGCCATGAGTAATGGTTTAAATATTGTCCCTTCCAAAAAACATTTAATGTGACGTGGCTTAAATGTAGTTTTCAATTTACGAAAAAAAATATTTCCTAGAGTTATCGAACGGAAAGTTTACTTTCTTTTCTTGCTTTGTTTAATTCTGAAATTTTTATTCTGATGCATCAATTTTTATTTATGTTTATACCACTGCTTTTGCTTCGATTGTAATTTTGTTTGCAAAGCAGAGATTTTCCCCCTCGGCATTATTTAGTTTTTAATACACTATTTAAAATATATAGCAATTTAAAACTGCTGCTGTAATTTTCTAGTGGGTGACGCACTGACATGAAATTTTATTCTCATCAATCAGTATAAGCCAAGGTATTTAAATTACCAGTTACCTGAGATAATGCTACTTTTTTACTGGGTATCTTATTTTTTGGGGTATTTTACTGGGTAATTTATTGCTTAGTGTCTTCTACTTAAACTGGGAAAAACAATATCACACCAGCTTTCGGTGAACTGCAGAAGGTAGACAGCGTTGGAAAATGGCGAAACACGCGGCCAAAATTATTAATTCGCATAACAATTGTCCTATTGTCAAGAAATGTGAAATAATAATTTTTTCTGAATATGTTTCTACCACATTTAAAAATGGTGAGAATGTAGCGGATATTGGCAAAATAACTAAAAATTGAATGTCGAATGCTGATGCTATTCAAAAGGAAAATTTATCAAACAATTTCTCTAAACAGTATAAAAGTGAAACAGAAAAGATCTCATTATTCTGAAATTAGGAATACACGTCCATAAAATATTTGAAAATGGTGGGAATGTATTGTTTTCTTGCAAAAGAAATATCCTGTAAATTTAAATTTCTAATCTTATTAAGTGGGAAAAATTAGAAGATAATATTATTCAAATTTATAATTGGATTATAAAATATTTGACCATATTGAAATTTGGAATACTGATTTTTAGTGTATAGATCCATAACATATTTGAAAACAATGATAATATGCTGCACATTGCCATATTAATGTGAAATGAATTTCAAGTGCTAATGTCACTCAATGGAAATATTTATGCAATAATTTTCGAAACGTTACAACTGAAACGAAAAGGTTCGATAATCCTAAAAATTTGAAAAAAAATTTCTGATGAATCAGTCCGTTACACATTTTAAAATGATCTCCTCTGTCGTGGAAAATCCAATCTTGATTTATGACTCGGCCGAAGTATTGCCACAGCTGAGGATTTTATTGCTGAGAGTTTCGTTTTAATAATAATGAACGCTGCTTTGTTAGAGAACAAAAGTTAAATTTGTACGACGGTAAGGGAACTGCAAAAGAGACGTAAAGAAACAAGCCTATAAGTTTCGTAAAAACATTATTTAGTTCATTAGTGTTTCCTTAACAATGGAAACAATTCAGTTGAATTTCAGAATTAATCAAAACAAGAAACGAAAGTAGACTTTCCGTTCGAGAACTCTAGGAAATGTTTTTTTCGTAAATTGAAAAATAGGATAATTGTTTTACATTAAACAATGGTTTAAGAGTATATAAGGTGTTTGTTCGAAATTAATTTTTAAATCGTTAAGGAGAGCGATGAGCCGGGATTCCAGAACTCTCCAAATATTTGTCGAATATTACAAAAAATGAACTGAACAATTGCGTCATAGTGAGGGGCTCAACAATTAATCACATTTGACATTCTCTTCAACTGAATGTAACTCAACAAAAAAGACCAAAGAAAATACTTGTGGTCCTTGCTGCGCATATTCCAAATTGCACGTTCTTTATGTATATCGCGTGAAACTGAAAAACGGAGCCTTCTAGAGGTGCATAGTTCGTGATTTTGACTTTTACGAAAGGAATTCTCGTCTGAACCCAGTTTGTAAATCTTCGTGTTTTTCAATGGTGGTGATCACGTTGTTTACTGGACAGTCGAAGAATCTTGAAGACCTATAGCATAGCTACCTTAAGAAAGGGATATCTGTATTCAGAGACAGAGGGATTGACTCTTCGGACAAAACGAGCTTTCTTCTTAAAGCTTCTTTGCTTTCAAAGTAACTCTACTGCTAGAAAAGTATCCAGTTTATTTCGTGAAATAATCAGAATCAAATCATGTATCCACCGAAACAAGCCATCAATTACGAATGTATAAAACGTCATCAAAATGGAATGGGTAAGTTTCTTCTCGTTTTCTCTTTCTTTCGTGGAAGGCCACCATCTGAAGAATGCTTCCTTTTCTTGTTTGCATGATTATTGGATATATCGTTGCTAATTACCTTTTCTCCTAAACATCGTTACACAAATTTTGAATCCAACTTATCAACTGTGAGATGACATTCAAAGTTCTGCTTAATGCAACGATACAAAATCAAACAATGGATAAATTTTACTTGGTCACCACATTTCTAAGGCTACTCCAAGTTTGCTAAATGGGCTTAGACCTTTCCACTGTCTTCATATAAAAGCATCGTCGAAAGAACATTTGAATAAGTCACGTTGCAGATGAACTAGCCCATCGAAACAAATGACAAACTTTTCATTTTTAAGGGGAAATTTACAGCTCCCGTCTTTTTAACACCCCTTTTCGAACGCAATGCAAATTTGACTAAGAGTAAATAATAACATCAAGAGATTTGATTTTCAGTCCAAATTAAATCATTATATCAGAACAAAAGAGGGTAAAATAGCATTACGAAAATTTATGCATAGATCATAAAAGATCCAGAAATTGATCTGAATTGCCCGAAAACTGAAATCTAAGTTTATGAAAGAATCAGTAAGTCTGAAACCAATATTTTGTTTTTAAAAACAGGACAGAGATAACCTATAAGCTCTATTAAGCTTGTCCTCGTTTCCCCAACGTCATACAAACACATACAACACCTCGCCCGTGCTGCCACAGCAATACCACTACGCCATCAGGGTAGCTAAGTTATTGAAATTAATGTTTCAAAAAATACAAATAAAAATTAAAAAAAATTATTATCCTCTTTTGTGGCCCTAAAAATAGAAAACAAATCTAAATCATATCGATGGTGCGATCGGTCACTGAGTTAGTATTGGCTTCCAAGGAGGAGAGGGTGACGGCAATCTCGTCAAGTAGGTAAATCGAGGCCCTGTCTTTCTTCGAAGCGAATACGAACTCAGTGACCGATTTGCACAATCGATATGCTTTCTATTTATTTTCTACTTTTTAGGGCCCCATAAGAAGATAAATATTTTTTTAAATTTTTAATTTATATATTTTGTTCTCACTAAAAGCACCTACCTTCAAAAACTTTGATATATGACTCATAAACGTCGAGAACATTTACCACTCTTTTGAATTCATGTTCGAAATAGCCCACATTGGCGATGTCACAAGCTTTAATTTTAGATACAAATCGCTAAAGTCGACCCCCGCGAAAATCCTCCCCTCACATATTTTATCAGGGGGAATAGTGGGGACAAAATTCGAAATAATTTACGACCATCATTGTCATGTCCCTCTAATATATTTATTTTTATTTATTTGTTGCATTATATTGTATTTTTGTTGCTGTAAATATTTTATGTATTAAGTGTGTTTTTGGAAGTGCTATTATGGGGATGTGACTAATTGCTGTTGTTTCGGGTCTGAAGTGGTGCCTGCACGGGCTGACGAGTCCACAAGACCTTTTATGACCATTTACAACAAGCCTCGGGCACAAGCTGGGCACTGGAGACGAGCGAGTCTAATCATAAATAGCAGTCTTGAGCGTCACTGTCAAACTGGAAGGATGTTTGAACACAAGTCAACACATCAAGGGGCACCGCTCTTATTCAAACAAAACCCTTAAGGAGAGGGTTCGATTCTATGTGAGAATCAAGGTTCGGTTCTTGATGAACCAAGTACAGTTCTGTGAAACTGAGGTGAGTTCTATGTGAACCACGTTGTAGGCAAGGACTGGATATCCTTACGCCGAGTTTGAGGTCGGTAAAGCGAGAATCTGCAAAGTGTGGTTCTCCACCTCATTTCATAATTGTTTGCAGCAGCAAAGGTCTACAGAGTCGAGCGCATCTCCAGCACATGATTGTATATAAATGTGAATAAACTGTGTCGTCCCTATACAACTCTCGTGTGTGAATTGTTGGACATATACATCACTTGGTCCAGCAAGTCTGAGGCATACGTTGTTATGGGTGTAACAACCCGGGAAACTGTTATTTCACCTGAATAAGGGTGAAGGTAATCAAAGGACTAATTGATCATCCTCTACTATAGAGTAGTTAATCGTTCACCATCACAGTGCACCACAGTCATCATACGAGCTTTCATTTGACATCTAACTCATAACTGTAAGCCCTCGCATTCTGATGATATCGTAGAATGACTTTCAGATTTCTCGTTTTGTAGGGACGAAGAGAGCATGGGAGGGTTTTTTTTATAGCCTATGACATTCTCCGCGCAACAAGCTTTCATTCAGCATATAGCTCGTTATTTTCTGCACTCGCATTCAGGAGATATAGAGGAACAATCATTTTCACATTGTTCCCCTTTTTTTAGGGAGGAAGAAAGCATGATGGACAGTTTTTCATAGCTAAGGACTTCCCTGCATTAGTTGTTGTGGGTTGTTTTACCACTGAGAGGCACTTTTTTTGCACACAATGGGCTAAATGACCAGGTCACAAGGACCCCTAAAGCTCAGAGAAAGTTGGGGGAGGGGACCCACTAGAACAGCTGTTGGGAGACAGATGGTAACCTCCCGTCAAGGCCATCCAGCGTGTTCTTTAACGTGCACAGGGTATGACTCTTCCTCACACGGGGTCACATCTTAACGTTTCATCCGACGGACGGCAGCCTTTCCAAGCCCATCAGTGTCCTCTACTGACCGTGGGCAGGGTGGGGAATTTTGCGGAGATATATTTCAAACTGACCCAATGGGGACTCGAACCAGGGAACTACAGATTACGAACCTTGCGCGATACCGACTGAGCCCCCCCCCCCGCATTAGAATCTTTCATTTGACGTATAACGTGTTACTTTCGGTATTCGCATTCTGGAGATATAGCGGAACAATTGTTTTGCATTTCCCCTTTATAAGGGGGGAAGAAAGCATGGGGGTCATTTTTTTATAGTCTACGATAGTCCCCATGTCACAAGCTTTCATTGGGCATCTAGCTGGTTACTTTCCACAGTCGCATTCAGCAGATATAGGGGAACAATGATTTTCATTTCCCCCTTTGTGTAGGGGGAAAGAAATCACAGGGGCCAATGTTTCGTATCCTACAACATTCCCCGCGTCAGATACTTTCATTCGACTTATAGCTTGTTACTTTCGGCCTTCGCATAAATATAGATATTCATAATAGCTTAAGAATAGTTTTCACATTTCCCCCTTTTTAAGGGGGAAAAAGTACAGGGGTAAATTTTTTATAGCCTATGATACTCCCGTGTCACAAGCTTTCATTTGGCGCATAAATCATTAAATTTATCAGCGCGTTCGAAAGATCTGGTGGAAAACCGTTGTGTCAAATCCACAAACGGAGACGCCGACCAATCGACAAATGTCAAAGCCAAAAGCAATAGGAAGATAGGTAACAAAAAGACCATTTTTCATTAATTTCATTCCTTAAACAATCATACTGTAGGCTGAGTTCCTTCTTTTTCTCTTTATGACGATTGGTTATCTCACTGATCTTATTATTCAAACCACTATTTTGATTAAACATTTCACTGATTTGGCCGAGTGGTTAGCGCTTGGCTACTGATCTACGGGACCTGGGTTCGAGCCCCGGGTAAGGCATGGATGTTTGTTTTGTTTTCTGCTGAGGTCCTGCCATCCTCTCAGATCTTCTACTGTGGCATATTAAACTGAGGCTCCTGTCAGACCTCTGTGGCAAGCAGCTGCTTGAGGGGGTATTTATTTTATTTATAAGCTGCCATTTCGGTTTCCAAATCACCATTTGGAGTAGCTATTTCACTTCTTTGAGATGCCATTTTGGCTTTCAAATCAGTCATAAGTCTTACCAATTCTTCTATAGTTACTAGTTATATAACTATATTACTAGTATAACTATATACTTAACCAGTATAATACTAGTAAAATTAACTATAAGCTTTCCTAGTTAAAGGCGTTAAATTATATCTACTTCTTACATCAAATATTAGAGATTTTTAGCAACATTTTCATTTGACAACCGTGAGAGAATACGTAATAAGCAAATATATATATCGTAAATGTGATTTTAATTTTTCGTTACTAAAAACAGAAGTCGTAGCTAAACATTCATATTCTACGCAAGTACAATCAACTTTAATCAAGTCCAATCAATGCCCTTATCCAGAAGGGATCTGAACCCACGATCTCCTGATTACATGTCATGCGACCAGCCAAATGGCATGGTATTTTATTTTTTAAGGCAACACGCCAGGTATCAAGCGTAAATATTATTTTCGAAATAATAGGAAAAAACAAATATGCACTTGTTGGTGAAATGTTAATATAGAGGAAAAATTATCCTTAATGAGGTGGGATCTGAACCCAAAAACTCATGATAACATGTCATGTCTTTTCATTCTATCTGCGTACATGAATCTTTGCGCCTGATGCAAAGCCTGTTGGCTTAAAAAATATGCCAAGTTTCTTGTAGTAGCCTGGTCGTGTACACTAACGTGGAAATGTTAGTACACTAACATATGACGAAAATGGTCTTGTACACTAACGTGGAATAACACAACCTTCTAAACCATAGTCTTCAAATTATAGTCAGATACATTTCTAATGACGTATTCTATGGTATAATGCTTAAAGCCACTGATAGAGGATGATTGTTCGGCGGCCGGTAGCTCAGTTATGACAGTCTGACATGTTATCAGGAGGTCGTGGTTTCAGGTCCCACCCGACTAATGACAATTTTCACTCTCTATTTATTCAACATGTTACCAATAAATGCATATTTGTGATTGCCTATTACTTCAAAAATTAATTATTGATGTCTTCTTTTTTCTTCAAATTTAACTTTATTCACAATACATGACGAACATTTTCACTCTATGTGTCGTATTTCGTTAGACGGCACATAACAATGTTGTACCTGCAATTTCACTTCAATACTTCAGAGGAGTGGTTCTCAACCTTATATGCTTCACGTACCCCCTGGAAATATGAATGTAACTGGCGTACCCCTTGTGTAGATAGATAAAACTATAATTATAGTTATTTTTACTTTGTTACTAGATCTAGCGACTTTTGAGTTCTCACGTACCCCTAAGAATTTTACCGCGCACCCCACGTTGAGAATCCCTGCTTTAGAGAGAATCGATTAGAATTGCATGTATTTAATAATTCCTCGGAAATTATGGATAATGAATATGAACAAGAGAAAGATGCAAAAACACAGTTGTGTTCAAAGCGTTTCGCTATTGCTCCATTGCTTTTACTGTTGCTAACACTTCTTTTCGTGCGACACAATAATTTCGTTCTGGTTTGGATAGAGTTTTGCTAAAATATGTAACAACCTTTTTTTTGTCCGTCTTGTTGTTGTGAAAGTACAGCACCAACTCCTGTGTTACTTGCGTTCAGTATCTAATATGAACTGTTTTCCAGTTTGTGGATATGCTAACACTGGTTCTGTGGAAAGAGCCTGTTTCAACAGTTGGAAGGCTACTTCACATTCGGTGGTTCACTCTGTCAGACTTTGTCATGCCCTCCTCCGACAGGCGATGTTCGAGAAACCCTTGACAAATCTTCTATAGTAGGTGCAAAGTACAATAAAACTACGAAGTTGATGAACATCTTGTGGTGGAGGCGGTCTCTTACAGCTTCTATCTTACTAGGATCAGTCTTAATCTCTGATGTAGTGATGACATGACCAAGGAATGAATTTCTTGCTGAAACAGTTTACACTTAGTCGGTCCCAATTTTAGCATGACTGCCCCTAAGTTTTTCAACACTTGACGAAGATTTCTCAAATGTTTTTCAAAAGTCTTTCCAAGGACGATTATGTCGTCTAAGTAAACCAGGCAGATCCCCCGAGACAAACCTTTGAGCACCGACTCCATTAGTCATTCAAACGTTGCAAGTGCGTTGTTTCTACCAAACACTTTTTGCAGTTGCCTCAAATGTGTCGTCTTGCCACAATTCCAACACTTTATGTTTGTAGAAGGCACAGTGAGAGAGGTACCTTTAATCTCTTTCAAAACGGATAATATGGCTTTGGTTAGTCCTTGTATTTTACTGTTCTTTTCTACAGTTTCTTCTGCATTCACAAATCTCACTGTGTCTTTGTTCGCTTGGCAGGAAAGCCTGGAGCACTCGTACTTCATGGCATGTACCACAGCTGACTTTAAAGTTCCACTTTCTAACATCCTCAGAGATTATTGAATCTCAGGATCAGCAATAGCATCAATAAATTGTAATTAAGCTAAGTTATCTTGAATTTCTGGTGGACAGTTACTATAAGCCAATCTAGCCAGACGCGCAATATCACTAGCAAGTTCTTGCAAAGTTTCGCTACTCTTCTGCATACGATGTTTAAATTGAGTCATATAGTATTGTTTTAAATAACTATCGCTAAACCTGAGTTCTAATACAGAGACCAGACTTTGACAAT
Organism: Ryuthela nishihirai; assembly: GCA_038380435.1. Taxonomy (NCBI): domain Eukaryota; kingdom Metazoa; phylum Arthropoda; class Arachnida; order Araneae; family Heptathelidae; genus Ryuthela; species Ryuthela nishihirai. The sequence goes on from JAWZYU010000032.1 coordinate 43,352,494, forward strand.
TAAGTCGTTTTTCTTCTGGAACAGACTGTAAAACTTCTGCAGCAGAATTTCTTAAGGAAACTGCGAGAAAACTGGCCTTCTGAAAATCATCCCTCTAATTAGCTTTACCGATAATTTCAAACTGTGTTTTGAATACTGTGCAAGATGATTGACCATCATATGTAGAAAGTTTAGTTCTATTTCTAGCGATATGTGAAAAAACATTATTTTCACTAAAATTACCATTATCGCAAGGAGAAAGTAACCTTTCCTTTCCTAAAATCTGAAACTGACGTTCGCAGTTAGTTTTTACACTTTCATTTTGATGCTTAACACTATTAAGTTTCGTATTAAAATTACAAGTGATTTCATTAACCCCATCAATATCATTTTTTGCACTGTTGACTCGGTCTTAATGTCTTTACATTGATCAGTAATTTCACTGATTTTTATGTTCAAATCATTATTCTGATCAGTAAACTTACTAATTTGAGAAGCCACTTCAACTCTCAACTAATTATTTTGTGTAGCCATTTCGGCTTCCAAATTATCATTTTGTGCAGCTATTTCGGCTTTCAAATTATCATTTTATGCAGCCATTTCGGCTTTCAAATTATCATTTTATGCAGCCATTTCGGCTTTCAAGTTATCGTTTTGTGAAGTCATTTCGGCTTCCAAGTCATCTTTTTGAGAGACTATCTCAGCTCTTAAGTCACCAATTTTACTGTTTATGTCACTATTTTGGCTGGCTATTTCAGCTCTCCAATTATTATTTTGACTAGCAAGTTCACCAATGTCACCTCTTATATCAGTCATCAGTTTTACTAACTCATTCCATAAGGAGTTAAAGACATTCAAAATAATAATAATAATATCTACACTCCTGGCACCAATTGTTACGAATTAAAATGGATGAACATTGAGCGTGAGTTCAAGTAAATATTTTGCAATGTTAATTACAAAACAATGCAATTTATTATAAAAGCATGGATGAAATTATTTATACAATCTAAGTCAACCGGCACGAAATTCTGTAACAATACATAGAGCTGCTTTCAGGAGAATCCATTATCTTAATTATATTCACACCCAAATCACAAAACAAGTCTAAAGTCATTCAGTGAACAAAAAAATCATGCTGGTAAATAAATATTCAATCTAACAAGGATATCCTTACCAATTCCTAAACAAACCAAATAACTATACACTAAATGACTTCCTGCTAAGGTTTTAGTCATCAAGTACTACAAAACTGCAGCTAAGTATACTGGTTTCTCAGAACCAATTATTTTCAGACGTTGATCCCCACGCACATATCGATAAATTGCTCTTTTCCTTTACTAGTTTACTAACGCGATCCACACTAATAAACTAATCAACCTCCCGTGCACTCACCATATAAAATACTTCTTTTTTAAACACCTATCGTATATACTGAGACTAACTACATACCCTTTCATATATCAATAACTCCAACTTAACAAATCTCTCCTTATTTTTCAGATAGGTTCTATATTCCAATTCGTTGGTTACGTAATTCTCACGCAGAAGCATACGCGAGCGTTCATGACACGTTTATCATAAATCCATTGCAGCACGTTCATCTGTCGTAACACTATGTTAAGTCTTACTGAGTGGCGTCGTTGGAAGCTAACATCAAAGAACTATAACTTATAAAATAATATATTTTGTTTTGAAAAATATGATTTCAGATAAAGATCTGAATCAAATAAATCAATATCTCTATTTTCAACGATATTCGTCCAGTATTTAATGAGTTCTGGAAGTTTGAATATTTAACAACAGCAATGCCAGTCTTAAGAAACATACAAAACTGAATAGTGAAATAATTCTTTTCACAAAGTTCTAAAATACAAGCTTATTTTATTAAACACGTTAATGCAATACTTATTACTAAGTTTTAACTAACTTTTCAAGTCAATTTTTGTGGCTGGCATTATTATCGATAAATATTTAAACTTCCTTATCTCATTAAATACTGAACGAATATTGTTGAAAACGAGATACTGATTTATTTGATTGAGATCTTTATCTGCAATTACATTTTTCAACACAAAAACATTATTAAAGTTATAGAGCTTTGACGTCCAGTTTCATATTGACTTAGCATAATTTTCCTTAATTTATGGAAACCAGTGTATAAGATTTTTGGGGCCAAACCGATAGGAGCCTACGCAGCTAAAACAGCTTAAATCGCCCGTTTAAGTCGGCGAGTGTTTTATCATATCTCTGCCGCAGTCTTTTGTTAAGAGGCGTAGAGAAGGGTCTACGTTTTTTTTGGGGGGGGGAGAAAAACGAAAATTTGGCAACTCGGAAATCACATTTTGCCAACTGAGAAAATAGTTTACATAAATTAAAGTATGTACATGTCATGGTCGTACCCTCATTTTCGTTCAGTGGGATGTGGTGTGGGTGCCAGCGATTTGGTCAAGGACCTCGATTTGGCAACCTCGCCACGATTTTACAAACAAAATAACCCTCTATTTTACAACCCATCAAATTTTGCTAAGTTTTCCCGATTGTGCCAACTATCCTTACTTTTATAACTCACACATATTTTATTGTGTGGCGTCGAATTTTGCCAACTGCAGTTTCTCTATTTTGTAAATTTTCCTTATGTTCCAATCCCAATTTTTACATCTCACATGCATTTAACCTACTGGTTTCGAATTTTGCCATCTGTCCTACATATTTGCCAAGTTTTTTCGATTGTGCCAACGCAACATACTTTCACAAAACCAATCCTAGTTTTTACCTATCTTCCTATTGCTTTTGTTTTTCACATTTGTCAGTTTATCGATTTGATAAAAACCTATTACACCATATCGTTCGAACGTGATGGAAAAACGTAATGATTTTCGTGTCAAATGAAATCTTGTAACTCGGGGAGTGTCATAGACTATAATAAATTGATATCCAATGCTTTCTTCCCCCCTAATAAAAGGGAAATATGAAAACAATTCTACCGCTATATTTCCAGAACGGGAGTGCCGAAAGTAACAAGCTATATGTCAAATGAATGCTTCTGACGCGGGGAATGTCATAGTTTATGAAAATTTGAACCCATATGCTTTCTTCCCCCTAAAAATGGGGGATATGAAAACTATTCTTCCACTATATCTCTAGAACGCGAGTGAGAAAGTAACAACTATGTGTTAAATAAAAGCTGTGATGCGGCGAGTCTCACTGGCTATAAAAATTGAGCCCCATGCATGCTTTACCACTAAAAATGGGGACTGCGAATGTTGTTCTACTATATCTTTCCGAATGCGAGGGCCTACAGTTACGAGTTAGGTGTCAAATCAAAGCTCATACAATGACCGTCGTAAACTATTTCCAATTATTCTGCCACTATTGTTCCCCCCCTCCCCTGATAAAAGCGATTTGTTGATATAAAGCTGATATTTTTGTGGGTTAAACTTTAACGAGTCATATCTCAAATTAAATCTTGTGACGTCTCGAAGGTCTGTAAATGGTAGGTAGGTAGTCACTGGAAGGAGAGCTATGCACCAATCCCCTGTGATGATGCATAGAACCGGCCAGGCCTAGCACCTAATGTCCGACCCCGCCTTCTCGTGGTGCGGACCGTTAGTAACTTTCAAAAGTGATACTCTCTTGTGGAAGTGAACGGAAGGGGAGGGCTGCCAGACTAGTGTGGCCTACTATCTGGACAACTATGGCTACTTTTCTTTTTTTTTTTTCTACCCTGCTGAGGAGTGGTCAACCACACAGGGTCCTGGTGCTGACCATATAAACCTACTGGACTGGACAGATATATGGCTCTGAGCTTGATTATGGATCCTGATTTTGCTACACTGGTGGGCTTCTGTGGAGGGAAAATCTTCCGCTGTGTTTTCTGTTTGTTTGTGGGTTGACAGCCCCAAGTGAATAGATTCACAGGATATGTTTATCAGCTGGTGGATAATCCTGAGCAGAAGTCATCGCAGGCACCTGAACTCTTTGCTTCTATTGGCATCGTCAAATTCTGCATTGGAGGAAGTCTTCCAGTGTAGATGGCTTCAGCCTTTAGTAGTGGGGGAACGGGTCTTTGCCCCATGTCTGCGATTAGGGGACTGTTTGATATTGTCGGCATTCCCTCTCTCAATAAACATAGTTTCTTTAAACGTCCCACTAACCATTTTCTCTCCATAGGAAGTTGGAATGTGAGGACTCTGCACAGAGCTTTTTCTCTTGATGTCCTCACACAAGAATTCCACCATTATAATTTAGATATTCTCGGCTTGCAAGAGACCAGATGGACAGATAAAGGTCAGATTCTTAAAAATAATCTTAAATTTCTCTTTTCAGGGAGGGACGACAATAAGCATCACCAAGGCGTGGGTCTGCTTCTCAGCAGACACGCCAGCGATGCTCTTCTCGGATATGAGTGCATTAATGAAAGGTTTCTTACAGCAAAATTTCAGACATGCGTTAAAGACTTGAATGTTATCTGCTGTTATGCCACCACTGAGGATGCCGATGAGGATGAGAAGGATAGGTTTTATGAACAACTTCAGGATATTTTGAATTCTGTCAAGAAAGGAGATATTACCCTTGTTCTTGGTGACTTCAATGCCAAAGTTGGTACTGACTCTGACCTTTGGGGAGGAGTAATAGGCCCTTTTGGTATTGGTAGCTGCAATGGCAATGGGCAACGTCTCCTACAGGTAAGTAAACTCAATGGATTCAGAACAACTAACACTTATTACAAACACCGCGACATATATAAGTACACATGGGTTTCACCTGATGGGCTGCATAAGAATATGATTGATTACATATTAATTAACAGCAAATGGGCTAGTTCTGTTAGGAATACCAGGGCATATAGGGGAGCTGAAATTGGATCTGACCATTACCTTGTTAAAAGTGTGTTGCAACTTAAACTTAAAAAGTGTTGTGCTAGGGTTAAAAAATTTACTTTTAATACTGAAGCTCTGAAAGATCCAGTTATAGCCAAAGCTTACCATGATAGGTTACTTAGTCATTATGACAGTCATGGTTTGCTTACTACTGAAGTTGAGGAAGAATGGGATCATTTTAAACAGGCTTTTTTGGACACTAACTGTACTCTTTTAGGAAAAAAGGAGCAGAAGAGGCAGAATTATCTGAATGATAAGGCACTTGAACTTATTTCGGAAAGATAGAACTGCAGGAATGTCCTTAATCAATACCCTACTAGTCCTAATAGAAAGGATTACAGAGAACTTAATAAACGTGTAAAAGATCAGTTAGCTGTTGATAAGAATTTTTGGCTTGATGGTTTGGCTGACAAAGCCGAGAAAGCAGTTAGGCAGCACAACAGCAGAGAGCTGTACCAGATAGTTAATGTTTTGTGTGGTAGAAAACGGACAGGCATACAAGGATTGAAGGAAAAACAAGGTAAGGTTATAGAAGGGGAGGATTCTGTCATGGCTAGGTGGGCTGAGCATTTCAGTGATGTTCTAAACAACGTAGTTAGTTCTACTCCCATTGTTTGCAATGATGATAGATGCATTGGTGGCTTTAATGTTGGCCCTATAACACAATCTGAAGTTATTTTGGCTGTTTCTAAACTTAAACTACATAAATCCCCAGGGGTAGATGAAATTACTACGGAAATGCTTAGAGCTGGGAATGTTTCGGTTACCACTTGGATGACTGAAATTCTGAATATCTTTTATGATAAAGGCATGGTTCCTAAGGATTTTACCAGAGCTATTATTATCCCTATTTTCAAAAAAGGTGATCGCAGTTCTTGTGATAACTATAAGGGTATCAGCCTACTCTCTGTTCCAGGTAAAGTTATTTCCATGATTGTGCTTAATAGAATTAAGAATCTGGTTGACAGTCAATTGCGTGATGAGCAATGTGGATTCAGAAGTGGTAGGGGATGTGTGGATCAGATATTTTCACTTAGGCAGATTCTTGAGAAATGTTTAGAGTTTCAGAAACCTTTGGTTGCTAGCTTTGTTGATTTCAAAAAGGCTTTCGACTCTGTTGATCGTCATAATTTGTGGTTGATTGTGAAATCATATGGTATACCAGACAAGTTAGTTAACATAATGAAAGCTTTCTATAATAACACTGAGTCGTGTGTGAAAGTTGGTAAGGCTTGTAGCAATTGGTTTAGCATTACTTCTGGTGTTCGACAAGGTGCATTTTGTGTCCTTTTCTCTTTAGCTTGGTTATTGATTATATTATGCGAAATTCACTTCAAGGGAAAGATTTTGGCCTTAAATGGGCTGGAGATACGAAAATTTCTGATTTAGATTATGCTGATGATTTAGCCCTTTTGGCAAATGATATTGATGAGATGAACTCTTTCATTCGAGCTGTTGATGAGACTGGTAGTAGAGTAGGTTTGGTTATAAACAGAGAGAAAACTAAAGTGATGAAAATTGGTCAGGCAGGCTGTGATTCAGTTAATCTGAATGGTTGCAGTCTTGAGCAGGTGTCACAGTTTAATTATCTTGGGAGCTATGTAACAGATAATGGTGATGTGCGGCATGAGATTAACAGACGAATAGGGATTGCTGCCGGGACTTTTAAGAATCTATGGAGAGTGTGGAGAAATAGGCGTATACACCTGAAGACTAAAATTAGACTGTATAATAGTTTGGTTCTTTCTAGGGTTAGTTATGGTAGTGAAACTTGGACCCTTTCTAAACAAGATAACAGGAAACTAGATGCTTTTGATTCCAGATGCTTACGCAGTATCTTGGGCATTAGGTGGTTCAACTTTGTAACTAATGATGAGATTAGGGTAACTTTGCAACTAATGATGAGATTAGGCAAAGGAGTTTGCAGCCTCCTTTGTTATGTCCGGGCCTATCCTGTAACAAGATGAACAGGGTAACTTTGTAACTAATGATGAGATTAGGCAAAGGAGTTTGCAACCTCCTTTAAGCAGCATATTGTGCAGAGAGAGACTCCGTTGGTTTGGCCATGTTGCCCATATGAATAATTATAGATTGGCGAATAGGGTTATGAACAGTGTGCCTAAAGGCCTCAGAAAGAAGGGGAGACCTAGAATGCGGTGGGCAGACAATGTCAAACAGGACCTTGTTAGAATTGGTGTGCAGTGGCCAGATGCAGTAGATGTAGCTCAGGATAGACTTGCTTGGAGAACTAAATTGCACGGTCTGGTTGGACCTCCGTAGCCCATGGCTGCTTGAGGAGGAGGAGGATGATGATGACGATGACGTCTCGAATGTCATGGCCAGCTCAAACATGACTCCAAAAGGGAGCAAAAACGTGGTCGATATGTATGAGTCATATATCAAATGAACGTTTTTGAAGGTAGGTGTTTTTAGTGACAAAAAATATAAATAAATTAAAAAATTTTAAAAATACCTATTTTCCTATGTGACCCTAAAGAGCACAAAATAGACTTAAAGCATATCGATGGTGCAATCAGTCACTGAATTAGTATTCACTTCAAAGGAAGATATGGCGCCGATTTACCTATATAATCGGCGTCTTTTGAAGTGACTGATAGCAGCATCGAAAAGCTTTACGTTTATTTTCTAATTTTTAGGACCATATAGGAAGATAGGTATTTTTTAATTCACAACTCACCTGTATTTTACCAAGTAGTTTAGAATTTTGCCAACTCAACAAGATTTTGCCAAGTTTTGTAGATTTTGCCAAAAGGTAGATTTGCCCTTATTTTCGAAAAACCAAACTCGATTTTCACAACTCACCTCTATTTTACCAAGTGACTTCGAATTTTGCCAACTACACTAGATTTTGCCAAGTTATCTAGATATTGCTAATTCCCATTAATTTTACAAAAAAAAAAAATCCCAATGTTCAACACCACCTGGATTGTACAAAGTCGCTTCGAATTTTTCCAACTCCGATTTACTCTGGAGGGGAAGCATCCCCCCATTCTCCCCATAGCTACGACCCTGCTTTTGCCTGCATTTTTGTTAACTTTGTCATGCATTTTGTTAAATTCTTCGTTCAGAGTATAATTTTAGTGTTGAGAATAGTTTTTCACGATTTCGAAGTAGCAAATGTTACATTCGGGATATTTGTTTCTAACTAACCCCACTAAAAGCAAGAAACAACATCAGATAGGTTTGCAGAAAAACCTCAACAGACTGACCGTTATACAGCTTGAGAGAGATGCGTTGTCAGCTGACAGTTTTACAGTTCTAGAAAAAACGAAAGAGTTGAGAGAACAATCTCTTAGCAGGTGATCTCTCTATTGGGATAAAAAGTTCAAACTATGAGTTCAGTCTTACCGTGAAGCCACCTTCCATCTCGCTGAACCAGGTGATTTGGCTCTTTCCTCTGTAATGAGCTTTCTTTGAAATCTAAAACATAAATAAAAAATTGTCGATCAGTTCTAATAAATTGCTGCAATATTTAATATAAAGTGTACTATTGGTATAGAGAAGTGATTCAAACTTTAATCGCATATTTTTGAATCATTTAATTCAACACTATAGATAAAGTTTATTAATGGAGAACATTCATACTCATAATTAAAGAATAATGTATTCGAAAGGCATAAAAGGGAATGACATGAAAATGTGAACTTTTCAAAGGGAAAGAAATAAACGCATCCACATTTAATCTATGCGATCAAGCAATTCAAATGAGAGTTGCAAATGATATTTTCTCTCTATTACTGCGATTGTATTCCTTGTCCTCTCCAGATCAACACAGTTCGAGAATCGATGTTTCAACTGAATTTATACATATCTGTGAAGAGCACATTTGCCCACAAGCCTTGGTTACGTTGAACAAGTTCTTCTTTTAATGACAATAGAGAGAGACAAAACCATTTGTTTTCGTTCATGTAGCCTCCATGAAGAGAGTACATCTTGAAATTCTCGGCCCTTTTGACAGCTAGAGTCATCTGCCATTTTCCTACATCATTTTTCTCTTAAAGACAGATAGCTCTTATCCTGAGCGTTGTGACCCTGTGACGATCTTGTCTTGCTCTACGACTAACTTCTCCCATTTCTTGAAATCGTCTCCAAAGTCTTGAAAGCGAATTTTATGATACATTTAAAGTTCTAGATATCTCAGCCCCACTTCCATCCCACTTATTGCTGTTCACCGTATACAATCCTTCTTTCATTGTCTTTGTGATGCGGTCAAATGAAATTTGAAAAATCAAGAAGGACTCTCTGCAACGGAAATAAGCGGCGTCAGCAGATATATAAATACATTATAGAGTCCCAAATATCCAGGTTGGAATTTCCAGCCCAAAATGTCCAGGTGTCTTGGAACGTTCTGTGTGAGGAAACGCAGAGAGCAGTATCGTTAAGAATCCTCACTCCTGGTAGCTGTGGAAAGATAATAATAGGTATTTTCATGAAACTAGATTTATTGATTTAAGGTATTGTTGTAACCACCCCTGAGTATTTTAGAGACGGCGCAACATTAGTGGCCGACTTCCTTTCCTGCAGCCTGCCTGAGGCTGGTTCCCAGAACAAACAGGAGAATGTTACACATATGCATATACAGGGTGTCCCTGAATTCATGCCTCAGACTGCCTCAGACAGCTGGCGGTGCAGTTGCGCAAACATTTTATGATCGGACACACGGCGCATAGGATATTACTCATGGTAGAGTCTTTGTGCCTCTCTACCATTGCTCTCGGCTACGCTGTACATCAGGTGCATATCGGCTTTCTCTGCGTTCGTAAACTGCTCCATCTCGTATGCGGTCGACGTTGAGAATGCTGGGGTTTGGCCGATCCAGCACTTTAAGCCGCCTCGTTTGCGGCCACATATTCTATGACGAATATTGGTGAGTTCGGTGTGTAGTACCATCCCCTCACGTTTGGGTCATGAATTCAGGGACAGCCTATATTTAAACGAGATCATTTACATATAAAAATCAACATTTATTTAGTATACTTTCCAATCAATATTAACGTTTACTTGACATACTTTTCAACAACTTCCCTTACAGGCGCTCTCAGCGGTGTCCCTTTCTTTTGAGGGGAATTCTGCGAGTGGCATACAATAAGCCAGTCTAAACTCGTAATTAAGAGAAAACGTTCAAAAGGCTGGTAAAAGCTTATAATCTCATAGAGGAGCGGTGTGGCGACGACAATTAGCGGGTGGCGACGAATATGGAAATTACGTGTAAAAACCAGATCAGAATAAATTCAACCCTTACCTCGTTCTACTTAGGTGGGCCAAAAGAGGATGCATGTTCGTTGGCCGTACTGCCGCAGTCAGTTCGTGCATTGCAGGTAATTTGGCATCCTTGTGATCAGTCCACGGTTACACTTCGCATACATGCACTCGACCTGACCCGTTCTTTCGACTTGCAGGAAGAACTTGTCACTCGTCCTCCTGCCTCGCTGTTCAGAACTGAACTGAACTATTTCACCCCTTTTGCACCTCACTTTCTCTCAACTCTTGGTAGAAATGTCACGTACTGGTCACTCGTGGACGTTGTTCACAATTCCGCGCGAGTCGAGGTGCGAATCCCCGATCCATCTGGCACGGGTTGTTTACAACAACAGGTCACATAGGCCCCCTGCCATCTGGGGCCTACCGGACCATGCTATAGAGTCTCTATACCGGCAACGAGGTTTTTCTTGGTGGCTGCACTGGACATCAAAAATGGAGGCAATAAAAAAGGCCGTGTCTATCCATGTAAAACCGTCGTGCCCACATTTTCAAACAAATGTGATCACGACAGTATGGCCAATATTAAACAGCAGCCAAATCGAGGCGTGAATCCAAGACTTCCTCATCTTCCAGATTCTGAAGTTCCATGCTAGTAGGAACGCAGAGAAGTAATGGATTTCTTTATGATCAGAGTCCATCCCACTCTTTTGAGAACCAGTTAGGATTCTCCAGTTTAGGATCGACGGTGCAAGAGCGATGCATTTCAAAAGGGTATTTTATTAATTCGTGCTTAACTATTGAAGAGCAGTGTATGTATAAGAAATAAGTAATTTTCTATATAGTCTGTTCGGAATATTTTTCTCTGAAGTCGTACTGATCGATATAGAAAATTTTAGGAAAATAAATAAGAGTTGAATAAGAGTTCCTTGCTCTTAATGGTACAGACTTGTTGTTTATTAAATGAATTTGAATCCGCCTAATTACCCATCTCCGATTAGAAAACAGAAAACCTATTTTTGACCAGCTTTATCAAGGATCTGATTCCAACTCATATCGCTGGTTTCTTACTGAAAAATTTGTTTTTTATAAAAAGCGCCAAATTCAGACTGAAAAGCGACTGATAACAAAGAACTAGTTAGCTTTCCAATTACGTTTATCATAGGAATAGTGCTAATTTCCCCGATTTTTATAAAAATTCATCTTTGTAACTTCAAGAAAACTATGGGATGACAGCAACATCCATAGTTCAGTAATATCAATGGATATTTCTTACCTGTTCTGGCCTTGCAGAAACGCAGGTAGCCTTTGTTTCCATATCACAGAATACCTGGATGGCATCTTTGTTATCGCCTTGGTTCGGATCTATCCAATAGATTCCTGAAAATGACACAGATATTAGATTTAGGTGTTTTAGCAGTTATTGAAATATCTCACAAAGCTTTACATATTTAGTGGCAGAGTTACGTAGTTTCAGATCACTTTGCCTCAGGAACACACATTTCATATGATGTGACCAAAGCTTAAAATTCCGCAACACCCTGCTGCACATTGCGAAGATATTATTTCATCGCACAGATCGAGTATGTTCGCATCCAACCAGCATTTCCCATACACACACACACACAAAATCCCCATCGTCCAATTATCAGATTCGAAAGCGTTACAATCCCCTTTTCTCTCCTCTCACCTTTTTTTTACCCTTTTCGGTTAATTTAACCACCCAAGAAATGCAATAAGCGCATTAGAAAACTTCTGGTTAGTGCGCAGATCTATTTCCCTTCTGATAAAGTAGAAATACTTGATAAATCGAGGCAAGATATGAGTAAACAATTTCCAAAATAAACAGCTCTGCGAGTTTTGTGGTGTCTTTCGTAATAAGGAATTCTTATTTAGAGAGTTCGAGAAACTCCAGTCTTTGAATTGATGAAATGGGAAAAGATTAGTTATCAGCGACTGCGCAATTAAGTTTTGTTTATTAACTTTATGAATCAAACCTGAAACATATACATCTAAGAAATGAAACCTTCTATTGCGGTTGCACGTAGGTCTCCCTAAATTGGCCACACAAATACGTTAAGAACTTCTGGAAACCACGTAGTTCACCATATACTGTATACTGAACCTCTGCATTAAGGTTTTTAAAATGAACATATCCCTAACTGGAAAACGCGGATAAAGGGGCCCATATCCGTATCTGGTATTCAGAACGAAATTTTTGGATATCATTTATTCCCATATTTACATAAACCTTAAAGACTATAAGAAAATTATCGGATACGTATACACGCTCTCTTGGAATGTAACACGTAGGTCGTGTATTATTCATTTGCAAGCCGATAAAATTGTGCGAGTGGAAAACACTTTTTACTCCATAGCACAAACAGTGAAAATTAATGCGGTTTTAAAAATATATCTTGTTCTATTAGAGATAGAAACACGAATTTTTAATCCAACAGCACGAGAAAATTCTGCGGGTGAAATTTCGGACCGGGTTTCAAGTATTTGGGTATTTATGAGAGATCACAAATAATCAGATTGAAGGAGGAAAAAAAATAATGTAAAACCATAAGAAAATGAAAAAATGGCTTTCAAAATTTTATTTCCAATTCTGTTATTAATAAAGCGTTGATGTTCGAACCAATACGAATGGCCTGAGGACCATAGTAAAGCATGTCGGACTGATTTGAAAATTTTCTGAGGAATTAAGATATGTTAAGGGAATCATGTTAGTAATTATCTAATAATCTCATGAGTAGAGTTGGTGCCACGATGACCAGACTGAATAAAATATTTTTATTGGATTATTAGTTATTGAATTAATTTTTTCTGAAACCTTTTCACTTACGGTCAACCGATATTCGTCAGATATCAAATATTGTTTATCTGATAACCGCGGTGATCAAAACATTCCGGTATTTGGAAATTCAAGTTGCATTCGGCGTCTGCAGGACAATTTGAAAAAAAGTCCTGTTTGACATTGCCCACTCATAGCATCCTAGATTTCATTCTTTTTCATTATTCTCTAAACCGGAGGTGGAAAACTTTTTTTCTCTGCCGGCATCTAAAAACAGTTAAACGTTAAGAGGGACGTATTGAAAATCCTATGAAATCATATATGTATTATATAAATCACTAGGGGAAAAAAAAAAGAAATGATTATATCAATTTTAAATAATACTATTTATTAAACCATGGTAAGAAAAATTATTTTTAAAGAACATACATAATTAAACTCATGTTCTAATGAGATTTCACCAAATTTGTTTGTATACTGGATGTCGACACTCTGATTGTGGTCAATATTAACGTTATTTACTTGCCGGTGGGCCAGAAAACAATCATCTCGCAGGCCGGAGTTCCCCCATTCCTGCTCTAAACTATGGTTATACATGCTGGCAACATGGCCAAACAAAACAGGCTCTAACTACAAAAGATGAGCTCAAAATGTGGTTGATGTCTCCTTCTCCAATCTTGCCACTGTTGCGTAGTCAAATCATACAATAGCCAAGATATTTTGCTACCTTCTAGAATTCTAAGATTCTACTGAAAACATTAGTTAATGTTTTAACTTTGTCGTCTGTCTGTTCATGTATGCATAGTCAACTTTTGTTTTCAGCGAACGATTAGGATCCGCTTTTTCCGATTATTCTAAAAGTTTTAACTGATCCCTGTAAAAATGTAAAAAAGTTAAAATAGAAAATGTTTTTGCAATTATTGAGTATGATCTGTTTATGCTAGAAGTTTTAAATTTTGGTGGTTAAATGAGATAGTCATGAGGTTTATATTAACAATAACGATTTGCCGCTTTCAAACGATATCCCACTCCGAGGGGATGGAAAAGCGCAACCTTTTTTTTTCCATTTTAACCCACCATCTGACTGGAACGTGTTCCACCCGCCACAGCTAAATGGTCCTCTAGTGATAATGACGTGGGAGCCCCGTAACACAACCTTTGGTTAAACCTTACTTTGGCATTTAAAAAGCACAAAGAAGGATAAATTTGTAACATCAAGGAGGGTTTTAAAGATAAATGAGGAGTTCTTTTTGTTTTGTGTAGGTATTAATATTCGAAGGAAGAGCTTGCTCCTACGGTAAATTAGGACGGCTTCAGGATGGATCATTCCCAACTGATGATGAAAAATCCATATGTTGAAATATTAATATTATTCTGTTGTTTGTATCAACTCCCAATGCCAAAATGACAAATCACTCTGGCTATAGATCAGGGTCTGTACCAACTTTGGTACTGAAGCCAGCGATCGCAAAAGTAACACTTGTTTTCGACAGAGTGCAATTAATTTGATTGCATCTTGTATTAATATTAATCTGATATTAATTGATTACAATTAATTTGATTACATTTAATTACATTTGAAACATCTGGAGGTTATGCGCAAAATCTCTATTTCTTATTCTCATCCGTCTTCTCAGTGCAACAGATAATATTCAAATCTTTAGTTCTTATTTTAAATTAAACTACAAGAAATATTTCGTAACTGCATTGATATCTAATAATAATTTCCCTGGCATTCTGGCTGAGAAGTAGAACTACATCTTGGGGGTGTTCTCCAACATCACGTCATGAAAAGAGAAATTACAGATTATTTTTAAGCGTTTGACGTGTTCAGTTAATATATTGCATGCCCAAAATGTACAGGTTATACATCTGTAATTACTGTATTCCATCAAGAGAATATTCTTCTTTTTATAGTCTTCATGTTGCAGAGAAAGTTTAGTGAGGAAAAAAATCATAACGTTCCACTAAGCCATCCCGTGGCAGAATGGTTAGCGTGCTTGGCTACTGATTAAAGGGATCTGCGTTCGAGCCACAGGTAAGGCATGGATGTTTGTGTTGTTCTTCTACTGAAGTCCCGCTATCCTCACAGACCTACCCTGGTGTGTTAAAATGGCAGGCTCCTGTCATACCTCCGTAAGCAGCAGCTGTATGAGGGTGTATTTTTTAACAGGCAACTAATCGCTGGCATGAGACAAAGACTTGTTCCCATCTGCTCAAAGCCATCATGATGGTAGGAACTCAGACAACCAACGGGATTCTTTACCATCAGAACTAATCAGCCCCTTTTTGAGTGCCAGAAAGTTAGGTATGCGACACATTAGCCAAATTTAGGATTGGCAATGCTAAAATTAGTTTCGAGGATTCAAGTAGCTGCTATGGTTACTGATCTGAATCATCTAATACCGGGTATGAAATATCCGGTGAGTCTTTCAGCTGGTGCTGGTAAACTCACGAACAAGCA
Organism: Ryuthela nishihirai; assembly: GCA_038380435.1. Lineage (NCBI taxonomy): Eukaryota > Metazoa > Arthropoda > Arachnida > Araneae > Heptathelidae > Ryuthela > Ryuthela nishihirai. Next base: position 43,367,837 of record JAWZYU010000032.1, read on the forward strand.
GAAAACACAGTGTTATATTCTCCTTCGAGAAAAGCTACCAGTGCAAAAATTCCATAATAATAAATCGTCAATATCGTAGCCAGTCGAGAGTCAGATGAATATCAGTGGTCAACATGAGATCCTTCGAAGTTGATTACTTCTCAGCAAGGGTGAGGAAAACGATAAAAGTAACCACTTCTAAAGCACCGAAGTCCAAATCAATAAAAGAAATTGATCTACCAGCTTTGCCAGAAGGCTAACTATTTATTTTAATGATTATTTAATTGTATGACTTTTTCCACCAATTCAATATTATTCATTTAGATTATTATATATTGTAAATCAATACAGATGTACATATAACAATAACACAGACTGTTAAGTCTTTATTCTATTTTTTTTAAAGAAATGAAATGCTTTTGTTACAATATTGCGAAAAAAATAATTTCAAGCAAATTTATTTGAAACTTCTTTTAATAAAATACTACTGTTATTGTAGTATTTTATTAAAAGAAGTGAATTAAAGTAGAGAAAAATACTAATAGTAAACAGAGTCAGAATTTCTTATAAACTGAACGAATATTAATTCCCTAAGCAATAAACCTTCCTCTACCGATTAACATATGCAAAAGATGATACTTACCACTTTCTAATTCTGGATGAGCTACAGCTAAATCCCGGCACGTAGTGGCTGGAGTTTGCTTCTCTCCTGTTGGTTTCCTGAATTCTTCATACTCATGAACCAATTTGTCATAGAACTCAAATACAAGTCTCTTCTTTTCTTCTATCGGAGTGTCAGGTGAGAAGAGTTTTTCTGGTTCATCTCCCAACAGGGGATCAGGTCCCTAGGAAAAGAAAACGGCATTTCAAAATAGGAATTTTTCCAAAGTATGATACTTTTCATTCTCAGATAATATGTTTCTGAAAAATGCCTAGTTCCAGAATGCAAACCAAATTGCGGGAAAGGAAATTATATAACTTCATTTCACGTTTCGAATATTTCACAGTAAAAGAAACAGCAGTTAAGAAAATTCCCTCATATCAATTTGAAGCTACCATACATTTGGGTGTTTGCAGCAAATATTTTGATAGGAAATTTGTAACATATATATGAACAGGTGTGTGTTATATTCAGCTGATTGTATGAAGTGGAACGATAACATTCGATGCCAATCCAAAATCAATACTATCTCATCTCAGTACATGCAAAATATTGAAGAGAGGAATCCAATGGAAACAAAAGCACTGAGCATCATCTATAATGTGCCATATGTGGCGCATCATAAAACATCCAACTTCCAATATACCAAGATAATTGCAACGGAGAAATCACCGCATTTTTAACTGTTTTTAAAAACTGAAAAATGCAATATTTTCCTTATGAGTTTATATAAGTAATTCTAAATAATATAATAAATTAATATAAGTTTTCTTTATCCATTTAGTCGTATCCGATATTTGGGAACTTCATAGGTCAGTGGTCTCCATGCTGTTCTGTCGAGTATTGCTTCTTTCAGCTGGTTGATGTTCATGTTTGTGTCAGCCATGATGATATCATGCCAACATGTTCTTTGTCGACCTCTACGCCGCGTTCCGCTGACCACACCCAACATTATAGATTTTTCTAGTGAGTTGGTCAGCATGATGTGACTAAAGTAGGTCAATCGTAATTGTGTGGTTTTTGATTCAAGCGATCCCAATTGTTTTATACGGTTGATCACTTCTTTATTTGTTACCCTGGCTGTCCAAGGTATTCTTAGCAATCTTCGCTAGCACCACATTTCAAAAGCATCAATTTTCCGTCTATACCCTTTGTTGTCCAGCTCTCACACCCATACATCATTATAGGGAAGACTATTGCTGTTACTAGTCTACATTAGGTGTCCAGGGAGAAGTCTTTACTTTTCCAGATCTTGTTCATGCTGATCATTGCAGTGCGTCCCAATGTGATCCTGCGCTTCATTTCAGGAGTAGATTTGCCATCATTCTTGACTTTTGATCGAAGGAAGATAAAATCCTCAACTGATTCGAGTTCTTAGACCCCTGATTCGAGTTCTTCGAACACCTGATTCGAGACCAACTGATTCAAGTTTTTTACCTTTACTTCGACATCATCTGCTTTGCCATTATTTTTGTTTTCTTGAGGTTTAGATGCAGCCTGATTTTTTCGCTTTCTTCCTTGATTTTTAGAATCAGTGTTTTTAGGTCTTCTTGATCTTCAGTCAACAAAGTGGTGTCATCTGCATACCTCAAATCATGAGTCAACATGAGTCAACAAAGTGGTGTCATCTGCATACCTCTCATTTCTTCCTCCTAGCTTCACCCTGATGTGCGAAGTGTCCAGGTCTGATTTTCTCATGATTATTTCTGCATACTGGTTGAAAAAGAATGGGATAATATACATCCCTGTTTATCATTCTTTGTTGATAAACAGGGGGAATTTTGGGATAATAGCATCCTTTGTTGATCTTGAACAAATCTGTGTCCCCATAAAGTGTTCGTACTGTTGCTTCTTGGTCCATATACAGTGATTTGATAAGCTTGATCAATGAGATGGGACACCAACGTCACGAAGAGCCTTCCAGAAGAGTTTATCATGTTCTACACAATAAAATGCTTTGTTGCAGTCAATGAAACACATGTACAGTTCTCTTTGGTATTCATGATCTTTTTCCATAATCCATCCAAGGTTGGCTATATGATCTCGAATGCATCTGCCCTTCCTAACGCCTGCTTGAACGTCAAGTAGCTCACGATCCATATGCTATTGTAACCGTTGTTGAATAATTTTCGATAGAATTTTTCTTGCATTAAAAATCAGTGTTATAGTACGATAATTGGAGCACTCTCTGGCATCGCCTTTCTTTAGTAAAGGGATAAATACTGATCTTGTCCAGTCCTTAGGCCATTTACAAGTAGACCATATCTCTTGACATTAGTCTGTGATGACATTGACTGGCACTGCTTTTACGAGCTCTTCAGGAATGTTATCAATGCCTGGGGCTTACTTATTTGGCAGTTTGCTCATAGTCCATGCTACTTCTTCTTCCAAGATGTTCGGTTCTATGTCTCTCTGGTTGTTATCATTGTTATCTTGCTGTTCTATCTGGCTAGTATATAGCTTTTCATTATATTCTTGCCACCTATTTCTGATATTCTGCTGGTCAATCAGTTCTTTCCGATTGCTGTCCTCGATTGTACCTTTTCTAATAGTGAAGCTAGATCGCATCCTCTTCACTTCGTTGAACATGGCTCTTGTATGCCCCTTCTAATTGGCTTCTTCTATGCATGAGAATTTTTCCTTCAGCTGTTTCTCCTTGTCTTTCCTGGCTTCAAGCTGGAAAGCAGCACTCAGCACTTTGACTTCCTCCTTGTTTCCTCTGGCTTTAGCCATCCTTCGCTGATCAGTTATTTTGATAGTGCTGTTAGATAGCCACTTGCTATTCTTCTTTGGCATTTGGTATGCGATGAAAAATTAAATTGGGATTTAAGCATTGAAACGTAAAAATATTTTTGAATAGAATATACTTCCGTCTTACCATAGTAAAATCGATTCATAGTTTGTCAGTGATAAAATTATGTTCCATTTTCGAAACAAATATATTTTAAGTGATGGTTCGATAATTTCCAAAAACATTTGTTCAGTAATATGTTATTTAGAAAAATTTCTAGTTCAGTAAAAATTTCTAGTTCAAAATTTCTAATACAAAATGTGCAAAACGAATATTAATTTTCTTATTGAGCAAGTAAAAGTTGCAATGTTTAAAACAGAGCAAGAAATATAATGGAATGACTTCTTGCAGTGTTTTCATTGTTTAATTTCATTCTCCATAAATTTAAATACACGTGAGGAAAATCGGACTTTTGATTTTGCCGCAAGAAAAAAAATCCTCAAAAATATATAAATCTTAACCTTGACTTCAGTAATATCACAGTCCACCAATCATTATCTAAAAGCAAAAATTCGATTTCTAAATGATTCTAATAAATTTTCCTCTTTAGGTATACCAGTATTTCAGATTCAGAAGTTTCAGAAGTTTCATATATTGCATAACATTATGCTTGTTATGATGCAAATAGATAGATTTTCTGCAAAAAACAATTTAAGAAAAGCATCCTGCCAAATGTAAAAACTGAAGTTCCCATTCCTTTGGAATTAGAAGAAAGTTCCGAATTTTTCGGTACAGAATGTCTCAACTTGCAAATTCTTATGAAAGTGATATCTTAGCATTAAACCAGGGCTAACCTGTTACTGGTCTGTAAATGGTAGCTAGGTAGTCACTGGAAGGAGAGCTATGCACCAATCCCCAGTGATGATGCATAGAACCGGCCAGGCCTAGCACCTAATGTCTGACCCCGCCTTCTCGTGGTGCGGACCGTTAGTAACTTTCAAAAGAGATACTCTCTTGTGGAAGTGAACGGAAGGGGAGGGCTGTCAGATTAGTGTGGCCTACTGATCTGGACAACTATGGCTACTTTTCTTTTTTTCTACCCTGCTGAGGAGTGGTCAACCACACAGGGTCCTGGTGCTGACCATATAAACCTACTGGACTGGACAGATATATGGCTGTGAGCTTGATTATGGATCCTGATTTTGCTGCACTGGTGGGCTTCTGTTGAGGGAAAATCTTCCGCTGTGTTTTCTGTTTGTTTGTGGGTTGACAGCCCCAAGTGAATAGATTCACAGGATATGTTTATCAGCTGGTGGATAATCCTGAGCAGAAGTCATCGCAGGCACCTGAACTCTTTGCTTCTATTGGCATCGTCAAATTCTACATTGGAGGAAGTCTTCCAGTGTAGATGGCTTCAGCCTTTAGTAGTGGGGGAACGGGTCTTTGCCCATGTCTGCGATTAGGGGGCTGTTTGATATTGTTGGCATTCGCTCTCTCAATAAACATAGTTTCTTTAAACATCCCACTAACCATTTTCTCTCCATAGGTAGTTGGAATGTGAGGACTCTGCACAGAGGTTTTTCTCTTGATGTCCTCACACAAGAATTCCACCGTTATAATTTAGATCGGCTTGCAAGAGACCAGACGGACAGATAAAGGTCAGATTCTTAAAAATAATCTTAAATTTCTCTTTTCAGGGAGGGACGACAATAAGCATCACCAAGGCGTGTGTCTGCTTCTCAGCAGACACGCTAGCGATGCTCTTTTAGGATATGAGTGCATTAATGAAAGGTTTCTTACAGCAAAATTTCAGACAAGCGTTAAAGACTTGAATGTTATCTGCTGTTATGCCCCCACTGAGGATGCCGATGAGGATGAGAAGGATAGGTTTTATGAAAAACTTCAGGATATTTTAAATTCTGTCAAGAAAGGAGATATTACCCTTGTTCTTGGTGACTTCAATGCCAAAGTTGGTACTGACTCTGACCTTTGGGGAGGAGTAATAGGCCCTTTTGGTACTGGTAGCTGCAATGGCAATGGGCAACGTCTCCTACAGGTAAGTAAACTAAATGGTTTCAGAATAACTAACACATATTACAAACATCGCGACATACATAAGTACACATGGATTTCACCTGATGGGCTGCATAAGAATATGATTGATTACATATTAATTAACAGCAAATGGGCTAGTTCTGTTAGGAATACCAGGTCATATAGGGGAGCTGAAATTGGATCTGACCATTACCTTGTTAAAAGTGTGTTGCAACTTAAACTTAAAAAGTGTTGTGCTAGGGTTAAAAATTTTACTTTTAATACTGAAGCTCTGAAAGATCCAGTTATAGCCAAAGCTTACCATGATAGGTTACTTAGTCATTATGACAGTCATGGTTTGCTTAATACTGAAGTTGAGGAAGAATGGGATCATTTTAAACAGGCTTTTTTGGACACTAACAGTACTCTTTTAGGAAAAAAGGAGCAGAAGAGGCCAAATTATCTGAGTGATAAGGCACTTAAGCTTATTTCGGAAAGAAAGAACTGCAGGAATGCCCTTAATCAATACCCTACTAGTCCTAATAGAAAGGATTACAGAGAACTTAATAAACGTGTAAAAGATCAGTTAGCTGTTGATAAGAATCTTTGGCTTGATGGTTTGGCTGACAAAGCCGAGGAAGCAGTTAGGCAGCACAACAGCAGAGAGCTGTACCAGATAGTTAATGTTTTGTGTGGTAGAAAACGGACAGGCATACAAGGATTGAAGGATAAACAAGGTAAGGTTATAGAAGGGGAGGATTCTGTCATGGCTAGGTGGGCTGAGCATTTCAGTGATGTTCTAAACAATGTAGTTAGTTCTACTCCCATTGTTTGCAATGATGATAGATGCATTGGTGGCTTTAATGTTGGCCCTATAACACAATCTGAAGTTATTTTGGCTGTTTCTAAACTTAAACTACATAAATCCCCAGGGGTAGATGAAATTACTACGGAAATGCTTAGAGCTGGGAATGTTTCGGTTACCACTTGGATGACTGAAATTCTGAATATCTTTTATGAAAAAGGCATGGTTCCTAAGGATTTTACGAGCTATTGTTATCCCTATTTTCAAAATAGGTGATCGCAGTTCTTGTGATAACTATAGGGGTATCAGCCTACTCTCTGTTCCAGGTAAAGTTCTTTCCATGATTGTGCTTAATAGAATTAAGAATCTGGTTGACAGTCAATTGCGTGATGAGCAATGTGGATTCAGAAGTGGTAGGGGATGTGTGGATCAGATATTTTCACTTAGGCAGATTCTTGAGAAATGTTTAGAGTTTCAGAAACCTTTGGTTGCTAGCTTTGTTGATTTCAAAAAGGCTTTCGACTCTGTTGATCGTCATAATTTGTGGTTGATTGTGAGATCATATGGTATACCAGACATGTTAGTTAACATTATGAACGCTCTGTATAATAACACTGAGTCGTGTGTGAGAGTTGGTAAGGCTTGTAGCAATTGGTTTAGCATTACTTCTGGTGTTCGACAAGGGTGCATTTTGTGTCCTTTTCTCTTTAGCTTGGTTATTGATTATGTTATGCGAAATTCACTTCAAGGGAAAGATTTTGGCCTTAAATGGGCTGGAGATACGAAAATTTCTGATTTAGATTACGCTGATGATTTAGCCCTTTTGGCAAATGATGTTGAAGAGATGAACTCTTTCATTCGAGCTGTTGATGAGACTGGTAGTAGAGTAGGTTTGGTTATAAACAGAGAGAAAACTAAAGTGATGAAAATTGGTCAGGCAGGCTGTGATTCAGTTAATCTGAATGGTTGCAGTCTTCAGCAGGTGTCACAGTTTAATTATCTTGGGAACTATGTAACAGATAATGGTGATGTGCGGCATGAGATTAACAGACGAATAGGGATTGCTGCCGGGACTTTTAAGAACCTATGGAGAGTGTGGAGAAATAGGCGTATACACCTAAAGACTAAAATTAGACTGTATAATAATTTGGTTCTTTCTAGGGTTAGTTATGGTAGTGAAACTTGGACACTTTGTAAACAAGATAACAGGAAACTAGATGCTTTTGATTCCAGATGCTTACGCAGTATCTTGGGCATTAGGTGGTTCAACTTTGTAACTAATGATGAGATTAGGCAAAGGAGTTTGCAACCTCCTTTAAGCAGCATATTGTGCAGAGAGAGACTCCGTTGGTTTGGCCATGTTGCCCGTATGAATAATTATAGATTGGCGAATAGGGTTATGAACAGTGTGCCTAAAGGCCTCAGAAAGAAGGGGAGACCTAGGATGCGGTGGGCAGACAATGTCAAACAGGACCTTGTTAGAATTGGTGTGCAGTGGCCAGATGCAGTAGATGTAGCTCAGGATAGACTTGCTTGGAGAACTAAATTGCACGGTCTGGTTGGACCTCCCATGGCTGCTTGAGGATGATGATGATGATGACCTGTTACTTAGCAAACAGTCACTAGAAAAACATTTTATTTGTAAAGACCCAGAGGAGAAATTCTCTGCTAAAAACAAAAACATGCGTTTCTAATGACTAATGATTTAGAAAAGAAAAATGCTTTTATGGAATATGAACATATCATCGTCAAAAAACGAAAATATACATTTTAATGAGTTCTATTAATTAGAAATAATAATAAGTTCTATTAACTGGAAATAATAATAAGATCTATTAATTGGATAAATTTCTCTCTCGCTCATCTTACGCAATTTTCCATATAGATTAATATAAAATTTCCTTTTCTTTAACATTGAGTCAGAATTGTCAATTAAAATATTATTATGAAGTGTAGTCTTATTCTAGTTTAGTTGTCTGACTGCTATCAAAGTAAACCTGAATTAAATACAGAAAGTGCCAAACCATGTCTTAACGATCTCATTCTAATTCTTTAAGATGGTAGTATTTATTATTCAGGAAAATAATATTAAATAGAATTGAATTTATCGTATGGTATATTTCAGTATAAAACGTTTTCGTGTCGTCGTTACGAGAAAGTTGGCTTGATAAAATTCTGTGTAATTACCAATGCTTCAATAACGTGACACCGTTTCTGTGTTCAAAATTGATGACACGCGGGATTTCCTTTCAGAATTTCTGTGATTTTCCATTCTAGACCTTAGAAGTGGCCTAAAGGCTCCAGAAGATCCCGAAAATAAAACAACTGACAAGAATCAGAAAGTGAATCAGTAGTTATGTTGATGCCATTTGGACTGTGTAATTCATCTGTTATATTTTAATCTCTTATGGAATGGGAGCTCCGTGGTTTGCCCTGAATGATGTAATTGGATGACAACAGCGATATAGAAGAAAATTTTGATGATTATTTGCATTACCTTCTATACGTTTTTGAGAAACTCGGGATACTCATGCTGAAACTAAACTCAGCCAACTTATTCCATAGAAAGGTGCGTTGTCTTGGACAAAGTTATCGTACCTATGAAGTCAAAACCTACCCTGAAAAGGTCAAAACTAGAGAGAACTGACAATTGCAAAAGATGTACGTTGATTACGAATCTTGGAATTATGCACATACTAAAAGATTTCGTTCCTGATTTCTCCAACATTGTAATTTCACTTCACTTTTTGATGTACCTTATATTATGTCTCACATGGGCCACGGATTACAATGCTGCTTTCCAATAAATGAAACATATTCTTCATCTCTCCACTCTACATATATTAAAATTTTCAGAGGCTGATAAACAATTAATTTTGGACGCAGATGCAGGAAACATGGGGATAGATGCTGTCGCTTTTCGAGTGTTGGTTGGACAAGAGAGAATAACTACTTATTTCAATAAACATTATAAAATTATGTAAGCCATAGCAAAATTATTGTAGGATCGGAAAGCTACGAAAGGAAAATAACCAAATAGAAACTTCTACCAAATGGTAAGAAATATTTCCTCTAAATTTTATATCTATATATGTATAAAAGTCATTTCATGATTTTTCAACGAAATTAGAAAAATACTCTTAGGTCCTGGAACAGAGATTATTACTTCTGTGGACAAACGTTCTTTCTCCACACATGCAGCTCTTAGGTGGTTATTAAACTTCAAAAATCTGAAGAGGACGTAAACATATAGATACAGTGGATGCAAGAGAAAGATTTCGCCATTGAATATAAAAATAGCAAGACGCATGGGAATAAAAACATTCTTTATAGGCTCCCATGCAATGAAAACGGCAGGCTCCTCTGTAATACTCAGACTGAGGTTTAGAAATATTAGTAATCCGACATATCAGAATGACAATATCGCACCTTCCGAAGAGATATGAAAAGCACAGCAAGTTGACGAGGAAATCAGACTATTGTTACGATAGATGGAGATCCAGTTGGACGTCTCAGTTGGAATCAAGTTTTAGAGTGCAGCCCAACTACTAAGAATAATTGGACTTAGTAGGACACGAGCATTGCTATAGAGCCATATAATGTCAAGGTAAAATGAAAACTTCAACAGTGGTGGCCTGCAGTGGAAGAACCAGTTGTGTGTATACACGTGAAAGTGGAATTCGAACCACACACAGATTACATGTTATCTTATCATTCCACTTCAACTTACTGCAACTAAAGGTTCACGTATTCATTGACTGACGACCGAACAGTTCAAACAGAAAGAACAACGAGTATGAAGTGTAATAGTGACGAATCTCATCGAAAGGAATTTTTGTTTCAATGCTTATTAAGTAACTGTTCTGGTCACAAAAAGTAGTTACAATAAGAATATACGTTTTACCAAAAAAATTCAGGCTTTAACAAAACCCAAATACTCTACTTTTCTATCTAATGGCACTACTCAATTTGTAATTCCGCAGTCGTGTATGATGTCTCCACGCTCAATTTGAACCTAAAAGTATCTGGAATAATTGGCATTGGAAGTTGAGCTTTTTTTAAAAATGCAGCAAAAATTACCGTCTGGCAGTACGAGTTTGTTTATTTTCATAGCGTGCTAAATTTCTCTTTAATGAGGATGTTTTTACAGCTGACAAAAACAATTATGAAGAATCCCGTCCTTAAAATTAACCCTAGGACATTAATCAAAATGTATCGCAAAAATAGCAAGTAAAAACATCATAAATAATATATATATAATAAATAAAATAAATAAATAAATACCACCTCAAGCAGCTGCTTGCCACAGAGGTATGACAGGATCCTGTCAGTTTATATGCCATAGTAGAAGGTCTGAGAGGATGGCAGGCCCTCAGCAGAAAAACGACACAAACATCCATGCCTTACCCGGGGGTCGAACCCAGGTCCCTTAGATAACAGAATTATATATGAAATATTTTTTCAAAGAGCAAAAATATGTTTTTATTAATTAATAAGAGAAAATTTGTAGTTAAATGATTGAAATTATGTTTCTATTTATTATTCATGGATTCTGTGTGACTTTGAATATTTCAATACATTTTAACATCATTAAGAAATTTAATAAAACTAACCTTCACTTGTCCTTGACCGAGTATAGCAGCCAAAGCACTCGCATCGTAACCAAACGGTTCTCCTGGTGGACCTGGTGGGCCAGGAGGTCCAGGGGGTCCTACGGGCCCTGCTTTTCCTGAATCTCCTGATGGTCCTCTAGGACCTGGAGGTCCAGAGAGACCTGGGCTTCCTGAACTTCCGTCTCTCCCTTGAGGACCTTTAGCTCCGGGAGGTCCCTGAATAAGTAAAGTTAAAAAATGGGATAATCGTACAAAATAGATATTTATATATAAAAATGTAACATCAAAAGAGAACCGCATATTCCATTTAATTAACTAATCATTTCAAAATCGAAAATTCTTTACTTTGATATGAAATTTATATCCTTACGTATTATTTCAAATCCTTAAATAAATTTTCATAGTTCAGATTTTTTCGCACTTCATAAGATGTTTGTTTCCTTCTAAAGCCATTACATTCACAGGTCAAAATTGTGTCTGCGAATCTAATTTCCTTACATCGGAACTTGACAATAAGCTTTTTTTTTTACATTGGAATCATTTTTGTATTAGTTTTGACTTTCGAGGGTGACTTACCTTTGGCAGTGGCGGTTCGTACCATTTTTGGTGGGACACTTTGACTACCGCAGGTAATTGTATCGGACTGCAACGACTGCCGTAGTGCATACATTCTTTTTTTTTCTCAGTTGTTCTTCAAACACATTATTTTACGAAATTGTTTGTGGGGAAATCAAACTCGAAAAGTCGTTCTGATCCTTTCCAGTTCAATCATCATCAACAGGTATTGGTTGAATTCAGAGTTTTGCCCTTCCGCTATAAAAATAACTTATATATATTATTCTTCCTCTCCAGTACATTTTATGGCTGTATTTTAAAACAACTCGTGAAAAATATGTGTAATGTATAAGTTTTCTATTTTTGAATATATCGCTCTCTGTAATATGGTTTTAGAATTATAATATGGTTTAGAGAACCACACTACAAAACCATGTAAACAATTCTCTAAAACCGTATAATATGGTTTTAACATTTAAATACGAACAGGCAATTTTACAGCTGTTCACAGAAATTATAACAGCTTAGACCATTCAAAGAATCTGTACAAATATTTCTGGATATAGCAAAAGATTCCAGTACAGTATATTGTGATATTTTAATTGAAACGACGTCGGCATTTAGATCAAAAGGCGGCTCATCTCCTATTGACTGCACATTTTTAAATGACTCCCTCCCTTTTTTTTCACTACCTTTCTTTATTCGATTTCTTAGGATATATATTTATATTGTTTTGGCTCAAATTATAGCAAGATTATTATTTTTCTATCTTCATGTGAAATTTGATTAAATTTCTCCAAATTCATTTCGAGATATCAACATTTTATTTTTCTGTGATTCAATTTGGACGAGCAGTTTATATAGGAATATATCATACCCAGGTGAGAAGTGTAGACAAAATACTCAATTTTATTTATACTGGCAAATGCATCTAGCATTATTCAGATTCTTTGCCCAATTTCATAAAACTCTTTGAAATGTATACTGTATTAGAGAACACTGCGCGTATTTCACGCTTTCATATAATATACAAATTGTTATGAATAACAGGACATGAATGGTGGTTATAAATTACCCACCGTGAAGCATCTCTTCACGTTTTGGGGAATTGAAATGCGAGGAACATAATATGTAGTGCCCTGTGATAATCCAACGTCAGAAGCTTTCATTCCAGGTATAATTTTGTTAAGCTCGACAATTTCCTCTTTTTTTTTTATCTCGGAGGAAGATATGGTAATGAAAGGTTATGCGAAAAACCTTATTTTGCTTTAGTTTAGGATAATAGGAAGTAGTATACTTCCTATTATCCTATATAACTAATATGATAGTATATATAGATAATAGGAAATAGAATTTGATAAATACTGTCAGTTTATAAAAAATTCTTCCCTCGCTTTTGATGGGAAGGAAAAACTTTACAATTCTGGACAAGTAAGTTCTTGCATAACATTAAGTAAGGATAGGAAACTGTATACAGAATTTGGTGATATATATCGCTTTCGTTGATTTTAGACCTGTTTAAAATGTTTAACGCCCGTATTTGTTATCTTACATACATCTCTTTGTGAAAACAAGAGTTTGCATGCTTTGTTTTATATGTTTTATTTGTTCATTGCCTTCGGGCTACAGAATGCTTTTTAACTACAAAACTGGCAGTTGAACAATCCAAATATAGGTGATGCAATTTCAAACGTGGGTAACATCTAAAGTAATTTTAATAAGTACTTGTTTCCCAAGAAAAATGTAATCGTGAATTAATCATAGAGCTAAAAATGTAAATGGATAAAATTTCAGATGAAAAAATATTCGCAGCGAAAAATCAAACGTTCTTACCTCCATTCCAGGAGGTCCGGGAGGTCCATTCATACCTTTTTCTCCATGAACACCCTGAGGAGGAACAGAAAAAAGGAAATTAATTTATGTTAAGAAAAATAATCATTTTTCTTATTTCTAGAGAGGTGAAATATATCTGTATATCTTTCGAATATGAACTTCAAGAAGTCAACCTTTAAAGTTTCGATAAGAAACATGATAATTTTACATATGATTAGGTCAGTTTCAAGACTATTAAAATAATTATTAAAAGCAGAATAATTTTCAAGGAAATCAATTTCGCCACTTCATTAGTCTTGTCATGCAACGATCGTGTGCAGAAACGCGACGAGGTCATCATTTTTTCAAGCCTCTCTGTTCATTATAAAGATAAACAAACACTTGAACAACGTTAAACGTTCATATTGCATACTTATAATACAAATTCCAACAAGATATGAATTTCTGAATAGGAATATATCATTGAATCGAAATGGGCGGTTCCAAGAAATTTCATAATCGTATTCAAAGGTTCCTACTCGCATTGTGGTTTCAGCCGAACGCAATTAATGATTTAGTTAAAGATTCATTCGAGGATTCTTCCTTTGGAAGTTCCTTCGTCCATTTCGCCCGACTCTATGCTTCGTCCAAAGGAACTTCCTTTGGACGAAGCATAGAGTTTGAAATTCATCCCCACAATGGAGGAGAAAGGGTGGGGCCAGAAAAGAGCTGGACTGAAATGGTTAGCCATTACTTATAAGCAAGCCAAAGAGTCAACCAAAAAGTTAACTAAGAAATCTGAGTTTCGTAGGAAGGAGGAATCGAACCCATGACCGCCTAAAAACATGCCAGGTGCTCTTGCTACTTAGGTATTCCAAGATCAATTGAATTCCAGTTCACAGGTAAATATAAACTCTGATTCCGTGATCGTCAAAGTTTATAGTACCCTATTTAGTGGAGTTGAAATGAGCTTCGGATAGCTCAGTTGCAATTCAGCAAACCGTGTTTTCAAATGGTCATGGTTTCGGTTCCCACTTCGGACAAAAATAATTTTTTTTCAGCTAATTCTTCAATTGTATATGCCCCTTTTTATGAGGATGGAGGTTAGGAAGGGAAGAAATTTTGGAATGCCAAATTTTACGTTACTTTGAGCTGTCTTAACATATTTCTTTCCAGGACACAATTCTAAGTAGGTATTGTCATCCAAAAGAGGAACTGATAATCAGCTTAAAATAAAAGGGACAGAAGTACATGCGGTCTACAGTACTAAGGAGGTTAACATATGCCCACTTTAGTAGTCCAAAATTGGTGTTAGGTAGAATCTGAGGAATGTTGGGTTTGCCACATAAAGCTTTATTGCCAGAAGAACTTTGGAAAAGACAAAGGATTTAACATTACAACGCGAGAGCTGAAAGAGTTAGGATAAATGACAAAGACTCAAGGGTTTCGAGGTCAGATGAGAGGAGTGAAAGTGGGAAATTTTACATGAATTTATGATGATTGCCGCAGACATTTCTAAACAAGTTTTTTTTTTTTGAGATTCAGTTGTTTGAAAGGACTGGATCATCAAATATGACACCTAAATTTGAACAATAACAGGACGTTTTATTAAGTAATGATAATGTCACTTTTTTAAATGGAGGCTTGTAGCTGTTTCAGAAAAAACGTAATAATGAATTACATTTTTTGACTCATCATAAAGTTCTTGGAAATTTTTTGAGGACATCATTTATGGGAAATTAAGTTAGGTACCATTTACGCTATTTTTCTGATAACTTTGCGTCTGATAATGGGGCTTTTGTTGGGAGATATTCTTGATATCACCTGGGAAAGTGGATTTTGGCTGGGACTTAAATGATGTCTCTTCTGGTGGACATAGGATAGGATTCTTTCCTTTCCACATTGCACTCTTTATTTCATCATCATTGGAGACTTTCTGATGACATCATTTTGGGAAAGGGTGTTTAGGGGATTTTTTTTGATGTTGTTACTTATTGGCGAAGTTATATGTCATGATTCAATTGGAAGAACAATACCATTACTCTTTTGTTGACTTTCTTTTTTAAGTAGACTCGCATTATCTTTTTGCAATGGTTTATATTTCTTATTGCATTCTATTTTACTACACAGAATAAAAACAAATGTTTCCATGAGTTATTTTTAGGACTTTTTAAGAGAGAAACCTGAGTTGTTTATATCGCGAAAAACAGTATTCTAACTTAATTCTTTATAACATCATCGAGAGAGATGGGTATTTTTTACTCTTTCCACTTTTTCTCAAATCATGAAAGTCCCATTCTCTGAAACTGTGTGCATATTTTCAATCCAGCACTATAATTACCCACTAAACTCTGTGACTCAATTTTGTACTAATTTACGGTACTACATTGGTATATATGGATCAAGTAATTTTGCCTTACCAAAAAGGTCGCATAAAATTTCAATATCTTCAAAATATCGATACTTACCGGAGGCCCTGGCATTCCTTGGAGACCAATCAGTCCACGATGTCCTTTAGCACCTTTCTCTCCTTGGTCACCGCGATCACCTTTCAGACCAGCAGCGCCAACAGGACCAGCAGGACCTCTTGGACCTTGAGGACCAGGAACGCCTCGCGGTCCGGTCTCTCCACGTTCTCCCCTCTCTCCTGTTGTACCAGAAGGACCTGACGGTCCGGGAGATCCCTAAAATTAATTTTTAAAAAAGTCATAAAAATTAATTGAACAATATTTTTGAATTTTCAGAAAGTACAATATATAATTTAAACTTTAGTGTAGGATAAAGGCAAAACAGAAATTCACTTGCTTATGAATGTTACTGCAGTCCTCTTGGACTTTAACTACCACCACTACCACTGATCCCAGTCAGGTATCGAAATATTGGGAATATTTATTTACGGCTAAGTGAATTTCTGTTTTAAATTAATCTTACACTAAATTTTAAATACCTATTCTAAGATAGACATGAATTCATTTTTTACAATATTGAATTCTTTCGAAAAACACTACTTGCATTTTCTACTTCTCTCCGCATTTATTTACCATTAGCTGAATGTACCCGGCGTTACCCGGATGTTACTTTTAACTTGTATATTCTTATTTTCACTGCACTAAAGGTAAATTTTTAAGTTATCCCTCCCCCCAACACTTTAGCACAGATTTTCTACAGGAAGAAATTTTCCGGGTGTTTGCTTGGATCGTTATTGACGTCAGCGAGCTCTCTCATAGCTTGTGGCTTACTTTCTGTACAAGCTATCGCGATTTTTATTTCCGTTACCACAGATTTTGGTGCCCTATGGCTCCCGTGATATTAGTCCGCACGGTCCAAATTTCCTGCACAGCGTCCCCCGTGTGCCCCAGTGATTGGTTTAAAAATCAGGTTCCCACTTGGCAACATGGCTTCGTTTCTACACAAATTGTGACAACTCGTGTATCACTTTTTATCTGAATATTTTGTTATTTCCTGCTATAATGGTTAGTTTTGTGAGAACCCCTCCCCCTCCTGATATTTTATCACATTGTGAACACTAACAATTTCCCGGTGTTGCAAAGGTCATTGCTGACTCGGCGCGTGGCTCTCAGAGCCAGTGGCAAACGATCGAGATATTTATTTCGTCACATTTTGACTTTCTGTAATTCCCGACGTACATCACCGAAAGGTCCCAAATTTTCTAGGAGGGTTTCCCGTGTCTGACTCCATGCTGGTTAGAAAATCAACTCCCTAGCTGCAATGGAACGCCTAAATAATGCTTTTGGAAATGTTGGGAATATGGCAACGACATCAGATTTGCAGCAGAAGATTTAAATGATATTTTAACTCTTTACTTTCACAGTTAGGGAGCAATAAATGGCAACAGTAAATTTGACAGCGATTCTCGTTTCCCGTAGGAATAGCATGGTAAAATATTTTTGGTTCTAGCAAGTCCCCCTTTTGTTCTTTCGACCTCAAAGTTGGCACTGAAATCCGGACCACAACCAGAAATATTCTCTAAAACTTTGAAGCGTGTACGTTGATTTCCCGATGAGTTATGGCTGCCACAGACAGACAGATACACAGACAGACACCTTCTTTTATTATATAGATACATATTGTTAAATAATCGTTTTGTCATTTTCACCGCTTATGATGGATGTTAGATTTGTCAAATCATTCTTACTTGTATTCCTTGGAGACCCGGTGGTCCAGGTGGTCCATGAGGTCCAGGCGGCCCTTTATCTCCAGTACGACCTGCAATACCAGGTTGTCCTTCTTTGCCAGTGTGTCCCTGAGTAGCAAGGAGAAAACTTCAAAAAAAAATTCGAATGAAATCTCAGTTACTTCAAGATTTTATGTCGATTATAAATACATTAAAACTGTAGATATTTTTACAGATGCATATTAGCAACTTATGTATAACACAATTTATCTAAATTTTGAAGGAATAATTTAGGGAGGCTTTTACTGTGTTTTATTTATGATAACCCAGGAACTGGAAATCTTCCCATTGGTATCAAACTTGATTTCCAAATTCTACTATTTCATAAAAACAGTCCTGAGATAAGTGTTACAAGACTTAAATTTTACTCTCTAAACACATCTGTTTAAAAAAAAATATCACATTAGACCATTGAGAGTTGTCCTCTTCCATAATTTTAGATTACCTCAAAAATTATTTATGTCACTTAGGAATACTGTTCACAGTTATTAGTTAATCTGTAACAGTCATGCAGGGAAAGTGACAAAAAATAATGCAATTTCTCCTTTAACAAAATGTTACTTAAGAGTGATGATAACTTCGTCTAATTTCTTTCCAACCTCATCATTATTCACAAAAGTAAATCATCAAATACTCAAGATGCAGAGAAAACTTCTGGAATTAAAAGCATCAAATCTACTATTGGTATCCTATTTAAGAAAGGTCATTGTCCTACCAGCACAGCAAATTTTGAAACAGTACCACACTATTAAAATCATAGTTGAATCTTTAGATGTATTTTCCACTTTTTGCCACTTTCAAGTGATTCCTAAAAGTTATGTCTACATCGTGCTGCGCGTTGCTAATGCGTCACGCAACTCGCGAAATAATTAAACTCATAATCATGCTCAAGAGCAATCATTCAAAATAACTGAAGACAAAACAATTTTCGTCAATTTAATGTTAGTCATTTAGATTTGTCAGCAATTGCCAAGGTCATCGAGATCTTAGGGAAGAGTTTAACAAGATATCAAATCGCCAATCATAATTAAAACGTTTAAGGCCCAAGTTTCTTCCTTTCAGCCTTATCTAATACCATTTTAATAATAAACTTCGCAATTAAAATGGGCCAATTGGATTTTCTTATTCGTTTTCTTTTTATGTTTAATAAAATAAAATGAACTCACTGGTGGTCCTGATTCCCCTGGCGATCCTGGAGGTCCAGGAGGTCCTTGTATTCCTTGAGGTCCAGGTGGTCCATCAGAGCCACTCTTTCCTTCTGTGCCTCGTTCTCCCTTCAAAGATATCAACAAAATATAAAATATATATAATAGTGTGACATGAAATGTAGTGTAGTGTAAATTTTGCAGTGAAATCGAAAAATAAATTACCCCTCAAGCATCTCCTCGCTACAGAGACCTTTTAGGAGTCTATCAGTATAATAGGCCATAGAAAAGATCAGTGAGCATCCATGTCTTATCTGGTCTCTTTGATTGAGCCAAGCACGCTAACCACCCGACCACTTATAAGCATTTAAACGACGTAAGCACCAACTTCCAAATTGGATTACTATGAAAGAGAATCATTAATAAAGAGTAATAACAGAAATATATGATACAAAATTAGTGGGTTCCAACCAGTATGGCTTTAACTTGGGTTAATATTCTCTCAGGACTTTGAAAAAATTTTCAAAAAAGAGGAGAGGTTAGTTGTATACGAGGACAATGTCTTCTCATGGCCACATCTGCTTAGGATTGCGGCTATCAGCCTTTACCAGAAAGGCGATAGGGAAATGACAACTACACAACCAACACAATTAGATAAGAAAAATATAGGGAAATAACAATTAACAAACAAAATTCAATTGCTGACAACTGTGTCAATGGCTTGAGTGAAAACAGTTTCAAGACCTACTGTGTTCAGGAAACAGGTCTGTATGCACAAAAACCAATGGTTTTTGTCCCCTCACCCCCTTCAACAGAAGAGCTGTGACGGCAGGTCACTTAAAAGGTTCGTGTCTTTCAGAGAGGCACTCGGATTTCTTAGTGATACAAAGACGAAATTCTTGAACCCTAAGTGAAGCTTTACAGGTATTCATTTTTATGTAGGATCGATTTCCTTAAAAGTGAAGATAATCAGAGAACAGAGTGGATAGCCGGATTACGGATCGGGATTTAATTGAGCATGGGATGCTTTGAAAAGGTGGATTACAGGATATCAACTGGAGATGATGTCAGATTTACTATTTTGGAGTTACGGTCTTTATTGCCACAAAATCTCACCAACAGTCTCTTCAATAGTATGAACATGCGCGTTATCTGGATGTGGTCAGGGGATTATATGTATTTTTAACATCTCGCACCCGCTAATTCCCACCGTCCGTTATAGGAATTCATACTCTTACGTGAGCCATTATGCATATAACATGAATTTATCATTATCCTGCATGCTATTGTTCAGTCATGTCATAATATCTTCTCATACGAATTGTAATTGCGTTTGCCGTAAAACATCTTCGGTTGTGTACAATTTTCCCCATTATCCTTTAATTTTAAGCATCAATGTAGATGCAAAAGTGTATATAAAAGCTAAATGCTTTAAAAGCTAAAAATTTTTAAATGTTAAAATATCAAAATATTGAATATTTTATTTACATAATGACCTTAAAATTGTTGCATTAAATTTTGCACAAATAATAATAAAAATAAATCATTATTATTAGCGATAGGGAAATGACAGCTATACAAATGTCATTTCCCTATTGTTATTATTCCCTATCATTATTAAATGTTAATAAACGTTTTACTGTTGTGTTGTTGTTAATTTATAATAAATACATATAAAAGTAAATTCAAATAATTTTAAATTTATGTATGACTTTAATGCAAACCATCATTACAAAATGAGTTTTTCCGTTTATGGCAGTTCAAACTTCCCACCAGATATAATTCCTGCTTAAGGATTCGTCAACTTTTCCTCTTGTTGGTCTTTAAAGTCAGACAATCTGTTGGGTCCGTAAATGTTGCCTAGTGAATCTATTGGAACTAATTTTTTGGTCACTATTAGCTTGTTATTATCACTTACAGATACAACAAAGCATACTAAATCATCCTTGTTATGTCAGTGAAATAATTTCGAAGCTCCCTAATCTTTTCAAATAAACTTTATGGGACAACATTGCTTAAAGTGAGTTGAATACACACCCCCTCTACATTTAGAGGTTTAGCGTTATTCATTCAGTATTGAAAGAGCTTAGAAAGACAGAACAGTAAACAACGACGTCACTCCTCCTATAGAATTTTCTTCAAAATTCACGAAAACTAAAATAAAAAAGCTCACAAACCTTGAAACGTATCTTATTTCAGTAAAAGTTTCAAATTAACATACACTATTAAACGACAGAGAATAAATGTTGAAACAGAATGAAATTCATTTTTTCTGAGAGTCGCAACAGATATTATATGTTAATAAATACCAAAGTGTGGCGAAAACAACTAACCCGCATTCATAGAGGTGTTTTCCACACTTGTCAAGATATTGACATTTAATGTCTTCTGTTCTGATTATCACAGAAAGGGAGTTCCACTCTTCGCATCAAATTGGCTTCAGACCAAAGGCTGATAAGGTCATTATCGTCTAATGAACTGGTGCTGTTACTATCAGAATAGCCCAATACGTGTTAGATAATACATGATACACTGTTCTTAATGTTTAGTTCCTCATCGGTATGCTTGGTGAGTCTGATAACTTGAACGACTTAATAACCTTCACAGAATGAATTACCATCATAACTCAACCAAAGCAAGTGTAAATTTGCACATAATCAGCAGAACTCAAGTTCGAGTACGGAAGGCGATTGATGGTTTTTTAGAAGAAATTTTTAGAACGAAAAAGAATTCATATCGGACGTTAAAATAATTAAAACCTTATTTGAAAAATGCGCACTTTGAAGTATATTTCACTACAGTATTATTTAAATTAATAAATGCATATCACAAAAATATGTTAATTAACAAATGAATTAAATAGCATATTTAACAAAGAATAATCTTTTTTTTTACCTCATTATACATTAGATTTTTTCTTGCTGTGTGCACAATTTTTGTACATCTTATACTCGACAAACACAATTTGTAAATATATAATTTCTTTTGCTGTCAAGTTACCTATGCATGGCTATTTCTTTGCTGTGTACGAAATGATTGGACATATTTTTCTGTTGAAATGTTATATATTTATACCAATGAGGAACTAAACATTAATAACAGTGTATCAAGTGTTATCTAACACGTATTGGGCTATTCTGATGCCAACAGCACCAGTTCACTAGATGATAACGACCTTTTATCATCTAGTGAACTGAAACTTTTTTCCGCTTTTTTTTTTATCTGAAGCCATTTAATACGAAGAGTGAAACCCTTTCTGTGATAATCAAAACAGAAGACATTAAATGTTAATAACTTGGCAAGTGTGGAAAAACTCCTCTATGAAGGCGGGTTAGTAATGTAATGTGTATGCAAGCAATGATTTTGCAAATCGTTATTTTTAATAAACTACATAGTCTAGGGTGAGAATTTTTACGCTAGGGGATAATTGATGGTAATGATAATTGATGGCAATCTTTGACCTCAAAGGACCTCCGGATCCGGAATTTCGCAACGTTTCCAATATCTACAACCCGAAACACCCCCAAACATCAATTTTTCACGTTTCCAGCCTTCTTAGATCGTTATTTGACCTCTACATGACCTCTAGTTGACATAAGGACATCGAAAATCAAATTTCGTATTTTTCCCCGACATCTACAACCCGAATTACCCCTAGATACAAATTTTCATTGTTCTACCATTTCTGCATCATAGTTAGAATTAGCGTGATCCCCTGTCAGTCAGTCAACTATGAGACAATCCCTCGCATTCTTCTAAATATAGCAGTGACGTTTTCTTCTGAGTTATTTTTCTTAGTGGCTTTTGAATATTCAGTGTCTTTTACTTATACAATGTAGACTGTTTTGTGTGTTAACTCTGGTGGCTTTGAGCATCAGAAGTTTTTTTTCCGCTTTTTCAAAAGAAGTAATATATACAGGTGAACGTGAGGACATTACATACAGATTATTCTCTTGATGTCCTCATGCAGGAATTCCAGCGCTATAACCTAGATATTCTAGGCTTGCAAGAGACCAGATGGACAGGTAAAGGTGAGATACTTAAAAATAACTTTAAATTTCTCTTTACAGGGAGGGAGGATGGAAAGCATCACCAAGGCGTGGGTCTGCTGCTCAGCAGACATGCTAGTGATGCTCTTCTAGGATATGAGTGCATTAATGAAAGGTTTCTTACAGCAAAATTTCAGACAACCATTAAAGACTTGAATGTTATCTGCTATTATGCCCCCACTGAGGATTCTGATGAGGATGAGAAGGATAGGTTTTACGGACAACTTCAGGATATTTTGAACTCTGTCAAGAAAGGAGATATTACCCTTTTTCTTGGTGACTTCAATGCCAAGGTTGGCACCGACTCTGACCTTTGGGGAGGAGTAATAGGACCTTTTGGTATTGGTAGCTGCAATGGCAATGGGCAACGTCTCCTACAGGTAAGTAAACTCAATGGTTTCAGAATAACTAACACATATTACAAACACCGCGACATACATAAATACACATGGGTTTCACCTGATGGGCTGCATAGGAATATGATTGATTATATATTAATTAACAGCAAATGGGCTAGTTCTGTTAGGAATACCAGGGCATATAGGGGAGCTGAAATGGGATCTGACCATTACCTTGTTAAAAGTGTCTTGCAACTTAAACTTAAAAAATGTTGTGCTAGGGTTAAAAAATTTACCTTTAATACTGAAGCTCTGAAAGACCCAGCTATAGCTAAAGCTTACCATGATAGGTTACTAAGTCATTATGACAGTCATGGTTTGCTTAATACTGAAGTTGAGGAAGAATGGGACCATTTTAAACAGGCTTTTTTGGAAACTAAGAGTACTCTTTTAGCGAAAAAGGAGCAGAGGAGGCAGAATTATTTAAGTAATAAGGCACTTGAGCTTATTTCAGAAAGAAGGAACTGCAGGAATGTCCTTAATCAGTACCCTACTAGTCCTAATAGAAAGCATTACAAAGAACTTAATAAACGTGTAAAGGATCAGTTAGCTACTGATAAGAATCTTTGGCTTGATGGCCTGGCTGACAAAGCTGAGGAAGCAGTTAGACAACACAACAGCAGAGAGTTGTACCAGATAGTTAATGTTTTGTGTGGTAGAAAACGAACAGGTATACATGGATTGAAGGATAAACAAGGTAAGGTTATAGCAGGTGAGGATTCTGTCATGGCTAGGTGGGCTGAGCATTTCAGTGATGTTCTAAACAATGTGGTTAATTCTACTTCCATTGTTTGCAATGATGATAGATGCATTGTTGGCTTTAATGTTGGCCCTATGACACAATCTGAAGTTAGTTTGGCTATTTCTAAACTTAAACTTCATAAATCCCCAGGGGTGGATGAAATTACTACGGAAATGCTTAGAACTGGGAATGTTTCAGTTACCATTTGGATGACTGAAAGTTTGAACAACTTTTATGATAAAGGCATGGTTCCTAAAGATTTTACCAGAGCTATTATTATCCCTATTTTCAAAAAAGGTGATCGCAGTTCTTGTGATAACTATAGGGGTATCAGCCTACTCTCTGTTCCAGGTAAAGTTCTTTCCATGATTGTGCTTAATAGAATTAAGAATCTGGTTGACAGGCAATTGCGTGATAAGCAATGTGGATTCAAAAGTGGTAGGGGATGTGTGGATCAGATATTTTCACTTAGGCAGATTCTTGAGAAATGTTTAGAGTTTCAGAATCCTTTGGTTGCTAGCTTTGTTGATTTCAAAAAGGCTTTCGACTCTGTTGATCGTCATAATTTGTGGTTGATTGTGAGATCATATGGTATACCAGACAAGTTAGTTAACATAATGAAAGCTCTCTATAATAACACTGAGTCATGTGTGAGAGTTGGTAAGTCTTGTAGCAATTGGTTTAGCATTACTTCTGGTGTTCGACAAGGGTGCATTTTGTCTCCTTTTCTCTTTAGTTTGGTTGTTGATTATGTTATGCGAAATTCACCTCAAGGGAAATCTTTTGGCCTTAAATGGGGCTGGAGATACGAAAATTTCTGATTTAGATTATGCTGATGATTTAGCCCTTTTGGCAAATGATGATGATGAGATGAACTCTTTCATTCGAGCTGCTGATGAGACTGGTAGTACAGTAGGTTTGGTTATAAACAGAGAGAAAACTAAAGTGATGAAAATTGGTCAGGCAGGTTGTGATTCAGTTAATCTGAATGGTTGGAGTCTTGAGCAGGTGTCACAGTTTAATTACCTTGGGAGCTACGTAACTGATACTGGTGATGTGCGGCATGAGATTAACAGACGAGTAGGGATTGCTGCCGGGACTTTTAAGAATCTATGGAGATTGAGGAGAAATAGGCGTATACACCTAAAGACTAAAATTTGACTGTATAATAGTTTGGTTCTTTCTAGGGTTAGTTACGGTAGTGAAACTTGGACGCTGTGTAAACAAGATAACAGGAAACTAAATGTTTTTGATTCTAGATGCTTACGCAGTATCTTGGGTATTAGGTGGTTTAACTTTGTAACTAATAATGAGGTTAGGCAAAGGAGTCTGCAACCTCCTTTAAGCAGCATATTGTGCAGAGAGAGACTCCGCTGGTTTGGCCATGTTGCCCGTATGGATAATTATAGATTGGCGAATAGGGTTATGAACAGTGTGCCTAGAAGCCTCAGAAGGAGGGGGAGACCTAGGATGCGGTGGGCAGACAATGTCAAACAGGACGTTGTTAGAATTGGTGTACAGTGGCCGGATGCAGCAGATATAGCTCAGGACAGATATGCTTGGAGAATTAAACTGCACGGTCTGGTTGGATCTCCGTAGCCCATGGCTGCTTGATGATGATGATGATGATGATGGTGGTGGTGGTGGTGGTGGTGGTGGTGGTGGTGATGATGATGATGATGATGATGATGATGATGATGATGATGATGATGATGATGATGATGATGATGATGATGATGAAGTGAAAGAATAATATTTGGCCAGAGTTGCAGAAAAGCAGGGCATGCAGCCAGCCCAGAAATTAGGGTTGTAGGTGAGAGCCATTGATTCAGCACCTCAACAACACACACACACTGTATAAAAGTTTGTAGTCCCAGCCTGTGAAGATGCATGGTTCAAGGAACTGCTTCTACTGGTAGAAATTCACTTTTATTAAGAACTGTTATCACTAATTGAACTTTAAGTGGAATTTAAAGAAATTTAATAATTTTGCACCAGACAATGGTAGTTGAAGTCCATAAAAAAGTTAAAAAACTGCGACATTGGAAGCTGTCCTATCCCTCGCTAATTTTCTTTTTTTTTAACTGATGACGGGGGTATATATTTATATATGCAAGCAACGATTTTTTTCTTGTCATTCCTTTAATATTTCTTAGGGAGATTTGAAAAATCTACGATATTTTCTTATGCTGTGTAAGGCGTCATGTTTTGTGTGCAATTCCTTGTTGCTGTAGAATGTCCGAAAGGCCTTTCACAGCTTCGCAAAGGCAAGCAGCTGACGAGTTTTCAAATATTGCGCCCCTTCGGGAATCGGGAATCAAACTTTATTTGCACTCTGTTGGTCCCTGCAAAACCACAGAGAGAGTAAGTTCATTTGAACTCTTTCCGCGTGGTACGCAATCAAGAACCAATCAAATGGCGACTAACGAATCACGTATCCAGAATAGTTGTGGCGATTCGAAGCGTTCCTACCCTCCATTTTTTTTTAACTTATCAGGTATTGTTTTCAACGAAGTCACTCATGTACCAGAGTTTTATATTACTAAATTGTTTTCAGTTGGTGATCTCTTTAAACTACATGAGGAAAAAATCAGAAAATTTCTTAATTCCCTGTTGATTTATTTCTAAGGAAAATGAGTGGAGGAAATTGAAAGAAAAACGTACATTAACGGTCATGTGGTTATTAATTGCTAATAACACTAGACCACAAATTGAAACTGTTTTTTTTTTTTATTACATTGGTCAAATAGGATGTTTTTAACTAATTTTGGAGTGCTGAATTCAAATATGGCTGTGAAACATGTGCAGTATGTGCAGTTTTTTTTTAAATTACAGATTGTTTTATTTCAAATTTCAATGAATACGCATATCTGGGAAACGAAAATAAATGTGACTATTTTATTAATTAATTACATGATTACACTGTAAGAAAATAGAAACATCATAGTTATAGGCCTCTGAGCATAAAGTAACAAATGAAATAATATTGAAACGCAAAATAAAAAAAAACATGGTAATGGATGTTTTATATTTACAAGAAGTTCAATTTTTGTTTTTTATGTTCTGAGGTATCGTTCTCCTGCAAGGACCATCAGTAGTCACCCATCATTGCTGGATCCCACATGCCTTGGTAACATGAGCAAGGGGAAAGATTTCACCAGGATATCCGAACCATGGATGAGAATCCATGGTTCGGATATCCTGGTGAAATCTTTCCCCTTGTTCATCACTGACAGCTTTTAAGTTCTTGGGAAAGAAGTCTAAATGCGAGTGCAAGAAATGGATCTTCAAAGAAATTCGGCAGCCAAGATTTTCATACATTTTGAGAAGATCTTGAATGAGCCGATGGTAGTTTTCCTCTTTATGATTCCCAGAAAACGTTGCAGGATTTCCGTGCAGCATGCTCCTTCATATTCAGTTTTTCTTCGAAAACAGTATCATTCAGTAGCTTCCTGATCTGAGAACCAACAAAGTTACTTATTCTGAGTTTGGCATCACTTAGTTTTCGAAAAACCGTTTACCAGTTTTGTCCATAGCTTTTACAAAGTTTTACATAAACCCCAGTTTGATGTGTAGTGGTAGGAGCAGAACATCAGAGGGGTCAAATAGAGGCTTATACCTCACATTACTTTTTCCAGGAATAAAAACTCATCTTTTGGGCCAGTCTTTTGTTTTGTAGTGTTCATTTCTGGCCCTGTCCTATAAACACAGAAAACAGCACATTTTGTGAAGTTTCCTTGAAGCCCGAGCAAGAGAGATATGACTTTTAGAGGTGTCCACTTAAACTGGTCATATTTTATAGCAGTCAGTACTTTTTCCATGCTTTCATAAGTTTCTTTCATTCCCATAGTGTGTGTCACTGGAATGGAAGGTTTTTGATTCCTTTGTGCCAAAGAACAACTTTTAAGATGAATTTTGACGAATCTATAAATAGACGCCATTCCTTAGGGCCGTGAGTTGTTCCAATTTCTTTCATCAGCCCTGAAATATCTGTGCAGAAATACAAACCATCATGCATCTCGTAATAAGCAGATAAAGCTAAATTTCTCTTTCTGAACAGAGAAACTCTGGTACTCTTGGCCAGCAGATTCCACTCTTGAAGTCTTAAACCTAAAATCTCAGCTTGTTCTTTGGAAAGTCCTAGGTCTCGAACAAGATCATTTAGTTCATTTTGTTGAATCAAATGAGGCTCGTCTAACTTTTTAGGGGTGTATGTAGGATCAGGATCTGTATGTCTCTCAAAGTCTTCCTCTGATGAATGTGAATCCATCTCCTCCCAGTTAGTTGGAAATGTTGGTATAGGAAGATCTCCATCAAGAACCGGCCTTATGGCTGAAGGCACATTTGGATATTGTATTTTGCTTTTGTTCTTTTTTGAAAAGCCCAACTCTTTAGTTAAACAAAAAGAGCAATCATGCAAGTGACTAGTCGGCTCACGCCAAACCATTGGAACAGCAAAGGGCATGGATTTTATCTTACCTTTCAACCATTCACTCAGACCAACAAAGCACGAAATGCAGCATATATGTGAAACCCATGTTTTGCCCTGATTTCCAACATGACATCCAAATATAAGTTCTAGACTTTCTTCACAATCTTTTTCAAAGAACGGCCTTGGGATTTAAATATTAAATTTCCACACACATAACAAAACTTATCTGGCACATTAACACATCCGTTACGCTGCTGTCATGCCATTTAAAGGACAAAATTCTCTCTTTAACGTACAGCACGTGTTCCTCCTACAATGAAAACATGAAGAATGGCGGTCTGAGGTTAGGTTACTATTACATGTTTTCTCCCATTTGACAATCAGTGTTGCCAGCCACAAAAAGTAAAATATCTAGTATCCACCCAGTTGCCTGGAGGTGTTTGTATACGGAGATATTAATGAGAGTCAAAATGACCAACAACATAAAAACGTGACGTGCTAGCCATTTTTTAAGACCAGATCGGTAAACCTCACCTTAGCAATAGTTAAAGGCAGCTACAATTGTTCATATTATAAAAATATTGGAAACCAGTGTAATTAATAAACTGATACGTAGACATTCACCTTTGATTAAGAATAGATATATCGTTATGCCTATCACCCGGGTATTGGTTAAAAATCAATTTTGCATTTGGTTTGTAAAACTAATTCTCAATTGGAATTACTATTACAAAATAATTTAAACAATAATATTAGAAAAACTACATACCACTCATTTTTAAAAAAATTTAAGACTTTAACTCTTCGTGACAAATAAACTCACCGGACAAAAAATTAGTCACCCCTGGCTGAAATGTCACCTAATAGCACGTAACGCCTTCGTGAGACCAAAGAACAACCGAAATCCTGTCTGGCGTCAGTCTGCGGATGTAGTGCACATCAATATTCATCCACTCTTCCTGCACCAAATGCCGCAGTTCGTCCAGATTGGCCGGTTGATTGGGACGGCGCTTCACTCGTTGCCCCAAAGAGTTCCACAAGTTTTCTATGGGATTCAAATCTGGGGATTTGACAGGCCAGTCGGGATGTTCGAAAGCTTCAGAATGTACGCTGTGCCAATTCGACACACTTTGAGCCCTGTGCACGCGACAATTGTAGCTTGGAAGACTGGGGTATCCTTCTGATGTTCACTGTGGAGATGCTGCACAAAAGGTCAACATGTGGTCGTCCAGTAGCTCTATATAGTCCTTCTGGTTCACGTATGACGTCACCGCAACCAAAGGACCTATTTCCTCATGAGTAAAACACCCCAGAACATCACAGAGCCTCTTCAAGCGTAAACAGAACCTTGCACACAGTCCACATGGAAGGTTTCATGCGGCTTACGATGTACCCGTCGCCTCACATCATTCGAGTACAAGCAAAAACGTGACTCATTCGACCAGATCACACGCTTCCAAGAGTCGACAGTCCAGTCTTTATGGCGCCACGCTAACTGTAGCCATGCAGCCTTGTGCAGAGCTGTTAACATGGGTCTCTTCCACAGTACTCTGTTCCAGATATCCATGGCATGCAGTTCCCTTTGGAATGTTCGTTCGGAAACAACTTGTTGTAGGCCTGCATTGACTGATTGGAGCAATTCCTGCCTCGTTGCAAAGCGGTTGCCCTAACAGTGCGTGACACACTGTGGCGGATCCTATTGATGAGGACAGTCTTTCTGCCGCAATTCTGGCGACGATTAGCGGTGGACTGCGATGTACGCCACTGCTGGAAGACCCTTTGGACAGTACGTTTCGACACACCTGCAAAGGCAGCAACTTCTTGTACACTATGCCCTTTGGCTCGGCGAAACGCAATAACCTTTTTGCCACTCATTCACATCTTTGGCGCGACCCATGTTTCACGGAGCGACTAACACACACGTGGCACACAACCACTTCTTTTCACTGTATGAACCCTGTAGCGCATGGTACAGCTATTTGTAGGACGCATTTATTACTGGTGCGCCCTCTGTTGCTGTCGAACGGACGTAACCCTTTTACGGCGGGAGATTACTAATTTTTTTCCGGTGAGCTTAGTAACGTCTGCTAAAAATCGTTATCCTAACAAGTTATTAAGTCTTTGATAACAAAGTGAAAAATGATTACTTGATTCAAATGTTCCTTCAATATGGACTCCTGTATTTTAAGAATAATATTGTGAATACCAACAGAAGTTTCCTCTATCAAACGACATTAAACGATTCAAACCAACAGATTAAAGAAAAACTGATTTTTCAAGATATGTCCATCAATGAATCAGTAGGGATCTGATTGGTTCCCTTTGTGGGCAGTGTGTAAAGTATATCATATTCCTGCCGCACCGCAGCAGAGTGACGTAATATTGTTTTCGCGGAGCGGCGAATGACGTGTGTGAAGCCATCCGGTTCTTCGTCAATTTTCGCAGTCAATTCATCGCGACATCAATACATCGCAGCGCCAATTCATCGCAGTTTTAGACGTATGATTTTATTGATTTATGTGCATCTTTGACAATAATTTAGAATTTGAAAGGCTAAAAATGGGTCTGAAAAATTTCCTCAGTAATTTACTGAAACGTAAATAGCAAGTATTGTTTCGAACTATTTAATAAAATATGCATTTTAAAACTTTGCCTAATGATTATTTCAATATTAGGCAATCGCTATTGATATTTATGAAAATAATTTATTGTTAAATATTCCAGCTTCGGTGCCTCTTTGGACAGGAAAATTGAGATTGAAATAGAATTGATTATGATCTATAATTTATCATCAGTCACATTTTCCCATTAAATGCATATACTAGAAATTAAAGACCTTCGAAGTTATATTCCATAACATGGTAATTCTCTGTTTTGGTAGGATAATTTTGGTTGGTATTTTGGGGAGCAATTTCGTTATGAAACCACAAAAATAACCACTAGGTCCTATTGTGACTTGAAATAACTAAAATTAATATATTTTATGCCCAGCCTCAATAACAAAGGGTTATGTTGTTTTACCTCTGAGCTGCCACCTAGACAGCTGTTAGGAGACAAATTGAAGCCTCCCATCAAGGCTATCTAGCATGTTCTTTAATATGCACTGGGTATGGCTTTCCTGCACACGGACCCAGGGCTTAATGTCTCATCCGACGGTGGCGGCCTTTTCAGTCCTATTGGTGTCCCCTTCGTTACCGAAGCCAGTTTATCGATACCTATCCAACCCGAAAAGAATTTTTAATTTATCTATAAAACAAACAATCATCTCTTAAAACACATAAATTGCATTTCCCCTTCCCACTAAGGATAAGGGTTAAAAAATCATCAATTGAGTTTCGAACAATTTACTTAGAGCAGCCTTGGACAAATTACTGCCACCCATTTCTTTTTGTCTGGCCCCAGAATTACAGCTGACAAATTAATTAATTTTTCAAAAGATAAATAGAACGTATATAGGATTAGAAGTTAACTATGACGAAACAAATTCTCATTAAAATAACCAATTTTAAAAATTTTTATAATTTATTTTTCTTTTTCACACTTGTTATACATACGTTATTATATTTATTTGGTGGTCTATAACTTCTAAAATATGAATTTAATGGGAAAATGTAACTGATGATAAATTATGGATCATAATCAGGTTTATTTAAATCTCGATTTTAAACAATATTCGTTCACTATTTAAACAGGCACTGCAGCTGCAATATTTAACTATAAATTATTTTTTAAATATCATTAATGATTGTGTAATGGTTATTTCAATATTAGGCAAACTTTTAAAATGCGTATTTTATTAAATGGTTTGAAACACTCTTGTTATGATAGTTTTAATGAATTTCTTGAGGTAAATTCTTCTGACTGATGAGAAATGAGTCTGGATTAACCTTTTAAAGTCTAAATTATTGTCTAGAGTTCATTTCAACAATCTATGCAGAAAGTCGATAAAACCACGTGTCTAACACTGCGATGAATTGACGCTGCAATGAATTGACTTTGCGATGAATTGACATCACGATGAATTGATGCTGCGATGAATTGACGGGTCACCAAACCATCCTTAGAGGAGAAACAGACTTTTTTATCGTATGAAACAACGAAAAAGATGCAAAGGCAGGAATCATCTGTTGGTCGAAGCTGCGGTAAAAAGCATGTGTCTTATCGCAAAAACCTTCATATACACCGTTTGCCGCTCAGTGAAGTCAAACGGCGAACGAATTTTCACATATTTCGCATTTTCTGGAGTCAGTAATCAAGCGTTATTTCTGCTTCGCTAGTCTCCACAACACCTCAAAGATCACGTCAACAAAGTTGTTATAGATGTTAGTAGTCCCAGGCAGTCGAGAAAGTGAACAGTCAAGAGAAACTGTGCAAATGGGTAGAAACGTGTTTAGAGCTTCGAGAGGAAATGGTATTTTTTAATTGGGAGAAAGAGAGGGGCATAGCAAGTGTCAACTTGAACAGAGCGTAAGATCGATCTAGTTTTGAAGCAAGACAGTACAGTGTTACTGCTTTTATTTAACTTCTCTGATAAATAATAAATAAATACTCCTCAAGCAGCTGCTTCCCACAGAGGTCTGACAGGAGCCTGTCAGTTTATATGCTATAATAGAAGGTCTGAGAGGATGGCAGGACCTCAGCAGAAAAACGACACATACATCCATGCCTTACCCGGGTCTCGAACCCAGGTCCCTTTAGATCACTAGCCAAACGCGCTAATCACGCGGCCACAGGAAGGTTTATTTAGCATATAGCATCGATCGAAACATCCTCTTAACAGTAAACATAAACACAGTTAAATATGTTAACAGTAACATAAAACACAGTTAAATATGACGTCAAAGGAAAGGAGGGCCAGGATATAGGCAAAACGCATTTTTTGTGAGTGTTGTATGAGATTTTTGTGCATTTAGGATTTTGGAACTTTAACTGTTGAAAAACATTTAAACCTTTGATAACTCAAACAACAATAAACATCAGTTCTGTTAGTAATGAATATTCACACTTACCGCTGGTCCCCTTGGTCCGGGAGGTCCTACTCGACCTTGAATGCCAGGAATTCCTGGCAATCCTCGCTCTCCTGCTGGTCCAGCTGGTCCGGGAGGGCCATTAAGTCCCTAAAATTAAAGGAAACAGCAAATATACATTACTTTATTTCATATCATAATATTTAAAATTTAATATGTGTGTGAAATTAAAGTTATCGTTTTCCCTTTCCTTTATTACACGGTGTGTTTCAGTTTTTAGGAACATTACGCACAAACTAACACACAACACAGTTAAATATGACGTCAAACGAAAGGAGGGCCAGGATATAGGCAAAACGCTTTTTTGTGAGTGTTGTATGAGATTTTTGTGCATTTAGGACTTTGGAACTTTAACCTTTGAAAAACATTTAAACCTTTGAGAACTCAAACAACAATAAACATCAGTTCTGTTAATAATCGTTAATTAGTATATCATCAGTTAATTAGTATATCGTTCAGACGTAATTTTTTTAGAATCCTTTGTATTAGTAAGGAATCAAGCTACTACAGTGGTATTCATTTGTAGTAATTTGGCAAGTGCGAAAAAAATCGGGATGATATTTTCATACTTGCCAAATTGCCTTTGTATTAGAGTGTTATATATATATACTGCATATCTTGTGTATTAAGTGAAAAGTACTTTTTGTATTAGAGTGTTATATATATACTGCATATCTTGTGTATTAAGTATTAAGTTTGTGTATAAAACTTTCACAAATACATAGTAGATTAATAAAACGTAAAATTGTTTAGAATTATTCGTTCGTGCTTTGTCCATTAGTAACAATGTTCTTATCTCTTTAGAAAAGATAAGAACTACTACTTACTTAATTTATAACAGAATATTCATGTTTAACAACCATAAAACTTAGTCTTACCACTGTAATGTAGTATTTCGGGGGAAAGCATCAAAGCAGTCCTGTATTATCCCCGTTGCTAAATTTCCAGGTCGCAAATGGTTGATTGTAAACAACCAGCAAAATTATATTTTTGCACTTATTTACATCTGCCATCAGGGGCAGAAAGGGCGTTAAAAATACATATTCAGTCCGTTATTGGACTGAATAACGTATTTTTAACGTCCATTAACGTTCAATGTGAGCGCCGTCATGCAAAACAATTGTTTCAAGATGGGTGGCTACGCTTTCAACTGCAATTTTCATAATTCAGCATCCTTCATGTAACACCAAAACCAAGAATTACACGGAGTTAGGGCAAGGGAATACGTGGTCACAGTATCGGAAAAGACATATTGACGACTCTATTCCTGGTGGTATACTGTTGCAGAAGCTGTTGCACAGAGCTGGTGAATGAAAATCATTGTCTTGTCCCTCACTCCTGAAATTTCAATATCGCAAAAGGTCGCTAACATATGTCAATAATTAATGACAGAACATGTGACAAGTCCCACAGGTTTTAATTGTTCGAGGTGGAAAATTTCGTAGATGAATGTGGCTGTGAAACGAACCTTACTGTGACTGCAATGAACGCAAAGGGGTCTCCGATACGTGTGTGTTTCCCGTTGCCCAAATTTGGCGGATTTGAGTGAACATTTATCATTGAAACATAAATGGTCCTCATATAGTTCCATAGAGCTAAGGAAAGTGATACTCAATAACTTCTCAAATATAGGCTAACAATTAGAACCATATTTCTGTTTATGGTGTGTCTTTTAAGCGAAAGGACTTCCGTCTGTGCTCGGTGGTCACAACTCGGCAGCAAACTAAGAGCAGGACTGTGATACTGGAAATGTGCTCAATAATGTGACATCAGATAAAGACCAAGTCATTGGATTATTATGATCATATAGCTACGCTATAATATCAAGCATTCTAATGATATCTGAAATGCCAGGAGACAATTTCTTAGTAGTCACTACTGGGCTTATTCTAGGCGCAATCTTAGGTCATAACGTCAATTTACATGACGTTGCAAACTCTAATGAAGATTGTATGTCTACAGACATCGCAGTAACGGACATAACTGATAGTCATGAAATTGTTCTTTTTTTATCGGTCAAGATTATAATCGATGCCACATTTGTTTGTCGTTTATCAATTAAATGGATGTAAAATGAATCTGTTAGTTGTGATCCCCAAAAACTGCTTGGAATGCTCTATCAAAATGTATTGTGCTGGGTCTCCAATAACATTCTAAGAGCGTATATGATAAGGATCTTTGCTGCTTAAAAGTCCATGGATATTGTGCATATGTGCGCTAAAAGTCCCACGACAAAACTGAACGATGGCATCTATTTGAATCATGTCCACAAAACAGTTATTTTCTACCAATGGGCAAGTTGTTTAAAGCAAAGACAATAAATAATATATTATATCAAGGTATATTGCAGTTTTCTAAAAGCTTATTCTAGCTTTCAGAATTTCTTACAGGAGAGCCTTCAGATCCTGCCTCGCCTTTGGGTCCTGGAAATCCAGGTTGTCCTGGACTACCTGCTGGTCCTGGAGCCCCTACTTTGCCTGTGTCACCTGGAGCACCCTGTAGAAAAAGAGTTATCTGTTTAAGAATTTGAAAATAATAATTATCGAACTATAATTTAATGATATCATTACTAAAGGGGCTATTTTATATTAATCATAGTAAATTGAAAATAGTTTGAAGTTCAGAGTTACTTTACAAACAAAGTATCGACCGAAAGTTCATGTATGACCAGGCTGCTTACCATAACTCATAGTAGTGATGACCCAGGCATGTCAAATTCAATGATTCACTTTGTCTTGATAAGAATATTCATTTATAAATAATTTGAGTAAATAAAAACAAGACATTCTATTAAAATAATTAGATCAGAAACTTCTCTATCAAAACTCAAAAGTAATTAAATTAATATGACAAACAAAAACGATTTTCATATAATACAAATACCAACACAAAAACACCCTATAAGTTTTAATGCTTGGCATAGTTATTGGACATAAACAGTTAACCAAGACATTAAAAAGTACCTAAGATATTTTTCGACATCGAACAAGAAAGTAGTCGATAATAGGGTGAGCATACATCGCGGTTTTCCGTGAACGTACCCTGGATGTCTCTGTCCCCGGAATTTGTTCCCGGAATTCGGTTTTAGATGTTTCTTAAACATTAAATTGACTGTACAGCATGAGTAAATCTTTGCTAATAGAATAGTAGTGGCAACAGTGTTAAAACGTTCCAGTCGCCTAGCAGATGATTGGAAAACACTGAGGCTAGAAACATCATTATGCACCAGTAGACAATGCATGTGTTTCTTCTGCGTGCTGACGTCAGAGCGCGCCACATATGGTTGCCGATTGGTTAATTACTAAGCAAGTATTAAGGGACTTCGGCGACCTATGGTTTACCAGATACCTGACCGACTAGTCCCAAATTTGGAATATAGATCCGCTTTTCAATTCAGAGTTGGGTTAAAAAATTGAGTCCCGATCTACAATTGGACGCTAATGAATTTTTCAGCTTTTGAACGAAGAAATCAGTGACAAAAATTGCCGGAGGACAAATAAGATTTCCATTTTGCCAAAGTTTTGGCTGGCGGTATTCTAGTTTATAGTTGTCTATTGAGAATTGTCAAACGTTAAAGTCGAAATTGCTTAGGAGGTATGTTTTTACCATTTTTCTTTTCAAAATTGTTGAAACAACTTAAAAAGGAAGAAAGGAAATGGGGGCTTAATTTACTTTACTGTCAAAGTTTCCATATTTGCAATCTGCATCTAAGGTTATTACATGGACCAAACTGCAGTTTTATGTTCAGTGGTGTAAGTGTGTTTTCACAATTTGAAGTGGAGGCAAAATATCGGTTATAGACAGGTCCGGATCTAGAAAAAAAAATAACACGGGGAGGGGGAAGGTGAAAGAAACTCAATTGAGCAAGAAAAAAGTAAAAAGGCAGGGGGGCAAGAGATTGGATTTACATTATAGTATAACATTTCCCCTTAAGCTTTAAAGATCTTTAAAAATTTATTGAGAAAAAAAATGAATGGAAAATTCAAAGTTCCCTTACCAGCATTCTACGATATCTCCTGTGATATTTTACTTAGCCATAACAGAACAGTACCTTTGCATAGCACACGGTAGCACATAATCAGAATTTCGGTCCATGGACAGCACAATTAATTTAACGAAAAATGTTTCTGCAACAAGATTACATCTGCAAGAACAAAATGTGGAAGCAATAGTGACACATATTTTCGCCCTTTGGGCTAATGAAGAGTTGATCAAAGATTTATACGAAAGAAATTTTTTTTAAAGATCAGTATATATCTTTATTCAGTATATACCTTTATTTTTTTGAAACTCAGTATATACCTTTATTTCTTGAAATTCAACATATATCTTTATTTCTTGATATTTCAAACATAGCATAAAAATATTTTCTATTGATGTTAATTTA
Source organism: Ryuthela nishihirai (assembly GCA_038380435.1). Lineage (NCBI taxonomy): Eukaryota > Metazoa > Arthropoda > Arachnida > Araneae > Heptathelidae > Ryuthela > Ryuthela nishihirai. The sequence continues at coordinate 43,405,402 of JAWZYU010000032.1, forward strand.
AAATTATGCCATGGACCAACGCTACAATTTAAATAATTTTTGGAAATCAAAATTTAATATAGATGAATAAGAAATCATGTTTAAAAGTGAGCACCATAAAGAATTTGCTGCAAGCGAAATCAGATTTTCCTGTTTCTTGTGAAAAACTTGCCCAAAACAAAAATATTTTACAAAGAAATCATTTGTATGAAAAATACACACATTTACAGTCACATTTGTTAATTAATCTGTGTTAGTCAAGTTTTTTTCGTGCTACTGGGTTAAGGCTATTATTATGTGCAATGATGAATAAAAATATATATTCAAAATGCAAAAGATAATGACTGTGAAACATAATTTCATAAAAATTTAATCCTTCAGATTAAATTTTCAAAAATTCACAGATTTTAAAAAAATTTGATTACCATAATAAAAATTCAATTCTTCATATAAAACTTTTCAAAATTTCCCAGAACCTCTTCTTTAAATTGGTCACCCTGATCAAGAATGATAATCATCGTACTGGGATGAAAGAAACTGGCTTAAATCTTTAAAGAGAGTTCAAGGCATCGCAATCGATTATGAATGTAAAGAAAGCTTTACTACGCTAGTACATGACATCAGGACTGTAAATGGTAGCTAGGAGAGCTATGCAACAATCCCCTGTGATGATGAATAGAACCGTCCAGGCCTAGCACCTAATGTCCGACCACGCCTTCTCATGGTGCAGGCCGTTAGTACCTTTCAAAAGAGATATTCTCTTTTGGAAGGGAACGGAAGGGTAGGATTGCCAGATTAGTGTGGCCTACTGATCTGGACAACTATGACTACTTTTCTTTTTTTACCCTGCTGAGGAGTGGCCAACCATACATACCGAAACATTGACAGTAAAGTAAATTAAGCACACATTTCCTTTCTCCCTTTTTAAGTTGTTTTGACAATTTTCAAAAGGAAAGGGGTAAAAACACACCTTCTTAAGCAATTGAACGCGGACACAGGGTCCTGGTGCTAACCATATAAACTTACTGGACTGGACTGAAAAAAGGCTCTGAGCTTGATTATGGATCCTGAATTTTCTACACTGGTTGCCTTCTGTGGAGGGAAAATCTTCCGCTGTGTTTTCTGCTTTTTTATGGGTTGACAGCCCCAAGTGAATAGATTCACAGGATATGTTTATCAGCTGGTGGATAATCCTGAGTAGAGGTCATCGCAGGCACTTGAACTCTTTGCTTCTACTGACATCGTCAAACACTACATTGGAGAAAGTCTTCCAGTGTAGATGGCTTCAGCCTTTAGTGGCGGGGAAACGGGTCTTTGTCCCATGTCCGCGATTAGGGGGCTGTTTGACATTGTCGGCATTCCCTCTCTCAATAAACATAGTTTCTTTAAACATCCTACTAACCATTTTCCCTCTATAGGTAGTTGGAATGTGAGGACTCTACACAGAGCTTTTTTTCTTGATGTCCTCACACAAGAATTCCACAGTTATAATTTATATATCCTCGGATTGCAAGAGACAAGCTGGACAGATAAAGGTCAGATTCTTAAAAATAATCTTAAATATCTCTTTTCAGGGAGAGAAGATAATAAGCATCACCAAGGCGTTGGTCTGCTTCTCAGCAGACACGCCAGTAATGCTCTTCTAGGATATGAGTGCTTTAATGAAAGGTTTCTTGCAGCAAAATTTCAGGAAAGCATTAAAGACTTGAATGTTATCTGCTGTTTTGCCCCCACTGAGGATGGCAATGAGGATGAGAAGGATAGGTTTTACGGACAACTTCAGGATATTTTGAATTCTGTCAAGAAAGGAGATATTACCCTTGTTCTAGGTGGCTTCAATGCCAAAGTTGGTACCGATTCGATTCTGACCTTTTGTGAGAGGTGATAGACCCTTTTGGTATCGATAGCTGCAATGGAAATGGGCAACGTTTCCTACAGGTAAGTAAACTCAATGTTTTCAAAATAACTAACGCTTATTACAAACACCGCGGCATACATAAGTATACATGGGTTTCACCAGATGGGCTGAATAAGAATATGATTCATCATATATTAATTAACAGCAAATGGGACAGTTCTGTTAGGAATACCAGGGCATATAGGGGAGCTGAAATTGGATCTGACCATTACCTTGTTAAAAGTGTCTTGCAACTTACATTTAAAAAGTGTTATAGGTTAAAAAAAATTACCTTTAATACTGAAGCTCCGAAATTCCCAGTTATGGCTAAAGCTTAGCATGATAGGTTACTTAGTCATTATGACAATCATGGTATGCTTACTACTGAAGTTGAGGAAGAATGGGACCATTTTAAACAGGCTTTTTTGGAAACTAACAGTACTCTTTTGGGAAAAAAGGAGCAGAGGAGACAGATTTATTTGAGTGATAAGGCACTTGAGGTTATTTCAGAAAGAAAGAACTGCAGAAATGTCCTTAATCAATACCCTACTAGTCCTAATAGAAAAGCATTACAGAGATCTTAATAAACGTGTAAAGGATCGGTCAGCTGTTGACAAGAATCTTTGACTTGATGGTTTGGCTGACAAAGACGAGGAAACAGTAAGACAGCACACAACAGCAGAGAGCTGTACCAGATAGTTAATGTTTTGTGTGGGAGAAAACGGACAGATATACTGGGATTGCAGGATAAACAAGGTAAGGTTTATATAAGGTGAGGATTCTATTATGGCTAGTTAGGCTGAGCATTTCAGTGATGTTCTAAACAATTTGGTTAGTTCTACTCCCATTGTTTGCAATGATGATAAATGCATTGATGGCTTTAATATTGGCCCTATAACACAATCTGAAGTTATTTTGTCTGTTTCTAAACTTAAATTTCATAAATCCCCAGGTGTAGATGAAATTACTACGGAAATTCTTAGAGCCGCGAATGTTTCGGTTACCACTTGGATGACTGAAATTTTGAATATCTTTCATGATAAAGGCATGGTTCCTAAGGATTTTACCAGAGCTATTGTTATCTCTATTTTCAAAAAAGGTAATCACAGTTCTTGTGATAACTATAGGGGTATCAGCCTACTCTCCATGATTTTCTTTCCATGATTGTGCTTAATAGAATTAAGAATTTGGTTGACAGTCAATTGCGTGATGAGCAATGTGGATTCAGAAGTGGTAGGGGATGTGTGGATCAGATATTTTCACTTAGGCAGATTCTTGAGAAATGTTTAGAATTTCAGAAACCTTTGGTTGCTAGCTTTGTTGATTTTAAAAAGGCTTTCTTGATCGTCATAATTTGTGGTTTATTCTGAGATCATATGGTATACCAGACAAGTTAGTTAACATAATGAAAGTCCTCTATAATAACACTTAGTCGTGTGTGAGAATTAGTAAGGCTTGTATCAATTGGTTTAGCATTACTTCTGCTGTTCGACAAGGGTGAATTTTATCTTCCTATCTCTTTAGTTTTGGTTAATTCATTGCAAGGGAAAGATTCTGGCCTTAAATGGGCTGGAGATACGAAAATTTCTGATTTAGATGATGCTGATGATTAGTCCTTTTGGCAAATGATGTTGATGTGATGAACTCTTTCTTTCGAGCTGTTGATGAAACTGGTAGTAGAGTAAGTTTGGTTATAAACAGATAGAAAACTAAAGTGATGAAAATTGTTCAGGCAGGCTGTGATTCAGTTAATCTGAATGGTTGCAGTCTTGAGCAAGTGGCACAGTTTAATTATCTTGGGAGCTATGTAACAGATACTGGTGATGTGCACCATGAGATTAACAAACGAATAGGGATTGCTACCGGGAGTTTTAAGAATCTATTTAGAGAGTGCAGAAATAGGCGTATACATCTTCCATCTTGTGTCATCCATCTTGCTTACGAAATAGAGCTGCTATATGTGTTTCTTAACAAACAACGTTACTGAGAGCTGAAGGCAAGGGTCAAGACATTCAAAAGGTCTTTCACTGAACATAGTGATATTATGTGCAATTATGATAGTGAAATTATGAAAACCCAGAAGTACACCGGCAGATGTGGAAGAAACACAGATTGTTGACCTTCTGCTGACTATAGTAAGTTCGTTCCATGAAATTCGAATGCTACTATACTACTCAATTCCGTTAAGACACATGAATTTGTAATGTTACAAGATTCGATATAAGAAGGATAAGAAAACAAAAATAAATTCTTACTCTTTATGCTTAACAACCGTATAGCACATATAATATCAATATCGTTAGCGCTACGAAACTTTTATATTTGCAATGAGAGAAGATTTCCACAGCAGGGTGAATTTTCAAGTGCATTCAATTGCGGGTGGGAACCTCCATCATGGATCGATAATCCATATTTTTGGGACACCTCTGAAATGTTCAGCCCACCTAGCCATGACAGAACATCACCTTCAATAACCATACTATGCTTGTCTTTCAATTCCTCTATACCAGTCTCTTTCTATCAAACAAAACCATCTTATACAACGGTCTGCTGTTGTGTCGTCTAGCTGCTTCATCAGCTTTGTCAGCCAATCTGTCATGCAGAAATGTCCTCTCCTGTTAATCGATCATTTACCATTTTTTCAGCTCTCTGTAATGTTGTCTGTTAAGATTATCCCTCAATTCCTTCTTTCTAAATATGCTTCATAGCTTTGTCTTCTATGCTCCATTTTTTGTAAAGTTCCTACATCTTATGTTATTCGTAGAAAGTAAATTTGGGAAGTTAGTTGAGAACATTTTGAAGTTCAGATTTATTTTACAAACGAAATTGCCCTCCGAAAGCTTTTCAACGGCAAAGCTTAATCTTTATTATATTAAAACCGTGTTTTATAACCATAACTCATTTGCAGTGATAACTCAGTCCATATCATGCACTCGACAAAGTCGAAAATAAATAACAACAAAACAATCCGGAAGCAGAATTAGTGGTTTTTTTCATATTTGAGTATTTTTAACGTTATTACTGAGACCACGTTATTACTATTATTGATGGACCACGTTATTAATGGTCAAGTTAGTATTGATGGACTATATTATTGATGGTCACGTTAGTATTGATGTACCACGTTAGTATTGATGTACCACGTTATCACTGATATTAATTTATGTGTTTAGGCAGACCGTCAGGCAATATTACAGAGTGAAATTAGCTTATAACTTCAAAAATTAAAATTGATGCAGGGTGTAATAATACTGCTAGGTTCCCCTTCGTTTAAAAGTAAGCTGATGATTTACCTCGATGACTGAACTATAAGAAATGCCAACTATCATTTTTCAAAACCCTACTTAAGCAAGTATGAAATCATCACCACCTTAATTCATCTGGTACGTACAACAACCATGATTACATGGGTAGCTTGTCTAATTCGTATCCAAATGATTAAACTAATGCCAAGCAATGGCTTTAGAGAAAGCAATAAATAATATTTATTCTCTAAATGAAGGGGAACCTCTGGTTTATTAATGACAAAAAATGCTGAGAAAAACAGAATTCATCATTTACTAATTAAAATCAGAAGATTATATTTAAAGAAGTAATGCTAATTAAACCTCTTAATATTATTAACCGTCGTTAGAAATCGCTGTACCCGATGTTGTAATATGGATGCTAAGGTATGTATAATGCCTAAGGCATGTATATGAAGCATGTATAATGATAAGAAAGCATTTCGATTTTTATCTACTATACTTACTTTAATTCCTTGAACTCCTGGAGGTCCTGATGGTCCTGGATTACCTGGGGCGCCCTAATATTAGAAAAAAAAAAGAAAATAATGGATTTATAACATATATATATTACGATTTTAAATCTAAATATTTTGCTTAATTTTGAAACATTACCGTACTATCGTTAGCCATTTATGGTTTGGTGAAAATTGGTTATTTGAATTGAAAGCACACACACGTTATACCCTAAAAATGGACAAAATCTAGAAATAATTCATTTACTTTTTATAATTCTATTTTCAAACTTATTTTTCTCATAACAATTATGCGTGAAACGTCTAATTTTTCTAGTTTATTTATTGCTATAGGACAAAATGTGGTCTGACATATTTGCCTGCCAAGTATTATTAGAATCAATCAAGAGCACGAAATGTCGCAGAGCAAAATAAGTAAATAAATATTTCATCAATCAATTCATTTTCGCCTTGCTTCTCCCGCCACAGTTAAGCAATAATCTTTGCATGAATGCTATCGTTTTCCAAAAAAGTAGAATATCAGAAATGGGAATATTATATTGAGAAAATGATAGCATATTTTTGGGACATCGATAATTTATCAATACATACGTTAATTCTAATAGGTATAAATTTAGAGCAGTGGTTCTGTATATTTTTCTGCTATCGTAATCCCATTTCACATTGTCCGAATTTAATGCGAACATTAGAACAAGAGCATTGATATTTCGAATGCTAATATTAAATTCACGGCTTCAAGACAGATTCACCAGTTTTATAGATAAAGTTTATAAGACATCCACAAATATGTTTCGATATACATACCAATAAAGACACTATTTAGAGAAGAATAAAGAACAGTTTTTAAATGTTCTGTATTAGAGCGAAGCGATGGGGAAGAGAAGAATCATTGCTTTCCCAGAACCAAAAACGAAACAAAACAAAAAAAAATTGTCCAGTGGAAAAAATCACTTCTTTTCCTGACAGCAAAGACATTCAGAAATGCAAACAGTTCAGAAATTAATTCAATTAATGAGATTTCTTTGATCTGGGAGCTCTTAGGTTGTGAATAGCGAAATTAAAAGGGTCAGAGAGTACGGATGTTCCATTTCAAATAATCAATTTTGATTAGTCAAGTTTGTCATTTGGATTTTTGAGTTTCTTTATGTAAGAATTTCTTATGTATTTTTTATGCAAGAATGAAAGAATTTTATAACTCACTGGATGTCCTGGTTCTCCTGGTCTTCCAGGTGGTCCTGGTAATCCTGCATCACCCTAAAAGAACAATAAAAGGAAAGCAATCAGACATATATTATTTGGGTGAATGAAATAGAGAAGGTAACTTCCAAAACTTTCAAACTCTCTTATCACTAATTACAATGATCAATAAATTAAATTGTTTTCTCTATTTCATTTTTTAAATTAGGTGTTTCTTACAATTCTTTAAAATCTGATTCTTCAAAAATCATCTCTTTTAAAATGTAGTTTTTTCGAATGTACCAAAGTTTTATTTACCAAACCACGTGATAGAGGAATTTTTAATATACTTTCGCTGTTCTAAATATTTGGTTAATGATTTACGCCCCCGTGTAGAATAGTCTTCCCGGGTGAACAACCAACAATAATCAGGGAACTGGATTTCAACTCCTTTGATATTTCTGTTTTATTAATGCTCTATCCTGAGGAAACTTTTCGCTATGTTTCGTCGTTCATCTCGCCAATATTTGATAAAAAAATCCAATAGGGAGTCTAAGAAGTGTAGTTTGATGCATATCTCAGAGAGAGACAGATTAAAGAGAAGTATGGCATTTTAACTTATTTTCACGATTCTTCGGGTTTATAATCTTCCCAAGGACATGGGCTTCGCCAAAAATAAACTTGCAGGCAAAAAGTGTACAAAAAAGAGAATTTCACCTTTCATTCATTTCGAAAAAAGTTTTCATTCCAACGCTAATATATTACTTAACTAAAATAAATATATATATTCTTTGAACTGCATTTTCTTTGTCACTCTATACTTGAGCATTGTTTTAAAAAAGGCCAAGATAAAAACAATGAAAATGGCATCGGCAGAAATTCAGGGAGTGGAAAATATTTTTGTGTATGAAGAAATCGAAATGCATTGGTCATTGAAAGTTAAGTTCCCAACATTGAAGTGTGCATAGCACAAAATTTTGAACCTAATCACGTATAGAAGTTAATTGCTAAACATGGAATTCGAAGATTTATAGAAATCCAGGGGCGATAAATGTCCTCTGGAGTTTGTGCAATCTAAACTTAATATATACAGGATGTTCACAGCAAAATTTAGCCTTTATACAGCAGTCCATAAATGATTTACACTATTTTCAAATTGATTGGCATGATGGTAATACTTTTACATATTTAGTTCAGAAATTCCACTCTCCTTGGATGTCTGATTTCGTTTCAAAGAATCATGCTACACAATGTGCTTTTTCCTGTGTTATAGTCATTTCGGATGCTTTTCATTTACAGAAAAGTGCCCAAGACATTAGTGTGTTGCACTTACAAACAAGAACAAAACGTTATGAGTAGTCATTTTATTTACAAAAAGATGTGGACACTCTGTATATCAAGATATTCGCTATTGTTAAAATTGTATGCATTGGATTTTGCGAATATGTCAACAAAATTTTTAAGTTTAGCAAAAATTGCTTTGGAAATTTAGATTATTCATGAGATATTTACACCTTGGCAAATGCCTCCCTCCCTACCGAAGCACCATGAGTTCCAACTCCCCTCTTCACAAAACCCACTTATGTCGTTGAAGAAATTTAGGTTACCGCTTATAGAGAATTTTTAAAATCGTTTTGGCGAGGAGACATTCCACCACTGAAATCGGAAATCTCAAAGTTCAGAATGAAAGTTTGGGAAACTCAGACTTCTAAGAGGATCATTCAACTTTTTTCGAGTGATTAGATGGGATCCTGTTGGTTCTTCAGCTGCAAAAGCTATAGCATATTGACGCATCGGTTTCCATTGATTCTTTATAATTCTGGAAATTTCAAAAATATTTCTGGTGGTTTAACCCCAAGTGCAAGAAACAAAATGATACATCCATCAAACTGATATCACGTATTTGTATGACTATGTCACTACAGGTATCGCCAATCATAGCAGTCACATGTCTTACTAATGGTACGTTTGTTGTACTGTTTTCTGTACGAATAAATTTTTATACAATTAAGTAACCTTTTCCTCCCCCAGGTTGCATACACTTTCTAAGTGTTGCAATTTCATTGTCACAGAGTGTATAATTAAGTTGTCTCAGCTGGATTGTACAGATTCGTAGATATAAATTAATTAAGTAGATCGTATTTCGGTTTTTGTCACTGATGCAAATATTATGACATAGTGATGCAACTGTAAACGATCTCGTGTGATCAAAATCAGATTTATAATCGATGAGACATCTACTTGCTTTGATTACACCAACTCTATGGCGCAGATGTAAAAACCAAAAAATACTTATTTGCTACTTACCTTTCGGCCTTCTTCTCCTCTTGGGCCCTTTGGTCCTCTCAGACCCGTAAGACCCTGAAATGTAAAAGATCAAATTTAAATTCTTAGCAAATACAATCATGAGTGTCACAAAATTATTTTTCAGATAAGTGGCTCATATTTCGTATTTCCATGATGGATGAAGAGCTTTATTATAGAATAAAACATAAAAAACTCTTTCTGCTAAATGATTCTGCTTTCGTTTGCTTAAAAATGAAAAACAAATTACTCCTTAACCAGCTGTTAAGTCTGACAGAAAACAGTTAGTATAATACACCAAAGAAAAAAGTGAGACCTGATCATTTCAGAAAAAAAGCATCCACATAGGTAACAAAACTAGGCTAACAATTTTAAAGAATAGTGAAGGATTTCAATGTTTCACTTTGCATCACGGTTAATAGTTTACAATTCTCTTCTAAGGCGAAGCCATTTAACTGGTAGTTGTCATCTTTATTGTAATATCCAGATTAATTGTAGTACCCAAGTACTAATTCCAAAGAAGAAAAACAATTTAAATTGTTTTTTTCCAATGAAGACAGAATTAATAAAATTAGCATTCTTCCCCAAAATATTATAATTGTTTAGGATATTGTAGAACAAATCGCACATTTAAAAAATCATTAATGGTATATTAGCCATTATTTGCTGTGAATGAATGAAAATTCCAGAATAGTTCATAATAAGTTTTTGAAGCTTGAACTTATTTCTTCAATTATTTTCATTTCAAGAAATGTGTCATTACTAAGACCCAGATCATAACATCACCTCTATATTGATCCTTTTGCCTGATGTTAGAGAGATAAATAAAAAATAAAGGACTTTTACACGTTCTTTCCAGTTAAATATTCATCAAGTCTTGAATATAGATCCCTCTTCTGAAGCCTTCTGCAGGCCGTCCCCTTGAAATTTCCTTCATATTGTCAGTATTTCGTGATGCCGGATACCGGATATCTTGAGATTTTGTGTCTCTTAGGCGACCTCATTGACGTTGGTCTTCAAGAGATATCACCTGTTTCCCAAAATTGTCCCCACCATTCGAGACACATTCAGCCATCTGATTACATTGGCATGAGACTGGCCAGCTCCTACTTTCACAATGGCACTCCACCTTAAGAAGTCGTTTACACCAGTGATACGCTGTAAAGCATGTGAAGCCGCAAAATGTGAGTCGCTGTAAAGCATGTGAAGCCGCAAAATGTGAGTCGCTGTAAAGCATGTGAAGCCGCAAAATGTGAGTCGCTGTAAAGCATGTGAAGCCGCAAAATGTGAGTCGCTGTAAAATTCTGGGATAGCGGAAAATTAGAATTAAATATGAACCATCAAACTAAACCGTTTTTTGTACCTACGTTTCAAAATAAAAAAGGCCTTGTTGCATGTATGATACACAATATAAACACACGTTAAATAGTCTGATGGGTAGCATCAAATTAATATTTAAAAACGTTTCCATATCACTGATCTGAACGATATCTTTAACACATTTTTAACGAAATGGCAATTTTCTATTTGTAGTTCGGGGACGAAAATGAACGATGCACAAACCTGTTGGGGAGCGCCTTTTTCACTGACGATTCATTTGGAGCCTATGAAGAAGTTATTTACATATTCAGCGCATGTTATCACATAAGTAACACCTTTTTTATTTTTAATTCCATATAAGTTCCAAAATGTTAAGGAACATCAGTGTATAACTAATATTTGCACTTGACTGTAGTGTGCTTTAAATGTGTAAATAGTAAATTGTGTTGTTTTGAAACTGAATGTATCAAACTATTTTCCCCATTTATGACTTTTCTTTTGTCAATTTGTATACTGGTAACATCTTATTTCGCTCTAACACTGAATAAGCAAATCCTGAACGTACAATGGATGTTTTGCTTTCGCATTTCACGTGAACTGTAATAGTCATAAGGAATTTCTAAGTTTCTTTGTTAGAACTCTAAAAGCGCACACTTGCAAGTAACAGCCGCACGCATCGGAAGCATTTCAACCACTGAAAATATTCTTCACTGTATTCTCTATGAGTCAACGCACATCTATTCTCAACGGACACAATGCTGCTGGCGACAAGCCAAGATCATTTCATAAGTCACAGCAAGCGCTGCCTATCCAATAAAATAAAATATCAGAACGTTTATGTTGACAAAACTTTAAACTGTATTGATATGGATAGGTTTTACCATAATTGTAGGAAGCCAAATATGTATATTTTTTGACACCAGGGGTGGGGCTTAATAAATGAGTATACTGTATTATATTTAGCAACAAGAAATATTTAGAGGAGGAAAAATACAAATTTTAAATAATTCGTGGGCGTACAGGATAAAATTATCAGATCAAAAAATAGAGGAAAATGCATCTGAATGTTATACAATCTGTGTCGCAGATCCATTGCAATTGCAGCTACCAATACCAAAATGGCCTATCACTCTTCCCAAAAGGCCAGAGTCAGTACCAACTCTGACATTGAAGTTACCTAAAACAAGGGTAATATCTCCTTTCTTGACAGAATTCAAAATATCTTGAAGTTGTCCCATAAAACCTATCCTTCTCATCCTCATCGGCATCCTCAGTGGTGGCATAACAGCAGATAACATTCAAGACTTTAATGCTTGTCTGAAATTTTGCTGTAAGAAACCTTTCATTAATGCACTCATATCCTAGAAGAGCATCACTAGCGTGTCTGCTGAGAAGCAGAACCACGCCTTGGTGATGTTTATTGTCATTCATCCCAGAAAAGGGAAATTTAGGATTATTTTTAAGAATGTGACCTTTATCTGTTCATATGGTCTCTTGCAAGCCGAGAATATCTAAATTATAACGGTGGAATTCTTGTGTGAGTACATCAAGAGAAAAACCTCTGTGCAGAGTCATCACATTCCAACTACCTATGGAGGGAAAATGGTTAGTGGGATGTTTAAGGAAACTATGTTTATTGAGAGAGGGAATGCCGACAATATCAAACAGCCCCCTAATCGCAGACATGGGGCAATGACCCATTCCCCCTCCAATAAAAGCTGAAGTCATCTACACTGGAAGACTTCCTCCAATGTAGAATTTGACGATGTCAGTAGAAGCAAAGGGTTCAGGTGCTAACGATGACGTAAACGGTAACGGACGTACAGCATCGGTCGCAGGAATCGCCCTTTCGCCTGCTACATCACACACGGCGGTTTCGCCGCCGCAATCTCTGATTTCACTAGATGTGCGCGCATCAAAGCGGTGGTAACAAATTTTTCAGTTCATTGAAAGGGAATGAATTTGGTTGAAAGCTAGAATTTTTAATGTTGAATAAAATAAATTAACTGAAAATGAATGTTCAGCAGGATTATCCACCATCTGATAAACACATCCTGTGAATCTATTCATTTGGGGTTGACAACCCACAAACAAACAGAAAACACAGCGGAAGATATTCCCTCCACAGAAGCCCACCAGTGCAGCAAATTCAAGATCCATAACCAAGCTCAGAGCCTTAATTCAGTCCAGTCCAGTGGGTTTATATCTGTTTATGGAAGAAATTTCAAATTTCGGTGGTAGAGTATCAAGAGATATTCCATTAACAGCAACATTCTGCTCCCTTTTCTCCGAGGGGTGGGAGAAAGGTAACTTTAATTTTAAGGGTTCAAAGACAAACGATTTTTCGTCAGAAACATTCATTTTCAGTTAATTTATTTTATTCAACATTAAAAATTCTAGCTCTCAACCAAATTCATTCCCTTTCAATGAACTGAAAAATTTGCTACCACCGCTTTTGATGCGCGCGCATCTAGTGAAATCAGAGATTGCGACGGCGAAACCGCAGTGTGTGATGTAGCAGGCGAAACGGCGATTCCTGCGACCGATGTCGTGCGTCCGTTACTGACCAGTCTGCGCTTACCTTTAGTGGCAGGATCAAGTATCGTCTCATCAAGTGATAATCTTTGCAGAGACTTCTGATCGAATCCTGATCTGAAATTGTTAGGTTTAAACACATGAGATCGGTTTGATATAAATTTTGCTTCTATGTAACTAACGTATTTTAACTTATCTTTAATCATTTAGCATTTCAAGATTAAATATTAATTTGATACTGCCTCGTTGTCTATTAGAATGAAAGTACTTTAGTTAAGACTAGCATTTACAAAATTTCCCAGAGCAACTTGTGCTTTACTTTTCTTAAAATTTCCATTTTAGTGGATGTGTGAAACACATTTCGTTTTTACGATTCTTCTCCTATCAAACAAGGATCTTGATTGCTACCCAGTGCGCACCATCCTAACTCGCCATATAAACCTTCAAATGCTCTTAAATTAGAACTTCGTCATTCGAGATTTAAAACCAGATTGAAAATAAAAATCATTTCCAAAGAGGAGAAGTTATTAAATAAAGCTAAATTAAAGGCTTACCTGCGGTCCTGTCTCACCAGGAGATCCTGGTACACCAACATTGCCTTGATCACCCTGAAATGGAAACGAAATAGGAATGAATTTCGAATGCTACATTACTAGTATGTTGCAGAATAATAGACATCGAACAATTTGATTCATTGGTGCAATTTGTGTCCTTCGAAATGTTGTTTGTTAGTAAAGTTATCAGTCTACTAACAGTACTCAGTAAAATTGATAGAAACACAGAAAGATTTAAAATATGCAGATACATGGTCTCATTTGCACTTCAATATTTTTGACATGTTGCCAAGATGTATAATTACAAGGATCGTTCAAAAGGTTCTTCACACGCACCTGCAGAACAAAACCCATTGGACCTACCTCAACAAAACATTGTCCTTCAAAGTCCCCAGCATCTATACAAAGTTGAAGACGTCTACACCAATTTTAAAACTCTTGGTGGTAATCCTATTGGATAATACTTCATAACTCTGAAAGAATGTATTTCGCAAAGTTCTGCACCCTTAAAAAGGCTTCCCAGTAATTTCCTTTTCAATTTTTGGAAATAACCAAAATTCACAGGTGCAATATCAGGTGAATATGCAGGATGTGGCAGCTGTTTGATTTTTTCCTGCTCCAGATAAACCATAACTTGCCGGGTTTTGGGAGCACTAGCATTATCACGAAGAAAGAGAACTCTTGACACACCTGTTGTTATACGCTACTCTTTCACCTCCTTCAAACTTTTGGGCAAAACAATGTTGGTGTATTATTAGCCATTTAGAGTCATTTTTCGGGTTAGGTGTTCACGGCTGCCACTCCTTGGAAATTGGAAAAAATTGTGAATATCATCTCCCTTAAGGAAACGTGAGAGGATTTGCGGAAGCGAATCATCTTCCCCAACCCAACCATAGTTGTCGATCTTTCTGGGAGTTGTTAGGTAATAACACCATGTGTCATCACCTGTGGCAATGTCTATTAACCGTTTGGGGGCCACTAAGTTCAAACTTTGCAAGCATCTCCTTGAACGAGTTCACTGTAGCCCTTTTTCCCTGTTCTGTCAGTTTGTGGGGCATTTGTGTCCATTTGACACAGATCTTTCGGAACTTTAAATGTTCATGAATAATTGTTTCCACACTACCAGTCGAGACACTAACATCTAAACAAATTAGCTGAATGGTGATGTATGGGTTTTCCTTAATAAGTTCATGAGCAGCAGTGATGCGTTCACGGCATCCTTCGGTCTTTCTCTACGAGGGAGGCTTTCGAAGCCCTGCCGTCCTTCTCTAAAATTTCACATCCATATCCTAATAGTGCCACATGAACATGCATGATCCACATATGCTTGTGATAAATCAGCATTTTTTTTAGCATTGACCCTAAGCTGCATTATTTGTGAAAATGTAAAATTTTCTTCGTACTTTAGTAGGCTCCATAGCTGTAACGCACAGATTTCGCAGACCGAAATTTGCGCGCTTCCAGTGAAGAGAGAAATTACGATATGGCCTTTGTAACGAGAAGTTTAGACAAGCTTTCAAACAAGTCATAGTCTCGTTTACTTCGCAGGAACGAGTGCAAATCTACAGGCACTGTCAAGAATTTTTGAATGCCCTCCGTAATAACCCTAGTACTGTAAGCAGATGAAATAATGATATTACGAGTTTGGATTACACTGACTGCAGTGTCGGTAGAAAACAACGGAATAGCATAAAACAATTTAAATACTTATTTTAAGCAGTAAAGTAATTTCGCATAAAATCAGTAGAAAATATATGAAAATGCAAAGAAAATAATTTGTGAATTTCACGGACCTTCACTTCCTTTCTTTTCTGCATTTAATCGAAAATAAACTTTTAAATGTCCTTTATCTGAGAAAAAGAAAAGTTATAGGCTCCTTGAAAAGACTTTGAATGTAGTAGATCGTGTAATTTCAAAATGCCACTAAAATATATTTTAGGAAAAAATAACACTTAGTATGTTTTTAAACGTTTGCAAATCTTAACATCATCCTAGATGTTGCCATATTCTCATTTCCCATTTCGTGTATACGCGTGTTTAATTGGCAGGAGATGAAATGAATCCAAGAGTTCTGCAAATCTGTTTGTCCTCACATTTCTGATATCATACTAAGATTTTCCTCTACCACAGTATGGTGCGATATGACTTCTCTGACTCATTTGCGGTGTCATTCATTTCCTAAATCCTTAAAGGTTAACCAGAGCCATTCATAGGGCCTCGTGATCTATCTCACTTTCTGAATAGAGATGCTCCAAAATTTCTGAGCTGTGTCATTCTTATCTCGTTAAGACATCGTGGGATTTTTATATATTAATATTTTACACTGCTGATTAACAGTATTTGGTTAAATGGAAAATAAGCAGCAAAAAAAAGAGTTAATCGACGAAAGTTCCTAATTCGAAAATAATAGTAATAGCCAAGCAGTTGAAAAGAAATTATTTAAAGGTAAATTCGATTATTTCACAATAAATGAAAATTTTTGAAATATTTAATGCTTATAATTTATGCAAACTTTTAACCATGGTTGAAGAGAAATATGTTTTTGACTTTTCCTGTTAAAATCGTTCTATTTATATCCTTCATAAAATTCCTAAAATATTATTCCGAATTATATACTTTAATAACATTTTTTTCACTAATAACATTTATAAACATAACTTGCCTTTGGTCCCGGAAGTCCTCGCCCTCCTTTAGGTCCTGGAGCACCAGGTGCACCCTTTAAAGAAAAAGCAAATTAAAAATTCTTATTTGTATTTATTTACGAAATGTTTCGCATTAGAAATGGTGAAACAATTCTCAAAGTCGTTCAAATCAGAACTTGGCACAATGTAATCTTGTCCCCTTACCCTTATATTCTGCATAATGCATTTTGTTCTGAATACGAAAACATCTAACATTAGAAATTTTACGAAATATTTCACTTACGGGTGCAATGAATGGTATTAATTAATTATCCTTTGATTTGGCAACATGGAGCTCAGTGAAGATGCACTTGACAGATCATTATGAGGTTCACGAGTGGCAGACGCCATGCAAACAAATCAATTTCAACCCACAATTGTTGGTTGATGGTGGTTTCGATGGTGGTCGTGATTAGTCTCTTAAGACCATTTGCTGGATGTAGCGAGCTCTATTTACTGAATTTCGTGTGATGGCTCCCATTCCAGTCCAGCAAGGAATACTGTGGTTCTGATACCAATGCTGCTAACATATGTCAATAGTTCAGCTATCTCAGGTAACACAGGCTTCCGTTTGGCAGATGGGACCAACCAGCATTGCAGAAGTTCACTGCCTGACCTCTTTCTAGCTGAGTTGTGAGTGGCACCATCTCACACATACTCTACACCAGTGATAACCAATGGCGTGAAAATTTACAAAACACAATAATACTGAATTATAATTTATACTTAAGTACACCCAATTCTGTTTTTACACGGATTATTTTACACGATTTTGATTTAACATGGTTCAGAAAAAAATTCCAATTCTCATTTTACACGATTTATTTTGATCTAACACGGTTCAAACGGCGCCTATTTAAAAATCTCCATTTGAATTTCATTCTGTAAAAATATTCATATTGCAGAAAAAATTCCTACAATTTACATTTATAACAAAGATGCCGCTTTTATGGTCACATTTTTCGAAGTAGTTTTAAATTTGAAAATGTACTATAGATACACATTTTGTGCACTAAAATCCCCAAAATAAAAACTACACTAGCATAACTACACAACACGTATTCTCTATTTCATTGAAAAATTGTACAAAACCTACTTCATTCGAAATAAAGTGGCAACATTGAGTTCGGGGAATTCCCCTCAATTTTATCATCAATACATAGGTTAGTCTTGGTCTCTCATTTCGTATTTAAATTTCAAAATGTTTTGACGTTTAATAGAAGAAATAAAAAAAATTGTTTTGTGTGCGTAATATAAATTTATTAAATTTTGCTGACAGGTTATTTACAATTTTCATCATCAGATTTATTAACTACAATTCAAATATTTTTCGTAAGCCTTAAGACGATGGCGGATAATTCAACTATACAAAAGCAGAAAATGAAAGCTATCTCTTTGGATACTAAGATCCAAAGTTCAGATCGTCTTGCAACTGGAGAAGGTTCAACATCCATAGTTAAATATATTGGTTTGAACGAAGCTACCGTAAGAACCATGAAGAAAAATGAAGATGCTATTAGAAAATCTATGAATTCTGGAACAAAATTGGGCACTAAGTCGTCATCGTACACGAGAGATATTGTAAAAGTGAGGATGGAAAAGGCAGTAGTAATGTGGATAGTAGATAATGCGCAAAAAAAGAATACCTCTAGACAGAAATGTCATCAAACAGATGGCATTACGAATATATAAGCAGATGCAAGAAATGGAACCAACCACATCAGCTCAGTTAAAAATTATGAATTTTCTGCACGTACAGGTTTGGCTTGCAGGATTTCTTCAAAGACACGCGTTTCATAATGTAAAGATAAACGGTGAAGTTGCATCTGCAGATGAGACGGCTGCTAAAGAATTTTGTTAAAAATTTGCCCAAATCATTGAAGATGGTGAATACACTCCTTATCAAGTTTGGAATGCAGATGAAACTGGTCTTTTTTGGAAAAAAAATGCTGTTGTCAAAACTAATCAAACTTCAGAATTAATCACAAAAAATTATTGCTGGCTTTAAAGCAGTTAAGGATCGTGTGACCTTTTTATTTTGCCGCAACGCTTCAGGAGATCTTATGTTAAAACCACTGCTCATCAGTCGATCCCTAAGACCACGGTCAATGAAAGGTGTACATTTTATTAAATTGCCAGTGTATTGGATGGCAAACAAAAAAGCCTGGGCCACAAAAGAAATTTTTAATGAATGGTTCCATAAATGTTTTGTTCCAAAATTTAAATGCTATTTGAAGGAAAAATATCTCGAATTTAAAGTTCTATTGATTATAGACAATGCGCCTGGCCATACTGTTTCGGAACACTCAAATGAGCAATTTTATTTTCTGCCGCCTAATTACGACATCCTTAATACAACCACTAGACCAGGGTATTAATTGCCACATTTAAAACTTACCACGTAAGATGAACATTCCAATGCATTTTGGATAACCTAGATAAGGATAAAACACTAACTGTTACTGATGTGTGGAAGAAATTTTCTATTTTAGATTGTATCAGACATGCTGGATTGACGTAATCAGAATTAAAATCACCAACTTTAAATGCGTGCTGGAAAGCTATTTGGCCAGAATGTGTAAAAAGCAAAGATCCTACACCCTCAAATACGACTGAATATCCAAATATCATCACTTTAGCACATGCAGTTGGTGCAGAAGGATTCGATGATTTATCGTTTGCAGATATTGATGAATTGCTGGTTGAATAAGCGAAGATAAAATAATAGAATTTGTCCTTGAGACTCCTGATGAAAAAGAAAAATTGATGGTGATGAAAAGGTTCCACTCACTGCAGGTTTATTTAAACAAGGGCTTCAAATGACTAGTAAATTGGAAAGTCATTTTCTTACACATGATCCCATTGTCGAAAGAGCTGAGCAGATTAAACGTGAACTGAAGTCACATATGGTGCGTTATCAAGAAATGTACAAAGATCTAGTCAAAGCAGGATCTCAACGATTGATTACAGAGTTCGTTGTCAAAACTAATCAAACTTTAGAATCACGGGAAACAAGTGATAATTTAGTTCCCCATGCCACAGAGAGCATTTCACCATTGGAGTATGAACACGACGGCCAAAATATTTAAAGCGATGAAAGTGATTTATTTCCAGTCTTACGCAAACGAAGGCGTCTATTGTCAGAAAGTGACAACGAATAAAATGTAGTTAATAAGCATATGTAAGTCATATTTTTTTGCACTTTTGTATTCTTGAATTAGCAACATATTATTTTCTTTATCAAGGTTAATTTAATTTATATATATATATACATATAATTATCTTTATAAGTTTATAAAAAAATGTGTTTAAATGAATAAAAATCAAATAAAAATTTAATTAAAGATTTTGATATGATTTGTTTGAAAATAACTTTTATTTGTACTGGGTTTTAATGTCTGGAACCAATCTTCTATTTTTTCATATGCACTGCATGTTTTACACGCTTTTTTCGGGATCCTATCTACTGTGTAAAAACAGAATTGGGTGTATACAATTTGTATGCATTTTTTCATCAGATAAAAAAAATACTCCCTCATGCAAGCTGCTTGCCACAGAGGTATGACAGGAACCTTTCAGTTTATACGACATATTAGAAGGTCTGTGAGGATGACAGGGCCTCAGCAGAAAAGCAACAGTAGCATGCGTGTGTTATCCGGGAATCCAACCCAGCTCCCTTTCATCAGTAGCCAAGTTGGCTAAATACTCGTATACAGACGACGTGAGTTTAATATGCCTTTCTCTTTAAATAAACTGAAATTCAAGTAAACTGAAATTCTAGCCAATCGGTTGCTATCGGTGAGACTAATAAATAAAAAAATAATAAATACCCCCCTAAAGCGCTGCTTGCCGCAGAGGTCTGACAGGAGCCTGTCAGTTTATATGCCATAGTAAAAGGTCTAGTTAGTTCTCTACTCATTTCGCTTATTTTTAATATATGCATCCATATATTTCTAATATCCCAATATATTCCATTTTACATCAGATTTACAATTTAATACACTTTTATGTGTTTTCAATTAACTGTTTTAGTCAAGTTTAAATAGCAGAGACTGGTTTTGCGTAATAATTATTTACAATACAACGTTTAGTTAACTGAAAATATTACAGTAGTAAAGAATCACAGGATGTGTTCTGTAGGCATGGAACTCATGGAATAATAAGCTGAAAATAATTGTTTTTGCCGTGAGTGGGATTGGAACCCACGTCTCCTGGAAACATGCCAATTATGCTAACCACTACACCATCATCGGCTAACGTTTTTTCTTCAACATTTTTTCTTCTGATGTGACATATAAACTTTCCGGATTTTTTATTTGATACGCACAATGGCGCCATCTATCCGGGAAGTGGACAACTGTTTTGCCTCATAGAGATGGAATTTAATTTTTATCACTCACACTCATGGCATTAAATCAATAATTCAATAGTAAACAATCACAGGATGTACCTTGTAGATTATTCAGCTTATTTTTTCATGAAAATATTACTTTAGCAAGGAGGCTAGATGCGAACCTTCGACCTTTTGATAATACATCAGGTTCCTGTAGATAAACTTTCGGTTACTGATCGCGATTTTCGTGCTGTAAAGACAAATTAAATCTTTCTAAATGTAAATATGTGACACACTTTATACAACTTACCACAGGTCCCGGAAACCCTTGCTGTCCTGGTGGCCCTTGAGCTCCTCTGTCACCCTGAATACCTGGGGATCCAGACTGACCATCTGGACCAGGAGGTCCTGTCTCTCCCTAAATAATAATAATAAAAAACATGAAGCCTATTAGGAATTTAGATGCATGAAAAAAATTCAGCGTGCATTATTGGTAAATGGGATGTGTGGGGAATTACTAAATAAGAAGACTACACAATAAAACGCTTACCCTAGTAGATGGGAAATTCATTAAGTAATCAAATTATAAATGTAAATAAAAAATAAATACCTCGTCAAGCAGCTGCTTGCCACAGAGGTCTGACAGGAGCCTGTCAGACCTCTGTGGCAATCTGAGAGGATAGCAGGACCTCAGCAGAAAACAACACGAACATCCATGCCTTACCCGGGGCTCGAACCATCCAAGTGTGCTAACCACTCGGCCACGAGACATTTTAATGGAGGGAAATAATTATTAAAATATTAATTAATAAGAAAAGAGAATTTGAACTGATTTCAAATCGTAAATACGTAAAAGTGAATTATTACCACAAACCCATTCAGTCATGTTTCTGAGAAATACTTTACCTAGAATTTTGATGAGAATCCTAACCTTAGCATGGATTAGCAAACGTGTGAAATTGTTTACAAATATTTAGAACCAAACTAAGTTAACATTCTCTTAAATACATAGATTCAAAGAGCAATTAAGGTAGCGCATAAACTCAAAAATTTGAACAAGAAAAGTAGCCTGGTATCGACTAATCTTAAAATGAATTAGGACTGAATTTATACGCTTTTATGGAAAACTATTTCAGGTTGAAACTTTGAAAATCCGAGAACGTAATCTGTTTGATCAAATATGATGGGTGG
Source organism: Ryuthela nishihirai (assembly GCA_038380435.1). Classification (NCBI taxonomy): domain Eukaryota; kingdom Metazoa; phylum Arthropoda; class Arachnida; order Araneae; family Heptathelidae; genus Ryuthela; species Ryuthela nishihirai. The sequence goes on from JAWZYU010000032.1 coordinate 43,427,132, forward strand.
TAAAAGTGACAAGCTCTCAATATTGAGGGTACATGTAATATATTTGTTTACGTTCGCATTATTCCTGATTTAATCTCCCCTGACACTGAACACCAGTCAATGAAGTCAGTGTTCCGTTTCATAAGAAACAGAACTGTGAACCACGTGATCAAAATCGGAGAGTAACGGGTTCTGGAAGAGTCAAACAATCCCTCCTTGGTTTAGCTTAACACAAAGAATACCTTAGAGCAGTGGCTTTCGACCTTTTATGCTTCATGTACCCCCTGGAAATACATATGTAACTGGCGTACCCCTTGTATAGATAAATAAAACTTTAGTTATAGAATAACAATGGGAGTAGTATAGTCGCAGATAAACCATTCCCACGCACAGTGCTTTCCCCTATGACGTCATCGAACACGCCCCCTTGTGCGCCCCACTACTTCCCCTTATTAATAATTCGTAACTCATATTTCTTAATTCATATTTCATATTTAACCTCTTACCAAAGGTGCTTTTCCTCCCTCCCCCTGCGCCCACCATTTTGACTACAAACTCTTGAAGAAATCCCGCCATTTCGGTTTCTACCCTCATCCGAAATTTCCAAGTCCAGGCTCGGCCATCTTGACTCCTTCCATTTTGAATCCTGACGTCACACCCCCCATGGTTGACTCACCCAAACCCATCGTGAAGAAAACAACTCTAAAGGTCTCAAAATTCTCTAAGTCGAACCATCACTCAAAACTTTCAATTGTGGTGCCATCTAGTGTTTAACACACGTACTATATTTTTATCACATGTACTGTATTTAATAAAAAACTGTTTTCCCACGACGGTGCTCATTTCAAGGAATTTCAGGTTAGGAGCTTATCAACGCGTTTAGCCGTTACACCATGGAGAGTTACATGCAGAGTACTTAGATGTGTTTCAAACGGGAATAACCGATCGTTATAAAATAATATAGGAGTGTTTCCTGTATTTCTTTATAATTTAACATGCGAGTTTTTATATTTCCTGTATTTATTTTTTATTAACTTAAGAATTTTTTTATAACCTATGAATTTTTAATTTCTTTATAAGTTAAGTCGTGCATTTCTATTTCCTCGTAAATTAACACACGTATTTTTTAGTACTTGTAAATTAAAAATTTTTATTTTTATAAATGAACCTACGTATTTTTTAGTCCTTTTAAATTAACCTGCATACTTTTTAATCCTTATAAATTAACACACGTATTTTTAGGCCTTATAAATTAACCCTCGAATATTTTATTCCTTTTAAATCAACCTACGAAAAATTTTTAAATATTATGAATTAACCTACGAGATTGTTTTGCCCTGGTAAATTAACACACGTATTTTTATTCCTTATAAATTAACCCCGAATATTTAATCCTTGTAAATTAACAATATTTTATTTTTTTAAAAATATTTTAGTTCTTATAAATTAAGTTACACAATTTTTATTTTTATAATTTAATTTGCGAATATTTATAAATGAATTTATATTTCTGGTTAATTAAACACTTATCAAAAGTGACGACCCCTTTATTAACATGCGCCCCCTTATTTAAAATGCTTATCAAAAGTTCGACCTCTCATTAAAAACACTTATTAATATGCGCCCCCCCCCTTAAATAAAACACTTATCAAAGGTCCCATCCCCTCGCCCCTTGGCGGACATTTTCAACGGCCAACCTATAATTTCCTTATTCATTAAAATGTCCCCCTTTTAATAAACGCTTATCAAAAGCTCATCCCCTTGGACGACCAACACTTCACGAAATTTCTCTAAGTCCCACGATGGCCATCTTGATTTCTGACATCCCCCCAACCCCAAAAAAATTTGCGAAACTCACAACCTATGGCATAATAGAACCTTCTATTAAATGTTCCACATTCTGGAATGTATGGTGTAATCACCATGTCCAGACTTGTAAACTCATGAATAATTCCACCCCCCTCTCAGAACGACTGATGCAATCCTCAAAATAATCGCAAAGTCCAGCTAAATTTTCGGTGGCATCCCCTCTCAGAATGGCTGATACAATCTTTAAAATAATTGCAAATTCCAACTAAACTTTCGGTGACAACGTTCAAGACATTCCCCTCACCCCCCCCCCCCCCTGCGACCATATTGAATGGTCAGCCCTTCTCGAAATTCCACCAACTGTCATCTTGAAACATGTCACCCACCACGCTGTCGACCCCCCCTTTGTTTCCGTATCAGATGTGATGTGTTACATGTTTTGGAAAAGTCACTAACACCCTTGAACACTGCTTTTGGACCCATTTCGTAATTTTTATAAGTCCAGAGACGTTGGATGACGTCACCCGTTGACAGTTTTCTGGCCAAACCCTCATTGTCACCCCTCACTTCAACCCCCTTTGTTACAGACCATCACAAGAGATAGGGTATGGAAACAATGTTTTGGAAATATTTTTTCATCACCTCGCCCCTTTATGATAGATCAGTTATTTTTTAAATAAACAAAGTACCCATCGGGAGAAGACAGTCCATTTTGAAAAAGTCCCTTGCGCCCCTAAACCTCCAAGTGTTGCTCCTCTCTTATTAAAATTAGTCTCCATCTGGTTTAAGGATGGTGCCATCAGATATTTGTGTTCACACATATTCTGCACCGCACTTTCCATGTCCCTTACCACATCAGGACTTGTTTTGGAATGATGAAGTGATTTTACGTTAAATTCTTATTTCTGCCATGTTTCAATTCGTTACTCTATGTATTTTCATGTTTATACTAAACCATTTCAAAAACCTCACCACATGAATCAGAAGTAAAAAATTCCTTCCTCCTTACAAATTTCAATCCCCACCGAATTTATTAACTTATTTTCCTTTACTAAGTTATTTGAAAGGCATCGTGATTGCAAAAGAATAATCAATAAAACTAGCTTTTATAATTCCCGTATATCCGTTACGCGACTTGGTCTCAAGTTTAAAACTTTTATTCTTAATACTTATTGCCGCTGTATCCTCAGTTCAACACATGATTCACTTATGCAAAATTTTACTCTTTCCTAGGAAGTAACGCTACTCAGAACAATCGATAACAAAATATTATTTCTTCCTCGGAAGAAAAATCACTAATTATTTGGGAGTAAGATTTCGTTTTTTTTTAAATATTCTGCAATTGTAAACGTTATTACAGTTTAAAAATTGCCTTTGCCTTCGTTTATGTAACTGGCGTACCCCTGTATAGATAAATAAAACTTTAGTTATAGAATAACAAAGGGGGGTCGAACTTTATAGTCGCAGAATAAACCACTCCCACGCACAATGCTTTCCCCTATGACGTCATCGACCACGCACCCTTGTGCGCTCCCACTACTTCCCCTTATTAATAATTCGTAACTCGTATTTCTTAATTCATATTTCATAATTAACCCCTTCATTACATTTCATAATTAACCCCTGGTGAACGTGTGATCACAAGACCAATGACTCATCACGCTGATGAAATTTTATTTTGCGTTGCGATCCGTCGTTAATACACGTGTGTTCGTTACGTTTGTTTACAAGGGCAGTTGTCCTTCTTAAGTGTATGTTAATGGAAGTCTGATGAATTTTTTTCCTATTTTCGTGAACGGCGGGATCAGCGAAGGATTGCCGCATCCACATGCATGGAATTGCCGTAGGCCAACTACGTCACAGGTCGGCGAATTTTGTGCTTAATTTTCGTAGTCGCCCCAATATTACCTTTTCACAACCACCGTGAAATCTCGATGTCTCACACTGCTGAGGACGGAGTCGTTTGCTCTGAGATATGTGTTGTGATCGGACCACCGTAAATGAATTCTGAACTTGAACACCGCAATTGAAACTTTCACACATGTATGAATACAAAAATCGATGTTTACACATAGAGCGTATATTGCATATAAGTGACAGACAAAAAATAATGTCTTTACACACTAAGAGTCACTCGGTGTGAAGAATCCCTAGTTCAAAAATACACTTCTTAAAAAATAGGAAAATTCCCCCCATATTCTTAAAATTTTTAATTATGTCCCATTTCTTAAAATTTAACATCACCTCTATTAAAATTCCTACTCTTCTTGTCACTTAATCCGAAGAAATGGCACGAAGATGCACATGCGATCAGGAAACGCCATTAAACGTTAAACCGAAAAGATCCCGCCGAAGATACGATGGCAGCATACGGAACCTTCCGTTGACCTCCCCACAAAGTGCTGTATTTCGATATGAAACGAATAATTTTTTCACTTCGCCATAAGAGTTGAAAAGATCCTTAAGAAAGATAAAATTCACGGAGTGAGCAGCACTTCCCATAAATAAAAGATTTAGATACAGTACGTATTATCTGTTTTCACATCCAAGGGCTGTTCCATAGGTCAGTAGCTTAAGTTACCCATGACCTTTGAGTTGTCACCAAATGGCTTTTCCTGTTCGCATGTGCGTCTCCGTGCCATTTCTTCGGATTAAGTGACAAGAATAGTAGAAATTTTAATAGAAGGGATGTTTAATTTAAAAAAATAGGAATTAATTAAAAATTTTAAGAATATGGAGGGGGGGGAATTTTCCTGTTTTTTAAGAAGGGTATTTCTGGACTAGGGATGCTTCACACCGAGTGACTCTTAGTTTGTAAAGATATTATTTTTTGTCTTTCACTTATATCCAATGTACGCTCTATGTGAGAACATCTATTTTTGTATTCATACATGTGGGACTTAGAGAAATTTCGCGAAGTGTTGGTCGTCCAAGGGGATGGTGGCTTTTGATAAGTGTTTAATAAAAGGGGCGGAACTTTTGATAAAGGGGGCTTTTCATTGAATAAGGAAATTATAGGTTGGCCATCGAAGATGCTCGCCAAGGGGCGAGAGGACGGAACCTTTGATAAGTGTTTTAATTAAGGGGTGTGCATATTAATAATTGTTTTTTAAAGAGGGGTCGAACTTTTCATAAGCGTTTTAATTTTAAAAAAATAATAAATCCCCCTCAAGCAGCTGCTTGCCACAGAGATCTGACCTGTCAGTTTATACGCCACAGTAGAAGATCTGAGAGGATGGCAGGACCTCAACAGAAAAACAATACGAACATCCATGCCTTACCCGGGGCTCGAAACCAGGTCCCTTAGATCAGCAGACAAACGCGTTAACCGCTCAGCACAGGGTCGTCACTTTTGATAAGTGTTTAATTAATAAGAAAAAATTCATTTGTAAATATTCGCAAGTTAAATTATAAAAATAAAAATTCTGCAGGTTAATTTATAAGGACTAAAAAATAGAAATTGTTAATTTACAAGGACTAAAATATTCGGGTTAATTTATAAGGAATAAAAATACATGTGTTAATTTATAAAGACTAAAAATAAGTAGGTTACTTTTTAAGAATCAAAAAATACGTAGGTTAATTTAAAAGGACTAAAATATTCGAGGGTTAATTTATAAGGCCTCAAAAAACCGTGTGTTAATTTATAAGGATTAAAAATATAGATGTTAATTTAAAAGGACTAAAAATACGTGTATTAATTTATAAGGATTAAAAAATATGCAGGTTAATTTAAAAAAACTAAAAAATATGTAGGTTCATTTATAAAAATAAAAAAAATTTAATTTACAAGGTATAAAAAATACATGTGTTAATTTACGAGGAAATAGAAATGCACGAGTTAACTTAAAAACAAATTAAAAATTCATAGGATATAAAAAAATTCTCAAGTTAATAAAAAATAAATACAGGAAATATAAAAACTCGCATGTTAAATTATAAAGAAATACAGGAAACACTCCTATATTATTTTATAACGATCGGTTATTCCCGTTTGAAACACATCTAAGTACTCTGCATGTAACTCTCCATGGTGTAACGGCTAAACGCGTTGATAAGCTCCTAACCTGAAGTTCCTTGAAATGAGCCCCGTCGTGGGAAAACAGTTTTTTATTAAATACAGTACATGTGATTAAATATATAGTATGTGTGTTAAACACTAGATGGCACCACAATTGAAAGTTTTGAGTGATGGTTCGACTTAGAGAATTTTGAGACCTTTAGAGTTGTTTACTTCACGATGGGTTTGGGTGGGTCAACCATGGGGAGGGGGGGTGTGACGTCAGGATTCAAAATGGAGGGAACCAAGATGACTGAGTCTGGACTTAGAAATTTCGGATGAGAGTAGAAACCAAAATGGCGGGACTTATTCGGGAGTTTGTAGTCAAAATGGTGGGTGCAGGGGGAGGGGGGAAGGCACCTTTGGTAAGGGGTTAATTATGAAATATGAATTAAGAAATATGAGTTACCAATTATGAAATATGAGTTATGAATTACTGTGCATGGGGTTGGCCTATTCTGCGACTACACTACTAATGGGAAAAAATAAAACTTATTATATATACACTTTTAAATTTTGTATTCATAAATTACATAAACAGAAAAAATGACATTTTTGCACAGCAGTGTTGCCAACTTAGCGACTTTGTTACAAGATTTAGCGACTTTTGAGCTGTTACGGCGTACCCCAAAATATTTTTATTGTGTTTTTGCCGCACTAACGGAAAACCAAAATATGTGTAAAACATAACGCATTTATACCGATTAGTTTCCATTTCCTAAAAACTGATCGTAATAAGTTGAGGATCTTAGGATCAGTTTTTAGTTCTATTGATCATATATAGGGGGCACTTACTCAAGATGGAAATCGCGAATGTTTAAAAATATATATATTTCTATAAGATGACAATCTTCTCTAAATCTCACTTTCTCTCCGGCTTCTCCAGGTGGCCCAGGTGGACCTACTTGTCCTTGTGGACCCTGTTCTCCAGGTCTACCAGGGGGTCCTTCTGGACCGGATGGACCATGGTCTCCACGGTCACCCTTGGGTCCTCGTGGTCCAGGCTCTCCTCGGGTTCCCGGTAAACCCTAAACGCAGAAGAAAAATGTAACAGTCCTTTATGTTTCAAAACATTTTATTTCATACAAAATAAATAATTTAAACATTTAAGATTTTAATCAAGCGAGATAAATATTCTTCACATGTTTTAAATACTTCCCCAAAGAGATTGTTATTAAAAATACTCTCAGCTATGAAAATGCAAAATAACTTTCACATATATTTCAAAATAGTAGATTTTACAGATATAATCACAAAACATTATTACAGATGCTATTACAAAACTAACATTTCCCTTTGATACGCAATGGATTCTTGAAGTGCACAAATAAAAGTGGTTTAATTCAAACTCAGGTTCTATCGCAAATCGAGACTCGATATTTTAATGCATTTGCGGTGGCAGAGTGAAACCAGTAGGGGAAATTTTGGTATCGGAGAGTCAGGTAGTTAGGGGAGATATGGGAGTGGGCTACACTAATTAAAAACTTTAAATGGATAAAATATAAGAATGGGATAAAACGTGCTTTGAGGTTCTAAATATCGTTCTGTTGCAAGTAGAACGATAAATCCTCAAAAACCCGGGAAAGACATTTTTGGTCTAGCTGTCATATATTTGGGTCGAAAAACATGTAATAAATGGATAAAAGATTTTACGACATCCTAAATAATGTAAATGTCACAAGGGCCACTTTTTCATAATAGTTAAATTTTGTCTGGCTGTCATATATTTAGGTCGAAAAACATGTAATAAATGGATAAAAGATTTTATGACATCCTAAATAATGTAAATGTCACAAGGGCCACTTTTTCATGATAGTTAAATTTTGTCTGGCTGTCATATATTTAGGTCGAAAAACATGTAATAAACGGATAAAAGATTTTACGACATCCTAAATAATGTAAATGTCACAAGGCCACTTTTTCATGATAGTTAAATTTTGTTTGGCTGTCATATATTTAGGTCGAAAAACATGTAATAAATGGATAAAAGATTTTACGACATCCTAAATAATGTAAATGTCACAAGGCCACTTTTTCATGATAGTTAAATTTTGTTTGGCTGTCATATATTTAGGTCGAAAAACATGTAATAAATGGATAAAAGATTTTATGACATCCTAAATAATGTAAATGTCACAAGGGCCACTTTTTCATGATAGTTAAATTTTGTCTGGCTGTCATATATTTAGGTCGAAAAACATGTAATAAACGGATAAAAGATTTTACGACATCCTAAATAATGTAAATGTCACAAGGCCACTTTTTCATGATAGTTAAATTTTGTTTGGCTGTCATATATTTAGGTCGAAAAACATGTAATAAATGGATAAAAGATTTTACGACATCCTAAATAATGTAAATGTCACAAGGGCCACTTTCTCATGATAGTTAAATTTTGTCTGGCTGTCATATATTTAGGTCGAAAAACATGTAATAAATGGATAAAAGATTTTACGACATCCTAAATAATGTAAATGTCACAAGGCCACTTTTTCATGATAGTTAAATTTTTATAACAAACTGCTAATAACTTTAGCACGCAGATGTTGTTGGTGCAGGATGGTAAATACCGAGCGCTTTCAACTGCTCTTGGCATTAATCAACAGGAAAGTGCAAAGTTCCTTGGGAGTGATTCACTGGGGATATGATTCAAAAATCAAAACAGAGTTATACTTATTCACACTTGTAGTTAAAAGTATTACAGAAGTGGTGGGTTGCAGCATCTTGATGTTTCAATTCAAGTCCTTAGATCATGGAGATTAGCAGTCGTTTGTTGAAAGCATTTGAAGACATTCGAGAAATAATTGTGCCAGAATCAAGGCAAAAAAATCTCCAAATCTTGCAACAAACAAATGCTGGTCTCCATGATCTAAGGACTTGGACTAAAACATCAAGATGCTGCAGCCCACCTCTGCAGGACTTTACTACAAGTGTGAATAAGTATAACTCTGTTTTGGCTTTTGAGTCATATACCGAGTGAACCACTCCCCAAAGTACTTTGCTCTTCCCTGATGATTAATGCTAAGAGCAGTTGAAAGCTCTCGGTATTTACGATATCCAGCACCAACGACATCTACGTGTTCAAGTTATTAGCAGTTTGTTAATAAATTTAAGAATTTGGTATTGGTTAGTTACCGAAGAGTCAAAATCTTCTGTAAATAGTTAAAATTCTCCAATTGTTATGTAGTAATTGCTTTTCCACCAACAATAAACGTAGCGGCGTTTTGAAGAACCATTAGGAAGTATGAAGAACTGGAAGGAGCATGTCGCCCTCAAAGTGGTCACACTGAGAGGTGCATGCTGGGATACAGGTTACCAGAAACATCTCTCAATAGCATATGAGTGTATTACATCGCGTTCGTTCTGCGTATTATTTTTTTACCATTTATTCTTTTCTTTTTTTTTTTGAAGTACAGTACTTAGTATTCTTTTATTTTGAAGATGTAGTATGCTGCTTCATTGTACAAACTGCTGCACTAAGTAAATCCCAAGAAAAATCTTTCACATGTGAGTTTTTAATATCACTCATTTCACGTTCAAGATAAAAAAAAAATACCCCTAAAGTAGTTGCTTGTTATACATTGTCGCAAATTAAATATAAATTGTTCATTTTCCTTTTATCAACTACGAAAGGGTGTGAAAGAAAATTTGAAAACATATACGGAATAGAGGTTCATCCCTGCAGATAAATATCTCTATCAAATCTATTAAATCTTGATTGTCCAATGTTCATTTAATATCTAAAGAGATGAAGGCACAAATATTTTAGAAACATCATTGGCAGTATTAATTTTGTTTTTCAAGATGAAAATAAAGAATAACAGTACATAATATACCTACGGTACATTGTGTTACTGTAGGTGCAAAGTTCATAACATCAGTTAGAGATTTCTTGATCGGCTGTCGGTAGCTCAGCTTTCAGAGCACCTGACATGTTTTCAGGAGGTCGTGTGGGTTGTATCCCACCAGGCTCAAGACAATATTCCTCTAAAATTGATATTCACATTAAACTAAGATTGATACCTTACTTCACAGTTGAACAAAAACGTCGAAAAATTTCTTCAGTATTTCACATTATTTGTTGCAAATGGCTCAGATGATCCCTCCTGTTATTCATACTTACACGTGGAGAACCGCCATGAATAAAAGAATTACGTCAATATGACATAGAGGACGACATGCACTGCCGCAAACATGACGGATGCCCTTGTGGGAGCTTGCGCAGCGGGTACGTTGGTACGAACTAATGTGAAACGAATGTAATTTTTTGGAATTAAAGAAAAGCTTTAAATATAACGAAACTCGCTTATGCCTACTCCTATTATTACTATAGATAAAAAACGATAGACTTAGGATGTTAGTGCAAAGTAATATACTTAAAATATTATTACAAATTAATAGACTCAGAGATAAAATTAAAATATTACAGACTTACAGATAATTATTTCAAAATTGCAGACTTACAGATATTATTGCAAAATAACAGATTTACAGATGTAATTGGAATCTTCAGGATAAGAGAACAAAGAAATATATTAATAGAATATGAACATACCAAAAGTCCGCTAGGTCCAGAGTGTCCTTTTGCTCCTTTCTCTCCTGCAGGACCCTGTAGGGAATGGCCAAAGGTTAAGTGTCATAAAAGGGAAAGAATAATAAAGAAAATATGAGAAGCAAAAACATGTGTCATAACAACAAGCATATATTTGATAAATATAAGTATAAAAATAATGTGCTTCATTAAATGCAATTCACAGTAAATACTTGTAAATTGAAATTCATAGTGACTACTAGTAAAATTCTCATCTCCCATAAAACAAGTGTAAAACAGATAAAACGATTGAAATCTAAAATCGTAGAAATTAAATTGTTTTTATTAAAATATTTGGACGATTTCCATGATGTAAATTTGAAGATACAAGCAAAAATGTGCTGTCATTTAAAATTGTAGTTAAATTGTGGATATCCTAATTAATTTACTGTTTAAATGAAAAATGTGCTTCGAAGTGGTATAAAACAAATACTTTTTTGGAATTAGAGAAAAACTTTAAATATAACAAAAAAAATTGCTTCTTTTTAAAAGAACTGTATGTTTAACAGAAAATATCGTTTCTTTTCCGCACTTCATTGCATTGACTAACAAGAGACCTTGTAGAAACAATAGTAGAAATAAACAAATGCCGATCATTTAATCACTACTTATTTTTTAATATTCGAGAAAAATACTTGTGTTCATCTATGTCATCATTACTAGTTAAGAAAAAATAAATTTCATTTCTCCCTTTTGTCTGTTCTTATTACCTAATATGACATATTTTTCTTCATAAACGCTAGAAGATATATTTTAAAAGTTAACTTAATGATGCATTTAAAAAAGATTTCCACATTAAATTTTCCTCTTGTATATCTAGTTATAAAAGTTCGAGTTACGTTTAATTAATTGATCAATATTTTATGCTAGATTTTAGATATAAGATTAGCAGTAAAACGATGCAACTGCGATAATCAAATTTGCTGTTGTGCTGTTGAACTCCCTTGTGTAAATTATATCAAAATTTTAACAAATTATTTTATAGTAATGAAATTATATTGGAATGATGTCCTTAGTCTCTGTAGATACTACATTACAATTTCTCATTCTAGGTAGCTCTTACCCGACTCTGGTTCAACCGACACTGACAGTGCATGGTCAAATTCTCTGAAAGCAATGGATGCGGAGCATATGCAGTCCTGCTTCTACCAGCCTCCTGGCAATTGTCCTAGTTGTGATGGAAGTTTCTATGGCAGCAATTACAGTTCATGTAATGGTAACTACGGTTGTGGTTGGTTCTGCTGCCTTCTGCTGTTATATCATACAATTCTCTCGTTTTGTTTGTGTCTGACAGTGTCTGAACCTGTGCCACGACTTTGAGCCATTAGGGTTGATATGTACAGGGATGCGGTGTGCTAGCATTTCAGCTACACGTAACCCTATAAATCCAAACACTCTCAAATGTGTCCAGCTGCTAATATAGTTGGCTAAAGTTCATCCTCCTGGCGTCTACATTTTGTCCTCAATATGCTATCAACATCTCTTTCATGGCTACTTGCTGCACAAACACAGAGTGCCTGAAGCATTTGGCGTAGAGCTCAGCTTTTGTCCATGTAATCATTCTTATATATCAGTGCCCCGCACTCACATGCTGATTTACACGCAAATTCATTCACTCATTCTGGGTGGTGCAATTTCAATGTCACGGTGTATATTATAATACTACTTACTCATCCTCCCGACAAGATCATCCACAGGGTTCTTTAAGGTGCACAAGATACGGCTCCCTACACATGGGGCAAATGTTTGATGTCTGAACTGAAGGACAATAACCTTTTCAATTCTGTCAGTGTCCCCTTTCTCACGGAAGGCAGCACAGGAGTTAGCAGAGAAAATTCTCAAAACAGGAAGTGTTGAGACTCGAATCTAATAGCTGCAGAATACGAGCTAATCACCACTCCAAACTAAAAGGTAAATCCATCAGTTGTCAAACTTATGAATGGGATATATTATTGTAAACAAAAACTTTAATTTTTCTTCAATGACATTTTGAATAAAGTTCGAATATATTTTTTTAAATTTTATTGGAGTATGTGTCTTAAGGTTTATGATTATTCTGTGTCAAGTTTAAAGCAGGAGAATAGTCATTGCTCAAACAACAACATTCAATTGTAAAGATCTTAACAATTTCAAATTAATGGAATGAATTAGTAGCTAAAGGAATCAATAACGCAAGTGCTTTCGAAAATGGCGATGACTTGAAAAAAATAGCTATTATATTTCTATACAACACTAAAAATACTTCGCAACTCTTAAGAGGCGAACTTACCGAAATTGCCCTTTGTGTAAAGTAATTACAACTAATTGAACAAAATAATATGGCAAATAAAAATCATTAAGCTAGGTTACATTCTGTTACATTCTTCTAGGTTTCATTCTTTACATAAATAAAAACCATAAAGCACAGGTAGAGGTAAATGGATGACGCCATAATGCATATGCGCAGGCCTGCTGTAAATGTAACAAGATGTTGAAAGAGAACGAACGAATATGTGAGGAATGATCAGGAGATTGTGGGAGAATCAGGTGGGATCCTGCTGATAACTTGTCTCACCACTGAGCTACTGGCTGCCATGCAATCATTCTCTATTCATGAGTTTAAAGCATGATATTATAGAGTAATTCTTTGGAAATGTATCTGACTGTAAATTGACTTGTGCAGAAGCCACTTTCCAGGTTAGTGTACACGACCAACCCACGTTAAGAGGCATGATGTTTTTATATTCAACATATCACCAACAGGTGAATATCTGTGATTTCGTATTATATCAATAGGAATCTTTACTCCTGATACAAAGCGTGTTTTGCTTTTAAAAAAAGCAAAAAGTACAGAAAAACCAGCTACTAAAAAAGTACAGACGACCAGCTCTTGACGTGAGCTGGTCGTCTGTACTAACCTGCAAAGTACATTTTAAACCATAGTCTACAATTACAGTCAACTACATTTCCAACGACGAATTCTATGGTATAACGCAAAAGCCACTGATAGAGGATGATTATTTGGCGACCAGTAGCTCAGTGGCCAGAGCACTGACATGTTATCAGGAGGTCGTGGATTCGGATTCCACCGGTCTAAATGACAATTTTTAATCTATATTTATTCAACATATCACCAACATGCGCATATCAGTGATTTCCTAATATTTCATTTTGAGAAAGTATTTCGAATGGGAAAACCTTTATTAAAAGGAAAGTTAATAATGATCAATCAACGGTAAATAAAATGTTGTAGCTATTTAATTCATCATCATCATCCTCGAGCAGCCATGGGCTACGGAGGTCCAACCAGACTGTGCAATTTAGTTCTCCAAGCATATCTGTCATGAGTTCTCCAAGCATCTGCTGCATCTGGCCACTGCATATCAATTCTAATAAGGTCCTGTTTAACATTGTTTGTCCACAGCTTCCTAGGTCTCCCCCTCTTTCTGAGGCCTTTAGGCACACTATTCATAACTCTATTCCCTAATCTATAATTATCCACAAGAGCAACATGGTAAAACCAACGGAGTCTCTCTGCACAATATGCTGCTCAAAGGAGGTTGCCGACTCTTTTGCCTAACCTCTTCATTACTTACTTACAATTCATACATTACTTACAAAGTTGAACCACCTAATACCCAAGTTATTGCGTAACCATCTACCATTAAAAGCATAAAGTTTTCTGTTATCTTGTTTACAAAGTATTCACGTTTCACTACAACTAACGCTAGAAAGAACCAAACTATTATAGTCCAATTACCGTCCTAGGTGAATACACCTATTTCTCCACACTCTCCATAGATTCCTAAAAATTCCGGCAGCAATCCCTGTTCGTCTGTTAATCTCATGCCGCACATCACCAGTATCTGTTACATAGCTCCCAAGATAACTAAATTGCGACACCTGCTCAAGACTGCAACCATTCATTTAATTGAATCACAGCCTGCCTGACCAATTTTAATCACTTTAGTTTTCTCTCTGTTCATAACAAACCTACTCTACTACCTGTCTCATCAACAGCTCGAATGAAAGAGTTCATCTCATCAACATCATTTACCAAAATGACTAAATCAGACATTTTCGTACCTCCAGTCTATTTAAGGCCAAAACTTTCCCTTGCAGTGAATTTCGCATAACATAATCAATAACCAAACTAAAGAGACAAAATGAGAGACCAACTAAACTAGAGACCTAACCAAATTAGATAGACAAAATACGCCCTTGTGGAACACCAGAAGTAATGCTAAACTAATTGATACAAGCCTTACCAACTCTCACACACGACTCATTTATATTATAGAGAGCTTACATTATGTTAGCTAACTTGTCTAATATACCATATGATCTCACAATCAACCACAAATTATGACGATCAACTAAAGTCAAAAGCCTTTTTGAAATCAACAAATCTAGCAACCAAAGGTTTTTGAAAAAACTAAACATTTCTCAAGAATCTACCTAAGTGAAAATATATGATCCACACATCCCCTACCACTTCTGAATCCACATTCCTCTTCGCGGAATTGCACGTCAACCAGATTCTTAATTCTATTAAGCACAATCATGGAAAGAACTTTACCTGGAACAGAAAGTAGGCTGATACCCCTATAGGTATCACAAGAACTGCAATCACCTTTTTTGAAAATAGGGATAAAAATAGTTCTACTAAAATCCTTAAGAACAATGCCTTTATCATAAAAGATATTCAAAATTTCAGTCATCCAAAGAGTAACCGAAACATTCCCAGCTCTAAGCATTTCCGTAGTAATTTCATCTACCCTTAGGGATTTATGTAGTTTAAGTTAGAATAGACAAATAACTTCAGACTGCGTTATAGGGCCAACGTTAAAGCCCGTGATGCATCTATCATCATTACAAACAATTACAAACATCACTGAAATGCTCAGCCCACCTAGACATGACAAAATCCTCGCCTTCTGTAATTTTACCTTGTTTATCTTTCAATCACTTTGTAAACAAGATAACAAACTTTGTCACTTTGCAAACAAGTTTTTTTTTCAATCACTTTGTAAACAAGATAACAGAAAACTTTATGCTCTTTCAATCACTGTATATCTGTCCGTTTTCTACCACGCAAAACATTAACTATCTGGTACAGCTCTCTGATTTTGTGCTGTCTTACTGTTTTCTCGTCTTTGTCAGCCAAGCCAGCAAGCCAAAGATTCTTATCAACAACTACCTGAGCCTTGATACGTTTATTAAGCTCTCTGTAATGCTTTCTATTAGTACTAGTAGGGTATTATTGATTAAGGACATTTCTGCAGTTCGTTCTTTCTGAAATAAGCTCAAGTGCCTTAGCACTCAAATAATTCTGTCTCCTCTTCTCCTTTTTTCCTAAAAGAGTACTATTAGTTTCCAAAAAAGCCTATTTGAAATGGTTCCATTTTCTTCAACTTCAGTGGTAAGCAAACCATGACTGTCATAATGACTAAGTAACCTATCATGGTAAACTTCAGCTACAACTGGGTTTTTCAGAGCTTCAGTATTAAAGGTAAATTTTTTAACCCTTAGCACAACACTTTCTAAGTTTAAGTTGCAATACACTTTTAACAAGGTAATGCTCAGTTCCTATTTCAGCTCCCCTATATGCCTTGTTATTCCTAACAGAACTACCCATTTGCTGTTAATTAATATATAATCAATCATATGCTTATGCAGCCCATCTGGTGAAACCCATGTGTACTTATGTATATCGCCGTGTTCGTAATAAGTGTTAGTTATTCTTAAACCATTGAGTTTACTTACCTGTAGGAAACGTTGTCCATTGCTATTGGAGCTACTAATACCAAAAGGGCCTATTACTCCTCCCCAAATGTTAGAGTCAATACCAACTTTGTCAATGAAGTCACCTGGAACAAGGGCAATATCTCCTTTCTTGACAGAATTCAAAATATCCTGAAGTTGTCCGTAAAACCTATGCTTCTCATCCTCATCGGCATCATCAGTGGAGACATAACAGCAGATAACATTCAAGTCTTTAATGCTTGTCTGAAATTTAGCTGTAAGAAACCGTTCATTAATGCACTCATATCCTACAGTACTGTGCAAATTAGTTGGGACAATAAGAAAATGCAGTAACAAAGACACAACTAAAATATTTATTTGTTTAATAATGCAGTTAATAGTGAATGTGACCCCCCCCTTAGCTTTAATTACTTCTTTCACCCTCTCATCCATTGATGCCACTAGCTTTCCACACATCTCCTTCACTTCAGGGTCGTGGTACCACACTTTCATGACACTTTCTATCATTTTGGTTTTCGTCGTGCAATCCATCTTAGATATGCGCGCTTTAATAATGGCCCACAAATTTTCAATGGGTTTTAGATCGGGTGAATTTCCTGGCCACTCCAATACATTCAAATGTTGCTGGGTAAAGAAGCTCTTAGCAAGCTTAGAATTGTGACATGGAGCCATATCGTGTTGAAATACCCCATCACCATTAGGAAACAGCTTCTGCGGTGTTGGGACCATTTTCGCCTCCAGAACACCTATCTATGTACTTTTTGCTGTCCATCATTCCTTCAATGGGGTGAAGCGTCTGTTAGATTAGTTTAGACTTGCAGCAGAAGGTTACGAACAAGTCTAGACTTGCAGCAGAAGGGACTTAGTATTCCTTCGCTTGTCCCAACTAATTCGCACGGTATTGTAGAAGAGCATCATAACGCATCTGCTGAGAAGCAGACCTACGCCTTGGAAGTGCTTGTTATCTTCCCTTCCTGAAAAAAGAAATTTAAAATTGTTTCTCAAAATCTGACCTTTATCTGTCCATCTGGTCCCTTGCGAGCCTATAATATTAGAAATCTTTAAATTGTTAATTAATTAAATAAATAAACAAAATGTTAATATTACGAATTTACGCAGAAGCTTTGTATTGATGAGGCTACTCCACTGCATAATATCATTGTCATTATCCACGGTTTATTTCTATCATTCCTGAAGTCTCACCCTCAGTCCATCTTGGCCTGGTGGTCCAACATCTCCTCGTGCTCCGGGAGGTCCAGCTGTGCCTTGAATTCCTCTTTCTCCAGGAAAACCTCTTTCTCCACGTTCTCCCGATGGTCCTGAGGATCCAGGTGGACCTGGAACCCCCGCTTCACCATCTTTTCCTGGCTGACCTGGATTGCCTGGAATACCAGGTAAACCCTAAAAAAGAAAAAGAAAAAAAAACAATAAATAATATTTATTTCATATTGTTTAAAATTAATTTTCTATCCTATAAAATTTAAGGTGTTAGAACTTTGAATTTAAGGTTGTTAGAACTTTTGTTTTTGTCTTATTAATCATCTACTCAAGTATCATTTTCAGAATCCTGATTAAAATAATAAACACAAGTAATAAAATCTTATTATATCAGGTAATAAGACATATTTTGAAGATCAGGAACAATATTTCAACCACTCTCATTCATTATTTCCGTCATTATAAAAAAGCGCATGCAGATCATTGCGATGCTTTAGGTATTATAAAAAAAAGTGCAGTAATTCCAGTAATCATTTCTCATCTGGTTCACGACATGTCTTGTAATAACTATACTCTCAAAAAAGAAA
Organism: Ryuthela nishihirai; assembly: GCA_038380435.1. NCBI lineage: Eukaryota > Metazoa > Arthropoda > Arachnida > Araneae > Heptathelidae > Ryuthela > Ryuthela nishihirai. The sequence continues at coordinate 43,445,121 of JAWZYU010000032.1, forward strand.
TTAATCGAAAATCTCTGTTTAGCAAATTTTGAAGTTTTACAATTATATTGGCATTCAAATTTCAAGGTTTTAAACCTCATTTATTATTTATTAGGTATTCAAGAGGGAAAACATTATTATTAGGAATTTCAAGAGAAAGACTAATAGGTCGGTCCTAGTGGTCAAGCTGAGAGCATGTTTGACTGAAGAGCAATAAACAGCTGTACAAATCCCTGGGAAGGTATGGATTCCTTTTCATTTATGCTCGCTTTCTGCTGAGATGATGTTTTCGTCAGAAATATCTTCTGACTCTGAAAAGACAAGAGAGGTGTAGTATAAGAGAGAGGTTGTTTGCGACTGAAAGTGAAATACCAACACTTTCGTCGTTTCTTTAGTGACTCGGTGAAGCGGTAATTTCGAAAACCTTTAGGAAGAAGTAAAAGCTATTATGTGTTAAAACAGGTAATTTCTAACTGGTTAGAGAAGTGGAGGCTCATTTTGAAGAATATAATTAATTGTGTGTTACAACTTTGAAGTCTTTCAAATTTCCAAATTCTTACTTGGAATCCGTTGGCACCCCGAGGACCGGGTGGACCTCTCTCGCCAGTCTCTCCTGGTGGTCCAGCAGGCCCTAATGGTCCAGGTGAACCTTCTTTTCCTGAATCTCCTCTGGGTCCTGTGGGGCCTGGAGGTCCTGGTTGACCATCCTGTCCAGCTTCACCCTGAGAAAATAAATTAATACATATATTAGTCTATTTCAAAGAAGAAATGGTTTTGACAATATCTGCATCTTCAATGTTTCGGTATAATTGCTAAATTTTGATGACAATAAAATAAACAATAATGATATAAAGCAAAGTAATTTAAACTAGCATCGATAATGATCAAAAACAAAAAAAACTAAAATAATATTCTTATGATTTTATGTTTCCTATAGTGGCATGCAAGTTTTGATTCCCATTGAAAAATTTATTTTATCCCACAGCTATGAAACTACTGCGCAAAATAACACGAACCAATGTTTCTTTGAATCAGAATTTCTGTTGTGTTTGCCTTTAAAGTAATGTAGATGCATTCATTCCCTGAGTAAATCAGATATCTAATATCAAGCAAAAAATACCATGGAATTTAAACACTTTTATTGCTACTTTTAAAAAAATTGTAATTGGGATTAGGAACATCTTGATCCAAAATTAGACATCGATGAAATTAAAATTTTCCTTTGCTTTTGTTCCATTAGGTGTATACAGTTCTACAATAGCTCCAATAATAGGCATTTCATGTAGTCCCATTAATCTCTTTGAATTGGCGACTGCTCTCGAAGATGCTTAAGTTTATCTAATAAAGATAATAATTAATAGCCTTTACCGTTGAACGAATTAAAAAAAATATTCATAAAACCTTTTTCTTATTGGTTTTGTTATCTGTTTCAGAGAGCACATTTGTGTCAAAGTAGCCTCCATGATTTTTCATAGAAAAAAAATATGAACATCTTATGTTCAAAATGCACTTAAGACATTTAACGTGTGCTTGCGAATGGCGATGGCAAAATAAGCGTTTTCGAAATTGTCACATTCCTTTTCTCAGATGAAGGTAAACAAAATCCCTGTACTATCGCCATATCCTCTAGTAATGGTAGCGTTGTTTTATCTTCAATACTTAACTTATATTCATTGCTTTTGCCTTAAATAGTTTCTATTTTAGTTTTTATTAAATTGTTTCTACTGCATGTAGTTAATATTCATCCAATTTTTGCGAAACAGTCGCAAGCCTTCGTTTTTTGCGTTTACTCGTTCAATCCATTAACATCTTAAACTTGAACTCCCCTCTGTTTTCGATAGAAATATACTTAAAAAGCTTGCATCGGGTATTAACAATTATTTTCTCTAAAGGTTTCATCTCAATAATGTTCAATTAGTTCACCTTTAACCCTAATGCAAATCACTGAAAAGCTAATTCAACTCAGACACACAGTTGATAAGTTTCATTCAATTACAATTTATAACACAGATAAAATTTTCTTACCTGATCTCCTTTAGTTCCTGGTAATCCCATCAGCCCTGGAAGGCCTTGGATTCCCTAAAAAATATTAAAATATTTCTTAGCATATTTTCTAATTTGCATAGTTTCATCTTCAGGAAAATTTAATTCTCTTAAGCAATGCAATTTTTAAATAAAACTTGCCTTGTTTCCTAAAGGGCAGAATGAAGGAGAAATTTATGTTTAATTTCCAAAAGTTTGAAGAAAAAAGAGTAAATGGAAATAAACATGTCATGTTTTCCAAAGGTAATTCTTCTGTAATATACATAGTCCTTTTTTGAGTACTGCAAGTACTTATAGTCTCGAAAATCCTAGAGATACTGAAGTTTTTTAAACTGTACTGGTTTCCATAAATTAAGGAACTGATTAATTGATTAATCGTTATGTCGCCAACGTCGAAGCTCTATAACATCCAAAATAAGTTTGTTTTTGTTTTGTAAAATGTAATAGCAGATAAAGATCTCAATAAAATATTATCAAATCTGAATTTCAACAATATCCGTTCAGTACATAATGAGTTATGGAAGTTTGATTATTTAACGATAGCAATGCCAGTTTTAAGAAACTTCTACAAAACTGATGAACAGTGAACGAATATTTTACATAAACTTTTAAAATACATACTTATTTCATTAAACACTTTGATACAATCACTGAGTTTTAATTAACTTCTGAAGTCAATATTTGTGACTGGCATTGTTACTGCTAAATTCCCAAAATTACGTAACTCATTAAATATTGAACGAATATTATTGAAAATCTCGATATTTATATATTTGAGATATTTATCTACTATAACATTTTTCAAAACAAAAAATCGTTTTAGAAATTGTAGAGCTTCGACGTTAGTTTACCATTGACATAACGTAGAGGTTGCTCCTCGATTTATCCAAACCAATGTATTTCAGCATAAACCCATCCAGCGATCCAATTAAATTTCTAAATCGCTCCCTTAATATTTAAGGTACAGTTACTGTTCTGGAAATCGATTTGCAATATTATCGAGCAAGATGAAATCTGAAACTATGACTCATATATATCATATCGATATATAGACATATGATATATAATCGCCAATGACCTAATAAATTTTCACACGATATGAATATTAACTCAAGTACTTAGTGTGTAACGAATCTCGTAAATGTATATTTCATTGATAAATACTTAAAAAAATTAGTATAATTTTTAATTTTAAATTTGACCTTGAGTTCATTTCATATAAAATTAACACAACTTCAAATTTCGATCTCTACGATATTTTAATGAAATATGGTATCCTTCTTATTCTCATAGAGAAACGGAAATATTTCAATTATTTTTTCCTTAATCCGCTAGATTTCAGCTCATAAAAATAACAAAAGTGGCAAAAAATTTTCAAAATTTTAACTGGTAAGTTTTCTTTACAGATTTATGTAAAACACACATTGTATTTATATAAAATATAAAAATTGGTATGTTCTTAAAAATGAGGCATTACATAAGGAGCTGAAAAAAATTGGTTTTGTCCTGAGTGGGATTCGAACTCACGTCTCCAGACCAGGAAACATGCCTGTTATGCTAACCACTACACCATCAATGGCTAACTTTTTCTCAGCTTAGTGACGTTATAAACTTTCCGGATATATTTATTTGATTCGCACAGTGGCGCCATCTATCCGGGAAGCGGACAACTCTGTTGCCCCATTAGAGATGGAATTAATATTGAGCGTGAGTGACAAATATTAATTCGAACTCTAATGAGGCAACAGAGTTGTCCACTTCCCGGATAGATGGCGCCACTGTGCGAATCAAATAAATAAATCCAGAAAGTTTATAACGTCACTATGCTGAGAAAAGGTCAGCCATTGATGGTGTAGTGGTTAGCATAACAGGTATGTTTCGTGGAGACGTGGGTTCGAATCCCACTCATGGCGAAACCAATCTTTTTCATCTTCTTATTTCATGAGTTCCATGTCTACAGGACTTATCCTGTGATTCTTTACTACTGAGACATTACATGTTTAATAATAAATGTTAATTTCAAGTCTTTGTCTGAAAGGTTTCGACTTTCGATGCTTCACAACATGACCAGTTAATCCATAGTAAATACACAGATTATCTGTATATGTAGAATTCAATAAATACTCAGGCGGAAAGCAGTGCACAATAATTTTTTTTCCGCATAGTATTTATGCCCAATTAGTTTATTTTAATTCTGTTTTAATCATGCAATCATTCTGTTTCAATCAATGCCATCAGCTTTCCGAAGCATAATTTTACCTCTTCTGTACCATACATATTTATAATTTTTGGTTTTAAACTGTTCTCCTGAAGTATCTGTAAACGAATAATATTTCAAGAATATTTTATCTCGTGAAGAATCCTGAAATATAAACTATCGTAATAGCTAAATTTTTGGGAAATCATGGATATCTGTACAAGTTCTGAAGGTGGATTACATACCAGATTTATTATATAAAGGTAACTCCCTAATGTTCAATCGATGATGATAAATGTGGCGACAGTATAAGTGTCACAATAGTTACATGTCTACCGTTTTCTGAACGCAAACTATGGGGATCGGCAGATTTTAGGATGGTACATCGTTGCCATTTTCGATGCCCAGTATTCCGAGTCACAAATCATAAGGATGTACACAGCTGGGAGATTTAGCATTTTTTGCAAGGGCATCTTTGTGGTGAAGCAGCGCTTACGAGATGTTCCATTGGAAGAGGTTGCAGGTACATCAAAAAAGCGTAGAGATGTTATTTAGAAATCACGATGGTCCGCACAATGGTAAGTGGACAAAACCAAAGAGAACGAGCGCCAAAGCCACGAATGTGTCCCAGTCCACTCTCCATAATATCATCTCAGACGATTTTCGCTTACATCGCACGTATAAGTCCCGTCTCCTAAAGTCAACCAACACAAATCTTTATCAGTATAAAAATAAATCTTCAGAAGAACTTACAACCTTATTACTATTCATACAAAGAAATGTTTCCTCTATAATTCCTACCATATACACTCAAAGCATAAAGTTAAGGCTTTTTACAACAGGTGATAAGTGGTACAATCATATTTGTGAACAATCTGCAATATATCTAGAATAACCTTACCAATTCTTGTAAACAAATTAAAGATAACTATGCATCAAACGATGAAGTCTTCCTAGAGAAAAGTTGAGATCAGCTCTGCTTGTTCGATTAACATAAAACCTCCTCAGCGACATTTTTTGAATGTCTTAAGCATCCTTCTTTTTCTTGCCAGTCCGCTAACAGGATCAACACTAATAAACGTATTTGTCTTCTCGCGAACACAGCAAATAAAAATGTTTATTCTTTATACTATACCGCACAGACTAAAGCAAACTACGTTTTTATCCACACTCTAAATCCTCTTAATTACCACAACTTATTCTTTATTATTAAGTTAAGTTCGTTCGAAGTAGTTTGTGACGTAATTCTAACGCTGTAGTTCACGCGAGAATCAGTACATCACATCACAAGCTCTGTATATTAAAATTCCTCTTCTAACTTTTTTGTGTTTTCATAGTAAACTTGTTCAAAGCTGTGTATTTTGTACAAATGTCTTTCAGTGTTCGAGATATTAGTTTTGGTCAGTATGATTATGTTTATGTGTTGTATGTATTTTTTTATGTTAATGTTGAAAATATCCCAATATTATTTAACGTTTCTGATGTTAACGTGGATTATTCCTAAACGGCTATTTTTTTAAATTGTTTTCTTTCTTTCAACGACCAATTTTCTGCTGCAGTAATATTATCAACATAGTAATTAACATAACTATGTTGTATAGTGTCTAAGGAGCATTCCTAATCATTTAAGTTATAAGTAAACTACAAAGTATTAAAATCAGTGTACATATTAATATTAATATTATCGCCATCAGCTTTCCGAAGCATAATTTTACCTCTTCTGTACCAGACATATTTATAATTTTTGGTTTTTGCTGTTGTTCTCGCATTCCAATAAAGCTCTCTGTTAATTGCAGTTGAGTTTTCGTTCAAATACAACGGTGATTCGGTAGCATTCAAGTCCGTATCTGCAATTGAGATCCGGTTGGTCTCTTTCATTATCTATTCTTCTCGGTTAGTCCTCGATTTAAATTGTGCAATTATGATGGGAGTTTTCCTTTTATTCTTGTCAGTAATCTGTGAATAGCGTCAGACTATCTTCACTAAAGTTTTTTTTTTAAGGGCCTGGGCAAGTTTTACCGTCGATTGTTTCAAGCTATGTTCGTCTACTTTGTCTCGCACTGGTAGTCCATGTAATTCGAGGTTTTTATTCCTCCTATATTGATATAGGTCATTAATGGTGTATTTTCATCTGTTTAATTTCATTTGACAGTTCTGTTTGCGACTTCAATGCTAGAGTAAATTTGTTACTCAATTCTGCGTGCTGTTTTTCAGAATTTTCAATTTTAAACAGAAGAACACAATAGCGTTCTGAGGAGAACGCCACTGTTTTTTTTTTCAACTCTCTCACTTACGTTTTCAGATCTCTAATTTCAGATATGTTCGTGTAAATCACATGATTTTAATTGTTGCAAGATAATATTGTCCGACTCAGCGGTTAAGTCTTTCTCAACTGCACATTTCGGAGGGATGGAGATCTCATTTTCCTTAGTTTTATTTTCCGAGTGAGTCATGTTTGTGCCAAGTGCAGGTTTGGCGATCTTTGAATTTATATTTCTTTTAGATCTGATATGAGAAGGAGAGAAGCACACTTTTAGTGAGAAGAATTGTTTACGTTTGTTTAGCACAAGCACCACGAAAATGAGTCCAAAGCACGGAGAGAGAGGACGTCTAATTAGAGGTCATATAGTTCAATCTCTTTCATTTCGGAAGTTCACAGATGTGACAGGAGGACTACGAACAGCGGGTGTCAGAGGGCTCGGCAAATATCAATATTACTTCATTGCACTTACTGGTCCGAGGAACGCCGAAGGTCAGCCAGCTGCCGAAACTATCCGGGAACACAACTGCTAGCCCCAAGTGGCAGAAGAGCGAGGAACGCACGTCTATCTTCAACGAAGACTAAACATCAGTCATCCAATACCTAGTTGCACCTCGTTTAGCCCGAATTACAGCACGTATGAGGTTTGGCATAGATTCCACAAGGTGTTGGAGTGCCTTTATGTCTCCAGCATACCAGACGTCCACCAGACAGTCTTTTAACTGGCTCGGATTTGACGGAAGAGGACTTTGTTCTCGGATCCGTTTTTCTAACATGTCCCATACATTCTCAATGGGGTTCAGATCCGGGCTTTGTGGTGGCCAGGGAAGTTGGTGGAGGTCGCTGTCATGCCCGCTGAACCACTGCTGAATACTTGAGCGATGGACAGTAGCATTGTCGTCCATGAAACAATCGTCACCTGCTGGATGAAAAGTCAACATTGCATGATGGACTTGATCGACAACAATGTTCAGATAATCCTTAGAGGACACCTGACCTTCCAGCAATATCAGGGAACCCCGTTCCGTACCAACAGAACGTGCCCCACACCATGACACCTCCTCCAGAATCATGTGTTGTGTTTACAATGCAAATTGGGTCCATTGCTTCATGGGGTTCCCGCCAAACTCTCTACCTAGCGTCGAACAGAACACGGTGTACTGCGACTCTTCAGACCACATGACTTTTTTTCCAGTCTTCCAGTGTCCAGTCTCGGTGTTCCTGTTACCACTGTAGATGAATTTTCCGGTTCTTTGCATAACTCAGTGGTTTCCGTATAGGCATGCGACTACTAATACCGATCCTCTTCAATTCCCTGCGCTTTGCTCGCTGAGATATGGGTCGGGAATAGCCTTCATTGAATGCTTCGGTCAATTTCTACCCACAGGAAATCCTCTTTCTCCGTACAAGCCTTCTCAGACGACGGCGATCTCGTTCCTGACAGATTGTCGTTGCGCCACACTTACGCCTCTTAGACAAGCAATGTGTTTTTTTCCACTGATTAAAAACCCGAGATATCTCACCTATTGCTTTTCCCATTGTGATCAACACTACTGTCGATTACTGACGAGCAGCAGTCTTAAATATCTGCCTAGATCACGTGGTGATGCACGTGACCACATATTTTGCATTATACGCAGCGCAAGTGACGTTTCCGTACATCTGCATATAAAATAAAATAAATACCCCCTCAAGCAGCTGCTTGCCACAGAGGTCTGACAGGAGCCTGTCAGTTTATATGCCACAGTAGGAGCATAGAGGTTTCTAATTCAGTGGCTGGTGTGTATAGCATCAGACAAACGTCCTGCAGCCAATACACCGGGAGAATTGCCTGCCGGAAATGGCAACCAGAATCTGCGTTATACAGTCGCTCAAAAAAGTATCCGAACACTATGGTTAATTTCAGAATTCAGAAAAAATACCTGGCAACGATTTTTTTAGAAATTAGTGATCTGGCAACCTTCATGTTATTAACACGTTGTTCGGATACTTTTTGGAGCCACTGTACCATTAGAGAACATTCCTATGAAATTGTCAGATGCTTCGTCCATCTTTTGTGCATTTTGACTGTTGAAATGTTGCATTGCGGCAGTTGGTATGAGGTTTGAATAACAGCGCACTGTTGATGGAGTATAGAAAGCTTGTAAAAAGGAATATTTAGAAAAAACTGATTAGATACGACAGTGCTTCGCAGAAGCCTACCACAGTGGAAAGTATGTTATATGGCAATTGCTGCACATCAGGACTTCAAAGGAGTAGGTTCTTCAACGTAGGTGTAGAGCTGCCAACCTCTGAATATAGCGCCATGCAATGTAGTCAACCTCGGTAGTCTAATATATTCGAAACGGCACATACTTTTTCAAATATATGTAGGTATATTTGGCGAAAAAATTATTAAGTTCAGTAAACACTGTTATCAACAGCTAGTCATGATGTTCTTTTTAATGAGAAGAAATATTCACATTTCCAGTACTTGTTCCTCCATTTGATAATTTTTCTTACAATTCAGTGATGTTAAAACACAGCCTCATTTCCACTGCATTTCAACACACTTAAGGTTTGTAACCTTCCTACCTTGGTTTGCCCCTTACATTATGATAAAATCAAGGAGTATTTATCAAATTACAAGATTTTTATCTATTTACACTTATATATTTTTTCTAATTATAGATTTTTTTTGCTGAGTGATTTAATTATTATCGCTAGCACCTCCCCCCCTCCCGACTTCTTTAATTGAGTAGGGTAGGATTGACTCAATAGTTAGCGTGCCATGCTCATAATCTGATGTTCCCAGGTTTGAGGTCCAACTGTAAGAAATTTATCTCTGCTTACACGCACCCGCCCCGGCCCCCCTGCCCTCGGTGACAAAGCAGTCACTGATGGACTTGGAAAGGATCCGTCGGATGAGATGTTAATCCGTAGCCCTGTATACAGGAAAGCCATATCTCTTCATATTAAAGAATACATTCATGTCCTTGATGGGGACACTTTGCTCTGTCTTCTAACAGCTGTCCAATGGATCCATTTTTCAACATTCTCTGAGCCCTTGGGGTCCTTGTGATCTGGTCTTTTAATCCATTGTCTGCAAAATAGTGTCCCTCAGATATAAAACAGCCTAACTCAATTGAAATCACCTTAGCGCTCCCTGAACAACTCTGACGACAGGAAGTTGCAAATACTCTTTCTTACCTGTGGTCCTGGTTCTCCTGGCCTTCCGTCAGCTCCAGGTTGACCCTAAATCAATGAAACACTAATAATAATATTTTACATAATGCAAAATATCATACACAGAAAACAACAAATAATACACAATATATAATAATATGCAATAAATAAAAAATAAATTTATTTGTAATCTCTACAATCGAGAACCAAGCGGCAACTGCCCATTCAGGTTTTACTCAGCATACCAATGAAATTTTCGGCTGCAGAATGATGCGCCATATGGTAAACAACAATATAAAGTAACACTCTTCGGTTACTTTAAATACATTTTCAGCATCAGAATTATTTTGAACAAATAAATATATATTTTCTTAAATTGCCTAGAATTGCTTTCATTTCTAATTTCTGAAGATAAAGAAGTAAACATTGATGGTTGAGTATATGAGAAATGACTATGTAATACAGTGTACACATATGTTTTGCTCAAGAAACTTTATAAAGTATTCCTGTTTCTTTTCAGTTAAAAGCAACAGTTTTCCAAGGTAACCAAGCTTTAGGTTCATATAGAAATAGAACAATTTTGTAAAAATAAACTTATCTAATATTATGAAAAATATCTTACAGGAAAGGATATATTTACCTATTTAACTCTAAATACTTATATATCATCATCATGGTTACGAGGTTTAACTAGACCATGCAATTTAGTTCTCCAAGCTACATCTGTTGAGACTACATCTGTTGCATCTGGCCACTGCACACCAATTCTAACAAGGTCCTGTTTGACATCGTCCGCCCTTCGCATCCTAAGTCTTCCCCTCTTTCTGAAGCCTTTAGGTACACTGTTCATAAACCTATTCGCTAACCTATAATTTTCCTTACGTGCAACATGGCCAAACCAACGCAGTCTCTCTCTGCACAATATGCTGCTTAAACGAGGTTGCCGACTCCTTTTCCTAACCTCATGGTTACTTACAAATTTGAACCACCTAATGGCCAAAATACTGCGTAAGCATCTAGAATCAAAAGCATCTAGTTTCCTGTTATCTTGTTTACAAAGCGACCAAGTTTCACTACCATAGCAAACCCCAAAAAGAACCAAACTATTAGAGAGTCTACTGTTATCTTTAGGGTATACGCCTATTTCTCCACACTCTCCATAGATTCTTAAAAGTCCCAGCAGTAATTCCTATTCATCTGTTAATCTCATGCCGCATATCACTGGTATCTGTTACATTGCTCCCAAGATAATTAACCTGAGACACCTCCTCAAGAGTGGAACTATTCAAATTAACTGAACCACAGTCTTCCTGACAAATTCTCATCACTTAATTTTCTCTCTATTTATAACCAAACTTTACCATCATCTCATTAAAATCCATCTCATTAAAATCATTTGCTAAAAGGGCTAAATTATCTGCATAATCTAAATCAATTGATATTTGTTAGATTTGTTGTATCATGAATGGTTATACCATAAGGTATAATGGAATATTTAATATATATATTTTAATTTTTGAATTTTAAAAACAGATCATCTGAGATATTCACAGATTTTAGAGATGTGCATATTCCACCTAAAATGTTTAGCAATATAAATATATACCTAGATATTTTATGTAATTTGCATGTTCAAGTTCATAATAATTACATCCAGAGTCATTAGTAAATTTTTTTCAGGACAAGTTTTAAATGAAAAAATTATTATCTGATTCAAACATTGAAGAATGTATTATCATCCATTTTTTTATTATTTAAATGTATTTTATATGATTTAACCATCTTATAATATTAAAAATAAAATAAATAAATACCCCCTCAAGCAGCTGCTTGCCACAGAGGTCTGACAGGAGTCTGTCAGTTTATATGCCACAGTAGGAGATCTGAGAGGATGGCAAGACCTCAGCAGAAAAACGACACACACATCCATGCCTAATCCGGGACTCGAACCCAGGTCCCTTAGATCAGTATCCAAGCGTGCTAACCACTCGGCCACGGGACGGCTTATAATATTACTATAATCAAATCGGATTTCTTCAATATTTTTTTTTTAATTTTTGTTGCTGTTCATTATTAAAATATCATCTACACATAAGAAAATGTCGCTTTGAAAATTTAAAAGGTATAGATTATATATACCGTATTTGCCGGCGTATAGGACGCACTTTTTTCCTCTCAAAATACGCCTAAAATATGGGGTGCATCTTATGCGCCGGTAATCAAAATTATGAGTTGAAATTTCAGTCTAAAACTTTTGGTTTATATTAATATACATATATAAGTATTCTTTTGCATTTTGTCCTTTTGTGAAAGAGTGGTTTCAAATAAATCGTTTCCATACTTTTTTTTTGTTTTGTAAAAATAATAAGTTGCGTGATGTATTTTATGCTTCACTACTGATAGAGGGAGCATTCCAGTAAAATAGAGTTCAGATCCACTGACACCTCAAGGTTATGATTCATCCAATGTGCACATGCATGATCACATTTCACCGGCATATTTTTTCGAAAAGCGCGAGCATGGCGCATCGTTACCGATTACAGCGCCTCAAGGCAACAAAAACGTAAACTTTTAGTACCAAAGAAGCTTTCCCATGTTTTTGATGCGAAACATGGCTCAAAAACAACGAAGATTCTGCTATGACATTGCATTCAAGCTAAGAGTGATTGAGTATGCCAAAGAACACGGAAACAGGGCAGCAGAGAGGAATTTCGGATCACTGCCAACAGAAAAGATGATAAGAACTTGGAGAAGACAGGAAGAAGACCTAAAAAAAGCTATGCATAGTAAACATAATCTGCGACATGGAATTGCAAAATGGCCGGAACTAGAAGAAGATTTAAAAACTTGGATACTTGACCACCGAAGCTCGGGATTTTCAGTTTGAACAAAAATGATTATTCAACAATCAAGAGTGATAGCTACTAACAGAGGCATCGCTGATTTTACAGGATCGACGTCATGGTGTTCTAGTTCATGAAGAGAAATGACTTACGTATGCGGACTAAAACAAAAATAGCCCAGAAGATGCCAACAGTATATGAAGACAAGATTATCGAGTTTCATAAAATTGTCATTAATGCAAGAAAAAGTGGAAATTTTGAACTTTCACAAATAGGAAACATGGATGAGGTCCCACTGACGTTCGATGTACCCTCAAACAAAACAGTAGATTCCAAAGGTGCAAGAAGTGTTATTGTTAAAACTTGTGGACATGAGAAAACGCATTACACAGTCGTGTTTTTTTGTTGTGCCAATGGAACAAAATTTCCGCCTCTTTTGATTTTCAAAAGGAAAACCTTGCCCAAGGAAAAACTGCCTAAAGGTGTGTTTGTGCACGTTCATCCTAAGGGCTGGATGAATGAAGGGGGAATGAAGTTGTGGATAGACAATGTGTGGACTGTTAAAGAAACCTGCTTTGCTAGTATGGGATCAGTTTCGGAGTCATAGAACAGAAGTTGTAAAAAATAAAATCAACCAATTGAAAACTCAGTTAGCTGTAATTCCAGGTGGACTAACCAGCCAGCTTCAACCTTTAGATCTCTGCATTAATAAACCATTTAAAGGATTCATGAAGGAGAAATGGAACAGTTGGATGCAGTCTACAGATTTTGAAGTGACACCATCAGGAAGAAGGAAGAGACCTAGCATTTTGCAGATTTGTGAATGGGTCAAAACTTCATGGAATGCTGTGAAACATGAGACAGTTGTAAAGTCGTTTAAGAAATGTGGTATTAGTAACTCACTTGATGGCACAGAGGATGATTTGTTATACGAAGACTCAGTTTCTGAAAAAGAGGCTTCAAGTGGTTTTTCATTTAGTTCTGAAGATGAATTTCTGGGTTTTGAGGATGAACATTAAAGGGTACCTAACTACAATGTTCCCTAGTTACATTTTTGTATACATAAATAACTCTAAAATGAGTACAGTAAATTTTTATGGAAATTCATGAAACAATGCGGAATTTTTTTTTCCCTTAAAAATGTGTTTAAAAAATTGGGTGCATCTTATACGCCGGTGCGTCCTATACGCCAGCAAATACGGTATATTATAAAAAGTAAAGGACCCAAAATATAGCCTTGGGGAATTCCGAATGAAATGTATATTTTTGAGCTATAGTAATTACCTATTTTGCTGATAGTATATCTGTTTACTAAATAATTCTTAAACCAATTTAATAAAAACCTCCAATTCCATAATTTTTTAATTTTAAGTAATAAAGAATTTTTTAATAATAAAGCCTTTCAAAGATTAAAAATATGGTTACCACCTTTTCCCCTTTATTCAATGACTGATTAACTTTATCTACTAATTTTGGTAAAAGTTGAATTGCATATTTTTCTTTTTGAAAACCAAATTGGTTACTCTTAAGTATGTTATGAGTTTTTAAAAATTAAAATATAATATTATAAATATATTTTTCAAAACTTTTTGCAAGAGTAGGAAGAATTGATCTAGGTCTCTAATTAATAAAATCAGTTTTAGTACCACTCTTATACATGGTTCTCAAAATTGCAATTTTTAATTCTAAAGGTGTGTTTCCTGTAGTTATAATTTGATTTATTATGTTTGATATTACTGAAGATAATAAATCTTTATTTCCCTTAATATGTTTGATATAGATATTATCATACCCTTAAGATTTATTTTCATTCATTGAACTAATAATTTCTTTAGTTTCTGTAACAATTGTTTTTGGAATATATATAGAAATTTTGCTCGCAAATTTAACTGGTGGAATATAACTAAGGTCTTCTTCATTGCTTATATCTCTAATATTTTTAATTATAGAGCTACATGCATTATTGTATTCATTAGCTAGTTTATCCATACTATATCCTTTTTTGGACATATTATTAATTATAGTGTCATCAATCGATATTTTCTATTTGCCATCAACTATTTCATTAATTCATTCCCCCATCTTTCTCATATCATTTTTTTTAGTTAAAGTTCATTTTTATAATAAGTTTGTTTTTGTTTTCTAATTTGAGTAATAACCGTATTTCTTAAATCTTTATATTTCAACAATGTTTTTGTACTTAATCCATGCTTTATCTCTTTTTTTAAATTAATTCTAAAAGAATTTTAGTTATCCAAATTTTAGAAAATTTTCGTAATTTAAATTTCTTTTTTCCTTTAAATTTATTTTATTCCTACATAAAATTTTATTATAAATGTTTTTAAACGTATTATATAATGATGTATATTCTTTAACATATTCATCGTATTTTCTAAATCTCAATTTGTTTGTGAAATTGATTTATTTATATTACAATTGTATAACTAATATTTTTATTTTTAATTTCATAATTGTCAAAAAAATTTATCGTTTAATTTTGGCCCTATTATTGCAATAATACTGTAATGATCTGCAACTTTAGTTTCAAAAATTACTTGATCAGCTAATAATTTTTTTCCTAATTTAATATTGCTGTGATCAATATAAGTTATCGTAATTCATTTCAATTAATAGTGTTAAATAAATATCTATACCATACTTTTCACCAATTAACATTTGATTCTCATCATTCGTAGTATTTTGATTAACCATTTTCCAAAATGTTTAAAGAATGCATTTATATCAGTACTTGGTGATATGATATGATATGTAATATTATTTTTTATGACTTTTAAATAAATAGTTTCAGCTGGTAGTATATTCCAAGATATTATCTCAACGTCCAAATTTTCTTTGCAATATATAGTTTTTCCTCTTAATTTCCGATTTATAGTAACATTTGTTATTTTTTTTTAAACTCTAAATAGTATAAATTACATTATAAATTATTGAAATTAGTTTCTGTTAAAAATGAAAAATCAATATATTATAAATATTTTTCAGCATTAATTGTTCATAAGTTCCAATATTTCTTTTGTTTTTTTATATTCACATGGAAAAATTCGTAATTTATTTTTAGAGTTCATAATTTTGCACTTCTCACGAAACCAATCATCAACTTCTATAGATGTATTAAGGTATAAATTGCATAAATTGTTCTCCAAGTCTTCAATCGATAAATCAATCATAATGAAAAACAACTTTTACACGGTTATTTCACATCTATATAATAAATCATATTTTATCAATATCAGTTAATATGTTGATGTGAATACTTTTTTCACCATCATCTTTTCTCAACAATATTTTTCCTTTGTTATACGACACATATTTATATTTTTTGGTTTTTGCAACCATTTTTGTTTTCCAAAATAACTTTCATGTTTTCATTTATGAAAATAGGTGTGTTCATATTATTTATGTGAGTATTAGTTGTCGTAATAATTTTCTTCTTTTTTTAATCCATTGATCTCTTTCTTGTCTTGAAGTAAATTGAGGTATTATAATAGGGATTATATTTTTGTTTCATTAGGTAATCTGTGAACAGCTTCAAGTGATTTGTTAGTAAAATTATCTATATTCAGATATTTGGCAATTTTTCCCATTTTAGAAGTCCATTGCACGAGGTGAAACAAAGAAACTTCTTCATTTTCTTCATTTTCCAATGATACACCATGTATTTCAATACTTTTATTCCTTCAATGTTGTTCTAAATCATTTTGACTAAACTTCATTTGATTTATATCTCTTTAGTTAACATCTCATTTTGGTTTTCCAGATCACTTAGTTTTCTGGTTAAATTGATTTAATTTTTTTTTCATAAATTGAAATTCTTTGCATTAATTTATAATATGTGATTGAAAAAAATTCTACAGATTTTTTAAAATCGATTATTTCTAATCTTAAATATCTAATTTCTGTTAATATTATACGCATATCATTATCTCTGTAAGTATTTTGAATGGTTTTTGTATCACTAGTATTAATATTAGCTGTTGATTAATTTTCAGATCCAGAGTGTGATGTACACGATAATTCTTCTTGTCTTTTAATATGGAGTCTGATAGTTAGATGCTGAACATTTGATTAACTTATTGGCATGGATAACTTGAGACTAGCAGTTGAAACATTTCCATTTATTTCGCAATTCATTCGATATTTTCTTACAAGTTGCTTTTGCTATTTCTATGCATTTTAAGTGGAATTTTTTTGCATACACCATAGCAATGAAAAGAGATAGAAAAAAATTATAGATATGTTTAATAAAATATTATTCTAGAAGATAATCGATTATTGCATATTACACAATTCGCCATAGTTGAATATTGCAAAAAGGGTTGGAATATATCACTAGGTAATGATGGTAAGTAACTTTCAGGTTTATAGAAAGATAAAGAAGGTGGCTGAATAAGAATTGAAGTTCCAATAATGCCATGGTAACAGCTGAAACTACCGTTACACAATAGTCACCATAGTATATCATTTTCATATCAAATTCAATTGCCGTTAAACGAAGAACATTTAAAATCCAAATAGCACAATAAAAGAATTAATCAAATTATTAAATCAAACACTATAGTAAAAACATAAAAGAATCAACATATAACTACAGAACGAAAATTTTGTTTACAACTCACCCAAAATCTTGCTGCCAGATTATTGTATAGACTTGTCTGATATGACATGCGATCCCACAATCAACCACTGATTATGACGATCAACAGAGTCAAAAGCTTTTATGTGCGAAATATAAATTATTTTAATTATGTTGGTAATTTCTACCCCAGCTGTAGATTCCATGTTCAATATTGAATATACCCATGCAAAATATAATGCAACAAGAAATTTTCTTGGGGCCAACTTTTTATCAAAATAAAAGTTACATAAAATATGACTAATTTTACCTGTAAGCTTGTCTGCATGGAATTTTCGTTTTAAATTGGAATTAAGCACACAAAACCTAAATGCTTAAACGTATATACTCTTTCCAATAAAGGCCAAGCACAGTCAACACTATTTTTGCAATTTAATTCATTATATTTAATATTGGTGTTAGTTTTTTTTTAATTTGTAATACAAATATTTAATTTTTTGGACCTTAAGAGATAATTTATTCAAAATGAACCATTTATTAATTTAATTTAAACCAATTTCCATGGGAATTATTAAATCATGTGGTGTTTTTTATCCATAGGAACAGTCAATACCAACAGCATCAGACAGTCCAAATGACGTAAATCATTAATATAGAGTAAAAACAGGATTAACCCTATACAATTCCTTGTTGCGCGCCTCTTGTAACCGCCCTAAACTCGCCTTGCTCGTTAACAATTCTAACTGCTTTGTCTTCTGAAATAAAGGTAGCTTTTAAACCGATTTAATGCATGTTGTCATATACCATAGGCATGGAATTTTTTCACGATTCAAGAAATATGCACTGTTTCAGTGAATTTCTTATGTCTAGAAAAGTGCTGTAGTTTTTTTACTCTGATTAATAGTTTTGTAAACTTTACCTGTTAAAAAGTGATACACACTATTCTGCATTTTCTTCTTTCTCTCCTCCTTTTTGATCATCTACGTATTCGAATATAGTATTTGATCAGTTGTCAAACCTAGTTGATATTCCGTCGCAGTTTCCAAGTTGCAAATATTTGGTGCAGCCATATTGCTTGCTGCAGAAAGTATAATAGCTCTTAAGTGATAAATTTGTTTTATCCTTGAAAGCAGACGTCATGTTGCCAAATTAAAGGACGTCGTTCAAATTGCGACAGATCTAGTCAGAAGCATGCAGTTCTCATTGACATGATTTCCATACTTTGTCTAGTAAATTTAAATTTTTTTCAATATTACATTGTTTTGAAATATTAAATTCCAGAGTATGACACTAACAGCAAATATTTAGCAAACAGAGGCTAAAACGTCTTTTGAAAAACTGATCTAACCCTTGGAGTCTTCGAAATGCGTCCATTTAGTTCAAGATGAAATGAAAAGAGTCACTCACGGGGAAAAAAAACACCACTCTTTGAAACTTTGCAACTCTAATTCGGTAACAGAACAGAAAAAGAAAAATTTTCGAGTTAGAAATAACAGAATAATAACACTTACCCTTTCGCCTGCTAGTCCATCTTTTCCAGGTAATCCTGCGCGTCCAATCAATCCCTGAAAAAAATACAAAGAATGAATTTAATTTTTAAAGCGCATTATATAATGCTCTTTAACTTTATATGTGTAGAGCAATAAAGCTTAGATTCTAATTGAGCCTCTTAGTTATTGAATGAGGCTTAAAAAAGGCAAAAATAAATTATTGTATTTATTATTGATGTTAAGAAAGTCAGAAAAGAAAAATTTTTAAGTGAAGAAAGTACTTCTCAATGGACAGGAGATAACGTAGAGCTCTATAATAACTTTTTTCTGATGTCTCATATAATATGCAAATACCCAACCATACCGGTACTCGAACACAGACCCCGGTAGCGAGAGTCACAGCGCGCCAACGCGATGCCCTTGTGCCACTGTTACAAGACCAGTTCCTATTAGGTGCAGTTTTACTTTAAATAATTTTATTTCAAAAGATTGTTTCAAGCATCAATGATTATCAAAACAGATTCAATTTGATTTAAACTAAAAATATTTAATGTTACATTAGATTTCACTACAATGAGAATTTAATCTGCTGGGATGGAGTCATATAATTACTTGTACTGATCTCCTACTCGGGGCCTGATCACTGCTCTTCATTGAAATTTCTCCACTCCGACTGAGTATATATTTTAAGAGGAAATTTTATGCAGGCAAAAATTTGATATCGAAATGAAGTCATCTATTCACAGAATACAAGCAACAATAAGCGCGTGACACTGAATCAAAACGATCGTGAGCTCATCTCTCTACTCTTGCTGCGCGTCTACTCCAAGCTGAACTATAGTTTCAGCTGGCTGATGTTGTAGGGAAGTGTGAGCAGCAGGCAGAGGTTAGAAGTTATTATCTCTGAAATAGATACTGCAGAACCGCGTGTTTCAGAATGTCAATCTGATCCTTTGCTATAAAAGTGTGAAAGCGACTTCGAGAATGACAGCTGACGCAATATGAAGCATCAACGGAAGGATAGGCGAAACTTCCCCCAGCCCAAACGTCGAGATAGAGTGCATCGTTCATTAACTCCTAAATGAAACCGAGATTCGTCACTGAAGACAACACGCCAAAATGTACGAAGCCAATCGGCCCTTCCACCGCAAACACTGGAAACACTGGAGACAACACGGTTGCGAAGTAGTGAGAACCTACTCGAATTACATTCAGGATAATTTCCAAAGGGATTGATTCATGCCTGGTGGAGAAATTTCAATATTGAGAACTAATGAATATTGCACCTTTTACATGCAAACCCGCTTAGAGTCATTTGTTTTACATGAAAACTTCTAAAATGTCATTTGAGAAAGTACACTGCTCAGGGTTTATTCGAAAAATTGAAATATTGCTGACTCTAATGATTTTCTAAGTAGTGTTAACTAAAGAATTTAATGACTATTTTGCCACTATCAAGCTGTTTTTAAGTAACAGGAGAAGATGGGTGTAGAAGAAAAATTGCCTTGAGCCGGGTGGAATCTGAACACACGACCCCCTGATGACATGTCAGGTGCTCTCACCTTTGATTTAATCAGCAGTACTTGTATTTAGACAAAGAATTCACAGCTCATAACTTATTTAATGAATATTTAGCCACTATCAAGCTGTTTATTAAGTATCAATTGTCTTCTCCTGTTACTTAAAAAGCAGCTTGATAGTGGATAAATATTCATGCAATCGATGATGATTTGTGAATTCGCATGTCCAAAAAAATTAACTAAAGAAGTTGTGCCCAAACTTTGATTCCAAAATGTTACTTTGGAATGAAAATGTTAATTAACTGAATTTTTCTATAGTTAAAATATACCGACGTTCATAGTGAAAAAAGTAGGGAAAATTGCCTGAAACCACACACACACGCGCGGAACGAAAGTCTAGGTACGAACACGACAGAGACATTATTTTCTCAGTTGGCGAAATTTGATTTTCGAGTTAGAAAATTTTCGATTTCTCCTTAGTCTTCTTAGTCCTTCGCTATGCTCCTGCCAACCACCAATTATAAAACTTTTCTAACATAGAGCAATCAGCAACCAAGAAAATGTCACAAATTCAAATATACTTATATGAAGTATATTTCAATTTTTTCATTTGATAGAATAAAACAATCAAATACTGAAAATGAAAATAAATCTGTATTGGAAGCATTCTTTTATAAATTTTGCTTGCTTTTCGTTTCCCTTTTCACTGTATTCCATGTTGTTAAATTAATGCATTGCATTTACTCTAAAAGACTATAAGGTAATATGCTTTTTCTGTCGTCCCGTTCATCTCACAACAAGGATTATCATTGAAGCACTATATTATGAATTCAGAATTTGTGATTTTTATTCCACAATATTATGAAAAACTGAGAGTCAAGGATCAACTACAAAATACAAAAGTTATTCAAACGAAGATTTCATAAGTTAAATTAAATGCTGTTTTACTCAAGCAAAAAGAACAAATATTCGCGTCAGTCTTACATATAATTTCCATTACGTCGATACACTTACACGTACTCCAAAAAAATACACATACTCCAAATATGAACTAATGACTGGATTCCTTGAGAGAAGTTTTGTAGTTGGTAGTGAAGTCAATCGCGCACCAATCTTCATCTAAAGAAAAGCAACGCCCTCTTAATGCTTCCTCAGTGGGCTTCAAAAGCAAGTAATCACTCGTTGCTAGATCTGGTAATTATGGAGAGCGAGTTAAATATCTCAAGATTCATCTTTTGTGTCCGCTCCATTGTAGAAAGTATGGGGTGAGAGAAGGCATTTCCGTCTTGTACCTTAGGACAGAAAACCTCGACTTTACTTACGAATAGTTAGCTTTAGGCGATTCAGAAGCATATTAAAGCACTTTGAATTTATCACGGTTCCAGAATTACCGTCCTATGATCCCAGAATACAGTGAATAATACTTTTCCATTTGATGCTTGGGTGCAGACTTTCTTCGCTCGAGGTGAATTTGTATGGCACCACTCTGCGCTTGCGCTTTTACTCTGCTCTTTTACTTACTCTTACTCGTTTACTTTTTTCTGGTAAGAAATAATGCACCCAGGATTCATCATCTGTTACTATTCGTTCTAAGAAGGCACTTCCTTCTCAGTGATAACATCCAAGAAACACATAATATGCATCAACTCGTTGTTCCTTTAGTTCATGTATTAAAACACGAGGAATTCAAGGAGTACACAATTTTCGAAACTGCAGCTCCTCGATAATGCTGAATCAACATTCATATTCATCATCGCAGCAATTTCTACAATGCTAATGAGATTATTTTTCATTTACTAACTCTTTCAATGCCGCAATGTTTTGGATCACATGACACGAGAGCTTGCCTAGCCGTATTCAAGGACTTTGATATTTTTCTCCAATTTATCCATCACTCGTAGACTTGCCGTTAAACCAATACTTTTCTATAAATTTCAGTTTGCATAGCTATCTTGATGCCTGATTGTAAGGGAGTCGCCATCTTTAAGACTGATTATTTATAAATAGCACCAGCAGTTAGCGCCACATGTGCGTTCAGTGTTGCCAACGACTCTAATCCAAAATGGGACGCAGCATTACTTTTTACATTTTGTACATTTTATGATGATTTTTCAGTTTTCATTTGAATTACTTTTGTATATAATTTTGGTTTTGAATACAAGAGTTTTCTTTAAAAAAACGTACGCAAGGAAATTGCTTACCCTGAGTCCTTGAAGACCTGGAGGTCCTGGACGGCCTGATTCGCCCTGAAATGGATTAGAAGATAATGAATTATTAATCGTATATTTTAAAAATGTCATATAATTACTTTTCACCTTCATCAATTCATGTGAACAGTGAACTGCATTAAATAGTTTTCATTACTTCTGACATTAAAATTCGTGTAAATAAAACTTTCGAAATTAAAATATATTCAGTACCTTAAACTGCTGAAAAATGCTGATCGAGGTAAAGATCCTAAGAGCCGCCATTGTCGGAGTTTGAATTTCTGTCTTTTATAAAACTCATGATAATCAGTTTATTGATGAAAGCGATATGGAGGCACAAGCTGACAAAAATGAAAGCAGGTGAAGTTTTGCAATCAATATCATAGAGCATATTTTTTTTAATCATGAATGACAAAGAAAACAGAATTCATTACCTGTCCACCCTTGGGTCCTTGTGGTCCTTGAGGCCCTCTATCACCTTGAGCCCCTTTCATTCCTGCAGGACCATCAGCACCAGGTAAACCTCGTGCTCCTGGAAGTCCCTACAAAAGGAAGCAAATACTTTGTAATAAATAAGTGGGATATTTACTATTTCGGATTGAACAGTAAAGGTGAAAAATTTTAAAATCTTACATTTCTATTAATAAAGTAGATATTCTCAGTTTCTTAAGATCGTTAGGTAGCACACAAAATTGGTCCTCAGAATAAGTCTTACTTCTTATTATGAGCATAGCAGGATTTTACTCTTAGTTCGCTTTATAACAAAAGGTAATTTTAAAATAATAAAACATTTACAAGAACACCATAATGTAAGTAATTATTGCACAATACATAGAAATTTCTAAACTTCTAACTGTTTGTTACATATTTGCGCTTCGCAAATTACATTTTAAAAGTGAATACCTATTCCAAAGTGCAGGGATGGCTCAGTCGTATCGTGCCAGACTTGTAATCTGCAGGTCCCAGATTCGAATACTAGCTGGACCAGCGTTGAGATTAATCTCTGCAAAATTTCCCACACTGTCCACAGTCAATAGGGGACAAGCGATGGGCTTGGAAAGGCCGCCGTCTGTCGGATGTGACGTTGCTCCGTGTGCGGGACAACCATAACCTGTGCACGTTAAAGAACACGTTGGATGGCCTGGAAGGGAGGCAACCATGTATCTTCCAACAGCTGTCCAGTACGTTCCCTTCTCCAACCTTCTATTAGCCTTCCATTGTGTGCAAAATATGGTACTCTGAGGTAAAACAACCAACCAGCCAATCCCAAATAAGTTTGTAACCCATATTTTCAGACAGGATAAAAAGTTGTAGACCAGCATTTCTCGATTACCAGGTATAATGTCTAGCCCAGTTCGACAGAGGTGAGAAGATCTCCATTTCCATTCTACCCTTTTCTAAAATGACTACTTCTGTGCTCACCGTACACACAAGTAACCATTGTGTGTTCGGTGAGCACAGGATCACCCACCCATAAATCTAGAGGGAGTATGCCTAGCAAAAGTTTAGAAACAGATGACGTGAGAACGGTGGCCTACCACTTCTGAGAAAACCCTTTATGGAGGGGGAAACTGAAAAATCAGGACTTCAGACTCTCTGCAGCATTGCGCTACTGAGGCAGCGCCATGCGATGATAGAAAGCCGCCTTTACTTTGGGGTTTAATTCAACTAACTTCTAAACATTATAACCACATATTATATCAATGGGAAAATAACTTGGAAGCTTTTTGACTTCTAAAACAAGCTTTAATAAAAAAAAACAACCCTTTGTTTCCCATAGGTACAGCAAACAAAGTTCCCTGTATTCGAGGATTAAACTTTCTATATTTCGAATCAACACAAGTAGGATTTAAGAAAAGGAATAAGACTATTCTTTAAATTTAATTTTTAATAATTCCATAAAAATCTTTTGATTCATTCGTTATCATTTAAATCAATTTTAGTAATCTCATCCACCCCTGACAATTTGCATAGTTTTCCTTTTTAGAGAAAAAAATATAACTTCACATCGTAAAATCTAAAGTCCACTGTTAGAGCCAATAGTATATCTTTCTTCATTACTATGGAAATAGAACTAATCACATTCTTCGAGACATCTGTGAAATTTTCAGCCCATTTTGCAATCAGAAACCGGACGTCCACAACCTTATCACGCTTATCCCTTAATACCTCTTTTTTTCACACAAAAATTTACTCTGATGTAACGGTCACTAAGTGATCTCTGCTTAATAAGCTAGGATATAAAGCCCAAAATTCTTATCAGCATTCATTAATCACTTACAAGTCAATTAGCTCTCTGAAAAGTTATTTATTAGCTAGTAGGGTATTTCTCTAGTATATTGTTAATGGTATTCTTTTTTTTAATTTCCGCCAGTGTATATATATTCAGTTTCAAGACTTATCATTCGAATGACTCTGTCTCCGATGCTCCACTTTGCCTCTGAGACACAAGAAAATGTTCATAATCCAAAATCGAAATCAATCGACAATAGCTAGTCTGATTCGTTTTGATGATTAGCATCGATAACCTGCAAAATGGCCACTCCTCACAGGGGTAGAGAAGAAGTGGCTACAAAAGTAGACATCAGTGGGTCAAAGTGATCTGGATTTCTCTTTCCATTACCCTTCAGAAGAGAAAAATCTCTCTGAAAGTGTTAACGTCTAGCGCCACAAGAAAGTGTGATCGAACTTGAAGGTGCCATGCTTGGTCGATACTTTGCGTCAGCACAGAAGAATACTGCACGGCTTTTCTTCCAATTACGACTATGAACCATTTAGAGGCCATCAACATTATAATAATAAAATTAATTTGTGTTAATCAAA
The DNA here is from genome assembly GCA_038380435.1 of Ryuthela nishihirai. Classification (NCBI taxonomy): domain Eukaryota; kingdom Metazoa; phylum Arthropoda; class Arachnida; order Araneae; family Heptathelidae; genus Ryuthela; species Ryuthela nishihirai. The sequence goes on from JAWZYU010000032.1 coordinate 43,470,242, forward strand.
TAAAAGAGATATATGTATATTTGAAAAAGATACTAAATGTTTAAAGGTTTATAGAAAAAGGAAAGGTAACTATGATTGTATAACCGATAATTTTAAATGAATTTAAATTTTCTCTCTATGCTTTTAAAAATTCAGTTGCATAATCATCTAAACTGCAAGTTAGGGAAAGTATAAAGAGTTACTTTTAGTTGGTTCTTATTATTTCGTTAACAGCATTTCCATCTTAGCATAAGAATGGTTGCTGTTTTTTATTCAATTATGGTTAATTTCGATCAGTTTTTTACTGAATATATAGACTATCATATTTTGCTACATTTAGTAAACAACGCTAAACTATGTTTTAGGGTAACTTATATTTTAACTAAACACAACTCAATATGATTATGATATATGTTTTATTAAAAATTAATAATTGCAAATCAATTTTTAACAATTTTATTAAACACAAATATATATATATGAATGAAACATTATTTGAATTTCACAAAATTGAATTCACAACTGTTCCAAAGCTAAAAGGATGTTCATCAAATGTTGGCTTACCCTTTCTCCAGATGGACCTGCTGGTCCGGGAGGGCCAGGTGATCCTGTTTTACCCTAAGGAGAAAAATACATTTCTTTAGATACTTTCTTAATTTCACTTTTCACATAGAGAGCTGTACAACGTTCGCACACATTATCATGAGCATCAAAAATATTTGCTTAGAAAAAATGTAATCATTTCCAGATTCCATAACAAATGAATCTGAAATCATGAAGCGAATATAACAAAAGATTTAAATCGATATTTACATAATCACAAATACAATTTAATCAGTTGTTTTGGAAACAATGTTGAAATTTCTTCAGATATTTACAGCTGTGAAATCTGGTCTGTTCAATTATTAAACCGATCTATTCAATTATTAAATATCGCAAAATATTTTCTCTTCTGAGAATTGCAGTTGATTGAGAACCAATATTATAAAAATTGTGTATAATTAACATATTGAATTTAATATTTGATGTTCACAAGTGCAATATAACGTTTCTCATAAGTCTGTGGCATTTATATTTGCTTACCTTTATATATATATATTATTCTAGATTATCCCTTCCATTTCTACCGAACTGCAGTTCACATACCATAAAAATAACTGAGAAATTTTGTGTCTTTCCATGTTTTTCAGAGTTTTGTTCATGGACAAGAAGACATAGAACAAAATAAGCCCTTAAAAGCCTCTACAAAATTATGAACGAATATTTTTCGATACCTAATGTATTTTTTTCTTCTCCTTTCGGACGTTTTCTATTCGGTACAACCTCCAAGCATGATCATGTAACAATAGTTTAGTCCTACTCTGCCGTCCCCCACTAGTGCTTTTCCCCCAATGACGTCACAGGCCGCGCCCACTTCCCATCACGTGATATGACGATATCACCCCTTATTAATATCCATAATTCATAATTAATAATTAATTAACAATTAATTAATAATTAATTAGTAATTAATTAATCCCCTTTATTAAACCCCTTTATCAAAAATTCCTCCCCTTTATGAAAAATCCCATGGCGCCATCTAGTGTATACGTTGAGTGCTACTTTTTTTAGAAAAACCCTCTATTTTAGTCGTAATTTTTCCAATTTTTGACTCCCCCCTCATTAAAAAACCCCCTTATCAAAAGTTCCCTCTCCCTTTATGAAAAGCCCTTAGCGCCATCTAGTGTATAGGTTGAGTACTATTTTTAGACAAACCCTCTATTTTAGTCGCAATTTTTCAAATTTTTGACTCCCACTCATTAAAAAAACCCTTATCAAAATTTCCGCCCTCCTTTAGTAAATCACCCCTTTATTAAAATCCCCTCCCTTTTATTAAAAACTCCCCTTATCAAAAGTTACATTTATTAAAACTCCCCCGATCACAAACTCCATTGGTATCGGGCCTGAAAATTCTGTACTTATGCCATTGTTCTCCTGTAGAGCATAAAAGAAGCGACAGAAAAATGTCTTTACAAACTAAGAGTGCGAAAAATCCCTTCTCTCCCATTTCGACTGTGTTACAAAACCTTCTACTATCATTGTCACTGATCTGCTGAAATGACACGTCACGGCAACAAGCTGGCCAACTGGTGACGTACAAAGATCACGGACCACTCGCCCACGCCACTAGTGCTGACCTATGGGACAGCCCTTCGTTGTGAAAACAGATAAAAGAATTAGATATGGTTCGACTTACTTTGAGAAGAGCAGTCTCTCCGTGCTTTATCTTCCTCAACCCTAATGAGAAAGTTAAATAATGACATGACGAAATACTGCACTTTATCGAACAATGGAAACTCCCTGTATGGTGCATTCCGATCTTTTAGGGGGATAAGTACAAAGCAGTTTATCACGTTTTTCAACTGGTCAGCTGATTTTACAAGTCCACTAAACTTTATCGGTGGCAACTCGACCTTCATTAAATCGTGTGACGGGCGTGTTGCAACTAGTGGACAGCGTACGTGACAAGGTTGTCTTATACTGTTCATCACAATTAAAGGAAGTATGGTTACAGGGAGAATACAGGGTTTGACCTCGTACATTAGAAAGGGAACATACAGAAAATTGTTAATGTCATAAGAAATGTGTGTGACGTATAATTCAGTGTAAAAAATGGAAAAACTTGATACGAGTTTCGCAAAATGTGTAAAAATCCCAGTGTGATATGAAGTAATACGGAATTTTTAGCATTATTCTCTGCGTCCTTTGTTAGGTGAGCACATACGCACATGCACGCATGGGCACGCAATGCATGCACACACACAAACATACAATTACAGAGACGAAACATGAACACATTCAGAGAAACAAACACATAAACATACGCACACATGGACATGCAACACACACATGGACACACAACGCACGCATGCACAAACACACAATTACAGAGACGAAACATGAAACAATTGTGTGACAAAAAAAAACTTAGGACATTGCATTGATGTATGCATTCACTTATGTATAACGCCATACACCATATAAACATGAATATACTTTTTTTGCATAAGATCAGAGAAACATTCTCGTACATACATAATCATTTATAAACAGACAGCTGTTGTCTTCCGTTTACTCGAATCAGGCAGTCAACATATTTCCCACTAGATGGCGCTAGTTAAAAGTCCAAAACGCAGAAAATCGCTTACTTACAGATTTTTTTAACTGTGACATGGTTTATCTTCCTTTGAAAGTTCTATCTTTTGTGCTCGTAAGAATAGTATATAGATATTAAGAAGGAGACACGTTTTATGTTTCAATGAGTTGACAGTGATGTTTTTAAACTCTTAAATATTCTTCTCAAGTGACTGTTTGATTCACATACAGTTGAAATGTAATATTCACATGCTTACACAAAAAGTGAATGTTGCAGACTTGCATCTTCACTAGAAATGAACGTGTTGTAAGAAATTGTAACATTAACGCCCTAATACTTAAACAAATGAATGGTTAAACTATTGCTATTTGTATTCTTGCTGGCACAAGACGCCCTCTGTTGGCCAGATCTGTCTGTTTTGAATGCTTACGTTTTCCTTTAATGTGAGAATGCTGGGTAGGGTGCTTTTCTTTCGCTTCTCCTTTTCAATCTTCTGTAATATGGCGATTTTCTTGGTTTGTAGTGTGAAAGACTTTATACGTCAGGTCCTGTAAACAGTTGAAACGTAAAGTATTGTCTATTGGTTATGGGGGCCCTCAGAATCGAGAAGCATTATGCTTATGAAATTTACTGGAGTAATGATACTTTCTATAGACAGTGTTATTTCAGATTTCCAAACAGGATACATTCATTGTCAAATAAGTGTCGTTGCCAGGAAAACAGCCACTTTCACACCTTATAAAATATAGTGTACTTGTTCTAAGAATTACACACTAGTATAGAAATGTGTATTCTCATGTAGGAAAAATAACTAAACCGATTTTTAGACACGAAATTCCCGTGTTAGATTTCCTCTCGTAGTGAAACACCATATCTTTGTCGAAAAACTTGTGTTTGCAGCCAAAAATAGCCACCTTCACACACTTATGCGCTTATTCAAATGTACCGGGGAACTGTAGAACCAGAAGCTCTGAAAAGAGCGTGAGATAGCACCTTAGAATAACCGCCGAGAGAGCTTACGTTTCTTACGTTACGTTTTATCGGCGGTTGAAGTCAGAGAATGCAAAGTTAGGTCTTGCGGATCGATTCTGGGAGCCAAAACTCTTTCAGAATCGTGAGGTAATTAGTACTTCTCATGGAAATACTGAAAATATTGCTGTTTTCTTATAAACAGTGAGTTTTAAGATTTTTAATTTCCAAACAAAAGCGCCTATTCAGATTGTCTTCCATTTATCCGAATCATATTTAATGCAGTCAACATTGACTTGTTGTGAAAGAATGACTGTTCATGCTATTAAAACAGACAAACTTTTCATACATTACGAAATGGAAGGTTCGTGCATGTAAGAGTGAGTTCGAAATCAGTGTATTTTTCAATATGGCTTTAGGCAACTATTTGCCTTAACGGTTACCTTTCATACGACATGGGTACTCAGTAGAAAAACAACACTCATGTCTTACCATGGATCTCTAGGTTTCTTAGAAGTAACTAACCTACTGTCTATGGGAGAGATGTTGGCTATCATAACTTATAGCTGTATCATGGGTAAAGTACTGAATAGGCTATTGTGAGATTTTCAACGTAAGCAGATATATGGGGAAAAAAATAATCTGATGATGCTTGCGATTTTTCTACTTTGGTCGTTTGGCTTATTAGGAAGTAAATATACATAGGTGGAAGATGTATTAGGGTTTGAAATTTAATTATCTTGTGAGATGTATGAGGAAATGCATAGAATACATAATGAGAGTTTTACGAATCTATGGAGAAATGTGCATCTGATGAGTTAGTTTATCTCTAAGATTGTATGACAGTGAAGTAAACTTGCAATCAGTTTTTCATTCTAAATGCTTACACAACATATGAACCAGATAGGTAGTTTGTCTGTGTAATGATGAGTCATTAACGTCTGATGCGTAGTATCTTTTGTAGATAGACACTTTGATTAACGAATAAGATGTCAGAAAAAGAGGAAGTCCTTGATTGAATGTGTAAAACATCCTTTGTGATCCTGACAGAATTAGACATCTACAGCAGAATTAACTCAGAAGATTGTGTGGAGAATTAAATTTTACAGAGGTCTATTCATCTTTGATAGTTAAATGAATCATTTCTCAAGCATCGAGATTTCTCAATTTATGATAGTATAGAGAAAATAGGCGTGGAAGTCAATCCCGTCTATATTAATGTTGTCAACCCTCAAGCTCAGTACATTACGTTTCACATATTTTTATCAATCAGATCAGTCCATTCACGGTTTTAATGACTTTTTAGTTCAAATCTTCATTGTCTATGGGAAATGCATGAACCAGGTTTGTTTTTTTACCAAAGTGCATGGCCATATCGCTAGTGTGAGAAAGATCGCCCCACTGCACCATTTTTCTGCATCGAAGTCACCAATGAACTGTTCCGCAGAAACTGTGCATTATCGTAGTTGGAAAAAATAAAAGAAGTTGAAACTTAAGTGATGACCCCCGAATGTCATTTGAAAATTCGTGGATGTTAACACAATCACCTAACAAAAGACGCAGAGAATAATGCTAAAGATTTCGTATTACTTCATATCACACTGGGATTTTTACACATTTTGCGAAACTCGTATCAAGTTTTTCCATTTTTTACACTGAATTATACGTCACACACATTTCTTATGACATTAACAATTTTCTGTATGTTCCCTTTCTAATGTACGAGGTCAAACCCTGTATTCTCCCTGTAACCATACTTCCTTTAATTGTGATGAACAGTATAAGACAACCTTGTCACGTACTCTGCCCATTAGTTGCGACACGCCCATCACATGACTTAATAAAGGTCGAGTTGCCACCGATAAAGTTTAGTGGACTTGTAAAATCAGCTGACCGGTTGAAGAACGTGATAAACTGCTTTGTACTTATCCCCCTAAAAGATCGGAATGCACCATACAGGGTTTCCATTGTTCGATAAAGTGCAGTATTTCGTCATGTCATTATTTAACTTTCTCATTAGGGTTGAGGAAGATAAAGCACGGAGAGACTGCTCTTCTCAAAGTAAGTCGAACCATATCTAATTCTTTTATCTGTTTTCACAACGAAGGGCTGTCCCATAGGTAAGCACTAGTGGCGTGGGCGAGTGGTCCGTGATCTTTGTACGTCACCAGTTGGCCAGCTTGTTGCCGTCATGTGTCATTTCAGCAGATCACGTGACAATGATAGTCGAAAGTTTTGTAACACAGTCGAAGCGGAGAGAAGGGATTTTTCACACTCTTAGTTTGTAAAGACATTTTTCTGTCGCTTCTTGTATGCCCTACGTGAGAACAACAGCATAAGTACAGAATTTTCAGGCCCGATCAGAACATATATGTCAAAGCATAGTTAGGCAGATTCGTTGAAGTATTTGTTAAATTTTGACTATCAGTCCAATTGAATTTTGGTGGATTAGCTCAGGTAAGTTGAGACTTGTGTGAGACTTCTGTAATATATTTTATAGTAGGTTAGTGTATTTGACTATTGTCCCCTATTAACACGCATTCGTGTTGGAACTAAAGTTTTTTAGGCAAGCGGAAACAGAAGCTGAAACGTATAAATTCTACTTTTAGCATTCTGCCACGTAGTCTTTACAGAATTTACCCGATGAAAACAACTGACCTTGTAAAGTGTGTAACTAACGTTGCAACGCGAATTTCATCAGTGTGATGAGTCACACGCACGCCGGTAAATGGTGGAAGAGACGATTTTTAAAAACTGTAAGAGCGTTTAGAACTGTAGATTTTTAAAAAATGATTACTCCCATGGCTGATTTTTCTTCGAATAGCGTTACTTCCTAGGAAAGAATTTGCATCATGCACTAAGGATACAGCAGTAATAAGTATTTTTAAACCATGTCGCGTAACGGATATACTTACGGAGAGTAATGAATTGAGACAAACGTAAAACCATTTTCCGAGACAAGTCCTGACGTGGTAACACAGATATCTGATGGCATCAACCCTATGGAGACTAATTTTAATAAGCTCAACTCTTGGAGGTTTAGGGCATGTATTTTTAAAATGGTTTGTCTACCATTGGGTACATTGAAACGTTGACCTATCATAAAGGGTAGAAATGAGATTGCGGAGAACCATCTCTGGACTTGGAAAAATTTCGAGTCCCAAAACTACGATAAAGAATGGGAATTGGTTTTCATGTTGTAAGACAGTGCATCTGATACAGAAGCAAGGGGAAACGGCACAGGAGTGATCCAAGATTCATCCGTCAATAAAACGTGGTTTGGTACCGAACGTGTGTTCTAAAGCGGGTCTTTTATGTCACCATACCATATTACTCCTCAATATTTTTCATAATTACGAATAAATTCAGATTTTTTTCCTTTTATTAATTTTTTACCCAATATCATTTTTTCATCTTCTGCAGGACAGTCTTTTAAAACAGTTACTGCGAGGTAGTCCTTAAAAGGGGGCGGAATGAGGGAGGTTTTAATGAAGGGGTGGAGTAAAAATTGAGACTTTGTAATCATTTTGAGGATTGCATCAGCCATTCCGAGCATTGCCATTCAGAAACGTTTAGTGGACTTGTAAAAGGATGAGGATAGAAACCATGGGAGGTTGTGATAAGTGAAGTTTTAATAAAGGGAACTTTTGATAAGGGGGTTTTTTAATGAGAGGGATGGTAGACTTTGATAAGTGTTTAATTAATAAGGAATAAATACCCGCAATATACAACTTTGGGAGTTGATTTTCTGTGAGGGGGTGCTACCGACAATTTTGCAATTATTTTGAGACTTGCATCAGCCATCCTAATCGTTGTCACCCAAAGTTTAGTTGGACTTGGCAAATTTCAGATGAACGTGGATACCAAGGAAGTTTGTGATCGGGGAAGCTTTAAAAAATGGAACTTTTGATAAGGGGGGTTTTAATAAAAGGGAGGGAATTTTAATAAAGGGGTGATTTAATAACGGGGGCAGAACTTTTGATAAGAGGGTTTTTAATGAGGGGGGAGTCAAAAATTGGAAAAATTACGACTAAAATAGAGGGTTTTTCTAAAAATAGTACTCAACCTATACACTAGATGGTGCCACGGGCTTTTTCAGAAAGGGGGAGGGAATTTCGGTTTAAATCATTTCGGATTATTTCATCCCTTTTGCTCTGCGACCACTGAGAGCTACAGACATGCGTTTTCGAGCTCCTGACTTTACCTCAGAGTACTTTTTTCGTTGACTCTTTGGTTCAGTATTGTTCAGCATAGTCTGTAGTGGTCTTTAGTCAAATCACTACTTTATTTGTTGACTCTCTGCTTGAGACCTGTCTGTAGCTGCTTCCTGCTACTGTTCAAGGGTTTCTCCAGCTGCCTTTGGTAAGTGATTTTTCTATTCTACTATAGTTTTTAAATTTTTTTTCGTGCTCTTGCTTAGCCTCTGGGTATGATTCGTACACCCTCCAGGGTATAAGCGTAAGAAAGGAGGGTCTGTCAGCTCACCTGACTCTGTGCCCTCAGACACTTTTGCTAAGCATAATGTCCATAGAGTGTTGCGGTCCACTGCAGCAAAGACTTCCTGTGCTTTGCCTCAGAGGGCCCTGCATATTTACTTCAGGGAGAGGAGAACCTCTGTTGGTTCTCCTGAGAAGGTGTCTTGCCCCTCGTGCTCTCTCTCAGTGCCCAGGGGTAAAACTCTCTTGCGTCTCCCTGTGCTCCTGCTGGCCCCTCAGGCGTTTCTTCTGAAGGGCTGAGCCTCCCCACTTCTGCTTGTGTCAGTGGAGAGAACTCTTTCTCCTCCAGCCCTTCCCTGGCTACTTCTTCCTCCATCTACACAGTGTCTACGGCCTCTGTTTTGTCTCATGGGGCCCCGCGGTTGGTACTGTTATTGCACCGTCAAATGAAAATGACAGTGTTATAGCTGTCCCTCCCTCGGCCTGCCCTCCTTCAGGCCTCTCAAGTGTTTCTTCTGAAGGGCTGGACCTCTCCTCTACTGTGAGTGGAGAGATCTCTTCCATCAGTGGCTGTGCCCCAGCTACCTCTTCTTTTCTCACCTCGGCGTCCACGGCCTCGATTTTGTCTGTTAGGGCCCCTGTGGCTGGAGCTGCTGTTGCACTGTCAAGCGTAAATGACAGTGTTTTTGCAGTCCCTTCCTCTGCCAGCCCTTCACCAGCAGATACTCCTGAGGTTGAACAGCCGCTCATCGACATTTCCAATTTGATGGATGTCAATCAGACACTGCTTGCAAACTCTGATGATGGCTTTGTCGTGGTCAACCGTAAGAGGAAGAGCACCAAGCCTATTCCTCTTATTGTGACCTTGGCCTCTTCTCATCTCATGAGTTCCTACAACCTGAACCCCATCTCCACAGAGATTGTGAAGATCCTCGGGGCACGGATTGTGGACGTTTTTTACTTGGAGACGGGAAGCCTTCTCATCAAGGTCAGCTCTCCTGATCTTGCTGAGAAGCTTCTGTGCACCAGGTCCATTCTGGGTATTCCTGTAACCATGGATTACCCAGTCTCTTACTGCCTGCCACAGGGCCTCATAGAAGGTATTGACACCTTCCTTACTGATGAGGCGATACTTGATGCCCTCTCGGATCAGAGAGTGACAGCAGTCTGTCGTATGTACCACTATCTTCTCTCGGATTCTGGGGTCAACAAGATTCCACTTAGGAAAGTAGTCCTTACCTTCAATGAATTCCTCTTACCCGGGAATGTTGTCCTGAGCTTCCACCGGATCCCGGTGAAGCCTCGCACCTAGGCCCCACCTCAGTGTCTGAAGTGCCAATGCTTCAGGCACATTGCAAAGAATTGCAGAGGTACGGTGAGGTGTAAGCGCTGCAGTGGGCCTCACTCCCACACGCAGTGCAAGCACACTGTGCCCCTTATCTGTGCTAACTGTGGTGGACAGAAGCAAGGGGAAACGGCACAGGAGTGAGGATGCCGCCACTTTTTCTGGGTGCTGTGCCAGGAAGTTTGCCTGTGAGATGATGAGGGAAGCCCTTGGTTCTGTGCACTCTTTGCACAGAACCAAGGTCGGAAAGGTCCCTCTTTCAAGCTCCGTGGTGACACCCCCTCCTCCCCCCACCACCTAAGAAGTCCGAGTGCAGCAGGCGTCTCTTTGACCCCTCAGTGAGCTTTGCCACTGCCACGAAGGGTCAAATGACCCCTGCTGCTGCCACGGAGGTAGCGTCAGCAGAGATGCTGGTGCTTAAAGCACAGGCATCTTTTGTTCCTGCTGCTCCCCTGGCCCCTGTCGTTACCCTTCCTGCGGTGATGCCCTCTGTCCCTGAGGCCCCTTGTGCTGCAGGTACCTCCATGGTGCAGGATTCCCCTGCAGCCCCTGCAGTGGACTCCTGTCCCATTCAGGCTAAGCAGTTGGCCAAGCAGGTAAAGAGGACTAGGAAGAAGAGGGCTGCTCGTTGGCCTGATCTGAAGAAGCCCTCCTCTTCCTTGACGCATCAGGATTTCAGGAAGGGCCACAGGGACACGGTTCTTCTGCCCACCATTCTCTCTCTACTTGTGGATGTCATCAAGGTCGAAACTTCCGCACTACCTGAGGAGTCTCGACCTCGAACTTTGACCATCCTCAATCAGTTGGCCTCCCTCATTTCACACTTTGTGGACTACTAAACACACTGTGCTGACTAGATTTTCAGTGCAGACAGTCAGTGCAGTTGCACTGAAGAACTTCCACACTGTGACTAACATCTCTTCCATTCTTCAGTGCAACTGCAGAGGCTTCAGGATGAAGGCTGATGACATCTGGAACTACATCAACATCATGCCAGTTCCCATGGCAATATCAACCAGTGGATCAGAGTCAATATCAACCAGTGGATCGCAGCTTACCTCTCCAATAGGACTGTTCGCGTGAAGCTGGGCAACACACTCAGCATCTCCCACACCATCAATCATGGAGTACCTCAAGGGGGGTGTCGTCAGCCTGATGTTACTGAACATTATGCTGTCAGGCCTACCCACTCGACGCGAGGAGAGAGTGGGTATTTCCATTTACGCAGACGATATCTGCATCTGATTCCCTAGCCAGGACCCCTACCATGCTCAGCTCGTGATGAAAAGAGCTGTGGACATGGTCGTCAAGTTCTTTGACAACCTAAGCTTCACTCTTTCCACTGATAAGACTGTGGCCATGGTTTTCACGAGGAGACGTCTTCCACCCACCTTCCCTGACCTCTTGCTTGGGCCAGATCACATCAAGGCCGTTCATCAGCATAAGTTCCTTGACTGAAGCTGAGCTGGGGGCCTCACATCCAGCATCTTAAGACAGCTGCCACTGCACAGAGAAATATACTGTCCTTTCTTGCTGGTACCCACTGGGGAAGTTCCTGCAAGACCCTCCTGGTCTAGTACCAACACTTGATCTTCTTCCGCATAAACTACAGTGGTCACCTTATGTGCAATGCCTCTGATACACTGCTCAGCAAGTTGGCAACTGTCCACACAGTATCTGTGTGCCTCTGCCTCGGACTCTGCCCTAACACACCTAATGCATCTGTCATTGCAGAGGCTTATGACACCTGCACTGGTGGCTGATTTCCACCTGCACTGGAAGAGAGATATACTGTGTCATCTCTCGAGGCTCCATTCCCTACACACTAACCATGAGTTTCCCAGGAAGTTGAATGACAGGCTTCACTCTGCCATCGCCCTGTCCGCCAAGGACTTCGATGACCGAGTCCTTCCTGCCAGCTCCAAATGCACGAACTGGCAGGGACTGATGCTGGGTGCTGGCAACAATCTCTTCCCCGACCTTCCATCCTGGAGGAACAGTGATCTAATGATCAATGTCACTATCCCTCCTCTTGGTCGGAAGAGCGACTCCGATCATTGGCCTTCCGACTTCTCTCCACCTCCTATGTCACTGCACCACCTCCTATGTCACTGCACGATATGAGAGATGTACTGAGGTCTACACTGATGGATCTGTGGACCGGGAGAGGCAACGTGCTGCCTCTGCCATTGTTATCCCCGATACTGGCATTGCCAGAGGTTTCCGTCTCCCACATCTAAACTCCTCCACCTGTGCAGAGCTTCATGCTATTCTTCAGGCTGTACTTTTCATCCTTAACCTCGAGAGTGGCAACTTTGTCATCCTCTGTGACAGCAAGTCAGCCTTGGAAGCTCTCCAGAAGCGCGACAGCAAGAGCTGCAACCCCTTCCTCATCCAGAAGATCACGGAGACTTGATCGACGGTCACTTCTGCTGGAAGCACGGTCCATTTCCAGTGGATCCCTTCCCATGTAGGGATACCTGGAAATGAGCTCACTGACCACACCACGAAGGAGGCACTGGAGAGTCAGAGGTGTGTAACTAATTACCCTCTCTCTCTCAGCGACTGCAAGAGTTCTGTCTCACAACTGGTGAGCCAGTTCCGTCTTGCTCAGTGGCAAAAGGACAGCAGGTGTTCCTCATTCAGGTACCTGGTTGAACCTTCTCTCACTGCTCCTAACCTCGGTAATCTCCTCAGATCTGAGGAGACCCTCCTTCATCGTCTCCGAGTTGGTGTCATCTACAGCAACTCCATGCTTCACACTATTGGCAGAGTTTACAGTCCAGACTGTGCCACTTGCAGCACACCTGAGACTGTATCCCACGTTTTGCTCAACTGCTCCCGCTACAATGCTGAAAGCGATACTTTGTTCTGGAAGCTTAATGCTATAGGAACCACTGACTACTCCATCACCTCCCTCCTCGGCAACAACCACAGTGCGAAGCTGCAACGTGCACGCTTCCATATTGTCACTGACTTCTTTCAGAACATTGGCCTCCTCTGCAAGGTGTAACGTTCAGTACTTTTACATTGTCCTGAAAAGGGCCTTCTTTTCTACATTGTCCTGAAGAGGGTCCTTTTTTTTCCGAGAGATTGCTGAGAGGCAGATTATTCTGCATCCGCTATCTCACTTTTCCTTTGTGACTGGTGTAGAGAGCCCCTTCTCTGGAGGTTAATTTCACCATATTTACAACACCTTGAACCTTGGGGAGGGAACATTTAATAAGAGGGGTTTTTAATGAGGGAGGGAGTCAAAATTGGAAAAATTACGACTAAAATAGAGGGTTTTTCTAAAACATAGTACTCAACGTATACACTAGATGACACCACGGGCTTTTTCATAAAGGGGGAGGAGTTTCTCATAAGGGTTTTTTTCAATAAACGGGGATGAATTAATTTTAATTAATTATTAGTTAATTATTAATTATGAATTCTGAATATTAATAAGGGGTGGTGACGTCATATCATGTGACCGCAAGTGGGCGTGGCCAGTGACGTCATAGGTGGAAACACTAGTGGGGGTATGCCAGAGTAGGACTAAACTACTTGCAACGAAGAAACTGCCCTGAAGATACCACATACACATCACCCTAGTTCAGTTAAGTGAATACTTCATTCACCCACAACAGAAATGGCACATGTAAAATTCACATGCTTACACAAAAAGTGAATGTTTGCAGGAAAAAGGACATTGCTGATTTGCATCTCATTCGAAATGAACGTTGTTGCAGAAAATGAAATTGTGACATTCACACCCTAATTCTTAAAAATGAATCATCATCATCATCCTCAAGCAGCCATGGGCTGCGGAGGTCCAACCAGACCAAGCAATTTAGTTCTCCAAGCAAGTCTATCCTGAGCTACATCTACTGCATCTGGCCACTGCATACCAATTCTAACAAGATCCTGTTTGACATTGTCTGCCCACCGCATCCTAGGTTTCCCCCTCTTTCTGAGGCCTTTAGAAACACTGTTCATAACCCTATTCGCCAATCTATAATTATTCATACGGGCAACATGGCAAAACCAACGGAGTCTCTCTCTGCAAAATATGCTGCTTAAAGGAGGTTGCAAACTCCTTTGCCTAATCCCATCAAAAAGTTGAACCACCTAATGCCCAAGATACTGCGTAAGTACTTGGAATCAAAAGTATCTAGTTTCCTGTTATCTTGTTTACAAAGTGTCCACGTTTCACTACCATAACTAATCCTAGAAAGAACCAAACTATTATACAGTCTAATTTTAGTCTTTAGGTGTATACGCCTATTTCTCCACACTCTCCATTGATTCTTAAACGTCCCAGCAGCAATCGCTATTCGTCTGTTAATCTCATGCCGCATATCACCATTATCTGTTACATAGCTCCCAAGGTAATTAAACTGTGACACTTGCTCAAGACTGCAACCATTCAGAAGAACTGAATCACAACTTGCCTGACAAATTTTCGTCACTTTAGCTTTCTATGTTTATAATCAAACTATACAACTATCAACTACCAGTTTCATCAACAGCTCGAATAAAAGAGTTCATCTCATCAATATCATTTACCAAAAGGGCTAAATCATCAGCATAATCTAAATCAGAAATTTTCGTATCTCCAGTCAATTTAATGCCAAAATCTTTCCCTTGAAGTGAATTTCGCATAACGTAATCAATAACCAAGCTGAAGAGAAAAGGAGACAAAATGCACCCTTGTCGAACCCCAGAATTAAAGCTAAACCAATTGCTACAAGCCTTAACAACTCTCACACACAATTCAGTGTTATTATAGAGAGCTTTCATTATGTTAACTAACTTATCTGGTATGCCATACGATCTCACAATCAACCACAAATTATGACGATTAACAGAGTCGAAAGCCTTTTTGAAATCAACAAAGCTAGCAACCAAAGGTTTCTGAAACACTAAACATTTCTCAAGAATCTGCCTAATTGAAAATATCTTATCCACACATCTCCTACCACTACTGAATCCACATTGCTCATCCCGCAATTAACTGCCAACCAGATCCTTAATTCTATTAAGCACAATCATGGAAAGAACTTTACCTGGAACAGAGAGTAGGCTGATACCCCTATAGTTATCACAAGAAGTGCGATCACCTTTTTTCAAAACAGGGATAACAATAGCTCTGGTAAAATCCTTAGGAACCATGCCTGTATCATAAAAGATATTCAGAATTTCAGTCATCCAACTGGTAACCGAAACATTCCCAGCTCTAATCATTTCCGTAGTAATTTCATCTACCCGTAGAGATTTATGTAAGTTTAGAAATAGCCAAAATAACTTCAGATTGTGTTACAGGGCCAACATTAAAACCACCAATGCATCTATCATCATTGCAAACAATGGGAATAGAAGTAACCACATTGTTTAGAATATCACTGAAATGCTCAGCCCACCTAGCCATGACAGACACCTTACCTTCTATAACCTTACCTTGTTTATCCTTCAATCCCTGTATACCTGTTCGTTTTCTACCACACAAAACATTAACTATCTGGTACAGCTCTCTGCTTGTGCTGTCTTACTGCTTCCTCGGCTTTGTCAGCCAAACCATCAAGGCAAAGATTCTTATCAGCAGCTAACTGATCTTTTACACATTTATTACGTTCTCTGTAATGCTTTCTATTAGGACTAGTATGGTATTGATTAAGGACATTCCTGCAGTTCTTTTTTTCCGACAAAAGCTCAAGTGCCTTATCACACAGATAATTCTGTCTCTTCTGCTCCTTTTTTCCTAAAAGAGCACTGATAGTGTCCAAAAAAGCCTGTTTAAAATGATCCCATTCCTCCTCAACTTCAAGTAATAAGCATGCCATAACTGTCATAATGATTATGTAACCTATCATGGTAAGCTTTGGCTATAACTGAGTCTTTCCGAGAGTCAGTATTAAACGTAAATTTTTAACCCTAGCACAACACTTTTTAGGTTTAAGTTGCTAGACACTTTTAACTAGGTAATGGTCAGATCCAATTTCAGCTCCCCTATATGACCTGGTATTCCTAACAGAACTAGCCCATTTGTTGTTAATTAATATATAATCAATCATATTCTTATACAGCCCATCAGGTGAAACCCATGTGTACTTATGTATGTTTCAGTGTTTGTAACAAGTGTTAGTTATTCTGAATCCATTGAGTTTACTTATCTGTCAGAGACGTTGCCCATTGTCATTGCAGCTACCAATACCAAAAGGGCCTATTACTCCTCCCCAAAGGTCAGAGTCAGTACCATCTTCGGCATTGAAGTCACCAAGAACAAGGGTAATATCTCCTTTCTTGAGGGGGCGGGGGTGGCTCAGTCGGTAGTGTGCCAGGCTTGTAATCTGTAGTTCCCAGGTTCGAGTCCCAGCTGGGTCAGCGTTGAGATTTATCTCCGCAAAATTCCCCGCCCTGCCCACGGTCAGTAAGGGACACCGATGGGCTTGGAAAGGCCGTCGTCCGTCGGATGGGACTTTAAGCCGTGGTCCCGTGTGCGGGAGAGCCATACCCTGTGCACGTTAAAGAACACGCTGGATGGCCTTGACGGGAGGCTACCATCTGTCTCCCAACAGCTGTTCCAGTGGATCCCCTCCCCCAACCTTCTCTGAGCCTTCGGGGGTACATGTGACCTGGCCTATTGTGTGCAAAAAAGTGCCGCTCAGAGGTAAAACAACCCAAATCCTTTCTTGACAGATTTCAAAATATCCTGAAGTTGTCCATAAAACCTATCCTTCTCATCCTCATTGCCATCCTCAGTGGGGGCATAACCGCAGAAAACATTCAAGTCTTTAACGCTTGTCTGAAATTTTCCTGTAAGAAACCTTTCATTAATGCACTCATATCCTAGAAGAACATCACTTGCATGTCTGCTGAGCAGCAGACCCACGCCTTGGTTATGCTTTCCATCCTCCCTTCCTGTAAAGAGAAATTTAAAGTTATTTTTAAGTATCTCACCTTTACTTGTCCATCTGGTCTCTTGCGAGCTGAGAATATCTAAACTATAATGGTGGACTTATTGTGTGAGAACATCAAGAGAAAAGCTCTGTGCAGAGTCCTCACATTCCAACTACCTATGGAGAGAAAATGGCTAGTGGGATGTTTAAAGAAACTATGTTTATTGAGAGAGGGAATGCCGACAATATCAAACAGCACCCTAATCGTAGACATGGGGCAAAGACCCGTTCCCCCCACCACTAAAGGCTGAATCCATCTACACTGGAAGACTTCCTCCAATGTAGAATTTGACGATGCCAATAGAAGGAAAGAGTTCAGGTGCCTGCGATGATTTCTGCTCAGGATTATCCACCAGCTGATAAACATATCCTGTGAATCTATTCACTTGGGGCTGTCAACCCACAAACAAACAGAAAACACAGTGGAAGATTTTCCCTCCACAGAAGCCCACCAGTGCAGCAGAATCAGGATCCATAATCAAGCTCAGAGCCATCTATCTGTCCAGTCTAGTGGGTTTATATGGTCAGCACCAGGACCCTGTGTGGTTGACCATTCCTCAGCAGGGTAGAAAAAAAAAGAAAATTAGCCATTGTTGTCCAGATCAGTAGGCCACACTAATCTCGCAGCTCTCCCCTTCCGTTCACTTCCACAAGAGAGTATCTCTTTTGAAAGGCACTAACGGTCTGCACCATGAGAAGGCGGGGTCGGACATTAGGTGTTAGGCCTGGCCGGTTCTATGCATCATCACAGGGTATTGGTGAATAGCTCTCCTTCCAGTGACTACCTAGCTACCATTTACAGACCTACTAGGTGGTGCTAAAAAAGTGTAGTTTAGCAGAGAACAAATTAGAATGACTTCGTTTAATCGTCAGCAAACAGTGCAGCAGCAACTTCTGTAACAACTTATCGTCGAGTGCTTCGTTTATCACTAACACCAATCCAATGTAATGGGCACTTCTAATCACTTTATGTTATACGCTGTTAGTCACGTTCAGAAAACACAGGAAAGAGATAAAATTCTCATTTTCTTAACTGTTTTAGTAAACGATATTACAATATATTACGATATGTTCAAGGACATAAAATTGCAACGCTTTGAAGTAAGCCTCGAACGTCGTTGAAACTGAGCAAAGTGCTAGGTCACAGTACAAGGTACTAATGATTAATTGCACAATCACCTGCTTCCCTATTAAGAGTGTGTTTAGGGCCCCCCCCCCCAAATATGGGATCTCAGTACAGGGTATGACCCCCGTTGGCTGTGATGGACGCAGCCAGAAATGGTGGCATCGATGCATAAAGGTTCCAGATAGTGCCTGAAGCATTTTCTAACATTCTTCCTCCAAATGGAGATGCAGGGTGTCCAGTGTGTGTGCTGGCTGTGGACGTTGACGGAAACGTCAACCCAGAACATCCCATATAGGCTCTTTAGGGGAGAAATCCGGGAAGGGTGTTGACATCCTGTATATATTGTTGGACAAAGCCTGACGTATGATAGGGTCCAGGATATGTCCAAGATGACGTATGAGAGGGGTTCCAGGAAAAGCACCAGGAAAGCTTCACTGGAAAGGTAAACAAGAGGGCACCAGAATATCGTCAATGTGTCATTGAGCTGTCAAAGTTTCCTGGAAAACATTGAGCTGTCAAAGTTTTCTGTAAAACACTAAAGGTGTTCTGGAGTCATAACTAATGGCACTACACAGCAAAAAGAGGGATGGGTTGGCACTGTGGTACTCCCAGATGTGTGCCGGATCTTGCCGCTGGCCACAGCGACCCCAATCCCTCATGCGACCATAATCTGCACCCAAACATAAGAGTGACTCATCAGAAAAGACGATGTGGTGCCATCCCCACGGACACAATCTCAATGCACAACAGAAAATATGCCTGTCGATGACTAACAGACTGAGGAAACCTGTGCAAGGAATCCCATACCTATAATTCAGCTTAACTGAAACGTTGTTAGATGGTCCATGTGGACACTGGTGCAGCATTGAAGGCATCACATTGTTTGGATTGCTGTAGATATCGCATAGGGGTCGGAGGTTGTTTGTCGGCGGATGAGATCTTCTCCTGGTGTGGTACGTCTGCAGAAACCTGAGACATGGTGACGTGAAGAGGTACCTATCCTCATCCACTGTTCTAAACAGTGAGTTACACTGCCCACTGGGCGACCGAGATGGTCGCCTATGCGACGAGCTATCTCATCATCCCAGTCTAAACACCCTATCTCATCCATCACCACGAATGGGCCTAGCTAGCTAACGTTCGTTGCCTTCGCATAGCTAAAGCACGTGGACTGTTTCATTTCCACTGACTTACAGGGGTTTATCAAAACAATGGAAACATGTACTGTTTGTGGATAACATTTTATTATTAAGCCGTAGACCCACCTCGGTCATCAGAACAGATACAATTCGACGTGGAATAGACTTATACAAGTCATGCACATACGGTAATGGAATGTGGGACCATTCTTCCTGTAAAATATAGCCAACTATGCCAGTAATGCGGGAGGTGGGAAGTGTGATCTGACCTTGTGCTCCAGATATTCCCACAAGGTTCAATAATATTAAGGTCTGGAGATTGAGATGGCCAAGGTAGCTGCTGAACATCACCCTCATGCTCTGCAAACCACAACTTGACACGGTTCGCACAATGTACAGGTGCATCATCCACTTGAACCAGAGACGGTCATTAGGGAACAATGCCCGCAAAGTTGGGTGCAGGTGGTCCCTAAGAATGGATTCGTACATTGCGGATGTGACACGATCCTGCAGAATAACTAATGGCCCTAAGGAATGCCATGATATGGCACCCCACAGCATCAGAGATCCACCTCCAAGCTTCGCAGTCGGAACCAAATAGTCGGGGTGGTACGCTTCTGCAGGTTTTCGCCAGACGTACACTCTACCAGTGGTGGGAAACAAAGTGTAGCACGAGTCATCAGACCAGATGACACGTTGCCAGTCTTTAGCATCCCAGTTATTATGCGCTTTGCACCACCTTACACGTTTTATTGCATTGATGTTGGTAATCAGATGTTTGTGGAATGCAGCAGGGCCATAAATACCGGCGTGATGAAGTTCCCGACGAACTGTTATGAATGAAACGGGATCATTCCAACTGGTGTTCAACTCTGCTGCTATTTGCGGAGCCGTGGTCTTGTGCTTCCGTTGTATAATTCTGGCAACTTCGAAAATATTGGTATTATGACATATTAGACAAAAACATATTCCCTTTAAATATCCTAAAGAAAAGGTTTAGATTAGCTGAGATGGATTTGTTTAGAAAATGCATGGTAATGACAAGACTGTGCGAATGAGAAATTAAATGACCGAGGAAGTAGTTGAAATGTATATCATGTACTTGAAAGGATTGAGGAGAAGATGATGGAGAAAGTGTATGGACATGTCCAGAAAATGGCAAAAATCCCGCTGAAGGTGAAATTCCCGCTGGAAAATCCTGTTGAATGGTGAAATTCTTGTTGGAAATATTGTTTAGGCAAGGGAATCGAAGTCTATAAATACCTTTTAGAGATCAATAGATTTTCAAGTGAACTAAAACTGAATACTTGCCCTTTTCCCGGCTTGCCCGGGAGTACCTGGAAGACCTCTAGGGCCTGGTGTTCCTTGTTCTCCTTTTCTTCCTCCTTCACCTTTTATTCCTGATTCTCCAGGAACGCCCTGATAGGGAAGAAAAGAAATATTTTTCTAATTCAATGCATACTTCAAGAAGAAAAGGGTTTTCGCTACCATTTAGTAGACCGTAATATCCAAATTATTATTATTACGCTTTAGATATATTATACAGTTGAATCCGGTTATTACAATCACGAATAATGTTATCAATCGGCTATTGTTATCATAAATCAGTCGGTTCCAAAACACTCTATGTAAATTTATTCACAAATAAGCCGCCTATTATAATCAAACTTCGGCTATTGTTATCATTTGTTTTAAATTACACTTGCGGGCAAATGACAAGAATTTTTAGAAAATTCGTAAATAAATCTTTTCTTCGAAACTTACTTTTAACCGAATTATATCCTTTATCTTTTAAATTGGTGCATGACAAGAATTCTTTGAAAATTACGTAAACGGATTTTTTGTTTAAATTTACTTTTACCTGAAGTAAAAAGTTTTCCCTTTATCTTTTCAATACATATCCGAGACCATTATTGCAGTGAGAGGGAATAAACACGTGCACATAAGTATCCTGTTGTGATTTCTCTAGTTTAATTTTGTGCTGTGTTGACTTAAGAAGACTTTATAAAGTGCTAAAGTGCTCTATAAAAGAACCCTTTGGATCATGGCAGAAGCAAAACGAAAGGGTAGAGATTTGTCTCTTCAAGAAAAGCAAAGAATTTTAGAGTGCTACGATAAGTTGCCTAAAATGAGTCAACGTATTGCGGCTGTACATTTAAAAATTTCACAACCACTCTTGTGTAAGATCTTAAAAACAAATCAGACATAGAAATTTCTTCACTTTCCAATACGAACATGAATCGGAAGAGAAAACGATCTGGGAAGGATAGTCAAGTTGAGTCAGCATTAAAAATTTAGTTTAGTAATGTTCATGAAAAGAATGCTTCGGTTAATGGACCTCCTATGCGTCGAAAAGCAGAACTTGCAAAAACTATGGGCAAACAAGATTTCATTGCAAATGATGAGTGGTTCAACAGGTTGAAAAAGTGAGAGAATATCGTGTATAAACGCCTTCATGGTGAAGAAAAAAGTGCCGATTTGTTAGCAGCTAATGAGTGGATAAAGACAGAATGGTCAAAGATTATTGCTGAATATTCACCCCAGGATATTTATAATGCAGATGAAACTGGACTCTATTTTCGTGCAATGCCTGAGCATACTTATTTGTTTAAAAATGAAACTGTTAAAGGATTTAAATTTTCGAAAGAGTGAGTGACAGTTCTTTGATGTGTTAATATGAAAGGTGAGAAGCGAGACCTTTATGGTGATTGGAAAAGTAAAAATCCTCAGTGTTTCAAAGGTGTCAAAAGTTTGCCTGTTGATTACTTTTCTAGTGCAAATGCTTGGATGACAAATGCCATTTTCAACAATTGGTTAATTAAGTGGGATCTTGAATTAAAGCGTCTTGCTAGTAGATAACTGCACGGCACACAAAAACATTTTGTCATTAAAGAACATCAAAGTGATCTTTTTATCTTCGAACATTATATCGTTAATTCAGCCATGTGACCAAAGCATCATACGAGCTTTTAAAGCTTATTACCGCAGGCAAATTCGTGCGCAAATTATAGCTGAACTTAACGAAATTCAAGATCAATCTGATGCAAGTGCAATTGTAAAAAATATTTTCCTACTTGATGCATTGCATTTGCTAGTAATGTCTTGGAAGCAAGTCTCAGAGAAAACTATCGAAAACTACTTCCGAAAAGATGGATTTCTACAATAAATACTGAAACTCCTACTTCCGAAGAATCCGATCATCTTTCAGCTGAAATTGTCGATCCCAGGCGGTATGTCTAAAGAAGAATTTAAAAATTGGTTGGATATTGATAGCAATATTGAAGTGGTGGCTACAATGACTGTATCGGAAATATGCCAAGCTGTTGCCGATGATAACTCCAAATTATCAGAAGAAAATGGACCTAAGCTATTTATAGAAGAAGAAATTTTAGGAACTCCTCCAACTTATGCCCAGATGCAAGAAGCTCTACGAATTCTTCTTCGTGGTGTGCAATATAGAGCAACAAACTTCCAAAAGCATTATGAGTATGAGAATTATATTCAGGAACTAATAGACGCAAACAAACGACAGACAACACTTGAATAGTTTTTAAAAAAAAGTTTATGCTGTTTCCAAAAAAAGTTGCTTATAAGAAATGTAGTATATTTAAATGTGTAAATATAACGAAGATAGAGAAATGTAGTATATTTAAATGTGTAAATATAATGTTGTATTAAGTGTACTGTTTGTGATAAATATATATTGAATAAATGTCATAATTGTTTGCAATAAATTGAGTTCAATAATAAAAAATTTTTATCCTCTGTTTAATGTTATCAGCAAGTTATTGTTATCAAAAAGCGCGTCCCAAAGTAATCAAAATAACCGGATTCAACTGTATATACATAAAAGGTGATGCAAAATAAACAGTATAAATTTTATAATGTAATAAAATGTAAATAAAATATTTACTCAAAATATACTTTCTCCATATATAAGGAACAAAATTTGTGTACATGACATGAAAAGCAAATCCGGGTGTTATAAAAGCTTACCCTAATTCTAAACTACTCGTTTCCTGTTGAGCAAACGTTCTGTTTATGTTTAAAGATCGTTTCGTAACAGGCCTATGGCACAGAGATAGCATATGACTCTTTCACATATGACAGAACAATCGCTATGTTAGAATTCGTACGATATCTCATTGATATGGCTAGGACTATAAATGTCCCCGAATCAGTGCTCTCAAGACATTAGGGCCGTTTCCAGCAGACAGGAGACATTAGCACTAGACAAATGGAAGGTGTTCCAAGAGTGAATACAGTGCAGAACGACTGATAGTTTGTGCTAACAACTCGATGTTATAGGACGAGGTCAGCCATACAACTCTCTGGAATTTACCATTCATATTTACCGAAGGCTTCATCAGCGAGGGATATGTCACACGATCGGCGATTTGCATTCCCTGCAGACCCTCCTACAGGAGGATCTGACTGGCGTTGCTGCAGATAACATCGTGACTGGAGCCCAGAACAATGGGCACATATGCTTTTCACCGACCAATCACTATTCAGATTGATTTTCGACTGATTTTCGATGTGTTTTGATCTGTAGAGAGCAGAAACTCATTCCAAACCTCTAACATCAGAGAACTATACCACTATGGTGGTAATGGTTTGTCTGGAGCTACATTATGACAAATGGACGCAAAGCAATCCACGCCTTTGCCGGTGGCACTCTGATTGGTAGGGACGATATAGTAAAATTTTACAGAATTTATTTATTCTGCTTGGCAAAAGTTAAGCGTAATAAACAATCTTCGTTTTCAGGGGCACTGTTTGCTCAAGTTTATTTTGATAGAAGATAAGTGGTAAGTAACCCACTCTTATATGACTCAGAAAGTCGATGAATTTAGCGAAAATGGGGATATTCTGGGGATGGAGTAACCAACCTATTTTTCGGACCAAAACCCTGTAGAACATTTGTGTGATGCGCTGAGGAGATGCTTAAGAGATCGTCAATACCCTCCAAGAACTCTCCATGAACTCCAATCTGCTGTGCGGGAAGAGTGGGATATTCTGCCACCATACTTCATTACCGCGTGGAAATAGTATGAGAAGCCGTGATGCTTGCATAGCCGTTCAACATCATCATACTCCGTATGAATCTCTCCGTTCTGCTGAAAAAGATCCCTTATCTATGAACATTCCTGCATTCATATGTAATGGATGTTATGCGATTGGTTTGCTCAATGTCTCACTGTTTTGTTGCCTAATATAAACAATACATTGTCACTCCAAATCTATCTAAGCATTTCATTATCGTGTTTTGGAGAACTTCCAGAATATTTATATTATGCTTAACAAAAGTTAAGCATCTATATACAAATTGATGTATATGATAGTTTTAATGGCATAAACTCAGCACTTGATTTACAGTCTTGTACAGATGATATCATTCTGCAGATAGTATATATACAGGGTGAATCTGAAAAAGTGGGCAAAACTTTACGGGGTGGTAGAACGCAGCTATACGAGCAATATTCGTCATAGAATGTATGGTCGGAACGCAAGCGGTGAGAAGTTAAAAGGTAGTTTTCCACTGTCACATTTAAAGAATGAACACAAGAAGGAGAGGAGATACTTCAGAAAACATTTTATTAACAGGAATGTAATTGAGGTACATGCTCAAAGAAATTGCTCAAAAGAGCTGCCGCCAGCTGTAATGCAGGCTTCACACCTGCGGGATAGGAACCGACGCACATTTGCGAAGACACCAGGCATTTCCCGAATAACGCCGGCAACAACGGCAATCCTGGCGACTAGATCCATATCGGTTTCAATGGGGCACTCGTAGATTAGGCTTTTCATATGGCCCCACAGGAATAGTTAGTATAACCAGCCATCCTCTCGGCAATCCACCGTAGAAATGCCGTTGGGTGCGAGGACCGACCCTTTTATACCATTTCCAACGCCACCTAGCGGCTCGCCGTTTGCGTTCCGCCCATACTTTCTATGACGAATATTGCTCGTATAGCTGCGTTCTACCACCCCGTAAAGTTTTGCCCACTTTTTCAGATTCGCCCTGTATATAGAATATTATGTGCTTCTTATATAGAAGCTTTAACGATTAATTCAGTTAATTATCGCAAAGAACGATTTTTTTCGGACAATTACGATATGAAATCCATTTAGTCCGGTTTATTATTAATGTAAATTTTTATAATGTTTATTTTATTTATGTCGGGGATATTTTTTAACTATGGAACAGTTTAAAGATACTCTTAATTATTCAATAATTTCAGCTGCCACTAATTTTGTCAAATGGTACAGTATTCTGAAGGAATAGTCTCTCCAGTTGAAAGCATCAATGATTCATTTGGTGTCAAGAACAGTCTTTTAAGTAGTTAAAATGAAGCTTTCCTTTAATGATCACAAAGTATAGCCAAATGATTTGCTCTAAAGTGAAATTTTATCTTCTTTTCTCATATACCTTTTTTTATGCATCCATTCATAAAGAACTAGTAAAGCTGGACTATCAGAAAAGACTGAAACCAATTTTTTCAGCCTATTTAATGGTTTATCCCACTACTTTCTCAGACGTATGTTAGTCTTTGTATCAAAATATTTCAAGGTTAAGCTTCTATTTCAATCCACGTTATTTAAATTTGTTGAATTTACACTCCATCTTCTACTTCTGCTGATACACTAGTGGGTCCTGTATGTTTATTTCTTATAGATTGTGTCTCCTTCGAAGAATGGATATTTGTTTAATTTTGTAACTATTAACCCGTCGAGCACCTAAGTCATTTCAGGTCAAAGACTACTTATTTTAATTTCTGATTTATGCAAAGGAAATGGTTCACGTAACAAAAATTTCAAACTTAAAATTGTTTGTCATCCGGAAACTCACATGAGTTCGTGTACTTTTTATCACACAGTGCAACCGTACTACGTGACGTAAATGTCGAAGTACTGCAAATTCTTAAATGAAATATTGCAGTTGATAGTTTAAAAAATGTTTCGTTTTCTTGTTTCTATAGGTATAGTTTCAATCATATTCTCGGTAATTTGATTGATATATGTTGATATCCTAATTCTATATAGCCTCTGCATATTACTTTCTAATGAAAAATGTAAATAAGAAGCAATTTTTAGAAACATTTTCTTGCTCAATTTTTCTCCCGTTTCTCATTTTCACGTGTAAATAACTTTGTTGAAATTTTCGAAGTAACAATCTTTAGCATATAAACCAAAGTAAATAAACTATTCTTATCAAAGAATTCCTTTAGCATGCATAGTTTGTAATATTAAGTAATGTAACTAACTAAAATACTAAAATAAGACACTTACTGGGGAACCCTTTGGTCCTGGAAGCCCAGGACTTCCAGAAAGTCCCGGAGGCCCTCGTGCACCTGGGAAACCTGGCGGTCCACCAGGTCCAGTTTCACCCTATAGGAATAGTATTAAAGAAATATGTTTTCAAAAATATTATTTTAAAGTTATCACTAAAGTAAAAAAAATGCTATATTTGCTTGTGAAAACTTTTTTATATTATTTTCTGTTTATGGATATATGTGGATATGATATTTTTAATTTGTTTAAAAATGAAGTTAGTGATATGATAGTTAGAAAACAGATATACGGATAATAAGTGTCACCATGTAAAAAGAGCGAAAATTAAAAATAGCCTATTAGATTTGGTGAGCTACAAGACTAAAGATTCGTGTAATATAGTGATCATTTGAGCGTTATATTAATAAAGGCATTATAAGAGAAAGCAAGTGGAGTGGGAAGTTATGTAACTGCAAGTCAGAAGTACTTCATACAAGTAAATTTAGAAGTTAAAAGTACCATTGTAAAACTTCCAAAATACTGTTATCTTTGTTCATGCGATTTCTACACTAGATGATAAAAACTTAAATGACCATAATATAGTCAATTTTTTTAAAAAAATCAATGGTGGATGAGTAAGATTTTTTACGAATGGTGGTTAATTAAAATGAGAATATAGTGTTGGCATTTTTAAACAGGCGATATTGGGTAAAAGTACTTGTTTTGAGATTTGAACAGGTACATTTAACGTAAGGGAAGGCTCCTAACACTGGTCCGGTTCCATTAATGGGCCTTGCAACTATATCTAATAATCATCAGTAGACTTCACTGCTGCAATGTAAATAAAGGAAAAGATAGATATAATCTTGTTTTCGTTGCGTTTGGAAGAATGCTATTTGAGAAATCGAATGAGGAAAAGTTCATGCGAAACTAATTTTGAAAAAATCAATCTCACTGTTCATATGTAATTAATACGTAATTTGCTCCAAATTAATAACCTAATTTGCCCCAAACAATGTGATAATGGCAACATGACCAATAAATTTCATGTATGTATATACAACTCATGATAACGTTAGCTGAAAATGTTGAGTTTCCAGTGAGTGGGATTCTAGCCCCCTTCTCCCAGTAATGCTACTAGCATTTTACTGGAAGAGATGAGTTCGAATCCCACTCATGGCAAAATTAGATTTTTTTCAGCTACCTATTTAATGAGTTTCATGTAAAGTTTTCATTCCATTGATGAGAAGAGCATAAATGGAACTAATTCTGTTGATAACTATTTCTTGTTCAATTATTTCTGTTCATAACTCCAGGTGTTAGTTATCAACGGAAAAACTGTTGCCGCCGTTTCAATAAATTATCAACACCTGTAGTGATCAACAGAAAAACTGTTGTAGCCGTTTTCCACATACAGCGTCTATGAATTTTAATAGAAATGACCGGTTCATTCGGTGCATCTTAAGATTAAAAATACATTTTGCTGTTTTACATTTGTTATTGTAGTTTCCAAATTGAACAATATTTTTTAAGTAAAAGGCAATAAAATATGAATGCTGAGATCGTGCACTGCATCATTTGGAAATGGGAACTTCGGTCTGAATCGAGCAACCGGCTAATATTCATCTACAAAACCGATCGACCAGAAAACCTTGACGTAATAATTATTATGCAGTTGAGGAAAAAATGCTCAACAAGGTAAAACCATTAAACAGGGTAAAACCAAAAACAAGGTAAAACCTTAAGTAACCATTTCATTCGGAAAGGTCTGTCGAAAGCAGACGCTATTAATAAAAAAATTTTGTAAATGGTTATTTTCATTCGGTGTATGGATCGCAATGTATGCAAGGAATAAAATGATTTTGTTCGCATTAATCTGCAGGCTGACAATGGGGACATCTCAGAAGCAATTAGTGTTATGCCCAGTTGAACAAGCCTCTCACAGACCTACACGTTCAGAAAATTTAGACTTTTGCATTTCATACATCCATACTCTAACAAAGGTTAAACGGATGGTAGGAAAGAAATGGAAAACTAATGGAGAAGTAACATATCTCTTCTGGCGAATATGGAGTTCTCAAAGAAAATGAAGCTCGTCATTTTAAAACTTTTACACCCTCTAAAGGTGGAAATTCGAACTAATTTATAATTCAGGAATGAAAATAGCAAGATTCCATCGTACCTCTTCAACCGAAAAGCAGTTTTCCTTTAAGTCTTAAAGTAAATAAAGCTATATTATCCCACACCCTTGGATTAAAAAGACAAATCGCTGCTGTTAATATTAGACCTTTTGATTATCATATTATTCTGCCAATATTTCAAATCTCTTGTTTAAATTTGGTATATTCAAACTTCTGAGCTTATGATGTGAAAATTAAAGCTTTTGAAGATTCGGAAAATGCGAATCCTAATGTTACTGATCTTCCCAAATATTAGAGAATTTCCATGTTATGTCAATGGGAATCTAACTTCAAGCTCTATAACTTCTAAAATGTGCATTAATTAAAATATGGCACTGAGGATAAATTAAAAATCAAAATTAAATCTTGGATCCGATTTCATCCAATTCTTTCAGTATTCAAAAAGTTATGGAAGCTAGAATATTAAACAAAAAATTATCATGTTTTTTTTAAAAATCGTTCAAAATTATCTAATATTGAAATAATCATTACTGAAATTTGTAAAATGTATTTTAATTTTATTAAATATTTAAGTTTTAATTAATTTTTGAGGTAAAGTTTTATGGCACATTTGTGAAATATTCCGGTTTCCTTACTGAACGAATATTTTGAAAATCGATATTTAAATAGATTAGATAGAGCTTTAAAGTTATTCAAATCTCATTTAGCATATAAATTCAGAATATTTCGGTAGGAATTTCATTAGTACGTATCTAACCCAAAATGTTATATTCATTTATCTCTGAAAACAAAAAAAGTTCCTTTTTTTTAATGTTTAGAGACTAAAGATGGAGAGACGAAGAAGGAAACATAGTTGCCCCTTGTATTCTCTTTTTTTTCCCTTTCAAATGAGTCACTATTATGTTTCATTATTAGTCCATATACGTTAAATATTTCTCGGAAAAACTCAGAAGAAGAAAAAATCAACAACTGAATATGAAACTGGTAAAAAATGCAAACAATTATCATTAAAGGATCCTGTCAGAATCTGAATAAAGATACGCTTCAGTGTATAAGGTTTAGGAAAATTCCTGAGAGTGTATTATGTAGTGAGTTCAACTACTAAAAGTAATTAATTAAAAAGCTATGACCTAATTTATTTCGGTAATCTTACGAACTTTAGTAGTCGTTTCCTATGTGTTATTCAAATGAGGAAGAAAAATCATTAAAGGTATAAAGTAATTAATTAATCGATTACCGGTGATCCTTTTTCTCCTGGGGCACCGTCCTTTCCTGGAGATCCCTGAAATGGAATGAAACAATTTCAATAGACTGGATCCGAATGTTCATATCAATATTTCGAAATCATTAAACAATTTTCATTTCTTTTATTTTCATTTTGTTAATAATATAAGTAGTCACAACTTAAATTACTAATAATTACATATTTTGGACTAATATTTAGCTTTGTGAATTAAAAATTATCTGTAAATGTACATTATTTATAGATCATATATATGAACAAGATATAGATTTTATATTATATTATTTAAATCATTATCTTAATACGAAACCTTACATTTGCAGTTACCTTAGCATTCTTCAGCATTTGTATTATATATTATTTATCCATGTATTGCCTCGAAAATGGGAGAGTATGGTCGTCAATTAAAGGTGAATTTGAACAAAATGTATTATCCAATTTATGTGAATGGAGAATTAGCGAAGTAGACGAGAGACGAATCCGTAGCAAGAAAATTATTTTTGCTCTGCGAAATGCGTTTTTAGTTTGCAAGTGCAATAGAGTCGTCTGTTGGAATTATGGAAATTTTTACTCGCACTAATTAAACATTCTAGCAAAACTCATGGCCTAAGGGTACGTAATAAGCACAGCTACAGAAAGAAGAAACTCCGAGTGATTTCAGTTAAGAACGATCATCGTACATAGTTGAGCCAAAATAATATGAAATGCATTATTAATATGATTTATAAATTTTAAAAAATGCACCTTAATATAATTGTATTAGACATTAGAAAATAGCGTAATGTAAACGAAGAGAATAGCGACTTTTTTTCCGCAGATAAAAATCTCCACCCATTGAGAATAATATTTTTTTTAATCAAATCGTAAAATAAATACTAGCTGGTTGTAACCAGTTCAAATTGCTCATGAATAAGGTGCTTCAAAATATATAATTATGAATGTTCTAGTTATTCTACATTTAGAGCAGGACCATCTCGGGCATGACTACCGGGAGGTCATCATTCAATTCAGCAATCCTACTCAACGTGTATCAGTGGCCAAACTGTAGGTACCAGACCTGAGTCTTTACAACCACCTTTGATATTTTGTCGGATTTAGAGTCTTGAGGTTGTCTTGAATGTTTTTCATGGATGCAATTTCATTATTCCCTCTCTTAAATTCGTAAAGCATTATATGCGTATGTTTACCTGATGCCTCTATATTGTTTTTAACGTCTAAGGTGAACAGGGTACTATCAAAACCAGTACGCAGACTGATAAATTAATATCGATACAATGTGCACAGAAATGCGTCACAACACGTATAAACATGCAAGCAGAAACACAAATAAAGTATGATGATATACGAAAAAAAGGGCATAACTTAAGGCCATCGCTTCTAAAGAACACAAAATGGACAATTGTCGTTAACACAAGTTTCTATTAAAATTGATCATAGGAATTTCGACAAACGATAGTAGAATAAAAAAAGCAATATTCAATAGTCGATACTAGATATCTTTTCAAAGGTCGATATGCGATATGAGATAGAGTTGTACCGATGATATATCACACTAGAAATCAATCGGTGATTTGTAGTTTATCTCTCCGACCCCTATTTGACCACGAATGCGACTCTGAATCTGAAAATCCTTCTCATTTCTGAGTTCTACTGCCAGAAATAGCCTATTCCCCAATTTTAGTTCTCCAGCGCGGCTATATCGGGATTTGATCTTTGACCTCGAAGGACCCCTCGCATTTAAAATTTTGGCATAATCCCGGGAGTCCCCTGGCCGAGTGGTTAGCGCGCTTGGCTACTGATCTAAGGAACATGGGTTGTGTTGTTTTTCTGCTGAGGTCCCGCCATCCTAACAGACCTTCTACTTTGGCGTATAAATTGACAGGTTCCTGTGAGACCTCCCCCCTCAAGCAGCTATTTGCCACAGAGGTTTGTCTATTTTTATTTATCAAAATACCCCCAGGCACCAATTTTTAGCCCTCTACCAAACGTAGATTAATATTTTAACTTTGACCTTGAGAAACCAGTGCATCCAAAATTCAACCACATTTCCGAGATCTACGACCCAAAATTTTCCCAGAACCAAGCTTTAGCTCTCTAGCATTCGAAATTTCTTAACATATACGACATATACAACCAGAAACACTCCAAGACTCCAATTTTCGTCACTCATAGATTGTGGTTTAACCTCTAAGTCTTCTAGCTAATATAAATAAGAAGGCCCTGTAAACCCTTATTTATATTAGCTAGCAATCCTTTGTAGGGTAAAACACATGTTCCTTTCAGCAAATTTATATTAGCTAGTAATCCTTCTCAATTTGATCTTTAAGGACAAGTCGGAGGTCAAATTTCTGAATTTCACTGAGATCTATTATCTGAATTATCCCTAGCTGCAAATTTTCAAAGCTCTATCATTTCTGCATCATAGTTAGAATTAGTGTGATCTATTGTCATCAGCTGTTCGTTAATCAGTCACAATCATCATATTGTGTAATAGACATAATTCGGGGCGGGTGGCCATTTATGACATCATCGGTTGCAGAAATTGGCAGTTTCCGCGTGGTTCAGCGCCTTACTTTAGAGATCGGTTCCAAATTTGGTAGGGTGGTTCCACTTAGTTGTAACTTTCTTGTGGTGACAGATTGGATTCCTAGCTGCCGTGGATTGGGAGTGATCCTTCGAAAAGCGTCCGAGATTTATAGGTCACTGCTTTTCCTACCTTGTGAATGGAGCAGTGGATGAATCAAGTCATCGATCGAGATACGTTTGGCCCTAAATTTTTGGTAGGAATTGTGATCGGTGAATGCCTGTGAATGAACTTATCGAAGAGTTATCGATACGTTTCGCGTTAAACGTTTGGCGTGAGTATAACTACTCCATATATATTAGATGACAAGCAAACAACACTGAACTTTGGATCACGAAACTTACTTCTCAGGTTTGTTTCCCTCATCAGGTTTTTAACATGGAAACTGAAATTAACTGGGAAATCTTCTTGAAAATGTCATTGGGCATTAGTAAGAAATTTCTCTACACAATTCAGTCATCGATTTGTAAATGATTTAAATCTAGTAACAAAATTATCCGCAGAATATTTTCCCGAATAATTGATTTTTTGCAAAACAATAAACTAAACTATACATAATACGATTTTTCCTGATTTCTCACTTGTCTAATGAAATTCCAAATATCATTTCTTGATTTGCAGAATTGAAAGAGAACCCATCTGCAATTTGTTAAAATTCCTACCAATTCCGTATTTAAAAAGCATTTAAGCTACAATACATTGTCTAAATACCTTCGATGCTTTAAATTTTAAATTCTTCCAATGTTTTCCTCAAAGAGTGAAAGTTTTTTGGTTATCCTGTACTTTTCTATTTAATGCTCCCAATTAGAGCCAGTTCATATTTTATTTGCACTGATTCCTTTTTAATAATAAAGGGAATTAAAACTAAACAAAATGTAAGGTGAATTTTGTTCTACTTTCTATTTCATTACTTTTAAAAATAACTTTGATTAACTCACCATCGGACCAGTTTCTCCTGGAATTCCCGGCTTCCCTGGTTCTCCTCTTGGTCCTTGTAATCCTTGGCTACCTTTGGGTCCATGAGGTCCAGCATCACCCTGAGAAAAACGAAATGCAACAAAGGTTGCCATTAGGAAGGATTCTTCTGGTTACCTTATTTCTTTTGGTTATTAATGAAATTTTGGCACTACAATTACGACATGAAAAATGATGTACAGTGGCTCAAAAAAGTATCCGAACACCATGGTTGATTACAGAATTCAGAAAAAATATCTGGCAACGATTTTTTTAGAAATTAGTGATCTGGCAACTTCGTGTCACGTAACTCGAAGGTTGCCAGATCACTAATTTCTAAAATAAATCGTTGCCAGATATTTTTTCTGAATTCTGTAATCAACCAAGATGTTCGGATACTTTTTTGAGCGACTGTACCTGACTGAGTTCTCAGCTAACATCACTTGTAGTTTGGATGCATATTTTTATCTGCTTAATTGTTGCTTGTTAATTTTAATTCACTGATAAATCCAGTGAATGAAAATCAGTGCCTGAAAATCAGGAAATTTCCAAGGGTGAAAAACGCAGACTCAATCGTAACCAAGAATATCAGAGAAGAAATCCAATTACAACCTTAATTGGTGATTAGAAATGCTCTCCTGGATCGGTTTAAATATGATATATATATTTTCCGATACCCATTGGACCACGGGATTTACTGGGGATTAATACTGATATTAATGAGGATTGAGACATCGCTCTCTTACTACGTGCTTACTTGACTGGAGAAATTGTATGAACCTGGAGATTTATACTTCAAATCTAGGATGAGATATTAATACTTTTCACTCTTACTAACTTCGTGTACAATATTCGAGTTAAGTAACAGTTCTTCACTGAATATTTTTAAATATGCATTATATTCTGTAATTATTAAAAGATTCTTAAATTATTTTATTGACTATCAGAGAAGAAAACCATAAAAGAAATTTTCAAAGTGAACAAACAGGTAAGTATTTAAAGTGTTGCATGATAAAAGAATAAGTGAGTTCGGAATAAATTTAATATAAATTCATTACAATCAAGAAAGTATTGCGATTAATTTTTGTAATTAATTTATTCAGAAAAAAGTGGAATTTAACTGAACTAAACGAAAATTTCTCTTCTAAAACTGTAATTTAATTGATGCAATTATAACTGAATTATAATCAGATTACTTCCTCCCTTTCCCCATCCCTCTCCCCACTTCAGTTTGACACCATTTTGACATTTACAGGTAAAGGACGATGGAAGGTTTTAGATTTTTCAATATTAATTGAATACCTCTATAGACATTTCCTCAACAATATTCTGGCAAATTAGGTGAGCGACATTTGTTTCACAACCTTTTGTTTTTTAAATTCCCTTTGGCTCTGTGGCTGTAAAAAAATTGCAAGGCAGGGTAGTTTACTATAACGTTATTTTAGGGGAGCAATTTATCCTTTTCGTAAAACTTTCATTCAACCTAATATTTTACTAAAATTTTAGTTTCATCAGAAATCCTATAACCAAAAGATTTTTTTCCGTGCCACGTAAACGAAATATAATAGATTCATACCTCAGTTTATGAGAATCTGAGAAATTTTTCCGTAATGTTTTTAATTCCAGATACTTACTCAACATCTTGAATATTAGATGATTTGTTTGGGTAAATAATAATTTAGACGAAGGGGGCAGAAAGTGTCGTTAAGCAGAATTTAAAAAGAGGTAAATTGTGTTGGATGTCCGTATGCAAATTTTGAACAATAATGCTGAAATCTTCAGAAAATGATTCAGATCTACATAGAATTAAATAATGGACAATGTTAAACTGGATCTTATAGAAATTGACCGAAAGTTATCAAGCAGTAGCTATTGCTGAGGGTAAACATGTTTGGAATTGAATTCAAAGAAACTCAACAAATGAATATTCCTATATAGATAATTACTATGCAGACTCATTCAGTCACAAGTTAAATATGTATATATTTTTTTCTTTTTTTTTTATAAGAAATCAAACATATCAATTTCTTTTAGATATGAAATTAAAAGCTTGTAGAACTTTCTTTTCAGATTTTTGTTTTCAGGTTCCAAAATGGTTTTAAATGAGAACATGTTAACATTATAATTCTTTAAGTTGGAGAAGTATTTTTCTCTTTCTGTTTTATATTTTTTGCAATGAAATATTAAATGTTCAATAGTTTCATATTAATCACATATTGTGCAGTTAGGAGAGTTTGCTTTTTTCAAGTGAAATAAAAATGGTTTTGTTATTGCAGCATTTACTTTTATTCTTAGTATAATAGTGTTCTCTTTTTTGCTCAATCCATAGTTTTTAAAGGTTGTAATTTTATTTGAAATCCATGTTTGGAAAATTATATGGTATTCCCAAGTCAGAGTCTGTGACTGCTTGAAGATTATCTATAGCTCTATGCACGTATATAAAAACGATGGAGGGCAGGAACAATAGAATTAACAATTAATTAGCAAAGTCGCGTTTAGAAATTAAACATTTACATAGAATTATATTTTAAAAGCTTTAAATATACACCTATCCCTCGATTTACACGGTACTCAGTTCACACAATTTTGGCTTTGCACGGTCAAAAAATGCAACCAGTTTCGATTCTTTAAACTGACTGAGACGTACATAGAAGGGAAATCTCAGTGAGTACCGTGTAAATCGAAACTGGTTGCATTTTTTGACCGTGCAAAGCCAAAATTGTGTGAACTGAGTACCGTGTAAATCGAGGGATAGGTGTACCTGTAACATTTCAAAAATAAATGGTCTGAATACTTTAAACCTCGATTTGAATAAAATTGCAGAAAATAAAAAAAACATTCATTTTTTTTGCGCAAAATGAAATGAGATCCTATTATGAGTATGTTTGCTATAACTGAAGAAAAAATGGTTTAAACAGATATTAGTCAACAGAAGAGAAATTAATACGCATTTATATGTTTCAAAATTATATTGCATAGCTATCAAAAGTATGCAATATGTTTATTACACTCCTTTTTACTCATCAATGGGAATGATTCTCAAAAGAAGATATATACTATTTTTGCTTTATATAGCTTGTTTTGTGATTAAAACCATTTATTCTTACCTTTGATCCTGGAGATCCTGGGAAGCCTGGAGGACCTGGTCTGCCAATAGGACCCTGGAAATAAAATTAAAGAGAATATAATTTTTTTTTTCAGTATGATAGTCAGGGCCGCTTCCAGGAGGGGAAGGAGTCGATTTTTCCATCGAGTCTCACGGAGAGAAGGGGCCTAAAATTATCCAGAGAGTTTGAAATAAGGACTATTGCATCGATTCAAGTGGAAGGCCCCCTCAGTGGTGTCATCCAACGGATTCACATTGGTTATTAAAAAGTTGTTAATGCAGAACAGGGTTGTTAAAAATAATAGAAAAATATTAATTTAAAATAGTGGTAAGGTATAATATAATTAATGATAATAAAACAAAATGGAGAATCGTTATGGATGCTCCATCATATACGAACTCTTAAAATAGGTGATTTTAGGTATATGTCTCTCATATGGTTGCAGAGTGAAAAGTATGCTGACATCGCTGTCGACCATAGGGTCATAGGGAATAACTGAAAGGGGCAATTACCGTAATTTAGGCTGTCTGTAATAGCAATTTCCGAACAAAAGTGTTTGTCATTAAATACCCAGTGCCTGTTACGTCCATGAAATAAAATATATGAAATAGCAATGAGTCAGCTATAAATAATACTATAATATAAAATGAATAATAAGTAAGAGTAAATATAATAGTAAAATGAAAATTACAGTTGAATAGAACCGGTTGTTTATAAAATAGGACTGACACCACCAGGTAACGCCTGATCATAAATTTTGTCCCTGGGCTCATGGAAGCTGGCTGAGGCCCTCGTGAATTTAACAGATTATTCTTATCACAAAGAGTTATTATAATAGAATTTCATGTTCTTAAGTATTTATATTTTAATCGAACACATTTTGTATTTAGTTTATTTAACATCAATAATTTCCTTGTTATCAAATATGTGTATCAAATTTAACATAAAAGTTAATTTCTTGAATTAAGAAAAACGCAAAGATTTCGGATTAAGTTTTAAAAGAGTTATTACTGATGTTGAGCTATCAGTTGTATTAATCCTTAGTTTGTATGTTTCAGTTAGTGTCAACCCACACCTAATCTATTTTGCTACTACTACAGTGGTCGGTATCAGTAAAGGTTTTAAGTGATAGCTAAAAGGATCATATTTGCTACAACAGCAATATTTCTTTTATCAATCCTGATACCTCGTAATCCACATACTTAAAGTGTAAGCAACAAAACCTAACGAAGAAAAGAATTCCTTGTTTTCTCTTTGCTAAAATAATTTTTTTCAAAGAAAGATAATGTAACCCTTAACACCTTTGATGGGATTATAATTAAAGTCACACTGTCTCTCAGACATTCCTTGAATTTTGATTTTAGCTTATTTGTTGAAAGAAAAAGAATCATGTCGATCAAGGTCTCAGTATCTATATCAGTGGTTCCCAACCCATGGGTCGCGAAGGATTTTCTGTGGGGTCGCCGGGTAGTGGTGAGCTATGAATTTTTAAAAAAGGAAAATAAAAAATCGAGTCCTGCACAGAGATTTGTTTCTGTAAACGTGTAACGAACGATCTTTCGTTCGTCGTGTTAGCTTGTTGTGAGGTCCAGGTTCATGCGCAGTTCGGTGATTGGCTCTACGAAATGCGAAAAAAAAGAATAAACAGAATAATGTAGAGAATGACATGAGGTTGGTATTAACGAAAACTCAACCGCGAATTTTTAAGCTTGTTAATGAGTTACAATTACAATCATCGCATTAAATATGTCGTAAGTTAACATTATTTTGAATTATATTATACTGAAAAATCTATTTTTGATGTGTTTTCATTTACCCTATTAAAAAGCCTATTTTTAATATATCGGGATCGCGGGTCACTTTGCCTCTATAAAATGGGGTCGCGACTCGGAAAAGGGTGGGAACCGCTGATCTATATAATAAAAGGTGTCTCTCTGTCTGTGTGTCTGTCGGTGGCAGCCATAACTCATCGGGAAATCAACGTACAAACTCCAAATTTTCAGAGAACGTTTCTGGTTGTGGTCCGGATTGCAGTGCCAAATTTCAGGTCTAAGGTCAGAAAGGGGAGGCTTGATAGTACCAAAAATATTTACCATGCTATTCCTAAGGGAAACGAGAATCGCTGTCAAATTTATTGTTGCCATTTACTGCTCCTTAACTGTGAAAGTAAAAAATTAAAATAGCATTTAAATCTACTGCAGTTACCAGATTCCCCACAATTCCCAAGGCATTATTGATGCCTTCCATTGCAGCTAGGGACCTGATTTCCTAACCAAACATGGGGTTGGGCAGGGGGAACTCGCGTACGAAATTTGGGACCTTTCGGTGAAGTACGTCGGGAATTACAGAATGCCACAATCTGATGAAATAAATATCTCGATCGTTTGTCACGGGCTCTGAGAGCGCGCGCCGAGGCAGCAATGACCTTTGCAACACCGGGAAATTCTTCGTGTTCAAACTTTGATAAAATGTAGAGGGGGGGGGGATACTAAAATAACCTTTAGTGCAGGAAACAGCAGAATACGTAGATTAAAAGTGAGACACGAGCTGTCACAATTTGTGTAGAAACGAAGCCACGGGCCAAGTGAGAACTTGATTTTTAAACCAATTACCGGGCCACACGAGGGACATTGTCCAGGAAATTTCGACCGTGCTAACGAATATCACGGGAGCTGTAGGGCGGCAAAATCTGTGGTAACGGAAATAAAATCTCGATAGCTGACACAGAAACTAAGCCACGGACTATAAGGAGTGCTCGCTGACGTAACAATGATCCGGGCAAATTTCTTCCTGTTGAAAATCTGTGCTAAAGTGTCGTGGGGGTGCAGTGAAATTTCACCTTTAGTGCAGTGAAAATAATACCCATGCAGCGCCGGGTACTTTCAGCTAGTAACTAATAATTAGAGATATTGGGCATTACGCGAAGTTTAATGAAGGCAAAAAACTAAATTCAAATTAACTTATATATTGCAGTTTCATAGTAGAAACAAGCAGATAACAGAAATGAGAAGTTAATGCATAAAAAATAATGGGGGACTTCACACTGGTTTTCATTAATTATATAAATAGTCTTTTACCAAATTTCTTTCAGGCCTGCAGAAGAGTTGTTTTTTGGCAAGAACAACAATAACTGTGCAACAACTTGAATTCAACAAATTCAAATATATACCTTTATTATACACCGAAGAGCCAAAACATTATGATCAGAGCGTCTTTATGCAAATCGAAGCAACTGCAGGTAAACGACGGCGCATATGAAGGTCATGAAACGGTATAAATAATATTTGATTCAGACCTCTGTTAATCAGTATTATTCTTATTCTTAAGATGGGAAAGGCAGCGGATAAAGTGAGTTTGATAAAGGCCAAATTATAATGGCCAGACGACTGGGTCAGAGCATTTCCGATACTGCAAGGCTTATGGGGTGCTCATGGTCAGCCGTGGTTAGTATCTTCAAAAAGTGGTCTGGGGAGGGAAAAACCACGAACTGCTGGCAAGGTTTGAGCTGACCAGAGCTCATCAATGCTAGAGGCGAGCGAAGGCTATCCCATATGGTACCAGCCAACAGAAAGAACACTATATCACAACTCACCCATAATTTGAATGCTGGTAATGGGAGTAATGTGAAAATGGGGCTGCGTAGTCGCAGGCCGCTCTGAGAGCCCATGCTAACCTTGGTTCACCATCAAAAGCGCCTACAATGGGCACGTGAGCATCAAACTTGGACCTTGAATGATTGGAAGAAGGTCGTCTGCTCCGATGAATCTCGTTTCCTGTTGCATCATGTGGATGGCCCAGTATGTGTGCATCGTTTACCTGGGGAAGTGTTGGCACCAGGATGCATTGTTCGAGAATGATTCACGGAACAAGAGAAAGAGTTCCAGGTATTGCCCTGACCTCCAAATTTCCCAGACATCAATCCAATTGAGCATCTGTGGTTTGTGTTGAAACAGTATATCCGATCTGCGGCGGCTCAACCACTACATCTTGTAATGTCCATGCCTTGCCGGGTAAGAGCTGTTTTGGCAGCATGTTTAGGATCAACATCATAATAAGGCAGCTGGTCATAATGTTTTGGGTTTTCGGTATATGAATATGTCTCTCATGTCGTTGCAGAGTAACCTGAGAGTCTTGGATGAAACGCAGTTTTTATAGTTAGTGACGAAACTATGTCGTCAAGGAGCCCTGATGTAAAATATTCGAGTGAGCCCCTATCATATTTTATAACATGGGGGGGGGGTCTCAGCTCCGAAAGACCAGCAGCATCATTGGGTCCCGGTGCGTTTCATCACCTGTACTTATAGCGAAAGATGTACTGTGT
Organism: Ryuthela nishihirai; assembly: GCA_038380435.1. Lineage (NCBI taxonomy): Eukaryota > Metazoa > Arthropoda > Arachnida > Araneae > Heptathelidae > Ryuthela > Ryuthela nishihirai. The sequence continues at coordinate 43,510,935 of JAWZYU010000032.1, forward strand.
TCAAATTTTGTAAAGACAACTATGCGCTTTGTAATGCGTCTAAAAATGGCGATTTATTTTTTATGTTTTTTGTCGTACGTCAAATGATGCAATCCTAATATTATTGCAAAAATTATAAATCGCAGAACAGGCTGTTAAAAATTAATAGAAAAATATTAATTTAAAATAGTATAACCAAAACAGTTTGCAAAATTACATGAAACAATTAGGAAGACATTTATTGTTCTACACTACAATAGCTGAGAAAACGTTTCATTGAAGTATTGCAAAGTTCATAGGCGACTAATAATCTTATTTTAACAATTAAAACCTTACGAGAATTCTCATGTTATGACAATTCCTTCAAACATGAGCATGACTGCCACCTATATCTTGCTCTGAAAAGCATCATATCCAGTATTATAACTAATAGAGTGAGAATAGAATTTGCTTACCGGAGGCCCAGGAGGTCCAGGAAGACCGTCAATTCCTCGCAGTCCCTGAAATTAAAAGAAGCTTGGTTAAATATGAGGAAAGTTAACTAATTTCAGGCATTTACTCTAAACTTCAGAACATTTTTTCAAATCAAGTAAGAAAACTTCTAACCAAATTTCAACGGAAGTTTTATTGTGTTGTAGATCACATTACCGTTGTTACCAAATAATTCGAAAGAGCTTTGTGTGTTAAAATTGATGTCGAATAACATGAGTGGAATGGTATTAGAATGATCTGAACTGCAAAATCTGATATTAACTGCTTAATTTTCTTTCTTTCTTCCCTCCTTTTGTTCAACGATGTCCAGGCCTGGTGTATCAAGGTGACCTTGGCTCAGGCCACTGAAAAATTTCTTTTTTTACCTTGTTATAAAAGCTTCAACGTTTTCTTCATGTAGAAAATGTAGAACAATAATAGCTTAATCCTGGAAATCAAATTTTACATTTCAAGTTAGAGTAATAAAAAGAGCCTCCGCGATTTTAAATAACATTTCTGAACAGAATAAATACATTCTTTCTGTTTTTTCAGATATGAAAAACAAACGGCGATTACTCTGCATCCAGTACTTTTGTTTAAAACAGTACTTTTAAATGAAACTTGAATGAGCTTTAAAAAATGAATGAGCTTTAAAACAGTACTTTTTAAAACAGTACTTTTGTCTAAAGAAAACACAAAGGAAGGAGATAACCTATAAGCTTTTGGCTTCTCATAACATAAAGAACTCATTCAAAGAACATGCCATTGCTTTAGCAGTCAGGTTCTCTAATCGTTACACCAGTTAGGGATGTCAGTTAGTCTTATGAACATAATCTAAATATTGTGTTGCAGATCGCATTACTGTTGTTACCAAATCATTCGAATGAGCTTTACGTGTTAAAATCATGTCTCATAATTTGAATGGAATGGTATTAGAATGATCTGAACTACATTCTACAAGATTAAAGTTTCTAAAAGCTTTTTCCTTCGTTAATACTGCTAATGGTAAAAAAAGATACATTTGAAAGAAATAATTTTTAAATTTACATTGTAGTTTCTTTCAAAAACAATTTAACCGTTTATTTAAATCCATCAAATAATTTTAAACTGGAGCAAAGATATTTCGAAAACGAAATAAATTAAAATAATAAAAGGAAGCAAACGTTATTTGAAAACCGCAAAATAGTGGAAAACCACGAAAGGAAGAAAGAGAAAAATATTCAGACAAAAACAGAAACTTTGTAATGATGAGTTGTATTGATGAATAATAATTATTTATTTACATTTCACCGTAGAATAAACATAAGGCAATAAGTGTACTTGTGATTAAAAGTTTGCCTCTAGCAGTTTATCATGCTGAGACATGATGCATATGTGAACAACGTTCTGATTTTTAGGTAATTCATTCCAATAGCCTAATTTTCTAAAATTTCGCAAAATAGCGTGAAGAGAAATAATATTTAGTGTATACAGGACAGTGATTGTTGAAACTGTTTTACCAGCATGGTCCTTTCTAAAGAGGTTCGAAATATGAACTTTGTACCCCAGAAATGCTTTTTTCTTTTATCCCAGATTTTTTTTCCATTCATTCATAATTGCCTTTATTTTCCATAACCTTTTTAGTACAAAATCAATTCCCACGAAGCTAAAACGTTGTTCGCAGGAATCCAAATACAGTATAAAATAAACGGTTATAATATTATAAAATAAACACAATGTTACTCTTAAAAGATAACTACAAAATTCTGAAAAATCAAAAATTAAATTTCGGGGTTTTCCTAAACAAATTGCATTTTGAGAAAGTCGCCTAGAAGTACTACGGTAAGCCATACCCATCATCTCATTTTTCAAGTTTCCGAAAATACACTAGTCAAACCAATTACGGAATAATGCGATGTCGACATATTTCGCAGGCGAATTGGAATGCTGTCAATGTGAATGTCATGATCAGCGTCTAAGTAAAGACGTGGTATGCTGCCAAATATTGCAGGGAATATGCAAAATATCGTTAGTGACTATTATTTTATGCGCATGACTTAACAGAAAGTCCAGTACAAATACAGCATTAGATAATTCCTCCATAATTCACTGTGAATGAGAATATTTGGGTTTTTATCATTGGTTGAAAGCTAATGTTGTCATCTCAGGGTGTTTTGACGGAATCTATAGCTTGAAAACTGGTTAAACAAATCAGGCTTTTTCACAGGACTTCCGAGCGTCACACAGAGTCATAAACAGATTGTGCAATAATTTTCAAGAAGCAGGAACAGTTCAAAGAAGGCCAGGTCAAGGTCGTCCACTATCAAAGACACCACAAGAGATGACCGTTATTTGTCTTTGATGGTCTGTCGAAATCGCCGACTGAATGCTACGGTACTTCAATGTGTGTTCACTAGAGCCACATGAAAGTGCGTATCCACGCAAACAACGCATAGTTGCTTTCACTATGCAGGGCTTAAAACTCAGCGACCGATGGCATCCATTCCTCTAATCCCATGCCACCGTAGCGCCTGCAGAGAATGGGCTGCAGAACACTCTGATTGGAGCAGTGGCGATCCGTTCTAAATAGTTACGAGTCGCGTTTCACCTTGCAGCCTGATAATCGACGAGTCCTGATCTGGCGTGAACATAGAACACACGACAGGCACTCTTTTGTTCAGGAACGGCATCATTTCGGCGGAGGTGGAGTTGTTGCTTGGGGAAGCATCAGTATTAGCGGCTGTACATACCTCTACATCATCAGGAATGAATCTATGGCAGTAATAAGGTGCAGAAATGAGGTTTTGCAACCCACTGTTCTTCCCCAATCGGAGATTCATTCATCTTCATGGACGATAACGCTCACCTTCATATACCCAGCTAGTTATCTCTACACTTCATGAGGATGCCATTATTCACATGGATTCGCCTCATGCTCTCCTAACCCTAACTTTAACCTTGGAATTTAAATGGCAGACGAGTTGCAGACCATCAAACATCTCCTATGCCCTCGAGGAGGAGTTGTTAAAGATCTTTCCTATTGCCTTTTGTTCATCCTTGCATCGCAAGTTGCTGTCTTTCATTTAAAGTGCAATGCATTTGCAATTAAATTTCGTTTTGTTTACTTTTTTGTTATGATTCATTTTAGTGTTGATTGACAATCATGTTTTAAATCCAAACTCATTAACTACACATCTGTTCACGTTCGATATCTCATTATCCCTTAATTCTTTTGAGTAATATAGCAAAGATTGACTGAGAGTAACGTCATAGAACTATCTGGAGAGTCTTAGAAACCATGAAATCAACCGGAAATGGTGTCATCAAAGCCCCCTTCCATTTATTTTATCCCCTCATCCTTCTCCTTGCTTTTAACTATTTTCCCTTTTTAGAAACTTTCAGAAATTCCGTTGGTATGATGCAATCGATATTCATATGATATCAAAAAATCCTTTCTAGGCACTGACATCATCATAATTAAAAAGCGTAAATTGATGCAATCGCTTGTCTGGATTGACTCAGTACTTACTTCTAGTGTATTGCATTTGGTTTGTACAAAATATATTTGTTACTGGTACTGTTAATTTATGCAAATAAGCTTAATAATACATCCATTAGGCCTACAACTTGAAATTCATAACAATATCAATAGGCACGTGATAGGAGTAGCTCCTCGTGGATAAATTAGAGACAATTCTCTAAGTGTTAATCAATATCCATATATTTTGCAGGTAACTTGAAAATCTTGTGAGTAAACAAAGAGATTTCTTAGCGAAAACAAAGGAAATAAAAATACAATAAGTAAAAGATAGTTAAGATTAAATTTAATGGTAAAGAAAATAAAGTAATTAAAATAAATAAATAATTAAATAATAGTTAGTGATAACATACACTGTAATATCCTGTGTAGCCTACTCAATACAACAGAGACCGTTTATTTATCTCAGTCCGATTTCCCGAGTGCCTTAATTGATCAAGTATCGTGATATAATTAAAAAAAGATATGACCAAAAAAAGAACACCACAGAAGCCCATTGATGTTCTGCCGAATTGTGGAAATTGGCTGCTCTATCCGTTCTTGGCCTATTGCTATACCGTACTTCCATTGATACTGGAAATAGTTTGTTCACTTCCTCGCTTTACACATTGGCACTGATGGACAACTCTCTGACCAGTTTGTGCTACGTGCAGGCACAGTTGTATATTTTAGTTATTAAAAATAGACCCTGAATGAAACGAATATATATTACCTTTAATATTTTTATACTTAAAATTAAAACATACATACCAATATTTGCAACTATCTACGAGTTTCAACACCTTGCTTGGTGTTTTTAATACTAAGTCAACTAAGATACTCAATTATTCGGACTCAGATAAACCAACTATCTCTTGTAATATTGGAAGAGGCTAACAGGATAATACAGTGTATAGTAACTTAAAATGAAACTGTTTTGAAAATGAATCAACGTGTGTACATGATGCTTTTATTAATCCAGATGATATTGAAATAGGTCCTTTCTTAAAATTACTTTACGAAAATGTTCCGAAGGTGTTACACTCGCGAGAAGAAATATCCAAGTTTCAGGAAGCTGAATTTGAGACATTCATTCAAATTACCCTTTCAGCTTTCGTAGACTGAGACATTTACTAAAATACCCCTGTTTTAATCAATTGAAATCTGGTCACCTTATCTGTAACTAAGAAAAATAAACACGGATATTAAGAATGTAAATGAAAGAGTTGGCAACATAGTAAACAAAAAGAAATATTACTTACAGGTGGGCCAGGTGGACCTTCTCTTCCTCTTTCGCCTCGTGGCCCTGGAGGGCCCTACAGATAAACATAAATTAAATTGATTTTATTTTGATTTTTGGAGGGATCTTACTTTAGCTTTATTTTAGCCATTTGAAAATTCTACTATTTTTAGTACAAATCTAAAATAAAAAAAATAATGTCACTTTCATATCTCACTAGGACTTGAAATTATATATATTATATATATTATATTTCCGCTACTACTCTCCACAGAGATATTACATTTTCTACATATTTCAAAGTTTTGCGCAAGGTAACATTTTCATTTTGCATAATTTTACATGTATAAAGGTAAAATATATTTACATATTCCTTTTGTGTTTCCATATTATTACATGTTTCGTATCACTGCAGAGGGCAAGGGGAACAGTCCCCCCCCCCCCGAAACCAAAAATGCTTGCATAGTTCGAAGGAGATTACTGACAGATGAACGAATGCGAAACGAAAATCTCAAGTCCTTCAACCACTCCTCTCGGAAATGAAATCCTGTCCCACTCTACCGTCTCGTGCACTTTCTTTTTACCATTCATCTTTTTATATATATTTATTTTGCAAAGTTCTCATCTGTTTACAATGTGGAGAGCTATTAAGATATCATAACCAAATTATCTTTTTGTCGTTGGTTCCTAAGATCCGGGAAAGGTCCTGTTTTGTTTTGTTTTGTTTTTAAACCATTAAATTTTTGCCACCATCCAGAAAAACTGGGGAGTTCCATATTTTCTACATCATTGGTTATGTAAAAGTTATATATTATCCATTGGTTTACATTTAAATCCCTATATTTGCTGTATTCTGATAATACTGGGTAGAAGTGAAAAATGTCTTCAGCCGGTGAGATCCGAACCCTCGACCTACTGAAAGCATGCCAGGTGGTCTGACCGCTGAACTCCTCCAGAGCTGTAAGAGTTGGACCTCCAGGTCTGTGTAGCTTCCTCTAATGTAACTTAGAGCAACGAAGGACTCACTACATTTTCTTCCTCTTCTTGAAAATATCCCCCAAAAAAGGAGGAAAACAGTTATGTCTCAAATAAAAGCTTCTTATGAGAAGTATCATGGGCTACCTTAAATAATATTATTTCATATCTGCCTCCCCTCCAACCCCCCAATAAAAGAAAAAAGAAACGGATATAGCGACATTTCGATGATCTCGTAGATCTTAATGAATTGAAGGTCAAATGAAACTTTTCGAGATGGGGGAAATGACATCTACTCTATAGAATGGTGCTCAAAATTAACGAATGGTTTCGTATCTGCAAAAGCAAGGACATGACATCATCATAGGTGCTAACTTTTCCAGTGCCAAGAAGAAAATGAATGTACATTCAATCGACCTGCAGATTAGTAATAATAATAATAACTTTATTTATGCCTTAGTATGGTTATAGAGTGTTTCAAAAAGAACTCAATCCTCAATACAAGAGAGTAGAATTTACGCGCATGTACATTTTATGCTATAATATTAGTCAGTTGGCATTACTGTACTCAAAGTTAACAGCTTCTAGCAGTTGAGATGACCTTGTCACGCCTTAGTCTCACTCAAGCATTCATTCCTTTGTGTTGTGTCAGCTATGTCGTTTTCCAAAAACGAACGTGTATTTATTGTTGAGACTTACTGTGCGTACAAATCTTACAAACGTGTGAGCGAGGAGTTTGAGTTGAAGTTTCCTCAGTCTGCAGTTCCCAACAAGTCGACAGTTTCCCGTTTGATTGATACATTTCGTGACACTGAGTCTGTAGAGGATCGAAAGAGGCCAGGCCGGCCATCACTGTTAACTGCCGAAGTTATTGATGATGTGTCTCAGCGTTTAACTCGCTTACCCAGAAAATCCCTTTGAAAGTTATCTTCACTGGTTGGACTGTCACCAGCTACTAATTTTAGGGCTACAAAGAAGTTAAAATTTCATGTCTACCGCATTGGTGTCATTCATGAACTGAAAGAACCAGACCATAATGTTACGAAAGGTGGCTGCAAATGTCATGAAACGAGTACGAACCTGCATCCAGGTTGCCGGAAATCACTTTCAACATCTGTTGTAAAGGTAGATATATGTCTAATTTGCATCTTTTGAAATTTGTGTCTTTTGTCAAGTTTAAATAGAAAAATACAATATATGGTTGCGTCCTTTTTGAAACATTCTGCAGATTACCCCACTAAGCCTTATAGCTTGTCAACAGGATTCCTTTTTATCATATGACAAGTTAATTAAAAAATAAGGCATGTATAATGGGAAATAAACTCATAATTTAAAACAGAAAATAAAACAACAACAACAAAAAGAAAACATGAATTAAAGCACAGACATGAAAAATTAAACACATTTCTAAAATAAACCTATAAAATTAAGGATTATAACACGCATTGCACAAAAATTTCATCTATTGTACAAGTCATCATTTCACACTAGTATTGCAGTTGTTTAAAACAATACCAGATACAGCATATGACATTGTAAACATTATTTTTCAAATATTTACATCTAATAACCATTTCGAAACTTTAGGTTTAATATCTGAATAAGTGCTCAGGTATGCTAATATTTTAAGAAAGCTTTAAACTTTTCTTTAGAATTATAATAAAAACATAATATGAGTATCACATAATGTTGATTTAAGAATTTAAGAATTTATGAAAGTTGATTTAAGAATCTAGAATTAATCTGTTGACAGAATAAATTATATCTCTCGGTAGAGAATTAAAAACTTTGGGTTAGAAATTAAAATATCCGGGCATTACCCTAATTATTGGGAAACGCTGGTTCGACAAAATAATTTTCACGTTTTCGCCTTGTATTGATCACTTGCCACATTTGCTTCTTATGTTCATTTTTAAAGTAATTTCTAATGATAGTTACTTAAATATATATAACAAGTCAACTGGTAAAATGTTCAGATAATGAAAACTATTGCCAAGTTGATCTTCATTAATTACATATTTATTGAATTTAGCAATATTATTTAGAGTATTTTTTGTATTCGTTTAATTTTATTTAAAATAGATTTTTATTTGCATCCATATAAACCGATACCATACCTAATGATTGATTCACAGAGAACTTTATATACCATTGTGATGACATCAAGTGAAATAAGAGTATTCAACTTCCGTATAATGCAGAATATGCTGAAATGCACTGTACAATGCATTACCTATACTCTTATATTTTGTACAGTGTTGGTCATTTAACCCTATTTTCTCTACAAACTGTTAGCAGCTGTGATCAGGGATTTATCATTTGAAGAGAATTTCAGAAACGTAACCTCCGCGATCGACGAAATAATTTCTGCATGTTTCCTCCTTTTGTATTTTTCTTTCTTTTAATGCACAAATGGTTTGTCTCATATTAGTTATCTAAAATAATACTGAGCGTAAAATATTATGTTAAACAAAGTTTCATTCCTTACCATTGGACCTGAAGTTCCCATTTTTCCTGTAGATCCTTGAGTACCCTGAAAGAAAGAAATTTGTTTTCAGCAAATTAGTAATCAATTCATAATTAAGATAATTTAAATACATATTTCAAATGTAGAAAAACAATTTTAAAAATAATTAGCATATTTATAATTCTCTTAACTGCAATCAATTGGTCTACATGCTAATGAATAAATTGTTGTCCCATAGTTCAATAATGCTAATATTTTAAGAAAGCTTTAAACTTTTCTTTAGAATTATAATAAAAACATAATATGAGTATCACATAATGTTGATTTAAGAATTTAAGAATTTATGAAAGTTGATTTAAGATTCTAGAATTAATCTGTTGACAGAATAAATTATATTGGTAAAGAAAACTTGAATGCCTTCGACTAAAAACCTGAGAATTCAGTTCATCAAATAAATACCTTTTCTCCTTGTGGTCCTTGTTCACCTTTGGCCCCATCCAGTCCAGGAAAACCCTAAAAATGAAACAGATTTAAAAAATTCACTATTAGAGGCAACTGTGTTTTAAATTAAAAAATGACTTTCATCTTCAATGAATATACTTGAGGAAAACAAATTTAAATAAACCAGTATAATTTATCCGGCAAATAAATTATTTTAAAATAGCAATCTTTATTTTTTGAGTCATTGATTGCTGCTTCAAAATTGCGGCGGTGTAGTTTTTAAAGTTATTTATTTTAATAGACCTTTATGTCACACGATTCAAATGCCCACTCTAATCATCGATCGACATATATGTTGGATAGAAAAAATATATATTATATACTAGTTTTAATATTAAATAATATATTAGTTTTAATTTTAATATTAAGGAAAAGGTATTAAAATACTGATGTCGTATACATGAATGAAATTTTATCTTACATAAAAAGCGAAACTCAATATGCAAATGATCTATTCCTTAAAGTGGGTATTTTGAATTATTATGCCCCGTTACATGTCCGAATTGGGATCAGACGATTGCGAAATAGATTTTTTGGCTCTGTCTCCAAAATATAATTTGATCAAACAAGCTAGATGCGAGTCATTGGATTACTTGTTGGCCACGGAAGCCGAGGTTGCAGGTGGGGGAGGGCTAAATGTGAGTCGTCAGTGGTGTACAGACTGTTCGATTTTTTATTAATGCAGTTTCCAGCTGGGACAAGCTGAATTCCAAAGAGTCAAAAACGGAAGAACTATGACATCTGCAATTTTCAGCTCGCAGACTGAAGGCGACAACATATTCAATTGCATTCGGACCTCGTTTCAGCTCCAAGGAACTATGTAATCTACCTACACCGTAAGCAGAGGACTTGATGAGGGTGCAAGTGGCACCCTATACTGGGTGGCCAATCTTGTACTTGGCGCTCACCTGAGCAGAAGAAGGGAGAGTGTGTACTGGTGCAGACTCCTTAACTTGATCCAGAATCAGGAGATGTATATCTATGTATCCATATCAGCAGATTAATTCAGATTTGGTAGTTTAAAGCGATTCGAGACGCTGTTGGTCTGAAGAGCCACTCCTTCCCCTTTATTAATAACTCATAACTCATATTTCATAATTCATGTTTCATAATTAATTAACACCTTATCAAAAGTTTCGCCTCCTTTATTAAAATCCCACTCCCGCCGTTTTGAATTTCGCCATTTTGACCACAAAGCCACAAAATTTCTCCAAATCCCGAGATCACCATTTTGAATCCTAACGTCACAATCTCCAGAAACTACCAAATTTTACCAAGTTCCGAGTCCGCCATTTTTGACACCCCCTCATTAGAAAACCCCCTTATCAAAAGTCCCTCCACCTTTTATTAAATATACCTTGTCAAAACTGGCACCTCCTAATTAATTAACCATAATCAAAAGTTCCTTCCCCCTTTATTAAAACCTCCTCTCTTCCTTTGATTTCACCATTTTGAAACCCACCACTACCAGCGGTTGCGTCATCCCCCTACGTCGTGAAGTAAAACTTTTGAATAATTCATAATTTTCTATTTCTATTTCTTATTATTTAAATACTTTACCAAAGTGACGCCCCCCTTTATTAATATTCGCTTCCTCATTAAAAAAAACCCTTATTAATATGCGCCCTTTTATTAAACACTTATCAAAGGTTCCGCTCTCCGCGCCCTTTAGGGGGTATTTTCGATAGTCAAAATATAATTTCCTTATTCATTAAAAACAAACCCTTTATCAAAAGTTCTGCCCCCCATTTTATTAAAATAAATAAAAAATAAATACCCCCTAAAGCAGCTGCTTGCCACAGAGGGCTGACAGGAGCCTGTCAGTTTATATGCCATAGTAGAAGATCTGAGAGGATGGCAGGACCTCAGCAGAAAAACGATACAGACATCCATGCCTTATCCGGGGCTCGAATCCAGGTCCCTTGGATCAATAGCCAAGCGCGCTAACCACTCGGCCACACACTTATCAACAGTTCTACACCCTGGAGGGCTAAACGTTCTCGAAATTTCTTTAAGTCCCACCACGTCCATCTTGGTTTCTGATATCCCCACAAACCCCCAAAATTTGCGAAACTCGCATCCTACGAGGTAATAGAACCTTTTAGAAAATGTTGCACATTCTAGCCATGAACCAGAAAATGGCGCAATTCTGGAATGTATGATGCAATCACTATGTCCAGACTTGTAACCCCTGAATAATTCCATCCCCTCTCACAATGGCTGATGCATTCTTCAAAATAATTGCAAAGTCTAACTAAACTTTCGGTGGCATCCCCTCTCAGAATGGCTGATGCAATCTTCAAAATAATTGCAAAGCCCAACTATATTTTCGGTGACATCCTCTCTCAAAATGACTGATGCAATCCTCAAAATAATTGCAAAATACGACTACAGGGTGTCCCTGAACCCACTAATATTCGTCATAGAATATGCCGCCGCAAACGCAGTGAGAAGTCGGAAATGAAGGACAGACACAGAGGTTTCCAGTGTGACATTTATTGGAGATGATTACAAAAAATGCTCAAACGTCCGCCCACCAACGTTGATGCAGGCGGCACAACGGCGGAGTAGTGATCGGTGTTCCTGCTCGTAAACACCAGGCTTGTCGACGCTCAGAATGCTGGGGTTTGTTCGATCCAGCGCTTTTAAGCAGTGCCGCCTCGTCTGCGCCCCATACCGGCACCGGGCTGCGTTTGCGGCCGCATATTCTATGACGAATATTGGTGGGTTCGGTGTGTACTACCATCCCCTCACGTTTGGGCCATGAATTCAGGGACACCCTGTATACTTTCGGTGGCCTCCCCTCTCAGAATGGCTATGCAATCCTCAAAATAATTGCAAACTCTAACTATATCCCCCTTTATTAAAAAACGCTCATTAATTAAAATGCTTAGCAAAAGTTCCACCCCCTCACACTCCGAGCCGTCATCTTGAACAGTTAACCCTTTTTGAAATTTCCACCGACGGTCATCTTGGATCACGTCACTCACCACGCTGTCGACCCCCCCTCTCTTTCCGTATCAAACGTAATGTGTTACATGTTTTTGGAAAACACACTCACACTCTTGATCGTAGTTTTTCGGAGACATCTCCAAATTTTTCTAATTCCAGAGACGTCACTAATTGACAGTAAACAGCCCTTCTGACTACACCCATATTGTCGCTCCCAATTCTACCCCTTTTGTTTTAGGCCATTACAGGAGATACGGTATGGAAACAATGTTTTGGAAATAATTTTCCATCCTCATATTGAAACATTCCATCTCCCCTTTATGATAAGTCAGCTATTTTGTAAATAAAAAATGTATCCCATCGGAAGAAGACAAACCATTTTGAAATTTCCCTTGGCGCCCCTAAACCTCCAAGTGTTGCGCCTGTCTTATTAAAATTAGTCTCCATTGGATTGAAGGATGATTGCCGTCAGATATTTGTGTTCACATATATTCTGCACCACACTTTCCTCGTTTCCTACTGCGTCAGGAGTTGTTTTGGAGCGATGAAGTTGTTTTACGTTAAATTCTTATTTCTGCCGTGTCACAATTTATTACTCTCCGTATTTTCATGTTATACTAAACTATTTCAAAACCACACGAATCAGAAGTAAAAAATTCACTCTTCCTTGCAAATTTCAATCACCTCACAATTCATTAACTTATTTTCCTTTACTAAGTAACTTCAAAGACATCGTAATTGCAAAAAACAAAATAACCAATAAAACTAACTTTTTCAATTCCCGTATATCCGTTACGCGACTTGTTCTCAAGTTTAACACTTTTTATTCCTAGTACTTATTACTGCTGTAGCCTCAGCACATGCTTCACTTATGCAAAATATTACTCTTTCCTAGGAAGTAACGTTACTCAGTAATGATCAATAACAAAATATTATTTCTTCCTCGGAAGAAAAATCCGTATAATTATTAGGAAGTAAGATATTATTATTTTTTAAATCTGCAATTGTAAACGCTGTTACAGTTTTAAAAATCATCTTTTCTACCGTTTTTACTGACTGGCGAACGTGTGGTCACAAGACCAATGACTCATCACGATGATGAAATTTTATTTCGCGTTGCGACCCGTCGTTAGCATATACGTGTTCGTTACGCTTGTTTACAAGGTCAGTTGTCTTTCATCGATAAAAATAATTCTGCGAAGAGTTTTTGTACAGTGTTGAATGTTATAGAATGTAAGCAATGCTAAAAGTAGAAAACAATTCATACGTTACGGGTACCCTTGCGTTGCGTAAATCATCTAACTTTAGTTCTACATCCAAGTACAACATGAACTTAAGTGTATGTTAATGGAGAAGGAGACATTAGTTTTAACAAACACTATAAAATACACTCATACACTAAGCTACTAGGATTTATCTGCAAAGAATAATACACTTAAGAAGTCTCACTAGATCGATATACCGATAACCCTCTCAATTCAGCTGAGCTAATCCGTCGAAATTTTATTTGCAACTGGACTGATTGTCAACATTTAGCAAATAATTCAGCGATTACATCACTATATCTATGGAACACGCTACATGAGTAAGGTGAAATGAAATCTGCATCATTAATCCCCACGTCATTTGTCACGTGGGATTGAGTTAACATGCACTAATAACCATGAATTTTCAAATGACACTTTTAAAATGTTCTCTTATACTGCTCATCACAATTAAAAACGTATGTGACGTTACCGGGAAAATATTTTTTTTATCCCACCAGAAAGAGGAAACAAAAGTATATTAGAAAGCGAAAATCGCTATTAGATGGAACCCAGAGAGAAAATTGTTAATATCATAAGAAATGTGTTTATGCGACATTTCATAAGAAGCATGTGTTTATGCGATCATGTCATAAGAAATGTGTTTATGTATCATTTCCACCACTTAAGTTTCATATTCTTCTTTTTCCAACCAATAACATACCAACCCCCTATAACACACAGTTTCTGCTGGACAGTTCCGGTGATGACTTTGATGCGAAAATGATGCAGAGCACGATCTTTCGTACAGTAGCGATATGACCATATACTTTGCTAAAAAGCAAACCTGGAGAACGAACAATACATTTTTCATAGACAATATGCAATTAAGATTTGAAATAAAAAATCATGACATTTATGAAATTAGGAGGGTGTGGAATATTTTTATGCATGAACATGTAAAGTATAAACGGGTGTTAAATCGTAAATTTGCAGTAAGGATGTCTATATTTCGGACCCTTTCTCATACTCTTTTTAGGGTTCCGTGTGTATTTCTAGAGTTCTCTACTACGTTTGAACAAACGCGTAACAAACACTGCATGTATAAAATTAGGAGTGTGTGGAATATTTTTATGCATGAACATGTAAAGCATAAACGGGTGTTAAATCGTAAATTTGCAGTAAGGATGTCTATATTTCGGACCCTTTCTCATACTCTTTTTAGGGTTCCGTGTGTATTTCTAGAGTTCTCTACTACGTTTGAACAAACGCGTAACAAACACTGCATGTATAAAATTAGGAGTGTGTGGAATATTTTTATGCATGAACATGTAAAGCATAAACGGGTGTTAAATCGTAAATTTGCAGTAAGGATGTCTATATTTCGGACCCTTTCTCATACTCTTTTTAGGGTTCCGTGTGTATTTCTAGAGTTCTCTACTACGTTTGAACAAACGCGTAACAAACACTGCATGTATAAAGGTGGAGATAGTTATTTCCTCTGCAAGCACTCGTTTTTCGACAATGGTATATATTCCCATACGTGTTTCACTACCTGAATAAATCTAACATGTGCATTTCATGTCCAAATAAGAATCGATTTAGTTACTTTTCCTGCATGACAATACATATTTCTATATCGGCATGGAATTCTTAGAACAAGCACGTAAATACACTATGCTTCTATAGGTGTGAAAATGTTATTTTTCCTGTAAGGACCAGTTTTATGATAATGATATGTATTCATACATGTGTTTCACTACGCGGGAAGATCTAACAAGTCCATTTCATGTTGAAGTAAGAATGGGTTTAGTTAATTTTCCCGCACGACTATGTCTATTTCTGTATTTTATAAGCGTGAAAGTGGTTAATTTTCCTGCAAGGAGGCGTTTTTTCGACAGTGATATGTATTCACATATATGTTTCATTACGCGAGTAAATCAATCATGCATATTTCATGTTCAACTAAGAAATGTTTAGTTATTTTTCTCACATGAGAATACACATTTCTTTACGTTCGAAACTTTTTTTCTCAGTTTATCACAAGTATGGTAGCTAGGTAGTCACTTGAAGAAAACCTATGCACCAATCCCCTGTGATGATGCATAGAACCCGCCAGGTCTAGCACCTAATGTCAGACCCCGCCTTCTCGTGGCGCAGACCGTTAGTACCTTTCAAAAGAGATACTCTCTTGTGGAAGTGAACGGAAGGGGAGGACTGCCAGATTCGTGTGGCCTACTGATGTGGACAACTCTGGCTACTTTTCTTTTCTTTTCTACCCTGCTGACGAGTGGTAAACCACACAGGGTCCTGGTGCTGACCATATAAACCCACTGGACTGGACAGATATATGGCTCTGAGCTTGATTATGGATCCTGATCTTGCTGCACTGGCGGGCTTCTGTGGAGGGAAACTTTTCCGCTGTGTTTTCAGTTTGTTTGCGGGTTGACAGCCCCAAGTGAATAGATTCATAGGATATGTTTATCAGCTAGCGATAATCCTGACCAGAGGTCATCGCAGGCACCTGAACTCTTTGCTTCTATTGGCATCGTCAAATTCTACATTGGAGGAAGTCTTCCAGTGTAGATTCTTCAGCCTTTAGTGGTGGGGGAACGCGTCTTTGCCCCATGTCTGCGATTAGGGGGCTGTTTGATATTGTCGGCATTCCCTCTCTCAATAAACATAGTTTCTTTAAACATCCCACTAACCATTTTCTCTCCATAGGTAGTTGGAATGTGAGGACTCTGCACAGAGCTCTTTCTCTTGATGTCCTCACACAAGAATTCCACCATTATAATTTAGATATTCTTGGTTCGCAAGACACCAGATGGACAGATAAAGGTCAGATTATAAAAATAATCTTAAATTTCTCTTTTCAGGGAGGGACGACAATAAGCATCACCAAGGCGTGGGTCTGCTTCTCAGCAGACACGCTAGTGATGCACTTCTAGGATACCAGATCATTAATGAAAGGTTTCTTACAGCAAAATTTCAGACAAGCGTTAAAGACTTGAATGTTATCTGCTGTTATGCCCCCATTGAGGATGCCGATGAGGATGAGAAGGATAGGATTTACGGACAATTTCAGGATATTTTGAATTTTGTCAAGAAAGGAGATATTACCCTTGTTTTAGGTGACTTCAATGCCAAAGTTGATACTGACTCTGACCTTTTGGGAGGAGTAATAGGCCCTTTTGGTATTGGTAGCTGCAATGGCAATGGGCAACGTCTCCTACAGGTACGTAAACTCAATGGATTCAGAATAACTAACACTTGTTACAAACACAGCGACATACATAAGTACACAAGGGTTAATTTGATGGGCTGCATAAGAATATGATTGATTATATATTAATTAACAGCAAATGGGCTAATTCTGTTAGGAATACGAGGTCATATAGGGGAGCAGAAATTGAATCTGACCATTACCTTGTTAAAAGTGTCTTGCAACTTAAACTTAAAAAGTGTTATGCTAGGGTTAAAAAATTTACTTTTAATACTGAAGCTGTTAAAGACCCAGTTATAGCTAAAGCTTACAATGATAGGTTACTTAGTCATTATGACAGTCATGGTTTGCTTACTTCTGAAGTTCAGAAGAATAGGACCATTTTAAACAAGCTTTTTTGGAAACTAACAGTACTCTTTTAAGGAAAAAGGAGCAGAACAGAGTGATAAGGCACTTGAGCTTATTTCGGAAAGAAAGAACTGCAGGAATGTCCTTAATAAATACCCTACTAGAGCTAATAGAAAGCATTACAGAGAACTTAATAAACGTGTAAAACATCAGTTAACTGCTGATAAGAATCTTTGGCTTGATGGTTTGGCTGACAAAGCCGAGGAAGCAGTTAGACAGCACAACAGCAGAGAGCTGTACCGGACAGTTAATGTTTTGTGTGGTAGAAAATGGACAGGCATACAAGGATTTTAAGGATAAACAAGGTAAGGTTATAGAAGGGGAGGATTCTGTCATGGCTAGGTGGGCTGAGCATTTCAGTGATGTTCTAAACAATGTACTTAGTTCTACTACCATTGTTTGCAATGATGATAGATGCATTGGTGGCTTTAATGTTGGCCCTATAACACAATCTAAAGTTTTTTAGCGGTTTCTAAACTTAAACTACATAAATCCCCAGGGGTAGATGAAATTACTACCGAAATGCTTAGAGCTGAGAATGTTTCGGTTACCACTTGGATGACTGAAATTCTGAATATCTTTTATGATAAAGGCATGGTTCCTGAGGATTTTACCAGAGCTATGGTTATCCCTATTTTCAAAAAAGGTGATCGCAGTTCTTGTGATAACTATAGGGGTATCAGCCTACTCTGTTCCAGGTAAAGTTCTTTCCATAATTGTGCTTAATAGAATTAAGGATCTGGTTGACAGTCAATTGCGTGATGAGCAATGTGGATTTAGAATTGGTAGGGGATATGTAGATCAGATATTTTCACTCTGGCAGATTCTTGAGAAATGTTTAGAGTTTCAGAAACCTTTTGTTGCTAGCTTTGTTGATTTCAAAAAGGCTTTCGACTCTGTTGATCGTCATAATTTGTGGTTGATTGTGAAATCATATGGTATACCAGACAAGTTAGTTAGCATAATGAAAGCTATCTGTAATAACACTGAGTCGTGTGTGAGAGTTGGTAAGGCTTTAGCAATTGGTTTTGCATTACTTCTGGTGTTCGACAAGGGTGCATTTTGCTTCCGTTTCTCTTTAGCTTGGTTATTGATTATGTTTTGCGAAATTTACTTCAAGGGAATGATTTTGGCCTTAAATGGACTGGAGATACAAAATTTTCTGATTTAGATTATGCTGATGATTTAGCCCTTTTGGCAAATGATGTTGATGAGATGAACTCTTTCATTCGAGCTGTTGATGAGACTGGTAGTAGAGTAGGTTTGGTTATAAACATAGAAAACTAAAGTGATGAAAATTTGTCAGTCAGGTTGTGATTCAGTTCTTCTGAATGGTTGCAGTCTTGAACAGGTGTCACAGTTTAATTACCTTGGGAGCTATGTAACAGATAATGGTGATATGCGGCATGAGATTAACAGACGAATAGGGATTGCTGCCAGGACTTTTAAGAATCTATGGAGAGTATGGAGAAATAGGCGTATACACCTAAAGACTAAAATTAGACTGTATAATAGTTTGGTTCTTCCTAGTATTAGTTATGGTAGTGAAACTTGGACACTTTGTAAACAAGATAACAGGAAACTAGATGCTTTTGATTCCAGATGCTTACGCAGTATCTTGGGCATTAGGTGGTTCAACTTTGTAACTAATGATGAGATTAGGCAAAGGAGTTTGCAACCTCCTTTAAACAGCATATTGTGCAGAGAGAGACTCCGTTGGTTTGGCCATGTTGCCCGTATGAATAATTATAGATTGGGGAATAGGGTTATGAACAGTGTGCCTAAAGGCTTCAGAAACAAGGGGAGACCTAGGATGCGGTGGGCAGACAATGTCAAACAGGACCTTGTCAGAATTGGTGTGCAGTGGCCAGATGCAGTAGATGTAGCTCAGGATAGACTTGCTTGGAGAACTAAATTGCTCGGTCTGGTTGGACCTCCATAGCCCATGGCTGCTTGAGGATGATGATGATGATTAATTTTTAAGAATTAGGGTGTGAATGTCACAATTTCATTTCCTGCAACAACGTTCATTTCAAGTGAGATACAAATCAGCAATGTTCTTTTTCCTGCAAACATTCACTTTTTGTGTAAGCATGTGAATTTTACATGTGCCATTTCAGTTGTAGTTGAATGAAGTATTCACTTATCTGAACACGGTGAAACCACACACTGTACATATCAAGTATAACATTTTATTTCTAAGCATGAGTCAATTTGCATACCTTTCATGCAAGCGCTTGCACATGCGAGACCTACTTACATTTTTTGGAGTATTCGAATCTACATGTATGAAAATAGTTTTTTCCTCGAGTTTCGAAGCAGCAGAGCATTTTTTGTTCAAAAGTCGGTTATTGCAAAATATTTCACCACTGCCTTGAACTTGAATATTCAGATTTCGGTAGGTGTAAAGATTTTTCTTCAACGATTTTTAATTTTTTTTAGCACGACTGTCTTACGTTACACTTTCTGTCAGATGTCTCGTAATGATCAAAACGTGTGTGTTTTTTGTTAATACCTGGAACGACAGAAATCCAGATGTTTCGCGCACAGGATGAACAGGTAGGTGATAAAACGTAATATCCATGAAAAAGGACAAAATCCTTGTTCCGCAAAAGGGTCTCTCAGTTTGCTTGTTTTTCCATTTTTACACTGAATTTTTTGTTACATCGGCACCGTTTTGCAAAACATGTCGCATAAACACATTTCTTATGATATTAACAATTTTCTGTCTGCGTTCCATCTAACATTGATTTTCCCTTTCTAATGTACTTTTATTTCCTTTTTATGGTGGGATAAAAAAATACTTTCCCGGTAACGGCAACATACTTTTTTAATTGTGATGAACAGTATAAGAGGATATTTTAAAATCAGCCAACCGCTTGGATTTTTTGCAGACTTAAACTTTTGTATCGTTAAGCTGAAAAGATCCCCCCGAAGACAAGACGGTTGAGTTGAGTTGAGTTGTTTTACCTCTGAGCGGCACTTTTTTGCACACCATGGGCTAAATGGCCAGGTCACATGGACCCCGAAGGCTCAGAGAAGGTTGGGGGAGGGGACCCACTGGAACAGCTGTTGGGAGACAGATGGTAGCCTCCCGTCAAGGCCATCCAGCGTGTTCTTTAACGTGCACAGGGTATGGCTCTCCCGCACACGGGACCACGGCTTAACGTCCCATCCGACGGACGGCGGCCTTTCCAAGCCCATCGGTGTCCCCTACTGACCGTGGGCAGGGCGGGGAATTTTTGCGGAGATAAATCTCAACGCTGACCCAGCTGGGACTCGAACCTGGGAACTACAGATTACGAGCCTGGCGCGCTACCGACTGAGCCACCCCCGCCCCTAGAAGACAAGACGGCAACATACGGGAGCTTACGTTGCCCTCTGTGGCAAAGTGCGGAATTTCGTCATGATTGAAGCGAATAATTATTTCACTTTGTTATTAGGGTTGAAAAGGTCCTTGAGGAAGATAAAATTCACGGAGTGGACAGCACTTCCCATAAGTAAAGGATTTAGATACGTGGCAGTTTATCTTTTTTCGCATCAAAGGACCCGTTCCATAGGTCACTACATAAGTGCCCCATGACCTTTCACTGTTGGGCTTCAAAAGGCCGCCATCTGTCGGATGGGACGTTAAGCCATGGTCTGTGTTTGGGAGAGACACACCCACACACGTTAAAGAACACACTGGATGGCCTTGACGGGAGGCTGACACCCTTTTCCCAACAGCTGTCCAGTGGGTCCCCTCACCCAACCATCCACGACACCACGAGAGCTTCGAACTTGGACCTCTGTCCCAAATAACCGATATTTAAGTAGCGAATATCATGTTTTAAAATTAAAAGAGCTAGAATTTACCCCTTAAATAATGGTAGACTTTCGGCACAATTCATGTACAGATTGACAGCAAAAATTAGACCATAATGCTACCTAACGATATTGGCAATAAACCATCTGCACGGTTCAAAATTCGAAAGTTCCATAACCAAAGATATGAATGAACTGACTGATTTCGATAATATTAAACTATTTTAAACGAAGGTACTCTCCCAGCTGCTCTGCAGCCTTAATGTCAGCGTTCTGATGGGCATCAACCAGCACACAAAGCTCAAAATTCAAAAGTTTAAAAATTTCAGAAATCGACGAAACGAAGATTTCGAAAACACTAAAGTAATGCAGATGACAGGTACTAACTCCGCTGCTTCGTAGCCTCAATGTTAATGTTTTGATAGGCCTCAACCAGCACACGAAGGTGGCTTTTGGTGCCATCGATAAGATGTAGTACTGTCCTGTATAGTGGGGCGTCGGATGGTATCATTCAATCATATTCAAGCCCCATGACCTTTGAGTCGCCACCGGATGGGTTTCCTGTCGCGCGGACGTCTCCGTATCATTTCTTCAGAATAAGCGAGAAGAATAGTAAGAGCTTTCAGTATTTTTAATAGAGGGAGTGTTAAATTTAAAGAAATGGGAGAGTGTATGGAGGGAATTATCCAATTTTTTGAAAAGGGCATTTCTGAACTTGGGATGTCTCACACCAAGTGACAAGTTTGTAAAGACATTATATTTTTTGTCTGTCCTTTATTTCCACTGTACGTTCAACGTGAGAACATCGATTTTTGTGACATAAGTGCAGAATTCTTTTATTGAGGCCCTATCACAACATATATGTCAGAGCAAACGACTCCGTCCCTCACCAGTGCGAGCACTCGCGATGCCCCTGCGGTTGACTATGAAAATTAAGCGCACAATTCACCGGTCTGTATCGTAGTTCGTCCGCTGCACGTCCATGCGTGTGGGTGCGGGAATCGTTCGCTGATCGAACCTTCCGCTATAATGGGAAAACATTCATCAGTCCGCGATCGTTAATCGTACATGTCTTTTGCATGAAAGGCATATCAGTGTCGCTTTTCTGCGCCAGGGGAAATTCGTTTTCACTGGTGCGACTGAACAGTAATAAGTATCCAAAGCTTATTGCTCAAGTTTCTACTTTTAAATTATTTTCGAATATTTTTTGTCAGGCGGTTTTTTGTTACCGATAACATATCGAAGAAGCTTTCTCATGTAGCTTCTTCCATAGATATACTGATGTAATCGCTGAATTATTTGCTAAATGTTGACAATCAATTCAGTTGCAAATAAAATTTCGACGGATTAGCTCAGCTGAATTGAGAGGGTTATCGGTATATCGATCTAGTGAGACTTCTTAAGTGTATTATTCTTTGCAGATAAATCCTAGTAGCTTAGTGTATGAGTGTATTTTATAGTGTTTGTTAAAACTAATGTCTCCTCCTCCATTAACATACACTTAAGTTCATGTTGTGTTTGAAAGTAGATCTAAAGTTAGATATTTTACGTAACGCAAGCGGAAACGCAAGGGTACTCGCAACGTACGAATTGTTTTCTTCTTTTAGCATTGCTTATTTTCTATAACATTCAACCGTGTACAAAAACTCTTTGCAGAATTATTTTTATCGATGAAAGACAACTGACCTTGTAAACAAGCGTAACGAACACGTATATACTAACGACGGGTCGCAACGCGAAATAAAATTTCATCATCGTGATGAGTCATTGGTCTTGTGACCACACGTTCGCCAGTCAGTAAAAACGGTAGAAAAGACGATTTTTAAAACTGTAACAGCGTTTACAATTGCAGATTTAAATAATAATAATATCTTACTTCCTAATAATTATACGGATTTTTCTTCCGAGGAAGAAATAATATTTTGTTATTGATCATTACTGAGTAACGTTGGGTTGGGTTGTGTTGGGTTGTTTTACCTCTGAGCGGCACTTTTTTGCACACCATGGGCTAAATGGCCAGGTCACATGGACCCCGAAGGCTCAGAGAAAGTTGGGGGAGGGGACCCACTGGAACAGCTGTTGGAAGACAGATGGTAGCCTCCCGTCAAGGCCATCCAGCTTGTTCTTTAACGTGCACAGGGTATGGCTCTCTCCCGCACACGGGGCCACGGCTTAACGTCCCATCCGACGGACGGCGGCCTTTCCAAGCCCATCGGTGTCCCCTACTGACCGTGGGCAGGGCGGGGAATTTTTGCGGAGATAAATCTCAACGCTGACCCAGCTGGGACTCGAACCTGGGAACTGCAGATTACGAGCCTGGCGCGATACCGACTGAGCCACCCCGCCCCACTGAGTAACGTTACTTCCTAGGAAAGAGTAATATTTTGCATAAGTGAAGCATGTGCTGAGGATACAGCAGTAATAAGTATTAGGAATAAAAAGTGTTAAACTTGAGAACAAGTCGCGTAACGGATATACGGGAATTGAAAAAGTTAGTTTTATTGGTTATTTTGTTTTTTGCAATTACGATGTCTTTGAAGTTACTTAGTAGAGGAAAATAAGTTAATGAATTGTGAGGTGATTGAAATTTGCAAGGAAGAGTGAATTTTTTACTTCTGATTCGTGTGGTTTTGAAATAGTTTAGTATAACATGAAAATACGGAGAGTAATAAATTGTGACACGGCAGAAATAAGAATTTAACGTAAAACAACTTCATCGCTCCAAAACAACTCCTGACGCAGTAGGAAACGAGGAAAGTGTGGTGCAGAATGTATGTGAACACAAATATCTGACGGCATCATCCTTCAATCCAATGGAGACTAATTTTAATAAGACAGGCGCAACACTTGGAGGTTTAGGGGCGCCAAGGGAAATTTCAAAATGGTTTGTCTTCTTCCGATGGGATACATTTTTTATTTACAAAATAGCTGACCTATCATAAAGGGGAGATGGGATGTTTCAATAAGAGGATGGAAAATTATTTCCAAAACATTGTTTCCATACCGTATCTCCTGTAATGGCCTAAAACAAAAGGGGTAGAATTGGGGGCGACAATATGGGTGTAGTCAGAGGGCTGTTTACTGTCAATTAGTGACGTCTCTGGAATTAGAAAAATTTGGAGATGTCTCCGAAAACTACGATCAAGAGTGTGAGTGGGTTTTCCAAAAATATGTAACACATTACGTTTGATACGGAAAGAGACACATTACGTTTGATACCGCATATCTGTCGACAGCGTGGTGAGTGACGTGATCCAAAATGTCCGTCGGTGGAAATTTCAAAAAGGGTTAACTGTTCAAGATGACGGCTCGGGGTATGAGGGGGTGGAACTTTTGCTAAACATTTTAATTAATGAGCGTTTTTTAATAAAGGGGGATATAGTTGGAGTTTGCAATTATTTTGAGGATTGCATAGCCATTCTGAGAGGGGAGGCCACCGAAAGATTAGTTAGACTTCGCAATTATTTTGAAGACTGCATCAGCCATTGTGCGAGGGGATGGAATTATTCAGGGGTTTACAAGTCTGGACATGGTGATTGCATCATACATTTCAGAATCGCGCCATTTTCTGGTACATGGCTAGAATGTTCAACATTTTCTAAAAGGTTCTATTATCTCGTAGGATGCGAGTTTCCCAAATTTTGGGGGTTTTGTGGGGGTATCAGAAACCAAGATGGACGTCGTGGGACTTATAGAAATTTCGAGAACGGTAGCCCTCCAGGGGGTAGAACTTTTGATAAGTGTTAAATAAAAGGGGGGGGGGCAGAACTTTTGATAAAGGGTTTGTTTTTAATGAATAAGGAGATTATAGGTTGACAATCGAAGATATCGCCCAAATGACGTGGAGAGTGGAACTTTTAATAAGTGTTTAATAAAGGGGTGCATATTAATATGGGTTTTTAATGAGGGGGCCGAATATTAATAAAGGGGAGCGTCATTTTGGGTAAGTGTTTGATTAATAAGAAATACAGGAAATAAAAGAGTATGAATTATTCGGGAGTTTTGCTTCATGATGTAGGGGGATGAGGCAACCATTTGGGGAGGGGGTTTCAAAATAGGTGGAATCAAAGGAAGAGAGGGGGGTTTTAATGAAGGAGGGGGGACTTTGATAAGGGTTTTTTTTTAATGAGGGGGAGTCAAAAATGGCGGACTCGAGACTTGGAAAAATTTGGGGGTTTCTGCAGGTGGTGACATCAGGATTCAAAATGGCGGACTTGGGAGTTGGAGAAATTTCGGGACTTTGTGGTCAAAATGGCGGAGGGTTTTTTTAAAAAATCCTGGTGGAACTTTTGATAAGGGGTTAATTTATTATGAAATAAGAATTATGAAATATGAGTTATGAGTTATTAATAAAGGGGGGAGTAGTAGGTGCACATAAGGGGGCGTTGTCAGTTATGAATATTAGGAAGAGGGCGTGGTCGGTGACGTCATAAGGGAAAAGCACAGTGCATGGGGGGACCAGGGAGCTACATAACTTCTTACCCTGAAGAGAACAGTACGGAATGATAAACTAGTTCTACCAAAAGCATAGTTCAACTGAAAATTCGTGATTTGCTGTAGGACGAGTGTTTCTGTCTCATCTCACCTCTCCTGATACTCTCCACGGATAGGGAAGGTTTTTCTGGAGAGCTCCTAGATAGTTTTATTAGGATAAATGCGCATTACTACTAGAGGTCATCACACTCCGCATTAACCCATTTTCGCTACCTCATTTCTTCAGACATTTAACTTTTTTATGCCTTTTTTTGAAAATACACATCATTTATACGTTTCTTATGGTAATTCTTAAACGCCGTATTTTATTACGTGCCGACCTACATGGTTTTCAAGACATTAATGAATATCAGCGTGTTCCTTAATTTATGGTAACCAATGTGTAACTCATTTATGGAATTCAGGCATATAGTACACTTTCTATGAAGTATATCTATAATAAATGAGGTGAGCATATTTCTGAAATATCCTTATTCTAAAATACAATACTAGAACAACTTGCATAACAGAAAGATGATTTAGAATTTTTTAAATAGCCTTAAATCTGTATAATTAAAGAAGATGTCTGTGTATGTGTCTGTCCGTGTGTCTGTCTGTGGCAGCCACAACTCATTGGGAAATCAGCGTATACGCTCAAAGTTTTCAGAGAATGTTTCTGGCTGTGGTCCGAATTGCAGTGCCAATTTTTAAGTCGAAAGTCCAAACAGGGGATTTGCTACAAGAAAAATATTTACCATGCTATTCCTAGGGGAAACGAGAATCGCTGTCAAATTTATTGTTGCCATTTATTGCTCCTTAACTGTGAAAGAAAAAAGTTAAAATAGCATTTAGATCTACTGCCGTTGCCAGATTCCCCACATTTCTAAAGGCATTATTGAGGCGTTACATTGCAGTTAGGAACATGATTTTCTAACCCAACACGGGGTTAGGAAGGGGGAACCCGCCTACGAAATTTGGGACCTTTCGTGAAGTACATCGGGAATTACAGAAGGTCAAAATCTGACGAAATAAATATCTCGTTCGTTTGCCACGGGCTCTGAGGACGCGCGCGGAGCCAGCAATGACCTTTGCAACACCGGGAAATTCTTCGTGTTCAAATTGTGATAAAATGTCGGGGGGGGGGGATACTAAATAACCTTTAGTACAGGAAACAACAGAATATGAATATTAAAAGGGAGACACGAGGTGTCACAATTTGTGTAGAAACGAAGCCCGGGCCAAGTGGGAACCTAAATTTTAAACCAATCACTGGACAAACGGGGGACGCTATGCAGGAAATGTGGACCGTCCGGCGAATATCACGGGAGCCATAAAGCGCCAAAATCTGTGGTAACGGAAATAAAAAAATCTCGATATCTTACGCAAAAACTAAGCCACGGGCTATGATAGAGATCGCTGACGTCAACAACAATCCGAGACAACACCGGACAAATTTCTTCCTGTTGAAAATCTGTGCTAAAGTGTCGGGGGGGGGGGATTCTTACAACATTTACCTTCATCGTCATCATCATAATCATACTCAAGCAGCTATGGAGGTACAACCAGTCAGTGCAGTTTAGTTCTCCAAGCATATCTGTCTTGAGCTATATCTGCTTTATCTGACCACTGCACACCAATTCTAACAAGGTCCTGCTTCACACTGTTTGCCCCCCGTATCCTAGGTCTCCATTTTTCTGAGGCCATTAGGCGCACTTTTCATAACCCTATTCGCCAATCTATGATTATCCTTATGGAAAACGTGGCCAAACCAACGGAATCTCTCTCTGCACCATATGCTGCTTAAAAGAGGTTGCAGACTCCTTTTCCTAATCTCATCATTAGTTACAAAGTTAAACCACCAAATGCCAAAGATACTGCGTAAGCATCTAGATTCAAAACAGTCTAGTTTCCTGTTATCTTATTAACTCAACGTTTAGGTTTCACTCCCATAACTAACCCTAGAAAAAACCAAACTACTATACAGTCTAATTTTAGTCTTCAGGTGTATACGCCTATTTCTCCACACTCTCCACAGATTCTTAAACGTCCTGGCAGCAATCCTTATTCCTCTGTTACTATCATGCCGCACATCACCAGTATCTATTACATAGTTCCCAAGATAATTAAACTGTGATACCTGCTCAAGACTTCCGCCTTTTTGTTTGTAAAGCATTTACACATTTTTTTGTTTGTAAAGCATTTACACATTTTTTTGTTTGTAAAGCATTACTTTCCGCCAGCATTGTTTGTAATGAACTGAATCACAACCTGCCTGACCAATTTTCATCACTTTAGTTTTCTCTCTGTTTATAACAAAACCTACTCTACTACCAGTTTCATCAACAGCTCGAATGAAAGAGTTCATCTGATCAACATCATTTGCCAAAAGGGCTAAATCATCAACATAATCTAAATCAGACATTTTCGAAACTCCAGCCCATTTAAGGCCAAATCTTTCACTTACAGTGAATTTTGCATAACGTAATCAATAACCAAACTAAAGAGAAAAGGAGGCAGAATGCAACCTAGTCGAACACCAGAAATAATGCTAAACAAATTGATACAAGTCTTACCAACTGTCACACATGACTCAGTGTTATTACAGAGAGCTTTCATTACGTTAACTAACTTGACTGGTATACCATATGATCTCACAATCAACCACAAATTATGACGATCAACAGAGTCGAAATCTTTTTTGAAATCAACAAAACTAGCAACCACAGGTTTCTGAAACTCTAAACATTTATGAAAAATCGTCCTGAGTGAAAATGTCTGATCTACATATCTCCTACCAATTCTGAATCCACATTGCTCATCACGCAATTGCATGTCTACCAGATTCCTAATTTTATTAAGCACAATCATGCAAAGAACTTTACCTGGAACAGAGAGTAGGCTGATACCCCTATAGTTATCACAAGAACTGCGATCACCTTTTTTGAAAATAGGGATAATAATAGCTCTGTTAAAATCCTTAGGAACTATGCCTTTATCATAAAAGATATTCCAAATTTCAGTCATCCAAGTGCTAACCGAAACATTCCCAGCTCTAAGCATTTCCGTAGTTATTTCATCTACCCTGGGATTTATGAAGTTTAAGTTTTGAAATAGCCAAATTAACTTCAGATTGTGTTATAGGGCCAACATTAAAGCCACCAATGCATCTATCATCATTACAAACAATGGGAGTAGAATTAACCACATTGCTTAGAACATCACTGAAATGCTCAGCCGACCTAACCATGACAGAGTCCTCACCTTCCATTATAACCTTACCTTGTTTTATCCTTCAATCCCTGTACACGTGTCAGTTTTCTACCACACAAAATATCAACTATCTGGTACAGCTATCTGCTGTTGTGCTGTCTAACTGCTTCCTCGGCTTTGTCATCCAAGCCATCAAGCCAAAGATTCTTATCAGCAGCTAACTGATCCTTTACACGTTTATTAATCTCTGTAATGCGTTCTATTAGGACTAGTAGGGTATTGTTTAAGGACATTCCTGCAGTTCTTTCCTTCTGAAATAAGCTCAAGTACCTTATCACTCAGATAATTCTGTCTCCTCCGCTCTTTTTCCTTAAAGAGTACTGTTAGTTTCCAAAAAAAGCCTCTTTAAAATGGTCCCATTCTTCCTTAACTTCAGTAATAAGCAAACCATGACTGTCGTAATGACTATGTAACCTATCATGGTAAGCTTCAGCTATAACTGGGTCTTTCACAGCTTTAGTATTAAAGGTAAATTTTTAACCCTAGCATAACACTTTTTAAGTTTAAGTTGCAAGACACTTTTCACAAGGTAATGGTCAGATCCAATTTCATCTCTCCTATGTCCCCTCTTATTCCTAACAGAACTGTCCCATTTGCAGTTAATTAATATGTAATCAATCATAATCTTATGGAGTCCAATTGGGTGAAACCCATGTGTACTTATGTATGTGGCGATGTTTGCAATAAGTGTTAATTATTCTGAAACCATTGAATTTACTTACCTGTAGGAGACGTTGCCCATTCCCATTGCCCATTGCCATATTAAAAGGGCCTATCACTCCTCCCCAAAGGTCAGAATCAGTTCCAACTTTGGCATTGAAGTCACTTAGAACAAGGGTAATATCTCTTTTCTTGACAGATTTCAAAATATCCTGAAGTTGTCCGTAAAACCTATCTTTCTCATAATCATCGGTATCCTCAGTGGGTGCCTAACACCAGATAGCATTCAAGTGTGTGTCTGAAATTGTTTCAAGTGCTTGTCTGAAATTTAGCTGTAAGAAACCTTTCATTAATGCATTCATGTCCTAGAAGAGTATCACTAGCATGCCTGCTGAGAAACAGACCCATGCCTTGGTGATGCTTATTATTTTCATCCCTGAAAAAAGAAATTTAAGATAATTTTTAAGAATATGACCTTATCTATCCATCTGGTCTCTTGCAAGCCGAGAATATCTAAATTTTAACGGTGGAATTCTTGTGTGAGGACATCAAGAGAAAGAGCTCTGTGCAGAGTCCTCACATTCCAACTACCTATGGAGAGAAAATGGTTAGTGGGATGTTTAAAGAAACTATGTTTATTGAGAGAGGGAATGCCGAAAATATCAAACAGCCCCCTAATCGCAGACATGGGGCAAAGACCCGTTCCCCCCACCACTAAAGGCTGAAGCCATCTACACTGGAAGACTTCCTCCAATGTAGAATTTGACGATGCCAATAGAAGCAAAGAGTTCAGATGCCTGCGATGACCTCTGCTCAGGATTATCCACCAGCTGATAAACATATCCTGTGAATCTATTCACTTGGGGCTGTCAACCCACAAAGAGAAAACACAGTGGAAAATTTTCCCTCCACACAAGCCCACCAGTGCAGCAAAATCAGGATCCATAATCAAGCTCAGAGCCATAATTCCATTCAGGTTGGTATATATGGTCAACACCAGGACCCTGTGTGGTTGACCACTCCTCAGCAGTGTTGATAAAAAATGAAAAGTAGCCATAGATCTCCAGATCAGTAGGCCCCACTAATCTGGCAGCCCTCCCCTTCCGTTGACTTCCACAAGAGAGTATCTCATTTGAAAGATACTAACAGTTTGCACCACGAGAAGGCGGGGTCGGACATTAGGTGCATGGTCTGGCCGGTTCTATGCCTTAAAATAGTGAAAATGAAAATGCATAGGAATTACAAGGAGCCAAAGATTTTAGATTTTTTAGAAATGATATTAACATTTTGTAAAATATGCTTTTGAGTTTTTATTTGAAGGTTCAAGTATGTTTTAAAAATTGAATTTATCAATATTGCATTTTGCTAATTTATTAAAATAGTTTGTTCTTTGATTACACTGTTCTACAATGGAAAACTTTCTTTGATTAACTGATGTGTTCCTAAATTATTTTGGTGTGGGAAACATATCTGAAATCAGAATTGGCCTATCAGGGCTAATTTGAGAGTTATGGAGATATAACACATCAATTTCATAAATAATACTTGGGGAATGAAAAAGCAGGAAATGTTTCATCAAAAAAGTTGGCAACCCTGACTTCTTTGCAAGAGTTTATATTCATATGTTGGCAACAATGTTATTCTATTCATAGTGTAGATAAACTACTAGTCTGGCTCTGTAAAGTTTATTTTAAAAACGTTTAAGTGACAATATATTTGTGGAATTATTACCAGTTTTTTCAAACTGTATTCTAGGGTATGTAAAGATATTTTCTGACAATATTTTTGTAGTTAACATGACAGTTTGTGAATACTTCTATTCTGTTTTTTTTTCTTTTGTATTCTAGAAAATGCCCCGCCGAAAATGTCAAAATAAGGCAGACAACTTCTGTTATATTTGCAGAGAGTTCACCTTTGCAAGACACAAGAACGAATGTCACCTATAATAAAGAGAGCATACAAACATTACTTTGAATGTAAAAATAGGAGATCAGGATAAGCAGTGGGCCCCCTCACATAAGTTGTGCAACTTGCTACCTGAAATTAATAAACTGGTGGAAGACTAAAGAGAGCATACAAACATTACTTTGAATGTAAAAATAGGAGATCAGGATAAGCAGTGGGCCCCCTCACATAAGTTGTGCAACTTGCTACCTGAAATTAATAAACTGGTGGAAGACTAAAGGCAGCGCCATGTTATTTGTTGTACCCATAATATGGAGAGAACCAAAAGACCATTCCTCAGATTGCTACTTCTGTATGGGCTTTGCCAGCAGAAAATGTAAGAGACATATCGATTATCCCAACTTATCTTCTGCAATACGACCAGTACCACATTCTAAAACATTGCCAGTTCCACTAACTCCAAGTCAGGAAACAGAAGATGAAGAAATTACTGGAGAAGAGAGTGAGGCACGTCAATCACTTCCTGAAAGAAGTGATCCTTCCTACGAGGCTGTCATGGATTCAACTCCACACTTTTTAACGCAAGCAGATCTGAACGATTTGGTTCATGATCTATGGCTAAATAAACAAAATGCCGAACTGCTGGGCTCTAGGTTGCAAGAATGAAATCTTCCCCAACCTAGTACAAGTATAATTTTATATAGAAATAGAGAACGGAATTTTGTTGCATTATTCTCACATGATGGCCGATGGACTTTCTCTAATGATATTGCCGGTTTCATGACAGCTTTAGGCTTTATTCATGACCCACAAAATTGGAGGCTCTTTATTGATGCATCCAAAACTAGCTTGAAGGCAGTTTTTCTACATGATGGTAATTTAATTCCTTCTGTTCTAGTTGCCTATGCTAGTATGGCAACAGAATCATATGAGATTCTAGATATAATGCTCAAATCCATTAAATATGCCGATTTCAATTGTAAAATATTTGGGGATTTAAAAATCATTGCCATGATTTGGGAATGCAACAAGGGAACACAAAATTTCCTTGTTTCCTTTGTGAATTACTTAAAGAAAACTTGGCCAACACGTAATTGGAAAGTGGGAGCAAAAAATTTACAGAAGCAGAGACTTGTAGCTTATGAGGACGTGATCCTTCCTCCCCTTCATATACAACTGGGACTTATGAAGCAATTTGCAAGGCAGTGGATAAATATAGTAGAGGATTTACTTACCTAACATCAAAATTCCTCCGTCTTTCAGAAGCAAAGATAAATTGGATTTTTAAGAGATAAGATTGGCCCTCAAATAAGACAGTTGAAGAAAGATGTGAAATTTGACGACTCTCTAACAGAGAAAGAGAAACTTGCTTGGACATGTTTTAAGAAAGTTACAGACAAAAAAAGAGGTCTAAAGATTATAAAGAAATAGCAAACCAGATGCTACAAGCATATCGGGATTTAGGATGTAACATGTCTTTGAAAGTGCACTTCCTGCATTCCCATCTGGACTACTTTCCATACTGGCCTTCTTGAAAAAAAAAGAGGTCTAAAGATTATAAAGAAATAGCAAACCAGATGCTACATGCATATCGGGATTTAGGATGTAACATCTCTTTGAAAGTGCACTTCCTGCATTCCCATCTGGACTACTTTCCATACTGGACTTCTTGAAAAAAAAAGAGGTCTAAAGATTATAAAGAAATAGCAAACCAGATGCTACATGCATATCGGGATTTAGGATGTAACATGTCTTTGAAAGTGCACTTCCTGCATTCCCATCTGGACTACTTTCTGGAAAGCTGCAGTGACGTCTCCGATGAACACGGCGAGAGGTTTCACAAAGATATTTTGACAATTGAAAAGCGATATGAAGGGAAGTGGATGCCTACAATGTTAGCTGATTTTTGTTGGAATCTCAAAAGAGACAGCACAGATAAACATAAAAGAAAAAAATTATTTACCTTTGGTGTTTTTGTTGTTTAATTATTCTGTATTTAATTTATTTCTGTATATAATATTCTGTAAAATTTTCTGTATGAACTTATAATCATTTTAATACTAAGGCAGCTAAAAATAATTTCTTTTTTCCCTATTATTATTCATTGTAAATCTATATAATAAAATGTGTCTGTCTGTGTGTCTGTCTGTGGCAGCCATAACTTAACCGGGAAATCAACGTACACGATCCAAATTTTCAGAGAACGTTTCAGGTTGTGGTCCGGATTGCAGTGCCAAATTTCAGGTCGAAAGTCCAAAAGCGGGGGCTTGCTAGGAGCAAAAATATTTGCCACGCTATTCCTACGGGAAACGAGAATCGCTCTCAAATTTGCTGTTGCCATTTATTGTTCCCTAACTGTGAAAGTAAACAGTTAAAATAGCATTTAACTCCTCCGCTGCAAATCTGATGACGTTGCCAGATTCTCCACATTTCCAAAAGCATTATTTAGGCGTTCCATTGCAGCTAATGACCTGATTTTGTAACCAAAAATGGGGTTGGGCCGGGGGAACCCGCGTGCGAAATTTGGCACCTTTCCGTGAAGTATGTCGGGAATTACAGAATGCCAAAATCTGACGGAATAAATATCTCGATCGTTTGCCAAGGGCTCTGAGCGCGCGTGCCATGTCATCAATGATCATTGCAACACCGGGAAAGTCTTCATGTTGGTTGGTTGGTTGTTTGGGTTTATTGGCGCAACAGCAACTAAGGCTATATTGCGCCAAACAAACGATAAAAAGGGATAAAAGTCTCATAACCCACAACCAAAGTTAAAACGAACACAAACAAAACGGCACAAAACGACAAGTAAAAAGACTAAAAAGTAACAACAAGAGTCTTCATGTTCAAACTGTTATAAAATGTCGGAGGGGGGTACTTAATAACCTTTAGTGCTGGAAACAACAAAATATGAAGATTAAAAGTGAGACATGAGCTGTCACAATTTGTGAAGAAACGAAGCCACGGGCCAAGTGGGAACCGGATATTTAAACCAATCACTGGGGCACACGTGGGAAGCTGTGCAAGAAATTTCGACCGTGCGGACGAATATCACGGGAGTTAAATTCTGTGATAACGGAAATAAAAATCTCCATTGCTTCAACAGAAACTTAGTCACGGGTTACGAGAGAGCTCGCTGACGTCAACAACGATCCAAGCCAACCCGGGCAAATTTCTTCCTGTTGAAAATCTGTGCTAAAGTGTCGGGGGGGGGGGGGGGGGGGCGTACAAAATTTACCTTTAAGTCAGTAAAAATAAAAATATACAGGTTAAAAGTGACACCCGGGCAGCGCCGGGTACGTTCAGCTAGTTCATGAATAAAGAAAGTTGCTTTTTGTTGAATTTTGAAATATAATCTCAATTGCTGATTTACAGTCAGGTAATATAAACTGACAGGCTCCTGTCAGACCTCTGTGGTAAGCAGGTAAGCAGCTGCTTGAGAGGGCATTTATTTTTTATTTTATTTAATATAAAAATGTGTTGTTGTTTTTTTAATTTAAGAGCCCAGTTAAGAGCTAAAACGATAGATGTTGCTTCAACAACAAAAATTAATGTAGGTTTATAAATTCAAAAAGTTGATGAAAATTGAACTTTGGACATAAAAAGGCTCCTGAATTAGCGTATGAGATGGATTTGAAGATCCATCTGAGTAAATGTGTATATAACTTTCGAATTCAATGTCAATAAATTTATTTGCTATTTTTCGAAGGTATTTTGGATCTACTGTTCCTTTTTTACGTATTCCAGGAATGTTTGTATTTAGAATGGAGTTTCAGGAGAATGGTCTCCACTGAGATTTTGTTGTAAAATGTCTAAAAGATTAGTTCTGTTTTCAAAATTTTTCAAAGAGATGTCTTCATAGTTGGTGAGTATTTTAATGACAACGGGATGTTTTTATTTTTTGATATTATTTTATGTAACAGATTTAATAATAGATATTTTTCCTTGGTTTAATATTTGGGATGGCAGTTTCAGCATAAATGTCTCATTTTCCATTACCTGGAAGGTGTCCAAGGCAGAATCTGGAAATTTTTTCTGAGTTGATTCTAAAGATAAAATTTTATAGTTAGGAATATTGTTAAAGAGTTCAATACCATATGTGAATTTAGGAGCAAATTAAATTATTGTATATTAGTAAGAGAGTTTTATTACTGAAGACCCATTTTGTTTTTCCTAAATAATTTTTGAAGTTAAATAATTTATTTGCTGAGTCTTTAGCTGAATTAATTTGAGAATTCCAGTTGAGTTTTGTTTCAAAATTTAATCCTAAAAATTTTCTTTGTTTCCAATTTTACTTTTTGTTGTACCAATGAAAATTTGGAAGTCATTTGAGATTTTTCTATGCTGATGGAAAGGAATAATACATGATTTTTCGTTTGATAAGGTTAAATCCCAGGAGTGAGAATATTTTGATAATATATTAATTGTATTTTGAATTTTGTCTTGAATGAGAAACGATCTGGATTGGAAAACCAAAAAATGATGTCATCTGCATATAAACTGCATTTAACACCTTCTTGAAATACTTCTTGAATATCATGAAGGAATAAATTAAAAAGGGTGATAAAATGCCTCTTTGTACAATACCATTTTTAAATTGATATGTTTTAGAATAACAGTTTCCAATTTTGACTTAAAAAAGTTTTTGAATAATTTGGAATAAAAATTTATATAAATTTCCATAATTTTTTGTTTTTTTGATTTTATATACGAGGGCACTATGGGAAATGAAGTCAAAAGCATTTTTATGTCAACTATTACAGCAATGACATTATTTTTATCGTTTAAATGATAATTCAATATCTGAAATGAAATTAACGAGTAAATCTTTAGTGGATCTTCCAAATCTAAAATCGTAAAAGTTTTCATTTAAAATGTCATATGTGTTTTTAAATGACCATTGTGCCAGTTAAGTCTGTGATAAATTTTTTTCTCAGATAGTTTTAGAACATCAGAGCTTAAACATATTGGTCGATAAGAATTTATATCATCTGTAAGTTTTTTTTTAATAAATATCACGTGATTCTCTAACCAACTAATTGTGTATGAGTTATATTTCCAGAAATTGTTAAACATTGTAATATTTTTTCTTAATCCAGTTAAAGGTTAAAATTTTCAGCATTTTATTAATAATTCCATCAGGATCAGGGGCTGTTTTGTTTCTAAGGGATCTAATGGCTATTTTAAATTCAGTAAGAGAATAGTCTAATTTGTAAATTAAATATTCTGTTCAATTATGTTTAAATGTTTGATGAAATAAATTAGAGTTATTAAATTTTTTATATAATATATCTGTTTGAGTTGTTTAGATTTATGAAGTGTTGTGCTAATCTTTCTGTAGTTTCTGGAATAGATTCTTTGTTTTTAAGTGCAAAGTGTATGCAACGGATTTTGAGGTAAGTTTTCATTATCTAATTTTTTGAATATTCTCCATAGGTTAGCTGTGGTTGTAGTTGGGGAAAGATTTTCTGTGTATAGATTCCAGTTTTGTTATTGTAAGATTTTTATTCTTTTTTGGTGATTGCAGCTGAATTCTTTTAAAATTAATACAATCTCAAAATCTAAAAATTTCTAATCATAGTTCTCTCTGCTTTCCTCCTTATTGCTATTAGTTTGTTGATAAATATAGTGTGGATCTTGTTTTTAGGAATTTTTTAACTGCATTTAGGTTTGTTTTTTTTGACTGAAGTGTGTTTATAATGTACATGTAATCAAAATTATTATTATTGGGGTCAATTAATTCCATAATGTGTGAGAATTTTTTCCAATCTATAAGAGTAATGTTGGGTTTCTGTTTTTGAAGTAAGGGAGTTCAAGAAATATGAGACAGTGATCGCTTCCTAAATTATCAT
Organism: Ryuthela nishihirai; assembly: GCA_038380435.1. Classification (NCBI taxonomy): domain Eukaryota; kingdom Metazoa; phylum Arthropoda; class Arachnida; order Araneae; family Heptathelidae; genus Ryuthela; species Ryuthela nishihirai. The sequence continues at coordinate 43,547,855 of JAWZYU010000032.1, forward strand.
TGTGAAGAGACCATTCAATATCTCCAACGAGGTTTTCAGAAATAAATGTTAAATCACTCACAAAATGAGATTGAAACAAATTAATACAAGTTATTTTTATCTTCATTTAATATTATAAGACTATTTTTCCGATGAAATTTTATAGTTGTAATCCTTTACTCTCACTTTTATGTAAATGCCAAGTTTTGTTATGTGAGCTAAGTCCCCGCAGAAGATGACCTCTCCTTGAAGTAATTGAAATTTTTTTGATAAATATTTTCTTTAATAAGAACTCCCTTACTGCGATTCAATTTAATCTGGATTGCAATGCATTCAAGTACTGGATTGACAATTGGAATTTTGATTCTTCTTTGAAGTATCCTTTTGTTGCAATATGTAACAATACTTCTTTCGTTAAGATTATTTCTCTGACTATATTTAATAAAGTTATTGAAATTAGGTACATTTTTATTATAGGTTTCTTGAAGACATAAAAAATGTAAATTATAAATATTAATTAAATGTTTCATGGTGTGCTTCTTTGAATTTATTAAAACCGTAAAAGTTTATTCCACTGGAGAATCAATGGCGTTCTGTCCATTAGCAACTGTTTAAAGCAGAAAGGAGTATGTCATTTATGAGATTTAGTTCTGGAGTATTTGGTATTATGAAGCTTAGTAATTTTAAAATTTAGCTTATTATATCCTTTCGAATCAATATTGAAATAAATTCCTTCAGAAGGAAGAATGTTATGTCTGGGATTGGTTTTAGGTTGTGGAAATCAGTTTTTGGAGTGTGTGAGTTTTTAGAGACAGTAATATTTTTTTACTGTATTAGCAAATTTCATGTCAAGAGTGTTTGTAGGGTTTGAGGTGGTAATGTTATTTACATTTTAGTATGTAGAAGCAATGGAGGGGAAGTCATCCTGTACCAGATTAACTGCGCTAGGATGTGTCCTTTGCTGTGCACTAGTAGAAATTTCTTTAATTATATTTGGATTTCTTTAATTATTTTTGATTTTTACTTCGTTTTCAAACTGACACTTTGCCATTTAAAAAGCTTGGTTGCAATATAGGTTTTTCTCTATTTGGATAGCTTTTGCCTTTCATGCAATTTTTTTAATGGGGCATCCTGACCATGTGGCAGGATGTGATCTGCACAGTTAGGGTATCGAAAGTATTTTGCTTTACAAATTGTAGTGATGGCCTCCCCCACATCTCTTAGCTTACCTGAGCATCTAGATGCTATGTGACTTAATTTGTAACATCTTAAACAAATATTGCGAGGGGTCATTGTAACTGCCAACATTGTATCTGTTATACCCAATTTAAGCACATTCTGGTAAAGTTTTAGACTCAAATTCAAAGAGAATTTTGGGTGTTGGGAAGCATAGTATCTTCCTTATTTCTATTGTCTTGTTCAAATCTTATCATTCTGCGAATATCAATAGCACTTTGTTCATAAAGCATATCAAGGAGAAAGTCTTTATCCATGTTTGTTTGAATACCTGTAACGATTCCAAGTACAGTTTTTTTTTTTTAATTTTGGAGGTTCTACAATAACAGAAATTGAGAGAACGTTTTTTAAGTTTTTAATTTTTTTATGTTGATCAATATTGTTTGGAGTAAGTAATAATCTTCCATTTGGAATAAACTTTCCTGTAATATGTTCTCCTAATGGTTTTAAAAAAATGAAGTGAAATTTTTAATATCCAAGGAATTAAGATTATCACTTGTACCTGTTAGAACTAAAGACAAAAGGTTTTTCTATTTTTTATTTATTTTTACCTTTTGATATTATTTCATTATATTTTTTGTTATTAATGGCAACTGATGTTATTACAGTATTATATTTACAACTGAATTTTTCTGAAAGTTATTATCCTTAATATAATTTTCTTTATCAGTTTTTTCGCTAAAGGTAAAGTTTGTTATATTTTGAGAGTTTACATAGTTCAATGGTAAATTATTTTTTACTACCTCGTGTGCTTTATTTGGAATATCCGTATCCCCATTGGAATGCCTTGAAGTTTCGTCCAAAATATGAATGTTGTCTCTTATGGATTTTGTAGGAGAAGAATTCGTTTCAGAAGTGAGTTGTAGATCTTCTTCTAATGCCGAAGTTTCTGTTGCTTTGAAATTTTTATTCTTCTGCTCAGTTGCGCACTGGTAAATGTTTGTTTTTTTAATTCTTATTTTATGCTTGAGGAGATCCCTTTTTTTTTACAATTGTTGGCCATGTTCAAAGTTATAACTGAAAACGCACAATAGTTTACGAATTTCGCATGAACAGAGAGTCACTGTCGAATCTGCACTTCAAAATCCAAGCGTTCATAATATCATCTTGGTGAATTCGAACACAAAAACATAAGTCAAAATTCAAAAACCTCGACAATCGGAAAACGAGCAGGTCGAAAGTGTGACCGTCAATCGAATTCCCGCCGGCTCCTCCTAAGAATCATAAAAATGAAGACTGATTAAAAATCTTTTCAGAACTAAAAACGAGAAGCAGCACAGTGTATCACTTAATCCAAGTCAGTAGTACACGATGTCACCATTTCCAACTTGAAAACGAAACCAAAACCGCACAATAATGTAATCCATTGAAATTTTTCATTTGATAGGTTCCAGAGTTCAAAAGAACGCCGATGCATTTAACAATGAAGCAGATCATAACTCGAAAATTCAATAAAAACTTAGAAAGCAGAAATTCTCAAAATTATTTGCATTTTACCAACAAATACTCTCACTGAACGAAAAGTAACTTTCAAAACGTCCGTTCACCCTCGGTCAATTGTCAATTGTAATTCTCTACAACTTGAATCTTCCTGTGACTTGCAAATGGTCACAGACTCATTCAGAAACTCATCTCTTTTTTTTTATAGCGTATCATAAATGCCTGCTTCCTTGATATACGCAAGTAACAATTTATACAGTTTTCTTTTTAAATATTTATTTTCTGGTTCCAAAATTGTTTTAAATAAAAATATGTTAATATTATATTTTCTGAGATTTTGAAAATATTTCTCTCTTTCATTATTAAATTTATTGCAAACAAAAATGAGATGTTCGATAGTTTCTGGTAAATTACATGTTAAGCATAATGGTGTGTCTACTTTTTTAATTTATATAAAAATTATTTAGTCATAGCAAAATTTACTTTAATTCGTAATATTCTATTAATTTCTGATTTATTTAAGCCAAAATTAATGAATGAATTAATTGTATCTGAAATAGTACATCTGTGAGTATTCCTAGCATTTTCTTTGTACCATTCCTGTAATTCGTTGATTATTTTAATTTTACTTTGTTTTTTCAGTAGATCTAATATTATAGGTGATTCAATAACCGTATTTAGATATATAGCCGATTTTGCTAATGTATCCATTTTTTCATTGAATTTCAATCCAACATGGGCCGGAACCCATTGAATAAAAATTATGTTCTGATTTTCCACATGTTGTATAATTAATATTAAAATATCATTAGTTATAATTTTAAAATTATTTTTGTGGGATCCTGGTATATTATGTCAATAGATGATTTAGAATCAGTAAATATAACTATTTTGCTATTTTTATATTTCCTAGCCCAATTAATGGTTCAAATGATAACTGTTAATTCTAATGAAATTACTGGGTTATATGCTCTGAATTTGTATTGATAAATTTTTCTCTAATGCAAAATTATGTATAAGATTGGAAGGAGTAGGTTCATCACTTAATTTCTTATAAATTCTCCATAAATTAGAAGTAGCAGTTGTTGTAAATAGATTTCCTGTAAAAAACGACCAGTTTGATTTTAAAATATTTTAAATTTTTTTTTATATTGCTACCTCGAGTCTTATAAAGTTTTGACAAGCATCAAACTTTGTTTTAAATACATATTTCTTTCCGCTCTTCTGCGGATGACTATTAGTTTGTTTACAAAAATTGCATGGATATTATTAATGGGTACTTTTTAGTTATTAATGTAGTGCAGTTGTTCTTAAAATTTTTTAATGTTCAATAATATCAGTATATTGCGAATTTTTTTGTGAAAAGATATTTAAATCATTTTTAAATTTTGTCCAGTTAGTGATATTTATCTTTGTTTTTTTTTCTTTATATAGTTTTTAAAAGATATACATATAGTAAAGTGATCACTTCCAAAATTATCAACAGAGATTGATCAACTGATAAATTTAGCAAGCTCTTTTGAGCATATAGTCAAATCAATTACATAATTAATTATGATATTGTAAATACAAGTAGGAGTGTTTTCATTTAATATAATTAAATTTTTTGCTTCAATTAAAGATAATATATGTTTGCTTCTGTAATCATTTTTATGTGAAAACCATGCTCTGTTGTGGGAATTAAGATCTCCACAAATAAGAATCTCACCATTTAAGTTTTCAAATAAATTAATATATTGCTTACTGTTAATTACTATACCAGGATTATATATATATATTTGTTAAATTAATTAATACATTACTTATTTTAATTTGTTTTATTAAGACTTCAAGTCTTTCATTTATAATTGGTAAATCTATACGTTTTTGAGGAATATTTTTGTGTACATAAGTCACAATTCCTCTAGAGTTTTCTTTATTTTATTTGTACATATTAAATGAAGTTATTTAATTTAGGAATTTTTTTTTGTTTGTATTTCCTGAATGCATAATATCTGAATATTTTTTACCTTTAAAACATGCTTGATAAAATGAGCTTTACCCTTTGTGCCGCGACAGATCCATTGGAATATTAATGGCTGCTTATCCATGGACTGCAATTCAATAAAGATAGTAGTATATCTTTTATTAAATTCACCTCTGGACAGTTAGGTAAAATATAGTCAAAAAGTTTGATAATGAGTCCAATGATTTGGTTTTTTTTATTCCAATTAAGTGATTCATTTTTTTTTTCGTTTCCTGTCGTTCAGATAAAACTTGTTTCGGGTAGGTTTGTTCTATATTTTCAGAGCGTGAATGTTAGTTAGAAGTTTTTAAGATTGAAGATTTTGAGCCAGTAATGTTTCTTTACCTTGCTGGCGTAATCCACACTGTTTGAATTTGTTTTTATAGAAGACATAAGAAATCCGGGAGCTGAAGAAGTTGACGGAAGAGCTGGAAAGCAATCTCCCAAATCTTCCTGAGTAGAAAGGAGACAGCTCACTCCCAGGTTCGCAGAAAGTGGAGTTTGAATCCTCTTTTGCAAAAGTTCGATTTCCGATTTCAAAACTGTGTCAGAATGGGCTATATCATGGGAAATACCGTAGCCAGACTTTTCATAATTAAATTTTGCTCTTGAAAAGGCCTGATGCCAGTTTAATCCTTGTGAAATTTGTAAATCTTTGGTTCTGCAAGCAATACTTCTTACAGGACATCCGGCATAAGTTGCAGGGTGCTTGCCGAAGCAATTCGGACATTTTAGCACTTTTGACTTGCATTGTCTATGATTATGAGGATCGCCACAGCGTTTGCAAGTAACTTTACCTCTACAAGAGGAAATGACATGTCCAGAATTATAGCAACGAAAACACAAATTCGGTGGCAAATTATATGATTTCACCTTAAATCGGTTAAAACCGATATTAACATGTAACGGTAGTTCTCCTTCAAATTCTAAAACTGCTTTGTTGACAGGAACACAAATAGTTTCATTATTTTTTACTTGAGATTGTTCATAGTGTACCTACCATACGTCGCATACTTATAACTTTTTGATCAGCTAACATTTCCAGAATAAAATCATCATCCATAGAAATAGGAACTCCTATAATTGAACCAAAAATCGATTTTTTAAATTGTGGGAGTTCTACCTTGACAAGTGTATTTAAAATATCCTTCAAATTTAAAATTTTTGATGCTGTTCTCTGGACTTCGGAAAGACAAGAAGTCTACCTTGAGATATATATTTACCACCTATATGGTCATTCAGAAGTTCGTAAAAGAAAGATGTTACATCTTTAATGTCCAAATCAGTAACATCAGAACTAGTTCCAGAAATAACCAGTGAGAAGTCGTCTTTGTTATTCAGAGCTCTTTCTATAATTTCTGGAAATTTAAATTGGTCAGAGTCTATCTTAGTTATTACTGTATAGTTAATATTCTGAGATTTGTTAATAACATTATTATTTGTAACATTTTGAGAGATTCCATTTGATACATTAGTTTGCTCATTAATTGCGTTTTTATTTATTACCTGAGAGTTTGGCAGATTATTTTTATTCTTCGATGTTTCGATGTTTTCATTTTCTTCAATAGATTTAGTCGGTGAGGAATCCGAGTCAGAAGAAATTTTCAAGTCTTCCGATAAGTGAAGTCCTTAGTATTGGGTTTATCTGTATCTATGTTTTTAGTGTTCACATTGTAATATTTGGATCTTTTAACTCTAATTTTTCCCGTTGTGGGAGAGTTCTTTTTCTTTTTTCCACCGTTCGCCATTTATTTGGACATCCGGTGATTTTCAATTTAGGCTCTTGAGAAAAGTCCTAATTATTGCCGATGAAACATTTATCACTTTCTTTAATTCGCTGAAGAAAACTAAAAGTTAGACAAAATACTAATTTAAACTAGATAACAGCGAGACACAAACACACCACTGCCACCTTTCGTGGCCAATCCCCTCGGTTGTTGTTGTTACTCACATCACAAATGAATATTCCTTCAAGGAAAGTAATTAGTCCTTGAAGACTCATTCAGACACATTTTGTTTTAATCCCCTCGGTCGTTTCCGCTAAATCTCAATCATTCTCTCAATGATTCTCTTGAATCGGACCACCGAGAAGCTTCGGTTATAATCTCTATATCGGAAAAATTGAGATATAAATTGAGTCTTTGAAAGAAGTTGCTACAGGCACTGAAAAGAGTCCTCTCACCTTCTCTAATGCAAAATTATGTATAAGATTGGAAGGAGTAGGTTCATCAATTAATTTCCTCTCACCTTCTGTTGAGAGTAATTATATCTCAAAAACCAGCTTTTTTGTCTTAGATGAAGGAAATCTGGATCCAAATATGTCTGAAATGGACGAAAATGAAAATTTTGCCCAATCGCAAGCTAAGGTAAATAGGAGATAAAACATTTCTCCCCATTATGCTCCAATCTCTTAAAAACTGAACAACTATTCATCGGAAATTGACCAGTAGAGCAGTAGAAAATTTCACTGCCAAGAATTCAGGAGACTCGATCCGAATCAAACCAAATGCATTGATGACTATCGTGCATTTGTGCAAAAATTTGAAACAACCAAACAGCAGTTGCATACTTACAAATTAACGGCTGAAAAAAACCTGAAAGTCTTGCTGAAAACCCTACCTACTGATGTTGACTGTGAGGAAATGCAACGTGAATTAGTAGACTTAGGATTCTCAGTCATAAAGATATCTCAGCTGAAGCGTGGGAAAGAGAGAATCTTCATACCAGTGTTTCTTGTGGAGCTGCCCAAAAATGCAGCTAACAAGAAAATATATTATGATATACACTGAAATGCCATTGAATTAGGGATAGCAACCTAGTAACGTGTTGGACTCCCTCTGGCTCTGATAATGGCAGCCACACAACGAGACAAGGACTCCACAAACTTGCGTAAATGTTCCACAGGTATGGCGACCCATGCATCCTCCAGAGCTGTCCACAATTCTCTCAAGGTCGTCGCTGATGGGACACGGGCCAGAACACTCTGTTCGACGGTATCCAAAGATTTTCGATGGTATTTAAATCTGGGTTCTAGGTGGCCATTTCATTATTTAAATGTCAACAGAATGCTCCTGCAACCATGTTGTAGTCAACCTGGACCTGGGAAATGAACAGTTGTCTTGCTTGTAGACGCCTTCTCCATTGGGATGCATGATGGACATAAATGGGTGCAAATGGTCAGCCATGAATTCTACGTACCGGAATGCGTTGAGAGTCGTCGGTACACGTACCAAAGGTCCCATAGATGTCCAACCGAAGACACCCCAGGCCATCACAGAGCCATCACCAGCTTATACTGTTCCGACCTGAGATGCAGAATCCATGGCTTCATGGGGTTGTGGTGCCATACCCTCAGTCTCCCATCAGCGTGATAAAGTTTAAATCGGGATTCATCACCCCAGGCTATCCATTGCCAATTTCCGATGATTCAGTTCGATGTTCTTTAGCCCAGGCAAGGCATTGAGCTCGGTGTTGCGCCGTTAGAAGTGGGACTCTAGTAGGTTGGCGACTCCTGAAGCCGAGTCGATGAAGTAGGCATTGCACAGTCCGTGCATTGACTTCCTGGCTGGAACCCGCATTCAGATGGGATGTGATTTCAGATAATGTCTGGCTCCTATCGGTCCGTACGATGCGGTTCAGATGGCGAAGCCCACAATCATTGAAGGCTAGTGGTCCTTTGCAGTTTGTCCGGGTGCTTATTTTTTTTTCAGAAATTTTCATATCCCCGGAACGCTATTGAAACTGTTGTACGAGAAAATCCAAGTTCGTTGACAATGTCAGAGATCTAGTGACCCATCCGTCGGGCACCTACGATCCTGCCCTCTGTCAAATGCATCTAAATCCCGCTCCTTTCCTATTACGCTTCTCACGACGAATGCTTGGGGAAGGCAAAGCTGACAGCTATATATGACCAGAGTTTCAGCCATGCATGCGCGCAAAGCGGGACTTGCAATACTGAATTTGGATAACGTTTTGTATCTCTAATTCAATGGCACTTCAATGTATATATTATGAAAATATATATGATATTATGATATCTCGTATCTCTTTCACCTAAAGATTAAGGTAGAAAGACACAGAACCAAAAAGAGCCCAACTCAGTTCCACCGATGTCAGAGATATGGGAATGCTCAAAGTGAGTGTTACAATCTCAACAGATGCGTGAAATGTGCGGGTGAGCATCGTACTAAAGATTACGCTCGACATAAATCCGATACTCCTCCTAAATATGCCAATTGTGTCCATTGTCATACTGCTAATTATAAAAAAAGTTCCCACTTTCCCAACGGATGTTGTGACTGGTTCAAAGACGAAGCATAATACCATTTCTTCAAAAAAGAGAAAGAGTAAGCCTGTTACTCCACAGGTTTCTTATGCTAATGCGTGTTGCAAATAAGGCACATTTAGCAAATACAAATGATAAAGAGTAATCTTTACCCGTAAATAAACACCAACCAAAAAACCTTGAAATGAAACACCTCCTACTAGTGATCATTTTGATGATAATATCTTAAATGATCTAAAGGAGATATTTCAGATTATTAAGAGTTTCAATGTTGCTAAAATTCAGCTCACTTTTAAAACTCTCATTGCAGAGTATCAAAACGCTATCGGTTTAATGGGAAAGCTAATAGTTGGCTTAAATGCTTTCGGCTATTTAATATCTACGCTAAACTTTGATGGATAATGCTATTCAGAAAAATTATCTTAAGAACTTTGCATGGAATAACCAGAGAATTCTTACTGATCTTCCTCAGTTCTGTAGCTTTTTGACAGATTCTCAGGCTGAAATCGTCCTGTTGGGCGAAACGCACCTTCGTGCTTCAGATTTACTTAAATTTCCTAACTTCGAAGTATATAGGACGGATCGCTTACACAACAGTGGAGGGGGTACTGCTGTCGTTGTAAAGAGATCCATAAAACGTCATTTAATTACACTCCTAATCTCAATAATTTGGAAGCTACTGCAATCGCAGTTACAGATATCAATCTTGGTACTATTAACTTTTAGCTGCATACAAGCCACCTAATTCTTACTTTTTATGCGATGATTTTAATTCCATATTTGATCCAAATCTGATGCATTTGCAGATGCTCTTGAGTTAAAATGTCAAGAGAATATTGACTTTTCCGACCATGAAACCTTCCTACCGTTGTGGCAGGCGATTTAAATACCAAGAACGTCGCATGGCATTCTAGAATCTGTAACAAGAGTGGCAGATTGCTTCTAAATTATGCTACCAAGAAAGAACATATTATTGATGCTCCAAGTGAGCTAACTTCTACCCTTTTAACACCATGCACAGACCAGATGTTTTGGGATATGGTCGTCTTTGGCAATTTTCTACTATTCTATGAACTATGTGTTCCAAATCAGCTAAATTCAGATCACTTGCCAATCTGTTTGACTTTATTCTTGTCTACAACTTTTACCACAGAATCGCACAGTCTTACAAATTGGGAACTCTACAAGGTTACTGTCAATAATAAGATTTCTGGATGTTGCCCACCTCTTACACTCAGATTTATTCAGAATCATATTTACTTATTATATGTTTTTGCATGTCTCAAGAATTGAAGCTAGTACTGAAATAACACCCAAGAAAATGTTTTACATTCTCCCATTGCATCTCTCCTGTCTCATCAAAGAGAACAGAGCCCGACATGCATGGCAAAGAAGTCGGAATAAATCTGATAAAGAGCTTCATTTCTCCCTCAAGACAGAGGTGAGACAAAAACTCCAGAAACATAGAAGTAACTCCTAGAATAAAAAGGTCTTTTCATTCTGTACGCATATTTGGAAGATGGTGAGGGTATTAAAAACCTTCACTTTAATTACATCCTTCCATTCATGGGGAATCAGGAATGTGATAGAGTGAAGAAGATAAATCTGAGGCATTTGCAGATGCTCTTGAACTACAATTTCAAGAGAATTTTGAGCTTTCTGACCATGAAATCAGCGAGGAGGTTATAAGCGATAAGCGACCATGAATCAGCGATGAACTTATAAGTTTTGATCAGACAAAAAGATCAAAAATTTTATTTTTCCCTCCCCTCAGGAATTGATTCAGACTGTCAAAAAGTTTAAATTAAATAAAGTTACTGGTCCTGGCATGATATCGAACAGGATGTTGAGGCATCTTCCCAAGAAAGCCATAACACATCTTTGTTCTATTTTTAACATACTTCTTAGAAACCATACTTTTCCTGACATTTGGATAAATGCCTTTGTTCGGCTTTATCCGCAAGCCGATGGGGAAGCCTGAAGAAGGACCTCCCAATTTCTGTGAAGTTCACAATTACAATTACAATTATCCGCAAGCCGGGAAAGGACCCAACATTTCCTCTGAGTTATCGCCCAATCAGCGTGCTCTCTTGTTTGGAAAAGCTATTTGAGCGAATCATTCTGACCAGATTGGACGATTTTCTCTCCCTGCACCCTGTCCTGCATGAAACCCAATTTGGTTTCAGTCGAAACAAATCAACTGAGCATCAAATTCTCAGAGTGGTGGAGAAAATCGCCAAATCTTTGAATAAGAAAGAAACAGTTACTGCTGTCTTTCTAGACGTGGCCAAAGCTTTTGACCGCGTCTGAAAGGATGGTTTGATTTACAAGTTAATAAGATCGGTGTACCTTCGGATCTCACCAGTATTTTACAGTCATATTTATCAAATAGAGCTTTTCAAGTGCAGTTAAAACCTTTCTATCTACAAAGAGAGTAATGGCCGCTGGAGTACCCCAAGGATCTCTCCTAGGCTCTTCTCTCTTTTCACTCTACTTTTATGATAAGCCTTCTTTTGATCACATCCTATTACCCCAATATGCTGATGATATCGCCTCTTTTCCCTCTCCTTGGGTCCAGTGATTGCTATAGACAAGCTATAGAGATACCTTGGATGAGATGGAGAGGTGGTACGATAAATGGAAGATCAAAATAAAGACTGAGAAGAATACTGCCATCCTCTTCAGTGGAAAACTTATTAAAAACCCAAAACGTTTAAATTTTTTAAATAAACCAATTGACTGGCAAAAGATCATCAAATACTTGGGTATAACCCTTCATGAAAAGCTCAAATGGGACCATCATCTTCATGATATTATCACTAAAGTCAATGCAGTGAGATGTCAACTAGGACCTCTCCTTCGCAGAAATGCTGTCTTGGTGATTAACCATAAATTATTATTGTACAACATGGCCATTCGTCCCATAATCGCCTGTAATCGATATGCTTCCCCTATATGGGCGAACACCGCCTCCACGAACTTCGCAAGATTTAGATCTCTCAAAACAAAATATTGAGATCTGCAGTCGTCACTTGGTTTGTTATTAACAGACAACTTCAAAAAGACTTGGGCATCGACCATATATATATACTCATGTTAAATGCATCTCAAAAAGGTTTTTTGAGGCTGTTAAAAATAATCTCAATGAGATTATTTCTTCTTTGCTTAATTATGATCATAATGCTCTTAATAAGTACAAGAGGCATAAAATGATGGCTTTCTCTGAATAAAGCTATTCGTTATAGGTCTCTTGTGTATGATATATGCTACTTTCAGCTTGTGTTTTATTTTAGCCTCTATGGGCCCACCCACGGGTGATTTACTTATTATATGTTTTTGCTTATGCCAACTGGGCATATTGTCAGATGGAGATGGTAATGGGTAAAGTTTTACCTGGAACATCGCATATCCATACACGATCGAAGAAGAGTTTAAAGCAAAAAATTGCACTTCACGTAGTTCCAGAAATAAGGCAAAATTATACCGTCACCATTCAAATTTTTTGGTGTGAAATATTCAGTCTGCCTTGTTCAAACTTGACAAACTATGATGATATGTGCCTTTTTCATAATGCAAAAGAAGTTTACTGATCATCAATAACATATCTAGAGTGTCTTATCATCAATGATAAAGTGGTGTCAAGGAACAACAGTGCGAGGTCTGCATTTTTTTACAAGTAGAGACTTTACATTTACTTTACATTTTTTTACAAGTAGAGAGCAGAGTTTTACAAGTAATAGAGCAAAGTGTACTACGCTAAGGTGCTTTGTGCGATGGATCTCGTCATATCTAAACTTAGAACAAAGTTTTTTACATGAAACTTGTCATAATTGATATACTTTAAAACTAAAACGTCATTGCTTGTGCTGCTGAATATTGTTGTGATATGTTAAATGATAGCAAACTGAAAAAAACTTTATGAAGTTATTTTAAGATGTTATAGGTAGGTATAGCAAATAAATACAAATTACATAAATTATGTTTAAGTAAACGTATTGTGTTATTAAAACTTTTAGAGCCCAGGTAGCCTATTTTTTTACTAAATTTCACTGCCTCCACTTTGGTGATATAGGAAATAAAGAATAATTATATTAAAGAAATAAACAGATTAACTAGGTAATTAATGATGTAACAAAAGTATAACAAGAACAGTAGAGTGGTGAGCATCTGAATTTGCCTTATTTACTGCCAACCAAATAGAAAGCTAACTCGCTTTTCTACTCAAATAATCAAACTTTACATTTAAGTTGTTTAAGTAAACGATTCGATTCCGTGGCTTTTATAAGAAAAGAATTAGGTTGAACTCAATATTGAAATAGAGAAATTCTAAATTGACTCCGATCGAGGTAATGAGAAAAGGATGCTTTCAAAATGGAGTTTCTGGAAACGTCTACAGAAATTTCTATCGAAAATTATCCCCTTCGAGGTCGCCCCATTCCCACAACCATTCCTACATTGGCATCACCGCCAGAAAAAGTACAAAACTCCTACTCGGAAATATATACTAGTAACTTCAAAAATTCTTCAATTCACACTTAAACTCTAAATATTTTTATATCCCACTGAATATAAACAGAAAAAAATTGTGTTTTTACTAACCTTCATTTTTTGTATTGCCAATGATAAATATACATCAGCAATCTTTATTGAATGATCTGATGTTAAGGCAATGGCAATGCATATTCCGCTCAGTGCACACAAAGTTTGGAAATGCAGTATAAATCAACGAGAATTCAGAATTTTGCCTTCATCAAAATACATTTTGGGATCATCGAATAGCTCTTGAGTTCAACACAGAAAATATGATGGAAACAAATTTTGGTAAATTATAAATAATTATAATAAATTACAATAATAATAAATAATTATAATAAATTATAAATGATTCTATAAATTTCACTGATTCTGTTCGTTTTATTGTTGTACCGCAAACAAATGAATAAAAAGGAATTCCTTTGATCCACTCTTGGTTTGAAAGCCAATGCACTTTTAAAGGAACTTTAGTTTTTTTCGTTTGAAATATTTCCTCTAGCGAAAGTGTTTGTCGGCTGGACTCTCGATCCTCCAAGTTAACTATGCATTGACGCTCCAATAGAGTAATCATTCAATGGCCAGATGACAAGTCTAACCTTGTTTTGAGAATCAATCACCAACTGTATATTTGATTGAGGATTTTTTTTTTCTATGAGAATTCATTATTGAAACTTGGTCCGAAAATTGTAGTGGCCGAAGGAGACAAAAGCTTTAGAAAAATAATGATGAAGAAATGAATACCGCAGTGTGTTTTTGTTAATGTAAAACAATGAATTTCTGGTTCAACATTGCGGACAAAATCAAGAGAAATAGCGAAGAAAATCGATAAAGCAAAGTTCGATGCCAATTTACTGTTGACGAATGCAAAGGGGGAAAATTATCTCAAGATTGACGTAAAATGTTCCTTTGTAATATTCTCAAAAAAAAGTAATCTTTCTGTTTTCTAAGTAAAAAAAGGCAGTAGACTTGTTAGTCCTTTGGTGTAGGAAAAGGAAAATTGATGTGTAATTTCCGAAGTTTGGATGAAATGTGTAAACAAAGAGATGACGCAAGAGAATAAAAAAGCTACTAATACTTTGATAAAGCTACAAGTCACTTTCTATCAAAAGAAATTGGTAATATTAAGGTTAAATTTATTCTTAATTTAATATCAGTAATTGACTCTCTTGATTAGCGGATAAGCAATACCATTAAGATTCGCTGTTTATTACAAAAGAGGAACTGTAATGATGCTGGAGAGTTTCGCAGATATATAAGGGTCGTTCAAATTGAAAAATGGACAACCCCTATAGCTGGGTGATGGACTGAGGGACAACCCCTAAAAGGTGAGTAATGGACTAAGTGATCTTTGTACTCTCACTCAGGAAAGCGGATTACATAGAAGGAACTCAGTGTCACAATCGGTCTGAACGTGATAGACTTTGTGTGGATTCCAGACAAACCAGCGTGTGCTGTTGACACACGCTGTATCAATGTCACAGCGTGTACCAACAGCCTTGAACAATCTGTTGTATGATGACATTTAAATCTGATTCTCAGTGCCTGCTGTTGATTGAGTTTCTGGAAACGTGATAACGATAAAGCGTAACGATATTGCAAAACAGTGGGCATTTGAAAGCAGGAAATAAAGTCGAAGTGAATGAAACATGACTTCCTCAAGGCAAAGTCGCTCTTAAAAAGAATGTTGCTAATATCATGTTGGGTAAAATGTCTCAATAGACATGGCGAATTTGGTCATTTCATGAAATAATTTAGGCTTTATTTTGTCCGCCTTTTACTTGAACGACCTTTGCATTTCAATGTCCGACCCTCAGAGAAACCTGCAAAGAAAAATCGTTCAAGACTTTACAATGAAACCAGTTTTTGTCCGAAATGTGTAAAGGAAACATTCCCAACGATCGCAAAACTATTGACCTCTCACTTTCAAGCAGAGGTAGAAAAAGAATAGAATAACGAACTTCCCATTGAAAATACCTCGCTCACGTTCCGAAATGTTTGAGAGAGTGAGATTTCCTCCTAATGTTTCAGCATAACAGCTTCAACTCACAGTAAACCTGAGGTCTACATCAATTTCTGTTCTGAACAGAGAAACTCTGGTACCCTTGGCCAGAAAATTTTACACTTGAAGTCTTTAACCTAAAACCTCAGCTTGTTATTTAGAAAGTCCTAGGTCTGGAACAAGATCATTTAGTTCATTTTGCTGAATCAGATGAGGCTCGTCTAACTTTTTAGGGATGCGTGTAGTATCACGATCTGTATGTGCCCCAAATCTTCCTCTGATGAATGTGAATCCATCTCCTCCCAGTTGGTTGGAGGTGTTGGTATAGGAAGATCGTCTCCGTGAGGAACTAGACTTAAGGCTGAAGGCACCTTTGGATATTGTATTTTGCTTTTTTTTTTGAAAGACGACACTTTAGTTAAGCAAAAATAGCAATCATGCAAGCGACTAACGCCAAACCATTGGAACTGCAAAGGGCATGGATTTTATCTATCTTTCAACAATTCACTCAGGCAAACAAGGCCTGAAATGCAGCACACATATGGTCCATGTTTTGCAGCATACCATGTTTCGTTCTGATCTCCAACGTGACATCCAAATACAAGTTATAGGCTTTCTTCACACTGTCTGTCAAAGAACGATTCTAGGATTTTAAAATATAATTTTCGTACTCATAACAAAATTTATCTGGCACATTAACCAATACGCGACGTTGCCTTTGTGGCATTTAAATGACAAAATTTACACTTCAAAGTACAGCACGTTTTCCTCCTAAAATGAAAACAACAAGAATAGCGGTCTGAGGTTAGGTTACTATTACATCTTTTCTTCCACTTGACAATCAGTGTTGCCAGCCGCAAAAAGTAAAATTTCTAGTATCCTTCCAGTTGGCTGGAGGTGTTGGTATAGGAAGGTTAATAGGAGTCAAAATGACCAATAACATAAAAACGTGACGTGTTAACATTTTTTTCAGGCCAGACCTGAAATCACCACCTGAAAAATAGTTAAAGGCAGCTAGCTACAATTGTTCATGTTATTAATACCTTGTAAACCAGTGTAATTATAATAATTAGTCTTATCTTACTTAGAATGTTATTGTTTTACATTATTATATTATGTATATTATTGTTTTATCTCACATAGCATATCAGAGTACTTTTTGTGAATTTTGTTAGGGATTTAAGATTTTGTTTCCTCATTTAAAAGGAAATATAAATGAATGAATGGCAACAGGACAGAAAGAGACTGATATCTCATTGTACCTGCAAGAATGGATATATCTCTAATTATGCATTGTTTTTCTGTTGTCGAATTGTTGTTGTTAAAATTTGTATAATTTGTATAATATTGTGTAATTATAGTTACTAACTATTGAAATTTCAATATTCTTTTAAGAAAAAATATATATATATATTCCTCCCTCTTATGCAGATGCATCCGAAGTACAATGATATTTTGTGCAGAGTGCCGTATTACGGATGTCAATTCAATATTTAATGATTTTGGCATGTCAATCATTTTCATAGATATGAGTTCTTCTCATAAGCAGTTTCTTTTCACCATCACAATCAGTTTACGCTATAACAAGGTATTCCATGAAGTTTCCAGTAGCATTATTATGAATACTGTTAAGGCGCAATAGAAAATAAATATTACTTACTCTATGTCCTTTTATTCCAGGTAATCCAGGCATCCCCGGAAGACCTCGAGGGCCCTATAAAAAATTAAGTAAATTTTATAATCGAAATTAAATCAAATAGCATTTTTTTTAGAAAATATTAAACAGCAAATATTTAATGTGTTGAACAAATGTTCCTCACCCACCGCGAAGAGTTCCCAAGTATTACGAAAATTTTTAAGGAAGTGTTAGGAGAACATCCCCAGAGTGTTTATATGCTTAATTTAATTGTTTAAATTCCTAGTTATCCCAATTATTAACAACAAAACTAAATGTACCTTGAGCCTATAAGAATTGCGGAATGCTGCTTTAGGACAATGTTTTTCGAACTTCTCAATGGAATTTTTGAATTCCAGGAGAAAATTTAATAATGACTGACAAACGTTTTAAAAAAATATATTTAACTTACCAAGGTCACTCAGAAAGTAATGCCCGACAAATTTTTCACAGATCGACATCTATTCTACGATATTGTTACTTCTACAATCTATAATTAGATCATCTAGGAACATAATCCTATTTTTCTTGATTCATTTTTCTATACTGTGAGAGTAGTTGTAAAGGTCAGCGTGCCAGTCTTTCGCAGATGTCTGCTTTTGCCAACGACCAGTGTTGCTTTTACAGTCAACGGCATGGACTCCATACATCTTTGCAGTTTTGCTAGAACAGTACTGGAGACCTGCGAGGTTAGCGAAAGTCCTATCCGCATAATACTGATCTGAAGTTTCATCTGCAACTTCATCCATTAGGTCTCATCCGCAACCACAACCGCATTTAATAGGTCGCATCCGCAACACTTTATCAGTATTCGCGCATATTGTCTGCTTAATAATCTTCGAGATTTTTCAAATGCTTGAAGTCTGATGAATGTTTGCGAGTAAACGAAATCAGGCGGTCTAAAGGTTTATTAACGATTAATTAATACCGAAAAAATATTCTGTTAAAAATAAAAAGCCTTTTGTTCCTAAAATTTTGCTTTACTAAATTTAGACAAAAATTCACTTAATTCTAATTTTAAAAATTCTTCTGAATTAATTTTTTCTTCTTTTAAATGCAATTACGGGCGATTGGGGGAAGACCCACTTTTTTAATTCCCAGTAACTCTTCTCTAAAACTTCATAATCTCCTGACTGATATTTTCATTCGACTAATATTCAATTCCCTTTCACAGACCTTCTACTTTGACGTATAAACTAACAGGCTCCTGTCAGATCTCTGTGACAAGCAGCTACTTGAGGGAATATTTGCTTTTTTATTAATTTTCCACGTAACACAGCAGTAATTTTTTGAATTTACATTCTGTTTTTTCAGCACAAACGTCGCTTCGTTCCCATAAACTTTTTTAAACTTGTGGTGTTATTTTTTTAGACTGAATATCATTGAATTTTCAAATCAGATTTCTTTCAACATTATTTCAAGTAGTCTTTTCACTCATGTTAGCCGTCAATAATGCAATAATATTTGCTCATATTTCTGCTTATCTTATGAAATACGAGACTTGATCCGCGTTAACGTCAATTGTTGTCCGCGATTTTTTTCCTATCTGCATTAAGGTTAATCTTTTATCCGCCAAGAGCTTTTAAATGCAGATATCCGCGGAAAAAACCGCAGATATCTGCATCTGCGCAGCCCTCTAAACAGCACCATCTGTAGAAAGATGATGTGCTTATGATACAAAGAGCTAGGAAGAATGTCCTTAACACTCTACAAATAGTAATGCTGCAGAATAAATAGTGATCTGTAAAATCGTTAAGTGCATTATTTCTAAATGATCTTCGTAGTTTTAAAACTTTAATTTCTGGTTTACGAATATAAGTATTATGTTTAGGTAGGTCAAAGTGCCTAAACTCTGGCATAAGATCCTAAAAAGGAGAGCTGACCTATCCGCCATTCTAGTTCCAACTGGTCACGTGACTTAGTGTTAAAGTCAATGCAGTCGCCATAAGTATATAAAAAACAATTATTATCGGAAGATGTTCCGCTGCGAATTGTCTAAACAGTTATAGAATCAATTGCACAGTGTTTAAATTCCACGCTGATCCAATTAAATGGAAAAAGAGTGGGTTGAAAGAATTCGACCGAGAACGTGCATTAAGCTTACAGCGTTCTCTAATATATACTTCTGACTATTGCTTCGGTGTTTTAATGTTAATTTATGTGATATATCCATTAGTAATATGTATATGAATGATGACTACATTTCAGTGAGTAGTCATTCATCGTTTACGATTAAGTTTAGTTTTGTTAATATCATAAAATAGACATGCAACAAACTTCGATCGTGACGGCCGTAACCCTCCACTTCCCGTGCGGGCATACCGAGATCAGCGATTACCATAGTCGCTAAACGCCGATCGTTCGCTGGGAACGGGGTGGCCAATTTTGGATTCGCTCGCAAGGCGGCAAGTGGTTGTTGTAGTGCGAATCCTCCCTTGAAAAAGTAATCACTGTGTGTGTCACAGTTTTTTAACTTTTAGTATATTTACACCAATTATTATGGGAGGATGCTCAGCTGTAATAACATGTTTTTTTAAACCATATTATTTTACAAAATGCTTATTCCATCACTTTATTGCCTTAAGGAATGGTGCCATGAATAGTTATTAATTATTAGCGATTAAATTAGATCTTGATAATATTTTTTCAAACTTTTGTACGCTTTCGAGAGAGGACAAACACCACTAGCAAACCTAGAGGAGGCTTCGAAAATTTGTATTATGGAGATTTAAATCTCTGATAATTAGTAACTTCTAACCGATGCATAGGCATCAGTCAATGATTAATAAGGCACTTAAATGACTGGAAGTTTTACTCAAGTTAAAAAGTCTTATTTTCCTCTACTGAATAATGTAAAATTTACACTTTCTACAGAACGAATCAATATTTCACACGAGAAATGCATCATAAAAATTTCCTAAGAAATAAAAATAATTTCAAACCATTAAATAAAATATGTCAAAAATGTCATGAATAATCATTTCAATACATAAACTATTGTTTAGCTTAGCCACGTGCTGCCTTGCGAGCGAATCCAAAATTGGCCACCCCGTTCCCAGCGAACGATCGGCCTTTAGCGACTTATGGTAATCGCTGATCTCGGTATGCCCGCACGGGAAGCGGAGGGTTTACGGCCGTCACGATCGAAGTTTGTCGCATGTCTATTTTATGATATTAACAAAACTAAACTTAATCGTAAACGATGAATGACTACTCACTGAAATGTAGTCATCATTCATATACATATTACTAATGGATATATCACATAAATGAACATTAAAATACCGAAGCAATAGTCAGAAGTATATGTTATAGAACGCTATAAGCCTAATGCACCTTCTCGGTCGAATTCTTTCAACCCAGTCTTTTTTCATTTAATTGGATCAGCCTGGAATTTAAACACTATGCAATGGTTCCTATAGTTGTTTAGACAATTCGCAGCTGAATATCTTCCGATAATAATTGTTTTTTATATACTAATGATTCGAAAAACTGCGACGCATACGGCGGCTGCATTGACTTTAACAATAAGTCACGTGACCAGTTGGAACTAAAATGGCGGATAGGTCGGCCTGGTATATAGGGGCTCTACTCTGGCCTAGTAGTCAATCTAGCCAGAGTGAAAGTTGTAAAATATAAAAGAGGATTTTTTTAAATACTGAAGTGAATGGTATATTAATGAAATAAAATGCAAAAAAGTTGAATAACATCATAAAACTAGCTCCACTTTCATTGAAGACGAATGTTCAGCAGTTTAGCTTAGAGATCCTGTTCCATCCTTTACGTACTACTTCGAAATCCAACTACAGTGTTCAAGTTAAAATAAATTTTATAATTAATATTTAACTTTTTGTTGTATTCTGCTAACACATATGACAATTAAAATGAAATAAACAAAGTTAAACGTCTTTTGGCCTATAGCAAACATATTATTTTTCTATTTGCTCTGTTGACAAAAACATCTTTGTACCCATTATCTAAGAAATATTAAGTATGTCAATATATAGGACTGCATGTTTGATCATTAATGCACTGGCTTGAAAGTTATTCTCAAAATTTAACAGCTTTTCTTTAGGTTCAGATTGTGTTGCGCAGAACACCCTGTTAAAGGGAATCGCCTGCGTAAAAAAAAATGGAAAAAAAAATTGACGACGTATAGAGGGGTTTATCAAAATAATGAAAACACCCACGGCGACTGGAGTACACGCAATGCCCCGTATGCATATCACAGGGATGACGTCACCCGCGATGTCAGGTATATAAAGGGGACAAGTACGATGTCGGTAGTAGTCATACTGCAGTATGCTTTTGAGTAATTTGATCTATATCTGTAAAATAATCGTGAACATTTAACAGAAAGTGTCTCCAATATCGCGCTTCGACCACACCCCTTTTTCAAATAGTTCCCGGTTTCTTTTGATAGTTCCACACCCCCTCTAAAGACCCTCCGGGTTGTGTCATTCCCCAAAACCCTGGTTTTCAAACCCGTCGTGAAGTAACACTCGCAAATAATTCTAAATCTCAAGTCCGCCATTTTGGATTCTGACGTAATCACCTCAACCCATTAGGAAACTTTCGAAATATTCCAAATCCAGCTAAATCAACTGCACCTCCATCCACTGTGCAAAATACGTCATATATTTTTATAAAATAAAAACTTTTCCACAGCTGGTTCGTTTACCCATAACGCCAAAGATAGATATGACTGAAATGCTTAAAGGTGGATTTCTCGGTGAAGAAGTAATAACCGATCATTATTTTTTATAAATTACCTTAAGAATAAATTATTTTTATAAATGAATCTTCTATTCGTTGTAAATCACAAACATTTTAACTTAGGAATATATTATATTTTTTTCTTATAAATTAACTTACGAAAAAAATTATTTCTTGTACATTAACTTAGGAATAAATGAATTTTCTTATATATATTTATTTCTTATTATTTATTTATATATTTTTTTATATATTTTATTTATTTATATTTTTATTTCTTGTATTTATTGGTTTTATTCTTTTTAAATTAACTTGTGAATAAATTTATGTTTTGTAATTTAAATTTTAAATGAAATAATTTTTTATGATTTAATGATTTTTCTTATAACTTGTACATTACATTTAAATTACGAGTTAATTTTTATTCTTTGCAAATCGCGTTTAGAAATCAATGCATCAATTTCTTATCTCACCTCTTCTGTGGGACCACATTTTATTAAAGGACACGGAAAACAATGTTATAAAAAAGAAATAACTGTTTTTAAAAGTCCCAATTATCGAGCCCACATTCTTAAGGTAGCCGATTATTTTTTCCGCTTCTCTCATTATCCTAATGTTTGCACGGAACTATACTTTAATGATGGTCGTCGCTACCAACCAAAAGCATTATTTCAGCAATCTGTCAACTAAAAAGTCTTACCATTTGCGAAACAGAACAAGAAATAAACATTATTTTTTCCAAAGGAATTACACTCGTTGCTCTGAATAATTATTCTCAACGTAATTCTGAGAAATACTTTTAGGAATAAACTTTCCCAACCTGAGAACTAAATGAAACAGATCACGCAATAAATTTAAAAACACCCTGCGCATTTTTCTTCTCAACCACGTTTTATTAACGGACGGAAAAATAATTTACAATCTGAAAAGTCCTGCGAAACACGCCAAATAAAAAATATTATTGCAAATTGAGAATCACACGTCTCTGAATAATAATTTATTTGGAATAAACTTTCTCAATGTGTGAAATACAAAGTTCTCACAACTTATTAAAGCCGTCGCTTAATACCTACGGGGGAAAAACGATTCAAAAACGTCAATAAAAAAGGGGCAGCAATCGTGTTCGAAATACATTTGAATTTGTAAAAAGCATAGAATATTCGTATTTTAATACAAAACATCTACTAAAAAACTTCGAGGTTTTCCCTAATATTTCAGATTAATTAGTTAAGTTTTCGAAATTTCTCAGTTTTTGGTGACGAAAGTTCATGGTCTGTTCTTATCAATCCATGAACTGTATATTGTCATAGAGACTGTATGTTGTCAAGTTATGATGTCATAGGACACTGTGTGACACGAGGGTTCACAGATTGAACTCTAGTACCTCTGTTTGTCTCTTCCCATTATTTGGCAAAACTATGATTTCAGAAAATTTTTACCTCGTTAATTAATGGCAGTAGGGAGTTTATTACTCTTCGGTCCAATTCAACATCGTGTTCTTATCACTAGGTTGACATGTAAGGTTATTCTAGCAAACTGAATTGTTTGCAGTAGTTCTACGCAAATCACCATAAAACCATTTACCGACAGATGTTTTATATTTGCATATGTTTAATTTCAGATCGAAATCTACAGTTCAGGCATGTGATATTTCGTAAAGGAGGAACATATCCGAAAGTTCCTGAATGCATGACTGTATCAGCTGAAAGAGAACTCCAAGTTCAGTTGACAAAAACTAAGATAGGTTAAGTGTATATCTTTTCTACAGAGACCTATGAACATAGAACCGAACACCTCCCCTACTGACAAGTCGGGGAGGTGTTCGGTTCACCTCCCCGACTTAAAGATAACACACTGATTTGGTTGATAAAAACATATGTTAAACGTAATGTAACTAGTGATGAAATTCGGGCATAATATAAGCCCGACTTTCAAATGCTGTGAAGAAATTCGACTCTTGTCTCCTTCTATAAGTTGAAGGGAAAGAACGATATTGGAACAATGCATTCATACGTATTTATTAAGATCTGAAAATTGTTCGGTGGAAAAAGTTTTAAACAAGTAAACCTGCACATATCTGATTTTAATTGAAAAATCTAAGGACAGAATTTTTCCGAGATAGTGATTTGAAACATTCCTACGGAAAATACATTCAGTTGCATTCATTAAGACCACAAACTGATTTCATGCTAAAACGTTTTCACACCATATTTCAGCTTACTTAGAAAACTAAGGTTAAAAATTTATATGAGTTAGTGACTTGAAGATTACAGATTGAACTACTAATTTTCCATAAGAATATACCATTATGACAAAGAAACAGAGTCGGTCTAATATATGTTTCAACGAAATATTCATTCAATTGCATATATTAACGATCAGAAAATAATTCAGTGGACAAATTTTAAAGAAGAAACGGAAAACATGTTTCTATTTCATACTTAATTTTATCTTAGTTATAAAATGAAAATAAAATTTCTGTAAGATACATAATTAAAACGAACAAAATTTAGTGTGAAGAACGAATTTCACTTCCATAGAGATAACCTAGGATTCACGTTTCAGCGTGCAAAATACACGTTCGCTAGGAGATTCGTTTGAACATAAAATTGATTTTATGATCCGATTTAAACACGGAACTAGACACGTGTTCTTATTTCCTACAAGGTTTTCATTCAGTGTACAAAAAAAAATGACTTGTGCAAGATAGAAATACTTAACGATCAAAAAGTAGTTGTTAGATGTAATATCATTTTCCATAAGGATAACAGGGTATTTGTCTTTTAGTGAGCAACTCTCCTTCAGCTGATACCGTCATGCATTCAGGAACCTTCGGATATGTTCCTGTAAATGGTAGCTAGGCATAAACTGGAAGGAGATCTGTGTACCAATCCCTAGTGATGATGCACCGAACCGGCCAGGTCTAGCACCTAATGTCCGACTCCGCCTTCTCGTGGTGCAGGCCGTTAGTAACTTTCAAAAGAGATATTATCTTTTGGAAGGGAACGGAAGGGGAGGGCTGCCAGTTCAGTATGGTCTACTGATCTGGTCATCTATGGCCACTTTTTTCTTTTTTTTAAACTCTGCTGAGGAGTGATCAACTTCACAGGGTCCTGGTGCTGACCATTTATACCTACTAGACTGTACTGGTTTATGGATTTGAGCTTGATTATGGATCCTGGACTTGTTGCACTGGTGGGCCTCTGTTGAGGGAGAATCTGCCGCTGTGTTTTCTGTTTTCTTCTGGGTTGCCAGCCCTAAGTGAACAGAGGCATTGGATACCTTATATCAGCTGGTGGATAATCCTAATCAGAGGCCATCGCAGGTACCTGAACCTTACTTAGCTAGTTGGGCATCGTCAAACCTAAACTGGAGTAATGTATCTCAGGCAGGCTATATGGCTCTTGAAAAAGTCCCACTTGAAAAGGTGGTGCCTGACGTTCCTACCAGCATCGGTGACTTCAGCCTTTAGAGGAAGAGGAACAGGTCTTTGCCCCATGCCTGCAATCAGGGGGCTGTTTGATATTGTTGGCCCTACCTATCTCAATATACCTAGTTTTTTTAAAAATCCTACTAATCATTTTCTCTCTGCAGGAACGTGGAACGTGAGGACATTATATAGAGATTATTCTCTTAATGTCCTGAAGCAGGAATTCCAACGCTATGACCTAGATATTCTAGGCTTGCAAGAGACCAGATGGACAAGTAAAGGTGAGATACTTAAAAATAGCTTTAAATTTCTCTTTACAGGAAGGGAGGATGGAAAGCATAACCAAGGCGTGGGTCTGCTTGCTCAGCAGACATGCAAGTGATGTTCTTCTAGGATATGAGTGCATTAATGAAAGGTTTCTTACAGGAAAATTTCAGACAAGCGTTAAAGACTTGAATGTTATCTGCTGTTATGTCCCCACTGAGGATGCCGATGAGGGTGAGAAGGATAGGTTTTATGGACATATTCAGGATATTTTTAATTCTGTCAAGAAAGGAGATATTACCCTTGTTCTAGGTGACTTCAATGCCAAAGTTGGTACTGACTCTGACCTTTTGGGAGGGGTGATAGGCCCTTTTGTTATTGGTAGCTGCAATGAGCAACGTCTCCTACAGGTAAATAAACTCAATGGTTTCAGAATAACGAACACTTATTACAACACCGCGACATACATAAGTACACATGGGTTTCACCTGATGGGCTGCATAAGAATATGATTGATTATATATTAATTAACAGCAAATGGGCTAGTTCTGTTAGGAATACCAGGTCACATAGGGGAGCTGAAATTGGATCTGACCATTACCATGTTAAAAGTGTCTTGCAACTTAAACCTAAAAAGTGCTGTGCTAGGGTTAAAAAATTTACTTTTAATACTGACGCTCTGAAAGACCCAGTTATTGCCAAAGCTTACCATGATATGTTACTTAATCATTATGACAGTCATGGTATGCTTACTACTGAAGTTGAGGAAGAATGGGGTCATTTTAAACAGGCTTTTTTGGACACTAACAGTACTCTTTTAGGAAAAAAGGAGCAGAGGAGACAGAATTATCTCGGTGATAAGGCACTTGTGCTTATTTTGGAAAGAAAGAACTGCAAGAATGTCCTTAGTCAGTACCCTACTAGTTCTAATAGAAAGGATTACAGAGAGTTTAATAAACGTGTAAAGGATCATAACTGATAAGAATCTTTGGCTTGATGGCTTGGCTGACAAAACTGAGGAAGCAGTTAGGCAGCACAACAGCAGAGAGTGTACCAGATAGTTATTGTTTTATGTGGTAGAAAACGGACAGGCATTCAAGGATTGCAGAACAAACAAGGTAAGGTTATAGAAGGGGAGGATTCTGTCATGGCTAGGTGGGCTGAACTTTTCAGTGATATTCTAAACAATGTGGTTAGTTCTACTCCCATTGTTTGTAATGATGATAGATGTATTAATGGCTTTAATGTTGGCCCTATAACACAATCTGAAGTTATTTTGGCTATCTCTAAACTTAAACTTCATAAATCCCCAGGGGTAGATGGAATTACTACAGAAATGCTCAGAGCTGGGACCGTTTCGGTTACCACTTGGATGACTGAAATTTTGAATAACTTTTATGATAAAGGCATGGTTCCTAAAGATTTTACCAGAGCTATTATTATCCCTATTTCCAAAAAAGGTGATCGCAGTTCTTGTGATAACTATAGGGGTATCAGCCTACTCTCTGTTCCAGGTAAAGTTCTTTCCATGATTGTGCTTAATAGAATTAAGAATCTGGTTGACAGGCAATTGCGTGATGAGCAATGTGGATTCAGAAGTGGTAGGTGATGTGTAGATCAGATATTTTCACTTAGGCAGATTCTTGAGAAATGTTTAGAGTTTCAGAAACCTTTGGTTGCTAGCTTTGTTGATTTCAAAAAGGCTTTCGACTCTGTTGATAGTCATAATTTGTGGTTGATTGTGAAATCATATAGTATACCAGACAAGTTAGTTAACATAATGAAAGCTCTCTATAATAACACTGAGTCATGTGTGAGAGTTGGTAAGTCTTGTAGCAATTGGTTTAGCATTACGTCTGGTGTTCGACAAGGGTGCATCTTGTCTCCTTTTCTCTTTAGTTTGGTTGTTGATTATGTTATGCGAAATTCACTTCAAGGGAAAGATTTTGGCCTTAATTGGGCTGGAGATACGAAAGTGTCTGATTTAGATTATGCTGATGATTTAGCCCTTTTGGCAAATGATGTTGATGAGATGAACTCTTTCATTCGAGCTGTTGATGAGACTGGTAGTAGAGTAGGTTTGGTTATAAACAGAGAAAACTAAAGTGATGAAATTTGTCAGGCAGGTTGTTATTCAGTTCTTTTGAATGGATGCAGTCTTGAGCAGGTGTCACAGTTTAATTACCTTGGGAGCTATGTAACAGATACTGGTGATATTCGGCATGAGATTAACAGACGAATAAGGATTGCTGCCGGGACTTTTAAGAATCTATGGAGAGTGTGGAAAAATAGGCGTATACTCCTAAAGACTAAAATTAGACCGTATAATAGTTTGGTCCTTCTAGGGTTAGTTATGGTAATGAAACTTAGAAGCTGTGTAAACAAGATAACAGGAAACTAGATTCTTTTGATTCTAGATGCTTACGTAGTATCTTGGGTATTAGGTGGTTTAACTTTGCAACTAATGATGAGGTTAGGCAAAGGAGTCTGCAACCTCCTTTAAGCAGCATATTGTGCAGAGAGAGACTCCGCTGGTTTGGCCATGTTGCCCGTATAGATAATTATAGATTGGCGAATAGGGTTATGAACAGTGTGCCTAGAGGCCTCAGAAAGAGGGGGAGACCTAGGATGCGATGGGCAGACAATGTGAAACAGGACCTTGTTAGAATTGGTGTGCAGTGTCCGGATGCAGCAGATGTAGCTCAGGACAGATATGCTTGGAAAATTAAGCTACACGGTCTGGTTGGACTTCCGTAGCTGCTTGAGGATGATGATGAGCAAATTTTGTGTCGCATACATAAAAAATTGACATAAAATTCGTTAATTTTACAAACGCAAAACTGGAAATGTGTTCTTCTTTTTGTTCAGTTTGCAAAATATAAAAGTGGGAATATTTATATACATACAATATAAGCTGATACAAATATTAAGCTGGGTACAAAATCGAATTTTCATAAGGAAGATGACTAATGTGTGTCAAAATTGGTTTCTTACTAAAACGTTTCAAAAAAAAAGTCGGTATGGTGATAGAACTTTAAACAAGAATACGGTTTTAAATCAATAATGATGATAAAACCATGAACAGACTGATTTGGTAGATAAAAACATACGTTAAACGTAATGTACTGGAATTGAGGGTTGTCAACATAGTATAAATGACACGTGTTACTAAATAATTTAGATATTATATACGTTGCGATATTTGAGTGTGGAAATCAAAATTTCATCCAAACAGGTGAAATTGTGTCAAATATGGATATAGAATTCAGTCTGTAACAAGAATAGGGCTACCGTTCATAGTGGAATGGTAATTATTACAAGCAGAAGGCTACTTTTCTAATATATTGTTTCAGGAAGCATGTGAGTTCGCAAGCAAGCAAGTGTCGTCGTCTCTAACGTACAGGTTGGAAAATAGAAAGTAAAAAATCACATAAATGTAGTGAGAAGACGCTATCTACAAAATCGCATATGTGAAAGGACAGGTAACAGCAAAATTACCAAAATACTCTGTCATGGAGTTTAATATATTTCGCGATAGGAGACAGATTAACTGTAAAATCTCACATAGTACAGTGGCTGGGGTCGGACGAGTCCGTAGCGTGCAGTATTCCTAAACTCTTATTCCTAGTCTCGAGTCCCCAAATATATTGCCATTTAGATTTTGTTCTGTCAACTACTCCCCCAGTGGAAAGATGACCCTGCTTTGAAACATGCATCTGTTCATCGAATGGAACTTGTGTATGGAGAAGTGTGCCACACGTAATGTTCATGTGCAGAAGCGACACACTTGATTTACGTCAAAGAACACTTTGTATGGCTTTGACAGGAGGCTTCCATTTCTCTCCTTTCAGCAGTGTAGGGTGTAACCTTTCTCAATCCAACTATGACCCCTTTGGTTCATGTAACCAGGCTATTTAATCAAGTTGTATGCATGGAAGACATCCCTCAGAATGCATGGTCGAATTGTATGAAAAATACATTATAATGGAGGGCAGAATATCTTAAATTATACACTGGATGCAAAATCAAACAAAGCACATTGGAGGGGATGATAGAATATCTTCAAAATATGCTGGAATGGGGAACAGAAGTAACAACAAAATCAACGTAGTACGCGTTAATAGATGAGGAAATATCATCGAATATATGGAAATGAATCAGAGAATATCTTCGAATATATGGAATGGACGGCAATATCTACAGAAGGTACTGTGATGTGAGAGAAAAAAAATTATAAAAATTCACTGCAATGGCTGTAAAAAAAAGTTGCTTCAAAATAGTAAGCTGTAGTGAAATCGATTACTGAGTAATTGAAAAATCTCATGGGGGGACAAAAGAATGCAAAGGAAATATACAAAGTGCACAGGAATGGACGGCAGATTATCTTCAAAATGTACCGGAGTGACAATATACAGTTAGAATATTTTAATTCTAACTTATTTATTTTTTATAGACAATAGAATATTTTAAGAGTATTAAAAATATTGCAATGAATTATTTGAAACATATTAGGTGTCTGCTTCTTAATATCGATTTACTTTGTTATTTTTTCGAGCACAATTGATACAAGATAGAAATTTCAAAGCTAGTTGATACACGCAGCTGTCAAAAACGGGATAAATCAAGAATTTTCGGTTATACCTTTTATCTCGCGCCATCTAGTGGGAAAAATGATCCTAAAACTAACTGAAACATATTAATATCGGAAAGTATACTGAAATGAATGATAGAATAACATCAAAATTGCATGAAGTATAGGGAGTAAGAGAAATAATATTTTCAAAACACCCTAGAATGCAATCCGAATAATAATAAAGTACACAAGAATGAGTGACATAACTGGGTTGAGTTGTTTTACCTCTGAGCGGCACTTTTTTGCACGCCATGAGCTAAATGGCCAGGTCACAGGGACCCCGATTGCTCAGAGAAGGTTTGGGGAGGGGACCCATTGAAACAGCTGTTGGGAGACATATGGTAGCCTCCAGTCAATGCCATCCAGTGTGTTCTTTAACGTGCACAGGGTATGGCTCTCCCACACATGGGGCCAGGGCTTTTCCGATGGACGGCAGTCTTTCCAAGCCTATCGGTGTCCCCTACTTATCGTGGGCAGGGTGAGGAGTTTTGTGGAGATAAATTTCAATGCTGATCCAGCTGGGACTCGAATCTGGGAACTACCGATTACGAGCCTAGCGTGTTAGCGACTGAACCACTCCCGCCCCCAGTGACATAACTGCTTCAATACTAAAATACATGTACTGAAACGGGTGGTGGAATAACTAGAAAATAGAAAACCACACTCGAATGGGGGCAGAATAACTAGGAAATCTCAAAGTACACCGTATTTGCTGTCGTATTTGATTAAAAGACACTGGAATAAGCTAAGATGAGTGGTGAAATGAATACAAACTTCCATAAAATACAGTGAAATGGATGTTAGAATAACTAGAAGAAGCACAGAGTACTCTAGAATCAAAGCTAGAATGTATCCCTTAAATAAATAAAATAATAAATACCCCCTGAAGCAGCTGAATCACTGCAAAATCTCACTTGGTAAATCGGAATGTCTGTCGAAATTGCTTAAAGAAAACTAAAATAAAGTGAAGTGGAGGCAGAGTTATAGAGCTTTGACGTTAGCTTCCCATTTACTTAACATAGGGATTTTCCTTAATTAATGGAACCAGTGTAGTTATGGACTGATGCAGTGAACTTTATACTTTTCCTTAGTACTACATTCAGAGGTATGCAAATACAACACAATGATGTCATTGTACACATTTTGTATGGCGAAAAATGCACATTTACGTATCACCCAAGTACGTTCTGTTGAAGCCTTGAGGAGGGAGGTATAACTCTCCTCCTTTTGGGTAGGCCGCTGCCCTCCTTTTATGGGTTTGCCACTTATCTATTCGTAAAAGTCAATGTGACGAACGCCGGAGTAACGAAATATTCAATAAAACGAAATCATTTTTCGTCCCTTGTCATATTAACTGTCTCTTTGTATTAAAATAACAACGGAATGGAAAAAGAAAATCCTTCAACAATACGACATACATTTTTCCCTCTACTTCCACTATAGTTATTTGCAGTCTCAAGAAAAGTTTAAAAATTTTAAGATAATTCTTAATGACATGGAAAGACATTCCTGAAAATGTATTGAAGAATTGAGACACTGTTCAGAAATATGTGGAGAATTCCCTGCTGAAATCGACGGTTAAAACAAAATTACCGACTTCTTTCAGAAGTAAATACTATTTAACAGAGCAGTTTCTTTCTCATAATTATTTTATAATATGTTACTATTATTCTGACTTTTTTCCTTGTTCTTCACTATAACGAAAATTTCAATGTGACGAATACATTTTTATGTCCGTCACGATTTCGTTATACTAACATTTCATTGAACTTAAATTTTCAAAGAGCCAAGCAGCTTCACAATTAACAGGAATGGCAAAAAGACCGCCTTCTGTGCACTCTTTCATTTTCTAACTTTTAATGGTTTTATATCTGTCACAGTTTGTACACAACGCTGAGGTCAAATTTCTAAACATCTAAACCCAAGTCGGAGGTGTGAACCTCACACAAATTCATTTCACTCCAGGTTCAATTCAAATTTTGCTCATCCACATACAAATCTCCTTTAAAAATGTGGTTTATTTTTAAACTTTTCAACAGGCCCGTATTTCCCATTAGGTACATTAGCCTATGGGCTCCATCATTTAAATGCTCTATTGGTTAATTTAATTAGCAACAATATTATGTGCTTTTCAATTTTGATTAGTTGTAAGAATCCATGGAGAGCGATTACTCTCTTTTCAAAGTATTCTCTCTCCTGACAATCGAAAACGAACTTTTAAAAGAATATGAGTTGTGAGGTAAAAACACTATTTCCGTGTTATGTGAAAGGAAAACCACATTCAAAGCTCCTTTTGGAAATAAAGCATTTGTTGCAGTAAAATGTTGCAGAAGTCAAATTATGAATCTCAGTTAAATTTCAGTAGTAAAGAATCGCAGGATGTGTGTCCTGTAGACATGGAACTAATAAAACAATAAGCTGAAAGAAATTAGTTGAAAAAGATTGCCATAAGTTATGGGTTCGAATCCCACTCATGGCAAAGCTCGAATCCCACTCATGGCAAAGCTCGAATCCCACTCATCCAGCACATAGCATTGCTGCTATGTTAGCGGGTATAAGTGCTGCAATTTTAGTGCTGAAAAAAGCGAGAAAAAGACGTGAAAAATACCGGCGATCGATGTGGATGAAAGATTGCTTGAAAACGCGAACTTTTGGAATAATGAGGGAATTGAAATTAAATGAAAACGTTCTTTTTAAGAACTTTACGCGAATGCTTAGAACAGACCTCGGCAACCTTTTTTGGCTGCGGGTCAAAATCAACCAAAATGTGACTATTAAGAAGACAGTTAGGGTCAATGGGTATTTTCATTTTAAAACAGTCCGTTAGTGAATAATAAGATAAATTTTATTGAGAAAACTATTACAATATGCTTTTAAACTCAAAACATAAAAAAAAACAAAATTATAATTCTAATTATTATAAAAACAAATATAATTGTCAAGTTTTAGTTCATTAATAATTTATGAACTTTATAAGTGTTCTCTTCGTTATCAATGGCTCCCCTGATGCTGAATTTGTGACGTCAATTTAGTAAAGTCTGGTTCATACTTAGTCACCTTAAGACGAATGCAAGCGTCTGAATTTTCGGTAGTTAATCTGCTCCTGTTCTTACTTAAAATAAATTTCATGTGTGAAAACATTTGTTCACATTTATAAGTAGAACCGAACTCGGACAAAATGGCAAAGCCAATTTTTTTCAAAGATGAAAACTTCGTAGGAAGTGATGCCCAACACGATGATATCATGAGAAGATGATAATCTTCCGTGTTTTCTAAATCTTTCCGCAATGTCTTCAATTTGTCCGTCCACAACGTTGAACTTTTAAAATCAATCATTTCTAAACATAAATTGTCAATTTTAAGATATTCAAAATACTGCATCATTTTTGACCTGTGCGTCAATATTTTTTGCCATATCTTCAATGCGACGCTGAACTGTTCTGGCCGACAATGGCATTTCTTTAATTCTCTCAATTATTTCTTTTTTATTTGCGAAGTCATTGAATAAGTGTTCGGAACAATTTATAAGTGCGTTTCTCAAAAATTCGCCGTCTGTAAACGGTTTTCCGTTGGTATCAATACCAAGAGCTGCAATAAAGCTGGCAGATGTAGCGTAATTGTGGCTGGTAACAAATCTCTTCAAAAATTTATTTTGTTTACCATAATTTAATACACGTTTAGCAATGTATTCATATTTTTCATCATTTGGCATTTCACTCACATCTTTATGTTTTGAAGAAAAGTGTCGCTCAATATTGTAAGTCCTGGCGGTATTTATATCTGTACATAAAGTACATATCAATTTGTCACCATTTTCCATACATCCATACTTTTCAGTCTACACATTTTGAAGTAATCTCTTTTTTGCTTTTTGTTTGTCCATGGTAATGAAAATAATAATTATTTCGCTTAGGTAACTGTTCTCGCGCTTCTGAACTACTGTTTATTCACGTTAAAGACGAAGTAAACCAAGACAAGAGTAGATGCGTGATCTTCTTCTTCTTCCACATCCATCAAGTTTCTGGACCTCTTTGTAAAGAGGGCCTCGGCCCTCTTATCATCAGGTCCACATGCGTGATCAGCAGGTCGGCAGGGCTCCTATTGGTCGGCTGCAGGTGGCACGCACTCAGAGAGCCCAGCCAACCAATAGGAGCCCTGATCACGTGCTGATCACACATCTACTCTTGTTTACATCTACTTCGTCTTTAACGTGAATAAACGAACGACACGCTCGTCGAGTAATTATGAGATCCGTTCGGACAATGTCGCTGTATTCCGCCTATGTTCATTTCTGCAACTTTGTAATCAAACCAAAATGTTAATCTTATTATTTATACTTTCTCAAAGTGTTTGTTTCATGTTTATGTTTTATAATTTATTTTTATATATTTTATTTGCGGAACTCAAGTGGGTCACTTGAAATTATCAAATGGGTCACTTGGTGACCCGCGGGTCATAGGTTGCCGATGCCTGGTCTAGAAGGAACTTCTACACGCTTTTGGGAATGGTAGAGCCGAAGATCGAAAAAAAAATACTCGTTTCAGAGAAGCAATGCCAGTTGAAGTGAAATTAGCGATCACAGCAACAGATCTGAATCGAGGTTCCCCGAAAAGAGTATTTAATTATAGGCTGTCTAGAACAAGGCGTATTGTGGAAAATGCCTTTGGGTTGCTTGCATCTGCATTTGGAACTTTTCAAAGTCCAATGGAAATTAAAGTTCAAAATATCGTAATCAATATTGTGCTCGCTTATGTGTATCTTCATAATTTTCTTCGTTCGCAACCAGATACGACAAGGTATTATTCACCCCAAGGATGTTTTGATAATGAGGATGCCAGTACTGGAGAAATAATTCCTGGATCTTGGAGACAGTTAACTTCAGGTGATAGTGGTGTCAGGCCTCTTCGATCAACTCCACGGAATGCATCAAGAACTGCGAAGGACACCAGGGAAGAGTTCATGAATTACTTTATGTCGGCTGAAGGTTCCATATTACGTCAAAACAAGTACTTGTAGAGTTTTAGGTAGAATATGTAGTGAAAATATTATAAACGAAGGTTTTATTTTTATTTTTTGCAATAATATTATTTTATTTATTTTAATCTTCAATAAAGGCCAATGTTTGTTCTGACGACATGGTGAACAAAAAACACAAGCTCAATAATAACAAAAACAAACCTTCCAGACAAACTACGAAGTTGCACGGAATGTTGAACAAAAATCCACTACTTGTGGAAGTACTTGCGCTACTGCGTGCATCACTGAAAACGGCGCCGTTCAACTGATTGGAGGCATGCCTTTGCGGATGCGTCACGTGCGCTAGACATGCGCCGCAGCGCATGCATCTAGCGCTCGTAAAACGCACAAATTTGGTGCAAAAGTCCACACTTGTGCACCAAACTTGTGCGCTAAACTACAAGACTTTTTACTACTAATTTTTACAAACTTTTTCCTACTACTTTTTACAAACGCACAAGTGTGGACAAGCCATTAAAACTGAGAAATTAGGTTTGTTTCGGTAAAGAGTATTATTTTTTTTCGGTGAACATGTTGTTACATTAACAAACGAATTACTCTGCAGTAAGAATTTTAAAGTTGATTTATGATAATGACAATGTAGTGTGAAGGTAGTCACCACAAATTATGAATTTCCAACAAGAGCTATCTAAAGTTATGTGTACTATATTAACGATGCTTTTTTTTTTTACATAATTATTCTATAGCACTGTATGCAGTTTGAAAGAACACTGAGATGTTAGTATTCGGAAAATTATGTATCAATCTTTCAGGTAACAGATACAAATAAAAATTTCATGTTGGCTGTGATGAAAGAGAAAATGACCCTGCAATGGCGTCATTTTGTCTGTTTATGAGAATTTGATGTACAGCAAATTGTAATGTCTATAAGTGTGATAGCAATTTTAAAATGAATTGTGTTCGGGAAATAAAGGCTAAATGCTGATTTAAATAGTAGATTAATCTAAATATTTAAATTAGGTAATCTAATGCTAAGTGTACATATTTATATAAATATCAGTGTAACGAAATAGATCTGACGTCAATCGTCGAATATGTATATGCATTTCTTCAGTATTGCAAATGTTTTAATTCAAACAGCTGATTTTTTTATCTTAAAAGGTACTAGTTAGGGAAATTCTTGCGTATATTAAATCGAATCAATCATTTTTATTTTCTTAAAGAAAGTATTTTAGTTTTATCCTCATTCATACATGTGGATTTAAACAGGCCAAGTGTTGTAATAATTTCTCAGTAATTGCAGCACAGATCTCTGTAAAATACAGATCTGTTGATTGTAAAAATCAGATTTGTCTTCTCAGTAAAATACAGCACATTTAAATTGTTATATAAATTACCTTTCAGCTTCTATTATGCGAATAAGCTTCATTTGAAATATCGTAACGAAAGCCATATAGTAATTGTTTAGAATAGCTTACTGATGTTTCAAGGGGTTTTGAGCAAGTTCAATATTGCGTTAAATAGGTGATTTCAGTGAGGTAAACGCGGGTAAAGAAACGCTTGAGTGGGTTATCATTAGTTATGAAATTGCGAAACGTTTTGTAACAGACTCTTTATCGCAGCAGAATACCATTAAGTTTTATTTGATGCGCAGTTTACCGATCTGTGTACTTACTGGGAATTGATATTGGCACGTGGATATGATACAACACTGGGCACTGATATGATTTCAGTTATAATGTTGCTAATGATATTCGGTAAATTTATGTTTGTTGTCTGTAATGGCGAATTTTATTCTTTGAAACAGCATCATAATAAACAATAAGCATACCCAGAAGAGTGACCAGACACGATTAACATGTGTTCAGGCCCGGATTTATACCTCACGCGCCCCTAGGCACAAGAAGCGATAATGCACACCTATAAGCAGCCATTTTTGCTAAATTTTCTAATAAAAAAAATTGAAAATTTTTCCATCATAACCATGAAGAAAAAAGAATATAATCGAAACGGATGCGGGATTTCTAACAATAAATACTAGCAATAATTTTCTTACCAAATATGGCAAATATTAATGAAATAAATTAATATTACATATAGTATATAATTTTCAATATTCAGTATGCAATTTTAAAACCAAATTATTCACTTTCAAATTTAAACTCTTTTTGTCCTTACTTATGGCCGAGTGGTTAGCGCGCTTGGCTACTGATCTAAGGGACCTGGGTTCGAGCCCCAGGTAAGGCATGGATGTATGTGTTGTTTCTCTGCTAAGGTCCTGCCATCCTCTCAGACTTTCTACTATGGCATATAAACTGACAGGCTCCTGTCAGACCTCTGTGGCAAGCAGCTGCTTGAGGGGGTATTTTTTTTTTATTAATTACTCTAAATTTTCAGTGCCTTTCGACACTTCCAAGCTTTGCGAATGGAAAGCTGTATTCAAAGTTCCCTCTAAATTTCAAATAAGTCTTTTGTAGAAAATATTATGGGGATAAATAAAAGAAAAATTTCTAAATCTCGTTTTTCAGCAACATTACTATTTAAAGAGTTCTAGAAGGATATACCATTGTTTATTTGCTTTTAAAATATTTCTAATTCTATCACATATATCAAATTTAGCCGAAATAAAAAATGAAAACCATTATACTTATGTTAAATTTAATTTTAAATCTCATGTATTTCTCACTCCTGAGTTATTTTTCACTCCTGCTATTCAATAAAGCCTTCTTTTAGCGTAACAAGCAATTCACTAGTGCCGCCATCTCTCGTCTAGGAAAGAAAATAATCAACAGGGAACTTTTGTTTTGAGGTTTCTGAACAAAGAAGTTTTAAAAGAGAATAAGAATTGACCTCTGAACCTATAACAAATGTTAGCTGTAGAAACTTTTTGCTATGTCATCCCTAACATAAATGAATCCTTACATCTTTAAAAGCTTCAAAAATTCAAACAGACCCAGCACCCTGGTTATAGGCCCGTTTGTATTCATCCACATTCACAGCCGTAAATCGCAATTTTGACGCACTTAGTAGAAGCAAGAAATGCGCGCTCAAAACAATTTTTCTTGCTAACTAGGTGCTGAGCTGAATGGTACACTCCTCAAGGTGTGCTTCCGCTGTTATAACATGTAAAGATAAAAAATAAAATTTGCACAATCTTTTAAAATTATTATTTGAAATATGCGTAATTATTATTAGTTAATTACAGCGCCCTAATTATGACTCTGTCCACACTGGTATCTCCGATCAAAGTCGGACAAATTCGACGTATTAACTGCAAATTACAGTTTTTCAAAAAGCTTTTTATTTCGTCCTATTTCACAAACTCTGCCTAACAATTTTCGAAACATTCAAGGGTTTCGTGCAATATCTCCCAAAATTTTCAGACCCAAATGAACATAACATTCAAAATTTCTGCAGAAATTGGTATAGAATGCTGATATCTGATCCACTAGACCAGGCATGGCCAACATACGGCCCGCGTAATGAATTTATGTGGCCCGCGAACAATTTTTCAATATTAGCATTTAACTTCTAGTAATTAATCGAATTAATTCTCGATACTTCTATATTTTTTAAAAAAGATTCCGTTATAAAGAATTAAAACTTTTATACTCATCTGTACTCGATATGATCTGTTTGATGTTCAAGCGACGTATTAAAACGAACGATAATAAAAAAATAATAAGCGATGCAAACCGCCTCAACACGTCGCATTAGTTATTATGTTAACTTGTTGTATTGATTTACTTACAATTATTCATAAACAAATTTCATAATAAAATTTTGTTTACTTAAAGAAATAAGTGTTTTGCTTAACATTTTTCAATTTTAATATTTCGTCCGGCCCGTGAAAATATTTTTTCCCAATCCGGCCCGGGGGCAAAAACAGTTGGCCATGCCTGCACTAGACTAATTACACTATCACATCCCTGTCAGCTACGGAAACGATGTTAAACGCTGAATCTTGTTTAGTGATAGTGACGTAGCAGTCTGCGATGTGTATATGCATGAATGTTTCCAGGGTAAAAGTCGAATGGCTTCAATATTTTTCTACTTCCGAAAATAAAACAAATAAAAGCGAAACTTATTTAAAACACTTGCAAAGAAACGTTATTTAGTATTAATAGGTAAAAACAAAACATATTCTTCCTAAAAAAAAAGTTAACGTGGGGAAAACTAATATTACCTTTCGCTAAAGAACAAAATAACATAATATTTTGCTACACCTGATATTATTCAATATAAATTAATTTTTCCGATAAATTTTCCGGGTGGACAACTGCTACTCTTGCGCACACACCCCTGCGGATTCCCATGGATGTGCGCAGATCGTTCATTCCTAATGTAAATCGCAGAATAGTTTTATTATCTGCAAAACACTTTGGTCTTGCAAGTCTCGTAATTCTATCACATGCATCACATGTTTTTCTAAACCTTATCAAATATTTAATAAATTTAATGGGAGCATTTTAGCCGTAGTTGTTGGGCAATAAGAATAGAATGAGTAAGTTGAAATAATGCAATAATAATTGCAAACAGAATGAGTAAGTTGAAGATTGCGTATCAAGTACAGTAATATAAGTTGACAAAACATTATAAGGTGTATTACAGATATTTATTTAAAATTTCAAGTAAAACTTGATTTTGTTCGCAGGCCACAATACCTACGAATTAGGCAGTATATATAACGGCCTCTGAGTGCCATTTTTCTGCACACCATGGACTAAATGACCAGGTCACAAGGACCCTGAGAAAGTTCGGGGAGGGAATCCACTGAATAGCTATTAATAGACATGGAAGTCTGCTGTCAAGGCCATACAGAGTGTTCTTTAACGTGCACGGGGCTCTCCCACACACGGGGCCACAGCTTAACGTCCCATCAGCCGGATGTAGGCCTTTCCTCTCCGGGGAGTGTTTGCGGAGAAAAATCTCAATACTGGTCTCGGCGGAACTTGAACTTGTGAACAGCAGATTGAGAGACTTCCGCTCTGCTGGCTGACATTCTATCACCTCAATTTTTTGATGTCCACCAATCTATCATCTCGGTTCTTTGATGACCACAATTCTGTCATCTCAGTTCTTTGGTGTCTACCATTCTGTCATCGCAATTCTTTGGTGTTCACCATTCTGTCATCTCAATTCTTCGGTGTCCATCATTTTGTCGCCTCAATTCTTTGGTGTCCACCATTCTGTCATCTCAGTTCTTTGGTATCCACCATTCGTAATCTCAATTCTTTGGTGTCCGCCATTCTGTCATCTCAGTTCTTTGGTATCCACCATTCGTAATATCAATTCTTTGGTGTCCGCCATTCTGTCATCTCAGTTCTTTGGTATCCACCATTCGTAATCTCAATTCTTTGGTGTCCGCCATTCTGTCATCTCAGTTCTTTGGTATCCACCATTCGTAATCTCAATTCTTTGGTGTCCACCATTCTGTCATCTCAGTTCTTGGTATCCACCATTCGTAATCTCAATTCTTTGGTGTCCGCCATTCTGTCATCTCAGTTCTTTGGTATCCACCATTCGTAATCTCAATTCTTTGGTGTCCACCATTCTGTCATCTCAATTCTTTGGTGTTCAACATTTCTGGAATCACAGATTGTGTCCACCAATTAGTGATCTTAATTCTTTTATATCCACCATTTTGTCATCTTAGTACTTTACTATCCACCATTCTGTCATCTCAATTTTTCGGTGTCCACTATTCTGTCATCTCAGTTCTTTGGTGTTCTCCACCATTCCATCATCTCAGTTCTTTGGTGTCCACCATTCTCTCATCTCAGTACTTTGGTATCCACCATTTAGTCATCGTAATGAGTCAGTGTCCACTATTCTGTCATCTGAGCTCTTTGGTGTCCACCATTCTGTCATCTCAGTACTTTAGTGTCCACCATTCTGTCATCACAGTACTTTGGTGGTGTCCTCCATTCGTTCATCTCAGTTCATTGGTATCCACCATTCCATCATTTGAGTTCTTTGGTGTCCACCATTCTGTCATCTCATTTCTTTGGTGGTGTCCACCATACGTTCATCTCATTTCTTTGGTGGTATCCACCATCCGTTCATCTCAGTTCTTTAGTGTCCTCCACCATTCCATCATCTCAGTTCTTTGGTGTCCACCATTCTGTCATCTCAGTACTTTGGTGTCCACCATTCTGTTATCTCATTTCTTTGGTGTCCACCATTCTGTCAACTAATTTCTTTGGTGTCCACCATTCTATCATCTCAATTATTTGGTGTCCACCATCCCATCATCTCAATTGTTTGGTGTCCACCATTTCTGGAGTCACAGATTTGTCCATCATTCAGTCATCTCAGTTCTTTGATGTCCATCATTCTGTCATCTCAATTTTATGGTGTCCACCATTCTGTATTCTAATTCTTTGCTGTACACCAGTGCTGTCCAGCTTCTCTAAGACCGCGGGCCATTTTTTCTTTTTCGCGGCCAAAAAAAATTTCGCGGGGTATAAAAAATTTTATTTCGCGGGCCAAAAAAAAAGAATAGGACAGAAATAGGTTATTGAAAAGTCAGTTCATGTCACCTCAAAAAATTATTTTACTTATACAAAAATTAATGAGTAATAATAAACCAATATAAATTTTCTAAACCTTATCAAATATTTAATAAATTTAATGGGAGCATTGTGGCCCTAGTTGTTGGGCAATAAGAATAGAATGAGTAAGTTGAAATAATGCAATAATAATTGCAAACAGAATGAGTAAGTTGAAGATTGCGTATCAAGTAAAGTAACATAAGTTGATAGATAATTATAAGGTGGATTACAGATATTTATTTAAAATTTCAAGTAAAAACTTGATTTTGTTCGCGGGCCACAAAAATCCTTCTGCGGGCCGTATGCGGCCTGCGGGCAGCTAGTTGGACAGCGCTGGTGTACACAAATCTATCATCTCAATATTATGTCAGCAGTTTTAAACAACCCAGACGTTTATCGAACCTAATCAGATATGTCCTTTCGTTAAAACCTCTGCAAATGAATGCTATGTTGGATTACTCTATCAACAGAAAAACACTAAAAGAGAAAATAAACCTGAATAAAAGAACGTAAGTGAAAAAGTGGGGAGGCGGTTTCAGAACACAATGTTTAGTCAATAGGAAATCTGCTTCGGATATACACTGACCCTTGGGTGATGGTCAACTCTCGTGCTCGACTCTTTCTGCCCCACAATGGGGAATATGTATTGTTCTACTGAGTTTCAGAAATCCAAAGTAGCTT
Source organism: Ryuthela nishihirai (assembly GCA_038380435.1). Lineage (NCBI taxonomy): Eukaryota > Metazoa > Arthropoda > Arachnida > Araneae > Heptathelidae > Ryuthela > Ryuthela nishihirai. The sequence goes on from JAWZYU010000032.1 coordinate 43,590,262, forward strand.
ACCTTTTAAATATTTTTAATGTGAATAAAAACAGAGCACAAGCATCCACCTAGAAATAACAGAGGTCCTGAGTTCTAAAGTGACAATACGTCTCCCCATGTCATCTGACAGATGTTATGTAGGGTTGAGATCAGAAAAGAAAGCGAGCCACTCTATTCATTCGACAACTTCTTCCTCAATATATTGGTTTGGACGGTCTTTCTCTGTGTGGGCGGGAATTATGTGTGTGGTCAGACCACGAAAACTTTCACCTTATCTGCAGGTTATGACAGAGTAACGACTATCCCATTCCAGAATTCGAAACCGCACCCAGGATTTGAATATCATTGTGAACCAATGTGATAGCACTGCACCATCGAGTACGTAGTGGTATTGTCATTAGGAAGAAATCGTCACCTATTGCACCAGTACATGACTTAATATAGGGATCAAGGATTTCATCCCGATAGCTCGGACCATTCACAAGACACATGGAAGCCATCAACCCAATTAAAATCCGGAACATAAAATCAGACGACCACCATCAATGCCATCTTCTCAACGATGCTTTGGGAAAGGTTGTGGGTTTCCACCTCTCTACAGATCACAATACGTGTCTGCTGTTCCGATTGCAGAAAACAAATCAAAAAGCGTCCGTGAACATGACGTGAGTTCATTTTTCTCGGGTCCAAGCTGCGTGATCGCGACACTATTTCAAGTGGGCCAGTCGGTGTCTAGAGGTTAAAGAAACGCATAGAATAAGTCTATGGGGCATATATTCCTCATAGACTTATTGTATGCGTTTCTTTATTGTATGTGTTCTTCTGGTCACAGTTGAAATTGATATCTGCCTTCCTGTTACTCCAATGAGATCTGAAGGGAGAGATGATGATGTTTCTCTCCTTTTTTGGACAGGACGGTAGTTTAATGTAGCGATCATCTTGAGGAGTTTAACTCTCGGACGCCTTTCAACAGTTATTCCATAATCATTTGGGTTGTTTGGAATTGCTATCACAGCTTCGAGGTAACAGAATGGTGGACACTGAAGATGAACTCGGGCTCGGGTTTTGTCAACCAGACGCTGGCTGGGCTCGAGTTCAAAATAGTACAGACGACTTCAGGCCAAGGTGGGCTAGCGCTCAGAGAGTCATTTAAATTTTAAATATTTCTTGCAACTGTGGGAAAATAAATATAAATACAAAATATGGTTTGATTATCATTTTAACTTCTTATTCAGTCTTTAGTAAAAGATCTATACGGCTTTTGATTATTTTTTAAATGCATTCTCTGTCTTTAATATGTGAATGACTCTTTTTGTTTATAATGATGTTATCCACGAATTTTTCATTTCATGCATTTCAACAGTTTCTGTATTATATTAGTATTTCTAATATTTTTCGCTTGAAAAAGCATTAACATTTTGAATTTGTACAAAATAATTGGAATTAGTAATATAAGAATGAAATAAATGATTTGCAGCATAAATTTCTGAATAACTGTCTTATGAATCGTTAGAGAAATTTTTTTATCCAAATTCGGTTCGAGTGGATCGGACTCAACAATGCCGCAATGGTTCGAGCTTGGGCGGGTGTGGTGTCGAAAAATTGATCCGAACTCTTTTCTAGGGGACATCAAAGAATATATATGGCCATTATGTGACTATTATACGAGACTTCAACCTTTCAACAGCTCTTCATAGTTTTGAGTCGTCTAAACGTTTTCTTTCAGTCATTCTGATACAACTGGCTATTTCAGACTGACAATATAGCATTTCAATTTGAAATGATAAAGTGTTTCCGATAGTATTCCTTTTATAGGGTTACAATTAACAAAATATTATCTTGTGGTTAAAACTTTAGATCTTAGGGTTTAAATCGGAAAACTTAGGGTGAAGCTTTGGAAACCATACGCATTTCACGTAATAAAAAAGTAGACAAAATTCAAATACTAACTTAATTAGAGCATCCTCTAAGGGAATACTCGTTCTTCCCATAACTTGCAATCGATAAATATCAGGGTTCATTCAGATATTGCTGCTAAACATTATATTCATATTGGAAAATAAATTGTTGAATGTTTTAACAAACGAAACATTAAAATTATAGTAATTTATAAATTGAATTATTGTTTCTGGTGTAAAATTACAAGAGTTACCTGCTAGTGCTGCGTGAAAAAACTATTTTTGATGAATTTTTGTTTCCACATATAAACGTTTGATAAATCAGATGTGATAGTTAAACTGTTGTGCTTAAAACTATATTTTAGATGCAAAATATCAGCCACAAACCAATCATACTTTAATCGGTGATTATTCTGCAAAGTATTTTGTTTCTTTTACGTAAGGTGAACCACTCTTAGGGTTCACTGAGGCATGATGGCACATGATTTTACGTGACCTGTTATGAATGAAAGGTAAGTGGCATGCCTGTGCTTTGACCTCCAGCAATAACTAAAATGATTTGCAGTACGGCGACTGTGTCTGGTCACACTAATTAAAATTAGTGCAACAGTTTCTCATAATTTCGTACGCTTTGGACTTGTAAGTCTATTATCACTAACGAAGAAATACGTTGAGCATGGTTTGAATATTCATAGCAGACGGAACTCTTTCAAAAATGTTCTATTTATTACTGGAGGTCGTGGTGGAAAAATGTTAATTAATGCACTTAGTTTGAGAACAATAGAACAATTTACTTTGCGCTTCATTTAAGTAATAACATTTCTTCATTAAGTAAAATAACACATTTGAAAGTATTAACATATCTTAAAATACACTTTTCACACACTATTCATCATAAATTAAGGAAAATTCCTATGTTAGGTCAATAGGAAGCTAACGTCAAAGCTCTATAACTTCTAAAATATTTTTTTTTAGTTTTGAAATATCTGATTGCAGATAAAGATCTCAATCAAATAAATCAATATCTCGATTTTCAACAATATTCGTTCAGTATTTAATGAGTTATGGAAGTTTAAATATTTAGCGATAACAATGCCTGCCACAAAAAATTGACTTCAAAAGTTAATTAAAACTTAGTAATAAATATTGTATCAAAGTATTTAATAAAAGAAGTTTGTATTTTAGAACTTTGTGAAAATAATTCTTTCACTATACTTCAGTTTTGCATAAGTTTATTAAGACTGGCATTGCTGTTGTTAAATATAACTCATGAAAATACTGAAATAATATTGTTGAAAATCGAGATATTGATTTATTTGATTGAGATCTTTTTCTGCAATCACATTTTTCAAAACAAAAGAACTTATTTTAGAAGTTATAGAGCTTTGATGTTAGCTTCCCATTGACTTAACATAGGGATTTTCCTTAATGTATAGAAACCAGTGTAATCTAAAATTTTTAAAAGTAAGTAATAACGAAATTGACTCCTCTCGGTCATCCGAAGGTTAATGAGTATTAATTAAATTTCTACAAGTGACCTTCCCTTTCAATTATTTGCCTTTTATCGGAAAACATAGAGATGGGCATATATTGACTTACCGGTGGTCCAGGAGGTCCAGAGGGTCCAGATCTACCGTCTGCCCCAGACTCTCCCTAAGAAAAAGACAAAAAAAAATACAGGTAAACTTCAACAGATCTTGTTTTGCATCTTGTATTTAATGTCTAAATGATGCAAAAATTAAATCATTTGGTTGTATATAGATGCAATTAGCCTTTGACTCGTTTATTCTTAAAACCTTTCAAAAACATTTAAAACCTTACAAAGTGACATTCCCTCGAAACGTTGTCGACTATCGAAATTTGCTGAAGTTGACAAATTTCATATCTACAGATAATCGCAGCTGCTTCAAGAGTTGTGAAATTTCAATTGCTGAACAAACGGTTAAAAATAAATGAAATCAATGAAATCAAACTGCTGCTGCTGGCATTGATGATCTAAAGCGCACCTTAAATATTTACTCGATTTCTGTCTATTAATTTTAAGACTTAGTCTCATACGCAATATTTGATCTACACACTATTGTTGATTTCAATAGCGTGTTTGAAATGATCTCATCCATCAGTTATAAACAAACCACGATTGTTATAACGACAATGCTTTCAGTGCTTCAATTGCTTGCATTTTATATTCCATCAAGCGTTGCGCTTTACCAAATTTGAATGCAAAATAATTAACCTACTTCCGGAACGATGATGACTCTTGAAGTAGAAATCAAAGGGTTTTCACTTTTCAATATTTTATTATTTTTTTCGATTATTTTTCTGAGAAGGCTTTTAGTTTCGGTATTTAACCTTGGCTCTATTTCATTATTATTCATTCAACTGTTTGTATCTGCTGTATTTCAGCAAAGCAACGATGCTGAATTACATGAATATTTTTCAATTATCACTGCCATTTCTGTTTGTGGGAAGTATTATTTTTTCTTCCAATTTATTTTTAATGTTCAACCTTAAAATATAACCAAACAACGAATGCTTCCATCTTAATCCCAGGATTATTGATTCAGTTAGTGTGAATCTTAAACATTGATCCACCTCTAAACTAGAAAGCCCATTCATTAATACATAGCTATTTCTACTTTATATAGATATTATAAATTATTTTTATGACGATAATATTCGAAGATGAATTTCTTTCGTTTCTAATGCATTATTCTAATTCAGTTGCTTTACTGTTACTCATATCTTATCGTTTCTTAAGTTTACAGGGTTTGAATCGAAAAGTTTTCATCGGTTACATATTAAATCCTTTTTACTTTTTTCTTCAGTCATGTGTAAAGTGACATTGTCATTATTACAGAACACTTTAGGTATAAGTAAACAATATATATATATATGTATATATTTGGGTAAAAGAAACGAAAACTCCTCTTGCATTCAGACAAATAATTATCAAAATGAATGGAAACTTATTTTTATACATTTCGTTGGAATTCATAAAATAAAATTATAAGCAAATCTTTAAAATTTCTTCTAGGTAAATATTCGAAATGATCATCAACTGAAATTAATTTATATTTTTCATTCAGCTCCAAATTATCAAATATTGATTGTTGGATAAAATGCCTTACATGTTAACATGAGTTCTTATGTATGAATTAAGAGTAAATGGACTATTTCTATTAGGAACACCAGATATTTAGCGGAGCTAAGATTAGTTGTCGTCGAATTATTTTCTAGCTAACAGCTTCTTAGAGGCTTACGTTTAAGAAATGATTTAAAAGAATTACCCCTGAACTGAAGCTCTGGAAGACTTAGAAATGGCCAAAGCCTAAGATGATTGGCTAATGAGGGTTTGCTTAAAAATGAGGTGGAGGAAGAATGGAACAATTGTAAGCAGACTGTTTACTTCAAACCGAAGCAATGTTTAAAAAAAGAAAGGAGAACAGGAGACAAGGTCCTATCACAATTTGAAGTCATTTTTCGCTACATCAAAATTAAAACTTTAAAAGTCACCAGGAGTAAATCAAATTGCTACTGATATGCTTTCTGGTAAAGTGCCTTCGTGCGAGTATTACTGTGCTTAGTAGGATTAGATATGTGTTTATTGGTAATTGACCATGGTGAAGTAAAACTTCGAAATGAACAGTAGAAGTTTCAGCAATGTTAGAGAGAGAAATATTTTCACAAACTTAAGAAATGCTTAGCGTTTCAAAAACTGGGGGGTTTCAAGCTTTTTAAACCACTTCTGACTCATTGATCGCCATAATTTTTGGTTGATCATGAGATCTTGTGAAAAGTTAGCTAACATAGCTATGGTTTTTGAATAATATCTCTGAGTCGTGATTGTTAGAGTAATAAATACTTCGGTGATTGGTTAGCATTAGAAGACTGCGTTTTGTCACCATTTCTCTTCAGTTTGATGAACGATTATTGACTTGGATTATACTGATGATTTAGCCATTTTGGCAAATGACCTCGACGAGATGAACTCTTCCGTTAGGCCTGTTGATGAGACTAGCAATACAATAATATAGATTTGTTGATAAATGGAGAAATGCATGAATGCTCCCAAACTATCCACAAGATGACACAATACACAACCAGAACCACAACCGAATTAGGCTGAGATTACGACCTCACCCACACAAAAAATAGGATACTCATAGGTAACCGTGGATTGGGCTAGTTATGAAGAACTCTACAAGAGAGGTAGAAAATTAACTTTATATTTTATATTTATACAGATATGAATAAAACTATTTGAGGCCACGAAGTTGTGAGAGCTTCTTTGTAGAAATAAAAATATTTTGTAAGTTTCTTTCTCAAAATTTAATTATAAACATAGTTTTTAAAAAGTTAATAATTGCTTCAGATGAGCTTACTAAAAAAAATTAATATATGCTCATTCGTATTCTTTTAATTTTAATTTTTATAGCTCTTCATAATGTGTATAAGTTATGCTGTTATGAAATGCCTTCTGCATGCCATTAAGCACTTACGTCTTTTCCTGGAAGTCCCGGAAGTCCTCTCTCTCCAATCTGTCCAGGTGATCCCTGTGGAATACAATTATTTCAAATTAATTATCAGCATTGGTGGTACATGTACAAACTATATATTATTCATTTATGCAAAGTGAACAAAATACCTACTTTAAAAATTATATATGACATCATATAAAGAAAGAAAACAGCTTAAACGTTTTTCTTAATATCAATCACTTCAAAATTATTGAATATAAAACATTTTTACTAAAACCGTTTATATTAACAATGCTTATGATTTCGCTAATTGCAATTAGAATCATAAATACAACAATCATTGAATTAAACGTTTTCTTACATTTCTGAAACGCACGATTCTGCTATTGTATGGCTTGCAGGTGGAAAATTTTATATTGCCATTACAATTTCTAACTGAACAAACCCAAAAGGAGCTGCATTTACTTTTGTTTTCATTTCTTTTACAGTAGTATGCTTTTAATACCGATTAACTACATTTTTCGCCCCTAAATATTCTATTTCTGAATTTCATATGCTGTGGAAATTTATTAAACGTTTTAGAAAACAAGATGTAATGCTTCTTTGGCAATTGTTTAAAAAAATTATAATATTGAAAATTTTTATTATTACTTATCTTTTATTGCATTATAAGTTCTGCTTATTGGCTAACCCAAATTGTTAACGCTTTTGAAAAATCGAGCAAATTTTTTCATTTTGTTGTCTCTCTCATCTATTTGTCCGTCTATAGATATTTAATATTTTTTTGGTTTTAAGAAATAGTGAAAAATTAATTTTCGGTTTCATAAGCACAAATATGACTTCTAGTCCAAATTTCCATATTCAGATGCGTTAAATTCAAAATATGGCAAAGTTAATTTTCTTTGAAAAACAAACATTTCATATTCACAATAAGGAGATTTCTCTTGCTTGTTAAAACAGTTTCAATGTATCTAATTGACTAAATTTTAACTCACTGTGAGGGATTCTGACGTCTAACACATATTTACATAATATCTATATATGTTATTACAGTGTGTGTATACATTTATAGAGAGAGATATGTCTTCCCATCTACTGCCGTGTGGGGGTATATTCGCGCTTCTTATTCTCGGGTAATACCTGTCTAAACACCACGTGATATGGAAGCGCATTTTATGATAAAGCTCTGTAGGAATGCCAAGATGACTGTAAACATCCGACAGTTGCAATGAATACTTGTGTATCAGTTCATCGGATGTTGAACGGATTGATATCTAAGGAGGTGGTTGGAAAACAAATAATTCCGGTAAAATAAGAGCCTGTGCATTGCATTGTGACAATACACAGTGAATTGTCTTGTTAAAAATACCATTACCATTCCAGTACAACGTTAATATTAAAAGTGGTATTTTGTCAGTATACATGTTTTATAAATTGTCGCATCTGTATCAGAGAACGCAACACATTCCAACAAAATATCTGTCAGATCAGACACCATTTGTCCAATTCGCCGTAGAATGTACATGGGATCGATCGCCTCATACTAATTTCGCTATAAGCATTGCAGCCACCTTCAAGTACAAAAGGAAACGTGATACATTAGAGCATCAGACCTTATTCTAATCGTCCACTGTCCATACTTGTTTTCCCTGGCACCATGCACATCGTAGTTTTTGGTGTTAGGAGCAGATGCCATTGTACAGGTCTTCTCTGATATACCAAATGACGGAGAATTCGACATATTGTGAGCTTGAAATCTGTTGTGACTGTCGAGAGTTGTAATCACAGGTCAGAATCTGAAATGTTGCCAACCAGTTAGTTTGCAGAGATCTGCTAGTCTACAAAGGAAGTGTAGTCAGCTAGCAGATGATCCATCTCTCATCTACTACACTCCCTTTGTACTTTCCACCACAATTCTTATGCTGCCCAATTCTTTTCCCTTCGGTGTTCCATTCCCTATACACCTGTACAACTGCTGCTTTTGAACAACCACCGAAATGTTCTTTTTCTAGTGCTTTCATCGAGCAGGTCCCGTGCAATCACCGGTTTTTAAAAGTATTATGAACCCCAACCAGTTGTAACAGAATTGGAAAAAAATAATTTGTAGTAATAAAACATAATTGAAAAAATGACTAAACAAAGATATCCATATTAAGAGATAAAAAAACCGTTGTGATTGCTCCCTTTTTTTACTGACTCTTTAGAAAGATAATACTCCTAAAAATAATAGCAAAAAAATTACAATTGGAGAGAACCGGTTGTTAATACATTGGGATGGCATCACTATCTGTTTCTGATGAAGAGCATCCACACAACTGTAATCAACAATCAGGAGTTTTTCAAAATCTGATCAATTCCACCTTTTGCCAATTATTTGTTACCATTATATTTTGAACTTCACACGTCTTAGAAACTTCAGCACGAGCTGAATGCTGCCACTTTGGCTTATACCAAACTTTATTTCATCCGAACCGTTCATTCGCAAGTACAGAGTGGGTTAGCATAATTCAATGGACACAATGCATTTGAAAAACAAATTAAAAACCAACTATATTTAACATTATTTATGAAAGCAACATAAAAAAAATACTTAGAATAGAACTTTTTAATTTAACACATATTAACATTTCGGTTGGTAATTATGAAATAAAGAGTAAAACGTAAAAATGTGAATTAAAATTATGCTAATTTTACTCGGATGGAGGAGGTAAGAAAGGTTGTCAAAAATAAATAATTTGAAAACAAATCCATTGTTATCCCTTGGTGCTCTTCTCTGAAAAGGGATTTGTTGCTTCTGATCTATAGAAATGAACATTCAGATTCATCTCCACCTTATTTCTTTTGACTAAAAAAACACTTCCTCTTTTGCTTTTTAATATTTTTAAGCATTTTCTGCCGAGGGCAAAATTTCTTTCGATGTTCGGATGTGGCTCGCGAGACACCAACTTAGTAGTCGCGATCGACTAAATAAAATATCATAAAAGATTGCAAAAAGTGTTTTGTAGTTTTTTAGAAATACACGGAACAGAAAGCCTGTTAATTTTATCTGCCTAAAAATCAAGTTGGAGTTGTAATTTCCACTTTGCATGGTTGTAAAGAACACCGTAAGAAATGCCACGAATTGAGCTGCATCATATATCCTTCTCTGAGTAAACTCATATAGCTATAAGTATATCACAGCCCCTAAATAAATAAGGTATTTAGGATTGCATATTGCATATATATTATATATAGTATTATTACATATATTACAATAGTATATATATTACAATAGTAGTATTGCATATATATTATATATGCAATAATATTATTGTTTATATTATATACAATATATAAGTGCTCATTTTTGCTGCCAATATTTCTTTCATACATCTTAGAAACTTCAGCACGAGCTGAATGCTGCCACTTGGGTTACACCAAACTTTATTTCATTTGAACAGTTCATTCTCAAGCATAGAGTGGGTTGCATAATTCAATGGACACTGAGTGTATTTGAAAAACATATTTAAAAAAAAACTATACTTTTACATTATTTATTAAAACAACATAGAAACAATACCTTGAATTTTTCTAAATCTTTTTTAATTCATTTTAACGCATGATTGTTGGTTCCAGATGTGTGGGTGGCTCTTCATCAGAAACAGATAGTGATATCATCGAAACAGAAGTGATGCCATCCCAATTTATTAAAAACCGCTTCCCTTCAATTGTAATTTTTATTTTGCTATTATTGCTAGGGGAATTATCTTTCTAAAGAGTCAGTAAAAGAAGGGGAAAGCATAACGGTTGTTTTACATCTCTTTGTATGGATATCTTTGTTTAGTCATCAAAAGCATTTTTTAATCTCCTTTGCATATTGTACAAATAACTCAACATTCATTTTTATTGTGAATTTATTTGTTCACCAAGCCTGACATGAAAAAAAAAACACAAAGAATTGGCGTCTTACCGGAGGACCCGGTTCACCTGTCTCTCCTCTTGCACCTTGAAATCCTTGCGGGCCCTAAAGAAATAGAAATCATTTTTATCTTCATATTTAGCACAATAATATTAATTCCTACATACATAGCAATTCTGCGAAATCAAAGGCTTGTCTGAAGGAAAACTTTACATTATGTGTAGTTTGAATAATGGAACAGTTCTAAATTGAACATTCAAAAATTGACAATCATAAACAATTCAAAGAGGTTCAGAGTGTATATGCATAATGCGTAATATTAATTAAAAAAAAATAAAAATTCTTATTTATAAAGTGTAATAAATAGAACTTATTATTTTATTATAGTTTCAAATGGCCATTTTTTCCCCTTGATTTCTAAAGAGTGGCATACTTTTGCACTTTAATAGATATCATGGACTACTAAAGGTAAATTTTTACAATCAGGTATTTTCCCCATAATTGTTTAATTTTTGGGTAATCTATATTAATAAAAAATCTGTATGTGTGTGCATCTCACATCGCTATAACTCTTCACATAAAGGGCCAATAAATTCAAATTTTGGAAGATGATTAGCATGAGGATAGTTTTAACTCGATAGCTACAAAATCGGTATTTTAGATAAAATTAATAGATTTTTACAGTATCACTATTTCTTTCTGGCTTGATTCAATACAACAATGCATAATGCCGCAACACTTATGCCGATATCAAATGTAATATAAAGGTACTGGACAGAAAAATGGGAGCAGTTCCACGTTATCTCAATTGAACATCACATTCAGAAAAATGGGAACAGTTCCACGTTATCTCAATTGCACATCACATTCAGAGCTCAATAACTGTTTCAATATTAGTTTTAATGAAAATATGTTTAAAGATAAATTAATAATCTGAATCCAATGTATCTAAAAATATGCCAAAATACGTATATTTGGTCACACTGAAATTAAGAGAATTGATTGCCTGATGTTTACTTTAAACATGCATACTACTTAGGGCATAGCTTATTATTTAAATATATTTTCAGTTCGTACAGCAAGACAGATCCAGGAAAGTTAATATCTAATAAGTCATTAATATACACGGGTTTCCATAAATTAAGGAAAATCCCTAGGTTAAGTCAACGGGAAGCAACATCAAAGCTATATAACTTCTAAAATAAGCTTTTCTGTTTTGAAAAATTGATTGCAGATAAAAATTTCGTTGGAGAATAAAGATTACACTTCTGCAGTTGCTAAAGGCCTGCTGAAAATATTGACTGATTGCAAATTTGTTCACATGGTTCATTTTCTCTTCGACTTGGAATCTTGGAATATTTAAGAACCTCTCCCTTTTGTCTCAAAGGGAAAGAGTTTTTCTCAGTGCCTTTGAATTGCTTGTGAAGAATACGACGATATCTTATGATCAATCGCCAATACGACGATATATTGGAATCATTTCACCCATATGAAAATACAGTGGACCCCCGATATAACGCGCATGTCGGGCGGGAAACAACACCCGCGTTATAAGGTGAACCGCGTTATACCGAGCGGCGCGGTGGCGACACAACAAATTTCACACTGTAAGCTTTTCTTTTACTCATCATGCATACAATAATTAAACTCTATTCAAAATACATGCAGGAACTCAATACATACACAATTACTCAATACGCAGTAACAATAAAATGCGATACTCACTAACGCCGCACGGACCTGTATAAACATGTTTGAACTTATCGCGAACATCGCCCGCGCTATAACAGAGTGCGCGGTATAGCGAGCAGCGCTATAACGAAGGTCCACTGTAACTTCGAATTATTCACCACCCATATGAAAATATCTTCGAATTATTCACCCATAATCAGAATAAATATGTATAATATAATATCGTATCAGAATAATATGACTACCTACCTAATAATGGGAATGGAGGGTGGTCATATTTTTCTGATACGACTGTGTATTTTGTAATCATTTACCCACAGTCCAGGACAACATGAAAATAAGTTCGTTACCAATACATCGCTGAACGGAATATATCAAGATGTGCAACTCAAAGAGTTGAATTATTTTGCAACGTCTTCTTTCAATTCTGAGAAAGAAAGGTTCATACAACATGCACTCAAGTACTCTGAAGAACGGATTTTAAATCAAGGGAACCATGAAAGGCTGACAGTGGTAGTTGATACTTTCATTTGGCCAACGGATACTCTTGTACAAGATTTATGGTATCGATGAGATAAAAATATCGGCGCAACATTTTGAGAAAGAATTTCCACCACCAACAAGTATGATAACAATACATACACTGTCGACATTGCAAGTGCCCCACCCAGAAGGACATGTAAATAGAAGGGTGGGTGTGCGCAGTTGAGATATGCGAATGATGATAATCCGGAGCCAATGACGTGACCAAGAGATTAAAGATGCAAGAAGGTACAGGAATAGTATTGTGTTTATGCAGGTGGAAGTCATGCAAAGGTTGAGATTTGGTGGTTCCACTTGGAAATTGTTCAGTGAAGGGCCAAAAATGCCTTGTACACGCCATCGGCAGGTTTATCGTCATTTGGATGCTTTTGAGAGAGGAAAAATTGCCTATGTGAAGCTGGATGGACTACACGTCGTGTCACGTCCTGTTGCACGCTGTTAGCAACAGTGGGGAAATGAAGGTTCTATCGTGCATCGCAGAAGGAGTGGTGCCATCCGACAGGCGTCAGCAAAGATGATAGGCTCATTGTTCGACATACTCGTTCTTCACCACAGAGCACTGAAGGCGATATTCGGTGGGCTGTGTCAGCAGCCATGGACGTCCCCATAACGATCCGAACAATAAACCGAAGGTTACATGAGGCACACCTGCGCTCTAGGCAACCGTTACATCGACTGCCATTGACTGCAAACCATCGCAGCGCTCGTCTGGCTTGGTGCCGAAGTCGAGTGAACTGCGGTCATGAATGGAACACTGTTGTGTTTAGTGATGAATCCCGTTTCTGTCTGGGTGCTGACTATCTACAGGGCTGTGTTTAGCGACATCCTGAGGAAAATGACGAATCCAGCTTTTGTTCACGACCGGCACACTGCCCATCAGCCAGGCATAATGGTATGTGGTGCTATTGGATATGACAGCAGATCACCTCTTGTCCGCATCACGGGAACACTGATAGCTGCATGATATGCTAATATGGTTCTGCAGCCCGTTTTGTAATCATTCCTGGGAGGCATCCAGCAGTCCATTTTCCAGCATGACAACACCTGTGTACACACTGCTAGTGTCTCCAGACAATGTTTGCAACATGTTGTTCAAGTATTGCGATGGCCAGCACAATCTCCAGATTTATCCCCCTTTAGATCTATGGGACCACATTGGACGACGTGTGCAATCCTCTCACCGGCCGGCACAGAATTTCAATGAATTATGGGAGCAAGTCAACGCTGCTTGGTACAATTCCTCCATATCAGACGACTGTATGACCCCATTCCACGCCGTACTGCTGCCTGTATTGCCGTTCACGGAGATGCAACCACCTACTGAGGCAGTCACATTGTGCTGCACTATCTCATCTTCTAACAACTGTAAGTGGCTGCAAAGTAAATCATGGTATGCCAATATGTATTGCTATGTGTATGCTACATTTTACCCCTATCCCCTCAATCCTTCTGGGTGGGGCAATTTCAATGTCGTGCAGTGTATATACAGATTGTTCGTAATGAGGGGAGCGAATTTAAACTCCTCAGAAAGGAAAATAAACTTAGCGAGCTTCTTCATTTAATACGGATTAATAATGAAAGAATTTCATTTATAAGGAAATTGTTAACATCGTGTTTTGTTACCTGTTTCGTCTCGTCATCGTGTTTTTAACTTCGTGTTGTGAAAGAAGATTTAATTTATATTGTGAAAAATTGAGATCAGTGAAAACAGGGAGTTTTACTGACATAATAATGATTAAAATGAATGGAAAACTAAAGGATTTTAATCCTAAAAATGTTCTGAATCTTTGGTATTTCTTCAGTTCCAAAACTACAAAGCAATTGCAGGACACAAGAAATCATCACATGCATTATTTTAATATTAATGTTATGTTATTAAGAAACAAGCATTTAATTTATATTATTTAATAATTCTTTTCAAAAATGTTTTCTGAATCCTTCGCGAAAAGTCAAGCTTTGACGTTTCCTACAGTGAAGAAAATAATTAAAAATCCCCCAAGCAAGGACAAAGAAGCAATTAAAATTTCGCTAAATTTGCCTAGACTAAAACTAATTCAAAAGCAATTGAAATTCGCTAATTTGCCCACGATAGAACCTTCATTTCCCAACTGTTGCTAACAGCGTGCAACAGGACGTGCATCCTGATGAACATGGGCAGTGACACGACGTGTAGTCCATCCAGCTTCACATAGGCAATTTTTCCTCTCTCAAAAGCATCTTCTTGCATCTTTAATCTCTTGGTCACGTCATTGGCTCCGGATTATCATCATTCGCATATCTCAACTGCGCACACCCACCCTTCTATTTACATGTCCTTCTGGGTGGGGCACTTGCAATGTCGACAGTGTATGTATTGTTATCATACTTGTTTGGTGGTGGAAATTCTTTCTCAAAATGTTGCGCCGATATTTTTATCTCATCGATACCATAAATCTTGTACAAGAGTATCCGTTGGCCAAATGAAAGTATCAACTACCACTGTCAGCCTTTCATGGTTCCCTTGATTTAAAATCCGTTCTTCAGAGTACTTGAGTGCACGTTGTATGAACCTTTCTTTCTCAGAATTGAAAGAAGACGTTGCAAAATAATTCAACTCATTGAGTTGCACATCTTGATATATTCCGTTCAGCGATGTATTGGTAACGAACTTATTTTCATGTTGTCCTGGACTGTGGGTAAATGATTACAAAATACACAGTCGTATCAGAAAAATACGACCACCCTCCATTCCCATTATTACGTAGGTAGTCATGTTATTCTGATACGATATTATATTAACTAAACTGCAAACCCCTTAAGTGTCAAAAAATTTAAAAAATTTCGAGCCTACACTTAACCAGTAATTTCGGTCGTAGATCTCGAGAAAAATACGGATTTTGATATCCGAGTGGCGTTCAAGGTCAAATAGTGGTCAGAATGAGAGTCGAGAAATCAGTAGCAGTCATAAGCAGAAATTGATTCGGCGCATTTTATACAGTGATGTAAACAAGATGTAGATCAAATGATCACGATGCGATAATTTCCATCTTTTGATCCCATAGATTTCGACGAAATGAAGTTTTTCAACGGACATTTCTGCTCTTGGTTATGGCACTGTTTTTACATCTATAATCATTTTATTTATGTATAATTTTATGCCATAAAATAACATGGTAAATATCTTATTAATATTACCAATTAGAATTTTTTGAAATTTTTCCACTCTACATTAATTTCTAATTTTCTGATTTAAATTACATTTCGCATGTCCTGGAATGTCTTTTAAATTACAGTGGTACAGTTGAAAATACTGCGGCGATGCATAAAATAATTGCTTTTAAATTTCATTATTAATATTTCGGTAATTACTGTTATTGATATGAGAGTACAAGATAGGTAAGCAATTTTGAATTATGTGATGTTTTTTAAAAACATTTTGGGACATGCATTTGAATTGCAATGTGAATTTCTTTTTCTAGTAGTTATTGGAATTTCGCGAAATGAATTATAATTTTTTTGTCATGAAACTGAAAATAATCGCAAGTGTGGCTTTATCTTTCAATTATAATGAGAACTAATTTCAGTATCTTTTAACGACGACGTGTCGGACACATTTTGTTCGACTGTTTGGACTCTTTGTCTCCTAATACAATGGGTAAATAAAACTTTTCCAATGCTAAAATCCACTTTTAGAAATGTTTAGCAACCATTTTAATGTCTCATTATTTTCACTGAAAAGTTTCGTGATCATCTTTTCTAAATTAGTTATTGATAGCACTACTTTAGCTTCGAAATACCTGAATTGAGATGCGCTAAGTGACGTAGCATTTATTTTCTTATTTTCAATACTTGGCAGAGGCAGTTAATTATAGTAAAATATCCGCTCCAATTTCAAAGTTATTTATATTTTGGCAGATTACCATTATTGGTCAAATGTAATTTTCGTAATTACCTTTCATTTTGCTTTATTGTGCGCTGTAATAACTGGTGTATGCTCTAATTTGCTGTAAAATATTTCTTTCGCAATTATATTCGGAATAACATATATTTCTTTAGCAGCGTTCGAAAGTTTGACTTTCTTGGTGGGAAGAAATCTATTCATGAAATTGATTTTTTAAGTTTATTACATTACGTTTTATGTTTCGTATTAAATATATATAAGGTAAAAATAAATATTATTAGAAGATCTCTAGGTATATAAAAACTTTATTCTGGTCAGTAAAGGCAAATTTTCACGTTTCCTACAATGAAGAAAATAATTAAGTGTGTGAAGTCGCAAATTTATACATTCTATTGAAGTTCATAAAATGAAATCGTAACTCGAGCCTTGAAATTGTCCTTACATAAATTTTCTATATTTATTTACCCTGTGCATTTGAGTAAATAAAATTCAAAGTCTGCCGTAATTTTTCTGCAAATGCGAACTGAAACAAAACATTGTAAGTACGTTCCTAAGACAGTATATGTGATAATTTTAAAAGCTTAGGTTATGAAACACTCTTTCTGGATCTCGTAGAACTGCAATAATGAGTCTTGAAGCTACAATAAAACTGTTAGGACTACTCTAGGAATATTTGAGCGTATTAGGAGATTATTATTAGAACGAGTCGAGACCTTCATCCACGTTCAAGGACTTACTTGGAAAAATTGTTGTAACATAACTTATATGAGGTAACTCCCAAATAAAGAGTTTCTGCTTACGTGTTTATAGAAGTTTTCTATTTTTTCTTTTGGACCCTATAATGCGTCCTTGAATTTGTTCCACGCAGTTATGCTACACTTTGTATATTTCCTAGCAAAAATGTGACTTATTTTTCATTATCAAATAAACATATCAAAATTCAAGATATGTTAAAATTTGTTTGAGGATATAATTCGCTAATATTAGACGTTTGCAATTAATTTTTCAATTTTTTTCTATTTCCTCTGCGATTAAAAGTAAAAAAAATGGTGTAGTCATGAATCATCGTTTCAAAGATATGAATTTTTTCATTAGTAATTTTTTGAACTTTCAACTTTCATGATCAAATTGGCTCAAAAATTCTTCCGATGAAAGATTCTTGTTTCACAACGTTTACGGTGTTATCACACTGAATCCAAAATCATTATATTTACGTTTCAAAAATTTCCCTTCTTAACCAACTTAATAACAATTACTAGGCTTCTTTTTAACATTGCGGCTTTTAATATTTTTTTCAAAATTGAGTGATGAAGTTCGTAGTGTCCTCAACTTTCTTCATTGTGATTTCCTGTCTATTCTTAACACCATATCAAGAAAAAACAAATTTCATGGAAGACATTTCATAAACAGGTTGTTTCAATACGTAACATTGGTTCGTTTATTAAAATGTTTTTGATTTTCACCTATTAAAACTAGTTAATTTTAAGCATTGCGAATTTATAGCACAAGTATATAATAGGGTTCCACTTAAAAAAATTGTGCTACTACTGAATCATTACAAATATGCAGACACGATGTTTTGTAAGGACAGTCTTAGAAACTATAATGTTGTTCTCTGAAATGGGATTTCTGTTTCGAAAATGTTAAGAAACAGAATTGCATTCTTTTGAAGTAAAGAACTGAACAATGTGAAAATTTAATACCTACCGCAGGTCCTGATGGTCCAGGTGATCCACGTGGTCCTACAGGTCCCTACAACAATAAATATTTTAATTATCACTTTTAAAAATTATTATCGACTATTTTCTTAATAAGCAAGAACTTTAAGCAATTTACTTAAACAGCACAAATTTACTCCTTCAGCATTTGCTTCCAAAAGAGATCTGATAATATAATATGTCATACATAGAGAATATTTGATTTGAGGGCGAGACCTCAGTAGAAATAGAAAAAGCATCCATCATCTATTCGGAGCTCGAACCCTGGTCCATTGATTATGAGCCAAGAACGCTAACCACTATGACACTAGTACCGCCGTAGTATACAAAGATAAAAATAATTAATCTTCAAATAGTCAGTCTTTGATAGAAATCTGTCAAAAATAATGTACCAGAATGAATGAACCTTGCAAAAAAAGCGAGACTCTTAGTCGAGGTTCATATTTTTTGTAGCATTGTGATTTGTTTCAATCAAGGGAATGTTGGAATGTAACCATCTGGGGAAATGTTGATTCTGCACAAATTACGGTGAACAGGAAGTACATGTATACAATCAAAACTTCCTTTTTCCTCCTTTCAGTGTTGAATTGCTAAGAGAAAATTTATCTCTTTAACCAGAAATAAAAAAAAAAAGTATCGTAACATGGTCACTTAAACCGGATATTTAAAAATATCTTAAATTTATCTCTGAAACGCGACCTTCATTGTTCAGGAGAAAATGACCTTTTCGCAAAGACTGAGGATCGAACTTGCGACCTCGATGATTGAGGCAACGGTTGAGAAACGTTGAAAACTGCTCTAAAGAAATGAGCCACTGAAGCGACTGTGTAAGTTAATATCACAAGCATTGCTGTGATCATTTACGCAATAAACATGGTTCTTCCAGCCTGCAAATGTTTCCATTAATTGCATAATTTCGAATTTTAAGAGTTTTGTAACATGTGGTGAGAGTTTAAAAGGAAAAAAGGCGGCAAAGCAAAACAATGCAGTCAGAAAAAAAGTTAATAACAGGATGAATGATTTTCTACTACCTCTCTTCAGAAGTGGTAAAATTAAACAAATATAGGATATATTACATTATTATTTATTTCAAAAATGTACCCTCATTTATATGTATCTCATTATTATATGTACCTCATTTATATGTATATAAATACATTTATATGTATTTATATGCCTACAAAACTGTTAAGACGGCAGTGCCGTCTTAACAGTTTTGTAGGCATATAATACAATCTGTTACAAATCTGCTACAATCTGTTAAGCTACAATCTGCTACAATCTGTTAATCTGTTAATCTGCTACAATCTGTTTGCTACAATCTGCTACAATCTGTTTGCTACAATCTGCTACAAATCTGTTAAGACGGCATTGCCGTCTTAACAGATTTGTAGGCCCCTGGGCAAAGCAATGCACTTAATTATGAAATAAATAAATAATATGGGAATAACGATGTAAACGGTCAATAAAATTAAGCTTATAGTGGTACTTTTAACAAAATCAATGTTTAAACATAAAAAAAAATGCTGTAAAGCGAGGTTAATCAACACAAACTTTTGCCAAATTTAGAATCGTGGGGCCCAGTGTGCCCATGCCTTAAGACGGTCCTGGGTATAGGTAGCTCTCGATTTGCGCGGTTTTGAAACAGTTTATTAATTTATGCCTGTTCTTCATTAGCGCGGTCTAAAAATTTACCTTTTCGCTGTTTGAAATCAAGTGTTTTATTAAAACGGAACCCTCAAAGCACGACGTGAGAAATTCTGGCAACTCTATTGATGAAAAATACATCCTACTTTGTACATCCGCTTTGTAGAAAAAAGTAGCACAGGCTCGTAATTCGTTGCTTGCTGTGTATGACAAGTGCCGGAATGTCGTCTCATGAATCGCTTTCCACTGGGATCGGCCCCAAGGTTGTCAGATGTCTCGATTTCTGCGGGACTGTCTTGTTTTGCGAAAAGAAGTTCCTAACAGCTATCCACCAGTGGGTTACAGAAGTTCAGCGCGTCCACGTCTTATTTGGTCGAAAGTTTTCTCATGGTCTACAAAATGCAGAAAGAGTGGGAGATCTGTTTCAATTCCTCATTCGGTTCTTTGTGCCAAGGAGAAGATAGCTTATCTTGTTCCTATTCCCGCCCTAATACCAAACTGCGTGTCGCCGATGTGGGTTGCGTATCATATTTTGAAAAAGGATGTTTGTGTCATTAAGAAGGTTTAGACTCCTATGTTATGATATTTTTTATAGATATAGCGATAGTGGTATTTAATTCTTTTGGCATTTTTACATTGTCGTTTATGTTATTAAGAAACCTTGTAAGTCTTTTCATTCCTGGGTATCTCATGCTCCTTATTGATTCCATTGAGATGTCATCTGTTCTTGTTGCCGCCGCCTCAAAATTCCCCGCCCTGCCCACGGTCAGTAGGGGACACCGATGGGCTTGGAAAGGCCGCCGTCCGTCGGATGGGACGTTAAGCCGTGGCCCCGTGTATGGGAGAGCCATACCCTGTGCACGTTAAAGAACACGCTGGATGGCCTTGACGGGAGGCTACCATCTGTCTCCCAACAGCTGTTCCAGTGGGTCCCCTCCCCCAACCTTCTCTGAGCCTTCGGGGTCCATGTGACCTGGCCATTTAGCCCATGGTGTGCAAAAAAGTGCAGCTCAGAGGTAAAACAACCCAACCCTTGTTGCCGTCCCTCTTTTCAATTCCTTGATATCATGCCTTACTTCATCTTCAAGTATTTCTAGTCCTTCGGATTCTTCTTCTTGTATATTACTATTTCTTTGCTCATCATGCATTTATTTAATGTTTTCTTCCAATATATTTTTCTTTTCTTCTATATGTGTTATAATGCAGCACACTCTCTCTTATCCGGTATTGGCTCAACCGGTCTCCGCTTTAAACGGTCGTTCCAAGAAGCGGAAGCAAGTCGCAGCTTGTTTTATTTATTTGCTTCAGCCCCAAGAAGCGGAAGCAAGTCTCCGCGTGTTTTGTGTGTAGTACAGTACATATTTGCTTCAGTTCTTCTTTGTTAATATTACAGTATACAGAGTACTGTGTGTTGTGATCTATTAATCACAACACACAGGAGTGTGTGTTGTGATCTATTAATTATTGTGTGGTACAAAATGAGTGGGTACAAACCTAAGTGTAATGTCGTTACGACGGAGTATAAATTAAAAGCGTTAAAACGTATTGACAAAGGTGATCCAGTAAGCATATTTGTGATGAACTAGGTGTTGGTAAAAGCACGGTAAATGACTGGAGAAGGAATAGAAGATCTCCACAAGATTTCTGCACTCAAGTCGAGTCTGAAAAAACGCTTTCTTCTCGGTGCACTCTTAAAAAGCCGAAAAATGAAATTGTCGATGATGCACTTTGGTAATGGTTAGTTCATGCATGAGCGTCAAAAAGGAACGCCAATCAGTTAGCCAATCTTGAAAGTAAAAGCATTAATCCTTCATTCTAAAATCAATAATGGGGAGATTTTTCAGCAAGCGAGGAATGGCTTTCTCGCTGGAAAAAACGGCTTGGTGTTTGTGGTGAGAAATTTTCAGCTGATCCTTTAGCAGCAAAGCAATTTTCAGAAAAACTTTTAGTGCTTACTAAAGAAGTAGGCCTATGCGCAGAACAAATCTACAATGTACATGAGACTGGGTTGAATTTTAAACTTCTTCCAACGAAAACGTTTGTGACAGCGCAAGAAATCTCAGCAACAGGATTTAAAATAAACAAAGAAAGAATCACTGTGGCTGTGTGTACAAATGCTGCAGGTACACAAACTTCCTCCATTTGTAATCAGTAAAACCGAGCATTCAAGCATTTAAATTTAGCTGCTCTGCCAGTTTACTACAAAGCTCGAAAGTCTGTTTGGATAAAATCGTATTTGTTTAAAGAGTACTTTACAGAATTTGTTCCAGAAATAAAGAAAAACCACTTGACAAGTCTTAAAATGCCTGTAAAGGCCCTACTCATTCTCGGCAATGCCTTAACACATCCAAGCGAACTCATTTCTGACAACATAAAAGCCATGTTTTCGCCACCTAATGTAACATCTTTTGTGCAAACAATGGATCAAGGCGTGCTTGTAAGTTTAAAAAGGCGATACAGGAGAAAGCTTCTTTCAGAAATTCTACAGCGAACCGAAAATGACGGAATAGGACTTTTAAATGCTTTGAAAACAATAAATATCAAGGATGCAATCTACATGTTCTCATCAGCTTTTGAAGAAATGCCTCGTACAATGTTTGTGAAGTCGTGGAGAAAACTTTGGCCCTAAGTTGAAAACTGTGTAGAAAGTATCAAAGACTACAACACGAAAGTATCGAATGAGCCTGCACCTGCCGAAGATATGACGGATAATGACAATATTTTGCTGCTTAATGACTTTAAACTGTTGTCTAGATGTTGACACACTCTAGAAGATGTCATTAAAAAATGGTTAAAAGGTGATGAACAATTAGAAAGTGAAACACTGAATGATAACGAAATTATCAATGCAGTCTGCCAAGAAGGGAACGGAGGAGAAGCGGAGAATGAAGAAGAAGAGAAAGAAGAAGAAGGGAAGGTTAGCCATGTTGGAGGAAAAGAAGCGTTTGATGCTGCAGTAAGATACATTGAACATCATCTGCGATTGATGTTGCAGTAAGATATATTGAACAACAACAGACCTCAAATGCGATTGATGTGATGCTTATTAAAAAATGGCAAGACTTTGCAGGTAAAAAAGTGTTAAGTTCAAAGAAACAAAAGAAAATCACGGACTTTTTCAAGTGAGTGTGAGTATAATGTTAATATTGTACAACAAATTATTAATTAAAATACAGTGCAGCTAGTATTTCTGTCATCTGCCGTTGTTATTTATTTTCTGACACAATTTTCGGATTAACTGGCCTTTCGTTCATCCGGCCAGGGGTCTGGTCCCGTAAGGGCCGGATAAGAGGAAGCTTACTGTATATCCTTTTTCTGTATATCCTTTTTCATTTTTGATACATCCTATACACTTATACATTTTTTTTTTGCAACTAGATGATTGATTCTTTTGTGAAATTCATTTCAATTATGATTTCTTTCGATTTGTGTTACATTCCAGTGCATTTATGTGGTAGCCAAGATTCCTTTCGTTGTTTCTTTTCTAATTTCTTTATCCAAGGCTTTGTGCATTTTCCTTTCACCCATTAGTAGCAGAATTTCATCTGTCATGCAAAATTTCTTCTTTTAGTTGTTTTTAATTCCAAGAGTTGAATCGGCTGTTTTTTTTCTCATTCTTTTTTAACTTATTCCAATATTCTTCTCATATGTTGTTTTGTATATATGAAATTCCATCATTACTTCATCATTCTACTATTTTGTTTGAGAATTGCTCAGCTACGTCGTTATTTTTCAAAATTTAAATGTTCAGTTTTGGTGTTCGATTTCTTGCTTTTACCTCTTTTGATTTTAATTCTAAGAAGCTGACAATAAAGTTGTGATCTAATTCACAATCAACATTAGTATGGGTTTTTGCCTTAGTAATTGTACTTCAATATCTTTGATTTATTATTATATAGTCAATTTGATTCCTTATAATTCTATTTGGATTGTCTCCTAGAGCTTTTCAAATTTTCTCTCTGGTTGGTCCCTCCTTGTATTTGTTATTGTCTGTCTCCTCTTTCATTTCTTCTTCCCCACACCAAAAGATCCTACTACTTAAGTCCCTTTTCCTTTTCCAGTTTTGGCATTAAAGTCTCCCGAAATTATATTTATCTCATGTGCTTTTGTATGATTCTGAGTTTATTTTCATTTCTGCTTTGAATTATTACACTAGTGCAGGAATTCTCAACGTAAAACGTACGCGGTAAAATTTTTGGGGTACGCCGTGAGAGCTCAAAAGTCGTTAGATCTAGTAATAAAGTCGCTAAGTCGGCTTTACTATACTATAACTATAGTTTTATCTATCTATATAAGGGGTGCACCAGTTACATACAGATTTCCAGGGGGTAGGTGAAGCATAAATGGTTGAGAACCACTGCACTATTTGATTGTATTCCACATTATAATTTGAAATTTAGGTGCTGTTGGGTGAATTAATATAGGAACGTACCCCACGCTCCGTACCTGGACATTTAAATTATTTTACATGAGAAAACTGTTCTCCTTTTGCCTGGATTTCTTTTCCACGACGCTTTAAGAAGAACTACCTGCATACAGGAGGATATCCTTTTTAATTTTCGTATAGTGTTCGTATGTCATATTTAGCAGTCTCTCGATAGTTTGAGACTTATACATTCTGAAAAGAAATTGTTATTTTATCGGAATATAGCTCTCAAGGTAGCATTTTCAGTTAGTATGAATATATTTCCCTGTTCGGTCTCCATTTCCGTAAATTCAACTTCAGACCCATGTCACATTTTGCCCAACCAGACAATACCCGTCTCCCTCAATAACCTAAGATGACCCTTGATTAATTTTCCTATGAACTAAAATTTGCAATTAAACACGAGTTAATTGATTTCTTCACTTATCGAATAAAAATGCTTTCACTGTTATAATTAGGGTTATAATTCTGCGTAAATAGATATTTGGAGGATTAGAGTATAATTCTGAAGAAACTGCAAGTCCTGGCATATATTAGAGCGTATGAGAAATTCGCTTCAATGTTTTAGAAAGTTTAGCTAAAGGAAACTGATAAACCAATCCTTGTGTGTATAAAATGCTAATAAAAAATAGTATAATTACAAAATCTATAAATGATTACCAGCGACTGTTGTGGTCTGCTGATACTGAGAATGGTACCAAAGTGCCTAGGACGGTCACAGAAGTAGCTCCCTATAAGTTAATGGCAGCTAAAGCTCTTTATTCTAACCTAAGCCTCTTCATGCTATGATTTTGCCACCTCTCAGAAGAAATAAGATCGCACTTTGACAGTTTTAGAAGTTTCATTTCAAGTAGGAAAAGAATGTTTGTGAAAGCACTAACCCAGATTCAATAGTACAATGGACCTACCGAAGCTACGTCGTATAGGCAAGTGATTAAGGGGTTTTAAAAGAAATTTGATTTTTTTTCAAATCATTAGTTCAACAAATTTTTACTTATTAAAAACACGAATAAAATTCTTCAAACTTCCTAATACTCTGGTTACTCCACAGTTAATATTAGAGGTCAACTGACTCAGGTCCTTACTTTGGGGTTAATAGATAATAAGCAGCATCGTTTGCGCATTCCCTTTAAGATAAACGATTTCAAAACTAATTTTGACGATAGTGTTTTTTTGATGGTTTGATGCATGAAATGAAATTGCTTTAAATCAGCATTTGAAATTGGCAGTAACGCCGAACTTACTCACTTTCATGAATTGTAGAGTCAAACTCTCTTGTCAAAACTCTCTGACTTGCAGGAATCGTTTGCAATCATTCAACTCATTTAAATTATATCACTAGTGACATTGAAAAAAAAACTAGCAACAAATTGGTTAATTTTCTGATTTAGAACCCAGGACTAAAATAGTTCAAGTTATCGGATATTTCTTAAATGGGTTAAGCCAAGAGATGTTCATCAGCTTCTGTCGCAACGTAAAAGCGATGTCCAATTATTTTAGTTAACTGTATTGACATGTTCTTTCGGTCTATAAACGGAAAACACAGAAAACTTGCAATAATGTATTGTAAAGCTCCGTTTTATATTAAATGATAAAATTAGCCGGTGAGTTTTGTATTAATTTCTTTTTTGTCGACTACTTATTTGCATCATCATCATCATCATCATCATCATCATCATCATCATCATCATCATCATCATCATCATCATCATCATCAAGCAGCCATGGGCTACGGAGGTCCAACCAGACCACGCATTCTCCAAGCATATCTGTCCTGAGCTACATCTGCTGCATCCGGCCACTGCACACCAATTCTAACAAGGTCCTGTTTGACATTGTCTGCCCACCGCATCCTAGGTCTCCCCCTCCCTTCTGAGGCCTCTAGGCACACTGTTCATAACCCTATTCGCCAATCTATAATTATCCATACGGGCAACATGGCCAAACCAGCGGAGTCTCTCTCTGCACAATATGCTGCTTAAAGGAGGTTGCAGACTCCTTTGCCTAACCTCATCATTAGTTACAAAGTTAAACCACCTAATACCCAAGATACTGCGTTAGAATCTAGAATCAAAAGCATCTAGTTTCCTGTTATCTTGTTTACACAGCGTCCAAGTTTCACTACCATAACTAACCCTAGAAAGAACCAAACTATTATACAGTCTAATTTTAGTCTTTAGATGTATACGCCTATTTCTCCACAATCTCCATAGATTCTTAAAAGTCCCGGCAGCAATACCTATTCGTCTGTTAATCTCATGCCGCACATCACCAGTATCAGTTACATAGCTCCCAAGATAATTAAACTGTGACACCTGCTCAAGACTGCAACCATTCAGATTAACTGAATCACAACCTTCCTGACCAATTTTCATCACTTTAGTTTTCTCTCTGTTTATAACCAAACGTACTCTACTACCAGTCTCATCAACAGCTCGAATGAAAGAGTTCATCTCATCAACATCATTTGCCAAAAGGGCTAAATCATCAGCATAATCTAAATCAGAAATTTTCGTATCTCCAGCCCATTTAAGGCCAAAAGCTTTCCCTCGAAGTGAATTTCGCATAACATAATCAACAACCAAACTAAAGAGAAAAGGAGACAAAATGCACCCTTGTCGAACACCAGACGTAATGCTAAACCAATTGCTACAAGACTTACCAACTCTCACACATAACTCAGTGTTATTATAGAGAGCTTTCATTATGTTAACTAACTTGTCTGGTATACCATATGATTTCACAATCAACCACAAATTATGACGATCAACAGAGTCGAAAGCCTTTTTGAAATCAACAAAGCTAGCAACCAAAGGTTTCTGAAACTCTAAACATTTCTCAAGAATCTGCCTAAGTGAAAATATCTGATCTACACATCACCTACCACTTCTGAATCCACATTGCTCATCACGCAATTGCCTGTCAACCAGATTCTTAATTCTATTAGGCACAATCATGGAAAGAACTTTACCTGGAACAGAGAGTAGGCTGATACCCCTATAGTTATCACAAGAACTGCGATCACCTTTTTTGAAAATAGGGATAATAATAGCTCTGGTAAAATCTTTAGGAACCATGCCTTTATCATAAAAGTTATTCAAAATTTCAGTCATCCAAGTGGTAACCAAAACATTCCCAGCTCTGAGCATTTCTGTAGTAATTTCATCTACCCCTGGGGATTTATGAAGTTTCAGTTTAGAGATAACCAAACTAACTTCAGATTGTGTTATAGGGCCAACATTAAAGCCAACAATGCATCTATCATCATTACAAACAATGGGAGTAGAACTAACCACATTGTTTAGAACATCACTGAAATGCTCAGCCCACCTAGCCATGAGAGAATCCTCACCTTCTATAACCTTACCTTGTTTATCCTTCAATCCCTGTATGCCTGTCCGTTTTCTACCACATAAAACATTAACTATCTGGTACAGCTCTCTGCTGTTGTGCTGCCTAACTGCTTCCTCAGCTTTGTCAGCCAAGCTATCAAGCCAAAGATTTTTATCAGTAGCTAACTGATCCTTTACACGTTTATTAAGCTCTCTGTAATCTTTTCTATTAGGACTAGTAGGGTGCTGATTAAGGACATTCCTGCAGTTCCTTCTTTCTGAAATAAGCTCAATTGCCTTATCACTTAAATAATTCTGCCTCCTCTGCTCCTTTTTTCCTAAAAGAGTACTGTTAGTTTCCAAAAAAGTCTGTTTAAAATGGCCCCATTCTTCCTCAACTTCAGTATTAAGCAAACCATGACCGTCATAATGACTAAGTAACCTTATGCGTTTACTTGGAGCCGAATTCTTCCAAACACCATGGGAAATACTTACATTTTTTAAAGTTGACATATTTAATTATGAAACAACATTTATCTGAAAACACAGAATCTTTAACTGTTATGAAACTTAATGACTTATCAAAATTCACAAATTATAAAATTTCTTTTTAATGTTAATAAAAATAATTAATTTTAATTAACTCATAATAATTTGTGCTCTTTTGCGTTTAAGAAAACACTAACAGAAATCAGAAATCATTAATGGCTCAGTATGAGTTGAAATGAATCGTTAAAAGCAGTAAAAAATTGCCGTTAGTGGTCTATGCGAACATTTGAGGTGGCAGAGAACGAGAAGTCTCCACTGGATGAAACAAATGGTTCAGACAGAAATATCAAAGGTAACAGGAAATGAAGTTTGAAGAAACATCTGGTTGATAACGAAAAGAAATATTGTCTAGTACAGGCATGTCAAACTCGCTAACCACCGAGGGCCATATTAAGTATTATATATTAAATCGCGGGCAGCAAAACAAAAAAAAACAGATGAAAATTGTTATGTGCAAACTAGATTAGAAAGCAGTATTCGTTCACTGACTGCTAACGAATAGCTTCCGACTCTACTGGCATTTCGTGACTCAATGCCATGCGCAAAGTGCGTACATTTGAATGACCTCGAGACATGTGTATACATGTCGGAGCCCGATCGTAGAATTGCTCATATCATGAAATGCCACTATTTCATGAAATGATCGGGCATTTTATGATATGAGCAATTCTACGATCGGGCTCCGACATATACATTTATGCGCAATAGTTTCCCTTTATATAAATGGAAATGTTTTCTGAAATACGTTTATTTAATTCATGTACCGTGTACGTACTTATAATTTTAATTAAAGAATCCAGTGTTGTCAAAAGTTAAATAAACGTATTGGTTATCAATCTTGGCGGGCTGAAGAACAGTTCCCGGCGGGCCGCGTGTTTGACATGCCTGGTCTAGTAGTTCACGTTTTGCACTGAGAAGTGTTCCAAGACTTCTGAAATTAATACTGTTATTATTTTAATTTAACGGGATATAAGGATGTCATTTACCCTTTAATATTGATTATTTATTTTATCGAATGGAAGAAGAACAACAAATATTTTCTTCAGAGAAACAGAATGCTACGTAAAGTAAATTTGGGATATCTAACTATAAGCATTACCTTTTACTAAAGTTTCTGCTGTTCAGTACAGTGCTTAAACTCAAATCTTATTTTGGATCTGCTTTTCATTCGTTGCAAGGTCATCTAAATCAGGAGATCTCAAACTTATTCGAGCCATGGAATATTTCTTTTTTTTTAATAATTTGCGGTATTTTGGAATTTTTACTTTATATAAAGACGTTTAACACTTTGGCTCCAGGAATACCATAAACCTTTCGCCGAACCCACTTTGAGAAAGCCTGACCAATATCATAATGTCTGATTAAGTAACGTTAAATACTGTAACACTCGTTAATGCTCGAAATGAATCATCTGATGATTCACCTCTTCACTATAGAATATATTCAGATTTGGATATTATTTCATGACCTCATAAATTTAACAGAATAATATTGATTATTTTCGCATCAAAAAACAAATGATGCATGTTTGAAAACTTGCATCATCGATGTCAGTTTCAAAACGTTGACAGCTTCTTCTATCAGTTTTGCAAAAGGTTTCACGTTATTTTTAGGCACTTCGCAGATATCATGCATTAAATTTCGTTTCTTTTTTAACTTTTTAAACCAAGCTTTTATCTCTAGAAATGTTAATTCTTTACCACTTGAGCTTGCATGAACTGGAAAGCATCGGGAGGCGGTCCTTTGTCTCCTCCAATGCCTTGTTGAAGAGCCAGACCTTGAAACCAGGCACTTAACTATAGAAAATACCAAAGGATTTAAAATCACAATATTTGCTGCAAATAATATACTTTAATAATCATTAGTAATAATTAAAATACTTCCTTATTTCCATAAGTAATAACACAAATATTACATTTCTTTGCTATACGCTTAATTCCCTAAACGAAAGTTTTTGTTAACGGAATTCTTAGAAAACGGGAAAGAATTGCTGTAGCATGAAAGTAGATAGGGGAAAGAACTACTCATTGTATTAAAAACACCTAGTGTCACAGAAGCAAAATATGTGTCTGTACGCATCTCATTGTCCACATCAAGGGATTCCCAGATAGCGCATTACAAGTAAAATCAAAGCGCTGCTATTGCGTTTAAATTTCATCTTACTTTCAAGTTAACCGAATACACGAATGCACATATATTTAAATATGGTAATATTACGTTACATCTGGCTGTGACATGGCAATTTAACTTGTCTTTTAACAAAAGGGGTCTTTTTTTTTTGTCAATCAGCAAGGTTACGTGACAGCATCGGTTTTGAAAATTTCTTTACCAATAATCACAAATAAAATGCAAGGTACATCATGAAATGTCAGTTTTGTTCCATTTGTTCATCATCATTATCCTCAAGCAGCCTTAGATTACTGAGGTCCAACCAAATTGTGCAATTTAATTCTCCAAACACGTCTGCCCTGAGCTACATCTGCTGCATCTGACCTATGTACACCAATTCTACAAAAATCCTGCTTGACATTGTCTGATCATCTCATCCTAGAGTCCCCCTTTTTCTGAGGCCCATTTCACAACACCATTCGTCAATCTATCGTTATGCATACGGACAGCATAGGCAAATCAACGGAGTCTCTATCTACATAATATGCTGCTCAAGGAGGTTGCCGACTCCTTTGCCTAACCTCATCATTATTTGCAAAGTTGAACCACCTAATGCATCTAGAATCAAAATTATCAAGTTTACTGTTATTTTATTTGCAAATGGTCCAAGTTTCACTACCATAACTAACTCTAGAAAGAACCAAACTATTATACAATCTAATTTTAGTCTTTAGGTGGACATGCCTATTTCTTCACAGTCTCCATAGATTCTTAAAAGTCCTTGCAGTAATTCCTATTCGTCTGTTAATCTCATGTCGCCAGTATCCATTACGTAGTCCCAAGCTAATTAATCTGAAACATTTCCTCAAAAGTGGAACTATTTAGATTAACTGAACCATAGCCTGCCTGACCAATTTTCATCACTTTAGTTTTCTCTCTGTTTATCACAACCTACTACCAGTCTCATTAACAGTTCGAATGAAATATTTCATCTCATCAAAATCATTTGCCAAAAGGGGTAAATCATCAGCATAGTCTAAATCAGAAATTTTCAAATCTCTAAACCATTTAAGCTCAAAATCTTTTCCTTGCAGTGATTTTAGCATTAACATAATCAATAAGCAAATAAAAGAGAAAAGGAGACAAAATGCATCCTTGTCTAACTCCACTAGCAATGTTAAAACAATCGCTACAAAACCTACCAAATCTCACATAAGACTCAGTGTTAATAAAGAGACTTGCATTATGTTAATTAATTTATCTGGTATGCCATACGATCTCACGATCAACCACAAATTATGACGATCAACAGAGTCAAAAGCCTTTTCGAAATCTATCAAGCTAGTAACTACAGATTTCTGAAACTCTAAACATTTCTCAAGAATTGCTTTCTTCAATAAACTTTAATTCAGAAACTTAAAGGTTAAATGCTCCTTCAGTTTTATTTAAGAGACACAAAAAATAAATATCACATTAAAAACTTTTTGGATAATGATTTAGCATTTTACAAATAAATTTTAACACATGAAATGTTTAATAAAAAACTTTAACAAAATGAATAACTAATCCAACAGTTTCAGTAAAACTGGGTTGGGGTCTGGAACCAAGAGTCTCTTCTCGAGAACTCTGCTAGTAGCTAGTAAATTATTATTTTAATGCAAAATTTTTTTAAATATCATGTGTCAACAGTTATACATGATCTTAATTTAATATGTGACCAGTCCAGATCAGCAAGCCCCGTCAGGGAAGGGAATCCAATGTCTCTGAACGAATAAAAGACAAAACTTTGGACAGCTGAAGTAATTTTATATAACGCTTTACAGAAACAGGGCTCTATTTTAAATAATCAACTTTTGGAAAAAAAATCAAAGAATGTACATTCAAACGGAAATATGAATTTTTAGTTTCCCTCATAAAGTTTTCGAGAAATCCGAATTGCTTACACGAGAAACAAAACGGTGGTGATTTCTTTAGTATGTGAACTAAAACTAAAATGATAAAATTGGTAAAAAAATCAATTATGGAAAGGATTTTTAAAGAATCCTAAATCCAGTAGAAGAGGACAATACAGAGACGATAGTAAACATAGGTACTGATAACAGAAGACAAAATAATTTTAAAAAACAAAAAAAGCAATAGCTACTTTCATTTCTCGAAACTTTTATCTCACTGGCAAAGGAGTTCAACCTGTATGAAATATCGTATAAAGTAACACCAAACATGAAATTTCTTTCAGACTCTCTTTTTCTTTAAGACCAACATCAATACAAAACGAAAGAAATTTATCGACTTCAGAATTTTTTGTTTCAAAGCATAGGACAAGATTATCAGATGAAGTGGTCGATTTTAAGTCTGTTTTTAAAGTATCACTTTGAATAAATTTCGCAATTAATCGCTTTAACTAAAATTGTTGCATTAAAAACTAAACAAAAAAGAGAATAGTTTTGTTTAATATTTTTTTTGGTTTATAAAAAATATACTAAACATACAAATGTTTGTTTTACAATTAGAATTTTGTTGTTGAATTAGTAAGTTACTTTGTTAATAATTACAATTTTAGTTCTTTTAATAAAAGATTTGAAAAAATATCTGAGAAAAGCAATTATTTTGTACACAATTAGATTTTTCTGGATTCTCGAGAATTCTCAAGAACTTAGTATTGTTGATAAATCAGGAACTCTACTAAAACCTATTTCATTATTTTCATGAAGAAATGGAACTCTACTAGAACCTATTTCATTATTTTCATGAAGAAATTAGATTGCGTTTTTTTTTTCAGAAATGCATCTTCCTGGCCAAAAAAAAGCAATTGCAATCAGTTGGAAATAGAGCTAAAATCGTGTCGTAGAGAAATTAAAACAAAATAAAGGCATAAATTATTTAATAATGCCAAATTCCATATCTTTCACTTGTATTCATCCCTTCATTTTGTTGTTAAAAATTTGGGTAATATTTCCACTTCTCCTTTCATCAGTCAGGGAGTTCAATAATCTCCTTCCTTGGTAGGAAATATATTTCTGACATATACATATTTTTATTCAAATTCGGAACAACCAAATTAATTTCTAGTTTTTTAAAAAAAATGTGTGTCTTTGTATCAGGTATAAAAAGAAAATTTATCAATACTTTAAATTTTATTTTAATGGATGTGTAGTGTTGATTTTTGGACCATATGGGGTCTATTCTGTACAGTTTGTGATGGAAATGCCTATAAATTTGTTGTGATTAATTATTGCGCGAAAAGATTCGTATTTTCAAGAACAGAATAGCTTCAACCTTTAAACGCTCGAGTCCCTCAAAGACAAACAGAAAGAAAATATGTAATCCCCTATATGTGGAGTTCCAAGGCCCTGAATTATAATCTTTAAAGAAAATATTGAGATCGATTGTCTTTCTGCAAACTTAGTATAAGAAACTAAAATCAATATTTTTATACTATAGTCTGTTTTAATTCGAGGAAATACTTGAAGAATAACTTACGTCACCAGGCGGTCCAGGAGGTCCAGGACGACCAGGTACTCCATGATATCCAGGCTCACCAGCTTCTCCCTGAAATTGAAATCTTTGAGTAAATCGTTGTTATCGGTTTCATATTACATCTGAACAATTTATCAGGGCATTTTTCAGGTTAATTTGTAAGTGGCAAACGAAATCATGGCTTAATTAGTGAACCGCTTAAGACCAAACAAAATAAAATATCAGACAGCTGCTTAACACAAGGGTCTCATAATTGCATCTCGGTTATAATGCGTCTTAGAGAAGATTTGGGAGAGACTTACATGTCTTATCGGGGCTCGAATCCAAGCCCCTTTGCACCATAGTTAGCGTGTTAACCACTCTCCTACTGCACGGTAGAATATGCTAATTATATTGCAATAATCATTAATGATCAAATCATTTTCACATAAATAAAACACTTATGACACTCTGTAAGTCATAAAAGATTATTCTGTCCTCCTTTGCCTCATTTCCTCTTTTTACTTTTTTATTTTTGGCATATAGGACAGAGAAGAATCCTAGAAGCTACTCCTAGCTATTTACAGGCCTTCTCATACAAATACATGCTCTAAGACCGAAGTCACTGTTGACCACTGCCTCAGTTAGAGCTAACACAATACACAAAGTTTGCCTTGCTGGAACAGTAGCTAGCTGCCTAACCACTATGTCCGTTAAGGCGTGTTCTCTTACCAAATATTTTTTTGCCTGATCAAACTTTTTTCCACTTCTCTTTCTTATAATGCACTTTCCATTCATCTCTTCGTCTCTCTTCTTCATTTCCATCCATTTCTTCGTCTCTCTTCTTCATTTCCATTCATCTCTCAGTCTCTCTTCTTCATTACCATTTATCTCTTCGTCTCTTCTTCATTTACATTTACTCTTCGTCTCTCTTCTTCATTTCCATTCATCTCTTGGTCTCTCTTCTTCGTTTCAATTCATATCCTCCTCTTTGTTATTTTCATTTTCGTTTATCTCTTCATCTCTCTTCTTCATTTTTAATTCATCTCTTCGTCTTTATTCAATTTTCTTCAATTACATTCACATCTTCATCCTTATTCTTCATTCTTGTTTATCTCCTCATCTCTCGTATTCATTTCCGCTCGTCTGGAATGGAGAAAAAAAATTTATTCTGTCTTCCTTTGCCTCATTTCCTCTTTTTACTTTTTTATTTTTGGCATATAGGACAGAGAAGAATCCTAGAAGCTCTTTTAGTCGTTCTTTTCTTTTTATACCTGACACCTTCTTCATTTCTATTAATCACTTCATCTGTCTTCTTCATTCCCATTTATCTCTTCATCTTTCTTCTTCATTTCCGTTCATTTCTTCATTTTTTTTCATTTCCATTCATCTCTACAACTCTCTTCGCAATTTCCATTCATCTCTTCATCTTACCTCTTCATTTCCATTAATCTTTTCATCCTTCATCTTCATTTCCATTAATATCTTCG
Source organism: Ryuthela nishihirai (assembly GCA_038380435.1). Lineage (NCBI taxonomy): Eukaryota > Metazoa > Arthropoda > Arachnida > Araneae > Heptathelidae > Ryuthela > Ryuthela nishihirai. Next base: position 43,625,362 of record JAWZYU010000032.1, read on the forward strand.
TCCTTCTTCTTCATTTCCATTAATCTTTTCATCCTTCATCTTCATTTCCATTAATATCTTCGTCCTTCTTCTTCATTTCCATTATCTCTTCATCTTTTTTCCTTCATTTTCATTTATCTCTTCATCTTTCTTCTTCATTTACATTCATCTATTCATTTTTTCGACTTAATGTCCTCTGCTTATCAACATTTTTTCTCTCCATTCATCTTTCAATTTCCTTCCTTGCTTTGCATCATTTCCTCTGCATTCTTCGATTTTCTTCCCATTTCTTGTTTTTTAATTTCGAAATCTCTCTACCCAAGTCTGCATTTGAAACTTGCCTTAGAAAAGAACGTGCATATCATTCTTAAAGATATTATTCAGTGTCATAGCTGACTGAATTCTTATATTCAACCCCGTATTTTTACCGTATTAATCATACCTTATTTTTGGGATTTAGTTTCTTCGTCTTTCGTGAAGCCGAAAGTCAGTTAACATTGTTTATTCTTCCACCAGAACATTCTAAACTCAGAGGGGGTAAAAAACAGAAAATTCTAAATAGCGAATTAAAGATAATGGAGAAAAATAGTGATTCCAGGTATGAAAATCGGGTTCTATTATAGATAGGGATTTGAAGTTTTAATGTGCAAATTTTCGGTTTAAACTGAATGGGTCTCTTGATTCCCACCACCACTATCAATGTATCAATGCATATTATATATTATTTCAATAAAATAAGTAGTTTTAAACTCGAAAGACAGCGAGTAAATAAGACAATATCAAATTGCTCGTCTAATATAATTAATTATCTAATTTCTCTATCAGATTTTGTTAAAATGAGGAAAGAGAGTAAATTGGCATCATAACAATTCACATCACAATTCATGATTACAACATTACCAGAAACAATTAATAGATTTATTCCACATCGGAACACACTTCACGTGCTGACGCCTTTTCCTCTTCTGATCAGGCAAACTATTAGAGGACATCAGTTCTGTATTAGAGTAAATTTAAATTTTTCTGATGTATACGATTCAGTATATGTGGAGACTGTTGCATAACTGAACGCTTTCACTGCAAACTATTAATATGACATGGAAATTGCCTTGTTTCTAGAAAAATCATAATCTGCTGGAAAAACACTCCTTCTTAAAACAGGAAATAAATCGTTGTCCTCTTTCAGGGTAGGGAATAATGCCTTCTTCTTTATTTAATGTATACGTTCAGGATACGACACAATATATTCAAGTCTACTGTAAAATAGCAGGTTATGACAATGATATTACTTATTTATTACAGATATGTCGATGATATTATTAACTGTTTGCTACAATTCACAGCCGTCAATAATTCGATTATAAGGTTGAATGGCGTATTTGTAGGCAATAGGTGTTGCTTTACAACTTTGTCTTTGGAATTTTGTCGTTATCTGAAATATTTTCTAAGTTAACGTTGCTAATTTCCGTACTTCGCCAGCAAGGGCGCTGAAACGATGCTTATCGGAAAGAGCTCACCCATTTTTTTAAACCCTTCGTTGCTTTTAAATTACGAGGTATCTCTTAGTCTCGAAATTATCATCATGGAGGAAGATTTTAAACTGCACCCTGTACCATCAAATGAAACAAATAATTGTTTAAACTTTAACAAAATTATGTTTATAATGGAAACGAACAAGTAAGGTGCAAATAATGTACCTGTTATATAATAAGGTTTAAGTAAAATACCTACCCTTTCTCCTTGACGACCAGGTGTTCCTCTCTCCCCGGATTCTCCCTGTTGTAGGATACATAAAAGAACATTTTAGCATGGGTGAAAGTGGATTTATATCTTTACGAATGCTCAAGAAGTCTCAATAATCTTAATGAATAAGGATTTAACAATGAAGAAAAAAAAAGGACATTTTCTAAATAGATATATAGGTAATTTTTGCTGCATAAAAAATTAAATCATTTTGATTTTAAAACTTTTGCCATGATTGCTTCTTTGCTTATTAAGAGATTTGATGACTCTTGCAGTTGGTTGCCAGTATCATAACCTGATGCCTCGGGTTCGAATCCCCATTGTACCCGAAATTAAGTTGTTTTCCGCTCACCCATTCTTCACTCAGATTCAAAAATCAGATCATTTACGAAAGGCTACTGTTAGTGGGATGGGACATTAAACTATGGCCTCATGTACAAGAAAGCCGTTCTCTGTTTACCTAAAAAGAAACAGGTTGGATGATTTTGACAGATTTTTCCACATGCATTTGATCACCTATCCAGCGGATCTTTTACCCTGCCTTATATACTTGGCTCCCTTATGGTCTGCCCATTTTATCCACTCTGCAAAAAAAAACAATAACCCAACAAAATCCAGATCATAATTTGAATTGAATAAATGATAGGAGCACAAATAAAATTGGTATACGGAGTGTATCTCTCATTCGTGTTCTGATTACACGTTAGTCTGTCAAGAGCATTTTCTTGGGAGTGGCTCACATCTTTCATATATGAATTCACATGAAAACGAAACTGAGTTGAATTTAAATATCTGAGGAATGTAATATTCATATAGATTTCAAATTATGTGGTTTATCTTTTGAATTAACGAAATCTTTGGAAGGACCCTCTCTTCTCCAGCTAGCCTTCAAATCGCATGATAGAATTCACAGCCATAATATAAAATCTAGTTTCAATAACCTCCAGTGTGAGAAAGTGCAAAGTGATTTTAATCCTAATAGTTAGCAGGCGGAAAACGTAATTCTAATCATCCTGAAAAACTTTAAAGTAACTTTACTAGCATTTTTGACTAGTATAATATACTATGTGACTATACCCTTGACTAGTATAAAATATTATACTGAATTTAATTTTGACTAGTATAAAATATTATACTGAATTTATAAAATATTATACTGAATTTTAGGCGACTATATTCTTGACTAGTGTTTTTCGAAAATGGCCTCAGTAGCTCTAAACCCAAAATATTTGATCAAATGTCAGATACCACAAAAACTAAAACTTATCTTCAACTATCAAAAATTTCACGGACTCTATGTTCCTTAGATTAGATTTCTTCTGGCTGGAATTCAATATATTTCGTGTTTCAATTAAAGATGCATTCTGTACAGAGATGAAGAGTTTCTTGTTGTAATATTGCATAAGCTCAACTTATTCTACGAAGAACAATTACTGCCCCCCCAGTCTCAATAAATCGAGATTTCACTTTATATTTTCTCTTTTATTAACGAACCTCGAATTTAAATTCAGTACGAATTTCAGTACAAATCAGGCGAACCTCAGTATGAATTTCAGTACGAATTAAGGGAATCTCAAAATTAAATTCAGTATGATTTACAATTAAGCACACTATTTTCTACTTATCTAAATAATTTAATTATAATCTTATCTAAATAAGATTTATAATTAAGCACACTATTTTCAATCTTTCAAATAACTTTTAAAACATCATACATATTGCTTCTAACTCCACGTGTTATCAACTTCTTTAGCAAGATCTTATATGAAACTGAGTTTAATTTAGATATCTGAGGAAAGAACCTGGAGTTAGATTTATTATCAAAACTAAGGAAAAACCACTGAAGTAAAAAATAACTTCTTCAGTTGCCAATTCCCTTTCGAAATCCAGATTACTTTTTAGAAAAAACAACTCTTTTATCTAAATACGTAGTTAATTTTTTTGTTCACAATATTTGCATAAATTTTAGAATAACACAGATAGCAAGGAAAGGAGGCAACGAGATTACCATTACCACTCTTATAAACAAGCATAAATATAACAGTGTTCAGAATTTTAGGAAAGATCCCTGATTTTAAAGAATGACTAACTAGATAGCACACAACCTTACCCATAAAAGAGGAAATATGATATTTGAGTTGCTACTCGCTGCCGTCCTGTGGCCGAGTGGTTAGCGCGCTTGGCTACTGATCTAAGGGTAAAGCATGGATGTCTGTATTGTTTTCCTGCTGAGTTCCTGCCATCCTCACAGACCTTCTACTATGGCATATTAAACTGACAGGCTCCTGTCAGACCTCTGTGGCAAGCATCTGCTTGAGGGGGTGTTTCTTTTATTATTCTTTAAATGTGACAAGATATCAAAAATATCAGGATCTGATAAGAGTGACAGAAAAAAGATTTAGAAGAATTAAAATAACCATCAAGTTTAGCGATCACCAAGTTTGGCTATTGAGCATTAATTTAGTAAGTAATTTTTTTTATTTTCCGCTAATGATATACATTCAATACGTTTTGTGGGATAAAAAGATTCATCGACCATAAAAGCATTGTCTTACCCTTGGCCCGGGAAATGCCACCACAGGATATCCAGGCTCCACCGCACCTCTATGTGCATCTGGTCTTTCTGTTGCCTGTAAGCAAAAAGAACATCAAATGCTTGATTAATCAAAATAGTATATTTAAATGCCAATACATCGCCTTACCAATGACAAATCTATATGCCAGTGTTTTATTGACTGTATCTTGGTGTAAATTTACAATCCCATTTGCTTTACACTCTTCACACGTTTTCCCCATTCACAATTCTTTCATTTAATTCTAAAACACAATTTTTTAAATCTCCTACAATGAAAAAAAAATACACGATGTAAATATTATCAACTCAGTATAGCACCATATGCATTTAAGGGTTTTTCTAACTCTGCATTATACTAATGATTTAATTTAGTCCAAATTGTACTTTTTTTATTCCTAACAAAAATAATAAAAATGAGCAAAAAAAGAATAATTTCCTGCGCAATTTGATGATTTAATTTAGTCCAAATTGTACTTTTTTATTCTTAACAAAAATAATAAAAATGAGTAAAAGAGAATAATTTCCTGCGCAATTTGACTATTTATTTAAATGCGATAATTTTGAAGTCCTTGGGGTGTTTCTTCCCTTACAGTCATGCTTCAAAAAATAATTGCTTTTCGCCATTACATGCTTAAGGAGCAATTTACTCCTTTTCCCTGAACCCACAACTTCTTTCTCCTCCATCCTGGTGCGCAGATTCATTCTGGATGAAATTCCACAAATTTCTCATGATATTATTAGGTTATTAGGACTAGGTTTGTAGCATATTCCAACCCTTTCAGTACGAAATCGCCTGAATCCTTCTTAGGGTTCCCCGTTTCCATTTCGTTCCATTGAAAGCATTTCATAAAAGATGCGAAAAACATGTGTTTTTTTCCAAATAATCGTAAAAAAGCAATTGTAATACCAATTTATAAGACAGGACATATTAACTGTTTTCTATCTATAGGCCTAAATTAATTCTACTCATTCTTTCAGGTAATTGAAAAGCTCATGTAAAGAAGAATTGTCACTTTTTTGGAAAAATTTAATTTATTTTCAGATAAACAATTCGTATTTCGTAAAAATAAAAATATACAACGAGGTATTTTGAAATTTACAAATAAAATTTTATCACTTGTGGATAAGGAAAGCAATGCCATCGCTTTATTTATTGATGTTAGGAAAGCATTTGACACAGTTGACCATAAATTGTTATTGTTTAAAATGTATTAAATAGGAATTAGGGGAAATATATATGAGTGGTTAAAGCTTATTTAAATAACAGATACCAAGCAGTATTAATAAACAGTAAGTAAGAGTAAATAACTTACAGTTTATAAATAAAAGTATTCCACAGGGATCAGTTTTGGGACATTGTATATATATAGTATAAATGATTTGTATTCCCTTTGTTTATATGGAGACATTGTTGAAATTTTCTGATGATGCTACCTTAATATATATAGGTAAAAATCTGTCAGAATTAAAAAATAATATCGAAGAGGATTTATTTAGATTAAATACTGGGTTTAAATTAAATAAATTAATTAAAAATATTACTAAAACTAAATTTATTAATTTTCAGTTAAAACGAAGCTTCTTTCAACGATTAAATCTGAAATATCATTGTGTTATATGAAATTTTTTTACAATTGTACCTATCAAAGTGTGCGTCCCCTGGCCTAGTGGTTAGCACGCTAGGTTACTTATCTACTGTGCCTGGGTTCGAGCCCCGGGTAAGGCATGAATGTTGTGTTGTTTTTCTACTGAGGTCCCAGCATCCTCACAGACTATGGCGTATAAACTGACAGGCTCCTGTCAGACCTCTGTGGTAAGCTGTTTGAAGAGGTATTTATTTAACAAAGGGCAGAAGTACCTACCTATAAATATCCTGGCATTATGTTTGATAATAATTTAAAATGGAAATCGCTTATAACTTGTTTGGTTAAGAAATTAAGATTTATATTGTATAAACTCTATTTTTGTGAATAAAATACTTGACGATAATTTTTTAAGGATTCTTTATTTTACGTAGATTCATTCTGCTATACAGTATGGAATCTGTGTCTGGGGAGGGGAGATTATTTTGCAAATATAAATCTTGCCATTAGATTACAAAATAAAATAGTAAAATGTGTACTTAAAAAAAGAGATAAAACCTTAATGAATATTTATTTACATAATTCTCTTCTAACACTCAGAAAATATTTTATATTCAAGTCCATAGTATTTCCCTTTAATAACTCTGAATGGTTAGTCATATAGTTAAAGGCAAAGTCATATTATTCTAGAGAATCGGGAACAATTTACGTTGTTCCTAAAGTTAACAAAACTGTGTCAAAAACAAATTTTCTACCTAGCTCCAAAAAATTTCAGTTCATTACCAAATGATATCAGAAACATAAACAATCAAATTGCATTTAAGCGCAAATTTAAAGAATTTTTAATTAAGAGAAATGATTTTGAATATGAATGAATGTTCAAAGTAATTATTTAAAATTACTTTTTTGGTATTTTCAGCTAATGTTGCCTGCAGTTTTGTATATAACTTATTTAATTACCTGGATGGGTTTGTTATACCCCTTGGTAATATTTTGGAAATACTAAAATTATGTCTTTTGATTTTATTTTTTCATCATTTTTTCATCAAAATAAAAATAAAATTTTAATTTTATTTTGTTCTTTTAGTTTCCATTCAAGCTTTGATTGCAAATCTTTCATGTCACATTTTTATAAATGAATATGGAAAAAAAAAAAAAAAAAAAAAAAAAAAAAAAATAATAATAATAATAATAATAATAATAATAATAATAATAATAATAATAATAATAATAATAATAATAATTATTATTATTATTATTATTATTATTATTATTATTATTATTATTATTATTATTATTATTATTATTATTATTATTATTATTATCTTTTTATCTGAACCGGCTAGTAAATATAAAAATGAGCTCTCACCCCGCCCAATCGATCAGTGCCAAGTTATCTAATAGACAACGACAAATTTGTCGCATGGCCAATTATCCGCAATAACAATAGAAATCACTTTTTTTTGTTATAAGAGGGAGAAAAAGATTTGACGATGTCCTAAATTAATATTTTTTTCGTTATTTTTTTTCTAAATTACATCTACGATTTCGAGCAAGAATTGCAAAACCCAAGTCAATATTTTCACATGGTTAAAAACATTAATTAAATTATAAAAAGTTGGAAATATTTCGGAGTCGTCGGTCGTGCGAATAGAAATCATACTATATTAGGTATCTTCCAGAGATAAAAGTGATTCATGCGGGAGGGGGGGGGGGCTAAGCTTTCATTACCTTAAAATGTCTCATTCTTTCATTTCTCTATTTCTTTCTCTCTTTTATTGGAATCTTTCTCAAAAATGTTTAACAGTTCCCTGCTTGAAAGTGAGGCCATCCTGACTATGTCTCCCCCCCACCCCCCGCCTTGCCATTATGTTAATCTTGCCCAGGGAATAAGCACAGATTAAATCAGAAAAGCTTTAAATGTGCATGGTGAAGGTTCAGCCAAGATTCTGTTAAAAGATAAGAAGAGAGCCTGACGTGACGTTTTCGTGACGTTGACGTTTAGTAAAATCGTATTCTCTAACCTTGCAACAAACTCTCGCTGTCTGATAAAAAAAATTATACGATTTTTCATGACTAAGTAATTCTTTTTTACTAAAATCCGAAAAGAGATAACAAACGATCAACATACCGGTAAAACTGTCCTTTCTGGTTCCAAGTCATCGTCATCGTCTGAAATAAAAAAATAGTAATTTAAAATTAAAGGAAATAAAATTTAATAATGTGACTTTAATTGGCCAATTGAAATAAAGTTGTAAGGAAAATAATTTCGCTTTTATTGTACCTGTAAACAGAAGAAATATTTAGTCATTAAAAAAACGTTTATTTTTAAAATGACAATTTTAAGGTGAATTTTCTTGATTAAAGTTGGAAGATTATAAACACATACATCATGAAATATGTTAGAAAATTCTTCGGTATAATGTGGACAAACTCAAAAGAGATAACTACAGATCTGCGTAAATACTACCATAGCCATAGCTACATACCATAGCCTCTAGATACAAAAGACAAAGAGTGTTCTGCTGAACTTCGTCTGGTAGGACCACTACTACACTACTTGCCACACCTTTCTGAAATTTAGTATTCTGCAAGAATCAGTTACTGATAAATCATTCCTATATGCCCTCATGGCCTATATTTAGACAACAGCTTCGAGTCAAAAGATCTTTTCTGTGGAAACATGTTTTTTGGGGGAGCAAAGAAATTTTGCTCAATTTTGGTCAAACGTTTGTTAGAGACAGGTTACGCTTCAATTTTGGTTATTCCGCATTTTTCAAAAGGATAAAATGTTGGGGAAAAAATACCAGATATACCATAAAAAACGAGTATCGGAAAAATAATTCCAAACTGAAATAAAAATACACTGAATATGAAAGCAGAAATATAATTTTTTTTTCTCTTTGTTTCATATCTCAGCAGAGTCCTGTCGCTCCGAATACATCGCCCTGTCGCCGGCTTTAGTCATCGCCATATGAATGTCTTTTTAAACAGAATTACTCCTTGTGTTTCATTTTCGCCTTTCGATAGCGGCGGTTATTTTGTCTAATTTTTTGATAGAAATAACATTAATTTCTTTAGCAAAAATAAGAGATCTTTAGTCATAAAAGAACATATTTTAGCAATAAAAACCCAGTACTCCTTATTTTCTCTCTCTCACTTTCCATTTACGTTGTGGTCCATCTGCCCTTTGTTTTTCATTTTTACTGATAATGAAAAATAATTTTTTTTTTTTTGGATTGTACAGGTACTAATGAAATATTAGGATTCAATTTTGAATCATCCGATAGTTTTAATTTCCACCATTAGAGGCACAAGAGTGAGAGAATAGCAATATTTTAAACAACTCTTGTAAACGATCACTTCATGCTAGAAATGGGAATGTTAATCTAGTACTGAAGAGGCTTACGTTTGCAGAAGCAAATTGTTCCCTTACCTCTCCGGGTGAGTGGAAAAGCGCAACCCTTTTGTTTCAAGAGCTAAATTAAAAATTCGTTTTGGTAGAATAGCTACGAATGAAATATTACAGGTAAACGAAAAACTTTATTCCTTCTGAAAAGAAGCGTTGCAAATTCGCCATTTCATATCAGTCTCCCAACACAGTCGCTCCGAATCAAAGCCCTGTCGCTCTAAATTCGAATTCTTTTTATTAAATCTATTTGAAGTTTGAAAGAATGGTTTTTTAACCAGTGTTAATGTCCCGTGTGCGGGAGAGCCATACCCTGTGCACGTTAAAGAACACGCTGGATGGCCTTGACGGGGGACTACCATCTGTCTCCCAACAGCTGTTCCAGTGGGTCCCCTCCCCCAACCTTCTCTGTGCCTTCGGGGTCCATGTGACCTGGCCATTTAGCCCATGGTGTGCAAAAAAGTGCCGCTCAGAGGTAAAACAACCCAACCCTAACCAGTGTTAAGCAAGAATTGCGTTTTTGAATTCAATCAAAATTTGTTTTGCGGATTAAAAAATTCCTTAATCATTTCTGGTTTAGTTCCAACTTGACCACAGGGTATCGTTGAAATTACTTTAATGGCAACCAAATAGAGGCGCTTCGTTGTTATTGAGTAGATTTAACTCTTTCTCTTAATAGAGAATTAATTAATAGGCAACCAGAATAACAACTTGCCTAAAGAAGAATAAAGACATTGTTTTTTAATTTTCTAGTGCACTTGAAACGAGTCTTTTTACAGACAAAATGGAAAGATCTCAAAAACAAAACAAAATGTGATACCAGATCTTAGATTTATCATTTACAACTGCATTTTTAACTTTTATGAAGTTAAATCTCTCTCTAAGAAGTTTTTCATTCAGATGTAGCCTTCTTAGATACTTGGAAAAATGTATTACAAAAATAACTGTGGAAATTTGTGTTTTCGTTCAAATTTCTTTTTTCTAACAATGTCTCGTGAAGCCACCAAAGCTATGGTCCCAGGTGATCTCCCGGTGTTACCTTGCAAAATCCCTATCTCTGTATACGATTCTGATCAATATGAACTTATTTGAATACAACTAGGATTTTATGTTAACACCACTTGACTTCTTCCTCTGGGGACATCTGAAGTCAGTAGTTTATCGGAATCGGCCAAGAACAATCGCTGCATTAAAGGAGGAAATCATCTCTGCATGTAACAACATCGGTTCTGATCCATTTCTTTGAAAGTGAAAATATTTATAGGATGAAATGAACAATCAAACCACCTGAAATGATCCAGTTCAGCACGTATGGGGCGGTGTAGGAAAGCGAAATCTTCATGAGCTCAGATTTGCTCTTGTGAAGGCGATTTTTATTACAGAACCTCATCAACAGTATAAGAAAACATTACGATGTATTTCAAGATGATCTTATGCTTTACCGACATCTTTGTACTTTCATTGAAACATCTCCATCGTTGGAACTCATGCTCGCGAATGCAGCCCTCATTCAGATTACATGATATCTTCATTATCTGACTTGCAAAATGTTTATCGTCGCCCACCAAGTACACCCGGTAATGATGACAGTGCATCCAGAAAACTCCGGTCTATATGTCAAGAAGATAATTCACCGTGTCACACAGCCCAGCAGGTGACAAAATAGTTTTAGAAACATAGCAATGAATTCTCTATATTCCATGGCCGCCCAACTCATCGGATCTCAACCTAATTAAATATGCCTGGGACCTACTGGAAAAGGCGATTTAATGCTGCACCCTATACTTGGCGTTAGAGTCCCAACTGTGTTTGAATTGGCATTTTCTCCACTAACTCACACCTCTCACGCCAATACATACAGGGTGTCCCAAAAGTCTGGATCCATAGACAATTATCCTTATTTGAAATGTAATAATTTTCTATTGTATTTCAGATCCAAGATGGCTTCGAAACGTAACAAGGAAACTTACCTCCGTGTGTTACAAACATATCATGTCTCTCAATTGGATTACATCCCTGCGTTGGAACTACGTAAAATATGGTTTAAGCAAGTCGGTGCCCCACCACATTTTGCTATTGATGTGAGGAAGTTTCTAAATGCAACACTTCCAAACAGGTGAATCGGAAGACGATGTCCAGTCGAATGGCCTCCTAAGTCTCCAGACCTAACACCACTTGACTTTTTCCTCTGGGGACATCTGAAGTCAGTAGTTTATCGGAATCGGCCAAGAACAATCGCTGCACTAAAGGAGGAAATCATCTCTGAATGTAACAACATCGGCTCTGATACTTTTGAGAAATGTTCAACATTCTTGTATTGAGCGTATCCACAAGTGTCGCGAAGTGCAAGGCCGTCAATTTCAGCATTTGCTATAATATACCTTTTAAATAAAGTTTTTCCTATGGATTCAGACTTTTGGGACATCGTGTAAATATACACACACACACTAAAAATCAAACCGTGCCTTTGGCACCTCTTGAATTCTAAACAGGCACACCGATCTGTATTTGACCTTGAACTGGATCTGAAAATTCCTGTTATTATTAGTTCTAATGCTTGAAATAGCCTTATTCTCCAATATTTTAGCTTTCTAGTACTGGTATATCGAATTATAACTTGACCTCGAAAGACCATCGCATCCAAAATTTGGCATTATTTCTGAAATCTTCGACTCAAAAGGCACCATTTTAGCCCTCTAACACTAGAATATTTATATTTGACCTGTGACCATAAAAAAAACCATTCTTTGAACCCAAAATAACCCCAGAACCAATTTTCAGTTTAATTTCACCATAAAGAACTCAAAATATCCCCAGGTACCAATTTTCAGCTCTCTAGCACTGATATATCTAAATTCAGATTTTACCTCAAAGGACCATCCGAATCCAAAATTTCGTAACGTTTCTGATATCTACAATCTGAAACACCCCTAGACACCAATTTTCACCTCTCTAGCCCTCGTAGACAAGGTTTAACTGCTACATGGCCTCCGTTTGACCTTGAAGAACACATTACAGGTTATATTTCTGATTTTTCCCGATATCTACAATACGGATTACCACTAGGTTTAATTCTTTAGTATCTGACCTTTACCTGTCGATCTGTTTTCTTGTAAGCCCTGAATATCTACTGGTAATTGCCAAACAGAAATGAGACAGCAAAGTCAAATCACTAATAAGGCGTTGCACCACCACTTGAGTCCTCTTCAACCTGTATGCGTGCATTAGAGACAGGAGCCATAGAGTCTACTAGCATCTAAACGTCAGCAGGAGGGATACGACATCATTAGCTCACAAGGATGATTCATTCACCTTTGAAAGCGGACGGTATAGTCAGAAGGTATATAGTATCACTTGAAAATATGTAGTATCGGTCTTCTCTCCATAACTCAACCCACTGCCCAGCATATTATAAGAATACATTCCAGCTGCCCCGAAAATACCCGAATATATACTCGCGTCCTAGTAGTAACACTAATATTCTTAAAATCTTGATCCCCCCCCCTTCACTCACCTCAATATTTCTTAGGAATAGGATATCAATGCAAAGTTTACGAAGCACTTTCTTGCGATCAAATAATATTAAAAATATCATTTTACGATATTAATATATTTGAAATTCTAAAGTCAATATACTCTTAATATTGGAGTATAATTTTCTAGCGATAAAATACGGAAGGTAGCTTTAGAACAGTCAATACTTACCTACGCAGACAGGACAGCATTTACCGAGAGGAATGTATTTTTGCGTGCGACAGTCAATCTCTGGACATTCTTCAACGTCACATATCGGGTTGCCAAGCAGGCACTTGCACGAGGTGCATGCATCAGGACTCCATTCTACTCCATCTTCGTAAAAGGCATCTTCATAGATGCACGTCGTTGGATCGTCAGGCACTGGGAACAAAGATCACAAAAAAATTCTATTATCATTTAAAATACATAAAGAAGATATATATACACGAAAGAGACAAAACATTATGACCAGCGCGTCCTTATGCAAATCGAAGCAACTGCAGGTAAACTACGACTCGTGTGAAGGTGAAACAGTATAAGACCTGATACTGAGTTATGTTGATCAGTGTTTTTCTTGTTCTTCAGATGGGAAAGGTAGCAGACTTCAATGAGTTTGACAAAGGCCAAATTGTAATGTCTATACTACTGGTTCTCAACCTTTTATGCTTCACGTACCCCCTGGAAATGTGTATGTAACTGGCGCACCTCTTGTATGGATAGATAAAACTCTAGTTATTGTATTACAATGGGAACAAAATAAAACATATAATATATAGCGACTTTTGAGCTCTCACGGCGTACCCCAAAAAATTTTACCGCATACCCCAAATTGAGAACCCCTAGTCTAGACGACTGGGCCAGAGCATTTCCGAGACGGCAAGGCTTGTGGAGCTCACTGTCAGCCGTGGTTAGATCTTCAAAAAGTGGTCTGAGGAGGGGAAAACTACGAACCACCGGCAAGGTGTGGGCCGACCATGGCTCATCGATGCTCGAGGTGAGCGAAGGCTATCCCGTACGGTATGAGCCAACAAAAGGGACACTGTGGTGCAACTCGCCCGTAATTTGAATGCTGGTGACGGGAGTAATATGTCACAACACACAATATATCGAACCCTGCTGAAAATGGGACTGAATATCCGCAGGCTGCTTTGAGTGCCCATGTTAACCTCAGTTCAACGTAGAAAGCAACTACAATGCGCATGCAAGCATAAAAACTGAACCTTGAATGACTGGAAGAAGGTCGTCTGGTCCAATGAATCTCGTTTCTTGTTGTACCAGGTGGATGGCTGGGTACATGGGCGTCGTTTACTTGGGGAAGTGTTGGCACCAAGATGCACTGTGGAACGAAAACAAACCATTGGAGGAAGTGTAATGCTTTGGGAAATGTTCTGCTGGGAAACCCTGGGTCCAGTGATTCATGTGCAGGAAATTATGACACCTACCACTTATCTGAACGTCATTGCAGACCAGTACATCCTTTCATGACAGCGGTGTACCCCTCTAGAAGTGCCTTCATTCAGCAGGATAATGCGTCATGCCCACTGCTGGATTGTTAGACAATGGTTCGGGGAACATAAAGAAGACTTTCAGGTATTGCCCTGGCCTCCAAATTCCCCAGATATTAATTCAAGTTGGAACAGCATATTCGATCTGCGGTGGCTCAACCATGTAACTTACAATAGTTAAAGGATTTGCTAGTAAGGTGTTGATACCAGATACCACAAGACACCTTTACAAATCTTAGAGTGCCCATGTCTCGCCGGGTAAGCGCTGTTTTGGTGGCACATGGATGACCAACATCATATTAGGCAGATGGTCATAATGTTTTGGCCCTTAAGTGTACAAGATATTATCTCAATACATCGCATTGATTATACAAGGATTGGATCCTCTATATCATGAAAACTTCTTACATCCGGCTGCAAAATATTATCGAAAATTCCGAGGCAGACTTATTGGATTAGAATGAGAATTTACATTTGCTTTTGCTTACAAAGTTTCATTGAAATGGGCGTGAGGTCATTGTCAAAGAACAGGGAAATTTCTTTCCCCAAATGTTTATAGGTTTCTGAGAAAAGATTTTTAAAACTGCATTAATTAGTGAAAAAATGTTGAAGTGGGGGAGGTTTCAAGAATATTGGTGTTACTACCAAGAATACTAGTGTTCCGAAAGAAAATATTCCTATACTTTTCTGGGAAGCTAGAATGCATTTATGTAACATGCTAGGTTATGGTGTGAGTTACCGTTAATTTCAGACTAATCTTTATCTTTCTTCCAAAACGGATAGATAACTTTAGGAAGGAACCGAGAACAATTTCTCAACAAAAAACATTTTATGGTATATCATCATAATCATCAAGCAGCCACGGGCTACGGAGGCCCAATCAGACCGTGCAATTCAGTTCTCTAAGCATATCTGTCCTGAGCTACATCAACTCAGAACAGATATGTTGCACTCAGGACAGATGATGCTACATGTAGATACTGCACACCAATTCTAACTTGGTCCTGTTTGACATTGTCTGCCCACCGCATCCTTGGTTTCCCCCTCTTTCTGAAAGTCTTTAGGCACACTCTTCATAAGGGCAACATGGCCAAACCGGAGTCTCACTCTACACAATATGCTGCTTAAAGGAGGTTGCTGACTCCTTTGCCTAACCTAATCATTACTTATGAAGTTGAACCACCTAATGCCCGGAATACTGCGTAAGCATCTGGAATCAAAAGCATCTAGTTTCCTGTTACCTTGTTTACAAAGCATCCAAGTTTCAATAAAATAACCAACCCTAGAGAGAACCAAACTATTATACAGTCTAATTTAAGTCTTTAGGTGTATAGCTTATTTCTCCACACTCTCGTTAGATTCTTAAAAGTCCCGGCAGCAATCCCTTCGTCTGTTAATCTCATAATAATAATAATAATTTATTTCATGGAGGGGGTTACAGTAAAGCTAAGGTACAGGTAATTTTGGATATTAATTTAAACGTTCAAGTGGCTTGATTACCCAGTACATTTCAGAAATTAAAAAGAGATATTGATGATATTAGAAAACGACAAACATATTTACAGGAATTGCATAATTATTTGATACATATAAACAAAATGACAAGCTGCACAGACGAAGACAAACATATAATATGAAATATGATAAAAAAAAAAACATAGAAAACTTAGGGGGAAGAAAAAGGAAGGTTTCAGACAACAGAGAGTAATATTAAATGAATGAATAGGGAAAAGAAAAAAGACTGCGGATAATCCAGAAAAGGCCAAAGATGGGGAGTGGGAATTGGGGTGAGGAGATATTGTTGGTCAAACGTTTTAATATTCTAATAGGAGTGGAGTAATGTACTTTCTGAATTTTGTTTTAGAATTTAAAGAATTGACATCACTCGTTCCAAGTTGAGGTTGCTTGAAAGGCAAAAGAAATTTCACCGTACTTAGCTTTGAAAATCTTGGGAGTAGAAAATATTTTATTATCAGAGCGAAGGATGTGGCGATGTCGTAATCGAATATAGGGTGTTAAGAATCGAATGGAGGGGGTGAGGACTTGGTATAAATAGTGTCGTGAACAAGGTAATCAACCGCAGATTTCTTCTAGATTCAAGAGTGGGAATTTGGTAGTTGGAACGAATATCAGTAAGTGTTAAGATTCTCGTTTGTTCAAATAGATTTTGCTGATGATTTTGAGAGCTTCATTTTGAACTTTTTCTAATTTATAAGAGTTCTTTTTATTAATACCAAAAAGTGTGGAGGCACAATATTCGAGTTTCGGTCAGATGTAAATTTTGTAGAACAATGGGGCATAAGAGGATATATAGTTTCGAATGTACCTCAATATATAAGTTCTTTTAGAAGCCGAATCGACTGTTTTGTTAATGTGGGTTCCAAAGTCAAGATTATTATCTATCGTCATACCTAAGTACTTCATGGAAGTGGAAACTGTAATATGGGTGTTATTAATGCACATCACCAGTACCTGTTACATAGCTCCAAAAATAATTAAAATGTGACACCTTCTCAACAGTGTGGCCATTAAAAGCACCTTGAAGCAACAACTGTTTGACCAATTTAAATCACTTTTGGTTTGTCTCTGTTTATCACCAAAACTATTCTACTACCAGTCTCATCAACAACCCGAATGAAAGAGTTCATCTCATCAACATCATTTGCCAGAAGGGCCAAATCATCAATATAATCTAAATCAGAAATTTTCAGATCTCTAGACCTTTTAAGACCAAAATCTTTCCTTTGCAGTGAATTCCGCATCACATAATCAATAACCAAATAAAGAGAAAAAGAGACAAAATGCACCCTTGTCGAACACCAGACAATGCTAAACCAATTGCTACAAGATTTACCAACTCTCGCATACGACTCATTGTTGTTACAAAAAGCTTTCATTATGGTATCTGCTAAGCCATATGATCTCACAATCAACCACAAATTATGGCGATCAACAGAGTCGAAAGCCTTTTTAAAATCAACAAAGCTAATAACCAATGGTTTCTAAAATTCTAAACATTTCTCAAGAATCTGCCTGAGTGAAAAATCTGATCTACACATTCCCTAACAAATAAACATAACGCCTATTTAAAATGGTGTCATTTTTCCTCAACTTCAGTAGTAAGCGAACCATGACTGTCATAATGATGGTAAGCCTTAACTATAACTGTCTATCATGGTAAGCCTTAACTATAACTGGGTCTCTCAGAGCTTCAGAATTAAAGGTTTTGCAACATAAACTTAAGAAGTACAACACTTCTTAAGTTTATGTTGCAAGACACTTCTAACAAGTTAATGGTCAGATCCAATTTCAATTCCCCTATATGACTTAACAGAACTAGACCATTTGCTGTTAATTAATATATAATCTATCATATTCTTATGCAGCCCATCTGGTGAAACCCATGTGTACTTATGTGTGTCGCGGTGTTTGTAATAAGTGTTAGTTATTCTCAAACCATTAAGTTTAGTTACTGCAGGAGATGTCACCCATTACCATTGGAGCTATAATTACCAAATGTGCTATCACCCCTCCCAAAGGTCAGAGTCAGTACCAACTTTGGCATTGAGGTCACCTAGAACAAGGGTAATATCTCCTTTCTTCACAGAATTCAAAATATCCTGAAGTTGTCCATAAAACTTATCCTTCTCATCCTCATCAGCATCCTCAGTGGGGGCATAACAGCAGATAACATTCAAGATTTTGATGCTTGTGACTCTAATTTATTTGGCATGCCTTCAGAACTTTGCCTTTAACTATAACCTAATCACCCTCGAGCAACTGAAAAACAATTATGAGATCTGAAAACGAAACAAATTTAGATAATTGAATCTACTGATACAGAATGATGTAAGTGGCAATCTCTGCGACACCGAAAGACGCAGTGTTATCGACACTCAAATGGAGGGTCGGGGTTCTGGGTTCGAGTGTCTGGATGGTACGTATGTGTTAAGAAACCACGACAAGCCTGATAGAACTTTTACGCTACTTCCGTCCTTTTCAATAACTATAGGAAAGGAGCAGAAGTCAAAAACTGGCATCAAGGTAGCGATTGCTGTGGTAGGTAATTTGCGCGATGCTTCAGAAGGGTAAAGGAAGGTTGCAGCTAATGATGACTGAAAACGTAGAAATAAAAATTCTTGTTTGATTGATTACCTCTCATATTATATCATTTCTAACTTTTCTAAATTTGTTTTTCGAAACCTCAGGAATCGACTTTCAGTATACGCTACAAAAATTTTGTTAAGGGAACAGTAAGCACCGAAGTGGTCCAATCAAAACGTTTCGGGACTTGTACTGAAAGTATGTCATTTACCGAGAGGATTTTAGATAAATTTTTATAAATTTTAAAACTCTGCAATAAACATATTTCGAATTTTCTGCTTTAATATATTATAAATATGTTGATTAAAGCCACTATATGCACTGTTATTTGTCCAGTATGCTATCCCGTGATAATAATTTCTGCCGTAAAGGAGATATTTACCAATAGCAGACTATCGGTTGACGATAGCAGAAATTTATATCTGGGTCAGAAATGTATATCTTTGTCATCAATGGTTTCCGCAAAATTCCGCGCCCTGCCACCGGTCAGTAGGGGACACCGATGGACTTGGAAAGGCCGACGTCCGTCGGATGGGACGTTAAGCCGTGGCTCCGTGTGTGGGAGAGCCATACCCTGTGCACGTTAAAGAACACGCTGGATGGCCTTGACGGGAGGCTACCATCTGTCTCCCAACAGCTGTTCCAATGGGTCCCCTCCCCCAACCTTCTCTGAGCCTTCGGGGTCCATGTGACCTGGCCATTTAGCCCATGGTGTGCAAAAAAGTGCCGCTCAGAGGTAAAACAACCCAACCCAACCCATCAATGGTTACTCACCGTCTTCTTATTCGTAATGGCTACGGGAATCGTTACCTGGCAGTCCGGATTCTATTGCTGACATGAATCAACTACACGCATGCACACATACCCATAGACGACGATAACACAAATTTTTTAATATAAATGCTAAATTTACATTAAAAATTTCTAAAAACTTTAGTTTTACTGGCCGCAACCGGTATTATACAGTTGTACGGTTTTTTCCATTTCGTTCACACTTTTTACGAGCCATCATTTGCGGTAATGCTGCTGTATATTTTGGTGTGTTTTTTTTTTCAATATATTTATTCATCATCATCGTCATCTCACAAAATACAGATGTAGAGAGATTTTATACATTTGACCCGAAAAGCTAATAGCTCGTCTGCAGGAAATATTGATGAGCATTAGTTTTCATACATAAGTGAACATAGCAAAAAAGAACACAAAAGTCATATAGATACAGGTTTTCTCAGGATTATAGATTAACAGACATTCTTTAAATAGTTTTTAACCTTTAACTTAATCTCACTAAAATTAGTTAGATGTATGATTTTTCTTGGTAACTGGTTAAAGATCTCCGGCACTTTATACTCTTTAAGATTTTTACCGTAATTCTTAATAAAATTCGGGATTTGAAAATAATTATTGGTCTGATGTCTGGTATTCTTATCATGTGTAATTTGTACTTTATATGTGTCATTGAAAAAGTTGTGCAGAATAATGCCATATCTAAAGAGATTTTGGACTGATAGAATATTTAGGAATGAAAATCTTTCACTTGCGTTTGAAAAATTATCTCTAAGCTTGTATGGAATTATATTTTTTGCTACAGATGATTGCAATTTTTCAATTTTTTTTAGGTTAGTGATGCCAGTTGTTCCATATATTGTAATTCCATACCTAATTAAGGATTCACAAATTGCCTTGTAGACCATAAGGCAAACTTCGGTATCGACTATGAATTGAAATTTGTAAATTTTAGCGGCGCGATATCTGAGACTTTCACATAGCCTCAAGACGTGAGTGTTCCATCGAAAGGTTGAATCCAAATATAAACCCAGGTACTTAAAATTATCCACCAATTCAATGCTATGGCAATCACAAATATTTTTATAAGTTTCGGATTTATATATGCAATTATATTGTGGGTCTTAATTACGTGGTTTGATGTTTTCAAAGTACCTGGTGAGTGGAAGATCATCCATTTAGTTTTATCGTTATTTATATGTATTAAATTAATATTCAGCCATCTCACCAAGCAATTATAGTCATCCGTAATTCTTTTATAGCCGCGTCCACGTCGCGATTGCTGTTTAAAATAACAGTATCATCAGCATAAAGAAATAATTTACTTTTTAATTTTAAATTAGTCATATCTTTAACATACAGGAGGAACAACAAGGGTCCAAGTACACATCCTTGTGGAACTCCAACATTTAATTTTCTTTCGCTACTTAATGCATTTCCAATTTTGGTTATAATAGTCCTATTACTTAGGTAATTTTTGAACCACATAAAAGCTGTCCCTCTAATTCCATAGTTTTCAAGTTTTGAAAGAAGTATATAGTGATCCAATGTGTCGAATGCTTTACTAAAGTCGAGAAAGAGAGCAGCAACCTTTTCACCATGGTTTAAGGCTTTATTAACACATTCTGCAAAATTGGATAGTAGAGTTGTACTTTTTCCCTTCTGGAAGCCATATTGCCTATTAGAAATAATGTTGTGTTTAAAGAGAAAGCTGCGGAGAGTGTCATCATGTACCTCTCTAAAATTTTGTGTACGGTGGACAAGATAGCAATAGGCCTATAATTCGTATAATTACTTTTAACACCACTTTTATAGATAGGTCTCAGTATTGCAATTTTTAAAGTGGAAGGTATATTTCCAGAATACTTAAGTTAATTAGTTTAGCAAGATATTCTGTTAATTGATTCATGCATGCCTTTATATGTTTGACGTGTATGTTATCAATGCCACATGATTTGCGTTCATCCAAAGAGATAATTATTTTTTAACTGAATGTCCGAAATAGGTGGTATGGAAATGGATGAGCTCAATGGAATATTAAGCGCCTGCTTATAATTGTCATTTTGGATTGGATTGCTCTCCCGTAATTTATCAACCATGTCTGCAAAATAATTATTAAAATTCATAGCAATTTGAGAATTTGTCAGAGTTTTGGGCATATGATTAATTATTATATTATCGAGTGGCTTTTTCTTCTTTCCATCTAATAAAGTATTAATCATATCCCAGGATTGTTTTGTATCTCTAGCAATGGATTTGAAGCGAGTTTTGTAAAATTTAGATTTTTCTTTTCTTACAGAATCGGTTACTGAATTTCGTAATTGTTGATAAAGTTTTTTTGTTAACATTGTCGTTTCTGTTGTTTCTGTAATAACCCATGCTGCATCTCTTTCTTCAATCATATTCATGATTTCGGGAGTAGTCCATTCTTTGTTGTTTTTCTGAAATTTGATGTTGTGTTGGTTTGTTGAGATATTTTCATCCAGAATCATGTTGCATTTATTTTTAAAGCTATTGTACATTTCATCAGCAGACGTGGTGACTTGCTCAGTATTCCAATTTGTCCTAATTATTGAGCTAATAATATTTTTATGATCATATTTCAAATATTTTTCATCACCTGTTGTATATTCGCACACTGATTAATTCGAGCTTAGTGATAACGAAATAAAATAGTGGTCTGCAACTTTGATTCGTGAGATTAAGGATTTATAATTAAAATTTCTATCCAATTTTACATTAATGTGATCAATGCACGAGTGAGTAGTGGAGCTTCCCAAAATCTCTTCTCTAGTAAATCCTCTTATTGTAGGGACAAAGCCAAACTCAGAAGAGTTAGTGGTTTGTGCTGCTGGGGATTCAGAATTTCGGCTATTTGTCATTTCAGCTGATAGTTTTATTTTATTTATGAGTTTTCACGGATATCCAGTTTGCCGTATGCACGAAAGAGTAAAACCATACAATCTTATAGTATCGGCCGCTGCCAGTAAAGCAAATCTAAAACTCATTGATACAGAGATAAAAATGCACTAATAGGAAAAGCACTTCGTATAGAAGTGCCACTCCAAGACCCCAAAGCCAAAATACTCAACATTACATCGATAAAACCAGACGAACATGCGAGATAAGATTCAAAGAACATAGGAGCAATATCAGGTAGAAAAAGTGCACCACAGCATTGGCCAAAAAATTCCTAAACCTTTTTTATACCACTTTTCGCGCAAGCAAGAATAATTTTTGCACCTAGCTCGGTTTTCCAGTTAGATTTAGCGGAGCAATATCACATCTTGCAAAAAATGAATGCAAAAATAACGACATCGCCGAGCCCCCACTACCCTGGAATGTGCTATTGCAACAGGACTCTCATTAATGATATCTCCACCAATGAGGAAAGCATAAGGAATGACATAGCAAACGACGTCATAGACACAAGGTTTATATGTCCCTTACATTTTCTGAAGAAGCTCTAGTGGAGAGCGAAACGCACTAAAATCTTTTTAATTTTTTAAAGTTTTTAGAAGTTTTTAATGTAAATTTAGCATTTATATTAAAAATGTTGTGTTATCGTCGTTTATGTATATGTGTGCGTGCGTGTAGTTGATTCATGTCACCAATATAATCCGGACTGCCAGGTAACGATTCCGGCAGCCAACAGCAATAAGAAGACTGCGAGCAATCACTGATGACAACAAGGTGCCCAGATGAACATATCTGCTATTGCCAACCAATAGTCTACTGTTGTTAAATATCTTCTTTACGGCGGAAATTATTATCACGGAATAGCACAGAGGGGAAAATAACACTGCAGATAGGGACTTTAATCAACAAATAATAGCGCACTGTGTTCTAGAGGTTTAAATATTATAAATATATTTGTCAAATTTAGAAACTAAATATAAAGATGACTGATATACAAAAGGTCTTATTTGGACTTCGCAGTGTCCAAGTGCAAAAGAAAATATTCCTTACATGATAAAAAGTGATATGAATCAAAAGATTATAAATGAATCTTTCATTCATAATGATTATGACAATATTATACAGATATTCCATGATGTGACTTACCCAATGAAAATATTGCTACAGCTGTTTTCGACATACCGGCCAAAAACTTTCACAAACACTTCTAATATTTAAGAAATCTAAAATATTACAATTTTTAGTATTACAAATTTTTAGCAATTATGTACAAGTAATGGACAATAAAGGGGAGAGGGGGAACAGCAACTCTGCCTAAGATGTTGTCCAGAAGTTCCCATAGACTGCGATATCCAACTACATGAAGACTATGGTAGCCATGGTATGTGATAAAGTTCAGTCTTATGCTCTTCAAACCTCTGACTGACCACATGTGATTTGTGGATGGGAACATTGTAATCCTGAAAGACAGATCTCTCTCTTCATTAATGAAATGCTATACCATTGGATGAAGATGATCACTCAGAACTGTCAAATAGCCATTGGCATTAATGTTGCCATCTAACGGAATGAGTGCATCCAAAAGATGCCACGATAAAGCACCCCACACCATTACAGGAACAGCCAGAACCTTTAACAATAGGAAACAAGCAATCACAGAGTTGTAAGCTTCCCTCATCCGGCACCACACGTGTACTCGTTGTACAAAATGTATGGATTGGATCATTCGTCAGACCATATCACATTCCTCCACTGTTTGTGCTCTTTGCACCACTGTACACGACGACATACATTGACTTGACGAAACTGGCCTCTCGCGTCCTACCTTGAAATCCGTGCATAAATGATCAGCTGTGGATTGCCGGTTTCACTTTGCACATCACGCAAATGCTGGGACATTTCAATTCTGGAGTACATGATTTCGTCTACTGTTGATTTTTGCAGATGATAGATTCCCATACACACATGACCTTGGAAACTGTTCTTCGTGAAACATTAGCGAATTCAGCTGTCTTAGTGTGGAAGCTTCTGCCAGACGTTCTCCACAATAATACCCCTTTTAAAGTCGCTAAGGTCTTCTCTCGACAACATGGTACCAATAATTACATGCAGTTACGCAGGGTTTGCCTTTATAGACATAATGCTAAGCATTCTGGGATATCATTTGCATGTTTCATGCCTTCGTCAGTGGCACGTAGACGCCGCTCATCAGCATAAACCGGATGCTTTCCGCAAATCTTGGTGTTTCCATTTTTCTGTTCCTATTATAGAATCATATAAAAATATTATATTTATTAATAATTTTTTGTGATTTCTTTTTTTTTATTCCTCCTTCATTATATTAGTAACTTTTCTTTTATGCATTATATGCTTGGTTATATTATTTTATTTTAAATTTATGTATCGTTCTACAATTTTATTAGTCCATAAATGATGGCGGGAGCAATTTAGAATTTTCGCCCTGGATGCGAAAGTACCTAATTCAGACACTGCTGATAACTTTTCTTAACCTAAGTCTGCAGGAATGTTTTTAAAGTGACAACATTAAAATTTTTATCCCACACCTGTTTAAAAAAATTAAAGGGGGGAGGGGAATAAAGGGGCCTAAATTTTATATTCTTGCCTCAAACGCAAGAATACACAGTGCCACACGCACTTGCCACAGCGCACTGACACTGCATAAGACCTTATATCAGCTGGTGTATATTCATGATGATCGCAGACACCCGAAAAAGTCCACTTGTAAAAATGGTGTCTGAATTTCTTACGAGATTGGTGGTTTAAGCAGTGGAAGATCGGGTCTTTGCCCAAACTGCAATTAGTGGGCTTCTCAGCAGGACTGCAGGCCTATCCTCTGGGATTTGATCGCATTAATCAAATTTTTTCAGCTAAGTTTAAAACCGGAAATAAAAGCCTTAATGTTCATCTGTTGCTATGCCTCCACCACTTGACTGATGAGAACGAGAAAGAGAAATTTCACGGACTACTTCGGAATATATCCATTTCTGCCAAAGCAGCAGATATTACTCTCCTGCTGAATGACTTCAGTGCAAAATTGGTACTGACTCTAACCTTTCGGCAGCTATTCATTTTTATTTAACTTTTCTAGATATCATTTTCGACTATTTTTTTATCTCCTAGTATTTCGAACCGCTTAGTTACTAAAACAGGATTTGTTTCTATAAAGAAACATAAGATACTAACGTAATATATTTCATGTTGCAAAGTAAAATCTTATAAGTCTTTGAGAAGGGAGAAAAAGTAATGCCTCTAAATATAGTTTCGCAATTGCGTAGTTTTCATTTTTATTTCAAAAAGTCAGAAAGCTGAAATGTTTTCGTAACAACGAGGTGTATTCATAATAACAAAAATCGTCCTAATGATGATGATAATCAGTGCATTTTTCCCCTGCTTCTGTGTATTTGTTACTTTTTTCTTTTTCCTTATTTTATTATTTTCAAGTTGTTTTGCTTTTGTTTTTTTAAATGCCCTGCTGAGAATTTTTTACTGAAGCTGTAAAGATTCTTGAAATGGTATTTATCCATTTCAAGAATCTTAGAGTAAGATTAATGTGCTCAGTAAGTTAATGTGGCCAAATTAAGGGTTTACTCCTAGATGTGGGTATTCTTTAACCGTGAGGAATGGAATATTCTTTAACAGGGAAGAAAGTTAAGAGGAATTTCACATTTGTTAGTATATGCTGGAAGTGGATAACACAGGATATTTCGCACAATTCTTGTAGCAAAAAAATAAGGCTTTTAATGCTTATAGTTTTTTTTATCGATATTTAAAGGCCTTTTAAAGTGTACCAGGTATTTATCAGCTTTTATTAATTTTATGGACTTTGGACTAAAGCAGACTAATACAGCATCATACAGAGAAACCAACTAGGTTCCTCCACTAATCACAATTCTGTCCTCGGTGAAAAAAGAAACATCGATTCGATTGGAAAAGAACAAGGACATGTACGAGTAATAAAATTCCCATATATATATATTGTGGCTTATTTCAGGCGTGTACTCCAGGATTTAGTTTGTTTCCAAAATTTAGACTCTGGGGTGGATGGTGGGACTTAAAGCTTTTTCGTAAAATTTCGCGCTGATAATTAAGTCGCGCACGACAGTTTCGAGTGTATTTCTTCGCTAAATGCTTATTGAAATGAAATAAAACGGGAAGATATTTTAGAAAGCAAATATCCAAACTAAATATTATTTTTATCATTTATTCCAATTCGGAGTTTAATGTTTTAGTATATATGTACATTACAGAAATGTTGGTGGGGCCTGCCCCTCTATCTAACCCTTAATGACGAACCGCCACTGACTCTTATTAATCAAGAGTAAAATTGTAATAACTGAAAGTTATTACAATTTTACTCTTCATTAATATTATCATTCATTAATATACACTTTATTATATACAGTATATATATATATTTGATAATTGCAAGGAACTGCAAATGAAACAAATTATAAGATCAAGCGTGATGTTAAATAAATAAATACCCCCTCAAGCAGCTGCTTGCCAAAGAGGTCTGACAGGAGCCTGTCAGTTTATATGCCATAGTAGAAGGATCTGTGAGGATGGCAGGCCCTCAGCAGAAAAACGACACAAACAGCCATGCCTTACCCGGGGTTCGAACCCAGGTCCATTAGATCAGTAGCCAAGCGCACTAACCACTCGGCCATGGGACGGCTGTCCATTAATGCATTCCTGGAATCAGTTTTATACTCTTTTTAAAGCATAATTCTGCGTAAGTACTTTCTTATTCCATTAGAAGGTCTCTTTGATGTAATATATGTGAATAACCTGTAAATATCATTTACCTGAACTCTGGTGATAAACATAGAAAAATCTAAAGTTACGAAAATTGGTCAGGCAGATAGTGCTTCAGTTCCTTTGAATGGTTACGCTCTCGATTACAGTAGGGGACACCGATGTGCTTGGAAAGGCCGCCGTCCGTCGGATGGGACGTTAAGCCGTGGTCCCGTGTGCGGGAGAGCCATACCCTGTGCACGTTAAAGAACATGCTGGATGGCCTTGACGGGAGACTGCCATCTGTCTCCCAACAGCTGTTCCAGTGGGTCCCCTCCCCCAACCTTCTCTGAGCCTTCGGGGTCCATGTGACCTGGCCATTTAGCCCATGGTGTCATTAGCCATGGAAGCCTTCGGGGTCCATGTGACCTGGCCATTTAGCAAAAAAGTGCCGCTCAGAGGTAAAACAACCCAACCCAACCCAAGCTCTCGATTAAATAATCTAAGTTTAATTATCTCGGGAAGTAGCGGTGTGCGGTATGAGATAGAAGCATAGGGATTGCTGCTGGGTCTTTTAAGAATTTATAGGAGTCTGGAAAATTAGGCGTATATACCTAAAAACTAGAAGCAGTTTGTATAACAGTTTGGCTCCTTTTAGGGTTAGTTATGGTAGCGAAACTTGGATCCTTTATAAGGAAGACAACAGGAAACTTGATACCTTTGATCTAGATGTTTATTCAACATCTTTGGCAGGTAGTTTAACTTTGTAAGTAATGATGAGATTAGCAGAAGGAGTCTGCAACCTCCTTTGAGCAGCATATTATACAAAGAGAGACTGCATTGGTTTGCCATGTTGCCTGCATGTATAGCTGGATATTGCCGAATAGGACTATGAATAGTGTGCCTAAAGACTTCAGAAAGAGGAACAGACCTAGGACGCTGTGGGCAGACAATGTTAAACAGGACCATACTAGAATTTGCCTATTGTGGTTAAATGCAGCAACTCTAGATCAGGAATGAGGTGTTTGGAGAACGAAATTACACAGTCTGGCTGGACCTCCATAGCCCACTGCTGCATGAGGGTATGTAAAATAATATAAAGCGTTCGGAATGAGGTCAAAAATAATGAAGGCAGGGTAAAAAAACAAATGTGGGTATGTTGCGTTAGTTGGTATGCAATCTATAGGATAGAGATGGTTATGGCTGAAATAGTAATAACTGGCCAAAGCTTTGGGGAACATTGGGTCGTAGATATGGAAGAAGCTGATATCAAAATTGCTTCCAACTAAACTGGAGTAAATTGTCTGTGGATAATATATTAGAAGAGGAAAGATTGGATGAAATCAAAAATGAAAAACTCTTCTGTAGTATGAAATTGTACATTTAACTATGAAAAGACTGGTTGCATTTGTAACTTTCGCTGATCTGCTTTCCTCAAAGACAGTTCAAAATGAGACCACGAAATTCATCAATATAAACTCTAAGTTAGACGCAGTTTGAATTTCAACAGCACTTTTATAATTGCTCTAACTTTATAGGAGAAATTTTATAGAAAAGCAGGCAAGAAAAAATAGAACCTAAAAATTATTTTTAGGTTTAAATTTCAGCATATATCAACTTCAATGATTACGAGTTTCTTTAACTTTAAAGCTTCAACAGACGAAATATTGCATTTGATCAAAAAGAATTAAACAATATTTGTGCTGTTTTTTTGTTTTAGCTTGAACTTTGTAATGTTCTTGTCTTTTTCGTTGTTACGATTTTCTTATATGAAATAAAATGTTGTTTTTAATATTATTTAAGTCTCTAATTTTA
This sequence comes from Ryuthela nishihirai, assembly GCA_038380435.1. Taxonomy (NCBI): domain Eukaryota; kingdom Metazoa; phylum Arthropoda; class Arachnida; order Araneae; family Heptathelidae; genus Ryuthela; species Ryuthela nishihirai. Next base: position 43,654,051 of record JAWZYU010000032.1, read on the forward strand.
AATATTACTGCTAATGCAGACTGAGTGCCCGAGTCGTTTCTTTTTTTCAAACAAATTTTGATTTGAATTGTTCGGATTTGTTTTGGCGCAGTTTATAAGTAGCTTATCCCCTACGCCAAGCGATGGATTATTCATGATATTGTTACAACAGATGAACGTGCTGCAGGACTTTATGATAAACGTAACGTGAACGCTCGTGTATGCTTCTGCGAGAGATTTATATAACAAACGAATTTGAACATAGAACCGATCTAAAAATTAAGAATGATAGAACTACAATGTAAAATTGTGGAGATTTGAAAGGAGGTATAAATAGTTTTAGTCTGTGCACGATAATAAAAAAAAAGAGATTTTTATTCAGTGAGCGCGCGGGTGGTTGTTTAGTTGTATTAGTGTAAAATCCAGTGACATAAAAGGATTGTTTACGCCTGAAGTAGAGATTTTCAAGAGACATCGCAATCAAAGTGAAGAGGCAATAATTTAGTTGAACAGACAGAGCTTGTCTTAACTGTTCTGTTAAAAAAAATATAATTTTATGTACGATAGTATTTAGTTTGTTTATAAGTTATTTCATCCATACTTTTGTAATAATTTGCATTATATGGTAATTTGTACTCACGCTCAATGCTCATTCATAATAAATTTGCAACAATATTATCGTCTCAATAATCAAGCGGGGTTCAAAAAGAATTATTATAAATATTCTTTGATGAACTGATAAGCATTAGGAGCTTTACACCTATAAAACGCCAGAGAAAGTTTGTATATGTTTGCTGTCAAAGCGATCAACGTTAAAGCTCAGATATGACAAACCAGGCCAAGGACAAAATAAACATTCCGGAGGTTTCTTTTTGTCTCAATGCGTGCATCTTGTTTCCTTTCATTAAATGCAATCTGGTAGAAGCAGAAACTTAGTAAAGAAGTTTATTGGCCTTAACCTAGTTCAATTAAACTTTTTCAGTTTTACTTGATAAAGAAAGCGCATGCTGAAACGGAAAAATAACTTCTTTTTAATAAATGGTTTTAGTCTGTATTGTTTATCGAGTAAAACTAGCAAGTTTAGCTGAACTGGATTAAGTGCAATATTTTATGTTTTAGAGCCTTGAATCAAATCTTATTTCCTATTGAGGAGGATAACACTTCGATTCACAATTATATTAATAGGATACTGTCTAACTTCCGGGATAAGTGAGCCTGAGGATAAATTTATTTGAAAGTGTCTGGTCTTCCTTCAGAGGCTAAAACTATTTCTTAGCAGCTATGCTATTATTAATCAAAATTAACGAATTTTTAAATTGTCAGAGTCCCCAAATGCCTTAATTTGATCTAAACTATCATTCGGATTTGGACAAATTAATTTATTTTAGCAGTTAATGTTTGCGGATTCCATGAGAAGTTTTGAGGAATGGAATGGCGCAGAAAGTGGAAAATAAAGCAACGCTTCTAGTGTGAAGAGGAATGTTTACCATCGTTGATGCACAGAGGATATTAAAAGAATTCAAAAAAACAATCCATTTGTGTGATTCTATTCTCCAGAAATTTATCTGTGATATCTAAGTCGCCTGTGTAGCATTACCTCTACCTAGTATTAAGTAAACCCTTTCAATCTGTCTCATACGGTTCTCTTTTTTTCGCAAACTTTTCGCAAACGTAGGTAGTCACAAAGTCATCTGCACTACGAATGAGAAACCATGTTTCATTCGTTCTTTTCTCAAAATGGGATGAATGAATTTTTAAAAATAAACTATAATTCCTCGATCACTGGGAGATCTTATGCCATTTTATCACCCGAGTTTCCGTAAACTTATATGTGATAAGGTTTAGGAAAATTATTACTCATCTGGGTCTAAGCAATACGAGATGTAAGGTACTCTTAGGGGAAGTTGTCAGTGCTACACAGAAAACAATGGAAACAAAGGCAATCGAGCTCATGCTGATTGGTTGAGGCCTGCTGAGTCAACTTCGTAAAGCTCCGATTGGCGAAATTTGCAACTACGGGACTTCGTAAGTAATTCGTGGGAAGTAAGTAATTCTTCGTAAGTAATTCGTAAGTAACCTATGGGAAGCACTTCATTATCCGAGGACTTTGTTCTGTGGGCGTCTACTCTATTATTAAAATTAAACGCTTAAATAAAGTTCACACCGCTTAGAAAACGACCTCTTAATATTATTTTATATTAATGATAATTTTTATATTACATTCTGAATGTTTTAGCACTGTTATTAAAAACATCTGAAAAAAAATTATCGCTGATGCGGCGGGAATCGAACCTACAACTCTCTACATACAATGTAGAGTGCTCTAACGTTAAACCACGAATTAGTCGCTAAAACCTTCCAGAATAAGATCTATAAATCTTTCACTGAGATGTGTCGGACCTTGCGCCATCAGAGAGGGAACTTTCACACTTCACTTCATTACGTCAGGAGAGGGAACTTTTACAAGTGTTGCTAATGATTTAGATGTTAATGAGGAGATCAATGACGCTTAAGCGTTTATTATTAAAAATCCATCCATAGTAAATACACACATTAACTGTAGAAAGAAAAGAAGTCTATTGACTTCAACTATTATTAAAAGTATCTGAAAAAATTATCGCTGATGCTGTGGGAATCGCACCCACTACTCCCTAGATATATTGAAGTCTATTTCTACGTGTAATCTGTATATTTACTGTGGATGTTTTTTTAATAATAAACGCTTAAGCGTGATTGGCCACCTCATTAATATCTAAATCATTAGCAACAATTAGAAAAGTTTCTTCTCCTGAAGTATACATGGCGCAAGATCCGCCATATTTCGCTGAAAGATTTATAGGTCTTATTCTGGAACATTTTAGAGCGCCCAGGCGTGTATTTAGAGAGTTGCGGGTTCGATTTCCGAAGAATCAGCGATAATTTTTTTTCAGATAGTTTTAATAATTGTTGAAGTCTATTTCTACAGATAACATGTGCATTTATTATGGATGAAGTTTTGTCACTGATTTGCATATTTACCATATGATATCATTTTTAGTAACTCAATTTTCACTTTTCAATTCTATATACATATTTATTTGAAAATACTGAATAAAAAATGATGTGTAAATGAAGTCGTCACTTCAGCGGAATGACCTAGCCTTATTCCACAGATTAGATTTATGTCATTGTACGGGTTTTTTGTATTTGCTAAGGAATTACGGTTCTTGCTTTTTTGTTCACTATTAATATAGTAAGTTACGTTATGTTTACATGGAAATCACAAAATGTACCAGAATATAAATATCAGAATTAAATATACACAAGTTACCCTGGTCAATGAAATTCACATTTCCGATGATAATTCCAGGGACATAGGAGGCTAATTTTTATGTTTTTTAAAATTCTTTACACATATGCGCTTAACAGAATTACACATTTGATTGAAGGGCAATTTTAAAATGATCGGTTTGTATTCAGACGATTAACATTATGAAGAGCTTTTCATGAAGAGCAGGAATTCTCAACCTTCATGAAACAATCAAGTGCACATAAAAATGTTTACTAACGATTTTGGTCTTTATATTTAAACAGGTACTAATTTTGATTAAATAATTAATTACTAAAGCACCAAAATTCTCTATAGATATTTTAATTCGCAGGAATTTTTTAAACATTCAAAAGGTTCTCCTGAAAATTTTACAAAATTGCAATACGTCGAATTGTTAGTGTAAATGGAAATCTTAAACATTCAGATTTTGAAACGAAACGTCTCTGGCTGATCCCTAGATCAGTTGTATACCTTAGCCTTTTACTTGTGATAAATTTTTCCATTTCCATCCGCCACTCGCAGCGGCTCTTCAGCTACAGCTATTTTCGACATCGATGATTACAGATGATCGTCGTTGATTAACATTTTATTGGCAAATAACCCAGTGTTGAATAAGATAATTGTGGTTTCCCCGAAATGTTATATTTTCTCAACATGTCTCCGTCACTTTATTCAACTCAACTTGCTTCGGCATAGCTTGCAGGATTAGCAAGTAGCCTAGAGAAAAAAATCTCTCTTTCGATTTGCAATCTTCAATTTCCTAGTCTTGGCAAAATGAAATGACATTTAGTTAAGGAAGTTTAAATTTAAAAATGTTCTCCGCTTATGACATAATACTTATGAAATATTATTTTTCAGAAATATTCTTGTTTCTACAACTTTAAATATTGAACGAATATTATTGAAACTCGAGATGAAAACTAGATTTGATTATGATCTTTGATTTATCTTCAGTCACATTTTTCCATTAAATGCATATTTCAGAAGTAACAGAACTTTGAATTTTGATTCGCATTCACATAACATGAAATTTTTTCATATTTTGGTAGCATAGTGTAAAAATAAATTGATTATCGATCACTATAAAGTGTTTGATTTATACACAACTCTATTTAGTTAGTAGAGAATTTACATGTTAGGGCAAATAGAAATCCTACTTAGAAACTGAGTAACCTAAAAAATTAATTTTTAAATGTAGGAATGACATTCAGTCTGACCAAATCTTCAATTCATCAATATTCGTTCAGGAGGAAAGTTAAAGTTGCCAATCGTAAGAATTTATTTCAAAAGTTAATCAAAATGCAAGCACTAATTGTTATTCCAAATCGTTTACTAAAACTTTAACTAAACATAACATTGCATAATTAGACATTGTTCTAACAATTCTTTCAGTTTTCCTTAATTGCAGCAAAACTTTTTCAAGCAAAAGTTCCATTTCTGTTAAACGTTTAAACCAAAATAGTCTAAAAATACTGAACATATTTATTACAAACATCTGAAAAAAATTATCGCTGACGCGTCATCAATAATTTTCCTTTTTACGAAATATTCTCCACAAAGATTCTCTTACACCTAGAATCGTCTTCCACCTAAACTTTTAAACACTCCTGCAAAGGAATTGTCATGGATTCCGACAGCCTCAGACTCCTCTTGCTGGTGCATAAGCTATTTAACAGCTTCTGCTGTTAAATATTCCATCTACGATAATTCTCTAAACAGCGAACTAATAGGTTTGAAAATCGAGATTTAGGAATATTTACATAAATGAGATCAAGAAGTTTGAAAGTTTTTCAAAGTTAAGAAGCTTTGAAAGCTGATCTCCTGTCGCAAGACATTCAAGCAATTTTGTAATATAATGTATTAATGTATTGCATAGTTTCCCAGATATTAAAAAGCTGGGGAACTTTTTTTGCGTTCCAAAAAGATAAACGCATATAAAAAAGAATTCATTCTCACTTATTATTTAATCTTATAACAATAAAGTCATTTATTATGTGGGCGCTTTTTAGCTTTTAAATAACTAAGAAGACGAAATTAAGAAAATAGGAAATGTTCAGGAATACACCGAAAAGCCAAAACATTATGACCAGGCGTCTTTATGTAAATCGAAGCAACAGCAGATAAACAACGGCGCGTATGAAGGTCATGAAACGATATAAATAACACCTGATACTGAGCTCTGTTAATCTTGTTCTTCAAATGGGAAAGGCATCAGACTTAAGTGCGTTTGACAAAGGCCAAATTCTAATGTCCAGACGACTGGGTCAGAGCATTTCCAATACGGCAAGGTTTGTGGAGTACTCACAAGTCAGCTGTGGTTAGTATCTTCTAAATGTGGTCTGGGGATGGAAAAACCACGAACCGCCGGCAAGGTGTGGGCAGATCACGGTTCATCGATGATATAGGTGAGAAAAGGTTATCCCATATGGTACGAGTCAACAAGAGGGATATTGTCGCGCAACTCTCCCGTAATTTGAATCTGGTGATGGGAGTAATGTGTTACAACACACAGTATATCGAACCTTGCTGAAAATGGGGCTGCGTAGCCACAGGCCGCTCTGAGTGTCCATGCTAACCTCGGTTCACTGTCTATAGCTCCTACAATGGGCACGTGAGCATCAAAACTGGACCTTGAATGATTGGAAAAAGGTCGTCTGGTCCGACGAATCTCATTTCCTGTTGCACCATAGAGACGGCCGGGTATGTGTGAGTCGTTTACCTGGAGAAGTGTTGGCACCAGGATGCACCACGGACGAAAATAAGCCGGTGGAGGAAGTGGGGCTTTGGAGGAAGCTTTGGGCAATGTTCTGCAGGGAAACCCAGGGTCCAGTGATTCATGTGCAAGAAACTACGACGTCTACCACCTAACTAAACATCATTGCAGATCACGTATGTCCTTTCATGGCAACGGTTTACCCCTCTAGTAGTGCCTTCTTTCAATATGATAATACGCCATGCCACACTGCCGGATTGTTCGAGAATAGTTCGCGGAACCTGAGGAAGACTTCCAGGTATTACCCTGGCCTCCAAATTCCCCAGACATCAATTCAATCGAGCATCTGTGGCTTGTGTTGAAACAGCATATCCGATCTTCGGCAGCTCAACCACCAAATTCTGAAGGAAAGAGGCGTGGTTGAGCTGCCGCAGACAAGATACAAGAGTTAAAAGGATCTGCTGGTGACGTGTTGGTACTAGATACCGCAAAAAAAAATAAATACCCTCTCAAGCAGCTGCTTGCCACAGAGGTCTGACAGGAGCCTGTCAGTTTATATGCCATAGTAGAAGGTCTGTGAGGATGGCAGGACCTCAGCAGAAAAACAACACACACACATCCATGCCTTACCCGGGACTCGAACCCAGGTCCCTTAGATCAGTAGCCAAGCGAGATAACCACTCGGCCATGGGACGGCAGATACCGCAAAACACCTATAGAAATCTTGTAGCGTCCATACCTCGCTGGGTAAGAGCTGTTTTGGCGTCACATGGAGGACCAACGTCATATTAGGCAGGTGGTCATAATGTTTTGACTCTTTGGTGTATAGTCGTATAATGCAGCCTTCATGAATCTAACGCGATAATAATAAGATCATGAGATTATTCGTATATTTATTACGGACCGGTATTTGTTTTCCCAATGAACGATACCGGGCAGCTGACCATACTTTGGAGAAACGATGGTATAGTGTAACAAATGCACTGATACTTTAATTAATATAAATTTAAGATTTTTTGAAAAAAAAAATTTTTTAATGATGAAACTTAATAAATCACAGATTTAGTGAAAATTTAGAGACGCTCCAATCAATTTGAATTCGAGACAAATATTTTGCAATTCAGAAATGGTGAATGAATTCTCCAATATTTTTACTACAAAAAGGCACAGAATATTTTCGCTGGTGAAAGTACACGGTGGTCAATGTTCTGATGTAAAATTCGAGAGATGAGTTCAATCAACACTATGGAAGAAAATATTTTTCGTATCGTTATTATGCTTCACGTGAAAGCAATGTAAACAAATTCTGAAGGAAAGAGGCATAGATTCGAGCCACGAAGTGCAACTGCAATGTGCCCAGCTGAGAGCCAAGGGCCTCCTCTGAGGCCATTAAGCTCAAGTTTCTCACCAAGTGATGACAGTAGAGAGACTGTCTGGCTTTACTTCCACCACTAGATTCATTTTTTATCTGTTCGGGAGGTCAAAGTTCGCCAGAGGGTTCTTTATCCTGAATTCGGCCTTCATATCCATGTGGTTATGATGAGCTTTTTATACTACTCTATGAGGCAAACCAGGTATAACTTAATCTACACTGAAGTTCTTTTTCCGAAGGGATTCCTGTCTGCCCGATTTCCTCTTCATGAAGAGTATATTTTTTGCAGGAAGAAATCTTCTCTCACCCTTATCAATATCTGAAAAAACTACATGGTTATTTCTAAATCTAGCCATCCCTGCATTTACATTGCAGATAGGTTCCAGAGAATCCGCATACAAATCGAGATCAATAACTCATGGAATATAGGGGGGGGTCCAAAAAAATCTTTATTATTAATAAAATTTATATTAAATGTTTTATTTGTATATATTTAGTTATCATCAATTTCAATTCAATTCAATCACAAACATATCAAACATTAATTTTACATGTTCCATTTGACTGATTAAATATAAAATAATTCACTTTAATTAACATTAATATTTAATAAAAATTAACAAAGAAGCAAATTAGCCATTAAACATTGCATACAAAGTGTTAACAAGAAGCAATTTTTCCTTAAACAGAACACAAATGTTTCCCTAATCAATGTCGTCTTCGTTTGTTAAGAGACTAACAAATTCATCTCGTTTTCATCAATCAAATCTTTTCACTTTCTTCATATTAGAAGTTTTTTCAATTAGCTTTCCATCTGAAACTATTATCATTTCTTAAAAGTCAATATTATCACCTACAGTCTAATAGTCTCCCTTGACACTACTCCACTGCTCCTTCATTCATATGTATTAGTATATCGACACACACAAAAAGACCTACATCGGTGACGTGTAAAACCGAGTCTATTGTCACGTAAAAGCAATCTGAACGCATTTCCTTGACCGTGTTAAATTGAAACCGTGTAAACCGAGGAATGGGTGTATATTTAAAATAGAAATTTATCATAATACTATATATTATATGTTGTTGATTATCTGATTTTCATAATCAGCTAAACAATAATATAAACTTGTAAATAATATATAACAAAATGAATGATGGGAATTGAGTAAATCTTCGTTACTTTTATGCTGAAACCTGTCTGCAATGAAAGTCGAGTAATTAGGCTGGAAATGTAAAATGAAAGAGAAATCGCTTTTTTTTCGTTGTTAATCAGACCACCAAAAACAAGCAGCTCAGCTTCAAATTATGAAATCATTTGATTATAAATATCTTACGATTATATAAGATTAGAGAAATGATTCGCCGCCTCTTCATTTGTCAAACGTTATTTCGACATCTATTTGACCTTGAACAACACACGGATCTACAGTTTCTTACCATTTCTGAGATCTGAGAACCGATATAGTTCCATGCACCAATTTCTTTGCATAGAACTCTTTCTACTTTTAGCTCTGTAGCATGAGTATTATAAAATACTTCAGATCTCGAAGGACCCATCCCACTCAAAAGCTAACGTTTCTGATATATACGACCTGAAATACTCCCAGGAACCAATTTTGAGCTCTCTACCACTGGTAGATCGAATTTGACTTTTGATCTTGAAAGATCCGTCTCATCTGAAATTGCTTAGTAAGTTTCCTAGTTCTGCAACCTAAAAAAAACCTTAGAAACTATTATTCACATTTCTGGTTTTAGTAGATCAAGGATGATCTTTCTGTCATAAGTTTTCATCTGAGGATATATTCTGAAAAATGCGACAGAACATGGGAACTGCGATGAAGACGATAGCAAGCGCTCTTAATGGTAAACATAATATATGTAAAATATGCAGTTCCAGTATATAATTTGTAAAATTTAGTCATAATTTGTCGAGGCGGATAAGAGTCAGTCAAAGGGAAGATGTCATTTTCAATCTGTCTTCTGTGAGAGGAATTTTCATGAGAATTAGAAGCAAAACAGTTGGCAAATAAAACAAATGCTCCATTTAACGTTGGTGGTGGCAAAGTGTGCGCTCAACTAACGTTTTTGAAAGCAGAAATGCATCTCTATCTTCGTCTGCCATTAGAGTGGAGAAACGTAAAAGTTGTTGCTCATAGTTCAACTTAAGGTATTCGGTTAGCATCCAAGAGAAATAAGCAAAATCAACATTCCATGGAATTTTTTTTGAAAAGGCAGAAGTAACCTAGAAGTTCTGTCAGGCTTGTTCTGGTTTTTCATACACGAGCACACAACCATGGGCCGGGATTCGAACCCGCCCGGTAGCAGTGTTTGCTTTGGTTTGATTATTTGGCGTTTTATAGCGCAAAGCAACAATGGCCCTTTTGCGCCAAACGAGGTGTAAGGGAAAATAGTAACAATATAAAAGTCACCTAAACCTACAACCAAAGTTAAATCAGCAGTTTTCACACGAACCATCGCGAGACCACTACGTCACTGTGGAGGCATAATAATAATGTTTGTTAGAATTTTAGACTAGTCTAAAAAATAAAAGGTATATTTGATAAAACCAAACTGCATTTTGTTTTGAACCATTCAATTCCATTTAACAGTCTATGTATGACAGTGCAATCGACCAATGACGGATATCGCAGAACTAAATGAGCATCAAGAAAAAAAGAATGGAATTGTAGTTTATATTTTTCAATTCAAAATAAATTGCTAGGGTCAATGGACAACATAAAAAAAATACCCCCTCAAGCAGCTGCTTGCCACAGAGGTCTGACAGGAGCCTGTCAGTTTATAATGCCACAGTAAGAGATCTGAGAGGATGGCAGGACCTCAGCAGAAAAACGACACACACATCCATGCCTAATCTAAGGGACCTGGGTCCCTTAGATCAGTTGCCAAGCGTGCTAACCACTCGACCACGGGACGAAAGCTAAGAAAAATTAATAAATTAATTTACTGAAAAATGATTAAACATGATTCTAAAATCTATATTAATTTAGATGAAAAAAGCACAATTGAAAATAAAATGTTTTGCTCATTTTCCTACGATATTAATAATGACTTATGAGAGCAAATCACTTTTTACGTAAATTTAAAAGAAGTAAAAGTAATCAACACAGAAACGATTTTTAAGAATATTTTCTGCTTTGGAAATGCACCGATTGATTCAACGTTACTTTAAAAAAATGATTAGTGTTTCAGCTCAAGGAAGTTAAGTAACAAGTCGAGAGTCTCAACTCATTTGTTAAGGAAATTATTTCGAATGATACGTAAATAATAGATGCCCTATAAAAAGAATATTTTCATCGACACTCGATCATTTCAAATTGAAACACTACATGTTCCGTCTGGAATAGTCGATTACTTCATGATACCTAAAAGAAAACATTTGGAGACAAACTTTCAAACAAAACTGTGGAGAGCCGTTGAGAGGCTAGTTAAACAATCATGAATCAATCACGCGGTAGTTAACATCAACAAAACAATCACGTGGGGGTTAATATCTGACATAAGGTCAATTAGAAATAACCCAAAAATTTATCAGATTTGTTCTAGGGTTACAACTAGGGTTGCTGCTTTGCAATCCTCGAAATTCGGGATATTTTTCTAAAAACGTCCAAAAATTCGAGACATTTTTAAAATGATCATATTTAGGCTTTGGCAAATTTATTCGATTTGCCTTTGCTGCATCTTCGTACATTTTTTGATGACGATTCCATTCTAATCGACGATGATGCCGATTCACACAGAGCAAGACTGGCCAAACAAATATTTAAGGGAAAAGGTATCCAACGAATGAAGTGACCTGCATTATATCCAAATCACAATTTTATAAAACTTTTATGGGATGCCCTGGGGAGACGTATTCCACCTATAAACCCCTACATAAACCTTACAGGACACCAGAGGACTGATCTTATTGCTGAGTGGACTCTGCAGCCCTTTCAGTTTCTAGATTATCTCATTGGTCTGGATAGATGCTGTGATATTGTATATGATAGAATGTTGTTCATTAGTGTTAGAAAGGACCACATCCCCCACTTAAACTCAAAATGCATTTTCAGTGGAGGATGTTTTTATTATCCATGTGGCATGTAGTCTAATATCTCATCCCATTTGCCAGTGCTTTCATTTATTCCTTTTTTTAAGCTATATGTAAATCATTTTTCCCAAATTTTCATGACTTAGCACATCATTATCTTTACATCTACCTGTAAAATTCGATTAAATTTCTCGAAATATATACTTCTATATATGCGCAGTTTATTGATCCGTGCTTAAGTTTTGATGAGAACTGTATTTGATAACTTCATTGCAGGAATTATGTCTACTTAGTATATAGAGCTAATTTTGAAAGGAGATAGATATTTTCTAACTACGATGCAGAGATGGTAGAGCTCTGAAAATCTGCACCTAAGAGTGATTCACTCGTAGATCACAGAAAACTTGGCGAAATTCGAGATCTGACGAGGGTATTAATATCTGACGTATGGTCAAATAGAGATAATTTATAATGTAGATACCAGAAAAAGAGACAGAATAAAGTTTCTAAAGCATATAACTTATATTAGCATATAAGCATATAGCATTCGAAACATTCATTTTCTAATTCATTATGAAGGAAATGCATTAGGAATATAAACTTGCTGACTGGGAAAATCAGCATTGTCAATCTCTCTTTATCTTTCGTATTTCAAACTTCGCATTTCTCCCGTGAATGCTCTTGAGATATCGGATCTTGAGATATGTGATCTTTGATCCTTATGTCAAGCTCTTTAAACAGTTAACTAACATTGACCTCCATTTGACCTTAAAAGTTAAGATCTCAATCAATGTGATATGTTGCCTAATATCTAAAACATTAAATAGGAATAATTTGCAAAAAATGTCTATTACAAAGACTCCCCCTTGAGAATGCTAATAAGGGTACTGGAGTCCAAAACTTATTGTATTGCATTTTGTAAATTTGTGTAAACTGTGAAAACATAATTGTATTAAAATAGTTTAAAGACTACTTACAGCACAGAACGCAATGTGTTAGTCTTTTTAATACACTTAGTAACCAAAACCATATTTCATATGGTGTACCACAAGGTTAAGACCTGGGACCAACCTTGTTTTTGATATTCATAAATTATCTATGTAAATTAAAAATAAATAGCTATATTTAACACTTCTGCAGATGATACATCATTAACTTTATGTTCTAATTCTCTGGAAAATTTCCTTTATAATATGAACACTGATCTAAAATTTGTGATGAAATGGTTGGAATTAAATGGGTTACATTTAAAAAGAAAAAGACTAAGACATTCTATTTAACCTAAAAAAGAAATCATATAATCCAAATTTGATTAAATTAAAATTGCATAACTTTTCATGCAATTATTACTCAGCTTGTTTCTGTGAAGAAATTGAACAGGTTCAAAGTCTACTATACCTAGGCGTTTATATTGATAGCTCCCTAAGTTGGAAAATGCACATTGGAAAACTAACAAACAAACTTAGACAGATGTTAAATAAATTTTATTATTTAAAAAAATCCTCAGTAATAAAATGTTAATAATGTTATACAAATCTTGGGTCCAGTCTGCTATATAGTATGGTATTACAAGTTGGGGAGGAACATACATTTCATCATTAAGGAGTCTAATTTCAATGCAAAATAAATTTATATTTCAAATATTACCAAATAAATATAAAACTATTACCATCTTTTGTAAGTATACCATTTCAGGTGTATTTCCACTGAGACACTTATTTGTTTACAGAACATTAAATTACTTCTTTAAAAACAACAATGCCGTGCTACATTATACAAATTATTCTATTTCTCTTACTACTCGCAAAAAAAGAAATTATGCACAAACATTTTGATTATTTTGTCCCAAAAATTTTTAATTCTTTACCAATTATAATTCGAAATGAAACTAATTTTATGCATTTCAAATCTCTCACTGCTAATTATCTAATGCGCATTACAAATGCTGAGAGCCTGTTTTCGGTGTTAAAGTAAAAAAAATAATTCGTTTTTATAAATTCTCTATTGTTTTTGTATATTTTTTTTTTCTTTAGGTAAAGTTGAGTGTCAATATTGCCAAAATTATGCATTTAAAAAATTTGTAAGTTAACACACATGAGCTTAGATGTTCTTGGGTTAATAAGAGTATTACAAATATATGCTGTTTGTAACCTTATTATTATAATAAACTGATTTTTCAAGCGTTTCCCAATATCTGTTTTAAAAATCCTCTCAAACAAAGGAAAATAATGTTACACTTGCAATAGAATTCCACCTCGATTCCTCTCCTTTATATTTTTTAGAGCTGGGCCTGTACAGTATTTAGACGATTGTAAACACTGAGTGATGGATAACCACGGTAATTCTAACTGTGATGCACAAATGATAGAACTCAAAATTTGTGCCGAAACGTAATCCTAGTAAACAGATATCGGGAAAAACTCGAAATTTCACCTTCGAAGTTCAAACGGAGGTGACATAGAATTCAAACCTTGATCTTCAAATTCTATTGACGTAAAAATTGGTGCCAATTAGAAAACCAAACTATCGGCACCAATTTTCACGTCTGAAATTCGGGTCATTGATCTCAGAAGCGTTACGAAATTTGGGATCAGGCAAGTCCTTTGAGGCCAAAGGTCAAATTTCGATCTACTGGATCTAAATGTTGGTGCCTAGGATTATTTCGGGTCGTAGATTTCAGAACCGCTGTGAAAATTTGAATCCAGCGATCCTTCCAGGTCAAAGGTCAATTACCTATCTATAGCTACTAGAGAGTTAACAATTGGTGTCTAGTGGATGTCGTTTCCTTCATCTCAGAAACATTTCGAAATTCCGAATTTGGCAGGTCCATCGGGGTCAGAGGTCAACTTTCTATCTACCTGTGTTATAAAGGTTAGATTTGGTGCATAGGGCTATTTCGGATTGTAGATCCCAGAAACGTTATAAAATTTCAGATCTGGTGTTGCCTTCATAGTCCAATAGGGGTCGAGGTGATGATCGTGTAATCAAGAGTCTTAGTGTCGCCACTAAAATTTAAGAATTTTATGTTAACTGTTGTTATGCCTCCTCAGAGGATCTAATGAGGATGAGAAAGATAAGTTTTTACATAAAACTTCAGAGAATTTGAAAATGTACAAGAAAGGAGATATTACTCTTGTGCTAGATGACTTCAGTGCTAAAGTTGACACTGACTCAGATCTTTGGGGAGATGTGAGAGGTCTTTTTGGAATTGGTAGTTGCAATGACAATGGGGAACGTCTCCTAAGGGGTACGTAAACTTAATGGTTTGACAATAAATAATTACAAACACCGTGACATTTATAAATGCTCATGGGTTTCACCCAATATGCTATATAAGAATATGTTAATTAACAGTAAATGGGCTAGTTCTGTTAATAATACTAAGTCATATACGGGAACTGAAATTAGATCTGACCATTAACTTGTTAAAAAAAATATAGGAAGCGTTATATTAAGGTAAAAAGGTAAGTATCAAGTTTAAGAATTTAATTCTGCGAAGTTTATATCATTATTTGAGTTATTTTTTTCCAACATGGCTTTGAATTATCTAGAGTTCCCAAAGGTTTTGCATCACGTAACCATTTTGTTTTTTGAAAAAAGAATTTTTTCACTCCTCCCACCTTGCATTTATCATTACCCTTTTAACAATAATTTCAATTCATAATTAATTAAAAATAAATACAAAAAAACTCTTGCGACCTCTCCTCTGGAATGTCTTCACAGCTGCCTAGGAGGGCGCTTCATCCCGCATTTGGGAACCCTTGGGTTAGACATCTGAAATTTACTGATTTAGATTATACTGATGATGATAATGATTTGGCCTTTTTGGCAAATGATGGTGAGATGACCTCTTTCATTAGAATTGTTGGTGAGACGTAATATGTTAATTAGGTTTTATGAAAAACAGAGAGAGAACTAAAGTAGTAAAAATTGGTCAGGCAGGTTGTGGTTCAGTTGTTTTCAATTGTTGCACTTTCGAGCGAATATCACAGTTTAATTATCTTGAGAGCTATGTAACATATATTGGTGATGTGCGGCATGAGATTAACAATCGAATAGGGATTACAAACAAATAGGGATTACTCCGGAACTTTTAAGATTAACAACCGAATAGGGAGATAACAAACGAATATGGATTACTTCCAGGACTATAAGAATTTATGGAGGTGAATATGCACCTAAAAACTTAAAATAGTTTGGTTCTTTCTAGGGTGAAACGTGGACCTTCTTTAAACAACATAACAGAAAATTTTATGCTTTTGATTCTAGTGCTTACGTAATACCTTGCTCATTAGTTTGACTTTGTAAGTAATGATGAGATAAGGAAAAGGAGTCAGCAACCTCCTTTAAACAGCATATTGTGCACAGAGAGATTTCTTTGGTTTGGACATGTTTGCTCGTATGAATAATTATAGATTAGCGAAAAGAGTTATGACCAATGTGCCTAAAGTCGTCAGAAAAAGAGAATACGGTGGACAGACTAAGTCAAACAGGACTTTGTTAGAACTGGCCTACAAATTTAGCAGCTGGAACTCAGGAGAGACATATTTGGAGAACTAGAGTGCACAGTCTTGGAACTCGATACAGTTGTGGATTAATGTATCGGAAGCCCCAGGAGCAGAAAGTTTGGAGTGGCACCCAGTTATCCGGCAGGGGGCGGTACTCAATTTTAAAATTTTCGAATGAAAACAATGAATGCAGCTGGTAAAATAAAT
The DNA here is from genome assembly GCA_038380435.1 of Ryuthela nishihirai. Taxonomy (NCBI): domain Eukaryota; kingdom Metazoa; phylum Arthropoda; class Arachnida; order Araneae; family Heptathelidae; genus Ryuthela; species Ryuthela nishihirai. The sequence goes on from JAWZYU010000032.1 coordinate 43,670,194, forward strand.
TAAAATACAGAAATGCATAAATAGGAGGTTTAATATGCATTACATTAATTTGAATTGTGTTGAAAGATAAGCAAAAAATATATGTTCTTTGCAATATATCTATCAAAAAATCCCATTATATTTGTCTAAGTAAAAAAACGATATGTGTACATAAATAGCTTATATATTGATTGCGAAATATTTACTAAATAAAATGTAAAAAAAAATAGCTGTTTGATATTTTGAGGCCCCAATGAATATTAGCTCTAGGCGAGTGCATCATGAGCCTATTGCGTAATCAGCCAGTGCCTCCGTAGCCAGTAGCAGGATTTCCCATATATGTATATAACTGATAGTGAGAGTTAGGTTATTTTACCTCTGAGCGGTATTTGTTTTGCATACAATGGACAGGTCATAAGGACCCCGAGAAGATTGAGGTGAGGGGACCCATCGGAGAGCTGTTAGGAGACAGATGGTAGACTTCCATAAAAACCATCCAGCATGTTCTTTAACGTGCACAAGGTATGGCTCTCCTGCAGGGCCACGGCTTATAACGTTCCATCCGACGAACGGCGACCTTTCCAAGTCCATCGGTATTTCATACTGACCGTGGTCAGGGAGGGGAGTTTTGCGGAGATAAAACTCAACTTTGACCCAACTGGGATTCGACCTTGGGAACTGCAGATTACGAGCCTGACGCGCTACTGACTGAGCCACCCCGCCCCCAACTGATAATAAAGAATATAATCTTTGATATATATATATACCTGCAGAAATGGAAATACGAATCTCGTATTTTTGAATTCTGTGAAGTTTATGACGTTATTTGAGTTATTTTTGTAAGTGCGATGTAATTCTTATTATTATTTCGTAGAGAGGTTATGATGCAAAACATGTTACAGATGATTCAATATGTGAAGCTCCAATTTTTTGCATCCATTTCATGATAAAAATTTCGGAAATGGAATAATATTATTGCACACTAAATTTGTAGAAAACCACTATTATTTTATTTAAGTAATTAAGCTATCTGCTTTTAATGTGAAATATTCATCGCTCCGAAACTAATTAAGATTTGATTCACGGTCCATTTCTCAATTAAAAGAATTACCGTAATTTAAAGCTTGACAAAATTTTTACAATTTATTGGCAGCTACCGACTGAACCAACCTCAGCCCATAATTTGAAGTAATGTTTATTTCATGAAAAATAAATGTTGGAATTGATATATTAGCAAAAGCATGCATTCTACCTTTAAACTTTCTTTTTAATATTTTTATTCCTTACCCAATAACAGAAAAGCTGGCAGAATGCAGTCCGATGCTGTAGAAATCGGGAGTAGTCGTAGGCGGCGATTGGTAGTTGATTCTTTTGTTCCGAACTTTTTGATTTCCAAATAAAAAGAATTAGTTAATTTAATGGCTGTTTTATTCAATGGAACTGTAAACTAAAGTGAAACTAAAGAAGAAATGATGCACTAGAAACAGAAATTACTTGCGAAAATAGAATTCAAATGAAGGTAGTTAAAATCCAGAAGTACGATGATAAAAAATATTCAAGGATCTATGGTTGGCTCTTGACAGTTTCAATGTCGTTCTCTTACTTCAAAAATATTGTTTCTGGCTGTCAGTATTAAGATTTTTCACGAACTCCATCTTATAAATTTTTCTATTGCTTTGTTCTCGCCTACAATTAAAACGTTGAGGTGATAAAATGTGTTTTTCAGAAGCTGAACTTAAAAGAAACAAGAATCTTTTTTACGCGTCGACGATTTTTCGTGATTTCCACATTTGGTCATGTAACAATGTAACAAAGTATTGCAAAGCACAGGGGAAGTTCGCTGAAAAGGATTTTTATTTTGTTTTATTTTTTTGCTATCTAGGAAAAAAGTAGATTTCCGCTTGGAAGATTTTGGACTGCTCTTTGATTGTAAACAGCTGATTTTTTTCTCTCAAGGCCATTTTGGCTGCTGAGGCAGATCAATAACATCTGATCACATTAATTACTGGATACATAAAGTGATAATCCAAACAACAATTATAATAAAAATTCATGAACTACATTTCGTGATTTTTATTTTGCGTAATTTTATTTTATATTTTTTTGTGAAAATTACATTCGTATTTAATAAGTATTTCATTACTTGTTGTGGGAACATAAAGATTATAACAATAAACATGGCCTTCCGACTTCAATAAACTTTCATATTTTTTTACTATCTGAGACATGTAATGTATGATTACAGGTTCATTAAAAATTTATCCCGAATATAAGTAAACCTCTGAAATAATATTAAAGATAAAAGAACAATGTGTTGCTCTTCCATTGTAACCCTCTCGAGCTGCGTGAAAAGATGATGCTTCGACGTGAGAATAAACGTGACAGAAGTGACAGGAGTGACGACGTGACAGAAGTGACAACGTGACAGAAGTGACAACGTGACAGAAGTGAAGACGTGAGAATAAACGTGACAGAGTGTCATAGAACTTCCGTTCTCGTAATCAGAACAGTGAAACATTGTCAACAATTCCATTAGATCATTCTAATCTCATCTTCCTTTCATCACCCTCAAATTCGTGCATTCCCGAGCTAATGCTTTAGAACAAACAGAGCTTAGCTTTAGTAAAGTGGCATATAACGAAAGAATCTCAGAAAGTTCATAAAATCAAACATAGGGTGAATGTGTCAGGTAAACTTCAAAGCTCGTTGATGTACACATTTGTGGGAGACGGACTCGAACCCTAAAAACCACGCCCTGCCCAATTCGGTGTGATTTACATTATCAGCACATAACCTTTTAGAAGTACAGTCTATAAATGATTGATCAATGCATTTTGACGAAAAGAATTTCGTTTCAAAACGTTTAATATATTTTCAAATATATATAAATATTACATAAGTAATTTCGCTTCCCCCAATACATTCAAAATTGATACACCCTAGATATTTTGAAATTCAATTTTCTTACGGTTACCAGAATTTTGAAGTATTTTCAAATAAGGAATTGGGATGATATTCACGAACCTTGAAACCTTAAATTCCCAAAAGCAATATCGAGGAATCCAGTTATTCATTATGTAGCAGCAAATGTTTTCCGTTGAAAATCAATGAGTCCTTTATGTGGAAATTAAAAGTGGTTTAAACTCCAAATCGGTATTGTATGAAACAAACCAATAGCAAAACATTTGTGTCGGGTCCCCTACCTTTTCCCCCTATAAAAAAGAGGGAAGAAAGTTATGTGATGGTCGAAGTCGAGTTGTATTCCAAGTGTACAAGTTTGTAATTCAACTCTTTAGTCCAACACGGAGTGGCACAGAGGAAAACAGTATATGATATTTGGGATCCGACAGTCAAGTATTTGGGGAATTATGGAAGGTCCAAACCTGTGAAAAAAGAGAACAATTGTTCGACATTTATCAAGCTCACATACTTCTGTTGGGTTTGTCCCTTCCGATACTTGACAAGTTCTACTTCAACATGCTTTGTTTGAAAACAGGCGACTACTTGTTCCCCGCCAGAAAGAATTACGGCGCTGTCTTTATAGATTCTCATCGATAACATGTTCAACCTGATGTAGCAGACTAGTGAATTATTAAGCCATTTTAATTTAGAAATGTTACTATTACAGATGAAGGCCGACGCTCAGCTCACCAAATCGAACTACAGCTCCTGGAGCTAAACGAAGATGTTCTCCAAATTACGAGTCTTATTCAATTATCTGGTTTGGATAAAAAAAACTTTTAACGGAGCTCGAAGTTGTTAATTTACGAGACGAGCCAATCTACAACGAGCAGATCTTATTCACAAAACCTGGAACTGAAGCTCTCCGAACAAACCTTCCGTTTCGAGTAGTCTCAATTCATCTATTCTGAGGGTGTATCGCCCTCCGCCCCCCCCCCCCCTCTTCTCTCTCGGTTCAAAGACAATTTGAGTGTTTTGTTATAATATTATTGAGAATACACACCCTCCAGATTACTTAATTTTTCTTCTCTTCTATTCCCTTCCCTGCCACTGGAAAAGGGGCGGGGGTGGCTCAGTCGGTAGCGCACCAGGCTCGTAATCTGTAGTTCCCAGGTTCGAGTCCCAGCTGGGCGTTGAGATTTATCTCCGCAAAATTCCCCGCCCTGTCCACGGTCAGTAGGGGACACCGTTGGGCTTGGAAAGGCCGCCGTCCGTCGAATGGGACGTTAAGCCGTGGCCCGTGTGTGGGAGAGACATACCCTGTGCACGTTAAAGAACACGCTGGATGGCCTTGACGGGAGGCTACCATCTGTCTCCCAACAGCTGTTCCAGTGGGTCCCCTCCCCCAACCTTCTCTGAGCCTTCGGGGTCCTTGTGACCTGGCCATTTAGCCCATGGTGTGCAAAATAGTGCCGCTCAGAGGTAAAGCAACCCAACCCAAGCCACTGGAAAAAAGGTTTATATTCAGTAGTTCCATTCACAGAAATGATTACTTTTTTAATGAATGGTCGTACAAATGATTCAAACTGAAGTCAACTTTCTAAACTAGATAGGAAGTTCCACAATAGCTAAATATCATTGTAATAACTCACTAATAACTCTCTACTGATATCCTATCACTTTTAATTGCTGTCGTTGTTCGTTAATTACATAGTTCTGTATTTCTCTTGATTAATAATGCTAATAACGTTGGAACCAATGACCATACGTTTTATTTTTCAGTGCATATAGCTTTATATATATGTGTGTGAGTGAGTACATTATCTTGGAATTATTACGTAACATCGGGACATTCTGAAATATTCACATGTCAATGCACGAGAATTAATCCCGGATCTCAGTCTCGACAGCAAGATCTCTCCTCCCCGCCAAATCGCTGGGTAACCAGGTGTTAATTTGTGGCTGTCTGATCAATAAGGGATCAGATATTGCACTTACCGTCAGTAGTTTCATGAAAGTCCTGAGCTAGAACAAGCGCAAAGCAGCACAACGCGCCCAGCAGTGAGCCCCGTAGGGGCCCCATGATCGGGTTTAAGGAATTGTCACCACGTCATACACTGAGCGAAGGATGCACAGACGAAGTTCTCACGATCCACCGCAGCCACAACGCACATACAAACACGCTACCAAGAGCAACAACTTAGAGATTCTGACAGAGTGAAAGAGAGAACCAAGTCTTATGTACGGGTAGCGAATGTCGCCCACGCCAGCCGCCCAGATTGTAATGCGATCTAGCCAGCTGTGACCCGCAGAGTCGGCCAGTGGCCCGCCCAGTGAACTATCATTTCAAGATGGACGTCTGTCATCACCCGACCCACTGCAGGGATGCTTGAAGAAGAGAAGGAAGGAGGAACTGGAGCAACGCTCATCTCACTCATCTTCCTCACAGGGTCGTTAACATAGTGGTTCGAGATGTTATCAGAAATTGATTCAATGTTAACGATTATTGTTAACCTTTTGTAATGAAAGATAAACCCTAATGCCATTTTATTAGCATATGGTATTGAAAAAAGTTTGCGACACTCTGATAGTGAATACTGTATGCATCAGGTGGAGCAATCAGTCACTGAATTCGTGTTCATTCCGATGAAGGTGGGACGCCAATTTAACTACTCAATAAGAATTGTCGTCGTCCTTAGCTTCCTTTGAAGTGGATACGAAATCAGTGCTTGATTGTTCCACGGTGGGGCTGGGATTTCCCATAAGGCACTTTGCGTTCGAAGAACTCTCTGCTGCCAATCGAAAGTGAAGTTTTAAAGGATATGGATTATCAGGATACTCCTTATTATTAAAGTTTTCGGACATTTCCATGTGTATATGAATGGAAAACTATACTTTTCCATAAACTTAAAAGTAAACTATTTACAGAAAAGTCCACAGGCGATGAATTATAGATCTAAATAAAATTTAACCAAATCTTAATTCTAAGCAAATTCGATTAACCTTTAGTTTTACTGAAAGAGCATTACACAAATTTCTAAAATTGAAAATAGTTTTAAAAAACCTTTGAAGTAAATTCTTACGACTAGCAACACTTTGTTAAATATTTCAGCCTCCACAACTCTTCAAATGCAACAAAAATTTTGCTCATTAAACAGACTTGGGAAATTTTTCAGGATTTTTAATTTTTTTCCTCTGATATTTTGCTATAAAGGGCTTATTTGAAAAATGGTGCTCTTTGAATATATAGATTTTTCTTCAGACATTGTGACAATGTCCCAATTTTTTGTTAATTAAATTAAAAAAATAAATACCCCCTCAAGCAGCTGCTTGCCACAGAGGTCTGACAGGAGCCTATCAGTTTATATGCCAGAGTAGAAGGTCTGAGATGATGGCAGGACCTCAGCAGAAAAACGACACATATATCTTTGCCTTACCCGGGGCTCTAACCCAGGTCCCTTAGATCAGTAGCCAAGGGTGCTAACCAGTCGGTCACGGGACGGCGACCAGAAAAAGAAAGGTAAGAAGAAAAATGTTTAAATAAAAGTGAATATTTTTTTTACTGCATACTGAATATCATAAATGATATGCCACGTATAATATTAATTTATTATATCCATTTTTGCAATATTTGTCAATAACTTTGTAATGCTTATCATTAAAATTGCGACATCTATCTATATCCATCGCATCAATTTCTTTTTTCAAGTATAGAATTAATAATATTTTGCGAAATGAAAAAAAAAGTCATATATAATAACTAATTGAAAATTTAATATCAGATTTTGATTGCGGAATTAAAAATAAAATTTGCAATCTGAAACATTTATTACAATTATTAGATGAATTTAGGAAGAAATTAGGAAGGGATTTATTACAATTATTAGATGAAAATTCATGAAATTTCTAGTAAGATTATTTAATTTATCTATTGAACAAGGGATATTACCAAATATATTAAAACAAACAATAATTATTCCTATTTTCAAAGAAGGAAATGAATCCGACTTTGGGAAATTATAGGCCAATTGTTTTACTTTCATTACTGCCTAAAATATTTGAAAAAATTTTAAAAATATTATATGAATATTTAGAAAAGAAATCTTTTTTAATGAAATCAGTTTGGTTTTAGAAAGAAACTAGGTACTGATGATGTATATTGAATGTAACAAATAAAATATATACATCTATAAAAATAGTCATTATGCATTGACAATGTTTCTAGATATAAAGAAAGCTTTTGACATTGTAGATCATAGAAAACTAATTACAGGCTGCTGGAGTTAGAGGATTACCATTAAAATGGTTTATTAGTTATTTAACTAACAGAGTACAGTGCATTAAAATAGGAGATGTATATAGCAATTGAAGACAAATTAATATAGTGTACCCCAAGGATCGGTTTTAGAACCTTTACTGTTTATAATATACATGATCGATATAAATTTTATTTGATTAAAAAGCAAATTAACATTATTTGCAGATGACACCTGCTTAACATATACTAGTAAGAACTATCCTGAAATGTTTTCAGATTACACATTAATAAATAGGTTTCCGATTAACCTATGGAATAAAATCATGGGGAGGTGTTATAATAATAACTTTAAACAATTATTCATTATTCAGAAACGAATTATTCGTTTAATGACTAATAGTTCATATATTTAACATACATTACTATTATTTCGACATATGCAAATTTTACCATTAAGACACGATTACATTTTCGAAATTGTCAAATACTTTTATTTTAGAAATGAAAAAATTCCTACTTCCACAAATCAGTATGAATTAAAGTCAAATGACAGTTTTAATTACAGAATACGAAAATTGCATAAAGAAATATTAGACGTTATTATTTATATTTAGCTCCGAAAATTCTCTCATCTATCCCGAATGAGATCAAAACGATTAGAAATTATCATTTATTGTGCAAAAAAATTAAAATTATATATTCTAAATCTTGGTGACATAGATACCGTTTTTGCATTAGTAAGTTTAGTTTATTGGTTTCAATTGATCTAAATTCTTTCTCTGCATGTTCTTCTTATTTTTTTCTAAATATAATTGTATTTCATGTATTTAATTTCCAATATATTGTCTACATTTGTAAATATATAAATTTCCAATACTGAAGACTCACGCACGAGAACTTGTGAGCTTTTCACTATATTTATGTATCAAATATGTATAATTTACATATGTATTTATATATAGATATATACGTTGAAACAAGTAAATAAATGAAATAAATAAAAATTATGCGGTAAAAAATTATAAGTGCGCACTACCACTTCTTCTGCCTTAGGACGCGTTATGTAAATCCGATCCTGTCCACCTGCATGTTTTAATTTTTTTTTCACTTTCTAGGGAGCACATCTGAAAATAAAATAGGTATCTTTTAAGTTTTTAGGTGCATTTTTCTTTTACTTCTTTAAGTTGCTTTTTCCTCAGTTTTCTCTCTTTAGCATCCACCGTCATGTTCGAATTCCACATTTTTGTTACCTTTTTTTTCCATTTCTTTTATGTCCTGGTGGAATCTTTCTTCCTGCTATTCACAAATACTTCCTAAATTCATCGAGCTCCATAAGGAGCCACTTCAGCTATGGGATCTGATCTTAACTAGTATCGCTTCATTTTAACTGGTTCTGCGACATTTGACAACGGTTAACAACTGTTAAGGAAACGTCAGAACTTCTCATTTGAACTTGAGAAATACTGGAAAATTGATGATTAACATCTAAAAAAATCGTTAAAGTAATTAAAAAAAATTAGCGCTTTAAGTTGAAGAGTTGTGTTGTTTTACCTCTGAGCGGCACTTTTTTGCACACCATAGACTAAATGGTCACGTTTCAAGGACCTCGAAGGCTCAGAGAGGATTGGGAGAAGAGACCCACTGGAACAGCTGTTGGGAGACAGATGGTAGCCACCTGTCAAGGCCATCCAGTGTGTTCTTTAACGTGCACAGGGTATGTCTCTATGACACACAGGCCACGTCCATGGGCTTATTGTCCCATACGATGGACGGCGGCCTATTCCAAGCCCATCGGTGTCCCCTATTGACTGTGGGCAGGGCGGGGAGTTTTATGCAGATAAATCTCACCACTGACCCAGCTGGGACTCGAACCTGGGAACTGTAGATTACGAGCCTGGCGCGCTACCGACTAAGCCACCACCGCCCCAAAGTTGAAGAGTGAAATATACAAAAAGTTAACGAGTTAGATTAAAAGTTAACGAAAATATTAACTTTTAACTTAAAGTTTAACATATTAACGGACGTTAACCGAAGTATGGTTAGAGTTTCATATCAGTTCTCCGAAGTTCTGGGGGAAAGTGCTCCTTTAGGGGTTTGGTACATTTCATGGATATTTCCTTGTGAAGAGCATTGCTGCGAAGTTCCTTTGTATAATCTTTTGTCTCCTTTGAAGGAAATCTGCTAAATTTGCGTGAGTGAATCTGAAGTTCATTTTTGGAATATTGCAAATGTTGTGCAATGCAAAATTTTTGTGCAGTAATAAGAAAGCTATGGGTAAATGTATGATAATTTTCCGGACGAAATGTGATAATTCTCTCTGCAATAAGATAATTTCAAACAAAATATACGATCACTGCCTTCCGAAAATCTGGCAACTACCCCCACGGGATATCATACCTAAGAGTTCACTTAGTGCTGCTATTATTTCCTCTTGTTAAGTTCTATTACCTAAATCAAACCTACCTATACAAAATTATTGCAAAAGGACAACACATATACCAATCTTTCTAATTTTCATATTAAAATATCTACAGAAAGGATATCGAATATTTTCCAAATATTGAAAACTAGTACAACCACTTCATTTCTATTATTAATATTATTAGGAATAAAAGTGATAACTTATGCTACTCCATCGTCTGCGGATAAATTTTTACTAAATCCATTCTCTTTAGCTTAGAATTGGGTCTGACTAGCGGCCCTCACAAGGATTTTTGTGGCCCCTCGAACAAAATCAAGTTTTTACTTGAAATTTTAAATAAATATCTGTAATTAACCTTATAATTTTTTGTCAACTTAATATTACTTTACTTGATATGCAATCTTTAACTTACTCATTCTATAAAGTTTACAAAACCTTAAGCCGATCGGCAAACTTCTGAAAACTTTTAAGAGCGGTGCGGCGTCATCAAACAAATGTTTCTATGAAGCTGTAGTAATAAGAAGCATCTAACAACAGCACGAATCGCTCTCACTGCGCATGCGTATGGCGAAGAATTTTTCCAGATAAAACTAATCGCTAAAGAAAAGATCATTTTGATCTCCGCTGTACTTAGCAACAACATGAGCTCTCAAGTTTAATGAAATTTCAGCTAAAACAATTGCATTCGATGAGATGCGTGTGCACTCGAACAGTTGTAAGCACATGGTGGTGCACAATATATCGTTGGTTATTTCCTATTCTGTGAAGTAGTTATTTTTAGACCTTTCTGTTGTTTCTTCGTGCGATAATTAACTGAATTTCATATTTATTCGTAAATCAAATTAATAGTTAAATATGAGTGCAACTAATAAAAGAACGATTGATAATGAAAATCGCGAATTTCAAGAACAGTGGGAGATTGAATATTTATTTATTCTTAACCAGGAAAAGCCACAGTGTTTGGAATGTTTACAAACTAGAAAAAAAGTATTCTTCGTGCACAGGAGACATGAGAATAGCGCTCGTAAAAAAATGAAAAAACAACGGAATTATCAAATTATTTTTTTAATAATATATCAAAATATCAAGAAGCGTTAGTAGCTGCATCATTTGAGGTTTGTTTAGAAGTAGCAAAAGCAAAAAAGTCATTTTCGGATGGATAATTAATTAAAAAATGTGCCATAAAAATGACTCAAGCTTTCGGCGACAAAGAAATAGAAAAAAAAAGTTCAAACTGTTTCATTTCCTCAGCAGACCCTAAGTCGACATGTGGGAGAGATCAGTATGCATGTCACTAAAGAATTAAAGAAAATAATCAATAATTGCTGCTCTTTTTCTGTGGCTTTAGACGAAAGTAGAGACATCTCCGATACAAGCCAAATGCTTATTTTTATAAAGACTGTAAATGAAAACGATAATTATTCAGAAGAACTTTTAAAATTAGGATCATTACACGGAACAACAAAAGGTGAAGACATTTATAAGGAATTAAAATGTGCAGTAGCGGAATATGGCGGATTTGATAAGTGCACCGCTATGGTAACTGACGGTGCCAGTGCTATAAGTGACAAAAATATTGGGCTCGCAGGACTGTTACAAAAAGAAGGAATTAATTATCTAATGTTACGCTGTATTGTGTACCAGGAGACATTGTGTGGCATTTCGCTGAGACTAAACGATGTAATGGAAAAGGTTGTCAAAATTACCAATTTAATTCGTGGCGGAAATCGTTCTCTTACACAGTGAAAATTTAAAGCTTTTTTGGACGAACTGCATTTTGAGTATGGCGATATGCTTTTACATAGCAATATTCGCTGGTTAAGTGCCGGAAAATGCCTCAAGCAATTTTTTACACTTCGAAAAGAAATTCATCTTTTTCTCATAGAAATAGGTACCGATGAAGATTTAATAGCAAGTTTTGTTGATAAAATTTTCTATGTTCACTTGCTTTCCTAACAGACATTACAGATTTTTTAAATGTCTTGTATAAATCCTTACAAGGAAAAGATCAAAACGTGTGCTGTCTTTATAATAATTTTACTAGGTTTAGAAACAAACTACAATTGTTGAAGTCAAATTTGCAGGAAAACAATTTAATTCATTTTGAAATTTTAAAGAGTCCTACGAAGAAATGAAGCAACTTAGTAAAACAGTTAATTTTGAAGAATTTGTTCCTAAATTAGATACCGAATTGAAGATTTTAATAGAAGATTTTCTCAATTTGATGACCTTAATCAAAGTTTAAATTTATTCAGTAATCCATTAAATATTGATATTAGCACCGTAGATCCTAAATATCAAATGGAATTATGTGATCTTCAGGCCGACCCAATTATTGCATCTAATAGAGAAACTGGAAGAGAATTGTTCAAACTTTTACCTAAAGAAAAATATCCAAAAATGAAAGATTTTGGACTCCAAATAATTTCAATGTTCGGAAGTACACATATCTGCGAGCGCGCATTTTCTGATATGAAATATATAAAATCAAGATACAGAAACTGCTTGAAAGACTCTACACTTGAACATATACTTCGGCTCGCAACAACAAATATCGATATGAACATAAAAGAAATTATTGCCCAACAACTACGGCCACAATGCTCCCATAAAATATATTAAACATTTGATAAGGTTTAGAAAATTTGTATTGGTTTATTATTACTTATTATTTTTCGTATAAATAAAATAATTTTTTGAGGTTTATTATTATTATTATTCGTAATAAATAAAATAATTTTTTGAGGTGACATGAACTGACTTTTCAATTACCTGTCCTATCCTATACTTTTTCTTTGGTCCGGGAAATATTGGCAAAAGTAAAAATGGTCCGCGGTATTAGAGAAGTTGGACAGCACTGCCTTAGATTATATTTCTTTAAGTAGTTAGTTGTCCTATATTTAATTTAGCATGATATTGTTATGATTACAACAATGCATTGTGATTGATATTGTGTAAAATTACATAGTTGCTAAGAAACTACGTAGCGAATTTTTTTATAAAATTCCAACATTTTAGCCATAACTTTGACATTAACGTAATGAGAAATTTGGGGTAAGTTATCATGTATGCAAATTAGTTGAAAAAATGCGAAAAATGATAATTTGGACTTCCAGTAACATATTGTGAAATAATTATATTAAAACGAAATGTGTTATTGATTGATACGATTTGTGATATTGTATCACAAATATCACAAAGAGATATCTTCATTCGTCTAAAACGATACTGTAAGTGAGTCAACTCCTTCAATATCAAAGTACAGATTTGTCTGAATCCCATTGTGATTTCTATCACAATTGTGCCGCTACGACACTGGGCCTTTTGACAGTTCATTACTATATGTAACACATGATCTTGAGCAAAAGGTCTCAATAGAGTATTGGTTTTCGAAGTCATTTAAAACGAATCACAACATGGTTTTAACGGAGAGAGGCGCATTTGAGACTTCACACAGCAGAGTGCCGCGTAGCATTTATCGAGAGACATCGCGAATGCATTGTGTTCAGCGATAGGTCTCAATAAAGTATTGATTACAGCAGTCATTGAAGAGACATTTCTTACCTTAATCAGAATTTAGCTTTATCGGAAGGGCAAAATTGTAACTTCACACTAGAGAATTCAGGGAAGCAGTCTACATATAATGTATTGCCTTAAGCGACTGATCTCAATAAACTGTTGATAACCGAAGTCACTGAAGAGGCACTTTCTTAAATTATTCAAAGTATAACTTTATCGCAGAGGCACAATTATTCCACAAGAGTATGAGTATATATATATGCTAGCAGTCTCTGAGAGTAAGACTATATGTAGAGCAGTCTCTTGAGCGAGAGGTCTCAATAAATTATTCCTTACCGAAATAATTGAAGAGCCATTTTGTTACCGCAATCAGAGTAGAGCTTTTTCGGAGGAGCATAATCGTGACTTCACACAAGAGAGTGCCTTGAAGCAGTTTAACTCACTGTCTTGAGTGAGATGTTCCAATAAAATGTTGATTATCGAAGTCAGTGAAGAGGCACTTTCTTGCCATAATCAATAATATTTTACTAGATTTTTGGAAGGGGCACAACTGTGACTTCACACGAGAAAATTCTAGGAAGTAGTCTACATGTAACGCATTTTCTTGAGCGAGAGCTCTGAATAAAGACAATATAAGATCTCATATTCACATATTCACAATGCAACAAAATACTCTATATACAATAGAAATTGCTAAACTGTGATATTAAACATTCTTCAGAGTGAACAGCAAAACAAAATCACATATTATATGTATACCCAATATATCACAGAAAACCTTGAATCAGGATAAAACAATGTAAACTGTCATAATTGTCATTAGTATGCAGCAATTTCTCATTTTACCATTTACGATGATAGTGAAAATAAGTATGAGCCTCCATTAGAGAGAAACACTCGTGTTTGGAGAATTCAGTAAAGAAATAAGTTAATTTGGCAGCAAATATAAATATATCATAAATATCAAAAGAAATTGTAAGTATACAACAGAATAATTTACCGTTTAAGGGGGGAAAATCCTCTTGTACATTATCCCCCCCGGAGTGGGACCTCCTTGACGAGGGGGGGGGGGGGGGCTTACGGTGCCTCTGAGAAGTTGGGCTCGAATCGCTGGCACTCTGGAGTTCTTGAAGTCTGGTGGCCCCCGGTGGAGGGGGCTTGTTGAGGGCTGGCGGACTACCTGGTCCGGCTGGTCCAGTCAGCTTATTGACTTGTCCCCAGCGAAGCTGGGGGTCGCAGCCGAGATTGAGGGGCCGTTCTAAGGGCCTCGGATAGGGCTTGGAGATCCTTGTCTTCTGCAGGCCCATCGGGGAGTACTGCGGATTGAGTTGTGCACCTCTTCGTACACTGGTCCGTGGGCTCTCTGATGCGGTCTCTGTGATATTGAGGTGGACGGATGTTCACTGGGGGGGGGGGCTTCGGCCCTTTTCACAATCGAGAGGTAGAAGTTGGAGGCACGCGGCCTACGTTGGCCACCATGGCCAGCGGGCTTATCGATGGAACAGCCAAACTAAGAGTCCCGCAGAATGAGATTTGGACTCTAAAGCTTTTGCAGTGGAGGAACTTGGGTTCCTCTGCGAAGTGGGGTCCGTGTTGCTGCGGTCTTGTAAGCCCCGGTAAGCTGACGGCTTTGTCGAGGTCGTTGGAGGATCGCGGACTGGAATTGGCGGTCTCTGGTCCAGCGTTCCCCGACGCGGCCTCGGCAAGGTCTAGTCGATGGAGAGGACGAAGTTGGAGGTCATGCCGAAAGGGTATGGGGGACCGGATTAGGTGTGGCTTATCGACGGAAGTACCTAGGAGCCTCTGTTGCAGAGGACTCAAAAAGTTAGGACTTCTGTTTATTTTTTTTTGGCTCAAAATTCAAAAGGCAAGATCTTTTATTTTATATGTTGGCAAGTTTCTGGACAAAATTCAGTGAGTGTTGGGCATTTCCTAGGCACCTCACAAAATTTCAAAAGATCCCACTCTCACTGCACCTCAATGATTATATCTTCAAGCAGGCTATTAAGTCCCAAGCAGTGCATCTCTCTTCACAAAGGTCTTCTCCCGCTGTAGGTAGGTACAATGTAAGGCAAGTTTAAATTGATAGGTACCTTTTTAGTCGATGGTGGTTTCAGTGACTTCTCCCATTAGGTGATATGCAGTCTTCGTACTGCGGTGCACCGGGGTTGTCACGATTACTTCATTGTACATTATCAGTAGATTTATTTTGTAAATATAAGAATAATAAAAACAAAAAAAATCCCGTTTAACTGTCCTAAAACATGTACATTCTCCAGATTAAGCAGCCACTTCCTGCTTTTTCCAATGAATTCTCTTTCGTTATTAATTGTTTTGAGATATATTGGAAAAGTATTGAAAATTTTACTAGATAAGTAAATAAAGGTCTGTAAATGGTAGGTAGGTAGTCACTGGAAGAAGAGCTATGCACTAATCCCCTGTGATGATCTATAGAACCAGCCAGGCCTAGCACCTAATGTCCGACCCCGCCTTCTCGTGGTGCAGACCGTTAGTACCTTTCAAAAGAGATACTCTCTTCTGGAAGTGAACGGAAGGGGAGGGCTGCCAGATTAGTGTGGCCTACTGATCTGGACAACTATGGCTGCTTATATTTTTTTTTCTACTCTGCTGAGGAGTGGTCAACCTGAATTTGCTGCACTGGTGGGCTTCTGTGGAGGGAAAATCTTCCGCTGTGTTTTCTGTTTGTTTGTGGGTTGACAGCCCCAAGTGAATAGATTCACAGGATATGTTTATCAGCTGGTGGATAATCCTGAGCAGAGGTCATCGCAGGCACCTGAACTCTTTGCTTCTATTGGCATCGACAAATTCTACATTGGAGGAAGTCTTCCAGTGTAGATGGATTCAGCCTTTAGTGGTGGGGAACGGGTCTTTGCCCAATGTCTGTGATAGGGGGCTGTTTGATATTGACGGCATTCCATCTCTCAATAAACATTGTTTCTTTAAACATCCCACTAACCATTTTCTCTCCATAGGTAGTTGGAATGTGAGGACTCTGCACAGAGCTTTTTCTCTTGATGTGCTTATACAAGAATTCCACCGTTAAAATTTAGATATTCTCGGCTTGCAGATGGACAGATAAAGGTCAGATTCTTAAAAATAATCTTAAATATCTCTTTTCAGGGAGGGATGATAATAAGCATCACCAAGGCGTGGGTTTGCTTCTCAGCAGACACGCTAGTGATGCTCTTCTAGGAATATGAGTGCATTAACGAAAGGTTTCTTACAGCAAAATTTCAGACAAGCGTTAAAGACTTGAATGTTATCTGCTGTTATGCCCCCACTGAGGATGCCGATGAGGATGAGAAGGTTTGGTTTTATGGACAACTTCAGGATATTTTGAATTCTGTCAAGAAAGGAGGTATTACCCTTGTTCTAGGTCACTTCAATGCCAAAGTTGGTATTCACTCTGACCTTTGGGGAGGAGTAATAGGTCCTTTTGGTATTGGTAGCTGCAATGGCAATGGGCAACGTCTCCTACAGGTAAGTAAACTCAATGGTTTCAGAATAACTAACACTTATTACAAACACCGCGACATACATAAGTACACATGGGTTTCACCTGATGGGCTGCATAAGAATATTATTGATTATATATTAATTAACAGCAAATGGGCTAGTTCTGTTAGGAATATCAGGTCATATAGGGGAGCTGAAATTGGATCTGACCATTATCTTGTTAAACGTGTCTTGCAACTTAAACCTAAAAAGTGTTGTGCTAGGGTTAAAAAATTTACTTTTATTACTGAAGCTCTGAAAGATCCAGTTATAGCAAAAACTTACCATGAGAGGTTACTTAGTCATTATGACAGTCATGGTATGCTTACTACTGAAGTTGAGGAAGAATGGGATCATTTTAAACAGGCTTTTTTGGACACTAACAGTACTCTTTTAGGAAACAAGGAGCAGAAGAGACAGAATTATCTGAGTGATAAGGCACTTGAGCTTATTTCGGAAAGAAAGAACTGCAGGAATGTCCTTAATCAATACCCTACTAGTCCTAATAGAAAGCATTACAGAGAACGTAATAAACGTGCAAAAAATCAGTTAGCTGCTGATAAGAATCTTTGGCTTCATGGTTTGGCTGACAAAGCCGAGGAAGCAGTTAGACAGCACAACAGCAGAGAGCTGTACCAGATAGTTAATGTTTTGTGTGATAGAAAACGGACAGGTATACAGGGATTGAAGGATGAACAAGGTAAGGTTATAGAAGGTGAGGATTCTGTCATGGCTAGGTGGGCTGAGCAATGTGGTTAGTTCTACTCCAATTGTTTGTAATGATGATAGATGCATTGATGGCTTTAATGTTGGCCCTATAACACAATCTGAAGTTATTTTCGCTATTTCTAAACTTAAACTTCACAAATCCCCAGGGGTAGATCAAATTACTATGGAAATGCTTAGAGCTGAGAATGTTTCGGTTACCATTTGGATGACTGAAATTTTGAATATCTTTTTTGATAAGGATTTTACCAGGGCTATTATTATCCAGATTTTTAAATAAGGTGATCGCAGTTCTTGTGATAACTAAAAGGGTATCAGCCTACTCTCTGTTCCTGGGCTAGGTTCTTTGCATGATTGTGCTTAATAGAATTAAGAATCTGGTTGACAGTCAATTGCGTGATGAGCAATGTGGATTCAGAAGTGGTAGGGGATGTGTGGATCAGATATTTTCACTTAGGCAGATTCTTGAGAAATGTTTAGAGTTTCAGAAACCTTTGGTTGCTAGCTTTGTTGATTTCAAAAAGGCTTTCGACTCTGTTGATCGTCATAATTTGTGGTTGATTGTGAGATTATATGGTATACCAAACAAGTTAGTTAACATAATGAAGGTTCTCTATAATAACACCGAGTTGTGAGTGAGAGTTGGTAAGGTTTGTAGCAACTAGTTTAGCATTACTTCTTTTGTTCGACAAGGGTGCATTTTGTCTCCTTTTCTCTTTAGTTTGATTATTGATTATGTTATGCGAAATTCACTCCAAGGGAAAGATTTTAGCCTTAAATGGACTGGAAATACGAAAATTTCTGATTTAGATTATGCTGATGATTTAGCCCTTTTGGCAAATGATGTTGATGAGATGAACTCTTTCATTAGGGCTGTTGATGAAACTGGTAGTTGAGTAGGTTTGGTCATAAACAGAGAGAAAACTAAAGTGATGAAAATTTGTCAGGCAGGCTGTGATTCAGTTAATCTCAATGGTTGCAGTCTTGAGCAGGTGTCACAGTTTAATTATCTTGGGAGCTATATAACAGATACTGGTGATGTGCGGCATGAGATTAACAGAAGAATAGGAATTGCTGCTTGGACTTTTAAGGATCTATGGAGATTGTGGAGAAATAGGCGTATACATCTAAAGACTAAAATTAGACTGTATAATAGTTTGGTTCTTTCTAGGGTTAGTTATGGTAGTGAAACTTGGACGCTGTGTAAACAAGATAACAGGAAACTAGATGCTTTTGATTCCAGATGCTTACGCAGTATCTTGGGCATTAGGTGGTTCAACTTTGTAACTAATGATGAGGTTATGCAAAGGAGTTTGCAACCTCCTTTAAGCAGCATATTGTGCAAAGAGAGACTTCGTAGGTTTGGACATGTTGCCCGTATGAATAATTATAGATTGGCGAATAGGGTTATGAACAGTGTGCCTGGAGGCCTCAGAAGGAGGGGGAGACCTAGGATGCCGTGGGCAGACGATGTCAAACAGGGCCTTGTTAGAATTGGTGTGCAGTGGCCAGATGCAGCAGTTGTAGCTCACGACAGACTTGCTTGGGGAACTAAATTATACGGTCTGGTTGTACTTCCGTAGCCCATGGCTGCTTGAGGATAATGATGATGAAGTAAATAAAATATCTCTGCACAAGTGTTTTATGCGCTAGGGCATCAACGAATGCTATACAATGTGAAAAATGCGTTAACTTTGGAAATATTCGAAAATAAAATTAATTCAAATGGGTTTTAATATATTTTAAGTATTGTTTATTGATGTGGCATGTGACATGAGGCCTTATACATGTCATTACGCCAAACAGTATCTGGCTACTACTCACAATTTACCTATGCGCTGATTCAAACGCAGATTTACATTCGCTCTAATATACTGAAAAGGGAATTCTTCTAGGTCACTTTGCCATTAGGGTTGAAAAGATCCTTGAGGAAGATAAAATTCATGGAGCTGCTACCCCGTCGAAGACGGACAGTACTTCCCATAAGTAAGGGATTAAGAAACGTTATGTTTCTCTGTTTCCACATCGAAGGACCCATTTCCCTGATCAGTACATAAGTTGCCTGTGACTTTTTAACTGTGCTTTCGTCACTTCACACTTTATCGCTGCCAGGCGGCTCTTCAACAGCACTTCCTGTTCGCTCCCGTCTCAGTGCCATTTCTTTGGATTAAGTGAAATTAGTAGGAATTAGTAGGAAATTAGTAGGAATAGATTAAAGAGGTTTTTAATAGAAGGATAGTTTTAACACGGATCGAATTTTCCCATTATTTAAGAAGAGCATTTCTGGACTTCGGATATTTCACTCCGAGTGGCGCCTTAGTTCAGTTTGTAAAGACATTATTTTTTGTCTGATGTCACTTATATCCAATGTGTGCTCTATGTGTGAACATCGATTTTTTTTCTCACGTATCTATAAGTGTAAAATTCTTTTACTGAGGTGCGATCACAACACATATGTCAGAGCAAACAACTTCATCCCTTAGCAGCGCGAACCATCGAGAAGTCACTAAGGTTGTTTAAAGGCATTTTGGGACAACTATGAAAATTAAGCGCAAAATTCACCGACCTGTGACGTTGTTGGCCCGCTGTAGTTCCGACATGTGGATGCTGAAATCCTTCGCTGATCCAACCTTTCGCGATAATAGGATAAGAAGAAAAATTTCATCAACCTGCGAGCGTTAATCAAGTACATACCTTTTACTTGTAAGGCAAAACAGTGTCGTTATTCCTCTTACAGTGTCGCTTTTATGCACAAGGGTGAATTCCTCACTTTCGTTTTCAGCGGTGTGACTGAGCAGGAACAGTAATAAGAATCAAAAGCTTATTACTTCAAGTTTGGAGTTTTAAAATTAATTGTGAAATTTTAGTGAGGCCCGTTTTTTCTGTTACCGATATCGTATCGAAGAAGCTTTCTGATCTAGCCTGTTCCACAGATATATACTGATACAATCGATACTCCTTGAATACAGAAGCAAAGTATTTGCTAAATTTTGACTATCAGTCCAGTTACAAATAAAATTTCTACGGATTAGCTCAGGTAAGTTCAGAGGTTTATCAGTTTATCGATCTAGTGAGGCAAACGATTTATTAAGTGCATTATAATTTTATAGTTGATTTGAATCCTAAATAGTTTAATACATGAGTGTATTTTACAGTATTTGTAAAAAATAATATCCCTTCCTCTCCTTCATTAACATGCGATTAAGTTAATGTTGTGCTTGGATGTAGAATTAAAGATAGATAATTAAAGTGTTTGAGACGCAATGCAAGAGTACCGGCAACGTATGAATTGTTTTCGACTTTTAGCATTTGACAACTTATTTTTTACACGAAGAGGCGATTTTATAAAACTCAACCGTGTACAAAATCACTTTACAGAATTACATTGCACGACATTGAAATTGCCCACCCAGATGGAGTGAGAGGATAGGGGTGAAATGTAGCACACACATAGCAATACATATTGGCATATCATGATTTAATTTGCATCCACTTACAGCGGTTAGAAGATGAGATAATGCAGCACAATGTGACTGCCTCAGTAGGTGGTTGCACCACCGTGAACGGCAATACAGGCAGCAATATGGTGTGGAAGGGAGTCATACAGTCGACGGATATGGTTCTGAGGAATTGCACACCAAACAATGTTTGCCTTGCTCCCATAATTCTCTGATGCTCCACCGGTGAGAGAATTGCACATGTCGTCCAATGTAGTCCCATAGATTTTCTATTGAAGATAAATCTGGAGATCATGTTGGCCATGGCAATACTTGAACATGTTGCAAACATTGTCTGGAGACCCTAGCAGTGTATACAATGGCGTTGCCATGCTGAAAAATGGGCTCTGCATGCCTCCCAGGAACAGTTACAAAACAGGCTGCAGAACAACGCTAACTCATCGCACAGCTGTTAATGTTCACGTGATGCAGACAAGAGGTGACCTGCTGTCATATCCAATAACACCCCATACAATTATGACTGGCTGACAGGCGATGTGCTGTCGTGAACAAAAGCTGGATCTATACTCTCGCCAGGTTGTCACCATACACTGTCCCATCGATCTTCAGCACCCAGACAGAAACAGGATTCATCACTAAACACAGCAGTGTTCCATTCATGACTCCAGCTCACACGATTTTGACTCCAAGCCAGACGAGTGATGCGATGGTTTGCAATCAATGGCAGTCGATGTAACGGTTGCCTAGAGCGCAGGTATGCCTCATGCAACCTTTCACGCTGTGCTGATGTCTGTCGGATGGCACCACTCTCTCTGTGATGCATGCTAGAATCTTTATTTCACCACTGTTGCCAACAGCGTGTACCAGGGGCCCATCCCGATGAACATGGGCAGCGACACGACGTATAGTCCATCCAGCTTCACATAGGCCTATAATTCTTCCTCTCTCAAAAGCATTCAAATGGCAATAAACCTGCCGACAGCGTGTACCATGCATTTTCAGCCTTCGCTGAACAATTTCTAAACAGAACCACTTAATCTCAACCGTTCGCACGACTTCCACCTGCATAAACACAATACCATCCCTATTCCTTCTTGTACCTTTTATCTCTTGCGTTGCACACGTCTTTGGCTCCAGATTATCATCATTTACATATCTCAACTGCGCACACCCATCCGTATATTTTCATGTTTGTTAGACATGTCCTTCTAGGTGAAGCACTTTCAACGTCGAGCAGTATATTTTTTATCCAATGAGAGACACCTAAATACCTGACCCTGTAAACAAACGTAATGAATTTACGTGTACTAACGACGTGCCGCACACGCAATAAAATTTCATCAGTGTACGGTTACGAATCAATCGTGGGTCATCAGTGGGTCGGTTACGAATATTAATAAGGAGGTAGTAGTGGGGTGCATAAGTGGGTGTGGCGCGAAGTATGACGTCATGGGGGGCTGGGTTGCAGTTATATTACTCACATTTGTGACCACATCTGAGAGTGCTGTATAGCCGTCTATAAGTAAAGCATTCTTTTGAATGAGAATTCTTAATGAATTATTGCTTATTGAAATTTTTGAAGATGCACTTTCTTACAATAATCAGAATACAGCTTTGTCGGAGGGGCACAATGTGACCTGACATAAGAGAGTGCTGTGAAGCAGTCAGTGCAACGCATTCTCTTCATCGAGAGGTCTTACTACAGTGTTGGGTTGGGTTGTTTTACCTCTGAGCGGCACTTTTTTGCACACCATGGGCTAAATGGCCAGGTCACATGGACCCCGAAGGCTCAGAGAAGGTTGGGGGAGGGGACCCACTGGAACAGCTGTTGGGAGACAGATGGTAGCCTCCCGTCAAGGCCATCCAAAGTGTTCTTTAACGTGCACAGGGTATGTCTCTCTCGCACACGGGGCCACGGCTTAACGTCCCATCCGACGGACGGCGGCCTTTCCAAGCCCATCGGTGTCACCTACTGACCGTGGGCAGGGCGGGGAATTTTGCGGAGATACTACTACAGTGTTGATTATCGAAGTCACTGAAGAAGCATTTTCTTAAAATAATCAGAGTATAGTTTTTTGAAGGGTCTCAATTATGACTTCACACAAGAGAATGAGTGAAGCAGTCTATATGTAAAGTATTCTCTTGAGCAAGGGGTCTCAAAAAAACACGTTGATCATTGAAATCATTAAAGAGGCACTTTATTACCATAAAATGTAACTTCGTCGAAGGGGCACAATTGTGACTTCACATGAGAGAGTGCCATGAAATAATCTAAACATATATATATATATACACTGAAGTCCATTGAATTAGGGATAGTAACCTAGTCATGTGTTGGAACCCCTCTGGCCCTGATAACGGCCGCCACACGACGAGGCAAGGATTCTACAAGCTTGCGTAAATGTTCCACAGGTATGGTGACCCATGCATCCTCCAGAGCTGTCCACAATTCTCTCAAGGTCATCGCTGATGGGACATGGACCCAAACATTCTGCTCGATGGTATCCCAAAGATTTTCGTTTGGAATTAAATCTGGGCTTCTAGGTGGCCAATTCATTATTTCAAAGTCAGCAGAATGCTCCTGCAACCATTCAGTAGCCAACCTGGATCTGTGAGATTAACAGTTGTCTTGCTGGTAGACGCCATCTCCATTGGGATGCATGATGTCTATAAATGGGTGTAAATGGTCAGCTATAAGTTCTACGTACTGGGATGCACTGAAAGTCGTCGGTACACGTACCAAAGATGCCAACAGACGTCCAACTGAAGACACCCCAGGCCATCACTGAGCCACCACCAGCTTGTACTGTTCCGCCCTGATATTCAAGATCCATGACTTTATGGGATTGGTGTCATACCCTCAGTCTACCATCGGCGTGATGAAGTTTAAATCGGGATTCATCACTCCAGGCTATCCGTTGCTAATTTTCGATGGTCCAGTTACGGTAGTCTTTAGCCTAGGTAAGGCGTTGAGCTCAGTATCGTGCCGTTAGAAGTGGGACTCTCATAGGTCGGCGGCTCCTGAAGACGAGATGATGAAGTGAGCGTTGCATGGTCCGTGCACTGACTTATAATAATAAATATTGCTTATCGAAAAAATGTACTGTAATCAGAGTATAGCTTTCATTGAAGGTACATTTGTGACTTTACACAAAAGAGTGTCATAAAGCAATATATACAGTATATTGCTTTATGAAGTATATTGCTATATTGCCACTGAAGACAAGTAATGCATTGTCTTCAGTGGGAAGTCTCAATAAAGTATTAAAGACTGAAGTCATCAAAGAGAAATTTTCCAGCCATAATTGGAGTATAGCTTTGTCGCAGGGGCAAAAATGTTACTTCACACTAGACAATTCAGTGAAGTAATCTATCCTGTAACGCATTGTCTTGAGGGAGAGATTTCAATAAATTGTTGATTATCGAAATCATTCAAGAGACACTTTCTTACCATAATCAGAGCGTAGCTTTGCAGGAGGGCACAATTTACCGGAGTGGCACAATTGCCAGAGGGCACAATTTGCCAGATTGGCACAATTGTGACTTCACAAGAGAGTGTCATGAAGCAAATCTATATATAACGCATTGTCTTGAGAAAGAGGTCTTTGAGATTCGTTGTCACTGAAGAAAACGTCATTATCGAATTATCGAAGTCATTGAAGAGGCACTTTCTTACCATAATAAAAGTATAGTTTGTCAGAGTGCCACAAATATGTTTTCTATCAAAAATGTGCCTCTCCGACATTGTGCCCTATGGCAATGCATTGCTATATCTAACGCAATAGAGTCATGATTTCGAAGTCATCGAAAACGACAAGCCAGACAACCAGAGTACAGTTTTCTCGAGGGGCGTAATTGTGATTTCACATGAGACAGTGCCATGAAGCAGTCTATATCTAACACATTCTCTTGAATGAGAGATCTCAATAAAGTGATCATTGCCGAAGTCAATT
This sequence comes from Ryuthela nishihirai, assembly GCA_038380435.1. Lineage (NCBI taxonomy): Eukaryota > Metazoa > Arthropoda > Arachnida > Araneae > Heptathelidae > Ryuthela > Ryuthela nishihirai. The sequence continues at coordinate 43,694,926 of JAWZYU010000032.1, forward strand.
AGGAGGCACTTTCAAGGCAAGTTACTTTCCATAACGGGTGTATAACTTTCTTAGAGGGACAAAATTCTGACTTTACACAAGAGAGTGCCACGAAGTAGTCTCTGTGTAATGACTACTTCGTGGTTGGTACAGAACCGGAACCTTTCAGTGAGAGGTCTTCAATAAAGTGTTGATTTCCTAAGTCTTTTTTTCCCCCATATTCAGAGTATTGTTTTGTGGGAGGGACAAATTTTGACTGCATATTCTGCATTGTCTTTGAGCGAGAAATCTCAAAACATTTTTGATTACCGAATTCACTGAAGAGGCGTTTTCTTACCATAATCAGAGCAGACCGGTATCTAGGCTATGGCCGATACGTAAGAGTTAGACGCCAAATGATATTTTTGCATGCTACCATCATTTCTGTACACACAAGGGCCACTTAACTAGAAACCTTTATGCTAATTTACGTAAACGTCAGTTGCGCAGCGTATATGCAAAATACGTGATCACGTGCATCACCACGTGATTTAGGCAACTATTTCAGACTGCTGCTCATCAGTAATCGTTAGTAGTGTTGATTACAATGGGAAAAACAAAGGACCTTTCGGGGTTCGATATTGCGGGTGCCCCCGACTGGCTGGAATAACGATTTTGAAAACAGCAGAGCTGACTGGTTTCTCAAAAGGTGAGATATCTCGGGTTTTTAATCAGTGGAAAAACAACCCACATTGCTTGTCTAAGAGGTGTAAGTATGGCGCAACGACAATCTGTCAAGAACGAAATTGCCTCGTCTGAGAAGGCTTTCACGGAGAAACAGGACTTCCTATTCCTGAAGCATTCAATGAAGGCTGTTCCTGATCCGTAACTCAGCGAACTATGCGCAGGTAATTGAAGAGGATTGGTATTAGCAATCGCATGCCTATATGGAAACCATTGTTTTCTGCGAAAAAAGGGAAATTTCGTCTACAGTGGTGTCAGAAACACTGTGACTGGACACTGGAAGACTGGAAAAAAGGCACGTGGTCTGACGAGTCACGATACACCTTGTTCTGCACCGACAGTTGGCGGGAAACCCATGAAGCAATGGATCCAACTTGCCTTGTAAATACCACTCAAGGTTCTGATGGCGGTGTCATTATGTGGGACACGTTCTGTTGGTACAGAACCGGAATCCTGATATTGCTGGAAGGTCGAGTGTCCTCCAAGGATTATCTGAACATTGTTGCCACTCAAGTCCATACTGCAAGGTTCACTTTTTATCCAGCAGGTGACGGCTGTTTCATGGACGACAATGCTACTGTCCATCGCGCAAGATGTGTTTAGCAGTGGTTCAGCAAGCATGACAGCGACTTCCACCATCTTTCCTGGTCACCACAAAGCCTGGATCTGAATCCCATTGAGTATGTATGGGACATGTTAAAAAAAACAGATCCAGGGGCAAAGACCTCTTCCATCAAATATGAGCCAGTTAAATGACTGTCTGGTGAACGTCTGATATACTGGAAATATAAAGGCACTCCAACACTTTGTGAAATCTATGCCAAACTGCATAAGTACTGTAATTCCGGCTAAAGGAGGTTCAACTCGGTATTGAATAAAGGTTTCTAATTGAGTGGCCAGTGTGTATGTATATATATCTTCTAGATGAATATCATATCACTTCTGGCTAATATGTGCTGCGTTTTCGAAGAAAATTAAGATTTTCATTTCTGAATATTATATCTTTTAGCAGTAGTATTCTTACTAATGGATGTATCGAGAAAATGTAAATAGCAATATATATTATTAGACCTAAACAACACAAAAAGAACTCCTTATTATCACTTAAATGGAAAAAGTTTCGTTTTCTCACCCTACATCTATTATTAAATCCATTTGATGGATGCAGATATTTACATTTAAAAGCGCTCCACTGATAAAAAAAAACCCCGTTAATCACGTTAACTAATTTTAACCCGTTAATCACGTTAACTAATGTTGTGTTAACGTGATTAACGGGTTAAAATCACGGTAAAAATATTGATGTTAATGCGGATGTGATAAGATCTCCAAGAACATGACAAGCGTTACAGCATTATTGACAGCTGACATTAGTAAAAAAATTATTTTAAATTTTAAATGATGATATATTAAGTTCAAACAAAAAACTTATTTTATGTGAAAGAAGGGATCATTTTGTAGATAAAACAAAAGTTTAAAAAAATTAGATTGGTTTTGGTTGTTTAGGGTTTTATGGCGTTTTAGCATCTAAGGCTATAAATGCACCAAACGAATGTCCAAATAAAAGATAAAGGCCATAATTCTCTCAACCATTTTTTAAAAGTAAACTACAAGGACATATAAAAAATGTAAAACAATAAAATGAAATGTAGTCGACAACAATAAACAAATGTATAAATATGTTATAAATATAAAAGTAACCCAGGTGTAAGCGACCTGAGTTAAATATACAAAAATAGACATGGGAATAAAACTATAGCAGAGTAAAATATCCGGCATATTATAAAAATTTAAATACAGCTGTAAAACAATGATCTGATAAAACATGTCCGAGTGTAAGGGGCTCGGACGTAAAATCATGAAAGTTAAAAAACGTACGCCGTTCAAAGTCAAAACATGGACAAGAAATTAAAATATATTTGACAGATAAAGTGGTGTCACAAAATTCGCACTTTTGTTCATCGTCCACTCCCGAGAAGAAAAGAGTGTGTAATAAACGAATGACTTAAGCAGAGCTGAGCAAGTACAACTTCCTCCTTGCGATTCCTGTGGTAACATGACTGTCATAGTTTGATTATATGTTTGATCTCAAACAGCTTGGTGGAAGCTGTTGTGACCGAGATCTTTGCCACTGTGCCTGGAGCTCGATGGTAAAACACTGCCGGAAATCCAGATATGGATTCGTCAATGGAGAGCCGGACAGGGGCGTGACTTGGCAGCCGCATCTGCCAAGTCATTGCCCCTGATATTAACATGACCAGGCAACTAATAGAAATTAATGGTTGTTGTGGCCGCCAGACGATGGAGATGCTGGCAGATCTTAGAAAGAACTGGCTAAGGCCGATGCCTCACCCAGATCAAAGAATGTAGCGAGCTAAGCAAGTCGGTGTAAAGCACACACCAATGATGATGCTTAACCACCACATGGTCCAAGACATGACTGATAATGTGAAACTTTGCAGTGAAGATGGAACACTGCAGTGGGATCTGGTCTGTAATGATTACATCACAACAGACCATGGCCAATCCCACTGATGTCCCAGACTTCAAGCCATTTGTGAAGACAGGCAAGAAGTCTGGGTACTCAGTACGATGGCTGGCAAAGAGTTGCAGGTTACACACAGTCTGGTGTAAAGGCCTTCACCGTCCTGCACAAGCAAAAATCGTGGGAAGGGGAAACAGTGAGCCACGGTGGGAGTGACTCGACTGTTGACTCTGCGATGCTATCGAGAGTGGTGTTGATGTCTCTGAGGTCGCCTCGGACTCGCAAACCAAAAGGACGAATGGCAGTCGGCCACTTAGGGTAAAGCATTTCCGATTTTGGACTGAAAACGCAGTCCCAAATGGGTTGACCAGGCAGGGATTGCAATTTAGATGCATAGTGCAGGGACAACTGCTGACGGCAAAGAGACAAAGATGGTTCGTCAGTCTCAACTCTAAGACTCTGGACCAGTGAAGTGCAAAGACTTCTGTGCAAACACGGAGGTCCTGATGATGGAGGGGTCCAGCACCTTCACCACCGAATTCCGGGTGGAGTCGTACACCTGGGATCCGTAATCTAGTTTCAACCAGACAAACACACGGTACAGGCAGAGCAGAGGACATTGGTGAGCTCCCCAGGAGACAGGGAAATGGGCCTGGACGATGTTCAATGCCCGTGTGCACTTGGACCTGAGATGACGTGTATGTGGTAAAAAAAACAATTTCCAATCGAAGATTAGACCAAGAAACTTGATCTCCACCACAACTGGAATTATGTTACCATCATGCTGTAGCTCGGGATCCAGATAAAGATTACACTTGTGGCAAAAGTGCATTCAAAGGTCTTCTGTGTAGAGAACTGAAACCAGTTGGACGTCGCCCAAACTGAAAGATTGTTCAGGGAAATTTGCAGTTGTCTTAATTATCATCATGCTGGACGAAGAGCAAAGAATGCTAAAATCGTCAACATAGAGGGCACTGCCTACAGATGGATGAAGTTGTCTAGTAATAGAATGAATCTTCACAGCAAAAAAGAGTAACACTCAGAATGCAACCTTGTTGTTCTTGGGGTATGGCCAGGACAGAGTGTTGCCAACATGGACGTGAAAACGACATGACGATAAGAAGTTGGAGATGAAGATCAGTATGTGACCTCTCAAGCCAAAGCTATGGAGATCACAAAGAATGCCGAATCTCCAAGCCATGTCGTATTCTTCTGCGATGTCAAAGAAAATTGATACCAGGTGCTTTCTACATAAAAATAAATTTCTGATAGCCGATTCAAGGCGTATCAGATGGTCAAGATTTGCTGTTGCCTGCGAAAGCAACACTGGGTGTTGGAAAGAGGGTCATGGTATTTTAATACCAAATGAGTCTGGCATATACCATTCTTGCACACGCAGCTCATCAAAGCAATGAGACGATAATTAGAAGGAATCTTTGAATCCTTTCCTGGCTTGGGGTAGGCCAAGACGATGGCCTGGTAACTGCTCCTCGTGAAAAATGCGATTGAAAAGATGGAGCAATCAATCCTTACTCAATGGTGAGAGATGTTGGAGCATGGCATAATGGACATTGTCTGGCATGACAGCAGATGCACGAGAGGTGTGCAAAGCAAGGCGAAGCTCCTCCGCTCTGAATGTCCTGTTGTAAGGCTCCAGGCCTTTGAGTGGAAGGACCATGGAGAGCGCTCAGCCTTGCTCTTCTGGGCCTTTTTTGGCCCAGAAGAAAAAGAGATGGAGGAGATGGCAAAAGATGGATTCTCCCCCAGAGCATCGGCAATTGCTTGGGATCAGCAATTGCCTGCCCATTGTCTGCAGAATCGATAACGAGTGGGACGTGTAGTTCGCACTCATATTCCAGACTTTATCCCACACAACCTTAGAACTGGTCGTGTGGGTAATAGAAGGCATATATTGGATCCAAGATTCCTTCTGGCTCTGGATGAAATGAACTTTCGCTCTGGTGCGTTTGAACTCTTCAAGTTTGAGGGACATCGGATATCTCTGAAACACACCCCAAGCCTTGTTCTGAGCTTTACGAGCTGTGGTGCAATCTGGATTCCACCAGTTTCGGAAAACGAGGAAACCGTGTCGAAGTTTGAGGAATGTGGATGTAGCTCTGGACCGGTAAGGTACGAAGGTGAGGAATTGTGGATTGTGGATTATCCTGGACTGCATCTATGATACAGTTCGTGATCTCTGCTTTGTGGATGTAGACTCTAGCTACATCTATGATACAGTCCGTGATCTCTACTACTGCCACATTGATGGGCTCCTGGCTGACAGAGTGGTCATTGAGCTCAGAGAGTAGTTCGAAGCCACTCCAGTCAGCCTGATCAAGCCTCCACCATAAGAAGTGTGAAGAACTGCAAGGCTCCCCACGGGAGATGGTGCACACCACGGGAAGGTGATCGCTTCTGTAAAGGACCCCATGTAAAGAGACCCCATGTAAGGGACCCCATGTTCCTCGACTCCCATGTAAAGAGTGGAAGAATTGAGGAGGAGCAGATGGTGAGGTCAATTACAGTGAATGTGTGGGTAGGAAAGTGAAAATACGTACTGACACCCGTGTTCAACAGAGAGAGAAAAGAATCAAAAAGCCACTGCTCCAGGGCTCCACCCTCCCTTTGGTGTCAGCGCTGCCTCAAAGTGGACTGTGTCTGTTGAAGTCCCCCATGGTGAGGAAGGGGGATGACAGCTTCGAGACGAGGTCATCAAGGTCTTCCAGGAAGACGACACTTCCAGGTGGAAAATATACAGAGCAGACAGGCAGAGAGAACCCACGAAGAGGCGGATTGCTACCACCTCTAAGTTAGTGGTAAGGGTTATGACCTGGAATGGAGAATGTTTGCTCACAAGGATGGCAACAACCCTGAGAGCTGGACCATCTCCATTCTGGTACTGGTGAACTAGTGAAACTGGTACTGTTGACTAGTCCATTCTGGTGATTCTGGTATTCTACTAGTGATTCTGGTACTGCTGACTAGTCCATTCTGGTACTGATGAACTAGTGAAAGGTGCAGGATCATGGGATCTGTGACTGGCTGCAAGTATGTCTCCTACAGGCACACACTATATAGTGACTGTCTATAAGTATGTCTCCTACAGGCACACTCAGGGCTAGTGTGCCTGAAGGTGGGCCTTGATATCTATTAAGATTCCTCTGGAATCCACAACAATTCCATTGTAGGAGTTGGCCATCTCAGGGCTTGGAATAATGGGCGGACGACGAATTTCTATTCAACTTAACTGCGGCAAAGGATGGTTTAGTGAATAGGGGGCGGTCTATATCCATGTACTCGGAATCGTCTGAGGGACATGGATCGGTTACTTCCCTTTGTGGAGGAGGGATAGTTTTATTTTTGGTCCCGGTGTGGGCCTCTTCAGTTTGGAAGATCTAGCTGTCTGAGGACGGGGAAGGAGGAGGCCTTCCGGTGGAGGTGGAAGGCTGAATTGCAGGAATAGAAACTGGGGTCGCTGTCGAAGTTGACACCAACCTCAATAAAGGAGGTATTTAGCAGCAGGCGAAAAAGACTCAGTAAATGTCACACTGATTCCTGGTCATCCACTCCACGGTGATCAGGTACTGGGATTCCTGGTTATCCACTCCATGGTGATCAGGTATAAGATACTCCTTTTCATTCAATTCAAAGACGGGTCTCTGTGCACGACAAACATGCGTTCAGGACCCTATGAAGGAACCCGAGCAAGCGGAATCTTCACAGGGTGGTCCCCTCACCACGTACAGGAGTTCGCACCGAGGGGGGAGTGAAAATTACAATGCTGCATAAAAAACAGGATTCAAAACTGAATATTTCAGTCTTGGAGACATGGAATTTGAATTCAAATGAAAAGGAGTATCTTTACCTGATCACCGTGGAGTGGATGAGTCTGCACCGCCACCAAAGTCATTGGAACGATGGGCATTCCAATCATTGCACTGGCATAGGAAACTTTGCCAGGTGGGGCAGGCGGTGCAGCGAGCTTTCTTGCCTCAGCCTACGAGATGTTCTTGATAATCTTTATGCGTTGCAGCTCCTTTTCCTCCTTCCATTTGGGACAGTTACGGGAATATGCTGGATGATCGCCACTACAATTCACACAGCTTTTCTGCTGTGCAGTCAGGATCAAGGTAATGTTTGCTGCCGCAGCGAGCACATTTGAGTTTGCCCTGGCAAGCTGTGCGGGCTTGACCGTATATCTGGCACTGAAAGCAGCGCAGAGGATTCGATATATATACGGCTGTACTTCACAATGCAAATAACCTGCCTTGATAGAAGAAAGCATGCGTGGCGTGTTCAAGGTTATAATCAGTATCAGGATAGGTACCAATTTACCACTATGATGCATCGAAAACCGGTGGACCGCTGGTACTCCTTGGGGAGTAAACCTTGAGGATTTCTTCTTCGGTAACTTTGAGAAGGCCCCACTCAGTTATACTCCGAAAGGAATTCAACGTTTTGTGGAGAGTGACCTCGACAGCCACCCCACCAATCTCTGTGACTTTCAGGAGCAGTTCTGAATGTTTTGAACAATCGTTCTCAACTTGCAAGTCGCCAGATCGTAGGCGTTTGACTGATTTCAGCGAACTTGCAAGACCTTCCAAACCTTTATTCGCAAAAAATGGGGACATGTCTCCCAGTACCTGATCACCGTGGAGTGGATGACCAGGAATCTTGGAGATGAAGAAACAGGCAATGAAGACGACGGCAGAGATAACAAAGACAAAGAGGTTGAAGGTTCATGTCGGCATTGATCATATATTTTTCATCATCAACTCTCATGTTTGTTTTTGCGTGATTCAGTGCCCGCTGTCCCCATCCTCTATGGAGCCCAACAAGGGAATTCCCAGTCAGGCACCAGGGTTACACAGGCACTATACCCAAACAGACAGTGAGCCAAGCCCTCGCAAACAAAAAAAAGCAAAATGAAAAGAAAAATTGTGAGAAATTCAACTGAGTTCCCACAAAATAAGAGAAGCGAAAAAATAAAATGATATGAGAGATGAACCATTCTCACAAAAGAAAGAAAACTCTAAAAATGGTTAACGTGTGCGGAAACTCGCAAACCTGTACCCGAACGTAGGCACTGCTCTGCAAGGTTGGCCTTAGCAGGTCCTCCTATCTGCCGATTGCTCCTGTGGGGAGCACCCAGGAACTCTCATTTATCAGAAGCAGAGGCCAAGACAGTGTGTAGCAGAGGCTCTGGAATCCACTGCCCAGCCCCCGTGACGAACAACTCCCCAATGACAAGGTGGCCAAAGGAGACCCTGCCAGTCATGAGCTGAGGAGAGAAGACTGAGACCCCCGAGCAACTACGGTTCCTCCTTACCCAGGACACAGGTCTGTGTGCATGGCAAATATGCGGGCGAGCGTTCAGGACCCTGTGAAGGCACCCGAGCAAGCAGAATCTTCACAGGGTGGTCCCCTCACCACGTATAGGAGCTCGCACCGAGGGGGGAAAATTAGAATGCTGCATAAAAAACAGGATTCAAAACTGAATATTTCAGTCTTGGAGACATGAAATTTGAATTGAAATGAAAAGGAGTATCTTTCCACAATCGCTGATAACTACACTTAAAAAAAGAATATTAACTCGGAAGAATTTTGAAAAATTGAATAAAACCATTCAAGCAGCTGCTTACCACAGAGATATGACAGGAGCTTATCAGTTAAGCCGTATTAGAAGGTCTGTGAGGATGGCGAGATCTCAGCAGAAAAATATCCATGCCTTATTCGGAGCTTGAATGCAGGTAAATATGATCAACAGTCAAGTGTGCTAACCACTCGACCATATTACATTTCGGAAAAGTTTTTTCTAGTACGCTGGTTTCCATAAATTAAGGAAAACTCAGAAAAATTATGATAAACAAAAAACTATATGAATGATTTCAATGAAATTTGATGAAAACCTGAATTACAATGCTAGTTGCAGAATGGCATAAAATATTTACAATAGAAACATTTTTCGTCAAACTATAACACTTACAGGAACTTGTCCAAAAAAGAGGTGTCAGAATGCAATGGGCAAAGTTCAATAAGGAGTGTGGTCACCCCTTACAGCAATGCAGGCACGACAGCGATGTTCCATGCTGTTTATAACATTGTGAATTATCTCAGTAGGGAATAACGACCACTGTTCCTTTAAAGAGTAATAAGCTTCCCCTTTGTTTCAGGTGGCAGTATGAGGGCAGCAATACATCTCCCTAGAGCATCCCACATATGCTGAAACGAATTTAAGTCGGGAGATCCAGCTGGCCACTCCATGCACATAGTGTTTCTCTTGAAGGTATTGTTCCACTACTCGAGCTATGTGTGGACTAGCGTTATCGTTTTGTAAGATGAATGTTTCACCTATTTCACCAGTCTAAGCACGTACATAAGGGTCCAGGATGTCATCTCTATTTTAGGTTCCCACTCGTCAACACATAGAGGTCTGTGCATCCTCCTAGGGAAATGCCACCCTAAACACACACGCTACCTCCGCCGCAACTGTCTCTTTGACGGATGTTACTGGGATGATAGCGGGTAGCTCGTTCTCTTCACATCCAACAATGTCCAGAATCACTCTGCAAGCAATATCTGGACTCATCTGTGAAGAGTACGGACCTCCATTGCTCTTCTGTTCAGTTAACATGCGTGGGTGTCCAATTCAACTGCTCCCTCTACGTGTCGTGACGTGAGGGGTATACAAATTACTGTCTTTCCAAGCGTACAGACCTCCCTCACGAAGCCTTCTACACACAGTAGAAGCTGATACAACCCTCCTAGGGCTGCTGCAAGAGAGGATCGTAGTTGAGAGGAGTAGACGTCCTGCTCCTTCGTGCTGTTAATCGCAGATATCGGTCTTGTACAACGATCGTAACTCTAGCCCTTCCTTGTCTAAAACTCTGAGACACGGAATCCGTGCTAATAAATTAATTCCACAGTCTATGGACCACAGAAGGACTCACATTCAGCCATCGTGCCACGTCTGACTGACTTTGGCTTGCTTCGAGCCGGCCAATAGCTCTCCACCGCACTTCATTTGGCAAATAATGTCTCGAGGACATTCCTACAAAATGGCTATTTCGAATTACCTCTATTTTAGTACCTACTTTTTGTACCTACTTTTTCTTACCTACTATTTGGAGTTACCTCTATTGCTGCTATGTAAAATTATTGTTAAGACTACAATCACTACGGAATTCCTGCTTAGAGCAGGTAATGATTCTGTTATCACGTGGCTAACTGTAGGGTGAATATTTTCTATGATAAAAGGGTTTTTTTCAGAGGAATTTTACTAGAGGTATTGTTTTCCATATTTTCAAGAAAGAATATCGCAGTTCTTGTGAAAATTAGAAGGACATTAGTCTATTTTCTGTTCGACGTGAGGTTTTTGTGCATTATTGTGCTTGATAGAATTTAACATTTAATTTATGATAAAAAATTAATTGATGGACACCTTCCAAAGGAACGGTGTGGTTTCACACGCGATAGGGACGTATCATAAAAAATATCTAATATAATAATAGCTTTTATACCATTGAATTATATATGTAAATGGTGACACTAGTGATTGGTTTAGAATTACTACCTGATTTAAAAAAAGATCACCTTTTGTGTTCTTTCTTTTTTGATTCGTTTTTGAATATGCCATGTAGAACTCATTGCATGAATGACTGGGGTCTTCAATGGGCTAGAGAAGCGGTTCTCTTACCCTTAGCCACGAGGGTTTTCTAATGGGTCCCCGAAGGCCCGATTAGTTAGCCTCTAGGTACCTTACTTAGCTCACAAAGCGAGAGAGAAAAACGTTTTGGAAACACTGGTCTATAGATATGAAAAAATTCTGACTTAGGTTATTACTAGCAGATGTTGCAGTTTTCTAAACTAATCTTGATGAGATAAACTCATAAATAAAAAAAAACTCGTAAATAAAATAATAATCATAAATAAACTCATAAATAAATAAATAAATGATAAATAAACTCATAAAGCTATTCATAAACTGGTAACAGTATCCGTTTACTGATAGAGAGAAAATCGAAGAAAGCAATCGATGTAGCCAAGATATTGGAGTTCTTTTGAATAGTTATCCTCTTCAATAAGTTTCTCAGTTCCCTCTTCATAGAAATAAAAATAATTTTTCCTCCTAAATATTTGTAATTGTAGCATATCTAATATATATATATAAACGATTGCGCGTGATTGATTTGAATGACTGACTGATAGGGGATCACGCTACTTCTAATCATCGCTGCATTCTAACTACAATGTCGAAATTATAGAGCTCTAAAAAGTTGCTCCTAGGGGAAATCCGGATCGTCGACGTCGCTAAAGATCTGAAATTTGACCTCTGGCGTGTCCTTAAAGGTCAAATAGAGGTCACGTAGATGTCAAACGATCTATTTTTTTTATCTATGTTAGAAATGCGAAAATTGGTGTCTACGGGGTGTTTAGGGTTCTAATTCTCGGAAATGTTACGAAATTTTGGATCTAGCGGTCTTTCGAGGTCAAAGGTTAAGTTTAGATATACTGGTGGTAGAGAACTAAAAATTGGTGCCTGGGGTTTTTAGTTTTTACTTGTAACATATAGGACAGATAAACTGCTGACTCTGCCTCATTAAGAGCTAACACAATAAACAAATTTTGTCTGCTGGAACAGTAATTAGCTCTCTAATTACTCTGTCAGTCGAGCCTGGGGTTCTCGGAGAGAACTTTCTGTCGTAGGTCTCAGAAATGGATGTGACGGGTCCTTAAAGGTAAAAAGTCAAATTTTAATATATTGGTGCTAGAAAAGTAGGCATTGATGCGTAGGTCTCTTTCGAGAGTTGGAAATCTTAAGCACTTTCACATCCGATGTCGTGTTCAAGATCAATTAGGGGTCGTAGTGATGGTCTAGATATAATGTAGTATGTGTTAATAACAATATATTATCATATTATAGAGTTGAAAACTAGAGGGCGGTAGGGCCCCCATTATTGATTTAACAAAAAAATGCTCCAACAAATTTCTAAAACCACCCTGCCTGGGAACCATTTATACAGAACTAAAATTAAGCTACATAAGAGTGAATTATATAATATGGTTTAGAACGGAAGTTTTGAGCAAGATTACAGGAAACTTGATGCTTGTGATAAGTGAAAAAGTTACGAACAGTGAGCCTAAAGTCCTCAGAAACAGAGGTGATGTAGAATGGGCGTGGGTGGACAATGCCAAATTGGATCTGGTTAGCATTAGACTTCAAAAGCAGAATACAAACGCAACAGCTCAACGTAGATTTCTGTGGAGAACTAAATTGAGTAGTTTGTCTTCTTCATACTTATGTACATGTCTATAGGTAGGCATGTACATAATTTAATCACGGATCTAGAAAAAAATCGTGAGGGAGTGGGGCGGGTAAGAAACATAATCGAGTCGAAAAAATTTAAAAAAAAGGGATGGGCGAGGAGACTGGATTTCCAATGCATCATTTCCGCCTCCGTTTTACAGGTCTTTAAACAAATTCTTGAAAACTACATGAAATATGAAGAATTTTAATAATATTTTACCTCTGTTACCATTGAAAAGGGGGGAATGCTTCCCCCTACACCCTATTTATATATATATATATGTACATAAATGCACATACATACATACCTACGTATGAATGTATGTACATAAGTAAGTATGTATATAGATACCTATGTATGTATGTGCATACACATCATTATAACAAATCAAAGTACAAGGATCGACGAAATAAATCTCTAAAAGCTGCTAAACTAAAATTGTTTTACACTTCTGATATAGAAAAAATGTTTCAGCCAACTAAATCTTTATCAATGAACAAATTATATTCAACAAACAAAAATATTTCCTTTGAAGCTGAAGAATGATTGCAAATTTTTGTCGACAAAAGATGGACTATAATTATAATCGTTCTAACTATAATCGTTCCTATTGTATTAATAATTCAGATGAAGTCGTTGCTTTTTTTTGGTTAATAATGCTAGTTCAGCAGTTTACATGTTATATTTAAATATACGTGGCTATTGGTTATGATACAACATATAAATCATAATATGATATCATTGCTCTATGTGAGAATAAATATATATAAAGAAATCAGTTTATATAATATTGATGGCTACCAAATAATGCAATTACAATTGCATTTTAAAGTTGATGTCTAATTCTAATAAAAAGTGATCAGGAGGAATTGCAATGTGTTCTAAATTTAACATTATTCACTTTTTGCCAGAAACTGTAACAATGCAGAAAACATATTTATTCAATAATAACAAAAATTATGGCAGAGCTGAAGAGTTTCCATAAAAACATTTCTGAATGTATTTAAACTACAATTTCCAATATTAAACATAAATATTATTAGGCGTTAAAATAATGGAGTTACAGCGAATACTTTATTAAACTATTGGTTTTAATGTTTTCTATGGAGTGAACGTGCTGTTTCCAGAAATCATACTGTACAAACAACTAAAATATTTGATGACAAAATTTGGATAAAACACGGATTAATCAGGATTTGTTTGCTATGCAACTGTTTCTTGTGCGCTTTAACCAATGCATGGCATTATTTAAAAGAAAAAGTACTACTATACATTTTCACAGATTGTAGTAAACAATATTCGGTGAAGGCAGAGTCGCCAAAGAAGAAATTGCTTTCTATATTAATAGCATTACTCTCACTAATAAATAACGATGAGGATGATGGTTTTGACTAAACTTTGCAGTTAAATGATATACGTAGGAGCAATTGAAGCTTTAAACTACTTAGAATCTTTCTATTTAATGAATGCTTTTTATTACTTAATATTTAAAATTTTAGTAATAATTTGCGAAAACTCGAGACATATCAGGTGGTTAGCCAAGTTGTTAGCAGGATTTTGTGCCTACCTAGCTCCGCTAACTTCACATATGATGCCGAATTCTCTACCGTTCAGGCCAATTGCAATTTTTGCAACAGGTATAAAAAATTCAGATGTTATTTTTTGCAAAAATATGTGTATTTTAAAAACACTTTAAAAGGAGACAAAATACTGGATATTTTTAAAGCATAAACTCTAGTTGCAGCGTTTTCCCACCCTTTCGACCTCTAATTGGTGGCGATTTGTCAACGGGTTGGAAAAATATTCTGGAACAACGATTTCGTCGAATGACGAGTAATAAGTAATTGGAAGAAAGGTGAATGGAAAGGGAGCACTTGTTCGCGTCATTACCTGGACATTAAAGTGCCTTGGCCCAGTCCTGAATACATCAGTTTGGCAGTCGATTTTGGAGATTTAAATTAATAATAATTATGAACATAGATGATTATTTTTGTTTTCACTCACATAAAAGGCAATATTCTATACTTTTTATTCTGACATTGCAAATGTACACTAAAACGACATCGAAAATTATTGGGTAAGAAATGTTGACATGAAGTACTGTCTGAGGCAAATGTGTAAATATATTAGCTACAATTGTGTCAAGCATTCAAATTCCGTTCGATTACGCTCTAGTGCGATGCATAATTATAGCCACTTTGGAACACGTGCTCCAGCACCCTGAAATCAACTAGTATATACGACTAGCAGATTATATTGAAACTCTTTTGTTAATCCTTTGAAGCAAACATCCATTTATTATTATTATTATTTACTGATTGGTTATATAAATAATAATGGGTAGACTTTAAGAAATATAGTAATTATTGAGGCGTTTAAAAATATAATTACAGTTTCTGTATCCAACAGTTTAACGACTATATGTTTACTCAGTGCATTATCACTATTACTCTGCATTTAGAGTATAGATAATGAGAATGTGGTTACCAACACATCTTTGACAAACTTTTGCATAAGTGTTTTGTAATTATTGTACAATTTCTTTTGCTTGCCGATTGAATAAGGGAAAGATTCTGAAAAATAGTAATCATTTTTCTTTTTAAGAATATAGATTTTTATTCATAAAAGTAAAGAATACAGTACATGTACCATTTGAACTACTGTAAAGCTGAATAGCTTATTATTATTCTTTAAAATAATAAATAAATAAATACCCCCTCAAGCAGCTGCTTGCCACAGAGGTCTGACAGGAACCTGTGAGTTTATATGCCATAGTAGAATGCCTGTGAGGATGGCAGGACCTACAGCAGAAAAACAGCACGAACATTCATGCCTTAACCCACCAGGGCTCGAACCCAGGTCCCCTTAGATCAGTAGCCAAGCATGCGAACCACTCGGCTTCTTTCCTTAAAACAAAACAATGATTATATTTTTCACTTCAACTCGTTGTGATTCAGTTTTATTACATTTACAATTTTTCAAGCTTTTTGGCAGGATTTTCCTGATTGCTCTTAGTGGATTCTGCTAGTTCGGAATTGTACTGCAACTCCTATCCCTGAAATAAGTGAAAGATGCGATTGAAGCGTTTTAAAGAAATGATTGTTCCCATGAAGCAAAGCAGTCGTGCTGCAGCGGAGAGGCAAGGAAATAGGGTAAGGCAAAGCTTTCAGGCGTATTGCCGGATCTCGCGAGAACCAAGCAGCCAGAAGGTCGCTGTCTTCATGTCAGCTATGTGACCCCGGTCCCACTGATAGACACCACGTGCTCCGGTTGGCAGAAATGCGGCACTTCTGGCACACATTAGAAGCGCGACCTTGTCACATATGCATGCACTGGCAGTCGCAGTAAAGACACTATGAAGAAAAAGTTGGGAAAGAAAATGATGTCACCGATTTTGAACAAAAATCTCTCTAAATACCCCTGAGTACATCTTATGTTCGGCGAATTTGTTTTACATTTGCCTCTTAATTTCGTTAATAAACTTAGTTTAACAATGTGGGACATGATTATATTACTGATTCACCTAAAACACGGAAAGAATTATTTAATAAAGACATTCAATAGACATGTTGGGTAAGATAGTGTTATTTCTTAGTTGCACTTTATTGTACACATTGGGATCAATGATCAGGCAAAGGGGACTCAGATGATGAAGTAAATGATTCGAAACTTCGCGAGACATATGCAAATATATTTAACTAATTCTTCATTGGTTATTATTAACCTATTATATAGCCGTGGCTTCAAAAATAGGAAATTATGGCCTGCAAACGGGCACGGACCCAGGATTTAGTTTCGTGGGGGGAAGGGCGGTTTTGATTTGAGGGGTCCGATAATTCAATTTCGGGAAGACTCCTAGATTTCGGTTTCGGGGGAGGGGAGGGGTCTGAAATTAAGATTTGAGTAGGATTTCCCAATTATTAAAATATTTCACCGGACAGGAAAATTTTAAATGATATTCTATATGTGACAACATTTTATAGTTTTTTTTATCTCGTTTTCAAAGGAAAGTTTTTCGTCTGTCTGTCTGTTCCTCTGTAGACATCGAACTTTTTTGTTTACAAAGATAAATTAAAAATTATTTTTGTGTTGGATAGATATTGATGAAATTTTATGATATGCACTTTCCGAATCTTTCAGAAGCTATAATTACGCCCTTTAGCGGTAGAATATTTTGAAAATTTCAAAATTTAAAACGAATGTTGCAAATGATGTACTGGGTAGTTATAATTAAACCGACAGTACTCAGAGCGATGTAGAGAAGGATCCACTCGACGGATCACAGCAGAAAGTGGTGGATACCTTAATAAGAACATGGGGTAGAGAATTTGCGAATAAAAATATCAGTTAGTGTAGTGCCACCAGGTGGCGTGAGTGAGCTAAAATAAGTAAAATACCAAGTTGAACAAACATAACCTTTATTTTACAAATCAAATTTCTCAATATGTGAACCATTCGTATGCAAAATGTGCTGAAAACGTAATACGGCATGGTTCACAGTTACTTGAAAAATGTCTCGGGGAATGACTGCAACATGCTGTGTTATTCTTGCCTTTAGTTCAGCAAGCGATTCAACATTGCCTTGGTAAACTCGGCTTTTCAAATAACCCCATAACCAAAACTCACATGAGTTTAGGACGGGGGACCGTGGTGATCAACATTGGAAAACGTTCGAGAAATTATTCTGTCCTCACCAAATTGTACCAACAATTGCGTTGCCATATGTGCAATATGGGGTAGCGCTCCATCCTCCGTGAAGTTTATGGAGTCAAGCACTTCTCTCTTGCAAAGCCGGAATGATCTTGTGATGGAGAAGATCTGTGTAACGTGGTCCATTCAACGATCGACGCACAAGGCCTTGAGGCGTGATCTCCTCAACGCAAAATGGTCCAATTATAAAGTTTGAGGGAAATCCGCACCATACAGTTACATAGTCAGAGTGTAGGGCACATCATGCACAGCATGCGGATGTGTAGGTCCCCATATTCGGAAGTTGTACTCTTTGTTGCTGCACAACACAGCAACCATGGCAATCCCCGGTTCCGTCTCACGACACTACCAAGTTGAATGGAAAGCCGCGACTATCTACTGTCGGGGGCAAGGCTACACCATATAGATGCATCTGATCCTCGAAATCCTATGGCGAGCAGTCCTATAGAAGGAAAGCTCATCCATCGGTCAAAACCTGGAATTTACTCTGTTCCCCGGTTAGCCATGAACAAGGATATGTAGATCCAAGTTCGCTCGGCACCCGGGGTGGAGACTCTTAGTGGGACCCAGACGTTTGAAAAGGGGACCAATCCGTTCGGCCTAATAAGCCTAATAGGGGACCAATCCGTTCGGCAGGGCCCTTGAACTGCTCCACTGAGCCCCTGATTTTGAGGTCTTGGCACCGTCCAACCGGGCCACTAAATCAGTCAGCGATGCCTTCGACCTCGGTTGGTTTTGGCTTTGTCCAACTGGGGCCCATACAGGTCAGCAGAGTCTTCAACCAGTTCTGCGTATTCACTGCTCCATGGGAAAAATTGCATCTCATCGGTTTATAAGACTTTCGAAGGCCACATGTAGTCGAGCTTCATCCTCGCCAGAAATCGCAAAGCGAAGTCAGTGCGCTGCTCAGGGTCACGTGGTTGCAGTTGCTGCATCCTATAAATTTCACAGGGATACCATTTCAGGATGGAACGTATAGTTTTACGGAGAGTTAACCACGGAAGTTGCAGTTGCCAGGATACCTGTCTCGCACTAACTACTGGTAGCTCCGATTCCGACTGGATTTCTGCAACGGTAAGTGCTATGTCTTCCACATTGCTTTCTGCAACAGGCCGCCGACCTCTACCCGGAGCCACATCCAACTCGCCTGTTTCTTCGAATTTCTGTTTCATATTCTTCAGTCCATTTAGCGACAAAGGTCCTTTCCTTTTATCTTTCAGACAACGATATTCACGTAATGCAGCGGCGCCATTACTGCCGTTTTGGTAAAATAGTTTCACTATCAGAGCTTATCATAATTATATTTTGAAAGGATAAAGCAATTTCCTTGATTAAAAAAAAACAAATATATACAGTTTTGATGAATACTATGAATTGATAAAATCATTTAGTTATTCACTTAAAAGTGTTTGGCTAAATAAATTGGAAAAAATGAGCCAGATTCAATATATTCATTGCTTGTTTTATGAGCGGCACTTTTGCAATGAGTTGCGGATTGGACTGACGAAGCCAGATTCATAATCATTTCTTTTTGTTAATTTGATCGCAAGACCATTATCAGCTCCAGGTCGCATGTAATGTGACTACCGATATTTAGAGTTATTATTCATGTTACGTGGCCATAAGAAAAACTAAATAGCAAATGAAATCTTTCGTAAACAAATTTTTGCTTACATTTACAGACAGAGACGTACACAGAGGGGGGAGGAATCCGGTGGTCTTATATGAAATCTCAAACTTGTCTACTTGCTTTGAAATCCAAAACAGTTGTCTTTTATAATTTTATTTCAGACCTGTATTTTATGTCCGACACTAAAAACTGATAAAACTAGAAAAATGCATATCGCCTCTTGCGCATACGAGAATCTCGTTTTCAAAGAGAATGAAGTTTTTCCTTTACCTACTGTTTCATTCCTTAAAAGTTTCAATTTGAGCTAGAGGATGATGGGAAAAATGCAAATAGCATTTTATTAGTAATTATACAAAATAAAAGTATTCGTCTTCTTAAATCTAAAAAGTTCCATTTCCGATACCTTTCAGAAAAGTGAGCAGATTTTTGCTGTCAGTGATATATCTGTTAAAAACTACCACTGATTTTTCAAATTTCTATTCTATACTAATTATTTGTAAAACTCCTTAGGCTACCGTTCAATCAGCTTGCTCTCTTGTTTGGGCGATTGATTTTAAATCGTTAGATAATTTTCTCTCTCAAAATTCTATTTTTCCTGAAACCCAGTTTGGTTTCAAGCGACATATATCAACCGAACAATAAGATTTTCAGGGTTTTTGAGAAAATAACTGAAGCAATAAACAAGAAAGAGACGTTGCCACAGCATTTTTTGATGTAGCTAAAGCCTTCGACCGTGTTTGGTAGATGGTCTTATCTACAAGCTCATCAAGATTGAGGCACCTAGTGGTCTCATTACACTACTCCAGTAATATCTAACAAATAGAACATTTCAGGCTCAAGTTAAAGGAACACATTCATCTAAAAGATAAATGGATGCAGGGGTGCCACAAAGCTCACTTCTGGGCCCTACTCTATTTTCTATTTACCTTTATGATATGTCAACCACTGAATGTGTGGGATCTGCCTTATATGCCGATGATTACGCTCTTATTTCCTCTAGGTCCTATTTGGACTAACATCCAGTAACACCACCAGTAGGAATATCAATAAAGTCCAAATTTTGCAAAATAAAATAATCATATCTGCATCAATGCCCCTTTGTTTGTTTCTAACCGTCAAATATATAGGAATCTTGGCAATGATCATATTAAACTTTACTCGAAATGGTTTTTCGAGGCAGTTTCGAATAATCCAAATGAGATTATTTCCTCCCTTATGGATTACAATCATGAGGTTTTAAGCATATATAAAAGGCCTAACACCATTGCTTTCTCTCGCGAAAACTTTGAGCTTTAGCTCTCTCTTATTATGTTTGTTAATTGTTATCTAGATCCTTGAGGACTCCTCTTTGTGTTGTTTATGTTTTATGTTTTTATTTACTACTGCCTTCAAGGCATATATTAATCCGATGGAGATGGTTATGGGAATATCATATCTGGTACATCGAAAGTCAGTATACAGGGATTTGTAAAAATAATGAAAACACATACTGTTTGTGGAGAACATTTTATTAATAAGCTGTAGGTCCAACTCGAGCGTTCAGAACAGACGCGATACGGTAATGGAATGTGGGACCAATCATCCTGTAAAATATGGCCCAAGCGTTCCAGCGATGCTGGAGGTGGAAAGTGTGATCTGACTTTGCACTCCAGATATTCCCACAAATGTTCAATAATATTGAGGTCTGGAGATTGAGGTAACCAGGGTTACCTAAAATCTGCACCCTCATCCTCATGCTCTGCAAACCACAACTTGTCACGTTTCTTTCGCAAAATGCATGGGTGCATAAAACCCATGCTTGAAACCAGGGACTATCATTAGGGAACAATGCTCGCAACATTGAGTGCAGGTGGTCCCCGAGAATGGATTCGTACGTTGCGGATGTGACAAGACACTGCAGAATAACTAATGGCCCTAAGGAATGCCATGATATGACACCCCACAGTATCAGGGATCCACCTCCATGCTTCACAGTCAGAGCCAAGTAGTCGGGTTGTACGCTTCTGCAGGTTTTCGCCAGTGGTGTGAAACGATGTTTAACACGATTTATCATCCAGATGACACGTTACCAATCTTTAACATCCCAGTTTTTATGTGCTTTGCACTACTTTACACGTTTTATTGCATTGATGTTGGTAATCAGAGGTTTGTGATTGTAGCACAGCCATAAATAACAGCACGATGAAGTTCCCGACGAACTGTTTTGACGGAAATGGGATCACTGATTTCATGTGTTCACTCTTCTGCTATTTGCGATGCCGTGATCTTCGCTTCCGTTGTACAGTCCATGCCAAGTTCACCTCTTTCCCTATCTGACAACTTCATATGGCGTCCACAATTCGCACGTTTGGAGGCAACGCCCTGTCCTTTTTTGATTGGTAGTCATAATCTTCGATACAGTTTCTCATGTTACACCTACTATTTCTGCCGTTCTGGTTACTGAATCATCTGTAAGACGCGCACCAATGATCATGCCTTTTTGGAGGTCACTGAGATCTGACATTGTCAAAATTAAACCATCAACCGCTGTTTCACCTGCACCTGTGGCATTGCTACGTGATAGCCAACATCGTACTTCGTCCCTTTTATGTACCTTACATCGCGAGTGATGTCGTCCCTGTGATAAGCATTTCCTGTACTCCAGTCGTCGTCGGTGCTTCTATTACTTTGATAAACTCCTGTACGATCTACGATACGATTTATATCTCTGCCGTTTCATATTTAGTGACCTGTAGAGATACATATGTTAGAACTACTAAGTATTTGAAAAATGTGAATTATGTAAATTTCATTAGTGCCAATCAAATTAAAAAAGAGTTTCCTAATTATCATTTTCATTGTTTCCAATGTAACTTCATGACGTTCACGTTCCAGCACCAAAATTTAAAAATTGAATAAAAAAAATAGTGTTCGAAAGATTCCGGAAGTGTGAATTGATAATATTTTATGAATTCCTATCTAACCCTAAAAAGATGATTCCTATCATGATACCCAAAAAGAAAATTCCTATCTAACCCCTAAAATATTTGTCTCTAAATAGAATTATCTGCTAAAACAAAAAATTGTGTTACCCCCCCCCCCCACTCCGAGTCTAAGAGGCCTGGAACAGAGAGTTCATTGTTGCTAATGAACTTTCTGTTCCAGGGAAAGTTCTTTGCATGATTGTGCTTAATAGAATTAAGAATCTGGTTGACAGGCAATTGTGTGATGAGCAATGTGGATTCAGAAGTGGTAGGGGATGTGTAGATTAAATATTTCACTTAGACAGATTCTTGAGAAATGTTTAGAGTTTCAGATACCTTTAGTTGCTAGCTTTTTTTATTTCAAAAAGTCTTTCGACTCGTCATAATTTGTGGTTGATTGTGAGATCATATGGTATACCAGACAAGTTAGTTAGCATAATGAAAGCTCTCTATAATAACACTGAGTCGTGTGTGAGAGTTGGTAAGGCTTGTAGCAATTGGTTTAGCATTACTTCTGGTGTTCGACAAGGGTGCATTTTGTCTCCTTTTCTCTTTAGTTTGGTTATTGATTATGTTATGCAAAATTCACTGTAAGAGAAAACTTTTGGCTTTAAATGGTCTGGAGATATGAAAATTTCTGATTTAGATTATGCTGATGATTTAGCCCTTTTGGCAAATGATGCTGATGAGATGAACTCTTTCGTTCGAGCTGTTGATGAGACTGGAAATAGAGTAGGTGTGGTTATAAACAGAGAGAAAACTAAAGTGATGAAAATTTATCAGGCAGGCTGTGATTCAGTTAATCTGAATGGTTGCAGTCTTGAGCAGGTGTCACAGTTTAATTATCTTGGGAGCTATGTAACAGATGATGGTGATGTGCGGCATGAGATTAACAGACGAATAGGGATTGCTGCCGGGACTTTTAAGAATCTATGGAGAGTGTGGAGAAATAGGCGTATATACCTAAAGACTAAAATTAAGCTGTATAATAGTTTGGTTCTTTCTAGGGTTAGTTATGGTAGTGAAACTTGGACACTTTGTAAACAAGATAACAGGAAACTAGATGCTTTTGATTCTAGATGCTTACGCAGTATCTTGGGTATTAGGTGGTTTAACTTTGTAACTAATGATGAGGTTAGGCAAAGGAGTCTGCAACCTCCTTTAAGCAGCATATTGTGCAGAGAGAGACTCCGCTGGTTTGGCCATGTTGCCCGTATGGATAATTATAGATTGGCGAATAGGGTTATGAACAGTGTGCCTAGAGGCTTCAGAAGGAGGGGGAGACCTAGGATGCGGTGGGCTGACAATGTCAAACAGGACCTTGTTAGAATTGGTGTACAGTGGCCGGATGAAGCAGATGTAGCTCAGGACAGATATGCTTGGAGAATTAAACTGTGCAGTCTGGTTGGACCTCCGTAGCCCATGGCTGCTTGAGGAGGAGGAGGAGGAGGAGGAGGAGGAGGAGGAGGAGGAGGAGGAGGAGGAGGAGGAGGAGGAGGAGGAGGAGGAGGATTTAGCCCTTTTGGCAAATTATGTTGATGATGATGGTTTAGCCCTTTTGGCAAAATGATGTTGATGAGATGAACTCCTTCATTCGAGCTGTTGATGAGACTGGTAGTAGAGTTGGTTTGGTTATAAGCAGAGAGAAAACTAAAGTGATGAAAATTGGTCAGGCAGGCCGTGATTCAGTTAATCTGAATGGTTGCAGTCTTGAGCAGGTTTCACAGTTTAATTTTCTTGGGAGCTATGTAACAGATAATGGTGATGTGCGGCATGAGATTAACAGACGAATAGGGATTGCTGCCTGGACTTTTAAGAATCTATGTAGAGTGTGGAGTAATAGTCGTATACACCTAAAGACTAAAATTATATTGTGCAATAGTTTGGTTCTTTCTAGGGTTAGTTATGGTATTGAAACTTGGACACTTTGTAAACAAGATAACATGAAACTAGATGCTTTTGATTCCAGATGCTTACGCAGTATCTTGGGCATTAGGTGGTTCAACTTTGTAACTAATGATGAGGTTAGGCAAGGGACTCCGAAGGCTCAGAAGATTTGGGGGGCACCCTAGGGACAGCTATTAGGAGACAGATGGTAGCTTCCCATCAAGCGTATTCTTTAAAGTGCGCAGAGTATGGCTCTCCCGCACACAGAGTCACGGATTACATCCCATCCGATAGATTTCCTTTTCCGAGCCCATCGGTGTCCCCTCTGTGACTCCGATGCCGACTGAGCTACTCCCGCCCACACATATGTGTGAAGTTGTAAATCTAGGTTATATGTATATTTTGAAAAAATACTCTTTGTATATACAGGTGCCCAAAATTAAACTAATAATAATAATAAAGTAACGTATAGTATTAACTTTAACAATAAAGTTCCGTAGAGTGGCTTCCAAAAATTAAATTCAAAGTAACAATTACAAGTAATTTCGAAAAGGAATGCAAAGATAGGACTGTACTAAATCTACTATATAGTAGTCGAACAATGCATCTCTCTCATCCTATTTGTTTCACACATGTGGTGCCCAGAATTAAAGTATAATGTCATATATCAAAACTTACATGGCATGAAATGTAATGTACATGTAAAATTTGCAATGTGTTAGAAGAAAATTCTCTCCCATTTAGACTATGCGACAATGAGCATACACATTGAGGTTGTAATAAAAGAGCTCGTGGCTGTAATCGTCCCTTTTTCCATTCCAGCCACCTTGAGTTAACCAGCATAGCAATTTGATTGCACTATGTGGACAAAGACGATATATGTATATGATGGAAGGGATCAAACGCAGACCGAGATTTATCCAGGGTTTTAAGTATACCATAAACTCTCCTCCGGAAACTTTGGAAACAATTTCCAGATGCAGGTAAAGCCAGTTGGAGACTAGGACAAGATGGTCCAAGGATCACAAAAAGACACAGAGAAATGAGAGTTAGGCAACAGTCTCACAAACGGTTATATGAACAACAGTTTCGATATTTACTGTTCGCATGATTTTGCACTAACGAAGAGCAACAGTTTGTGTTTCCCTCATCCCCTTCAACAGAAGAGAGCGCTTAACATTGCGCAGAGAGCATCACCTTTGGAGCCCACACCAAAGGCACCGTTCATCAGTGCCATTCCAACGCATGCGCGAGAGCGGCATCTGCCTTCAGGGCAAATCAAACCTAGGGCGCAATTTCAAATAATTTCATGGTCAGTTTTTATTAATAAGGCAAAAAAACTAAATGTCCGATGGTTTGCAAAATAACTCTTGCCCCCTCCGTGAACATCTCATCTCTCTTGCCCAGGGCACAAAATTGGCTAGTCACGGCCCTGCTTTTCATAGATGGGTCCAAATTAACCATGAACACCGATTCTAGAAGACGTTCACCCAAAGAGAATAAAGAACTTGCCACAGTTGTTACATCAGAGAAAAGGACCATTTGTTGTGATGGAGGTCTGACACAAAAAATTTCAGATTACTCTGACTGTATCTGATATAGAGAAAGCTGCTTGTGAACTATTTCAGGATTGCTCTCTACCATGATTTCATCTTTATGGACGATAATCAATGTCTTTACAGGGCTCATGTGATCGACGATTTCCTTGAAAGTGAAGATATTCATAGGATGAATTGGTCAATCATATCCTCAGACCTCAATCCAATTAAGCATATTTTAGGTTCTCTGAGCGAAATGCACATCTCCCTTCATGAGCTCAGGTCGGCTCTTATGGAGGAGTGGGCTCTACTGCCACAAAAACTATTTAACATCCTTGTCAACAGTAAGAGAATGCGTTTCCGAGTTTCTTGGATATCAGGGGTGATCATCCGCCTTATAGGCATTCCCTATCAGCTAATTCCAACTTTCTAATATGGGATAATAAACAAACGAGTAAAAGCAAATGGGATAATGACGAAATCCTGTAATATGCATGAGTGTTACATATGAGAGAGCCAGATTATCAGACCTAAATCAAAGGATAATAAAATGTGTACGTAATTAAAATAGTTTTCAGAAAATGCAATGAAATATCATACGGAATGATATTGTGAGACTGCTGAGTAAAAACAAATGGGATAATGACGAAATCATGTAATGTACTTATGTACACTTTGGTTTATGTCACTTTCGGGTACGACATATTCATCAGATATTTTTTCTTTAATTCCAAAATGCATCAATCTATAATCTAACCATTTATAGACTTCACCCATATGCAGCTTTGACTTCTCTTTCTAAAAGGCAATAGATTTTTAACTCTGTTACGTCTAGGTGAGCCAATCTTTTTCAAATTACAGTTGAAAATTGTCAAAGTTATTGTCAAAGCATTGGGTTGTTTCACCACCGAGAGGAACTTCTCTTGCACAGATAGCCAGGTCACAAAGACCCCCCAATATCTCGGAGCTGAATAAGGAAAGGGAATCTACTGGGCAGCGTTAGCATATAGATTAAAGTATCCCATCGAGGCCACCTGTATCTTGCTGTCTTTCAAATGGACCATGGCTTAATGTTCCATTTGCTAGAAATGAAATTTCTAATCATACTGATTTCTCCTTTGTCACTGATGACAAAGCAGGGGATACAGACAGTCCATGCACACGCATACATTTTCAAGGAGCCATAGGATGCAGAGTACCAACAAGACTGTGCAATTTAGTCCTCCAATACGTCTATCCTGAATTACAGCTGTTGCATTTGATCATAACATGTTAATTCTCTCAAAGTCCAGTTTCAAAGTGTAGGCGCACCCATGGACAGATTTATTGGTAGGTACAGTAAGTGCAGAAATAGGGGCACTCGAATTTGTTACATTAGAAAAGAAACAGAAAGGAATTTGTTACATTTCTTTGGCAATCATGTAAAGCCCTCAGGCTTTACGAGAGCCCCATGGACCATAAATCCACCTCAATAATCCACTCAAGCCAGGGCAGTCTCTGAGCCCATCGCTTCCTACATGTCTCCTTTTCTGAGGTCTTCAAAGAACACTGCTCATAACTCTATTCGCTAATCTGAGGTCACGCATGCGAGCAACAGGACCAAGCCAGGGCAGTCTCTATGATGCTACCAAAAGCCGACTCCATTGTCTAATCTCATGATTACTTAAGTATTCACACCAGAGTCGTCAGATAAATATATCCACAAAATCGTGAAAGTTAAAATATAGGTGACGTTCACAATTTTGATAAAGAAAAAGGGACATGCGATTCAAATGTGTTTAATAGTTATAATGATATCGCAAAACTTACACAGGTTCGTCGTCAGCCAGTAGAAGAAAATAATGTGTAAAATGAAAGACTTAAGCGTAGCCGAGCAAATACAACTTCCTCCTTGTGATTCCTGTGAAAACATAGCCGTTGTGGTTTGACAATACCCTTGATCTCGAAAAGTTTCTTTGCAATCTGTTCTGGCCAAGATCTCTGCCACTGTACCCAGAACTCGATGATAAAACATTGCTGGAAATACAGGTATGGAACCAGCAGTGGAGAGTGGTAGCAGCATCTGCCAAGTCATTGACCCTGATCCCAACATGACCGGGCACCCAACTTTTGGTTTGGTTTCTTTTACCTTTAAGTGGCACTTTTTTGCACACCATTGGCTAAATAGCCAGGTCACAAGGACCCCGAAGTACTTCTCTTGTACAAGAAGGCTCAGAGAAAGTTGAGGGAGGGGACCTCTGGAACAGCTGGTTGGAGACAGATGATAGCCTCCCGTCAATGCCATCCAGCATGTTCTTTAACATGCACAGGATATGACTCTCCCGCACACGGGGCCATGTCTTCACGTCCCATCCAACGGATGGCATCCTTTCCAATCCCATTGGTGTCCCCTACTGAGCGTGTGCAGGGAGGGGAGTTTTGCAGAGACAAATCTCAATGCTGACCCAGTTGGAATTCGAACCTGGGAACTGCAGATTACGACTGGGCACTCAACAGAATAAAATGGTGGTTGTGGCTGTCACACGATGGAGCTGCTGGTGAGTATTGGAAAGAACAGGTGAGGCCGATATCTCACTGAGATGAAAGCCTGTAGCGAGCTAAACCAGAGTTGGTGTAATGCACAATGACTCTCTTATTAACAGACCATGCATTACTCGTGAAAGTGTTTTATCAGAATAAATCTGTAACACCAGTTTTATTAAGAGTTTGCTAAGTCGGCTTCGAAAATGTCTGATGACTGCAAATGGCAATGGCTTGGGTAAAATAATTCAGAAATTTGAAGAAATCGGTATGCCCAACCTTAAGCCTGGAAGGTGATGAAAAAGCCTGCAAGCACCTCAGTTGAACCTCAGTTGCATATGATCCAGGGTACAAAGAAGTGTGTTACGTTTGCAGAAAAATCTTGAGTTGGACTCTCAAATGCAGCAAACTGCTTCTCTCTGGAGTAAGTAGTTTTTTTAATTCAGTTTTTAAAACTAATATTTAACTTTTAAAACAATTTTTTAAAACAATTTTTCGTTTTAAAAAAACAAACTTTAAGAAAACAACTTTTACAACAATAATTTTAATTTTTAAAACAATTTTTTAAATAATTTTTTGGTGCTATCGGCCTCACCTTGGACTACTATGTGGTCCAAGGCGAGGCCGATAGCACCAGTTTTATAGTGAAGATGGGACACTGCTGTGGGATCTGGCCAGGAATGATTACATAACAGCAGACCATGGCCAATTCCACTAAAATGCCAGGCATGACGTCACGGTGACTGGTAAAGAGTTGCTGGTACACGCAGTCAGATGAAAGACTTTCCTCCTTCAAAGAGAAAAATCGCAGGAAGGGGAAAGAGCAAGCCTCAATTGCTTGGCTATCGAGACTGATGTTAATGTTTCTGAGGTAGCCTGGGACAGGCAAACCGAAAGGATGGATGGCAGGCGAGCGATTTATGTAAAGCATTTCCCACTGAGGACTGAAAATGCAACCTGAAGTGGGATGGCTTGGCAGTGATTTCAATTATATCAATTTTGAAGCACTGTGTAAGGACAACTGCTGATGGTGAATGGAAATAGACAATTCGTCAGTCTCAACATAAAGACTCTGGACCAGTAACATGTGGAAGGCCCCGATGCAAACAGAGATGACCTGATGATGGAGAAGGTCCAACACCCTTACTACTGAATTAAAGGGTGGAGTCGTATACCTGGAATCAGTAGCCAAGTTTTGACCAGACAAGTGCATGGTACGAGTGGAGCAAAGAATCCTGGTCCACTCCTCATGAGATTGAGCAGAGGACCTTGAGGATATCCAATGCCCATGTGCACTTGAACCATAGATGACGAATGTGTGATAAAAAGTGACAATTTGTGGTCGAAGTTGAAACCAAGAAACTTGGTCTCCGACACAACTAGAATGGTGGTACCTCCAAACCACAGCTAAGGATCCAGATAAAGATTATGATTGTGGCAAAAGTGCATGCACACAGTCTTCTGTGGTGAACAAAAAAAGGCCATTGCCCAAACCGAAATTTTTAAGGGCAGTTTACCGTTGTCGTTCAATGACCCTCATGCTAGAAGAAAAGAAAAAGATGCTAAAATCGTCAAAAGTCGGAAGAAGTTGTTAGTAATCGAATTGATCTTGACAGCGAAAAGCTTAACACACAGGATGCAGCTTGTGGTATCCCCTGTTCTTAGGAGAAAGGCCATGATAGAGAATTGCCAACACAGATACGAAAATAACGAGAAAATAAAAAGTTGGAAATGAAGATCGGTATGTGACTCTCAAGCCGAAGTCATAGAGGTCACATAGAATCTCCTTGCCATGTCGTACGCTTTTTCGATGTCGAGAAAAATGGATACTGGGTTATTTCTTTGTAAAAGCGAATTCCTAATTCTGTCTCAAGGTGGATCAGATGGTCTAAGGTGGACAGTTACCTGTAAAAGCCACACTGGGTATTGGAAAGAAGGTTGTAGTGTTTCAAATACCAAATGAATCTGGCATTTACCATTCTTTCCAACACCTTGCACACCCAGCTCGTCAACGCGAGGTGACGATAATTTGAAGGAATATTGGGATCTTTTCCTGGCTTGGGTAAGGCCGAAATGATAGCAGGTGTTCAGAACAGATAGCTAGGTATCCAGAAACTGCTCTTAGAGAAAGATACAGTTGAAAAGTTGGAACAGCTGATCCTTACCTGATGGTGAGAAATGTTGGAGCATGATGGGCATTGTCTGACCCGACAGCAGATGCAAGAGAAGTGTTCAGAGCAAGACACAGCTCCTCCATTGTGAATGGACTGTTGTAAGGCACCAGTCCATTCAAGTGAAAAGACAGCAGAGAGCATTCAGCCTTGCTCTTCAGGGCCAGAAACTTGGGGGGAATGTCTCCCCCGGAGTTTTGGCAATCGCTTAGGGATCAGCAATTGTCTGTCCATTGTGCTCCAGGATCGATAATGAGTGGGACATATAGTTCCCACCCATTATCCAGACTTTATTCCACACGACCTTAAAACTGGTCACATGGGTGACAGAAGATGTATATTTGATCCAAGATTCTATCTGGCTCTGGCACTGGAAGAAACGAACTTTGGCCCTAGCGTGCTTGAAAGCTTCACCTCCCCCTCTCCAAGTCTAATTCTGAGCCTTATGAGCTGCGGTGGAGTCAGGATTTCATCAGAGTTTCGGAAATTGTGCAAACCGTGTCAATGTGAATTGATTTGGAATGGGCCAGGCAGCTGC
Source organism: Ryuthela nishihirai (assembly GCA_038380435.1). NCBI lineage: Eukaryota > Metazoa > Arthropoda > Arachnida > Araneae > Heptathelidae > Ryuthela > Ryuthela nishihirai. Next base: position 43,725,378 of record JAWZYU010000032.1, read on the forward strand.
ATGAATGATACAGTCTGTCATCTCTGCCACTGCAATATTGATTAGCCCTTGGCTGACCGAATGTTCATCAAACTCACAAAGTATTTCGAAGTCACTGCAGTCAGCCCGATCAAGCCTCCCCTGTGATAGGCGTGAAGAGTTGCAGGCCTCCCACGGAAGTTTATGCACACCATGGAGAGGTGATCACTTCCATATCGGTTGTCCTTGACCTCCCATATACAGAGTGGAAAGTTTTATGACCAGCAGATTGTGAGATCAATGGCAGTGAAAGTGCAAGTCGGGGAGTGGAAATAAGTACTGACAACAGAGAGAGAAGGATTCAGGAGCCATTGCTTGAAGACCCCACCTCTCCCGTTAGTGTGAGTACTGACCCAGAGAGTCCTGTGTCCAATGGAGCCCTCCATGATGAGGAGGGGGACAGCAGCTCTAAGACGAGATCATTAAGGTTTTCTCTGTAGACGATACTTCCAGGTGGTAGATACATAGTCAACGAAAATCCCATGAAGAGGCAGATAACAACTACCTCTAATTTGGTGATGAGGGTTATGAGCTGGAATGGACAATGGTTGCTCACAAGAACGGTGACGCCCCGCGGAGCTGGACTATCTCCATCACTGTGTCAGTGAACGAATGAAAAGTGCTCTTTCATGGAATCAGTGGTTGTCTGCAAGTATGTCTCCTTCAGCCACATGCTAATGGGCTCTTGTGCCCTCAGGAGGCTCTTGATGTCATCAATATTTCTCTGGAATCCATGACAATTCCATTGTAGGAGTGTGGTCATCTCAGGTCTTAGGAGAATGGGTAGAAGAATATTTTTGATTAACCTTTAACACTGCCATCGACGATTTGGGAAAATTGGTGCAATTCATATCCATGTCCTCGGAGTCATCTGATGCCAGACAAGGTGGGGTCAACGTTTTATCTTAGGACCAGGTTAGGGCCCCTTGTGTATGAGAGGTCTAGCTGTCTGCGATTAGGAAGGAGGGGGACTTTCCAGTGGTAGTAGTGCAAGGTGCCACAGCTGGAATGGAAACCAGAGTGGATGTCGAAATGGACACTGACTTTATATGGTTTCGCCTGCTGTAAGAGGTACTTCCCAGCAGGAGAGACTCAAGTGTCATGATCTGATATCAGTCTGCATCTCCATGGAAGCCATTGCAATGATGGCTTTCCGATGACGTACCACCATAGAAAACCTTGCCAGGTGGGACAAGCAGTGCAACGAGCTTTCTCGCCTCAGAGTAAGTGATGTTATTTATCATCTTAAGGCACTGCACCTCTTTCTCCTCCTTTCATTTAGGACAGTCACGCGAGAAATTTGGATGGTTACTGTTGCAATTGCCACAGCTTGCCTGCATAACTGTGCAGTCCGTATCAGCATGATCCACACTGCCACAACAAGTGCAAGTGGGTTTACCACATTCATTCAAACAACACAGAGGATTGGGGATGTATGGTTGTACCTCACAATGCAAGTAGACGGCCTTGATGGCAGCAGGCAGGCGAGGGATGTTACATGTGAAAATTAGTGCCATGGTGGACAGTAACTTCTCCTTTCAACATAACAAAATCCTTCGGACTGCAACTGCTCCCTGTGGGGCTAACTCGGTGCAGAGCTCTTCCTCAGAAACTTTGATGAGACAATCCCGAAACAGGCACCACATCAATCACCGTGGCCTTCAGGAGCAGATCAGAATGATGAGTACAAACAGTCTCAGCAAGTAAGTCACCAGATCTGAGGCATTTAACGGATTTTGGAGAACACAGAAGAGTATTTTGGAGAACAACCTTTTGAATAAAGAATAGGGATATATCCCGAAGGACCTGATCACTTGTTGAATGGATGATCAAGAAACATGGCACAAGTGATGGTACAAAGAAGGCGAAGAACAAAAATATGGTGCTTCGTAACGAGAATGTTTGTTGCTCGAGGCAGAATTGTATTCATTAATCGAATTTATGATTATTTTACAGGTGGTTCAGTGCCCATGTCCTCACCCACTACGGAGCCCAACAAGGGGACACTCAATCGGGCGCCAGGGCTGCAAGGGCACTTATCCACATAGCCCATGAGCTCTTAGAAATAAATAAAGGGAAAAAGAAATATGACGATCTCAACTGAGTCCTCTCAAAACGAAATAAAGCGAAGAAAATAAAAAAAAAAAGCATGAGAACAGAACTGTTGCAGCAAATTAAAAATAACTTCAAAAGGAAAATAATGCATGGGGGAAACTCATTAACCTGTACACAGACATCGGTAAGGCACTCACCACACTGCATAGTTGACTCTAGCAGGTCCAGTCCACCAGCCGATTGATCCTGGAGGTGCCATCCCAGGACCTCATATTTACCTGAAGCAGAGGCCAAAGCAGTTTGCAATAGTGACATTCGAAATTTCTGCCCACCCCCGTGACAAACAAAGCTCCTCAGTGGCAAGACCGGCCAAAGGGGACTCTACTAGTCAGGAGATGAGGATCCTTTTCCAGGATCACGTGTCACCATAGACAACAAACATGTGGATGAGCATTTAGGATTATCTGAAGGTATCCAAACCAGTGGACCTTCACAAGGTCATACAGGAGCATACAAGGTCATACCCTTACCACATACAGGAGCTCGCACCGAGAAGCATAACTCCCGAGATAAACTTGTTCAAGAGTCCATCCACTGAAATGAACTGAAACACCACCTGCTGACACTTTCTCATCATTTTAGTTTTCTCTTAATTTATCATTAAACCTGCCCAATTACCAGCTCTAATGAAAGAATTCATCTTGCCAATATCATTTGCCAAAAGAGCCAAATTGTCAGCATAATCTAAATTGAATACAGAGGCGCTGAGATTGGTCTCCAACTCTCAATCGTCATCGCCCACGCTGCCGGTGATCATCGACGCTGAATGTGATCACCGGGCTGATCTTGCTGCCATTCGTGAGCGTCATATGGCTCCTCATATTTGCGGCGTTATCTGTTCAACAGCCGTTTACCACTCGTACACATAGTGGGTATAATGATAGCACGATGATACATCAATGAGGTGCTGCAGTCCATTTTGTTGTCGTATCTCTGTGATATCACTGATGCCGAGCTTCAACACAATAATGCCCACCCACACATTCACATCAGCAGTGCCACAAGGTGTCCAGGTGCTGCCTTGGCCAGCCTAATCTTCAGACTTCTACCCAATAGAGAAAGTGTGAGACGTCATTGACAGACGAACTCGCAATGTCGATGAATTATGGACACAGGTCAACAACACATGGTTCACGATACCTCAGCACACCATCCGGGGACTTTTCCACTCAATGCCACGCCGTGTTGCCGAATGTATAGCCCAGCATGGCGATCATATGACCGACTGACTCAGGCCATATTTATACTGTCTCCTCGCCCTTCGCATTCTTGTAATCCCACAGAAATTAAATCACTTCTTCTCCATCTACTTATCTACATGTGTGCTAAGTTTCGTCTCATTTCGTGCATTCTTTCATGGTGTAGCATTTTCAATGTCGTGCAATGTAATCGATATGTAAAAGGGAAAGGAGACAAAAAGCAGCCTTGTCGCATATAACCTTACCAATTCCCACACGATTCAATTCCATTATAGAGAGCCATCATTAGGTTAATTATCAGGTATGACTTAGGATTTCATGATTAATTACAAATTATGACGATAAACATAATCGAAAGCCTTTTTTGAAATTCAGTTACCAGTTACAGATTTTTGAAACTCTAAAACATTTCTCGAGAAACCCTTGCAATAATTAGCTGAAGAAAATTTGGCTTTGCCCTGAGTGGGATTCGAATTACTAATTTTTTTTATGTAACGCCGTGAGCGTGAGTGACAAATATTCCTTCCTTCATATGAGGCTGCTTGGCTGTCCAATTCCCGACCTAGATGGTTCCAGTGGCGAATCAATAAAAATATGCGAGAATGCTTATATGTCACATTGCTGAAGAAAATTTTTGGCTCTGATGGTGTAGTGGTTATCATACCTGGCATGTTTCTGAGAGACTTGGGTTCGAATCCCACTCAGGACAAAATCAAAATTTTTTCAAGTGTTTCTTGTCTACAGGACATTTTTCTGTGATGCTTTATTACTGAATTTCTCAAGAATCCATCTAAGCGAAAATATTTTATCTATGTATCACTACAAATTCTACACCCACCTGTTCATCACGCATTTGTTCATCAATCAACCTAATGCTTAATTCTATTAATCACGAAAATGCAACGAACTTTACTTGGAACAGAAAGTAGACGAATATCGCTGCAATTATCAAAACTGTGATCACCGTTTTGGAAATTGGGAATACTTTAGTCAGCCACGTAACAACAGAAATACTTTCAGCTCTACGAATTTCAGTAATAATTTCATCGACTGTCTACATGCTTTAATTTAAAGGAATTAATGCATCTAACTTCATTACAAATAATGGGAACAAGATTAACCATACCTTTAAGAATATCTCTGAAATGCTCAGCCCACTTTGCCATGACAGATTCCTCATTTTCAATAACTTTACCATTTCTATCCCTCTATCTTTGTCCACTTAAAATATTTGCTGTATATATAGCTAATATTACTCTATGTATAGAATACAGGAGTGTTCAACCCCTTTCATTGGAAGCTAATATTCTAACAGTGGAAGGAATTCGAGACCAAGGACTTCAACGCACACCAGTGGTTTTCGACTAGTGTTACATGGGCAATTGGTAGTTGTTCCACAAAATATTTCCCTTTCATGTTTCCTCCCAAAAAGGCATTAAATTCTATGAATGTTTCGCAAAATAACAACAACTATTGGAATAATTTATAACTCTTAAATTATTTTAAAATATGAAGTTAATAGTATTATATTATACCTTTATTCATGTTATAGTAAAATAAGACAACTTCTCTGTTTCGCTAAATTTTTAATTATTTATTGTGCTCATCTAAAAAATTAGAAAAACATTGCACTGCACTTATTAAGTGGTTTGAATTGATTGATTTTCATTTTTAGCTACAATTATCGTGAACCATGAACAAAAGTTATTTCCCCAATGTGGTAATTGAAGTGAAATGCTTCCCTACAATTTCTCTCCAAGAATAAGCAAAACCTGTTTTAAAAACTGCCAGTTCTCAGTTACGCGAAAATAGCGGATCATCTCAAAATGTAAGCAAGCTTTGAAAATGTAAATCAGAAATACAGAAAGAACAAAATACATGCCTAATAAAGTCAACATTAGAACTCTCTCGCACATTTCGAATTGTGAAATTATGAATAATAATAAATCATAAATGGATCTTAATACTTAGGATCCGTATTATTTTGACATGTTAATTTTTTAAGAAAAAGACTGGATAGAAGAACGTGCTTAATGAGCAAAGTAATTTCTAATGCAAAATGGTATATGGGCTTCGTTCATGGGGAAAAAATGCAAGCATAACTTTCCAATTTTTATCACTACTAAGTACTGCCAAATTTGTTGCGCATTGCATAAGCAATGGTGCTTGAATAAGACTTACTTGTAAAACAAACTTCGACTCGTAGCTAATTGTTGCCGAAAATTTTACATCGTTTTATCAATATTTTAACCCTGGATTCAAACAATATGACTTTTAATGGTCATCGCAGACAGACTCTCCATCTGAGAATTTTTCAATCGTGTTTAGCAAGTATGATCCTGTACAGCGCTGGAGCCAAGGCCCTTGCATAAAGTATAGAGATATAAATATCCGTTTGAGGCCCCGCTAATTGTTTCTCTATGCCCCGCGAAACACTCCACAGGTTCTGATCCTCTACTAGAAGTTAACAAAATATCATAAAAAAAATTTATAATGAAAGAAGAAGAAGAACAAAAGAATCATAAAAAAATTTATAATGAAATAAAAAAGTAAGTCGAAAGCAATTTTCTTCAATCATTACGCTGCATACCAAATAGGAATCACCAAAAAGCAGGGCCGGATTAAAAAAAACAGTCGAGAGGGGGAGGGGGACATGAAACACAATCAAGCAGGAAAAATATAAAAGGGGAAAGACTGGATTTCCAATCCATCCCATGTCCGGTTTTACAAATCTTAAAAAGATTTCTTGAAAAATGCATGAAATAGAAAGAAGTTTAATATTGTTTTTTGCCTCTATAACCTAATATATATAATAAATTGCCTCTATAACCTAATAATGATCCCTTTTGAAAAAAAATTTATTAATTATATTGATAATTAAAAAAGATATTTTTCCACAGAAGTGTAGAAATGGGATTGCTAATTTAAATCCCCATAAATTATTTTTCTCTTTTGAAGTTCTGAATTAGGACCTCACAGCCCTCGACAGAATTTTCAAGGCTCGCAGAACACTTTTCGTATTTGGTGTAAAATGTCGCAACCAGCAATTTTTCCATTTTGAAAAATTTAAATTAATTTGGAAACATTTCTAAGGAATTGAAAAAGAGAAGTTATTTAATATTCTTACGTAAAATTTCCGTAAATTTTAAAAGTGTGCATAGCGTAAGAACATTGCTTTTTGTTTGGACATACAGCAGCACTATATGCAGTAGTTTTGAAGTTTCAAGATTTATATTCATATCCGATATCACCGGGTAGGACACGTAAATGTTCGGGACAAAAAATAATGGGAACAAGATTAACATTTTCTATGTCCTTATTTTCATTCGTTCCTGCTTTGACTTTGTAAGAAAAAGATGTTTGTATTTACATTAAGTATCGGTTTTTATTCATTATTGTTAGTTATTCGTTGTTATTGTACAAGAGGCGACTCGTGAGTTTCCTGGTGTATAATCCTGATCAGAGGTACCTGAACCCTCTCTTAGCTAGTTGGGCATCGTTAATCCTAAACTGGAATAATGTGTCTCAGGCAGGTCTATGGTTCTTGAAAAGGTGATGTCTGAAGTTCCTACCAGCATGGGTGGCTTCAACCTTCAGCAGTAGGAGAACCTCAATCCTCACTTAGTTAGTTGGGCGTCACTAATCCTAAACTAGAGTAATGTGTCTCAGACAGGTCATATGGCTCTTGAAAAGGTTCACTTGAAAAGGTGGTGCCTGAAGTTCCTACCAGCATCTGTGACTTCAGCCTTTAGCGGAGAAGGAACAGATCTTTGCCTGATGCCTGCGATCAGGGGGCTGTTTGATATTCTTGGCCCTACCTCTCTCAATAAATATATATCCTTTAAGAAACCTACTTATCATTTTCTCTCTTCAGGTACATTAGAACATGGAGATGTTACTTAGAGATTATTCTCTTGATGTCCTCACGCAAGAATTCCAGCATTATAACCTACATATTCTAGGCCTGCAAGAGACCAGATGGACAGGTAAAGGTGAGATAAATCAGTAGTAAATAATCACAGGATAAGTCCTGTAGACATGGAACTCATGAAATGATGAGCCGAAAAAAATTTGATTTTGCCATGAGTGGGATTCGAACCCACGTCTCCAGGAGACATGTCTGTTATGCTACCACTACACCAACAATGGCTAACCTTTTCACAGCTTATAGTGACCTTATAAACTTTCCGGATTTTCTTTATTTGATTCGCACTAGTGGCGCCATCTATCCAGGAAGTGCGAATCAAATAAATAAAATTCGAAGGTTTATAAGGTCACAGAAGTTGAGAAAAGTTAGCCATTGGTGGTGTAGTGGTAGCATAACAGGCATGTCTCCTGGAGACGTGGGTTCGAATCTCACTCATGGCAAAACCAACAGGAAAATTTAAAACAAAAGTTAAAGACTTGAATATCATCTGTTGTTATGCCCGCACAGAGGATTCTGATGAGAACGAGAAGGATGTTCTACAGCCAGCTTCAGAATATTTTGAATTCTCTGAAGGAGATATTTTTCTTGTGTTAGGTGACTTCAATGCTAAAGTTGGTACCGACTTGAACCTTTAGGCAGGAGTTTTAGTTCCAATGGCAATGGGAACGTCTCCTACAGGTAAGTAAACTTAATGGTTTGCGAATAATTAACACATACTACAAACACCGGGACATTTATAAATATACATGGGTTTCACCTCACGGGTTGCACAGGAATATATTATATTTTAATTAATAGCAAATGGGCTAGTTCAGTTAGGAATACCAGATCATACAAGGGAGCCAAGATTGGGTCTGATCATTACCTGGTAAAAAGTTTCTTAAGCTGAAGCTTAAGAAATGTTGTGCTAAGTTAAGAAAATTAGCCTTAATATTGAAAGTCTGAAATAATCTAGATATAGCCAAAGCATACCATGATAGGCTATTTAGTCATTATGACAATCGTGGTGTGCTTACTGCTGATGTGAACTCTTTTGGTGACTCTTTGGTACTGCTGAACAGTACTCTTTTGGGTGAAAGGGAACAGAAGAAACAAATTTATTTGAGTGATAAGGCTATGAAACTTATTTCCGAAGGAAGTGCAGGATTAATATGAATCAGCACTCTATCATAAAGAAACAGTAGCAAATAAAGAATATAACATAAATGTGTAAAGGAACGTGTAAGTAATAATGTGTAAGTGAATAAGAATATAACATAAATGTGTAAAGGATCAGTTAACTGCTGATAAGAATCTTTGGCTTCATAGTTTGGGCAACAAAGCTGAGGAAGCAGTTATACAGCACAACAGCAAGGGTTTTACCAGATTGTTAATGTTTTATGTTGGGAGAAACGGATAGGGATAATATAAACACAGGGATAAATATGGCAAGATGGTTGAAGGTGAGGATTCTGTGATGGCTAGTTGGGCTGAGAATTTCAGAGAAGTTCTAAATAATGTGATTATTTCTACTCCCATTGTTTGTAATGATAGATGCATTATCCTTTGGCTTTAATGATGGCCCCATATCGCATTCTGAAGTCGCTTTGGCTATCTCTAAATTAAAACTGCATAAATTTCAAGGGTTGATGAAATCACCACTGAAATGCTTAGAGCTCGGAACATTTGTGTTGTCACATGGCTCATTGAAATTTTGAATATTTCTTTATGATAAAGGTGTTGCTCCTAAGGATTTTACTAGAGCTATTATTGCCCGATTTTTTTAAAAAAGAGTGACCGCAGTTCTTGTGATAATTATAGGGGAATTAGTTTATTTTCTGTTCCAGGTAAAATAAAGGGTTCTGTCCTCGGTGAAAAACGAAACATCGATTCGAGTGGAAAAGAATATGGATATGTACTAGTAATAAAATTTCTATATATATTGTGGCTTATTTCAGGCGCGTACTCCAGGATTTAATTTGTTTCCAGAATTTAGACTCTGCGGTAGGGTGGATGGTGGGACTTAAAGCTTTCTCATAAAATTTCGCGCTGATAATTAAGTCGCGCACGACAGTTTCGAGTGTATTTCTTCGCTAAACGCTTATTGAAATGAAATAAAACGGGAAGATATTTTAGAAAGCAAATATCCATGCTAAATATTATTTTTATCATTTACTCCAATTCGGAGTTTAATGTTTTAGTATACTGCATTACAGAAATGTATGTACATTACAGAAATGTTGGTGGGCCCGCCCCTCTATCTAACTCTTAATGACGAACCGCCACTGCTTGCACTAATATTTTTTATTGAAGCGATAAATATGAGTATGCGAATTAATCGATTAGGACTAAAGAGAAGTTAAGCATTTCATATATTTGATCTTTCGGTCTATTTCAATGATGAAAGCTTAGAGAGCACAATCTAGGAACTAACAATGATCAATAAAAACAATCACTAACAAAATCCACAATGATGTTTTCAAAACCATTTAAGGTCAAATATGTTGGACGAGGAATCCTTTCAATGAATCTTCTTAATAATTAAGCGATTCTTTGTCTATATTAGTGATAAAAAATAGAGGCGCAAATTCAAACGTCGAACACATACTGTGTGGCCAAAAAATTATAAATCTTACCTCAGTACCGTGTGCACGGATTGGGTTCACTAATAATCCACTAACATGACACTATGACCTTCAGAACTGCTTAAATTGAACGTCGCATAGATTCGATGAATATTTTGAAAGTGTCTGGTGCGATGTGAAGCCATCTCGTTTCAATGTAGCATGTAGTATCTTCAGAATCGAGAGCAGTGGAGTATGTGACTGCATGCCATGTTCACTACATCTAACAATGTCTAATGGGATTCAGAGATGACCGAGTGAATTTGAATGAATCAAATGAATCATGCTCCTAGAACCATTCATTGACAGATTTCACACGATGGACTGCTGCATTATCATTCTGAAACTGTCAGCTTCCATCAGGAAAGAAAAAAAAAGTAACAGATGGTAGTCTTGAACAATTCTTTGATGCACTGTTTTGGCTATGATTGCACTAGCTTGTCGAACCCCACCAAAAACACTTTTTCTTTTGTGAAAGTCGTAAATCCCGCATTTTTCCCATTTCATAATTGAGTGTAGGTCAGTGGTTTGCTGCTTGTACTTAAGACAACTCATAGATCATGTGACCATCTCCTCGGCATTACAATTATGGTAAATTGCGCACGGTTTCTATTTTTTTAGCCAGGCATCATATAAAATTCCCGAAAGGGTTTACTTTGTTTCCGAACACTTTGTTTTCTGGTTTTAATGTGTTCTTATCATAATTGAAATCGGTGCGATGATTATTTTATACTCTGATGTATTGATTATTTTTAAGATCTCAACATAACATGTCAGAGTTTACTTGTCTTTATCCTTTCTCTACAAAAAAAAAAAAGATATTTTTAGTACAGTACAACTTCAATTTTATATAGACTCTGATTTCACGGATTCATTTCCGCGCTAAAGTGGTTTGATCTGGTTTCGTGAAAGTTGCTGAGTCAGGTGGAAGTCGCACTTTTTCCCCAAGGGTTGTCCAAGATATTTGACTTCGAGAAGATAAATTCTCCTTTCGTTCCCAAAGCTCTTCCATTTGTGGTTAGGGCGGGGGTGGCTCAGTCGGTAGCGCGCCAGGCTCGTAATCTGTAGTTCCCAGGTTCGAGTCCCAGCTGGGTCAGCGTTGAGATTTATCTCCGCAAAATTCCCCGCCCTGCCCACGGTCAGTAGGGGACACCGATGGGCTTGAAAAGGCCGCCGTCCGTCGGATGGGACGTTAAGCCGTGGCCCCGTGTGCGGGAGAGCCATACCCTGTGCACGTTAAAGAACACGCTGGATGGCCTTGACGGGAGGCTACCATCTGTCTCCCAACAGCTGTTCCAGTGGGTCCCCTCCCCCAACCTTCTCTGAGCCTTCGGGGTCCATGTGACCTGGCCATTTAGCCCATGGTGTGCAAAAAAGTGCCGCTCAGAGGTAAAACAACCCAAACAACCCAAACATTTGTGGTTAACAAATAATACAGTAGTTTTTTTGTGTGTATGTTCTTTCGTTATTAATTTATTAAGAAGATATTTGAGAAGCTGATGTGTCTGTTGCTATGATCAGTGATGAATTTTATGTCGCTGATCAAATGGTCCGTTACAGAGAGAAGCAATTTCACTCTTACACCTGATATTGGTGCTTCTGCAAAAGGGACAAGTGTTACTCATTAGCACTTAATAATATATACACCTAATATAGTTATTATAATTGTGCTACTTCGTAGGTAACAAAAACTTTCCTAAAGGTAAAAACTTGGAAGATGCGATTTATATGTGGTATGCACAACAATGTTCTGAAGAGTGTTGAATTTCAGACTGCTGCTGAAAGACTCGCAAGGCATGACTATGATGGAAGTTTCACTGTTAGCAGTATCAAATTTTAACGCATTCGTGAAAAGCAAAATACCTCTAATGAGAAAAAACTTGTGTTGAATGTAGAATCGACTATAAATTGAATGATATCGCAAAATGAATTTAGCTTCTACTTCGCTCAACTGAATGTTTATGGAGATCTTTCCTGAGAACACATGGCACCTCATCACGAAATTCTAACATCTAGAATGGTAGTTCTCAACCTTTTATGCTTCACGTACCCCCGGAAATGTGTAACCTTGTAGAGATAGATAAAACTATAGTTATAGTATAACAATTGGAATAAAAATAAAACATATATCTAGCGACTTTTGAGCTCTTATGGCGTACCCCCAAAAATTTTACCGTGTGCCCCCAAGGGGCATGTGTACCCCATGTTGAGAACCCCTAATCTAGAAGAAAGCTAAGAAAGGAGTGAATTAGAGAAATTTTGTGTGTCATGAAAAGAAATCACTGGTGGTAATCTGTTTGAGGTGAGCGGAGCCCAATTTTCACCCATGCATCTTGGCACAAAAGACTGTAACACCTACACTAAGTTGAAAAAAGTGTTCGAACACTCCCATGTTATGTGAATTTAAAGCCACTTTCAAAGCTCCCTAACATTGAAAATAAACATTTTACACAAAAACTGTTATTGACGATAAATTGTAGATGTCACTCAAATCTCTCTAAATATATTTCCCGCAATATTCGTTTAATATTTAAAGAATGAATGGAAGCTTAAGCATTTATCTTCAACTTTTGACACTTGTGAAAAAATACTTCAATAGATAAAACACAACTCTTGTAACAATTTGTTCACTAATATAAATTAAATATCTGAAGTTTGTATGACGTTTTTTCAAGATTTTGTCAATTTGGAGGCAGACAGTGTCAATTTTCAACAATCTTCGATCAATATTTAAATGGTCATTGAAGCGGGACCATTTAACAGCAGACGACACTGTCGCATTGCCACCAGGTACGAGTCCCAGCTGGGGCAGCGTTGAGATTTATCTCCGTAAAACTCCCGCCCTGCCCACAATCAGTAGGGGCCACAGACGGGCTTGGAAAGGCCTCCGTCCGTCGAATGGGAAGTTGAGCCGTAGCCCCGCGTCTTGGAGAGCCCATACCCTGTGCACACTAAAGAAGACAATGGGTGGCCTTGACGGGAGGCTCCCATCTGTCTCCCAACAGTTGTCTAGTAAGTCCCCTCCCCCAACCTACTTTGAGCTTTCGGAGCCCTTGTGATCTGACCATTTAGTCCATTGTGTGCAAAAAAAGTGACGCTCAGAAATAAAAGAACCCAACCCAACCAAATAAAGTAATATTTTACATAACATATAACTATAATATTCATCAAAAAGTAACAATTAAAAAACAAATTACTCATTTTCAAAATTAAGCATTTTTCTACCTCACATCTTTTGCTCTCTGAACGAACATACTATACAATCAAAGTACTGGGACACTTCCATGTTCTGTGAATGGTAAAGCTACATTCAAAATTCCCTATTTATGAACTAAACCTTTTGCAGTAAATTATCCCAGGTAATAAACAAATCGAAATTTTTTTTAATTCTCAAAAACTCGTTTTTGAGCATTATTTTTATAATTTCTGGAAGCCGAAACATTTAACAGACGTGCTTTTAATGATAAAAATTTGCCTGAAAATTTGTAATAACTGATTGCTCCTATAAAATGCTCCTTCTACTAACATCTGGAAGCATTGCTTCGAGATGGGAAGATTAAGAGTTCGGCATTATCTATCGACATATTTTTGTCCATTCAGTCTACGGATCAAGGCATTGAAAGAGGTTGTACATAAGAAAGTTCGAGGATGAAGTGATGATAATCTTGAAGAGCTTTAGGGCGAATTCGGAAGGGAAGAGGATACTGGATGAAATCAAGATGGGTGTATTTTAAGTTACTGGCGCATTTTAAATGGGCCAATGTTTGGCAAGACGCAAATAATACTCCTTTTTGACAGAGATGTGGATCTTGATTTCGATGAGTAGAAAACAAAAGATTATCATAAAATTTTGTTGATGGCAGGAAAACCTGGTGCTACAGAAGATGTAAAATGGCTGAATGCAAGAGGGGAATTCTGGGTACCAGATTCTGACTGAGGAAGAAGTTGTCTAAGACGTTTCGGCTGCTGACTTGGAAGAATACGACACTGAACAATGGATGAATCTACGTCTGACACGTCCTGGATAAGGTTGTGAATTTCATGAGCGTGACAGCAGCCAAGGAAATGCAGCCTATCAGCATTTGAGGACACTAAGGGAGATTGCAATTGTGTCAACATTGTAATAATGACAACACACAAGAAACAGCAGAAATTTACTTAGCTGAAAACTGATAAGTTTCTTAATCCAGAGCTTTTTTCAGGATGTTTTGGAAGCAGCAAGTCGCCAGAGACAGGAGATATTTCTTAACGATTGAGACTAATTGCTTATTGCTGCATCTACTGTAATCATCATGGTAAATATTGTATGAGGGTGACAAATGGAGTTTGAAAACTCTCATTAAATTATTACCTAGTTTGTATTATATTGATACGGTATTATTATTATTACTGTATTACTTCACCATAAAATAAACCACAATGCATGTATATAAACAGAAAAGAAAAACTTCGATAATGATGACTTAACGTCTATTCCGGATAGCATTTCCCCCCCCCCCCATTATAGTTCGCAGAATCGAGATTTTACTTTAATATTATTAATTAGCTTCTTTATTTGTCATTTTGGTAACATCCTAGAGCTCTTCTTATTCAACATACTACTTATTTTTGAAGACAAAGCATCTAATATTTACTCTGAGTATGGGTCCTTAAGACTGTAATTAACCAAACACACTGATTTCATATTTTGCCTGTCTTATTATGTTATGTGTTTTTTGTTTCCACTTTCATGGATTTCTTTTAATGTTTATCGCTTGGGAAAGAATGAGATATATATGTAGTAAATGATAATATGGAAAGGTTATTAATCAGCAAAGAAATATTACATTCATTTAAGCTCTGACCATTCTTTGTGGTTTACCAAATGACTGAAAAAGTCATATTATGGAAACAAGGACTGTATTAGACAAGCAAAGTTTCGGTTGACAAAACAATGTGACAATGACTTACATTATCTATTACATTTTCCCTAAAGCATTCATTTCAACAGCAAAAATTCTATTGCATTTCAGAGATAGGAAAAAATATGTCAGCAGATAATGAGATAAAGTTTAATAAAAGCATTTCAATAAAACAAAAGTTTAATTACTAGAAAAATCTTAAACTAAATATTTTGTATTTGGCAGAATAAAAGAAAAAAAAAAGAGCGCATAAAACACGTTTAGTTTTGAACAACACATAAAAACTCTGACACTATGCACTTTTAGTTCTCTATCACCCATAGATGTTTTCCACGTTTCACAAAGAAAGACATCACTGGAATCACCATGTCATATCACATTCATTTTGCTACTTTATGTGAACATTTTATATTAACAATATCACAAATTAGTTTGAGTTCCAAAATAGATGCTGTATAGAAACTGTACATGTTTTTACTAAGCTGCAATTTGAACCGCTATTTTTCCAACTATATACAATCAGCTTCTTTTTATATAAAAAAGGCATATTGAAGTACATTTCTAAAATAATAATAAACTTAATGCAAGTAGTTAAGACATCACAAATTCTATCAGCATGTATTTAAAACAGCTGGACTGGTTAGCAACGTTAAGAAAGTGTTCAGTTTGATGTATGCCTCTCCAATTTTTGGGTGTGAAAATATTTAATGTGTTTTCTGTAAAAATTTCTGGCAAAATGTTTATACAGAAAGAATCGTGTTAAGCTTTTTAGCCATTCGTTCTCGAATCTTTCGCAACTTTTAATGCAGTAAGACCTTGCGGGGATTACATTCGTGAGGATTTAGGAATGGAGCACTCGCGAGTTTTAAAGCTTATGGAAATATGGATTAAGGTGGATTTAGGAATGGGAGCACTCGCGAGTTTTAAAGCTTACGGAAAAATGGATTAAGGTACATATTTGAAGTGGGCTTCTGTAGGATCCACGGAATCTTGTTGTCTCCCCCACCTCAGCTAAAAAAATATCTGTAGCTTTCCCTCTAACAAAAATTATGAACTTTTGAGGCATTTTCACTTGACAGTTCTTCTGTAAACATCTGAAAACCTCCATGTTTTTAAATATTTCTTTCTCAATTCGTTACCCGCTTTAGAAAACGGACATTTTTTTATCGTAACTTACGGCTTCTAAACTTGATGAACACACAACTATAGAATTTTTTCAACAGAAATCATAAAGCTCCCTCTCTAATGGGTCCCATGCACCCGCCACATCCTGTCGTCCTGAACGATTTGTAGTTTTAAAGTGTATATAACCCTAATAGTCACAGAACGTTATGCAAACTGCCTGGCAATCCGGCTCGACCATCATTTTATTGTAAGGTATTTGGAAACGTTTGTGCAATATCTGTTGCATTAGATTTCGATGCAGAAGCGAATTGCAATCAACCAAAATGCGGATAGCTAATGATCGAGCGCTTAGACCGCAACGACTAGCTACGACTCAAAGGGTTTTTTTTTTTGATGAAAATTAAACCCAGTTCGGGAAGGACATCCTATATTGCAAACTTTTTTCTGCATAGTTCCTAATTATAATATTATAAATATTAATAGACACTAACAAAATATTTTCCAAATATCAATTTTAAAAATTTATATGCAATTAATTTTTTTCAGCTACATTATCCAGCTTCTTACCCCAAAGTATTCTAGAAAGTAAATGATAGAAGTCTACATAAAAAGAGTAAAGGCTAGAAATGAATTAAAAAGATATTGTTCCCCCCTCTCTGTGGGCACTCTCTGCTATTTATCATTTGATAATAATAAAATTTAATTCCTGCTTCAGTTCTGCTATTGAAATTAAACAAAAAAGTATTTTAGCTGAAATAGACAATAAATCAAATGTATGACAAGAAAATTTTGATTGTCGACAGCAGTGATGGCCACTCCTAAAAGATGGTGCGTACAGAACCAATCTTCACAATACTGACGAACTGAGGCAATACTTTTCAGAACCTGTGAACAAACCTCTAGAGCAGGCGTGTCCAACCCGCGTAAGTAAAGTAAAGCGGCCCACAAAATCGTAAAGTTTAAGTGTTTACGACATAAGCTTTCAACACGATTACGTGATTTTCAGCGAGTTTTTGATATCCCACTAGTTTTATGTTGCCCTTTTTTAATTTTATAATAAAAACATAAGAAAATAAATGAAGTTTTATTATTCATATACATTAACTATATTATATATTTCATGTGCGAACCAAAACAATTCATCTTCACTCAATGTGGCCCAGGGAAGTCAAAAGGTTGGACACGCATGCTCCAGAGGGAGTGCAGCAAAATTTCCAAGGGCGATTACAGCGGTTTTTGACAATAACATATGGCACAATGTAGTACGGCATACATTTTGGTAAATAATACAATTAAAATTTAAGCTTCTTATCAAAAGCACTCTAAAGGAGTCAACTTTCGCCTATGTTTCTTGCTTTTGTGTGTGCGTGTGAGTTTTCTGATTTTACAGCTGTTGTATGTACAGTTAATACACCTGGATCATGGAGATAGAAACAGAAATGGAGATGTCCTAAACTTGGAAATTTGAAGCAAGTTCTCCATCTGTGTTTCCTGCGTTTTTAAGAAGGGTGTTCAGTAAGAGCAAAATCATTTTTCAGTTAACTGAAAATTATTATTCAGAGCAGTTACTTAATTTGCTCATCCTTTAAACGCTCCGAAAAATCTGCGATGTCGAAGAAAAATGGAGTGTTTCACACGTAAAAATTATGTGATTTTGTTAACACTTTATGATTTGCGATATTGTTGACTTTGCTAGTAAGCCTAAATAAACATATTCACAATAATTGTTGAATTAGGTGGTGAATCTTAAATAAAAACAATATATCCTTTTTCTGCTGTTAGTTTTTTTTTTTATTTTTTGGTAATCAGACGATTAAGAATCAAATTGATTTTGGCAATATAGGCCCGTTAGATTTACTGGCTTTAAGATGTAAGACAACTTTAATGGGTTCATTTAAGAACATATACTAAAAAAAATTATTTTTAGAAAAAAAAATATAATTCAATTGATGCACTTTTGTTATTTAAAACTCTCTAGTCCCGTTGCAGAAAGGCACAATTCTCGCATTATTCTAGAAAATAATACGAAAGAGCATAAAGGGGTTTACTGCCTTAATTTAAGGTCACATCTAGAGGGTAGGGAGGCTACGGAATTTGTTACGTCGCGTTTGGAATTCTCTTTATTATCACTTATAATAAGACTCAGATCTAGAAAACATTAAGGGGGAGGGGGGAGCAGGCGACACAATCAGGGCAGAAAAAAGTAAACGGGATAGGAGCGAAAAGACCGGATTTCCATTCCAGTGCAATAAAAAATGGTTTTAAAACAAATTCTTGAAAAATGCCCGAAATAGGCATAAGTTTAATAATATTTAGCTTCCATTACTTATTAGAATTCTTAAGGGGAGGATGTCCCCTTGCCACACGCCCTAGATCCGGCCCTGCTTATAATTTGTTACTTGATATACTACTTCGTATGTTCATTACCATACAAAAAGTGAGACACTTGCAAAAAGAATTGTTGCCGCAAAAAGAAAAAAGAATGGGGCGGTGGCAAGGGTTACGTGGTGTTATGTGGGTGGGAGGAGATTTAAAATCTAGCTGAAACAGCGTTACGTAATTTGTAGACGATCCTTATTCAAAGCCAAATCATTTAATACGAAAAATATTTAACCAATTCGCCAAATGTGAAAAAGAATATTCATATATTATTATTCATTATTAATTCATTTTCTAAAAAACACCAGTTCCGTTTATTTACATAAATCAAAATCGTGAAAAACTCTTAAAAAATTCAAAATAATAGTTTATATTTTTTACAATTCTTAGGAGTTTCAAAACGAACACTTATAGAATAAACTCTGTAAAACCTATGGAGAACAGGGTGTGTGAAGTTTGCACACGAAATTTTCGACCTGCTTCGTTGCATATTTGTAAGATAGATGGATGAAATAAGATGTTTTTTGATATACCTGATTGTGAAACGATGGATGAAATAAGCACACAGAAAAATGCATACTCTGAAAACCGTTTTCAAATATCTTTACCAGCTCAGAATTTAAATATTTTATTTTGTAAGCCGCTCAGGCGATTATTTTAATTGGCGGATTCAAAAACTTTTCGAACCTCAGATGTAGTTTTAAACAAAGAATCCATTGTCGCATCTAGAGAAAAATTGGAAGGCAGGGCACCTTGATGGAGCCGAAACACTGTTCCGGTATATTATTTTTCACTTCATTTTAGTGACCTTTCCAGCTTTTCTTGCCAAATTAATATACATATATATGTCTAAGATATATGTATATATATATCTTTTTTTCACCTCCTTTCTCTTTCTCAGATAGGGTAACCCGCCCCCCACCCTCCTTCCCCTTAGAAACTGGATAGAGCCAAAACATCGTTTCAGTATATAATTTTTTTTCAATTCAGGGTCTTTGCAAAACTAGTGTATTGCATGTTTAATATTTTTCTGTGTCCTTTATGTTTCTTGAAATGCTCAAAAAGGGAGGAGAAGGGATCATGGCCCCTTTAATCCCACTAGATCCTTCCCTGGAAGATTCGATGCAGCAAATATCAAGATGATCTTCCCTGGTTATAAAAGAGAGGCATAGCAAAAAAAAAAATCTAATGCTTCACTTCTGTAGCATTAGTAACCTTCATTTCTAGTCCACGGTCTGAATATATTTTGAAAGTTATTCCTATATCAATTTTGACCAGCACTGTAAAACAGACTTAGGCTTAGATAAATATTAAGGACAACATATTCTTCCCAAAGGATATTCAAATTTAGAATTAAAGGCTAGCTGAGAGAAATATGGCAACGACGGACAATGATTTTTTGCTAAAACAGAGGAAAGGTCTTTGACTTAATATATTGCCCTTTAATTCCTTACATCAGGAGGATGCGATAATTCATAATGATTCCAGCTTAAAAGCTACTTGATTAGGGATATAAAAAAATCTTGATATGGGGATAGGCGACACAAAAAAAAAACTGGAATAGACGCATCTGAGATTAAAACATTGCGAAACACCAATGTATGAGAAAGGAACAATTTTTATTATTTTTCTACTTCCCTATTTTTTGTTCTAAAATTACGTTATGTCTACAACTGACTAAGCTGACTTTTTTACAAGGCGGAGTTTAATAGGATCGATTTTTGTACATTTTAAGGCAAAGGAAGTTTTCGTGCTCTTTTCTCTGCAAACAGTAAATTAATTCAATAAGTATACAAACCTCAAATATATTGAAAGTACTAAAGGTATGTATATGGGTTGGGTTGTTTTACCTCTGAGCAGCACTTTTTTGCACACCATGGGATAAATGACCAGGTCACATGGACCCCGAAGGCTCAGAGAAGATTGGGGGAGGGGACCCACTGGAACAGCTGTTGGGAAACAGATGGTAGCCTCCCGTTAAGGCCATCCAGCGTGTTCTTTAACGTGCACAGGGTATGGCTCTCCCGCACATGGGCCCAAGGCTTAACGTTCCATCCGACGGACGTCGGCCTTTCCAAGTCCATCGGTGTCCCCTACTGATCGTGGGCAGGGCGGGGAAATTTGGGAGATAAATCTCAATGCTGACCCAGCTGGGACTCGCGCCTGGGAAGTACAGATTACGAGCCTGGCGCGCTACCGACTGAACCACCCCTGCCCCGGTATGGTTGTGGACTTTTAGGGAAACTAGTCCCTTACCAATCTCAAAGGGGTTTCCTTATTTTCGTTAAAAGGTTTTATTTCTTTCATACATCAGAATATATTGAATATTTTGCTAAACGAGAAAAGTTTTTTTTTTCAGCAAAATGTTTTTTTCGATCAACTGACTCCTAATTTCTTTTAAGATTTTCATTGAATTCTGCGAGCAATTGAACTTTCTAAAATAAGGTTTTAAATAAAATATTGATCTTTGCATTAAAATTTATGTAAATTATACAATACTTAAACAATGCATTTCTACAGCACTTATTTCTGTCGTAATATTATATTTATAACACATTTTAATAGTATACTAGTAGTTTATTATACGTTGTAAAAGGAATTTCAATTTTAGAACTTTATTTATTGAGAAAAAAAATATTATTTTAATGTTTTATATCATATGCTAAAGATTTGTGAAGGCACACCAGTAAAAGAAGTTTAATGCAAGTCGGATATTTTATATTCTAAATAAGTAAAGGCTGATAGATGATTACAAAATGAGATAAATTTACATTGACAACTGTAAAGAAAAGCATTTACATTCTTTTTTTTTTTCAGAAATGAAGATGCCGAATTTGCACGACGTTTCAATATCGGCAAAGAATCGTGATTTACCTAATTTTAGGCGAGTAAAACTATGCCGATTACTTAATGGGAAATTTCACCTTTCCCCTTCGGAAACGTAAAGCTGCTTAAACTGAACAAAACAATGACTATGGTGGAGAAATTATTTACGGCAAATTAAAGATCTCGGCAAGTAAAATAAAAATTTACTATTTGGCACAGTGATGATATATTGAAAGTATACTTAAAAAAAATTGTTACAACAATTATATTGTATATATACTTTTAGCTGAAGCAAAACATACTGCACTGCATTCGTCTCACTATCATTGCCAGTTAAATCCAATTGGGAGTGATTTAGCATCGAATTGAAAAGGATATTTATATTGGGAAGTGACGCTATTACTTAAAAAGTTACGGAACATGTTTTAGCAGAATATTAAAAACATATTAGACGTTAAGATTTGTGAGAAGTCAATGCAATAAGTGAACTAGAACTAGTTGTCGAAAAAATAAACAATTGACCTACAGAGATTTATCAGAATAACGATTCTCAGCTATTTGTGGACTGAAATAGCTATTTCATTTTTAGTTAAATACATCAAAACTATTTTATCGAAATTTCGTGCATTTCATTTTCATTTCTTTTTACAAAGACTTAAATTTTGTGTTTTTGTATTTCGCACAGGAGGCAAAATGAAAAAAATACTAAATTTTTTAGAAGTAACACTCATGATACACATGAATTGTTGTTTTACCTCTGAGCAGCACAATTTTTGTTCACAAGGACTCAGAGGTGATTGGGAGAAGGTGACTCACTGAATAGTTGTTAGGAGACAGATGGAAGCCTCCCGTCAAAGCCATCCATTCTTCAACATGCACTGATTGATGCAGAAAGGGCTAAGACTTTAAGTCCCATCCAATGGTCGGTGTTCCCTTTCCGACCGACGGCAGGCGAAGATAAATCAAGTGGAACTCGAACCTGAAACGGCAGATTGCGAGTCTTTCCCGCCACCGATTGAGCCACTCACCACCCTGTTACGTATGTGCAAGCGAAATGCATAATCTGGAACTGTTTATTTTTCCATGTGTTTAATGTGCTTATAATGAGAACTCAAAATGTAACTGAGTAAATACTTCTATGAGCAATGAGAGCAGGGAAAAACGAATGTTTTGTAGTTTGTTTATTTTAAGTGTCAGCTAAGATGAACTAGAGCATACACCTTAATTTAATATATTTCTTCCCTTTTTTCAGCATTTAAAATGTCCACAGTTTCCAATTAAAGGAAAGCAGTGGCATGTCGTAAACTTAAAGTGAGAGAGGCTGAAAATGAGATATATTTTGACATCTGTTACTGTTGGCAAAGAAATGAAACCTGCGGTGATACTTATTTCTGCTCTCGAAAGCTTTCCATGAAAAAGAGTCCTATTTATTTAATAGCAATCAGAAAACCAAACTACCATCCCTACAGACTTAAAAAAGAGACTAACATATTTAGCCCCTATCTCGATCATATTTTTCCATGTGTACCAACTCAAAGTTGCAACAGCACTTACCTCCATACAGCAATGTACCCAGGGGTAGGGGAGACCAGGAGTCCACCCCCCCCCCCTGATAAACCGGTCGTCTTATATGAAATCTCCAACTTGTCTACCTGCTTTGAAATCCAAAACTGTTGTCTTTACATAATTTCTTTTTAGCTCATAATATATGTCCGTTGATAAAATTAGATTTAAAAACCAACTATAAAATTTTATTCCATATAGAATTTATTAAATTTTAACTTTTCCTGTCCGGAGGAATATTTTAGTTTTAATAATTGGAAACACTACTCAAGTTTTATTATCAGACTCCTCCCCCACCACCGACAAAAAACCTGAGTATATATCTGCCTCCACAGATTTAACATCAGACCAAGAGTAGAATATCGCTGAATGATTACATTATAATAACATTTTTAAATATGTTTACCTTCCTGAAGTACACCTATTTACTATACTTTCAATCAGCCCAAACCACTAAAAATTAGAAGCTCAGCCTAATAACTAAACATTCAAGCTAAAAATATTATATAATCAAAATTCCAATTACATCACAAGCCAGACATGGTTTTCATTTCTTTATGGTATGCAATAAACCGTCTAATATTTAGAACCAAATATAATGCTGCTTTCATGCTTGAACAAATTACTTTAGGTGTGTGAGAAAAAAAAGTGATAAAACTAAAGTGATGAAAATTGATCAGGCAGTTGGTGCTTCAGTCGCTCTGAATGGTTGCGCCTTTGAGCAAGTGTCTCAATTTAATTATCTTGGGAGTTATGTAACAGATACTGGTGATGTGCGGCATGAGATTAACAGACAAATAGGGATTGCTGCCGGGACTTTTAAGAATCTATGGAGAGTGTAGAGAAATAGGCGTATACACCTAAAGACTAAAATTAAACTGTATAATAGTTTGGTTCTCTCTAGGTTTAGTTATGGTAGTGAAACTTGGATGCTTTGTAAACAAGGTAACAGGAAACTAGATACTTTTGATTCTAGATGCTTAAGCAGTATCCTGGGCATTAGGTGGTTCAACTTTGTAAGCAATGATTAAGTTAGGCAAAGGAGTCGGGAACCTCCTTTAAGCAGCATATAGTGCAGAGAGACTCCGTTGATTTGGCCATGTTGCCCGTATGGATAGTTACAGATTAGCGTGCCTAAAAGCCTCAGAAAAAGGGGGAGACCTAGGATGCGGTGGGCACACAATGTCAAACAGGACCTTGTTAGAATTGGTGTGCAGTGGGTAGATGCAGCAGATATAGCTCAGGACAGATATGCTTCGAGAACTAAATTGAGCGTTCTGGTTGGACCTCCGTAGCCCATGACTGCTTGAGGATGATGTGAGAATATTTTTTATCAAATAAGTATAAAAATGGATAAAATGACTTAATATTACGATGTAGGCCGGGATCTAGAAAAAATTTAGAGGACCAGCTAATAGATTAAATGCGAGGAAGTTTCACTCAATTTTTTCATCTTTTCAAAAGTCTTTCTTTAAAATATACATCATATGCATTTTTTCACTTCCGTTCCGTTATTAACAAGAGGGGAATGATGACACCTTCCCTGCTATACTATAATACTTCTTAAAATATAAGGACAACTATACTCAACAAGAAATAAAACACCAGGAAATTTGGAAAATTTTAAATTCGAAATAAAGGAAATCTAACAATACTATGCTATCCTTGACTTCGTGAATTCGTAACTTAAAGAGTTGAGTCTCTAATGTAAAACACACACACTTTTAATCGTATATATTATGTTTTAACGTATAACAGGCCGTAACCGAGTGCTCCCCCCCCCCGGCAGTCCCTACCAAGCTGTGTACTTTGTTTATATTTTCGAAATCTTTAAATTTTACTCCTCCAAGATATTCATTTACATTGGTGGTGTCAAAGAAAAATTTGCGACAGCTCACATATCATATATATAAACGATTGTGTGTGATTGACTGATGGTTGACATGGGATCACGATAATTCTATGAAGCTGAAATGGCAGCTAGAGGTATTCCGGGTCGTAGATCTTGGTCAATGTCCTTCAAGGTCAAATTTGACCTTGAAGGACATCTCGTAGGTCAATTTTGACCTTGAAGGTCAAATTTGACCTTGAAGGACATCTCGTAGGTCAAATTTTCATCACTGGAGGTCAAACCTTGATCTAAAAGTGCTGAAACGTGAAAATTGGTGTCTGGGGATGTTTCGGGTGGTAGATGTCGGAAACTTTACGAAATTTCGGATCCAGCGAGTCCTTCGAGGTCAAAGATCAGATTTAGTTCTACCGGTGCAATAGAGTTAAAGTTAGTGAATAGGGCTATTTCGAGCAGTAAAATTCACACATATTAAGAATATCAGATTCGCTGTTGCGTTCAAGGTCAACTGACGGTCTAGAAATCAACCTATAAAGTCAGGCCAGTTATTTTTATAAAAAAATTTCTTTGGTCAGCTCTCTCCCTTTCCGACAGATGTTTTCAACTGGTTAGGGTATTTGTATGCGCGATAGCTGTTACAATATGCAGTGCGGATAACCAACCGCACAAGCCCCAAAACCGCACAAGCGCGCGCTTTGGGGCATCAGTATCGCAGACCTAAAAAAAAGAGAAAACTAATTTTTTTTTAACGTTTTGTTAATTGATAAAAAATATTAAATAATAATAATAACGATAATAAAGTTTTTTTTTCAATTTATGCATTTTAGTTTAAAATCCTTAAACGAAACAATTATTTTAAATTTTTAGAGGGAGGGGGCCTCCAAATGCTGAATCCCCTTTTGGCAATATGTAACAAGTACAAGAGAGCGCAGAAAGCGAAAAATAGAACATTTACTTAGACATTGAGTATGAGACCCAAGAGGGTATAACACCCCCACCCCAAATTTCTGGGCTTAAATAATGTATATTTTTTAAGGAAGTCTTCGAGAACCAGAGACTCAAGACCACAATTAGACTCAAAATATCATCTCCCCCCCCCCCCAATGGAAACTTCATGGTATGTCACTGTACTTAGCCTTTCCTCTTTCTAGATGAAACGTTTCGTGTATTGACTTAGCCTACTTCAAGATGTTGATATCGACAACGACAACTAACGCACGGGCAAAAGAATTCTGAAAGGCTATTTGTGAATGTTTGAATATCGTAAGAAATATAATAGTACTCAATCTGAAATTTTACATGAAGGAGTATAAACAGGCAAAAGAAATTCAAATGTTCAATTATCCAGTTAACGTTCTTTCAGGTTGGCGGCAATACATTGAAGTTATAGCTAATAACCCAGAAAATTCAAATTGATTTAGGGGCGGGGTACGTTTTGCCGTGCCTGAATCTGATATAGGAGGTTTTGGTACGCTTGTCTGTGTTTTGGAAACTGCTTTTCAGTTAAATGTTCGAACATCACAAGGGAAATGCGATGAGAGATTACTGAGCAATTTTTTTTCCTGAACGTTAGGTTCCATTTCAGTTCCACCATCGTTATTATTTAAAGTGTGAGCGGCACTTTTTTTTACACACCATGTGCTAAATGGCCAGATCTCTAGGACCCCGAAGGTTCAGAGAAGGTTTGGGGAGGAGGACCCATTGGAACAGCTGTTGGGCGACAGATGGTAGCCTCCCGTCAAGGCCATCCAACGTGTTCTTTAACGTTGCACAGGGCACAGGTACTGTCGCATACATGGCCACGGCTTAACGTCCCATCCGACGGACGGCGGACTTTCCAAGCCCATCGGTGTCCCCTACTGACCGTGGGCAAGGTAGGGAGTTTTGTGGAAATAAATCTCAACACTGACCCTGCTGGGACCAGAACCTGGGAGCTGCAGATTACGAGCCTGGCGCGCTACCGACTGAGCCACCCTAGCCCCCAGTGGAACAGATTTAAGATAATTAAGTATATTAAGGGTCACTTTTTTTTCTGGTGTTACTTTAAAAAACATGTTATTTAAAACTTCAAGTTAGGGGGTAGGATTACCCTCTCTTCCGGGTAAGTTGTTGGGTTGTTTTACATCTGAGCGGCACTTTTTTTGCTTACATTGGGTTAAATGGCCGGTCACAAGGACTCTGAGAGCTCAGAAAAGGTTAGGGGGAAAAATTCACAGGACAGCTGTCAGGAGACATGGTAGCCTCACATCAAGGAAGGGTCGGACTTACGCATAAGCTATAGCATAGGAATTCACATTATGTGGAGGCCTCAAAGAAATGCATTTTAAGTTTTATTGTGTTACAAAAAAATGCTTAGCACTTTGATTAAAAGAGTTTAGGACACCAGCATCTACTGCTAAATGCTTGAGTTTCATTAATTATTTAAATCCTCAATGAATAGATTATAATATATATTAATTATATATATAATCTTTAAATATATTAAATACATATATAATTATATATTAAATACATATTTAAATTAATATATATATATATTAAATACATATTTAAATTAATATATTAATTTCATTTATATTTTTAATATTTAAATTAATCTATTGTGCAAACACTGTTCATCTTAGCTTATCAATGCTAGAATAATGTTTTCACCGCATCAATTTCGGGTTTATTTTTCAATATTTCTTTCAGTCAAAATACATATATATATTTCAACTTTGGAATTTTTGGGGCCTCTTAAATTTGTATAGCTTATAATCTCTCAAATCTGTCATAGCTTAGAGCCTCGGAAGGTCAAAGTCCGGCCCTACGTCAAGGTCATCCAGTGTGTCCTTTAACGTGCACAGGGCATGGCTATTCCGCACACAGCGCCACACACACATCTCACTGCTCCCGAGTAAGCAACTGGTGATATATGATTTTAGCTAAAGAATAGAGATATAATTTACTGAGGTACACTTTGTAAGTGTTGTGATTTAGTATTACTTTTAAAAATAAATATTAACTAAATTCATCAAGTTCATCTCCCTTTGGGGAGTTTTACCTGACAATACAGCGCTACAGGAATGACAATTATTTATTTTGGTTCCCCGAAGACACTGGTCACTACTTATTAAAAACTCTTTCATCTGGTGATTTTGTTCTTTAAAACATTTTCATAAATCCAAAGACATAAAAATATGAAGTTCAAATTATAATTCTAAAACTATTTTTTATTAGCTACAAGAATGCTTTTTTTACGAGATAAAAGTGTTTGGATTATAGAAAAATTAAACTTAATGATTATAACACTAATTTAGTTGAATCTTCTTTGATAGTTCGTCTTCTATTAGAGTTTTTTTTATAATTCCAGCACATAAGGGCATATGTGAAAAAAATATTAAATTTTCTATGCATGAAAAATAAAAAAAATCAGAGATCATCAATTAAAATAATTAATCATATGAAAAAATATATATTTTAAAAGTTTCAAAAATAATGTGAAAAATACTGAAATGAAATGAGCATATTCAAGGGCAGACAGGAGCCCACTGATTATTTTATCCAGCACTAACATTTCAAAGTTTTTTTTTTTGATAAACAGGTCTATCTACTAATATAATGTACTACATAATAGTATTTCTGACCCTGAAAATATTATTTCCATCGGAAGCAGGTAGTCCTGCCAGCCCTTTAAAGGATTTTCAGCTCAACTGATATTTCATATGGCCAATGCCTGAATATATGAAATAACACAGCATTTTATTCTCAAATGCTTTATAGCACTTGCTTATAAATATTTTATATCATCAAAGTGGTATTTCAATATATTTTGAGTGTTGATACACACAACATTATTAAAAGTTTTAGGGCAACTCCATTTTACGTAAACGGAAAGCCACAATCAAAACTCTAAAAATAAACTTTTCACCGGAAAATACCACTGGAGATAAATTGAATATCTCACTTAGATATATCTAAATATCAATTTTGAACAATATTCATTGACGATTTAAAGAATTAATGAAACTCAAGCATTTAGCAGTAGATGCTGGTGTCCTAAACTCTTCTTTTAATCAAAGTGCTAAGCATTTTTTGTTTTTAAATGTTTAATGTTTTTAAATGAAGAAAAGTGAAAGAAATATTGTACAAACTTAGAATCTTGAATTTATTTTAGTGAACGATTTGCTACAATTATTTTTGTGTTCTAACTTTTAAAATAATTTATGATTGGCAGCATCTGCTGTTAACTTACTCTTTGAATATTAAACAAATATTTCTGAAAATTGAGATTTGAATGATATCTACAATTTATCTACAGTGATATTTTCCCATAATAAGATTATTTTCAAAGATTCAGAGCATTAACCATGGCTTTTCATTCATATAACGTGGCAGAGTTCGAAAACACTTTTGTTAATATTGAATACTGATATATAATGTGTTTTTTTTTTCTTTTCCAGTATTTTACACTAGTAATTCTGAAGAATGCTTCGTGCAAATGCAAAGAAAACAGCTGATAAATTGCAATGAACATCATTTGCATTTAAAATTTCCTCAAACAATACTGCAAATATTGTCAATTTAATGACTATCATTAAGATTAGTTTTGGGCAATGCATCACTCAACATCTATGCCTCATTTCCATTTCTGTTACAGTGAAAGTATGAAATGGAACCATTAATTATTCTTTACTCTTTATTCAAAACAAAATGAAAATTTTGTCATTAAGTTGTTAGCAATCAAGCTAAAAACAATATATTCCACATATTAAGAGCTAAATTATGTTTACTGAAATATTTTCATTGTAGTAGAATTTTGTTTCAGAACTGAACATGACTGACCATAATGATAAAAGGTAGCAAATTCAAATATGAAAACTAACTATAAAGAACCTAGAGATCTGTTTCCCTTTCAAAATAATCTGAGCCCAATGTGAACAACATTTTTAAAATTCTGAGCAAAGTGATTAAAATTTTCTTAAGCAGTGCACCAGTAGCAATATGTCAAAAAAAAACTTTCTTTGTGGTACTTACTTTCATTTTAAAAATCATTTTATTACTCCTGAAGTGAGAATTTCTATACACTGGCATTGCTTGTAGAAAAGTGATGCAATCAGTAGTAAATCTAAGATATGTTGAAAAGTTCTGAATGTTTCACACACCTTAGCAGGCATCAATGATTCTATACAACTAATGAATGACATTCAATACTCCATACATTCTCTGGCGAATTTAAATGGCTGTATACAATTATAGTAATTCCATAGAAACACCGTTTTCATACTTTCACTGTAAGATACATAAAATGGTGGCTTACATTAAGTTCTGCTGGGAAATAAAGGCTTTATTAGTTCTGTAGTTGAAGGAAAGGTTGTACTGTTACTCTCTGGCAATACCTTTATAAATGAGGTGTTTTTTTGCTTTGTAGAAAAGAAAAGGTGCCAGTACTCATCTCTGGATAGTGATAGAATTTATTTGAGCAGATGTATGTCAACATTGCTATGAAAAAATGTTCTGCCATCACAGGTGCATTCCATAACAAAAAAAACCTTGAAAGGAACTGTATATATATATATCCCATATGGGAATATAATTCTGAATTTAAATATTTGTAAAAATTCCCAATATCATGGGGATAGTTTGAGTTTTATTTAAATAAATAAAAAATGCGCCTTTAAAAATACATTCATTTTTTACATTTGGTTGAATTAGACATAGTCTTTACTCAATTTTGTATCTTATTGAATTAAACACGAAATTTACAATTTTCTCTAAAGTTTCCTCTTACATAGTAGCTCCTCTCACCATCATACAAGATATCAGAAAAAAAATGAGGGGTGGGGGGGGGGGCAAGAAATATAATCAAGCCAGAAAAATGTGTAAGGAGTGAGGTGTCAAGAGACTGGATTTCCAATGCAGTAACAGGTCTTTAAAATTTTCTTGAATAATGCCTGAAATGTATATAAGTTTAATAACATTTTGTTTCCATTAGTCTTAAGATCATTCTGAAAAGGGGAGAGCGTTTTGTTTTGAAAAATGTAATTGCAGATAAAGATCTCAATCAAATAAATCAATATCTCGATTTTCAACAATATTCGTTCAGTATTTAATGAGTTATGGAAGTTTGAATATTTATCAATAACAATGCCAGCCACAAAATTAACGTCAGAAGTTAATTAAAACTTAGTAATAAGTATTGGATCAAAGTGTTTAATAAAATAAGCCTGTATTTTAGAACTTTGTGTAAAGAATTCTTTCACTGTTCTTCAGTTTTGTATAAGTTTCTTAAGACAGGCATTGCTGTTGTACATTATTCAAACTTCCATAACTCAAGAAATACTGAACGAATATTGTTGAAAAATCAAGATATCGATTTATTTAATCGAGATCTTTATCTGCAGTCACATTTTTCAAAACAAAAAAAAACTTATTTTAAAAGTTATAGAGCTTTGACGTTAGCTTCCTATTGACTTAGCCTGGAGATTTTCCTTAATTTATGGAAAACAGTGTGGTTGCTTCTGGCACTATAGGGGCTAACCAGTCAAAAACTACTGACATGCAGCTTTTTCATAGGCAATAGACAATGTTTAATATCAATGTTATTAAAACATAATTTGATTGTAACGATTCCAAAATAACTTCATCTAATTTTGTATAGACATAATTCTCTGCTACCATTTTCAAGCAAACCGAAATTTTTACTTAAATGATTAGTATGCATGATGTTTTTCATATTGTTCCATGTTTGTTTTACTGTATTTATGCTACCTATGACTGTAACAGTATAATCTAAAATTAAACTGAAAATTATTCCCATGAATCCCATAAATTGTCGAACTCTGTACTGCCATACATAGCAGCAGAGCAAAATCTGAACTTTTAAGAATTAACTAATGGCAAAAATTATTTTATTGATCATTGCATCAACGTATCTTCCAAATTCTGAAATATTGACAGGGCTGGTGAAATTCCCTCATCTAAAGCTAGAGAATTTTTCGGACTAGCTTCTACCAGGAAATATTGCAATAGCAAAATATTTCCATTGTGAAGAACATCAACTTTATTATTTAATTGATTAAAAGCTTTTTAACTTAATTGATTAAAACTGCATTAATGCACTCCCCTTTAGGATCAATTATTTAATATCTTTTTTTTGCCCCCTCCCTAACATTGGTATATGCCTTTGTTCTAGCTTGTGGTAAAAGCTACTGGCTGATCAGATTTTTCTGAATTTCTCCATCTAGGAATATTGATTATGGAAAACAAAATCTGTTAAATGGCATATAAGTTTAAATATAAGAAATCCACTTTAAGAATGCCATAAAATCTTGTTAACATTTTCACAATAAATTGGGACTCGTGAAATTTGCATTCATGAAACTGTAATTAGATTACACATTCATGAAACTGTAATTAGATTACACATTCATGTTATGATGAAAGGCTCTTAATCATCGGTATCAATTCATCACATTATCATACATTGGATGCAGATTTTTATGTGTGTGCTATGGCTCTCAAGAAAAGTTGTTTTTGAAGCTCACTGAAATAGTTCAGAATCCTGGATATGAGACCTGAAATGCTAAGTTTGGTATATCTGACAAAACCAGTAGAGGACAAGATTTGAGAATCTTGCTGTAGGAATGAGTATCACATCCAAAGAAAAAATATTTTCAAACTTTGTAAATAAAAGTATTGTTTAAATAACATATTGATATGACCAGTTAAAAAATATCTAAACTGATTTGAAGTATTTATCTAGTGTGTTCAAAACATAATAAATTGCACATATATTATTAAATATGGTGAATTTTAATGAAGTTAGTTACTTTAAGGAGAAAATAGCATGTGACCCACATTTTAAATTATACATTTTGCAAAAGGAGGGATAGATGGTTGAGTGACTATCAAGGGACATATAGAGTTAGACAGGAAAAAGAAAACAAATTTCCTCCACCCATCTCCAGCCAGTAATTTGCAGCCTCATTATACTAAATATCAATTATACTGTAGATTTTTTTTTTTTTCAAAATTAAAAATGACAGTTCAACTTCACATATTCAGAACAGTCAGCATATGCTCTTTAACATTTCACTTCACACAGACTTAAACATTAGAATAAACCAAATTGGTGATTTTTTGGGGGGAGAGGAAAATATTAAATGGTGAAAATAAAAAAGGTACACATTTGCTTCACTTTCAGACAACCACATTACGTTGAAAAACAGCTGAAATTTGAAGACAAACAACAGCTATTTGAAGACAGAGAACAAGGCACTGCTTTCAGTAGTATTACCACTGAAAATTTGCAATTTTCATTATTTTCCATAGTTTTTCATACCTGCATTTCAGAATTAGAGATGGAAATCGACATCTATCCTCACTATAAGTGAGATGTTTAGAAATGAACTAAAAGATTGTATATTACAACAGTATAAAAAAATTATCATGGAATGTCAGTTTTTGTTATTCACACCTTATTGCATTACAGTAGCATAGCCAGGGTTCCTTCTCTTGGTGATATTATCATCAAGATTCCTTCTCTTTGTGATATTGCATTTTTGCATTTACAATTTTCCTACAATAATTTTGTTATTTCCAAAAAACCTAGTAATGCCACTGCTGCATTTACACATCACCTTTCAATACAGATTATTTACAGGAAGATGGTCAGTTTGCTGTGGATTATTTCTACTCCTCAGCTTATTCTCCTAACATAATCTGCACCTATGTGATACTTCTAAACCAGCAAAAGAATGTAAAAAAAGTTCACATTTCTCTCTACCCCCCCCCCCTCCCCTATTTTCTTAACATAATCTGCACTTTGTGATTCTTCAAAACCAGCAAAAGCATACAAAAAATGTTCATAAGTATGTAACTTCTTTGATATATATTAATAGAATCATTAATCTTTATTTCTTTACTTAATATTAGTAAATCACAATATATCCTATGATCCATAACATTAGTCCTTTCAGAACCATACACCTACATACCCTAAATAAAAAAAGATTTTTAATTTGTAAAATAAAGTATAATTTTGCTAATTTAAGAAAATTTATGCAATTAAATTACAGTTACAAAAAATTAAAACTTTGATATTTCTTTAATCAATAGGTATGAGAAATATTATAAATTAAAACACTGTCCTGTCTGAAAACATGATGGCAGACAAATTTTATATTTAACTGTGAAAAATTGTCAAATAATTTTAACCTACTAAATATTGAACATATTATTTCTTAAAAGAAATATTTTGTTGGATTTTAAATAAATTAGCACTGATGTCTTACAGGTTTCTTAGTTTGCTCTAATGAAATATTTAATAATTTTCACCCACTAATGTAATTTCAGACATTACCAGACACAAAATAACAATAACAAGATTTATAAAATAATGTTGCTAACCTGTCAAAGATTCAATTAAATTCAAACCATGTCAAAAACTACTGGCATGTAGTTTTTTCATACATAATGTACATTGTTTAATACCAAAGTTATTTATTAAGACATAATTTGATTGTACTGTTTTGCAAACAATTTTATCTAATTTTACTTTACACATACTTTTCTGTTACCATTTTCAACTAAATTTAATTTTTTATTAAATAATTGGTATGCATGATATTGCTCATATCACTTTATGTTTGTTCTACTCTATTTCTGCAACCCATTGCAGCAGCAATTCCAATTCAACTGAAAAATCATTTTCACAAATGGTATAAATAGTGGAACTCTGTACTAATGCCACACAGTAGAGCAAAATCTGCAGTTTTAAAAATTATAATGGCCAGTAAAAATAATTTTAATTATACACATTATCTGAAGATATTTTTTTTAATTCTGCAATATTGTTGATGCAAAATAAAGCTTATTATATGGCATATAAGTTTAGAATAAATATTTTACACTTTAGGAAATCATAAAAATCTTGTTAACATGCTTTGCATAAACAGGAGCCTGAGAAATTAACAGTCTTTTACTAATTTGTCATATTTCATATCTGGCTGCAGATTGTTACATGTGCTCTGACTGAATGAAAAGGTAGCTCTCAAGAAAGGTAGTTTATGAAAATGAAGAAGACTGAAATCAAAACGTTTATACTAAAAATATCTATCAATCTCACACAGAGCACAGAAAGTTTGTGTGTAAGCAAAATATAAGTAATGGAAATGATATGAGATTGTTGACTTTTCCAAAAGAATATTATAGAATATTAATATTTATATACACAGACAAAGTAAGATAACAGTTATATTCTATATTTAATGTGTTTCAAAATAAAATTGATGTATTCCAATAATGAGGTGTGTGACTTGACATAATTTGGTGATGAACCAACAATAACAAAGAAATAGTTTTGCTTACCATTCCATAAATCATTCCATAGATCCATTATCTTGTAGTTTAATGATACACTTAAATAATATTTTATACCTTTACACATATATTTCACAGCTTTGACTAGTATGAACTTAATAAAATATCTTAGGCCTCAAGTGTAAGGATAGTTTAACTTCAATATTCTACACACACACATTATTAACATTTATATATTCAAATCATGTGGTCAGATGTTTAAAAATGAACAATATTACATATAACTGGTGTGGGGTGGAATGAAAATTATCATGGAAATTTAGTTATTTCTTAATGCATTTTAAAATGCCTTAGAATATATATATATTTTTTCTTGCACCTATGATTTACTTTAAATATAAAATACTGTTTGGCTGACTTTTTATGATTTTTGTCTATGTATAATAACCAATAACTTTGGTATATATATATTAAGTCAGCTGATATGTATACAGTTGGAAATACCCGGTGAAAGCACCACATAACAGTCCAGCATGACCGTGTTATACAATAAGAGACAAAGGCAGCAACCTAGAATCACTGACTGACAAGATGTGACATATTCCCTATGTTCTAATAACGACTGATGAAAATGACAAACTACATTTTATGCTATATGGCAATAATATGAAGATGATCTGGGTTGGCAAAATGAAGGTCGAGGACCTTGGATGAAATTTATATTCAATACATACACATGCTGTTGGAAAAATTTTCTTTCTGTTCCGTACTGGCCTCCATGCAGTTGTACCACCTGTAGCAGTCAATCACAGCCATTTGATAACAAAAAAATCACAGACACTTTCAATCTTGTTGCAGTCTGACTATTTCAGACAATTGGGCAGGGAAAATAAGAGTGGTTTCACCACTACTGCCTGTACAATCAAACTCTACATATTGCACACCAGCTTTAATTGCTCACTGTAATCATCACAGGAAGGATATATGTTTGACATATTACCTCAGATGAGATTTAGCAACCACCACTTTTTTTTGCTGCTAAAATACAATCATATATCAGAATCATTTTTACACAAGTCTGCAATACAGACAAAAGCAGCTAAGCCCTGTTTAGAAACATCACAGCAACCTGTGATCTGTGCCCCAAACAATAATGGCAATGGCAGGTGCAAAGGTAATACATAAAATATCACATACTTCAGCATATTCTAACAAAAATAGCACAGTCAATCCATTTTCATTAGACTATTTGGTGATGATGGTTCCTGCTTTATTCCTTTTTGAGAGAAGGCAAGAAGGGCTTTGAGGCTGTTTTCTGATTCACTACTTATAATATCTTCCTGAATTTCCATATTTTTTTGTGTCCCATCAGCACCATTTCCTGATATAATGTTTGCATCAGATCCTTGACTTGATCTAAGGTTTAAAACTACCCCATTACGGCAAGAGGCACTGTCACTGTCTGAAGGAGTACCTACAGAAATGGGACTGTGTCCATTTTGAATTGGTGTCACTGGGGTAGGTGTGCTTCTTGCACTCCCTGCGTTAGAACCAGTACTATGTCCTGGAGCTGTAGAACCAGCTGTTGTTAAGATATAGTCCCGTTCAAGCCTTGGGGGTCGACCCCGTGGCCTCCCTTCAGGCTTGGGTGTAGAAACATTACTATCTGTTTCATCTTTAATTTGACTGGCAAGTTCCTTGACCACTCGTAGTCCTTCATCCATCAAAGTTTCTTGAACAAGTTGTTTAGTAATCTGAGCATTTGTTTTTTTAACTTGTGCATTCTTCACTCCAGAATACACATCATTTGCTTGCATGGACTGGTTTGAATCATGTGAAGGGGAATCATTAGCATCATGGCCAATGCTTGCAGATGATTCATAACTGTACACTGAGAACTGAGAATCTACAGCAAAATAAGAATAAAATATTAAAATATATTTCATGTTAAAAATTTATTAAACTTAAAAACAGCATAATGGTGTAAGATTTACAGAGAGAGATACTTTCTAGAAGTAAAATAACATTGCTAAGAAAGTGACTATTCAGCTATAAAAGTATGTTAAAATAAAGTTTTACAACTTCAGTGGGTACTTTTTCAATGTGATTATTTCTTATCAGAAAGGTGAAAATTTTTTAATACAATACTAACATGTTTGATATCCAAAAGTAAAATATTAGTATTTAAAAACAGTGCACCAAGTGAGACTAATGCCAGAGGGGCGAGTGAAGAAGGCTATAGAAATTTCTTACGATTTAAAAAGTTTTGGGAGATGGGGAGAGGAGTCAAATTTCATTTCACCTGGTATCATATTTACTATGGAGGGTATTCAAAAAAGTTCTTGACACATATCTGTAGATTTGCACTCATTCCTCCAATGTCAATGAGCTACGAGTTGTTTGAAAGCTTGTCTAAACTTGTTATTACATATTAAAAACAAAGGCCATATCATCATTTCTCTCTTCATTGGTGGTGCATAAAGTTCAGTCTACAAAATATGTGCATTGTTGCTATGGAGCCTACTAAAGATGGAGAAGATTTTACATCTTCACAAGGATACAGTTTGAGGACAAAGACTCAAAACAAATTCATGTCGATTTATCACAAATATATTGGGATCATGCCTGTTCATATGGTATCACTGCTGTTCTTGAACTCATTAAAAAAAACACACACATTACTGTTCAGATAATATGTTTAAATATCAGTATATCGATTGGCAATGTGAAAAAATTATTCATTGAAATTTAAAGTTCCAAACGATCTGTGCCAAAAGGGTACCCCACAAACTGACAGAACAGGAAAAAAAGGGATGCTGGCAATGCTTGAACCTACTGGTCCCAAATGGTTAACAGACATTGTCATAGGTGATGAGATGTGGTTTTATTACTATGGAACTCCCAGAAAGATTGCAACTATGTTTGGGTTGTGGAAGATAAACTGTATCCACAAAACTTTCAACAAGACTTTTGCTCAAGGAAGAGAATATTCACAATTTTTTCAATTCCCAAGAAATGGTAGCCATGGACACCTAACCAAAAAGAATGACTATAAATGGTCAATGCTACCCAATATTGCTTTGCCCAAAATGGTTAAGATGAAGAAGCCCATTCCAACAACAGGCATGTCAAGGGTTGTCCTTCTTCATGACAATACCAGTACTCACAAAACTGGGCAGTTTATGGCCTATTTTAAGCTGGAAAAAATCAAACAGCTACCCCATTCTGCATAGTCACCGGATCTTGCACCCTTTGTTGTTGTTTCCAAAAATTAAAAAGGAACTTACTGGGAAGCCTTTTTCAAGGGTGCAAGACCTTGCAAAATGCATTCATTCAGAGTTGTGGGGTACTCCACAACAGGAGTACCACCAAGCATTCCAGAATTGACATAGATGTTTGCAACTTTACATAGATGCTGTAGGGTAGTACTTTGAAGGACAACTGACAATTTGACAGCAATGGTTTTTGTTCTGCAGATGCACGTCAAGAACGTTTTGAATGCTCCCATCATATCAACCCAGCCCTGTTTATATCTCATAAATTTTACCACTGATAATTTCAATAACAATAGTGAACAGATATTGGCAATTTTCAATTAATTATAATTTATTCCAGCTTTAATTTTATAAAAAGCAAATTGTCTTTTAATTCATAGAAATATTTGCTAAAAACATTATCATGCTACTGGGTCCACATGGTAGCAGGAAATTTTAAATATCCATAGTCCCTGAGCATCATAAATTCTGTGTAGTATACTTACTACCATTTTGTACTGACAACAAAGAAATATATATAAAATAATAATAATAAACGCTATCTACAAAAGCAGGTTTGGATCCAAATTGGATTCTAGATTTAAAGGAGATGGAATATGTATATATTTAACGATATAGTAAGACTATTATATTTTTAACTCTTTGGATTACAATGTAAGGTACTAATTATGACTTAAACCAGCAGCCATATTATAATAAAGCTCACTAGAGGCTAGCTAAGTGCCACATCCAAACAGTTGCCTTGCCAGACCATTTACTTATTAATAAAATGAATACTTTGCATTATTTTACTAACATAAACAGTAATTAATAAAAAAAATTACAGTGATTGATAATAAGTAAAAATGGTTATAATAAATGCATATAGTATTTTTATGTTTTGCTACTGTGATAGTCCTGAAGCTTTTAGAAGTGTACTCCCCTCAATATTTACCATCTTTTGCAGTGGTCAGCTCATTAGAAGGGATTGGGGTGTGTCTGTGACACTTAAAGAGTAAAGCTGAAACAAAAATTATGAATATGTGTGGGCATGGGTGAGCCAAAATCAGTCATTCCAGTAGAATTTCATTGGAACCAACTTTTCAAGCCACTCTTTTCATAATTAGTGCTCAGGGAGATGTAGGTGAATAATCATATATGGTGAAAGTGTGAAAGGGCTTGGGCATCATTCATGCAGAAAGAAAAACATGACAGTCAACAGGGCAAACACCACAGAAATATTGCAAATTCCTGTGATTATTTAAACACTTGGAGAAGGGAAGAGACTCTATAAATAATTCTATGGAGGCTCTCAGTCACCATATTCAGAAATACCGATAGTTACCTAGAAGTCTTCAATACAGTTTTCCAAGAAAGATTGTGTATCAATTTTCTTGAAACGGGCTTGATAATAATTGATTATTGTATACTCATTAATCAGCACAGACTTAGGGATGACCTAGAGTGGAAATTATTCATGGTTGTTTTAACAGGTAGTTGGGGTCATTAGGCAACTGTGTGTATTGTAATAGAAAGAGGAAAGGTCATTAACCTTAATAATAGTTTTCAATTTTGGTTTTCACACATTCTTTTCCTACATATCTTTTCTCTACCCTTCCTCCAATAACTGCTGTCATTCGGTTTATTGGCAAGTCTGAAGAATCATACCACTCTGAAATGCTGCTTTTGGGCTGGTAGCATTTTCCTTTGGAGTTAGCCATACATCATTCTCTGAGCAGTTTCATTCATTACCATTGGTATTGGCTACACCAATGATTCTGAATAGACTTCACCAGGCTAATTGTAGTCTCCAATTCAATTTCTCATCCACTTGACTGGCCTTCAACAGCATGATTCTTTTAGTCTCATTAACTATAAGATTATGGATCCTCTTCTTTAACACCTTGGTAATTTTGAATCTTGAATTTATCCTAAATGATTCTAGGACCCATTCCTTCTCCATACATTTCACCCCACTTCTTTTGGTATAATTTTGCTTAGATCTGACCATTAGTTACTTGACACAACATATAATTGTATAGAATGGGTCTCACAGACTAGGTGCAACCATCGGTGCCACTATTTAGGAATATTAGATGTGTTTCAATAACTCCCATTTTGCCTATTATTACAGAAATAACTGAATTTTTGTAAGTAAAAAAAATAGATGAAAAATATTCAGATGAGATGAATCAAACACAGCAACAAACTTATGTACGAACCTCATTTATCCAATTTTAATTTAAATGACACCTACTCTTAACTATTTTGTTTTCAAAAATAAACATTCTTTAGTGGGTTGGATAGATATTGATGGAATATTATTTTTACATTTTTTTTGCTATCCATTCGTGTTCCAGAACAATGAACCCTAAGTTTTTGCCAAAGTTAATTATTGCTTGGTGCCCGAAATCTTAAGCTATATGGCAGGTGATTTAATTTTAATTCACTGATGAGTATTTTGAGCAATTTGATGCGTTCAAACTTTTGTGGTGTTAAGAGTTTTGAACTTTATATTATTTAGGTGTTTAAGAAAATTTAAGATTTTGGAGTTTATAACTGTTTGTTTAGTAATGTGAATGTCCAAGTTTAATAAATATTTGAGAGCTTGTGACTCTAAGAGCTGAGAGTTGTTTGTGACTCGAGATTTAATGGCAGATTAAGCCATACATAAAAATACTATAAGCCACCATTAATGGTTCAGCAAGATGTTTTACATAGAATTGGTCAAAGGTAATGAATCCTTTGACAAGAACACAGATGCTCAAAGTCCAGCATTCATATTATGAAACATTATTGCCAGACTTTGAGCCATCTGTGAAGACAGGCAAGCAGTCTGGGTGCTCAGCAAGGTGGATGATAAAGAATTACACACATAGTTGGTTGTTTAAGCCTTCCCTGTTCTGCAAAGTGAAAAGTCACAAGAAGGAGAAACAGTGAGTCACAGTGGAAGTGGCTTGACTGTTGACTGGGAAATGCTATTGGCACTGATGTTGATGTCTCTGAGGTAGCCTCTGACATGCAAACCAGAAGGACGAGTGGCAGTTGGACAATTCATGTAAAACATTTCCCATTGAGGACTGAAAACACAGTCCCAAGTGTGATGGCCCAACAAGGACTGTAATTTAAACAAGTACTATAGAGACAACTGCTGACAGCAAATAGATAAATACGATTTGTCGAACTCAATGTAAAGCCTCTGAACCAGAAAGTCCCTGTGCAAACACAGAGAACTTGATAATGGAGAGGGTCCAACACCTTCATCACCGAATCCTGGGCAGAGTTGTACACCTGAGATCTATAGGCCAGTTTCAATTGATAAGTGCACAGTAGAGGCGAAGCAAAGAACATTATTCCACTCCTCATGAAGCAAGGAGAGGACCTTGAGGATGTTCAATGCCTGCATACAGCTAGACCTGATATGGCTTATGTGGGGTGAAAAGGTCAATTTCTGGTTGAAGATGAGACCTAGAAACTTGATTGTGGCAAAAGTGAGCACAAGCGGTCTTCTGTGGGGAGAACTAAAACCAGTGGCTGTTGCCCAAGCTGATAGATTATTCAGAGCAGATTGCAGTTTCCGTTCAATGGCAGCCCTCAAAAAAAAAGATACTAAAATCATCAACATTCAAAGCGTTGCCTACAGTCAGAGGAAGTTGTCCAGTAATGGAATTAATCTTTACAGTGAAAAGCAGAGCACTCAGGATGCAGCCTAGTGGTACCCCCTGCTCTTGGGAGTCTGCGAAATAATGTTGCCAACATGGGCACAAAATATACAGGAAAATAAAAAGTTGGACAGGAAGATCAGCATATGACCTCACAAGCAGAAGGTATGGAGATCACAAAGAATGCCAAATCTCCAAGCTATGTCATGTGCTTTTTCAATGTCGAACAGTATTGAACCAGGTGCTCTTTATGTAAAAAAGAATTCCTAATCACTGATTCAAGGTGGGTCAGGTGATCCAAGGTTGCCTGCAAAAGCCACACTGAGAGTCAAAAAGAAGGTGTAGTGTCCAAAATAACAGATATGTCTGACATTCACCATTCTTTCTAACACTTTGTACACACAGCTTGTTAATGCAATGGAACAATAATTGAAGGGATTCTTGGAATCCTTTTATGGCTTGGGGAAGGCCAAGACAATAGCCTCTGCCAGAAGTCCAAAAACTGCTCCTCGAGAAAAATATAGTTTAAATGTCAGAGCAGCCAATCCTTAATTCATGGTGAGAGTTGTTGGAGCATAGCATAATGGACATTGTCTGGTCAACAGCAGAAGCATGAGAAGAGTGCAGAGCAAGGCAAAGCTCCTCCACCATGAATCCTTTGTAAGGCTTCAGCCAATTCGAGTGGAAAGAGAAAAGTCTGGCATTCATGTTCACTCATTCAGCATTGCTCTTCAGGGCCAGAAACTTGGGGAAATAGTAATAGATGGAGGAAAATGTTTCCCCCAGAGTGTTGGAAATTGCTTGGGGATCAATAATGAGTGGGGTGAAACCCAACATAATGGGTCAACATAATATTGATTGAACTCACAGAACTCATAGTTACTCCAGTCAGTTCAATAAATACTCCACTGTGATACACATGAAGGATCACAATCCCCCCCCCCCACACACACACACACAAACATGAGATATGGGGTGGGTGGGTGATCATTTCTGTAGGGTTCTGTTCTCAACCTTCCCTCCATATAAAGAGTGGAAGGATTGGGGAAGAGCAGATGGCGGAAGGATGGCAGGGATGGCAGTGAACAAACAGATCAGGGAGTAAAAATAAGTACTGACACTAGTGTTCAACAGGGAGAGTGAAGTATCCAGGAGCCACTCTCGAGGACCCCTGTCCCCTTCTTTTTGTGTCAGTACTACATCAAAGAGGACTGTGTCAGTTGCAAGACAAGGTCATCGAGGTCTTCTCAGAAGATGATACTTCTGGGCAGAAGACAGACAGAGCAGAGAGTAAACAAAAATCCAATGAAGAGTTGGATGGAAACTGTCTATAAGTTGATGTTGAGGGTATGACCTGGAATAGAGAACAATGACTCACAAGGATGGTGAGGGTATGACCTGGAATAGAGAACAATGACTCACAAGAATGGTGAGGGTATGACCTGGAATGGAGAACAATGACTCACAAGGATGGCGACACCCCTGCGAGCTGGATCATCTCCATCCTGAGGAAAGTGAGAAGTGCTGGATCGTGGGATTGGTGGCTCTCTGCAAGTATGTCTCCTGCAGGCACATACAGATAGATGGACTCATGTGCTTGAAGGAGGACCTAGATGTTGTCAAGATTCCTCTGGAATCCACAATCCCATTGTACGAATGTAGCCATCTCAGGTCTTAGGAGAATGGGTGGACTATGATTTCTGATTTATTTTTACTGTTGCAGATGACGGTTAAGGAAATTGAGGGTGGTCCATATCTATGTCCTTGGAGTCACCCAAGGGGCATCAAGACTGCCAAACAAGGAGGGGTTAATGTCTTTTTCTTGGGCACTGGTTGGGGGTCCCTTTGGTTTGGAAAATCTAGCTGTCTGCAGTCAAGAAGTGGGGGGTCTTTCAGTAGTGAAAGTAGAAGGTGTCACAGCAGGAATAGAAACTGGAGTGGATGTCAAGATGGAGATTGACTTTGCAGCAGGTGGGAAAGACTTGGATACTTAATGGTGGGTGAGAAAGACTTGGATGGCAGAATGCTTATATCAGTCTGCAGTGGCATAGAAGCCATTGCAATGATGCGCTTTCAAATTGCTGCACCAGAATAGGTAATCTTGCTGGGTGGGGTGGCAGTGGCACAGGAAGCTTTTTTTTGCCTCAAGTGATGTTATTTATCATCTTAAGGCATTGCACCTCTTTCTCCTCCTTCCACTTAGGACAGGTTTACCACAGCAAACCATGAGGGCATGGAAGTACTTCTGACATTGAAAACAACATGGAGGTTGATAGCCACCAATCCCATGATCCAGTACATCTGACTTGTTCATCAGGATGGAGGTGGTCCAGCTCGAAGGGATGTTGCCATTTTTTGTGAGTCATTGTTCTCCATTCCAGGTCATACCCTCACCACCAAGGTAAAGACTTCAAAGCAGGCTACAGCATTGTGACATTCTGTACAGCTGTATACCTCTCACTTTGATGTAGCCTGCCTTGTTGGCAGCAGGCAGGTGAGGAGTGTTAAATATGACAATTAATGTCTGAGTGTGTATTAATTTCGCATTCCACTGAAATCTGTCAGACTGCAATTAATCCCTGTGGGGCTAACTCTGAGCGGAGCTCTTCTTCAGAAACTTTGAAGAGTTGCTCAGACCACTACACAAGAGGAATTCAGGAACTGATGAGGCGACACTAAAACTAATACCCCACCAATCATCATGACTTTCAGGAGTACATCTTAAGGAATAAGTCATCAGATCTGAGGTGCTAAACTGATTTCGGACAACCCACAAGACCTTCCAAACCCTTCTGAAAAAAGATCCCCAAGCACTTGATCACCCATTGAATGGATGATCAAAACCTAAGATGGGTGACAACACAGATGATGACAAAAACAAAATAGGGCATCTATTAAGCATGTTTATTGCTCGAGGCCAAACAAATTTCTTTCTCAGAATTCATGGTTAATTTGTGGATTACTACTGCCCATGGTAACAGTGAGCCAAACCCTCACAAAT
This sequence comes from Ryuthela nishihirai, assembly GCA_038380435.1. Taxonomy (NCBI): domain Eukaryota; kingdom Metazoa; phylum Arthropoda; class Arachnida; order Araneae; family Heptathelidae; genus Ryuthela; species Ryuthela nishihirai. The sequence continues at coordinate 43,770,103 of JAWZYU010000032.1, forward strand.
ATATAAAAGAAGAAGCGGAAGAGAAGTGGAGAGAACTAACCTGAGTCCCCACAAAATGAAATAAGAGGTGGGGGGATATAAGAAAAGTGTGAGAAACCAAACTATCCACACAAAATAATGATAGAAGCAAAAGGAGAAAAAATGTGTGAAAATGTGTGTCTTAAACCTGGACATGGGCAAGGCACTCACTTAGTGTGGTATAGTTGGCCCTAATAGGTCAAGCCCACCAGCCGAGTGATTCTAGGGGGAACCACCTCAGGACCTCCCTCCCCCTCCCAAAGCAGTGGGTAGCAGCAGACCTCGAAATCACTGCCCAGTTCCATGACAAATAAGCTACCCAATGGCAGGCCAAAGGGGACCCTACCAGTCATGAGCTAAGAAGAGTACATTAGGACCCCTAAGCAATTACCAGGATCCTCCTTTCCAGGGACACAAGTTACTGCACATAGCAAACATGCAGAACAGTGTTTAGGACCCTGTTAAGATACCCAAAGCAACAGACCTCACCATGTACAGGAGCACACACTGAGGGTTATGTAAGATGAAACATAAACTCTGAGTGATGATCATTTATTAATATGGTTCATGATTAGGCTAGTTATGTCATGAATTCTGAGTGTCATTTCTTTCCCTCTAACTGTGGAAAAAGTTGAAAATGGCAAAATTTTAAACAAATATTTCAAATAATGTATATGCTAGAAATTCGAAATTTTAATATTGGAATTTGTAGATCTTTTTGAGGTTTGTATTGGCAACAATGAGTTGACCTCCCCCCATCAAAAAAAAAAATGCGAGTTGGGAAATGAAACATTTTTATTTAAAAAATTAACTAATTGCTTTTAGAGATAAATAAAAAATTTCTGAAATATTTGCTGAAAAAGAATTGGTTTTTGTCCTGAGTGGGATTCAAACCCTCAATTCCCAAAAGCATACCAGGCATCATAACCACTAGACTATCAGGTCACTATCAGAATTTTCTTCAGGAATGCGACATATAAGCATTCCTGCATATTTTGTTGATACGCCACTCGTACCATCAATTGTGCCTGATTCCTGACATAGATGGTGCCAGTAGCAAATCAACAAAATATATGGGAAAGCTTATTATGTTACATCACTGACAAAAACTTAGTAAAAGCTTTTGAGCAACACTAGTCTACATTAAGCTTAATACTATTTTCACACAGTCAAGCCATGAGTATTATTCATCCTAGTAAACTAGAATTTAAGGACACTTTTCTAAAAAGTTCCCAAGGTAAAGAGGTGTAAATTGTTACCATTTTTTTTTAGGTGCCTTCCATACTTCTAGCTGGCTCAGCCAGTCATGCTATTATCCTTGTGTTATTCTTGCAGGGCTCTGCTTCCATTAAAACCATAAAGTTGTTTTAATGCTTCGTGAGTTGAAAATAAAGTTCATTGAGCTTTTTTAAGATGTTTAAATGTGAAAAGGGGGTCTTTTTGAGCAACTCATACATCCTTTTCAAATTGCCTGTGTAGTTTAAATTAATAAAAACTTACTGTTTGATGGTCTAGTGCAGGCGTGTCCAACCCGCATCTAGTTAAGTACATCTAGTAAAGTGGCCCATAAAATCGTAAAGTTTACGTGTATACGACATAAGCTTTCAACATGATTATGTGATTTTCAGCAAGTTTTTGATATCCCACTAGCTTCATGTTGCACTTTTTTAATTTTATAATAAAAAACATAAGAAAATAAATGAAGTTTTATTATTCATATACATTAACTATATTATATATTTTATGTGCGGCCCAAAACAATTCATCTTCACTCAATGTGGCCCAGGGAAGTTAAAAGGTTGGACACGCCTGGTCTAGTGGTTATGATGCTTGACATGCTATCTAGGAGATATGGGTTCAATTCCCACTTAAGCTGAAACAAAATTTTTTTCAGCAAATTATTTCAAGTGTTTCTTGTTGACAGGATATTTTCTGTGATACTTTTTTATTGAATTAAAAATTCTTTTAGTTCAAGTAAAAAATTTTAAAGAGTACAAAAGTAGGTAAATGAAAAGTTTATTTTACTTTGAAAATAAAATTCCCATATTTGCCAGGGGTGATTTGCATTTCTTTAGTTTATATTATGTTTCAGCATCTTCTAAATATTTAAAAGTGATGATAGATTTTAAAATAAAGTCACTATTATTAGAAAACATAATGTTGGTTTTAATCAGGTAAGATTTCATCTTGAGTCATCATCGCTGCTTTGGAACAAGTTGTGACAATTTCTTTGTGTTTTGATATCTGCAAACACAATTGCTGCCAATCATCAATGGATCTATGGGGACTATTCCCCTTCCCTCATATACACATTACTGAGTGGAATGGAAGTGGGAAAATATTGGCATAGATATACTATATTTTGCAAGAAAACAGCTTAAATACCATTAAAATTTGAGGGAAGCATTTACAATGGAATGGAATTTCAGTCACCTCTCCTTCCCTTAATCCTTAACATGCCAGTTTTATAGAGCAGAATTCACTCACAGCAGTTTTCAAGAGAAAAAAAAGAACAATTTTGAAACCTTATTTCGAAATACTAATCGACATAATTGGTTGCCTCCTACACCAAAATAATGAGCATTCAGTTAGGAATTTTTGAAAATATTTGAGAAAAACAGCAAACATACTAATTTTAACAGCACCTTCTCAAAACAATATAATAAAAAAAGTGAAACACTGAAAAGGAGAGGAAGAAATTTATTACATGATTTAGCAACAATAATTACTGAAAAATAAAATATTCCATCACATCATTCTGAGAATAATCATTTAATGCAGAAAACTGACAGATTAATATAATAAAAATTATATCCAACCTGTATCATCGGTGTCTATTTTATCAGTTTCTGAGCAAGATGAACGTAGTCCGTATCGATATTCTGAAAAGTAGCTGAAAGAAGAAGTCATTATTAGTAATGACATAGAAATAGTATTCACATAGGAAACAAACACTGCCTGATAAAAGGCAGTGTTTGTTTTCCACATTATATAGAAATGATTATTATTACGATTATGTAAAAAGTAAATTAATAATCTACATAAATAATGCAACACCAAAATAGGCATGTAAAAGTGCTTTGGAATTTTTTCTAAGACTTAAATACTAAATTCTTAAGGTTGCCATTTTGTTGAATATCTATCAGTCTACCATATTATAAAAAAAACATCCAAAAGTACACTCAAGTGCAGAAACTAAGTTGCAAACATAAAAAACACTGATTGTTCGAAAATATTTTTATGGATTTTAAGATAAATGAATATATAGGTAATATAGAGTCTCATGCAGGTAATCAGAATCAATCCACCCTGTCTTTATTTACAAGTAAAATTTATGTATAAGTATATTATTACATATAGGTTATATTGGCATTTATATGTAGTAGATATATATGGGGCTATATATCTCAATATATATGTGTGTGTAGAGAATGGCTATTACTCTGAATAAAAAGAAATAGTCAAAATAAAAAATCCATTTTTGAGTAAAAACTTACAACTTAATTAATGCATTTTTCTATTAAAAAGTGTATAAAATTCAAACTACTTAATAAAAACTTATCATTGTTTCAACAGTTTATTATATCATTCCCCACATTAACCTAAAACAGAGAATTCTTTCATGGTGACTTTACAAGCTGTGGATGACACAGCACAATAGTGAATTTTGGCATAATTGGGTTGATACACCCAAGTATGCACCCTTTTCAGCAAAACAACTGTGCCTGAATGCCTTTCCATGTATATCACTTTTAGTTGTTTGGAACAGAACATGAGTTCATTGGTTTTAATATAAAGTTTACACATATATAATATTATTTCCCACCAAATGTTTGCCACTTATGATAATGGCTCATAAATAGGGTGGCAAGATTACTTTTGCATGCTAGCAGCACATCACTGTACAACTCACAATGGCAACAGTGTTCTTAATTATAAAAACAGTAGTGCACAAGGGCTGTTCTAAGATCTTCAAGAATTCTGGGAGGAGGCTGAGATGCACAGTTCCTCTCCATAAAGCATCCTACACATCTCAATAGGACTGTGGTCAGTAGCATATTTTAAAAATATGTTTGGCGAGGGGGAGAAATTTGATTTTTTTCAAAAGATTAAAACAAAAGATTATACATAAATATTGAAAACAGCAACTAATATGTAAATAAACACCAATGGTACATTTTGTATCAAAATTTAATAGTTGCTAAAAGTTTCAAAAGCATAAAAATGAAAAATGATTTTCAAAATGTATACATGTGGTGATGGTGGTGGGGTTCTTACAGGTCATCAAAATTAACCTCAAGCTCACTGCACCTTCAAATGGGCATACAAAAGTTTCGAGGATCTTATTATGATATCTCTGGGTAGTCAGGGATACTGTATACAATACATGGAGGTTGATAAAAAAAAGTGGAGGTGATATAAAAAGTTATTGCAGCAATTGATGTTTATGCCTATCCAGACCATCAAATCATCATCTTCATATCAGTGCCTTTTCCTGATGTTAGAGGAATGATACTTGTCCATGTTTTCTCCAAATGAATGTTCATCAAGAAACAGCCTATAAATTAGGGCTGGATTTTCCACAAGGCACGTCTTCTTAAACTGCACAAATATAATAGGGATGCCAGCATTCAATTGTTACAATTTTCTTATTTAAGTAACAACAATATTAAGCATGTATCTAGATAAAAATAAGGGGACTGAAAAGTGATCCAAGTGAATGGGGGGATTGTTCCAGTGTAATTTTTTCCCTGTTTAATGGTCCCTAATAAATTTTTTTAAAACAAACCAGTAAGAGCTGTAACAAATGAAGAGTTGGAGGTAATTATTGGTTGAATTAAACTACAGTCCAAAAACATCTATTTGCCAGTACCTACGCAATTGAATGTAATGTAGAAAAGCTTTCCATTTCTATCATTAAAATCTTGCAAAATAAACGTTTTTCATCAATTACTCCTCTTTGAAAAGGACATTGTTTTTTGTCATTCATTTAAAAGGACTACAGCAACCAAGCTTACAAATTTAGCTTTCTTTATTCATGAAGTGGTTTCATTTATCAGGATATGTGATTTCACAAAATAATAGATACCGGTCAGCTGAGAAACCTGGCGTAATTCTTGAAATTCTCTTACTGGATATTGTGTTCGATGTGTAATTTCAAGAAGGCACATTATTGGGTCAATTTTTCTTTCGAAGAAATGACCAACTCACAGCAATCGATCTTTGAAGAATTTATCCAGCAGCTGGATGACGAGGAGTTGACACTAGGTATTTTCAATATGGTGGAGCAACTGCTCATACAGCTAACAAAATATTGTGCTATTTGAGTGAATAATTCTGATGAGATTATCTCTACAGGACTGTGGTTGCCCAGATCACCTGATTTGACTGCTTGTGAATTTTATTTTTGGAAGGAACTCTACAATAATGATTCTCATACCACTGAAACAAAATCACTAAATGCTTTCAAGGAACTTCCCTATCCTTCCATAGAGTTTTGAGAAAAGTATTAGCTAACCAATCAAAAAATGTTCAGGCATGTTTGATTGAAAGTGGAAAAATTTTTTAGACACCTGTTGTGAATGAATTAAATTGTTAATTTGATAATATGGTAAGAAAAAACTATGTTTGTTTAATAATTATTATAAGTTATTTCAGGATCCATCTTAATCTGGTCATCCATCCTGTCTTTACTTTGTATTTTTATGCATTATTTATTAAAAATTTAGTGCCTTTTATTCAAAACAAAAGTCGCAGAATTCTCCATAACTTCTTATAACGTAATAAACGAAAATTTGTTTATTTTAAAACTTGATTATGAAGAAGGTTCCTGAATTCGGTTCTGCGCATCTTGCCAAGAAATAGTCTGAAAATTTTTAAACTGTTTCCTCTCCTCTCTACTATTAGAAACAAAAAAATATTACGCTTTTCTATTTAAAGGAACTGGTCAATTTTACAGCGTAATTTAAAACTTGTGGTGTCCCGTTCTTTCATACTTCACAGTTAAATGACAAAAATGCCCGATAATATTTTTAAGTCACTAGTAAAGTGCTGCCATCTGTTGGCTGTTTCATAAATGTATCTTTAAGCAATTAAACACAATATGTAGCTGGGACAATGCCTTTATGAGACACAGAAAATTGTGTACTGGTGATAGGTAGTTCTTAACATCAACTAGAGGAGATCTTGCTCGTTGGGCGGTGGCTGATTCTTCTTATTCAGTGGCGGAGCACCTGACATACTATCAGGAGGATGTGGTTCCCACCCGACTCGGATAATATTTCCTCTATCATTTGATATCGATGTTAAACTAAGAGTGATGTTTCCCTTGAAAATTTAAACAATTGATTTCTCACATTTATAATGTGCATTGCAGTATAGAGCCTGCATACAACTTAATAAACCAGAGCCGTAACTAGCTGCTTTTGAGCCCGAGACAAGAACAGAAAATTGTGCTCTCCAATAAGTTCCATAGCAGGCTTTTTCTGCGCCCTATCATCTTGTGGGCCAGAGGCGCTAAGATCTCCTCGCCGTTGTAACAGCCCTGTAATAAACAACTAAAGTAATGAGACTCCGCAGCTGATCGACATTTCTCATACGTCACTGGATGATCCTGCTATCAGTTTCTTCTCAATCAACCAATGATCCCAGGGGCGTAGCGAAGAAATATGGTTGGGGCGGGGGGGAATCAAAAATTTTCCAACTCGGAAAATATCAAATTTTGCTAACTGAAAAAATAGTGTCCATTAGACTTTCAATTTTGTCATCTAGCCATAAAATATAACAGAAATTATCCCAATATTTACATCGCGTCTGAATTGTAGCAAGTCAGTGTGAATTTTACCTTGATTTGGCCAAATCTTCTTAATTTCACAAAACCAATCCCAATCCAATCTTTACATCTCTCCTTCTTTGTCAAATCACTTCAAAATTTTTTCAAACTCCCCAATATTTTGCCAAGTTTTTTCGATTTTGTCAACTCTCCTTAATTTCACAAACCCAATCCCAATTTTCACACCTCGCCTATATTTTACCACTGGATTCGAATATCGCCAACTCCCCTACATTTTGCCAACTCGCTATAATTTTACAGAAAAAATCGCAATTTTTACATCTTCCCTGAATTTGCCAAGTCACTTCGAATTTTATCAACTCTCCTTAATTGCACAAGAAAGGCACAATTTTCACAACTCCCCTGTATTTTACCAAGTGGCTTCGAATTTTGTCAACTGCCGTACATTTTGTTAAGTTTCCTCGATTTGTCCAACACCCCTTAATTTCACAAAATAAATCCCAATTTTCACAAATCTCCAATATTTTACCAAGTGGATTCGAATTTTGCCAAGAGTTCTCGGTTTTTCCAACTCTCCCTCATTTCACAAAACCAATCCTAATTTTTGCAACTCACCTGTACTTTACCAAATGGTTTCCAGTTTTGCCAACTTCCTTAGATTTTGTCAAGTTGCCTCGATTTTACCACCTCTCCTTAATTTCGCAAAACAATCCCATTTTTTACATCTCTCCTAAATTTGCCGAGTCACTTAAAATTTTTCAAACACCCCAAAAATTTGCCAAGTTTTCTCGATTTTGTCAATTCTCCTTAATTTCACCAAAAAATCCCAATTTTCACAACTTGCCCGTATTTTACCAAGTGGATTCGAATTTTGTCAACTGCCCCTAGATTTTGCCAAGTTTCCTAGTTTTTGCAATCTCGCCACAATTTTACAGAAAAAAAAAATCCAAATTTTTTACATCTCACCTAATTTTTGCAGAGTCATTCTGAATTTTGCCAGCTCCCCCAAGATTTCCCAACTTTCCTAAATATTGCGAAGTTCCCTCGATTTTGCCAACACGCCATAATTTTACAGAAAAAATATTGCAATTTTTACATCTCATCTGAATTTTGTCAACTCTCCACGATTTTGCCAAGTCACTCCGAATTTTGCCAACTCGCCATAATTTTACAGAAAAAAAAAATCCTAATTTTTACATCTCACCTGAATTTTGCTAACTACCTACGATTTTGCCAACTTCCCCTAGATTCTGCCAACTCCCCCTGGATTTTGCCAACTCGCCATAATTTTACAAAAACAATCCCAATTTTTACATTTCATCTGAATTTTGCCAAGTTACTCCGAATTTTGCCAACTTTCCCTAGATTTTGCCAACTCGTCATAATTTTACAGAAAAAAATCCCAATTTTACATCTCACCTGAATTTTGCCAAGTCACTCCGAATTTTGCCAATTCCCCAAGATTTTGCCAACTCCCCGAGATTTTGCCAAGTTGTCCTAATTTTGCTAACTCACTTGTATTTTACAAAATTTTGACGTCACTCCATTTTTCAAACTGCCCTAGATTTGCCAAGTTGCCTCGATTTTGACAACTCCCCTTAATTTTGCAAAAAAAATTACAAATTTTCATAACTCATCTAGATTTTACGAAGTCGCTTCGAATTTTGCCAACTCCGAGTTACTTTGGGGGGAATCTCCCCCCCATCCCCCCATGGCTACGCCCCTGAATGATCCCATAAACCATTGGTACGTTACATTAATATTGCTCAAGTAAAAAAAAGAGAATTATGCATGATTCAATGATTAAAAATATAACTTTATGCTCAGTATAGTTAAAAGCAATAAAATAGAGTTATATTTTATATCAGATTCAAAATTACTATAATAGTTAAATACAATTTTAAAATTAATCATTTAGTAGAAACTAAAAAAAACATATATATATACTATCATAAATGATTAATTTTAAGTTAGTAGGCTTATTGTTTACACGTATATTTTTCTTTCGTTTATAAAGCACTTTATTCCTATATATTACTTTACATGTAATTGCAACTGATTTTTGTCTTCAGCATTCAGCGTCTGCTACATTTTTTTTCATAACTGCAAAATAATTTTTTCTAACAACTTGCTGTTAACATCGATTTAATATTTTTGCTATTTTTGAGCGTTAGCGTCCTCTAAACTAGGGGTTCTCAACGTGGGGCACGCGTACCCCTTGGGGGTACACGGTAAAAATTTTGGGGAACTCATTTTGGGGAACGCATTTTGGAGAACTCAAAAGTCAATTATCCAGTAAAATGTTTATAATTTTATAAGTTTTGTTAAATTGTTTATCTCATTTTTGTGTTTATCGATATATGTAATTTATGAATACAAAATTTAATGTGAATATATATTTTATTCCCATTGTTACACTATAACTATAGTTTTATCTATCTATACAAGGGGTACACCAGTCACATACGCATTTCCAGAGGGTACGTGAAGCATAAAAGGTTGAGAACCACTTCTCTAAACGGTGGAGTTTAAACTCATCATCATCATCCTCAAGCAGCCATTGGCTACGGAGGTCCAACCAGACCGTGCAGTTTAATTTTCCAAGCATATCTGTCCTGAGCTACATCTGCTGCATCCAGCCACTGCACACCAATTCTAACAAGGTCCTATTTGACATTGTCTGCCCACCGCATCCTAGGTCTCTCCTTCCTTCTGAGGCCTCTAGGCACACTAACCCTATTCGCCAATATATAATTATCCATACGGGCAACATGGCCAAACCAGCGGAGTCTCCCTCTGCACAATATGTTGCTTAAAGGAGGTTGCAGACTACTCTGACTAACTTCATCATTAGTTACAAAGTTAAACCACCTAATACCCAAGATACTACGTAAGCATCTAGAATTAAAAGCTTCTAGTTTCCTGTTATCTTGTTTACACAGCGTCCAAGTTTCACTACCATAACTAACCCTAGAAAGAACCAAATTATTATACAGTCTAATTTTAGTTTTTAGATGTAAACGCCTACTTCTCCACACTCTCCACAGATTCTTAAAAGTCCCGGCAGCAATCCCTATTCGTCTGTTAATCTCATGCTGCACATCACCATTATCAGTAACATACCTCCCAAAATAATTAAACTGTGACACCTGCCCAAGACTGCAACCATTCAGATTAACTAAATCACAACCTGCCTGACCAATTTTCATCACTTTAGTTTTCTCTCCGTTTATAACCAAACCTACTCTACTACCAGTCTCATCAACAGCTCGAATGAAACAGTTCATCTCATCAGCATCATTTGCCAAAAGGGCTAAATCATCAGCATAATCTAAATCAGAAATTTCGTATCTCCAGTCCATTTAAGGCCAAAATCTTTCCCTTGAAGTGAATTTTGCATAACATAATCAATAACCAAGCTAAAGAGAAAAGGAGACAAAATGACAAAATGCACCCTTGTCGAACACCAGAAGTAATGTTAAACCAATTGCTACAAGCCTTACCAAATCTCACACACGACTCAGTGTTATTATAGAGAGCTTTCATTATGTTAACTAACTTGTCTGGTATACCATATGATTTCACAATCAACCACAAATTATGATGATCAACAGAGTCGAAAGCCTTTTTGAAATCAACAAAGCTAGCAACCAAAGGTTTCTGAAACTCTAAACATTTCTCAAGAATCTGCCTAAGTGAAAATATCTGATCCACACAACCCCTACCACTTCTGAATCCACATTGCTCATCACGCAATTGACTGCCAACCAGATTCTTAATTCTATTAAGCACAATCATGGAAAGAACTTACTGGAACAGAGAGTAGGCTGATACCCCTATAGTTATCACAAGAACTGCGATCACCTTTTTTGTAAATAGGGATAACAATAGCTCTGGTAAAATCCTTAGGAACCATGCCTTTATCATAAAAGATATTCAGAATTTCAGTCATCCAAGTGGTAACCGAAACATTCCCAGCTCTAATCATTTCCGTAGTAATTTCATCTACCCGTAGAGATTTATGTATGTTTAGAAATAGCCAAAATAACTTCAGATTGTGTTATAGGGCCAACATTAAAGCCACCAATTCAACTATCATCATTGCAAACAATGGGAGTAGAACTAACCACATGGTTTAGAACATCACTGAAATGCTCAGTCCACCTAGCCATGACAGAATCCTCACCTTCATAACCTTAGCTTGTTTATCCTTCAATCCCTGTATACCTGTCCATTTTCTACCACACAAAACATTAACTATATGGTACAGCTCTCTGCTATTGTGCTGTCTAACTGCTTTCTCGGCTTTGTCAGTCAAGCCAAAGATTCTTACCAGCAGCTAACTGATATTTTACACGTTTATTAAGCTCTTTTTAATACTTTCTATTAGGACTAGTAGGGTAATGATTAAGGACATTCCTGCAGTTCTTTCTTTCCAAAATACGTTCAAGTGCCTTATCACTCAGATAATTCTGTCTCCTCTGCTCCTTTTCTCCTAAAAGAGTACTGTTAGTGTCCAAAAAAGCCTATTTAAAATGGTCCCATTCTTCCTCAACTTCAGTAGTAGGCACACCATAACTGTCATAATGACTAAGTAACCTATCATAGTAAGCTTTAGCTATAACTGGGTCTTTCAGAGATTCAGTATTAAAAGTGAAATTTTTAACCCTAGCACAACACTTTTTAAGTTTAAGTTGCAAGACACTTTTAACAAGGTAATGGTCAGATCCAATTTCAGCTCCCCTATATGCCCTGGTATTTCTAACAGAACTAGCCCATTTGCTGTTAATTAATATATAATCAATCATATTCCTATGCAGCCCATCAGGTGAAACCCATGTGTATTTATGTATGTCGCGTTGTTTGTAATATGTGTTAGTTATTCTGAAACCATTGAGTTTACTTACCTGTAGGAGACGTTGCCCATTGCCATTGCAGCTACCAATAGCAAAAGAGCCTATCACCCCTCCCCAAAGGTCAGAGTCAGTACCAACTTTGGCATTGAAGTCACCTAAAACAAGGGTAATATCTCCTTTCTTGACAGAATTCAAAATATCCTGAAGTTGTCCGTAAAACCTATCCTTCTCATCCTCATCAGCATCCTTAGTGGGGGCATAACAGCAGATAACATTCAAGTCTTTAATGCTTGTCTGAAATTTTGCTGTAAGAAACCTTTCATTAATGCACTCATATCCTAGAAGAACATCACTAGTATGTCTGCTGAGCAGCAGACCCATGCCTTGGTGATGCTTTCCATCCTCTCTCCCTGTAAAGAGAAATTTAAAATTATTTTTAACTATCTCACCTTTACCTGTCCATCTGGTCTCTTGCAAGCCTAGAATATCTAGGTTATAGCGCTTGAATTCCTGCATGAGGGCATAAAGAGAATAATCTCTATGTAATGTCCTCACGTTTCACGTTCCTGCAGAGAGAAAATGATTAGTAGGTTTTTTAAAGAAATTAGGTTTATTGAGATTGGTAGGGCCAACAATATCAAACAGCCCCCTGATCGCAGGCATGGGGCAAAGACCTGTTCCTCCTCCGCTAAAGGCTGAAGTCACCGATGCTGGTAGGAACTTCAGGCACCACCTTTTCAAGTGGACTTTTTCAAGAGCCATATGGCCTGCCTGAGACACATTACTCCAGTTTAGGCTTGACAATACCCAACTAGCAAAGTAAGGTTCAGTAACCTGCGATTGCCTCTGATTAGGATTATCCACCAGCTGATATAAGGTATCCCATGCCTCTGTTCACTTAGGGCTGGCAACCCAGAAGCAGACTCTCCCTCAACAGAGGCCTACCAGTGCCGCAAATCCAGGATCAATAATCAAGCTCAAATCCATAAACAAGTCCAGTCTAGTAGGTATAAATGGTCAGCACCAGGTTCCTGTGAAGTTGACCACTCCTCAGCAGGGGTGAAAAAAACAATAAAAACTAGAGTCTCTATATAGGTAGAGGTTGGCCATCTCAAAATTGGACGCCATGTTTTGTCGTAGCTCCGATTGTTTGGCGTGAAAAGCTGAATGGTATATAAGGATATTTGATACAGATTTCTGTGTTCAGGACTGGAAGCACTTTAGAAAATGGATAAAGAAAGAGAAGTAAATTTTAGAGGTTTTTTTTTCAATAAAAAAGGATAATTCGCTTTGTTGTCTCTCCGTCTGTAGACATCGAACTTTTTTGTTTATACAGATAAAAAAAGAATATTTTTGTGTTGGATAGGTATTAATGAAATATTACGATTTGAATTTTTTCGAATCTTCCAAAAGTTATAACTGCATCCTCTAACGGTGAAAAAAGATGTAAATTCCAAAATATCAAATGGATATTCCAAACGATGTAATTATGTTAGAAATTTGAAATTTTGGTGATGAAATGTGAAGGTTACGAAGTTACCATTAGCAACAATCACTTGATCCTTTAGACCCATGGGGGGGGGGATGCAAATTTTTTGCTTTAATACATAATTGTATGTTTTTAGAGATAAATTAAAATTTATGTTTTGGTTGGATAGGTATTGATGAAATATTGCAATTTGTATTTTCCAAATCTCCCGAAAGCTATAATTACGCCCTCTAACGGTGAAAAAAAATCGAAAAATCCCAAAATTTAAAACGAATATTACAAACGATGTAGTTATGCTAGAAATTTGAAATTCTGGTCGTGGAATGTGACAGATTGAAGATTCCAGTGACAACAATGAGTTGACCCCTACGCTCAATTTAGGTAGGAAACGGAACGGTTTTATTTTAAGAGATAATTAGAAATCTTTTTTTTTAGTTGGTACTAATGAATTATAATTCACATTTTCAGAGTTAGTTTTAATTTATATCATTAGAGATCACTAAATATTCAAACGGCAACACTTTCAACAAATGTTTCACGTGGTCTAATTATGGTAAAAATTTCGGCTGTAGAGTTCTGTTATGGTAGAAATTCCACTGACAGCAATGTTCTACTAACTATTTTCAGAGTACTTTGTGCATTTTCCCCCACCATACATTAAAAAAATAATAACTCTTCAAGCAGCTGCTTGCCTCAGAGATCTGAACGGAGCCTATCAGTTTATACGCCATAGTAGAAGGTCCATGAGGATGGATGGGGGGGGGGGGGAACTCAGCAGAAAAACAATACTAACATCCATAATTAAAACTTTTAAGGAGTGAAAAAGTAGGCAAAGGAAGAACTTCATTCTCTTTGAAAACGGGATTCCCATATACGCCAGAGGCAATATGCGTTCTTCTAGTTATTTTACACATTCAGTACCCTCTGACAGTGGAAATTCGGACTACTGCATAATTTGGAAAATAAACTATTAATATTTTATTACTACCTGTAAAGCACAAAAAACGTATCTCATTTATCTCTTAAAGCGGAAAAGTTGCATTTTACTGATACCCCTTGTAAAACGGGGCAAATTGTTACTATAAGTGTAATCCACTGCACTCTATGACCAAAAATTTAAGTTTGCAGCATAAAGAGATCGTTTGCAATAATCGTTTAAAAATTTGGTATTTTACAGCTTTTTGCGCCGCTAGAGGCCGCCTTTAGGGTGTTAATTTACCGCATTTAGCACTCTGTAACAGTAGAAGTTCCAACTGATGGAAATTCGAAAAATGTAAATATTAATATTTTGCTGATACCTGTAAAACAAAAAAAGGAATTTTTCGCTTATCTCTTAAAATAAAAAAGTTTCATTTTCCCACCCCCTTGGGGTAAGTGGGCAAAGTCTTGTTGCCATTATAAACCTTCTGACCGTAACACTCTACTACCAAAATTTCAGATTTCCAGTGCAAATAGTTTGTTTGCAATATTCGTTTGAAATTTTAGCTTTTCCATCTTTTTTCCACCGCTTGAGGGCGCTATTAAAAGATTTCAAAATTGAGAATCAAAATATTTCTTCAACATTATCCAACCTAAAAAGAATTTTTCATTTATCTCTAAAAGTAAAAAAAAAAGTTGATTATCTATAGACGGACAGACAGGTGGAAAAACAGACGGACAGACAGATAGGCGAACAAATATTAGCATAGGAACAAATATTAGCATAGACCAAATGGAAACATTAGCTCGTTTTTCAAGCGACCCTTAGAAAAAATTATTTGTTGATTTTTCAGTTAGCTCGTTTAGCTTTTGCAGCCCATTGTTGTCTTCTGACGGAGTTTCTTAGAAAAAATATTCATTAATTTATTTCTATAAGTGGAATATTTACACCCAAATAGAGCACAATGAGGCATTGATAAAATATGGAAGCTTTTATAGACAAAAAAAGTGGTAGAAATATGTAAAACTATAACAATTGAGAAGTTTTAACTAGGTACACACGCTAACTCATAGGCTTTCGTCTCACGGTACGACAAAACATGGCGCCCATAAACCACGTGATTCAATCAACCAATGGCAGTCAATCACCGAGGATTGGATTGGATTGTTTTACCTCTGAGCTGCACTTTTTTGCACACCATGGGCTAAATGGCCAGGCCACAAGGACCCCGAAAGCTCAGAGAAGGTGGGGGGAGGGGTCCCACTGGAACAGCTGTTGGGAGACAGATGGTAGCCTCCCGTCAAGGCCATCCAGCGTGTTATTTAACGTGCACAGGGTATGGTTCTCCCGCACACGGGGCCACGGCTTAACGTCCCATCCGACGGACGACGGCCTTTCCAAGCCCATCGGTGCCCCCTAATGACCGTGGGCAGGGCGGGGAATTTTGAGGAGATAAATCTCAACGCTGACCCAGCTGGGACTCGAACATGGGAACTACAGATGACGAGCCTGGCCCGCTACCGACTAAGCTACCCCCGCCCCTAGTCAATCACCGAGATGGCAAACCTCTAACCAAGCTCTAACTATACAGGACCTCTAGTTTAAATTATTTGAAGATTTGGAAATGCAAATAGTAGTACACTGGTGTCCAAAAGTATGTTAACGTTATATTTTGAGCGTCAATGAATTAGAAAGTAAGCAAAATGTCCCTTTAATGAAATCGAACTGTAAAATGGGTTTTAATTAATATAAATTGTTAGTTGGAAAATATTTTCGAAAATTGTTTCCCCGTATGAAAATGCCCAATATGCATTTACAACTAATAAAGGAATTTTGTATACTTTTTTCCCATTTTCTCTTTTCTCCAAACATTGTTAGGTTAAACAAATTAATTCGGGACTGAAAGGGTTTGCATTTATTTAATTTGAATACCAGCGAAAATACCACTTGATTAGCAAGGAATGACAGGGTTGGAACCATTTAGTAAGTGGTTCATTCATTATCATTTTTTATGGGCGGGGGTGGCTCAGTCGGTAGCGCGCCAGGCTCGTAATCTGTAGTTCCCAGGTTCGAGTCCCAGCTGGGTCAGCGTTGAGATTTATCTCCGCAAACTTCCCCGCCCTGCCCACGGTCAATAGGGGACACCGATGGGCTTGGAAAGACCGCCGTCCGTCGGGTGGGACGTTAAGCCGTGGCCCTGTGTGCGGGAGAACCATACCCTGTGCACGTTAAAGAACACGCTGGATGGCCTTGACGGGAGGCTACCATCTGTCTCCCAACAGCTGTTCCAGTAGGTCCCCTCCCCCAACCTTCTCTGAGCTTTCGGGCCATGTGACCTGGCCGTTTAGCCCATGGTGTGCAAAAAAGTGCAGCTCAGAGGTAAAACAACAACAACATTATCATTTTCCTTCTTTCATACGTATTTTGAATTATGGTTCATGATTAGCTTCTGGTCTCCCATTCAAAATTAAATTTACTATATATTTGAAATGTGAAACTTAATGAAGATAAAATATTATCGAAATGTGAAAAGATCGAAATTATTTCTCCTAACTTCTATGATTGCTTCTTCATTGCTTCCCCTTATATACACAAACTAAGCGAAATCCCGATTACGACACCATCTGAGGCAAGTCGTGTGCAATGAATGGTGATAAACTGCGCAAACTTTTATTTTCCATAGATGAGTAGCCAAAGAAATATCGCGATAAATTTGTCAAAATGCCAGCAATAGAGACATTATTATGTCTTCTACGCTTAACTATTCCGTGAGGGGAATTACCGTCGGACTGTAGGAGTGGAGGTCGTTCTCTAACAGGTACTGTTTTAGAGAGTGCGTGCGGTGGCCTCGTCTTGTTTACAGCCGTTCCCACCCAGACGTTGAAAAAACCAGACATTGAAAAAACAGGCGGCTCTCACGGCATTGCAGACAGACACAAAAACAAGCCGTTCATATACTATTGGCTGGAGTAGGAAAGGAGAGGTAAAGACGGCGCGCGGCGGGTCCCTGGGTGGTATAGCATATTGAAGCATTCAAGGATTGCCTTTGAGATAATTCGGCAAATTGGAAAAAGGAAACTTTGCAGATATAGAAAGAAGTATGAAATACGATTAAAGTACCAGAAAGGATACTTAATTATATATTACCAGGTCAGAGATTAAAAAAAAAATTTTGTGATTCAAGCCGCACAACTCTGAGACTTTACGACCTTTTCGAGACATTTTCGAAAAATTTGACCAATTCACTTCATTGCGATGGTCAACAGTTTTATGTTCAGCTTCGAATAGCTTTTAACAGATGCCAATAACAAAATCATATGCTCTCAATCAGCAATTATAAATCACTTTTAACTTCAGTCATTGTGAAACGACGTCCAGATCACATAAATTATGTTTTCCCTCTTATTCATAGCTCATATGCCATACGATTAATATGTAACCAGATTTCATTCATAGAAATAAAATACGTATAGTATAAAAATATTGTGCTTAATGTACGCCTAGTGTTGTACGTTACAAAATTTTACGGAAATAGGAATTTCGAAAAATAAATATCTGATCGTTCTTTTAAGAGATTCCATCGCGACCCCTTGAAAATCACGCCGTGATCCATGGTTGGAAACCACTGTATTCACCATTTTTCGTGACCACATAGGTTTGATTTTTCGATACGATGAAGATAGCAAAAGCGAACTAGGATAAATATGTTCCAAAAGTCCCATACAGTGTTCGTCATTAAAATTGCGCCACCTAGAAGAAACTTTTTTGAACCGCTTTGTACTAAAAAATGGAGTTACAGATAACAAAGTTGTATCGAATCAGTAGTATTTACTTACGAAAATGCCGTATACATCGATAATAAGTATGGCCTTCATGAACCACTGTTCATGAAGGCCATATTTATTGATTAATTATATATACTTAATGAGTTATTGAGGCATAACTATACTTAGTGATACAAGAGATCAAATGACACGGTAACGAGTCGAAAAGTTGACGAATATCATCATGGCGAACATTGAGACATGCTTCCTCCGTCTGTGCCATGCGTTAGGCAACAGTGGTATGGAGTTCAGAGGCAATGGTCAGCGAACATCATATCCCAAACGTGTTTGATGGGGAAAATTGCGATCCAAAAAGGATAGCCGTATTACATAGGTACTGTCAGGATATGAGATAGTGGCCTGCCATTTAGCCTATTGTGTGCAAAAAATGACGCTCAGAGGTTAACCAACCAACCAACCTTGCAGGAGTCGACTCTAGCCCTTTTTTACTACTCTGTCAGTTTGTGCACAGATCTTTCGGAACTTTTAATGATGATGAATAATTGTTTCTCCAATACCAGTTGATACATTGATATCTAAACCTATTTATTACCTTAACGATTTCACGAACAGCAGCAATAGTTCTCTCGTTCACGGCCTCCTTCGGTCTTCCTGCACGAACGAGGTCTTCGAAGCTCTGAATTTGCGCATCCAACCCGTAATAGTGCCATATAAACAGGCATGATCCCCATATACTTGTGATAAATTAGTATAAAAATTTTCGCTTCTTCCCCAAGTTGCATTCTATTGAAAATGTAAAATATTTCCCGTCTTTAGTATGCTCCACAGCAGCAGTGCACAGATTTCGCAGATCGAACTTTATGCGCCACCAGCGAAGACAGAAATGATTATATGACCTTTGGTTTTAACAAGTAATGATAAGTTCAGACAAGTTTTCAAACCCATCGTAGATCGTTAACTTCGGAGGAACGAGTGCAAATCTACAGACACTATCAAAACCTTTTGAACAACCGCCTTAACTTCAATTAAGATAAGAATATTGTCGCAACAGAATGCTCCACACAACAGTATGGGGAGCAGCACCAGAAAGTTCTGGTAAACTAAGGAGTCTGGAGTTGCCGATTGAAGAACGAGAGAGAAGTGTACGTGGATTAGAGTTAGATAGATAGTGACGGCTAGGTCCACAGGTGGGTAAGAAGGAGAGTAGAGGAGTAAGGAACACATTATTAGAAGTTCTACTTTGTTGATCCGCTTGACAGAATTTGTGCCATACATTCCTTTACAATTTACGAACGTAAGAGGGGGTCTCGCTCTCTCTAGTCAAAGGGCTGTAATAGAGGGGGAGAAAGATCGAGAAAAGTGTCTTGTGTGATTTAGTTACTGAAGTCAGTGTTTATAACATATTAAGACTTAACCTTATTTTAAGAATGAACAAAGTAGATTTTTGTTTTTCTTACACATTCAACCACATTCAGCTGAGACCCACAGTTTGAGAAACACTGCCATATACCTCACCACTCTGAATGCAAATCGTCAGGTCAATCTGCCAATTCTTTCTAGGTGGGGCAATTTCAGTGATGATTATTAAAGGCATAATAATTAGTTTAATAAAATTGGGAAAATTAATTTTTCGAATATGTCTCTTCAGGTTAGGCAAGTTGTCTCCGAGATTAGGGTTGAGCCACTAATTCGCAGAGTCAACGAGAAATTGTTTTCACTTTATCGTCCGCCCGTTTGTAGACATACAATATTTTTGTTTCTACAGACAAATGAAAAAACAATATACATCAACTTAAACGGCACATTTTTAATTTTTTCATTTTACCTAATTTAATTTTTAATTTCCTTTAAAATACCGAAATATCCTAGGAACTTTATCAGGCTTGTCCTGGTTTCTTATACAACATAAAAATACATAACGAACCACACACCATCCTGTGACTTGAATCCAGATCCCGAAGCTACAGTGCTACTGCTCCACCGAGTAATGAAAAAAAAATCAAATATGTAAAGGCTGAACTATATGTAGAAACTAAATTTTGGCATATGTTTTCGAGAATTTCTGAATTTGATTAAAAGACTAGAGCAGATCAATGTTCAGAAGTGTGCATTGAAGAACAAAAAATATCTCTGGATATAATTATATACGAAAGTAAAACCTCTACCAAACGCTATTGAAAAAATTAATATTTTCATTTCCATCCTCTCCCCACACACACAGTGTATCGATCAGCACATCTGATTGAAATATATCTGTATCACATAAGAAACACACTGCCAAAATCTTCTAACTTTTTTATGTAAGCTAAATTTTACATTATTAGCAATGGTTAACTCTATTGCATTTTTCTTTATCACTTTTTTTGCTGCTGTTTTATTAATTCTCTTGTATATATATACAGACTTTTGTGCAAGAATTTAAGAGAAGTTTGCTGCGTAGCGACCATGGAGCTGCTGCGCAACTATCAGAGACACAGAAGAGCAAAGAAAGCTGGCATCCCCTGCCGACGCGACGCTCGGCAAGAAAGGATGCCTGCCGTCTCCAAGTGATCAAAAAGGAAAGGATGGAAGGAATACAAGGTCGGGGGGAGACAAAATATACCCGTCTATCCGCCCCCGCAGGGAGAGGTGCAGCTGCGCCAGCCGATCGATCCTTCCCCACACACACGTGCTTCATGCAGCAGTTTTAACCCTTTCGTGATGCTCTTGGAACCGGATGCGCGCGCAGTGGCGTGGTAACTTGCACATGTATAAAAAAGAAAATGAAAAAAAAAAAACGAAATGGCACCAGGCGTTTGCGCATATCTTGGAACAGGGTAAAGCGATTGTTTTTCTCCTCTCCTTATTTTTCTTTTGTTATATTTTTTTTTCAAGGTACGGTCGAATCTTTAAGAGAGAAAAGCAAGAATTATTGTTGCGTGCACTTTTCTTCTTAAGGGGAACTGGGATACATTTTTTTTTTACTTTTGTTGTTAATTACTAGAATAAGAGATTTGTTGATGAGAGGAAATAAGAATGAATAGATCTAAGCAGCTAATGATATTTTTTTTAATTTGATTGATCGAATTTATAACCTATTATTGTTTTATATCTCAGTCTGAGAACATAGCTTTTTTATGACATATTTATAACTGAAAAATTCTTTTACTGAGGGACAATCACAGCATATAGGATAGCACAAACTTAATGATTATAAAATCGAGAATTGTGAAAGGTCAATGCTGGGAAATCAGTGCATATAAAATGCATTAAAAATGTGTGATAAGATCTTGCAATCATTGGCGGAATGGCAAGTGTAAACTACTTGGGAATAGTCGGTGGATCGGCGTCCGAATACGTACCACCCATGAGCACCCTCATAAACGTTTTTTCCTGAGGGTGAAGGAAAGGCGGAGCAAACTGTACTTTTTTGACTGGTGTCTGAGATATGTGGAATACCCCCTAGCAGGGAGTTTCGCCTACGGTGAAGACATTTTTAAAAAAACGTAAATACTTCATTTTAAGAGTATCTCGCATATTTTATTTAGACCGGTTACTCAGAGCGGTCGTGAGAATATCAAAGAATGAAATTGGCCCGCTGTCCCCCCCCCCCCCTACAAACAAAAAGCATTGAAATTGCTTGAACGTTTGTTTTACAAATTTTTAGGACGATTAGCTGGAATTTTACATTGTTCGCAATCTCCAATCGGATTCATTCTGAAAATCATTCCCTTTTTTTTCGACATTTCTGAAATTTGTGATTACTAAAAATGTTAAAAAAAGTATTTTCAATTTATTCAGGTGTCAGAGCTTCGCAAAAAAAATATTATGGATCAAGATACGGTCGTAATAAGCATATTTCAACCCGAAAAATATATTACATGAATTATATTAAAATATTTCCCATTGGTGGCAGTGATTGGTACCTATAGGATTATTTTTTCTTGAAATGCAAGAGGGTGCTAGACGCCTCTTCTTGCTCGTTATTGCGGGCGCTCATGGTACTAAGTAAAATTTCTCCGTTGAGGGCGAATGGGAGAAAGGTATTCTTAAATTATAATTTAAACGCTAAATACGAAACAAAATGTACATTTCTATTGACAAACGAGAAAAGCAACCCATCAAGTTTCATTATTTTATCACGTGCGCTTTTAATGACCATATTAGTAATAGTTTTGCAGCAAGTTTTTATTTTTTCCCAACATAAACTTCTCTTTTTAATATCAACCATAGAAATCAATTAATTATATTATGCATAATAATGTGAACTAGTTCTATTAATTATTTCCTTTAGTTTTCAAGTTGAAAACACTACATAATTAACCCAGCACCTTAAGGGTTAATTAGAAATATGTTCCTTGTTAACATTGACCACACCTCCAAAACACAACTTTTCGGTGTTTTATACAGTATATATATATGTGTATTTCTTTACTACCAAACGTTTTTGTGACGAAAATAACCGCCCTTCCAAAGCCAACTA
The DNA here is from genome assembly GCA_038380435.1 of Ryuthela nishihirai. Classification (NCBI taxonomy): domain Eukaryota; kingdom Metazoa; phylum Arthropoda; class Arachnida; order Araneae; family Heptathelidae; genus Ryuthela; species Ryuthela nishihirai. Next base: position 43,792,425 of record JAWZYU010000032.1, read on the forward strand.
CTAAATATTTGAAATTTCCAATATAATTAATTAGAATACCACATGCACAAGATTGTATATGATGTACCCAGGCTGGATTTGGGGGGATCACCCCTATAAGTATTAAAAAATTATATATTACATGCATTTTTCAAGAAAATATTTAAAGCCCATAAATGGTAGGCGAAAAGCTTTTTGGAACTGCAAAAAACCTCTGCCTTTATTTTTTTGGAGTTCGTTTAGTCCATTTTTTTTTTCTAGCTCCATTGACATGAGATGTCTGTCCTCTCGTTCATTTGTGTGACAGGGGCGTTGAGATCCTTCACATTGGTGAGTTTGTTCCTCCCCTACCCACTGATGTCATATTCTCATCACTGTGGCAGCATTCCGTCCAACACAAGCACCGATGTCTTGGTACGATAATCCGCCTTCCCATAATTCCACAATTCTCCCTCGATCAAAGTCAGAAACCTGTATGGATGCAGTGTTCTTCGATGGGACATACTTGATCCTTTAGTGCATAAGAACTGCGAGCAAACACAATTCCAGTGCTTTACACCGGCTCTTTGTAATCTCTTATACCACTTTCAGGGGACATTACTGTCACACATGGTGTGCGTATATGCTGCGCTTTGAATTATTTACATGTTCTCCAATGGGTTACCTATCTTGCATATTTCGGGACAATCTGATGAGTTCTTCCTGGTGTTGCACTTTTAATGGCCAGTAGTGTATATCAGATGCAAAAAAGCGAAAGGACATGATGAAAAATATTCATCACTGGAACATCTCCTTAGTTTGTGAAACCTAATTGTATAGTATTATCTTAATCAGGGAAACCTTTACATTACTATTCAAACACTTAAATGTGTTTAATAGTAGTATTATATATGGTCATGTGACTGCAATGGTACCAAGAACGTTGTGCATGAATATGCGAATGGCATCGCATAGTCTTTTCAGACAAATCCCAATTCAGTATGCAGCACCACGATGGATGAATCTGTATCTGGCGGTACCACAACAACAGGCTCAGTGAGACATGCATGATGCAGCACCATACAGGTCTGGCCCCTGGTGTTATGGTATGGGGTGCCATTGGACTCCACTCATGCACATACCTCATATGCATTATCGAGCATTATCATCGCCACAGTGATGAGAATATGCACTTTGAACAGTTACATCACTGAGGTGTTGGAACCTGTGGTCGTACCTTATCTTCAGGGGCTCTCTGGTGCCATTTACCAACAGGAAAATGCCTGGTAACATGTGGCATGCATCGTCCAACAATTCCTGGATATCCACCATGTCACACTTCTGCCTTGGCCTGTGCATTCACCGGATCTGTCCCCAATTGAACCTGTCTGGTCCATGATCTCACAATGACTAGCACACCAGCTGCTACAACAGATGAACTTTGGCTACATATGAAACTGCATGGACTGATATTCCCCAAACACATGTCCGACGTCTCATCCTCTCAATGACAGACCATGTATAGCAGCGGTTATTGTCTAACCAAGTTGTATTTGTATCATTTGACCTTGTAACATAAGCTACATATTCACTAAACATGGCATTGATATCTCTTGTTTTTCCTGGTGTTGCACTTTTAATGGCCAGCAGTGTATATATATATATACAGCATTTTCTCCCCTTTCCATCCTGGAAATGGCACTTTTTTATAACCTAGAATTCAAACATTAGGTACAACTTTAATAGAATTATGATAATAATTTTCTGAAATTTTTTGATTATGATGACAATTTACATTGAGTAACTTGGTGAGTGTATTGTTTTGCTCTGAGTTGACAGCACAAAAAAACAGAATGCAAATTTTTCAAATCCAAATACACTGGTTTCCATAAATTAAGGAAAATCCCTATGTTAAATCAAAGCTCTATAACTTCTAAAATAAGTTTTTTGTTTTGAAAAATGTGATTACAGATAAAGATCTCAATCAAATAAATCAATATCTCGATTTTCAACAATATTCGTTCAGTATTTAATGAGTTATGGAAGTTTGAATATTGATCAATAAAACTGCCAGCCACAAAAATTAACCTTCAGAATTAATTAAAACTTAGTATTTTATCAAAATGTTTAATAAAATAAGTTTGTATTTTAGAACTTTGGTAAAGAATTATTTCACTATTCTTAAGTTTGTATAAGTTTCTCAAGACTGGCATTGCTGTTGTTAAATATTCAAACGTCCATAAATCATTAAATACTGAACGAATATTGTTGAAAATCGAGATATTGATTTATTCGATTGAGATCTTTATCTGCAATCACATTTTTCAAAACAAAAAAAAACTTATTTTAGAAGTTATAGAGCTTTGACGTTATCTTCCCATTTACTTAACATAAGGATTTTCCTTAATTTATGGAAACCAGTGTATATCCCATACTGAAAAAAAAAATTAAATTAACATTTATTATATATTCTACTATATATATATAAATGTACATATAAATGGTAATAACCAAATAGTTTTGGAACATCAAATATTCATAATTACTTGTCACAAGAAAGGAAATCAAATGACAATCAAGAGAAATGGATCAAGTTTACAGATGTTCAGTATGAGTGTCAAATGTGATGTGGTAGACATCTCAACAAGTTTCATTTTCCTCCCACAGTCTGTGGAGCACATTAGGAGTTGCTTAAGTGATAGCAATAATTTATTAAGTTCATTAATAGATTGTGGATGTACACTGCATTTTTCATGAAACTCTGCAGAAAAACCGCACTTATATTGCTTATTTTACTGAAACCAAAAGGGACATTGTGTTATCTCTACACCTGTGTAATCCATTATTTCTGGTTTTCCTACAGCAGCATTTCCTATGGAGATGACCAATCAAAACAAACTTTACATATTCATTACCATGCCATTTCTTTCCCTTAGCTTGACAATAAAGAATTGTATATGTTTAAAGCTGTAAAGCTACTTCATAATTATCCTGTATAAGAACACATTAATAAGAAAATAGAATTAACTGAAAAACAGTGTATAGATAAAAACATATGATTAAAAAATTTCTGCACAATCCAGCTCAGCAACATAGCCAGAGGACTTAACCTCCTCCATACTATTCCTAAAACTCTAGAAATTTGGAAAATTGTGATTTACCAAACAATTTTTTTTGTGTATATTACCTTGATTTTAACCCATTTATTATTACATTCCATGTAATTATATATTTAACCTGAAGTTTTACTATGAAATATCAACAGACTTATAGAAAATGGATGACAAAAGCAGCAGTTGTCGTGGTTGGTGTATCTGTAAATAGTGACTGCGAAGACTTGGTCTTCAATTTCTGATTACACAGAATTTTGAACAAAAACGTTATATTTAAGAGCATATAAAATAAATACCACTATTAAACATTTACCAAATACAATACGGAAAATCATATGCAGCTGAATGGATGTTAAGGTATGTAAGTTCTTGTAATCCCTAACCTCTATCGGACATAAATCACTTTTGTCCAAAACTAATAATGACAACGTAATAAAGAGAAAAATGCATTATTAATAAATAGCTGCCAGCTGCAGTTTTAATCATAATTCGGTTTCAAAGACTCCAAACTCTTTTTCAATCAGCAGGAAACGTGGTGGATAGATCGAGGAGCTTAAACTTCCATTTGTAATCAGCCAAGCTCTGTCCTGCAAATAATGAGCCTTTGCATTAAAGAGATAGCGCCCGACTTCCACTTAGAATTTTTGCTGATAATACTGCGAAAGATCTTCGGAATAAAAGCGTATTTAAATAATCGATTCTGCTCCCTCCAGAAGAAAAAAAAAGGGGCAAGTGAAAGAGAGAGAGATAAAGGTAGAGGCACAAGTAAATTCCACTCGCAATTCAGCGACAACTGTCACATCCTGAAATACTACATCAAGGTGAATATACGTTTTTTTTTTATTTTCTCCTTTTTTCAGCTCCTGGTTGGCTGCATTCAGCGAAAGCTTTGCATTAATTATGCACTACCCAAAAATATATCCGGGTTTAATGAGGCTCCGCCCCCTGCAGCCATTTAATGGTAGTTTTTCACGAGGCAGCAGACCCCGGCTGACGCGTACGCGTCCAATGGCGATGCCGCCCATTTCGTGCACCGCACCCATCCAGTCCCCGCACACACTCACGGAGGCAGCAGCAACACGCTCAGCCTCAGACCGAGGATCTCTAACACACACACAGAGCAAGCAGCTAACCACCACCTACCGGTCCAGCCGCCGAAGCTGTCTGCTCAACTCGCTCTGTTCATTGACCAATTGGTAATGCTGGGTCGCCAGATGGTCGAGCTGAGCTTGGATCTGGCTGACTGCGGCGAGGTTGTGAGTCTCGCGCGATTGCTGTAGGCCCGTCTTCAACTCATGCTGCTGGCCCGCCAGCACCTTCAGCTGCTCCGTCACGGCATCCAGACGCTCCTAGAGGTGGAATAAAGGAAGTCAAGGTCAGTGGCACTCCGGGCTGCTTCCAATTAAAGAGAAACACTCGACAATAAATAACAAGGGAAATAGTCCAAGCTAAACAAAATACAGAAGTAAAAAGCACTTAATAAGACGAAAATATCAAATACATGTGTAAATATTTAAAGAACAATTTTAAAAAAAGCTTTAAAGAAATGGAATTCAAACGATATGATTAGCTTTCATTATTACTTTTTTTATGTTCTCGAAAAAACCCGAAATAAATAATCATTTTACTACATATAAAAATGTAATCCTACCTTATAAATGTAATCCATCCGTATCAGTGATACGTATACTTCGGAATATGAACTGATTTGCATTATAAAGATAAAACAAAGACATTTTATACGATCAAAAAAGCACGGAATCTGACAAGAAATCTTAAGCGACAGGCAGCCTTGAGGTGTTGGGCAGAAGGTGCGATAGGTCAAAGGTTAAAAACTGCTGAGCTTTTAATTACTTATTATTGTGTTATTTTTCACAATGGGTTAAAACAGGAGTTTTCCAACCGAGTTCTGAAGAAACCAGATAGGTTACTTGAGGAATTGAGGTTCAACGCTTGTCCGACTTGCATAAATCGGTTAGGAAATATTTCCCTCCTCCAGCCGAAACACTAAACTAGCTTCACAATTTTTTGCTGTATCTAAAAATGTATCTGAATTATGATTGAAAGGAAGAAACAAGTTATGTGATACTTTTGGTTTAATTTTTGTCGATGTAATCGAAAAAACTATTAATTATTTAACGAGTACAATGTCAATCCATGTCAATTGATGTAAGTATAAAAAAATAAATAAATACCCCCTCAAGCAGCTGCTTGCCACAGAGGTCTGACAGGAGCCTGTCAGTTTATATGCCACAGTAGAAGATCTGAGAGGATGGCAGAACCTCAGCAGAAAACAACACGAACATCCATGCCTTACCCGGGACTCGAACCCAGGTCCCGTAGATCAGTAGCCAAGCGCAGAACTTTTAAACACATTTAAATAAAGTCTCTATACTTCCTAAACCAAAATTAAGTACAAATATAAAATGCACCCAAAATTATGTTTATTTTTAGTTGAATAGTACCACATATTCATTTGTATCAATTTTTAGGAGAAATCTTCCCAGGTAATAAATAATATAAACTTATGTTATGTTTATTTTAACCTTGGTATTTCTTTGCAATTATCAAAGGATGGATGAGTCTTGTTTTACAATTTTTTCATCATAAATATTTGCATAAAATATCTTTTTAAGTTTTAGTCGACTACTTTTGCAACCGTCCATGACATCGATGCGAATTTCGGAAGCTGAGTTTGCTTTTGTTTATTCGTACTCAATGTTCAGTGAGAAAAGCAACAACGGCTTCCAGAAGATGTAAAATTGCAACAGATTTTATGACCATTTAACATATTTTAAATCCACAAAAAATTGCCCGATATGTCCGAAAGGTTTTCACTGTGGTTCTCGGGCCACCCGTATTACGTTCGAAAAATCAAAGTATGACTTCTACGGGAGATACTATTCCTTTCTAACGATTTCCAGATTCTGTTGAACACTTTGAGACAAATTCATTGCCATCATCTGCAACCACTATCATAGGTCGTAAGAGTAAATAATAGACGGTGAGTTTTGCTTTCGGGTCTGACCTTGGTATTTCTTTGCAGTTATAATTTATTAATTATTTATTATTAATTATAAAAGATGAAAAAATGTGAGGCGTCGACTGTTCAAGTCGAGGACTAATCCCGTTAATCGTACCTATGGGTGGATATCTCATTGACTCAAGGCCGGATTAAGCAACTGGGTCCTTGGAACCATGTTCTAAATGGGGTCCCTGCGCGGTGCAGGCTACAGTTACATTACTTTGTTTAAGACAAAATATAACAGAAATTACATTACTTTTATGTAAAATCATCGATTAAATCGTAAAAATATAAAAAAAATTAAGCAAAAATAAAGAGTATCTTAAAGAAGAGTATCTCTTTTAATCCTGCCCTGCATGGAATATTCAAACCAAAACATTGGCCTGAAAATTTTTAGAGCGGCAGATCGATTAATCTGTTGCCTGAAGTTTATCTGATATTTAAGGTTTTACTTCAAGGCCAACCTTCAGTCCGCTGAAGTTTTTGTAACGTAAATAGCAGTCTTGTATTCATCCATTTGCTTATTTTTTTTTACCTGAAGAAAAATTCAGTTTTTAAAATTTCTTGTTCGAATTTATTTAAACAATTTCATCAGAAATGAACATTTTGAAAAATAAAAATAAAAGATTATCATGACAGAGTACATAACATATATATTTATATGATTTGACATAATAATTTATTGATTGTGAAAAAACAATAGTTACAAATTTAAGGTCTTGTTCATGTTACCAAGAGATTTTGAACCCCGAGATTTTGTTTTAACTTTATCGTCTGTCTGTGGATATTAGAAGTTTTTTTTCTCTTTGAGAGATAAAAGAAAAATTATTTTTGGATTGAAGAAATTGGCATTCCCACCATTCCGAACTGGCAAAACTTTGAACCAAGGGTAAAAATGATCTAAATTAGAAAACTGAATTTTGGAGGTGGTGTTTGTGAAGTAGGGTTCTCCAAATATCCAGATCTTTTGATAACTGCAATTATTGGATAGCATTTATTATTGCCGGTTATCCGACGAATATCGGTTAATTGGCAAGTAAAAATGATTTTGAAAAAATAATTCAATCACTGGCAATCCAATAAAAATATTTTACTTCTTCAGTTGGAGTCGTCGCGACACCAGTTCCACTCAAAACTTCCTTAGAAATATAGTAATATTATATTCCTTAGAATATAATAAATTAGGGGTTGACCGATGGATGAGCTTTACTCCTATAGTACTGCTCGCCATTAGGTAATCGGGAATGTATCTATATGGTACTGTCTTGCTCCTGACTGTAGTTAGTGGTGAATATGGCATTTCCTTTTACTGCTAGTGATTTAGGCGGAATTAGTGGGATTTGTTTCATAAGTATATTTACCCTCCTTCAGTCTAAGTGACTGGGATATTTTATGACATTTTAACATACCTTAATTGAACAGAAAATTGTTCGATCTGTCCGAAAGTTTTTCACTGTGGTCCTCGGGCCACCCCGTATTGCGTTCGAAAAAAATCAAGGCGTTATCTATAACAGAACTGGTGATAAAACTTCGGAAATTATTTCTCGTACCGTTCTTCTGCTTTTGCATAGGGGACCACCTTGACGTGGTGGTGGTGGGGGGGGGGGATGCTTGTGGCCCAGCAACCGGTCGAAGACTCTGCTGACCGGTTTGGGCCCCGGATGGACAGAGCCAAGACCAACCGAGGTCGAAGGCATTGCTGACTGGTGTTCAAGGGCCCTGCAGAACGGAGTTGCGCCCTAGTAGGCAAGGGCCCTTTTCAAAGTCTGGGTCCCATTAAGAGTTTCCACCCCGGGTGCCGAGCGAACTTGGATCTATATATCTTTGTTCATGGCTAACAGGGGAACAGAGAAAATTCAGGTTTTGACCGATGGATGAGCTTTCCTTCTGTAGGACTGCTCGCCATAGGGTAGTCGGGGATGAGCTGAATCTACATGGTGCAGTCTTTGCACCCGACCATAGTTAGCGGAGAAAAGGGCATTTCCCGATTATGCTGGTAGTGCTTTCAGGCGGAACCGGTGGGTCTTGGTTACATATCTTTACATATCTACCCTCCTTCAGTCCCCCACCCCCCGACAGGGAGCCACCTTGACGTGGTGGGGGGGAGGGGGGCTGAGGCCCATCGAGGTAGAAGGCTCTGCTGATCGGTTTGGGTCCCGGTTGAATAGGCTAAGACCTCAATCTCAGGGGATTTGTTAGGGGCTTTGCTAACTGACTTGGTCCGTTAGGTCGGACAGGGCCCCGAAAGTCGGGCCCGCCTAAGAGTTCCCACCACGGGAGCCGAGGCAACTTGGATCTATATATCCTTGTTTGTGGCTAACTGGGGTGCAGATTAAATTAGGGGTTGACCGATGGATGAGCTTTACTCCTATAGTACTGCTCGCCATTAGGTAATCGGGAATGTATCTATATGGTACTGTCTTGCTCCTGACTGTAGTTAGTGGTGAATATGGCATTTCCTTTTACTGCTAGTGATTTAGGCGGAATTAGTGGGATTTGTTTCATAAGTATATTTACCCTCCTTCAGTCTCATGGCCGAGTGGTTAACGCGCTTGGCTACTGATCTAAGGGACGTGGGTTCGATCCCCGGGTAAGGCATGGATGTATGTGTCGTTTTTCTGCTGAGGTCCTGCCATCCTCTCAGATCTTCTGCTTTGGCATATAAACTGATAGGCTCCTGTCAGACCTCTGTGGCAAGCAGCTGCTTGAGGGGGTATTTATTATTTTGCCGTCCCGTGGCCGAGTGGTTAGCGCGCTTGGCTACTGATCTACGGGACCTGGGTTCGAGCCCCGGGTAAGGCATGGATGTTCGTGTTGTTTTTCTGCTGAGGTCCTGCCATCCTCTCAGATCTTCTACTGTGGCATATAAACTGACAGGCTCCTGTCAGACCTCTGTGGCAAGCAGCTGCTTGAGGGGGTATTTATTTATTATATATCAGTCTAAGTGACTGGGACCTCTCATAAATACCCAACGGTCCCACATTTCTCCCGGTAGAATCCCACGTGCTACCTCATATTGAGTTAAAAATTCCAGTTTCTATCTATAATAAAATAAAATATACTGTTTAAGACCGCATTATTTTTACCTATCTTCCTCTTATTGCTTTTGGCTTTGACATTTGTCGGTTTGTGGATTAGACAAAACATTGTTCCACCATATCTTTCGAAACACGATATTGAAACTGAATGATTTATGTGCCAAATGAAAGCTTGTGACGTAAGGAGTGTCATATAATCATCATCATCCTCAAGCGACCATGGGCTATGGAGGTCCAACCAGACCGCGCAATTTAGTTCTCCAAGCATAGCTGTCCTGAGTTATATCTGATGCATTTGCCCATTGCATACCAATTCCAACAAGGTCCTGTTTGACATTGTCTGCCCACCACATCCTAGGTCTCACCCTCTTTCTGAGGCTTTTAGGCACACTCTTCATAACCCTATTCGCTAATCTATAATTATCCATAAGGCAACATGGCCAAACCTACGAAGTCTCTGTCTACACAATATGCTGCTTAAAGGAAGTTGCAAACTCCTTTGCCTAAACTCATCATTAGTTACAAAGTTGAACCACCTAATGCCCAAGATACTGCATAAGCATCTGGAATCAAAAGCATCTAGTTTCCTGTTATCTTGTTTACAAAGTGTCCAAGTTTCACTACCATAACTAACCCTAGAAAGACCCAAACTATTATACAGTCTAATTTTAGTCTTTAGGTGTATACGCGTATTTCTCCACACTCTCCATAGATTCTTAAAACTCCCGGCAGCAATCCCTATTCGTCTGTTAATCTCATGCCGCACATCACCATTATCAGTAACATACCTCCCAAGATAATTAAACTGTGACACCTGCTCAAGACTGCAACCATTCAGAGTAACTGAATCACAGCCTGCCTGACCAATTTTCATCACTTTAGTTTTCTCTCTGTTTATAACCAAACCTACTCTACTACCATCTGATCAATATCATTTGCCAAAAGGACAATCATCAGCATAATCTAAATCAGAAAGTTTGGTATCTCCAGACCATTTAATGCCAAAATTTCGCAAAACATAATCAATAACGCAATTAAAGAGAAACGGAGACAAAATGCACCCTTGTCGAACATCAGAAGCAATGCTAACCCAATTGTACAAGCCTTACCAACTCTCACACACGACTCAGTGTTATTTTAGAGAGCTTTCATTATGTTAACTAATTTGTCTGATATTCCATACGATCTCACAATCAACCACAAATTCTGACGTCCAAAGGAGTCAAAAGCCTTTTTGAAATCAATAAAGCTAGCAAACAAAGGTTTCTGAAACTCTAAACATTTCTCAAGAATCTATCTGAGTGAAAAATCTGATATACACATCCTCTACCATTCTGAATCTACACTGCTCATCACGCAATTGATTGTTGGTTGGGTTGTTTTACCTCTGAGCGGCACTTTTTTGCACACCATGGTCTAAATGGCCAGGTCAGGCTCAGAGAAGATTGAGGGAGGGGACCCACTGGAACAGCTGTTGGGAGAGAGATGGTAGCCTCCCGTCAAAAATTTCGATAAATTAAATCGATAAATTAAAAAATTCGTTAAGTAAGTTTGATAAATTAAAAAATTTACGAAATACCTATCTTCCTATAGAGGGACCTAAAAAGTAGAAAATAAACCTAAAGCATATCGATGGTGCAATCAGTCACTGAGTTTGTATTCACTTCAAAGGATGATAGGTCGCCGATTTACCTACTGGACAAGATTGGTGGTGCCCTATCCTCTTTTGAAGTGAATATGAACTCAGTGACTGATTGCACCATCGATATGCTTTAGGTTTATTTTTTTACTTTTTAGGGCCCTCTAAGAATATAGATATTTTTTTAATTTTTCAATTTATATATTTTTTACTGCTTGTGCTGTGGTGGAAAAATTTGTTCCTGTTTATCGAGATGGGCTCGCAAACAAATATACATAACCTAGTTGTTTTATTCATAATCTGCCTTTATGCGAAGTTTCATTATTTCGATAAAGTTTACTTATAAATCAGAAGAAAAAAGGCTATCAGAAAATTTCGCTCTTTTTTAGAAACCCTAGGTAAGGGGTTTACTGATAGCAATGATTTGCCTTCTTAACCCATGGAGGGTGGAAAAATGGAAATATTTCGTAGTGATAAATAAAAAATTCCTTTTGCGTTTCATGGTACTGTTAATTACTATTTGCATTTTTACAATTATTCATTAGTTCTATTTCGGCAGTTAGAGGGTGCAAAATTCGGAAAATGAAATATTTATTATATTTAAAGTTGAGCATCCCATATTGACCAAAGGAGATTCTTCTTGTTAATGGATAAACTATTGATAATAAATTCAAGTAAGTTATTTCATTCATTCATTGATAATTATGCCAGTCATTTTGATGCAATTAAATTAATGTGAGGAAAGAGATTCTTTCCAATAACCATTCCTCGACTCATTTGCTACGTTTTGATTTTTTTTTTTGTCGATTGGATGAATAATCTATGGCTGCATAGCATAACAATTCAGCAATCATATTGATATAACTCAACCATTCAAACCGAGGACACAAGCAAACTGGGCCAATACTTGAGGTTTAACTGAGCCGTCGAATTTTGATACAAAAAAAAAGTCATTTTGATACAAAAAAATCATTTTGATACAAAAAAATCTCAAGCACCCAGTTTACAGCAAACCTGTCTGTGAGGTGATATCTCGTGCAGAAAGATAATATTAACATCTACACCATATCAGAGATTGGAACCAGGATATCTTTCCTCCGCATACAGACACGGTGACTGTTCATCCACCGGGAGCAAAATGAGCAATAGGGTGAGATTTAGAGAACGCACAAATCATGCTGAATATTTTTTTTTGCTTGCTTTAGTGCACCGAACGTAATAGGGTGATAATTCAAAAGGCACGATCTTTAATTTAAATAGCTAGTGCTTATTACCGAAAAATATATTCTAGAAATTTATTATTTAAAAATTTCAGTTCCACACATTATTCTGAAATATTCCTAAAGTTTTTCACTATCATTTAACTGTCATTGATAAAATATCACAATTTGAAAACATCTGTTGCTATTAAGAAATATTGTGCGTTTGAATAAAAGAAATATCGTATAATCGTATTCAATTGGAAAAAGCGGAAGCGATCGATATTTGTTCAAAAATGAATGTATTTTTTTGTTTCTGGTAGAGTTGTGAGGCCAAAGCGATTAAACTGAAATGAATTTGAAAACAAATAGGAAGAAATATTTTTAAAGCATATTGCTTTCAAAAATTTTAAACATCATTGAGCCTGTCAGTGTTACAAGTCAACCTGTGAAGCGGACGACACTTAACACGAAAGATCTTATTTAAAATTCTAACCAGCCGCATCCCTTTGCCACACAGAGAAATGTTAAATGCCACTTATTAAAATCGTCTTAAATAAAATTCAGCTTTAATTATACGTTACTGATTTCTTCATTCCAGTGATCGCAAACAATTCGCATTAGAAATGCGTTTACCATAACTTAAATATCATCGGCTGAATAGAAATGACACAAATCTTCCCTTTCCACGTAAACCGATTTGGTTGCCTTAGCAACTTACCCAGTTCATTGTGAAACGTAAGCAATTGTTTAAAGTGCAGCTGTGAAAATCGAGCAATATACTATATACACTAATAAGATGGTCAGGCACTCTTATTACACCAGCATCGCGTCTGTTCGCCTAGGACCTGAGCAGCTGGGCTTTGTGTTGCAGAATGTAAGAAATGCTTTACAATGCGCTCGCTGCTTATCGATTTTTTTCCCCTAAAATCAAAATCGCATCAAAATTAAACGTTTTGTGAATTGCAGAATAAATTTCAGAAACAAAGATCAAGAAATCATCACACCATTACATACAAAACACGAAAATTCTTCGCGAAGAACAGATAAAGGCTTGGATATTTGTATTGTCTTTCTCTGCTGATGTCTCGCCTTTCTAACAAATCTTATCCATGGCGTATTAAACTGACAGACTCCTGTTAGACCTCTGTGATAAGCAGCTGCTTGAGGGGGTTATTTATTTTAATACAATGCAAGCAGACTCAGTCTTCATCTATTAACGCTTTCTATCCTACAAATAAAAGTGGTCTGTTCTGTTCCGAACGTCATGTGGGGCATCTTAGCAATCACGATAGTTGTCTTTTTTAATATATGGGGCAAATTTTTCTATTTTTAACCACTACTTACATATAAAATTTATTTTGAATTTCAATAGTACCTGTCTCCGTTTCCTTTCGTCTTCCAATTGACCGGGGTCTGGTGGTGCTCCAGGACTTCCATCTAGCCTCAGTCGTTTGCATGAATCTTCATCATATGTCTTTGTGTAACATTGAGATCTATAAAGAAACATCGTCATATTTGTGAATTAAAATGCATCGTCAGTGACTTAAACATAATAAAACCATTTACCATCATTACACCAGTGGTTTCCAAACTTCGTATCGCTACGTGATTCTGATGGGTTTAAAATATTATTACTTAAAGCACTGAACACTTAACTGAACGTTCGGATATTTTTCCTTTGCGAATCTCCTATTTGCGAAACTTTCTACTTATAGAGTGAGCGCAGTGGCGGATACATGGGAGGGAAAGTGATCACTCTTCTCCATAAATCTAGCATTTCTTTGAATATATTAAAATTAAGGATGAATTTATAGGTGGCTGACTTCGGCTATTTTGAATTCACCATTGAGTGGATATTCACTAGTGGTGGAAAATTTTATGAATGAAACTTCTTTACACATAAATTGCAGTTCTCAAAACTTGGCACGAACAGGAAGATAAAATATCATTTGCGTGTTTAGTTGACGTCGTGTTTCAGTACCTGAAACTAAAGGCGATTAATAATTGCTCATGTTGGAGGGCTGAGTTGGTTTACCTCTGAGCAACCTTTACACAATTTTACTCTAAATAGGTAGGTCCTAAGAGCTCAGAGAAATTTTGGGAAGGTGACCCAATGGACAACTGTGTTAGGAGGCAGCTGGAAACCTGTCAAGGCCACCAGCTTGTTCTTTAATGCACACAAGGTATGGCCCTCTGTCCACGCACCATGGCTTAGCGTAACATAAGAAGGACGTCAGTCTTTCCAAACCCAATAGTGTTCCCTTTTTCACCGAAGATGGTTGAGGGACACGGGCATAGTTGGGACTCGAACCTGGGAACTGCAGATTACGTCTGGAGCGTTACCGACTGAGCCAACTCCGCCCCCATGTTGAAGGAAATAAAAAAAACAGCGTAGTTAGTAATGGTCTGCTAATATTCAGAGCTGGAAAAATATTGGAAATTTAAGGATGAAATTAAATGATCGAACTTTCACAAATGAATGGATTCACGACGGTCGAGATTGTCTTAGACACAGATATTGAGATCGTAATTTGCAAAACATTGGAAATTACTGGTTAATAAATTTACGATACTCATTTTTCTGCGGTACAAGGAAAATCGGAAAAGTTTTTCTTTTACCACAGAAAATGTTCTTGAATATTTACGTGAAGGCGACATTTCTTTTTTTTTTAATAATATGGTGGAATCAGTAATCTTATCTTTAAATTTTCAATTAATGAACTAGAAACCAACTTCACGAAAGTGAAGAATTTAAAATACCCCAGGTGGTGAAGATTTAAAGATCATTGAGAGCATCAGAAAATTTACTCCCAACATCAGCAACTAGTTCATCGGACACAATTACGCTCGAAGAAAAATCGAGTTTGGTTTATAGAGCTGTTAATATCCTGTTACTCAAAAAAAATTCTATATAAAATGAAATTTTTAATTTTTTTTAATTTTAAGACAAAATTGTTATTCAAATATGTTATTCAAATACGTGTCTTTACGAAAAAAAACAACCTAGAAATTATCTTCAAAATCGAACAGTAAAGGCATGAGAAAACAAAAACACTGAGATTTGGAAACTGGAAAGGCATGAGAAAACAAAAACACTGAGATTTGGAAACTGGAAAGGCACACCTATTCACATAATTATCGAAAATTACTACAGTTTTTCCTCTTTTAAATCGGGGTGCATCTTATATTCGATGGAGTCTAAGAATCAATGTCGAAAGACTAAACTCATATGGGATATAGGCCATACTATATATAATTATAAAATAGGCAATACTACGTATATTTAAACGAATATTGTGAGAACTGATCCTTCTGTTTCATTTTTGCAAGAGTGCCAATGTACTCGATGTATCAATTAATAAACCGATTAAGATTACTTAACGGAGGAATACAAGGATTGGTTGTTATCTGAAAACCTTCTACTGACCTTTTCTG
The DNA here is from genome assembly GCA_038380435.1 of Ryuthela nishihirai. Lineage (NCBI taxonomy): Eukaryota > Metazoa > Arthropoda > Arachnida > Araneae > Heptathelidae > Ryuthela > Ryuthela nishihirai. The sequence goes on from JAWZYU010000032.1 coordinate 43,807,835, forward strand.
CTAAGATCGAGAAAGCATCTGCTTGAAAACTTGCAGAATAGATCTCAACTGCTTAGAAAAGGAAGAAACACAGTAGAACAATCGTTCAAAATAAGCATTACAAACACACTTTATGGTACAGAAGATGATATTCTATGGGAAAATTATGATTTTGACTGCCCTGACTCAAGAAGCAACTCAAAGGAATCTGTCGACCCAGATTGTGAAACTGGATATGTGAGTGATGTTGGGGACTGTGAATAGAGAAATTATTTTATGAAATTTTTAGTTTTGTGTTGATTTTATTTGTTGATACAAAAACACAAGTTCTATGTTTAAATATAAACGATCCCTGTAGTAATATTTCCCCCCAAGGAAACGTATTACTATTTCAAGGATGCGTTTTATAATAGAGGTAATAAGGCATTTAGTCAAATATCAAATATTCAATATGAAGTTAAAATATCTCCAGTACCTTTTTAACCATTAAAAAAAATAAATACCCCCTCAAGCAGCTGCTTGCCACAGAGGTCTGACAGGAGCCTGTCAGTTTATATGCCATAGTACAAGAACTGAGAGGATGGCAGGACCTCAGCAGAAAAACGACACATACATCCATGCCTTACCCGGGGCTCGAACCCAGGTCCCTAAGATCAGCAGCCAAGCGCGCTAACCACTCGGCCACGGGACGGCTGAATAAATACCCCCTCAAGCAGCTGCTTGCCACAGAGGTCTGACAGGAGCCTGTCAGTTTATATGCCACAGTAGAAGATCTGAGAGGATGGCAGGACCTCAGCAGAAAAACGACACACACATCCTAGTTTTCGTGATTAAAATAGTCTTATTTTAAAAGAATGAAATTTCTTTAAAATTTTATTTTTTTTCAGTAATAGGATATCTACGGCTTTAAAATATCAAACTCTTTAAAAAGAGGCACACACGATTCACATGATATAATTCTGTTTGTTTTTGGTTACTTTTGCAAGAAAATGAAAAGTTAACGAATGTCCAGTATTTTAAAAATGGAAAATATTTATGTTTAAGATCTGTCTACACGCTGGCTATCTGCTTTTAAAATTTATTTCTCAGGTACCAACTCCATATGATTTAAACAGTGAAAAGCAAAAGTGACATGAACTGTAGTGGTGAATTTATTAAGAAGGGATGAATTTACTGTTTTCCTTTTCCTTGCGTTAAATATCGCATATTTTGTTTCCAAAACATGTGAATTCTCGAAAAATATCAGCACTTCATATTATATATAGCTTTTTTTAGCTTACAAAATGGCATACGTTTCTATATAAAAAAAAGTGCTAAGACAGAAGTTTTGTTCTTTTTTAGATGGTATCTCTCCTACTTTTTCACTTATTTAAGAACGTTCATGTTCCATCTATACAATCCTATACATAAAAACTCTACAGACACTTACGCATTGCAACCGTGTTAAGATGACCCACCTGGAGTGTCCTTTAGAGTACTGATAGCCGCTATCTCTCACCACCTGCCTCGCCAGAGGAAACAGCTCATCCCTTCTGGTCAACAGTGCTGGGATGTGCTTGCAGATCTGGGCGGCAGCTTCGTTCACGGACACCTGGAAGAAAAAGGGTTAATCACCCAGATAGATCCATTCCAGAAGGACTATAATTATTATAATAGCACTTACCTTATAATTAAGAGAATAAAATTTCAAAATGGAGTGATTATGGCAAGTTTTTAATAAAGACAATTTCGAAATATTAAAAAAAAAAACTCCTAATATACCTATAATATAGAAATAAACAAATGTTTATGCTGTTAAATCTTTATTCTTTTACGGTTTCCTTTTTACTCATTAATAAATGTGCATAGAAATTATGATATTTCATTGAAATTTTTGATGAAAAATTTTCTAACGTAAAATGCTGAATATGTTTCTTGGTTTAGGTTCAATCAGAAGCAATTCGTCATTAAGGGCGAGAAGAGTCAGACCCCCACCAATATTTCTGAGATATACGTTAAAATATTTAAACCAGAAGAAAATGAATAAAAAAAAAAATAAATGAATGAAAATTGAATAACATTTTTTAACTTAATGTATTGTAAAAAGGGCAAAAACAACAACAACAACAACTCCGGAACACATTTTATATTTGACGTGTTCGTTACATTTTTTTTTTTCATTCGGTAGGAATTCAGTGAAGCATTGCACTCGAAACTGATATGTTTCGCCTTCTGAGGTCTCAACTGGACAACTATGAACGGGCCCAGAAATTTATATCATTCCCCATGCTAAACGAGGTAGTGTTAATCATTTGTCTCACCTTTTGCAACATGCGAGTTAGGTTGGGGGTTGGAGCAAATTTGGAATGGCCCTTAGCCAATCAATAACCTAGAATATATACATAACTATTATAACTAATTTCAGGGTCAACACTAGGTAATAGTAGAACATGGGATACAATAATACAAAAAGCAATGAAAGCTATTTTTGTAAATTAAATACGTAAGACATTTATATCAATTTTTACAGCAAATTTGCCTTTTGCAGTAATGTGAACTAAAAATGTTAAAACATAAAGATTCCTTGTCTTGCTAAATATTAATATTTGGTTAGTATTATCGCTTAACTTAACGTTTTTAACGCGTAGCTTCGGACCTGAGAACTATTACAACGTGTTGCAATTTGAATATCAGTTTTTTTTTTTATGAATTTAAACCAACTCTGCTCAATCATCAATGTTTATTGTGTCTTTGTGACCAAGCTGGACTTGAGTAAAGATATTCTTTTTAGGCTGCAATGTGAATTTTTCGTTTAGCATTTTTGCAGTTGTACAAGACTGCTGTTGGTAGTTCTCATCAATTCCTAACAATTCCTTAGGTTAACTACGGGTGTAATAGGCTTTACGTTTGTATAAACAAAGTTGCAAACTGTGTTTGTTTCTAAATCAGTTTAAAATACTTTCAGGATACTATATCCTACACTATTTTCTTCATTAGGTATTCAACTTTATTACTAGAAAATTTGTCACATTTTAAATATTATATTTCTGCTTAAATATTAACTTTCCTTTGATGTGTTCTTCGAGTGCAGATTACACGTTACAGTCCACATAGATCCCAATGTTTTCTGCTAAGCACTGAAATTGAACTCTTCGTTTAAATTTAATATTTGCTTTTGAACTGTTTAAGGTACTTTATTGCATATATCTGTTCCTTTTAATGTACTAACTGGAATATTTTGTCTATATTAGTAAATCGATATATCTCTTAGCAGACAGCTAACACGGATGTGTTTTGTCTATTATGGAAATTGCTTTTTTGTTATTTATTATTTTTAGGTCTTTAAAAAAAGAGATATTGTTTTCTCATTGTTGACTTTGTCCAGCTGCAAACATTAAACTTTTCTTGTTTTTAGGGAAGAATGAAAATTTTTTTCTTGGTTTGATGGGTGCAAATGAAATATTAGGATTCACATTTCCCGAATCTTCCAGTAGCTTCAAATTCGACCATTAGATTGTTCTAAAGTTCGAAAATGCAAAACTTTAAATGAATATTGTAAAAGATCTATTCATACATACTTTACAAATTTTGACGGTAAAATAAGACAGTCGCGAAATTTTCGGTGTCAACAGTGATCGGCTCCTTTACCTGAAGGGGATTGTGAAAAAAGTGAGTTGTGAAAAAGGAACTTTTTTCTTTTTTAGAGTTAAATGAAAAATTCTTTTAGGATTCTAATGACATATTAGGATTTACTTTTTTAAATCTTCCAGTACTTTAAATTCCTTTGTTAGAGGAGTTTCAAGCTTAGTTAGGCCTATTGAAAATGGCAAAATTTTGAAAGGATATTGTAAACAGTCCTTAACTGGCATAGTGGTTAGGGAGCTAGCGGCTGTTCCAGCAAGGCAAACTTTGTGTGCTGTGATAGCTCTTAACCGAGACAGTGGTCAGCAGTGACTTCGATCGTAGTAAGGCATGTCCTTGTACGAGAAGGCCTGTAAAAGCTAGGAGTAGCTTATAGGATTCTTCTCTGTCCTATATGTTGCAATTAAAAAAAATTACTCATGTTAAAGAGTTGAAATTTCCATAGTATAATGGATAAAAAAGGAATTACAGGCGGATCTTGCAAAGAACAGAATGAGGCCTCAAGGATATGAAAGTGCGAGACCGAACCATTTCACGAACTACTAAACCCGTGCCTCGAAAGGGCGAAAAAAAATTCTCTCATACCTTATAAATATACATACACACAGAAATGCATAACCTCTACAATATATTTTTAATTCTTTGCCTTATAGATTATTTTAAACTTTAAAGTAAAATAATTATTTGATGACAAAATTAAAATTTTAATATTATTTGTGATGAAAAATAAAAGAAATAATTCGCAGAAACTGAAAATGAGAATATTTGAAAAACAGTCGAAGATTGAGTATTTTTTATTACTAAAACTTATTAAAAGGTTGAAATCTTTTTTTTTACATATATATTTCACAATTATCAGAAAAATGAGAAATTGAAATTATGACTAAGCCTGAATCAATCCCGAGCCTGAAGTCGCCTATGCAATTCGAGCCTAAACCCATCTTTAATAAGAATGAATTATGAAAGCGATACGAAAATGAAATTCATAAAATACTCGGATGCATAAAAAAACAATTTTTTCTTCTGTAAGATATTATCAATTTCCTAGCTTGGGCTTTTTGGATCACGACTCTGGTGCTTTAACCCTTAACGTTTCCTCTTCTCCTGGGACACCATATGCTGTATATCTAAATAAAAAAACAAATATCCCCTCAAACAGCTGCTTGGAACAGAGGTCTGACAGGAGCCTGTCAGTTTGTACGCCATAGTAGGTCTGTGAGGAAGCGAGACCTCAGCAGAAAGACATCACAACAGCAACATTAAAAACATACATGCCTTACCGAGGGGCTCAAACCCTGATCCCTTTGATCAGTAGCTATGCACGCTACCCACTCGGCGGTCTACAACTTAGCTTATCTAACAAACAGCTGCCTCTCCATAACAGATGCATTATTAGCACATATATTTGCAAGAATGTTAAGTTTTAAGTAACGTTTCCTGAAGAAAACTGCCAGTACACGACACGTTATCTTTTTAGTGAAGAATTGAGCTGGCGAGCAATCGAAAGGCTCGGGGTGGACAATGTCAATCTGAGGTAGCCAGATAGTTAAATGTGAATTGTAGCGTTGTAAGCCACCTTTGGAATCGATATCAAACAAGCCAAACCATCGCTGGAAGACTTGTTCCTGGACGTCCGAGGGCCATTTCGACTAGAGACCACTGTTATCTGCTCCTAAATGCAAGGCACCATAGAATCCATTCTTCATGCCTGCTCGCTTTTGACCTCGCTGCATCCACGGGACGAGCTGTATCCTGGCAAACTTATCAAGAAGGCTTGTGCAGGTCTTTTTTTATTCCAAATGGACAGTTGTGTGTGTGTGTGAGTCTTTGACTTCCGGCCGGTGCAGATCCTGATTGAATTGGTCTCCACAAAATCGCAACTGGACTCAAATGACAATGTTCTGCACATGGATGAATCCTGATTTAGCCTGAAAACCTATTCCCAACGGCTATTGGTCTGCAGACAGCCTGGAACCAGATATCAACCCATCAACATTCGGGAAAAAAACAGTTTTGGATATAGTCTTGGTTGGTGTGGGCAGGCATCACTCTCAATGGTCGCAAGGACCTTCATGTCTTCCTAGGAGGGACTGCAATAGATGAAAGGTATCTCAATGGGATCCTAGAACCTTATTTTCGTCCATTTCTCGCGGCCTGATTTCATGTTAATGAAATCAGGCCGCGAGAATTGTGCAGCCTGTATCGCTGACCGAGGTGTTAGACCATATTAATGATATGTTATCATTGAACTTTTACATGCCATTTGGGGTAATATTTTTATAATTTGAATACCTCATTAAATATCCACGGGAATTCATGTTAATGAAATCAGGACCCCTGAATGGGTCCTGATTTCATGTTAATGGACGATAGTCTCGCCCTCACAGGAACCTTGAGTGAAACCATATGTGGTATGGACTGGCCTTCCCGATCACTTGACCTAAATCCAATAATAGATGTTTGGGATGATCTGGGATGATGAATCGCAGGTCGCAATCCACTTCCCAGGACTCTCCAGGAGGTCTGATCAGCACTCATGCATGAATGGCAGTTACTCCCTTAAATCCTCATTGACACCCTGATTTACAGTATAACGAGTCATTGTGCAGCCTGTATCGCTGACCGAGGTGTTAGACCATATTAATGATATGTTGTCATTGAACTTTTACATGCCATCTGAGGTAATATTTTTATAATTTGAATACCTCATTAAATATCCACGGGAATTCGTTTGTCTTTTTTCTATATTATATACAGGTATTAGTGGGATAGCGTCCTGTGGCAGAGTGGTTAGCGCACTTGGCTACTGATATAAGGGACCTGGGTTCGAGCCCCAGATAAGGCATGGATGTATGTGTTGTTTTTCTGCTGAGGTCCTGCCATCCTCACAGAGCTTCTACTATGGCATATAAACTGACAGGCTCATGTCAGACCTCTGTGGCAAGCAGCTGCTTGAGGGGGTATTTTTTTATTTATATTAGTGGGATATGTGATCATCGACTTCACCTGTACATTTCATTGAAATCCAGCGATGGACTTGTTTATAATTCGCATTTTTATGTTTGTTGCTTAACTTTTGAGCATCAGTGCATTTAATTTGACTTCAAGCTTGTTCACAATGCATTGTTTTCCATTCAGACATGAACATAAAAAAATTAATAAATTATCCCTCAAGCAGCTACTTGCCATTGTGGTCTGACAGGAGCCTGGCAATATAATACGACCTAAACAAACTCTGAGATGATGGCGAGACCTCAGCATAAAGAAAAAAAAAGAAGAAACATCCAGAGGCGTGAACTTGGATTCTTTTGATCAGCAGCCAAGTACGTTAACCACCGGGATTAGTAATTTCAAATTAATTTTACATTTATTGTTACACAGGGTGATAAATGAATATTTGAGAAATATTAATATATTAAAATTAAGTTAGTAATCAATAAGAATAAATAAATAAATAAATACCCCCTCAAGCAGCTGCTTGCCACAGAGGTCTGACAGGAGCCTGTCAGTTTATATGCCAAAGTAGAAGATCTGAGAGGATGGCAGGACCTCAGCAGAAAAACGACACACACATCCATGCCTAATCCGGGACTCGAACCCAGGTCCCTTAGATCAGTAGCCAAGTGTGCTAACCACTCGGCCACGGGACGGCTTATCAATAAGAGTAGTAATTAATACAATCATTAAAATATAGCACATTTTTGTATCCATGGTTGCCATAATTTTCACTTAAAATGGGAAAATATCGTTTCCTAATCATAGTAAAATCACAAGTTTTGTTAAATCGGTAGTAAAGAATCACAGGATATGTGAAAAAAATTTGGTTTTGACATGAGTGTGATTCGAACCCAAGTCTTCAGGAAACATGACTGTTATGCTACCACTATACCACCAATGGCTAACCTTTTCTCAGCTTGTGTGACCTTATAAACTTTCCGAATTTGTTTATTCGATTCACACAGTGGCGCGATCTATCCCGGAAGTGGACAACTCTGTTGCCTCATATAGATGGAATTAATATTTGTCACTCACGCTCATGACATTAAATCATTAAATCAGTAGTAAAGAATCACAGGATATATCCTGTAGACATGGAACTCATGACGGCTTTTACCGCTTTTCTAGCAAACAAACGGAGAAACAAAGTTTTTATACAAAAAACAATTTAACTAATGGTTAACATAAATTGGCCGTCCCGTGGCAGAGTGGTTAGCACGCTTGGCTACTGATCTACGGGACCTGGGTTCGAGCCCCGGAATTTGGCATGGATGTGTGTGTCGTTTTTCTGCTGAGGTCCTGCCATCCTCTCAGATCTCCTACTGTGGCATATAAACTGACAGGCTCCTGTCAGACCTCTGTGGCAAGCAGCTGCTTGAGGGGGTATTTATTTTCATTTATTTATTTTTAACATAAATTGAAATTTTACTCAAGGACAATTTTATGTAGTAGTGATCAGTGAATAATACGAAAGCAGTCTGGAGTATGTCGTTATAAAATAATAATAATAAATACCCCCTCAAGCAGCTGCTTGCCACAGAGGTCTGACAGGAGCCTGTCAGTTTATATGCCATTAGATGCTTTAAAATCAAGCATAATCTAGGCAAAGTTGTACTGGGGTAGAAGCAATCTGTCCATTTCACATGTCGAACCATGGCAATGACCCTTCCTACATTTCGTATCCAATTAGTTTGAAAGTCATTCAAAAGCTCTTGCAGTGTAGTTAACGTAGTAAAACTCGGAAAATTTTTCAGGAAAAATTCGAAACTTTTTCAGGACTAAATCTACATGATGATGAGATGCTAATACATTTCACATTCTTAGAGCTACATCTTTTTTACTGCCGCCAAAATCTTCTGTAGAGTAACAGATTCCCCCTCCCCTCCTTTTTTTTTTACAAATTCCGCTTTGTGACATAGAGTTAGTGAATTTAGTTTCCTCAGCAATTAAACGAAAGCAGCAACTTATTGACGAGGATTTTAATGTACATTGGATCAGTACTGAAGAAGCTCGTTACATAGTTTGCTTTGACCGCATTCAGGAATGTATACCATCAAGATAAAGCGATAGTAAACTGCTATTTCTGTAGAGATCTGAAACACGGGAAGTCTTGTCTGTATAGGAACAAACTGACAGACATAATAAAGAATTCGCTTTACTACAATGTTACACAGTAAACTGATATTAAACAAAAGAAAAATTTCAGAGTTTTCATCAGTTTCTTATGTAAAGTATCACAAGAAACTGGCATAACCCTCTAGACTTTTTTCCAATGTATCATAAAATAAAATACGAGGTTAACAATAATTAAGAATGCAAAAGCAGTTAGATATATCACTTAATTATTTTCTACCTTATTTTCTTCTTAGTACAGTCGCTCAAAAAAGTATCCGAACACCATGGTTGATTGCAAAATTCAGAAAAAATATCTGGCATTAATTTTTTTAGAAATTAGTGATCTGGCAACCTTCGTGTCACGTGACACGAGGGTTGCCAGATCACTAATTTCTAAAAAAATCGTTGCCAGATATTTTTTCTGAATTCTGTAATCAACCATAGTGTTCGGATACTTTTTTGAGCGACTGTACTATGGAAAAGCCGTCCCATAGCCGAGTGGTTGGTTAGCACGCATGGCTACTGATCTAAGGGACCTGGGTTCGAGCCCCGGGTAAGGCATGGGTGTGTGTGTTTGTTTTTTTGCTGAGGTCCTGCCATCCTCACAGACCTTCTACTATGGCATATAAACTGACAGGAGCCTAATAAATAAATACCTCCTCAAGCTCTGCTTGAGGGGGTATTTGTTTATTATTTTTATTATAAAACAGAAAGTGTTAATGCAAAATACACTGGCGGTAACTGAAAAAAAGAACACCCACAAAGAATTCCTTTGGGAACGTCATATTACACTGAAGTCCCATTGAATTTGGGATAGGAGATTTATCGAAAATTAATACTGCAAATCCCGCATTTGGGCGCATACATGGCTGAAACTCTGGTCATATATAGCTTGTCAGCTTTGGCTTCCCCAAGCATTCGCTGTGAGAAGCGTAATGGGAAAGGCATTTGAATTGAAGATTTTACATACTTTAGGGTAGATCATAGGTGCCCGATGGATGGGACATTCGATCTCCGAAATTCTCAACGAACTTGGATTTTCTCGTATGACAGTTTCAAGAGTGTTCTGGGAATATGAAAATTCTGACAAAAAAATAAGCACCAAGACAAACTGCAAAGGACAATCAGTCTTGAATGATCGTGGGCTTCGCTGTCTGACCCGCATTGTATGGACCGATAGGGGCCAGACATTATTTGATATCACCTCCCATCTGAACGAGGGTTCAAACCGGGAAGTCAGTGCATGGACCGTGCAACGCTCACTTCATTGTCTCGGCTTCGGGAGCCACCGACTTCCAAGAGAGTCCCACTTCTAACGGCACAACACCAGGCTCAACGCCTTGGTTGGGCTAAAGAACATTGAAACTGCACGATCGAAAATTGGCAAAGGATAGCCCGCAGTGATGAATCCCGATTTAAACTTCATCACGCCGATGGTAGACTGAGGGTATGGCACCAACCCCATAAAGCCATGGATCCTGAATGTCAGATCGGAACAGTACAAGCTGGTGGTGGCTCAGTGATGGTCTGGGGTGTCTTCAGTTGGACGTCTGTGGGACCTTTGGTACGTGTACCAGTTACTTTCAATCAGTGCTGAAAGTAGGCCGTATCGGCAAGAAATTATTAGCCGGTACGGTGTACCGGTAAAATATTTTTCAGAGTTCGCGAAGTTAACAATTTCTGTTACAATTTAGTACACTTTCAATTGAGAATTTAATTAAGAAAACCGTATTCTTCCTTGTTAAAAAAAACGTCGATTTACGATTTTCGATTAAACTACAACAGCAGAAAAAATTAACGTGTGTGTGTGTGGGGGGGGGGGGGAACAAGGGCTCAATCGAGCCGGATGGATTTCCATTATAGTGTCAAATATTTCCCCTTTATTTTAAAGTTTTTTTTACATTAAAAAAATGCTTGAAATATGAACAAATTTAATAATTTTTAGACTTCATTACCCCTAATTAGCAGGGCTGATATTCAGCCGGTACGCACTGGTATGAGCGTACTGGTTGTTAAAATATTGAAATTCCTCCCTACCGGTTTTTAAATAATTAAATAATTATGAAAAGCAGGAAGATTATTTATTAGCAAAAATACTAATATAAACTCATTAGTTAAATTAATTGACGTAGGGTATTACGACGACATTTATCAATGGTCGTCGCAATACCCTTCGTCACCATACATGTCACTTTATTATCCCTGTAAGATGGCTTCACTGGAGCGACAATGCGTGATTTTCCACACATATCTGTGCTTTGAAGCGTACCGGTAAGAAATAAAATCTACTTTGCAGTGTATAATGGAAAAATAGTACTTTCACCACTGCTCTCAATGCATCCCTGTATGTAGAACTCATGACTGACCATTTACACCCATTTATGGCCCTCATGTATCTCAATGGAGATAGCGTCTACCAGCAAGGTTCATCTCACAAGTCCAGGTTGGCTACTGCATGGTTGCAGGAGCATTCTGCTGACTTTGAAATAATGAATTGGTCACCTAGAAGCCCAGATTTAAATCACATCAAAAATCTTTGGGATACCATCGAGCAGAGTGTTCGGGCCCGTGTCCCATTAGCGATGACCTTGAGAGAATTGTGGACAGCTCTGGAGGATGCATGGGTCGCCATACCTGTGGAACATTTATGCAAGCTTGTGGAGTCCTTGCCTCGTCGTGTGGCGGCCGTTATCAGGGCCAGAAGGTGTCCAACATGTATGTAGGTTGCTATCCCTAATTCAATGGCACTTCATTCAATTCACTTTAATATGTTAATAGTTAAGGGCAGAAGAAACCGCGATCAAAGATTGACAGTCACCGGATGAAATAATGACGTCACTGAGGATGGCAACATGCAAATGTATGCAGCTCACATTTAAGGACTAGGGCGTGAAGAAAGACGTTATTCATCTTAAGTTGTTCAGTGCTCTTTGAAGAAGCTACCATGCCTGGATGATGCCAGTGTGCAACATTTGTTTAATTAGCAGAGTTGGAGGCGAGGTCGTCTAATGGGTCTTCAGGAAGAAGGTTGGTCTTTTTGACAAAATGCACACCATGTTGGATGAGAAGTTTTGCCAGTGGTATGATGGTGGCGTCGATGGTCAGAAGAACATTCACACATTCACAGATGTGCTTCCAGGCAACACAGAATTATGGACACACAAGAGGATCTGCATATCAGGAGGGCGGCGGTGGCAGAGCATATGGCTACAGTGTCACAAATTCGATATCCTCTGTCGTACCAATGGTGTCTACAAGAATGATATGCAACCATCTTTTGGCAGCAGGACTACACCATGGCACAGTTACCACTGTTCCTTCATCACTTCACGGGAGGCTACCATCTGTCTCCCAACAGCTGTTCCGGACTGTCGAGCATCTTTGCAGTGGTGTCAAGAACGAGTTCCTTGGAGGGAAGAATAACGGTCTGTGGTCTTCAGTGATGAAAGCGAATTCTGCTTAGGAGCATCGGATGGTCGTCTACACGTCCGAAGGCGACAAGGTGAGCTGCTTCTTCCATCGTGCATCAGCCAGTGACACACAGGGCCCATGCTGGGTGGCATGGTGTGGGTTGGGTTGTTTTACCTCTGAGGGGCACTTTTTTGCACACCATGGACTAAATGGCCAGGTCACATGGACCCCGAAGGCTAAGAGAAGGTTGGGGAAGGGGACCCACTGGAATAGCTGTTGGGAGACAGATGGTAGCCTCCCGTGAGTGCCATGCAGCGTGTTCTTTATCATGCATAGGGTATGGCTCTCCCGCACAGGGGACCACTGCTTAATGTCCCATCCGATTGATGGCGGTCTTTCCAAGCCTATCGGTGTTCCCTATTGACCATGGGCAGAGCGGGGAATTTTGCGGAGATAAATCTCAACGCTGACCCAACTTGGACTCGAACCTGGGAACTGTAGATTATGAGCCTGGCACGCTACCGACTGAACCACCCCCACCCTGTCATGGTGTGGGGAGCAATTAGCTATCACTCTCATATGTGTCTGGTGTTTGTACAGGGTACACTGAATAGCAATATGTATGTCAGCAACATCGTACAGACAGTCGTTCTGCCATATTTGAGTGTAATCCCAAATGCGATATTCCAGCAGGATAACGCCCACCCACACTCTGCCCAGGCAACTCAACATCTCTTCAGGCAGTGCACCAATTCCCTTGGCCAGCATGCTCTCTGGACTTGTCTCCAATCGAGCATGCCTGCGACTGGATTGGACAAAGACTCTTTCGTGGGCCATGAAAGGCAACGATTATCGCTGAATTATGCCTCCAATTTGAAAGCTCATGGAATGGTATCCCCCAGCGTGATATCCAGCATTTGTACAACCGATTGCATGCCAGATTGGAAGCCTTGTATTGTTGCTCGAGAAGGTTCAACACCTTATTAAAATGTGTCTTCTGTAAAATCTGATACTCAGTAAAAGGTAAACTAAACATTGAATCACTTCAAACGTATGATCACTGTCCTTTCTCAACAAGTTGTTTCTACTAAATAAACCTCATAGATTTCGCTTCAATTGTTAATGATGTTCTTTTTTCAATTTCCGCCAGTGTATAATGGAAAAATAGTAATTGTAGTAAATCATGAGCAAAAGTAACAATCAAAAAACTGAATTAAATAGTGGAATTTTTTTTTCCTACATTAACTAAAAAATGAGCATATCGAAATCAGAAAACAAAAAAAATCGTTTATTTTTTAGACGAAGTAGTCTTACCTCATGCAACGTAAGAGGTTTTTCTGGCTTCCTCTTACAGTCAAAACGACCATAGATGGCAGCATATTTTCGGATTTCGTCCATCCTTCGAGGGTCATCCTCGGGCATGTTCATCACATACTGAAAAGAAAAAAAAAATGATTTCTCAACTTCATTTTATGATTATCTTTGACATGAGATTTAAAGGCTGAGTAAAAACAAAGGTGAAAATTTTATATGTTAACAGTATACTGAATCTATTTAATGTACAAGGTGTATGCTTTAATAATATTGAGTCACCATGAAAGGGAAATAATAATACATTATTCAGTTGAAAAACTCCCAGTGAAATAAAAGATTCAAAACACATCATTTTCAAACAGTAGATAACGTAATGTTGTAAAACACATGAATCTGAATTCAACATTTTCGGTTAATGCTGCATATAGGTCAGTAACCCTCAAACAATTTGGTTTCTAATGGTTTACTCCCACACATGGATATGACTGCTGAAGTAGTCTGGCCAGTCAGAGTTCATGCACAACATATAAGGTTATTATGAAAACTGAAAAAGAAATCACGGGTGGCAAACGAGTCGATCCTGACGCAATTTTATAAATTCACTCAAAAATTATAATAATATTTTCATTTACATGTTTGTGTATACCTGGCACGTTTGACTGATATTCATCTTGAGACTATCTGCGTTTAGCTGTTAGTAATTATAAACCTAATTATTTGAAAATAGCTGGTGATTTACAATGTCAGTATTCCCACAAATTTTAATAAATATCTACTTATCTAATAGAACATTTGCCTTTCCTTTGAAAGTACACTTAATAAAAGATATTTTTTTTAAGTAAAAAGGAAACTCATTTTCTTATGGGTAGGAACAAAATATCAAAAGCTCATAAAGGTTTTCCATCATCATCATCATCAAGCAGCCATGGGCTACGTAGGTCCAACCAGACTGTGCAATTTAGTTCTCCAAGCAAGTCTATCCTGAGCTACATCTACTGCATCTGGCCACTGCACACCAATTCTAATAAGGTCCTGTTTGACATTGTCTGCCCACCGCATCCTAGGTCTCCCCCTCTTTCTGAGGCCTTTAGGCACATTGTTCATAACCCTATTCGCAAATCTATAATCATTCATACGGGCAACATGGCCAAACCAACGGAGTCTCTCTCTGCACAATATGCTGTTTAAAGGAGGTTGCAAACTCCTTTGCCTAACCTCATCGTTAGTTACAAAGTTAAACCACCTAATACCCAAGATACTGCGTAAGCATCTAGAATCAAAAGCATCTAGTTTCCTGTTATCATGTTTACACAGCGTCCAAGTTTCACTACCATAACTAACCCTAGAAAGAACCAAACTATTATACAGTCTAATTTTAGTCTTTAGGTGTATACGCCTATTTCTCCACACTCTCCATAGATTCTTAAACGTCCCAGCAGCAATCCATATTCGTCTGCTAATCTCATGCTGCACATCACCATTATCACAGATATTCTCTATGGAGTATTAAATGGTGAAGCTACTGTCAGACCTTTATGGCAAGCAGTTACGAGGGTAATTTATTTTTATTTGTTTTACTGTAGTATTTACAGCTTTCTCACTGATCAAGTCAACCGACCCAAAGCTTTGTCTCAGCCTATGAAATACATATAATAATAAATTGAAAGCTATTTTTGGGTTGGATAGATTATAATAATTATTATAATTCACATTTTAGAATATTCCAAAAGCTTTAATTGCCTCCTGTGACGGTGGAAAATTTTGAAAATTTTACAATTTTAAATGAATATTGCAAACGACCTATTTTGGCTAAAACTTTGATATTTTAGTGGTGAAGTGTTATGATAAGGGCAGCACAATTTGTTCCTTCACATTCAGAATGGGTGGGAAAACGTAACTTTTCGTTATGATAGATTAATAAAAAGTTCTTTTTGAGTTGAAATAAGTACTAAAGAAATATGTGTTCATAGTCTTCAAATCCTCCAAATGGCCTCAATTTACGATCATTAGAAGGCATTAAATCTAGAAAATGCAAAAGTCGAATATTAATAATAAATAAATAATAAATACCCTCTCAAGCAGCTGCTTGCCACAGAGGTCTGACAGGAGCCTGTCAGTTTATATGTGAGAGTAGAAGGTCTGTGAGGATGGCAGGACCTCAGCAGAAAAACGACACATACATCCATGCCTTACCCGGGGCTCGAACCCAGGTTCCTTGCAAACGATATATTTATTTATGCTAGAAATTCGATATTTTGAACCTAAAGAATATCATGGTGCAATCGCTCACTGAATTCGTATTCACTTGAAAGGAAGCCGACAATCTTGTCGAGCAGATTAATCGGCGCCCTATCTTCTTTTGAAGCGAACACTAACTCAGTGTCTGATGGCACCATCGATATGCTTCAGGTTTATTTCTTACTTTCTAGCGTCCTATAAGGAAAATAGGTAAGTTTACGACCGTCATTATACGAGCTTTCATTTGACGCCTAACTCGTACCTGTAGGCCTTCGCGTTCGGAAGATATAGTAGAATGACTTTCATATTTCCGGGTTTTTAGCGGAGAAGAAAGCATCGGGGTTATTTTTATGTAGCCTACGCTACTCCCCGCGTCACAAGCTTGCATTCGAGAGATAGCTCGTTACTTTATGCACTCGCGTTCAGGAGATATAGGGGAACAACCATTTTCATATTTTCCCTCTTTTTTAGGGGGAAGAAAGCATGGGGGGGGGGAAATTTTTCATAGCCTGCGACATTCTCCGCGTCAAAAACTTCCATTTGACGTATAGCTTGTTAGTTTCGGCCTTCACGTTGTGAAGATATATAGTTTTCACATTTTCCCTTTTTTTAGGGGGAAAGAAAGCACGGGGATCAATTTTTGAAAGCCTGTGACACTCCCCGCGTCACAAGCTTTCATTTGGCGCATAAATCATTTTCTCCATCGCGTACGAAAGATATATTGGAACAACGTTTTGCCAAATCCACAAATTGACCAACAGACAAATGTCAAAGCCAAGAGCAATTTTTACCAAGATAGGTATATTTACAAAAACTTCATATATTACATTTATGTCAGTAAGCGATTTGTTATAACAGTTTGTTTTTTAACCGTTGACCTATATTTTCATGAGTAGCAAAAGTTGTAGTTAAAAGTTTCAGTTTTCATAATTCTTTAAATATTAAACGAAAATTGGGGGAAATAAATAATTTGTAAGATCTGAGTGAGATCTACAATATCTCCTGCAAGGTCCCCACATCCTGAAGCGCACCCCCCCCCCCCCCCCCCCTACCTATCGTTAAGGTTAATGACAGCGTGCTGCTCTACAGGATTTAGGATAAAATAAGTCAGTTTAAATGATGATGCAAAAGTAATATTTATAAATATTTAAAAAACTACATGGATTTACATAATAAAAACTTACAATAACATCAAAAATTATCTCAAAGTATAATTTCTAGCTTTGGTCGTCGAAAATTATCGCAAAAACTATTACTTCCTTGTATTCATTTCATGATGAATAAATAAAAAATAACACTAAGAGATGCTGAAAATTTTTTGTGGATTAAACTTTTAACTTACAGCTGCAATTCGTTGGAAATTCATAAAGTTATCATATTGCGTAACTTAGAGTCATAAGAGTACCCAATAAATTTTTTTATCAGTGCCATGTTTCTACATACGTTACACAGACACACACACTTTACTGAACTCTAACTCATCATAATAAACCAACCCAAGTCTTATAGAATAAGTCTATTCCATATATTCGAGCATGGCAATGAAATGCGTTTTCAAAAGACGCCGCTAGACACCTGTGTCACAGTGTAAATAAATTGTGTGCCCGGTGTAGAGAGTTCATTTTGCCTTGTCCACCTCTGCAAGCCTGTGCCGACTAAGTTCAACCGCCCGCCCGGTAATCGCTTTCTGTCGCGTGCCGCGTTTTTAATTGTGTTTGGAAATTTGAGCATTAAATCAAAAAGCGATTGATTTTCTTCTTAAATGTATCAAAACAGGCACGTGTTGTCTATCGGCATAAATAAGAGTATGAATGGCGATAAATCACAAAGACGAAACAAAAAGTCGGTATGATGAGAGGATAATGTAATGTGCCTTATAAAATAATTTTAGTTGGATGGACAAAACAAAAGTCAATATTTTATAAAGTCGCTTTTTGTCTTCTGTTAATCTTACTTAGCTGGCTTACCCGCCACGCTGGGTCCCCTCTAATCCCAGGCCCCCAGGCTAGAGCCCTGTCAGCCCCCCCCCCCCCCTTGTGGGGGCCATGATCTCCTGTAACATTTTTTCATAAAAAAACGAATTTTCACAGTTAGAGAACTTTGAATGTGGTTTTTAAATCACAAAACAAGAAAGCGGCAGGTAACTTTTCCTAATAAGGAAGGCTTTCAAAAAGTTCTTGACACGTCTGCAGATTTGCACTCGTTCCACCAAAGTTATCAGCTACTACTTGTTCCGAAGCTTGTCTAAACTTATTATTATGATTTAGGAAATATTGAAAAAATATAAATATTTCAAAAATGCGAATTATAAAATTTTGCTAGTATCAATACAACTAAAAAAAATTGAAATTACCTCTTAAAATAGTTGTTTCCCACAATCCTGGGTATAATGGGGCAACTAAATTTTTACCAATTAAACTTCGTGACCTACACATTCCATCACCAAAATCTGAAATTTGTCATTTCTTTTCATTCATAACTCAATTTCGTATACTCATTACGTGTTAAAAACGAAGGCCATATCAAATTTCTCTCTTCGCTGGTGGCGTGCAAATTTCGTTCTGCGAAATCTGTGCTTTATTGCTATGTAGCCTACTAGAGAAGGGGAAAGTTTTTACATTTTCTCAAGGACGACACTGTTGCGGGTTGGATGCGCAGATTCACAAAAGAACGGCAGAGCTTCGAAAACCGAGAAGTTTGAGAAGTGAAGGAGAGGACTATTGCTGCTGTTCGTGAAATCATTAAGAAAAACCCATACATCACCATTCAGGTAATAAATTTTAGATGTCATGTATCAGTTGGTACTGGGGAAACAATTATTCATCAACATTAAAAGTTGCGAAACATCTGTGCCAAATGAGTACCTCATAAACTAACAGAGCAGCAAAAAAGGGCTAGAGTCGACTCGTACAAGGAGATGCTAGCAATGTTTGAGCCTAGTGACTCCCAAACGGTTAACAGACATTGTCACAGGTGACGAGATGTAGTTTTATTACTATAAAACTTCCAGAAGGATCGACAACTCTATTTGGGTTGCGGAAGATGAACCACGTTCCCAAATCCTCCAACAAGACTTTATTATGCAGGGACAGACTTACCTAAAAGCTAACCAAGCTAAAGCTTAGGGTCTCACGATATACGGGGAACAAAGAGATACATTTCTTCTTTTACTAAGCCAAGCAAAATTTTTATTTCATTTCAATTAATCTATTGAGCAAACACTGTTCATCTTAGCTTTACACAGTTATCATTGTATACCGATTCCGGTGTAACATTTTTCCATATCAGTCTCATGCTTTTTTTTTAAATCTTACCTACAATTAGAATAATAATATATATTTTGATATTCTAATTTTTAGGGTCTCAAACTTGTCGTAGCTTAGGACCTCGGAAGGTCAAAGTCCGGTCTTGCGCTCAAGGAAGAGGATGTTCACAATTTTATTCAATTTCAAAGAAATGGTAGCCGTGAGCACCTTAGCTGTAAATATGACTATAAATGGCCACCAACATTGTTTTGCTCAAAATGGTTAAGGAGATGAAGGAGCAGCATCCAACAACTGGTGTGTCAAGGGTTCTCCTTCTTCATGACATTGCTAGTGCTCAGAAAACCTGGCGAGGCCTATCTGGAGAAGAAAAATCATCCTACATATTCATCCGATCTTGAACCGTGAGATCTTTGGTTCTTTCCAAAAATTAAAAAAGGAACATGTTGGAAGCCTTTTTCAAGGGTACAAGACCTTGGAAAATGGGTTCATTCAGAACTGTGGAGTATTCCCCAACAGGAATACCACCAAATGTCCCAGAATTGGTGTAGACATCTGTAACTTTGCATAGATGCTGGAGGGGAGTACTTTGAAGGACAGTAAAAGTTTGTTAAGTGCAATGGTTTTTGTTCCGCAGATCCATATCAAGAACTTTTTAAACGCACCTCGTAATCTTGAAAATGACATGATTTTTTTACTGTTACCTCCACTTTTTCCGTTCATATATTTCAGAAAACCTTTTCCATTTTTACTGTAGTTTTCAGCTAGCTATACTGAACGAAATATGACATTTATATGATGGTAATTTTTATTGTAAAATTAAAAGTTAAGAAACAAAATATTAACCACAACTGTAGAATGCAATTGAAATTCGTGACATGGCAGATGATGGTAACCAAGGTAAAATAAAATTTCATCTAATATGTTTGGCATTACTTGTTTTATCAGAGAATAGGGCTCGAAGCAGGACAGGCCAACTTCGACCTGGGACTCAATCATATTTTAAATTTCAAAATTTATTTATTGTGAAAGTGAAATAAATAATATCTTTTGATAATAATTTAAACATTTTTATTTAGTCGCATATCGCCTCTGGCGAATTTGAGAATCATGTTTTTAAAAGGAATGAAGTTTTTCGCTTACCTACTTTTGCACTCTTTAAAAGTTTTAATTCGCAATAATGGATGAATGGTAAAATGCAAATACTGCAGTAATATTTTATTTCACAATTTTTAATTATGATTTATGCAATAGAAAAAAGTGCTTGTGTTTTGTTCTTTAAATTTAAAAGGTTGATTTTCCTCACACACCCCTATCTAAATTTCTGATTTCTATTATAAATTACTTGCAGTATTCATTAAAAGTTTCGACCTTTCCATATTTAATGCCCTTTAATGAAGTAAATTAAGACCACCTAAAGATTTGAAAAAATAAAACTTTTCGTTAGTATCAATACAACTGAGAAAGAAATTTCCAATTATATCTTAAAATAGTTGCGTTTCCCACAGCCATGGGTGTAAGGGGGCAGCTTAATTTCACCAATTAAACTTCATGATATACACATTCCATCATTAAAATTAGAAATTTGTAGCATAAATACATCATTCGCAAATATTCGTTACAATTTTTTGAAATTCTCGATTTTTTTTCATCTTTAGAAGTCAAAATTACAGCTTTTGGGATATTCGGAAATTGCGAATCGTAATAATTTATCAATACCTATCCAACCCAAAGAGAATTTTTCTCTAAAAACGAAAAATTTCGTTATCTACATACGGGCAGACAGCGACAAAGTAAATACATTATCTCGTTCCTTTCTTTTAAACGAGATATAAAATAATCACTTCTCAGAGTTTGATTAATTTTTGGTATTCTTCATTAATGAATCGCTGTGAGCGGCAGAAATTTGTTACTGAAGAATTTTTTAGTTCTCGGGCTCAAATTTTCGAACTCGAGCCTGATTTAGGGTAAGAACAATTTTGTAACAATTCTCAAAGCATATATGCAAAAATGCATGCCGCTAAACCATTTTCAAATTCTTCGTAGAAACTTTAAAATACACTCACAAGCCGTAACATTATGAGTGTTAGGCCGCCTTTCGCTACGCTAAAAATGCTTGCACCTGCCGTGACATTGACTGCGGAAGGTGGCAAGTATTCTGTACCAGATGGACAGAATGACGTCCCGGAGTTCGACAACGTGGGGAGGCACTGGCATGGACCGGCGAATGCTACGTTCCACTGCATCCAACAAATGTTCGATGGTATTTATGTCGGGGAAATTTTTGTGGCTAAGGGAATACACGTATGCTTGGACATGATCCTCGAACCATTCCTGCACAATGCGGGTCTTGTGCATAGGGCGTTGTCTTGCTAAAACAGTCCTGTGCCATTCGGATGCACGGTCACCAAGTAGGGCATCACTTTGGCAAAATTCGAAGCCACTTGGTAAAATACAGGGGAGTTGTGAAAATTGTGCCTTTCTTGTGCAATTAAGGAGAGTTGATAAAATTCGAAGTGACTTGGCAAATTCAGAAGATGTAAAAATTGCGATTTTTTCTGTAAAATTACGGCGAGTTGGCAAAATCTAGAGTAGTTAGCAAAATTCAAATCCACTTGGTAAAATATAGGCGAGTTGTGAAAACTGAGATTTGTTTTGTGAAATTAAGAAGTGGTGGACAAATTGAGGAAACAACAAAATGTAGAGCAGTTGGCAAAATTCGAATCCACTTGGAAAATACGGGTGGGTTGTGATAATTGGGATTGGGTTTTGAAATTCAGGATAGTTGACTAAAATCGAGAAAACTTGTCAAAATCTTGGGGAGTTTGAAAAGTTTGAAGTGATTTGGTAAATTTAGGAGAGTGTAAAGATTGGGATTAGTTTCGTGAAATTAAGGAGAGTTGGCCAAATCAAGGGAAAATTCACACTGACTTGCTACAATTCAAGCGAGATGTAAATATTGGTATTATTTCTGTGAAATTATGGATAGTTGGCAAAATTGGAAGTTAAATGGCAAATTTAGTTGGCAAAATTGGAATTAGTTGGAAAAATTTTATTAAATGGCAAATTTAGTTGGCAAAATTGGAATTAGTTAGTTGGCAAAATTGGAAGTCATAAGGCAAAAAATGCAGGAGAGTTGGAGTTGTGAAAATTGCCTCAAACCCCCCCCCCTCCCCCACCACCACCACGGAGGGCAAATCGAAGCATGTTTGCTTAGTTGGCAAAATTTTAATTTCGAGTTTGAAAATTTTTGATTTTTTGATTTTTTTCTCCCCCCAACCAACTAGCGTTAAACCTCGACTGTTTCTCTTTCTGATCACACCTACACTATGGCGGCTCTAAAACAGTCAACAATACCTGTGTTGCTGACATTCTGGCCTCGCGCCGATAATCATTCCCTGTTCAAAACCCTGACAACTCATTTCCTTTTCCCATTGCGCGGGCTTAGTACTGACTTTTTTTATCGTCAGAAATTGTTAGAAGTAGTAGCATAAATGAGAGTTCTGGCACAGTAAAAGGGGCTCGAGAATTCTATGAAAATCCATGGGAAAAGTTATGGAGGGCGAGGGAAAAAGTATGTTTGTTGTGGTTTTTGTGAAAAGAACTCTCATTTATGCTACTACTGTTAGACCTCTTCACCCCTCTATTTTGTTTGTTTTCAAATCTTTGAAAAGAAACGTTATGATAATGTTTAGGTTAATCGTGAGAAAGTTTGAGTTGAAAAAGCAATACAAAACCGAATGCCATCAGCCTCAATAAAATGAAGATCGAATATTGCAAATTTGGAGTCCACGAATCAAAATTCAGGAACTTAGCGCTTGGCTGAATGGCGAAAGGGAAAAGATGAAATGGTATGACGGTCAAAAGGAAAATCATTGCCAAAGTCAGATCGTCCAAACCAAAGCAAAAATACCTCAATAATTCTAGAAAAGTGTCAAAATACAATCTAGAACAGTGCTATCCGAGTTACCGGTCCGCGACAAGTACAGAATCTGAGAGTACGTATCTCGTCTTTTTCACAATTGTAATATGTAACAAGTATAATTATAACAAGTTTAATGTATATAAATGATGTGCACGAAAATATTCTGTGCATGGATGTAATTTATTTCTTGAGGCAACATATAGCCAGAAATTACAGCGCATGCGCGGCTACACTATACCTATTCCTGATACACTGGAAAAAAACTGCTGGCCCGCCACGTCAGAAAGTTTGAGAAGCACTGATCTAGAACATCTGTTATGGATTGATTTCGGCTTTAATTTTCCTTTTCTTGGGAAAACGCTGTTTGTAGTTTGACTTTATTCTGCCTCTTCCACCGAGCATTTCGTCACGAATGAAGTATTTTTTTTTGTGCTAGCTCCAATCATATTTATAAATTTTTCACTAGGACCAAGGAAGTCAAAGAAGTCCTTAACAGAGTCATCGATGCTAGTTTGCTCCCTATGTGGAGGTGAATCCACTATTTTAGACTGATTTTTGCTCTTACTGTATTGTTGTCATCTTCATTATTTTTCAGCAAAGTCCTGAGTTTTTCTTCTATTTCGTCTGTCTGTTACTGCGATTTTAGGGTCAAAGTGATCTTGTATGTGATTTTTCTTTTACGCAATTTATGCTCTATTACCTCAGCGAAGATTGTGGGTTTTCCTTCACTGTGATCGTTAGTTTGATTTTTTTTTTCTCATTCAAGGGGCAATGGCAGCAAAATGACCTGGCTTCATGCAATGTCGGTACAATTTGATGATGACCCTGTATTCAATAGTAGCATTGGATGTCTGAATCTTGTTGAAGTTGGGAATATTATGCTTCAAAATTATCTTAGCAATTCCGGTGCCAGTTCTAACGTTTTTAAACTGCTCTTGTTAGAAGAATTGGTCTTCAGTGCTTTGCCCTTATCCGAAGTGAGCGATAATTATTTTCATTTCTACATTTTGAACGAAGAACGGGAGTTTTGATATAAAAACCGTCTTCATTGGTTGACACACTTGTTGGATGCTAATATCTTTCAGTTTCTTTTTTTTTACAGAAGTAGGTCTGTAGCTTCGTCCCCGGGCGAGCAATAAGACGTCGAAAATGATCGGTTGATCGTCTGGGCTATCGAGATGGAGCCAATTCTACAATTTTTATCAAGTCTTTTAGTACATCCAGCGAACCGTGCTGTCTATATGTATTCCGCGCCAGTTTCTGACATCACTGTACGTGCTGTGGGACGCGTCCACTAATGCAGACAGTGGATGATAATGATCTGACCCATGAGTGTAATTATAATTGCTTGATGATAAAATTAAATTCTTAATGTTATCTGTGACGGAAAATATTATACGTCTCGTCATGACGAAATAATTCGTAGAAACTAAAAAGTTCTTCAGTAACATTATCATAAATGCTCAGAGTGATTCATTAATGAAAGAGACTCTAGAAAACAATCAGAGGCTGGGTGGTGTTTAATGGATGAATAGAGCTGAGTGGTGCAAAGCAATTAATATAAACGTTGAAATAAATTATAATAATAAATTTAATAATAAAACAATGAAAAATTATTAATTTCCCTTTTCATGATTATCAAAAAAATTAGAAATTTAAATAATGACTGATACCGAGCCCTAAGTTGTCCGTGTTATATTGAAGCTGAGCACGAAATCGTCTGCGTTATTTCTAGCCCGAAGTCACCTCTAACACATTCAATCAATGTAACACATGCTAATATGAATTCCCATTTTCTCATGATTATGAATTTTAGATTTTTCAAGATTCAAAACGCAAAATTACTTTTAAAATATTTGCCTTTCTGTTCATAATAAGCATATTCCACCAAGCGACGATTAGTCACCCCTATTATATATCTATTTCAACAACATGCAACCACGATAATTTTTCGAATGTGTCCTGAATTCATTTGGGGGAAAATGACTATCCTTAAAAAGATAGAAAGTAATAATCTAATATACACGTGAAATACTGTGCAAATACCTTAAACTAAGCAAAATTTGAGGTAATATTTGAAAAACAGAAAGTTGATATATTCATTCTATTCAGCATAGAAAAAAATTCCTTAAATATTACAAGTTTTTTCAAAGCTGAATCTGATTTTCCTTGCAGCTTCTTTACATCTTTCCGATCGCCAACTCTTTTCTCTTTTTTTCTTCTAAATTTCTGCCTAAAAAACTAATTTATTCACCGATTTCTTTAACTCCCTCAAGGGCAGTAGTGGCTCTCGCATATTGTGAAGTATCCTCCTTCCCTAGGTTGAATTCCACATTAAGAAATGTATTTCTTTGTCTCGCTGCATTTCATTTTCTCCTGTTGTTGTAACGAAGTTTCATGGGAATAGGGTTTGTATTATTGTTCAGTAAAAAAAAAAACGACATTTGAGTTTAAATTTATATGAAAAAGAGTGAGGTAGTCGAAAAGAAAACAAACTCTACCCAAACAAAGGAAACAATCGGCTTGGGAATTTGTTGTTGAGAAAGAAAACATCGGGGAAATTTCGACTAATGCAATCCTAATTTCTAGTAGTCTTGAAAAGGATATCAATAAAAAAAATCCTGAAAAAACGAATGGAAGTCCAAAGAAAAAACGAATGAATTTCCAGTAAATGAAAACGATATGGGAATTTAGGTATGTAACACTCCAGTTTCCATAATACAGAGTGAATAATTCACCTAGAGTGCTAAGAACATTCTTAAGATTCGCAGAATATTCTCTTGAGATAGATGGGATATGAGCCCAAGATCAAAATCTCTACTACCAAAGGCAAAAAAAAATACATACTGGTAATGAACACTACCCTCCAAAAAGTATAGGGACACACGTTGATTTCACATTGACGTCACTACAACTCGCCTCAATAACGTGCCCTTTGGTCACTCTGACACACACTACCCTCCTGGGTAGGCTTTTCACTAACGAACGATATCCTGCAAAACAGTGAGCAGTTAAGCCATTGATATGGGACGTATTGGTCTGGCCCTCAACCCGACTTTCCAGTTCATCCCATAGGTGTTCAATAGGTTCAAAAAGTTCAACTCCGTGCGTGCCATTCAAAGTTTTGAACAGTCATGTTCATGAGCCACTGTGCTATAGCATCTGTGGTAAGGCCATCTGATGATATCCAGATATGTCATGAACCACTGTGCAATACCATCTGTGTTATCCAGATATGTTTTGGAGGGTAGTGTACCATGACTACTGAAATAAATTGAATGGATTCATTCGAGAGACTCATCAGGTCAAGGGCGGTCATAAATCTCGAGCCTTGAGGAGGCCATTTAAAGTCTCTCCAGTCTCTTCACTTTACTAATGGATTATTTATCAATCGATTTGCTTTTTAACAGCTTAACATTTGATCTCTGAAGATATTAGTTCCTAAAAAAGAAAATAGCGACCAAACTTTGAAAAACAAAACCCTCGCAGGAGGCCATGCAGGAGGCTTGGGCCCCCTGGCCCCTTCCTTATGACCGCCGCTTTTCGGTATCGACCAGGGGAATGCAGTTTAGTGTCATTTGACTGAATTATTAGAATATTGTCACTTAAATAGCTGTAAATTTGACGTTATTAAGAAATTTAAAAGTCAGAATTAAAATTAACATTCTAAATTACCATTTTAATATCGACGATACAGAAAGAGAAATCCTTTTAAGTCAGTTTAGTGCCATGAACATGAATATGGGATATACAGTGTTTAAGAATGGAGCTTTTGATTCCGCGGCAGATATTTTAGCACCAGACATATTATAAGAATATTGTGGGATCACATCACCATCTTGGCATAGGATAATTTTTCCGTCAACCTTAAACTTCTATGATACAAATTTTAGGTGTTTTGATTAAAACATAAGGTTAGTAAAAAAAAGATAAAGTAGCATAAGAAGTTAAAAAATTCAGCACATGATGCTAAGCAAGACCTAACAGTAAGAAAACTTTCAAGACAAAATTCGCTGTTTCGAATATCCAACGTTAATAAGACGCATTCTGTTACATCAACCTCGAGTATCGGAGATTCTCCGCGAAACCTTCGCTAATTTTAGGCGTTGCATGTTACGCGGATAAATAACATTAGAAATCCCTCTGACTTAGTGTTTAGAAGGCCCAGATCTGTAATAAAATCATTTCTTACAAAGTAGTGATTCGAGTGAAAAGGGAGCGGGGGGAGGAGGGAAGGGGAGCAAGATCGAGTCGGAACAAAGAACGCCGTTCTGGCATGAACTTTTTTTCCTAAGTTTTAGTGACCTTTAACAATTTCTAGAAAAACACGGGTAATATACATATATGTGTTTAATATTTATTTTTTGGCCTCCGTTCCGGTTATTAGCATTCTTAAAGGGCTCTTTCTCTAGATCCGGTCCTCTTGCTAGCATTCGAGATCAAAATTTTCATGAAGTTTCAAGTTAAAGATTCTCGAAGCAGTAGTGCAGCCTTATAAAGAACTATAGAGGGAGTTGCGCCGGAAAATGAAGCAGCTATCAATCCTCGAATTCCAGGTTCCATCGCCAGCCTACTGCTGTTGGTACCACCATATTCTGACGAAGATCCAAATCTGGGTCATCTGAGTCATCAATAGATAACTCGGAGTTAACTGGGAATTCACTGAATGTGAAAGACTTTTCATCCCTATAGCCACCATCATTATCATACACTCGACATTCTAATATTATCGCATGCACTTCTCTTTATTTTGTATGTATATTTCAAACTTCTCGAGGGTATAAATTATTTCCATTCTGTCAGAAGAATGAAATATTTTCCAAATTTTCGAAATGTTTCTTATGAAAACAGGATGAAGATCACGAGTGCCAAAAAAATTGGGTGCACTATAATGCAGGAGTTGAGATTTTTTTTTCTGTGCTGCAAACATGTTTCAAAAACAATTTCACCTTTTGCACTGCTTTCGATTCATTTTCCACACAGGCATTTTAGATAAAGGATTCCATTATGGATCGAGTATCTTGTTCCGCTCTCCTGTTGGTACACGACTCTCACTGCCACATACATTAACATGGTGTTGCGACACTTCCATCCCTTTGGTAATAGAATGCTGCTACATTCAATGGTTTGTAACTTTGAAAATAAGCTTTCCAAATAAAAATATCCTTGCATATAAATTGTAGAATCTCACTCCAATCTTTCTGAATCACGATTTCCAAAAATATCAGTTTAATATTTATAGAATCATCGAATCTGGGACACTTAACAGCAGAAACTGTTATTTACGCATTTTCGAAATGCTTTTCTTCAGAATTAAGGAAAACTTAATCATTACACAAATCCCCTAAATTTACTTTTATTTCGGTAAACAAATGTTTGCAATCTTTGTAGCGACAACAGTGGACTACGATGTCTCTAGTACCCGAAAATAGCGTGAATTGCTGATGAAGTCTTAGTCAATTTCTCCAACTATTTACCTACAGAGGTTCGCGATATTTGCACGTGGGGTTCCCCATTTAGAGTTTCGGTTCGATCTTATAATCAGATTAACTCAAATTGCCATACCATATATTGGGTCTATTGAACATACCAATGAGGGTGAATTTCGCCTCGTCGGTCCTCCAGTTTATTGGACGAGAAGAATTTGCTTCCCATCATTTAGAGTCATGGTTCCATTTCCTTAGTTTACAAGTTGTATTTTTTTCTATTTACAGCTGATGAATTTTATTTCTTATTTCATTGACGATCTTATTAAACATTTTTTGCTATTTCTCATAGTTTCAAATTCAGAGATAGATTCTTTTCAGATACTTCATTAATAAATTTCAATCATACTAATCCCCTACTAATTTCCTATATTCAAACATCATTAGTATTCTACTAACATTATGAGTTTGCGAGATATTTCATTCGTTAGGGACTTTTAAGGTATTTTTAATTTTTTTCGTTTATATTTAACTCCTTGTTAAAGGAGCGAACTGTAGTTTGTTAGTGTATTACATTGTACCTGTTTTAGTGATACATAAGAAAATGACATTTCAAAACTAAATTATCTATAAGAAGACAAATTTTTTCTCGAAATATCAAATGTTTAGTTTTTCTTCGTATATTTTAACTAACATTTTGAATACCAAAATTTGGCATTTTTATGAGAAGTGAATATGATTGTCATGTTAATAATAATAAAATTACAAAATTGTGATGATTAGGAAAATAAAACACTCTGGAGAATGCACTGCTTGGATATGAACAAAATAAAAAAAAGGGTGATTGGAGCAGTTGTAGGTTTAGCTGTATTGAGAACGTGATCCACTAGAGAAGGGTATATCTTACGTCTAAGTGGGGAGGAGGGAAATCATAGCAGAGGCCAATAACACCGTAACGAAAGAAACAGCTGCCATGACTCCGACAGCCGCAGGACCGATGAAATGAAGTACTGCAGGAAACGAACGAAGACGAAACCGGTTGAAAGAACAATAGCCTCTGGCACAAGAGAAATATATACATGAAAAAAGACCACAAAACGGAGCTCGGCGAATACAAGTCTTGCTGATATTCACATTAGCTTTTGGAAATTTTTACTTAATGCGAGAGTCGACACGTTAGGAAAGAATATTTGGGGGTTGCGAGAGCTTTTTTTTCGCTTATTGTAATACACGAGGAATATAGAATTGCTCAAGAGCGTCGCCAACTCCATTGCCAAGATAGTTCGGATAATCGATTATGCATCACAATGGGTATTAAAATATTTGGCTGATAGGGTGTGATTGCATTTATATGAAGAGGCGGAAAGAGAACAAAATATTGTTCCAATGTTTTTCCTTTTCGAACTCAAAGCATTTTGGTAAGTTGCAATAAAGCTACTCACTAAGATAAAGACAAATGAAAAAAGCCTAAAATTATTTAAACAAGTAGAGAATTATGCTACGCATCATATCTGTATATTATCCTTTTTCATCCAATTATAGCAATTGTGATTAGAAACCGTTCCAGCGTTATTTAAAATAAAGAAAAATATAACATTCGTCTTTCGACAAAAAACAAATAAATATTTCCTAATTACATGCGATTGATTGAGTCAATTAGTGTGTTAATTGTCAAAAAAATTAACTCTAAAATCCATCAGTTTCACGAAAGTTAACAATGTAAAAATGCAATAAATATATAACATTTTAAATTAAAAAAATTTACCTATGGTAGCTAGGTAGTCAATGGAAGGAGAGCTATGCACCAATCCCCTGTGATGATGCATAGAACCGGCCAGGCCTAGCACCTAATGTCCGACCCCGCCTTCTCGTGGTGCAGACCGTTTGTACCTTTCAAAAGAGATACTCTCTTATGGAAGTGAACGGAAGGGGAGGGCTGCCAGATTAGTGTGGCCTACTGATCTGGACAACTGTGGCTACTTTTCTTTTATTTTCTACCCTGCTGAGGAGTGGTCAACCACACAGGGTCCATATAAACACACTGACCATATAAACCCACTGGACAGATATTTTTGCTGAGCTTGATTACGGATCCTGATTTTGCTGCACTGGTGGACTTCTGTGGAGGGAAAATCTTCCGCTGTGTTTTCTGTTTGTTTGTGGGTTGACAGCCCCAAGTGAATAGATTCACAGGATATGTTTATCAGCTGGTGGATAATCCTGAGCAGAGGTCATCGCAGGCACCTGAACTCTTTGCTTCTATTGGCATCGTCAAATTCTACATTGGAGGAAGTCTTCCAGTGTAGATGGCTTCAGCCTTTAGTGGTGGGGGAATGGGTCTTTGCCCCATGTCTGCGATTAGGGGGCTGTTTGATATTGTCGGCATTCCCTCTCTCAATAAACGTAGTTTCTTTAAACATCCCATTAACCATTTTCTCTCCAAAGGTAGTTGGTTGGTATGTGAGGACTCTGCACAGAGCTTTTTCTCTTGATGTCCTCACACAAGAATTCCACCATTATAATTTGGATATTATCGGCTTGCAAGAGACCAGGTGGACAGATAAAAGTCAGATTCTTAAAAATAATGTTAAATTTCTCTTTTCAGGGAGGGACGACAATAAGCATCACCAAGACATGGGTCTGCTTCTCAGCAGACACGCTAGTGATGCCTTCTAGGATATGAGTGCATTAAATGAAAGGTTTCTTACAGTAAAATTTCAGACAAGCGTTAAAGACTTGAATGTTATCTGCTGTTATGCCCCCACTGAGGATGCCGATGAGGATGAGAAGGATAGGTTTTACGGACAGCTTCAAGATATTTTGAATTCTGACAAGAAAGGAGATATTACCCTTATTTTAGGTGACTTCAATGCCAAAGTTGGTACTGACTCTGAACTTTGGGGAGGTGTAATAGGCCCTTTTGGTATTGGTAGCTGCAATGGGCAACGTCTCTGACAGATAAGTAAACTCAATGAATTCAGAATAACTAACACTTATTACAAACACCGCGACATACATAATTACACATGGGTTTCACCTGATGGGCTGCATAAGAATATGAGTGATTATATATTAACAGCAAATGGGCTAGTTCTGTTAGGAATATCAGGTCATATAGGGGAGCTGATATTGGATCTGACCATTACCTAGTTAAAAGTGTCTTGCAACTTAAACTTAAAAAGTGTTGTGCTAGGGTTAAAAAATTTACTTTTAATACTGAAGCTCTGAAAGATCCAGTTATAGCCAAAGCTTACCATGAAAGGTTACTTAGTCATTATGACAGTCATGGTATGCTTACTACTGAAGTTGAGGAAGAATGCGATCATTTTAAACAGGCTTTTTTGGACACTAACAGTACTCTTTTAGGAAACAAGGAGCAGAAGAGACAGAATTATCTGAGTAATAAGGCACTTGAACTTATTTTGGAAAGAAAGAACTGCAGGAATGTCCTTAATCAATACCCTACTAGTCCTAATAGAAAGCATTACAGAGAACTTAATAAACGTATAAAAATCAGTTAGCTGCTGATAAGAATCTTTGGCTTGATGGTTTGGCTGACAAAGCCGAGGAAGCAGTTAGACAGCACAACAGCAGAGAGCTGTACCAGATAGTTAATGTTTTGTGTGGTAGAAAACGGACAGGTATACAGGGATTGAAGGATAAACAAGGTAAGGTTATAGAAGGTGAGGATTCTGTTATGGCTAGGTGGGCTGAGCATTTCAGTGTTATTCTAAGCAATGCAGTTAGTTCTATTCCCATTGTTTGCAATGATGTTAGATGCATTGGTGGCTTTAATGTTGGCCCTATAACATAATCTGAAGATATTTTGGCTGTTTCTAAACTTAAACTTCATAAATCACCAGGAGTAGATGAAATTACTACGGAAATGCTTAGAGCTGGGAATGTTTCGGTTACCACTTGGATGACTGAAATTCTGAATATCTTTTATGATAAAGGCATGGTTCCTAAGGATTTTACCAGAGCTATTATTATCCCTATTTTCAAAAAAGGTGATCGCAGTTCTTGTGATAACTATAGGGTTATCAGCGTACTCTCTGTTCCAGGTAAAGTTCTTTCCATGATTGTGCTTAATAGAATTAAGAATCTGGTTAACAGTCAATTGCGTGAGGAGCAATTTGGTAGGGGATGTGTAGATCAGATATTTTCACTTAGGCACATTCTTGAGAAATGTTTAGAGTTTCAGAAACCTTTGGTTGCTAGCTTTGTTGATTTCAAAAAAGGCTTGCGACTCTGTTGATCGTCATAATTTGTGGTTGATTGTGAAATCATATGGTATACTTGACAAGTTAGTTAACATAATGAAAGCTCTCTATAATAACAGAGTCGGGTGTGAGAGTTGGTAAGGCTTGTAGAAATTGGTTTAGCATTACTTCTGGTGTTCGATAAGGGTGCATTTTGTCTCCTTTTCTCTTTACCTTGGTTATTGATTATGTTATGCAAAATTCACTTCAAGGGAAAGATTTTGGCCTTAAATGGACTGGAGATACGAAAATTTCTGATTTAGATTATGCTGATGATTTAGCCCTTTTGGCAAATGATGTTGATGAGATGAACTCTTTCATTCGAGCTGTTGATGAAATTGGTAGTAGAGTAGGTTTGGTTATAAACAGAGAGAAAACTAAAGTGATGAAAATTGGTCAGGCAGGCTGTGATTCAGTTACTCTGAATGGTTGCAGTCTTGAGCAGGTGTCACAGTTTAATTATCTTGGGAGGTATGTTACTGATAATGGTGATGTGCGGCATGAGATTAACAGACGAATAGGGATTGCTGCCGGGAGTTTTAAGAATCTATGGAGAGTGTGGAGAAATACGCGTATACACCTAAAGACTAAAATTAGACTGTATAATAGTTTGGTTCTTTCTAGGGTTAATTATGGTAGTGAAACTTGGACACTTTGTAAACAAGAAAACAGGAAACTAGATGCTTTTGATTCTCGATGCTTACGTAGTATCTTGGGCATTAGGTGGTTCAACTTTGTAACTAATGATGAGGTTAGGCAAAGGAGTTTGCATCCTCCTTTAAGCAGCATATTGTGCAGAGAGAGACTCCGTTGGTTTGGCCATGTTTCCCATATGGATAGTTATAGATTGGCGAATAGGGTTATGAACAGTGTGCCTAAAGGCCTCAGAAAGAAGGGGAGACCTAGGATGCGGTGGGCAGACAATATCAAACAAGACATTATTAGAATTGGTGTGCAGTGGCCAGATGCAGTAGATGTAGCCCAGGATAGACTTGCTTAGAGAACTAAATTGCACGGTCTGGTTGGACCTCCGTAGCCCATGGCTGCTTGAGTATGATGATGATGATGAAATAAAGGAAATTTCGAATTTTGCTTCATATTTCTTTTTTTTAGAAGTACCATTGCAAAAGTAAAACACTGAGTCAGGGATATAAAGTTGACATTGAAATATTCTTTGTTGAATAGTACAGAAAGGAAGATTGGTAATAATAGTATAAATATAAATTTTCCGTTTCAGTAAAGGTTCGCTTTCTGTCACTAATGTTATTAATTATGTGCACATACCATACACAGTTCGATTCAACCACAAACACATCAACCTTCTCTCAGGGAGATTCGCTCTTGCTTTACCCGACTCGATGTTGAGTTGTTTTAGCTCTGAGTGGCACTTTTTTGCACACCATGATCTAAATGACTAGGTTACAAGGAACCCAATAGCTCAACGAATGTTGGAGACAGGGCCCCACTGGCCAGCTGTTGGCAGACAGATTGAAGCCTCCCGTTACACCCATAGAGCGTGTCCTTTAACGTGCGCAGGACCACGAGCTTTCCAAGTTCTTCGGCGTCCCCTTTGTGACCTACGAGCTTCGGGAGGGGAGAGGGGGCAGGGTTAGCGGAAAATAAATCTCAACGCTGGCACAGGTGGGACTTAAAATGGAATTCATGTATTTCAGATAAATAACCCCGACTCGAGTATGTTTATTTATCTGAAATACATGAATTCCATTTTTCCACTTTTCGCAATATGCACAGGAACTGATTGGCAATAAAGGAGATCGCCACAGGGACAAGCAATTTGGATTGAGGGCCATTTGCTTAGGAAAAAATTATATTTTAAAGGCCAGAAGCATAATTTATTAGTACATTGTTATTAGAAATAAGTAAATTCTTTTATATATATATATGAAAACAATGTAGCGATTAAGGCAAGATGATCATCCGAATGGTTTTAGTATGGACCGGACAATTTTTGGTTCATAGTGAGCGACCATGATTATGCACATATTGAATGCATATGCAGATGCTAATGATGATCAAAGTAATATGATGCCCTCGTACAAGCCACAAATAATAAGATATAACCGATAGTTATATGTGGTATAGAAATTAAGTTAGAATCATTAAGCAGAATTTCATTCATTAATAATAATATTTTTATTGAACATCGTATTTAATACATACATAATGAATATGATCCTACGAAGCCAGGGGCTTATCTGCAGGAAATTTTACATTATATGGATCAGTTTCATTCTATATAATGAAATAATTTACAATCACAAATAGTACGCTATTTCACAGAATGTAGATGATTATCAAATAAGTAGAGAAATATGAAAAAAAAAAACATTTCATTTGTAAAATATAAATTTTAAAATATTAATTTGACATGTTTTCAAATAATTAATTTTTTGTTTTATTTTTGATAGTCGCATATTTTTTAAGCTGTAATAGATATCGTGGCATTGAATTAAAGTGTATGTGAACAATGTTAAAGTATTATGTGAATACATTTAAACATCTGAAATCGTTTCTCAGATAGATATTTTTCCTAATGCCACACACAAGGACCAGCCGAATACTATCATTTGGCGGCCATAGGTTGACAACCCCTGGGCTAAAAACGTTTTAGGTAGGAGACTTATAAAAATTAAAATTTCTATAAGTCTCCTACCTAGAAATAACATTTCTTTACTCAAAGTATTTATCCCCTGATTTAAAATTGAAAGATAAAATCATTCACAATCCTTCTGCAAAAAGAAATTCCTTTTCGACATCGTGCAGCAAAAACATGCTGCTCCAAGCTAAAAGAACTCAAATAACTTATCCTATTAAACTGCCAAATTATCGCTACTGTTGTAACTTTGTTATGGCCTCTTTACTCGGAGGTTCTTTCTTGTTATTATCACATAAGCTGATAGGAAAGATTATGAGAATCTCAAAGCTAATGTTACAGCTGGATAAAGAGACTTGGAGATAGTTAGGTGTAAATAAAAATAATTATCCCTCAAGCAGTTGCTTGTAAAAGATGTGTGAGAGGAGTCCGTCAGTATAATATGCCAAAGAGAAGATCTAAGGAATCAGAGACCTCAGATGGAACGCACAAGAAAGATTCATTGAAACAAGAAAGAATTCATGCCTTATCAGGAGTTCGAACCAGGATCCCTGGGATCAATAGCCAAGTACGCTAACCACTCGGCAACCTTCTATGAAAATCGTCCAGTTTCATTTTAGCATACACATGATAAAGTCATTCTGTACATGAGCCTTAGCTTAACATCCCAATCGATTTACGACGGCCTTTGCAAAATCCATTTTATCACTATGAAAACCGTGGAAATTTTCACTAAAAGAGACCGTGGGAAAGTGGATAAAATTTCCACACTTGACACATTTAGGATCAAAATCTACGAACTTCAGATAATGAGTCAGATACCGTCACCAACTTCCTTGCTTTGTGTCGTGAGAATGTGACACTTCTGAAATCGAAAGAGTATTGCTAAAGCCGTTTGTTATACAAGACGAAATCAAGACGAGGCTAAAACACAAACCTGTCGTAATCATTGGTGTGGTCATCATCGTAATCTCTGGTGTGATTCAAATGCACTAGCTTCCTGAACAATACACAGACTTATCACGAGTTAATTCTGTATTCTTCATTGTAGAGAATACTGGAAAATAACTGTCGTACAAGTATCTAGGCGCGTTAAACTTTGGATATGATCCTTCGTATGTTTAGACACTCTATGTTATTAAACGAAGGAGCCCAAGTTTTTTCCGCGTCGAGTTAAAGCATGCTAATAAAAATTCCTACATCGCCTGCTTATCAAGGTTATGTTGATTACTATGCAGCCCTAGAGAGCACTTGTTCTCAAAAATAAACGTAAAAAAATTAATCGCGAAGTATGACAGACCCCACATTCACCTTGCAACTAGAAACATAAAAAAAACGTAGGAATTTGCACCTAAGCATTCAACTAATTCCTCCCTTCTGATCCCCATCTGTCAATGTGATGCCACGCTTGGAAACGGTTTAACTTTGGAGGAAGCTTTCGAAGACAGCCAGAGCTTGGACAAGTTTGCAAAAGCGATTGCCACGGTACTCATTTATTAAGTTTACGGTGTTTTATTTCCCCTGTCAGCTTTAGCGGGGAAAAGAGGAAGTCGAAAAATACAACCCGTTCTGGTTGTTTCTGGACCGACACACGTGAGAGTTTAATGAGACACGAGACCACGACCGATGTCCTTCCCCTGCAGCCAACTGTAACGATCCCCAGACGCTAGTTCGTAGTGATGGCATCAGTCGCCCGCGGACGGGACATTCGGTCTCTGTAATGGGAATCGATATGCAAATGGTGATTCGCAGCCATTTATTATAAAGGCGACTGGGAGAGAGAGAAAAAAAGAATGAAGGGGAGGGGGGAAATCAGGCCGTGTTTTGCGTGTCAAAAGGTGCAAGAAGCGTTGCTATTCGCTCTTGTTCTTCGGGCGCATGCGCTCTATGGTGATGCTGTCTGCTGCTTCTAAGTTAACTACTTCTGGGCTTATGAAGAAGTTACATTTTTCAAAAAAGGCTCCTAGATCTTATCTGTCAGTCACCTAATCAGAGAGTAATTAGATTTATCTAAATTCTTAACCGACAAACTTTTTTTTCCTTTCGCTTTTAATCTCGAGGGGGAAAAACAACCAGAAGACAATGAATTAACAATGGAAGCAAACAAAGCGAAAATAGGCTTACGTTTTCTGGTAAGAAGAAGTCGAAAAATACGTATTTGTAAGCAAAACTGTAGAGAAAAGGGCTGAGAAATATAATTGAAAACAATTGGCAGCTGGAATATTACAATGAATAAAAATAAATCTCTCTTCGGGTATTTCAAATATAGGAAAGTCTGACACAGATTCAAATGATCAGTGAAAATGATCACATAAATCTTTACTTCTCATTAATTTGTATCATTTAGTTATAAGTAATTTAGAAAATAACTGGGTACAGTCATCTTTACACGGAATAAATTTAGATATTTTAAATGGGAAAACTAAAAAAAAATATTTCAATACAATTCTAAATGAATTTTTGATTTTAGAGTCGGTCACTGTTACTGTTGATAAAACTACTTGAATAGCTTAAATATGCAAAAACAAAATTCATATGCACCTTCACCTGCGGAGTTTTTTAGGGGAGAGGGCGGAAACAGGCTTAGAGAGAGAGAGTCAAGGTAACAACCAAGTCATTAGTAGCTGTTGTGAGGTTAAAACGTCTAAAATATAAATAATAATAAAGAGATTTTTAATATTTTATATTAAGGTAGGCTATAACGTAGACATTTCTGTTGGAACATCAAATAAGTAAAACTTGCATTATAAGAAAAAATGACAATAATCGCAGTCGCGTGATAGCAAAAGCAGATTTGATTTTTAAATTACGAATGTAAATGGAACACAATTTTCATCGATTTCTTTTTCACTCGCAACACATAGGAGGATTTTAAGTGGGCAAAGCCCATGGCAAGATCACAGAAGTCAAACTCCCAGAGAACTTCATCTTTATGGAAAACTCCTTTCAACTGAGTCCTACAGAATCATGCAAAAAAGATTTTTTAGCAAATTTAGAGATATGGAAATGACTGAAGCATTAAAATTCGTAAATTTTATAGCCACGTCGCAGATTTGCTCATAGCAACACAATACACGAAATGCTATTGATCAGAAACCTTTTCATTGCCAGTGTTCTGCAAGTTGGTGAAGGAACAGAATCATCAAAACACAGCTCCTCTTTTGCCCAATGACGAAGTTCTGATGTTTCCATGGTAACGCCACTGTGGGAAACGAACACATTGGCATCGCAAACCTCGGGATCCCCGACACATTAGCTTCTTCATTTCGTACATGAATGACAACTTTCAGAGGGTTGAGTTATTTTTCTCTTAGCAGAGCTTTTGCCTACAATGGGTTAAATGTCCAGTCGCAAGGACCAAAGAGGTGAGGGAATGGAATTCACTGAACAGCTGCCAGGAGACAGATCTAAGCCTGTTAAGGCCGTCCTTAGTGTGTTCCTTATGGCTCTCGTAGACACGGAGCCGCAGCTCAACATCCCATCCAATGCACGGTGGCATTTCCAAACCGATTGGTGTCGCCTTCCTCAACATCGGAATGGGATTGCGTGAGCTTTAGCTGTTGAAAGAGAAGCTGTTTTTTATTACAATACAGATTATTTGCATCAATTTCTCTAAGTTTTTACGCATATCAGTTCTTAATTTTCCGAATTCAGTTCTTTTTATATTTTCATTGATAAGTACAACAAGGACCTCGTTAAGAATTCAAGAGGGCAATGACAGTTAATTATTTTATGTTCCCAAAACTAAGGTCTAATTTTCAAACACTAAAGGTTCAACATTATGAATCTTGTGAACATGTATTAATAAGCAGACTATAAACTGCACTATTTCACCGTTCACGTGCTTTTCGAAGTTTTTTCGTGAAGCAAAGAGAAATAAATCATTTGATACCTGAAACCAATGCATACCTGAACATTCGGAAGAGAATGAAAATACTTCCACAAATAGCAACTTTTTGAACAATATTATGCTATAGGTCAACGTGGACCTAGAGGAAAATTGTGTTGAGCCGGATGGGATCTGAACCCACGACTTCCTAATGACATGTCAGGTGCTCTGACCGCTGACAACCGGCCGTCGATGAATTATCCTCTATTGTGGATGTTAAACCCCGTCATTGTAGATCAGCCGTGGCTGCATTATAACTGCAAATGAAGTATCTTTTAAGGCAGCCAACAGCGGCTGATTTCCAATGACGATATTTACATACTACATTATACTACATGTATATACCAGAGATACCTAAGAATTGTGCATGAGAACTGAGGCTGAGTCATTAAAAAAATGCCAGTCAATTGTCCCATGGTATGTTTCTTGTCATGGCCCAAGCCTGGGAGATATGTAACAAGAGACCTTCACTTTCATAGTTAAATATAGTTAAGAAAATAGTTAAGTTAATATAAAAATAGTTAAGAAAAATATTAGTGTTATAAGGCAGCCACCAGCGACTGATTCTAAAATGACGGTGTCTAACATTCACAACAGAGGATAACTGATCGGCAGCCGGTAGCTCAGAAGTCAGAGTACCTGACATGTCATCAGGAGGTCGTGGATTCAGTCCCCATCCTGCTGAAGACAATTTTCCTCTATGCCCATGTTGACCCACTATAATAGTGTTCGAAAAGTTGTTACTATGAAGTGCTGGGACTTAAAATATTATTAATGTAAGAGATAATTTATTCTCTCACAAATTATCATCAGTTCAGTTAGAAAAGAATTATTTCGTCTTTTAAAGCTTTTTAAAGCGGCGGGTATTCAAATCAACCCAATAATTTAAAAACACATTATCCAGATTGTCTATCAATGTTGGGCACTTTTTCTGTTAAAAATTTTGATCACAAAAATAGTTAATAAAAATATGAGAGTCCAAATTTTATTAATGCGCAGAGATATATGATCAATCCATATTTATTGCCCATGTTACAAATCCAGTAGTTTTAAAACATTTATTGATACGTAATTAATATTTTAATGAAATATAAAAAACACATGTTACCAATGACTCGGAAGAAATGGTAAAATGCTCAGCTAACATATTGAAAACAAAAGGAGTAATAACACATTTAATGAAACATCGGTTCATTGAATTAGCCGAGATTATACGGAAAAGAACAAAAGAGATTTTAAAAAAAAACTGTACCCGACAACGTTAGTGAGGGTCAGTTAATGAAAACAAAAATCATTCACAATTTTCAAACGCACGAATTTATTACAGTAACCAACTCAATACCAAATGGAAAGAGTTAAACTACGTAGTTTTATACCAAAGCAGAGAAAAGATTGCAATGACGACATTGTAAGAATCCTCCCCCCCCACCCCGCATATACACACACGTCAATGAAGAAATATTATTATACTGGGGAATGAAGAAATGAACACATTAGTGAAGAAATATTATAATATTGTGATATTACAGGATATTAGCATATCTCGAAAAGTATATAAGGGTTATGGAATGAAATGTAGCATACATATAAATTTGCAATTCAGGAAAAAAAAATTGCGCGCACATTTAAACGATGTGATTATGATCCAGAAAATTTGGTTGTTAAAAAAAGAGCACCTGT
The DNA here is from genome assembly GCA_038380435.1 of Ryuthela nishihirai. Lineage (NCBI taxonomy): Eukaryota > Metazoa > Arthropoda > Arachnida > Araneae > Heptathelidae > Ryuthela > Ryuthela nishihirai. The sequence goes on from JAWZYU010000032.1 coordinate 43,848,569, forward strand.
CTGCGGTCGCAACTTATTTCCGTTCCAGTCATTCTGGCGGCAACTTGGACGGCAATATGATGTTACAGAGATCACATATGGATGAATGTGTACCGTGGAGAGCAATAGGTCCCAGACTGATCGACCACAAAATGTCCTATCAAGGCTTGAAAGAGAAGCGATAGACCAGAACAAGGTCGTCTCGGGACCACAACTGCGATAGAATCACCAATTTCTGTCCTTAGCATTATTACAATAAAAATGAGAGGTACGTCGGTCGCACGAGCTATCAGTAGCCACAGGGAAGACAGGGTGTGTACAGTAAGCTGCATGAATAACATTTGTTATGCACACTGGCCAATGGTTTATGTCCCCCCTTCGATAGAATTCGTTTAACGTGAATGAAGGCAACATCACCTTTCAGATCAAGCTAGTAGGCAAATGTGCTCTTCACAGATGTCCATATTCAGTTTGAACACCGAGTTTCAACAGCCGCTCTGACATCAGCGAGACAATTTTGGTCGAGGTAGTGTGATGGTCTGCGACAGAGACCGCACAAGAGCTTCACATCTTTTAAGGAAGCACTCAAATGGAGAGACAAGATTCTTGCACGAACTATGTGAGGTGCTCTTCTCTCTGGTTTCATTTCTTTGAACTTTTGCTCTTGAGTACTTTAATTTCCAGTATTTTTGTTAACTTGCATTAGCCATGAAATTTTATTTAGAATACGTTTAGAAAATCCTTTAGAAATAAATTAATTGATAACGCTGATCTCCGTAGGACACATATGGTCCATATGGTCGATGGTTTCCTTGAAAGTCGATATTCATAATTCTGGCCACCCGGTTGGGTTGTTTTACCTCTGAGCAACACTTTTTTGCATACCATGGGCTAAATGGCCAGGTCACATGGACCCCGAAGGCTCAGAGAAGGTTGGGGAGGGGACCCACTGGAACAGCTGTTGGGAGACAGCTGGTAGCCTCCTGTCAAGGCCATCCAGCGTGTTCTTTAACGTGCACAGGGTATGGCTCTCCCGTACTCGGGGCCACGGCTTAACGTCCCATCCGACGGACGGCGGCCTTTCCAAGCCCATCGGTGTCCCCTACTGACCGTGGGCAGGGCGGGGAATTTTTGCGGAGATAAATTTCAACGCTGACCCAGCTGGGACTCGAACCTGGGAACTACAGATTACGAGCCTGACGCGCTACCGACTGAGCCACCCCCGCCCCTCTGGCCACCCGGAATACCAGACCTAAATTCGATTAATCGTGTGTTGAAAGTCCTCGAGAGCGAATTGCAGGACCTCTAGAACCATCATCATAAGAGCAGAGATCTACTCTTGTGGATAAGTGAGCTTTACTCGAACAAAAAACGCACCTAATAACCTCGTGAACATACTTGCGAGGGTGGAATGACATCTTCTGTCCCTTTATTCTAACACTTCCATTATGGGAACTCATGATCTCATATGCAACACTTATGCATAACACGATATCTTCATATTCCCATTTACTCTTACTCAGGCATGTTAAAATACCTTTCTTAAGACATTATTTTGCATTTGCCAAAATAGTTTTGATTTTTTTGTCCCCATTCCTCTAATTTTGAGCACCAGCGTATAAGAAAACCCGGTAACCTCAAGCAATAGGAAAAGGAAATTGAGCCTGGCCCTCACACCCAATGACCTCTAACCCATATCACATAGGGAAGATAGCAACAGCTGACCGAATCTCATATCCATATACTCCTTTTGTCTATTCAGGTCTTCTGAACCTACCCTATTATTTGGCGACGATTGGTAAGGAGATGGAAGTGGCCAGAAATAGAAAGCCTTGATTCATACGCAGTAGCTTAAAACATTAATCCACTCTTCAGTTACTGAACTGACGTTGAAGCAGAGACAGCCACTTGTTCATGAATGAATCTTTCCAGACAGGCGGTGATTATCGAGACAGGGTTCTGAACCTTTGGTACAAAAGGACAGACGGAAGGAATTTTAGAGAAAGCAACAAGAAGTGAGATGTACACGGAAGCTTATATCCATCTAACTATGAAATCAAAGATAAATTCTGATATAGCTGATGTTTGTCTTTATGTTATGCATTTGACGGTGTGCGATAATTTTGTCAATGAGAACCAATGTTACTGTTATTTGCTAAAAAGTTTCCTCTACAATAGTGATTTCATCTGATCCATCGGTGTAATTTTATAAGAACATTCCATCAATGTACGTTTCTCGAAATACATTGATGCTCAAAATTAAAGGGCAATGTATAAATTCGTACATAACTCGAAGTATTTTTAAGGAAATGTAATGAAATTTAGTAAAGAGGTTTATTATTACATTACAAATGTAAATCATGCAGAAGAAATTCATAATCGTATACTGTGCATGCGTTAAGATCATAATCGTGCAACTGACATGAAGGAGCAGTCGACAAGTGCTGTTTTGAGTTCGTGAAATTTTGTGGGATGGGGCTGATGAGCTCCAATGCGTCTTCCTAGAACATCTCCTACATGCTCAATGGGATTGAGGTAAGGAGATCTGTGTGGCCACTCCATTAGGCGAATATCTTCCTCCTCGAGAAAATCGTCGACCACATGAGGTCGATGAGGGCAGGCGTTATCGTCCATAAGAATAAAATCCAACGGCTCCTTGGAATGGCTTGACATATGGGTTCAGGAACTCGGCTCTCTACCGCAGGGCAGCAACAGAGCCACTCGAAAAGATATGGAAGTCCGTACGCCCATTCATCATGATTCCAGCCCCAACCATCACGCCACGGCCACCAGAGTAGTCCCTTTCTCTGATGTTCGAGGAACTGTTGTGGGTCCCTGGTTCTCTCCAGATGCGAATACGTCGCGAATCAGTATTTAAGCTGAATCGCAATTATCTGTGAACAACATGTGCCTACTAATCTGGACTCCAAGTGTGAAGTTGGCGACTCCACGTTAAATGAGCTCGCTGGATGGCAGGAGTTAGAGGGACACAAATAAAGGTCTCATGACACAAATGCATTGCCCACGAAATCTCCTGTAATTAGTGTGCCTTGAAACCCTCGCTCCTGCAGCTGCTGTTAGCTTTCAAAGACAGTTGCCTAGCGGTCATCACTCTGTTCCATCTGGCAGTAAAATTCATATAGCGATCGTCTGCAGCAGATGTGGCTCTGGGACACCCTTGTCCTGGTCGACGACGAACACCTCCTGTCTGTTGAAACTGTCTCCAGAGTCCCGACAGAATATTTTGTGAAACATTCAATGCTCTCGAAAGTTCCGTCTGGGACTGACCTGCTTCCATCCTTCCAATCGTTCTCCGCCGCTGAAAATCATCGATACGATGTCTTTGGGACATAATCAGCTCGACGTGCCACTGAAGTGAAAGCAAGAGTTGCCTAGAACAGCTGCAAGCTGCGAATAGATTCGTGTGTCTTTTTAACGCATTCCTAATTTGCATATTCCGGTTTACGTGCGGCAACTGTAAATGTAGGATAATTTTCAGCATAGCGTATTTTCCATGTTCGACCATTTTCAGTGCATTCTTTTACATATATTGGCAGCTATACATGATTTTGTAGATTGTCCTTTAATTTTGAGCACCAGCATATATCTTCAAATGAGAAATGGACAAATCCATGTCTGGGGAGAATCTACAAAATGGTGCAGTCCACATTTCTCATTTGAAGATATATTTCGGGAAACGTACATTGATAGAATGTTCTTATAAAATTATGCCGATGAATCAGATGAAATCCCTATTATAAAGGAAACATTTTAGCAAATAACAGTAACATTGATTCTCATTGACGAAGTATTCGCAAACGGTCAAATGCATAACATAAGGACAAACGTCAGCTATATCAGAATACGTGTTTGATTTCATAGTTACATGGCTACAAGCTTCGGTGTACATCTCACTTCTTGTTGCTTTCTCCAAAATTCCTTTCCTTCTACCTTTTTGTACCAAAGAGTACGAACCGCCTGTCTGGGAAAGATTCGTTCATGAAAGTGCCTGTCTCTGTTTCAACGTCGTTCAGTGGACTGAAGAGTGAATTAAGGTTTTTAGCTGCTGCGGATCATTCAAAACTTTCTATTTCTGGCCACTTCTACCTCTTTAGACAGACGTATCGTCGCCAAACATTAAGATAGATAGAGTGCCTGCACAGACTATATAAATATATGGATATGAGATTTTAACCATTGCCCCCTTCATGGGTGCAGTCAGAATGAATTGGTACTTGAAGACAGAAACACGGAACCTAGTTTCTGAAGAATAAGAAATTTGGTTAACCTTATTCCTATAACAACCTGTGGAAGAAATCACACACAATTTCAAGAGAACAGTCTTAACCTAGAGGAAATCAAGTAGGCCTACTAATAATTAATAAAAGAGAAAAAGAGTAAAACTTTATTTATTAAATGTTATGTATAATGACTGTGAAAAGAAAATTATTGGTCACTATGGATTTCTTTTACTGATCCGTGATCATCATTATCAACGTACTTCGCATCGTTCGGGAGTTAATTGAGTATTATGGGTCTTTCCTTTGCACTCCCGCCCTGTTTAGGAAAGCTTGTGAAGAACATAGTTATAACTGAACAGTAAAATTAAATAATAAATATTTATTAAATTCAGAAATAGAAGCCAAGGGATAGTCAGAAAATCATTGTGCAGTGTGATTATGTTTTAGGCGGATCGGAACAAACTGAAACGTATGTATCACACTGCACAATAATTATATGACTATTAGTTTGCCTTTTTTTTTGCTATTGGATTCCGGTGAAAATTGAACTGTAAAAGTTTAAATTGAATGGAGAGCAACAATTGCTAAAAAATGGACTTTACAGTGTAATAGTTTTATATGTTTATATATCTTCGAATTCTGTATCACTGTGTATATTTGTATATTTGCTTTTAAGCCAAGGTTTGCAGTTTTCTAAATAACGTAATGATGTTTTAATAATTCTTTATTGCTATTAGAAAATTATTATTGATTATTAATAACTAATAAGAAATTTTTCAATAAACAAATTTGCAAACGAAAACCGAAAGTCAAAGTTTACAATAGCAGAATGCAATTTAATATCGAGCCCTGTTATTATCATTACTGCAATTATTTAATAATTGTCTGAAAGCATACAACAAAATTTTAACTTTTTCTTTCTTCGGTTGAAACCTAAAAATAAATGTTTTGGTTTTATATAAATTACATTTGACTGAAAGCAAAACTTTTAAGGCAGGTCAAATTTTGGATCTCTAAATCACTGTTACTCAATTTCATTTTCAAGTTAACCATAGTTTTAAATTTTTTAATTTCATTTCTTTTCGCGGTCCAGAGGTTGGGCAGTTTTAGATGAGAGCGGCATTTCTCTCTGCATAATTCGTTAAATGGCCAGGTCATAAATATTTTCGGCCAACTTAGTTCGTCGTGATCTTGACATTTTTGGGACTGCTGAGCAAAAAAAGCGTAATTTTAGTTTAAAACAGAAAAAAAAAATGTTTTTAAAGGGTATTAGGCAATTTACATACAAAATGCACGAAAATGAATTTGAAATATATGTTTTGCACAGTCTACATATAAATATACTTGTTTTTCAAATCTACAACTTCTTTAAACATACTGAAATATTAAAACATTATTTTATGCGTTTTCGTGATTATTTCAATCATCACCAGTCTAATTTACTCCAAATAATTACGATTGTACTGCATATTTACATAAACCACCATTTTTTGTATTAAAGGGAAGAACAAAATCTTAATCCTATGAGCAAGCAACGTCTACTTACCTCAAGCTCCTTACAAATTTTCTTCTTGTTGTTTTGAGGCTTGGGATCGAAGGGCGGCAAGGTTTTGACGAGCAATTCGGCTGCTTCTGCGAGTCGTTGGATCTGACTGTCCACCAGTATCGGGGTCAGCGACGTGGGGGAGCCCGGAGGCTGCGGGTACTCCCCCATTGCCTGGCAGGCAGACGACCACGGCATGTGAGAACTCGTAGACAACACACAATTCTCTACTTCAACTAAATGCTAAACAGAGAAGAATGCGAGCACACCACTAAGTTCACATTTGGAGGCAGTAGACAGATCATTGTTACTAAGGCATTACAGCTAGAAACAAAAGTACACATTCCAGAAACGGGTAGAGGTTTAATTATTCAAATTTTGATTCGTTTGGAATGATAATAAGATAATAGCTTTCTAATGATCTTTTTTTTTCGCTTTAAAATTACGATATTGGGCAAGAAACAAGAATTGTTGAAGTTTTTTTTTTGAAATATTAAAAAAATCTGCTCTCTTATGTAATCAACGCTAATACGCTAATTAAGGAATACTATAAAACTGAAAATACATATGCAATATAGCGGTCACTTTTTTGCTGTACAATGGACATACCACAAGAAGCCTATAGCTCAGAACAGGGTTCGGGTGGGGATGAAGCTGGACTTCAGTTATAGGAAGATTAAAGCCTAAACTAGCGGCTAATGCAATGAAATTTCTGAATTGCACAAGTAACCATTCTGAACACGAGACCAGTGCTTAATAGCTCATCAGACAGATGATTAGCATTCACATTGGGATTACAATGTCCCGTATAGAAAATTATTTGGAAAATTTTTATCCGAAGCAACAGATGAACGCCTGTTAAATACAAAACGGGATCTCAAAATTATTTATCGTAAAAATGATACAAATTTCGAATTTCTCTCTTAAACTATAAAAATAAAATTCGAAAAATAGGGCATTTTGCATTTAAAATTTTCAGCATCGGAACATAACATGAATTGCTTTGTCTATGAAAAGCTAGAAACCAGCCAGTGGCTAAAATAGCAATCACATAGTGACTGCTTTCTAGTCACTATGTGGTTTAAAATCATGCAGTCGGAGCCATGCATATAACGAAGTTTGCAGGTTCCGTACCCGACCTTTTCAGCACTGAGATTTTATTTTTTTGAGTGGTCTGCATCGTACCTCGGAGAAAAAGACACCGCTCGAATTGCTAACGCAGCGTCCTTTATATGGGATTGATCAGAGTGTATTTGCCCTTGTGGTCCCTTTGGGGTTTATGTGTTTTAACTTTGTTATTGCCAATAAGACACTATTTTAGACTTCGAGATATAAGCCCTAGGTTTGGAGCTCAAAAAATTAATTTAAAATATTGGATATCAGTGATCAGAGCGCAAAAGATTAACAAGTGCAGAATTCAACAGATGTATGCATAATTTGCAAATAGGAATCTCAAAATTATTTATCGTAAAAATGATACGAATTTAGAATTTATCTGTTAAACTATAAGAATAAAATTCGAAAAATAGAACATTTCAAATTTTCAGCATTGGAACATCACATGGAATTGCTCTGTCTATGAAAAGCTGGAAACCAGCCAGTGGCTAAAATAGCAGATATGATGCAGATCAACAAGCACAAACATGTTAGCAAATTTATGCTACATATACTAATCAACTTTCAACTGAAGAAATTGCTTATTGTTGTCAAGGCGCCTGAACATGAATAAGCAATTCTGTTGAAAAAATGATTTTGCAACTCCAGTTATTAAAAGCTTCAAGATCAGAATTGCACGAAAGTTTCCAGTCGTTCTGATGTGTTTCGTAGTAGAACTGCGAGTGTTAAAGGGTTTAAATCTTGTTCTGAACCTGAAGGCAAAAGGTTGTTCAATAAAATATAATATGTTCAATAAAATCATTAGAAGAGATGAGACCTGGGTTTTTCGATACGACCAAAAATGAAATGCTACTGTGGCACTATAAATCGCATGGTCACCAAGAACACAAAAACTCAAATTTTCTAGCACATAAATCAAGCGATGACGATTAATTTTTTTCGGAATTTTATCTATAAGGAGTTTGTTCTTCCAAATAGGTAGGGAAATCGAGAATTTTACCTCGGTTGGGTTATTTTACCACTGAGCGACACTTGTTTTCGCACAATGGGCTAAACGGCCAGGTCACAAGAACTCTGGACCCCAAAGAAGAGAAGGTTGGGGGAGGGGACCCACTGCACTGTTGGGAGACAGATGGTAGCCTCCCGTTAAAGCCATCCAGCGTGTTCTTTAACGAGTACAGGGTATGGCTCTCCAGCACAAGGAACCACGGCTCCGACTGTCGGCGGTTTTTCCAAACCTATCGGTGTTCTTTATTTTACTCGGAATTTTTGGACGCCTGACGAATCGTGCTACAATACTCGATTCATGACGGCAATGCTCCGTCACACAGAACCGTTCTCTGAAAAATGTATCTTTGCAGAAAAACAAATCACCTTTTCTAGATCACTTCCTAATCGTGCTAATTGATTCCTTGAGGTTTTATCTTGTTTTGAAGATTGAAACCTTCAATGAATTTCAATCAATAGAAACGCTCTAGAGAACCGCAACTGAGTACACAAAGTCCAAAAACGGACATTCAAGGGTGCTTTAAAGTGTGACGTAGGCAAGCATGTTTAGACTCTAAGGGAGATCACGTTGAAGACGACCACAAAACATAATTGTTAAGTTTACAATCAAATTTACACTTATTTAAACCTGCAACTTTATTGCCAACCTCGTATCTGAAAGCTTAAATTCAGATTGAAATGCAGCTAACAACAAATCGTCAACTGACCCAGATTAATTAAATTGTGTGCAAAATATGATTCCACTGATTTTTTTCCCGCCTTGAAATACTCAGGTTCAATCCTTAGAAGAATTTTGAAATATTTGAAATAAATATTTGAACTGCATTGTTCATGTGTATTGCGAAAAACAAGGTCCTTTCAACAGAATGTAATTTCTTTTTACATACGACAAATACTGATTGCTTAACTATGAATCAACTGCTGACTTACGAGAGCTAAAAGGAAGATGCTTTTTTTTTTCAACGAAAACTCTTTTAATATTATTAACTCGTTTCCAAAAGTGTAAGATTTAACACAGACTAATGATTCAAAAAACAAAATAAAAATATTCATATTAAAATTTTTCACCTCCTCTTTAAAGTTTGAACGAAATATGAGGGTGCTTTCTAGCTTTCTGCTCTGTTAACATCAGGTGTAAAACACAACATTATTTCACATGTGTAAATACACTAAATGTAACTTTTGTTCTACCCATTATAATCATAAAATATTTGAAACTATTTATGCTTAAAGCCACGGAATACCAAAAATGAACTTAGACGCAGGTGATAACTTCATATACTCTTTTAACCCTGAACAAAGGTTTTGATTTTTTACAGTTTTAATATTTCTAGTTGAACCAAATTTTACTGCAAAAATGTATTTACATCTATGCTTATATATAATTTTTTTCTCTAGTCATGATTAATATATTATATATACTCTCTAATATACTATAACTCAATCTTTTTTGCAGCTTATTTTAAATGCCATCGTAACAAATTTTATAACATTAGGTGCTCAATACGCTTATTTCATATTCCGGAAGTTTCTGTTTACCTAAACTCTTACGGACCCGTAAATTACGCAACGCCTTGAGAAAAGTGGAGATTTAGCGATTCTGTTACGTCACATTGCTTCTGGTGCTTGGTTTGGAATGTTTTACCTCTGAGAGACAATTTTTTTCACCCAATGGGCTAAATGGTCAGCTCATAAGGAACCCGAACACTCAGAGAAGGTTGCGGAAAGGGGACCCAGTGGACAGCTGTTAGGAAACAGATGGTATCCTCCCGTCAATGCCATCTAGTATGTTCTTTAACGTACACAAGGTATAGCACGGAGCCACAGCTTAATACCCCTTCCGACAGACAGCGGACTTTCCAAGCCCATCAGTGTCCCCTACTGACCGAAGCCAGGAAGGTGAGTTTTGCGGAGATAAATCTCAACACTGGTCAAGGTGGGACTCGAACTTGAGAACTGCAGATTACGAGCTTTCGACTGAGCCTTTTACACCCCACATATGTGGGGTGTAAAAATCCGGTGGGGGTGGAAGAGTGAATTGAATGTGGTGTTTTGAAACGCTTATTTATACAATTAGCCATTATTTTTTCCCATTTACCGACGATAAAAATAACTATACATATTATTTACTACTACCGTAACACTAACTTAGTATGTTGATCACCATATCAAAACTGAATATCTTGACAAAAACATTACGCAGATGTGGGAATCGAAACTAGTGTTACTTGACATTACCTGAGGGAGAAAGAGGTTAAAATTCAGTTTATACAGCATGACGTATTTTACGAAGAACTCTGCACGAATGGTTAGTGTGCTTGGAAACTGATCAAAGGGATCCGGGTTCGTGCCTCGAATAAGGTGTGGATGTTTCTGTGTTGTCTTTCTGATGGTGTCTCGCCATCCTCACAAATCTCCTGTATGGCGTATTAAACTGACAGGCTCTTTCTTGTCAGTCCTCGGTAGCAAACAGCTGCTTGAGGAGTAATTTATTCTTTTTTAGGAAAGTAATTAAAAATATTTAAGAATATTACGAAAAACATTTCTTTCTCTGCATCGTTATTTCATTATAGAAAAAAATCATCAATTTCACGCTATCTAAAAGTTTCGTACATTTTCCTTGCTGATATTTAAAAAGATAATTAACTAAGAGGATTAGTACTAATTTGTATATTTACAGGAAATGAAATTTGTGAATAGTTAGTAGCCTTTATTTTCAAATCTGGAACAGCAAAAGCTCTATTAGAGTGGCTTCAAAAATAACCATTAACCTTTGACCCTGGCTACTACCTCCTTAAGCATTTAAAAAACGATCATGTAAAAGATTTAAAATAAACATTTCATATATTAACAAATACAAAGTTTAAGAATTGTCAATGAAAATTATTTTAAAATCAAATGAAAGCAATACATACTTCTATATCCTACATTAATACAATAATGAAATATAAATCCCATCCTACTAATTAGCTCTCAAATGTAAAAAAAAATTATGAAATACGGTAAATAGAAATGAAAACTTTTCTGCAATAATTGTCACATCAGAGATGAAAAAAGTACAGATTTCCCAAAAGAGTATTTAAATAATTAAATGATTACACAAACTGGATGAATGGAATTAATCCATTTGAGGTCTTGATTCTTTATTAGTAATTGCTGATCACAGGAATAATGGTATTTACTATGTTAAATCAAAACGTTAAAAATTATGCATTTATTGTTTCATTTCTTTCATCAATAGAGCTGTTAGTTTTTGATTTCTTTTTCCTATAGTTGTCTAAATCACATGGAGACAGTATTCCTGAATTTTGAAGTTTAGTCACTTCAGACAAATAACAGGCAGATATCACACTGCACTAAATCATTGAGCTCATCTCCATGCAATTCAGAATTTTGCATTTTCCCTGTTCGTACTTTCATGCCACGTCTGCCAGATGTTCTAATTTGGTATCTAGCAATGCCAGTTAAAGGTAGTTTTTTTTAGAAATGTAATATACCAAGAGGCACTAAGACTATTAAGATAAGGAATATATGATAACCTAAATTTGCACTTTAACTTATCACACAACTTAATTTATAAAAGCCATGGATACACATATGTAAAATAGCGTATACTCTAATATCTACACTGTTATCGTAATAACTCTTAGAGTTCTACGTAGTATAGTCAAATAGTTTCCAGATTGGCTGTATGGCACTGCAAACCAATAAAGGCAGAGCGATAACTTGTAAATTTGCAGGTGTCAACCCTGAATCTATAAGTATATAGAAGTTTCTTAATCATTGAGCAAGTGTTGCGTTGTTGTGTGAATTTGGAGAACAATCAGTTTATAACGATTTCTTAGAGTGAAAAATACTAAAGTTCAACATTGAGCAAACATTAAATTTTGTCATTGCAATAGATCTATTTCTGAAACATTGGAAATGATGCATCTGGTTTATGGAGAGGATTCTTTGTGTCGTACTGCCACATTTGAAAAGCAACTCAGATACTAAGAGAGAAGAGAAAAATTAATGTATGATGATTTCGCTTGAAGACCTTTGACAGCTCATACACCCGAAAACATTAAAGCAGTGGTAGAACTCGTACGCCAGAAGCGCCATACGACCAATATGACCATATGACCATTGACCAACTTATGGAATCTGTTATAGCTTTAATGCTATGATTTGCGATGATTTAAATATGAGAGAATGGAGCTTGACTGTCCTAAGCAATAAATTATAACTTTCTCTTACCACAGATTCTTAAACAGGTCTTAATATTCACGTGACTGTGTCAGAAACTGATTTATTCACCAGTCTCGCACTTTATCCAAAGGCGAACCAGAGAGACTGTTATATTATTACCACTTAAATGACTTCTCACTTGGGACGAACAAGACTTGAGGGGTAAGGAATACTGCAAAATGGCCATCCCTAGCAGTAATTTTCAAAAACTTTATTTTCAGAGTTGTGATTCAAAGTATATGTTATTTAACGTACACAAAGTATCACTCTCCTTCAAGTGACCACAGCTTCACATCTCATCCGACGAAGACGAACGTTTCCCATAGGAGTTCCCTTTCTCATTTAGTTCAGAACGAGAGTCTGCGAAGAAAATTAGAATCAGAAATCAGAACAGAATCTGATAACAGATTATGAGCCTGGCACACTCCTCACTGAGCCAACCCTTATGTTGACGTGACACTGTGGAAAAAGTGTTTTACTTTCTGGAAGGCTTCTCAAAAATACCTATCAAACAGTAAGCAGTATGATGATGATAAAACTCGGTGGCCCACACAAGCTACTGACCCTTCTCTGTCAGAAAATGCAAAGGTTTTGCAATTAGTTTCTGTAGTATGCGCAGAGTCCCATCTACTCTCGCAGGTGTGATAGCATATCCAAGGTACCGAACTTCTCGTTGACCAGCTGCACTTTATTAGGCTCAGTTTGAGCCTTGTTATCCAGATTTTTTTTTAACACTCGGAGAAGATTCTGTTGGTGTTCTTCAAAGATCTTTCCCAGTACAGACGTTCCCAAGACAAACCCTAGAACATCGACTGCATCTATGTTTCAAGCGTAGCACTACATAGTCCGAATGGTATCATTTTGAACTGCCAATCAGTCCCTGTAGTGAAGGCTGTCTTTTCCTGGTTTCAGGATAAAAATAGAAAACCAATGCGATCCAGAAAGTGTATCTAGCGTGTAATAAATTCCGGGTGTTGGAAAACAGCCAATTTTAATGGCATCATTGGTGTTTGGCGTCTACTCAGAATCGTATTGAGACATTCCTCTTCTTGAAGACACCACAGTTGACGTCAATGAACTGGAATAGTTCGGTGATGTGCTTCCATGCCCTTTATGAGTTTTTTTTTACATTTCTTTGCGTTTAGTAAATAGATATCGTCGAAGTGATAGGTGTATAGGAGGAGAGTCAGCAATATTTAGGGATGTTGTGTCAGGCTAATTCTAATAGAGTCATCTGACTTAGATGAGATGTCAGAAAATTTATCCATTGAGTTTTAGGCTTTTGCAGCCTAAGATGTTTATTTAGAATTTTCCATAGTTCAGTTAGATAGTATGGAATCGTGGATAGTATAGTTATGTCATGCCCGACATGCTTTACAGCTCTCCGAAACGGCGCCATTTTCCCCACGTTTCCACGAATTTCGTTTACCCGCGTTCGTCTCCATCCGGAAAAAATGCCGCCAGAGGCTCTTGGTCAGCAGCTTGGTCTGTGAAAACCTCTTAGAAATTTCCCCAATACCAGCCCTTCCAACCGTTGCACAGTACGAGGTAAGCACATGCACAGTGTCCTAGTGCACCAACCAGATACGAACTCTGCATCACGCGACCAGCCTATATTCACCCACTGCCCACTTTGCCCGTGGACCTGATGATAAGAGGCCCGAGGCTCTCTTTACAAAGAGGTCCAGAACTCGAAGGATGTGAAAGAAGAAGAAGAAGACGCGACCAGCCGAGGTGGGTGGTGGTGGTGGTGGGGGACACCATCTCTTCATCCCAGCAAATTCTTTGATCCCAGCTTAGCACCGGACCTTTGTGTTCTGAGTGCGGTCTTCTTTCCTTCTTCTTCATCAAGTGAGGTTGTATGGGTGGTTGGTCAGCGATCAAGACCAGATAATGGAACCCAACTAATCCTATAGTTGGGCTCCATTATCTGATCTTGATCGCTAACCACTCACTGCAAAGCCGTTGAATTCGGAGTCAAGTCTCCAAATTCAACGGCTTTTCAGCAGCCCCATGATATCGGTTACAAAGAGTGGATCATCATCATACTCTTTTACTGTTTGATATGTATTTTTGCGAATCTCCAAAAGATAATATCCACACGTTGTTCAATGTCAACACGGTTGTGCGGTTAAGGATCAGGCAATCATTTCTTATGTTTTATCTCTCTCCAATCCGTGTCCTCCCATTATCTCGTTTCCACCTGAAGAGCAAACTCCTTGGATGTGAACAAGGTAGCCCAATAAATGCAATTTTGAAAGTAAAATAGTATACCCATCGGGACTACGAGCTTCATGAGTGCTCGCATGTACTACACAAGTCACTGGTTCGCAGATTGCAATTCTTCTTTCTTTTATACCTTAGGCGTATTGGTGTACAGTTCAACACTCTGTCAACAATAGGAATTTGGCTCATTTTAATTAAAATAACGAAGCTAAAAATTGAAAGTTTATTTTAAAGAATTGTAGCTCGACGAGTTGCGATAATTCAGATACTACAAAGCCGAAGCGCCCGTTTCGGCAGCTATTGCAAATCGCACATGTTTTCTAGACTAGCCACTTTCCAGAACTTTCTTAAACCACTGAAGTATTTAGACCATGGACCAAAAGAACTGAAATGTGCAACAGAACTTTCCAAATAGTGTTAACCAAATACACAGCTACTATATATTTATTTGTTTTTCTGTCTGATCAAAAATTCCTTCTAAACAGAGAGAGCCAGGACCACGAAATTCGGTATAGTTTCCTCTTATCATAATTTAAAACAAAGTTCGGGTTTGTACGCTCAAACGTTTTCTTCCAAAATAGGGCACTATCATAACTTCAATCATTTTGGTCATTCAACCTTCTCCCAAAAATGTCCCAAACAGTTAAAAATAAAGGGGATGGGGAAATTTATAATAAATGGTAAGACCTAAGGTCACGAAATTCCGTATTACAGCTCCTCTTATCATAACTTAAGGCAGTGTAAGAGTTTGGTTATTCAACCTTTCTTCCCCCAAAAAAGCCTCCTTCATTAAAAAAAGTATGTGTGTGTGTGTGGGGGGGGGGGGTCTCAAACCAATTTCGGTATTACAGCTTCCTCTTATCTTAATCAAAATAATAACCAAACCTTCCCCCCCCCCTCCCAGAAGAAAAGTTGGTAAAAATGCCCCCAAACGATTGCCGAAGGAGTTATCGCTAATGAATGCTTCTGACGTGGGATATATCATGTGGCTACAGAAAACATGTCCCTTTTTTGTTCCCCTCCCCCTTCCACATACACAAACAATAATAGGAGGAAGGAAATTTCACTGGAGTCAATCGTAACGAGTTGTATGTTGAATGCTTCCGACATGGGAATGTAATTTATTCATTTACTATAAATTTGAAAGTTCAGTTAAGTGAAAGATCCCAATATATTGCTAGTACATATATAGTAACTAAATAATGTTAACTACTAGTACATACTTTAGCTCGTTTAAAAAAAACATGCTATTTTTTTCACCTTCTCGTCCGTTATTAGGACAAACAACTTTTTTGTTTTAAGAGATAAATGAAAATTTTCTGGTATTTTTGCGAATCTTCCAAAATGTTTTAACTTTCAGGTGTTGGGTGGCCCTAAATTTGGAAAATGCAAAATTTGAAACGAATATTGGAAATGATCTTTTCATGGTAAAGATCTGAAATTTTGGTGGTGGAATACGATGGTCAAGTGGTGCACACTGATATACGATTTGTACTCCTGTTCCCGAGTGGGTGAGAAAAAGTATTTATTTGGTTTACAAATCAGAGATAAATGAAAATCTTTCTTTTTTGGATTGGTTAGGTATTAATTAAATATCAAGATCATCATTTTCCGAATGATCTAGTAATTCGAATTTCGCCATTAAAAGAGTGATAAATTTGTAAATAACGAATTCATTATGTTTGAAAAAGAGATTTCCATATTTATTCGAGGCAATTTGTTGTTCTTCTAATTTTAATATCGTTTCCCTTATTTTCCAAATAATAGTTATAACAATGAACGGAATATTCTGTATCATTGAAATTATCGAATCAATCACATTTGAATAATGGATGATTGAGGGACTGGGAAATTTTTGCTATTTGTGACTTTCTATAAAAAAAAAAAGTAAAATTTTAAATTACATGATCTCCTGTTACTTATGGATTTTCTAGATTACATAATTCCTGATTATAGAGTTTTGGCTGTATCAGTGCCTCAGGATTATATGTAAAATAAATTATTTTACTTTGAGAAACAATTTGTTTTTCTGCTGTATAATAAAAACGAGAAGGCCCAGGGTGAAACTAGAATTAAGGAAACTCGTTGTACATCTGTTAGGTAAGAATGTCGTTAAGGTACTCTGGCTAGTTTCCTTAACTGTCTTCTGCATATGGAATGTTAAATTTTTATTTCGTCAAAATAAGGTAATTTTGATGTTGATACACAAAGATTTCAGATGAAACTCTGAACGTTCACTCCAATTTCTGTCTCAGAAAGGATTCAAAACAGAAGCTATCTGAACCGATCATACGTAAAATCATCAACTAACAAAATGAGAATGCACTCTCTTAAATGATTTGCAGAAAACATGAATTATCTCCTATTTCGTTCAAATCAATTAGATACATAGAAAATTCAAATCAATTAGATACATGATTAGATACAAATCTGAACTTTATATTACAGCTGTTTCACAGACAATCGTGATATGTAGCCAAAAAAAAAAACTTGAAAATAAAAAAAATAAAAGAATCATCGGAACAACGATTAAATATTCCTGATATTCATTTTACAACTTTTTTTTTTATAAATTCCCTTTAACTGCAGGATAATGTATTATATTTGGTAAACAAGGAGACATTTACGCCTCCTCACTTCAGTTTAGTAGTCCCGAATATGATAGTTAAGCAAAACGTACATGGATATCAGCAGTTTCTGAGAGTAGAAGCTTAGTATCCTTCCGGTTCAAATTTTTTTTAGATTGAAGCTTTGTTTTTCATGAAAAAAAGTTGTGAAATTGCAACTATATTAAAAGATAATTAGCAATATTAACAACTACTAATTCTTTCAATAACATGACAACCAACAAATAACAAAAAACATAATGAAAAATCATCAACTCTTAATAATACAAAAGGAACAATTTAGAATATTTAACACCTCTACTATGGCATATAAACTGACAGGCTCCTGTTAGACCTCTGTGGCAAGCAGCTGCTTGAGGGGGTATTTATTTTTTTTATTTTTTTAGTGTTAGTGGCAAAGTTTAAGCAGTTTTTTATCCACTACAATTTATTTACAAAATGTTTAGCAATTGTATTTGTAACTATCTTTTTGGCCAAAACCTGACAGAACTTATATGCTTGATATTTTTTTTTTATTTCAGCTTGTGTAACACAAAAAAGATGCAAGTTACACTCATAGTGCATCCATTTCAGAATATATTACTTAATCACAAGTAAATTATTTCCCAATATTTATTCAATTAAGTCACTCTTAAACATCGATATGTAAAAAAATTCTGTTGAGCTAGATGGGATAGGAACCCATGATCTCCTGCTTTGTTTGGAATGCTGTTTGGAAACGAGAAGACACTACCCTTGAAGTGACACGAATATTTGAGTTGGGCATTGTAATATTCATTTCATTCGTAGAGTAAATCTTGGTCGGAGGACGATAACTGAGTAGATTTTCCAGGTAGCAGAAGAGCTTCGAAAAAGACACATTCTCCATCCTACCTGTGAAATAAGAGAAATCTTTGATCCGATATTATCTGATGCCCAATTATAATTTTTCGTTTGTTGTCGTCCTCAACGAAATGTCAGGCATGAAGAATTTATGTCCAAATCATTATAATACTTAGTTGAGTGAAGATGGAAATAGGAAGGAAATATCAAGAAGTCGTGGGTTCATATTCCTCGGCTCGAAAATTTTTTTCTCTAAGTTACGCATCAATGTTTAATAGTAACTTCATGATCTTTCTTGTACCATTCTAGCCAAATATCCGTGAAAACAATCTATATATAAAAAGAAATTATCTACAAAATAAAGAGATGATAAGTCTGAAAGCAAGCGAAACGTCTACGCTTCTTCAAAACCGCAAAGACGATGCTGAAATGGCAGAAATTTTCAACAGGCTTTGTAGGAGAGAATACGATCCCCTGTGGCCTGATATGACAATATCAGCAAAGGGACTCTTACAGTCCCCTGGGCTTGTTCTCGGCTAACAACGCAAACAAGATTTCGAAAGAAGCATTTTCTTTTTAACATCATAAAGTAATGAAGCAAGTGTGTATATGTCAGTTCGATCGATGGAGCTAAGGAAACAGTTATTCATTCGACGGTGTTTACTGCAATCAATGGTATTTTGCTATTACTACGATTTTTTTTTACATCCAGATTCTCTGGACAACGGTGCACGTCAGTAATAATATTTCTTAATTGAAAAAAAATTAAGAAAGCACTTCTTTCGTTATAAACTCGAGGCCAACTGTAGCTGCAAAATGGAAGGGAAAAGACTATTTCATCTTCACTCAAATCGGACCTATATTGACATAAATCCTTCCTGCCTGACATTTCGCTAAAGACGACCATAAATTTACATGTGACGAAAAACTTGATATGGGTATAAAAAAAACGGATCAGAGATTTTCTTTATTTCCAAAGTAGAGTGGAAAACATGCCTCCTCGAAGCACAAAATAACCAGCTGGCACATGTGGGCGACTCAATACCACTGCTTGCAGAGCCACTTTCAGCAACCGGCCGTAAATCTAATTTTTTCCGCTAACTTTCAAAGTGTGTGGACATCTTTGCATTCCCGTATCTGACTATTTGCTTTTTTATTGCCTTTTACAAAAAATATTGATAAAAAAATTTCTTCTCATATCATGTAAGATTATTATAATCTACAATTAACTACTGCGCTTTTTTTAAAAAAAATACCTTCCTGTATTATTTTAAAATGTTATTTTTTATTAGAATTTGGAACAAAATTAGTTAAGCCGCTAATCGGCAAGAGCGCTTTGTGCTACAATACGCATATATGGAAGTCATCTATCTGCAGCGGCTATCTGTGCCTCAAAGCGCCTTTGCTCCCTGTAAAATCTTCTTTGTCTCACATTATGAAGGTCAACAAGCTCTATTCTATACAAATCGCAAAAAGATGCCTTCCTGGAGATTCGAAACTCTATAAAATTGTCCGTCTAATTAAAATACGACTTTCTCCTTAGAAATATATAAAATAAAAATTTTCCTTCATAAGTCAAACTGTTCTATATTTCTCGTGGCATTTGTAATGCACTAAAGATAGTACTGATATCTTTGGTGCATTACATACGAATGTACGCAAAAAAAATAAAAGATGGAAAAAAATGTAATTCGTTTAAATTCTGACTGATAGTCAGAATTTAAACGAATTACATTTTTTTTCGTTCTCTTCCTTGTATAAAATCAATTATATTATGATGTCTTTTTGTCTCCGTCTTTTCTTCGATTTGTACAGAATACAGCTTATTGACCTCCATAATGTGAGCCTAAGAATTCAGAATTCATAATTCCATGATTTTGTCACCGATAGTTCATATTTATTGGTGTCCGGGTGTAATGATCACCTGGTTGTATTCTCGTGAGGTAAAATTTCGAAATATAAAATGGGGCCTTATTTAGTGATTTCTTCCGACTTGTTCAATGGATTTTTTTAATCAAATTCGATACATTGGCAAAAAATGTTGGAGTCAAATGAAACAGCTTTTATAAGTCAATGGAAGAATGAATGATCAAATACTATTCGATAAATACTAAAGTATTTAATCTCTACTTGAAATTGTACTAAAGGTTTTCTTAGCCCCCTCTCTAGCCGAGGTCGGAGATGCTATGTCGGCTGGAGAAGAACTATTCATCTCTTCGGCAAAAACTTTCTCAAAGAGTTATTCAGCTAAGAGTAGCATCTCTAACGACACTATAGAGGGTGAAAAAGCTTTAGGATAATTTCGAGTAAGGTTGTGTTTGGCATTTCATAAAATGATAATATTGATCATCGAATGTCCTTGGGCGCAATTGCTTGATTGTTATTCATTACTCATAATTTGAGGAAGGATACGGTACATTACAAATAGATTACAACTAATAATGATCGGCCAGAATATGTACATGTCATTAGCACATACAGTAACTTAATGCTCACAGTGTGCAATGCAACATTCTCAGCTCCAATGATAACCGCTTTCTTGAGATTTCTGCTTTTCGGTAGAAAAGTTATGATTGAAAAGCTAACTATGCGAGTAAGATTAATGATATGTCATTCCTCCTTCCTTTGCCATTTCGGGATTAGATGGCTGCTGTTCACTTTGTGATCATGCGCTTACTTTCTTCAAAGGAGTAACTCCACGCATTCAACCCCGGAACACAGCATTATTCATGGAGCAGATTACATGAAAATGGTTTCTGCAGAAACAGGATAAGGTGGCATATATGTACGAGTAATGTCTCCATTGCGTGTCATTCTCTAAGCAGCAGTTAGGGAGTGTTTTAAATCGCTCTATGTAATGCTTACAGAAGGGGAGTATTTTAAATCGCTCTATGTAA
Source organism: Ryuthela nishihirai (assembly GCA_038380435.1). Taxonomy (NCBI): domain Eukaryota; kingdom Metazoa; phylum Arthropoda; class Arachnida; order Araneae; family Heptathelidae; genus Ryuthela; species Ryuthela nishihirai. The sequence continues at coordinate 43,869,258 of JAWZYU010000032.1, forward strand.
TGCTTACAGAAGTTGTGATATTTAAGAAGATGGCTTTCCATTCACCTGTAGCTTGATTCTATGTAGTGAATATCGAAAGCAATTATTGCAGCTTAGTAGCAATCAATGCTTATAAATTGAGAAGTCATAATTGAATGGTTCGTTGAAGAATTCATATGGTATTATGTGCTTATTTGTTATTTTGATGCTTATTGCTTAAAAACCAGTAAAAATACAAACGGAATGATTCACGTCATTTTCTACAGATGCAATTTTACATATGTGATGTTAACTTTCAGTTAAGCTCATAAGTGTTTTAAAGGGTCATAATATAAATTTTGTAATTTTAGGTGTAAAATTCCATCAAGAAAAATACTGAAAACTTCTGCTACATACAGCTGTGGTTGAAAATACCCTTTTTTTTCGTGTTTTTTGCTTCAGCTAATTTCTTTCCACTAAATTATCAACTTATTTAACTTTTATTATGTATTCAACAGAATTTTTCTGCACTGATTCAAAACCTTTTTTTTTTCTCGTTTTAAATGCTTTAAATAAATCTTCAGATATTTTGGAAAAAAAACATATAGATACAAACACAAAGTGATACTAGGATTGATTAAATAGAAACCATTGGCCGAATTTCCAATACCATTTGGCCTGTGAGAAAGGAGGTTACACAGAAAATATTTAATCCTGGCCCAGTTGGAAGTCGAATCTGGGAACATCAGATTACGAGCCTGGTATGCTACAGACTGAAGCCAACCACGGCCCCAACATTTGATAAGAAAACTCTCTGTAATCCCTAGTTCAGATTAAGAAATTAGTAAAAGTGTGCTAAGAATGAAGAACTTGTTATTACGGTAAAATAAAAAGTCAAAAGTACATCTTCGTCATTATGCGTTTATTTACCTCGTTGTTCACATATTTATAAATTTTTTTATGGGCAATCTGAATATTAATGATCAAAACACTGAATAGATGAGCAAGGATGATAAATCTTTGTTCCTATAGGGTGGCACGAAATCTTACATTGCACCTGACTGTTACTGTTAAGAAGCTCCATCGACTAATTGACAACATAAAATTATACAAAAATATACTAGCTAAACTAGTAGGACTCTCTGGTAAGGATGGTAACACAGGATTACCCTTTATTATGATAAAAAAAGGATAAAAGTAAGTAATAGAGGTCTGCATTAACAGCGCCATTTATACTTTTACTAATAAGTTTTTATTGGTTAACCTAAATATTAATAATTAAACCAGTGGAATGGGTGAGTAGGAGTCAAAAATTTTTGTCTAGGTCAACAGGAACCCTCTAAACGTCACCGACTGTTGCTCTTACCAACTTCATCAGCATATCGCCTAACAAAAAATATACAAAAGTAAGCTGTTAACCAAAAAAGTGTTATAGTTTACCGCTTACTTCACTGGCAACTTACCACCACTGACAACCAGTGTCTCCTCTGAAAAGAAGACTGCTAACCACATGTTTTACTAATGCCTGACTAAACATGGGAAATGTGAAAAACCCGAATCTCACGACAACGGCTTGGAGACCATCGCTGTTCGGTGAAGTCGTGCACTCCACACGGCCGATTTTTACTTGGGCGTTGAGGGGCTGAGTGAGGGCATCGCAAGGGCATTGTACCCTGCACAATGGAACCAGATGTTCACACCTGCTCATGGTTAAAGGCTTAAAAGTTCCGCTAGGAAGTTTAGACAGGAAATAGAAAGGGGCAACGAACCTAACAATGTCTAAAGTCAAAAAGGATACGTTGGAGTTCTCATCGCTGTAGACGTACATTGGCAGGGATTTATTCTTTTTGTGTCAGTCGAAGGCAAGAGGTCGACTTTAATTTTAGTACATTAGGCTGAAATCCAAATGAAAATGATTGCAATATATAATTTGTTGCGTGCTGACTGATTTCATGACAACACTTTCACCACAGTCCTCTTTCTTAAACCGCCAGATTCTAGGAAAGGTCTTTGAAGACATCAATAATTGTAACAACATAAGAAAAGAACTTTAAACTACGACTACATCTATATTAAGGCAGCTATTCTCAATTCTGCTTTAAGCTGCTATATTCAATAATTTGCTTCAATTGTCAATTATGAAAATCGGGATATATTTTCTTATTATGAAATCTCTTACACTAAGGGTCAGCCAGTGATTCAAATATTACATCTTTGGCTCCAGATTATGTTGTACTCAGATGCAACCAGGGTCCGTATCTAAGGGGTGGGTGGCTGATCATTCCTGCATTTGGAGTCGAAAAGGATACGTTGGAGCATTGCATTTGGATCACTCCTGCTAATAACTGGAATAATACGAGTATATACAGAATCCTCAAGAAGCCATGGGCTCGTGGTCTAATCAGACTGCGCAATTTAATTCTCCAAACACATTTGTCCTGAGCTACAGCTGCTGCATTGGATCACTGTATGCCAATTCTAGCAAGGTCCTGTTTGATATTGTCTGCCCACCATATCTTAAGTTGCCTGTTTTTCCGGAGGCCTTTAGGTACAATGCTTATAACCCTATTAGCTAATACACACACCGAAGAATCAAAACATTATGACCACCTGACTAATAGGATGTTGGTCCTCCACGTGCCTCCAAAACAGCTCTTACCCAGCTACCACGGACGCTACAAAATTTCTAAAGGTGTCTTGTGGTATCTGGTACTAACACGTTACCAGAAGATCCTTTAACTCTTGTAAGTTATGTGGTTGAGCCAAAGAATATGTCAGGAGAAGAATGAAAGCTTCCATAGGTGTAATGCAAGACACTTTTGACTGCAGCGTCATAAGGCTGAGATACACGTGCTTCCTGCAGAGAAGCTGCTATTCATGATATCAGGGACTAAAGTACTTGCATAATTGTTTCCATGAGAACTTTTATATTCGGCGGCTGTTGTTTTAAGTGTCGTAACGTTTATAAGCTTTTTTTAATCTGTATTATAAGCATTTGGGAATGTTTTCGCATCGAATGAAATATCTTTTTTACCTTTCGTTTTTTTTTCTCCTTCAGCACTTTTACGTATGTTTGTGAAAGGAAATATTAGTAAAATTAGCAAAATCTTGATTGATATAATTTTTTAAAATATATATAGTTTCCAAATGTACTGCATTCCTCATTAACCTCTCTAGCTCCCGCACTGTACTTTTTTGGCTGAGTTCAACAAATTTATCTGAAAAAAGGTTTTCTTCACATGATGATTATTTAATTTTTTTGTTGTCTCATACAATCCTTCACGAATGTTTCATATTTATTAAGTAAATCTTCATTCCATATAACAAGCTGAACACTGCAAAATGTCTACGTAAATCTTTCTCCTTTTTAGAATTTTAACATCACCAAGTTTTTATAAATTAATTACATATGCAATGAATGCAATTAAAATAAAAAAGCACAGAAAATTTAAGAAGTGATCTAAGAAAATTTATTTAATATCATATATTCATTTCAACTGAGGTCACAGCATGAGAAGTTGGCTACAACAGATTACGCCAATTGTTATAAATTTTATTTGCAAAGTTTGAAAAATATCAAACGTCTCTTTCAAAATTTTTAATTATAAAGAAATGATAAGATAGTAAAATCATGCAATTTTCATGTGAATTGCAAATATGCAGAAAATATAATCTATATTCCTTGCTGCTTTGCCATTGTGGTGAGGAAGAGCAATAGGAAGACTCCTTCGAATCACACTTACTATATCGTATGGCAAGAACTCTCCTGCGGCGGGAGCATCAAGGACCGGAGTACGTGGTATGAACAGGACCGAAGTCCGCAACAAGCGTAGCTTTATGATAACGAAAGTTTACTTAATCGCTAATTACGAAAAACTGATAATCAATCTGTAAGCATCAGTCACGTATTAATGCTACTTATACCTCTGGAATTAACCCTACAATTATAGAGGGAATAGTAACAAGTACTGCTTGACACGTTACAAGTCATTGCCTGCCATAACTGCCAACATGGCGGCATTGTTTAAGGTAAACCACGTGAATCTGGTAAGGAAGACTGCATTTAGAAAACTACATCTATATTGTTACAAATCAAGCTTTTACTAACATTTTTTTGGAGTAGCAAATATATCAATTAATAGTGAGCGCCACAGATAAAATTCAAACTTAGACTACAACAATCGGTTTTTTGTATTGCCCCTGTAAGCACATTTCACAACAGAGCATGTATCTTGAGCTGAGTGGCGGTAGTAACATTCATTCTTCTCCTTAGATATTCTTTGTTTGAGCCGCCGCAGATCGGATAGGCTGTTCCAACACAAATAACAGATGCTCGATTGGATTGCTGTCTAGGGAATTTGAAGGCCAAGGCAATACTTGAAAGTCTTCCTCATGTTCTGCGAACCATTCTCGAACAATCTGGGCAATCTGGGCATCTCGAACAATTGGCATGGCGCATTATCCCACCGAAAGAAGGCACTACTATAGGGGAATACCGTTGCCATGAAAGGATGTAACTGGTCGGTCTGCAATAATGTTTAGCTAGGTGGTAGACGTTATAGTTTCCTGCACGTGAATGACTGGATCCAGGGTTTCCCAGCAGAGCATTGCTCAATGCATTACACTTCTTCCACCAGCATGTTTTTATCCCACAGTGCATCTTGGTGCCAACACTCCCCCAGGGAAACGACGCACCCATCCACATGGTGCAACAGGAAACGAGATTCATCGGACCAGACGACTTCTTCCAATCATTCAAGGTCCAGTTTTGATGCTCGTGTGTAGGTGCTTTCAACAGTGAACCGAGATTAACATGGGCACTCAGAGTGGCCTGCGGCCACGCAGCCCCATTAGCAAGATTCGATTTACTGTGTGTTGTGACACATTACTCACATCATCAGCATTCAAATTACGGGCGAGTTGCACCACAATATCTCTCCTGTTGGCTCCGTACCATATTCCATTAGAATTTGTCCCTTTGTGAAACTCGCTTAAGTCCACTGCCTTTCCCATCTGAAGAGTTAACTTCTGTTAACCATCTGAAGAGTTTCTTGTTCTTCAGATGGAAAAGGGTAATTATTAGGGGTAAACGACTATTTTTCCACACTCTCCATAGATTTTTAAAAGTCCCGGCAGCAATCCCTATTCGTCTCTTAATCTCATGCCACACATCGCCAGTATTTGTCACATATCTCCCAAGATTATTAAACTGAGGCATTGCTCAAAGGTGCAACCATTCAAAATAACTGAGCCACTGCCTACCTGACCAATTTTCATCACTTTCGTTTTCTCTCCATTTATCTGGGCGACTCAATTGGTAGAGCACAAGACATCGTAATCTGTAGTTCCCAGGTTCAAGTCCCAGCTGGGTCAGCGTTGATATTTATCTCCGCAAAACTCCCCGCCCTGCCGACGGTCGGTAGGGGACCCAATGGGCTTGGAAAGGTCGTCGTCCGTCGTATGGGACGTTAAGCCGTGGTTCGTGTGCGGAAGAGCCATACCCTGTGCACGTTAAAGAACACGCTGGATGGCCTTGACGGGAGGCTACCATCTGTCTCCCAACAGCTGTTCCAGTGGGTCCCCTCCCCCAACCTTCTCTGAGCCTTCGGGGTCCATGTGACCTGGCCATTTATCCCATGGTGTGCAAAAAAGTGCCGCTCAGAGGTAAAACAACCCAACCCACCCCCTGAAGGCCCTTGGCGGTATCTGTTAGTAGTTCTTGAAATTAGTTTCGTATTGGTTTAGGTTATTTGGTAATTTAACTTCGCTTCAATTAGTCTTTGCCAGTTGCATAGCATAAGGAGAGGCTATGAGAAAAAAATCTCACCAATGGAAAAAAAAATACGACGAAATTAGTTAACATTTACTTCTAAGGATACCAGTAAATCCCAATAATAAAACGTTCGTCATCTGTAATAAATTACATTTGTATTTTATCAGTATGTCAGCTGTTCGCAACATTTTAACGAAATAAATCTATGGTTTTCGAAGAAGAGCCTCAAGCATCTCGATTTATAAATATTTAGGTACACCATCAACTTCGAATCCCATTAGCCTGCTGCAGCTGCAAATTTAAGAAATGGGATGTCGCATTGCAACAGATGCAATTTAGCCTAGGCTCAATGTAATTTATGGCAACCTGAAAAAATGTTACCTGGAAATTTGAACATTTGAGTTTCTTTTGCAAATTTATCAAAACATCCTCCACTGAAAAACTTTTTGAGCACTTAATAAAGTGATTACTAAATTATTGAGGGTTTAAACTTGTCCCTGGAGAAATTTTACTCTTAAATATTAAGATATTATTATTAGGCTTAGTAATTACTAAAAGTATATTACATTTAGGCTTAGTAAATACTAAAAGCAGAGTAACTGCAATTTCTGTTGAACAATAATACGTTGCTACCTGTTCCTAGTTTGATGAACAACAATATAATGCTTCATAGGTTGCAACCATGATGACTATGTCATTTCAGCTCCTAAGAAAGACTAAATAAGTATATGAAGTTGCTTAATTTCAGCTTTCTACACTCTGTTCTGCTTGTTACACATTGGAAATAATATTTCGCTGATATATTGAAGCTTTATTACCCATAAAATGCGTGTGGGTAATGTTTTACATCAAAATCAACTAATTGATGAAAATATTAGTTATTAAAAAAACTCTAATAATGCAGAAGGGCAGTTAAATTCACCTTCTTTGGATAAATCATTCCTTTAACAAATATACTATACATCGAAGGGCCAAAACATTATGACCACCTGCTTAATATGATGCTGGTCCTCCGGATGCCGCCAAAACAGCTCTTACCCGGCGAGGCATGCACGTTACAAAATTTCTAAACGTGTCTTGTGGTATCTGGTACCCAACACGTTACCAGCAGATCCTTTAACTCTTGTAAGTTACGTGGTTGAGCCGTCGCAGATCAGACACATACACACAGATGCACGATTGTATTGATGTTTGGGGAATATGGAAGACAGGGAAGTCTTCCTCATGTTCTGCGAACCATTCTCGAACAATCCGGGCAGTGTGGCATGACCCATTATTCTTTGTAAGAAGGCACTAATAGAGAAGCATACCATTGACATGAAAGGATAACATTTCTGGTCTGCAATTATGTTTACGTAGGTGGTAGACATCAGAGTTTCTTGCATGTGAATCACTGGACCCAGGGTTTCCCAGCAGAACATTGCCCAAAACATTACACTTCCTCCACCGGCTTGTTTTCTTCCCTGGTGCATCCTGGGACATCTTGCATCACTTCCCCAGGTAAACGACGTACACATACCCGATCGTCCCCATGGTGCAACAGGAAACGAGATTCATCAGACCAGACGACCTTCTTCCAATCATTCAAGGTCCAGTTTTGATGCTCACGTGTAGGTGCTTTCGACGGTGAACTGAGGTTAGCATGGGCACTCAGAGCGGCCTGTGGCTACGCAGCCCCATTTTCAGCAAGGTTCGATGTACTGTGTGTTGTGACACATTACTCCCATCACCAGCATTCAAATTACGGGCGAGTTGCACCACAATATCCCTCCTGTTGGCTCGTACTATATGGTATAACCTTCGCTCACCTCTAGCATCGATGAGCCGTGATCTGCCCACACCTTGCCGGCGGTTAGTGGGTTTTCCCTCCTCAGACCACATTTTGAAGATATTAACAACGGCTGACCTGTGAACACCCTACAAACCTTGCCGTATTGGAAATGCTCTGATCCAGTCATCCGGCCATTAGAATTTGGCCTTTGTCAAACTCACTTAAGTCTGCTGCCTTTTCCATTTGAAGAACAAGAATAACATTGATTAACAGAGCTCAGTATCAGGTGTTATTTATACCGTTTCATGCGCCGTCGTTTACCTGCAGTTGCTTTGATTTGTATAAAGAAGTGTTGGTCATAATGATTTGGCTCTTCAGTGTATATATATATATGCTAGGAGATTTGCACAGCATTTCTCAGGTCCTTATTCAATTTAAAACTCTAAAATATACAATAGATGGCATTCCCCACGTCACAAGCGTGAAACATTTGATATAACACTCGTTTACGATCGATCCCCATGAAATTCTTCACTTATATTTTTGGGGTGGAGGTGAGTGGGTGGAAAACGGGGTACAAATGATCTACATTAGTTTATTTTAACGAAGTTTTTACCTCGTTTTTCGACTGGCCTTTTTCGGGGGTGTTGTGTTACTTGTCAATTATTATAATCGTTGTATACCGATTTTCGTAACCTTGGCTCTTTCCGTGTAAGAAAAGTTCTTCCTCCGTTGTTTCGGGTGGCCCTTTTCTGGGGGTGAGAATAAAAGCGAATGGAATGGGGGTAAATCCATTACGTAGTTACTATAATTTTATTCCTAAACGGTTTCGGATCTTGTGCTTTCCCCCCCCCCCTTTTTTGACGTAAGGAAAAAAAATGTGTAAGAATATAAGAAATTTTAGAATCGTAGTTCATAGCTTTAAAAGAGTTTCTCCTGTTTTCCCTTTTTTTATGGGGGAAGGAAGGTACCTTGCTTTAACTTATGATAAGTGGAAACTGAATTTAGTGATTAATGCTTTTATTCCAAATTTAACTTTTCCTATGTAAATTTTGGGTGTTTGATTTTCTGTTACTATAAATTTATTCCGAAACTGTTTCTGCCTTGTGCTTATTCTTTTTAACAAATACTATATCGTACATTTGAGAATCGTAATATTGTATAAATTTTAATTTTATCCATTCTTGTGTTTATTTAATAGCAAAGAAAATTCACATACTTAAAACAATTTGTTTAAATACCAATTCAATAATGCATTGCTCTAACATGTGGGCAATTTCAAACACAATAAATTAAAATCATGTCTGGCTTGCCATATATTGGAAATTTTGATTACGGTATAGGTTTAATTTGAACATTTTTGAATTATTAATATGGATTTTTCAGTTTTTTTATTATTATATTTAATTATTTTAGTATATTTAAGTTTTCCCTTTAAATTTTCGATCACTGAAAACTCGCACAATCGCTTCACTGATACTACTGAATCTAGTTTCTTTCTTAACTCCATTTTGAACTCGATTGATGTGGTATTGTGTTGCTGTATTACCATTATTAGAATTGCTTCCTGGTCGTTTTGTCGACATTACTAAGAAAGAAACACTGAATACTTTTACTGCTGTATTTTACAAAGTACAGTATTAGGAACTCACACTACCAAAGCGATTTTGTGTGCAACGCTTATAGCACGGACGCGGCAAATTCAGCAAATTCAGTGAAAAAAAAAAGCTTTCTCCTTAGCGCGTAAGCATATTTTTTTAATATGGTAGTATCATTATATTTTAATATCTTAAATAGTACAAAACCAAGAATGCTCCCGGACAATAGATAACTGACTGGGTGGAAGACAATAAGGAGGGTACGAAAATTGGGTGGAAAAAAGGAAATGATGAGAAATAATTTGGATTACTAAGACTAATTCTAAAATATCTTCCTTACAGCAAACAAATTCGACACCCCTCGGAAGTCTCCTTGTTTAGATATCAACATAGATAACTAAAGTAATATTAATTTATCTTTAAAAAGGCTGTTTTACCACCCCTCTGAACCTAATGAGAAAAATCACTCATGTGAAAGGGGGCGGGGGTGGCTCTGTCGGTAGCGCGCCAGACTCGTAATCTGCAGTTCCCAGGTTCGAGTCCCAGCTGAGTTGTGTTAGATTTATCTCCGCAAAACTCCTCTACCTGCACACGGTCAATAGGAGGCACCGATGGGCTTGAAAAGGCCGCCGTCCGTCAGATGGGGCTTGTGCTCGGAAGAACCATACCGTGTGAAAGAAAAAGCGGCATGGCCTTGATGGAAGGCTACCACCTGTCTCCCAACAGCTATTCTCAGTGGGTTCCCATCCCCCAACTTTCTCTGCGCCCTCGGGGTCCTTGTGACCTGGCCAATTAGCCTATAGTGTGCAAAAAAAGTGCCGCTCAGAGGTAAAACAACGCAACGCTGATGCCAAACCACTTGACAATCGCATTCTATCACCCGAATTTCATAAATCTAACATCAGGTGATCGTTTGAAATATTCTTTTCAAATTTTGCATTTTTCAAACTTAGAGTTTCCCCTAAGGTGGAAATCAGAACTAGTGGGAGATTCAGAAAATGCTTCTCCTAATATTTTAATAGTATCTGTACAATGCAAAAAGAATTTTTCATTTAACTGTAAAAAAAAATATCTAGAGATGGACAGAAGACAAAGCAAAAACGAAAAAACATTTATAGCTCAAATTTTGAAAACGAGCAAAAAGCCCAATTTTAAGCTTTCAGTATAAATTATTAATATAGTCTTTTTAAAATTACTTGAATACAAAATATAGTAAATAGAAGATTTCTCCTCCCCCTCTAACAAAACGAAGCCTCCCCACTATATCGATTCTTGCTTTCGGTAAGACAATCCAGAGACTGGGGAGACAATAAAGTCCAATGAGCAATTAAGAGCAGTGGGGAGAGGGTTGAAGGGTGGGGATATGTCTTCCGAAGGCATCCCTCAGGGGCTGTATCAGGTTGAAATTTGGAGAAAAAACAGGCCACTCCATTTGTTAGATTCAGTCTTCCTCAAGTTATTTGACCAGTCCTGCTCTGTATGGATGGACATTATCATTCATTAAGATGAAATCATTGCCTATCACATTAGCATAACATTCGATATAGGTATCAAGGATCTCATTCCAATTAATATCGAGTCTACGACAATTGGATAGAAGTCAACTGGGTGCACGACAACTGAGCGGACGACAATTGGGTGGATACGAAACTGGGAAGATGCAATTGGGTGAACAACTGGGTGGAAAACAATAAGAAGAATACGAAAATTGGGTGGAAAAAAGGAAATGATGAGAAATAATTTGGATTACTAAGACCAATTCTAAAATATCTACTTTACAGCAAACAAAATCGACACCCCGCGGAAGTCTCCTTGTTTAGATATCAACGTAGTAGTTACTTGCATCTATTCTCATTAATCCGACATTGAAAAAAGCGAATTTCTTAACAAATCTATTTCTTCTGACCGAAATAATTTTAAATTACACGAACGCACTGTAGTATTTGGATGTATTCTCATTAAACCATTTTTCAGTAAAGGCTTTGCATCTACCAGTAAAGGCTTTGCATCCGACTTTATATTATGGCGGATTTTTTACTAAGTCTGTTCTATTGGAAAAAAAGGTACGTAGGATAATTTACTTTTTCAGCAAACGCCCTTCAGTAAAAAGAAATTTTCAAATATCATTTTGTTCTACAAGAAACAATCGGAAATTAATCGAATGCATTACAAGAAATCAAACAATGTATTCACAATTATTCTCGCCAATTCGGCTTCGATACAACGGATTCTTATATTTCTTTTCCATTCTGTTCATTTTAAGTAAAACGTTCTGAAATAAAAATAACGGATCACAGAAAACTAAACTGTTTAAGACTTATTCTCAATAATCCGTCACTCAACAAAAGAAATGTTTTGAACATCATTTCCTTCTATAAGAAACAGTGTGAAGTCAATCGAATGCATTACAGGAAATCAAAACAACCGATATTCACAATTATTCTCGCCAATCCGATTTTCGACACAACGGATTCTTATATTTCTATTGCATTCTGTTCATTCTACGTAAAACGATCTCAAATAAAAGTAACGGACCACTGAAAACTAAACTGTATAAGGACTATCAGTATTTTTTAGTAATCCGTCATTCAGTAGAGAGAATTTTTCAAACATCCTTTACTTCTAAAAAAATTCGGAAATCAATCGAATGTATTACAGCAAATCAAAAGAGCCGATATTGACAATTATTATCGCTAATCCGACTTTCAATGCAGATTTTTATATTTCTGTTCCATTTTGTTCGTCCTAAGTGAAGCAATCTCAAATAAAAGGAACGATTATAGGAAATGAAAATGCATAAGACTGCCAGTATTCTCAATAATCCCACACTCAGTAAAACGAATATTTTAAAGATCCTTTTCTTCTAAAGGAAACAATTGGAAATCAAAGGAATGTATTAAATGAAATCAAAACAGCCGATATTGACAATTATTCTTGAAAATCCACTTTCGACTAAACGGATTCTGATATTTTTTTTTACATTCTGTTCGTTTTAAGTGAAACAGCCTCAGATAAAAGCAATGGATCACAGAAAACTAAGCTGTATAAGAAATCAGTATTTTCAAAAATTCGACACTCAGTAAAAGGCCAATTTTAAAGGCCCTTTTCCTCTAAAAGAACAACTGGAAATGAATGCAAAGAATTGCAAGTTACCAAAACAGACTAAATTTTAAAACTGTTCTCGCTTATCCAATTTCTGTGACAACGAATATTTATATTCATATCTGTATCTACAAAATGAAGCAAAAGGAAATCAAAAAACGCAGTATAGAAAACCAAACCGTAAAAGACTATCAGTACATTCATTAATATAAAATTGAATAAAGCGAATGTTTTGAACAATCTATTCTTCCAAACGAAACAACTGGAAATCAAAGTAACGATTTAAAGGTTACCAACCAGAATTTTCAAAGGTTAAACAAAATTTTACAGGTAAACAGTTAATCCGACCTCGGTTAAAACGGATTTTTGTATTCTTTTCTGCATCTTCTAAAAGAAGCAAAAGGAAACCAATGAGAGCAGTACACGAAACCAAACCGAAAAAGACGATCAATATGCCTACTAAACCAACATTCAATGGAATTTTTTTTCCATTGAATTCTTTTCCTTCATCAAATCTTTCTTTGAAACCTTTCCGATTCTTTTTTTTAAGAAATAAAAGAATCTGAAATCAAAAAACTCGCACAGGAAATTGAAACAGCCAATATATACATTTATGCTTGATATCCGAATTTATTTAGGACGGATTTTTATATTTCCATTCTTTCTCCTATGAAATGAAGCAAACGGAAATCAAAGAACTCTTCCGAAAAGACTATTCGTAAAAAAGCAGTAGGGAAAACCAAAGTTCATGGACTATCAGAATTCTCTCTAATCCGCTTACAATAAAACCAATATTTTATTAGTCTTTTTTCCTAATAAAACTATCGGAAATCAAAGGAATCCATTTCGAGAAACCTAAATAGCCTATATTAAAGCTCGTTTTTCTGCTCTATTATGAAAAAAACATTTAAATGCAGTCTCTCTAGTTTGATTGTTGAGATTTCAGTATAACCGATTTTTAAATATGTTTTTTCTAACCGAAGCAATAAGAAACTAAAAGGAAGAATTACCAGAAAAATTTATTTCTATTCTCTCTAATTTTACATTCAATAAAGCATTTACAGCTTTTCTACCTAATCCAACAGCTCAGTAAAATAAGATTTTTTTCGATGTCTGTTTCTTCTTAATGAAATTATAAGAAATCAAACCGTATAAGTCTATCAGTACCCTCATTAATACGAATTTGAATAAAACGAATGTCTTGTTTACTTCAGAACGAAAGAATAAGAAATCAAGCGAACAAACTACAAGAAAACAATACAATGCTTAAGAAATCAAAGTTCGAATGCTAAAAAATGCGCTTTATTGCAAGTCTGGTTACACAGAAAAGTCATAAATGTCAGATAATGTTTTTTTTTAATCATCTTTAGTAGACTTTGATTCCCGATTGTGTAGTTCAAAAGGATTGGAATTACAAAAAAAAATCAATTTCATTGAACTGTTGGCTTAGTGAAGTTCACATAGCCATAACTCGTCGTTTGTGAGCCTGCATTGCTCGCGAAGCTGGTAAACGTTTCCGCCGATGAATTTAGTTCTTACTACTCGCGAGAACAATCAAAACGGAATTTTCTTCTGCTGTTACGGAAAACGCTATATTTGGCGCTCAACCATTAAAGAATTTTCAGAAAACAACATTTAGGCAAAGGCAACAGTTGTTACATGTCATTTATTAATGCAACATAGTGAATGTTCCCCAATAATTAAACCACTGGAATAATCAGCTAAAATTAAATAGATTTTAAAGTTACACTACTATTATAATTTTCATTTTAGATGAGAGGTCATAAAAATATTTTGTGCTCGCCAAGTCAGTCTTTGTACAGCTTGATGTTCTCCTCTAAAAAAAAGTTGCAGAATTCTGTCCTTTGCAATTTGGTTTCTTTAATGCGTTTCGTTTAAAAGAAGTAAAAATTAAAATTGGCGTTTAAACAACAGTTTCATTAGGGAACACAGGTGTAAACATCGTTGTCTCCGTTTCTTGTAAAGCTTTCATTTGATTTCTGATTCTTCCGTTCGAAAACTATGCTTTAAAAATATCGATTGCACTGATATATCGGATTAGAAGTATAACAAATTGAGTGCTTGGCTGCTTGGGATTTTATTAGCAAGAGCCACAAGGCTCTATTTGCGCCAGAGAAAGATAAAGAAATAAAAGACATTAAACCCACAACCAGTTAAAAGCTACACACAAACGGTAAAGGGTAGTACAGAAACAAAAGGTATAATACATCGGAAGAGAAAATCATGAATAAAATGAAGAAAGAACAAAATGAACCTAGACTCAACAATAACAATGGGTGTAAAGGACCCAAATCAAATGAGAAACAAGTGCATAATCTAGGAAAATCATAAACGGTTAAAATATCCTCTATGACAAAAAAATTCAAAAAGTGGGGTTAAAAAAAGATTCATCAAATAAAAGACGTCCGAGTGTAAGGGGCTCGGTTATAAAATCGTGGAAGTTAAAATATAATCTATGTTCAAGTTTAAAAGCAATGCGGTCGATTAAAATATGCCGGATGGTTAAAATGGTGCCACAAAAATAACACTTAGGGTTCATCGTCCAGAAAGAATATATTGAAATGCTCTATTAAAAGTCGAATAAGTGATAAGTAGGTGTAATTTCGGCTATTTACATTTTCCGATGTGTTTCTAATTGTTTCATTCTGAAGAAGAAAATTAAAAGAAAAAATTATTTTATATAATGTCGTACTAGTGAGAATACTTACAGTTCTAGTCTGTTTGATTTCGTCTGCAGCTATCTTTTGATATGGCTATTTTTTTTGTTCAGAATATAGGCTGTGGAAAATAAAGGTCGTTCCAATCAAATTCAGTTCAAAGAGAATAAAAATTATCGTTACATGCAGTGCGTAAACTTTCATTTCAGATTGTTTCATTCAAAGGAGTTTCAAAATTCGATGCATTGAAATATCAGATAAGAGAAAGAGTAAATGTAAATACTTTAATGAGTATAAGACCATAAAGAATAATTGTTGATGTTGGTCCTGCAAGCTTTCTTTCCTGGATTCCTTTGATTACCGATAACACTGGTTTACAACGTTTTTATAACATGAACAATTGCAGCTGCCTTTAACTATTTTTCAGATGCTGATTTCAGTTCTGGCCTTAAAAAATGGCTCCTATTACGACTTTGACTCCTATTAAGATCTTTCTATACCAACAGCTCCAGGCAATTGGGAGGATAGTAGACATTTTACTTTTTGTGGCTGGCAACACTGATTGCCAAGTGGGAGAAAACATGTAACAGTAACCTAACCTCAGGCCGCCATTCTTGTTGTTTTCATTATAGGAGGAACACGTGCTGTATTTTGTCGTTTAAATGGCAGAAAGGCAGCGTCGCGGATGGGTTAAGATAAGTTTTGTTATGTGTGTGCAAATTATATTTTAAAATCCCAGAATCGTTCTTTGACAAAGATTGTGAAAAAAGCCTATAACTTGTATTTCGGATGTTATCAGGGCAAAATATGGGCTAGACATGTGAGCTGCATTTCGTGTTTTGTTGGCCTCAGTGAATGGTTGAAAGGCAAGATAAAATCCATGCCCTTTGTAGCTCCAACGGTTTTGGCGTGAGCCTAGTAGTCACTTGCATGACTGCTATTTTTGCTTAACTAAAGTGTCGAGTTTTTCAAAAAAGAACAAATACAATATCCAAATGTGCCTTCAACCATAAGGCAAGTTCCTTGTGGAGAAGATGGATTCACTTACATCAGAGGAAGACTTTGAGGCATATACAGATCCTGATCTTACATACACCCCTAAAAAGTTAGACGAGCCTCACCTGATTCAGCAAAATGAACTAAATGATCTTGTTCGAGACCTAGGACTTTCCAAACAACAAGCTGAGGTTTTAGGTTCAAGTCTTCAAGAGTGGAATCTTCTGGCCAAGGGTATCAGAGTTTTTCTGTTCAGAAAGAGAAATTTGGCTTTATCTGCTTATTACGAGATGCAAGATGGTTTTAGTTTCTGCAGAGATATTTCAGGGCTGATGGAAGAAATTGGAACAACTCACGACCCTAAGGAATGGCGTCTATTTATAGATTCGTCAAAATTCAGCTTAAAAGCTGTCCTTTTGCATAAAGGAAATCAAAAACCTTCCATTCCAATGACACACTCTATGGGAATGAAAGAAACTTATGAAAGCAGGGAAAAAATAGTCACTGCTGTAAAATATGACCAGTTTAAGTGAACAATATGTGGTGACCTAAAAGTCTTATCTCTCTTGCTCGGGCTTCAAGGAGGCTTCACAATATTTTGCTGTTTTATGTGTTTGTGGGACAGTAGTTCAAGAAAGGAACACTACAAAAGACTGGCCCAAAAGAGATCTTTTATTCGTGGAAAGAGTAATGTGAGGTACAAGCCTCTATTTACCCCTCTAATGTTCTGCTCCCACCACTACACATCAAACTAGGGCTTATGAAAAACTGTGTAAAGGCTATGAACAAAACTGGTAAAGGGTTTTTGCACTTGAAGGAAAATTTTCCAAAACTAAGTAATGCCAAACTCAAAGAAGTGATCTTTGTTGGTCCTTAGATCATGAAGCTACTGAATGATATGGTCTTCGAAGAAAAACTGAATATGAAGGAGCGCACTGCATTGAAATCCTTCACGTCTGTGGTCAAGGATTTTTTAGGGAATCACAAAGAGGAAAACTACCATCAGATCATATAAGATCTTCTCAAAAGCTATGAAAATCTTGGCTGCTGAATGTCGTTGAAGATCCATTTCTTGCACTGGCATCTCGACTTCTTTCCCAAGAACTTAGGATCTGTCAATGATGAGCAAGGGGAAAGATTTCACCAGGATATTTGAACCATGGATGAGAGATACCAAGGCAGGTGGGACCCAGCAATGATGGGTGACTACTGCTGGTTCTTGCAGAAGGAAGATACCTCAGTACATAAAAGACAAAAATGAACTTCTTTTAAGTATAAAAGATCCTTATCCATGTTTCCTTATTTTGCGTTTCAATTTATTTCATTTGTTACTTTATATTCAGTGGTCTATAACTATGATGTTTCTAATTTTTTTCACTGTAATCATGAAATTAATTAATGAGTTTTAAGTTGTAATTTAATAAAATAGTCACATTTATTTTTATTTCCCAGATATGCATATTCATTGAAATTTGAAATACCTCATTCTGTAATTTAAAAAAAAAACTGTATATGCTAGATTTTTCACAGTCAAATTTCAATTCAGCACCCCAAAATTAGTTAAAAACATCCTACTTGACCAATGTTATTAAAAAAGGTTTCAATTTTTTTTCTAGTGTAATCAATTAATACATTTTAATGAAAATCATATTATATACAATAGAATGAAATATACCATTAATCACGGATTATCAACAATACATGTAAATATAGGCTGTTTTAGTTCGATTTGTTTTATAATCGATTGGTTAGTTTAGAAAAGAAAGGATCCTCCGTTTTATTAAATGTAGCATTAGTGAGAATACTAACATTCTTGCGCAGATTGCGTTGCATCAGCTGCGTTCCTTTAACTAAAGATTGTTCCTTTTAGAAGAAACAGAATGAAAGAGATTAATGAAAATCCGTTGTCAGCAAAACACGATTAGCGAGAATAAATGTAAATATTGGTGGCTGTTATCGTTTACTTTTATATGATTTTTGATTCTCGACTGTATCTGTCAGAAGAACCTTCAAAATACACTTTTATTTCATTTTGGCTTAATAAGAATACTGATAGTCTCATATATATTCTGTGGTCCGTTATTTTTATTCCAGATAGTTTTATTTAGAATGAACAGAACGGAACAGAAATATAAAAAACCGTTGTATCGAAAGTCAGATTAGCGAAAATAATTGTGAATATCGGTTGTTTTGATTTCCTGTAATGCATTCGACTGATTTCAGATTGTTTCTTATAGAAGAAAAGGATGTTTAAAATATTGGTTTTACTGAGTAACGGATTATTGAGATAAGGCTTATACAATTTAGTTTTCTGTGGCCCGATATTTTCATTTGAAATGCTTCACTTTAGAATGAACAGAATGGAAGAGAAATATGAGTCCGTTGTATCGAAAATCGGATTAGCGAGAATAATTGCGAATATCTGTTGTTTCGATTTCCTGTAATGCATTCGATTATTTCCGATTGTTCTTTTAGAAGAAAATGACTCTTGAAAATTTCTTTTCATTTAAGGTTATATTACTGAAAATACTGATTATCCTATGTAGCTTGGTTCCAGTAGTGTTTCTTTCATTTTCCTCTTGCTACGTTTAGAAGGAACATGTGTAAAAATTCGACCTTAGTATAAAGTCAGATTAAATAGGATAGATGGAAATCCTTTATTGAAAAATAGATTAAAAGGAATGAATCCATACTGTAGTGCATTCGTGTAATTTAGAATAATTTCGGTCAGAAGGAATAGATTTGTTAAAAAATTCGCTTTATTCAGTGTCGGATTAAAGAGAATAGACGTAAGTATCGACTATGTTTAGATCAAACCAAATTCGTTTCATTAAGTGTTTGGTTCAAGGGGCTTCTGAGTAGTGCCAGATTTTTCGCTGTAAGGAAGATATTTTAGAATTAGTCTTAGTAATCCAAATTATTTCTTATCGTTTTCTTTTTTCCAGCCAAGTGTCGTACCTTCCCAATTGTCTTCCACCCAGTTGTCATCCACTTTCTACCCGTTTTTTCCACCCAATTGTCGAACCCTCCCATTTGTCATCTACCCAATTGTCATCCACCCAATTGTCGAAAATAATCAAATTTCTATGAAAGCACTCCTTTTTATAAGGTATCAGTTCTACCTATTCTTTGGTGGTACAAGCATTTACATGTTGACTTTTCCAAAGTACACATTAAATTACCTAGATAAGTTAAACAAAATTATTTATCTCTAATACATTTTATTTATTCCCACTTTGATGATCTGTGTTTAACGTTTGAGGAGCAGTGTGTACTGAAAGCACAATAAGAAATAATGCTCCATATATAAATTTATATAATAAATGGACAAGTGCAAAAATTAATTTTATACAAGAGCAAAAAACAAAACTTTAGGATTTCTGCTAAACCAAGGAAATTCATTGGGAAATGGCTTGTTGGTTAAATGCATACCATGCATTGCTTCTCCAAGTTCCAGCTGTATGTACAGTTGTTACTTATATTGTACAATGCAATAAAAAATTAAAAATTAACAATTTTATTTTACGAAATTCGATTTACTTGTTAACAATTGGTGTAGATACAGAGAAGCTTTGCCAATAGCGTTTTGGTTACATGCTCTTATATAAATGTGACTTATTTTCTCAATGCAAAAAATAATTGATTATATATTATGGTCTTCAATTCTACATTTAACATAGGGCATACAAAGTAAAACTTTATATTCAAGCATTTATATCTTAGTAGAAACAGGACGACAATCAGGTGAATGGCTGGTGCTCACATAGCTGGCACATGCATATACCAAAAAAGTAAAACTTTATATCAAGCATCAACCAACACTCAGCTTTTTCCATTGCGCTTTCCTGTCAGTTGTCATATTTCATTAAGGTTATTGTCACTGTAAAAGTTCTCATTCAATTTTTTGCCTCTCATGTTTTCATTTAATTGTCTCTTCAAGGATACTGCATTTGCACAAGTATTGTACAAGATTTGCTGATTTCATGCATTTGTACAAGTATTTGCTTTCAGACATTAATTGAGAAAAAACATCTAATTCTATTTCTGAATGTTATATTCCTTGATCTCGTATTTCCATTTTAATTTTCCCATATGGCATTATGGCCATTAGATTTGCAAATGACTGTTTCACTGATCGCAAGCATTTCCAAGGAATGCATATTTAGAGATCATTAGAGGCTTCCTGTGTATGACATCTTCCGAAGCTACCCATGAGAAAATATCATCAATTTTAAAATTAATTATCTAAGATTAAAACTAATTAAATATTTCACATGCAAGTGAAATTATGTTCCAAGAAATTGTGTGAAAACATGATAATTCATTACGAGTGAACACAGTGAGTAAGAATAATAAAATTATCTATTTCCATGATATCACTGTTAAGGCAATTAATATTTGCTGTGTGGCAGCTTGAAATGCTTAAACGATTCGATTGTACATTGCTGTAGGTGATGGTAATAGGATCGTTTTAAATATCGTACAATTATAGAAATAAAAATTGCCAATTTTTATTTCTTACCATGCTTTTAAACTATTTCGATGAACAATAAATACAATTATGACTGTTTTGACTTCATTCATAGGCTAAAAATAAAAAAAATTGAAAAAATACCATTACAGTTTTCATATAGTTTCCTTAATTTCTAGGTTTTACTTTTGAACATTTCGAAAAATTATGAAAGCAGAAATCACAATTTGAAAGTACTCAAAGTATTCTAAATCCTTTGTCAGAACACATATGGCCTTGAAGGCATAATGAATGAGGTTCTCAGCTGAAAAGAGTTAGCCGCTATTTTCATAGTGAATAAAAATTATAGAATATAGTATGCATGACAAAATATGATGAAAGTAGTACAGTCTAAAGAATGTGCAAACTGTTTCGATCTACCAGATATGATCATAACTGTGAGAACTGTATGTGTTTCAAGCTGAATACTTATGGTACACTCAGAAATATTAGCCTATGATGACATTAATTATTTTTGATAGTAATATACATCATTTCCTAATATCATAGAATATAAATCCTAAATAATACACTGTCATTAAAAATAGTAAGCAAGTAAATGATTTAAACAGGCTTAATATAATAAATAATAAAAATAAAATAAAACCCATAAAAAAGGTAAAATAAAAAAATGAGCTACTTAAAGTTCAGTCTAGAACTGACTGCTTCAACTTGTCCCTAACTGCAGCTAATATTCAAATAACACCTATGTTTAATGTTCGTGTTCCCATTTATAAATTAAAATTTTATCAAAAAACACCCATTTATTTAATATATAATTTTATATTCTCTTTATTTGAACATTTTTGGTCTTCTCATTCTGCATTTACAATTTACATTGCTACCGTATTTCCCCGAAAATAAGACCTAACCGGAAAATAAGCCCTAGCATGATTTTTTTAGGATGCTCGTAATATAAGGCCTACCCCAAAAATAAGCCCCAGTTAAGATCGTCAGACAGACAGATGCATTTAGTACGTCCGTTGCAACACACGATGGACGTATTGAATTATAAAATAATAATATTAATATATAATTAAATATAAATAAAAATATTATTGACATTAATACTTAAAATATATGATAATATAAATTATAATTAAGTATTTTGTAAATACTTAATTATAATTTATATTATACTGATAAGCTCCTATCAGTTATATTATTTCATTAACAAACATCCGGAAATAAACCTAAAGTATACATTTTATTTAATTTTAATGAGTTCTTTGTTGAACCCAGATGAAAAACACTATAAGTAGAGCCTTGCCTGGGTGCAGATATTCGCTTTGAAAAATGCTTTACCAATAAAATATTAATGTTAATGCAGAAAATACCACAGGTAAAAAACTTATATTAATGTAGATAGCGGATAAAATATGCTACAACAATGAGAAAGCATTACTGCACTATTGATGGCTGAAGTGAGTAAAAAATAACAACTTTAGATAACGAATAAAAAGCGATTTGAAAATTCAATCTCGATATTCACTTTAAAAAGAAAAAAAAATCACTGGGAAAAGGGCAAAACTTTCAAAAATATATATTTTATTTGAGAGAAGCTAGGAATGTACCCAGGATTTAATTTCAATAGGGGCTCGATATAAAAACTTGATTATGGTGTCCTAATTACTAAAAATATTGTGTTGGGTAGAAAAGGTTAAAATGATATTCTGTATAAAATAAAATTGTATAGTCATTTATTTTCTAAATCTATTTGTAGTTTCAGTCTTAAACTATGGGGCTAAAATTATACAGAGAAACCTGTTTTGGATTTCAAAGCATATAGATAAATTTCAGAGTTTGCATAAGATGAAGGCATTGGGGAGGGGGCAGACCCCATGGGTACGTCGTTAACAAAAGCACTCTTTTTGCTGACAAAACAATTTTATGTTAAAAATTTATTCAAGTGTTGCATAGAAAACAAATCTGAGAATTTCCATTGTGGATATCACGGAATTTACAGAGCGAAATGTAGAGGGGATGTACAAAAAGGAATGTCTTCTCATGATCACAGATAAGGGCATTTAAAAGAGCAAAATTTAGAAAGAGAATTTGCAAAATTACATTCTGGTAAATTTTTATCTAATATTTAATGAGGCATATTTTCTGAAATACTCGCTTTTTTAATCACAGTACTTTTTTTAAGTTAATAAACCATTAGACTGGTTTCTTTTACTCGCAAATATCATCCGACCTCAAGCATTTCTGAAACCTCTTTGGTTATTAAGTAGCCAATGCCGATAAGACCTTGTGGCTGTGTGTTCAAACCGAACTTTTGCTATCTGTGCAGGCTCTAACCATATACATTTAAGCTGCAATCAAGTTCCAAATTTACCTTCTTTTAAGTATTTTTAGTATAGATAACAATCACAGCGTTACCTACTGACTTTATGACGTTCATAAATCAAGAAATATTTTGCGGAAAAAATTTTCGCCAACATACGGGGCTTGAATAGGACTTTAATAGTTTATCATACAAGAAAATATTTTAAATTAAAAAAACATCAATTTTAATTTGTTCAAACAATTTTTTTTTCTGAAAAAGTTTTTTTTTATTATCAGAATCACCTACGAAAGATATTATGAAAGTTCAGAAGATATAAGTAACAGTTACAATAAATGCTGGAAGCTAAAATTTGGCATCATATTATTACAGAAAATTTGCCTGAGACACGAACCTACCTGCTGGAAATTGAGGGCGGATGTAGGCTGAGGAGAAGGAGCATCCTTAGCACCAGGAGAAGGTGAAGATTGACTATTGCTACTGCTTAACACAGGCATGGGTGGGCTAGGCTGCATCGGCACAGGTGATGGCTGGGACAGATTTAGAGGTCCAGGTCTGGGAACAGTTGGGCCAGGACTGACTGGATATGGCGAATGACTCTGGGGGACACTGGGCACCAATGGCGTCTGGAACATAGCTAAATAAAAAATCAAAGGTATGCTGTATGATTTGAAATATATATATATATTAAAGAATATAGTTTTACTTTAATATTAGCAACAAAAGTCGAAATTTTTTAAATATTTATAGTATAATGCTACTTTTTTTTTCTATTTTAATGAAAATTTTTATGCAGTGTAAAAATTTTTGCACAAAATATTCAAACTAACATTTTGGCTACTGCAGCAGTCCAATATTATCAGTGCAGTTTCTTTACCCATATATGTATACGCAGTCGTATCAGAATAATATGACAGCCCATGGAATCACAGTCTGACAATGTTTAGATAATGAATAAAAAGCGATTTGAAAATTCAATCACGATATTTACTTTAAAAAGAAAAAAAATCACTGGGAAAAGGGCAAAACTTTTAAAAATATATATTTTATTTGAGAGAGTCATCGCCGCTTACATCTCCATGTGGTCGACCTTGTCGACCACATGGAGATATAAGCGGCCGGCCAGGACAGATGAGTCATAGTGCGTAACGTGAGCACAATGAGCAGAGGTATTGATTTGACAGATGTTCAAAAAGGAATGATCATCGGCACTAAGCCAAGGGTGGAAGCATCTCTGAAACAGCAGACTTTGTGGGCTGTTCATGAGGTGCTGCAGTAAGGGTATTCCAGAATGGACAGCTGGCACACCGAGTACCTCCAGACATCATAACTGTGGAACCCCAAAGGCCATCGACCCCAGAGGAGAACGGTGCCTCCATCGACTGGTAAAGCGCAATCAACGCGAACAATGCAGCAATTGACCACTCAAATGAATGCTGGGGCACCCAGGTAAGTGTCCTCGATAACAGTAGAGTGAACCCTTTTATGCATGGGTCTCCAGAGCCGATGCTGCATAAAGGTGCCCATGTTAACCTAGGTCCATCGGCAACGATGCCTGCAGTTTGCACAGGACTACCATCATTGGACAGTGGAAGAGTGGAAAAAGGTTACCTTGTCCGACGAATAGAGGTTTCTACTCCACAGAAGTGACAGGCGGTGGCGGATAGTGCATCAGACACATGAGAACCAACACCCAGATACACTTGTTGGTCAAGTGCAGGCTAGCAGTGGCAGTGTGCATTCCTGGGGGGTGTTTTCCTGGTATGACCTGGGACCGCTGGTACCACTGGATGGGTCCCTGAACATCAATGGCTACCTGTCCATCCTCACTGACCACATGTATCCCTTCATATTGGACATTTTTCCTGGTGGTGATGGTGAGGGACAATGTACCCTGCTATGTCGCTAAGGTGGTGCACGACTGTTTCCAGGAACACGACAGCGATGTCTCCGTTCTCCCTTGGTCGGCGAAATTGCCCAACCTCAATTCCATAGAGCACTTGTGGGACCATTTGGATCGATAGGTTCGGTGTGTGACCCACAACCAAGTCATCTCCAGAACTTCTGTGCTCTGCTGGAGTCCGAATGGGCACGTGTGCCTCTGGCAACCTGCCAGGGCCTCATTGTGTCCATGCCACACTGTCTTGCCACTGTCATCCAGGCCAAGGGTGGTTATTCCCATTATTAGGTAGGTGGTCATATTATTCTGTTACGACTGTGTATATTTTGTATCCATGGAAAATTTTGGATTAAGCAAATATTGTATTTGGAGATATCATATACTTATGATGGATAACTGAAATAAAAACTCACAAGAAAACTTCTAAAATAGATAATTTAACATTTAGTTTTAGCAACATACATTTTTTTTTTTTCAGAATATTTCAGCCTTCCATGTGATAACAGAAACATTCTCAGCTTTAAGCATTTCAGTACTAATTCCATCAATACCTTGGGAATTCGTGTAGTTTTCCGTATAATTTCACATTGCGATATAAAGCCAGTAATGAATCTATCTCCAAACAATGGGAGGAGAAACAACCTCATTATTCAGAACATCTCTGAAATGCGTAGCCCATCTTGTCATGACTAATCCTCACCTTCAATAACATTGCTACCTTTATCCCTCAATCACTGTTTGTCAGTCTGTTTTTTTTTTCACCCAAAACGTTTACTATCTAGTATAACTCTGTTGTTGTGATGTTTAACTGCTTCTTCAGCTTTGTCAGATACGACATTAAACCAAACATTCCTATCAGCTTTCAAATTGACCCTTTAGACATTTATTAAACTCTCTATAATGCTGTCTGTTAAGACTAGTAAAGTTCTGATTAAGTAGACCCTGCAGCTTTCTGATTAAAAATTTTCATTTTTTAATAAATGCTTTAAAATGGAGGGGGGAAATGTCATATTGCAATGGAAATCCAGTCTCTTGATCCCTCCACTTCTGCATTTTTTCTGCTTGATTACGTCGCTTGACCCCACCCTCCATTTTTTTCTACATCTGGGCCTGGTTTAAAATATTTGTTTCGTATTTTTTTAAATTTAGCATCTCCTAATGGCGAAAATTAAAACTATTGGAAAACGTGACTTGAAGTATTTTATTAGTATCTACAAAAATTTTTTTTTTATCTCTTAAAACCCTTACCAATTAAATTGTTCCCTGTGGTCAAACCTTTTTCAACTGTGTTCAGTCAAAAAAAGTTAACTTTAGAATTTTTCTGCCAAATAACTAATGTCATAATAAAAGGAATTATGACATTTTGTAATGCCAAATTAATCAGCATTTAATTCACAATTTTCCGAAAATAAAATATGAAAAAGATGAGTAGTATTGTTCTAATAGGAACTTTTACAGAGGAATAGAGTAAAAAAAATGAATGTGGCAATGCAAATAAATATTCATTTAGAAAACAAAATGGGCAAAAATCATTATAATACATATCAAAAGAAAGGCTATTTGTTTATGAATAACAAGAAAATAAATTTTTTCATAAATAAAAAAAATTACTCTACTTTTCGATTCTTTTTTTTACGTACTATACTTTGAGAAATGTCAGGCTTTTCTGAAAAAAAAAAGTCAAATAAAAAGTCAACTTTAGAATTTTTTTAAAATAGCCAATGAACAGAAATAGGTCACTTCATATATCAAAAGAAGTAACATTTATTTTGGGTTAAATGACAGAAATTTAAAAAAAGTAAAATTTTACAGCAGCCGTTCCATGGCCGAGTGGCTAGCATGCTTGGCTACTGACCTAAGGGTAAAGTAGGCATGGATGCTTACCTGGGGTTAAGCCTTACCTGGGGGTAAGGCATGGATGTGAAAAACGACACACACATCCATGCCTTACCCCCAGGTAAGGCATGGATGTGTGTGTCGTTTTTCTGCTGAGGTTCTGCCATCCTCTCAGACCTCCTACTTTGGCATAAACTGACAGACTGGATTTCAGAGATTGGATTTCCTGTCAGACCTCTGTGGCAAGCAGCTGCTTGAGGAGGTATTTATTTTTAGTTTAATTTTATAAGCTGTTTTAAGAAAATTGCAAGGTTTTACTCTATTTTTTGCTTCAAATTCGTTAAAAAAATTTATACATTAATTTTGCTGTATTTTCTGAAGTATTTCACTACCTTAATATATATATAATTCATAATATTTCTATCGTTATTTAAATCTTTAGTTAATTTTTACAAAAATTTTTGTTTGTTTATGCAAACAACGTACAATGCCGATTTTTTTCCCGATCGGCAAATTCTAATATGAAGGTAGCAGTGTTACAAAAACATATTTTGCTTTAAAATAAGGTTATTTAAATAAAAACTGAGCAAAAAATATCTAAACAGGGATAAAAAGCTGGGAAGAAATTAAATAAAAACATTTCAAAGCAAATATCAGTTTATTTTAAACCTTCGAAATTTTAGATAGATCAGTTTGCATTATATATTGATTATTATGGAAAAGCTGAATTTTGTGAAAACGGCAAAAACTTGAATTTGAAAATTATAAATTCTGAATGCTAGTTATGAAATTAGTCTAATTTAATTTAAAATAGTACTAAAGAGTACTATCATTAAAAATTAAAATTTTTTATAATATCGTAATCAGATGTTTCCTAAAGTAGCTACCATTTTAAGTCACGTATGCCTAATGACTTAATTTTCGGTCAAGCTTAAAATAATTATTCTTTCTAATTGCAGTATATATTTGAGAAGCAATATAAATAATTCTAGAAGTAGTGAATCAAAATCCCCTTCCTGAATCTGAGAAAAGTCATAACTGATCTGAACCAGTTGTGACTTTTCTCAGTCAAATGAGTGGATGAAATCAGATTAATTGAAATATGTTACAAAATCTTATGATTTTCCGGTTCTGCTTGATAATATCCATTGGTTTTTATCCTTGAAAAACAGTATTTTATCAGCAAAATAAAACGCAAAGACACCTTTGTACTTTCTCAACACAGTATAAATATTCGATCTGTACACTCTAACATGCGCACTAAGTTTGAAACCAAACCAGATTTCGCCGATCAATATCATGATCCTATGGCGTTGTCGATCACATGATCAAAGAAATATCCATCGTTCTCTTCGTATTCCTTTCTTAAAAAATATTCGATAATAGATAAAAAAAAATTTAGAAACGCTAAAATAGTTTTTAATCGCAAAATATACTAAAATGATGCAAAAACGTAAACGGTTGTATTTTCGTGCAAATCCTCCAAATAATAAAAACAAAAGTTCCCTTGGAACCTGATTTCATTTATTTGAGAAGACATAAGGTCAGATCTTTAGTCAACAAATCCATTAACTCGCTGAAGTTCTCTGTGAGCTAGTGGGGGAGAGGAAGTTATTCCGCGACAATCCCGTTTCCTGCACTGTGCTAATGGCAGTTTGAGCAAGAGAAAAGGGTTTTTATTTTCGGAATATACAAAAATGTATAGGAAGCTTTCAGTTTTATCTTACAAACATCATCAAGCTAAGGAATAAATTTAAAATTAGGAGCTTTGAAATGTCTATTTTAAATATATGTATAAATAAAAAAAGTTAGTTGAAATTTTAATATTTTAATATTTTTAGAAACTTTCAATTTTTTTTATGACATTAAAGATGCAGTTGGCTTCTTGTGATGCAAGATGTTTCATGGCCGTATATGCAGTCTTCGTGAACCTGAGTTACAAGATCGTGGCAGCACAAGATTTAAAGCAAAAAAGTTGAATGTATAAAACATGGGCAGGCAACATAGTAAATACAATATTTCGTCTTTTAGAAAATAAGCTAGCACTTTCCAAGAAATCACATAAGGCTCAATTTCACATTTTATTTACGCAAGTGTATTAAACTCTGAGAGATTCTTTTACTTACTAGGGTTGTTAACCCATTCCTGAAGAGCTTTTTGTAGCCTGCGGACATGAAGTGGCTTGCTGGCCATACCCACCAGGGCCATTATTTCCAAGAATTCTTCCTCTCCTGCTTCACAAAGTTGTTGAACATCATCTCCACCTGTAACATAATTATATAGCGACCTTGGATATATTGAATGATATATATTCAAATATAATCTGTGAAAATCTTTTGACTTTGAGTCACTTTTTTACTATAAATTATACAAAGGTATTTATTGGTTCGAACACTGAAGTAGCATGGTCCAGGTTTCGAACCTTAGGCAGGTGGCACATGCACTGTGTTTTCTCTTTGCATGTGCAAGCCTGTATATAATCTACAGGATTTATAAGTCGCTCTTTCTTAAGTGGAAGAGCAAAAAAAAAAGTGCAAGAAGTGCATTTTTGCCTTAATGAATTTAATTGTTATTTTCATTATTTATCCAGTATGTCCCTCCACTAGGGGGGAAGGGCAAGGACGCCATGCTCCCCTTTCGGAATACTATTAAGGGTACTAGAGCAAAAAATTATTAAACTCATTTATATTTCATGCATGTTTCAAGAATTTTTAAAGACCTATAAAACAGAGGGGGAAATGCTATGCTGCATTGGAAACCGGGTCTCTTCCCCCCCCCTACCCTGCTCAATTTTGTTCCTTGACCCCTCCCTTGGTTTTTTTTTTTTTAGATCCGCTAGTGTTATTCTCGTTTTACCTATCTACCGGTGCCGGAACTAGGGTCCAGGGAGAAAATTTCTAGGAGGCATACAGATATATTTTACAGTTACAATTTTTTTTAAATTTAATGATTTACTGCTAGTGTCACATTTTTAAACACTGCCCATTTAACGATATTCAAATAACACATTGTAATTTGTTTAATTATGAATTTGTCATACTATTATAAAATTCAACATTGTAATGCTTGTAGTAGAAGTAGTCACCGCATATTACTGTTTCAGTTTAGTAGATATTGTTCCGACAGATAAACGTGCTGCAATGAACCGTGATGTGTCGTCTTGATGCCAGCGTGAACTACAGCGTGAGAATTACGCCACCAACGACTTCGAACAAAGAACCTAACAGAAAAATAAGAAAGGAAGAATTGTATGAAGTGGACTTGGAGTGTGAAAGGAAACGTAGTCTCAGTTTGTACACGATAAGATAAACTAAAGAAGAAATGTTTTATGTGGTGTGTGCGCGTGAGATTAAATAAGATATTAGTGTTGATTCTACTAGTGGACTGACAGGAAAAATAAGGATGTTTAGGATACTTAAAATTGCGAGAATTGGTAAGATTATTCTCGATAGGTTGCAGATTTGTTTACAAACATGATTGTGCTGCTCATCGACTGATATATGCCTCCGTCGGATGGGATGTTAAACCGTGGCCCGTGTGCAAGAGAGCCAAACCCTGCGCATGTTAAAGAACACGGTGGATAGTCTTGACGGGAGGCTACCATCTATCTCTCAAAAGCTGTTCCAGTGGGTCCCTCCCCCAACCTTCTCTGAGCCTTCGGGGTCCATGTGACCTGGCCATTTAGCCCATGGTGTGCAAAAAAGTGCCGCTCAGATGTAAAATACCCAACAACACGCTCAGTTTCTATCCATTTAATTCATAACAATATTAAGGCTATATTATTTAGCACCTGCAAATGCATAAAACGGTTTAAATGCAGTGTGAATATCGCAGACAAGAATTTAATGAGACAGGCGTATTTGAAATGATTGTAATAAATTGTTAAACTGAAATGATCTCACTTGGGTGAACATTGACCACATAATAGGCTTTTTAACAGAAAATGTTAAAGATGTTGATTTCGTGATTGTCAGGAGATGGAAGATATATAGATTAATTTACAAAAAAACTTGTTGATGATGGTGAATTTGTTGATGGAAATTGGATGACTTATTCCAAGGCAAAGCAAATCATTATATTGCCTTCCATATGTTTTATTTGGAATAGTTAGTAATATATTTGTGGTTAGCTACTCTAACAACAGTTTTATTTTTATTGCTGTTGTTTTTCGCTTTGGCAACACTTATATCCTTGTATTCCAGCCCAAAGAAATTACCTAGATCACGGTGAACAAATTGTAAAATTGAAATCAGTGGAAAAGTTTTTTTCAAAAAAAGACCCTTTGTCAAGACTTTACACTTTATGCAAAAAAGTAATCTTGCAATAAGAGATTCAAATAATTTTTAAATGAAAGAAATCATTTAAAGAAGGATTATTTTGAAATTTCTAGAATAAATAGATCGTTAATAAAGTTCGGTTAAAGTTTCGACATTTTCCAATTTTTTCACCATTAGAGGGCGCTACTATTTTCCCTCCTTTAGCAGCTGCTTGAGGGGGTATTTATTTATTATTATTATAGTACTATTTGAGGTAACAGTGGGAATTTGAATTAATGAATTATTTGGGAGATTGGAAATAGTAAACTATTTTATTCATTATCAAGAAAAACACAAATATAATTTCTTCATTTATCTCTTAAAACAAAGAAGTTAGGTTTTTTCACGCACCCGGAGGTAAGGAGGAAAATATACATAAAATTTTCATAAAATACATATCTTCTCTTATGGGTGGTAAAAAGTAGAAAATACATTTAAAGCATGTCGATGGTGCAATCAGTCAATGAGTTCTTATTCATTTTAAAGGAAGACAGAGCGCAGGCAATCTTGTTGAGTAGGTAAATCAGCGCCCTATCTTCCTTTGAAATGAATACGAACTCAGTAACTGATTGTACCATCGATATGCTTTAGGGAAGGGCACATATGGGAAGATAGGAATTTTTTGAAATTCTTAATTTATTTACATGTTATTTTAAATAACAATAAAATCCGCCACCCCTCCCACCCTTTATCAGGGGGGGGGGGGAAACAATGATGGTAGCAAAATTCGAAATACTTTACGACTCTCATTATATGAGCTTTCATTTCACACTTAACTCGTAACTGTAGGCTTTCGCGTTCGGAAGATATCGTAGAAGAAATACTTTAATATTTACCGTTTTCAGCCGGAGAAGAAAGCAAGGGGGTATGTTTCTATTATCCAAAATACTCCGCAGTTCACAAGCTTTCATTTGATATATAATTTGTTACTTTCGGCATTCGCGTTATGGTGATACAGCGGAACAATTGTTATCATATTTCCACTTTTTTAAGGGGAGGGAACATTGGTGAGTCAAATTTTTATAATCTGTGACACTCCCCGCATCAGAAGCTTTCATTTGACGCATAGCTTGTTACTTTCCGCACCTGCGTCCTGAAGATATACCGGAACAAACGTTTTCACAATTCTTCTCTTTTAGGGAGGAAGAAAATACATGGTCGTCAATTTTTTTAATAACTTATGACACTCCCCACATCGTAAGCTTTCATTTGACGCATAGCTTGTTACTTTCCGCACTGGCGTTCTGGAGATGTAGGTGAACAATAGTTTTCATATTGCCCCCTTTTCTAGGGGGAAAGAAAGCATGGGGGTAACTTTTTCATAGTCTGCGGCATTCGCCGCGTCACAAGCTTCCATTTGACGCATATAGTTTGCGACTTTCGGCAATCGCGTCTGCAGATATAGGGGATTTTATATTTTTAAAATTTATTAATCCGCTATATCTGCAAACAAATTTTTTATAGCCTATGACACTCCCCGCGTTACAAGCTTTCATTTGACACATAAATCATTAGGTTTCCCATCGCTTCCGAAATACATCATCATCATCATCATCCTCAAGCAGCCATGGGCTACGGAGGTCCAACCAGACCATGCAGTTTAATTCTCCAAGCATATCTGTCCTGAGCTACATCTGCTGCATTCGGCCACTGCACACCAATTCTAACAAGGTCCCGTTTGACATTGTCTGCCCACCGCATCCTAGGTCTCCCCCTCCTTCTGAGGCCTCTAGGCACACTGTTCATAACCCTATTCGCCAATCTATAATTATCCATACGGGCAACATGGCCAAACCAGCGGAGTCTCTCTCTGCACAATATGCTGCTTAAAGGAGGTTGCAGACTCCTTTGCCTAACCTCATCATTAGTTACAAAGTTAAACCACCTAATACCCAAGATACTGCGTAAGCATCTAGAATCAAAAGCATCTAGAATCAAAAGCATCTAGTTTCCTGTTATCTTGTTTACACAGCGTCCAAGATTCACTACCATAACTAACCCTAGAAAGAACCAAACTATTATACAGTCTAATTTTAGTCTTTAGGTGTATACGCCTATTTCTCCACAATCTCCATAGATTCTTAAAAGTCCCGGCAGCAATACCTATTCGTCTGTTAATCTCATGCCGCACATCACCAGTATCAGTTACATAGCTCCCAAGGTAATTAAACTGTGACACCTGCTCAAGACTGCAACCATTCAGATTTACTGAATCACAACCTGCCTGACCAATTTTCATCACTTTAGTTTTCTCTCTGTTTATAACCAAACCTACTCTACTACCAGTCTCATCAACAGCTCGAATGAAAGAGTTCATCTCATCAATATCATTTGCCAAAAGGGCTAAATCATCAGCATAATCTAAATCCGAAATTTTCGTATCTCCAGCCCATTTAAGGCCAAAATCTTTCCCTCGAAGTGAATTTCGCATAACATAATCAACAACCAAACTAATGAGAAAAGGAGACAAAATGCACCCTTGTCGAACACCAGACGTAATGCTAAACCAATTGCTACAAGACTTACCAACTCTCACACATGACTCAGTGTTATTATAGAGAGCTTTCATTATGTTAACTAACTTGTCTGGTATATCATATGATCTAACAATCAACCACAAATTATGACGATCAACAGAGTCGAAAGCCTTTTTGAAATCAACAAAGCTAGCAACCAAAGGTTTCTGAAACTCTAAACATTTCTCAAGAATCTGCCTAAATGAAAATATCCGATCTACACATCCCCTACCACTTCTGAATCCACATTGCTCATCACGCAATTGCCTGTCAACCAGATTCTTAATTCTATTAAGCACAATCATGGAAAGAACTTTACCTGGAACAGAGAGTAGGCTGATACCCCTATAGTTATCACAAGAACTGCGATCACCTTTTTTGAAAATAGGGATAATAATAGCTCTCGTAAAATCTTTAGGAACCATGCCTTTATCATAAAAGTTATTCAAAATTTCAGTCATCCAAGTGGTAACCAAAACATTCCCAGCTCTGAGCATTTCTGTGGTAATTTCATCTACCCCTGGGGATTCATGAAGTTTCAGTTTAGAGATAGCCAAACTAACTTCAGATTGTGTTATAGGGCCAACATTAAAGCTGCCAAGTGGAACAATTGTTTTAACAAATCCACAAACCAACAAACGTCATGAGAAAAGTAATAGGAAGATAGGTAATAAACCTACAGCATGATGGTGCAATCAGTTACTGAGATAGGAAGATAGGGCGCCAGCAATCTTGTTGTGTAGGTAAATCGGCGCCCTATCTTCCTTTGAAGTGAACAGAAACTTTGTGATTGATTGCACCATTAATATATTAGGTTTATTTACAACTATTTATGGCCCATATAGACAGATAGGTATTTTCAAAATTATTTACGTCTACCTTAAAAACTTTCACTTGATATACAATTAATAACCATCGATCACATTTTACCTCCCTTTTGGAGTCGTGTTTGAGGTAGTCATAGCCCATGACATTGGAGATGTCACAAGCTTCAATTTGAGATATGACTCGTTAAAGTCAAATCCCACGAAAATCAGTTGGGTTGTTTTACCTCTGAGCGGCACCTTTTTTGCACACCATGGGCTAAATGGCCAGGTCACATGGACCCCGAAGGCTCCAGGAAAGTTGGGTGAGTGGACCCACTGGAACAGCTGTTGGGAGACAGATGGTAGCCTCCTGTGAAAGCCATCCAGCGTGTTCTTTAGCGTACACAAGGTACTGCTCTACCGCACACGGTGCCACGGCTTAACGTCCCATCCGACGAACATCGGCCTTTCGAGTCCCATTAGTGTGCCCTACTGACCGTGGGAAGGGCGGAAATTTTGCGGAGATAAATCTCAATGCTGACCCAGCTGGAACTCGAACCTGGGAACTAGAGATTACGTGCCTGGTGCGCTACCGACTGAGCCACCCCCACACGAAAATCAGACCCCTTCTCTTTCATCAGAGGAGAAGGAATAGTGGGGGGAAAATTCGAAATCGTTTACGACGGTATTTGTATCAGCATTCATTTGACATCATCATCATCATCCTCAAGCAGCCATGGGCTACGGAGGTCCAACCAGACCATGCAATTTAGTTCTCCAAGCAAGTCTGTCCTGAGCTACATCTGCTGCATCTAGCCACTGCACACCAATTCTAATAAGGTCCTGTTTGACATTGTCTGCCCACTGCATCCTTGGTCTCACCTCTTTCTGAAGCCTTTAGGCACACTCTTCATAACCCTATTCGACAATCTATAATTATCCATACGGGCAACATAGCCAAACCAACGGAGTCTCTCTCTGCACAATATGCTGCTTAAAGGAGGTTGCCGACTCCTTTGCCTAACCTCATCATTAGTTACAAAGTTGAACCACCTAATGACCAAGATACTACGTAAGCATCGAGAATCAAAAGCATCTAGTTTCCTGTTATCTTGTTTACAAAGTGTCCAAGTTTCACTACCATAATTAACCCTAGAAAGAACCAAACTATTATACAGTCTAATTACAGTCTTTAGGTGTATATGCCTATTTCTCCACTCTCCATAGATCCTTAGAAGTCCCAGCAGCAATCCCTATCCGTCTGTTAATCTCATCCCGCACATCACCATTATCTGTTACATAGCTCCCAAGACAATTAAACTGTGACACCTGTTCAAGATTGCAACCATTCAGATTAACTGAATCACAGCCTGCCTGACCAATTTTCATCACTTAGTTTTCTCACTGTTTTATAACCAAACCTACTCTACTATCAATCTCATCAACAGCTCGAATGAAAGAGTTCATCTCATCAACATCATTTGCCAAAAGGGCTAAATCATCAGCATAATCTAAATCAGAAATTTTCGTATCTCCAGCCCATTTAAGGCCAAAATATTTCGCTTGCAGTGACTTTCGCATAACATAATCAATAACCAAACTAAAGAGAAAGGGAGACAAAATGCACCCTTGTCGAACACCAGAAGTAATGCTAAAGCAATTGCTACAAGACACAAACTCTCACACACGACTCAGTGTTATTACAGATAGCTTACATTATGTTAACTAACTTGTCTGGTATACCATATGATCTCACAATCAACCACAAATTATGACGATCAACAGAGTCGAAAGCCTTTTTGAAATCAACAAAGCTAGCAACCAAAGGTTTCTGAAACTCTAAACATT
The DNA here is from genome assembly GCA_038380435.1 of Ryuthela nishihirai. NCBI lineage: Eukaryota > Metazoa > Arthropoda > Arachnida > Araneae > Heptathelidae > Ryuthela > Ryuthela nishihirai. The sequence goes on from JAWZYU010000032.1 coordinate 43,905,153, forward strand.
TCTCAAGAATCTGCGTAAGTGAAAATATCTGATCTACACATCCCCTACCACTTCTGAATCCACATTGCTCATCACGCAATTGCCTGTCAAGTAGATTCAAATCTAGTTATTTCACGCAATTGCCTGTCAACTAGATTCTTAATTCTATTAAGCACAATCATGTAAAGAACTTTCCCTGGAACAGAGAGTAGGCTGATAAACATTAATGATAACTATATGGGGATAATATATAGGGATATATATATTATGATAACTATAGGGGTATAGTTATCACAAGAACTGCGATCACCTTTTTTGAAAATAGGGATAACAATAGCTCTGGTAAAATCCTTAGGAACCATGCCTTTATCATAAAAGATATTAAAAATTTCAGTCATCCAAGTGGTAACCGAAACATTCTCAGCTCTAATCATTTCCGTAGTAATTTCATCTATCCGTAGAGATGGACTCTGAAACCCACGACATCCAAAATTTTGCATAATATCTGAAATCTACGACTTAACATATCCCCAGGTACCAATTTTAAGCCTTCTAACACAGATAGACCTATATTTGACCTTGAGGAAACCATGACATCCAAAATTTCACATATCTGAGATCTGTGACTCAAAATACTCCCAGATTATAAAATACCCCTGAGATCTGGGACTCGAAATACCCCCAAACCAATTTTTAGTTCTCCAGCACTCTTAGATCCAAATTTGACCAACTCGGATCCGAAATTTCGTAACATTTCCGACATCTACAACGCCCCCCCCCCCCCGCCTCCCAGACACCAATTTTTAAAGTTTATAGCATTCGTAGATCATGATTTTACCTTTATTTGACCTTGAAAGATAGGTCAGTCAAATTTCGGACTTTTTTCGGGATCTATGCCCAAATTATCCCTAAGTACAAATTTCCAGAGCTTTACAATTTCTGTTTCATAGTTAGAATTGGCATTATCTCGTCAGTCGATCACTCACAATCGTCTATATCAGGTGTTCTTAACGTGGGGTACGTGGTAAAATTTTTTGGGGTACGCTGTGAGAGCTCAAGGCAAAAGTCGCTAGATCTAGTAACAAAGTCGCTAAGTTGGCAACACTGCTGTGCAAAAATGTAATTTTTTGTGCTTATCGACATATGTAATTTAGGAATACAAAATTTAATGTGCATATATATATGTTTTATTTTATTCCCATTGATATACTATAACTATAGTTTTATCTATCTATACAAGGGGTAGCTAGTTACATACACATTTCCTGGTGGTACGTGAAGGATAAAAAGTTTGAAAACCTCTGGTCTATATATTACATACTATTATATAAATACTATTATATTATAATATAATAAAATATATTATTATATAATGCATTATAACTAATTAAATACTATTATATAATACTATAGATACTATTATATAATGCAGTATACTTTCTACCTTTTTGGGAAAAATTTACATATCCACTGCTCTTTTTAGAAAACCTACATGCACCTACTTATTTTCTTCTATATCCTTCGAATTCCGATTTCCTTTTTCAAATAGATTAAACTTTGGTGGATAAGTATATACTGGGGAAAATTAGAAGTATATTTTATGTAGATTTACATTTAATCTCCTAGATCAGTAACCGATGGCCTGTTGTTTAGAAGTTTAAAATTATCCTCCCTTTTCATATGACAAGTTATGGCAAGGACAGAAAAATGAAAGCTTAAGAAATGACAGTGTTTACATTTTTGTGGTGGTTATCAACAACTGGATCATGATATGGTGCCAGACCTAGAGATTACTTTGTGAACATACTTCACTATAAAATTCAACTTGAACTTCGAGAATATGTTTAAAATTTCCAGTCAAATAGCAGGGAATGAGCATCGATTTTGAGTGTAATGTGAACATTAGACTTGGAAATTAGGCCTCTTCCTTAGTAAAAATTTGTATTATTTAAGTATCAAGTATTAAGTTTAACGCAATTTTGAACTTTCAGATTCTGGATACACTTATTGGATTCTGAATACACCATATTTCATATGGAGGCATGCCTCCTTCCCCCACGACAGCTTTAATCACCGCAATTGAAGCCCTTCCCCCCACACACATAAAGACGAATATCACACAAAGCCTTTTTTATATCTCTTGTTTGGACATTTTCATAAACTTTTAGTTTGTGTTTTCATACATCTCCCATGTATTCAAGAGATGTGGGTTCGACTACCAATCAGGGTGAAACTCAATTTTTTTTAGGTAACCATTCATAAGTCTCTGTTTACAGGATGTGTTACTCTACTATGAAAATGCAAAAATAATAAATTAATAATGTATGTTGTATTGCGTTAGGATTACTACGTTTTTCTTTCTTCTGTTCTGGCAATTAAAGCTATATTGGGAGAAGGAGACATAGCCATCACCTTATAGAACTGTTGAATAATTTCTTAAACTTGAAAACAATACAACATGGACTGCGATCCTTGTGAGGATGCAGATATCGGCAATTAAAAGCTCTTGGCAGATAAAAGTTTAATGTTAACATGGATAGCAGATAATACCATGGATAAAAAAATTTATGCCTAATGACAATACCAGATAAAATCATGGATTTCTTTTATTGTTATATTTATTTATTTTTTTTGCAGCCACATGGGCAAATATTACTGCATTATTAATAACTGACATGAGTGAAAAAAAATACTTCAGATGAAGCAAAACACTCAATTTGAAATTTCAATAAACATATTCACTTCAACAAGTAAAATAATGCATTTAGCATAAAGCGCCAAATCATACGTGAGGAAAGAAATCTTGCTACTGTAAGAGAAAAATATTAGTTAAAAAATATAAATACAGTATTAAGAGAAAAATATTAGTTAAAGAATATAAATACAGTATTGTGCAAATTAGTTGGGACAATAGGAAAATGCAGTAACAAAGACACAACTAAAATATTTATTTGTCTAATAGTGTACATAGTTAATAGTGAATGTGACCCCCTTAGCTTTAATTATTTCTTTCACCCTCTCAACCATTAATGCCACTAGCTTTCCACACATCTCCTTCACTTCAGAGTCTTGGTACCATAAATAAAATTACCTAAATACACATTTCATACACATAAAGTACCTAAATAGACTTTCATGAAACTTTCTATCATTTTGGTTTTCGTCGCCAAATTTTTAATGGGTTTTAGATCGGGTGAATTTCCTGGCCACTCAAATACCTTCAAATGTTGCTGGGTAAAGAAGCTCTTAGCAAGCTTAGAATTGTGGCATGGAGCCAGATCCTTTTGAAATACCCCATCGCCGTTAGGAAACAGCTTCTGCAGTGTTGGGACCATTTTCGCCTCCAGAACGCCTATGTACTTTTTGCTGTCCATCATTCCTTCAATGGGGTGAAGCATCTGTGGCCCGGAAGCTGTGAAACATACCCAAAACATGACCTTGGGTGGGTGTTTGGGGGATTGCTGGATGTGGTCGGATCGAAGAAGTTCTCCAGGCGAGCGGCAGACGAAATTTGACCTGTAGCCATGCACCTCAAAATGGGTTTCGTTGGAAAATATCACTTTTTCCCAATTCTCCACAGTCCAGTCTCGATGTTTCTTTGCCCAGGATAGCCTTTTTTGCTTCATAGTGGGTGTCAAAAGCTGCTTTTTGGAGAGACGTCGAACCTGGCGGTCACATTCCAGCAGGCGACGACGTACGGTGGAAGCATCTATATTAACCCCATGACGAGCACACGAGTGTATATACACAGTGAGTAACAAGAACACTTCGATGTCAGAAAACACAAGAGCCATTTGTTTCCCAGCTGAACGAGAAACAGGAATTTTCTTCGGCCTTGGTGAATTGGGATGCTTCCATTGACTCTACTGTTGTTTCGTTTCGGGATCGTAGTAAAAGATCCAAGTTTCATCGCAAGTCACAATTCGACTTATGAAGGTTGGAAGGCACCCATGATAACCAAGTTTCAAAACGATTAAGCATCTCCTTGCACAGCTCTACCCTTTTTTGTTTTTGTTCTGGAGTCAAACTGTGTGGAATCCATTGAGCACAGATTAGTGACATTTTCAGATGGGTTTTCACAATCGCAATGAGCACTTCCGTATGAAACTGACATTTTCACAGCCACTTCACGAAGTGTTGTTCGTCTGTCTTCATTCAGGATTGCCAGGGCTCTCTCGATTTGCTCAGGAGTTATTGAGGGAGAATGCTGGCCAGGTCTTGGATCATCAGCAACAGATTCGCGTCCTTCTTTGAATCGCTTATGCCACTTAAAAATGGCAGACCTACAAAGACATTCATTACCATAAGCTTCAGTCATCTCTTTATAACAGTTCCAGCAGTACTTAGGCCTCGCCTAACACAATAACGAATGACATACTGCTGTTTGGTCTGAATTTCCAACGTTCTGAACGAACGTCTATGACACACAACTCGAATCAGTCTTAACACAACAGCAGTCGACGCCAAAATGACTTTGGCACGTGAAGCCTCCTTCGCAGGGTCACGCAGAGTGCCATCTAGTGTTACTTTGGAAAAAGCGCTAAGAGTACTTATGGCATCAGTCCACGAACTAAATGATCACTTGTATATCAGAACGACTTTCAGCTTTTAGGTTTATTTTCCGCTTTTTAGGGGGGTAAGAAAGCATGGGGTTGGGGCAATATTTTATAGTCTATGATGCTCCCTGTGCCACAACTTGTTATTTTCCACACTTGCATTCAGGAGATATAGGGAATCATCATTTTATATTTTCCACATTTTTCAGCGGTAGGAAAGCATGGGGGGATCACTTTTTAAAAGCCTACGACATTCTCTGCATCAGAAGCTTTCATTTGATATATAGCTTGTTATTTTCAGCATTCAATTTCTGGAGATATAGCAAAATAGTTTTCACATTTACCCTTTTATAGTGGGGAAGAAAGCATGGGGGTAAATTTTTTATAGCATATGACACTCCCTGCATCACAAGCTTTCATTTGACACATAGCTTGTTGTTACCTTCAGCGTTCGCATTCAGGAGATATAAGGGAATAATCATTTTCATTTCCCCCCTTTTTTAGGGGGAAAGATAGCATGGGGTGTCAATTTTTCGTAGTCTATGAGATTCCTCGCGTCAGAAGCATTCATTTGACGTATCGTTTGTTACTTTTGGCCTTCATATTCTGACGAATCTTAAGAATAATTTTCACATTTCCCATATTTTAGGGAAAAGAAAGAATAGGGTTTAAGCAAATTTTTATCAAATATATTTTTATCCAATACACTGAAGTGCCATTGAATTAAGGATAGGAGACATTATCCGATTTCAGTACCGCAAGTCCCAGATTTGCGCGTATGCGTGGCTGAAACTCTGGTCATATATAGCTGTCAGCCTTGGCTTCCCCAAGCATTCGTCGTGAGAAGCGTAGTGGGAAAGGCATTTCAATTAAAGATTTAGATGCATTTGACAGAGGGCAGATCGTAGGTGCCTGACGGATGGGATATATCTCTCGGCGGCTCATCTCCGAAATTGTCAACGAACTTGGATTTTCTTGTATAACAGTTTCAAGAGTGTTCCAGGAATATGAAAATTCCGGCAAAAACACTAGCCCCCGGACAAACTGCAAAGGACTACTAGCCTTGAATGATCATGGGTTTCACCATCTGACCCACATAGTATGGACCGAAAGGGGTCAGACATTATCTGAAATCACCTCCCATCTGAACTTGGGTTACAGCCAGGAAGTCAGTGCATGTACCATGCAATGCTCACTTCATCATCTCGGCTTTGTGAGCCGCCAACCTACAAGAGTCGAAATTCTAATGGCATGACACAGGACTCATGCCTGCGTGGGCGAAAGAACATCGAAACTGGACCATCGAAAATTGGCAACGGATAGCCTGGAGTGATGAATCCTGATTTAAATTTCATCACTCCGATAGGAGACTGAGGTTATGGCGCCAACCCCATAAAGCCATGGATCTTGCATGTCAGGTCGGAATAGTACAAGCTGGTGGTGGTTCAGTGATGACCAGGGGTGTCTTCATCTGGATGTCTGTGGGACCTTTGATGCATGTACCGACGACTCTCAATGCATTCCAGTACATAAACTCATGGCTGACCATTTACACCCATTTATGGCCATCATGCATCCCAATGGAGATGGCATCTACCAGCAAGACTGATTCATCTCACAAGTCCAGGTTGGCTACTGCATGGTTGCAAGAGTATTCTGCTGACTTTGAAATAATGAATTTCCATCTAGAAGCCCAGATTTAAATCCCATCGAAAATCTTTGGTATTTCATTTAATAAAAACACGAATATTGCTGTTACATTAAAGTACTGTCTAATGGACTGGTAACCATGGAATTGTTATCTACATCATCTAAACAATGAATCAACCATGAGATGATGACTATCGCAGATGTACCAACCATCAACCTATCGGTAATTATTTTCTCTCTTGATATACGCTCTAGTTTGCTTTGAGTTGGCTAACAAAGGTTATATAACAGAGTTATGTAATATTTAAGATAGTAATTAAGGAGTAGATAATAGCAGAAAATCGACTATGACCAATGATGTAAGCAATCATTATTGCATAAACTTATTGCACTCCTCATGACTTGAGATTTTAATAACTTTAATGTAACAGCAATATTCGTGTTTTTATTAAATTAAATTTATCTAGCTGTGTTTAATATTAGTAATATTTGGGATATCATCGAGCAGAGAGTTCAGGCCTGTGTCCCATCAGCGATGATCTTGACAGAATTGTGGACAGCTCTGGAGGATGCATGGGTCGCCATACCTGTGGAGCATTTACGCAAGCTTGTGCAGTCCTTGCCTCGTCATGTGACGGCTGTTATCAGGGCCAGAGGGGGTCCAACACGTTGCTAGCCCTAATTCAATGGCACTTCAGTGTATTTAGTAAAGGTTATGTCTTTTTATCTTGAGATATTTCTTTCAGTTAATAAGTCATTAATAAACCATTAGACTAATTTCTTTCACTCGCAAGGATACATGAGATCTTAAACATTTGCAAAATGTTTATTTAAGTAGCCAATATACCCGGATGCTGCTAAAGTTTCAGATAGAAACAGAACTTTCTGATTCTATCTGCAACTGCATCCTCAAAAGCTATTAGGTAGCTTATATTATTAATATTAATACATTTAATATTAATATTAAGGTATTAAGTAACCAATATACCTGGATGCTGCTCAAGTTTTGAGTTTCTGCTCAACTTTTGCTATCCGCACAGGGTAATTAACTAACAGGTAACACTAACTGTGAATGTTAATCTGGGTGTATATTTCATTGGGTAGTGTAATCCCAGTTTTTAATATAATTAACATGAACCAATATTTTCTAACAAATTATGGTAAGGAACTCGCAATTTGAAATTTTTTTTTACTTTATTGTCATTTGCTACAAAATTTGTTATTAATACTTTAGCAACAGAAATAGGCAAACTCTCACCTTGACATATGAATGTATCATAGTACGATAAAAGATTGGCTCGTTGTAGTACTCGATAAAGTTGAAGTTCAGATTCGTTGGTAGGTTGTGACGTCATTGCAACTATACAAATAAAAGAGAAACAAAAATTAAACACAGGAAAACTCATAGGTTTTTAGTTTTAAATTAATTAGCCTGAAATATATATTTTTATACAGGGTGATTCGAAAGGTCTTAGACAAACTGTAAAGTAGCTCAGGAATACAAAAACAAACCATTTTTACATAGGAACATATGGAGGCAAACGCCACCCGAGTGTGCTAAAGGGCGTTATTTGTCAGAAATTGAGTTGAGCAGCGTGAGTCATAATCATTCGAGTCGTTGACGTTGCGGGAGTAGGATGTATCGTTACAGTAATACTGAGATGGCAGATATGCACTTAGCTTATGGGGCAGCGAATGGAAACAGGTGAGCTGCGGTGCGATTGTATCGTGAATGGTTCCAAAACAGATGCGTGGCCTTTCATCAAATGTTTGCACGTTTGCACCACAGATTGTGTGAAACTGGATCTTTCGAAGTAAACAGCCATTGTTGGCGGGACCAAACGACGCGCACATCTGTCATGGAAGAAGCGGTCTCACATGAAATTGAACGCAATCCAAGTAAAAGTACACGAGCTATTTCGCATCACATTCGTGTACCTCAACCCAGCGTGTGGCGAGTATTACACGAGGAGTTGTTACACTTTTCACATGCAATGGGTCCAGTCATTGGAAGGAGATGACCACTCGCATCTGGAATTCGCACGTTGGTTTTTGCAAAAATGTGTCACACAGCCGGAATTTCCAGCGTTGGTTCTTTTCACCGATGAAGCTACCTTTTCACGTGAGGGTGTAGTTAATGTTCATAATTTGCATGTGTGGGCACATGACAACCCATGAGCTACACGCCCCCATGCTGCGCAACACCGGTTCACCATAAATGTTTGGGCAGGCATTGTTGGAGACTGTTTGCTTGGGCCATACCTTCTTCCATCACGACTAGACGGGCGTAGTTATCAGATATTCCTGGAGGAGGTCTTGTTGGAACTACTGCGTGATGTTCTTGTATCTGTGCCCCCCCCCAATAGGGGGCCACCATGACGTGGTGGGGGGGGGGCTTAATGGTGCCTCTGTGAAGTAGGGTCAGGGCCCGTTGTTTCCTCATTTGCACGATGGATGTGGCCTTTGGTGGCAGGGCTTGTGAGTATCTGCAGACTGATTTGGGAGGGCCAGTCTAGTGGGCTTATTCGCTTGCTCAGGGAAGCTTTTGGTTCACAGCCGTGATGGAGGGGCTGTGGCTGAGAGTTCTGCAGACTGGTGTTGGGGGGCACTGGTCCAGTGTGCTCATCGGTGCAGCCTCAGTGAAGTTGGGATACAGACTGCTTCTGGGGGGGCAGTTGGTGCGTGACACTATGGAAAGGACGAAGTTGAGGGCTCACGACTGGAACTACTCACCCCGGTTGACGGGCTTATCGATGGAAAAGCCAAACGAAGAGTCTCCACCCCAGGAGCCGAGTCAACTTAGTTCTATATACCATTTTTGTGGCTAACCAGGGAACAGATTAAATTTAGGTTTTGACCAATGAATGAAACTTCCTTCTATAGGATTGTGTGCCATAGGTAGCCATGGATGAGCTGTGTCCTTGTGGCACTGTCTTGCCCCGGCGTAGTTAGTGGAGATTATGGCATTCTTCCCACAGTTGGTGTGCAGCCTTATGTTGCGGTACAACTGGGACTTACCTTTACCTAATGTATAATATCTGTGCGCCGACGCATGTAGTTTCAGCACAATGGGGCGTCAGCACATTTGACCTTGGTTGTGCATGAGTATCTCAACAGCACCTTTCCTGTGCGATGGATTGGCCGGTGTGGACCTGTCGCTTGACCACCAAGATCACCTGACTTGTCCCCCATTGATTTCTTCCTCTGGGGTTACCTCAAAGGCCTTGTGTACAAAACCCCCATAGCATCCGACGCTGCCCTCGTCGCAAGAGTCGTTGAGGCAGCAGCACGTGTCCGTGGGAGGTCTGACATTTTTTAACATGTTCAGCGATCCATGTGTTGACGTTGTGAGGCATGTATTGCTGTGGATGGCAACAACTTTGAGCACTTAATCTGAAATTGTAAACATGATGTCTAATAAACATGTTGTTATACGTTACTTGCATTCCTTTATTTTTGATTCTTCCTGTATATCTAGCACACGGTTTGCGTTTGCGGTATATGTTCCTATGTAAAAATGGTTTGTTTTGTATTCCTGACCTACCTTTACAGTTTGTCTAAGACTTTTTCAATCACCCTGTATAAGTTTCTTTCATAATTAAAAAAAAAGGTCCCAGATGCTGTAAGACATCAAAATTGCAAAGAACTACTTGAGTGCGTTGCAGAACAGCAGACCCAGAGACCTACCCATAGAGGCGGGGGGGGGGGGGGCTCTTCCGGGTACGTTATACTAAATCTCAAACTTGGTCTACCTGCTTTGAAATCAAAAACAGTTGTCTTTGTATAATTTTATTTTAACCTCATATTTTATGTACGACAAAAGAAATAGATTTAAAAAAAACTATAAAATCTCATTCCATATAGAATATCATTTCCTGTTGGGTCCCCGAAACTGAATTTTCGAACCCCCCCCCCCCTCTTCCCTCCAAAACAAAATTCTAAGTACGTGACTGAGCAGACCTCACAGATTTCATTGATTTTAAGCACCATCTGTAATACTGGGTTTCTTGGAATGGTATTGCATTATGAACATTAACTCAAAGTAATTTGTTAAACCAAAGGCTGAATTACATAAGTATAAAGGACTACTAGAAGAACGCATATCGCTTCTGGCGCATATGAGAATCTCGTTTTCATAGAGAATGAGGCTTTTCATTCACCTGCTTTTTCACTCCTTAAAAGTTTTATTAGAACTAATGGATGATGCGGGGGAAATGCAAATAGCAGTATTTCGTTACTACTTATAAAATATAAAAAGTATTTGTTTCTTATTCCTTCAATTTAAAAAGTTGCTTTTCTCACGCTACTCTGAGAAAAGAGTGATGATTGTTGCTGTCAGTGGAATTTCACTGAAATTTCAAATTTCTACATTAAATGACCTCTAACGATATAAATTAAAACTGCCTAAGGATTTGAAAAATGTGAATTATAATATTTCATTAATACAAATACAACTAAAAATACTTTTGCAATTATCTCTGAAAACAAAACAGTTGCGTTTGGAAGTAAAAAGTCAACTCAATGCTGCCAATGAAAACTTCATGACATTCACATTCCACCATCAAAATTTTAAATTTCTAGCAAAAATATATGCATTATTCGTTTAAATGTTTGAAAATTCCAACTTTTTCCATCGTTAAAATGGGCAATTATAGCTATTGGGACATTCAGAAAATACGCATCGTAACATTTCATCAATACCTCTCCAACGCAAAAAAAAAGAAAATTTATCTCTAAAAATAAAAAAATTGATGTCTACAGACGGAGAGACAGATAGATGACAAAGTGAACACATTATCTCGTTTGTTTGAAACGATAAAAAGGGTTAAAATCATAATATTGAGAAAAACATGTCTGAGATAATTGTAACATTTTACAATTGACTGATGCAGGGCACATTCACAATAGTAAGTGCGGGATGTTCGGAACACAGAATAACTAGTTAACACAGATAATAAACAAATAAATATTCCCTCAAGCAGCTGCTTGTCAGAGAGGTCTGACAGGAACCAGTCAGTATATATGCCATACTAGAAGGTCTATGAGGATGGCGGGAGCTCAGCAGAAAAACATCACAAACATCCATGCCTTACCCGGGACTCGAAACCAGTTCCTTTTATCAGTAGTCAATGGACATTTGGAAAAACTGAATATCATGGAATTCACCCTTGAAAACCTGTCACAAAAAAGACAAAAAACTAGATTCATCATACATCTCTAAAATTTTTAAACAATACCAACTTGTACTACAGAATATAAAACTACAATTCAGGACTTACGTAAGAGAAAAGGAAAAAAAAAAAATACTGTAGAGGTTGGGTTGTTTTACCTCTGAGCGGCACTTTTTTGCACACCATGGGCTAAATGGCCAGGTCACATGGACCCCAAAGGCTCAGAGAAGGTTGGCGGAGGGGACCCACTGGAACAGCTGTTGGGAGACAGACGGTAGCCTCCCGTCAAGGCCATCCAGTGTGTTCTTTAATGTGTCCCCCCGTGTGCATCTCCCGCACACGGGGCCACGGCTTAACGTCCCATCCGACGGACGATCCTTATCCAAGCCCATCGGTGTTCCCTACTGACCGTGGGCAGGGCGGGGAATTTTGCGGAGATAAATCTCAACGCTGACCCAGCTGGGACTCGAACCTGGGAACTACAGATTACGAGCCTGGCACGCTAGCGACTGAGCCACCCCCGCCCCACTGCAGAAGGATAGAGGATTATTCTTTAGGAGGATTAGAGGATTATTCTAACAGCGGTTGAACCAATCTCCTAAAACCAACTTAAAAAAAAAAAGGAAGAAAAGTTTTTTTTTCCTCTTCGCCCTAAATATTTACTCTATGTGATTCAAAAATGATCAACTGGGGAAGTTTGCGATTCCAATATCGACAGAAGATTCCCAAGATACGATTGCTACTACTACTATAAGAACGCTGGCACACGATTCAAAACCACTGTTTACAGCGCCACCTTCAGCAGCCGCCTGTAATTCTCATTTTCCAACTAACTTTCAGGTTGTGGACATATTGCTTTGCCATTTGGATCTGACTGTTGGTTGCTGTTTCCATTGTCTTTTAGAAAAAATACGAAACAGAAAAATTTATTTCTTAAGATAAATAATAATATAGGGTGATTCAAAACTCTTGGGCCAAACTTTAAGGGGTGATAGAACATACCTAAACAAGCATTTTTCTTCATACAATGCATGGTCGGAACTTAGCGGTGAAGCGCTAGAGGGTGCTTTCCAGTGAACACTTATAAGCGCTGGTTTTCGCACTCGTCATTTCTACCGTGGATTGCAGTCTTTGGGCTTCCCTCGCATTTCCGTCCGCAGCTCCGCATGTGAAATGCATGTACGCCTTCTCCTGATTCGTGAAACAATCCATCAGTTCTGCAATCCACGGTAGAAATGACGAGTGCGAAAACCAGCACTTATAAGTGTTCACTGGAAAGCGCCCTCTAGCGCTTCACCGCTTGAGTTCCGACCATGCATTGTATGACGAAAAGTGCTTGTTTAGGTGTGTTCTATCACCCCTTAAAGTTTGGCCCAAGAGTTTTGAATCACCCTGTAGAAGAATAATATACAATAATCTAAACTTAACTATACTGACTTTTTAAAATAAAAACTACCTGTGTATTTTTTTTAAACTATAGTTATATGTTATTATTTGGAACAAAATGAGTTATTCCACTGCTCGGTAGGAGTCAATATTTCTTATTCCTCGTTCAGCTTATTAACATTCTGAAGTTTGGAGGGAAGGTTCCTATGCTTCCTCAGATCGGGAATTGGAATTATTCCTAATAAAGTGCGACGAAGTTGGTTCATAACGTAATGTAACCACAATCCAGTCCTACAATGACTATATTAAAACTTTCCTAGCACTCCCGTGGCAAAGTGGTTAGCGTGCTTGGCTTCTGATCAAAGGGATCTGAGTTGGAGCCCCCAGTAAGGCATGGATGCTTGTTTTTCTGCTGAGTTCCGGCCATCCTCACAGATCCCCCCCCCCCCCCCCCGATAGGGGACCACCTTGTCGTGGTGGTGGGGCTTCGGGCCCAGCAACCGGTCGAAGGCTTTACTGACCGGATTGGGTCCCCGGTTGGACAGAGCCAAGACCAACCGAGGTCGAAGACATCGCTGACTGGTTGGGTGTTCCGGTTGGACGGGGGACGGGGGTGGCTCAGTCGGTAGCGCGCCAGGCTCGTAATCTGTAGTTCCCAGGTTCGAGTCCCAGCTGGGTCAGCGTTGAGATTTATCTCCGCAAAATTCCCCGCCCTGCCCACGGTCAGTAGGGGACACCGATGGGCTTGGAAAGGCCGCCGTCCGTCGGATGGGACGTTAAGCCGTGGCCCCGTGTGCGGGAGAGAGCCATATCCTGTGCACGTTAAAGAACACGCTGGATGGCCTTGACGGGAGGCTACCATCTGTCTCCCAACAGCTGTTCCAGTGGGTCCCCTCCCCCAACCTTCTCTGAGCCTTCGGGGTCCATGTGACCTGGCCATTTAGTCCATGGTGTGCAAAAAAAGTGCCGCTCAGAAGTAAAACAACCCAACCCGGTTGGACGGTGTCCAGACCTCACATCAGGTGTTCCGTAGAACAAGTTCAAGGGCACGGCCGAACGGATTTGGTCCCCTAGTAGGCACGAGCCCTTTCAAAGTCTGTGCCTCACTAAGAATCTCCACCCCCGGGTGCCGAGCGAACTTGGATCTACATATCCTTGTTCATGGCTAACCGGGGAACAGATTAATTTTAGGTTTCTTCCAGTGGTTAGCTTCCCTTTTATAGGACTGCTGCCATGTGAGGTCGGGGATGAGGTGCATCTATATTGTGTATTCTTGCCCCCGACTCTAGATAGTCGCGGCTTTCCGTTAACTTGGTAGTGTGCTGAGACGGAACCGGGGTTAGCCGTGGTTGCCGAACATCTGGCAACGTACATCCTCACAGATCTACTATGGCGTATAAACTAACAGGCTCCTGTCAGAGATCTGAGGCAAACAGCTGCTTGAGAGGGATATTTATATTTAAGCTAAACCTCTGCTCTGTTAGCGGTAAGAAAATGGGATTGTAGATTTTAATTTCAAGGAAAGGAAAAAATGCTTGCGGTATATCTGTGTGGTAATTTGCAGTATTAACAAACTAACAGTATTATCAATTACAAGAATACTGCCAACTGGCTTAGAGATGCCTTAGTCTATCAGCAATTAAGGTTAAGCGCCGTCTAAGCATGCAGGGGAAAACCTTGTGACCTGGCCATTTAGTCCACAGTGGGAAAATAAGTATCATTCCAAGGCAAAACAACTCAACCAAAATATTGTTAAAAATGACCACTAGTTTTTTTTTGGTCAGGTTGGGTTGTTTTACCTCTGAGTGGCACTTTTCTGTACAAAGTGGGCTAAATGGCCATATCACAACGACGTCGACGCCTCAGAAAAAGTTTGGGGAGGGGAACCACTGAAACACTATTGGGAGACAGATGGTAACCTCCTGTTAACTCCTGTTAAGACCATCGAGCGTGTTCTTTAACGTGCACAGGGTATGGCTCTCCCGCACACGGAGTCGCCGTTTATAACATCCCATCCAACGATGGCGGCATTTTCAAGTGTCCCCCTATTGACCGTGGGCAGAGAGGGGAGTTGTACGGAGATAAATTTCAACGCTGGCCCAGCTGGGACTTGAACCTGGAAACTGCAGATTACGAGTCTGGTGCGCTACCGACTGAACCACACCCGTCCCGTCCTGTTTTTCCTGACCAAAAGGTCAGGAAAAACAGGTTTAACATAAAGATTCACAAAAATCTTCACGAAAAAAATGTAATCTAATTCCACTTCAAACTCCAGTCACGTTAGCCAATCAATCGATTAAATAAAAAAAAAAACGAACTGTCATGTTGCATAAATGTGATTTTTGCGCCATTGATTAAAATCAGTAAATTAGACCATGAATTTTATACACGAGTTTTCTCTTCAGAAATCTTCACTTGTCACAGCGAATATTTTGGTGAGAGAACTCTGCATACTCATAATCAATTGCATAAATATAAAATTGCATGATTTAAACATACAGCATTCAAATACTAGAAATGAATATGAAAAATTTGTAAATACATAATATAACGTATGTAAATAATTATCAATGGCGTCGGCTGACCCAAAAGGCTTTTGGGCTAGCGCATTTAAAAATGCTATTTTAGGTCCTTTTAACGAGAAGAATAACTGGTTACCCAATTGTGTTAAAGTAGGAACAGACTAAATGAGATAAAGTTCGGTCTACAAAACTAAATATCGTTGATGTTAAAACACTTTAAAATTTGTTTTTTCAGATAATTTGAGGTTTCTCTCACTACCAGTTAGCCAAAGTTTTTTTTCATACTAATCCACATTAAAAGACATAGACCAGGTTTGATTCTTAAATTACGAAAATATTTGGTGGTCTGATCTCAGTTTTTACTGCGAGTTTTTCCTATCACTTCGTCTGTTAAATGGCTGTTCCAAAATATAAATTAACAAATTAAAAAAAAATAATAAATTAAATAATTTAAAAAAATACCTATCTTCCTATATGTGCCCTATAATGTAGAAAATAACCTAAAGCATATCGATGATGCAATCAATCACTGAATTCGCATTTACTTCAAAGGAAGAGAGACACCAGCAATCTTGTTGAGTAGGTAAATCGGCGCCTTATCTTCACTTGAAGTGAATACGAACTCAGGGACCTCATTGCACCAGATATTCTTTAGGTTCATTTCTTACTTTTTAGTGTTCTATAGGAAGATAAGTATTTTTTAAATTATTTATATACAGGGTGAATCTGAAAAAGTGGGCAAAACTTTACGGGGTGGTAGAACGCAGCTATACGAGCAATATCCGTCATAGAATGTATGGTCGGAACGCAAGCGGTGAGAAGTTAAAAGGTAGTTTTCCACTGTCACATTTAAAGAATGAACACAAGAAGGAGAGGAGATACTTCAGAAAACATTTTATTAACAGAAATGTAATTGAGGTACATGCTCAAAGAAATTGCTCAAAAGAGCTGCCGCCAGCTGTAATGCAGGCTTCACACCTGCGGGATACGGACCGACGCACATTTGCGAAGACGTTGGGTGCGAGAACCGACCCTTTTATACCATTTCTAACACCACCTAGCGGCTCGCCGTCTGCGTTCCGACCATACATTCTATGACGAATATTGCTCGTATAGCTGCGTTCTACCACCCCGTAAAGTTTTGCCCACTTTTTCAGATTCACCCTGTATATACGTATATTTTTTGGTCACTAAAAATACATATCTTCAAAAACTTTCTTTGATATATGACTCATAAACATCGAGCACATTCTCTCCCCTTTTAGAGTCCTGTTTGAGGAAGCCCATAACATTGGAGATAGCACAAGCCTTAATTTCAGATATGACTCGTTAAGGACGAACCCCGGAAAAAATCCCCCCCCCCCTATTTAACAAGGGGGAATTCGAAATAGTTCACGACAGTCATTATAGGAGCTTCCATTTGACACCTAACTTATAACTATAGGCCCTCGCCTCGCGTTCGGAAGATATAATAGAACGACTTTCACATTTGTCGTTTCTTTAGGGGAGAAGAAAGCGTAGGAGGGGTCACTTTCCTGCGTCAGAAGCTTTCATTCGATGTATAATTTACTTTTAGCATTCGCGTTCTGGAGATACGAAAACTTATTCTTCTGCTATATTTCCCGTTTTTTGGAGGAAGAAAGCATGGGGGTTCAATTTTTTTTTAGCCTATCACGCAGGTCCCCGCATCACACGTTTCATTTGACACATAGCTTGTTACTTTCCGCACTCGCATTTAAGAGATATAAGAGAGCAATCATTTTCATTTCCCCACCCCCATTTTTAGGGGTATGGGAAAAAAGCATGGGGGCTCCATTTGTCGTAGCCTATGACATTCCCCGAGTCAGAAGCATTCATTTGACGTATCGTTTGTTACTTTTAGCATTCGCGTTCTGGAGATATGAAAACTATTAAGCTAGTATATTTCCCCTTTTTTATGGGGGAAGAAAGCATGGGTGTCATTTTTTTTATAGCCTATGACACTCCCAGCGTCACAGGCTTTCATTTAGCACATAAATCATTAAGTTTCTCCATGGCGTTCGAAAGATATGGTGGAACGTTTTGTCAAATTCACAAGCTGACATACCGACCAATATCAAAGCAATAGGAAGACAGGTAAAATCATCTTTAATAAATATTTATCCACTATCAAGCTTTTTTTTTTAAATAACAGGAGAAGATAGGTGTAGAGGAAAAATTGTCTTGAGCCGAGTGGAATCTAAACTCACGAAAAAAAAAAACAGCTTTGTAAAAACACAACTTGATAGTGGATAAATATTCATTAAATCAACTGTAAATACGTATGTAAAAGGTAAAAATACCGATCTTCCTAAGTGCACTATGAAAAGTAAAATAAAAAATTAAAACATACCATTGGTACAAACAGTCACTGAATTCATATTCAGTTCAAAGGAACAACAAGAATTGCCGGTGCCCTTTTTTGTTCTTCTGAAGTCAATAGGAATTCAGTGACTGATTGCACTATTGGAATATTTAAATTTTATTTTTTCACTTTTTAGGGCACACATACGAAGATTGGTACTGTTTTCAATTTATATTTCTTTTTCTTTATCACTAAAATTGCCTATCTTCAGAAATTTTCATTCGATATTAACTTGTAAATATCGACCCCATTTTCCTTCCACTTTTCGGGGTAGAGAAAGAGGGGGAATGATTCGAGGTAGAGCACGACATTGTAGACTTCACAAGCTTTAATTTGTGATATAACTCTTTGGGGTCGACCCCTGCAAAATTTCCGTCCCCTTTTGAGGGGAGTGGGGGCAAAATTATTTGCCACCCAACTCGAAACAGCCCTTGCGTTCAGAAGATATATTGGAGGAAATATTTTCACATTTCCCCCCTTTTTAGTGGGTAGAAAATACAGGGGCTAAATTTATATAGCCAATAACACTCCCCCAAATCACAAGCTTTCACTTGACTCACAACTTGCCCTTATGTTTGAAAGATATAGTAGAACAACCCCTCATATATTTATCTCCTATTTAGGGGAGAATGAAGAATGGTGGCTTTATTTTTATTTGTGGATGTGTTCCGGTGTACACCTGGAGTTTGTTGTTAATAATAATAATAACTCCCTCAAGCAGCTGCTTGCCACAGAGGTCTGACAGGAGCCTGTCAGTTTATATGCCACAGTAGGATCTCTGAGAGGATGGCAGGACCTCAGCAGAAAACAACACACACAACCATGCCTTATCCGGGGCTCGAACCCAGGTCCCTTAGATCAGTAGCCAAGCGTGCTAACCACTCGGCCATGGGACGACACCGGAAAATCATCCACAGATTTATCCAGTCAGAATGGAGGCAAGACAATTTTTAGCCTGCGATATTTCCCATATCAGAAGCTTTCATTTTTACGCACAGCCCGTTACTCTCGACCCTTGCATTCCGAAGATATAATGAAACAGTCGTTTTCACATTTCCTCCTCTTTGAAGGGGGGGGGGGGGGTGAGAAAGCATGGGGGTAAATGTTTTATAGCTTATGACACTCTCCGAGTCATAAGCTTTCACTTGACACATAACACATTAATTTTGGAGCAACTCTCTTGAAAACTTCTATGAAAACTAACAAATAATGGGAGAAAAGCAATAAAACGATAAGTAAAAAACAAATTAAAAAACACAATCTTGTATTTTTTACGAACTTTGATTTTTCATTCACTTCACGATTCGATTTTTTACGCCCTTCGATTTACGAACTTGTTAGGTTACTGAGAAAATGTTCGTAAATCAAAAATAAAATTACAATACGAAATAATTGAATATGGCTTAGGAGACTCGGGAATAAATATGGCTTAGGGATATTGCAAGACTCCAAGCGCAACATATACAGGGTGTTCCTGAATGACCGCATAGACTCTACATGGTAATATTCCACTTCGTGAAAGGAACAAATATGCCACAAGAACTATGTGAGCTATAGTTTCCGAGTAAAACGAGTCTAAAGATTGATGATGCCACATCCGCTTACAACCAAACGAAACGTTCCATCAGATCAATGATTGATGAAATTGCAAAATTTACCACGTTTTCTGAAGTGTCATTCTCTGTGAGAGTGTGTACGGCTGTCATATGTAAATTAGATTCCTGTGGAAATATATCCCCTTGCTTATAAAGAGGTGTCATCGCGCACTGGCTAAGTAATGTCTGTACGTCGGATCCCACCATATTCTATTCGAGAGTAATGCAGCATGTACCTCTCTTTGGAGAGTGTCGTAGTAATGCCTTGCATTCAACTTACCCTTTGATGATACGGTAAATAAATCTGAACCAAGTGAAACTAGCTCTAAACTAAAATTAACTAGCACTTTCTCTAAGGAATGGAAGGATTGCTTTCTTATCTGTCAGTCGTGCGAGAAGGGGGGGAGGGAAGCATTGCATAGTCAAAAAACATCACTGTCCATCTGCAAGTAGTGGGGACTGCGTAGTTTCTGAGAATTACTTTGTCCACTAGGCAAGACACTAGGCAAAAAGTAACAAAACTTTATGGAAAAAATTAACAAAAAAGGAGTTTTCGTTCAAATATTCTCAATGAAATTTCCGGGTACAGAGGTGACGGCGAAAAAGTAGTTGGAGTTAGAATTCAGAGATCGTAAGAATTCAGTTGGGAATTTAAAAAAAAAATTGAGTTAATGGGAAATTCGAAATAGAGATGTTAGAGTTAACGAGAGATGACTCTGTATATATGTCATTTATGCACCTTATATTCATAGCAATTTAAGGCATTTGATAAAGCTACACATGAAACAGTCGCTTTCACATTTCCTCCTCTTTAGGGCGGTAGAAAGCATGGGGGTAAATGTTTTATAGCTTATGACACTCTCCGAGTCATAAGCTTTCATTTGACATATAACACATTAATTTTGGTCATTTCATTCGAAAGAGGGGCGGGGGTGGCTCAGTTGGTAGCGCGCCAGGCTCGTAATCTGTAGTTCCCAGGTTCGAGTCCCAGCTGGGTCAGCGTTGAGATTTATCTCCGTAAAACTCCCCGCCCTGCCCACGGTCAGTAGGGGACACCGATGGGCTTGGAAAGGCCGCCATCCGTCTGATGGGACGTTAAGCCGTGGCCCCGTGTGCGGGAGAGCCATACCCTGTGCACGTTAAAGAACACGCTGGATGGCCTTGACGGGATGTTATCATCTGTCTCCCAACAGCTGTTCCAGTGGGTCCCCTCCCCCAACCTTCTCTGAGCTTTCGGGGTCCATGTGACCTGGCCATTTAGCCATGGTGTGCAAAAAAGTGCCGCTCAGAGGTAAAACAACCCAACAACCTAACTCATTCGAAAGATATGGTAGAGGAACAACGGAAAGTATATTTTTTGGAAATTGGGGAAATTTATGGAGATGGTTTAAATCTTATTTAACTGAACGCTACCAAATGATTTCTATTAATAATGTTGAAAGTATTAAAATATTGACTAATAAAGGAGTCCCGCAAAGTTCTATTTTAGGACCTAAACTTCCGGTTATCCGGTACTTAAGCATCCGGAAATCTCATGCAAGCAGCATAAATTTCAAATTGGACAATTGAAATTGGTATGGCATCTTTGCATGGTGGAAGGCAGATATAAGAAATTTGTTCAAGAAAACTGCTAGACCAAATTATAAGTCTTCTCAACCCTTGACATCGGCTATTGCTCAAGAATTAAATGATTGGTTACTGGATGACCCTGATGAAATATCATCAGAGTTTCTAGAACCTAGCCAGTAAACTACACTGCACATACATATATACTGTACATAGATAAACTTTAATTTTAGAAGAAAAAAAAACATTTATCTTAGTTTCACAATTCTCGCGTCTCGGATATTTTCCTTGTTTAATGTACGCTTTTTCTACCGGCCTTATCTTTCAAAAATATCTTTCATATTTCATTATTAGGAAAATATGGTACTACCGGTAATCAGCGACATCCACGCCAAAATTACAACTCTTTTCCAAAATGGCTTTCAGTGGCGCAGTTCCTAAAGTTGTTATTTTTTATGTTTAGATTTAGACATTCATTAAGAGTGGAAATACGCATAAAATAATTATATTTTAGATATTTATATTTGTATTAAAGGCATTATACTTCATCTTCATTATCATTGTTGTTAACTACATTTTTATTTCAAATAAATCTTGAATACAATATTCTACCCTACTGTATTTGGTTTCCATAAAACTATTTCTCATACAACCGGCAGATTGATCTAACCGGCAACCCAATTCCCCATAAAGGCCGAATAACCAGGAGTTTAAAAATATGCATATTAAAAATAAAATAGAGTAATCAAAATTTAAAAGGAAACTCAATTTTATATGCTGATGATACAGTACTTCTTCACCGAAATGGAAATCAGTATGATTTATTTTTTTTTTTTGGTATTCTAGTGATTTAAATATTATTGCAAACTGGTTCATCAAAAATGGATTAAAAATTAACTCGGATAAAACATATTTTATGCATTTTTCACTCACCCCAACAGTTTTATTTAAGTAAATTCTGACTGCTCAGAAATCAAATTGAAACCAAAAAACATTTAGGAGTTTTAATAGACCGCAGTATGAAATGGAAATCACATGTCAATATGATAGTAAAAAAAAAGTACGAATTTACTTAGCTAGATTG
The DNA here is from genome assembly GCA_038380435.1 of Ryuthela nishihirai. Lineage (NCBI taxonomy): Eukaryota > Metazoa > Arthropoda > Arachnida > Araneae > Heptathelidae > Ryuthela > Ryuthela nishihirai. The sequence continues at coordinate 43,927,045 of JAWZYU010000032.1, forward strand.
TACCATTAAAGAAAAATTCTGGTAAATTTTTAATTACATTTTATTTTGTTTGGATGCAGTCTCTTTCAAAATATGGTTTGATTAGCTGGGGTGGGGGATTGACTAATATGAATATTACTGATTGTATTATTAAAGTATAACGTACATTCTTAAATACACTGCCGGAACCATTAACAATTGAAGCGTAATCTACGAGATTTATTTAGTAGAAATAACTTGTTGAGAAAGGACAGTGATCACACGTGTGAAGTGATTCAAAGTTTATTTTACCTTTTGATGAGTATTACATTTTACAGAAGGCACATTTTAATAAGGTGTTGAATCTCTTCGAGCACCAATACAAGCTTCCAATATGGCATACAATTGGTCGTACAAATGCTGGATATCACGTTGGGGGATACCATTCCATGCGCTTTCAACTTGGTCGCATAATTCAGCGATGGTCGTTGCCTGCCGTGGTCCGTGAAAGAATCTTTATCCGATCCAGTCCCAGACATGCTCGATTGGAGACAAGTCCGGAGAGCGTGCTGGCCAAGGGAGTTGGTGCACTGCCTGACGAGCATGTTGAGTTGCCCGGGCAGTGTGTGGGCGGACGTTATCGTGCTGGAATATTGCATTTGGGATTACACTCAAATATGGCAGGACGACCGCCTGTACGATGTCGCTGATGTATGTATTGTTATTCAGCGTACCCTGTACAAACACCAGACACGTATGTGAATGATAACTAATCGCTCCCAACACCATGATGCCCGTCGTCGGCCCTGTGTGTCACTGGCCGATGCGCACGATGGTCGATGGAAGAAACAGCTCAGCTTGTCGCCTACGGATGCGTAAATGACCATCAGACGCTCCTAAGCAGAATTGGCTTTCATCACTGAAGATCACAGACTGCCATTCTTCCCTCCAATGAACTCGTTCTTGACACCACTGCAAACGTGACAGTGGTAACCGTGCCCATAGTCCTGCTTTCAAAGGATGATTGCCTATTGTTCTTGGTACGACTGAGGATCGAATTTATGATGCCGCAGTCATCCATTCTGCCACTGCAGCCCTCCAGATATGACAATCCTCTCGTGCATCTGTAACTCTGTGTTGCCCGGAACCACGTCTGCAAGTGTGCGAATGCTCTTCTGATCATTGATGCCGATCGTACCAGTGCCGATACCTCTCGTCCAACGGGGTGTGCAATTTGACAAAAAGACCAATTTGCTTCCTGAAAACCCACTATACGACCTAGTTCAAACTCCGCGCTAACTGAGCAAATGTTGCGCACCTGCATCGTCCAGGCATAGTAGCTTCTTCAATGAGCACTGAACAACACGACACAAGACGAATAATTTCGTTCATTATGCCCTAGTCCTTAAATATGCGCTGCATACATTTACATTTTGTCGTCCTCAGTAACGTCATTATTTCATCCAATGACTTTCAATCTTGGATCCTTAACTATTAACGTATTATAATACGACGTTCCTAAAAGAATTCCTTCTGGGTGGTCTTTTTTCAAATTCGCCAGTTTCTTATGACATTCCAAATACAGTCTATATAGATAAAGTTATTTGTGATAATAAAATTCTAAGTTTGATATCACTATATATATACTACAGCTATTTTTACTTTTAAAACCAACAAATTTACAACTAAAATGTAAAGAGTATGCTTTCAAATGGTCTTTTATTTGTCAGGGCTGCCCGATCAGTGGGTACTGAGCAGTGGTCAACCACACAGAGTCTGGTGTTGACTATATACACCAACCGGAATGTAAAAAGGACTCTCAGCTTGTTGATGGATTGGTGCATTGGTGGGTCTCTGTTGAAGGAAAAATCTTCCGCTGTGTTTTCTTTCTGCTTGTGGGTTGACAACCCCAAGTGAATAGATTCGCAGGATATGTTTTATCATTATTGGATAATCCTGATCTGAGATCATCGCAGGTATCTTAACTTTTGCTTCTATGGGCATTCAAATCCTACATTGGAGGAAGTCTTCCAATGTAGATGACTCCAGCCTTTAGTAGTAGGGGAACGGGTCTTTGCCCCATGCCTTCGATAAGGAAGCTGTTTGATATTGTCGGCATTCTCTCTCTCATTAAAACACAATTTCCTTAAACATCCCACTATTTTCTCTCGTTGGAACGTGAGGACTCTGCACAGAGATTATTCTCTTAATGTCCTCACACAAGAATTCCACTGTTATAATTTAGATATTCTCGGTTTGCAAAAGACCAGATGGGACAGATTCTTAAAAATCTCTTTTCAGGTAGGGATGATAAAAAGCAACACCAAGGCGTAGGCCTGCTTCACAGCAGACACACTAATGATGCTCTTCTATGACGTGTGTGCAGTAATGAAATATTTCTGACAGCAAAATTTCAAGCATTAAAAACTTCAATGACAAGCATTAAAGACTTCAATGATATCTGCTATTATGCCCCCACTGAGGATGCCGATGAGGATGAGAAGGATAGATTTTATAGACAACTTTAGGATATTTTTAATTCTGTCAAGAAAGGAGATATTACCCTTGTTCTAGGTGATTTCAATGCCAAAGTTGGTACTGACTCTGACTTTTGGGGAGGGGCGATAGGCCCTTTTGGTATTGGCAGCTGCAATGGCAATGGGTAACGTCTGCTACAGGTAATTAAACTCAATGGTTTCAGAATAACTACCACTTATTAGCAACACTGCGACATACATAAGTACACATGGGTTTCACCTGATGGGCTGCATAAGAATATGATTGATTATATATTAATTAACAGCAAATGGGCTAGTTATGTTAGAAATACCAGGGCATATAGGGGAGCTGAAATTGGATCTGACCATTACCTTGTTAAAGGTGTCTTGCAACTTAAACTTCAGAAGTGTTGTGCTAAGGTTAAAAAATTTACCTTTAATAACAAAGCGCTGAAAGGCCCAGTTATAGATGAAAGATTACCATGATAGTTTACTTAGTCATTATGACAGTCATGGTTTGCTCACTACTGAAGTCGAGGAAGAATGGGATAATTTTAAACAAGCTTTTCTTGAAATTACCAATACTCGTTTAGTTAAAAGGGCGCAGAGGAGGCAAAATTATTTCCGTGATAAAGTATTTGAGCTTATTTCGGAAAGAAAGTACTACAGGAATGTCCTTAATCAATACCCTACTAGTCGTAATAGAAATCATTACAGAAAGGTTTATAAACGTATAAAGGATCAGTTAGCAACTGATAAGAATCTTTGGCTTGGCTAATACAGTCGAGTATGTTATACACAGCAGAACAGTAGAGAGTTGTATGAGATAGTTAACGTTTTCTGTGGTAAAAAACGGATATGTATACATTGATTGAACGATAAACAAGGCTAGAAGGTAAGGATTCTGTCCCGACTCGGTGGGCTGAGCATTTCAGTGTTGTTCTAAACAATGCGGTTAGTTCTACTTCCATTTTTGGTAATGACGACAGATGGATTTAATGTTGGCCCTATATTACAGTCTGGTGTTATTTTCGCTATTACTAAACTTAAACTTCATAAATCCCCAGGGGTAGATGAAATTACTACGGAAATGCTTAGAGCTGGAAATGTTTCTGTTACCAATTGGATGACTGAAATTTTGAATATCTTTTGTGATAAAGGCATGGTTCCTAAGGATTTTACCAGAGCTATTATTATCCCTATTTTCAAAAATGGTGATCGCAGTTCTTGTGATAACTATAGGGGTATCAGCCTACTCTCTGTTCCAGGTGATTTTGCATGATTGTGCTTAATAGAATTAAGAATCTAGTTGACAGGCAATTGCGTGATGAGCAATGTGGATTCAGAAGTGGTAGGGGATGTGTAGATCAGATATTTTCAATTAGGCAGATTCTTGAGAAATGTTTAGAGTTTCAGAAACCTTTGGTTGCTAGCTGTGTTGATTTCAAAAAGGCTTTCGACTCTGTTGATCTTCATAATTTGTGGTTGATTGTGAGATCATATGGTATACCAGACAAGTTAGTTAACATAATGAAAGCTCTCTGTAATAACACTGAGTCGTGTGTGAGAGCTGGTAAGTCTTGTATGAACATTTTGTCTTCCTCAGTAACGTCATTGTTTTAATGATTCCTGGGGATAAAATATATTCCTGTAGTTTAAAGTTTGAAACACACTCTCCATAGATTCTTAAATGTCCCGGCAGCAATCCCTATTCGTCTGTTAATCCCATGCCGCACATCACCATTATCAGTAACATACCTCCCAAGATAATTAAACTGCGACACCTGCTCAAGACTGCAACCATTCAGATTAATTGAATCACAGCCTGCCTGACCAATTTTCATCACTTTAGCTTTCTCTCTGTTTATAACCAAACCTACTCTACTATCAATCTCATCAACAGATCGAATGAAAGAGTTCATCTCATTAGCATCATTTGCCAAAAGGGCTAAATCATCAGCATAATCTAAAACAGAAATTTTCGTATCTCCAGACCATTTAAAGGCCAAAATTTTTCCCTTGCAGTGAATTTGGCATAACATAATCAATAACCAAACTAAAGAGAAAAGGAGACAAAATGTACCCTTGTCGAACACCAGACGTAATGCTAAATCAATTGCTACAAGCTTTACCAACTCTCACACATGACTCAGTGTTGTTGTAGAGAGCTTTCATTATGTTAACTAACTTGTCTGGTATACCATATGATTTCACAATCAACCACAAATTATGACGATAAACAGAGTCGAAAGCCTTTTTGAAATCAACAAAGCTAGCAACCAAAGGTTTCTGAAACTCTTAAACATTTCTCAAAAATCTGCCTGTCAAAATATCTGATCCACACTTCCCCTTAAATAAAATAAATACCTCCTCAAGCAGCTGCTTGCCACAGAGGTCTAACAGGAGCCTGTCAGTTTATATGCCATAGTAGAAGGTCTAAGAGGATGGCAGGCCCTCAGCAGAAAAACGACACAATACTTCTAAATCCACCTTGCTCATCACGCAATTGTCTGTCAACCAGATTCTTAATTCTATTAAGCACAGTAATGCAAAGAACCAATTCTATTAAGCACAGTAATGCACTTCTCTCTGTTCCAGTTTACCTGGAACAGAGAGAAGGCTGATACCCCTATAGTTATCACAAGACCTTTTTTGAAAATAGGGATAATAATAGCTCTAGCAAAATCCTTAAGGACCACGTCGTTATCATAAAAGGTATTCAAAAATTCAGTCATCCAAGTGGTAACCGAAATATTCCAAGCTCTAAGCATTTCTGTAGTAATTTCATCTATTCCTGGGGATTTATGTAGTTTAAGTTTTGAAACAACTAACTTTAGACAGTGTTGTAGGGCCAACATTAAAGTCAGTAATGCATCTATCATCATTAGAAACAATGGGAGAACTAATAACATTGTTTAGTACATCACTGAAATGCTCAGCCCACGCATCCATGACAATCTTCACCTTCTATAATCTTACCTTGTTTATCCTTCAATCCCTGCATATCTGTTCGTTTTCTATCACAAAAAACATTAACTATCTAGTACAGCTCTCTGCTGTTGTGCTGTCTAATTGCTTCCTCAACTTTGTTAAGCCAAGTCATCAAGCCAAATATTCTGATCAGCAGCTAACTGATCCTTTATACGTTTATTAAGCTCTCTGTAATGCTTTCTATTAGGACTAGTAGGGTATTGATTAAGGTCATTCCTACAGTTCTTTCCTTCCGAAATAAGCTCAAGTGCCTTATCACGCAAATAATTTTGCCTCTTCTGCGCCTTTTAACTAAACGAGTACTGACAGTTTCCAAAAAAAGGCTGTTTAAAACGCGCCCCCCCCCCCCTCCTCAATTTCAGTCGTAAGCAAACTTACGACTGAAACTGTGATGATGACTAAGTAGCCTATCGCGGTATGCTTTAGCTAGAACTGGATCTTTCAGAGCTTCGGAATTAAAGGTAAATTTTCAAACTTAAGAAGTGTTGTGCTAAAGTTAAAGTTGCAAGACACTTTTAACAAGGTAATGGTGAGATACAATTTCTGCTCCCTATATGATGTGGATTCCTAACAAAACTAGCTCATTTGTTGTTTATTAATATATAATCTGTCACATTCTTATGCAGCCCATCTGGTGAATCTCGTGTGTGTTTAAGTATGTCGCGGTGTTTGTAATTTGTGTTAGTTATTCTCCAACTTACCTGTAGGAGACTTTGCCCATTGCGACTACCAATAACGAAGTACCTATCACCCCTCCCGAAAAGTCGGAGTCAGTACCAACTTTGGCATTGAAGTCGCCTATAACAAAGGTAATATCTCCTTTCTTGACAGAATTTAAAATATGCTGAAGTTGTTTCGTAAAACCTATCCTTCTCATCTTCATCCTCAGTGGAGGCATAACAGCAGATAACATTTAAAGTATTTAAAGCTAGTCGGAAATTTTGCTGTAAGAAATCTTTCATTACTGTACTCATATCATAGAAGAGCATCACTAGTGTGTCTGCTGTGAAGCAGACCTACTATCGAAATGATTTTTATCTTCCCTCCCTGAAAAGGGAAATTTAAGATTATTTTTAAGAATCTGACCTTTATCTGGCCAGCTGGTCCCTTGCAAGCAGAGAATATCAAGGTATAACGGTGGAATTCTTGTGTATGACATCAAGAGAATAAGCTCTGTGCAGAATCCTCACATTCCAAGTACCTATGGAGAGCGAATGCCGACAATATCAAACAGCCTCCTAATCGCAGGCATGGGGCAAAAACCCGTTCCCCTACTATTAAAATTAAATGCTGAAGCCATCTATACTGGAAGACTTCCTCCAATGTAGAATTTGACGGTCTGTAAAAACAAGAGTTCAGGTGCCTGTGATGTCCTCTTCTCAGGATTATCCACCAGCTGATAAAACGTATCCTGTGAATCTATTCACTTGGGGCTGTTAACCCGCAAACAGAAAGGCAGATTTTCCTTCCACAGAAACCAGTGTGATACCAGTGCAGCAAATTCAGGATCCATAATCAAGCTCAGATCCGCAGTCTAGTCCAGTCAGTTTATATGGTCAGTATCAGAACCCTGTGTGGTTGACCAGTCTTCAGCAGGGTAGAAAAAAAAAAGTAACCATAGTTGTCCAGATCAGTAGACCACACTAATCTGGCAGCCTTCCGCTTCCGTTCACTTCCACAAGAGAGTACTTCTTTTGAAAATACCTTCTGAAAGTAATGGCCGGCACCACGAGAAGGCAGGGTCGGGCATTCGGTGCTAGGTCTGGCCCTATGGGGGGAAGTCTCCCCAAATATAACTCGGAGTTGGTAAAATTCGAAGCGTCTTTGTAAAATCCAGGAAGTTGTGAATAGCTGGATTTTTTTTTTAAATTAAAGGGAGTTAACAAAATCGAGGCAACTTGGCAAATCTAGGGCAGTTGATAAAATCCAGGCGAAAAAATTCGAAGCGACTTAGTAAAATACAGGCGAGATGGCAAAATTCGGAGTGACTTTGCAAAAATCAGGCGAGATGTAAAAATTTGGATTCTTTTTTCTGTAAAATTATGGCAAGTTGGGGAAAACGAGGAAACTCTCAAAATCTATGGGAGTTGGCAAAATTTTGGAGAGTTAGCAAAATTCAGGCGAGATCTAAAAATTTTGATTTTTTTTATATAAAATTATGGCGAGTTGGTATAATTGAGACAACTTGACAAAATTTAGGAGAGTTGGCAAAATTTGGAGTGACTTTAAAAAAAAATCAAGTGCGATGTAAAAATTGGGATTTTTTTCTGTAAAATTATGGCGAGTTGGCAAAATTCGAATCCGCTTGGTAAAACACAGGCGAGTTGTGAAAATTAGGATTTGTTTTGTGAAATTACGGAGAGTTGACAAAATCGAGATAACTTGACAAATTTCAGTGACTTTGTAAAATTCAGCTAAAATGTAAAAATTTAAATTTTTTCTGTAAAATTGCGACGAGTTGGCAAAATTCCAATCCACCTGGTAAAATACAGGCAAAATGTGAAAATTAGGATAAGTTTTGTGAAATTAAGGAGAGTTGGGAAAATTCAGTGATTTGGTTAAAATTAGGAGAGATGAAAATATTGTGATTTTTTTTTTGTGAATTATGGCTAGTTGGCAAAATTCGAAGCCACTTGAAAAAATGCAGTTGAGTTGCGAATATGCCCCCCCCCCCCCCCCCACGGAGGAAAAAAAAAATCTAAATTTGGTACGTCCCTGACAGACATAATTTATGTAAAAGTGTTATTTCATCAGTTGGCAAAATTTGATTTTAGAGTTGGAAAATTTTCGTTTTCTCCCCACCCACCCCCAACCACAGTCCTTCGCTATGCCCCTGCTGGCCGATTCTATTCATCATCACAGGTGATAGGTGCATAGCTCTCCTTCCAGTAACTACCTAGCTACCATTTACAGACCAGAAGGCTAGTAGCATCTCTCATATACGTAGACCTGGGGTTCTCAACATAGGGTAAGCGGTAGAATTTTTTGGGGTACGCCGTGAGAGCTCAAAAGTCGCTCGATATGTTATATATGTTTTATTTTATTCTCATTGTTATAACTATAATTTTATCTATCTATACAGGCGCATTATGGCCTAAGCCCCCAATGCGCCATAAAACCTCAAACAACCAATCTATCTTTACAAGGGGTACGCCAGTTACGTACACATTTCCAGGGGGTACGTGAAGCATAAAAGGTTGAGAACCACTGGCGTAGGCAATTGACCGCTGACTGATAGGGGATCATGCCAACTCTATGATACAGAAATGATAGAGCTCTGAAAAAGTTCACCTAGGTGTTATCCGAAGTGTTCTTCAAGATCAATAGACGTCATGTAGAGGTCAAACCTTGATCTTTCAGTGGTAAAATCATGAAAATTGGGGTCTGGAGATATTTCGATTATAGATGTTGGAAGCGTTATAAATTTTCAGATGCCAGTGATAGAGAGCAAAAATTGGCCTTAAGTGTATTTTGGGTAGTAAATATTAGATATGTGAAATTTTGAATGCGATTGGTCCTTCGAGGTCAAAGGCCAAGTATCTATATACCGGTGCTGGAGAGCTAAATTGGTGAATAGGGCTCATTTCGAGCAGTAGAACTCAGAAATGAGGGATTTTCAGATTCAGTGTCGCATTAGAGGCCAAATAGAGCGGCAGAGTGACGGGGTAGAAATGAAGAGGTGCCGAAGTTACCTTTGATTTCTAGTATTCTGATTAAATTTCATGTCCTGACCAATAGATAATGTTAGAAACATGACATACAATGCTCTCCTTCACGATAGCAAGCCTGTCATCTACCTCCAGTTACGGCTCTACGCGTGTGACGTATGCCACCACACTCGATTGGAGTATTTTGTAAACATGAAGGTAGTAACATTTCTTCCCAAGTGTTGTGTTCCTCGCATTCTCATCTTTCGCAATTTTTCTCCGAATGTTCGAAACCGATTTCCACAGATTAGTTAGAACAGATGCGAGATTCTCGAGGGGTGAAAGTGGCGCCCTCACTCGGGGTTGCACTAACTGCCCATTTGAACCCCAGCCGTTGTCGTAGCTGGAGTTAAGCCTGAGCTATGAGTGGATGTATATGAGAAAGCACGTGTAGTGTGTTTTCTCGAAATGATGTAGACCCCGTTTGTTGCAACAGTTTTTTATTTTTAAAATTTCCGAAAAAAAGTCAGAGGTAATGTGCAATTGTAAATTTATATAAAATCTTTAGTAAAATCCTAAGTCTTTAGTAAAATTTACATTACGCTTTTAGGTGTGAAGATACCATTGCACATCATACAATGGATATCTGCTAACCATTCGAATAGTTTTTGTGCCATTTCCTACTTAGTTAATATTTTGCTGCTGTTAAAATAGTTTAAAGTTATATTTGTAATGAAGTATTAAAAGTAATGCAGATTATTATTGTTACAGTGATGTTAACTTCTTTGTAACCGATAATTTTCTTTTAAACTCTATTAGAAAAGGTGGCTTAGGCAAAGAAATATTCTGCATAACTAATGTTTTAATATTTAATAGATATGTTTCAGTTGCCTATAAAGTTAACGAGATATTTCTCTACGTTGGTGCTTTTTGTTTCGTTGCTGAATTGACCATGTTTAATGTTAAAGTGGCGCAATCACTATGCATTACTTTTAATACTTCATTACAAATATAACTTTAAACTATTTTAACAGCAGCAAAATATTAACCAAGTACGAAATGGCACAAAAACTATCAAGTTTTTTTGACTGAATGCTGTTTCATAAAATGATTTGCTCTAAACGCCGATTTTGAAATCGTTTTCCGTCGTATGTTTCATTCATTACCATCCGTTCTTATTAAATATATTATTTCTTCCAATCAAAGTTACGTTTTGCATATACTTCCGAAAATAAAAGTTAATCATTCTTTTTGCATTTTATGATGGTAATGAAAGAACAAAAATGTGTATAATATGTGGCGTATAATGTGTGTCTATATATATTCTCTCTCACAGTTTTGCTTTGCATGTACTCTCCCCCAAAATTTAATCATTTTCTTTTACATTTTATAATGGTAATGAAAGAACAAAAATGTGTATCACATATATATAATATGTGGCATGTAATGTGTTTATAAATAGATCTGTGAGAGAAACAAAATACTATCTATGGCGTACTGACTGATAGGCTCGTGTCAAACCTCTGTGGCAAGCAGCTACTTCAGGGAGTATTTAATATTTTTTTTATTCGGCTGTGGTAGCATTTTCTTCAATAAACACTTGAATAAGAACTAGTTTTATCCAGTGGTATGCAATAAAACTTAATTTAGTATCAGCTATTGAATCCAGAATAAGTAAAAATGAATTTGTAATGTGTTATTATCCTTAAGTATGCCTTTGTTTTATCTGCGGGAACCAAATAATGTCACTATATTTTGTGCATTATTACAGATTGCATTTATGGGAATGCAGCAATACAATGAAGGATTCTGGCACAAACTATATGCACTTAAGTTGTGCAGCTTGCATTTTAAGCTCGAATCTATGATACTACTTGATACTTTTCGAAGAACATTAATTTACACTGCTGTTCCTTCAGTCCAGAGTGTTCAGACAGAAATGATGCTGAAAGGTTAAACCATTTTATTCTTTTGCCTATCTCAGTTTTATTATGTTCTTATCAATTGGTATATTAGCTTTCACATTTTTAGACAATATAATATTTTAATAAGAAATGATTGCTATTATGGATGATGTAACCCTAGGTTCTATAATACAAAAACTGATCATGTGCTGAAAAAATGTTTGACAGAAAAATGAATATGTGTGCAGAGTAACATAATATGCATTGAACTTCAATGGGGTACTCTTTTTAGTGGTTCTTTTGAATGATGTTTCATTTTGCTTTTTTCAAAATGAAATTTCTTAATTGCTTAACATCATGTTTAACGATATCTATCTATATGGCAAATGTCACGCCCTAACATTTTTTCTACCTTAGCTTTATTTAGTTTTTGGTTAATTAAGAGAATTTCCCTTGATCTAAGCCGTTTTCACAAATCATCATCATCATCCTCAAGCAGCCATGGGCTACGGAGGTCCAACCAGACCACGCAGTTTAATTCTCCAAGCATATCTGTCCTGAGCTACATCTGCTGCATCTGGCCACTGCACACCAATTCTAACAAGGTCCTGTTTGACATTGTCTGCCCACCGCATCCTAGGTCTCCCCTTCCTTCTGAGGCCTCTAGGCACACTGTTCATAACCCTATTCGCCAATCTATAATTATCCATACAGGCAACATGGCCAAACCAGCGGAGTCTCTCTCTGCACAATATGCTGCTTAAAGGAGGTTGCAGACTCATTTGCCTAACCTCATCATTAGTTACAAAGTTAAACCACCTAATACCCAAGATACTGCGTAAGCATCTAGAATCAAAAGCATCTAATTTCCTGTTATCTTGTTTACACAGCGTCCATGTTTCACTACCATAACTAACCCTAGAAAGAACCAAACTATTATACAGTCTAATTTTAGTCTATACTATACTACTTTAGGTGTATACGCCTATTTCTCCACAATCTCCATAGATTCTTAAAAGTCCCGGCAGCAATACCTATTCGTCTGTTAATCTCATGCCGCACATCACCAGTATCAGTTACATAGCTCCCAAGGTAATTAAACTGTGACACCTGCTCAAGACTGCAACCATTCAGATTAACCGAATCACAACCTTCCTGACCAATTTTCATCACTTTAGTTTTCTCTCTGTTTATAACCAAACCTACTCTACTACCAGTCTCATCAACAGCTCGAATGAAAGAGTTCATCTCATCAACATCATTTTCCAAAAGGGCTAAATCATCAGCATAATCTAAATCAGAAATTTTCGTATCTCCAGCCCATTTAAGGCCAAAAGCTTTCCCTTGAAGTGAATTTCGCATAACATTATCAACAACCAAACTAAAGAGAAAAGGAGACAAAATACACCCTTGTCGAACACCAGACGTAATGCTAAACCAATTGCTACAAGACTTACCAACTCTCACACATGACTCAGTGTTATTATAGAGAGCTTTCATTATGTTAACTAACTTGTCTGGTATACCATATGATCTCACAATCAACCACAAATTATGACGATCAACAGAGTCAAAAGCCTTTTTGAAATCAACAAAGCTAGCAACCAAAGGTTTCTGAAACTCTAAACATTTCTCAAGAATCTGCCTAAGTGAAAATATCTGATCTACACATCCCCTACCACTTCAGAATCCACATTGCTCATCACGCAATTGCCTGTCAACCAGATTCTTAATTATATTAAGCACAATCATGGAAAGAACTTTACGTGGAACAGAGAGTAGGCTGATACCCCTATAGTTATCACAAGAACTGCGATCACCTTTTTTGAAGATAGGGATAATAATAGCTCTGGTAAAATCTTTAGGAACCATGCCTTTATCATAAAAGTTATTCAAAATTTCAGTCATCCAAGTGGTAACCAAAACATTCCCAGCTCTGAGCATTTCTGTAGTAATTTCATCTACCCCTGGGGATTTATGAAGTTTAAGTTTAGAGATAGCCAAACTAACTTCAGATTGTGTTATAGGGCCAACATTAAAGCTGCCAATGCATCTATCGTCATTACAAACAATATCCAGAACAAACATTGTTTGCTATGGATATGTTATATTTTATGTATATATATATAAAATCCTCTCATGCAGCTGCTTACCACAGAGATCCGATCCCAGTCAGCCAATCTACACATCATAGAGGTGTGACCTCAGCAGAAAGACAACACAATATCCATGCCTTACCAGGAAAAGGCGGGGGTGACTCAGTCAGTATGCGCCAGGCTCCAGGCTGGGAGTAGAACTAACCACATTGTTTAGAACATCACTGAAATGCTCAGCCCACCTAGCCATGACAGAATCCTCACCTTCTATAACCTTATCTTTTTTATCCTTCAATCCCTGTATGCCTGTCCGTTTTCTACCACATAAAATATTAACTATCTGGTACAGCTCTCTGCTGTTGTGCTGCCTAACTGCTTCCTCAGCTTTGTCAGCCAAGCTATCAAGCCAAAGATTTTTATCAGTAGCTAACTGATCCTTTACACGTTTATTAAGCTCTCTGTAATCTTTTCTATTAGGACTAGTAGGGTACTGATTAAGGACATTCCTGCAGTTCCTTCTTTCTGAAATAAGCTCAAGTGCCTTATCACTTAAATAATTCTGTCTCCTCTGCTCCTTTTTTCCTAAAAGAGTACTGTTAGTTTCCAAAAAACCCTGTTTAAAATGGCCCCATTCTTCCTCAACTTCAATATTAAGCAAACCATGACTGTCATAATGACTAAGTAACCTATCATGGTAAGCTTTAGCTATAACTGGGTCTTTCAGAGCTTCAGTAAATAAAAAAAAATAAATACCCCCTGAAGCAGCTGCTTGCCACAGAGGTCTGACAGGAGCCTGTCAGTTTATATGCCATAGTAGAAGGTCTGAGAGGATGGCAGGCCCTCAGCAGAAAAACGACACATACATCCACGCCTTACCCGGGGCTCGAACCCAGGTCCCTTAGAACACTAGCCAAGCACGCTAACCACTCGGCCAAGGGATAGCTAAACCCTAGCACAACACTTTTTAAGTTTAAGTTGCAAGACACTTTTAACAAGGTAATGGTCAGATCCAATTTCAGCTCCCCTATGTGCCCTGGTATTTCTAACAGAACTAGCCCATTTGCTGTTAATTAATATATAATCAATCATATTCCTATGCAGCCCATCAGGTGAGACCCATGTGTATTTATGTATGTCGCGGTGTTTGTAATATGTGTTAGTTATTCTGAAACCATTGAGTTTACTTACCTGTAGGAGACGTTGCCCATTGCCATTGCAGCTACCAATACCAAAAGGGCCTATCACCCCTCCCCAAAGAGCAGAGTCAGTACCAACTTTGGCATTGAAGTCACCAAGAACAAGGGTAATATCTCCTTTCTTGACAGAATTCAAAATATCCTGAAGTTGTCCGTAAAACCTATCCTTCTCATCCTCATCAGCATCCTCAGTGGGGGCATAACAGCAGATAACATTCAAGTCTTTAATGCTTGTCTGAAATTTTGCTGTAAGAAACCTTTCATTAATGCACTCATATCCTAGAAGAGCATCACTAGCATGTCTGCTGAGCAGCATACCCACGCCTTGGTGATTCTTTCCATCCTCCCTCCCTGTAAAGAGAAATTTAAAGTTATTTTTAAGTATCTCACCTTTACCTATCCATCTGGTCTCTTGCAATTTTCACAAATAGAATTGAAAAAGATAAATCCTGTCCTTTCTAGGTTTATTATTTTATTTTAGGAAAAAATGTTATTGGCTATTGATAAGCATTAAAGCTGAGAAACTAATAGCATATAAATATTGTTTGTTACTGTCACTTCATTTAAATTGTAAATTTCACAATTTCATTTTTATTTGTATAAGCAGTCTTGTCGCCGAGTGGTTATCGCGCTTGGCTACTGATCTAATAGACCTGGTTTCAATCCCTGGGTAAGGCTTGGGTTGGGTTGTTTTACCTCTGAGCATCACTTTTTTGCACACCATGGGCTAAATAGCAATTTCACAAGGACCCAGAAGGCTCAGAGAAGGTTAGGGGAGGGGACCCACTGGAACAGCTGTTGGGAGACATGGTAGCCTTCTGTCAAGGCCATCCAGCATGTTCTTTACCATGCGCAGGGTATGGCTCTCCCGCACATGGGGCCATGGCTTAACATCCCATCCAACAGACAGCGGCCTTTCCAAGCCCATTGGTGTCTGCTACTGACCGTGGGCAGGGTTGGGAATTTTGCAGAGATAAATCTCAACACTGACCCAGGTGGGGCTTGAACCTGGGAACTACAGATTAGGAGCCTGGTGCATACTGACTGAGTCACCCCCGCCTTTTCCTGGGTAAGGCATGGATATTGTGTTGTCTTTCTGCTGAGGTCACACTCTATGATGTGTAGATTGGCTGACTGGGATCGGATCTCTGTGGTAAGCAGCTGCATGAGAGGATTTTATATATACATAAAATATAACATATCCATAGCAAACAATGTTTATGAAACCTGTACCAAATGATGTAAGCATTGCTTTTTATCTTTGAAATATTCCTTTTTCTCTTTTATGGCCATATTTTGAAGTGGATAATATACAAATTTGAAAGCAAAATTAAATGTGTATGGTGATGTGCGGCACGAGATTAACAGGGAAATAGGGATTGCCTCTGGGACTTTTAGGAATCTATGGAGAGTGTGGTGAAATAGGTGTATACACCTAATGAATAAAATTAGACTGTAAAATAGTTTGGTTCTTTCTAGGATTATGGTAGTGAAACTTGGATGCTTTGTAAATAAGATAGCAAGAAACTAGGTGCTTATGCAGTATCTTGGGCATTAGGTGGTTCAACTTTGTAAGCAACGAAGAGGTTAGGCAAAGGATTCAGCAATCTCCTCTAAGCAGTATGTTGTGCAGACAGAGACTGCGTTGGTTTGGCCCTGCTGCTTTTATCGATAATTATAGATTAGCGAACAGTGTGCCTAAAGACCTCAGATAGAGGTGGGGGAGGGACCTAGGATGTGGTGGGCAGACAATGTCAAACAGGACCTAGTTAGGATTGGTGTGCAGTGGCGAGATGTAGCAGATATAGCTGAGGACATATATGCTTGGAGAACTAAATTGCCTGGTCTGGTTGGACCTCCATAGTCCATGGCTTTTGAGGATGATATGAAAGGATTTTTACATTGAAAATATTAATTTGTTTTTGAAATATATGATTGATGAATAGAACTCATTCATGTTTAAAATTTATCTGATATTACCATAATTTATTCTAAAGTTAATGAGCTTTCTGTAGAATGCTCTGCATGAAAAAAAAAATCTGCAACTGTGATGAACTGAAATTATCTCAATATCCTATCCAGAGAAAATGATTTCTATGTAAATGTGGTGTATTGCTGTGCTTAGTTTATTTTGTAGTGATTGAATAATGTTCGTTTGTTTTCTAATATTTTAAAGCCCTACTAAAGGAAAACAATTTTAGAAATAGTTTTACCCAATTCCATGAAACTTATGTAAAATAAGAATTTTTATTCCAAAAAAAATGTCTTCTGGTTGATCATGGTAGCTTCTGACACTGCAGCTGACACTTGCTTTTGTGTACCAAAGTATACTGATAAGGTAAGAAAACAGGTTTGTTATTCCTAAATTTTTCTCTAAAGTATTATACAGTATAAGTACAATTGATCTCAAAAATTTATCAAAAAAACTGAAAAATATATTTACACAATTCTTTATTTTAGAAATAAAATATATATGTAAAATATTTTGGAAGTAAATATAATGTTGAATAGTGATAAGATTCAAATTTATGAACAAGTTGCATGGAATCATTGCTTCTTGCACTCAAGTGTTAAATTATGTAACTTTGCATTATATCATGACACAACTAGGCATAATTTCTAATTGGTGTACTGTTAATGATGCCCTGTACAAAATTAAGCCACAATGACTTTGGATTTGATATCTGCCATTTTCTGTTTTATATCACTACCTCTTAAGGAAAAAGAAATGACAATTTTAAAATGAATGCTTTGCCAAAGAGGAATTTTTTTGAAATTTTCAATTTGTTTTCCATTATATCTTAATATATTCTATTAGTGATAATGTAAGATGGCATTACTCATCAATGATCAAAATTTAGTATTACCCTAAGTAGACCTGGATCTAGAAAAAAAGCAAAGGGTGGGAGCAAGAAACAATTGAGACAGAATATGTGGGAGGGGAGAGGGGGTCAACAGACTGGATTTTCAATGCAGTATAACATTTCCACATCTTTTTGTTATATGTCTTTATATAGCATTTTGGAAAATGCATGAAAATAATTGCTTAACAATTTTTGGCCTCTTACTCATTAGCATCCTGAATGGGGGGGGGGGGGGCAGATATGGCCCTGACCCTAAGTTATTGTAGAGTTCATAAGCTTTGTGTACAATGCCTTTCATGAAAAAAGAAAATTGGAACTATCATTAACTATTGAATTATTTCCCAACGAGAGAAAATGAATTAATGTTAAAATTATGCTACTACAACATGCAGGAAAAGAACATTTTAATGATAGCTTATTATTGTTAGCCTATTTTTTTTTGCTCCTAATATAGTTGAAAATAAACTTGATTTGTGGTTTGCCTTATTTAAGCAACTATTCTTCCCTAAAGGAAATTAGTTTAAGAAATAGTTTTCACAATTCCATGAAACTTATTCAAAATTATTGTACTCTTCTAACCTCAGTGAGTGTAGTTTTGCATTGAGTAGCATATTTTTATGTTATTTATTTTATGATTTGCAGGTAGATATGGTGCATTTCTTTGCAATGATTTCAAAAATGTGTTTTCTCTCTTTGATAAGTCTTCGCTTCTGAAGAAAAGGGTACATGCATGTGTAATTGATTTGTTGGAAAATAATTTGAGTGGTTAGCATGCTTGGCTACTGATTGCATCATTCATGCCCTGGGTAAGGCATAATGTTCATGTTTTTCTGCTGAGATCTTGCCATCTGCACAAACCTTCTGCTATGATATATAAACTGACAGGCTCCTGTCAGACCTTGGTAGCAAGCAGCTGCTTGAAGGAGTATTATTTATTTTATTAGCATTTTTTCATAAAAAGCTGAAGTTAGGAGTAAATAGAGCTTCAAAAATTCTCATTGATATTAGATGCAAATTTCTAATAAGTTGGTAGGAGTGTAGATAGATGCTATATTTGCATTAAACAATGTTTTTTCATGAATTTACTATCCCATTATCTTGTATAGGAAAGCATATTCATCATTAATTTATATATCATATCACATTTCTAAGAATATATATATTTTTGCATTTCATTTTACAATGAATAGTTTTTTTTTCTTGTGTCTAATAACTCTTCCCATATAGGACAGCTCTCACTGTAATATTTATATATCCTTTTTCTGTTGCATCTAGTTCATTCTGTGGCATTATTCTTAAAATGACACATGATTTGAAAAATTTTTTGGTAATATTTTATTTATCCACTAAAACTTCCTGGTCTGCCCTCAGTCGGCAGGGGACACTAATGGGCTTAGTAAGGACACCATCCATCAGATGGGATGTTAGGCCTTGGTTATGTGTGTGGGAACATGGATGGTTATGTGTGTGGGAACATGTTAAGGAACATGGATGGCCTTAATGAGAGGCTAATAGCTGTCCAGTCGGTGTCCTCCCTCAATCTGAGCCATTGGGTCCTTGTGGACCTGGTCATTTAGCCCATTGGGTCCAATAAAGGTGCTGCTCATAGGTAAAACAATCCAAAGCTTCATGTCAATCAGTCATAATAACTGACTTATTTACTGTACTCTTTCTAGACCACAGTGGTTGCAATTTTGCATTGAATAATTATATTTTTATGTTATAGTTGTTTGTTTCATGATATGCAAATAGATATAGTGTGCTTCTGTAATAATTTAGCACTAAACACATTATTTTGCAATGTTTATATATTTTTTTCTTAAAGGAAAATGTATATGAATGTATCATTGATTTCTTATTTAATTTCTAAGTCATAGGGAAATATAAAAATGACTTATTATATGCAACATTTTTTTCCATAAAAAAAAACTTAAGTTTTACAGATTCAAAGTTTCTCATTGATATAACATGCAAATTCACTAAAAGGTTTGTAGGAGTATAGATGGATGCCATATTTCTTTGCTATATTTACATTGAACACTGTATTTTCATGAATTTAATATCCTATTATCTCATATAAGAAAGTATATATTAGTTGTCACTGATTAATTTAACATCACATTTGTAAGAAAATATATATTATATAGGCTTTGGACAGAAACATGGAAACAGTTTCTTGTTATTCATTCAAAATGCGATTTTCATTGAGATAACTACAAATATAATTTTTAACGAAAAATATGTCTAAAGATATAGATGCAGTGAAATCTTTCTCTATCTCAATTTTGATCAATATTTATTTAGTATTCAGGGAGATAAATGCTGAATATTTAAAAGACTGAAAAAATTAACCTCAAAATTTATGCAATACATTGAAATAGGCTAAGAGATCAACACAGGGTGTAATACACTGTACTGGAGTCAACTATGATAAATTAATCTGCTTTAATGCCACCGTCCATCAAATGGAACATTAAATCATTGACCTGTCTATGGAGAGTCATATTATGTGCACATCAAAGAACATGCTTGATGCTGTCCAGTGAGTCCCCTTCCCCCAGCTGTGTGGGGATCCTTGCAACATGGTCATTTAGCCCATTATTTAGAGGTAATTAAAACAGGGTTGGGTTGTCTTAAGTTTTGAGGTTAATTTTTTGTAGCTTGTTGAGATTCATGTGTTAATTACTCTTTGAAAATTAAACAGATATTGTTTGAGATTGAGATCTTTATTTTATCTTTACTGTGATTTTTAGTGAAAAAGTGCCTAAAGAAGTTATCGAGTTCAGGGTTCGAACCCTGGGTAACGCATGGATGTTTGTGATATTTTTCTGCTGAGGTCCTGCTATACTCACAGACCTTCTGCTATGGCATATTAAACTTATAGGCTCCTGTTAGACCTCTATGTCAAGCAGCTGCTTGAGGGTGTATTTATTGCAACATGGATCTGCTTCCATCTTTTTGTCCAGTACCTGTATTTCTGTACATTGGATATTGTTTGTTTTTTGAGTAAGAAATAAGTTCTATTAATTGTGAATGTCATTTCAATTCCTATTTTATTTGTGCAAAATTTAAGTATTAAAAAGTTAAATTAATTAATTTAAGTATTAAAATAAAACGATTTCAGAGTACTGAGATTTTAATTTCTCTAATAACTTCATAATACTTATTAAAACAGAATTATAATGTTTATAGGAAAATGCAAGCGTGGATCTGGGGGGGGGGACGAGTTGATAGGAGCCTACGAAACAGTCGAGCTGATAAAAATGTAAGAGGGAGCAAGAAACTAGACTTACAATTCAATATAAATCCCCCGCAGCCCTGTTTTACTGCACTTAAAATTTTGAAAAATAAGTTAAATATAAATGTTTAATATATACCTCTATTACCTTTAATAACTTTTTTTTTTGTGTGTGTGTGTGTGTGTGTTGGGGGGGGGGAGGGTCATCCCCTTTTGGTCCGACCCTTGGGAAAATTAATTTTCGATTTATATTGAAATAATTTTTATTTAAAAACTAGGGGAAATTGATCTTTCTTGCAATGTTTTATAGCAAAAGGGTAAAGTTGGGAAATCTAGTGCTTTGCTAATATACCATATACATATATAAATGAAGAATACACAAATATGAAACTGTTAGGTTTGCAACAATTGGTAATATACGCGAATATTTAAAAAATTCTCAACAGCAAAAAAATTTACACCAATGAAATTTCCTTTAGACCACTGATCAGCAATAACAAACTTATATCGTATAAACTCTGGACAAAACCAAGCATGAAATATATCCAACACTTAAAATATATTTTAAAAAAGTATGCACTAAAGAACAAATTAGTTCACACCCATTTGTACATAATTAACTCAAAATAACCGCAAACATAGGAGAGAGTGATTGTAACTGCATTGTAATTCGGAAATACACCGGTGATGGCGTTGCCATCGCCTCGCGGTTACCATGGGCCCTATGGGAGTTGTGCATTTGTACCTTCCTTTTCTGTGCTGATTCCATGATAAACTTCGTTTTCTGTCTGTTACTATATCTTGTTTTCTTTTCGTCCCCATAATATTATACTATCATCGTGCAAATTTTCCGAATTGCAAAATACGATGGCTGGCTAAATTAATATCTGAAGCACGACAATGTATGTAAAATTTCTTACTAACTTTACAATTCGACGTCACTAAGTTCTATAAAAGCCGTAAAGACACGGTAGAAGGCCGAGTCAAGTGCAACTATGGTAAAAAAAAAACGCTGATCTGACCGACTTCGAAACATGATTATTGTTGGCGTGGTTGCTAGGTAGTCACTGGAAGGAGAGCTATGCACCAGTCTCCTGTGATGATGCATAGAACCGGCCAGGCCTAGCACCTAATGTCCGATCCCGCCTTCTCGTGGTGCAGACCGTTAGTTCCTTTCAAAAGAGATACTCTCTTATGGAAGTGAACGGAAGGGGAGGGCTGCCAGATTAGTGTGGCCTACTGATCTGGGTTGTGTTGTTTTACCTCTGAGCGGCACTTTTTTGCACACCATGGGCTAAATGGCCAGGTCACATGGACCCCGAAGGCTCAGAGAAGGTTGGGGGAGGGGACCCACTGGAACAGCTGTTGGGAGACAGATGGTAGCCTCCCGTCAAGGCCATCCAGCGTGTTCTTTAACGTGCACAGGGTATGGCTCTCCCGCACACGGGGCCACGGCTTAACGTCCCATCCGACGGACGGCGGCCTTTCCAAGCCCATCGGTGTCCCCTACTGACCGTGGGCAGGGTGGGGAATTTTTGCGGAGATAAATCTCAACGCTGACCCAGCTGGGACTCGAACCTGGGAACTACAGATTACGAGCCTGGCGCGCTACCGACTGAGCCACCCCCGCCCCTACTGATCTGGACAACTGTGGCTACTTTTCTTTTATTTTCTACCCTGCTGAGGAGTGGTCAACCACACAGGGTCCTGGTGCTGACCATATAAACCCACTGGACAGATATATGGCTCTGAGCTTGATTACGAATCCTGATTTTGCTGCACTGGTGGGCTTCTGTGGAGGGAAAATCTAACGCTGTGTTTTCTGTTTGTTTGTGGGTTGACAGCCCCAAGTGAATAGATTCACAGGATATGTTTATCAGCTGGTGGATAATCCTGAGCAGAGGTCATCGCAGGCACCTGAACTCTTTGCTTCTATTGGCATCGTCAAATTCTACATTGGAGGAAGTCTTCCAGTGTAGATGGCTTCAGCCTTTAGTGGTGGGGGAATGGGTCTTTGCCCCATGTCTGCGATTAGGGGGCTGTTTGATATTGTCGGCATTCCCTCTCTCAATAAACGTAGTTTCTTTAAACATCCCACTAACCATTTTCTCTCCAAAGGTAGTTGGTTGGTATGTGAGGACTCTGCACAGAGCTTTTTCTCTTGATGTCCTCACACAAGAATTCCACCATTATAATTTAGATATTCTCGGCTTGCAAGAGACCAGATGGACAGATAAAGGTTAGATTCTTAAAAATAATCTTAAATTTCTCTTTTCAGGGAGGGACGACAATAAGCATTACCAAGGCGTGGGTCTGCTTCTCAGCAGACACGCTAGTGATGCCTTCTAGGATATGAGTGCATTAAATGAAAGGTTTCTTACAGTAAAATTTCAGACAAGCGTTAAAGACTTGAATGTTATCTGCTGTTATGCCCCAACTGAGGATGCCGATGAGGATGAGAAGGATAGGTTTTACGGACAGCTTCAAGATATTTTGAATTCTGACAAGAAAGGAGATATTACCCTTGTTCTTGGTGACTTCAATGCCAAAGTTGGTACTGACTCTGACCTTTGGGGAGGGGTGATTGGCCCTTTTGGTATTGGTAGCTGCAATGACAATGGGCAACGTCTCCTACAGGTAAGTAAACTCAATGGTTTCAGAATAACTAACACATATTACAAACACCGCGACATACATAAATACACATGGGTCTCACCTGATGGGCTGCATAGGAATATGATTGATTATGTATTAATTAACAGCAAATGGGCTAGTTCTGTTAGAAATACCAGGGCATATAGGGGAGCTGAAATTGGATCTGACCATTACCTTGTTAAAAGTGTCTTGGAACTTAAACTTAAAAAGTGTTGTGCTAGGGTTAAAAAATTTGCTTTTAATACTGAAGCTCTGAAAGACCCAGTTATAGCCAAAGCTGGATAGGTTACTTACCATGATAGGTTACTTAAGCATACCATGACTGTCATAATGACTACTACTGAAGTTGAGGAAGAATGGGATCATTTTAAACAGGCTTTTTTGGACACTAACAGTACTCTTTTAGGAAAAAAGGAGCAGAAGAGACAGAATTATCTGAGTGATAAGGCACTTGAGCTAGAACTGCAGAAATGTCTTTAATCAATACCCTACTAGTCCTAATAGAAAGCATTGCAGAGAACTTAATAAACGTGTAAAAGATCAGTTAGCTGCTGATAAGAATCTTTGGCTTGATGGTTTTGCTGACAAAGCCGAGGAAGCAGTTAGACAGCACAACAGCAGAGAGCCGTACCAGATAGTTAATGTTTTGTGTGGTAGAAAACGGACAGGTATACAGGGATTGAAGGATAAACAAGGTAAGGTTATAGAAGGTGAGGATTCTGTCATGGCTAGGTGGGCTGAGCATTTCAGTGATATTCTAAACAATGTGGTTAGTTCTATTCCCATTGTTTGCAATGATGATAGATGCATTGGTGGCTTTAATGTTGGCCCTATAACACAATCTGAAGATATTTTGGCTGTTTCTAAACTTAAACTTCATAAATCCCCAGGGGTAGATGAAATTACTACCGAAATGCTTAGAGCTGGGAATGTTTCGGTTACCACTTGGATGACTGAAATTCTGAATATCTTTTATGATAAAGGCATGGTTCCTAAGGATTTTACCAGAGCTATTGTTATCGCTATTTTCAAAAAAGGTGATCACAGTTCTTGTGATAACTATAGGGGTATTAGCCTACTCACTGTTCCAGGTAAAGTTCTTTCCATGATTGTGCTTAATAGAATTATGTGGATTCAGAAGTAGTAGGGGATGTGTGGATCAGATATTTTCACTTAGGCAGATTCTTGAGAAATGTTTAGAGTTTCAGAAACCTTTGGTTGCTAGCTTTGTTGATTTCAAAAAGGCTTTCGACTCTGTTGATCGTCATAATTTGTGGTTGATTGTGAAATCATATGGTATACCAAACAAGTTAGTTAACATAGTGAAAGCTCTCTATAATAAAACTGAGTCATGTGTGAGAGTTGGTAAGGCTTGTAGCAGTTGGTTTAGCATTACTTCTGGTGTTCGACAAGCGTGCATTTTGTCTCCTTTTCTCTTTAACTTGGTTATTGATTATGTTATGCGAAATTCACTTCAAGGGAAATATTTTGGCCTTAAATGGACTGGAGATACGAAAATTTCTGATTTATATTATGCTGATGAGATAAACTCTTTCATTCGAGCTGTTGATGAGACTGGTAGTAGAGTAGGTTTGGTTATAAACAGAGAGAAAACTAAAGTGATGAAAATTGGCCAGGCAGGCTGTGATTCAGTTATTCTGAATGGTTGCAGTCTTGAGCAGGTGTCACAGTTTAATTATCTTGGGAGCTATGTAAGATACTGGTAATGTGCGGCATGAGATTAACAGACGAATAGGTATTGCTGCAGGGACTTTTAAGAATCTATGGAGATTGTGAAGAAATAGGCGTATACATCTAAAGACTAAAATTAGACTGTATAATAGTTTGGTTCTTTCTAGGGTTAGTTATGGTAGTGAAAGGACGCTGTGTAAACAAGATAACAGGAAACTAGATGCTTACGCAGTATCTTGGGTATTAGGTGGTTCAACTTTGTAACTAATGATGAGGTTAGGCAAAGGAGTTTGCAACCTCCTTTAAGCAGCATATTGTGCAGAGAGAGACTCCGTTGGTTTGGCCTGTTGCCCGTATGAATAATTATAGATTGGCGAATAGGGTTATGAACAGTGTGCCTGGAGGCCTCAGAAGGAGGGGGAGACCTAGGATGCGGTGGGCAGACAATGTCAAATAGGACCTTGTTAGAATTGGTGTGCAGTGGCCGGATGCAGCAGATGTAGCTCAGGATAGACTTGCTTGGAGAACTAAATTGCACGGTCTGGTTGGACCTCCGTAGCCCATGGCTGCTTGAGGATGATGATGATGATGGGAAGGGCATCTGTAATGGAGGTGATGGAACTCAGTGGGATATCATGAGGTACAATATCCCAAGTACATGAAGGGAAACGCATCCTCACAAAAAGTCTGCTAATTGTGGCAAATGATGAAAAAAACTGACAGACAGGGACGGGCATTGATTGACATAAACTGCACAGCAAAAAAGAGCGAATACAGTTAATCAGCTGAGACAGATGACCACTAGAAGTATTTTAAAACCGATTTCAACAAGAACTGAAAACGCGAAATTTGTTACTCATGCTCTGATGAAAGCCTTTTATTTACAAGAACAGGATTCGAAGACTGATATTGTATGGAGCAGCGGACCTGGTCAGTGGAGGGCTGAAATCATAATATGGTCAGGGTCAAACGAATCACGTTATGCACAGTTTTCAAGACATGGTGGACACAGTGTGATGACAGCCAGGGAAGTAGCATGGGGGGGATTGGCCCTCCCCCCCCCCAAAGTATTTTAAGTTTGGAGTTGGCAAAATTCGAAGCGACTTTGTAAAACCTAGGTGAGTTGTGAAATTTTTTAATTTTTTTGGGGGAAATTAAGCATAGTTGTCAAAATCGAGGCAACTTGGCAAAATTCGAAGCCACGTAAAATACATGGAGTTGGCAAAATCGGGACAACTTTGCAAAATTCGGAGTGACTTGGTAAAATCTTGGGGAGTTGGCAAAATTCGGAATGACTTGTAAAAACGTGGGGAGTTGGCAAAAATTAAGGCGAGATGTAAAAATTAGGATTTTTTTTCTGTAAAATTATGGCGAGTTGGCAAAATTCGGAATGACTTGGCAAAATTCAAGTGAGATGTGAAAATTTGGATTTTTTTCTGTAAAATTATGGCGAGTTGGCAAAATCTAGGGGCAGTTGGGAAAAACTAGGGGCATTGGCAAAATTCGGAGTGACATGGCAAAATCATGGAGAGTTGACAAAATTCGGGTGAGATGTAAAAGTTGCAATCTTTTTTCTCTAAAATTATGGCGTGTTGGCAAAATCGAGGCAACTTCACAATATCTAGGAGAGTTGGCAAATCTTGGGGGGTTGGCAAAATTCAGAGTCATTTTGCAAGAATTAGGTGTGATGTAAAATTGGCGATTTTTTTTCTGTAAAATTGTGGCGAGATGGCAACATCGAGGAAACTTGGCAAAATCTAGGGCAGTTGGCAAAATTCGAAACCACTTGGTAAAATACGGGCGATTTGTGAAAATTGGGATTGATTTTGTGAAATTAAGGAGAGTTGACAAAATCGAGAAAACTTGGCAAAACTGTAAACCACTTGGTAAAGTACAGGCGAGTTGTAAAAATTGAGATTGGTTTTGTGAAATTAAGGAGTTGGAAAAACCAAGCAATCCACTTGGTAAAATATAGGCGATGTGTGAAAATGGGATTTGCTTTGTGAAATTAAGAAGTATTGAGATATTGAGGAAACTTAACAAAATGAAGGATAGTTGGCAAAATTCGAATCCACTTGGAAAATACGGGCGAGTTGTGATAATTGGAATTGGGTTTGTGAAATTCAGGGTAGTTGACTGAAATTGAGAAAACTTGGCAAAAATTTTGGGAGTTTCAAAAGTTTGAAGTGATTTGGCAAATTTAGGAGAGATGTAAGGACTGGGATTAGTTTCGTGAAATTAAGGAGATTTGGTCAAATGAAGGGAAAATTCACACCGACTTGCTAAAATTCAGACGAGATGTAAATATTGGAATTATGTCTGTGAAATAATAATGGCCAGTTGGCAAAATTAGAACTTAAATGTCAAATTACAGTTAGTTGACAAAATTGGAAGCCAAATGACAAAATGCAGATTTGTGAAAATTGAAAATAGACCCCCCCCCCCGGAGCGGAAATCTGGTAAGTTTGCTCAGTTGGCAAAATTTGACTTTCAAGTTGGAAAATTTTTGATTTCTCCCCCACCCCAACCATAGTCCTTCGCTACGCCCCTGAATGACATGAAGTTAAAGGAATCATTAGGCGTAACTCGTACTGTTCAAGGTACTAGAGACCGTGTGATGACCTGGGAAACATTTCTTTGCCACATATCGAGTCTGGTTTTTATATACGGTAGTATTACTTCCGTGAAGTATATAAGCATCTTGAACGATCAGGTGCTGCTGATGCATCATTTTTTACCGCAGAGATGGCAAATTCCAGTTTATTAATCAAGGACGGACTTTGACCTTCTATGGTCCTAAGCTATGACAAGTTTAAGAGGCCCTGAGCTACAATACGTTAAATATGCCCCAAAATTTCAAAAGTCAAAATAAGTTTTATATTTATTATTCTGATTGAAGGGACATTAAAAAATAAACGAGATTGATGTGGTGAAACATTCTAGCAATACAATTATGACTGTGTAAAGCTGACATGAACAGTTGTTTGCACAATAGATTGAATATAAAATAATTTCGTGGCACAATAAACTTTAATATTTGGGGGCCTTCATAATTGTGATGCCCTAAGCTGTAACTTAGACCTAATAAGTCTGGCCCTGATATTAATGCAGGCCAGATTTCGAGAGCAAATCATTGCTTTTGAAATGTACAGGAGCGGTTTGAGAAGCGTGAAAAGGTCATTTATCACCCCTGCGAAATTGCCTTGACACAATAATGGGAACAATTTGGAATGCACACAGATCTCTGCCTTCTTCGAAACTTTCAAGCCATTTTGTGGGAAGAATGGATTAAAATTTCTCCTGCTGTATTTCGAAAGTATAGGGAAAATAAGACACATCGATTTGGGCTGTCATCTCAGCCCACAGAAGCCTGACGAAATATTAGATAAGCGCTCATAATTTGGCCATGAAGAATTATAATTTTTTTTTTATTTTTATTGCCATGTGCATAATCCTCTGCAGTACAAGATCTTTGAAACTATCAGTGGAAAAACCATTATTGTTTATTTTGCATCAATCGTTTTAGGATTTTTGATATACAGACCACTGTTTTCAAAAGTTTCACAAGTTCGACTCCAGGAATATTTACTCCGGAAAAATCATTTAAACGTTAATTTTTCTGATCACTGTATTTTGACATAACACTAGGTGGAGTGTTCTTCTGTTATTATTACCAATCACGTTGAAGTTGCTGCCATTTTAAACAAATTAACGCGGTTAAACACAGTTGTATCAGAATAATATGACTACCTACCTAATAATGGGAATAACCACCCTTAGCTCAAATGACAGGGACGAGATGGCGTGGCATGGACGCAATGAGGCCCTGGAAGGCTACCACAGGCACATGTGCCCATTCGACTCCAGCAGAGCACGGAGGTTTCGGATATGTGGTTGTGGGTCTGCACGCTGAACCTGTCAATCCAAATAATTCCACAAGTGCTCTATGGGATTGAGGTCGGGCGATTTCACTGGCCAAGGGAGAAGAGACATCGCTGTCGGGTTCCTGGAACCAGTCATGCACAACCTTAATGACATGGCAGGGTGCATTTTCCTGTTGATAGACACCATCACCACCAGGGTAAACGTCCAATATGAAGGGATGCATGTGGTTAGCGAGGATGGACAAGTAGCCATTGGCGTTCAGAGACCCATCCAGTGGTACCAGCAGTCCCAGGTCATACCAGGAAAACATCCCCCAGATGCACACTTGCCACCACTGGCCTGTACTTAACTCATGGGGACCTGTGTCTGTGGGAACAGGGTTTGCTCTACTGTTATTAGGGACACGTACCTGGGTGCCCCAGCATTCATTTGAGTGGTCAATTGCTGCACTATTTCCTTTTACCAGTTGACAAAGGCGATGTTCTCCTCTGGGGTCAATGGCCTTTGGGTTATGAGTTAGTTACAGTTATGACATCTGGAGGTACTCTGTGTGCCAGCAGCCCATTCTTGGTACACCCTTACCAGAGCACCTCATGAACAGCCCATGAAGTCTGCTGTTTCAGAGATGCTTCCACCCTTGGCACGACAGCCATTCTTTTCTGAACGTCCATCAAATCAATACCTCTGCCCATTGTTCTCATGTTACACACTATGGCTCATCTGTCCTGGCTGTCTGCTTGTATCTCCATGTGGTTGACCATGTCATGTGCACTCTGTGACGCACCTGGGCAGGTACACTATGATTCTGTGGGTGGTAATATTATTCTGATACGACTGTGCATATGTGGAGAAGGGTCTCGATGGCTGGTTGTCAATCACAATCTCATTCTGTGACCATTTGACTGCAGAGCAGACTTGCTCGCTTGCTACTCTGCAACGATTACCTTTAATTTTTAGGGGCCACGGTAACGCCCAAAAAACGTTTCGTATTTCAAAGCAGAGATCGTATGTGTCTTTATCCAAGTTCATTTTAGTTCTATGGTCGACACTCAAAATAGATTTAAAAATAAACATTGATGATAGGTATATTTCGTGACCAGATACAAAATAGTAATTGTTAAGAAAATTTTTAAATTTATTTTCTCTTACATTACTATTTTTTTTATCTGAATTAGTACAAATAAAATAAAAAGGTAATTTTGCATTATTATTCATTTTTATTAATGAACTGAAATTGAAGATAAATTTGTTGAAATAAAACCTTCAATTAAAGTTTTATTAATAACAATTTTTTTCTTCGAACCTATCCCCCTCTATTCCCTGAAGTTGTGCATTTCTATTTTCATGTAAGTTTTCTGGAATCTAAGTAAAACGAGTAATGGGTATATATTTATTACATTAGTAAATAATAAATAGAAGAAACTCTTTGAGAAGAGTAAAGTCTGTGCGCTTTATTGTCTATTTCAGAAATGATTTCCAATAAAAATAACGAACCTTACTCAGCGAAATATAAATCATTTTCAATAGTTCACAAATCAATAATTTCATATTGTTCGATTCCTTTTCGATATCATTGCTTGGTCCTGGATGGAAGAGAAAAACTCCAGACATCCGTTTTCACATCCTGAAATGTCTGAAACCACTACATCGAAGAAAATGAGCCATGGAGCGAAAGAGGTTGTAGTCAGAAGAAGTTAGGTCCAGACTATACGCTGGGTGAAGAAGCTCAAATGCAGTTCACAAAGTTTTCCTTTGGTTCGAAGCGCGACTTTACGTTTGTGTTGCTGAAGAGTACCAGATATCTAGGTTTACCAATCCTAGATAGCGTTGAAGCATCGCAGAGTGCATTGATGGCACGTCCATCGGGAACCAATTCGAAGCGCAATAAAATAAATAAATGCCCCCTCAAGCAGCTACTTGCCACAGAGGTCTGACAAGAACCTGTCAGTTAATATACACCATAGTAAAAGGTCTGCGAGGATGGCGGGACCTCAGCTGAAAAACGACACACGTCCATACCTATACACTCTCAAAGACACATTACTTTCGTTTCGACTTTTCATCGCACGTAACAATTCACTTGATGATACAGTAGTAGGTGTGTACTAATAGTACTACTACTACTATACAGTAGTAGTAGTAGCGAGGATTTGCACACTACTACTGTATTAGCGAGGAGTTTCCGGTCCACATTTGGAGGCCACATTGGTGGAGTTTCAGGCGAGGATGGATTAGCAAGGAGTTTCCGGCAGACTTCGCTCCGACGGTTTCCTTGTTCAATAATTGCTTGTGAGCAACCCAAGTTTAGATGAGAGTCTGCGAGTGCTTATCGATGGATCAACTTGACCAGCATATCGCGAAATGTTGCTGTCTACCGATATTGGTCGTCTCAACCGCAGCTTTCTATCGAGGCTCGTCACCTTTGAACTTCTTGACCCAAGCTTGAGCATCACGGAACGGAGACTGCCCACTCGCCTTCCATTTGGCATATTTCTTGGCCGCTTCGGTAGCTCTTAATACTTCTCTCCAGTAACGACCTAAAATTGCCCAAATTTCAATGCTTAACTCATTCATTGTATAACATTTCTCACAATGGAAACCAAGACTGATACTTGCAAGTCATGGACTGACGCAGTGGATTTTTACTTTGCCATAGTTCAGCAGTATGCAAATGCAGGACGATGAGCCTTATGAATTA
This sequence comes from Ryuthela nishihirai, assembly GCA_038380435.1. NCBI lineage: Eukaryota > Metazoa > Arthropoda > Arachnida > Araneae > Heptathelidae > Ryuthela > Ryuthela nishihirai. The sequence goes on from JAWZYU010000032.1 coordinate 43,958,367, forward strand.
CTTTATTATCATAATTTTTATAGGTTTGTGCCCTTAGTCTAACTTTTGAATCACGAATGATATTTGTAGATCATAGCAATTTTAGATTGGTCAGATTAAGCATTTTAACATTACGGCAAATAATACGAGATGTTAAAGATCGAAATTCACCTTGGCTGTTTTTCCTATTTTTAACCCTTAACATATTTGAAAAGAAATAAATTCAAACGTTACTTTGATTTTTTCAAAAACTAAATGATTGTACATCAGAACTTCTGTATTATTTAATTCAATGGTTTAATTTGGGTTTTTTCAGACTCTCATTCTAGTAAAAGAAGTTCCATTTAAAAATATGAATATATTTCTGCTCAACCTCCAATTATGATACATTACCTGTAGCGTTGTTTTCTGTTTTGGATCAATTTCAGCGTTACGAATATTCGAAAACCAAAAAAAAAATACTAAACAGCCCCACGTTGACTCTAATTTGCTTAAGAGAAGCAAATTTTGAATTTATTAAAATTTTCTGCTTAACCTTCCTTAGTCCTATTTCACCAAAAATAAGTATTGGTCGTGGTACGGGCTAATTTCAGAGTTACAAAAATGTAAACTATGAAGAAACATTTTTATTTTTCAAGTTTTTTGATAAGAAAAAAAATTATTAAAATGATGAAATTTAAAAGTTCAAAGGTTGGTCCTCCAGTGTGCAAATTTACCTACTATATCAATTTATGTTCTGGCTTGGAGTAATAGAATTTTAAACTTTTAAAAGCCACGAGTTCTACAGTTTCTCCTGAAATAAAACGAAATGCAGAAAACTTTTTTCTAATATTGAAAATTCTGTTAAAGTTTTCCAGCACAAAATGGTCGATAAAATCGTAATGGAGAAAAAGGATTGTTTAAAATCTCTCCAGTTACTGGTGCAAGTAATCCACAAAGCAAATTGCTGCACCGCTACAAACGCGTACAGAGGCAGACGTGTTTAAAAAGATTGGAAATTTTGGAGTCGTGTGGCATCACCACAGATAAAGGAGAGAACAGATGCCAATTTCAATTGTACTGCAGCTTTACTAATTCATATCTTACGTTTGCTTATTTTCTCTCAGCTTCTTGACAGCTATTAATCTATCTTGTTTCGTGACTTTCAACAGCAATTTGAAAGGTGTGTCGAGATTCCGTAAAATAATAGGAAAGGGAAAAAGTTTCAATATGTGACTGTCTTAATATAATGAGACGAAAAGGTACGTAATGCTGAGTGCCGTGAATGTTGAAATTGTAGCAAAAACATCGTGACAAGTTTCTCGTTTACACTCACTTCTAAAATTTCAGTGTTACTATTAGGGCCAGTTCGCCCATTAGGGGACCTGAGGCACTGCCCCCACCAAAAATAATCACAAAAAAATTATGAATACTAAATTTGCAATTTTTTGCCATATCTAAATCAACATTTTTTTTTTACTGATTTTGTGCTCATTATTTGATATTATGTAGAACTTCACTTCATTGAACATTTTAGGGGTAAACTTCCTTTGGCTTGGGGTTTTACCTCTGAGCGGCACTTTTTTTTGCACATCATGGGCTAAATGGCCAGTCACATGGACCCCGAAGGCTGGGGGAAGGGACCCACTGGAACAGCTGTTGGGAGACAGATGGTAGCCTCCCGTCAAGCGTGTTCTTTAACGTGCACAGGGTATGGCTCTCCCGCACACGGGGTCACGGCTAAACGTCCCATCCGACGGATGGCGGCCTTTCCAAGTCCATCGATTCCTCCTACTGTCGTGGGCAGGGCGGGGAGTTTTGCAGAGAAAAATCTCAACGCTGACCCAGCTGGGACTCGAACCTGGGAACTACAGATTACGAGCCTGGCACGCTACTGCCTGAGCCACCCCCAAACTTCCTTTGGACAAAGCTGCAGGATATCTGTAACTCAGTTGAACAGTAGTACTTCCCCACTATGGGGGAGAAAGGTTCTAGCCACAAGGGCTGACCTTGACCCCGGAGGGTCGGTAGATGATCTCCAGGCAGTCAAGAAGCAGGCTGTTGCAGAACCCAACGATCATAGCATTTACTTTGCGAATCAGGAATGTAGCGGCTGCTTTCATACTTCAACTGAACAAGATTGCCGGCACCCTATCTTCCTTTGAAGTGAATACGAATTCAGTAACTGATTGCATCGTTTATTTTCTACACTTTAGGGCACATATAAATAAGAAATACCCATCATCCTATGTCTTTTTCTTTGTCACTAACTGTAACTCCGAAACTAGCCCAAACTGAATGGACAAATTATTATATACACCCTGATAACAATATGTATCAATACGTAACAATAGTTCAGTATATAAGTTCGTATTAAATATAACACAAACTATTCTTATTAGCAGCAAACAGATCCCAGCTACCGCACTTGCAAGAAACCAACAGTAGAAAGTGACAATATTAGAATGTAGCTTGATGCGAAGAATTCCTTTTCATCACTGTTTGCTTATATTGCTAACTATAATATTCCACAATATGTATTACAACAACCTGGAAAAGCTCAGGTTATGGGTTGTTTATAGGAAAATCTAGTTTTCTTTTATCTGTCAAGAATATATGCTTATTCAGGAAGAGTAAAAATTACGTTAGTCGAAAAGCGGAAGAATAGGATGGTGGGACCAAATCTCCAAACCGTTATTCTCACGTCGTTTTTTGTTGTATATGAGTGCGCATTATCTTGTAGGCTGACACCTTTGCAAATGACCAATGGCGGCTCGGCCCAAGGAGCTCATGGTCACGTCAGTAGTTTCACTGCAGTTGGGTAAAGGAGGCGACACCATAAACTTCACTCACCAGAAGTAATGTTTTCAATTGCACATAGTATTTACATAACCGGAAATATCATGCACCATTTACATGATCAGTTAAATAATCTGATGAGCTCTTATTACAACATCGCTTCCTGTTCAGTGATCTCTGATGAATAAGCTTATGCGTTTGACCATTTCGGATTCTAACATTTTGATCCTATTGGACTGTGGCAATCTGAAGAGGGAGGGGTTTCGAATTATAATATTCTACCAAGGTTTTGAGAACCCCCACCCTTCCAAAAAAGTAACTCCTGGAACAAGCCACAGCTTTTGAATATATCGCTACCTTCTTTCAGAAAGCCCCACAAAAGATAGTTTTACCTCTGAGCGATACTTTTTGCACACTAGATAGCTGTTGGGAGGCAGATGGTAGCCTTTGGTGAAGGCTGTCCAGCGTGTTTTCATGTGCGCAGTACAGGGTTAGCATTAACGTGCTCTCGCACACAGCCCAACGGCTTTCGTCCCACCCGACGGACAGTGGCCTTTCTGAATGAGAGTAGGGCAGGAAATCGCAACGCTGGCCCAGATAGAACTTGATCCGGATAACTCCAGATTACGAGCCAGCCCCATTCACCTTTTTAGTAATTACACTGATAAACACAAGTTTTGTTTACTAACAATGATGCCAATGCGCTTTTTAGTGCTAAAAGGCAAATCTGAAGTCGTAATACCTCTAATACCCTCGGATTTTGAGAAAATTCGTTAAACCTGTTTAAATTTAGTGTATTATAAGTGAATATACAAGGAGGATTCGTTTATAATTGTTAAGCTTTAAATATTTACTAGGGAGCTAATGTTTTCTGACTAACAAGCAATAACTTTATTCAGGATATAGAAACTGGCAACAAAACAAAACCTGCACAGACTTGCAGGTTTATGCATCATAAATTGTGTAGTGTGAGGTTTGCATCTTTTTATTCTGCAAGTCTACACTTGCTTAAAGATCAAAGCTTGTGCATTTTGCTCTTCTTTATACATTATTAAGTATACTATTTAGCGGTCACCGTGAACCTATCCAAAATGCCGCGGACATCTATTAATGACGTGAATAATTTTTGATATATGTGTGGGAAGATTAAGTCAAACCTCAGAACCAAAACACATTCGATTAAAAAAAAATACGAGCTTTATTTTGATTGGAATAGACAAGAGAGACTTTGGGCTTCTCATTATCGTATAGCTAAGGGAATGTCCGAAAGATTCTCGTCAGTTTAGGTCATTTGCCGTGACTATTATACGGGCATTTTACAGAATGTTATTTCCGTTTAATCGAAATATTAGAAATTTCAATGAAATCTAAACACACTATTCAATAAACGCCATCAGCCACGGGAGCAGTACCACACAGTGAAGATTTGTCAATCCCGAACCTCCAGAAACATGGGTTATTGATATTAACAACAACGATATTCTTATGGAAGACACTTTCGATCCAGAATTTGCACCTACCGCATCTGCTGAGCTACATTTGATTTCACGGGAAAAACTCCATGATTTGGTTGACGATTTAAATTTATCAAAATCTCCAACTGAATTGCAGGGGTCCAAGTTGAAAGGCTAGAATATACTGCAGAGAAGTATAAATATTTCAATATATGGTAACCAAGAAAAATATTTAGTTTTTCGTTTCTACTAATGATTTCATTTATTGTGAAGACATTAATGGTCTCATGGTGGCATTAGGACATGACTGCAAAACAGAAGAAATGGAGACTATTTTAAAAGCAGATCTTCATAAAGGCAACAAGCAGAGCCCGATATGGGAGGGAGGACTAGTAGAGAATCCTAGTAAGGGTAATAAATGCCAAAAACTATTCGTGTATTTTTTTAAAAACTTGTAAAATGAAGGTGAAAATGTAACATTACAGTGGAAATCCCATCTTTTATCTGCTAGATTACGTCGCTTGCTCCCCCCCCCCCCCCTTCTATTTTCCATCCGTACCAGTTGCTCACACGATACATTTAAAGAAAACATGAAAATATGCGAAATTCGCTAGAAAAATTTCATTAGAACTATCTTGGAGAGAGCTATTCTTGTGGAGACCTGAAAGTGATAGTTATGTTAGAAGGTATGCAATTAAAATATGTCAAGTACTGATGCTTCATCTGTGAGTGGGAAAGCAGAGTTAATGATAAACATTACTCAAAGTCTGGAAGAAACGAGAATTTCTTCTTCCTGAAAAAATGCTATTGATAACTTTGATCCTGAAAAGGTGCTACTACTACCACCTCTTAATATTAAAATTGGTGTAACGAACTTTGTCTAAGCAATGAACAAAGATGGTGCTGTATTCCTGTATCTGAAACAGGTGTTTCGTAGCTTGAGTGGAACAAAAATAGAGTTTTTGTTGGACCTTAAATTCGACATGTTATGAATAACAGAACGCTCCATAAGAAATTGAACAACGTGTAATCAGCAGCCTGGACAGCTTTCAAGGATGTATGTGCTAACTTTTTGGGAAACCATAAATCTGAAAACTACAAGGAAGTGGTAGAACAACTCTTGGAATCTTGAAAAGAAATGGTCTGTAAAATGTCTGAAGATTCATTATCTTCACTGACGTCTGGATTTCTTTCCGAGAACTATGGGGGAAGTAAGTGACAAACAGGAGAACGGTTCACAAGACATCATGGTGTTATAAAACCAATATCAAGGAAAGTGGATCCCAACATGTTACCAATTACTGCTGGGTTCTCATTAGAAATATACCAGTGGGATCATATTATGAAAACAGAAATCCTCTGCGAAACATTTTTGAAACCCATCAAAAATAGTTAAGTTGTTAAAAAATCTACGACTGAATTGAGAGTTCCTTTTTGAGCGTGATAATATTTTGTTGACAGATCCTTAATCAGCATTAAAAGAACACATGCTTCTGAATTGTCATACATCACGAAAAAATATTTTCATAAAAATTTGTAATCCCTTGTTATCTATAGATAATTTGTCCGGTTAAAAAGTTTTGATAGTTGTTCAAGTTTCGACTGAATGCATTTAATGTTGAAAGGTTTTAAATTTAAACGCTACCATCTCATAGGTTTTTTCGTTAATTAATGACAATCTTTGAAGTAAATTGAAATTAATTTTAAACCATTTCGATAAATAACTACATATTTTAAAAGTGTGTGCAAATAATTCCTTCAATATTCATTTAATTATTTTATAAATTTCTTAAAACACATTGCTATTCTTAAAGGTTTAAACCCCCATACTTATCTAAATACTGAAAGAATATTGTTGAAAAATCGAGATTTAGATCGATTTCATTGAGATCTCTGCCATGTTTTCTCATAAAACTCTTATTTTAGAAGTTTCTGATGTTCGACATTAATTTCGCATACATATATGAGGTGGAGTGGTCATAATTCAATGACCACTCCACTTCATATAATGAATGGTGTGCAATTCCTTATTTTGTAATACTTGAAGTAAATTGTACTGTTATTCAGTAATAAATAGATAGACTAACTGAAATACACTGTCCAGGTAAATTTGGAAAATAAATATTTATTTACACTAATTAAAATATTTGTGCAAATTCAGCTGATTTACCAAAATGTTGCACGAACTACAAAATCAAGTTTAAAAAATGCATGAAATATACACGTTATAAAAAAAATGTACAAAATATAAAAAGTGACTAAAGAATCTTATAAAACAATACATTTGTAATTATTACAAAAATTTATTGAAAGTGATATCCAAAAACTGTTAAATACTCCAAATTTTGAAAATATACCCTATGACGAAATAAAACAAGTTAAGTGCACTTAATAAATACCATCTGAATTTAATGTCGACCAATTTTACAGAAAAATTTGTCTTAAACCAGGTGGGATACGAACCCACGACCTTCCGATAACATGCCAGGTGCTCCGACTACCGGCCAAACGATCAAGATCTCCAATTGCTATTATGAACTTTCTTCCAACAGTACACAATTTCTGTGTCTCATGATGAAGGTATTGTCCCAGTTGCTCTCATCCTCAAGACACAAATGACAAGTATGTCATGAAGATGGCAAGTATTGTCTGATTATACAATTAATGAAATTGGAGAGATTTTTTGGCGTATTTGTTCAAATATCAACTCTGAATTTAACGTCGATTAATTGTAGAAGAAAAATTGTCTTGAGCCAGGTAAGATATTAACCCACGACCTCCTGGTACATATGATCTTCATGACATACTTGTCATTGTTTCTTGAGGCTGAGAGCAGCTGAGACAATACCTTCATGAGACACAGAAAATTGTGTACTGTTGGTAGAAACGGTCAGAGCAGCCGACATATTAGGTCGTGGGTTCTTATCCCACCCAGCTCAAGACAATCTTTCCCCTAAAACTGACCGACGTTAAATTCGGAGTGATATCTTCCTTGATATAATTGAACAAATACGTCGAATATTCTCGACAATTTAATGATAAACACCATAGATAATTTCAGTCATTTAGTACACCATAAGAAAGAAATTCACGATAAAACTCCTTTGATGAGAACAACTTCTGATAAATTATTCACATTGGTTATTTTATTACTGGGCAGCACTTTTTAACACATAATGGGCTAAATGGCCGTGACAAAAACCCAGAGAAGGTTTGGGAAGGGATTCCACTGGGCAGCTGTTAGGAGACAAATGGATACCTCCCGTCAAGGCCATCTAGTGTGGTGTCTAATGTGCACATGATATGGATCTCCTGCGCATACGGCAACGGCTTAATGTCCCATACATCAGACAGTGACTTGTCCAAGCCCGTCAGCGTCCCCTATTTCGCCAATGATAGGGTCTTAGCATAAGAATAATATTACACAGACAGTACCTCTTGGCAACTAAGCACTAATAAATCAGGTTGAAAAAAAATATATTTTATAACATAAAACCAGAAACACTCTTGCTCCATCAGATTCTGGATCACATCTAGCTGCCCATCAGTCTACTAAATGGATGGGATATTTTCTCATCATCAAGAAGGCAACCTTCATCAAATGGTCACTCCACATGGGTCATGAATCAACAGAAATTTAATTATTTACCTTCAGCTCCTACACTTTTTTGAAATTTGTTATTCCCGAAGCTCCCATATTGATGCAGAAAAATACGAATTATTTATATTTTTCGAATAAAAAATTCTCGAAGTGTAGCACTTCTAAAACATCAAAAAATAAAAACAAACTATGCCATCCATTTTTATTTTGGCTTTTTATTTCTTGAGTTCTATAAATGCTCCAGCAATAAATAAGGTCCATTTGAGAGCTCTTGATATAAGCATTAAAACGAGATGCACTTTCAAAATATTTAATCGAAAATTAATTGAAGAAAATATTGAGCTGCATTAAGCTATTGTAACGTGATTTTTTCAGAAAACTATTCTTTTATACTGCAGGATGAACAGTCATATCATTGGAATAATGTGGAAGCATCTGCACATCCAAATGCAGTGCATATTAGAGGTACTGACGGTCTGAAATACCAAAGGTGTATATTAATTTCAGTGTTGTAGACCTGTCTCAAGGAACACTTATTTTAAATCTGTTATGGAAGATCTAAACTTTCAAAAATATATTTTTGGACAGTCAAAAAAAGTTTTAGGAATCTCTGCTACCACAAAAATTTTTTTGGAAAAAATGTTTGCAATGAGTTAAAGGAATTAAATGATTAGCTACTCTAGGCAGCTTACAAAGATCCTATATCAATCGAATTATAACACTTCAGCAATGGTGTCACTGCGCTTGATTTATACACCTCCCAGTTTCTTTTGTCAGTTAATGCAAAAAATATACTCGTTTGCAATTAGTCATTAAATAACCCATCATACAGCTAACAAATCAATCAATCTAATTTGCAGAAAGCAAACTGTTAACAAAAGGGTGAATTCAACATGTTAAAACTTCTTTTTCAGTAAGGAACTTTATATAATTGGCATATTATGTATATAAAAGCATTGTATAAAGTTATCTCTATGATGTACTGCATCATTTCCAATAATATATATTTCGTGTAAAACAAAAAAATCATGACCAAACCTTTAGTGTAATTTTTTTTAAAACATATTATTCTGATTCCATATTTTTTTCAAGTGTTACTAACACATCTACAAACGATTTTTTATCCAAAAAATGTTTTTCGGTGTTCATGGTCAAATTTTAATATATGATCTCGACGAAAATATCCACTGTATTATTCTGCTATTATATTCAAAAACTTATAACGGAAGCTCTAAAATGACACCAATTTATAGCTGCAATTTTAATAGAACTTGAGAAATAAGAAGCTGAAGGAAAATTATGAATATCTTTTTTCTTCAATTTTTGCTATTTTTGATAGGTTAAACTTGAAAAGTATTCATCATATCAAACCTTATAATGATGTAAGTAAATCCGAAAATTGAAAATTCATATTTTTCAGTCTCAATATAGGAGCTACAAGTATACCATATTTCGTCAAAGTCTATGAGGTTAAATTTTTTCATATTGGCTTTTTTCATTTTGACCCCAAACACAAAGCTGAATTTCTTCGAAGTTTTGTTCATTATAATAACTTACACCTAGTTTCTAACCTAATGGTTAAATCTAACTTTTTGTCTTGTTCGCCTTTATATTTTTGTCCACCATTAATTTCAGTTAATCGAAACCATAGACGTTTGTTAGTTCAAATGAATATTCATTTAACAATCTGATGCTGATTCAGTTCAAATTGGTACACATAGAACACTCCTGAATAAAAAGAACACTCCTGAAAATTACAAGGAAAATTATCTTGAGCAGGACTGGTTACGAGCCCATGACTTTCTAATAATATGTCAGGTGCTTTGACCACTCAATTCCAGCCTACTACCAGCAATAATACACAATCATGTGCCAAATGAAGGCAAGGTATTCTTCAACAGGGTCAAGAAAATAGTTAAGCTATATTCAAAGTACAGCAGGCTCTCAATTTTTACTAATTTAACTCATTTTTTGAATAATGCTGTTACTAGATTTGCAAGTTTTTAATTTACGCATTTTTTTGAATAATGTAGTTTGAACTTAGAAATTTTAAACAATGAGTCTGTTGAAACAGGTCTCAGCTTCTAGTAAATGGAAAATTTAACACCTGAACTTCAACCCCCCTCTCCCACCACCACCTCGGCCCAACAGCTGCCAGTAAGTCAGAAGTCATTTATATCTTCGTCTGCTCAGTCATCTGACCAAGATGGAACCCAAACATGCAACTCGCACCTCCCTCCAATCCCTCTATAACCAGTAGCAATAAAAAGCCAGCAACAGCGCTCAGTGTAAGTTTCAAAAATTTTTTTTGTATACAATTATTGATTTTGAACATAGGCGATAAGCCTATCTTATCTGTAGGAGGTAAGATAGGCGATATTTGTCATTTTTCCTATAATGCAGGGCCAGATTAAGCAGTATGCAAAATGCCATTATGTGTCAAGCGCACCAGAACACCAAGTGAATGGAGCCCAAAGGACTCCATTAGACCATTCAATATATTTTGATGGTGTAATATGTCCTTTTTGCACTTTGCACGACGCCACTTAACATATTGAATGCTAGTTACAAAGTTGCAAGAGATTGGAAAGAGTTGTGCACTCAACAAATATTGTTTCATTATTGAATACTAACTGAATGGCACCCGGTGCTGCCTGGCTCTCGTTTTCAATCTGTTTATTATCTTCAGTGTATGACAGTTAGTTTTGTGATTCCCCCCTGCCTGCAACTTCTTACCATACAGATTCAATATGAAGAATTGCAATAAGTTGCCAATATCAGAGAGCATTCTAATAGCCCATGGCTTCATTTCTATGTTAACTATTGAGATTTTTATTTATGTTTCGGATTTCGTACCTTGTGGTTCCCCTGATACTCAACCGAACGGTACCAAATTTCATATGCGGATTTCGCCCTCCATGACCCAGTGTTGAGCTAAAAAAATCCGGTTCCTACCTGTAATAGAACATATTAACACAATAATGTCGTCGAGAATGTAGTGGATCTAGCAAAGGCAGAAGATTCACATGTTATAACTCATTCTCCCAGTATATGCGAGCCTCATTGATGAAGATGATTATCATCACTCATTATGCCACTCGGCTCATTTGTTGCACTACTGCAATCGGGCATGCCTGTAGCTTCGATTGAGCATGCATAACAGCTTCATGCAGGTGTCAATGAATGGTACTGACAGTACCGGTGGTCCCTGTCATTCTGTCACTGGATATCTGTAGGGCAGCTGAATTTCTGGTACTGACAGAAATCTGGTGAATTTGTCGATCATGAAGATCGTGGCACCAGTAGTGATTGCTGTTCATGCATCATAGCCCAAATGTAGTGCAATATGTCACGTAGACTATCCTGCTTCACATTGACCTATGATGCGACCTCACTGAGTTGATTAAACATCTGTGTACACAATTAAAAGGACCTTCTTGCTCAGAAATTAATTTAAAATAACTTAAAAATTTTATTGCTCAACGACAGATAATTATTTTAAATACATCTATGTACGATGTACAAACTGCATTACCCTTCAATGGTAATCAGATTTACAGGTCAGGTTCGATTCCTTGAATCTGCACTGTCCACTTTTCCTCAACGACAACCTCCCACACAACTAAAGAAATCCTGTCATTTACTGCATTTTGAATGTAGCGACACGATTTTCCTTCATTTACATAATCTTGATATATCCCGCACTGTCATACTAAATTAAATAAACATGTCATCAATCACATTCCTATGCAAACCATCGGGAGAAACCCATGTGTATTTATGAATGTCCTCTTGTTTGTAAAATGTGTTGGTTATTATCGTTTACTTATCTGTAGGAGACATACTCCATTGTCATTGGTAGTTGCAATGACAAAAGGACCTATCACTCCTGCCAAAAGGTCAGAGTAGGTATTAATAATGAATAGAATTAACAACGTTTAGAATATCTGAAATGTTCAGCCTACCTAGCAATGACAGAATACCCATCTTCCATAAACTTTTCTATGATTTTAGCTATGAAATCACTTAGGACAAGAGAAATATCTCCTTTCCTGATAGGATTTGCAGACAACTTCGGGAAATTTTGAATTCTATCTTTCTCATCTGAATCTCCTTTGGGAGTGCAAAAACAGATAACATTTAAGTCTTTAATCTTAGTTTTAAATTTAGCTGTTAGAAATCTTTCATTAATACAATCATATCCTAGATGAGCAAGCACATTGGCGTTTCTGCTGAGAAGCAAACCTGTGCCTTAGAGATACTTTCCATCGTGAGAGGATGCTTTCCACAAAAACAGAAATTGAAAACTGTTTTTGAGCATCTGACCTTTACCTGCCATCTGGTCTATTAGAAAACCAAGAATATCAAGATTATAGCACTGAAATTCCATTTAAATGAGGACATCAAATGAATGTCTGTCTCTATGCAGAGCTCACGTTCCATGAACCTGTGGGAAAGCACACGGTTTTGTGGGATTTTTAAAAAAAATTGTTTATTTGGAAAGGTAATCCTGATATATCCCAATATCAAAGAGCCCTTAATCGCAGACATGGGGTATAGATCAGTCCCCCCCCCAACTAAAGGCTGAAGCCACTCACACTAATAGAAGTGCAGGCTTCTCGAAGTGCAGGTTTGGAGATGCTTGTAGAAGTGAGGATTCAGATACCTGCTATGGTGTCTGATCAGGTTTGTCCACCAGCAGATGTAATGTACCCGATATATCTATTCACCTGGGGATGTCACCCCATAAACAAACAGAAAACAAAGTGGTAAATTTTTCCTCAACAGAGACCTGTAAGTGCAGCAAGTTCAGGATCCAAAATCAAGCATGGGGTATATAAATGGTCAGTACCAAGACCCTGTGTAATTGATCACTACTCAGCACAGTAAACAAAGGAAAAGTAGCCATAGTTCAAATCAATAGGCCATACTGATATGGCAGCCTCCCCTCCCCCCATACACAAACACTGTTTCCTCCCTGAAGAGACAAAAAGGCAGGGTTCTGCTTTTAGATGCTATTCCTGACCAGTTCTCTGTGCATCAACACAGGAGATTGGTGCATAGCTCTCCTTCCAGTGTCATGTTCCAGTTCATACCTAGTTAACGGTAATAAACATTTAAACAATATTTTTATTTAATATTGTTTAAATGTTATTAATATTGTTAAAATATATTTTTATTTAATACAAGCTGAATGACCCAGCACTGCCAAAGTCTTACTTTTAATAAGCATAAAGTTGAGGATTTGGTTTGTTTTACCTCTGAGTGGCACTTTTTTGCACACAATGAGCTAAATGGCCAGGTCACAAGGACCCTGAAGACTCAGAGAAAGTTGGGAGAGGGGACACACTGGAACAGCTGTTGGGATACAGTTGGTAGTCTCTCGTCAAGGCCATCCAATTCAGTGTGTTCTTTAACGTGCACAGAGTACAACTCTCCTGCACATGGGGCCACAACAGCTCAACATCCCATTCGACAGATGGATGCCTTTCCAAGCCCATCGGTGTCCCCTACTGACCATGGGCAGGGCAGGGAGTTTTGCGGAGATAAATCTCAAGCTGACTCAGCTGGGACTCAAAAACCTGGGAACTGCAGATTAAGAGCCTGGCGTGCTACCGACTGCACCACCCCCACCCTGATAAAGTTGAGGAAGCACCAAGACAAGACAACAGCAGTGCTTTCATATATTGAAAGTTTGGTGTGGAAAGAAACAGACTTAATACAAGGATTGAGGGATAAACATGGTAAGTTATGGAAGGTGGGTATTCTGTCATGGCTAGGTAGGCTGAACATTTCTAAACATGGTTATTTCTACTCTCGTTATTTGTAATGAGAACAAATGCATTACTATCTTTAACGTTGGCCCTTTATCACAATCAGAAGTTAATTTGACTACCTCTAAATTAAAATCACATAAATTGTCATGGGTAGATGAAATTACCACTGAAATGTTTAGAGCTGGAATGTTTTTACATGTATCAGAGAAATATTGAATACTTTTATGATAAAGGTGTCATTCCAAGGAATTTCACCAGCACTATTATTCCTATTTTTAAAAAGGGTGACTGCAGTTCTTGTGACACTATAGAGGTAGCCTATTTTCTGTTCCAAGCAAAGTTCTTTGCATTATTGTCCTTAACACAATTAAGAAAATTGTGTCGATGGTCAACTTCATGATGCATAATGTGGATTTAAGTGCATAGCAAACAGATAAAATGCTTTTATTTACACAGATTCTTGAGAAATTTTTTGAGCTTCAGAATCCTGTGGTTACTAGTTTCCTTAATTTCGAACAGGGTATTGATTCCATTGATAGTCGTGATTTGTGGTTCATTCTGAGATCATATGGCATACCTCACAAGTTTATTCCAGAGAGAGCCATCATAATGCTGGGTCATTAGAGATGGTGAAGCTTGTAGCAATTGATTTAGTCTTGCTACTGGAGTTCGACAAGGGTGCATTTTATTCCTCTTTTCCTTAAGTTATTGAGATTATGTTAAGCAGAATCCCCTGCAAGGGTAAGATTTTGGCTTTAAAATTATCTGCCTTCTACATCCCAAATCTCAACCATTTCTGAGGCCAATAAGCACACTGTTCACAATTTGATTTCAAAATTTCTGATTTAGATTATATTGATGATTTACCCATTTGGCAAATTATGTTAATGAGATGAACTCTTTCATTAGAGCTGTTGATGAAACTGGTAATAGAGTAAGTTGATGACACATCAACTTACTCTATTACCAGTAATGAAAATGGGTCAAACATGTTGTACTTCAGTTGTTTCGAATGGCTGCACCCTTGTGCAAGCATTTTAGTTTAATTATCTTGGGAGCTGTGTTACAGATACTGGTGATGTGCTGAATAAAACATAAATACCCCCTCAAGCAGGTGCTTGCCACAGAGGTCTGACAGGAGCCTGTCAGTTTATATGCCATAGTAGGTCTGAGTGGATGGCAGGCCCTCAGCAGAAAAATGACACATACATCCATGCCTTACCCGGGGCTCAAACCCAGGTCCCTTAGATCAGTAGCCAAGTGCGCTAACCACTCGGCCATGGAATGGCTTGATGTGCTGCATGAGATAAACAAAATAGGAATTGCTGCTGGGACATTAAAAAATCTAGGGAGAGCTATTTTTTACTTGGAGCAAACTTGGATATCTGCTGCAAGGAGTGAACTTGGACTTTGTCACCTATATCTCCAAGTCTGATCTAAGTAAGATATTAAATTCAGCTAAAGCATTAATGTCATTTTTAGAAACAATTGAAAATCATCTGTTGAAAAATAATTTACACTTACTGCAGTTAACCTTACCTGCAACTATAGTCATTAGTTTGTTTGCAAATTTGCCACCCCTAAAAATATGCTGCTCCATGCATTCCACCAATCACGTTTAATAGCAACACCCTTGAGGGAGAGGGGAAGAATAGGCTTATAGACCTAAAGACTAAAATTAGGTTATACAATAATTTGCTTCATTCTGAAGTTTATTATGGCAACAAAACATGGACTCTTTTCAAACCTTTGTAAGATAAAAAGAAACTTTATGCCTTTGGATCAATATGTTTGTGCAGTATCTTGGTCAGTAGATGGTTTGACCTAGTTGGTTCGTTGTTCAGGGTTTTATGGTGCAAGAGCAGTGAGGCTATATTGTGCCAAAGATAAATAAAGAGCTCCATAACATCATTAACTTGCTTAAATATTGCTTGGCGGTTTTTTCACAGTATTTTTCTTTATATTGTTGATTAAATATATTCTTATTTAGAAATTCAATTCGTAAAAACTTCCATGCAGAAGGAATATTTGGTATTTCATCATTACAACATAATTGATGATTGATATTTATGATTTTTTTTGTTTATAATTTAAATTGAGAATCAAGTTAAAATAGTAGTAGCATCTTGAAAACTTGTCATTAATAACAGTGTAAGATAATGTTAATATTCTGTATTTTTACATTATTTTTCTTCTGTAAATTTTTTTTGTAATGTTCTAAAATTAATACTTATATAGCTAAGTGCTATATTTATGGCCATTCGGCATTCTATTCTTATGACATTTTAAAGGAATTAAATATTCGGTTATTGCAAATGAAATGGTCGAATTGTTAGCATAACATTCAATGGCTATAACTTTGTTAAAATAATTACTTTAATCAAATACACACCAACAGATTCAATGCATTTATCCTGTTGGTAAAAAAAAACTGAATTCCTGGAAGTGATGAATGCTTCAAATGCATTTTGAACTGATGTCTCATTGTGAATGTTTTCCCCACTAAGAAGTGGTCAAGATGCTTGAAGAAATTGTAGTCAGTTGGTGATTAGGTCTGGTGAATATGCTTGGTGAGTAAGTCTCAAACTGTAGCCGATGGAGTTTCCAGATCATTTGTGAGATGCAAGGTCGAGAGTTATCATGGAGAAGTAGGAGACTGTGTGTATTGACATTGCAGGCTGCTTCTAGAATAATTTGTCATTCAAGTTTTGGAATTCTGCATAATACTTCCCTGCATTTATTGTTCACCTGGTTTTTGGATAAGCACTGGCTGCAAACCACCAAAAAGTCACCATAACCTTTGGGTATGTGTTTGGGTGCTTCTGTGATGTCCAACTGATTAATAGAAAGTTGACAATTGTTGTATAGGATCAATTTTTCATCACACGTTACAACCCTATACAAAAATGGATCCCTTTGATTTCATGTGAGAAGTGCATACTCAAGTCACTTTGACTTGAGTGTCAATTAATTATGTTATGAGTGTCAATTAATTTATGTAGAACCCATATATCAAACTTCTTTGCTTTCCTAATGGTTTTCAAACGCTAGGAAACAGTTGAATAATGTGTGTCTAATTTGCTTGCAATGTCTTTTAAGTCAGATTCAATTAAAGCAGAGTCAGATCCAAAGCCATGATTGATAATTCATCATTATCAATCATGTCTTTGGATCAACCACATGGCTTATTTTGAAGGCTGATGGTACTCGATCAAAATTTTCAAACCAATGTTGTGTTGTCCATTCTCTAGCTATGCATTCCCCAAATGCTACATTGATGTTTCAAGTTGCATCTCAGTTTAAACTTATATTAGAAAATAATATGAATTTCACTCTGATCCATTGTTCTCTTTAAGTTCTTACAATCCACTTACCATAAAATCTACTGGCAAAATTGCTGCTGTGTTATCATAAGCAGGCTTCATGATTTAATATAAAACATCACAAGCACCATCTGGTAGCATTTTCAGTCCTCAAAATATTGAAAACTTCGTGCATCTGTGAAATCGGACATTTGATATGCAACAACCTAATATATTCCACCAATAGGATTATCAACATCTCTGTATTTAGAAATTAAATGTGATAAAATTCATTGAAGTCAATGGGCACTTGGCAGTTTTTCTGTTCTAAAGAGTATTATTTAAAGCTGTAAGGTATGCAATAGAGGAGCTATATTAATGGTTTTACTTTTCTACAATATAAGAATAAGCCATCCCATGGCAGAGTGGTTAGCATGCTTGGCTACTGACCTAAGGGACATGGGTTCAAATCCCAGATAAGGCATGGATGTTGTGTTGTTTATCTGCTGATGTCCTGCCATCCTCACAGACCTACTATGGCTTATAAATTGACAGACTCCTGTCAGACTTCTGTGGCAAGCAGTTGCTTGAGTGGGTATTTATTTTATAACATAAGAATAATCATTAAATTTGTTCCTTTTTTGTAGACAGCAGTTTTTTTGTATGATTTGACTTGGATACCCAGCACCATTTCCTAATGAATATATCATTCTGATTTATTGATTTAGAAAGTAGTTGTTACTGCAGAGTCTACATGCATGGAAGAATAATGTGCTTAAAATTGAAATTATATATTTTTTAGCATGACATATAATGTATGGTATTAAAAAGCTGATAAAAATAAGTTTTCTGTAGACTACTTTGGTAAGCTCATTATGACAATGTTTCGTATGAATATCAAGAAAAGGTTTTTTTATTATTGTTTTCAGTTTTTTTAAGTTGAAGGTTATGCAGAATAAATGCTATTCATTTCTGATATTAGATCTAATTATAATTTTTCAGAATATTCCCAGATAATACATATCTATATAATGCTTACATATTAAAGATTTCAATTATCTGTTTTACTTCAATGTCCTTCATTATTACATCAGCAAATAGTTTTGGTAATGGTGAACCAATAAACATAACAAACGATTAGTAATATTTGTTTTTACATTGAAGAATTTTATTTGTTTACTTGTAATCTCTTTTGAGATCTACTATACTAGTTGAATGATTTGGATGCAAACTTCTTTCAATCAATAAATTAATATAAGGCAATGAATAATTTTAATCATTCAATTGCATAATAATTTTGCTTTTAATTTTTTAAATCTTTAGTAAGTCTCATATTTTTTAACATGAACTTTTTTACATCCTTTTTTAAGATGTGGAAGTTAACCCTTTAATTTCCATACCCATGTGTATTTAGAGAGCAATATGCCATCAGCTTGTCCTACACTCAAATTAACTGGTTATTAAAATTCCATGACATTTACTAGAGCCTTTGGTTGAGCTTTTATGATAATCAGATAAAATGTCCTACTATAAAATCAAAACTAACCAACAAAAATAATGTGGGAATTAAAGTATTTTAAGGGCACACCCATTTAATTCTCACAATGAAATAAATTCCAAGAACTTGCACACAATGATTACAGTATTTTTGTACACCATTTCACTGGCTTAGAAATTAAAATATTCACTTAAATTTAAATTCCTGGGGAACTTTTGCTTTTATAAAAAAATTACCATATACGAAATATAATTATTATTTAATCTTATATATTTATTAATAGTTAAATTAAAATTAAAATATTTCCAAAATTTCACCATTTCAATAAATTAAATTTTATGAATGTCAGAACCACAGAATTTAGCCCATTGTGTGCTTCATTAAGAACAGATCCATGTTATGTCAATGAAGTGTCAGATTCAAAGCTCAATTAGCTCTTCAACATTTACTTGTGACAAAAAATATAACTGAATTATCTGAATTAAATCTAAATTTCTCATAAAATAATTTAGAATTCAAACACTTAGAAAAGTTGGAGTTCATATTAAGTTAATTTAAACATATTAAAAATGAATGCAATAACCAGCAATGCTTTGCTTTTTTTCATACAGATTATTTTCAACAGTTTATGTAATGACTAGGCCATTTGCCACTAACTGATGGGGTCTGTGGAAAAAGGATAACCAGAAAAATTTGATACTACTAATTAGAGCTGTAGAAAAGTTAATTACATATATATTTCACATAGATAGAATATAGTTTTTTAATATTCACATAATAAGAATAAATTTATATTACATAAGCTATGAACTTAGATATCTCAAAAACACATTTTGGTTAAGTTCATATTATATCAAAAGGGCTTAATTATTTTCTAACTGAACCATTCAATTGTCTTTTTCCCAGAATGGCCTAAATTGATAAATATTTTACCTTCCACCATTCTTTAAATATCAAATAAATATCACTGGAAAAAAAACTTTAAAACTTATTATTGATCTTTATAATCCAGTTTTTCCATAAAAAGCATTTAATAAGTTCTGAGTTTTGAACCTGATACTCAAATTCACATAATAAAGGTCAACAGCTATTTTCATTTGTAACAAAGTATTTTAAAATCATTAATGCTTCAAAACTATCATTGTTTAAATCTGAATAAACCAACAAATCACCTGTCTGTAAACAAACAGTTTAAATACACCGAAGAGCCAAAACATTATGATCACCTGCCTAATACAATGCTGGTCCTCCACGTGCCACCAAAACAGGTCTTACCTGGTGAGGCATGAATGCTACAAGATTTCTAAAGGTGTCTTGTGGTATCTGGTACCAACATGTTACCAGCAGATCCTTTAACACTTGTAAGCTATGTGGTTGAGCCGCTGCAGATTGGATATGCTGTTCCAACACAAACCACAGGTGCTCGATTGGGTTGATTTTTGGGAACCTGGCCTCCAAAGAATGATTCGTGGAACATGAGGAAGTCTTCCTCATGTTCCACAAACTATTCTCAAACAATTCAGGCAGTGTGGCATGGAACATTATCTTGCTGAAAGAAGGCACTACTAGAGGGGTTGGGTTGTTTTACCTCTCAGCAGCACTTTTTTGCACACCATGAACTAAATGGCCAGGTCACAAGGACCCTGAAGGCTCAGAGAACGTTGGGGGAGGGGAACCACTGGAACAGCTGTTGGGAGGTTTGGGGTTAGCAGACATAAATCTGAATGCTGAAATGTTTTGGACTCCAACCAAGGAAATATTTTTTTTTACGATGAATGAATTTCTTTTATATTTTATATTCATCTGAGAAGGCCAATCAAATAAAGCATATATGGATAATTCAGTGATATAAAGATGAAAATGCAAAATTTTTAATTTACTAATTTTTTTCCAAACTTTAATAAAATTTGGAAAGGAATTAAATATAATATTTCTTACAAGACGTTCGTTATCGTCTTGTAATTAACATTACTAACCTTTTTTTTTTCGTAAAAATAAATGAAACTAAAATCTATAACCAAATTACCTGCAAAATGGAACGAATCTAATTGACATCTTTTTTAAAATAAGCTACAATTAAGTTCTTATTTAACAATAACCAAAAAATAAATAAACTGAAACTTACTTGTTTAAATTTTTTTGTTAGAATTGGTTTGTTGGATTGTTTTACCTATGAGCGCCACTTTTTTTGCACACAATGGACTAAATGGCCAGGTCACAAGGACTCTGAAGGCTCAGAGAAGGTTGGGGGAGGGGACCCACTGGAACAGCTGTTGGGAGACAGATGGTAGCCTCCTGTCAAGGCCATCCAGCGTGTTCTTTAACGTGCACAGGGTATGGCTCTCCCACACACAGCGCCATGGCTTAACGTCCCATCCAACGGACAGCGGCTTTTCCAAACCCATCGGAGTCCCCTACTGACCATGGGCAGAGTGGGTTTTACGGAGATAAATCTCAACGCTGACCCAGCTGGGACTCAAACCTGGGAACTGCAGATTATGAGCCTGGTGCATTACTGACTGAGCCACCAACACCCCCCACTATTAAAGGAGAATACCATTGCCATGAATGGATGTACCTGGTCTGCAATGATGTTTAGGTAGGTGGTAAATGTCACAGTTTCCTGCACATACATGACTGACCCGGGTTTTCCCAACAGAACATTGCCCAAAGCATTGCACTTTCTCCACCAGATAGTTTTCATCCCACAGTGCATCCTGGTGTCAACACTTCCCCAGGTAAACGACATACATGTACCTGGCCACCCACATGGTGCCACAGGAAATGAAATTCATCGGACCAGACGATCTTCTTCCAATCATTCAAGCTCCAGTTTTGATGCTTGGGTACACATTGTAGGCACTTTTGGCAATGAACCAAGATTAGCATGGGCACTCGGAGCACCTGTGGTTACATAGCCCCATTTTCAGCAGGGTTCGATGTACTGTGTGTTGTGACACATTACTCCTGTCACCAGCATTCAAATTACGGGCGAGTTGCACCACAGTATCCCTTTGGTTGGCAAGTACCATACGGGATAGCCTTCATCTCACCTCTAGCACTGATGAGCCGTAATTGGCCCACTACCTTGCTGGTGGTTCATGGTTTTTCCCTCCTGGGACCACTTTTTGAAGCTACTAACCACGGGACAGTGAGCACCCCACAAGCCTTGCCATCTCGGAAATGCTCTGACCCAGTCCTCTGGCCATTATAATTTGGCCTCTGTCAAACTCAAGTTTGCTGCCTTTCCCCATCTGAAGAACAAGAATAATACTGATTAACAGAGCTCAGTATCAAGTGTTATTTATATGGTTTCATGACCTTCACACGTGCTGTCATTTAAATGCATAAGAATGTCAAAAATCACCACTTCGATTGGCATAAAGATGCACTGGTAATAATGTTTTGGCTCTTTGGTGTAAATGAATGTCAAAAACTGTAGCAAAATTATTTTGCCTAAATTATATTAACACAATAATTAACAGCGTTTACTGTTGACACAGAAGTCAATAAATCAATAAATAGTTTTTGCGAAAAAATTAGTTTGCCAATTTGTGGGATTGTTAGAACAATATGCATGAAGTTGGAGAGACATGGGTTCGAGTGCCGCAAACTGGCACACTCATTTTTTCCACAGTAACTATTTATAGATTTTGATGCAATAGTCATACTTGAAATCTTTCATCAAATCCCATGTGCTAGTAGTCACTTCATTTATAGTTTTCATTTCATACAATAATTTGTAGTATTTCGAATAGGAATTCATATGATGGTGAATTTGCTTTAGTTTCGATGAGAAATTTATAGTTGGAAACTAGTATTAAAAGTTATAACTCAGAAAATAATTTCAATACATATTTTAAATTAACCATTCCAGATGATACTGTTTAAATGCCTAAGAATGTCTTGAATCACAACTTTTAGTTCAAAAATAATTTTTAAATCAATATTAGCTCACATTAGTTAACATTTAAAACTGATAAATATATTAAAACACTAACTAAAGCACTAGATCAATATGCTAAAGGAATATGTATTACATAATTTACATTGTGAATATGGATTTGGTTGTTTTACCTCCGAGTGGCTCAGAGCTGAGTATGGGAAGGGGGCCCACTGAACAGTTATTAGATGGAAGCCTCAAAGTCATCCAGCATGTAAATAATCTCTTGAAACTTTTCTGTAAAAAAAGCTTACTTTTAAAGCAAGGGAGCTTTGAAAATGGTTTTCCATTCACATAACTTAAAATTATCGCAATATATGTTTGGTAATATGTTGTATATTCTTGCAATCCATATTCTTTTAAAAGTTCACCTTAGATTGTCAACAGAGTGCTTTGAACATGGAGTAATTGTTTATTTGTATCAAGGATGTTTGTAATTAGTTTTAATTTCCTTCTGAGAATTGGGAACAACATAATTTTGTTGTCTCTTAAATAAAAATAACATTTAATGCTGGTGTCCCTAGGCAAATGGCTAACATGTCTTATAGGAAATCCAGCAATGCTATTCACCTTGGAGTCCAAAAAATTTGGGACATTCTGCCAAAGATTTTGAAGAATTTAGGATTTTTTTTTTTGAATGAGTTGTTGAAAAAGTTGGGAAAATTTTCAAATGACCTTGTTTTAGCTTGCTTCCATAATTTATCATATATTTTCACATACCAAGTGGATGTTTTGTTGTAGCATTAATAGTTGTGGTAAAGCTTCATCCACTCATAAGAGAAATCCTTAGAATATATACACATCAGTGGCATATGCAGGGGGGAGGGGAACTCCCTTCTTAAAGTATATGTTTTTAGTAGTACAATGACATATTAATTAAAAAACATTTTCTTCAAAACTTAAAAAATTAATGATTTTGATTACTAATATTAATTGCACTGCTTGATACATTTTCTGTTGGTTGAGGCTAATGTTAGATATCTGACACCATCTCTAAATCCCCCCCCCCCCAAAAAAAAAATAAGAAAATACTGTATATGCCACTGACATACACAATTTAGTTTTGGATACAATCTACTAAATAGGGTCAAAAACAGATAATGGCAACTAATGCAAATAATAAAATCTTGTATTTCCAATACAAATGATTTTGTGTTCATTATGGTGACCAAATTTAAAACGTTTTCTCTGAGCTGGGTTGTTTTACCTCTGAGCATGACTTTTTTGCACACAATGGGCTAAATGGCCAGATCACGAGGACCTCAAAAGCTCAGAGAAGGGCTGGGGGAGGGGATCCACTGAACAGCAGGTGGTAGTCTACAGTCAAAGCCATCCACAGCACATTCTTACACATGTGCACAGAGTATGGCACACCTACACAAGGAACCATGGCTTAATGCCTTATCTGGTGGGCAGGAGCCTTTCTAAGCCCATTGGTGTCCCCCTACTGACCATGGCAAGGTGGGGAGTTTTGCAGAGATAAATCAGATTACGAGCCTGGTTCACTATCAACTGAGGCACCTGTGCCTCACCTTCTCTGAGCATGCTAATCAGCATCTCAACATTAAATGGTTGCTTTTCATTGTGACATGGCATGCAGATTGTAATTTTTGTGTATTTACATAGATTCCACAAGCTCAGCTACTCCATGACATCCATCATTTACCCTCTCAGCAGAAGCATTTACCAGTTTTACATTTCTGTTCCTAAAAGCAGAAACTTTTGAATTTTGCATGCCATTCATGTTTCAACAATTATATTTTTCCACTATATATCTTTTCAGAATAACTAAAAGGGATTAATAGCAAAATCAGGATTTAACAAGTTATTACTGTTTTTCAATCTTCTGATAAATAACAAAATAAATCAAAATTCAAGGATTTTGCACCCCAGGTATTCACTGTGTGGGATGCGAGACTAAAGATTAAAATTCGGGAAACGTGGCAGCCCTAATAGAGTCTGCCCTACCAAATAATGAGACTTTCCATGTTATGTCAATGGAAATTTATCATTGAAGCTCTATAACTTCTAAAATATTCATTTAAAGGAAAAATGTGCATGAAGATAAATTTAGCATCATAATCAAATCTATTTAAATTTCAATTCTCAACAATATTCATTGTCTTTAAAGAGTTATGGAAACTGGAATATTTAACAATAAATTATCTTACTTTATAAAACTCATTCATAATGATCTAATATTGAAATAATCATCATGCAAAAATCCTTAAATGTATTTCAGTTTATTAATGGTTTGAAACAATCTAATATGAAAGAAAGTTTGTTTGCATGTTTGTCCACTTATGCACTCTGCCCCCAGAAGCTAGAGACACCAAACTTTGCATGAACATTTCCTTCACATAGGGGAACAAAATAAGCTATGTGCGAACACACTGGGATCAACCAAAATTGGGGTGGGCAAGTTTGAATTTCTCAAAATCTCCATAGACTTAATACTAACGACTGAAAGTTATTCAAAACAACTTTTGCCACCAATAAATCTGAAATAAGGAATGTATCAAACTACTTTCTTTCCGATTTTGTATGATAAAGTCATTGTTCAGTTTGTTGGGTAAAGCACACGAGTTTCTGTGGAAATTGAAGCTGTTCTCATTAAGCACAAGTTGGACACAAGATTCTTAGTTGAAAGGAAAACTTCAAAAACTAAGAATTCATATCCAATTACAATCATTAACTCAATTTGAAAAATATGTAAAAGTTAATAAAAGTATATTTTCTATGTTAATAAAAGTTTCAATATGTTAAGTAGTAAATACACAATTAAAAAGACCATCTTTCTCAAAAATTAAAGTAACATTAAAATTCTTTGTCATTAAGCAGTAAAATTTTAAATTTATTCTTCAAACTATTTGCATGTTAAAAGTTTTTAGAAGTAACTATTTACTCCTAAAAACTTTCAACATGCAAATAGTTTGAAGGATTAATTAAAAATTTTATTGCTCAATAGAGAATTTTAATATTAATGTTATGTAATAAATAACGTTTTTCAATAAAAATAATTTTTTCATAGTATCTATACATTTTTTGGGGCAACTCAGACCATATTCAATTTTCTTTTTCTATAAAGTTACATATGCCTGATAAACTGTATCCGAGGGACTCTGGTGTACATTAAATGATTTGCAAATTTATATTATCTGAGCGAGGCAATTCAGTTATTTTTAGAAACTTCTGACATGGGGAGGATCATATAGTACCTCAAAATATGTTAATTTCTTTCCTTCCTTAAAAGAGAGGGTGAAAAACTAAACTGGAGGGGATTGATTGTAATGATTTTTATACCAAATCAAAGCTTGCAACATGGAGAGTGCCATCTACTCTATATCATAGAAAGTTTCAGACCCAAGCAATGCTGGGCAAATCTGCTAGTACTAATTAATGTAGTTTGATACAATACTTACTATTTAAGTTTTAATTGATTTATGAGGTAAAGTCCTATAAAATATTCAAACTTCAGAAACTCTTTACTGAATGAATATTATTGAAAACACAAGATTTAATTAGATTTGATTATAGCCTTTATCTTCAGTCACGTTTTTTCATTAAATGCATATTTTAGAAGTTAATGAGCTATGAAGTAAGATTCCAGTTGAAATAATATGAAAATTCTCTAATATTTTGGTCCTAATTCAAACAACTGTCCAATGACTCCCTTTCCCCTACTCATATCCAAGTCCTTTGGGTTGGGTTCTTTTACCTCTGAGTGGAACTTTTTTTTTGCACACAATAAGCTAATTGGCCAGGTCACAAGGATCCCAAGGGCTCAGAGAAGGTTCGAAGGTAGTAAATTATGAAATAATGAGTTGAAATTACTTCTAATTAAATAATA
This sequence comes from Ryuthela nishihirai, assembly GCA_038380435.1. NCBI lineage: Eukaryota > Metazoa > Arthropoda > Arachnida > Araneae > Heptathelidae > Ryuthela > Ryuthela nishihirai. The sequence continues at coordinate 43,984,549 of JAWZYU010000032.1, forward strand.
AGCTGAAAAAAAAATTGGTTTTGGCATGAGTGGGACCATTCATGGCAAAACCAATTTTTGCAGCTTATTATTTAATGAATTCCGTGTCTACAGGAACATCCTGCGATTCTTTACTACTGAATTATTTCTAATATTTGTGTTTCTGATTCTTTACTCTTTATTGTAACTTTACACATTTGTATTGTTCTCATGAATAGTTTGCTGAAAAAAATCAGCTTTTCCTTGAGTGGGTGGTCAATGAGCTAGCTTTGACAGCTCAGTAGTCAGAACTTCTGAAATGTCATCAGAAGGGTCATGGGTTTATATTCCAAAGCACAACTCTATTTTTTCAGCAAACTATTTGAGAGTTCCATGTTTACAGGAAATTCCCTGAGCTTTCTCTACTATTCAAATTATATTGTTCAATGAAAAAACATTTGGTTCATTCATATGTTTTAAGAAGTCTAAAAATGAGAACTTGCATATAAAATATTCCACATGCCTGCTCAAAATTTTAGGGCATGCCATGACAATATATCAACATATGACAATACCAGTGTTTAGTAGGAAGATACGATTTCCAGTAGCAAATACTGTCTGATATCTATGTGCAACTACAGTCAGCAAAGTAGTGATATCAATATTGACGAATATCAGGAAAACAGGACTGGTAACTACAGCTGAGGTCAAGATTCATATTTCTGTCAGAGAGAAGCTTCTTGTATCCATTAACAAGGAATATCACTTCTGTGATGTGACAAACACTGTGCAAGTTAAAAGTAGCCAAGTTAATAGCTTAGTCCAGGGTTTTTCAAGCCCTTGAGATTGACGAGATCATGCAAAAGATAAATAAAGAATCAGGTGTTGATAGGGGATCAAAAGGGTATATGAAAGAGCAGAAGTTTACAAGGTTTACTGAGAAAAGGTTTATTTTTATCCTTTTATTAATCAATGTATCCTTTATGGCTCCAAAAAGAGGGTGTTTTCAAAAATTGTTGAAAGCTTGTTTTAAATTGCTTCTGTATTTCTCAAGTTATGAGCCAACATGCATCATCCTCAAGCGGCCATGGGCTACAGAGGTCCAACCAGACAGTGTAATTTAGTTCTCCAAGCATATCTGTCCTGAGCTACATCTGCTGCATCTGGCCAATGAACACCAATTCTAACAAAGTACTGTTTGACATTGTCTGCCCACTGCATCCTGCCCACTGCATCCTAGGTCTCCCCCTCTTTCTGAGGCCTTTAGGAACACTGTTCATAACCCTATTCGCCAATCTATAATTATCCATACGGGCAACATGGCCAAACCAACAGAATCTCTCTGCACAATATGCTGCTTAAAGGAGTTTGCAGACTCCTTGGCCTAACCTAATCATTACTTACAAAGTTGAACCACCTGATGCCCAAGATACTGCATAAGCATCTAGAATAAAAAGCATAGAGTTTCCTGTTATCTTGGTTACAAAGCATCCAAGTTTCACTGCCATAACTAAACCTAGAAAGAACCAAACTATTATACAGTCTAATTTTAGTATTTAGGTGTATACGCCAATTTCTCCACAGATTCTCAAGTCCCGTCAGAAATCCCTATTAGTCTGTTAATCTCATGTCGCACATCACCAGTATCTGTTACATTAGCTCCCAAGATAATTAAACTGTGACACCTGCTCAAGACCACAACCATTCAGATTAACTTGAATCAGAGCCTACCTGACCAATTTTCATCCCTTTAATTTTCTCTCTATTTATGCCACACCTACTTTACTCCCAGTGTCATCAACAGCTTGAATAAAAGAGTTCATCTCACCAACAACATTTGCCAAAAGAGCTAAATCATCAGCATGATCTAAGTCAGAAATTTTAGTATCTCCAGACCATTTAAGGCCAAAATCTTTCCCTTGCAGTGAATTTTGCATAACATAATCAATAACCAAAGAGAAGGAGATGAAATGCACCCTTGTCAAACACCAGAAGCAATGCTAAACCAATTGCTGCAAGCCTTACCAACTCACACACACACATGGCTCAGTGTTATTATAGAGAGCTTTCATTGTGTTAACTAACTTGTCTGGTATACCATATGATCTCTCAACCACAAATTATGACGATCAACAGAGTCGAAAGCCTTTTTGAAATCAACAAAGCTAGTAACCAAAGGTTTCTGAAACTCTAAACATTTCTCAAGAATTTGTCTAAGTGAAAATATCTGAACAACACTTCCCCTTCCACTTCTAGATCCACATTGCTCATCAACCAGATTTTTAATTCTATTAAGCACAATCATGCAAAGAACTTTACCTGGACAAGAAAGATCCCTATAGTTATCACAAGAACTGCGATCACACTTTTAAAAAATAGGGATAATAATAGCTCTGGTAAAATCCTTAGGAAACCATTCCTTTATCATAAAAGATATTCAAAATTTGAGTCATCCACTTGGTAACTGAAACATTCCCAGGTCCATAGTAATTTCATCTACCCCTGGAGATTTATGACGTTTAAGTTTAGAAATAGCCAAAATAACTTCAGATTGTGTTATAGAGCCAACATTAAAGCCAGTAATGCAACTATCATAATTATAAACAATGGGAGTAGAACTAACCACATTGTTTAGAACATCACTGAAATGCTCAGCCCACCTATCCATGACAGAATCCTCACCTCCTATAACCTTACTTTTTTATCCTTCAATCCCCATATACCTGTTCGTTTTCTTCCACACAAAACATTAACTATCTGATACAGCTCTCTGCTGTTGTGCTGTCTAACTGCTTCCTCAGCTTTGTTAGCCAAGCCATGAAGCCAAAGATTCTTAGCAGCTAACTCATCCTTTACAGGTTTAAGCTCTCTGTAATGCTTTCTATTAGGACTAGTACAGTATTGATTAAGGAAATTTCTGCAGTTCTTTCTTTCTGAAATAAACTCAAGTGCCTTATCACTTAAATAATTCTGCCTCCTCTGCTCATTTTTTCCTAAAAGAGTACTGTTTCCAAAAAAAAAGCCTGTTTAAAACGATCCCATTCTTACTCAACTTTAGTAGTAAGTAAATCATGACTGTCATAATGACTAAGTAACCTATCATGGTAAGCTTTGGTTGCAACTGGGTCTTTCAGAACTTCAGAATTAAAGGAAAATTTTTTTAATCTTAGCACAACACTTCTTAAGTTTAAGTTGCAAGACACTTTTGACAAGGTAATGGGTCATCCAATTTCAGCTTCTCTATATGCCCTGGTATTCTGAACAGAAGTAGCCCATTTGCTGTTAATTAATATATAATCAATAATATTCTTATGCAGCCCACCAGGTGAAACCTATGTGTACTTATGTATGTCATGATGTTTGTAATAAATGTTATTCTCAAACCATTAAGTTTACTTACTTGTAGGAAATGTTGCCCATTGTCATTGCAGCTACCAATACCAAAAGGGACTATCACCCCTTCCCCAAAGGTCAGTCAGTACCAACTTTGTTACTGAAGTCACCTAGAATAGTGGTTCTCAATGCAGGGTATGCGGTAAAATTTTTTGGGTACGCTGTGAGAGCTCAAAAGTCACTAGATATATGTTTTATATATATATGTTTTATTTTATTCCCATTGTTATGCTATAACTATAGTTATATCCATCTATACAAGGTTACACCAGTTACATACACATTTCCAGGGGGTACGTGAAGCATAAAAGATTGAGAACCACTAATAGAACAAGGGTAATATCTCCTTTCTTGACAGAATTCAAAATATATTGAAGTTGTCCATAAAACCTAACCTTCTCATCGGCACACTCAGTGGGAGCATAACAGCAGATAACATTCAAGTCTTTAATTCTTGTCTGAAATTTTGCTGTAAGAAACCTTTCATTAATGCACTCAATCCTAGAAGAGCATCACTAGCATGTCTGCTGAGAAGCAGACCCATGCCTTGGTGATGCTTATTATCTTCCTTCCCTGAAAACAGAAATTTAATATTATTTTTAAGAATCTGACCTTTTTTCTGTCCATCTGGTCTTTTGCAAGCCGAGAATATCTAAATCATAATGGTGAAATTCTTGTGTGAGGATATCAAGAGAATAAGCTCTGTGCAGAGTTCACACATTCCAACTACCAATGGAGAGAAAGTGGTTGGTGGGATGTTTAAAGAAGCTATGTGTATTGAGAGAAGGAATGCCGAGAATATCAAACAGCCCCCTAATCGCAGACATGGGTCAAAGACCCGTTCCCCCACCACTAAAGGCTGAAGCCATCTACACTGGAAGACTTTCTCCATTGTAGAATTTGACGATGCCAGTAGAAGCAAAGAGGTCAGGTGCCTGCGACCTCTGCTCAGGATTATCCACCAGCTGATAAAATATCGTGTGAATCTATTCACTTGGGGCTGTCAACCCACAAACAGAAAACACAACAGAAGATTTTCCCTCTACAGAAGCCCACCAGTGCAGCAAATTCAGGATACATAATCAAGCTCAGAGCCTTATTTCAGTCCAGTAGGTTTATATGGTCAGCACCAGAATCCTGTGTGGTTGACCACTCCTCAGCAAGGTAGAAAAGAAAAGTAGCCACAGTTGTCCAGATCAGTAGAGTCACACTAATCTGGCAGCCCTCCTCTTTCATTCATTTCCACAAGAGAGTATCTCTTTTGAAAGGTACTAATGGCCTGAACCACGAAAAGGCAGGGTCAGACATTAGATGCTAGGCCTGGCCAGTTCTATGCATCATCACATACATATAGATACACATTATTTACATTCTTAAGAGATGTACTGGGGGTTCATGGTGAATTCATAAGTTCATCAACGAATCTATTCATCGAGACGTATGGGAAATTTGTGTAGCCTCTGAAGTTGTTCAATGTTCTCTTCTCTCTGGTATCCTTTATTTCACCCTGGGGCTTCTCAAGAACTACCACTTCATCCAGGAGCTCCCTTCTGTACAACTTCTTGTATGCCACTATAATGCCTTGATCCATGAACTGGTTCAACTAAGATGCACTGGAAGGTAATATCATGCATTTAATCTTCCCATGAACAATACCTGCTTCACTTTGCAGAACCATCAAATTTAAGAGCAAATTGCTTTATCTTGCCTTTTCATAACATCACAATTTTTATCATGACATTCATCACAGATCTATTTAATGGGCACACAAGCTTCTAACTTCTGAATTATCTTTGTCACTAACACTGGTCAAAGCACATTTCCTTTTCTTGCCACTTTATCTTGAAGTCATTATGAACACACACACACACACAGACAAAAAACTTTTTATATTATTCATTAATGTAAACAAAACAGCTGATGGGGAACAAAAAGGCAATTTATATAGATGAAGCCAATATCCCAACAGAAGTAGAGAACAAACTGAAAAAGTTTGCATGTGACTTTGCCACTTTCACAAAGAAAAAGGCAATCATATTACTATGGTGTGATGCATGTGGATGCTGTCCACAAAATCTAAAATTTGTGTAATTACGATTCCTAGATTTGAGGTTTTACTATACTTTGGAAAGAAAGTTTGATCCATGCTAAGAGATCATTACAACCTTAAAGTAGTTCCTCTTGTTTTTCTAAAACACAATTTTAGACAACACATATTGGCGAATACGAGTCTTGATGCCTAAAAAGGGCATTTTTGAAATGTGTCAAATAAACCTGGAAACAGGACTCCACATAGTAAATGAGACAAAATTGAGGAACCAAAACTATGTCCATAAAAAAATTGCTGCAGGCAAGTACAGAACTCTTGTTCTGGATATCTCATTGAATTAGCTACATGCTAACGAATTCAATGCACTTGCAAGGTTTACACTTTAACATTTTGGAAATTAAATTATACTTCATTCTATATTTTAAGTTTTTTTTTGCAATGATTTTAACTATCAAGTATTAACTTTTTGTTGCAAATTAATAACATACAGCTGACATACACACTCAGTGGTCACTTTTTAGGTACAGTCATGGGTGGTAGCATTGACATCCCTCCCCATCCCAGAAAAATTGATTAAAAGATTAATTTATATTAAATAATATCAGATATACCAAAATTTGTTTTTCTTTGACAAAATGTAAATCTTGTTCTGTGTTTTTTAAGTTTTGTTTTCAGAAGCATATTTTTTTTTCACTATTATAAAAAAACACATATTTAATATTTTTTTTCAGGTTTCATTTTCAGGCAGTCTTAGTTGTATTATGCTATGCATGATTGCTGTATTTCTAACTGCACTCATAAATGAATAGCTGGATCTAATTATTTCTATCTTCAAATGTTGATTTCTGTTCTTCCTCCCAGAAAAATATCTTCTGCTACCCAAGGGTACATACAGTTCCTTGTTATGTCAATAGTAACTCGGTAATTTCTTAAATAAGCTTTTAAAGAAAAAAACATTTTTTCAAAGATCATAATCAAATCTACTTCAATTTTGATTTTCAACAATATTCATTCAGTAGAGAATTAGAGCAACTGTAATATTTAAAGCAACAGTGGCATTTTAAATACAGTAAAAATGACAATGTGATGGACAGCAAAATAACGAAGTTGGCATAGTGATGTGTAGAAGGGAGTTACTGGGTAATAAAATGAATTCTCATAATCACCAAAAACAGTATTTAAAAAGACAAAAATAACTCTGAAGAATTTGTAAAAATAGATTTAAGTAAATTTTTGTCTAATAGCCATCCTGTGGCTGAATGGTTAGCATGTTTGACTACTGATCAAAGGGACCTGGGTTTAAGCCCCAAAAGGTATAAATGCTTATGTTTCTTTCTACGGGAAGTCCTTCCATTCTCAAAGACCTTCTACTATGGCATATAAACTGATAGGCTACTGTCAGACCTCTGTGGCAAGGAGCTGCTTGAGGGAATATTTTTATTATTATTTAGTAAAGCATATTTTTCCAAATTACAGGTTTTTTTATCGCAGTATATTTTTGCAGTTAATTATTAGTCATTAATACACCACTAGACTGATTTCTTTTACAAGAAAACATACATCATAAGATGCATTTGCAAAATATCTATTTTTTTTTAAGTAGATAATATATGCAGATTCTGATGAAGTTTTGCAGTTGAGACACTTTTGTTATTCACACAGGATTCTAACAATAACCATTAAACTAGCTTTATACTAACAGGGTAAGAATATTTTTAGTACTTCACATAATAATGTTAATTTTTGCAATTTTTAATACTTTGCCAAGTGGTTAGTGTGCTAGGCTATTGATTAAAGGGACCTGGGTTCAAGCCCTAGGTAAGACATGGATATTGTGTTATTTTTCTGCTGAGGTCTTGTCTTCCTCATACACCTACTATGATTTACAAAACTGACAGGCTACTGCCAAACCTCTGTAGTAAGCAGCTGCTTGAGGGAGCATTTATGTTTTTTTTTTTCTTTGTGGAACAAGTAAGTTATACTTGCTAAATATTTCAGCTTTCATATCTCTTTAAATACTGAAAACATACACAGTCGTATCAGAATAATGTGACCACCTATCTAATAATGGGAATAACTACCCTTGACCTGAATGACAGCGGCGAGATGGAGTGACATGGATGTAATGAGGCCTGGAAGGTTGCCAGAGGCTCATGCTCCCATTCAGACTCCAGCAGAGCATGGAGGTTTAGGAGATGATGTGGTTCTGGGTCTGCACACTGAATCTGTCAATCCAAATGGTCCTACAAGTGCTCTATGGGATTGAGGTCGGGTGATTTCATTTGCCAAGGGAGAACAGAGACGTCACTGTTATGTTCTTGGAACAAGTCATGTCATGCACCACCTTAGCGACATGGCAGGATGCATTGTCCTGTTGGTAGACACAATCACCACAGAGTAAACATTTCAACATGAAGGGATGCATGCTGTCAGCAAGGATGGACAAGTAGCCATTGGCATTCAGGGACCCATCCAGTGGTACCAGCGGTCACAATGGGAAACATCAAGAAAACATCCCCCAGACATGCACACTTGCACTGCCGGCCTGTACTTGATCGATAAGCGTGTCCGGGTGTTGATTCTCATGTGTCTGATGCTGTATCTGCTACCACCCATCACTTCTGTGGAGTAGAAACCTCGATTCGTCGGAGAAAGCAACCTTTTTCCACTCTTCCACTGTCCAATGACGGTAGTCCTGTGAGAACTTCAGGCATCATTGCCGCTAAACCTTGGTTAACATGGTCGCCTCTACACGTCGACTCTGGAGAGCCATGCGTAACAGGGTTCGCTCTACTGTTATCAGGGACACATACCTGGGTGCCCCAGCATTTTTTTGAGTGGTCAATTACTGCACTGTTGCACATCGATTGCTCTTTACTCAGCGTTCTCCTCTGGGGTTCTACAGCTATGACGTCTGGAGGTACTCTGTGTGCCAGCGGCCCATTCTTAGTACACCCTTACTACAGCACCTCGCGAAAAGCCCACGAAGTCTGCTGTTTCCGAGATGCTTCCCCCTTGATGTGGTAGCTGATGATCATTCCTTTTTGAATATTCATCAAATCAATACCTCTGCCCATTGTGCTTATGTTACGCACTATGGCTCATCTGTCCTGGCCGGCTGTTTATATCTCCACATGGTCGACCTTGTCATGTGCACTCTGTGACACGCTTGGGCGGGGACACTGTGATTCCGTGGGTGGTCATATTATTTTGATATGACTGTATATTATTGGAAATTGAGATTTGACTGAAATAAATGAACTATCTTAAGTTACATTTTTGCATAAAAAGCTTATTTCAAAAATTACTGTGTTCTGTATCTAAGTTACTATTGGCATAACATGGAACTGTAGCAATATAAAATGATCAAGTGTATACGTGTGTGTATGTATTTCCTAAAGAAATTAAGACACTTCCAACATCAAGTTTCCAAGGATTTAGGGCTTTATATATTAAAAGATTTTATAAAATTTACAATAATGTACAAAACTGTTCAAATGATGCTAACCAATCACTCTAGGTGGCTTAATCCATATGTCAGGAACCTTTATTAGGTCAAGAGCCACAGCAGTAAAATAAAGAGAAAACTGCAATTAGTTTTTTCTATTAAGAAAAATAAAACCATAATGCATAATTTTAAAATAGGTATATTAAGTATATATAATAAAACTACTGAAAAGAATTTAAAAAATAAGTCACCATCAGTGTGACTTTTGAGTGTAATCTCTGCCAACATTTTAAAGTTTTTAATGCATTTACAGCATTTGAACTGCATTGGCTAACCTAATCATTAAAATTTTTTTCCTAACTGATGGCTTAGTCAGTAGCATGCTATGCTTGTATTCTTACTAGGTTCAAGTTTAAACTGTATCAAAATTGAGAATTTATGTACTTACTGTGCTCTGTCCTGAAATGAGAAAGAGGACACTGATCTGATTGAAAAGGTACTTCTTATCCACTGGATGCCACAACTGTGGCCCTGTGAGCAGAAAAGATATATCTTGTGCATTTTATAGAATATGCTGGATGGTTTTGATGCAACACCTCTATTCCTAAAAACCTTTTAGTAAATTTCCTTCTCCAATTTTCTCTGAACCCTTATGGTCTTTGTGACCAGACCATTTAGCCCACTGAAGAGAAAAAGAAAATCCCACTCAAAAATGAAACAACCAATCACTCTTAGCATGCTATAATAAAACACTTACTTGTACCATTAGCATTCCGAGAAAGAATCCTGCTTGCAAGACAGGCTACTGAAGAACCAGGAGGTGGTTGTAGACCACTAGGGCCTGGACTAGGTCCATGACCATGACCAGGACCAGGACCAGGCACAGGGCCTGAACCTGGCCCTGGACCAGATCCACTATCAGATGTTACAGGTACTGGACAAGCATTCAGATACTCTCTGACTTGTTGGTCCATAGACAAGGCAGTGGAAGTTGCTGCAAGTTAAATATCAAACTATTTTATATGACATTCAGCATACATACATACATACATACATACATACATACATACATACATACATACATACATACATAAATACATACATACATACATACATACATACATACATGATCACTTCTATAAATTCAATTATATGTTTAAAATATAAAAGCAGCACTTACATAAAAAAAATTCCGGCTTTTAACAACAAAAATGTTTAACGATTGAAAATTGACTTACTATTCATCATTTCACAATTTGGAAGTGTATCATATTCATCAGGCACTTTTTACCTACAGCAATACTTCAAGCATATATGCCAGCACAGAAATCACTAGAATTCATCAATAATTTCATCTATCCCTATTAATTTATTTAGCTCTAATTGGGAGGCAAAATAAATTTCAGATCATGATAGAAGGCCAAAATTAAAGTCTCGTGTAACTATTTTTGTTGTGGAAGCAAATGGAGCAGAACTAGAAAAATTCTCAAAATACTTAGTCCACCTCAATAAGATGTTTACCTTTAACTCAGCTGGTCACTTCAGTTGGCAGCACACCAGGCTTATACCTGTAGTTCCCAGGTGCAAGTCCCACCTGGGCCAGCATAGAGAATTTTTCATTAATTTTTTCTGACCTTGCACTCATTCTAATAGAGAACCATAATTTATTTTTTTGGAAAGATCATTAGCCTGGTGCCTGAATTACAAGCTATCCAGCAGTTTAAAGTAACATACTTGTGAGCATTACATCACACATTTTCACTGCTTTCCTTCAATAGTTCTTTTAATAATATGCCCTGGACTATTTATTTCCAATGCAGATATACAATTATGAGAGGAGTGTTTGATGATACACCTGCATTTTTAGGATCAAAATAAGAACTCTTTCTTGAATATTCTCTTGCAATCATTACTTTGACATCAAGGAAGGGAATTATTTTGTATGATATACAACACATAGGTGTTGTAAACAGAAACATCAATGACATTCATCAAGAATGGAAAATACTATTTCTTTTTTCTGTTTTTATTTTAGACATGCTAGTCTAATTTCTCTACTCCTCCCATATTTTGTGGTGGCTTTTGATCATGTTTGATTGTATGACAATAACATGCTATTTTTGGCCTAATGCCGTATATTTTACCTTTATCAGTGGCTTCAATGATTTGATAATGCTTTCACATTGTTATCTTTCCAAATGGCTGAAAATATTTTGTTGTTTTGCTCAAAATGAGTCATAAAATCTGCAATTCTCTTTTTTTCACTTCTAGATAATTTTTTGTATTATTGGGGCTTGCCTTTTTACATCCCATTCTGTTATATTCACTGTTGTATTCTGCTATTAGAGTGTATGGGAAGAATTGTCTTGTGCCAGATGGGATCAGAACCCACAACTTCCTGATAACATGTCAGGTGCTTTGACCCTCACTTTTTTAACTTCAAACACCATGACTTTTATAAACATACTTGGATTTCACCTAATAGTTTGCACTGGATCAATTATACATTTACATCAAATGGGCAAGTTTTGTAAGAAATAGAAAGGTATGTAGGGGATCCAAAATAGAGTCTTACCATCACCTTGTTAAAAATGTCTTGCAACTGAAGCTTAAGAAATGTGCTAATGTTACTTTTAACACTGAAGCTCTGAGAGACCTAGATATAATCCAAGTTCATCATGATATGTTACTTAGTCATTCTGACAATCATGGTTTAATAACTATTGAATATGAGGAATAATAGGACCATTTTAAATGGACTTTTCTTGAAACTAGCAGTACTATTTTGGGTAAAAAGGGGCAGAGAAGACAAAGTTACTTGAGTGATAAGGCACTGGAGCTTATTTCTAAAAGAAAGAACTGCAGGAATAATTTTAATCAACACCCTGCTAGTCCTAACAGATGGCATTACACAGAGCTTAATAAATGTGTACAAGATCAGTTGGAAGCTGATAAAAATTCTTTGCTTAATAGCTTGGCTGGCAAAACAATACAAAGCTAGACAGCACAACAGCAAAGAGTACTGCAAGACAATAAACATTTTGTGTGGAAAGAAGCAGACAGGTTGATTGACCAACTGATTTTTATTCATAAAAGTAAAGAATACTATACATTTGCCATTTGACCTGCAAACCTAAAGCTAATCTGCAGAAAACTGAATAAATTATATAAAGCATTGGTCATTCAGCCACATTAATGGTTTACATCATAAATATTTCACAAAACACCACATATAATATTCAGCTAATTTGCTTTCCCAATCTTTCAATTTGGATTTGAGTCTGCTACATTTATCTATATTTAGTATTTCCCTTGGAATAGCATTAAAAGTACACAAGAATTGAGAGAGAAATATGGTAAGGCTATTGAAGCTGAGGATTCTGGTGGCAAAGCGAGCTGAGCATTTCAGTGATGTTCTAAACAATGTGGTCAGTTCTATTCTCATTGTTTTCAATGATGACAGATGCATCAGTGGCTTTTATGTTGGCCCTATATCACAGTCTGAAGTTATTTTGGCTGTCTCTAAACTTAAACCACATAATTATCCAAGGGTTGATGAAATTAGTACAGAAATGGTTAAAGCTGAAAATGTTTCTGTTGTCTCATGGCTGAATAAAATTTTGAATATCTTTTATGATAAAAAGGTATTCCTAAGGATTTTACCAGAACTATTACCATTGGTGCCAAGAGCCAGTACAAGCCATGGGGCAAAAAACCTTAACCCTTTTTAGAAATTTTAAATTAAAGTTTAAAACAAAATCATAGTAGGTAATAATTAAATGTATATGAAATAATAATAAGGTATTAAATTACTTTTTCATTAACAGCAGAGTAATGTAATGCAAAAAAAAAAAAGTTTAGGCCCAAACCCATTTATGGAATATGGATGTAGGGTAAGAATTTTTTTTCATCAAATTATTTCAAGTATCATGAAAATGTGCAACTAAAATTAAATATCTAAATCAATTTATGAAAACACTAAAATTCAGTTTTATTAATCAATTAATTGTCATCATGATGATTCAATATTTAATTATTAGAGTATAGAAGTTTGAAACGATGAACAGAGAAATCACATAAATGTGTAAGCTATTGAAAAAATAACTGGTAAAATAAATGCTTGTAAATCAAACACTATAGTGCTTATAAAATTTTTCTTCAGGAAGTTGTTGAAAACAGTTAATAAATGTTAAATAATACTATAATGTAATAATAGTTAACTATATTATAATTTCTGAAGCCAAATCCCATTCAATACCCATTACACAAACTTATAGCAAGGTGCCATTTATTTGGGAAAACTACTGGGGTGAGATACCATTAACAGTTGTAACTCAAATCATAATGCTCTAGTAATCACCAATTAATTTTATATTGCTTAAAAGCTATAAAGTGCTAAGGAATTTCAATTATTATTCTGTACTTTAGTCAGCAATTTTTCATATATGGAATTTTTTTGTCAAATTCTATTTCATAACATTGCCACAGTAACATTTACCAGTATCTAGGTTAATATCCAGCACAATCCATGGTACAAATACAAATGTCAACTCTGTAAGTTGCAGTGTGTGTATGGAAGTTGGGGATGGGGATATTACTTCACAAACTGTTGACTGAAACTTGAATTTTTTTATGATAAAAGGTTTTACTAGAATTATAATCCTTTTTAAAACAGGTGATTCGAATTCTTGTGATATGGCATGTTTGTATATATAGTGTTAATCTACTTTTCACCTCTGGTCAAGTTCTTTGCATTATTGTGCTTAATAGAATTACGAAACTGTTTCATAACAATTATGTGATGAACACTGTGGATTCAGAAGTGGTAAGGAATGCATAGATCAAATATTTTCATTAAAGCAGATTACTGAGAAATATTTCGACTTCCAGAAATTTGTGGTTACTCACTTCACAGATTTCAAAAAGGCTTTTGACTTTTGATTATAATTTGTGGTTGATCACGAAAGTGTACAACATACTTGACAAGTTAGTTAACTTAATGATAGCTCTCTATAATATACACTGGCGGAAACTGAAAAAAGGAACATCCAGAAGGAATTCTTTTAGGATCATATTATAATATGTTAATAGTTAAGGGCAGCAGAAACTGTGATCCAAGATTAGCAGTCATTGGATGAAATAATGACGTTACTGAGGGCAACATGCAAATGTACACTGCACATATTTAAGGAATAAGGCATGAAGAAAGAAGTTATTCGTCTTGTGTCGTGTTGTTCATTGCTCTTTGAAGAAACTACCATGCCTGGACAACACAGGCGCACAACATTTGTTCAATTAGCAGAGTTTGAGTGAGGTCATATAGTGGGTCTTCGGGAAGCAGGTTGGTCTTTCCATCATATTGCACACCACGTTGGACCAGAAATATCGGCAGTGGTACAATGGTGGCATCGATGGTCAGAAGAACATTTGCACACTCACAGAGGTAGTTCCGGACAACACAGAGTTATGGACACACGAGAGGATTGGCATATCAGGAGGGCAACAGTGGCAGAGCAGACAGCATCACAAATTCGATCCTCTGTCATACTAAGGATGTCTACAAGAATGATGCGCAATTGTCTTTTGGAAGCAGGATTATGGACACGCATGTCGCTGGCACAGTTACCACTGTCACCTCGTCACTGTCGAGCATCTTTGCAGTGGTGTCAAGAACGAGTAAACAACCATCAGACAATCGTCATTTACATGTCCGAAGGCAACAAGGCGAGTGGATTCTTCCATCGTGCATCTGCCAAGGATACACAGGGCCCACGTCAGGCATCATGGTGTGAGGAGCAATTAGCTATCACTCTTGTACGTATCTGGTGTTTGTACAGGGTACACTGAATAGCAATATGTACATCATTGACATTCGTATTGCTGGTCGTCCTGCCATATTTGAGTGTAATACCAAATGCGATATTCCAGCAGGATAACACCCATCCACACTCCACCTGGGCAACTCAACATGCTTTTCAACACTTTTGGCCAGCATGTTCTCCGGACTTGTCCCCAATCAAGCATACCTGGGACTGGATCGGACAAAGCCTCTTCCACAGACCACAGCAGCCAATGACCATCACTGAATTACGGTTCAAGTTGAAAGCGCATGGAATGCGCATACCCCAGCATGATATCCAGCATTTGTTATGACCAATTGCATGCCAGATTGGAAGCTAGTATTGCTGCTCGAGGAAGTTCAACACCTTATTAAAATGTGCCTTCTGTAAAATGTAATACTCATTAAGAGGTAAAATAAACATTGATTCACGTCACACGCGTATCACTGTCCTTTCTCAACAAGTTGTTTCGACTAAATAAATCTCCTAGATTATGCTTCAATTGCTAATGGTGTTAATTTTTCAATTTCTGCCAGTATATATAGCTCTATATATTATTCACACTGAGTCATGTGAGAATTGGTAAGGTATGTAGCAATTTGTTCAGCATTGCTAGAGGAGTTAGACAAGGATGTATTTTTGTCTCCTTTTCTCTTCAGTTAGGTTATTATTATCATCATCATCTTCGAGCAGCCATGGGCTATGGAGATCCAACCAGATCGTGCAATTTAGATCTCCAAGCATATCTGTCCTGAGCTACATCTGGCCACTGCACACCAATTCTAACAAGGTCCTGTATAGCATTATCTGCCCACATCTTCCTAGGTTTCCCCCTCTTTCTCAGGCCTTTATACACACTGCTCATAACTATTCGTTACGCTATAATTATCCATAGGGGCAATATGGCCAAACCGATGGAGTCTCTCTCTGCACAATATGCTGCTCAAAGGAGGTTGCTGACTCCTTTGTCTAACATCATTTAGAGTTGAACCATCTAATGACCAAGATACTGCATAAGCATCTAGAATCAAAAGCATAGTTTCCTGTTATCTTGTTTACAAAGCGTCCAAGTTTAACTACCATAACTAACCCTAGAAAGAACCAAACTATTATACAGTCTAATTTTAGTCTTTAGGTGTACATGCCTATTTCTCCACACTCTCCATAGATTCTTAAAAGTCCGGGCAGCAATCCCTATTCGTCTGTTAATCTCATGCCGCACATCACCATTATCTGTTACATAGTTCCCAAGATAATTAAACTGTGACACCTGCTCAAGTCTGCAACCATTCAGATTAACTGAATCACAGTCTGCCTGACCAATTTTCATCACTTTAGTTTTCTCTCTGTATATAACCAAACCTACTCTACTACCAGTCTCATCAACAACTCTAATAAAAGAATTCATATCATCAATTCACTTGCCAAAAGGGCATAATCTAAATCAGAAATTTCAGATCTGAAGACCATTTCAGCCCAAAATCTTTCCCTTGCAGTGAATTTCGTATAACATAATAACCAAACTAAAGAGAAAAAGGAGATAAAATGAATCCTGTTGAACACCAGAAGCAATTTGGGTTGTTTTACCTCTGAACGGCACTTTTTTGCACACCATGGGCTAAGTGGCCAGATGCCCCGAAAGGCTTAGAGAAGGTTGGGGGAGGGACAGAGTTAGCTTAGAGAAGGTTGGGGGAGGACCACTGGAACAGCTGTTGGGAGACAGATGGTAGCCTCCCGCCAAGGCCATCCAGCATGTTCTTTAATGTGCACAGGGTATGGCTCTCTCCCACACACAGGGCCACGGCTTAACGTCCCATCCAACGGACGGCGGCCTTTCCAAGCCCATCGGTGTCCCCTACTGACTGTGGGCAAGGCAAGGAATTTGGCGGAGATAAATCTCAACGCTGACCCAGCTGCGACTCAAACCTGAGAAGTACAGATTACGAGTCTAGAATGCTACTGACTGAGCCACCCCCACCCTTCCAGAAGCAATGCTAAATCAATTGCTACAAGCCTTACTAACTCTCACCATGACTCGCTCGATGTTATTTAACTTGTCTGGTATGCCATACAATCTCGCAATCAACCACAAATTATGGCAATCAATAGAGTCTAAAGCCTTTTAGAAATCAATAAAGCTAGTAACCAAAAGAACCTGCCTAAGTGAAAAAATCTGATCTACACATCCATTACCACTTCAGAATCCACACTGCTCATCATACAATTGCCCATCAACCAGATTCTAAATTCCATTAAGGTACAATCATGCAAAGAACTTTACCTGGAACAGAAAGTTGGCTGATACCCCTATAGTTATCACAAGAACTGTGATAATCTTTTTTTGAAAATAGGGATAATAACAGCTCTAGTAAAATCCTTATGAACAATGCCTTTACCATAAAAGAGATTCAAAATTTCAGTGATCCATGTGGTAACTGAAACATTCACAGCTCTAAGCATTTCAGTAGTAATTTCATATACCTATAGGGATTTATATAGCTTAAGTTTAGAAATGGCCAAAATAACTTCAGACTGTTATAGAGCCAACATTAAAGTCAGTAATGCATCTATCATTACAAACAATGGGAGTAGGACATTGCTTAGAAAGTCACTGAAATGCTCAACCCACCAGCCATGACAGAATCCTCAACTTCTATTATAACCTTACCCTGTTTATCCTTCAATCCCTGTATACCTGTCCTTTTTTTATCACACAAAATATTAACTATCTGGTATAGCTCTCTGCTGTTATGCTGTCTAACTGCTTCCTAGGCTTTGCCAGCCAAAGATTCTTATCAGCTGCTAACTGATCCTTTACATGTTTATTAAGCTCTCTGTAATGTTTTCTGTCAGGACAAGTAAGGTATTGATTAAGGTCATTCCTGCAGTCCTTTGAGACATAAGCTGAAGTGCCTTATCACTCAAATAATTTTGCATAATCTGCTCCTTTCTTCCTAAAAGAGTACTGTTAATTTCAAGAAATGCATTTAAAATGGAGTCATTTTCCTTAACTTCAGTAGTAACTATAATAACCGAAGTAAGCAAACCATGATTGTCATAATGACTAAGTAACGTTGTGATGCCCCCTCATTCACTTTTACTTTACCTTAACCAGTTCCGCTTAATTTACATTATATTTATCATTTTGGGGATTTTAATTTAATTTTTGGCATTACAGCACTCGTTTCCAAGAGCATAGGAGTTGTGCATGCACAACTCCGAACTTTCGATTGTCACCCACTAAAGCACGTGTGTACAAGGACACACACCCTCTTGCATCATAGCTTGCGTGCTCGTCATTTTATGCAAATCTTTACCGGTGCAACAGCCATGTGTTGCCGAGCCTGTACGCTTCTTAAAACTGTGACATGTTAGTCACAGAAGTTAGTTTTGAGAAGTTGTCAGTAGTAAGAATCAGTTAGTTTTTGAGGAGTTTTTGAGAAACTTTGAGAATTTGGAGGCCAGGGCAATACCTGGAAGTCTTCATCATGTTTCGCAAACCATTCTCAAACAATCTGGGCAGTGTGGCATGGCGCATTATCCTGCTGAAAAAAGTCACTACTAGATAGGAATACCACTGACATGAAAGGTTGTACCTGGTCTGCAATGATGTTAGGTAGATGGTAGACATGTTTTCTGCACATGAATGACTGAACCCAGGGTTTCCAAGCAGAACATTGCTCCACTGGCTTGCTTTTGTCCCACAGTGCATGCCAACTGGTATTGGCACCATGCTAGTGCCAACACTTCCCCTGGTAAACGTTGCATGTGTACCTGGCAATAAATATGGTGTAACACAAAATGAAATTAATCAGACCAGACAACCTTCTTCCAATCATTTAAGGTCCAGTTTTGATGTTTGGGTACCCATTGTAGGCGCTTTCAACTGTGAACCAAGGTTAGCAAGAGGAATTGGAGTGGCCTGCAGCTATACAGCCCCATTTTCAGCAGGATTGGATGTACTGTGTGTTACGACACATTACTCCCGTCACCAGCATTCAAATTATAGGCGAGTTGAGCCACAATATCCCTTCTGTTGGCTCGTACCATACAGGATAGTCTTCGCTCACCTCTAGCATCAATGAGCCATGGTCAGCCCACACCTTGCTGGCAGTTTGTGGTTTTTCTCTCCACAGACCACTTCTGATTGAGCACTCCACAAGCCTTGTAGTCTCAGAAATGCTCTGACCCAGTTGTCTGGCCATTACAATTTGGCCTTTCTTGAACTCACTTAAGTCCTCTGTCTTTCCCATCTGAAGAATAACACTGATTAACAGAGATCAGTATCAGGTGTTATTTATACCATTTCATGACCTTCACACATGCTGGCGTTTACCTGCAGTTGCTTCGATTTGCCTAATGATGTGCTGATTACAATGTTTTGGCTCTTTGGTGTATAATCAATTATATTCTTATGTAGCCCATGTGGTGAAATCCTTACGTACTTATCATTGTGTTGTTATCAATGTGGCATCAAAAGCCTTGCTAATGTAGAAAATTCTACATTAGCAAGGCTTTTGATAACCTCTTTTATCTCCTTAAACTCTCCTTAAGCTTTAACATAACCTCTTTTACATTAAAAAAATACTGCTTTGGTTGAGAGGGCATTCAATATATGGTGCAGTGTTTGTAATAAATGTTAGTTATTTTCAAACTATTAAGTTTACTTGCCTGTAGGAGACATTGCCCATTGCCGTTACCAATACCAAAAGGGCCTATCACCCCTCTCCAAAGGTCAGAGTCAGTACCAACTTGGGCATTGAAGCCACCTAGAACAAGGGCAATATCTCCTTTCTTGACAAAATTCAAAATGTACTGAGGGTTGTCCATAAAACATATCCTTTTCATCCTTATTGGAATCCTCAGTGGGGGCTTAACAGCAGATAACATTCAAGTCTTTAATGCTTGTCTGAAATTTAACAGTAGCTTTTCATTAACACACTCATATCCCAGAAGAAGATAACTAGCATGTCTGCTGAGCAGCAAACCTACATCTTGGAGATGTGTATCTCCCTCTCCCCCCCCCCCCCCTCTGAAAAGAGAAATTCAAGATTATTTTTAGAATCCGACCTTTATGTGTACATGTGGTCTCCTGCAAGCCAGGAATATCTAAATTATAATGTTAGAATTTTTGTGTGGGGACATTAAGAGAATAATCTCTGTGCAGAGTCCTCACATTCCAACTACCTATGGAGAGAAAATGCTTAGTAGTATGTTTAGAAAAACTATGTGAAAATATTAAATGGATGCTGAAATGGGAATACTGAAAATATGAAACAGCCCCCTAATCGCAGGCATGGGGTAAAGACCTGTTTCCCCACTACTAAAGGTTGAGGCCATCTACACTGGAAGACTTCCTCCAATGTAGAACTGGATGATGCCCATAGGAGCAAGAGTTCAGGTGCCTGCAATAACCTATGCTCAGGATTATCCACCAGATGATAAAACATATCCTGTGAATCTACACTTGGGGCTGTCAACCCACAAACAAAACAGAAAACATAGCAGAAGATTTTTCCTCCACAGAAGCCCACCAACCAGTTCAATAAAATCAGGATCCATAATCTAGCTAAGAGCCACATTCTAGTCCGTTTAGTGTATATGGTCAGCACCTGGATCCTGTGTGGTTGACCACTTTTCAGCAGGGAAGAAAAAAAAAGTAGCCTAGTTGTCCAGATCAGTACGCCACACTGATCTGGCAGCTCTACCCTTCTGTTCACTTCAACAATAGAGTATCTGTTTTGAAAGGTACTAAGGACATTAAGTGCTAGACCTGGCATAGCACCTACTGTTTGATACCACCTTTTCATGGTGCAGGCCATATCATCACAGGGGACTGGTGCATATCTCTCCTTCCAGTGACTACCTAGCTACCATTATATTATGCAAATTCCCTTCAAGGAGAAAGTTTTAGCCTTAGAGATTTGAAAATTTCTGATTTATATGAATGATTTATCCTTGTTTACTAAAGATGCCGAGATGAATTCTTTCATTAGGGCTATTGATGAGACTACTAAAAATAGGTTTGGAGATAAAGAGAGAAAACTAATGTGATGGAAATTGGTCCAGCAGATGGTGCTTCAGTTGTTTTGAATGGTTGCACCCTTGAGCAAGTGTGAATTGATGTGTAGCAAAAGATTAACAGAACAACAGGCATTGCTGCCAGGATTTAAGAATCTGAAGAGTGTGGGAAAAATATACAGTTATTTTAGTCTATAAATATGCCTAACAGTTTGGTCCTTTCTAAAGTTTGTTATGGTAGTGAAACATGAACCGTTTGTAAGCAAGTTAACAGGAAACTTCATGCCTTTGATTATAGATGCTTAAACAGTATCTTGGGCATTAGGTTGACTATGCTAGTAATGAAGTTAAAAATAAAAATAAATAAATACCCCCTCAAGCAGCTGCTTGCCACAGAGGTCTGACAGGAGCCTGTCAGTTTATATGCCAAAGTAGAAGATCTGAGAGGATGGAGTTAGGCATAGGAATAACTTTTGAGCAGCATCCTTTGCAAAGAGAGACATTGGTTTGTCCAAATTGCCCATATGTATAATTACGGATTAACTTGCAGTTAAGTGTGTGTCGAAAGGCCTCATAAAAATAGGGTGACCTAAGATGTAGTGGTAGACAATATCAAACATGACTTTGTTAGAATTGGCCTCCAGTGGCCAAATGCTACAGTTCAGGACAAACATATTTGGAAGACTAAATAACTTAGTCTGGTTGGCCCTCTGTAGCCCATAGCTACTTGAGGAGTCTATCCATCCATCTGCCAGTCTTCTATATTTCTATCACATTTTGTTCTTGTAATATTCTGATCTTCAGGTAGCTTTTAAGGTATTTATTAAGTAATATAATATTAGACTGCCTATTTAAATTTGAACTTTTCTGGTATTCTAATAGTTTGAGGTTATCCTTATTTTTGTTCTGCATTCTATGTGGAGGCCTTGGCTAATGTAGAAAATTTCTATTGTCATTCAACAATGTGATGGCTTTAACATAACATCTTTTACATTCAAAGAAATACTGCTTGATACAGAGGGCATTCAAAAAGTTCTTGAAACATGTCTGTAGATTGTGTTGTTGGTTTAATGGCTCACATCCAATAAGCTGTAGTGCACTACACAAAATGAGAAATAGGCAAAAATCCACAAAACTCTAAACAATATTATAAAGGGCATAAATATAAAAAAAAATAAAAAAGTAGAAAACCACCATGGTTTTAATGGGCCCTGAAAAAAAAATTGCAAGGCCAAACCTAATATTCAGAAAACTTTCAAAATTCACAAACAAGTGTTAACAATATGCTACTCACACTGGCAAATATTGAATGCTAGTTTATAAAATATTTTTCCATTTTTCAAGTTTAGCATCTTCTAAACAGTGGAAACTGATGCAAGATTTGGAAAATGCAGATATTAATATTTTATTAGCAAATCCAGTCAAAAAAGTTGCTGCTATCCGTGTAAACCCTTTATCACCACATTATATCACTTAAGTATTTAATGGTAAATGAATATTCATCCACTATCAGGCTGTTTTTAAGTCTTGAGCCAGGTGGGATCTGAACCCACAATCTCCTGATGACATGTCAGGTGCTCTGACCATTGAGCTACCAGCTGCTGATCAATTTTTCCTCTGCTGCTGATGTTATATTATGCTCCATCTGGTTCAGATCCTCCCCCCCCACCCTCCCACACACACCAGCTCAAGACAATTTTTTCTCCATATCCATTTTCTCCTGTCACTTAAAAACAACTTGATAGTGAATTACTATTCATTAAATGAATGATGAGCTGTGAATTTGTATGTCTAGATTTAATGATAAATTTGCAAAATGTTAATATTAATATTTTATTACCCTTAAATATCCAAATTAGTCAAATGTTTTTAAAATCAGGCCTAAGTAACCTTAATTTTTGTTTGTGTTTATTTTTCAGGACTAAATACTTTTTTTTTTCTGTTTGGTACAAAGTTACTGAAGGAAAAGATTCTGAAGTTAAATTTTTTTTTCATCTGCTAAAAGAGGATTAAATTTATTATCACAATTTCTTGTATTATGAGAAACCTGACACTTTAAAAATGAATACCAATCTAATCAAAAAATATTTTTTCATATATCTCTCAAAAAAAAAAAATTATATATACTCAGACAGATGACAAAGTGTAAAGTGGTTTGATAAAAGGTGATTACGTCAAAGTGTGAAAGTTGTTCAATGATAAAAGCAGGGTTAGTTAGGTAAAGTAAAATTAAAAAAAAATTATTAATGGTTAATATGTCACAAAACTCGCGACAAAGCTGTGCACAAGTTCATCTGAAGCTCAGAAAAACTCTTGCGAGCTTTGCTCAGAATACAGCAGTTCAAAAACACTGAGGCCACACTCAGAAATCATACCACATGAAGGAAGAATTCATTATTGTAGTTGCCACTGTCTTTCTGCAAGTTTGTCTGTGTTGAAAGTGTAGGTGCCATTTCTTAAATCAGTTTTATGTATACATCATTACTAATAGGGTTGAACTGTTCTATCACTGAATGGCAGTTTTTTGCACATAATATGCTAAATGGCCAGGTCAGAAGAACCCTGAGGGTTCAGAGAAGGTTGGGTGAAGGGAGACACAATGGCTCACAGGATAGAATTGGAAACAAATCCAGCAAATTTTAAAAGAAAAAATTACACAATAATGTTCTGAATTTGACAGATTTTGAAAACATTCACAGATATAACGTATATAAAAAGAGGTTGATCATGAGATAAATTGTATTTCAGGTAAAGCCACGTTAACATAATAACAGCTCTCTAAAACAACACTAAGTTGTGTGAGTACAGTTGCCAACCATCCAGTATTTTTTACAAAGATATAATTAATATAACATGATCTTGATTGAGGAAGCTTTTTTACATTATTATAGAAGTTAAGATGAAATGTCAAATTTTTAGTGAAAAGTATTATCAGTCAACATTCTTTTAAAGAAGTATTTCATTATTTGAATCTCCTTTTCAAAGTGAAAAAAAGTTATCACTTTGTCATCAGTTTTTTTTTCACTTAAATGGATAGAAGCTTATAGAATTTGTCTATTTTTAAAAGAAAATAAAATATCTATGATATTATGATCATTTTCTTGATCTTCCAACAGTTTAAAATTTTGTCATTAGAGGGTGCTAAAACTGGAAACTGGCATATTTAAAAATAGTGTGGTGGTCAAGAGGTTGACAACAGTGATTTCAACTTTCATTTAAGTGAAAAATGAAAAATTCGGGGTGGTTTGGATAGAAGCTCATAAAATATTGCTATTCATATATTCTGATTCTTCCAATAATTCAAATTCCTACACTTACAAAGCAGTAGATTTGGCTGATGACAATTTTTTTTTACAGTATTCACAAATACTGTATTTCCTACTGGCAAATGGAATTTAATTTATAAAATTTAAAAATTTATGATTTAAATTCTGAATTATATTTTACACTATAATTAGATTTTAAATGCCTACAAATATATTACTTAGAAAGATTTCGAAATCTGATATTTTGGTAAATTCAGGTTGGTTGGTTGGGGTTTTATGGGGCAAGGTAGCTAAGGCCATATTGCACCAGGCAAATTCAGAATTCACGACAGTTTTTGGAAAAGAAAACACTGGCTTTAGTCAACTTAGGCCAGTTTATTTTTTCTGAATTGGCAACTATGTGCGAGAGTTAGCCAAGTTTTCGGTAATTAATTATGGAGTTCAACAAAGCTGCATTTTGCATCCTTTCAGATTAGTTATCAATTACGAGGAATTCATGGCACGGAAGAGATTACAATCTTAACCTTTCCAGTATCCACATCGTCTGTATACGTTCCGAGAATCTGAATTGAGAGGCCAAGGGCATATGTATACCAGTAGTAAATAATCACAGGATGTTTTTAATACAACCAAAAAAATAGTTTTTTTTAAATAAAAACTTGCTGTTGTATAATTTTATATATAACTTATAAAAAAATATAATTCAGGCTTCAAAAATAATTTTGTTTTTTAATTTGATGCATATTTTACTAAACTACAATATAAATAATTTTATATAGCCATCTGATTACCATTTTTTAGAAGCACTGATATTGCTGATTTGCTTGTTTAACGCTCCTATTTCCTGAAGCAACCTTCTGATTGACAAATATAACTATTATCAACAAATTTTTCCTTAAATTTTCGAAAATCTATAAATTAACAAAAAAATTGCTATTTTTAAAAACTTGGAAGGAATTGCAAAATACGTACCGCCATTTCCCCCCCCCCCCCTTTTCACCGTCATAAACCTATATCAGTGTTCCCAAGTTATTTTTATCATTTTTCCCTGCATTCTATGAATTTGGGGCCTTCAAATCGAAACTGAAAGTAAACACATCCTTCTTAGAAATTCTGGTTGAACCTGCATTTAATTAGTTATGCTTCACCGAGTCAAACAAGAAGCAGAAGGCTGACACATGCTATCTCCGGTGTGCTGTTTTTACAGTTTTGGTCCAGCGTATTGGATACTCTTCGTAAAGTTAACTAATTTTTAAATATAAAAAAAAATGTTCATTTCAGATTTATTTTCAGAAATTAGCGACCTTTTGGCCGATCGATAAGTATTGATTTTTTCATAGTTATGTTATATAGTATGGCTGGCCTACAACTTATTGCTGTGAATATTTTAACATTGCATTTCGCTATATGTTAATTTTCACTTTATTATTTATTTCCCAGTAAAACTTTGATATAGTATCATTTTCTGAAAATAATGAGGTCTTCGATACGAAAGCAAATTCATTTCTATACATGGGTTGGGTTGTTTTACCTCTGAGCGGCACTTTTTTGCACACCATGGGCTAAATGGCCAGGTCACATGGACCCCGAAGGCTCAGAGAAGGTTGGGGGAGGGGACCCACTGGAACAGCTGTTGGCAGACAGATGGTAGCCTCCCGTCAAGGCCATCCAGCGTGTTCTTTAACGTGCACAGGGTATGGCTCTCCCGCACACGGGGCCACGGCTTAACGTCCCATCCGACGGACGGCGGCCTTTCCAAGCCCATCGGTGTCCCCTACTGACCGTGGGCAGGGCGGGGAATTTTGCGGAGATAAATCTCAACGCTGACACAGATGGGACTCGAACCTGGGAACTACAGATTACGAGTCTGGCGCGCTACCGACTGAGCCACCCCCGCCCCCTCATTTCTATACAGGGTGATTCAAAACTTATCGTTCAAATTTCGTGGGGAGGTAGGGAATACGTCAGGAAACCGATTTCACATAGGAAAGTATGTCCGCAAACGTCATCTACATGAACAAAATGGACAAGTGAACACAAGGAAACAGTACAGTTAAGTGGTAACGAATGTGACTTTTATTCCAACAAAGTACAGGTTCACAGTAGGTGCTCAAAATTGCGACCATTTACACGGACACAGGATTCACAGCGCCGTTGCATTGACCGCCGAACATTTTCAAAAACGCCTGGCATATCACGGACAATGCCTGCGGCGGCCACTATTCGTGCAACAAGGTCCATTTCACTGTCGACGGGGGTCTCGTACACATGGTCTTTCATGGCCCCCCCACAAAAAGAAATCCATGGGCGATAAATCAGGTGACCTGGGTGGCCAAGCGATCGGTCCATCTCTACCGATACATCGAGCTCCGAATGCTCGGTTCAGGTAATCACGCACAACAATTGTGCTATGGGCAAGAGACCAGTCATGTTGATACCACATATCTCGGCGGATATGCGCAGGAACAGCGCCCAGAAAAGTCGGTAACACTGTCTCGAGAAATATTAGGTATTTCCGGCCGTCCAATCGGGGCGATAGCAAGTAAGGTCCCAACAAACAGTCACCAATGATTCCAGCCCACACATTTACGGCAAAACGATGTTGCGCAGCGTGACTTCTCGTACCATGCGGGTTGTCGTAAGCCCAACACGTCAATTGTGTGTTCACACCTTCACGAGTGAATGAAGCTTCATCTGTAAAACGGACAGAAGCTGGAAAACTGGGGTCCACGGCACCTTTCTGCATGAACCATTGTGCAAATTCCACACGCTTCGGATAATCGTCAGGATGCAGTAACTGCACCCTTTGCAGATGGTAAGGATGCACACGTTCCTCGTGCAGTATCCGCCACACTGCTGACTGAGAGACCCCAAGCTGCTGAGCAATAGCTCGTGTGCTGGTATTCGGATTATCTTCGATGGACTGTAGGACTTGTTCTGCGACGTTGACAGTCCGCGTCACTCGTCTTCTCCCCGTATCCTGCATGTTGCTGTGCAGTGAACCACGTTCGCGCAGATTGCGATGCACACGTGCAAACATTTGATGCGGTATTCTTCTGTTGGGGTATCTTCTTCGTAAACTTGCCTAGCTCGGCAGCCGCTTTCGCCAGCTGCCCCATATGCGAGATGCATATCCGCTAGCTCTTGATGCGTAAAACGATTCATCTTATCACTAGTAAGTCAGCTCGTACACTGATGACAGCGGGAGTGGTCGGGCGAGCTGTACACTGGTTGGGTACACACAGCGCCCTCTACAATACGCATGCGTACATTCTTTCCTATGTGAAATCTGTTTCCTGACGTATTCCCTACCTCCCCACGAAATTTGAAAGATAAGTTTTGAATCACCCTGTATATTTACTTCCGTTAGTTAGCGATCTTCAATCCGTTGACTTATCGATCTTTACGAGTTATGGTAGATCGAAGGTCGGCTTAAAAGTTGAGGGTATTTTAACATCCCATTAGGCTATATGCAATTTTTCTTTTATTATTTCTTGTTTGGATACGGCAGCAAAATAGACTTCCTTCCTATGGAAATCGGCCATCATTTGGGAAGCCCCTTTCTGCACGTAGCCAAGATCAAACTTCAACACCCAAAGAAAACATTCATAATGATTAGTAAAAAAAAACACCCAAAGAAGTTTTTTTTCCTATTTCAAAACCAGTTCAGAAAATCCTGTGAATGTAAGAAGGCCAAGTCACGTTGTATAACACTGGCGGTGTTTAAAATATACGATACTGAAAAGAATCATTAAAAGAAATGAAAATCGTATTTCAGGTTGAATATTATATTATTCGGGAGGAAATTTCCTTTCGATAAATATATAATTTAACTATTTTTAATCAGGTTTTCCAAAATGAAGCCTTAATTGTATAGTGCGATCTTTTTATTTTCACCATATCACATTGAAAAAGGCTTATTAAAATCAATATGCTTGTAAATTTATATTATTTATTTTCATAAAATTCGTAAATTCTATTTAATTTGATATATAACATGACCTATTTCCGTTGATTGGTTATTTTTCTTTAAATTTTAAAGTTGGCTTATTTATCTGACTCAGCACAGTTGGCTAAAAGTCTGGAATTTTCTCAAAGTATGGTACCGAGAAAAAAAATTACAAAACGAGAGAAATATTTACTTAAAACCGAAAAAGTAATTTTTATGTTATTCAGAAATATATAGTCATTCTATTCATGTGCATTGTATAATTTCTATTTTTTTTTTAAATAAATTATTTGTGTTGCCAGATGCATTTTTTACTACATGACTCTAAAAAAGTCCTACTAAAATAAAACAGTTTTTTTTTTTGTTAAATACTGTACTTGATTTTCAGAAAATCCAAAATTAAATGCTGATTAATTTGGTATACAACATGCCATAATTCCTTTCATTAGGCAAAAAAAGTTCTTAAAGTTTTTTTTCGCTGAGCATAGTGAGAAAATAGCTTAGCCTCTGAATTGAAACCTTTTTTTCAGCCTGGACACTGGAAGGGCTAAATGGTCTGAAGATTTAGAAGTATGTATATTCATTATTTATGTTATATATGACTTAGAACCTGATGACAATTTGACCCTTTCACAAATGATGTTCATGCTCTTCCTTTACATCTGCTAATGAGACTGAAAATAGGGAAGGTTTAGTAATAGAGCAAATTAAAATAATCTAATCAACGTTCACTTTGGCACATGCACATGAGTGAACACGAGAAAAGAATTATACTCAAATGTTATGGTCATCACCTTAGACAGTCTGTTACGTAAGAGGCATCATATAACAAACTACTAAATGTCAATGCATATTTCAAACTATGCATAACAGTGAAAAGTTTGTTACTGTTCTTTTAAGTTCTTCAGCATGGAGCAAATATGATTCACCTCCCTTGTATCATATAAATAAATAATAATAATAATAAAAGATTGAGAGGTGCTGGTTTTTAAAAATTTTAGAGGTATACCTTTTGGTTAAGTAATTTTGGAGAAGCACATTTCAATGAATCAGGGAAGTTCTTGTTCACTGAACTTTCTTGGACACAACTTCATTCACAAAATCTGCTTTTTGAAAAAAGTTCTGGTTCTCTGGTTGGGTTATTTTACCTCTAAGTGGCACTTTTGCACACAATGGGCTAAATGGCAAGGTCACAAGGACCCTGAAGGCTTCAAGAACGTTGGGGGAGAGGACCCATTGGACAGCTGTTGGGAGAGAGTTAGCCTCCTATCAAGGCCATCCAGCATGTTCTTTTATATGCCCAGGGTATGTCACACCACAGCTTAATGTCTCATCTGATGGATGGCAAATAGATAAGGAGGGTTCATTTGTCTCAATATAAAATTTTGGACAAGTAAGTTGCCCTTCACCACTGAATCCCGGTAAAAATCGTACACCTGGGATTCTTAATCCCGTTTCGACCACACAAGTGCACAGTAGAGCAAAGAACATTGGTCCGTTCCCCATGAGAGGGAAGAGAGGACATTCAGGATGTTCAATTCCCATTTGCACTTGGACCGTAGATGACAAATATATGAAAAATAGGTCAATTTCCAGTCAAAAATGAGACTGAGAAACTTGGTCTCTGCCATAACTGGAATAGTGGTACCCCCAAGCCGTGAGTTGTTTTACCTCTGAGCGGCACTTTTTTTGCACAACATGGGCTAAATGGCCAGGTCACAAGGACCCTGAAGGCTCAGAGAAGGTTGGGGGAGGGGACCCACTGGAACAGCTGTTGGGAGACAGATGGTAGCCTCCCGTCAAAGCCATCCAGCGTGTTCTTTAACGTGCACAGGATATGGCTCTCCCGCACACGGGGCCACGGCTTAACGTCCCATCCGACGGACGGCGGCCTTTCCAAGCCCATCGGTGTCCCCTACTGACCGTGGGCAGGGCGGGGAATTTTGCGGAGGTAAATCTCAAAGCTGACCAGCTGGGACTCGAACCTGGGAACTACAGATTACGAGGCTGGCGCGCTATCGACTGAGCCACCCCCGCCCCCACTTGCTCGTCATAATTTCAAAGGAAAATAGGTTTTTTTATTTTATGGGTGTAAAAATTCCGTTTTACAATCTTGTTCAATTTGTAAATAAAAATAAAACAATGGCAAAGATTAAATCGCTTATTTTTCACTTTTCTAGCACATAAGGAAGAGTAATTTTTGGGAAAATTTTAGATTATGTAGAGTTTATTTTTTGCTTTTTAATGACAACTTTACAGACTTTACAACTATGTCAATCACCCTGTTTTTGAAATTTTTTTTTTGCTATTATTTAAATCAAACTTTCATTTGAAATATATTAATTACAATTGGCATTTGTCTCAGAGATATAGTGGAACAATTATTTATACACTATTCCAATTTGGGGGGAATAAAAGGTGGGGGTGATTCTGCTACAACATAGGGAATTCCCCAAGTAGCAAGCTGCCAGTTGAAGTATAATTTATTTGCATTCAATCCTTATCTTTTAGTGATAATGGGACAATCATTTTGATCAACTGAATAGCAAATAATGATCAGTTAAAATTGATGAAATTGGGCAAAACTAGACACCTAACAAACTTACAATTTGTATAATGTAATCATCACTTGCCAAATACCCAAATTTTCTAATCATCATAACTCTAAATCTTTCAATCTGAGAAATGCATATTTACCTCTTTAGAGTATACAAAAGAGTCATTTGAATATGATCTAAAAACTTTTATAATGTCAAAGATTAATATTAACATCATACATTAAATCTGATGAAGTTATTTTTACTCTTTGCAGTATTATAGGAAAGCTATAAAAATACAACGATTCACTTACAGTAGTACGTCTCTTTCCAACTAATTTAAAAATTCAAATGCCACATATTATGTGATAAATTGTAGCACTTAATGAACTAAACCAATTTGAAATTTACATTTTCTTGTGTTTCACATCCCACTTTTACAAAGAAAATAATTTTCAAACACAAATATCATTAAACTATCCTTATGACTGAATAATAAGTCTACATTTCAAGCAAACCCCAAAATAGACACCAACCACCTTTAACTTCATTTCCTTGGAAATCTTAACTGACATAGTACAATGTTACAATTATAAAACGATGGGTCAAGCTATAGAATATCAAATAAAGTGTAATACTTAATAACACTGATGCATACAAATTTCTTTAGGGGCATATTTGTCATTTCTTGTTGTATACACATCTCACAGCTCAAACCATTAGCTTACAAAGGCATAGAATGTGTGGATGCATATACCATGTAATTTTTTTTCTTAGACAGTGAGAAGGTTTTGGTATTGTTTCTTTGCATTCTCAAACATTCATCTTCACTTATTCCAGATTGTTTTTTTGCTTTGCACAGAACAATTCAGTTACTGTCATTCAAAGGTTCTTCAATTTGTAATGCTCCACTACCCTCTTTCAGTGCCCATGATATTTTGTCCTAATCACTTTGTTACTCTCCTTATATTTTCCATGTGATTAAAATATAACATTATGAAAAGAATTTTAATACCTGGCTATTGAGAATTATATGTGTGTGTATACACTTTTAACCTTGTGAAAATTTTGAAACTGCACTATTTACTATAACTGCAATGTATTGCAAAAGAGGTCACATGATTCCTGAGCTGTCTACAAGCAGCAAACCACTGGTGAACACTCAATTATGAAATTGGGGAAAATGTGCAATATACAACTACCAGAAAAGTGTTGTTGGTGTTTGATAATGCTGTTGACTGATGCAATCACAGTCATCATCATAGCAATCATAATCAAGCTAGGGAAACAGGTTACCTTCAATAAAATGTATACAGGATTTTTAAGATATGGAGTCTTAACACTTGGCAGGAGGGGGTGGCTCAGTTGGCTTCGCACCAGGCTCGTAATCTGCAGTTCCCAGGTTAGAGTCCCAGCTGGGTCAGTGTTGAGACTTATCTCCACAAAACTCCCCGCCATGCCCACAGTCAGTAGGAGACACCGCTGGGCTTGGAAAGGCCGCTGTCCATTGGATGGAACATTCAGCCATGGCCCCGTGTGCGGGAGAGCCATACTCTGTGCACCTTAAAGAACACGCTGGATGGCCTTGACAGGAGGCTACCATCTGTCTCCAACAGCTGTTCTAGTGGGTCCCTTCCCCAACTTTCTCCGAGCCTTCAGGGTCCATGCGACCCAGCCATTTATGGTGTGCAAAAAAGTGCCACTCAGAGGTAAAATAACCCAACCCTGGCAGGAGTAACTGTAGCAGCATACAATATCACACAACAGGGGCCATAGAGCATTACAGATGCAAGCGAGGTCAAACTATTGTTCACTTATGAAAAGATCCTGCTTTCAACATAGGCCAAAATCAACCTTTATCAATTCGCAGAGGGAACTCTGATATTTGCAGTTGGAAATAGATACCTTATTCAGATACATTTAGTATTGTAAAAAAAATGTAAAAGCTTCAGAAGTGTTAGGGGAGGTTAAGTGGACTGCAGACTAGAAACAGCTTTTGTGTTAAGATGAATCATGACACACATCCTTTTGTACAGATTGCCGACTATTGCAGTACAAATTGTGCAAGGTGGGGGCCCTTCAAATGTCACATATTCACTGTACAACTGGCTAAAGGGAACTCGTGGGGGTAAGAACGTTCACTTGGCATGGAATGGGTCCAATAACATGTCTAATGGTCTGCATCACATTTAAACATCTCTCTTGGCTTCTGATCTAAGGAACCTTTGTTCAAGCCCCTGGTAAGGCATGGATGTTCACATTTTTCTGCTGAGGTCCTGCTATCCTCACAACCTTCTATTATAACATCTAAACTGACAGGCTCCTGTCAGACCTCTGTGGCAAGCAGCTGTTTCAGGAGGTATTTATTATTATTTAATCACATACATCCTGATACGTTGTATTTCTTCCCTGATGGAGACAGAGTTTCAGGATAATGCGAGTCCATCTTACAACATCTAAGATTGGTTTGAGAAGCATAATGCAGATCAATCGTCTTCCCTAGCTCTACCTTAGCTAGTCCACCAGCTTTAAACCCCACTAAAAATTTATAGAATGTACCACAACATAGCACATGGGATAGGACTTCACTGAACTAGATCTTGAAAGAATATGTTGCATTGTAACAGGAATGGTTTCAAACCATACCAGACACTTCCAAATACTCAACTAATCTATGCCATTAAATATTGAACAAACTTGACTTTTTTTTGGTATACACCAAGTAATTACCACTTTTGAGTAGATTCAAATTTTAGAGGAAAAACTGTCTTGAGCCAGGTGGGATACAAACCCATGACCTCCTGATAATATGTCAGGTGCTCTAGACCACTGAGCTACCAGCTGCTGATCAAGATCTCCTCTGATGATATGAACATTTTTCTGAAAGTGGTAATTACTTAGTGTATAATCTATGCCACATTGAATTCAAGCCATTGTGAAGTCATATTGTTCTACATGATTATTGAGATATAATCTCCAAATTTTGAGCCATGCAGTGAAATAGTATTACCGTATTTCTTCAATTCTAAGACGCCATCAATTGTAAGATGCACCTTAATTTCAGTACCATCAACAGAAAAAAAGCTTCGATTCCAAGAAAATCAAAGTAAATAAAACACTAAACTGTATCTAACAAATATTTTTATTATAATAGAATTCAATTTACTAATAACAATAGTACCTTATTTATCAGTAGGTATGTTATTCATCACTTCCTTCTGAATCAATATCAGAGTCCGATTCTTCTGAGCCATCGATATCTGCATCTGATATCACTGGGGTTCGATCAGTATTTTCAATTTTACTACACTCATATTTTATTTTTTTTTTCCTTAATTTGATCACATGTCGCTGAAAGTTAATCAGCTTCTGTTGAAAGGTTGCAGGAATTTTTTTGATAGATGTTCGGGTCCTTAACAATAACCCACTACGACGCAGGAGTCTGTCGCACCAGCCACAATTGCCTTTAAAAATTATATCCTCTATTCCGAGGATTTGACAATTTCTCCGGCAATTTCACTCGTGTCACTTTAATTCTCCAATGGAATTGGAGAATGCGATAACGATAAAACTTGGAGGCGGGGTTTCTGCATAAAAACGAAACGTGTGGTGCCGTGTGCAAAGCACGGGAAAATAATTAAAAAAAAAAAACTGATTCTAAGACACACCCTGTTTTTAGAATCATTTATATGGGAAAAAAGGTGTGTCTTAAAATCGAAGAAATACGTTATGTTTATACATTGATAGCACAATTTATTATACACACCACATCCATTCTCAAACCTACCCTACTCAACCACAATAATGTGGCCAGTCAAAACCTCTAGCTGGCTACAAATAGCTCAGATATCTACCTGCTGTATACTGCAACTGTTACAATGGGAAAATAGCGACCTGAACGAGTTCAATTGTGGGCAGATAGTCGGTGTGATGAAGATTGAGTGTTCCATATCCATGACTGCAGAACATCTGGGATTTCCACATGTGACTGTCACATACATGTATCACGACAATATCGAAACCAGCAAAACCTGCAGACGCCAGGAAAATGTGGCAGTAACCAGGCCATTCCTCTTCAAGGAGAGTGCCACCTCTACCATATTGTAATTTCAGAATGGAGGGAAATAGTGAAGATGATAATGTCTGCATTCAACTATGGGGCAATTACAAGGTTTGTGCCAAGACCATTCGACATACGACAGCACAACTGGGCTACTGCAGCTGATGCCCACATTGAGTATAGCACCCCCCCCCCAACAGGGGACCACCTTGTCGTGGGGGGGGGGGCTTCGGGCCCAGCAATCTGATTGGGCTTTGCCCACCGGATTTGGTCCCTGGTTGGACAGAGCCAAGACCAATCGAGGTCAAAGACATCGCCAACCAGTTGGACGTGCCGGTTGGATGGTGTCTAGACCTCACCTATCAGGAGCTCTGTGGAGCAGTTCAAGGGCACGGCCGAACAGTTTGAGCTTGCCTAGTAGGCACGAGCCCTTTCAAAGTCTGGGCCTTATTAAGAGTCTCCACCCCAGGTGCCGAGCGAACTTGGATCTACATATCCTTGTTCAAGGCTAACCGGGGAACAGATTAAATTTCAAGTTTCTTCCGGTGGTTAGCTTTCCTATTATAGGACTGCTGCCATGTGAGGTCGGGGATGAGGTGCGTCTATATGCCGCATTCTTGCCCCCAACTCTAGATAGTCACGGCTTTCCATTAACTTGGTAGTGTCGTCAGACGGAACCGGGGATTGCCATGGTTGCGTAACATCTGCAACAAATAGCACACCACTGGATTACAAGGCTGCACATTGCCGATGTCCATAGAAGACTAGAAACTGGTAGCCTACTCCAACAAATTGAGGTTCCAACTACATGTCAATGGGAGGTTATGTAGCATAGACCACAAAACAATGGATCCCCACTATCAAGTCAGGTCAATTTAAAAGCCAGGTTTTCGTCAATCTGTTTTTTTTAAAATTCCGTTTTAACTTGTTTTGACCAAAAAGTACAGTAATTTTTAAAAGCCAAAATGAAAGGTACTGGCTTTAACTCTTAACAAGCATTGCTATTTTTTGGTAAAAAAAATTCAAAAATGCAGCATCATTGCACATGCATATGAAAAAGAAAATGACAACTTTGACAATTGACATTTTATTTTTGCCAAAATAATACATCATTCAAACAATTTAGAATTGAATAAAAATTACTAAAAATCTATACTTAGAAAACAAAAATGAAACTTTTTGTATAAAAATTATAAAGAATAAAATTAAAAATTCTCTCTCTTATGGGAAAAAAACATTGAAATAAAATTTTTTAATAGAAAAAAAATTTACCTAGAAAACAAAAAAAAAGACCCTTCTTGTAAGAAAAAATCTGAAATTTAATTTAATATCTTATCGCTATGTTGAAAATGGCATCTTAAGAAACAAAGGGCATTAAGGGTACTATCTGTCATTCTTGAATGAAGCTTAGATAAAAAAAAAAGCCCACAGCTGAAAAGCCTCTTTCTGATTCAACACTCATTGGTTTAATGGTAAGTAATTGCATTATATAAAAGCTCCAGATTTTTACTCTTTTTTCATGTGGCTTCAGAATATTTAAATTCGTTGTTGACATTAAAATCTCTGGAATATTTCATAGGCAGCATTTCCAATTTATTCATATAGCTCAAATACTCGTGCATTGTTGTAATCTTCGTTAGTTTTAGCAATGCTAG
This sequence comes from Ryuthela nishihirai, assembly GCA_038380435.1. Classification (NCBI taxonomy): domain Eukaryota; kingdom Metazoa; phylum Arthropoda; class Arachnida; order Araneae; family Heptathelidae; genus Ryuthela; species Ryuthela nishihirai. The sequence continues at coordinate 44,020,726 of JAWZYU010000032.1, forward strand.
CTGCACCTTGCACTTCTGACTCAGCGTTATCATCTACCTCGATGGTTTGGCATTCATTACGAAAAATCCTAAGAAATGTATGTTCTTCGATTTTCTCTATTGTTTGCCTGGATAATAAAAGAAATAAATCGGATGATTCATTTTTAAAATCCTCTGGATTGGTTAAATATCTCAACAATGAAATGACTTCCTTTTGTCATCTTGATGAATAGCATTCGATAAGGCATTCTTTGAGATTGGCAGCAAAAGATTTTCCTTATTGTCTAGTTTCTTAAGGCAAATTTTCATAAGCTTGTCAGTTTTAAGTAAAGTTACTTCTTCAGAGCATAGAACCTACCAAATAAATTCAAGTGGACTGAGAGTTTCAGCAAGGATATATAACAAATTCCATTCCTCCTCAAAAACATTTTCTGTTGAAGTTAGTACTCGTAGTGCCTTAGGAATGCAGTTCCTTAGCTTTAGAAAACGTTCAATCATGAAAAGGAGACTATTCCACAGTGTCTTACAGTCTAAGATAAGCTTCTTTTCTTCTCCATTGAACTCCTCCTTTACGAAATCTTGAATCCTGTCATTATTCAAAGGAGATTTGCAAAACATTTGGCAGATATTTCCGACTTTCTTAATTACTCTCAAATAACTTGCACGAAATCGCAGTGCCTCATTTGTGTCAATATTTATCTCAAACATGGGATCCAAACATGGGCCTTGATTAACATCATACTCATCTTCATTTAAGTCTTCATCACATCTTCAACGTCAACATCAGTTAATTCTTCATTGACACTCTCTGTAGCTTTGGAATACAAAATATCCGAAACTGCTAAATGAATGCAATGTGCAATACACTGTTGGTGAACTGAAGTTATTTCCATACCAAATTTAACCATTGTGGCTGCTCCATCAGTCATACATCTGACAACACGGGTTTTAAAATGTAACTCAAACTCTTCTTATCTTTTGCTAACTATCTCTACAATTCTGTTGTAGTTTAGAGAGTTACATGCCAAGAGACCAATGCTGATTCTCTCTTATGAACATTTATATTCATATAACGTACATTTTGTGAAGAAGTGTACTCATCTAAAGTTAATGAGAAATGGACATTTTTACTCACTTGTTCCTTGAAAAAGCCAATAAGCTCCTGTTTCTTTTTCTCATTAAAACCAAACAGCAACTTTCTTACACCAGTATGGGATGTTGGGTGAGGTTTGTCATATTTAGTTTTCTCTAAACTCTCTTCAATAAATTTACTGTTTAGTAATGCAAATTTAATCCATCAGCACTAGCAAGTCTCGAAATTTCTTCAACAGATTTTCTTTGCAAATATTCTCATAGTCTTTTGCTTCTTGAATGCAGAAGAATCGCTTTCGTTTTGATGCTAACACTAAGAACATTTTTAACGTGCGAATTTAAAGTTGAAGTTGACCCTCTACACTTTAAAGTCTTGTTGCATTTCTTTCATTCAGCAGTTTCTTTTGTCTTACGCACAAAATAACCCCATATTTTAGATCTATTCGACATAATCCACAAATTTGTAAGGGGTTTCGATTATTAAATTAATAAAATCCAAGTTTTAAAATTTGCAATCGACACTGAACATTTCAAAATATGTTCCATTAGTCGACTGACTCTACACAACAGTCTATACAATGAAACAAACTAAAGATTAAGTTGCCAGATAGGTAAAAATTATATGGAAGTGCAGTTACCAGTTTGTCCCAAATCAACTTAGTAGGTAATGTATTCAAAGTTGCAATTTCTTTATCATGTTTTAATTACTGCATTGTAATTTTTAAAGCACCAAGTTATTTATAATTAATATTAAAATATAAAATTATTGCCATTGCAATGTATTTCATAAAATGATGACTTGTTCATGTAGGCATTCACTCTCTCTCTGTATATACTATATATATACGGTATATAAAATTGGAATGGAATAAAATTTCATGTGTACGTTCATTCATTATTTAAATGACCTTGAAATGTGTTCATTTCTTCATTTTTTTTCTTTCTCCCTCTCTTTTTCTAGAAAAAAGATTTATAAAAAGTTCAACGTTACTGTAGCCAAGTAAAAAAAAATCAATCCAAAAACAGATTTTTTGCTTTCGATTTTTGGGGAAATTTTAAAAACTGGATTTCAACACTACTTGTACCTATTGAGACCACCATCACTGCACAAAGCTATGTTGATGTACTCACCAACCATTTATTTATACCTGTTCAGGACTATCCATTCCACACAACAGGATGCCTACTTTCAACTCCATCTCATTGCTCCCATTTGGCAAAGGACTGGTTGGAGGAGCATTTCAGTTAAGTTCACAACCCTCAAATGGCCCTCTCACTCTCTTGATTTGAACTTTGTGGATTTGAGCATCAGTGAGAATTGGAGTGATGCATTCAAGTCTGAAACCCACCATTGATAACTCAGTGCTTTAAGGGTGGCTGTCCTGTAATCATGGGCTGTAATACCACCCGAACGTTTCCAACACTTGGTAGAGTCTATGCCATGATAAGCTTACTGTACAAAAAAATTAGTCATCTCCCACCATAAGAAGGTTACATATGTTCGACAGCAACAGAGGGCGCACCAGTAATAAACACATCCTACAAATAGCTGTGCAGTGTGCTATGGGGTTCACACAGTGACAAGAAGTAATTGTGTGCCACATGTGTTAGTTGCTCCATGAAACATGGGTCGCGCCAAAGATGTGAATGAGTGGCAAAAGGGGGTTATTGCATTTGGCCGAGTAAAAGGGCATAGTATACAAGAAGTTGCTGCCTTTGCAGGTGTGTCAAAACGTACTGTCCAAAGGGTTTTCCAGCAGTCGTGTACATCACAGTTCACCACTAATCATCGCCAGAACGACAGCAGAAAGACTGCTCACCAATAGGGACCACTGCAGTGTGTCACGCAGTGTTAGAGCAAACCACTTTGCAACGAGGCAGGAATTGTTCCAGTCAGTCAATGCAGGCCTACAACAAGCTGTTTACAAACAAACATTCTGAAGGGAACTGCATGTCATGGATATCTAGAGCAGAGTACCACAAAAGAGACCCATGTTAAGAGCTCTGAACAAGGGTGCATGGCTACAGTGGGCATGGAGTCACAAAGACTGGACTATCGACTCTTGGAAGCATGTGATCTGGTCGGACGAGTCACATGTTTGCTTGTACTAGAATGATGCAAGGCGACGAGTACATCATAAACCGCATGAAGCTTTTTATGCACACTGTGTGCAAGGTTCTGTTCAAGCTGGAGGAGGTTCTGTCATGTTCTGGGGGTGTTTCATGTACGAGGAAATGGGTCCTTTGGTTGCAGTGACATTACACTTGACCCAGAAGGGCTACATGGAGCTACTGGATGTCCACATGTTGCCATTTGTGCAGCATCTCCACAGTGAACACCAGAAGGATACCCCAGTCTTCCAAGATGACAATTGTCGCATGCACAGGGCTCGAAGTGTGTCAGATTGGCATGATGAGCATTCTGAAGCCTTCAAACATCTAGACTGGCCTGCCAAATCTCCAGGTTTGAATCCCATAGAAAACTTGTGGGACTATTTGGGGCAACAAGTGCCATCCCAGCCAGATTGGCCAAACTGCGACATTTGCTGCTGGAAGAGTGGATGAATATTGATGTGCACTACATCCGCAAACTGGGTCATCCATGCCAGACATGATTCTGGCTGTTCTTCGGTCACATGCTATTAGGTGCCATTCATACAGGAGTGACTAATTTTTTGTCTGGTGAGCTTATGTTGCTGTTGTTGTGAGGGGGAAAGGTAGATCCACACGTTATTAGATGGGTGCATATCATGATTTGTCCTTTCAGTGTGTATATCATATTAAGTACATTGTATAAACAAAATCAATACTTACTAGAATATATGTCAACTGACAATAATTGTTAGTATGTCACTCATATCCACTGCTTTGATATATGCTTAAACACTGCTTTCTTCAATATTTATATTTCACATTACATTATCCTCAAACACTATGCCATTTCTGTAGAGCAAAAAAAAAACTACTTTAAAAAGCATCTATGTTCTTTTATGCATATATGTTACTTTTACATAATACTAAATAATTGTATGCAAAACGTTAAATTTGAAAATAATTTACACTATATTAAAATATTTATAATTATTGCTAAAAATCTGCATTTACAATAACCATAGCTAATACAAATTAAAATGCCGAATCTGGCTTTTTGGTACAGTAGTCTTGATAATCTGAGTTCTGCTTAAGGTACACCACTCTCGTGTCATAAATGGTTCATTCCAACATGTAATACATCATGTGACCATAGTGTGCAATATAAATACTACTATTCCAGTGGTAATAATAAACACTAATAAATCAGCACTTTGATGTCAATTCTAATTTTAGAGGAAAAATTGTCTTGAACCGGGCGGGATATGAACCCACGACATCCTGATAACATGTCAGGTGCTCTGGACCACTGAGCTACTGGCCGCTGATCAAGATCTCTAACGCTATGAGCATTCCTTTTATGTCGCATATAGGCACTATTCAGGCAATTTTAGCCACAAGCGGCTTTCTATTCCACACCCGGCTCAAGACAATTTTTCCTCTAAAATTAGAATCGACGTCAAAGTGCTGATTTATTAGTGGATGTTGAACAGTCGAGTTTATCTCATTATTTATCAGGTAATAATAAACGCTACTATTCCAGCAAGCATGTTCTTGTATATTTCTACACTGTATTCTTTGTCTAAGTGTTTATATAGTTTACGAGAAACCAACACAAGCAAAATGCTTTATACGTTATCTCAGTCCTCTTAAAAAAAAAACCACCACTCTCCTCCCCCTCTCATTTGAATATATTGTCAATGTACTCCTTTCAGTAGCAAATATGGGGTAAAACTCAACTTTGTGCCCCATGATCGCAATAAGGATTAGCTTGCCCTTTGTTCGTAGGGTGTGAGTTAAGTCCTCAGGAGCCAGCAAAATGGTGTAATTGAGTAACCCTTCATTCCCAAAGTTAATTTTTGTTTTTTGACACTATCATGTGAACTCATACCAAGTAGATTGAATTTTTTTTTCAACTTAAGAGTTAAAATGAGTGGTAAAAAACATAGATTTCCATTTCTTCAATGTGAAAACTGATGCTTTAAAAAGTTGGTAACACTTTATTCGAGCTTTACCCGTGTTATAAAAACCAGAAAAAGCATGTGGATCAACAAATATTTTCAATGCTGGTTCTTTTATGAATTCATACCAAAAATTGAAAATTTTTTGAAAGAAAAAAAAAATTGTCACAGAAAACTATATTAAAATTTGACAATGCACCATCATCCAACCCAGATGAAGGGAAATTGTGTAGTGGTGATATAAACTGAGATTCCAGTTTATTATGTACACTTACATAGTAGTGTATTGTCATCATCCCAAAGATGATCAAAAGATTTAGATCTGAGAAATGTACAGGTCAATGAAGCAAAGACAACTCATTAGCATGTTTCTGGTAGCATTCAGTGACAATACATGCCTTGTGTGCAGGTGCATTATCATGCTGAACATATCCATATGAGTGATGATAAACTGTAGCCGTGAACATCAACTTGGTTGGCAACAATGTTCAAATGTGCCATGGTGTTCAGATGTCCTTTGATGGGGCCATCAGGGGGCCTGATGTGTGCCAGGAAAGCATTCCCTGCACCACCACTGGCCTGTATTGTTGATACCAGACATGATGACCCCATGTTGCTTGCACCAAATTCTAATCTTTTATCATTAATCAGCATGATGCAAAAGGAACCTAGATTTGTTTGACCAGGCTACTTTTTTCCAGTCCTCAACAGTTGGGTGTCAATGCTCTGCTCCCACTAGCGATGTGCTTCAGTGTTCTTCACTTACAACCTTGGATTTGTGATCTTTGTTTCTCCCAAAATGTGATTTTTCAAATTTTAATATAGTTTTCTGTGACAATTTTTTTTCCTTTCACTGACAACCTGAACTTTGTTGCGAATGGGCTACAACAGCTGGCAACCATGTGGTTGCCAGCTGTTGTAGCCCATTCGCAACAAGGTCCAATACTTGGTGTGTTCAGAGATGACCTTTGCACATCAACATTTATTTCTGTTGTGATTTGTCTGGTTTTGGGCCATCTGTTTGCTTGCACGATTCTTGCCAGTCTCCTTTGACCCCTCTGATCCACATGCTGTTTTCATCCACAGGATCGCTGGAAGTTTTTTGCTTTTTTGCACCATTCTCGGTAAACCCTTGAAAAAGTTGTGAACTGTTTGGAACATGCTAGAACTGTTATGCCTAGCACCAACTATCATGCCATATTCAAAGTCACTCAGGTCATTCACTTTGTCCATTCTGACAATCAATCCAACTCTAACTGATGCTTGAGCACATGGTATGCTGAGTCAGTTGATGTATAGCAAGAGTGAAAAGCAATTCAGTGAAAATGGGAAGGGTGATGAAAACGTGTGCATCAAATACAGCTAAACTCATAAGGTAAGCATGCTCAAATAACTAATTTATACTGCGCGTTATGGTCAGTTGACGTATTATATGTTAGGTACACCATATCATAAATAGTTTATTCTAATAAACTGCATCTCAGTGTAACAGCAATATTATTTCCAACCAACATTACCAGCCTATTCAGTCAGTGGATCAAGGAATTCTAGAGTGCATAAAAAAAACAAGGAAGAAGGGCCCCACACATCACATTTTGGGAGAAACAGAAGGAAAAGAAACCTTAGTACGACTTCCGAAAAAACAAATTATCAAAGATGCGATATATTGATTAGGAGTTAATGGTCACAAAATCCTTCACAAATAAAATCCTAGACTTAATCCTGAAAAATGATGCAGGTATATGCAAAAATGGCACCAGCAATATACACTTTGTACTAGAAATTGACAAAGAGAAGCTTACAAGTCTATGCAACTATAAGGGCATGAGCAAAATTTGGGTGAAAGACTGGTTAGACTGCGATGAACAGGAGATAACAGATAATGTAATTGCAGGAATGGTGCAAGATAGACTTTGAACTGAGAAAGTGGCGACACTTCTGTACATCAAACAGTCTAAGTCATTACAATATTCTCTTCGAAAGGTGGTGAGACAATGCATTGAAATAAATATATAATAACATAATTTTTTTTAATAAGCTGCTGATTTTCTCACTGCAATTGCTTTTAATAAAATATATTTTGTAAATATATGCACCTCCAACCACCCATTTATATTTTATTATTTTGCTTAATCCGAGTTTTCAGTAATTAGAGTTGGTTCCCATCATGTTACCACAGATTATCAAGACTCCAACTGAGTTTCTTTAATCCTTTCATAGTGAAAAGGTTAACATTTATCTAAGGGTAGGTCTAGAATTCATGATGTCACTAAGTCCTAGATCAAACCGTGGACAACGTAGTTTGTGAACCAGGTAATGTTCCCAAACTACTAGATTTTTTACTGGCTAGATGGGTTATTTTATCAGGTAACCAAATAAGTTTGCAGTTTTTCAATGTAGCATTTCAACAAAAAGTGTGGAAGCACAATTGATGGTGTACATATGTTGATACACAGTTGACAGCACGTGGTATGCTGTCAGTTGATGTGTAGCAAATGTGAAAAGCAAGTTGGTGAAATTGGGAAGGGTGATGAAAACGGTTATTTGAGCGTGCTTACTTTACTAGTTCAAACTGGGAACTAAAGAGGTGCAAGCCACCTGCAAGATATTTACTGCATTTGGAGATAACACAGCGAGTGAAAGGACAGCCCAAAAAAGGATTCATAAAATTTACAACGGGCGATGAGACACAAAGATGCACCCAGTGAGGGAAAATCAACCATCATTGATGACAATGAACGGAAGGCCAGCATCAAATTAGATTCATGTCAAATGTACCAAGAGTTTGCAGAAAGGTTCCATGTAGGTGACGAACTATTCATTTGTATTTATCAACATCATCCTCAAGCAGCCATGGGTTACGGAGGTCAAACCAGACCGTGCAATTTAGTTCTCCAAGCAAGTCTGTCCTGAGCTACATCTACTGCATCTGGCCACTGCACACCAATTCTAACAAGGTCCTGTTTGACATTGTCTGCCCACCGCATCCTAGGTCTGAGTGAGGTCTGAGTCCGTGATGAGCAATGTGGATTCAGAAGTGGTAGGGGATATGTGGATCAGATATTTTCACTTAGGCAGATTCTTGAGAAAGGTTTAGAATTTCAGAAATCTTTGGTTGCTAGCTTTGATTTCAAAAAAGCTTTAGACTGTGTTGATCGTCATAATTTGTGGTTGATTGTGAAATCATATGGTATACCAGACAAGTTAGTTAACATAATGAAAGCTCTCTACAACAACACTGAGTCGTGTGTGAGAGTTGGTAAGGCTTGTAGCAATTGGTTTAGCATTACTTCTGGTGTTCGACAAGGGTGCATTTTGTCTCCTTTTCTCTTTAGCTTGGTTATTGATTATGTTATGCGAAATTCACTTCAAGGGAAAGATTTTGGCCTAAATGGACTGGAGATACGAAAATTTCTGATTTAGATTATGCTGATGATTTAGCCCTTTTGGCAAATGATGTTGATGAGATGAACTCTTTCATTCGAGCTGTTGATGAGACTGGTAGTAGAGTAGGTTTGGTTATAAACAGAGAGAAAACTAAAGTGATGAAAATTGGTCAGGCAGGCTGTGATTCAGTTAATCTAAATGGTTGCAGTCTTGAGCAGGTGTCACAGTTTAATTATCTTGGGAGCTATGTAACAGATAATGGTGATGTGCGGCATGAGATTAACAGACGAATAGGGATTGCTGCCTGGACTTTTAAGAATCTATGTAGAATGTGGAGTAATAGTCGTATACACCTAAAGACTAAAATTATACTGTGTAATAGTTTGGTTCTAGGGTTAGTTGTGGTAGTGAAACTGGGACACTTTGTAAACAAGATAGTAGGAAACTAGATGCTTTTGATTCCAGATGCTTACACAGTATCTTGGGCATTAGGTGGTTCAACTTTGTAACTAATGATGAGGTTAGGCAAAGGAGTTTGCAACCTCCTTTAAGCAGCATATTGTGCAGAGAGAGACTCCGTTGGTTTGGCCATGTTGACCGTATGAATAATTATAGATTGGCGAATAGGGTTATGAACAGTGTGCCTAAAGGCCTCAGAAAGAAGGGGAGACCTAGGATGCAGTGGGCAGACAATGTCAAACAGGACCTTGTTAGAATTGGTGTGCAGTGGCCAGATGCAGTAGATGTAGCTCAGGATAGACTTGCTTGGAGAACTAAATTGCACAGTCTGGTTGGACCTCCGTAGCCCATGGCTGCTTGAGAATGATGATGATGAAGTAAATCTCTTTGTCTTAAGTTTAACAGATACTGTATTAAATTATACTAATTAGTTCAAGATATGAATATCCTATCTATATCAGTAACTTAATTACATAAAAGAATCAGCCTCAGTGCAATCAACCCTCCCCACTCACAATCACTTTGAATTTTTTTCTGGAAGAACTATACTAAAACATTTATTACCTATGTTTCTTGTATATTTTTACATATACTTTTACGTAGCAAAAAAAAGAACTTTTAACATGCAAATAGTTTGAAGGATAAACTCTAAAATTTTATTGCTCAATGACAGAGAATTTTAAATTATTTTCAAATACTCTCTCTTAGCTGGTATCAAATTAAGGACTAATACATATCAGAATTACATGTTCTAACCATCACGTCATCTTCCTTGCATACTTTTCAGGTTTTATTTTTAATGAGAAACAAGGATGTATTGATTTTTAAAATAAACTTGGATTCTAAGTAAACTGAAACTGTCAGTTAATTACATAAACAGAATGATTCCACTTATTTCACACTATTATTTTACACTAATGTCTGCTAAATAGTTAAAAACATTTGTTCTTTACAACGTTTTGGTATTTTACTTTTAAAGCCAGAATCTACTGTAACTTCAGCATAATATCACTATTATAATACTTTTGTATTCTTTAGATCCCACAGAATTTTTTATTACATTGAGTGAACAATAGAATAATTTAGTGCTCAAGAATAGTAACAATGCCTCTTCGTCAGCACTGAAACCAAAGAAATATGCAAAGGTTAAGGCAGCTGCTTTGGCTTGGCATCTAAGATGATATGTTGCATGCATCTGTAAAATGAGTGTGTGCCCCTGAACGTTTGCTTTGCCGTCTTGCTCTTTCAACCCTCAAGTGGGTTGTGTTGTTTTACCTCTGGGCGACACTTTTATGCACACCATGGGATAAATGACAAAATTGCAAAGACCCCAAAGGCTCAGAGAAGGTTGTGGGAGGGGACCCACTGGAACAGCTGTTGGGGAAACAGATGGTAACCTCCTGTCAAGGCCATCCAATGGGTTCTTTAATGTGCAGAGGGTATGGCTTTCCTGCACACGGGTCCACAGCTTAACATCCCATCTGACAGACAGACCCTCAAGTGGATTTAGCCATATGAGGGTGCCCTTTAAAGTATTGCTCACAGACTCTTCTTGTTACTAAATATTCTTTAGCTCAGAGAAGGTTAGGGGGAGGGGATCCACTCGACAGAAGTTGGGAGACAGATGGTAGCCTCCCATCAAGGCCATCCAGTGTGTTCCCCAATATTTACAGGGTGTGGCTCTCCCACACACGGGTCATGACTTAATGTCCCATCCGACAGGCAGTGCCTTTCCTAACCCATCAGTGCCCCGTACTGATGGAAGACAAGTCTTACAGAGATAAATCTCAATGCTGACTCAAGCCAGACTTGAACCTGGGAACTGCAGATTACAAGCCTGGCACACTACTGACTGAATCACCCCCATCCCTTACTGGCCAGTGATCTCCATACTGCTAGATCCTGTGACTAGCCTATTCTCTACCTGTGCTTTGAAGTTATAAAGGGGGCAGTTGTTCAGCAGTGATTTGGTCTCAGCTGGGCATGTCCTTGTATGAGAAAATCCATACCTACTACTAATTTCTAGAACCCCTTCTCTCTCCAGTAAGTTTTAAATGAAAAAAAAAATTCTAGTATTCTTTAAATTAATCACAAAAAATTGAATGGCTCCATTTTTAAAATTACTTTTTTTAATTGCAATAGTTTGAAGGATAAACTTACTAATTTTATTGCTCAATGACAGAGAACTTCAATTTCATTTATTTTCTGAGCAAGGTCTTTTTAATTGTGCAAATGAAAATTTATTTATAAAAACTAATAAGACAGAAATAATTATAATGCATTTGAATAGAAAGGCTATTTATTCCTGAATAACAGAAAAATAAAGTTTCACTTAAAAAAAATTATTTTATTGTTTTTTTTTTTTGTTTTTTTTTTCTTTTGAAAGTACCATACTTTGAGAAGTACAGGCTTGTTGATGAGTCTACTAAACAAGCCAACATTAGTTAACAGAAATAAGTCGCGTTATATACCAAATTAAACAAATTTAATTCTGAATTTTTTTATTTTAAAAATTTAAACAAATGTAGAAACATTAATTTTAATAAGACTTTTTGCAGTGATATAGTGAAAAAATAGGTACATACTTCACACGGTGCCATGGCTTAAAGGGCAGTGGTCAGATGGTAGCCTCCCATCAATACTTATAAAATAAATATTTATATAATAATAATTTATATAATATTATTATATAAATAATAACAAAATAAAAGCAGCTGCTGGCCACAGAGGTCTGACAGGAGCCTGTCAGTTTATATGCCATAGTAGAAGGTCTGAGAGGATGGCAGGACCTCAGCAGAAAAACGACACAAACAGCCATGCCTTACCCGGGGCTCGAACCCAGGTCTCTTAGATCAGCAGCCAAGCGTGCTAACCACTCGCCCACGGGACGGCTAATGCTATATCATAATTACTTCCAAAATCTTCCATTTTTAAAACTAGTTTTTTGTTAATTTTCAGGAGATTTTTGAAATTTTAAGGAAAAAATTGTTGATAATAGTTTAAATCAGACTTGTGCGCTTAAATCAGAGGATTGCTTTGCATAATGTTAACAAACGAATTGGCAATACCTTGTATCACTTCTAAGAAATATTAATCAGATGGCTTAACAAATTATGTCATAGTTTAATAAAATATGCAACAAATGGAAAAAATTTCAAATTTAAGTTTTATATGTTGTTTTATGAAATGAGAGATCAAGGATTCCTATATCAGATTTTAATCTGATATAGGAATCCTTGGTCTCTCATTTCAGATTCAGCCAATTTGTATACAAGATGTGGGTCCTGGAAGGGTTAAATTATATATGCAAATTGTACTAAGACAACCACACTATGTTTCAAAAGCCATGACTATTATGGCATATGAATGTATGTACTCAACTAGTTTAAATCTACACTGCAACTCGCATGGCACAAAGATCACAGACTGAGAATTCGAATTATTTTGACCACTATTATTTTTGTACTTCAGGAACATGTTGAATTTCAACAGAAAAGTTGTTAGTTATATATTGCTCAAAGTGAAAATTGCAACACCACAAAGGAAATGATGTATATGCCAAAAACTGACAGGATGGATGCTATGAGGGTAGACTTGCAAATGATCAAAAACAGAATGTGAGAACACAAGGTACATGCGTTTATTGCAGATTCATCAGTACAAAGTAGGCCACAAACTCTGGCAGTTATACAAGCCTGTAGACATATCATCATTCCATCAATCAAATTGTTAATGATATCCTGATGTATAGTGTTCCAAACAGCATCCAATTGGGCATGCAACAGTACCAGGTTTGCCACTGGAGGGAGTTGGTGAATGTGATGACCCATAAGATCCCACACATGCTCAATGGGGGCTAGTCCAGGAAATATGGCATCATGGGAGATTGTCCATCATTACAATTGAAATGTGTGGGATGGCATTGTCCTTCTGCAGAATCAGTGCAGGCATGTTGGTAAGGAAGGGTTATACTATATATACAGGATTAGCAATGTCATCGACATAACATCTCCCCATTAGTGCACCAGAAACATGGAGCAGAGATTCCAGCCACCATATGTGATACCACCCTATACCATTATACCACAGTGGGGAGCTGTATGGTAGCTAATGGAATAGGCTTCCTCGTGTTGATGACGCCATGCATAGTCTGGCATGTTAAAACAGAATCTGGGCTCATCTGTGAGCAAAACTCTCCTCCATTCTGTAGTCCAATGCTGACTCACTTGGCACCAGGGGAGACAGCATAACTGGTGATGTCGCCTGCAATGGCAGATGCCAGACTGGAAGTCTTGCCCTCATTCCTGCATCATGCAAACATTGTCTAATGGTTTGCATGGAGACCATGCTACCTATAGCAGTTCAATAATCACTCTGCAGCACAGTTGATGTGGTGAAAGGTTTATGAATGGCCTCCCTATGAAGCATGCCATCTTCATGTCCTGTGGTGCGACATGTTGGTCCAGTACCTGTCCTTCATGTCATTTGGTGCCCCATGATGTTGCGTGAGATACACCCCTGCACTGTCCTTACATTGCATTTCATGTGTGCAGCGATCGCTTCGAGGCTCCAATCTCATATATCAACAATTTGTTCTCTCTCAGGTGTCAGTTTTGCATAAGGTCTCGCCAGCATCCCCAAGGCATGTTCCAAACATTTCCGCAGTATGCACGCAAACCTCACTGTGGGTCATGCTATGATACAAACTTGTGGGCACCCGGTATTTATTCACAGCTTGGCTGGGGTCATGTGTCCATTCACTGTGAAACTTTGGTCATTTGCATATCTCCGATAGCTGATTGCCTCCTTGATTTACATATCTCTACTTCCATTCCTTCTTGGTGTTGCGATTTCCACTTTGAGCAGTGCAATACTGCTGGTTTAATTTAGCATGGTACATGCGATGAACTAACTTAGCCCTTCACATATGTATGCAAAAGCTACAGGGGTTTATCAAAATAATGGAAACCGACACGACCGGAGTACAGGCAATGTGTCGTATGCATATCACAGGGACGTCAATTGCGATGTGAGGTATATAAAAGGGAGAAGTATGATGTCAGCTATCACGTAGCAGTGCTACAGCTGCAGGTTGAAACAGCTGTTGTAATGTTGTTTCATAAATTTGTTGGTAAATTAAAAAAACAACAAAAAATTGTTGGTAATGCCAGATCTCAGTGACCTCCAAAAAAGAATGATCATTGGTATGTGTCATGCAGGAGCTTCAATAACCAGAACAGCAGAAATAGTAGGTGTAACACGATGAACTACTATATCAAAAATTATGACTACCTATCAAAAAGGACAGGGCATTGCCTCCAAACATGCAAATTGTGGACACCATACAATGTCAGATAGGGATAGGCAAACATTGATATGGATTGTACAACAGAAGCACAAGACCATGGCACCGCATATAGCAGCAAAGTTGAACACCAGTTGAATTGATCCTGTTTCCATCATAACAGTTTGTCGAGAACTTCATTGTGAAGGTATTTATGGCCATGCTGCAATCCACAAACCTCTGATTACCAACATCAATGCAACAGAAATGTAAGGAGGTGCAAAGCACATAAAAACGGATGCTAAAGACTAGCAATATGGCCTCTGCTCTAATGAATCATGCTACACATTGTTTCCCACCACTGGTAGAGTGTGCATCTGGTGAAAACCTGCAGAAGCATAGCACCCAGACTATTTGGTTCCAATTGTGAAGCATGGTGGTGGATTCCTGATGCTGTGGGGTGCTATATCATGGCATTCCTTAGGGCCATTAGTTATTCTGCAGGGTTGTGTCACTTCTGCAACTTATGAATCCATTCTCAGGGACCATCTGCACTCAACGTTGCAGCCATTGTTCCTAATGTCCATCCCTGGTTTCAAGAGAATAATGCATCCATGCATTTTGTGAACGTGTCAAGTTGTGGTTTGCAGAGCATGAGGATGAGGTACAGCAGCTACCCTGGCCACCTCAATAGTATTGGCCCATTTGTGGGAATATCTGGAGCATAAGGTCAGATCACATTTTCCACCTCCAGCATCACTGGTACAGTTGGGCCATATTTCACAGGAAGAATGGAGTCTGTTCTGAATGCCCGGGTGGGTCTACAGTTTATTAATAAAATGTTCTCCACAAACAGTACATGTTTCCATTATTTTGATAATAAATAAAAATAAATACCTCCTCAAGCAGCTGCTTGCCACAGAGGTCTGACAGCTCGTCTGTTCAATATGCCATAGTAGGGAGATCTGCGAGGATGGCGGGTCCTCAGCAGATTTTTTGCCAACTGCATGTGGTGTTCCCAGGTGGTCACAAACCCCTGTATATTCTTTCATATGTTCCAAAAGTTTCAAACCCACATCTCCCAGTTACATGCAAGGTATTCTGACCTATAACCATCAGGAGCCAACTCTTGCTCAGCTAATTGTGAATATAAATAGATGTGAAAATACAAATAATATAAATTAGGTGCAGCATTTGAATTATATATAGTAGACTCCCTCTTATGGGACCAGACCACTGGCTGGATAAAAGGCCAGTTAATCCAAAAATTGTGTCAGAAAATAAATAAAAATGTCAAATGACAAAAATACTAACTGTGCTGTATTTTAATTAATAATTTGTTGTACAATATTAACAATTTTATCACACTCACTTGAAAAAGTCAGTGATTTTCTTTTGTTTCTTTGAACTTAACACTTTTTTACCTGCAAAGTCTTGCTATTTTTTAATAAACAAGCCTCATCACATCAATTGCAGATGAGGCCTGTTGTTGTTCAATGCATCTTAAAGCAACATCAAAAGCTTCTTTTCCTTCAATATGGCTAACTTTCACTTCTTCCTCTTCTTCATTCTCCATTCCCTTCTTGGTAGACTGCATTGATAATTTTGTCATCATTCAGCATTTCATTTTGCAACTGTTCATCACCACTGTTGAAAGGCAGAGCAGCAATTTTTCAACATCATCTTCAAGTGTGTCACATCGAGGCAGCAGTTTCAAGTCATTAAGCAATGAAATATTGTCATTATCCATTATATCTTCGGCAGGTCTTTGGTACTTTCTACATAGTTTTCAACTTCGGGCAAAAGTTTTCTCCATGATTTCACAAACGTTGTACAAGGCATTTCATCAAAAGTTCTTGCCAACATTTAGATCACATCCTTGATATTTATTGTTTTCAAAGCATTTAAAAGTCCTATTTCATCATTTTTGGTTCACTGTAGAATTTCTGAAAGAAGCTTTCTCCTGTATCGCCTTTTTAAACTTCCAAGCACGCATTGATCAATTGGTTGCATTAAAGATGTTACATTAGATGGCAAAAACATGGCTTTTATATTGTCAGAAACAAGTTCTCTTGGGTGTGTTGGGGCATTGTCGAGAATCAGTAGGGCCTTTACAGGCATTTTAAGACTTGTCAAGTGGTTTTTTACTTTTGCAACAAATTCTGTAAAGAACCACTCTTTAAACAAATATGAGTCTATTCAAGAAGACTTGAGCTTTATAGTAAACTGGCAGAGCAGCTAAATTTAAATGCTTGAATGCTCTGGGTTTTGCCAATTTCCCAATTACAAAAACAGGAAGTTTGTGCGTACCAGCAGCATATGTACACACAGCCACAGTGATTCTTCCTTTGTTTTAAATCCTGATGCTGAGGTTTCTTGCACTGTCACAGACGTTTTCGTTGGAAGAAGTTTAAAATTTAACCCAGTCTCATCTACATTGTAGATTTGTTCTGCATATAGGACTTTTTCTTCAATAAGCACTAAAAGTTTTTCTGAAAATTCCTTTGCTGCTAAAGGATCAGCTGACAATTTCTCACCACAAACACCAAGGTAATGAAACACCATGCCGTTTTTTCCAGCAAGAAAGCTATCCCTCGCTTGCTGAAAAATCTCCACCATTATCGATTTTAGAATGAAGGATTAATGCTTTTTCTTTCAAGATTCACCCACTAATTCGCATTCCTTTTCGATGCTCTTGCATGATCCATAACCAAAGTACATCATCAACAATTTAATTTTTCAGCTTTTTAAGAATGCACCTAGAAGATAACGTTTTTCAGACTCTACTTGAGTGCAAAAATCTTGTAAAGATTTCTATTCCTTCTCCAGTCATTTACTGTGCTTTTACCAACACCTAGTTCATCACAATATGCTTTACTGGATCACCTTTGTCAATACTTTTAACGCTTTTAATTTATACTCCGTCGTAACGACATTACACCTACATTTGCACTCTCATTTTGTACCACACAATAATTACTAGATCACAACACACACTCCTGTATATACACACACAGCACACTGTACACTAATATTCACAAAAAGGAACTGAAGCAAATATGTACTGTACTATAAACAAAATACATGACGACTTCTTTAGCATCTTGGAACGACTGGTTAAAGCGGAGGCCGGTTAAGCCGAGACCGGATAAGAGAGTCTACTGTATATATACTTCATAATTATAATTTATAATTTTATAAAAACACAGAAAATACAATTAGCTGAGAAGGAATTAGTGATTGAAGTTTAATGGTCAGAATACCCAACTCAGTTTTTAGCTACTAACAAGTTCCATGTTTACAGGATATCTCCTGTGATACTCTACTATTGAATGTCATGAAATATTCCTCATATTCAGTTTCTATGAATATGGAAACACTGCTTTAATTCCCTGATTTTTAGTACTATTAGAAAATTTAAAAATTTCTTTTGAGATTAAATTTTGAGCATTAAATGATAATGCTTCTATAAACTCATGCAAAGTGTTAAGAATTACATGAAAAATAGCCACAATTGCCATAACTGACAAATTCATAGTGCTTTTTTTGGAAAACTGAATTATGTTTTCCATAGTTGATTGATGTGATATCAGCTGAATCTCCAATTAGCAATTATGAGTCTAGTTGCTTGAATAAATAATTTTATTCTGCACACCTTTACTTGAATCCAAGTACTAGGATGAAATTCATATAAATGATTTCCTTTGTTGGAAGTATACATAGTGATACCAGCTGTCATTTCTTAAAGAAAAATCTCTATAGATTTAGGTGCAAGAACATTCTCAACATAGGTCCTGATTCCATTGGGGTGACAGGGGCAATTGCACCCATGCTTATTTAGGCAGGTCAATTTATAATTTAAAAGACAAGAATTATATTTTGCATCTTGCACCATGCTTATCGATGGCTTATAAACTGACAGACTACTGTCAGACCTCTGTGGCAACCAGCTGCTTGATAGGATTTTTGTTAATTCAATCACAGCCACTTGTAGTTCTTCAGAAATATCTGTCTTAGAAATAGTTGATGGCTTTTATCATTTCATATTATATGCCATTCACATAGGTTTCTTATACCCTTTTCACCATAATAATAATAATAAAAAATAAATACCCCCTCAAGCAGCTGCTTGCCACAGAGGTCTGAGAGGAGCCTGTCAGTTTATATGCCATAGTAGAAGGTCTGAGAGGATGGCAGGCCCTCAGCAGAAAAACAACACAATATTACTTGACAATAAATTTTGGCAATAAAATTACTAGTGTAATTTTTTTAGCTTTATTTGAACACATTACATAAATGTAGAAAATTTTGGCAACTACTTATATATAACTAGCTATTTTTTTAATCTGTAAATATGTTCACTTTGATTGGTCCAATCACCTTAGAATAAGCATTCATATTTAAGCTTTTAGTTTTCTTCTATACTTCTTTATCAGTTTCCTTTTGTTCTGAATTTATCTATTTCACTTCATGATTTCATGTTTTTGCAATGAATAAAAAAAAAAATTATGTTTTTAAATTACTCTATTTCTCACATTAATACATTGTTGACAGGAGAAAATGGTGAAAAATCAGAAGTTTCAAATTGAGTAACATGACTCTGATATGGAAAGATGAATACATTGAGGAAGGGTAACAAGTGCTCAAGTATTTTTGGAATAAGATACTCAAATTTTGTTATATTACCTATAAAAAAATCTTTTCAGAATTTTAAAGATCAATATTTGTTGCATTGTTAATAAGAATTTATGTTAAGGTTATGGATTCTTGGAATCTCAGGCACACAATTTCAGTGATCAATCTTTCCACAATGTCACTTTCTATATGCACCCTAAAAAGTAGAAAATAAACCTAATGCATATCAATGGTGCAATCAGCTATGTGCCAAATGAAAGCTTGTGGAGTGGGGAGTGTCATAAGCTATAAACAAATGACTCCCCATGCTCTTTTCCACCCTAAAAAAATGGGGCAATGTGAAAACGATTGTCTGCTATATCCTGTGGAAAGTAACAAGCTATGAATCAAATGAAAGCTTCTGATGCAGGGAGTATCAGAAGCTATAAAAAAATTTCCCCTCCCATGCTCTTTTCCCACCTAAAAAGGGGAAATATATGAACAATTGTTCCTCTATATCTTCAGAACACATGCCAATAGTAACAAAAATCAGAAATCAAAACTGATATTGATTTGTTACTGAATGACATATATACTAATATGGCACCCCACAGCATTGGGGTCCACCTACATGCTTCACAGTTGGAACCAAATAGTCGGGGTGGCATGCTTCTGCAGGAAATCAATCAAAAACAGAAAACAAGTTGTATATCAAATGAAAGCTTGTGATGTGGGGAGTGTTGTGGGTAACAAAAATATACCTTCTCTTGCTTTCTTCCCCCCTAAAAAAATTGAAAATGTTAAAGTCATTCTAATATATCTTATGAATATGAAGGACTAGTTATGAGTTGGTGTGAAATGAAAGATCATATAATGACAATCTTAACTATTTCAAATTTTGTCTCCCCCACCATTCTCACTCCCTGATATATAGTGGGAGGGGGGGGGGCAGATTTATGCAGGGTCCAACATGTTATATCTCAAATTAAATCATCTGATGTCTACAATGTCATGGGCTACCTCAAACAAGACTCTAAAAGGGAGGGAAAAATGGGTCAATGTTTATGGATCATATATCAAATGAAATTTTCTAAAGGTGAAGGTATTTTTAATGGCAAAGAAAAATATATAAACAAATTAAAAAATTTAAAAAAATACTTATCTTCCTATATGCATTCTAAAAATTAGAAATAAACCAAAGCATACTGATGGTGCAATTAGTCACCGAGTTTGCATTCACTTCAAAGGAAGGGAACTAATTGTACCATCAATATGCTTTAGATTTATTTTGACTTTATGCTAAGTGACTAATTGTACCATCAATATGCTTTAGATTTATTTTCTTTAGGGTGCATTTAGGAAGATAGAGTTAATAAATTAAAAAATTTTAAAAATACTTGTGTTACTGTCATTCAGTAACAAATCAATCTCTGCTGGGTTCCCACATTTCAGATTTTTAACAATACATTTAATGTTACACACATTGCTAAATGTGTGTAACAAATTATACATGATCTTGGGGTGAATTAGAACCTCCATTATTCACCATGTTACATAAATTAACATGCTTGAACAATTTTTTCTGTGCGTTTTGGAAACTGGATTATTGCACGTTGTTTTTTTGTTTCCCCCAACTTGTTGCAACCATAATAAAATAAAAAAATAAATACTCCCTTAAGCAGCTGCTTGACACACGTCTGACAGGAGCCTGTCAGTTTATATGCCATAGTTGAATGTCTGTGAGGATAGCAAGATCTCGGCAGAAAAACGACACATACATCGAAAAACAAGTTTAGATTAGGATAAATTTTTATCGCACAATAAATGTTGCTGCCTGAATGGCATATCAATTGACACCACATTAGGGGATCATCAGTTCCAGCACTAGAACCTTCATAACTTTCTGTTTTATGCTTTTGTGACCCTATGAATACAAAATAAGTGCTACGAATGTCAGAGCAGTTATTGCTTTATTTAACTTTTCACAAGGTAAATTCTTTTGTTTTCTGAAGGAGTAGCTCAAATTTTGAGCTTTATTATGAAACAACTAATGAATGAAATAGTTTACATTAACTACTGTAAGAATAATTCTGAAAAAAAAAATAAATTTAAAGGAAAGAAAATTACTGATATGCATGAAAACATGTTGCACATTTATTCATAGTGATTTTCGAAAACTGATTAATCAGTTTCTGACACTTTAAGAGTTGAATTACATGAAACTCTATAAAAGATCACAGGCCTTTGTAGCAGGAACTCAGCAAATATTGCTGTCTTTGTCCAAGGAGCCAAGGTCTCAAAAGTAAAATATTTGTGCTGAACGTGAAAATCCCATCTTTCCAGATAAAAAATCTTATTTCCTTTGGAACTTTATGCACACACATTTCCCCTTTTTTCAGGGAAGAAAACATGGAGGGGAAATATTTCATAGCCTGTGACAGTCCCCGTTCACAAGCTTTCGTTTGGCACACAATTCATTGCTGATCTTAGTGGAGTGGGCTCAGAAGATATGGTGGAACAATTGGTTTAACAAACAACCAACCATAAAAAAAAACACACAAACCAACCATCAAAAAAAAACACACAAGCCAATCATCAAAAAAATGGCAAGCAAAAAGCAAATAGGAAGATATGTATTTTTTAATTTTTTTTATTTATATTTTTTACCTATCTTAATAGAGGGCCCTAAAAAGTAGAAAATCTAAAGCATATCAATGGTGCAATCGGTCACTGTATTCACTTCAAAGAAAGGGCACCAGCAATCTTGTCCAGTAGCTAAATTGGTGCCCTACCTTCCTTCGAAGTGAATACAAACTGTCACTAAAACACACCTAGCCTTCAAAAACTTTGACATGACTCAAACATCAAGCACATTTCCTCCCTTTAGGAGTCGTGTTTGAGGTAGCCCATGTCACAAGCTTTAATTTGAGATACAACTCATTAAAAATCAAACCTCGCAAAAATCTCCCCCCCCCCCCTTATAAGGGAGGAACAGTGGAAGCAAAATTCGAAATAGTCTATAATCACTATTATACAAGCTTTCATTTGACACCTAACTCATAACTTTAGGCCTTTGCGTTCAAAAGATAGAATAGAATCTTTCAGATTTCCATTTTTAGGGGGAAAGAAGGCATGGGGAGTCAATTTTTTTGTAGCCTACAGCACTCCCCATGTCACAGGCTCTCATTAGAGACACATAGCTCATACTTTAAGCATTCGCACTCAGGAGATATAGGGGATGAATCATTTTCATATTCCCCTCCCCCCATTTTTTATGGGGGAAGAAAGCACAGTGGTCAATTTTTCACAACCTATGACATTCCCTGCATCAGAAGCTTTCGTTCAGCGTATACCTTGTTACTTTCGACATTTACATTCTGGAGATATAGGGGAAGAATCATTTTCATGTTTTCCCTTTTTAAGGGGAAAAGAAAGCATGGAGGATGATTTTTTTTATAGCCTATTACACTACTCGCATCACAAGCTTTCGTTTGGCACATAAATCATTAAGTTTCTCCATCACGTTTGAAAGATACGGTGGAACAACATTTTGTCAAATCCACAAACCAACCAATCAACAAATGTTAAACCAAAAGCAATAGGAAGATAAATTTTACCTATCAAAAATAGACATATGCAGAAAGTTGCCCTCTTTTAAACTCCGGGAACCAGAGATATTTGAATCCATCTTGATCAATAGATATTTGTATAGATTAGATGTTTGACAGGAGCATTTAATTGGGAAATGACATTATGAAAATGACAAATTAGGCAAAACTATGGATACAGAAGCTATTTTAACCTGAGAATGGTCACAATTGGTCTCTTCAGTCTACGTAAATTTTTGGATTAAAAAATAAATAAATAAAACCCCCCTCAAGCAGCTGCTTGCCACAGAGGTCTGACAGGAGCCTGTCAGTTTATATGCCACAGTAGAAGATCTGAGAGGATGGCAGGACCTCAGCTGAAAACAACACAAACATCCATGCCTTACCCAGGGCTCGAACCCAGGTCCCGTAGATCAGTAGCCAAGCGCGCTAACCACTCTGCCACGGGAATTTACTACACATAAATTCTTTAGTATCTGCAGGTCTGACTTTTGGTGCTCTTGCTGCCTAAAAATATTTTGCCATTTGAGCAGCACACTTTACTCAGAACTTATTGCCAACCAATCATGCTCAGAACTTATTGCCACTGAAGCTGGTCATGTTTAAGATATATTTTGGCCCAAGAATTTTTTTGAGAAATGAACAAAGCTTATTTTGATTGGTTAGGGATGCAGAAGTCACATTATTTAAAGAACATTAAAAAATACGAGTTTTTTTTATAGTTTTTCCAAAAATATAAGTATATACACAGAGATGCCAGTTTATTAAGTACACCATCCATCACATAAATGGTTCATTTCAATGCATAATGAGTCACAAGACCGAGGTGTCAAGTAGACTAGCTCTTCAAGCATCAGTTAAAGTTGGACTAAGCATCAGAATGGGCAAAACGAGTGAATTGAGAGATTTTGAACATGGCATAATAGTCAGTATTAGGTATGATGGTTCTAGCATCTCCCAAACGACTGTCCTTCTGGGCTTTTCATGCACCACCATTTCAAGGGTTTACTGAGAATGGGTGGTAAAACAAAAAAAAAACTACAGGTGATCAACGATCCTGTGGATGAAAACAACTTGTGGATCAGAGAGGTCAAAGGAGACTGGTGAGAATCATGCAAGTGAACAGACAGTCCACAACCAGGCAAATCATAGCAAAATTAAACATTGGTGTGAAGGTCATCTCCAAAAACGCCATGTATTGGGCCTTGTCATGAATGGGCTACAACATCAGCTACTAGCCATGTTGAGTGCTAATGCTGTTGGCAAATAACACTGAAGGGCATTGCCATTAGGAGCAGAGCAACAACAACCGAATGTTGAGGGCTGCAAAAAGGTAGCCTGGTTGGACAAATCTAGGTTCCTTTTGCATTATGCCGATGGAAGGATTAGAATTCGATGCAGGCAATATGAGGCCATGGTGCCATCTTGTCTGGTGTAAATAGTACAGGCCAGTGGTGGCAGTATGATGTTGTGAGGAATGTTTTCTTGGCAAACATCAGGCCTACTGATAACCATCGAAGGACATCTGAACACCACAGCACATTTGAACATCATTGCGGACCATCCCTTCATGGTTAACAGTTTATCCTCACTTATATGGACATAATCAGCATGATAATGCACCTGGCTCACAAGGAATGTATCATCACTATACGAGGAATATGCCGACGAGTTGTCTTTGCATCATTGGCCTGCGCATTCCTCAGATCTAAATCTTTCAATCATCTTTGGGATGAGGTGGGAAGGACTGTTTGCAGCAACTGCATGACACAATCATTTCTACATGGCACAATATTCCTACACAACACATCCAGCATCTTGTAAGTTCCATGTCCTGACAAATTTGGGCTGTTCTGAAGGTCAAACGAGGCACAACATGCTACTAGGTAGGTGTACCTAATAAACTGATCTCAGTGTATTTGTCCATTCTCTCAATAAAAATAAGTAAAAAATGGGGGAAATGAGAGAGCCAGAAATTGAAGAGAATTTAAAACCTTTGACCAGACAACAAAACTTGGTAATATTGAAATTAAATTGAATGATTACATAGTACCCAATTATAATTAATTGTTCTAGTCAACAATAGGACAGTCAAGGTAAACAATGCACAATTAACATGTAAAAACAGGTCAAAATTATAAATGGTAAGCTATAGACTGAAAACCATATGTACACATACTTATCACTACCTAACAAAAATGAATAATGGAAGGTATCACACTGGTTATAAGACCTTTCTTTGTGTGGTGAACTTTTCTCTTTTCAGATACATAAAGATAGGCACAAACACTTTATGGTAAGTAGATTTGAATAATGTCCTACAACAGCATTTTCCAAACTGTGAGCCATAAAAGATGCCAAAAATCACGAAAATGTGTTATTGGGCAATTAGTACAACAAAAGAAACTCAAACTTTTTGCAAATAGGAAAAATTTGAGCTAACTTTTATATCTATATATACCAGAAAACTGCAGCAGCATTGCTTGGGTAGTAATATATATATACTAAAGGACTCAAAAATAGAAAGCTTCCAGGTATATTCAAAACGGGTGCATGGAGACATTTCTTGTATATCCATGGTAATGCCACTAGTGGTACAAGTTTTCAGCTCCCTGTAATTCCAGGTACTTGACATCAGTCCCAAACTTTGTGGTGGTGCCACTTGTATCTTCTTGATTAGGGTTTAGAGAGCAGGTACCTAGTTGTAGTGAGTAGGGATTAAACCCATTGAAAGTGTACAAAATATCTGGGGCTGTTGCCTACCTTATGAATGAAGCATTGAAAGTTATGTAGTACATTATCAATAGAAAAAGTTATCAATGGACAGACATTTTACACCAAATTTTGGGGAGTGCTTTAATTTTTATGGGTCCAAACCCTTACAGGTGCCCTAGTTCCAATGAGCTGAAGCTGTATACCAAATTCGGTGGTCCTAGCTCTTACTGTTTAAGAAGAGTTCTCAAACAAACAGACACACTAAACTATAAAATAGATTCAAAATAGCATTGTTTAGGAGCTCTGAAATGTCTAATCTTTTCAATTTATTCCCGAACTTGATGCATCAAAAAGAAAAAAAGAAATTTTGCAGTCCTTCAAACTGCCATTAGCACAGTCCAGTTGAAGCTTTTGCTATCAGGTATGCTCTAACTTTAGCTTTCAACCCCAGCCATCTGCACTAGCTTGCAAAGAATTACCTAGTTTCAGTTAGATATATCTCTGCATATTCTGAATCAAATGAGTTGGGTGGTTTTACCTTTGAGCAGCACCTTTTTGCACATGGGCTAAATGGCCAGATCACAAGAACCCAGAAGGCTCAGAGAAGGTTAGGGGAGGGGACCCACTGGACAGCTGTTAGGACATCCTCCCATCAAGATCATCCAGTGTGTTCTTTAATGTACAGAGAATATGGCTCTCCTGCAATCTTGGCTTAATGTCACATCTAACAGACGGTAGCATTTACAAGCCCATTGGTGTCCCCTACTGACCGAGGGAGTTTTTCAGAAAAAAAAATTTAATGCTGACCCAGGTGGTACTCTAACCTGGAAACTGCAGATTACAAGCCTGGCATACTACTGACTGATCTACCCCTGTCAATTGAAGTACAATGCCAAGATAACCCTTTCTCATATTGGAGGTTTTGGTTGATGCCCATTGAAGTACAGCCATGCATTTTTCCTTTAGCATATTTTGTCATCACACATACATACAAAATCCTCATGCAGCCATGGGCTATGGAGGTTCAACCAGACTGAAATTTTGCTCTCCAAATCTGTCTCTTGAGCTACAGCTGCTGTATTTGTTAGCCACTCATGGCCAATTCTAGCAAGCCTGTTTGAATTGTCTGACCATCACATCCTAGGTCTCCTCCTTTTTCTCATACCCTTAGGCACACTGTTCATAATCCTCTTTACCAATCTGCAGCTATGCATACGGGCAACATGGCCAAACCAACAGTCTCTCAGCACAATACTCTGCTCAAAAGAGGTAGATGACTCCTTCTAACCTCATCATTACTTACAAAGTCAAACCACCTAAATGCCCAGTATCTTGGGCATTGGGTGGTTAGATACTGCGTAAGCATCTAGAATCAAAGGCATCAAGTTTCTTGCTATCCTGCTTACAAAAGGTCCATGTTTTGCTACCATAACTAACCTCAGAAAGAACCAGACTATTATACAGCCTAATTTTAGTTTTTATATGTACCCACCTATTTTTCCACACTATTCTTCTACTTATGCTGCACATCACCAGTATTGTTACATAGCTCCCAAGATAATAAAACAGACAATCACTCAAGAGTGCAACCATTTCAAAGCACAGGAAGCACCATCTGCCTGACATTATTTTCATCACTTTAGTTTTTTCTCTGTTTATCACCAAACCTACTTTATTACCAGTCTCATCAACACCTTAATGAAAGAATTCATCTCATCAACATCAGTAGCCAACAGGGACAAATCATGTGCATAATCTAAATCAGAAATTTTGAAATCTCTAAACCATTTAAGGCCAAAATCTTTCCCTTGCAAAGAATTTCGCATTACATAATCAATAACCAAACTAAAGAGAAAAGGAGACAAAATTCACCCTTGTCTAACTCCACTAGCAATGCTGAACCAATCGCTGCAAGGCATACCAACTCTCACACACAACTCAGTGTTATCATAGAGAGCTTTCATTACACTAACTTTGTCAGGTATTCCATATGATCTAACAATCAACCACAAATTATGTCAATCAACAGAGTAAAAAGCCTTTTTGAAATCTATAAAGCTAGCAACCACAGGTTTCTGAAACTAAACTTTTCTCAAGAATCTGCCTAAGTGAAAATATTTGAGATCAATACATCCCCTACCACTTCTGAATTCACACTGTTCATTGCATAATTGTCCATCAACCAAATTCTTAATTCTATTAAGTATAATCATGCAAAGAACCTTACCTGGAAAATAAAGTAAACCAATTCCCCTATAATTAACACAAGAACTGCAATCATCTTTTTTTACAATTGGGACAAGGATATCTCTAGTAAAATCCTTAGGAACAACACCTTTTTCATAAAAAAATTCAAAATTTCAGGCAGCCATATGACAACACAAATGTTCCCAGCTTTAAGCATTTCAGTGGCGATTTCGTCCACCCCTGGGGACTTATGCAGTTTTAATTTAGAGATAGCCAATGCGACATCAGAATGTGATATAGGGCCATCATAAAAGTCAGTAATGCATCCATCCTCATTACAAACAATGGCAGTAGAAATAACCACATTATTTAGAACATCCCCGAAATGCTCAGCCCACCTAGCCATCACAGAACCCTCACCTTCAACCAGCTTGCCATATTTATCCCTCAATCCCTGTGTACCTGTCTGTTTCTTCCCACATAAAAAATCAATAATCTGGTACAACCCCTGCTGTTGTGCTGTCTAATTACTTCCTCTGCTTTGTCAACCAGGCTATCAAGCCAAAGATTCTTATCAGCTGCTAACTGATAGTTTACATGTTTATTAAACTCGTTGTAATGCCTTCTATTAGGGCTAGTAGGGTGTTGATTCATATTAATCCTGCACTTCCTTCTTTCAGAAATAAGTTCCATAGCCTTATCACTCAAATAATTTTGTTTCCTCTGTTCCCTTTTACCCAAAAGAGTACTGTTGGTTTCAAGAAAAGCCTGTTTAAACTGATCCCAGTCTTTCTCAACTTCAGCAGTAAGTAAATCACGATTGTCATAACGACTAAGTAGCCTATCATGGTATGCTTTGGCTATATCTGGATCTTTCAGACTTTCAGTGTTGAAGGTAACTTAGCACATTTCTTAAGCTTCAGCTGCAAGGCACTTTTGACAAGGTAATGGTCAGACCCAATGTTGCTCCCCTATATGATCTGGTATTCCTAACTGAACTAGCCCATTTGCTGTTAATTAAAATATGATCTATCATATTCCTGTGCAACCCATCAGGTGAAATCAGGTATATTTATAAATGTCCTGGTGTTTGTAGTATGTATTAGTTATTCGCAAATCATTAAGTTTACTTATCTGTAGGAGACGTTCCCCATTACCATTGGAACTACCAAGACAAAGGGACCTATAACTCCTGCCCAAAGGTCAGTCAGTACCAACTTTAGCATTGAAGTCACCTAGCTCAAGAAAAATAGCTCCTTTCTTCACAGAATATAAAATATTCTGAAGCTGGCTGCAAAACTTGTCCTTCTCGTTCTCATCAGAGTCTTCTGTGGGGGTGCAACAACAGATGACATTCAAGTTTTTAATTTTGCTCTAAGAAATCTTTCATTAATGCAGTCATATCCTAGGAAGAGCATCACTGACATGTCTGCTGAGAAGCAAACCTACACCTTGGAGATGCTCAATCCTTCCACCCTGAAAAGAGAAATTTAAGATTATTTTTAAGAATCTGACCTTTATCTGTCCATCTGGTCTCTTGCAAGCATAGAATATCTAGGTTATAGCACTGGAATTCCTGCATGAGGACATCAAGAGAATAATCTCTATATAATGTCCTCACGTTCCACATTTCTGCAGAGAGAAAATGATTTGTAGGATTTTTAAAGAAACTAGGTTTATTGAGAAGATCAAACAGCCCCCTTATCGCAGGCATGGGATCTTGTTCCTCCTCCGCTAAAGGCTGAAGTGACTGATGCTGGTAGGAACTTCAGGCACCACCTTTTCAAGTAGACTTTTTCAAGAGCCTTATGGCCTGCCTGAGAAACATTACTCTAGTTTAGGATTGACAATGCCCAACTAGCTAAATGAGAGTTCAGGTACCTGCAATGGCCTTTGATCAGGATTATCCACCAGCTGATATAAGGTATCCCATGCCTCTCTTCACTTAGGGTTGACAACCCAGAAGCAAACAGAAAACACAGCAGCAGATTCTCCTCAACAGAGGCCAACCAGTGCAGCAAGTCCAGGATCCATAAACAAGACCTGTTCCTCCTCTGCTGAACATCCTAGTCTAGTAGGTATAAATGGTCAGCACCAGAACTCTAAAGTTAACCATTCCTCAGCAGGGTTCAAAAAAAAAAAAGTGGCCATAAATGACCAAATCAGTAGGCCATACTGAACTGGCAGCCCTTCCATTTCCATAAACAAGTACTGTTCCTCCTCCGCTGAATATCCTAGTGTAGTAGGTATAAATGGTCAGCACCAGGACCCTGTGCATTATGAGAAGGCAGGGGTCTGACATTAGGCACTAGACCTGGTAAGTTCTGTGCATCATCACTGGGGATTGGTACACAGCTCTTCTTGCAGTTTATGCCTAGCTACCATTTACAGACCTTAAAACTTTCAGTGCTTAAAAATTATTTTATCATCTATCGATATATCTTAAACAGAATATGAAAGTGGAAAAAAAAGTTTTTTGGAACATGTGTTCAGCCATGCAATAGTAATGAAGATTTCATTTTGCATTGAAACTTTTACAGCACAGAAACAACTAGTGATATTTCTTCACACAATGTTGGGTAAGTATTAGCATTTTCAATTTTTTTTATTAGTTCAGTTTTTAAAAACTGCAATTAATATGTTTCCCAAAATCTTCTGACAGATGTTTTGAATAAGGTTGATTCTAACAATTTCGATTTTTTCCCAGAAATATTTTGCTTCCAATAGTCAGCACCAGATAAATTTTTAGGCTTATCCGATATACTGATTACAAATAGAGCATAATATTAGTGATGTAAATTGTTTCCATTTTGTTACATCTAGACTTATTTATATTGTTCCTCAAGTCTATACTGCAATTAGAAACAAAATTTTGAAATTTAACCAAAAATGAAATCATTAGGTATAAATGA
The DNA here is from genome assembly GCA_038380435.1 of Ryuthela nishihirai. NCBI lineage: Eukaryota > Metazoa > Arthropoda > Arachnida > Araneae > Heptathelidae > Ryuthela > Ryuthela nishihirai. The sequence goes on from JAWZYU010000032.1 coordinate 44,051,015, forward strand.
CCTCAAATTGCAGTAACCTTAGGAAATGTCCAATTAGTCTATTATAATAAAGTATTCATTTCTTAAAATATAAAACTATTTTTCATTAAATTGAAGAAATTTTATAACCATAATTAAAAAAATTGTGATTATAGATACTCTCTTGTGGAAGTGAACGGAAGGGGAGGGCTGCCAGATTAGTGTGCCTACTGATCTGGACAACTATGGCTACTTTTTTTTCTACCCTGCTGAGGAGTGGTCAACCACACAGTGCTGACCATATAAACCTACTGGACTGGACAGATATATGGCTCTGAGCTTGATTATGGATCCTGATTTTGCTGCACTGGTGGGCTTCTGTGGAGGGAAAATCTTCCGCTGTGTTTTCTGTTTGTTTGTGGGTTGACAGCCCCAAGTGAATAGATTCACAGGATATGTTTATCAGCTGGTGGATAATCCTGAGCAGAAGTCATCGCAGGAACCTGAACTCTTTGCTTCTATTGGCATCGTCAAATTCTACATTGGAGGAAGTCTTCCAGTAGATGGCTTCAGCCTTCAGTAGTGGGGGAACGGGTCTTTGCCCCATGTCTGCGATTAGGGGGCTGTTTGATATTGTCGGCATTCCCTCTCACAATAAACATAGTTTCTTTAAACATCCCACTAACCATTTTCTCTCCATAGGTAGTTGGAATGTGAGGACTCTGCACAGGGCTTTTTCTCTTGATGTCCTCACACAAGAATTCCACCATTATAATTTAGATATTCTCGGCTTGCAAGAGATCAGATGGACAGGTGAAGGTGAGATATTTAAAAATAACTTTAAATTTCTCTTTACAGGGTGGGAGGATGGAAAGCATCACCAAGGCGTGAGTCTGCTGCTCAGCAGACATGCTAGTGATGCTCTCCTAGGATAGGAGTGCATTAATGAAAGGTTTCTTACGCAAAATTTCAGACAAGCGTTAAAGACTTGAACGTTATCTGCTGTTATGCCCCCACTGAGGATGAGAAGGATAGGTTTTATGAACAACTTCAGGATATTTTGAATTCTGTCAAGAAAGGAGTATTACCCTTGTTCTTGGTGACTTCAATGCCAAAGTTGGTACTGACTCCAACCTTTGGGGAGGGGTGATTGGCCCTTTTGGTATTGGTAGCTGCAATGGCAATGGGCAACGTCTCCTACAGGTAAGTAAACTCAATGGTTTCAGAATAACTAACACATATTACAAACACCGCGACATACATAAGTACACATGGGTTTCACCTGATGGGCTGCATAGGAATATGATTGATTATATATTAATTAACAGCAAATGGGCTAGTTCTGTTAGAAATACCAGGGCATATAGGGGAGCTGAAATTGGACCTGACCATTACCTTGTTAAAAGTGTCTTGGAACTTAAACTTAAAAAGTGTTGTGCTAGGGTTAAAAAATTTGCTTTTAATACTGAAGCTCTGAAAGACCCAGTTATAGCCAAATCTTGATAGGTTACTTACCATGATAGGTTACTTAAGCATACCATGACTGTCAATGACTACTACTGAAGTTGAGGAAGAATGGGATCATTTTAAACAGGCTTTTTTGGACACTAACAGTACTCTTTTAGGAAAATAGGAGCAGAAGAGAAAGAATTATCTGAGTGATAAGGCACTTGAGCTTATTTCGGAAAGAAAGAACTGCAGAAATGTCTTTAATCAATACCCTACTAGTCCTAATAGAAAGCATTACAGAGAACTTAATAAACGTGTAAAAGATCAGTTAGCTGCTGATAAGAATCTTTGGCTTGATGGTTTGGCTGACAAAGCCGAGGAAGCAGTTAGACAGCACAACAGCAGAGAGCTGTACCAGATAGTTAATGCTTTGTGTGGTAGAAAACGGACAGGCATATAAGGATTGAAGGATAAACAAGGTAAGGTTATAGAAGGGGAGGATTCTGTCATGGCTAGGTGAGCTGAGCATTTCAGTGATGTTCAAAACAATGTAGTTAGTTCTACTCCCATTGTTTGCAATGATGATAGATGCATTGGTGGCTTTAATGTTGGCCCTATAACACATTCTGAAGTTATTTTGGCTGTTTCTAAACTTCATAAATCCCCAGGGGTAGATGAAATTACTACGGAAATGCTTAGAGCTGGGAATGTTTCGGTTACCACTTTGATGACTGAAATTCTGAATATCTTTTATGATAAAGGCATGGTTCCTAATGATTTTACCAGAGCTATTATTATCCCTATTTTCAAAAAAAGGTGATCGCAGTTCTTGTGATAACTATAGGGGTATCAGCCTACTCTCTGTTCCAGGTAAAGTTCTTTCCATGATTGTGCTTAATAGAATTAAGAATCTGGTTGACAGTCAATTGCGTGATGAGCAATGTGGATTCAGAAGTGGTAGGGGATGTGTGGATCAGATATTTTCACTTAGGCAGATTCTTGAGAAATGTTTAGAGTTTCAAAAACCTTTGGTTGCTAGCTTTGTTGATTTCAAAAAGGCTTTCAACTCTGTTGATCGTCATAATTTGTGGTTGATTGTGAGATTATATGGTATACCAAACAAGTTAGTTAACATAATGAAGGCTCTCTATAATAACACAGAGTTGCGAGTGAGAATTGGTAAGTTTGTAGCAACTGGTTTAGCATTACTTCTTTTATTCGACAAGGGTGCATTTTGTCTCCTTTTCTCTTTAGCTTGGTTATTGATTATGTTATGCGAAATTCACTTCAATGGAAAGATTTTGGCCTTAAATGGGATGGAGATACGAAAATTTCTGATTTAGATTATGCTGATGATTTAGCCCTTTTGGCAAACGATATTGATGAGATGAACTCTTTCATTCGAGCTGTTGATGAGACTGGTAGTAGAGTAGGTTTGGTTATAAATAGAGAGAACCAAAGTGATGAAAATTGGTCAGGCAGGCTGCGATTCAGTTAATCTGAATGGTTGCAGTCTTGAGCAGGTGTCACAGTTTAATTATCTTGGGAGCTATGCAACAGATAATGGTGATGTGCGGCATGAGATTAACAGACGAATAGTGATTGTTGCCGGGACTTTTAAGAATCTATGGAGAGTGTGGAGAAATAGGCGTATACACCTAAAGACTAAATTTAGACTGTATAATAGTTTGGTTCTTTCTAGGGTTAGTTATGGTAGTGAAACTTGGACACTTTGTAAACAAGGTAACAGGAAAGTAGATGCTTTTGATTCCAGATGCTTACACAGTATCTTGGGCATTAGGTGGTTCAACTTTGTAACTAATGATGAGGTTAGGCAAAGGAGTTTGCAACCTCCTTTAAGCAGCATATTGTGCAGAGACAGACTCCGTTGGTTTGGCCATGTTGCCCGTATGAATAATTATAGATTGGCGAATAGGGTTATGAACAGTGTGCCTAAAGGCTTCAGAAAGAAGGGGAGACCTAGGATGCGGTGGGCAGACAATGTCAAACAGGACCTTGTTAGAATTGGTGTGCAGTGGCCAGATGCAGTAGACATAGCTCAGGATAGACTTGCTTGGAGAACTAAATTGCATGGTCTGGTTGGACCTCCGTAGTGCCCCAAGGTTTATTGTTTCCCCTTCCTGCAATTTCAAGCAGCCCATGGCTGCTTGAGGATGATGATGATAATGATGATGACTATAATGGCTAAAAGTTGAGACAATTTGTTGGAATATGGAACTGGCAATGGAGACCGACATGGGTGTATCCAACTTGGCAGCGGCATCTGCAAAATCATTGCTCCTGATCCCTTGTGACTGGGCATCCAAGTGAAGAAGATGGTGGTAATGGCTGCCTTGGATGCAGCTACTGGAAAATCTTGGAAGATCCTCATCAAGATCAAAGCCTGGGGAGCTAAGCAAATCGGTGTAAAGTATACATTGACAATGATGCTTAGCAGTGCAAGACTGATAGCATGCAACTCTGCAATGAAAATGGAACACTGCGTGGGATCTGGGCTACAACTATTGTATCACAGAAGACTGACTGATCTGACAGAAGTACAGGACTCCGTGCCATCTGTGAAGACAGGCAAAAAATTCAGGTGCTCAGCATAGTGGCTGACAAAGTGTTGCCAGTACATGCAGTTGGGTATAAAGGCCTTCCTCATGATGCAAAGGGAAAAAAATTGCAGGAAGGGGAAACAATAAACCATGGTGGAAGTGGCTTAGCTGTCAACTGGCCAATGCTATTGAGTGGTGGTAACAGCATTGCCCAATATATTATTAGTATATATATATATTGGGCAAATATTATTTAGTATTGAGCATGTCTGGAGTTATCTTGCAGATAACTTCAGACATGCCAAATGAAAGTACAAATGTCAGTCAAGAGATTCGAGTAAATAAATTCCCACTGAGGACTGAAAAAGAAGTCCCAAGTGGGATGGCCCTGCAGGGATCACAATTTAGATGCATACCGTATGAATAACTGCTGATGGCAAAAACTTTTCGTCAATTTCAATATAAATACTCGAAGACTCCCATGCTACAAAAGAGGGCATGATGGCAAATGGTGTCCAACACCTTTGCCACCAAATCCCGGGAGGAGTCGTACATCTGCGATTCATAGTCCAGTTTCAACTGGGCAAGTGCAGAGCAGAGGCAGAGCAAAAAACATCAATGCCCCACAAGAGACAGAAGAGAACCTTGAAGTTGCTCAACACCCATGTGCACTTGGACCTGAGATGACATATGTGTAGAAAGAAGGTCAATTCCTAGTTGAAGATCACACAAGAAACATGGGCTCCTGCCTCAACTGGAATGATAGTATGCCCAAGCTACAGCTTGGGTACAGATGAAGAATAGGTTTATGGAAAAAGTGCACACGAGCAGTCTTCTGTGGGAAGAAGTGAAACCCATTTGCTGTCGCCTAAACTGAGATTGTTTACATCAGTTTGCAGTTATTATTCAATGCAGTGGACTTTTCAAGAGCCATATGACCTGCCTGAGAAACATTACTCAAGTTTAGGATTGATGATGCCCAACTAGCTAAATGAGGGTTCAGGTATCTGCAATGGCCTCTGATCAGGATTACCCACCAGCTGATATAAGGTATCTCATGCCTCTGTTCACTTCAGAGTTGGCAACCCAGAAGCAAACAGAAAACACAGCAGCAGATTCTCCCTCAACAGACAATGGCCTTCATGCTGGATGAAGAGCAAAATATACTAAAATGGTTAACATAGAGGACACTGTCTACAGTTGGAAGAAGTTGTCTAATAATGGAATTGACTTCACAGTGAAAAGTATAACACTCAGGATGCAGCATTATGGTACCTTGTTGTTCTTCAGGAAAAGGCTACAAAAGAGAGTTGCTGATATAGACACTGAAAGAATGGGAAGATAGAAAGTTGGAGAAGACTGGCATGTCTCTCAAGCCAATGGCAATCATGACGAATGGCAAATCTCCCAGCTGGGTTGTCTGCTTTTTCAATATAGAAGAATATGGATACCAGGTACTCTCTGCATAAAAATTATTTCCTGATCACAGATTCGTAGCAGATCACATGGTCAAGTTGGTCGACCACTGCCTGCGAAAGCCACATTGGCTATTGGAAAGAAGATTGTTGTGTTCTAAATGCCAGATGTCTGGTATTTACCATTCTTTCCAACACCTTGAATACATAGCTTTTTCATGCTTTTAGGTGATAATTCAAATGAACCATGCGATCCTTCCCTGGCTTTGGGAAGAGCAAGACTATAACCTCCGACCAGGAGTCAGAAAACTTTCCTCAACAAAAATGCAGTTGAAAACTCTGATCAGCTGATCCTTGCTCAAGGGCAAGAGATTTTGGAGGATGGCAAAATGCACATCATCTGCCCTGAGGAGTGGTAACTTCACAGGGTCCTGGTGCTGACCATTTATACCTACTAGACTATACTTGTTTGTGTATAACATATAACATTAACAAATGTACATTTAACATTTGTGTCGTCATATGGCTGCCTGAAATTTTGAATTTTTTTATGAAAAAGGTATTGTTCCTAAGGATTTTACTAGAGATATCGTTGTCCCAATTGTAAAAAAAAGATGATTGCAGTTCTTGTGTTAATTATAGGGGAATTAGTTTACTTTATTTTCCAGGTAAAGTTCTTTGCATGATTATACTTAATAGAATTAAGAATTTGGTTGATGGACAATTGTGTGATGAACAGTGCGAATTCAAAAGTGGTAGGGGATGTATTGATCAAATATTTTCACTTAGGCAGATTCTTGAGAAATGTTTAGTTTCAGAAACCTGTGGTTGCTAGCTTTATAGATTTCAAAAGGCTTTACTCTGTTGATTGACATAATTTGTGGTTGATTGTTAGATCATATGGAATACCTGACAAAGTTAGTGTAATGAAAGCTCTCTATGATAACACTGAGTTGTGTGTGAGAGTTGGTATGCCTTGCAGCGATTGGTTCAGCATTGCTAGTGGAGTTAGACAAGGGTGAATTTTGTCTCCTTTTCTCTTTAGTTTGGTTATTGATTATGTAATGCGAAATTCTTTGCAAGGGAAAGATTTTGGCCTTAAATGGTCTAGAGATTTCAAAATTTCTGATTTAGATTATGCAGATGATTTGTCCCTGTTGGCTACTGATGTTGAGATGAATTCGTTCATTAAGGTGTTGATGAGACTGGTAATAAAGTAGGTTTGGTGATAAACAGAGAAAAAACTAAAGTGATGAAAATAATGTCAAGCAGATGGTGCTTTCTGTGCTTTGAAATGGTTGCACTCTTGAGCGATTGTCTGTTTAATTATCTTGGGAGCTATGTAACAATACTGGTGATGTGCAGCATAAGTAGAATAAATAAATAAATAAATACCCCCTCAAGCAGCTGCTTGCCACAGAGGTCTGACAGGAGCCTGTCAGTTTATATGCCATAGTAGAAGGTCTGAGAGGATGGCAGGACCTCAGCAGAAAAACGACACATACATCCATGCCTTACCCGGGGCTCGAACCCAGGTCCCTTCGATCAGTAGCCAAGTGCGCTAACCACTCGGCCATGGGACGGCATAAGTAGAATAGAGTGGAAAAATAGGCGGGTACAGCTAAAGACCAAAATTAGGCTGTATAATAGTCTGGTTCTTTCTGAGGTTAGTTATGGTAGCAAAACATGGACCTTTCTAAGCAGGATAACAAGAAACTTGATGCCTTTGATTCTAGATGCTTACACAGTATCTTGGGCATTAGGTAGTTTGACTTTGTAAGTAATGATGAGGTTAGAAGGAGTTGTCAACCTCTTTTGAGCAGCATGTTGTGCAGAGAGAGACTGTGTTGGTTTGGCCATGTTGCCTGTATGTATAACTGCAGAATTGCAAACAGGATTAGCTCTAAGCACTTCAGTGGTGATGTCATCAACTCTTGAGATTTATGCAGTTTTAATTTAGAGATAGCCATAGTGACTTCGGAATGTGATATAGGGCAATCATTAAAGCCAGTAATGCATCTATCCTTATTACAAACAATGTGAGTAGAAATAATCACATTCTTTAGAACTTCTCTGAAATGGTCAGCCCACCAGAAAAAGTAGGAGACCTAGGATGCAATAAGCAGACAATGTCAATCAGGACCTTGCTAGAATTGGCCAAGTGGCCAAATGCAACAGCAGTAGCATAGAACAGACACATCTGGAGAAGAAAATTACACAGTCTGATTTGACCTCTGTAGCCCATGGCTCGATGAGGATTTTGTATGTATGTATATATGATATCCCAGATGAGACTAACCTGGGAACTGCAGATTAAGAGTCTGGCACACTACCGACTGACTATCATCCCTACCCTCAAAACTTTGGCAAAGGAGAGAGAGCAGAGCACTCCTCCAGAGAGTTGGTAATTGCTTGGAGATCAGCAACTGCCTGTCCATTGTGCTCTGCAATTGATAATGAGTGAGATGTGTAGTTTCCACCCATCTACACTATATCCTACACAAATTTATATCTTCTCCAATTCATATGACGAGTTCTATTTGATCCAAGATTCCTTTTAGCTCTGGCAGCAGACAAAATAGGCTTTTGCCCTAAATTAAGAACAAAAATTCCTAGAGCATTTGAAAGGTTCAAGGTGGGAGAATGTCAGATCTCCTCGAAACAACCCCCAAGCCTTGCTCCGAGCCTTAAAAGCTGCAGTGGGAATTCCACCACGGTTTCAGAAATCAAGGAAACTGTCAAAGATTGAGATTGGGTTATTTTACCCCTGAGCAGAACTTTTTTTTTTTTTACACACAATAGGCAAAACAACCAGGTCAAAAGGACCCCAAAGGCTGAGAGGTTTGGGGGAGGGGGGGGGGGGGTCCTGCTTGAGAGCTGTTAAGAGATAGATAGTAGCCTCCCATCAGTATCATCCAGAGTGTTCTATAATGTGCACTACGTATGGTTCTAATGTAAAAGGGGCCACAGCTTAATGCCCCATCTGATGGACAGCAGCCTTTCCAAGCCCATCAGTGTCCCTTACTGACCAAGGGCAGGGAGTTTTACAGAGATAAATCTCAACAGTGGCCCTGCTGGGATTAGAACCTGAGAACTGAAGATTACAAGCCTGGCACTCTATCAAATGAGCCTTCCCATCCCCGAAGATTGAGAAATTGTAAGAGGCAGCTGCTTGGACATTACAATTTATTATCTCCATTACTGCAACACTGATTGGCTCCTAGATGACAGAGTGTTGATCAAACTCAAAAAAGAAGCTCAAAGTCCACACAACTAGTGGGTGAGCTGAGCCCTCACAGATAGATGAAAGGAAAAATAAAACAAATGTGAGAAACTTAGATGCACTCAAATTAAAAACAAGAGAAAAAGTAATGAAAAAGTGTGAAGAAACTCAAACCTGTACCAGGATATGGGCAAGGCACTTGCCATACTGCACAATTGGCCAAGGCAAGCTTGGCATATCAGCTAATTGACCCAAGGACCTCCTGCTTACCTAAAGCAGAAGCCAAAGCAGTGTGCATCAGCAGCAGCCCCCCCCCCCCCCCCCAAAAAAAAAAAAATAAAATCCATCCACTTCCTTCCTTGGTGCAAGCTCCTGTACATGATTAGGGGAGTACACTGTGAAGGTTCTGCTGGTTTGGGTACCTACCTAGGCTCCTAAATGCTCATCTGAGTGTTTGCTGGATGCAGTGGCCCATTTAGCTGGAAAGAAGGATCCTGGTAGTTGCTAGTGGGCAGTTGTCTGCTCTCAGCTCATGACTAATGGGGTCCCATTTAGCATGTCTTCCCATTGGGGAGCCTGTTTTTTTAAGTTCCTTGGAGTCCAGGAAGTGGGTGGGTTTTTTCTTTGAAGAATCCTTATCTTTGACTAATACCTTGATTTAATGAGAGTGAGGTTCTTCTGTACAATATACAAACTTTATATGCTTTGAAAAAGTTTCACTTTTTTTCACAGCTCTCCCTCTTTCTAATTATATTTTCATTCTTTATTTTAATTATATTGTTTTTAAAGCAAAATAAATTGTGTACTAATTCACTATGTAATTTTGTTTGCTGACTGTCAAAAATCCAAGCATATATGCATTGCATCCATAAGTAAAACAAATTAGGAAAAAAAAATAAGTATTTTTAAAATTTTTAATTTATAGATGGCCGAGTGGTTAGCATGCTTGGCTACTGATCTAAGGGACCTGGGTTCGAGCCCCGGATAAGGCATGGTTGTATGTGTTGTTTTTCTGCTGAGGTCCTGCCATCCTCTCAGATCTTCTACTTTGGCATATAAACTGACAGGCTCCTGTCAGACCTCTGTGGCAAGCAGCTGCTTGAGGGGGTATTTATTATTTTTATATATCTTCCTATAAGACCCTAAAAAGTAGAAAATAAACCTAAAGCATATAAATGGGGAAATCAGTCACTGAGTTCGTATTTTCTTCAAAGGGAGATAGGTTCAATCTTGTTGAGTAGATAAATTGGCACCCTATCTTCCTTTGAGGCAAATACGAACTCAGTGACTGATTGCACCATCAATATGCTTTAGGTTTGCTTTTCACTTTTTAAGGCCCTGCAGGAACATGGGTATTTTTTAATTTAATTTTTTTTGTTGTCACTGTATTGGTATAAAAACACCTACCTTAAAAATTTTGATATATGACACATAAACATCAAGCATATTTACCCCCCCACCCCCCTTTGGAATCATGTTTCAGGTAGTCTATGACACTGGAGATGTCGCAAACAAAACTGGACTTTTAATTCATGATATGACTTATTAAAGTTGAACCCTGCAAAAATCCCTTCCCCCCCCCCCATTTTATCAAGGGGAATAGTGAGGACAAAATCCAAAATAGTTACCACAATCATTATAGGAACTTTTATTTAACACCTAAACCGATAACTGTATGCCCTCGTGCTCGGATGATACAGCAGAAAGAATTTCACATTTTTTAGGGGGAAGAAAGCATGGGTGATCAATTTTTCATAGCCTATGACATCCCCCATGTCACAAGCTTCCATTTGACAAACAACATAGCTCATTACTTTCAGCACTTGCAATCAGGAGATATAGGAGAACAATCATTTTCGTATTCCCCTACTTTTAGGGGGGGGAGAAAGCATGGGGGAGCAATTTTTCATAGCCAACGACATTCCCATCATCAGAAGCTTTAATTCAACATATAACTTGTTACTTTCAGCAGTCAAGTTCTGGCAATATAGAAGAAAATCAGTTTCACATTTCCCCATTTTTAGGGGGAAGAAAGCATGGGGATTTTTTTATAGCCTACGACACTCTCTGCATCACAAGCTTTCATTGGACATATAGCTCGTTACTTTCTGCACTTGCATTCAGGAGATATAGGGGAGCAATCATTTTCATATCGTCCTCTTTTTTAGGGGGAAAGAAAGCACTGGAGCAATTTTTCATAGACTAGGGCATTCCTTGCATCAGAAGCTTTCTTCGACATACAGGAGTACCTCGCTTTACGCGATTGTTTCTATGAAATAATCGCATAAAGTGAGTTGAATGTAGCATAGGTGAGAGATAGAGGCTTCTGCAGAAGGATAAAAAAATTTAAACTTTATACCTGTGAGCAAAAGAAATTTTAATGAATTAATTATTTAAACTTATATACAAAACACACATTTTAATGAATGAATTGCTCAATGGAAGAATGAATTTAATTAATACAATGTCATAAACACCTAAACATTACATACTTCTAAGTCTTCAATTGGATGGTGAATGGACTGGGTCTGGATCATCACCCTGTTGCTCTCTTGAAGTCACTGGGATGATAGGCTGATGATCTTCAACTTTTTTAATGAAACAGTGAAGACTCTGCTAACAGGCAGCATTCGTCTTCTCTCTATAAAATTCTTTGTAACAAGCCAAAGAGTTCTGAATTTCTCTCGCAACTTTCGCACTTCTAGTCCCATTAGGATCATTTTCTTCAATTACTCTGATGGCACTGTCAATGTGTTTAAAAAATTCAGTCATTTGTTTTGTTGAAAGCTATTTGATAGGCGAAGCAATAAAGGGCTCCTGACTTTCATCATTCATGTTGTTTTCCATTTCCAAAAGTTCATTAGTGAGCTCTGATGTGTGGGACTCAAGCAGTTCATCCACATTTGTCTCATCTACATCCTCAAATCCAATAAATTTTGCCATTTTAACTATGTCATGTCTTGAGCTGCCAAGCTCACTTTCAGAATCAAAATTAGAATCAGAAACTCCAGGCCAACTCCATGCCTCTCCAATGTTGTCAATTGCCATTTTTATGTCATATTTCTTCCAAAATTCTTTCACTGAAATCTTATCTTCACTGTCCGTAGCTTGAACTAGCTACAAAAATTTTCTGCAGAGATAATAACTCTTGAAAGTTGTAATAACACCCTGATTCATGGGTAGAATGCGAGATGTGTTTGGTGGCAGAAAAATAACTTTGATATCCTCATCAACTTCAGTGATGCTTGGAGGATATCCAGGTGCATTGTCCAGAAGCAGAAGAATTTTGAAGGGTACATTTATCCGGTCACAATAAGCCTTCAATTCACGACGCAATTCATTGCAAAAGTAGGACTCAAACACAGCTCCAGTAATCCATGCTCTTTTATTTGACTGCCATACAACAGGCAAATCCTCCTTTGAGTAACCCTTGAGTGCACGAGGGTTTTCGGAGTGATAAACAATCTGTGGTTTAGTTTTATGATCACCAGATGCATTTCCTCCTAACAGCAAAGTTAGATGGTCCTTGGAAACTTTGAAACCTGGGGCCCTTTTTCTTGCACCGATATATATGTTCTACTAGGCATACGCTTCCAGAACAACCCCATTTCATCAAGGTTGAACACTTGCTGAGGCAAATAACCATGTTCCTGAAATAAACTTTTAAATTTTGCTGGAAAGTTTTCAGCAGCAACATCAGCTCCTGCAGTCTCGCCAGTCAGCTTGAGATTATAGAATCCATGTCGCACCTTGAAACACTCAAACCACCCAGCACTTGCAGAAAAAGATTCTACTTTAGGATCAGGATCTATAACATTCAAGTCATCAAACAAACTCTTCGCTTTAGCCTGAATAATCAAGGTGGATAACAGAACAGCACGTTGATTTTCATGTTCAATCCATTGGGCCAACATTCTTTCCAATTTCTCCATAATTGGTGTTATCTTAGTTGTTGACATTCTCGCCACACTTTTACAACTTTCTTTTATTTTCTCTGCTTGATTTCTTATTGTTCTTAAAGTTGATTCTGAAATTCCTGTAGCTCTGACTACGTCGACTGTGTGCTCATTACATTCATACCTATTTAAAACTTCCAATTTTTCCTCCAGTGTTATAGCTTTTCTCTGTTTTTTAGTCTTGGAAGTATTTTGATCACAATTACCTCTTTTACCCATAACATTTGGGTTGCAGAAGACTAACAATGGAGCTTACTAGTTCTAGACCTTCTGTTTGACTGACATACAGCATGATGCCACCTTGTCAAAGTGGTGCGCGCACAAAGTCAAGTGCCCACGCACGTGGTGACTGCGAAATTGCTAAACCACATGCGTGGATTGCGATTTTTTAAACTAACTTTTCAAAATTGTGTTATAGTGAAAATGCGTAAAGTGAGATCGTGTAAAGCAAGGGACACCTATATAGCTTATTACTTTCGACCTTCATGTTCTGGAGATTTTTTTAAAGATTTTACCGAAATTAAAAATGGAAATACAGTAAAACCTTGCAATTATTAAAAAAACTTGTAAATTTTATTCACTTTTTTAGTGAATTTTTTGCCCATTTTATTAATTACAGTTAAATGCTCTTTTGTTAGGTATATAACAAGACCTACTTCTGTTAATTGGTTTTTTAGGGGGAAAAAATTTCCAAAGATTACTCTTGTTTTGCCTGAGTACAGCTGAGTAAAAGTTTTCGCAAAGTATATTGTCAAGAAAAAAATTTACAGAAAAGAGCAATTTTCCTGTTCCAGGTATAAAAAAATTTTTTTTTGTTATCCAGAAATAAATTTTGTTTCACTTTATAATCATTTTAATTATTTTGATCCATTAGTTTTGTTTTAATATTTCCTTTGGCTTGCCAGATAGTTTTCACTACATCACTCTGAAAAAATGTCATTAAAATTAATGTTCTTCCTATTATTGCTAAATATTTCATTTTCATAAAATTTAGAACTAAATTTACTTTATTCGGTATATAGCATATCCCTATTACCTTTCATTAGTGGGGCGGGGGTGGCTCAGTCGGTAGCGTGCCAGGCTCGTAATCTGTAGTTCCCAGGTTCGAGTCCCAGCTGGGTCAGCGTTGAGATTTATCTCCGCAAAATTCCCCACCCTGCCCACGGTCAGTAGGGGATACCGATGGGTTTGGAAAGGCCGCCGTCCGTCAGATGGGACGTTAAGCCGTGGCCCTGTGTGTGGGAGAGCCATACCCTGTGCACGTTAAAGAACACGCTGGATGGCCTTGACTGGAGGCTACCATCTAACTCCCAACAGCTGTTCCAGTGGGTCCCCTCCCCCAACCTTCTCTGAGCCTTCGGGGTCCATGTGGCCTGGCCATTTAGCCCATGGTGTGCAAAAAAAGTGCCGCTCAGAGGTAAAACAACCCAACCCTTTCATTAGTTATTGACAAAAAAATTCTAAAGTTGTTTTTTTAAACACAGTTGTAAAAAAAAAAAGCTTGCTTCTGTTTTTTCAAGCCTGGCACAAAAAGAGTTCAAACTAATTTGCTTTATTATACTTATTTTAACTAAGCTACTATTCCTTTTGATAAACTAACTACGATTGTGTTGTAAAGACAAGATAGAGTTGGATGTGCTATGGAATGAAGACTGGCTTAGTCCTTGATTGATTCCCTTGGTTGATTCCCTTGATTGATTCCCTATTGGATGAATATTCATCCATCCAATAGTTCAGGTAAATATCAGGATGCAAGGTCTCATATTTTGCTGAGGGTTATGTCAGTGTTACCCCCCCCCCCCATGGAAATTTTATCCAAAATTAATTTATGTTGAATAATATTAGGAGTACCAAAAATTAATGTCAGTTTTTAATTAACGAAATGTAATCTAGATTTTTTTTCTACTTTTGCTTTCAAATGAATGTTATTCATTTTTATTTATCAATATGAAATGAAATTAAAACTAGGTCTATTCAGTATAGATAACTTTATGTCCTCCTCCCACCCAACCCAAGGAAATTCCTGCAGACACCCACGGGTATTTCACTAGCAACACAAGGAACTAGATGCATTGATTACTAGCAAACAATACAACATATCAAAAACTGTATAATCCAAAATATATGGCTGAAGCTAACATATTATGAATATGACTTTGTTACTTTATCAACAAGTTGTTGAATCCATGAATATCTGACAAAATTTGTTACAGAACCTAAGCAACAGCATAAAACTACATTTCCTTGACTTACATCTGCATAGGAAAAGTAAAATATATATCGTGGGGCTACAGCTTCAACACTGATATCAATGATGGATTTATAGGATGGAGAGGTTATTGTATAGTGATGGCAGTAGTAATGTATTATCTTGGAAAATATGTTATTTAAAAACCTGAGGTGGCTTGCAGCATCCGTAGTAAATCAGCCACTGACTCAGCACATAACATAGTGAAGGGGTGGCCAACATTTTTTTGGAGAGTGCTACATATTATGTTGGAAATGGGTTGCATGCCATATAGGGATGGATCCAGAAGCTACCCAATGCAAATCTTACCATCATATACATATAGAGAGACAATTGTGAGTGATTGACAGCTGACTGACAGAGGGATCACATTAATTGGGTTCGTTACTAGTGCCAAATGTCAGTCTTGCCAAAAAAATTAATTTGGGTCCGTTACTAGAACAAGCACAAGATCAGAAAAAAATAATTGATGATTGTTTAATAATATTAACCCATCTCTGTTCAAGAGAAAAATATAAAATACAATTTCATAAAATAATAAAGGTTTATTGGAGTATTAACTCGCCAAATAATTCCTTCTACAAACAATTCGTATACTGACTTCCACAAACTGATCTATCAACTCCTCCTCCTCCATTCTACACCAACCCTCCTATCTCCTTACTTAGCCCCCACATTGGCTTAAGTGCAAATGTCACATGTCCACATCGCACCTGTAAGCCACTAGCTATTTGGCCGTAAGGAGCAAACTTCGACTGCCACCCCTTCCTCCAAGTCTGATATTAGATATTAACGATTAATTTACTAAATTTAATGTCATTTTTGAAAGGAATCAAAAAAACCATCTGTTGAAAAAGAGGTCATACTTATTCCAGTCAACCTTACTGCAGATATAGTCAGTTTGCAGATTTGCCACCCATAAAACAAATGCCGCCTGTGCAGTTGCATGTGTGGTAGCACCATCCCTGCCGAGGGGTAATCCAGGTTGTAGATCTCAGGAAAAATCCTAAAGTGTCCTTTGAGGTCAAACCTTGATCTACGAGGGCCAGAAATATCAGAATTGGTGTTTAGGGATGTTTTGGGCTATAGATGTCAGAAACGTTATGAAATTTAGGATCCAAAGTGTCCTTTGATGTCAAAATTCAAATTTAGATCTATCAGTGCTAGAAAGCTGAAAATTAATTCCTGCTGGTATTTTGGGTCATAGATCTTGGAAATGTGAAATTTTGGACGAGATGTTTTTTTAGGTTAAAGGTCAATATTAAATCTACAAGTGTTAGAGTGCTAAAAACTGGTGCCTTGTGGAATTTTGAGTCTTACATCTCAGTTAAACTATAATAAAAATTCTAATAGTACAAATAGATTTAATTTACACAAAAATCACCATTAAAATTAAAGCTGTTCAGATAATTTTTACAACATAATAGTTTGGTTGAAGAATTTTACTCTTCAGTAAAAGAACCAAGTATTTAATCACACTAGTGCTGGTCCTAATGATAATTGATCTTACTATAGCAAAGTCTCACCATTAGATTACTGTCCTGTTTTATGCAGTGGTGGCACATTCCTTTCAAATTATACTATTCCAGCATCTGGCATTCCATGTTTTGCATGCACACATTTGCACTGTTCAAGTGCAGTCTTTTTCACTTAGTGTTTCTTCCTTTGGAGATACTTGTCAGACTTTGCATTAGGAGGACTTTTTGTTGATTTGTTTATATTTCTTTTCTTGAACACAGCACATATCAAGGGTTGTATCATTCTTTGAGAACACACTTCAAAATCTCTTTCACATTTTACTACTTTTAAAATAAATTGTAGATTAAAAAGTTAAAAACAGGAACTCTCCCACGCCAACAGCTGTACTACCTCTGACAATGCTGTAGAGTGAATGAAGAAACATGCCCGGGCGAGTTCTGTTTTTAACTTATTTTTAAATTTATTTTAAAAGTAGTAAAGTATGAAACAGAGATTATGAAGTGTACTCTCAGAGAATGATACAACCCTTGATATGTGCTGAGTTCAAGAAAAAAAAAGTATCAACAAGTCAAGGAAAAGTCCCCCAATGCAAAGTCAGGCTGGTATCTCCAAAGGAAGAAACTATTTAAATGAAAAAGATCGGCACTTCAACAATGGCAAATGTGTGCATACAAGATAAAGGAACACCAAATGCTGCAATAGCGTAACCCAAAAGGAGTGTGCCGCCATGACATAAAACAACACAGTAACCTAATGGTGAGACTTTGCTACAGTAAGATCAATTAGCATTAGGACCAGCACTAGTGTGATTAAATACCTGGTTCTTTTACTGAAGAGTAAAATTGTTAAACCAGAGAACTATGTTGTAAAAAATTATCTAAGAACAGCTTTAATTTTAATGGTGATTTTTGTGTAAATTAAGTTTATTAGATCTCAGTAATAAATATAGAGGAAAATTATCATTAGCTTTTTGGGATTGAACCCATGACCTCCTGATAACATGTCAGGTGCTCTGACCACTGAGCTCCAGCTGCCAAACAATCATCCTCTATTAGTGACTTTAAGCATCATACCACAGAGTCAGTAATTGGAAATGTATCTGACTTAACTGAAGACTGGTCTAGAGGCACTTTCCAGTTTAGTGCACATGACCAGGCTCACATCAAACGTCAAGAGGCATGATATATTTAAACCAATATGCCAGATTGGGTTGTTTTACATCTGAGCGGCACTTTTTTGTACACCATGGACTAAATGGCCAGGTCACATGGACCCCGAAGACTCAGAAGGTTGGGGGAGGGGACCCACTGGAACAGCTGTTGTGAGATATATGGTAGCCTCCCATCAAGGCCATCCAGCATGTTCTTTAACGTGCACAGGGTATGGCTGTCCCACAGACGGGGCCACGGCTTAACATCCCATCCAACGGACAGTGGCCTTTCCAAGCTCATCAGTGTCCCCTGACTGTGGGCAGGGCGGAGAATTTTGCGGAGATAAATCTCAATGCTGACCCATCTGGGACTTGAACCTGAGTACTACAGATTATGAGCCTGGTGCACTGAGTGAACAGAACTCTTCTAGGTTGGTGGTCTACAATACCTGGCCAAATTACTTTACCTTAACAAAGTCTGCTTCTCTGATCCTTTAATTTTCCCAATTCCTGACTTGCATTATCATTTTATAGAAGTAGACTAGTGTTTAGCCATTGGAGCTTATGCAGTAGTTGGTAATGTATTAAGAATCTATATTTTCTTTTTACTGTAAATAATGTTCATGGTTGTAACTTAATATATTCTAGTTGAAAAAAGGTTTTATGCATTACCATTTCACTGCTAGATGCATCTGCTCTATCATAGTACTAACAGTAATATTTATGATAGTGCACTAAAATCAAAGTGTACAGTGTGATATTATAAGACTTTTAACATGAAAATTTTTTTTTTCATAGGATAGAGGAAAATACCAGAAAAAAATACCTGAGGATATTTTTAAAGGTCCTCAGGTATTTTTTTCAAGTCAGACTCAAGCACATAAAATTATCCATTATACTCAAACATGTCAGCTTTCCCTCCAGAATCATAATTCAAAATTTCTGGATACACCAATGCTACAATGTGACCAGATATGCAATCTACTTCAGTAGTTGTAGCTACATTGAAGCTGTAATCTACAGCAAACTACTTCAGTTCTCTAGGTCAGTCTTCAAGTCTCTAATTTATCATCAAGTGTTAGCATTTATTTATATATATTCTGGAAAGAAAACAGTACATTGTACAAGATCCTAACCAGTGATAACCTCCATTAACAATTTTTAATTGATCATGATCTCTAAATACTTATATGTATGGTAATCAGTCTATAAACATATCAGTTATAATCTTGACTAGATTTTAATGATGCTTCATTTACTCTAATGGTATTAAGTTTGATTGTAATCAATTAAATCAACTATAACAGAAAATATCCAAAAATTTTGCTTTTATTTTACGCATTTAGGAGAGTAGTCAAGTGCATAATTCTAAATTATTTTTGTAGGGCAGCATAATTATAAATTATGCATACAAAATATACCTACAAAAATATTAGAGAATTTCCATGTTATCCCAATGGGAATCTAACTTTGAAGCTCTATAACTTTTAAAATAGGCATTAAATTAAAAACTAAAGATCATAATCAAATCTATTCAAAGTTATGGAAGCTGCAATATTTAACAATAATCTATTTTATAAATAATTAATGAAATAGGCACTTTAACGTTGATTTAAATTTTAGAGGAAAAATTGTCTTGAGCCAGGTGGGATATGAACCCACGACCTCCTGATAACATGTCAGGTGCTCTGGACCACTGAGTTACCAGCCGCCGATCAAGATCTCCTCTAATAAGAGCTATGAACATTCCTTTATGTTTCATATAGGTGCTATTCTGGCAATATTTTTAGTCACAAGCGGCATTTATGTTAGCCAATAAATGGAAGTATCTATGACAAGTATGCAGATAATAAATAATTAATGAAATAGGCTCGACATATTTCAAATCAACTCAATAAATAGCCAATTTAGCGTCGATTTAAATTTTAGAGGAAAAATTGTCTTGAGCCAGGTGGGATACGAACCCACGACCTCCTGATAACATGTCAGGTGCTCCTGACATGTTATCAGGAGGTCGCACTCAGGATTTTTCCTCCAAAATTTAAACCGACGTAAAGTGCCTATTTATTACAAGTTGATTTGAAATACGTCGAGCCTATTTCATTAATTATTTATTATCTGCATACTTGTCCTACATGCTTCCATCTATTGGTTAATATAAATGCTGCTTGTGGCTAAAAAATATTGCCAGAATAACACCTATAAGAAACAAAGGAATGTTCATAGCGCTTGTTAGAGATCTTGAGTTGGGTTGGGTTGTTTTACCTCTGAGCGGCACTTTTTTGCACACCATGGGCTAAATGGCCAGGTCACATGGACCCCGAAGGCTCAGAGATGGTTGGGGGAGGGGACCCACTGGAACAACTGTTGGGAGACAGATGGTAGCCTCCCGTCAAGGCCATCCAGCATGTTCTTTAACGTGCACAGGGTATGGCTCTCCTGCACAGGGGATCATGGCTTAACGTCCCATCTGACGGACGGCGGCCTTTCCAAGCCCATCGGTGTCCCCTACTGACCGTGGGCAGGGCAGGGAATTTTTGCGGAGATAAATCTCAACGCTGACCCAGCTGGGACTCGAACCTGGTAACTACAGATTACGAGCCTGGCACGCTACCGACTTTCACCCCCGCCCCTTAGAGATCTTGATCGGCAGCCGGTAGCTCAGTGGTCCAGAGCACCTGACATGTTATCAGGAGGTTGTGGGTTCGTATCCCACCTGGCTCAAGACAATTTTTCCTCTAAAATTTAAATCGACGCTAAAGTGCCTATTTATTATGAGTTAATTTTATTTTATAAAAACCATTCAATATAGTCTAATATTGAAATAATCATTATGCAAACTTCTAAAATGTATATTTTATTAAATAATTAATTTCTGGGATGAACTCTTATGATGCATATTGTTCTGAATATTGTTAAAAATTGAGATTTAACTAGATTTATGATCTTTTACTTCAGTCACATTTTTTCATTAAATGTGCATTTTAGACGTTATACAAGCTTCTAAGTTAGATTCCTACAGATATAAACATGGAAATTCTGATATTTTGGTAGGGCATTTTATGTAATTAGTATGAAATGTTAAAATAACATTTTTATTTTGCTTTTGGTTACAATGTTTGAAAAAACACATACTTGTTAGTTGCCATCCATTTTTCGCTTGTTAAAATAGCTAGTCAGTTCTTTTTCAACTTGATCCAACACATGTAATCCTTATTTTCCAAAATTGTTGATGGTGAAATTGCAGAAACATCTATTTTCTTTTTTTGCAGTTTCAATTTTTTTCATCTACTACCCCTTCTCCACTAAACTGTAAAAAAAAAGAGAATTCATAAATATTTTTGATAATGATTGTTTATATGGAAGCTAAAGCTTTTTATTTAAAATTTATTGTTTTACATATACTTAAACTATAGGGGTAATAGCCTACTCTCTGTTCCAGGGAAAGTTCTTTGCATGATTGTGCTTAATAGAATTAAGAATCTGGTTGACAGTCAGCTGTGTGATGAGCAATGTGGATTCAGAAGTGGCAGGGGGTGTGTAGATCAGATATTTTCACTTAGGCAGATTCTTGAGAAATGTTTAGAGTTTCAGAAACTTGTGGTTGCTAGCTTAGTTGATTTCAAAATGGCTTTTGACTGTTGATAGTCATAATTTGTGGTTGATTGCGAGAACATATGGTATACCAGACAAGTTAGTTAACATAATGAAAGCCCTCTATAACAACACTGAGTCGTGTGTGTGAGAGTTGGTAAGGTTTGCAGCAACTGGTTTAGCATTGCTTCTGGTGTTCAGCAAGGGTGAAAGTCTCTTTCTCTCTTTGGTTATTGATTATGTTATGTAAAATTCACTGCAAGGGACAGATTTCGGCCTTAAATGGTTTGGAGATATGTAATTTTCCGATTTAGATTATGCTGATGATTTAGCCCTTTTACAAATGATAAGATGAACTCTTTCATTCAAGCTATTGATGAGACTGGTAGTAGACCAGGTTTGGTTATAAACAGAAAGAAAACTAAAGAGATATAAATTGGTCAGACAAGCTGTGATTCAGTTAACCTGAATGGTTGCAGTCTTAAGCAGGTGACAGTTTAATTATCTTGGGAATTATGTAAGATAGTGGTGGCATGAGATTATAACAGATGAATAGGTATTTCTGACGAGACTTAAGAATCTATGGAGAGTGTGGAGAAATAGACATATACACCTAAAGACTAAAATTAGATTGTATAATAGTTTGGTTCTTTCTAGGATTAGTTATGGTAGTGACACTTGGATGCTTTGTAAACAAGATAACAGGAAACTAGATGCTTTTGATTCTAGATGCTTATGCAGTATCTTGGGCATTAGGTGGTTCAACTTTGTAAGTAATGATGACCTTAGGCAAAGGGGTTGGCAACCTCCTTTGAGCAGCATATTGTGCAGAGAGAGATTCTGTTGGTTTGGCCATGTTGCCCATATGGATAATTATAGATTAGCAACTAGTGTTATGAATAGTGTGTATAAAGACCTCAGAAAGAGGGGGAAACCTAGAAAGAGGGGGAAACCTAGAAAGAGGTGGGCAGACAATGCTATACAGGACCTTGTTAGAATTGGTGTGCAGTTGTCAGATGCAATACTGTAGCTCAGGACAGATGATATGCTTGGAGAACTAAATGGTATGATCTGGTTGAACCTCCATAGCCCATGGCTGCTTAAGGATGATGATGATATTTGGGTTTATGGGAAATGCAATAAGTTAAGTAATAAATAGCAAGAGAAGAAGTGTAGCTACTATTCCAGTTTTCCACTAGGTAAAAACCACTTCTCAGCCCAACTCATTTTGCGGAATCCGATTGCCACAGCACAGGATTTAATAATTAACATACTATCCTTATATATATATATATAATTGAATATGCTGGCACATTTAGCCTAGTACTAAGAATACCGAACTTCTGTGTGCTGATGGTTCCCAGAACTGATTCCTACTGATATCTGGAATTTTCAAGAACCAAATCTCAGATTTCTCCCAGCATAAAAATTCAGAAGAAATTGCAAAAAACCAATGGGATATTTCAAGTGTTGTGATGGTTTGTTGAAATATAAATTTAAGTTTGTAATGTTTCAAAATGGGGAAATTCAGCTTTTGTGGGTGTTTTTTTTATGGTACATAGACAACACACATTTCATTTATGGTCTTCATTCAACTCAAGAAATAGACTTACAGGTCAATTTTGGATATATTCCTATGTGGATGAGGAGCACAATTTGTATTGAATCCTGCATGAAGCAAATTGGTCACTGGAATGAGGGATTTGTGATCACCTCAGCCTGGATTTTAATCTAGTGTTTGGGTGAATATTTGGATTTTGAGTTTTACAGAACACCTCATAATTATATTAATTAAAATATTATAATGAAAATATATTAATGATATAATTAATGAAAATATATATTAATGAAATATGAGTGATAATTGATCATAACTAACCTCCCCTCTCTCTTATGCACTTTTCGTACCTTTACTCTGAGGTGTGCTACTAAAAAAATCTGGATATAAAATATTTTGAAATATGCAATTTTTATTAAAAAATTGCTTTGAAAATAGACCCATCTCACTGTTTATACTGTACTTGATTAACATAGTTTTGGTTTTAAGTGGTCAAGAAAATGGGGTGTTTCATTTTACACAATGGACTATTTTCATGGATTTAGTTTGGGCTTTAGCAGTGGCATAGCATTAATGTCTATTAGATAAAGTCTTTCCAAAGGAAAATCAACTAAATGGTTTTAGTTGATATTTTAAAGAACACGTAATAGTAACTGTAACAAATTATATTTAAATTCTTTAACAAAAATTTTATTATCATCATTATAATGCAACCTGTTTTGCAGTCTTAATATGCATAGAGTATAGCTCTCCTACACACAGAGCCATACTTTCCAATACCATTGGTTATCCCATTTCTTACAGATGACAGAACAGGGATCTCAACTTGGGCACATAGACTAACCTGGAAATAAGAAGTCTACAAACCTGGTAAGCCACTGACTAAGCCAAATCTAATAGTGGTGTCAGAGATATTCACTACAACGAAATTGTGAAGATTAAATTACCATATTTGTTTCTGAAAATTTCGGTATTTTATGATATATGTATTTTGATATTACAAATCTTTGAAGTTTTCCTTTTATTAAATTAGTTTGTACATTTTTACCTATTTGGCTTCTGGTACATTTTAAATTTACATTTTGAAAAGTGTGCCATTCATATATCTAATAAATTTTTCAATAAATCAATCACTAGTAATACACAGAATTACCTGTTGGCAAATTGCACATTCCAGTTTGATCTCCATACCCTATGGCTGCACGAAGATTCTGTATATATATAGAAATAAATAAATATTTATGTGGAAAAATCATTTCCACATAAATATTTTCTATATATGATCAAGTTTACTTTTAGTAAAACTTGACATTTTATTTTAAAAATCACAGTAATGTACTGTGAAAAAAAAAAATTCGATTTGCTAACTCATTCATTGCAAAAAGTTGTAAACTGATGCAAAGCTTTCTTTTTTCAACAAAAATGCCTGTCTATAGCAAAAATGAAATTTAATCCAAGAGTACACATGGCCTTTAGCATTTGCAGATTCCCACAAATAAATTCTTTGGCATCTGCACATTTGCCTGGACTGTTCCTGCTATAGACAAAAAGGTTTTGTCATTTTGAATAATGAATATTATTGTGAGCAGTTCAAAAATGTTCAAAAATGAGCAATTCAAAAGGGCCACTATATGCTTACCGACATTGTCATTTTTGCAGATGAACCTTCAGAATATATTTTGATAAATTATGTATGCAAAAGCCACAGTGTTTCAAATGCATATGAAATAAGCAAGTGTTAATTTTCTTTTATTACATTTTTCTGAAAAATGTTATATTTTTGCATATGCAAAAAAATAAATATTAGAGTTTTAAACAAATGAAAATAAGTTCAGGTGTTGGTGTAGTGTTTCCCCAATTGCCAGCCTGCAACACAACAATAACTAGGGTGTGGGAACTGATGGCCAAAAAAGGGGAAAAAACTATGGTTTGATAAGAATCTAGCTTCATTTCATTCTAAAAATCAAAATTTCGGAAAGAAATGTGCAGTGCTTTGTGTTGAATCATAAAAATATTTTTCACCAACTTGATGGGTAACAAAATGGCTAACCCTGTGCAACATTGGTTTGGAGCAATGTTTTTCAGTCTTAATGGATCAGAGAATAAGTTCTTCATGGATTTAATGGATTCATTGGTCTTAATGGATCAGAGAATAAGTTTTCAGTCTTAATGGATCAGAAGGTATTAACCCTTCTTCATATAGGGATTCTCCATTTGCCGAGTAAAGGAGTATTGTTCTAACACAACAAATGAAACTTCATACTACTATCAAGATTTAATTGCCATTAAGGCAATTACCAAAATTGTGTTTCAAGCCCTAGATAAGCACTCTTTATAATCTTCTTCAGAGTATTTTTTTTTGGACACTTAAAATTTTTTTTTGCATAGACAATGTACAGGTCATAATCATTTTATCATGCAGACAATGTACAGGTTTTTGCATAGTTTCCTAAAGAAGTTCACAAATAAGATATTTCAATGCTTGTAATGCACTGAAGAATCAGTTATAAGAAGCAGAATATCTTTCATTTTAATTAAAAGAATGAATTCAAGTTTGTTTTTTGCATTTAGTTTTACACTTTCTTTACTTTTTAATTGGTATAAACTTATGAAACAACAAACCAAAAATATACTAATACTTTAAATTAGGAATGGGCATGTCACATTTTGTCCTTTTTCCGAGCTTTTTGGGGCCACTTGCACCTGGTTACATAGCCCATTGTGTGCAAAAAAAGTGTCACTCAGATATAAAACAATCCAACTCTAATAACATCCTCTATAATGAGATTGCCACCTAATCCATGTTCTATCCCAGAAATGGTGACCCTTTTCGAGCTTGCATGACAAAGTTGCAAAAATTAGAGTACATTTTATTATCAAAAAATTGACAAAGTTAAGGATACTTCAAAATGTTATTTATGCTAGCTAAGGTTACATATCCATTTTTCTTACAATACAAATGAAATGATACAAAATATTAAAGTTTTAAATATAAGGATTTAAACATAAGGTCTAAAAAAATAAGTTTTAGATTTCAAAGGAATATTAAAAAATAAAGTATTTATCACAACAAAAATCATTCATAGGCAAAAACTCAGCAAGCGACCTTCCTCTTATTATACTTAGCATATCCCTCATGCCACTGTGAATATTTTTATGATGCAGTATATTTTGAAAATGTGTAATCAGTTATTTGACAATTTAGTATTAATTATAAAAACAAGTCTTGCCAGTGATTCATCCTTAAATATTTACCGAATTATTATATTATATATTATACTGAATATAAGGCTCTTGTTTCAAAGTTTCTAAATGAGCTAGACATGTATCTCTCAGTGACAGCCACCTTTGGCACATATGCAATAGGTTCCCAATCCCTGTTCAATATTTTTAAAATTATTGGGTTTTATCTCTAAGTACCACATCTGCTAAGAGAAAAATGCAAATCTCCTATCAAGGCCAGCTATTCAGTGTATTCTTTAACTTGCAAAATATGGCTTTTCTGGTGCCATGGCTTAATATCCCATCCAACAAACCAAGATAAAGAAACACCAATAGGCTGAAAAGGCTGCTTTCTCACCAAGGTCAGGGTAGGGATTAGCAGAGATGCTGGCACACATTAAGCAGATACTGCAAATTCATACAAAATTTTAGAAATCTAAAAAAGTTTTTTTTTTTTAAACAAAAAGAGCTATTTTTACTTTGCCAAGTCTATTTGTTCCTCCATCTCACTATTTGAAGGCATTAAAACTTTTTGTTTCGTAGGTGTAAACTTATTTTTGGGTTAAACAGATATTAACAGATTATGATTCGCATCTTCTAAATCTCTAAATAGTTTGAACTGACACTGTAAGATGGCCCTGAAGTTAGAAACTGCAAAATTTTAAATGAGTATTGCAAATAGCCCATTAATGCTAATTATTTGCAATTTTGATTGTGATACTCAAGATTTACACTGATAGCAGAAAATTTGCCACCTAACACCGGTTAAGGAAGAAACGCAACATTGCTTTAAGAAAGAACTCTAAATTTTTTTGGGCTGGAAAAGCTTTAACAAAATACAGTTATTTGAAATGAGCATGTTTTCATTGCACACATTCTTTACATTTTATATACATTATTTTTGCAATCTAAAAATGGAATAAAGTTTTAAAAAATGCAAAAAAGGCTTTACAAAAGAAATATTTTGAAGCAGGTTGAATTTCATAACAAAAGTTAATACATAATCTAAAATTAAACATGCATTGATACAAGGTTTAATCCACAATTGGTTTTTTCTGGCCCCACCTACTTCTCCCAGATAACACATAGTGTTGGAGTCACATTGTCAGTGCATTAGTTGAAATGGAGAGGACAAACTGTTTCATGCCATAATTCTTTGAATTTTTTCTTCATTTGTGACCATTGACAGATTTATGTAGTTATTCTGCTTTTTCCCTGCCTATAAAAACTGCCAAAAACTTACAAAATAATACTACCTTTGCAAAGATAAAGTTAAGCTATTTAGTTTATATCATACATTTTTACACTAATAAGGCCATGCTAATTTATTGTCTTTTTATAAACCCAACACAATTAATACAAATAGTAATTAAGCAAATGTGAAAAAAAAATAGTCACCTCCCATTTGTTCTGGGATCTCGTGATCAGTGGTAGGATCTCATGATCTCCTGGTTACACCAAGTTGCTCTACCATTTGAGTTACGGCAGGGACAATTCAAACTTGCTTATCAAAGGTGATGGCTGCACTGTGAAGCTTTACAATGCAATTCTAAGTGTCAGAGTGCTCATGCACTATTTATATTGACAAGAAGCAAGCTTTTATAACCACATTTCAATAATATATTTTCAATTAATCAGATACTCAGCCCTGAACTCTGGATAGAAGCGATGCTGAGCATCTGAATAACTGAAAGTATATTACTTGTAATCAGAGGCGTAGCTAACCTTTTGGCACCCTTGGCAAATTTGCAATTGCCTGCCCTTATTAAGTTATTGATAAAAAAAATACATATGTTTTTTATATTATATATATTTATTGTCATTATAAATAATGAAATAAGCTCGATGTATTCAATCAAGTAACAAATCAGCACTTTAGTGTCGATTTAAATCTTAGAGGAAAAATTGTCTTGAGCCAGTGGGATATGAACCTACAACCTCCTGATAACATGTCAGGTGCTCTGGACCACTGAGCTACCGGCTGCCGATCGAGATCTCCTAATTAGCACTATGAACATTCCTTTTATGTTTCATATAGGTGCTATTTAGGCAATTTTAGCCACAAGTGGCATTTTATATTTGCCAATAGATGGAAGCATGTATTACAAGTATGCAGATAATACATGCTTCCATCTATTGGCAAATATAAATGCCACTTGTGGCTAAAATTGCCTGAATACCGCCTATATGAAACATAAAAGGAATGTTCATAGTGCTAATTAGAGGAGATCTTGATCAGCGGCCAGTAGCTCAGTGGTCCAGAGCACTTGACATGTTATCAGGAGGTCGTGGGTTCATATCCTACCCGGCTCAAGACAATTTTTCCTCCAAGATTTAAATCGACGCTAAAGTGCTGATTTGCTAATTATTGTCATTATATATTAATACAGTTACATGAATAAATATTAATTGCACATAAATAATTGCAAGAAAATGAATTATTTATTTTTAAAGTAATTTAATTTTTCCTACTTTTTCATTGGCAAAATAGTTAATAATCTCATTCAAATTAATTTTTTGAGTCAGTTCTCGCTCGACTGACAGGAAACCAAGTGATGATGTATGCTCCTGTCCTGATGTTGATCTTAAACAATCCCGGGGTTTATAAACAAAATAATTCAATACGATGTACAAATTTTGAACTCGTTCAAAGAAAAAAGATACCTACGAAACAAAATTTTATTGTGACGGCACGATTTGTAAAAGGAATATGAACAGTTGGAAATCGCACCCCAAGGCTGTTTTATGGCATGTGCGGTGCGGGGGGGGGGGGGGGGATAATCGTCCGCTGATAAAAGGAAAATAATATATTTTTGTAGGAAATAACTAAAATTTATAATATGCTGTCTTGACGGTATAAACAATACGTAATAAATTCAATGAACTACGGGCAGCTAATCATTCGGTTTTATTTTGCACATAAACATCAGATATCATGGAATGGCTCATGCCGCCCCAGCACCGCCCTGTGATTCCGGCACTCTTGGCAACTGCCCCAATGCCAACACATTCCTATGCCTCTGCTTGTAATGTGGTTATAAAAGCTCGATTCTCATCAATATAAATAGCACATGAGCATCCTGACACTTAGAATCACATGGTAAAGCTTCATAGCACAACCTTTCTTAAGTAAGTATGAATTACCCCCACCTTAGCTGAAATGGTAGAGCAACTGGTGCATAACAAGTTGGGTTGTTTTACCTCTGAGCGGCACTTTTTTGCACACAATGGGCTAAATGGCCAGGTCACATGGACCACGAAGGTTCAGAGAAGGTTGGGGGAGGGGACCCACTGCAATAGCTGTTGGGAGACAGATGGTAGCCTCCCGTCAAGGCCATCCAGCATGATCTTTAACGTGCACAGGGTATGGCTCTCCCACACACGGGGCCACGGCTTAACGTCACTCCGACGGACGGCGGCCTTTCCAAGCCCATCGGTGTCCCCTATTGACCGTGGACAGGGCGGGGAATTTTGCGGAGATAAATCTCAATGCTGACCCAGCTGGGACTCTAACCTGGGAACTACAGATTACGAGCCTGACGCGCTACCGACTGAGCCACCCCCGCCCACGTGCATAACAAGATCTCAAGTTCCAGGGGGCAGATGGATGGGGGGGTTTCTTTATTTCACACTTGCCAAATTATTACAAATGAATAGCACTGTAGTAAGCTTCATTCCTTCCCAACACAAATGTTATTGCAGAATGCCATATTTCTCAAAAGACCCATTAATCAATAAATGATTTTGTGGAAAAAATTTCACTGACATATGGGACTCAAACCTGCACCTCTCTATTTATCAAAAATATCAATGGGAAATGTTTTGATGTGAAGATTAATGAAATTAAGCTAAAGAGATGCACTGAATATAAATACTTAGAAATATGGATCGATGAAAATCTGGTCATTTCATGTAAAGCAGCTGAGAATCATTCTGTCAAGACTTATTGGTATGATTGGCAAAATACGTCATCTGGTTAAACAAATTTTGATAAATTTACACTACTCTTTCATATATTCTTATATAACATATGGAATTTTAGTCTGGGGTAATACTTACGACTATAATCTAAATGCTATACATCATCTTCAGAAAAGAATTGTTAGATATACTGTTGAAAAAAAATATTCTGATCCTGTGGCATATTTATTTTCTGAGGTTAAAATTCTTAAAATATCTATAATAATTAAAAATTATCTATTTTGTGTATTCGATTACAATGAGTTTGAAAATAGTCTTTAAATCTATCCAATTTAATCAGTCTTTCTAATTTTCATAATTATGAAACAAGTCATAGAGAATCTGAGTATAACCATGTGTCAATTGGGCAGAGATCTATGAAATATAATGGAACAAAAATTTGGTGTGAACTTCCAGATAACGTTAAAAATTCAAAATCTTTAAAATTATTTAAAATCAAATGTAGAACATTTCTTCTTACAAAGCAATGAAACCTTCTCCTATGCATCAGTGTAATATGTTTCATAGCCATTTGATCTTTTACTGTTGTATGCATTACTGTTGTCATAATTGAACTTTTTAGGAAATAGGGAGCATTAACTAAAAATAAGTGTCAGCTAACTATGCTGTCCTTTTTTATTTCACCTTTCCTAACAATCGTATAAAATATTAGCGATTAATATTTCCCTTTCCTAATGAAATTGATATTTCTCAGCTATTTTACTTCTCTCAATTCTCTCTTCTCTCGATTTCTCTCATGTATGTATTGTTATTAGGTAATTATGCTATGTAAATGTATATTGCACTGACCGACTGAATAAAATAAAGATTATTATTATATTAAGTTTATATACAACTTCAAATAGAGGAATTTCCTCTAATGGCAGTATTTGCCCCTTCTAAATATTTTAAAATGCTGCTTATATTTTTTTATATAATCAATGCCAGCTTTCAGAAATATATTTGCTTTTACCTGGCACTTGCACTGCATTAACCCTCTTGGTGTCATGTATTTATCCTTCTTTCTGTTTTGTAACACCAGAGTAAGGCTTAAGCAATGTTATGTGGTGATGTCATTATGTCAATACCACTAGACCACTTAGCTGTGGCAAACATGTTCTCATGTTCAAGCCACCTGGAAGGTTAACTGAATACAAGTGAACCAGTCAAGCAGTCCTGACACTACCTTGGTGCTATCACAACATAGACCATAGCTTCCACCTCTATTCAGTGTTGTCAACTTCAACTAAAACAAAAATCATACCTTGAAATAAATAGTAAAGGTTTTCACAGTTCACTCTTGTATACATGCCAATTTGGATTTTTCTTTGCACAATACAAGATGCAAAATGAAATTTCTTTTTATAACACAGGGGTGAAAAGACACTTTTGCTACTCCTTGCCCATATTGGCATAGGGACAATCATCCCGTCAGTGCATATGCCTACCACATACACTAACACTGAATCTGTAAACAAAAGGCTACCACTAGCATGACTTCATGGTGTCCTTTTCACAAATAAGAGTTGTATGCATATGACAGTCCCTCTTCATATTAAACTGCACCCTTATTGTAAAACTCAGTTTGCCACTGCTGATGTTAAAAATTACTTTCCACAGTGGCATAAGGATTAATTTCTCCCCAAATATATGATTGTGAATGTTGTTGAGTTCACAAGTTGCTCAACTTTCTTGTTATGATCACAAGAAAATTGAGTATCAGAAAAAAAGCTCTCACATTTCAACTGACAATCAAAATTCCAGTCACTGGGTATGATACCCAAGTTAGAGATCCTAAATTTACTGTAGGTAATCTGCAAAAAAATTGTCACATTTTGCAGTACAATTTCATAAAACAACTCAATGAGCTGTAAATAAAACTGCACAAAGGAAATATGCACACTTTGTATTGTGGGGAAGGGTACTAAATAGAAATTCAAAAGGTCAAAGAACCCCCATCCTCCTTTTAGGCAAACAGGTGTTACATTTAAGAAAGACAGATTAGATATCATTTGTTTGTGCATGTTTCTACAGAATGTGTAAAAAAAAAAGTTAAAAACTGCAATTTTTCTCTTGTTACATACTAAATTATTTGTTAACTGCCGAAGCTATTTAGTACACTACCCTGCCTTACGAAATATTTTTGCTCCATAACGATTTTGTTTTTGGAAAAAAAATTTTTTTAATAGTCTACTCAGACAGACTACTATCAGACCTCTACTGCAAGCAGCTCCCAAAGGACAATTTATTATTTTAAAAAATAAACGTGGTTACAGATTTTTCTTTCTGCCTTTGGTTAAATACAAGGAAAAAAAACTGTTTAATTGAAACTTTAATATTGGGGTCACAATGACTTAGTTCCACATAACGTTCGTATTTTATGATCCCTAATTAAGTATTGCAGAATATTTGGCAACTTATTTTAATAAAATTATATTTTAATTCATTTCCGTTTTTTATCAAAGACAAATTCCAACCACTTTTATTCTGCGGAAACTTCAAAACACATAATTTTATTAACCAAGTTTCGTAATTAACCAAAGTTACAACTTTACCTGCAGTTGCCACCACTTAAATCCGTAAAATATATTTCAAGCGAATATTATTTATTACCTCTTATCACGAAACTTCAAATCATTGAAAACTTTTTCAATATTTTCCAGTATTTATCCAAAACTATAAATTACAGCGAATTTAGTACTCAATTGTTAATTCTTTCTTTTCCAAAAACTGAATCTATATAAAAAAATTCTTAAAAAATATTGATGGTGAATTAAGTTATCAAAATTAGCATATCAGTGTTTTCAGATCACAAGTTTAATTGCAAGCGAATGCGTACTTTAACATCCCGCAGTTGCAATTACCAGCGAACGCTTTCAGACGCTGCATAACTGAGACGAAGCTGTAGTTTTTTCTCTATACCTTATGCCACTTTTGTATCCCTCCGCAGTTTTCTTACTCTGCTTTCAGCGGATCGTGACCCTAGCTACAAACCTAATCGATATGGCGTACTGCAAAGAAGCGAGGGCTAGTGGAGCACATAATTCCTCAAAACAACTCTTTTTACTCCATTTTCTAGAGAATAATTTTTCTCACAAGAGCACGATACATTAGAAAACATTCCAGTTTAAATCTGGCAATACCATCACGTACATGCTTCTATTCGCTATAGTAGGTCATTTGTCGTAAGACAACGTGGCATTTACAAATTAAAAAAAAAAATCATATTTTCAACGAAATGCATTGTGATATGTCTTTACTTGATTCAAACTTATCTCCGTCATCCAATAAAGCCTGTGAAAGAAAAAACTGCGACGCCATGTTCGTGATAATAATAGAACTAATTTACGTCGCGCGCTTGTCGGACTCCTCTCAACCCTCTCCTTCCACACAAATTTAACCCTTTGATTACGATGTGGATACGGAACCATAGCGACGGACATGGCTTCAACAAAAACTACTCTCTTAATTTCGTATCGTTGTTCATGCTTAAAAGGTGAGTAGGTTTGCACACCTAAGCTACATTTTGTTTCACCGGGAACGATCGTAGTCACGAATATTTTATGGTAAGTCTCTAAACGAAACTCTAAATAGGCTTAGGTCGAATGATCACAACAGTGACGGCAATGAAATTATTTTTATCCCGTTATACTCTGTTGGTCATATTAGCACAGGTAACTAATACAATCAAAACTATCGGAAGGTATAAATAGTAGTAAAAAATACAAGTACTGCAGAGCAGCCTACTTACCAGACGTGTCTCTAACCTGCGGTCTTACAATCCTTGCTTGTAGCACTTGTGTACTTCAAGAACGCACGGGCTTCTGGGTCTAACCCGTCCCCAGGATAGGGGCACTGAAGGGTGGGGGAAATGATTGTTGTCGTCAGCTATCCATATAAGGGGGAGAGAGACTGTGCGTCACGGAAAGTCTCCCTCCCCTGATTGGTTACCTCACCCCACGTGCTGGGTGTTTCTCTGGGTAGAGCGGCTAATGATGACGTAGCTCACCCCGAAGGGCGGGGGTAAGAACTGGCAGCCGCACCGCAGGGCTGGCACCCAGGCAAGCAGCAGAGGGGGAGCACTGTGAGAGACGCTCTGTGTGCGTGTGGAAAGCAAACTGGCTCTACGAGCGGCGAGACGGAACGGCGGAGCGGAGGCGAGGAGACATAAGAACACGTTCTCCACGCGCATTCGAATAGCACTTGGAAGCAAAAAACAAACAACGGGAAAAAGGCTTAGGCAGTGGAAGCTTGTTTATGACATGTTCTTCAGGACAATGCTAGTAGTTTATTTTTGAATAGTGATGTAAATAAGAATATTGAAATATTTTTTTAACAGTTCAGGTATTGCTCTACACATACAATATTCCGAGTGAAAAAAATAAATGCAACATGAAACACAATTGGTTTTACCTTATGTTTATATATATTCAAACTTAATAATTTATCATAAATGATATTAGTAATGGAATTTATTATATGCTGACTGAAAGATACCGAACGAATATTTATAGAAAAACGTAGAAATCTAATTTTTTATTTTAAAACTTTTCGGATATAAATTTTCGAAATGTCACAAAAATTATTACGGAAATATACTTAATTGCTGAAATTTATATTTATTGCTGCTATCGATGCCTTTACGTGTGCGCGCAGTTTTTATGGTTTATGCCAGATATGATAATATAATAATCCAATAAAATATTTCGAAAGCACCAAAGTAAAACCAAGTAGGAATTCCAAAAAATTATACGTTGAAGCCAGGTGTAACACAACAAATAATTAACAGATTTCTATCTTCTGTGTCAGAAATATCCCGCAAAGCAATCGTCAAGCGTTTTTTTTTTTCTTTAATTTTGGTATGATGGTTAGAAAAAAATATATTGCTCAATACTTCCGAAATCGGGGAAAATTAGTTTGCGTATGATCATTTTAAATGCACCTTTTTTTTTCATATTCTATGTTATTCATTAATTCTGAATACATATTTGCACATTAGTTTTAAATATCACTTCTAAAACTGTAAATGAACTACACTACTGTAAATGGAGAAAATGAGGTTAGTCAGTGAAACTGCAATACATTTTGTTCTTACAGTGTGGAAGAGGATTTTGGTAGATTATTTTCAAACATATTTAAATCAATTTTTAAAAACTTTCGTTCGAGTAAATGTGAAAAAGCGAAAAAATAAATACCCCCTCAAGCACTGCTTGCCACAGAGGTCTGACAGGAGTCTGTCAGTTTATATGCCATAGTAGAAGGTCTGTGGGATGACAAGACCTCAGCAGAAAAACAACACAAACATTCATGCCTTACCTGGGGTTCGAACCCAGGTCACTTAGATCAGTAGCCAAGCGCGCTAACCACTCGGCCACGGGACGGCTAAAAAGGCAAAAGTTGTAGGATATATAGGACCAATAAGTTCTTTTATGAACTAAATTTTATTATGAGTAATAGTTTTTCGCATTTGTAGTAATCTTTTGATACGAATTTTTCCATGCGTCATAAATTTAATTTTCTTTGGTCATTTACGTTATTTGTAGTTTTATATTTCATTAATCAAATTAGCAGATTTCAATGCATTAGATTAATCTTAAAACTTTTACATTTGAATTAATTTTTCAGCTTTAACAACTTTCCTTTTTCTTTCGAAAATAAAATAATTTTTTCAAAATATCACAAAAACTTCATTTTATGAAAATATACCTAATCTTCTCTTCTGTATTTCTTGTGGTTGCAGTATGTTTTTTTAGAAATAGGAAAAAAATATACACACTGACAAATATTTCTAAAAAAACTAAAATGCAACGTCGTTGTGTTGTTTTTCCTCTCAACGGAATTTTTGCTGCCTCTCAGAGATGGACTAAATAGCCAGATCACAAAGACTGCAGAAACTCGGAGAAGGTTCGAGCAGTAAATCCTCTGGACAGTTGTTAGGAGACAGAAGACTTCCGTCAAGGTCATCCAGCGTGTTCTTGCATTATCCAATTCAGTTTTAACATTTTCACATTCTTTGAGGTCATTCCAAAATAGAAAACTGAAATATTGGTTATTGAACAAAATATCGGAACTATTATTTATGGCTAAAATATATTTATATGTACGTCAATGATAAAAATATGTTTCAAATTAGTAAAAAAAAGTTTTATAAAAAACACTACATTAAAATATTTGATAAGGAACATACCATGGGACTGTCAGACCCAATATGACAATTCGTGTTACATTAGAGAGCGCTACCGACAAAGGATTAAAAGTCAATTTGTATAATAGAAATTCAGAAATTTTATTTTAGAAAACTAAAATAAGCCAAAATTAAATTCGATCTTTCTCAGTAGAGGTCATTTTTTAAAAGTAGAAAGCAACAGGAAATCATTATCAATTTTTTTTTTTTCAAGAATGGAAGCAACTCGCTGTCGTAGAGTCTACTCGTCGTACTTTTATGTCAATTTTATTGATTTATGTCAATTTTATATCATTTATGTCCCTATTATGTATATTATACCTGGGTATAATATACATAATAGACCCCACGACCCAAACTTCTGACAAGTAAAAAAAGAAAAAAAGAAGAGAAATTCCATACAAGTTGGGAAAACGGAAATGATCTTGGTAATAGAAAGATTATTCGTTTGGTGGTTTTATTGGTTACTGTCGTAGAGTCTACTAGGCGTACTTTTATGTCAATTTTATTGATTTATGTCAATTTTATATAATTTATGTCCCTATTATGTATATTATACCCGGGTATAATATACATAATAGATCCCCCCCCCCCCGACCCAAACTTCTGAGAAGCAAAAAAGGAAAAAAAGAGAATTTCCATACAAGTTGGGAAAACGGAAATGATTTGGGTGATAGAAAGATTATTCGTTTGGTGGTTTCTTAAATATATAATGTAATCCTAGTAGTAGCATGGCATCGAGAAAGACTTACAAATCCATTGAATAACAACATATAATTCCAGCAAATTACACTAGACAAGAATTTGAAACTTTTTTGTTATAATATTGGTCAAATAGGATGTTTTTAACTTATTTTGGGGTGCTGATTTCAAATATGGCTGTGAAAAATCTGCAGCACGTACAGTTTTTTTTTTAATTACGGATTGATGTATTTCTAATTTCAATGAATATGCATATCTGGGAAATGAAAATGAATGTGACTATTTTATTAAATTGCGACTTAAAACTCATTAATTAATTATATTATTACAGTGATAAAAATTAGAAACGTCATAGTTACAGATCACTGAATATAAAGTAACAAATGAAATAATATTGAAACGCAAAATAAGAAAACGGGTAAGGATCTTTTATACTTACAAGAAGTTCATTTTTGTCTTTTATATCCTGAGGTATCGTCCTTCTGCAAGAACCAGCAGTAGTCACCCATCATTGCTGGATCCCACCTGCCTTGGTATCTCTTTTCCATGATTCGGATATCTCGTGAAATCTTTCCACTTGCTCATCACTGACAGCTCCTAAGTTCTTGGGAAAGAAGTCGAGATGCGAGTGCAAGAAATGGATCTTCAGAGACATTCGACAGCCAAGATCTTCATAGTTTTTGAGGAAGATCTTCAATGAGCTGATGGTAGTTTTCCTTTTTGTGATTCCCCAGAAAACCCTGGACAACAGACGTGAAGGTTTTCCATGCAGCGCGCTCCTTCATATTCAGTTTTTCTTCGAAGACAATATCGTTCAGTAGCTTCCTGATCTAAGGACCAACAAAGATCCCTACATTGTGTTTGGCATCACTTAGTTTTGGAAATTTTTCATTCAACTGCAAAAAACCTTTACAAAGTTTTTCATAAGCCCCGTTTGATGTGTAGAGGTGGGAGCAAACATCAGAGGGGTCAACGAGGCTTATACCTCATTACTCTTTCCAGGAATGAAAACATCTCTTTTGGTCCAGTCTTTTGTTTCGTAGTGTTCCTTTCTGTCCCTACTGTCCCACAGACACAGAAAACAGCAAAATTTTGTGAAGCCTGAGCAAGAGAGATATGACTTTTTGGTCACCTCATATTGTCCACCTAAACTGGTCATAATTTATAGAGTGACTATTTTTTCCATCTATCTTCCTTCATTCCCACAGCGTGTGTCACTGGAATGAAAGGTGTTTGGTTTCCTTTCTGCAAAAGGACAGCTTTTAAGCAGAATTTTGACAAATCTATAAATAGACGCCATTCCTTATAGTCGTGAGTTGTTCCAATTTCTTCCATCAGCCCTAAAATATTTGTTCAGACACACAAACTATCTTGCATCTCGTAAGCAGCAGATAAAGCCAAATTTCTCTTCTGAACAGAGAAACTCTGAAACTCTTGGCTTGAAGATTACACTCGAGGTCTTGAACCTAAAACCTCAGCTTGTTGTTTGGAAAGTGCTCTCGAACAAGAGCATTTAGTTCATTTTGCTGAATCAGATGAGGCTCGTCTAACTTTTTAGGGTTGTATGTAGGTTCGGGATCTCTATGTGCCTCAAGTCTTCCTCAGATGAATGTGAATCCATCTCCTCCCAGTAGGTTGGAGATGTTGGTATAGGAAGATCTACATCAGGAACTGGCCTTATGGCTGAAGGCACAATTGGATAGTATATTTTGCTCTTGTTTTTCTTTGAAAATCGCGATGCTTTAGTTAAACAAAAATAGCAATCATGCAAGTGACTAGTGGCTCACGCCATACCATTGAAACTGCAAAGGGCATGGATTTTATCTTACCTTTCAACCATTCACTGAGGCCAACAAAACACGAAATGCAGCGCACATATCGAGCCCATGTTTTGTCCTGATCTCCAACATGACATTCAAAATACAAGTTATAGGCTTTCTTCACAATCTTTGTCGAAGAACGACCCTGGGATTTTAAAATATAATTTTCACACACATAATTAGCTGTCCCGTGGCCGAGTGGTTAGCGCGCTTGGCTACTGATCTTCGGAACCTGGGTTCGAGCCCCGGGTAAGGCATGGATGTTCGTGTTGTTTTCTGCTGAGGTCCTGCCATCCTCTCAGATCTTCTACTGTGGCGTATAAACTGACAGGTTCTGTCAGACCTCTGTGGCAAGCAGCTGCTTGAGGGGGTATTTTTTTAAACAAAATAAACACATAACGAAACTTATCTGGAACATTAACATTAACTTATCTGGCAGATAACGTGTTCCTCCTACAAATGAAAACAACAAGAATGACGGTCTGAGGTTAGGTTACTGTTACATGTTTTCTCCCACTTGGCAATCGGTGTGGCCAGCAATAAAAAGAAAAATATCTAGTATCCTCCCAGTTGCCTGGAGCTGTTGGTATAGAAAGATCTTAATAGGAGTCAAAATGACCAATAACATAAAAACGTGACGTACTAACCATTTTTAAGGCCAGATCTGAAATCAGCACCTGAAAAATAGTTAAATGGCAGCTACAATTGTTCATGTTATAAAAACCTTGTAAACCAGTGTTATTGTAGAATTTCCAAGGTTTTTGCTGAACCCCAATGAGTTTTCTGCGGAACACAGTTTAAGAAACACTAAATTAGATTATTTTAGTTACTCGTTTTAAGAATAAATCTTTATATAAATTATATTAATATATTCAATAATAAAATTGAAAATAAAAAAAAAATCGTTATATATAACAAGTTATGTTTATATCTTTACCTTAAATTTTGCGGCAGCGGTGTTCCCAAGCGGGCGATTTTTTTTTTTTTTGGAAGTAGTTTTCCTAGCCTTTTAAGTAGACATATAATATCGAATAATTGTTAAATTAACATAGCTGTGTATATTTTGTTTCGTCAGAAAAATGTTTAGAAATTCATTGATCAAAATGCTATTAAATTATTTCAAAATAGTTTATAAAGGAAAAAACATTTTGAATTATATTTTATACAGGAATAGCGTTTTGAATTACAAGTGCATTAGAAAGGGTAAAGTAGGCTCTGGATTCAAAAAGGTTGGGAACGCTGCTCTACAGTAAACTTATTACAGCATTTTTACATTAACGTTGTTAAACATACTTTATTTTTAACATATTTCGTAGTGAAAGGAAATTAGTTTTCACTGTCAGGTACAGGGACATAGTGAGAATAGGGCAGGTGGTACCTAACCGTACTCTGTAAAGGGACTTCAGACAGAGTTTTTCTTCTGCGTGCAGCATATAAATATGATAATATAAGAATACTTTTCATAACTTATTATTGTTGCCATGAGCCGTCCCGTGGCCGAGTGGTTTAGCGCGCTTAGCTACTAAACTAAGGGACCTGGGTTCGAGCCCCGGGTAAGGCATGGATGTAAGTGTTGTTTTATCTGCTGAGGTCCTGCCATCCTCTCAGATCTCCTGGCATATAAATTATTATATATATATTACTGTGGCATATAAACTTATATTATATATAATATAATGTTACATATAAATTATATTACTGTGGCATATAAACTGACAGGCTGCTTGAGGGGGTATTTATTTTATTTTTTATATATTTATAATACCTACTCTTTTTGTTCTAAAAATTGATTTAAATATCAAAATAAAGGTCCTTGCTTGGTTACCAATAACCTTAGTCAGTCACATGGATGCGGCTGGCGGTCGCTCGCGAAGGGACTGTACTGTCCCTTCGCGAGTCCCCTGTTTCTATGGAGACGCATACTGTCCCCATGGAAAAATTAATTTACATTAAATAATATCAAGTGTATCAAATAAATGTTTTTGTGGACGCTTTCTTTAAAGAATGTATGCATCATTCCTTATTTTCAACTGCACTTATAATGAACGGCTCGACATATATATTTCCATCTTGAAACATTCAGTACTTTTTGCCCCCCTCCCACGCTGTAAATATTTTTCCCCTCCCTGAGAAAAATACCCCCTATCCCTATCCTCTTTTTAAAATAGCCAGGCCAGTAACAGGAATCAACATGAAATATAACATGTTCCAGTATTTATTTGAAAAATTATCTGATGGGCCTGTTGAAAAAAAAACAGCAGAAAAATGACACGGAGTGTAAAAAAAAACTAGAATACCGTATTTCTTCGATTCTAAGACGCACCCCGTTTTTAGAGACATTTATTTGGGAAAAAATGTGCATCTCAGAATCGAAGAAATACGGTATATTCATTTCGCTGTTTCTACAAGATAATATTGAAGGGAAAATATCGGTAAACCTATAGCGGGTTAAGATTAGCATCTGCTCTCTTGATGAAATGCAGGGAAAAAATGAGCAGCAGCAAGCTTATAGCACAGATCAGTTCACCTTAATCTGTGTGGGGTAGAGTTTAGTTCAGTCTGGCGCTCTTGTCAGGCTCGTAACCTGCAGCGCCCAGGTTTGACTCCCAACTGCGCTTAATTGATATTTATTTCCTCAAAACCCTCACCCTGCCTTCGGTCAGTAAGAGGACATTGTTGAACTTGGTCCGTAGAATGGGATGTTAAGCCATGGCGCCGTGTGCAGGAAAGCCATTTTCTGTGCATGTTAAAGAACAACGCAAGATGGCACTGATGGAAGGGACTAGCATGTCTCCCAACAGCTGTCAAATGAGTCTCCCCCTAACCTTCTCTGAGGCCTTATGGTCTCTGTGACCTCGTCATTTAGCCCATTATGTGAAATAACGTGCCTCTCAATATTAAACTATTATAGCTTTGCGACCCCCTAGAAAACTGCTTTGCGACCCACAGTTTCAGAACCACTGCTCTATAAAGAAAATCTGTGGGGAACACGAATCCTCAGCAGATATAGGAAAGGAAACATCCATGCCTTAGCCGGAGCTCGAACCTTTCAAGATATCTTAGTCACTTTAATCGAATGATATCGACTTTTCTCGTGTTTTCTCTTTTTTGAGTGGACGCTGGATCTTCAATCTGGTCAAGGAAATCAAGAAATTGTTCAGTTGTCCACTATCAAACCCATCCATCCACAACCCAATTGTTCAGTGTTGTTTCGGTTTGGTCCGTAATTTTATCGGGTTTTATTTTTTTTAAAGAATTAAATCTGAAACTGATCCGCGTTAATCTTTTAGTTACCTTGGGCATTTTTGGATTCCACAAATTAATTCTTGATTTGCACGCGCGCGGATCGAAGGGTGAGGTGAAGCAGACCGTGGCACTTCCTCCTCTTGAGAATATTAATAACCGAAAACGGAGGCAAAAAATATCGAAAATATATTTTATACCCCTATATTTTAAAAAATTTGTTAGAGGCCACTAAAGCGATGGAAAAAAGTTAATATTAAAGCGGTGTTACGGTTCATTCCGACTCGATCTTACCTTCTCCTCCTCTTTCTGTCGGATCAGTCCCCCTCTCCCCCCAAAGCCTGCACTCAGGTGTACGGATCTTGAATTTTCTCGCTACATAGACGAAGATTTTGCAGTTTGGATAGTACCTTGATTTCACACTTATTCGATGTGCCTAAAATAATTAGGAAAATTAAAAACTCCAAAAAATACATTAGATTAGCATTAAAATGTTTTTGTTACATCTGCAAATACACTGAAACCGCAATTTATTATACACACCCACCCACGAACCTGCTTACTCCGTTAAAACAATGCGTTATATTTATAGTCCCCTCGTGGACTATAAATACGTCTACCTGCTGTATAGTCGTAATCTGCAGTTTCCAGGTTCGAGTCCCAGCTGGGTCAGCGTGAGATTTATCTCCGCAAAATTCTCCGCACTGCCCACGGTCAGTAGGGGACACCATTGGGCTTGGAAAGGCCGCCGTCCGTCGGATGGGACGTTATGCTGTGGCCCCGTATGCGGGAGAGCCATATCCTGTGCACGTTAAAGAACACGCTGGATGGCCTTGACGGGAGGCTGCCATCTGTCTCCCAACAGCTGTTCCAGTGGGTCCCCTCCCCCAACTTTCTCTGAGCCTTCGGGGTCCTTGTGACCTGGCCATTTAGCCCATGGTGTGAAAAAAAGTGCCGCTCAGAGGTAAAACAACCCAACCCTGCTGTATA
The DNA here is from genome assembly GCA_038380435.1 of Ryuthela nishihirai. Classification (NCBI taxonomy): domain Eukaryota; kingdom Metazoa; phylum Arthropoda; class Arachnida; order Araneae; family Heptathelidae; genus Ryuthela; species Ryuthela nishihirai. The sequence goes on from JAWZYU010000032.1 coordinate 44,093,727, forward strand.
GCGTACCTGTGATATACAGATAGTTGATGTGAGGAAGGTGGGGTGATCCATAACCTGCAACTGCATAATGTCAGGAGTTTCCGCGTACGACTGTCTCACGTGTACCAGTACTGCGTCAACACCTGTAGCCACCGTAAAAATGTGGCTGCAAAACGAGTTGTTGATGTTCAAGGTTTTCTCTCACCATATCGGAAATGGAAGCCACGGCGCAGATGATAACGTTAACATTCAGTGACATGGTAGCTACGAAGGTTTGGTAAAGACCATTCAATGTACGATGGCACGACAATACCTGGCGTCAACAGCACATCACTGGATTATGAGGTTGCAGTGAGAAAAAGAGCATCGCCAATGGTCTGTGGAAGACTGGAAACGTATAGATTGGTCTGACGAATCGAGATTCCAACTATAACATGCCGACAGGAGATTGAGTATGTAACAGACCACAGTAGGCCATGGACCTCAACTCTAAAGTCGGGGTGTTACAGACTGGTGGAGGTGGTGTTATGTTCAGCACTGTGTTTACGTTGGCCACCTTGGGGCCTCTTCTACCTATTGAGACCACCATCACAACACAAGGCTATGTTGACATACTCGCTGAACTCCTAACCCTTTTCATGATGGCTATCCATTTTCTACAGCAGGATGTCAAGACAATTCACCATCTCATCATTCCCTTTTAGTAGCATTCCAGTGAGTTCGTAACCCTCTCACGATCAGGATTTGAACCCTATTGAACATCTGTGGGGCGAAGTGGAGTGATGGATTTCAGCCTGAAACTCACCACCGGCAACTCTCGGCACTTTATGGACGACTTCCCTGGAATCATGGGCCGCGATACCACCCGAATGTTTCTATCACCTGTAAAGTGTGCTATTGTGATTAGATGGGTGTGTATAATAAATTGTCCTTTCAGTGTATGTCTCAATAATAAGCCTTCCGTCTGTAGACATAAACTTTTTTTGCTTTTAGAGATAAATTAAAATTTCCCTTTGCGTTGGATAGTTATTGATTGAATATTACGATTCGCGCTTTCATAATCTCTCAATAGCAATAATTTTGCCCTCTAACCACAGAAAAAGATGAAAATGTCAAAATTTTAAACTGATATTGGAACCGGTGTAATTGTGTTAGAAATCTGAAACTTTGGTGGTAAAATGTGAGTACCACGAATTTGCACTGAGAAAAACGATTTTCCACTTTACTGCCACAGGAGTAGAGTGGAGTAAAATGGTTTGCTTTAAGAGATACAGTACTGTGCAAATTAGTTGGGACAATAGGAAAATGCAGTAACAAAGACACAACTAAAATATTTATTTGTTTAATAGTGTAGTTAATAGTGAATGTGACCCCCCTTAGCTTTAATTACTTCTTTCACCCTCTCAACCATTGATGCCACTAGCTTTCCACACATCTCCTTCACTTCAGGGTCGTGGTACCACACTTTCATGACACTTTCTATCATTTTGGTTTTCGTCGTGAAATCCATCTTAGATATGCGTGCTTTAATTAGATAATGGCCCACAAATTTTCAATGAGGTTCAGATCTGGTGAATTTCCTGGCCACTCCAATACCTTCAAATGTTTCTGGGTAAAGAAGGTCTTAGCAAGCTTAGAATTGTTGCATGGAGCCAGATCCTGTTGAAATACCCCATCGCATTACTGCAGAAGCTTAAGAAACAGCTTCTGCAGTGTTGGGACCATTTTCGTCTCCAGAACGCCTATGTACTTTTTGCTGTCCATCATTACTTCAATGGGGTGAGGTGTCTGTGGATCGGAAGCTGTGAAACATCCCCAAAACATGACTTTGGGTGGGTGTTTGGGGGATTGCTGGATGGGGCCGGATTGAAGAGGTTCTCCAGGCGAGCGGCGGACGAAATTTGACCTGTAGCCATGCACCTCAAAATGGGTTTCGTCGAAAAATATCACTTTTTCCCAATTCTCCACAGTCCAGTCTCGATATTTCTTTGTCCAAGATAGCCTTTTTCGCTTCATAGCGGGTATCAAAAGCTGCTTTTTGGAGAGGCTTTGAGCCCAGCGGCCACACTCCAGAAGGCGACGACGTACGGTGGAAGCATCTATATTAACCTCATGAGACGCAATCTCCCTTTTGATGTCTCCACTGGTCTTCTTCGGAGTTTATGTTGATATGATTGAGTTGTCTATGATACTAATTCTTCGAATTAGACTATCATCTCTAGGGGTGGTTTTCCTTTTTCTTCCACAATGTCCTTTATGGAACGTTCCACGGACCTTGTCTCCTTATGCAGCTTCATGGTGCTTGTCCCAACTAATTCGCACAGTACTGTAATTATATGTTTTTAGAGATAATTAAAAAAATTTTTTGTGTTGGATAGCTATTGATAAACTACTACGACTAACACTTTTTGAAACTTCCAAAAGTGTTAATTTCGCCCTCTGACGGTGGAAACTTTTTGAAAATTTCAAAACTATTAATGGGTATTTCAAACTATCTACTTAGACTAGAAATTAGATATTTTAGTGGTGCAGTGTGATGATCAAGGAACAATTCGCTTCTTTTCCCTCAAGGGGGTATGAAAAGAAAAACTTTTTTTAAAGAGATAAATGAAAGATTATTTTTCAGTTGAATGTGTACTATACCAAATATTATGATCCATAGCTTTCAAATCCTCCAAAAGGCTTTAATATAAATCGTTAGAGGGCGCTAAATGTAGAAAATACAAAACCGGAAATGATATTACAAACGATATATTTATATTAGATTTTATGTTGTTAGAATGTGTTGATTAAAATTCAAACCCAGTTAACTTACTGAAAAAAGTATGAATTCTATACATATACGTTTCAATTAAATTATTACTGATTAAAATTCGACCTGCAGCTGTCATTTTTAAAAAGTTAGTATTTAATTTTAAAAATTTCGGTAATATTCTAATAGAGTAATAAATAAATAAATAATTTTGTTTCATGTTTACTGACTAATTTTCTCTTTAACCCTAGAAGACGAAAAAATGTAATTTTTCTATTTTAAGGGATAAACGACAAATTCTCTTCGCATTGCTTAGGGCTAGTAATATATTACTATTTACATATTCCAATCACCATTAGTGCGAATTACTGCTCTTAAAGGATGCAAAACTCGGGAAAGGAGAAACATCGTTTTCTTTGAAAACAAGAGTCCCATATTCACCAGAGATGATAGTTATTCTTCTGCTTAATATTTAAATAAAATACTTTTTATTTAAATATTAAATTTTTATGACCTACATATTGCTTTGAAAGAAATGGAATGTGTATTTTATAATGAATATCACATTACCTTCTTAAAAGTAATTGTTTTTGCTAGAACCGATGAAACTTTCGGTATTTGAATTGGGGAAAAGAAAGCTCGAATTTGTTGATATCTGAGGCTACTGTGAGTTACTTATTCCAAAAGCTGAAATCAATCGAAATTCCTCTGGCTGTCGAATTCCAAAACTCATTGAAAGCTAGAATTGATCAACAAACAAATAAGGATTTTTATCATTACTAATGTTTTAACTTCCAAAAGCAAACTAGTTTTTTACTTAGTCTATAAAACCTAAAATCAAGACATGTATCATAGCTATAATTAATCGTTTTTATCCAAGCGATATTTAGGATTAGGATAGTTCCGACGACGTCGACAACCATGAAGAAGAACAGAATAAGTACTTAAATTGCATAAATGCATTGCATCATTCACCAAGGCAAAAGCATCGTTGGAGTTAGAATAGGTAAAGAGTTCAAACTACACTGTACAATATACAAAAAGGCTTTGAAATTAAAATGGTCAATCTTTACTAATTCCGAGGTGCTGAACACGAAAATAACAATAAAATTTGTCAATTGGCTCTTGTTTAGGAGAGACAGAGATGGTCATGTATAAACGACTCAGTCCTCATTGAGTACATAGGTAATCTTTTCGCAACGCTGTATTTTAAACTCCAGATTGCAACATATTGCGTTGTATTACATCAGCCCCCCATACACACAACCCCCAGAGGTATTGCGTCATTGTCTGATGCAATGTAATTGAATCATGACATCGTGACTTTACGATCGCGGACAAAAGAAGATGCAATTGTTAGTTGCAAGCGAAGTCTCGTAGGGTGAGCAAGTCTTTTGAGCGACTCCCATTTACCCCTGAGTCATAAGTACAACACAAGTGATCCTTGCAGTTTTAATCTAGCAGTAGTGATGCCTCGTAACTGTGTTAATAGTGCAGATACATTTTGTTACATTTGTGGGGAAGTTACATTTGCAAGCCAGAAAAGGGCCATCACTCCAATAATGAAAGCTGCGTAGGAGTTTTATTTTGATTTAGATCGGGGATCAGGACAATGCCTGGGCCCCACACATATGCTGCAGTACGTGTGTGCAAGAATTTTCTGAAGTGGCTGAATGGCGAAAAAGTGGCGATGCCATTTCCTGTTCCTATGGTTTGGAGAGAGCCAAGCAATCACACAAATGACCTCTACTTCTGCATGGTTCCATCCGTTTCTGGAGGCATCACAAATAAAAAGAAGCGGACAATAATGTATCCAAATATACAATCTGCTCTCTGACCAGTTCCGCAGGGTGACGGCCTTCCCGTTCCTGAAACTCCAAATGAATTTACCATCGATTCAGACGATGAGGAGGGAGGCGAACCGAAGTCGGGTTCTCTGCAGCTTCGGTGTCTAATGATGATCCATACTTCTGCCACTCATCTGCACCACACATTCTCACTGAAGAAGAAATGAATGGTCTTGTTCGCGATTTGGAACTGTCTAATGCCAAAGCAGAGTTACTTGGATCAAGACTTTAACAATGGAATCTTCTCAAGGAAAGTGTTCGAGTGACTTCGTTTTGAACTTGTTGTGAGCAGTTTACACCTTACTTCAGAAAGGAAGATGACCTTCTGTTCTGCTCCGATGTAGATGGCCTGATGAATGCCCTCAGAATCAAACATGACCCTCAAGAATGGCGACTATTCATAGACTCCTCGAAATTGAGTCTCAAGGCCGTGTTGCTGCATAATGGAAATCGACTTCTATCCATTCCAGTCAGACATGCTGTCTACATGAAAGAAACCTATGACAACCTAAAACAGCTGTTGAACTGTCTTCAATACAGCAAGTATGGCTGGTATCTCTGTTGTGACTTGAAGGTAGTGGCTCTGTTGATGGGTCTGCAGCTGGAATATACGGAATATTGCTGTTTCTTTTGTGAATTGGACAACCGAGCAAAGACTTTGCACTACGTGAAGAGAAACTGGCCTCACAGGAAATCTCTGAAGATCGGAGAGAAGAATGGGCAACACCCAGCACAGGTAGAAACGCACAAAATCCTGCTATCGTCCGTCCCTACACATCAAACTCGGTGTGATGAAAAACTTCGTAAAAGCCGTGGAGTGGACTGCAACAACTTTCAAGTACTTGGCTGACAAATTCCCTCGACTCAGCGAAGCGAAAATTAAAGAGGAAATTTTTGTGGGTCCTCAGATCCGCGAGTTGTTCAGAGACCAGATGTTCGACAATCTGCTTCAGGGTGACGAGAAAAAGGCTTGGGACGCGTTTCTTCTGGTGTCAACTAAATTCCTCAGGAATGTCAGGGCAGACAACTACAAGAAACTGGGTAAGGATATGTCTCTGTATCACAAACTTGGTTGCAATGTGTCCTTAAAGATCCACTTTCTTCATTCCCACTTAGATTTCTTCCCCGACAACTGCGGCATGGTTAGTGATGAGCATGGTGAACGTTTTCACTAGGACATAGCAACGATGGAGAAACGATACCAGGAAAACTGGTCCACTTCAATGTTGGCTGATTACTGTTGGACGCTCGGCAGAAATGATCCTGAGCAGCTGTACATTCGACAGGCAAAGTGACTTCGGAAGTAGAAGCGTAATTTTACCGATGCTTGTCATATGTACGGATTACTCTATTATGTAACAAACTATTGCGGATTTCTCAGAAATCGTAGCCAATTTTGCATTTTCATTGTCATATTCGTGTCCAGCACCTTGAAATCTTTAAGAAATAGCTACTTTTATCTCAGAGGCATGACCTTTATGAAAATTTGGTGCTCAGTGCTATTGGAAACAAATAATGGGAAATGTACCGATACACTCGAGAAATCGTATCAAACAGTGGCAATTAATTGTTAGCCGACTTCCACAACTTCTTATTCACTGAGTGTGTTTTTCTGTAGCTGATACTTTCATCACGAAATTGTGAACCTACGTGAAAATCTACACTTTAAACGCCTTTTTTATAAATACTACTTTTTAATTCGTTTTCAGAAAAAGCAAGCTAATGTTTTCACTTTATCGTCTGTCAATTTGTATATATCGAATTTTTTTGCTTTCGGAGATAAATTAAAAATTCTTTTTGGGTTGTATAGGTATTGATGAAATATTAAAATTCGCACTTTCAAACCCTTCCTATAAGCGCCCTTTACGGTTTTTACGGTTTTATGGTAGCTAGGCGTAAACTGGAAGGAGAGCTGTGTACCAATCCCTAGTGATGATGCACAGAACCAGCCAGGTCTAGCACCTAATGGTGGTTGCAGGCCGTTAGTACCTTTCAAAAGAGATAGTCTCTTTTGGAAGGGAACGGAAGGGGAGGGCTGCCAGTTCAGTATGGCTTACTGATCTGGTCATCTATGGCCACTTTTTCTTTTTTTTTCAAACCTGCTGAGGAGTGGTCAACTTCACAGGTTCCCGGTGCTGACTATTTATACCTACTAGACTGGACTGGTTTATGGATTTGAGCTTGATCCTGGACTTGCTGCACTGGTGGGCCTCTGTTGAGGGAGAATCTGCTGCTGTGTTTTCTGTTTGCTTCTGGGTTGGCAGCCCTAAGTGAAGAGAGGCATGGGATACCATATATCAGCTGGTGGATAATCCTAATCAGTGGCCATCACCTTACTTAGCTAGCTGGGCATCGTCAAGCCTAAACTGTAGTAATGTGTCTAACTAAGGCCATATGGCTCTTGAAAAAGTCCACTTCAAAAGGTGGTGTCTGAAGTTCATACCAGCATCGTTGACTTCAGCCTTTAGCGGAGGAGGAACAGGTCTTTGCCCCATGTCTGCGATCAGGGGCTGTTTGATATTGTTGGCCCTACCAATCTGAATAAACCTAATTTCTTTAAAACTCCTACTAATTATTTTCTCTCTCAGGAACGTGGAACATGAGGACATTACATAGAGATTATTCTCTTGATGTCCTCACGCATGAATTCCAGCGCTTTAACCTAGATATTCTAGGCTTGCAAGAGACCAGATAGACAGGTAAAGGTGAGAAATTTCTCTTTACAGGGAGGGAGGATGGAAAGCATCACCAAGGCGTGAGTCTGCTGCTCAGCAGACATGCTAGTGATGCTCTTCTAGGATAAAATAAAAAAAATAAATACCCCCTCAAGCAGCTGCTTGATAGGAGTGCATTAATGAAAGGTTTCTTACAGCAAAATTTCAGACAAGTATTAAAGACTTGAATGTTATCTGCTGTTATGCCCCCACTGAGATGCCGATGAGGATGAGAAGGATAGGTTTTACGGAAAATTTCAGGATATTTTGAATTCTGTCAAGAAAGGAGATATTACCCTTGTTCTAGGTGATTTCAATGCCAAAGATGGTACTGACACTGACTTTTGGGGAGGAGTAATAGACCCTTTTGGTATTGGTAGCTGCAATGGCAATGGGCAACGTATCCTACAGGTAAGTAAACTCAATGGTTTCAGAATAACTAACACATATTACAAACACCGTGACATACATAAATACACATGGGTTTCACCTGATGGGCTGCATAGGAATATGATTGATTATATATTGATTAACAGCAAATGGGCTAGTTCCGTTAGAAATACCAGGGCATATAGGGGAGCTGAAATAGGATCTGACCATTACCTTGTTAAAAGTGTCTTGCAACTTAAACTTAAAAAGTGTAGTGCTAAATTAAAAAAAAATTACCTTTAATGCTGAAGCTCTGATAGACCCACTTATAGCTAAAGCTTACCATGATAGGTTACTTAGTCATTATGACAGTCATGGTTTGCTTAATACTGAAGTTGAGGAAGAATGGGGCCGTTTTAATCAGGCTTTTTTGGACACTAACAGTACTCTCTTAGGAAAAAAGGAGCAGAGGAGACAGAATTATTTAAGTGATAAGGCACTTGAGCTTATTTCAAAAAGAAGGAACTGCAGGAATGTCCTTAATCAAGTCCCCTTCTATAACCTTACCTTGTTTATCCTGCAATCCTTGTATGCCTGTCCGTTTTCTACTACACAAAACATTAACTAGGAAGATTCTGTCATGGCTAGGTGGACTGAGCATTTCAGTGATGTTCTAAACAATGCGGTTAGTTCTTCTCCCATTGTTTGTAGTGATGATAAATGTATTGGAGGCTTTAATGTTGGCTCTATAACACAATCTAAAGTTATTTTGGCTGTTTCTAAACTTAAACTTCATAAATCCCCACGGGTAAAAATTTTACAACAGAAATTACTACAGAAATGCTCAGAGCTGGGAATGTTTCGGTTACCACTTGGATGACTGAAATTTTGAATATCTTTTATGATAAAGGCATGGTTCCTAAATTGAAACAGTTCCTAATAAAAAAACTAAAAAAAAATTACAAAGATTTTACCAGAGCTATTATTATCCCTATTTTCAAAAAAGGTGATCAAAGTTCTTGTGATAATTATAGGGGTATCAACTTACTCTCTTTTCCAGGGCAAGTTCTTTGCATGATTGTGCTTAACAGAATTAAGAATCTGGTTGACAGGCAATTGCGTAATGAGCAATGTGGATTCAGAAGTGGTAGGGGATGTGTAGATCAGATATTTTCACTTAGGCAGATTCTTGAGAAATGTTTATTTCAAAACGGCTTTGGACTCTGTTGATCGTCATAATTTGTGGTTGATTGTGAGATCATATGGTATACCAGACAAGTTAGTTAACATAATGAAAGCTCTCTATAATAACACTGAGTCGTGTGTGAGAGTTGGTAAGGCTTGTAACAATTTCATTTTGTCTCCATTATGTTATGCGAAATTCAGTTCAAAGGAAAGATTTTGGCTTTAAATGGACTGGAGATACGAAAATTTCTGATTTATAATAGGCTGATGATTTAGCTCTTTTGGCAAAGGATGTTGATGAATACTGTATGTATGACCTCTGTGGCAAGTAGTTGCTAGAGGAGTACAATTGTTATTTTTTATTAATTACATCTATTAAAAAAATCTTAATCCTTACCATGTAAAGTCGAGTTCATAATCGTGTAATACGAAACTGGCTGCATTTTCTTTACCGTGTAAAACCGAGTTGATCACTGTGTATATCGAGAACTGTGTAAATCGAGGGAAGGGTGTAGAAATTGTTTCATAACATTTTCTTTCTATCCCTTTATTAACATTTCAGGACAATTTTCTGGAAGGAAAAAAACATATGTAAGGGTTCCAGGGACAAAAATTATAAGTAAAGGGTCCTTTATAAGTAAAGTCCGACTGATATTTTGCTTACTCTTTTCCTCTTCCATATATGCCTACTCATAGAACATATATGCCTACTGATATTTTTCTTACTTTTTCCGTGTCACCGGTAATGCATTTTTGCCAATGATAATTCAAAGCATGATTTAATTAATTATGGATGCAAAAGCCATGTTAAATCTTACACATGAATGTAATATTTAAAAAAATAAAGAAATATAAATTTATTAACGCTTCTTTTTTTATACTGTTACCGAAAAATAAAGATTTATATATTGTAAATATTTTAGGGGTAATTTATTTTCGGTTTTGCATTCTTTCAAGAAATAAAATGTACCTACGTACAAATATACAATGCATACATACAATGCATTCATGCTACATACAATGCATTCATGCTACATACATACAATACATGCATACATACAATGCACAAATACATACCTGCCTACCTCTCTACGTATAAGTATACACACAAACACATATAGAATATATAAACACATACCTAGTCCTCAAGTAGCCATGGCTACAAAAGTCCAACCTGACTGTGCAGTTTACTCCTTTAAACATGTCTGTCCTGAGGTACAACTGTTGCAATGGGCCACTGAAGCAGTCTTGTTTGACATTGTGTGCTCACCGCATTCTAAGTCTACCCCTCTTTCCATGGCCTTCGGGCACACTCTTCATAACCCTATTCATTAATCTGTAGTTATGAAATGGCCAACCTGGCCAACCAATGCAGTCTCTATCTGCACGAATATGCTGTTCAGAGATGGTTGCCGACTATTTCGTTTAATCTCATCATTATTTACAAAGTCAAACCACTTAATGGGAAACCACAGCCTATGCATCTGGATTCACAGGTATAACGCTTCCTGTTTTATTTCAAACGTGTTCAAGTTGTGCTACCATAAATAATTCTAAAACGAACCAAAATATTATGCAACTTATTTTAGTCTTTACATATATACCACTATTAAAAGTTCCAGCAGCAATCCCTATTTTTCTGTTCATCTCATGCCATACATCACCAGTATCTGTAATATAGCTCCCAAGGTAATTAAACCGAGACACTTGCTCAAGTGTCTCGTCATTCAAAACAACTGAAACATCATCTGCCGAAACAATTTTCATCACTTCAGTTTTCTCTGTTTTCAGTTACCAAACCTACTTTATTACCAGTCTCATCAACAGCCTTAACGAAAGAAGTTTCATTTAGTGTCATTAGATCTCTCTCATCTTATCTCTGTCATTAGCAAACAGAGCCAAATCATCCGTATAATGTAAATCAAAAATTTCGAAAACTCTAGACCATCTAAGGTTAAAATCTTCAATTTGCAGAGAATTGCACATAACGTTATCAATAACCAAAGTAAAGAGAAAAGGAGAGAAAATGCACCCTTGTCTAACTCCACTAGCAATGCTAAAGTAATTGCTATAATCCTTACGAACTCTCACACACGACTCAAAATTATTAAGAGAGCTTTCTTTGTTCTAATTAGTTTGTCTGGTATGCCACACGATCTAACTATCAACCACAAATTTTGATGATCAACATAGTTAAAGGCTTTTTAGAAATCTATACAGCTAATAACCACAGGTTTCTGGAACTCGAAACATTTCGCAAGAAAATGCCTAAGTGGAAATATTTGATCTATACATCCCCTACCACTTCAGAATACACATTGTCCATCACGCAATTTTGTAGGACCAAGCCAAAGATTGTTATCAGCTCTTTATCGATTCTTTACATATTAAGCTTTTTGTATTGCTGTCAGTTAGAATTAATAGGGTGTTGATTCAAATTATTCAACCTAATTGTTAATTCTTTTAAACACCATAATGCAAAGTATTTTACCTGGAACAGAAAGTAGACTGATTCCCTTATTATTATCAAAAGAACTATGGTCACCCTTTTTGAAAATGGGTATAATATTGGCTCTGGTAAAATCTTTAGGAAAAATAACATTAATCAGTAAAAAAAACAGCAAAAATTTCCGTCAGTGAATTGGCAACAGGTAATATTCCCAGCTTTAAGGATTTCAGTAGTAATTTTAACTACCCCAGGTCATTTTAGTACTTTTAGTTAGATATAGCCAACATAACTTCAGAATCTGATATAAGGGCAACATAAAAGCCGGAAGATGAACAATGGTAGTGTAACTAACTACTTTGTTTAAAACATTTCTGAAACACGCATCCCACCTAGTCATAAGAGAAACATCACTTTCATTGACCTTACCCTGTTTATCCGTCAATGCCTCTATGCCGCTTATGCTCAACGCCTCTATGCAGCTTGTTATTCATACTCAAAAGATTAACTCTCTGGTGCAACTCTCTGCTGTGTGCTGTCTGGTTGTTTCCTCTGCTTTGTCAGCGAAGAAGTCAAGCCAAAGATTCTTATCAGCACTTAATTAATCCTTTACACATTAAACTCTTTATAATGCTCTCTGTTAGAATTAATAGGGTGTTGATTCAAATTATTCCTATAATTCCTTTCTTTAGAAATAAACTACATAGCCTTATAACTCAAATGACTTTGTCTCCAGTGCTCTTTACTACCCACAAGAGTACTGTTAGGAAACAAAAACTGTTAAAAACTGAAAAATAACTGATCCCATTCTGTCTGAACTTCAGTGGTAAGGATTGGGTTGTTTCACCTCTGAGCTGCACTTTTTTGCACACCATGGGCTAAATGGCCAGGTCACATGGACCCCGAAGGCTCAGAGAAGGTTGGGGGAGGGGACCCACTGGAACAGCTATTGGGAGACAGATGGTAGCCTCCCGTCAAGGACACCCAGCATGTTATTTAACGTGCACAGGGTATGGCTCTCTTACACACGGGGACACGGCTTAACGTCCCATCCGACGGACGGCGGCCTTTCCAAGCCCATCGGTGTCCCCTACTGACCGTGGGCAGGGCGGAGAATTTTGCGGAGATAAATCTCAACGCTGACCCAGCTGGGACTCGAACCTGGGAACTACAGATTACGAGCCTGGCGCTCTACCGACTAAGCCACCCTCGCCCCTCAGTAGTAAGGAAACTACGATTTTCATAATGACTAAGGAGCCTATCGTGTTATGCTTTGGCTATATTTCCGTCATTCAGAACGTCCAAAGGGGCGGGGGTGGCTCAGTCGGTAGCGCGCCAGGCTCGTAATCTGTACTTCCCAGGTTCGAGTCCCAGCTGGGTCAGCGTTGAGATTTATCTCCGCAAAATTTCCCCGCCCTGCCCACGGTCAGTAGGGGACACCGATGGGCTTGAAAAGGCCGCCGTCCGTCGGATGGGACGTTAAGCCGTGGCCCCGTGTGTGGGAGAGTCATACCCTGTGCACGTTAAAGAACACGCTGGATGGCCTTGACGGGAGGCTACCATCTGTCTCCCAACAGCTGTTCCAGTGGGTCCCCTCCCCCAACCTTCTCTGAGCCTTCGGGGTCCTTGTGGCCTGGCCATTTAGCCCATGGTGTGCAAAAAAGTGCCGCTCAGAGGTAAAACAATCCAATCCAATCCAATCCAGAACGTCCATATTAAAAGTAATTCTTTTAATCTTAGCACATTTCCTTGGTTTACGTTTCAAGACACTTATGACAAGGAAATGGTCAGAGCGAGTTTCGTCTCTCCTGTATTCCTAACGGAACTAGCCCATTTCCCATTAATTAATATATACCAATCATATTTTATGCAACCCAAGATTTATTTATCCTTAATTCAAGATATTCGAAATATAGGATATCCTGAAGTTCTCACTAAAACCTATTTTTCTCATCCTTATCACAGTGTTTTATAGGGGCATAAAAACTGACAACATTGAAGCTATTAATCTTAGTTTTAAATTAGCTATAAAAAATGTTAGATTAATAGTCATATCCTAGAAGACAATTACTGGTGTCTCTGCTGAGAAGCAAATCTACGCCTTGGAGATGATTCCCATCCTCCCTCTCTCAGAGAGATATTTAAAAGTATCTGACCTTTACCTATCCATCTGGTCTCTTGCAAGCCCAGAGTATATGCAGGTAATGGGCAATAAAGGAGAATAGCAATGCAAAATCATTAATACGATGTTGGATCGCCATGTGACTCCAGTACAAACTGTATACGTCATGTCCTAGGGTCTTGCCAGTGTGTGAAAGTCAGCAGGAGGGATAGACACCATTCGTTTACAATAAACTTGATTAATTCCTGCTTGTTCTATGGAGCTGAAAACGCTGCCTGAAATGACGTTCCAGAAGTTCCCATAGATTTTCCAGCAGGTTGACATCTGGTGACTGCAGTGGTCATGGTATGTGAAAAACTACAGTCTCAAGCTCCTCAAACCACTGGGTGACCAAATGTGCTCTGAGGATGGAACCATTATCATCTTGAAAAAGAGATTTCTCTTCGTGAAACAGAGATCTTGAAAAAGAGATCTCTCTTCGAAAGGAATGCTGTACCATTGGATGCAGATGATCACTCAGGACTGTCAAATAGCGATTGGCATTAATCTTACCTTCTAATCGAATGAGTACATCCAACTAAATTCACAATAAGCACCCCACACCATTGCAGGAACAGCCAGAATCCTTAACAGTAGGATACAAACAATCAGATTTATAAGCTTCCTGCGGTTGGGCGTCACACGTGCACGCCGGTTTCTTCTAGTTCTCCCCTTTTTCTGAGGCCTTTGGGTACACTGTCCATAACCCTATTTATTAATATATAGTTATTTCATACGAACAACATGCCCAAACCAACGGAGTCTCTCTCTGCACAAAAATCTGATAAAAAAAAGGTTGCTCATTCCTTTGCCTAACCTCATCATTCCTTATAATGTTAAACTACCTAGTGTCCAAGATACTACGTAAGCATCTAGAATCAAAAGCATCTAGTTTCCTGTTATCTTGTTTACAAAGGGTCCAAGTTTCATTACCATAACTAACTCTAGAAAGAACCAAACTATTATATAGTCTAATTTTAGTCTTTAAGTATATACGCCTATTTCTCTACAATCTCCATAGATTCTTAAAAGTTCCAGCAAAAATCCCTATTCTTCTGTTTATCTCATCCCACACATCACATGTATATGTTACAGTTACATAGTTAGTAAAATAATTAAACTGAGACACTTGTTCAAGGATGCAACCTTTCAAAACAAACGAAGTACAATCTGCATGATCAATTTTCATTACTTCAGATCTATCTCTGTTTATTACGAAACCAACTCTATTACCAATCTCATCAACAGCCGTAACGAAAGAATTCACTTCATCAACGTCATTAGTGAACCTTTAAAGGGCCTTATTATTTAATAATTTCTATTCAAAACGGAAATTGAAAGAGCTGTAGAATTTTATCATGAAGTAAGTAACTGCCAGAACTTGGTCATGTTATTTTACAGAATCAAATTTTTTAATTTTAATGTTTGATTTCAAAAATTTCTAAACAGGTAATTTCTTCTATCAAAATCATAAAAACTTTGAGCAAAGTTCTCTGGGAACTATAGTGTTGTTCAGCACTTTAAGGATTAAGAGGGCCAAATCATCGACCTAATCTAAATCAGAAATTGCCTCTACACAATTTAAGGCCAAAAACCTTCTCCTTGCAGTGAATTCCACATAACATAATTAAGAACCAAACTAAAGAAAATAGGACACAAAACCCATCCTTGTCGAACACCAGTAACAATACTAAACCAATTCCTACAAGCCGTACCAACATTCACAAGTGTCTCAGTGCTATTATAAAGAGCTTTCATTAAGCTAACATATCTGGTATGCTTGTCTCATGACGCTGTGCTTGCTGGGATGTCATTTGTAAGTTTCATCCCTTTGTCAGAGGCACTTTTTAACCGCCGCTCTTTAACATAAACCAAAGGCTTTCTAATTAATCTTGATGTTTCCGTTTTTTGGTCCAGTTTTTATATAAGTTTTTTTATAAGTTGTGTATGAAGACATCAAAGGAATAATCTCTATGCAACGTCCCCATATTCCATGTACCGTGGAAAGAAAACGATTTGTAACATTTTTACAGAAACTAGGTTAATTGGGAGAAGTAGAGCTAACAATATCATACAGCCCTGCAATCGCAGGCACGCACACCCATTCTCGCAACTTACTAAGAGGCTTAAGTCACCAATGTTGATCATAACTGCAGTTACCACCTTTACAAGTGGATCTTTCCAAGAACTGGAATAAAAATAGAAACTAACCTGCCTGAGACGCATTACTCCAAGGTATGTTGCCGATGCCCATAGAAGTAAGAGTTCAGATATCTGCAATAGCCTCTGATCAAGATTATCCATCAGCTGAAATAAGGACTTAAGGCTGGCAACACACAGGCAAACAGAAAACACAGCTGCAGATTTTTCCTCAACAGAGGCCCATTATTGCAGCAATTCCAGGATCCGTAATCTAGCTCAAAGCAATGAACTATTCCAGTACAGTGGGTATAAAATGGTCAGCACCAGGACCCTGTGAGTGACTACTCCACACCAAAATAGAAAAGAAGAAAGAAAAAAACGGATCAGAACTAGGCTACTGATCCGAAAACTCTCCTTTTACGTTCCCTTCCAGAAACGAATATCTCTTTTGAAAGGCCCTAAAGGCCTGCACCACGAGAAAGAGGTATCGGACTTTTGGTTCTAGGCTAGCTGCTCTTGCATCATCATAGGGGATTGGTACACAGCTCTCCTTCCAGTGCATGTCTTGCTAGTATTTACACAACTACTTGAAATTAAATAAAAAATAATAACTACCCCCCTCAAGCAGCTGTTTGCCACAGAGGTTTGACAGGAGCCTGTCAGTTTATACGCCATAGCACAAGGTCTGTAAGGAAGGCAAAAGACCTCAGCAGAAAGCAACTTAAATCTAACAAAAAGATATAAATTTTTTTAATGCTTTCGTTTTTATACTTTTGCCGAAATATAAAGCTGTATGGATGCAACTATTTTAGGTGTAATTTACTTTAGATTTCATATTCTCTCAAGAAATAAAAGACAATTTAAAAAAATGAAAAAGCGAAATGTTCTAAACTGTCTTGATGTTTAAGTTTAGAAACAGCCAAAATAACTTCAGATTGTGTTATAGGGCCAACATTAAAGCCACCAATGCATCTGTCATCATTGCAAACAATGGGAGTAAAACTAACCACATTGTTTACAACATCACTGAAATGCTCAGCCCACCTAGCCATCACAGAATCTTCACCTTACCTTGTTATCTTCAATCCCTATATACTTGTTCGTTTTCTACCACACAAAACATTAACTATCTGGTACAGCTCTCTACTGATGTGCTGTCTAACTGCTTCCTCGGCTTTGTCAGCCAAACCATCAGGCCAAAGATTCTTATCAGCGACTACCTGATCTTTTACACGTTTATTATGTTCTCTGTAATGCTTTCTATTAGTACGGTATTGATTAGGAACATTCCTGCAATTCTTTCTTTCCGAAAAAAGCTCAAGTGCCTTATCACTCAGATAATTCTGTCTCTTCTGCTCCTTTTCTCCTAAAAAAGTACTGTTAGTGCCCAAAAAAGCCTGTTTAAAATGATCCCATTCTTCTTCAACTTTAGTAGTAAGCATACCATGACTGTCATAATGACTGAGTAACCTATCATGGTAAGCTTTGGCTATAACTGGGTCTTTCAGAGCTTCAGTATTAAAGCAAATTTTTTAACCCTAGCACAACACTTTTGAAGTTTAAGTTACAAGACACTTTTAACAAGATAATGGTCAGATCCAATTTCAGCTCCCCTATATGACCTGGTATTCCTAACAGAACTAGCCCATTTACTGTTAATCACATTCTTATGCAGCCCATCAGGTGAAACCCATGTGTACTTATGTACGTCGCGGTGATTGTAATAAGTGTTAATTATTCTGAAACCATTGAGTTTACTTACCTGTAGGAGACGTTACCCATTGCCATTGCAACTACCAATACCAAAAGGGCCTATCAGTCCTCCCCAAAGGTCAGAGTCAGTACCAACTTTGGCATTGCAGTCACCAAGAACAAGGGTAATATCTCCTTTCTTGACAGAATTCAAAATATCCTGAAGTTTTCCGTAAAATCTATCGTTCTCATCCTCATCGGCATCCTCAGTGGGGGCATAACAGCAGATAACATTCAAGTCTTTAACGCTTGTCTTAAATTTTGCTATAAGAAACCTTTCATTAATGCACTCGTATCCTCGAAGAGCATCACAAGCGTGTCTGCTGAGAAGCAGACCCACGCCTTGGTGATGTTTATTATCGTCCCTCCCTGAAAAGAGAAATTTAAGATTATTTTTAAGAATCTGACCTTTATCTGTCCATCTGGTCTCCTGCAAGCCGAGAATATCTAAATTATAACGGTGGAATTCTTGTGTGAGGACATCAAGAGAAAAAACTCTGTGCAGAGTCCTCACATTCCAAATACCTATGGAGAGAAAATGGTTAGTGGGATGTTTAAGGAAACTGTGTTTATTGAGAGAGGGAATGCCGACAATATCAAACAGCCCCCTAATCGCAGACATGGGGCAAAGACCCGTTCCCCCACCACTAAAGGCTGAAGCCATCTACACTGGAAGACTTCCTCCAATGTAGAATTTGACGATGCCAATAGAAGCAAAGAGTTCAGATGCCTGCGATGACCTCTGCTCAGGATTATCCACCAGCTGATAAACATATCCTGTGAATCTATTCACTTGGGGCTGTCAACCCACAAACAAGCAGAAAACACAGCGGAAGATTTTCCCTCCACAGAAGCCCACCAGTACAACAAAATAAGGGTCCATAACAAGCTCAGAGCCATAATTCCGTTCAGGTTGATATATATGGTCAGCACCAGGACCCTGTGTGGTTGACCACTCCTCAGCAGGGTAGAAAAAAAAGAAAAGTAGCCGTAGTTGTCCAGATTAGTAGGCCACAGTAATCTGGCCGCCTTCCCATTCCGTTCACTTCCACAACAGAGTATATCTTTTGAAAGGTACTAACGATCTGCACCACGAGAAGGCGGGGTCGGACATTAGATGCTACGCCGGTTCTATGCATCATCACAACGGAATGGTGCATAGCTCTGCTTCCAGTAACTACCTAGCTACCATTTACAGACTATTACCATTTACAGACTATTATTATTTAATTTATGGAAAATTACTGTTGGATAAAAACAAAAAATGTGAAATTTTAAGTCATAAAATGATTCCATCGTACTCTAAAGTTAAAGCTTAACAAGAAAGAAATTAGTGAAATTATATAATTGTATGTCAACATGCAAAGTTTTAACTTGTATTGAAATAACTATTGTTTATTCCTTGTCGCCTCTCTGTGTACAAACATTCAACTTTTTTGTTTTAAAAGCTAAATAATTTTTTTGTGTTGGACAGTTACTAATGAGACATAATTCACATTCTCAATCTCCCATGGAATCACGTGTAGGAAAGAGTTCTAATTTCCATCGTTAGAGGGACCTAAAGTTGGAAAAAAGTTGGGAACTTTAAATAAACATCGTAAAATAGGATTTGTTAGGGATTAAAAATTTTAGTAGTAGAATGTGATGGGAATTGGCTGAACGGACAAAGTGAGAACTGCTCAATCAGTGCAAACTTTGAGTATTGTGCTAGCTGTAACTGAGGAAGTGATCTGAAGTGACTTCAGTCTTAGTTGGACATGTTCTTGTATGATAAGGCCTATAAAAACTAAGAGAAGTTTCTAGGATTCTTCTCTGTTCTATACGTTGCAAGTAAAAAGAAAAGGGTTTCGAATCGACAGGAGTGAGGGCCCCCTGTTCCCTACAGGCCTGGGAAAACACAACAATTTTGTTTCATAGGAGAATAAGTTGTCATCGGTTAAATGAATGTTATTGAAGTATTATTGTTAACGTTTTCTGAATCATTCATTATTTCGATTTTTCACTGTTAGAGGGCTCTAAGCGGTAAATTGAACTTCGGTTTCTTCTAATAATGTTTTAACAAAGGGTCCTACAGATGCAAATGCTATGTCTACCTATAGGAAAACGGTAATACCCGATCGAATGACAACAACTATAACACTTCTAGCAGCAAATTTAGGAACTTAGAAAACTTAACTCAGCAAGAACGAGAAGAGAGAAAACAAAATATGAATGTTGAGTTTCTAACGAGTAGGAAACGACATATGGTAAGTACGAAATGAGGGGATGAAAAGTATAAACGCTGCTTATTCGAAATCGAGAGCTTAATGCTCAGCCCCCAAAAACATTTGTGAGAACCCGCAGACCGTGGAAAACATGACACATACAACAGAGAGAGAGAATAGTGACGAACCATTTATTACACAGATTAATGATATAGGATTGTTACATTTCAATTCACGAATAGTATAAATAAAACTCACAGTCACGTTAGGTTAACGTAGAGCATGTTCGATGTGCCTACCGTCGGCTATAATGCACATCTGAATGCGAGAAATAAGTGTTTGTTGTACAACAGTGAAAGGAATAGCTCTTTTGAAAATCACTAATGCCTACACCACGAGAAAGAGATGTCGTTCTTTAGGTGCTAAGACTAGCCAATTCTGTGCATCCAGTTCCCAAACACAACTAATTTTAAGGCTCCCTTCTAAAAATTTAAAATTATATTTTTTTAAGGATGTTAAACTAAAATGCATGAATTAAAGAAAAAACGCCTTTCTTATCGTTATTATTATTTTACATATTTTATCAATTAACAAAACGTTAAAAATAAAAAAAACTAGTTTTCTTTTTGGTTTTTTGAGGTCTTTGCGATATTGAGGCCCCCAAGCGCACGGTTCTTGCACATGTGCGGTGATTCGACACTGAACCCCAGAGGAAGAAATACGTAGGAGTCAAGTCTCGTGACTGTAGAGGACCCTCCTCATAACCATCACACCCAATGATATGGTGTCAGACAAGAAAGAACGTTTTCTTGGTTAGTGGCAGCGTACCATCATTTTGGTACCACATGTGCTGTACATCTCTGAGGGGAAGACTATCCAACCAGTCAGGTATCATGTTCCATAACAGTTGGAGATACCCCCAACTTGTTAATATTACCTCATATAATACTGGTCCAATGAGGGTGTTGTTCGAAATACCACATCAGACTTTAGTTGACCAGCGTACTTGATGCCTCGCCTTTCGTCCAAGGGACTGTTTGCTAAGAGCCCATTAATAGGTTTTCTTCCTGTTAACGATTCCGGCCAGTGTGAATGACACCTCATCTGTGCAAAGGATCTCACACAAAAAGGATGCGTTATCCTCTAAGGTAATTAGTACGAAATTGAAGAAATCAAATTTTCTCTGATTGTCTCCTGGCATCAATCGTGCGTCAGTATGGGATGTAATGGGTGTGCAGGCTTTGTCACACACGAGCTGCTGTTAAACCATAGGCCTCACTGACTGATGAGTGCTGTGATACATATCATAAGACGTCCTTTGGATGCCGTCGAATACCAGCTTCTGTCGGTTGGCCTGATCACGGAGAAGCATTTATGCTGCTGGTCTCTCTGAATCAATTGAACACACGGTAAATAGTAGCTGAAGTTGGATCTGGACCAGAAATCGCAACTTAACTCTTACACAAACTTAACTCTTACACAAATAGAGAGGGGAAAAAGGTAAATTACGCAGTTGAAGAGCATCTGTAAAGATATATCGCTGTGCATTTTGTGACACTCGCCATAGAGCAGCACCATTTCACAGCACTGATCGTTGGAGTAGCCCACTATCTCGGTCTTCAACTCGCCTGATTTTTAGTTCGCAGAACGGTTGTTACATCACGGTCATCATGTGCATACTTTTGTGAATCTTTCTATCATATTGCGTTGCACAGTATTATGCGGTGGCTAAGCGTGGAGTGACCGATTTCGAAAGATCGGCGTTTATAGCCTTCCAATAATTCATTTCGTACGCATCACAAGTCGTTACAGATGCTCTACAACTGCGTAATTTAATTTTTCCCCTCTCTATTTGTGTAAGAGTTAAGTTTACTAACTTCCAAAATTTTGCTGCTAGCAGTGCTACAGTTGCTGTCATTCGATCGGGCAATATCACTTTCCTATAGGTAAACATTACTATATACATCTCTAGAACCCTTTGTTAAAGCGTTACTGAGGTGTTTAATATGACGTTTCCTTTGAACCATGTATTTATATGTGCATAATATTAATTTCGCCTCCATTCCTGTTACTGGTATTCTAAAGTTGGGGAAAGGCATAGCTCCTTAACCGTCTCCCCTTAGATCCAGCCCTGCCTCTGGAGAAATCACACGCTCATTTTTGAAGAGATTGAAGTTCAATTTACCGCTTAGAGCCCTCTAACAGTGAAAAATCAAAATAATGAATGATTCAGAAAACGTTAATAATAATACTTTAATAACATTCATTTAACCGATGACAGCTTATTCTCCTTTGAAACAAAATTGTTGTGTTTTCCCAGGCCTGTAGGGAACAGGGGGCCCTCACTCCTGTCGATTCGAAACCCTTTTCTTTTTACTTGCAACGTATAGAACAGAGAAGAATCCTAGAAACTTCTCTTAGTTTTTATAGGCCTTATCATACAAGGACATGTTCAACTAAGACTGAAGTCACTTCAGATCACTTCCTCAGTTACAGCTAGCACAATACTCAAAGTTTGCACTGATTGAGCAGTTGTCACTTTGTCCGTTCAGCCAATTCCCATCACATTCTACTACTAAAATTTTTAATCCCTAACAAATCCTATTTTACGATATTTTTTGTTTTTATCCAATAATAACTTTCCATAAATTATATAATTATTATTATTTTTTAATAATTGAAAAATAATATTTTTTATTCTAATTTCAATAATAAAACTCTTATTCACCCCTTGAAGGTATCTACAAGTTGCATTATTATTATTTTTACTTTGCTATTTTAGGGTGCAATGGATTAGCATATATTTGAAAGACAGTTTAGAACATTTCGTTTTTTAATTTTTCTAAATTATGTCTATTATTTCTTGAGAGAATACGAAATCGACAATAAATTATACCTAAAATGGTTATATCCGTACAGCTTTATATTTCGGCAAAAGTATAAAAACGAATCTGCAGTTCCCAGGTTCGAGTCCCAGCTGGGTCAGCGTTGAGATTTATCTCCGCAAAAATCCCCGCCTTGCCGACGGTCAGTAGGGGACACCAATGGGCTTGGAAAGGCCGCCGTCCCTCGGATGGGACGTTAAGCCGTGGCCCCGTGTGCGGGAGAGAGCCATACCCTGTGCACGTTAAAGAACACGCTGGATGGCCTTGACGGGAGGCTACCATCTGTCCCCCAATAGCTGTTCCAGTGGGTCTCCTCCCCCAACCTTCTCTGAGTCTTCGGGGTCCTTGTGACCTGGCCATTTAGCCCATGGTGTGCAAAAAAGTGCTGCTCAGAGGTAAAATAACCCAACACTATGAAAACGAAAGCATTACAAAAATTCATATCTTTTTTTAATTTTAAATATGTCTGTAAGTAGTAGCTAGGCATGCACTGGAAGGAGAAATGTGTATCAATCCCCTGTGATGATGCAAAGAACTGGCTAAGGCTTAACAACTAATGCATGAAATCAGTTCCTAGTGGTGCAGTAACTTTCGAAAGGGATATCCTCTTCTGGAAGGGAACGGAAGAGTAGGGTTGCCAGACCAGGATGGCCTACTAATCTGGACATCTATGACCACTTTTTTTTTCTGCCCTGCTGTAGAGTAGTCAATTTCACATTCCTAACAGGCATGAATGTTGGAGCACGTTTGGTGGAGTTTCGGTCACTGAGACAGCTGAACTCGCTAATACTTTACGAGGAAGTTTCCAAGATCATGTTTGCATGGAAATCTTAAGGGAAGATATCATCTGCAAAAATGAACAGCTGGCCAAAGCGAAACCCCAGAATTGGGACGTTGAGCATTAGTGAGATGTGCGAAGCAAAAGCAAAAAAATCGCCTGGGCTGATCTGAAAAAACAAAAAGAAAAAGCTGAACTGCAGCTGATCAGTTGTGCATAGATTTCAAAGTAGGAAGCGACAAGCCAATTTCGTCAAAAACGGTACGTCGAGAACTGCTGCATAGCATTTCATAAACCACTCATCAAACCTGTCAAACGCACGCCGTCATGTCCAGTGTGGAAAGAGCACAAGAATGGAGGAATGTGATATGGTGTGATGAATCCCTCTACACTCTGTTTTTGACAAATGTACGAGTGGACGTATGGCGCCAACCGCAGGAAGCTTATAAATCTGATTGTTTCCTACTGTTAAGGGTTCTGGCTGCTGCTGTAATGGTGTGGGATGCTTTATAATGAATTGGGTCGGGTGCTTTCATTCCGTTAGAAACCAAGATTAATGCCAATGGCTATTTGACAATCCTGAGTGATCATCTTCATTTGAATTCATTCAAATGGTACAGCATTTCTTTCATGAAGAGAGATATCTTTTACAAGATGACAATGGTTACATCCTCAGAGCACATGTGGTCACCCAGTGGTTTGAGGAGCTCGAGACTGTACTTTTACAAATACCATGGCCACTGCAGTCTCTAAATATACACCCACTGAAAAATCTTTGGGAACTTCTGGACTGATATCTCAGGCTGCGTTTTCCAGCTCCATGGAACAAGCAGGAATTCACGTTTCTTGTGGACGAATGGCGATTTGGACATTTTGTTCTTTTTTCTTAATTCTACCTTTAATTTCTTCAAAGATTATGAAATCAAAAGTAAATTGTCCCTAATGCAGATATAATCCATACAGTTTTATATTTCGTCAAAAGTGTACAAAAGAAGAAAGCATTGTAAAATTTATATACACTGGTGGAAATTGGAAATAGAACAACATTAACAATTGAAGCCTAACCTGTGAAATTTATTTAGCAGAAACAACTTGTTGAGAAAGAACAATGATCAAACATGTGAAGTGATTCAACGTTTATTTTATCTTTTAATGCGTATTACATTTTACAGAAGGCATATTTTAATAAGGTGTTGAACCTCCACGAGCAGCAAAACAAGCCTCCAATCTGGCACGCAATCG
Source organism: Ryuthela nishihirai (assembly GCA_038380435.1). Lineage (NCBI taxonomy): Eukaryota > Metazoa > Arthropoda > Arachnida > Araneae > Heptathelidae > Ryuthela > Ryuthela nishihirai. The sequence goes on from JAWZYU010000032.1 coordinate 44,118,183, forward strand.
GTCGTACAAATGCTGGATATCACGCTGGAGGATACCATTCCATGCGCTTTCAACTTGGATGCTTAATTCAGCGATGGTCGTTGCCTGCCTTGGTCCGCGGAAGAGTGTTTGTCCGATTCAGTCCCAGGCGTACTCGATTAGAGACAAGTCCGGAGAGCGTGCTGGCCAAGGGAGTTGGTGCACTGCCTGAAGAGCATGTTGAGCTGCCCAAGCGGAGTGTAGAGGAGGCGTTATCCTGCTGGAATATCACATTTGGGATTACACTGAAATATGGCAGGATGGCCACCTGTACAATGTCGCTGACGTACTTATTTCTATTCAGTGTACCCTGTACAAAACTAGACATGTATGAGAGTGATAGCTAATCGCTCCCCCACAGCATGTCACTGGCGAATGCACGATGGAAGAAGCCGCTCACCTTGTCACCTTCGGATGCGTGACAGACACTCCTAAGCAGAATCGGCTTTCATCACTGAAGACCAGAGACTGCCATTCTTAACTACAATGAACATTCCTGACACCACTGCAAATCTGCTCGATCGTGATAAGGTGACAGTGGTAACCGTATCAACGGCACGCGTGCCCGTAGTCCTGCTTCCAAAAGACAATTGCGTAACGTTCTTGTAGACACTCTTGGTACAACAGAGGATCGAATTTGTGACGACGCAGCCGCCCACTCTGCCACCGCCACCCTTCTGATACGCCGATCCTCTCTATGTTGCCCGGAATCACATCTGCGAGTGTGCAAATGCTCTTCTGATCATCGACGCCACCAGCGTACCACTATCCGATATCTCTCGTCCACCACAATGTGCAATTTGATGAAAAGCCCAACCTGCTTCCCGAAGACCCACTATACGACCTCGCTCAAACTCTATTTTGTTGTTTTGCACCTGCGTCGTTCAAGCATGGTACCTTCTTCAAGGAGCAATAAACAACACGAAACAAGACGAATAACTTCTTTCTTCCTGCCCCATTCCTTAATGTGTATATTTGCATGTTGTCGTCCTCAGTGAAATCATTATATCATCCAATGACTTTCAATCGTGGATCACAGTTTCTGCTGCCCTTAGCTATTAACATATAAAATATATGACATTCCTAAAGGAATCCTTCTGGGTGTTCTGTTTTCAATTTCCGCCAGTGTATTTCAATGTCAGATACTTATAACATTTTTTAATTTCTCTCTGAGAGTAAGGATCGAAAGAACCTCGGGTCGTAGATTTGCTTCTCAGCAGACAAACCAGTGATGCTCTACTAGGATACGACTGTATTAATCAAATATTTCTTGCGGCTAAATTTAAAACTTGGATTAAAAACTTCAATGTTCTGTTTTTATGCTCCTACAAAAAACTGTGACAAGGATTAGAAAGATAGGTTTTAGTGACAACTTCAGGATATCCAATATTTCGAATATTTTGAATTAACGATATATGAGGTAGACACTGGAAGGAGAGCTATGCACCATTCCGTTGTGATGACGATTAGAACCGGCCTAGCACCTAATGTCCGACCCCGCCTTCTCGTGGTGCAGATCGTTAGTACCTTTCAAAAGAGATACTCTCTTGTGGAAGTGAACGGAATGGGAAGGCGGCCAGATTACTCTGGCCTACTAATCTGGACAACTACGGCTACTTTTCTTTTTTTTCTACCCTGCTGAGGAGTGGTCAACCACACAGGGTCCTGGTGCTGACCATATAAACCCACTGGACTGGACAGATATATGGCTCTGAGCTTGATTATGGATCCTGATTTTGCTGCACTGGTAGGCTTCTGTGAAGGGAAAACCTTCCGCTGTGTTTTCTGTTTGTTTGTGGGTGACAGCCCCAAGTGAATAGATTCAAGGATATGTTTATCAGCTGGTGGATAATCCTGAGCAGAGGTCATCGCAGGCATCTGAAATCTTTGCTTCTATTGGCATCGTCAAATTCTACATTGGAGGAAGTCTTCCAGTGTAGATGGCTTCAGCCTTTAGTGGTGGGGGAACGGGTCTTTGCCCCATGTCTGCGATTAGGGGGCTGTTTGATATTGTCGGCATTCCCTCTCTCAATAAACACAGTTTCTTTAAACATCCCACTAACCATTTTCTCTCCATAGGTAGTTGGAATGTGAGGACTCTGCACAGAGCTTTTTCTCTTAATGTCCTCACACAAGAATTCCACCGTTATAATTTAGATATTCTCGGCTTGCAAGAGACCAGATGGACAGATAAAGGTCAGATTCTTAAAAATAATCTTAAATTTCTCTTTTCAGGGAGGGACGATAATAAACATCACCAAGGCGTGGGTCTGCTTCTCAGCAGACACGCTTGTGATGCTCTTCGAGGATACGAGTGCATTAATGAAAGGTTTCTTATAGCAAAATTTCAGACAAGCGTTAAAGACTTGAATGTTATCTGCTGTTATGCCCCCACTGAGGATGCCGATGAGGATGAGAAGGATAGGTTTTACGGAAAACTTCAGGATATTTTGAATTCTGTCAAGAAAGGAGATATTACCCTTGTTCTTGGTGACTTCAATGCCAAAGTTGGTACTGACTCTGACCTTTGGGGAGGACTGATAGGCCCTTTTGGTATTGGTAGTTGCAATGGAATCAGAGGCCATCGCAGGTACCTGAACCTTACTTAGCTAGTTGGGCATCGTCAAGCCTAAACTGGAGTAATGTGTCTCAGGCAGGCCATATGGTTCTTGTAAAAGTCCACTTGAAAAGGTGGTGCCTGAAGTTCCTACCAGCATCGGTGACTTCAGCCTTTAGCGGAGGAGCAACAGGTCTTTGCCCCATGCCTGCGATCAGGGGGGCTGTTTGATATTGTTGGCCCTACCAATCTCAATAAACCTAATTTCTTTAAAAATCCTACTAATCATTCTCTCTGCAGGAACGTGGAACGTGAGGACATTACATAGAGATTATTCTCTTGATGTCCTCATGCAGGAATTCCAGCGCTATAACCTAGATATTCTAGGCTTGCAAGAGACCAGATGGACAGGTAAAGGTGAGATACTTAAAAATAACTTTAAATTTCTCTTTACAGGGAGGGAGGATGGAAAGCATCACCAAGGCGTGGGTCTGCTGCTCAGCAGACATGCTAGTGATGCTCTTCTAGGATATGAGTGCATTAATGAAAGGTTTCTTACAGCAAAATTTCAGACAAGCATTAAAGACTTGAATGTTATCTGCTGTTATGCCCCCACTGAGGATTCTGATGAGGATGAGAAGGATAGGTTTTACAGACAACTTCAGGATATTTTGAATTCTGTCAAGAAAGGAGATATTACCCTTGTTCTTGGTGACTTCAATGCCAAAGTTGGTACCGACTCTGACCTTTGGGGAGGAGTAATAGGCCCTTTTGGTATTGGTAGCTGCAATGGCAATGGGCAACGTCTCCTACAGGTAAGTAAACTAAATGGTTTCAGAATAACTAACACATATTACAAACACCGCGACATACATAAATATACATGGGTTTCACCTGATGGGCTGCATAAGAATATGATTGATTATATATTAATTAACAGCAAATGGGCTAGTTCTATTAGAAATACCAGGGCATATAGGGGAGCTGAAATTGGATCTGACCATTACGTGGTTAAAAGTGTCTTGCAACTTAAACTTAAAAAGTGTTGTGCTAGGGTTAAAAAATCTACCTTTAATACTGAAGCTCTGAAAGACCCAGTTATAGCTAAAGCTTGCCATGATAGGTTACTTAGTCATTATGACAGTCATGGTTTGCTTAATACTGAAGTTGAGGAAGAATGGGGCCATTTTAAACAGGCTTTTTTGGAAACTAACAGTACTCTTTTAGGGAAAAAGGAGTAGAGGAGGCAGAATTATCTGAGTGATAAGGCACTTGAGCTTATTTCGGAAAGAAAGAACTGCAGGAATGTCCTTAATAATACCCTACTAGTCCTAATAGAATGCATTACAGAGAACTTAATAAACGTGTAAAAGATCAGGTAGTCGCTGATAAGAATCTTTGGCTTGATGGCTTGGCTGACAAAGCCGAAGAAGCAGTTAGACAGCACAACAGCAGAGAGCTGTACCAGATAGTTAATGATTTGTGTGGTAGAAAACGGACAGGCATACAAGGATTGAAGGATAAACAAGGTAAGATTATAGAAGGGGAGGATTCTGTCATGGCTAGGTGGGCTGAGCATTTCAGTGATGTTCTAAACAATGTGGTTAGTTTTACTCCCATTTTTTGCAATGATGATAGATGCATTGGTGGCTTTAATGTTGGCCCTATAACACAATCTGAAGTTATTTTGGCTATTTCTAAACTTAAACATCATAAATCCCCAGGAGTAGATGAAATTACTACGGAAATGCTTAGAGCTGGGAATGTTTCTGTTACCACTTGGATGACTGAAATTTTGAATATCTTTTATGATAAAGGCATGGTTCCTAAGGATTTTACCAGAGCTATTATTATCCCTATATTCAAAAAAGGTGATCGCAGTTCTTGTGATAACTATAAGGGTATCAGCCTACTCTCTGTTCCAGGGAAAGTTCTTTGCATGATTGTGCTTAACAGAATTAAGAATCTGGTTGACAGTCAATTGCGTGATGAGCAATGTGGATTCAGAAGTGGTAGGGGATGTGTAGATCAGATATTTTCACTTAGGCAGATTCTTGAGAATTGTTTAGAGCTTCAGAAACCTTTGGTTGCTAACTTTGTTGATTTCAAAAAGGCTTTCGACTCTGTTGATCGTCATAATTTGTGGTTGATTGTGAAATCATATGGTATACCAGACAAGTTAGTTAACATAATGAAAGCTCTCTTTAATAACACTGAGTCGTTTGTGAGAGTTGGTAAGGCTTGTAACAATTGGTTTAGCATTACTTCTGGTGTTCGACAAGGGTGCATTTTGTCTCCTTTTCTCTTTAGCTTAATTATTGATTATGTTATGCGACATTCACTTCAAAGGAAAGATTTTGGCCTTAAATGGACTGGACATACGAAAATTTCTGATTTATAATAGGCTGATGATTTAGCCCTTTTGGCAAAGAGTGTTGATGAGATGAACTCTTTCATTCGAGCTGTTGATGAAACTGGTAGTAGAGTAGGTTTGGTTATAAACAGAGAGAAAACTAAAATGATGAAAATTGGTCAAGCAGGCTGTGATTCAGTTAATCTGAATGGTTGCAGTCTTGAGCAGGTGTCACAGTTTAATTATTTTGGGAGCTATGTAACAGATAATGGTGATGTGCGGCATGAGATTAACAGACGAATAGGGATTGCTACTGGGACTTTTAAGAATCTATGGAGAGTGTGGAGAAATTGGCGTATACACTTAAAGACTAAAATTATACTGTGTAATAGTTTGGTTCTTTCTAGGGTTAGTTGTGGTAGTGAAACGTCGACACTTTGTAAACAAGATAGTAGGAAACTAGATGCTTTTGATTCTAGATGCTTACGCAGTATCTTGGGCATTAGGTGGTTCAACTTTGTAATTAATGATGAGGTTAGGCAAAGGAGTTTGCAACCCCCTTTAAGCAGCGTAGTGTGCAGAGAGAGACCCAGTTGGTTTGGCCATGTTGCCCGTATGAATAATTATAGATTGGCGAATAGGATTTTGAAGAGTGTGCCTAAAGGCCTGAGAAAGAGGGGAAGACCTAGGATGCGGTGCGCAGGCAATGTCAAACAGGAACTTGTTAGAATTGGTGTGCAGTGGCCAGATGCAGTAGATGTAGCTCGGACAGACGTGCTTGGAGAACTAAATTGCACAGTCTGGTTGGACCTCCGTAGCCCATGGCTGCTTGAAGATGATGATGATGATGAATCTTGAGTTGATCTGTAAATGGTAGCTAGGTAGTCACTGGAAGGAAGGCTAATGCATCAATCCCCTGTGATGATGCATATAGCCAACCCGGACCAACACCTAACATTCGACCCTGCCTTCTCGTGGTGCAGGCTGTTACCTTTCAAAAGAGATACTCTCTTACGGAAGTGAACAGAAGAGGAGGGCTACCAGACCAGTGTGGCCTACTGATCTGGACAATTATGGCTACTTTTCTTTTTTTCTACCCTGCCGAGGAGTGATCAGTCACACAGATTGATTTGATGGTGCTGATGAAATAAACTTATTGAGCTGGATTAAAGCTTTGAGCTTGATTGTGTATCCTGAATTTGCTGCACTGATGGACTTCTGTGGAGAGAAAATCTGCCGCTGTGTTTTTTGTTTGTTGGTTGACAGCCCCAAATGAATAGATTCACAGGATATGTTTTGTCAGATGGTGGATCATCCTGAGCAGAGATTATCGCAGGCACCTGAACTCTTGCTTCTGTGAGCATCATCAAATTCTAGATTAGAGTAAGTCTTCCAGTGTAGATGGATTCAGCCTTTAGTGGTGGGGGAACGGTTCTTTGCCCCATGCCTGCGATTAGCGGGCTGCTTCATATTGTCGGGATTCCCTCTCTCAATAAACACAGTTTCTATAAACATCCCACTAACCATTTTCTCTCCATAGGTAGTTGGAATGTGAAGACTCTGCACAGAGCTTTTTCTCTTGATGTCCTCACACAAGAATTTCACCGTTATAATTTAGATATTCTCGGCCTGCAAGAGACCAGACGGACAGATAAAGATCAGGTTCTTAAAACTAAACTTAACTTTCCCTTTTCAGGGAGGGAAATAATAACCATTACCAAGGCGTAGTCTGCTTCTTAGCAGACATGCCAGTGATGCTCTTCTAGGATATAATACATTAATGAAAGGTTTCTTACAGAAAATTTTAGACAACCATTAAAGACATGAATGTTATCTGCTGTTATACCCCACTGAGGACGCCGATGAGGATGAGAAGGATAGGTTTTACGGGCAACTTCAGGATACTTTGAATTCTATCAAGAAAGGTGATATTTCCCTTGTTCTAGGTGACTTCAATGCCAAAGTTGCTACTGACTCTGACCTTTGGGAAGGGGTGATAGGCCCTTTTGGTATTGGCAGCTGCAATGGCAATGGGCAACGTCTCCTACAGGTAAGTAAACGTAACGGTTTCAGAATAACTAATACTTATTACAAACACCCCGATATACATACGTATACGTGGATTTCACCAGATGGGCTGCATAAGAACATGATAAATTATATATTAATTAACAGCAAATGGACTAGTTCTGTTAGGAATACCAAGTCATATAGGAGAGCTGAAATTGGATCTGACCATTACCTTGTTAAAAGTGTCTCGCAACTTAAACTTAAGAAGTGTTGAGCTAAGGTTAAAAACGTTACCTTTAATTCTGAAGCTCTGAATAGTTATACCTAAAGCTTATTATGATAGTTTACTTATTCATTTTGACAGTCATGGTTTGTTTACTACTGTAGTTGAGGAAGAATGGGACAGTTTTAAACAGACTTTTTTGGAAAAAAGGAGCAGAGGTTGATTTCAGAAAGAATGAACTGTAAGAATGTCCTTTATTGGTACCCTACTAGTCCTAATAGAAAACATTACAGAGAGCTTAAGGAACGTGTAAAGGATCAGGTTGCTGCTGATAAGAATCTTTGGCTTGATGGCTTGGCTGACAAAGCCGAGGAAGCAGTTAGACAGCACAACAGCAGAGAGCTGTACCAGATAGTTAATGTTCTGTGTGGTAGAAAACGGACAGGCATACAAGGATTGAAGGATAAACAAGGTAAGATTATAGAAGGGGAGGATTCTGTCATGGCTAGGTGGGCTGAGCATTTCAGTGATGTTCTAAACAATGTGGTTAGTTTTACTCCCATTTTTTGCAATGATGATAGATGCATTGGTGGCTTTAATGTTGGCCCTATAACACAATCTGAAGTTATTTTGGCTATTTCTAAACTTAAACTTCATAAATCCCCAGGAGTAGATGAAATTACTACGGAAATGCTTAGAGCTGGGAATATTACGGTTACCACATGGATGACTTTAATTTTGAATATCTTTTGTGATAAAGGCACGGTTCCTAATGATTTTACCAGAGCTATTATTATCCCTATTTTTGATAAATTTGAATGCAGTTCTTGTGATAACTATTGGGGTTCCAGGTAAAGTTCGTTGCATTATTGTGCTTAATAGAATTAAGAATCTGGTTGACAGTCAATTGCGTGATGAGCAATGTGGATGGTAAGAGATGTGCAGATTAGATAATTTCACTCAGGCAGATTCTTGAGAAATGTTTAGAGTTTCATAAACCTTTGGTTAATAGCTTTGTTGACTTCAAAAAAGGCTTTCGACTCTGTTGATCATCATAATTTGTGGTTGATTGTGAGATCGTATGGGATACCAGATATGTTAGTTAACATAATGAAAGCTCTCTATGATAACAGTGAATCGCGTGTGAGGATGCATTTTGTCTCCTTTTCTCTTTATTTTGGGTATTGATTATGTTATGCGAAATTCACTGCAAGGAAAATATTTTGGCCTTAAATGGTCTGGAGTTCGAAAATTTCTGATTTAGATTATGCTGATGATTTAGCCCTTTTGGCAAAGGATGTTGATGAGATGAACTCTTTCATTCGAGCTGTTGATGAGACTGGTAGTAGAGTAGGTTTGGTTATAAACAGAGAGAAAACTAAAATGATGAAAATTGGTCAGGCAGGCTGTGATTCAGTTAATCTGAATAGTTGCAGTCTTGAGCAGGTGTCACAGTTTAATTATCTTGGGAGCTATGTAACAGATAATGGTGATGTGCGGTATGAGATTAACAGACGAATAGGGATTGCTGCCGGGACTTTTAAGAATCTATGGAGAGTGTGGAGAAATAGGCGTATACACCTAAAGACTAAAATTAGACTGTGTAATAGTTTGGTTCTTTCTAGGGTTAGTTGTGGTAATGAAACTTGGACACTTTGTAAACAAGATAGTAGGAAACTAGATGCTTTTGATTCCAGATGTTTACGCAGTATCTTGGGCATTAGGTGGTTCAACTTTGTAACTAATGATGAGGTTAGGCAAAGGAGTTTGCAACCTCCTTTAAGCAGCATATTGTGCAAAGAGAGACTCCGTTGGTTTGACCATGTTGCCCATATGGATAATTATAGATTGGCGAATAGGGTTATGAACATTGTGCCTAAAGGGCTCAGAAAGAGGGGGAGACCTAGGATGCGGTGGGCAGACATTATCAAACAGGACCTTGTTAGAATTGGTGTGCAGTGGCCAGATGCAGTAGATGTAGCCCAGAATAGATATGCTTGGAGAACTAAATTGCACGGTCTGGTTAAACATCTGTAGCTCATGTCTGCTTGAGTAGGAGGAGGATGATTATGAATCTTGGGTTGCATGAAATATGATTGGTATATATCAATTAATGGGAAATGAGCTAGTTACTTTAGGAAAACAGGTGAGACGAAACTTGGTTTTCGTTTCCTTGTCATTAGTGTCTTGAAACGGAAAGCAAGGAAATGTGCTAAGATTAGAAGAATTTCTTTTAATATGGACGTTGTGAATGACGGAAATATGGCCAAAGCGTAGCACGATAGGCTCATTAGTCATTACGAAAGTCGTGGTTTCCGTACTACTGAAGTTAAGACAGAATATTATTAGCTTAAACAATTATTTTTGTAACTAAGAGTACTCTTTTGGGTAACAAAGAATACTGGAGATAAAGTCATTTGAGTGATAAGATTATGTAGTTTATTTTTAAAGCTAATGACACTGTAGGAATATTCTGAATCACCCTATTAGTTATACGTAACAGAGAGCATTGCAAAGAGATTAATGTGTAAAAGATCAATTAAGAGCTGATAAGAATCTTTTGCTTGATAGCTTGGCTTCAAAGTAGAGGACACCGTTACACAGCACAACAGCAGAGAGTTTTTACCAGATTTTTAATCTTTTGTGTGGGAGTAAAAAGGCTGGCCTACAGGGATTTAGGAATAAACATGATAAGGATATTAAAGATGAGGATTCTCTCATGGCTAGGTGGATGAGCATTTCAGAAATGTTCTAAAACAGGCCAACCATTTTTTGTAATGATTATAGATGAATTACTGCCCTTATGCTGACCCTACATCACGTCCTGAAATTGTTTTGGACATATATAACTAAAAAGTACTAAAATGCTCTGGGGTAGTGGAAATTACTACTGAAATGATTAGAGCTGGGAAATTTCCTGTTGCCTATTCGCTGACCGAAATTTCGGGTTTTAGTCATGATTAATGAGTTTTTCTTAAGGAATTTACCAGAGCCGATATTATCCCTATTTTTAAAAAATCTGATCTCAGTTCTTTTGATAATAAATTAGTCTACATTCTGCTCCAGGTAAATTTATTTGCATTATTGTGCTTCAAAGAATTAACAATTTGGTTGGAGATTTGGGTTGGGTTGTTTTACCTCTGAGCGGCACTTTTTTGCATACCATGGGCTAAATGGCCAGGTCACATGGACCCCGAAGGCTCAGAGAAGGTTGGGGGAGGGGACCCACTGGAATAGCTGTTGGGAGACAGATGGTAGCCTCCCGTCAAGGCCATCCAGCATGTTCTTTAACGTGCACAGGGTATGGCTCTCCCGCACACGGGGCCACGGCTTAACGTCCCATCCGACGGACGGCGACCTTTCCAAGTCCATCGGTGTCCCCTACTGACCGTGGGCAGGGCGGGGAATTTTGCGGAGATAAATCTCAACGCTGACCCAGCTGGGACTCGAACCTGGGAACTACAGATTACGAGCCTGGCGCTCTACCGACTGAGCCACCCCCGCCCCCTTTGGTTGGAGAACAGCTGCGTGATCAGCAGTGTGGCTTCAGAAGTGTAGGGGATGCATAGATCAAATATTTTGTCTTTGGCAGATTCTTGAGAAATATTTGGAGTTACAGAGACCTATGGTTACTAGTTTATAGATTGCGAAATGGCTTTTGACCACTTTGATCTTCAAAATTTGTGGTTGATAGTTAGATAGTATGGCATACTAGACAAGCTAGTTAGCATAAGAAAAGCTCTCTTAATAACACAGCGTCATGTGTCAGAATTAGTAAGACTTGAGGGAATTAGTTTATTATTGCTAGAGGAGTGTACATTTTGTACCTTCCACTAGTGTAAAGGTGAATTTTGTACCCCCCCCCCCCACTTGTACAAGAGTGCATTTTATCTCCTTTTCTCTTTAGTTTGGTTACTGATTATGTTACGCACAATTCCTCTACAAATTCAAGATTTTCGCTTTAGATGGTGTAGAGATTTCGAAATTTGTGATTTAGATTATACGGATGATTTCGCCCTGTTCGCTAAAGGCACTGATGAGATGAATTCTTTCATTAGGGCTACTGGACTAACAATTTGGGACTGGTAACAATTTGAACACGTTTGAAATAAAATAACAGGAAACGTTATACCCGAATCTAGATGCGTAGGCTATGTCTTTCCCATTAAGTGGTTTGACTTTGTAAATGATGATGAGATTAAGCGAAATAGTCGGCAACCATCTCTGAGCAGCATATTATGCAGATAGAGACTGTATTGGTTGGCCAGGTTGTCCATTTCATAACTACAGATTAGTGAATAGGATGATGAAGAGTGTGCCTGAAGGCCATGGAAAGAGAGGTAGACCTAGAATGCGGTGGACCACAACCAAAAACATTCTCCGAAAATTTGAAGTATCTACTATGATTTGATTTATTTGATTTTTCTACTATATTGAAGTATCTACTTTTATTATTATAGGTAGGTTCAACCCGTGAGATTTCCATCCTCATTTCTGGGGGAAAGAATGACAGGATGTAAAACTCGTGAAAGGTCACAGTAATCCGTAATGTTGGGTAAACAGAACTCAATGAACAGGAATCTGATGACATGAATTTAAATTTCATAAGTAAAGCAATTCAGAAATTTATCTACCATAAAGAACTCTTGTTCACTCCAAGAAATTATCAAGAAACAAAATCGAACTTCACTGAAAAAATCTTTGTCTTGAAATTTATTTCAGACGATTCGGAGTTCAATTGGATTTCGGAAACATTTTGTAATTTAAACCGTAATGACAAGTTTAGACAAGCTTTCAAACAAGTCGTAGCTCGTTACTTCTTAAGAACAAGTACAAATCTGCAGATACGTGTATTTTTGAAGCCCTCTGTAATCATTGACTTCATGTTTAGGAGAATGATGCCATGCGCATTTTCAAGAACGCGCTGGATGTCCTTGACAGAAGGCTTTCCACATGCCTTCTAACAGCTGTTCAATGGATACTCTTCTCCAACCTTCTCTGAGTCATTGGGGTCTTTGCGACCTGGTCATTTAGTTCATGATATGCTCACTTCCATATGTCTCTTAATAGCAGTTCAATTGATAATCTTCTCCAACCTTCTCTGAGCTCTTGGGGTCCTTGTGGCCTGGTCATTTAGTTCATGATGTGCTCACCTCCACCTGTCTGCTAATAGCTGTTCAGTGGATACTTTTCTCCAATCTTGTCTGAACCTTTGTGGTCCTTATCGCCTGGTCATTTAATTTATGATGTGCTCACTTCCATATGGCTCCTAATAGCTGTTCAATGGATACTCTCTTCCCTCTCTGAGCCATTGGGGTCTTTGTCACCTGGTAATTTAGTTCATGATGTACTCATTTCCATCTGTTTACTAATAGCTGTTCAATGGATACTCTTCTCCAACCTTCTCTGAGACCTTGGGGTCCTTGCTACCTGGTTATTTAGTTCATGATGTGTCAAAAGTGTTGCACAGAGATAAAAAAAACCTAACTTATTAAAATTTCCCAGGGCGGTATGTCTCTCTGCTTTAATATCGGTAGTTTCATTTACTACAAGTCAAAGCGCACATCTTCTTTCATCTCATAACAGAAATATTATAAAGCTAAAACTCAATTTATATAAGGGCCAAATCAGTATGATTTATTATAAGCAGTAATAAGCAAAACACAATTACTTATGTTTTTGTTTTAGTATTTAAATGGATTTATATTAATTAATTAATTTTTATTTGTGTCTGCGAATCGTAGCTGTAATCATAGCTGGATGTCAAATTCTTGCTGTTCATGACTGATTCTTAATGTAAATTTTCTCTTCTGAGTGACTTTGCGCATGTATGTTTCGTTTTAATTTAATCTCCACAACATGATTTTTAAAAATTGTACAATTGTTAATTAATTTTAGTATCAATTTCTGTTGTCGAAGTTAAGTCTAAATTCACTAGTTTACAAGGTTACAATTGTAGCTGCCTTTGATTATTTTTCAGGTACTTATTTCAGATCTGGCCTTAAAAATGGCTAGTGCGTCATGTTTTTTATGTTATTGGTCATTTTGACTCCTATTAAGATCTTCCTATACCAACAGGTCAAGGCAACTGGGAGGATACTAAATATTTTGCTTTTTATGGTTAGCAACACTGATTGCCAAGTGGGAGAAAACATGTAACAGTAACCTAACCTCAGACCGTCATTCTTGTTGTTTTCATTTGCAGGAGGAACACGTTAGGTGCCAGATAAGTTAATGTTAATGTTCCAGATAAGTTTTGTTATGTGTGTGATTTGTTATGTGTTTATTTTGTTATGTGTGTTAAAATTATATTTTAAAATCCCAGGGTCGTTCTTCGACAAAGATTGTGAAGAAAGCCTATAACTTGTATTTTGAATGTCATGTTGGAGATCAGGACAAAACATGGGCTCGATATGTGCGCTGCATTTCGTGTTTTGTTGGCCTCAGTGAATGGTTGAAAGGTAAGATAAAATCCATGCCCTTTGCAGTTCCAATGGTATTGCGTGAGCCACTAGTCACTTGCATGATTGCTATTTTTGTTTAACTAAAGCATCGGGCTTTTCAAAGAAGAACAAAAGCAAAATACACTATCCAAATGTGCCTGCAGCCATAAGGCCAGTTCCTGATGGAGATCTTCCTATACCAACACCTCCAAACAACTGGGAGGAGATGGATTCACATTCATCAGAGGAAGACTTTGAGGCACATACAGATCTTGATCCTGCATACACCCCTAAAAAGTTAGACGATCCTCATCTGATTCAGCAAAATGAACGAAATGATCTTGATAGTTTGTGTGTCTGAACAAATATTTCAGGGTTGATGGAACGTCTATTTATAGATTTGTCAAAATTCTGCTTAAAAGCTGTCCTTTTGCAGAAAGGAAACCAAACACCTTTCATTCCAGTGACACACGCTGTGGGAATGAAGGAAGATAGATGGAAAAAATAGTCACTGCTATAAATTATGACCAGTTTAAGTGGACAATATGAGGTGACCTAAACGTCATATCTCTCTTGCTCAGGCTTCACAAAATTTTGCTGTTTTCTGTGTCTGTGGGACAGTAGGGACAGAAAGGAACACTACGAAACAAAAGACTGGGCCAAAAGAGATGTTTTCATTCCTGGAAAGAGTAATGAGGTATAAGCCTCTAGTTGACCCCTCTGATGTTTGCTCCCACCTCTACACATCAAACTGGGGCTTATAAAAAACTTTGTAAAGGTTTTTTGCAGTTGAATGAAAAATTTCCAAAACTAAGTAATGCCAAACTCAAAGAAGGGATTGGATTGGAACAGCTGTTGGGACAGCTGTTCCAATCCAATCCCTTGGGCCCACTGGAACAGCTGTTGGGAGACAGATGGTAGCCTCCCGGCAAGGCCATCCAGCGTGTTCTTTAACGTGCACAGGGTATGGCTCTCCCGCACACGGGAAACGGCTTAACGTCCCATCCGACGGACGGCGGCCTTTTCAAGCCCATCGGTCTCAAAGAAGGGATCTTTGTTCGTCCTTAGCCCCCCCAATAGGGGACCACCTTGTCGTGGTGGGGGGGCCTAGGGCCCAGCAACCCGGCTGAGGCTTTGCCGGTCGGGATGATTCCCAGCTGGAGCAGGCCAAAGGCTTTGCCGGCTGTAGTGGGCAACAGCTGGAGCATTGCCAAGGTTTTGCCGGTTGGGGTGGTCCCCGGCTGGAGCATTGCTGAAGCCAACCGAGGTTGAAGACGCTGCCGGCCGGCTTGATTGCCGGTCGGATGGTGACCGTGTTGGAGACCTCACCTCTCAGGAGACCTATGTGGTCTGTTCGACGGCTTTGCCGAAAGGTCTGAACCCGCCTGTAGGCACGAGCTGTCCAAAAAGTCTGGGTCTTACTAAGAGTCTCCACCCCGGACGCCGATCGAACTTGGATCTATATATCCTCGTTCATGGCTAACCGGGGAATAGATTAAAGTAAGGTTTCCTCCGGTGGTCAGCTTTCCTTCTATAGGACTGCTGCCATGTGAGGCTGGGGTTGAGGTGCGCCTATAGGGCGTATTCCTTGCCCCCAGCTCTAGATAAGCACGGCTTTTCATAACCAGGTAGTGCTGTACAAGCGGAACCGGGAATTGCCGTGGTTGCATAAGATCGCAACAAAAGAGATTCATTGTTCGTCCTTAGATCAGGAAGCTACTGAACGATATTGTCTTCGAAGAAAAACTGAATATGAAGGAGTGCGCTGCATGGAAATCCTTCACGTCTGTGGTCCAAAGTTTTCTGGGGAATTGCAAAGAGAAAAACTGTTATCCGCTCATTGAAGATCTTCCTCAAAAACTATGAAGATTATTGAGAGAGGTAGGGTCAACAATAACAAACAGCCCACTGATCGCAGGCTTGGATGACCGGATCAGTAGAAGACACACTGATCTGTTAGCCCTCCCCTTCCGTTTTCTTCTACGAGGGAAAATCTCTTTTGATAGGTATTAATGGCCTGTACCACGAGAAAGCGGTGTCGGACATTGCTAGACCTGGACGGTTCTGTGCGTCATCACTGGGGATTGGTATACAGCTCTCCTTCCATTTTATACCTCTCTATCGTTTACATATCGCATTCTTCTAGTTACTATTATAGTTCATGAGCTACTGCAGTGAAAGGAAATATGTTCATTGTTAATTTGTTGTTATTGAAAGTACGCTTATAGCACTTATAGTCAAGAGGAAAACACATTAAACAAATGTTGATAGTCGGTAGCAGGCCCTATCTACCAAAAAATCTAAAGGGGAAAGGGAGGGGGGAAACGACGCATCGAGCCGAGAACGATAAAGGGTACGGGAGGGGCAGAAAGAGAGTGACTGTATTTCCATTACAATATAACATTTTCACCTTCATTTCAGAAGTTTTTAAAAATATTCTTGAGAAAGGCTTGAAATATGCACCAGTTTAATAATTTTTAGCCTCCATCCCAATGGCTAGCGAGCTATGTTTGATATGGTTGACCCTACCACTGGCTGTTTCATATTATTGGCTACTGATAAAAATGACCTGGGTTCTAGCCCCGGATAAAAGGTAGGTAGGAGGTTTTTATTGTTTTTCTGCTGAGGTCTAAGTAAGCATCCTCACAGACCACTTACTATGGCGTATAAACTGGCAGGCTGCTCCTGTCAGATCTCTGTAGCAAGCAGCTGCTTTAGGGGATATTTATTTATTTATTATTTTATCCTTTACCAGCATTATCAAGGGAGTATGGCCCCTTGGCCCCGCCCCTTTAGATCATTACCTGGTCTGTCGTATTATTTTTTTAATTATACGTATAAGCAAAGATGACATCACAATGTCATCTGATAAAGGTGCAAGTGGTGTATCTGCCAAAATTGAACAAAACCTCATTATCTCCTTCCTTAAAAAAGTAAGCTTAAAATACTAGAGAAATAGACGAGGCATCTTGTTCATTAATGGGTATGCAAATTGCGGATAATGTGAATAGTATTAATTAGATCCAACAATGATAAACTCTCCAAAATCAATCCAAATGGATACCTCCAAGCCCTATTTAATCCGTCGCATTTTACGGTGGTATAAACTTTAAAATAATTTTATTATTAGAAAAACTAATATCCTAGTGTTATTTGGAACGAAAAATACCAAAAACTCGTAGAAACTGAAATTTCTTGACGTTGTTATAAATGCTAAGAACGATTCATTAGTAAAGTCATTTTTAGCTTGTTCCGGGTAAGGCATGGATGTATGTGTCGTTTTTCTGCTGAGGTCTTGCCATCCTCTCAGACCTTCTACTCTGGCATATAAACTGACAGGCTCCTGTCAGACCTCTGTGGCAAGAAGCTGCTGAGGGGGTATTTATTTTTTTATTTTATTAAAAAACAACAACAAAGAATCAGATATTGTTATCACTTCGTCGTAAATCTTCTGCCTATAGAGATTCAATCTTTTTAGTTCATAAACGAAATATTCTTTGTGTGTTGTATAGGTATTAGCAAAATTTGGGATTTTCCAGTTCTTTTAATGAAATTAGGTAACGCATAAATCAACCTATTGTATGTTCACTGTATCAGGAAAAATACTTTTCAAGGTTAAACATTTTGAAACTGCAAACAAAGTTGTGAAATTGCAGTGTCTCATTATACAAATTTAGCATACAACAAAATTTAGTTGCAAAAGAGTTAAATCTAGATTTATGAAAAGACAACGAGCATATAAGAATGAAACCTCAACTAAGAAATTCATCAGAAAAAAAATCGGCTTTCAAATATTCAATCTATGTTGAACATTTTTCAACATCTTTCGCTTTGGATAAAGATTCTGACACGAAAATGATTTTTATTGTTATAAATACCATCATTAAAATGAAGAATTTCTTTTTAAATCTATCTTCTAGATAAAATCCATTATTTGTCATCATTCTTTTACACATGAAAATTCAAACATTTTGATTTTTCTACCTTCTTACAGTAGGTCTTCTTGAGAGAACCGAAAAATTATTGAAGGTGTTGAGCGTTTTCTTTTCCACTGCAAAGAGTATGAAAGTGACATACTGTCTCAATAATCTAGTCAATATTTTAAAACATCTTATTAATATGAAACATTTTTTCTATGTTGGTTATAAATGACGAAGAAGAAATTAATTCATTCCAAGACCATTATGTTTTCTGCAATAAGTATTAAAAAAACAAAAATTTAATCTGGCTACTTTCATAAAAATAATAGATATCTGCAACGATGGTTCATATGAGAGCTGTTGCTGCCTATTACATTCTACTTTATAACACTTAAATAATAAAATTAGTCCTTTATGCTGACTTAAAACCTATTTTGAAAGTTTTCTTCTAACTTTCAAATAAGTCTTGTGTTCCCAAATATCACAGAAAAATTAATGTCATGTATACTGAACTTAAGGACATTTTTCTTGATCTATAATCCATTGATAACATAACTATCAAAGAAAGAGCATTTTACGAACTCTGTGAATACTAACCGGAAATATTACCCCATCGCTTTCAGTATCACAGAACTTACAAAAAATAAGATTATACAGAATGATGAAATTGTCAACTTATTGTCGAAAGAAATTTCTCATAGCGAACAGTTGATATTTTAGCTGAAACAGACGTCCAGCTTCTGTCATTGCAGAAATAACGGGTGAATTTTACAGTAAACTTAAAAAAAATTATCTCAGTTTCTAATGGAGAGTGGATTCTGGGACATTCGATGCAAGAAGCAATAATTTATTTGGAAGCCAAATTGATGAAAATTACTTCCTCAGAAATATTACTGGAAATAAACAGATGTTCATTCCGAAGCTAAGAACCGTCTATTCTAGAATTAACAAAATGAAATTTAGATTTAAAGATATAGATAATCGTTTCTGTGAGATTTGTGAGAGAACAGAAAAATTATTGAAGGTGTTGAGCGTTTTCTTTTCCACTGCAAAGAGTATGAAAGTGACATACTGTCTCGAAAATTTGAATAAAATAGAACATTGGCTTCCAAAGCGGACGTTTCAGAAATATGAGAAGCCATTTTCGTGAGATTTTCTTGCGGAAATAGATTCAATAGAATCTGAAATACTTCTTAGATTAACATGCATCTTTTATTTCGACAGAAAAGAATTCTGAAATTCATGGATCAAGTACTTGTAAAGTGGTTTACATGGTAAATATTTTTTAACTAGTTTTATACAGGAAAAATATTTTGATCTCCATGAAGGGGGAGGAGGGTTCAAAATAATGCTTGATAAAAGTAGGTATCGAGATCAAATAGGTTGGGTATCAAAATAATACTTGCTTAAAATCACTTCTCAACTTATGGAAAAACTCGTTGCAAATAAATGAAAAATTCTCTATTAATTTATAACCAGCACATATTCATAGAATAAGGAACTTAAAGTCGTAGAGAATAAGGATTAAATCATTATTATATCTTAATTAAGCAAAAAACTTGAAGTTGGCAACCAGGGCGGGATTTACAACTCATGCTCCCCTTGGCAGAAAAAGTGGTAGTGAGCTCCTTATTCATGGTTCTTTTTTATTTTCTAATAAATATTATGATTTTTTTTACTTTTACAACCACGAAGAAAGGAAGTAGGAATTTTACTGATAATACAGATTTGTTACAAAGTACTATATAAATTAATGCAATATATTAATATTATACATAACATATAATTTATAATATTTAGTATGCAGCACCATTTAAAAATCAGATTATTCATTTCGATATTTAAATATTTTGTTTTAATTCTTTTCTGCTCTGTAAATGAAAAAATTACACAAAATTATCAAAAGTATTGAAACACTTCCATTTTAAGTGAGTGAAAAGCTATATTGAAAGCTTCCTTCTAACTTTCAAATAAGTCTTGTGTGCCCAAATGGCAAAGAAAATTAATATAAAACTTAAAAAATTCTTCAAATCTTGTTTTTGAACAATATTTGTATAATATTTAAAAAGTTCTGGAAAGTGAAACATTTAACAGCAATGTTGCTAGTCGTAAGAATTTACCTGAAATATTACAACAAATCATTAATTGAAAAAAATGTAACCAACGAGTGTAACAGCAACGTCTGCTGTCATATTTCAGCTATTATTTAAATACCAAAGGAATATTATTAAAAATTGAAATTTCAGCGTAAAATTTATGCCCTGTGGCATTTTTCGGTAAAAAGCTTATTTTCGAAGTTGTGAAGATATAATAATGTGTTTTGAATTCACATAACATGAAGTGTCATAATACTGAAACGAAATGTACACATACAACAATGGTAACGTGATTGTTTTATTAAGAGGTATGCGAGATACGGGACGTAGTGGGAAAATGTGTTACACTGTGAATAGAACAAGTTACTTTGAAAGGAAATAGAGGAATAGTAGCATATACATATCAGTAGTTGATAGGAATAGGCTTGTGTAAAACATGAATATATCGGCCGGAATTATGGTTATTAGTGATTTTAGTTGTGAAGATTTTTAAATGACTTCTATAGTTTATAAGACATGTTGTCCTTAGTGAGCATATTGTCTATTAAATTAGAAGCATAATTGGTAAGAATCGGTAATATGATTTGTATGTAGAAACTACTGTATTTGAATTTCAAGGGCTATATTCTTTTATAATTTGATATTGATGTATGGCAATAGTAATTATCTATTAGTTTAGATAATTCATTTGTTTTTGCTAAATTAATTGTTTCATTTATTAAATAGTTCATTAACTATCTGCTTGGTTATTTCGAATTCACACACGGTGTTATCAAATAAAAATATTGCTAAAATCTAACATTTGGTGTCAGGAGTGTCGATGATTTTTAATGCCTTTCACTAGAAAGATGGAGAAATAAGAAGGACTTATGGCTGATATGAGAGCCGAAATGGCAGCTCAAAGAACGGACATAACTATTCAAAATGGTGATTTGAAAGTGGAAATCGCTACTAAGATCACTGAAATAACTAATCAATGTAAAGAGATAAAGAGTGAATTCAGTAGACAGTATGATTGTTTAAGGAATGAAATTGATGGTGTAAAGAATAAAATTGATGTGATAAAATGTATAATTATGAAATCACTTGTGACTTTAGTAATAAGTATTATAGTGTTAAGAGAAATGATGAAAATAAAATTCGTGGTATTAAGACAGATTGCGATCGTCAGATTCAAGCTGTAGGACAGAATTGTTTTCTTGTACTAGTTTGTAACAGTAATGTTACTTACAATATTGCCCATGCACCTGTTAAAAAAAGTGCCACTAAGTCTTCCGCTTATGACGGTCAGTCGTCTTGGACAGTATTTGAAACCCAATTCAAAGTTAATGAGGAAAGTTAATAATAGAATGAACGTGACAAGGCCAGTGTCCTTGCAGCTTCTCTACGAAACGCTGCTGCAGAGGTTTTACAGACTATCGCAGAAGAGAAACTACTTGATTATCACAAGCAAATTGATGGTATTAATGCGTTTGGTAGAGAAGCTGCAAGGAAACCGGCCTTGTCAAGTATCTTATTTAGACTTAATATTTGGTGATAGATATTTGTAACAACATCAACGTCAACATCAACAACAACTCAGTTCAAACATCGAATAGAGAAGAGTGGTGAGACTCTTCCAGAATTAGCCAGTGATACTGAACACCTGGAATAGTTTAGACTAGGGATTCTCAACGTGGGGTACGCTTACCCCTTGGTGTTAAGAGATGAAATATTTTGGGGTACGACGTGAGAGCTTAAAAGTCGCTAGATCTAGTAACAAAGTCGCTAAGTTGGCAACACTGCTACTGATTAATTTCTTAGAACTAAGTGACGAAGCGCGGCGCTAAAAGAACGTTAAATGTTAAACAATCAAGTGATAAATTAAAAAACGTAAATATCATGAATCATATTTACAATTTGGCTTTATATGGACAAGGAATTTATTAGAACCAAATCCACAGTGTGTTCTTTGCTCTGAAGTCCTGTCACAAAATTATATGAAATCGTCTCTTTACGACGATACTTTCAAACAAAACATGAGCATTTAAAAAATAAACCCTTAAGCTATTTTGAACGTTTTTGGAAGACTTGAGTAGTAGAAAAACCGTAATTAAGTATTTTTCTGGTGTAGAAGAAAATGAAAGTGCCCTTAAAGCGTCTTACAAAGTAAGCCTTCAAATTGCCAAAGCCGGAAAGGCCCACACAATAGGCGAGTCACTCATTCTTCGAGCAGCGGAAGAAATAGCTTCTTGTATGTTTGGTCAAAAAAAGACAAACCTTGTCAGAACCATTCCTTTATCAAACGACACAGTTTCCAGGAGAATTAAAGATATGGCCTGTAATATTAAGGACCAACTCATTCAAGCTATTCAGTGTAGCCCGTGGTTTGACATACAAGTGAATGAGTCGACAGACGTAGCTGGGCTAGCTCAATTACTTGCTTTTGTGCGTGGAAAATTCCAGAATGCAATATTTGAAGATATTTTATTTTGTAAGCCTCTCAAAATTTCTACTACGGGTAAGGATATTTTTAATATGATTGATTCATTTTTTGCCGGAAACAACCTTGAATGGAAAAATTGTATTTCTGTAAGTACTGACGGAGCAAAAGCAAGGAGTGGTTATATCACAGGACTAGCAGGTCGTATAAAACAAGTCGCACCAGAATGTAAGTTCACTCATTGTTGTCTTCACCGTGAAGCGCTGATAGCTAAATTCTCCCTGATGATTTGAAAAGAGTTCTGGATGAAAGTGTACAAATGGTTAATTTCATCAAAACCCGACCATTGAAGTCTTGACTTTTTTCAATTATGTGTGAAGAAATGGGTAGCCTGCATAAGAGATTGCTGCTTCACACAGAGGTACGTTGGTTTTCACGAGGAAATGTTCGTTGCCGTTTATTTGAACTCCACAATGAAGTATGCCTTTTTTTCATGGACCACGAGTTTCGACTTTCTCTGAGACTACAAGAATTAGAATGGCTTCTACGGTTAGCATATTTAGCTGATATTTTTGAAAAAAAATGAATACTTTGAACTTATCATTGCAAGGAGACAACGTTGATGTATTTTATGTTGAGAAGAAAACAGAGGCCATGATAAAAAAAAAAATTCTCTCTGGGAAAACGGAATTAAAAAGAACAGCTGTGACCAATTTCAGCGACTAGATTCATTTCTTAAAGAAAATGATTGCAGACTTTGAAGACATCAGACAACATATAAATATTCACTTAAGCACTCTTAAAACTCTTATAAGGCAAGTAGTTCCCACCCCCTGGTGAAATGCAAGAATGGATTCGA
This sequence comes from Ryuthela nishihirai, assembly GCA_038380435.1. Taxonomy (NCBI): domain Eukaryota; kingdom Metazoa; phylum Arthropoda; class Arachnida; order Araneae; family Heptathelidae; genus Ryuthela; species Ryuthela nishihirai. The sequence continues at coordinate 44,141,084 of JAWZYU010000032.1, forward strand.
GAACCCTTCACATTTGATTTGGAAAAATGTAAGCTTCCATTGTCCAATAAAGCAGAGTCGATTGAAATATCTTGTGACAATAGTTTATAAAGTATTCATTCCAAAAAGCCATTGATTAGTTTTTGGATTGGAGAAGGAATATCCGACTTTGTCAAGAATTGCAGTCAAATATTTGTTACCTTTCACAACAACTTAATTATGTGAAGCTGGTTTTTCATCTTTAACTGCTTTAAAAAATAAATATAGGAACAGGCTGGATGTTGAAGATGACTTGCGACTCTACCTTAGCAATATATAACCCCAACCACTGATGAACTGTGGAAGCGTAAACCAGCGCAACCATTCACTGATTACCCAGTAAAATGTTTATAATTTTATAAGATTTGTTAAATTCTTTATGTCATTTTTTGTGTTTATCGATATATGTAATTTATGAATACAAAATTTAATGTGTATATATATGTGTGTGTGTTTCATTTTATTCCCTTTGTTATACTATAACTATAGTTTTATCTATTTATACAAGGGGTACGCGAGTTACATACACAATTCCAGGGTGCACGTGAAGCATATAAGGTTGAGAACCTCTGGTTTAGACTATAGTAATTGCCCTCCAGAAAGCCAGGATAGCTTGACCCAGCAACAGTTTATTGAAAACTGTGCCTGAAACTCAATAATCTCTCAGAATTCTGGACTTCCAATCATTGAAGTCAGCTGCTGTACACGCCATGAAATACGAATGCTGCAACCTTTCCTCCCTAACGTACAGTGAGTGTTGTAAATGCTGAAGAAACTACAGAAAGGAATAGTGAAATGCAAGAATTAACCAAAGCCATCCTATCTGTTCTAAAGGAAGTTAAAAGTTCCTTCCTAAGGACTTCTACAGAATTTCAGCTTTGGAACTGCGACAAAACTGAACATATACGGATGAGAATTTTCAAGTCCATCTGACAGACAGCAAAAACAGTGTAACCGATGTGAAAGGGAAAGGCTGGCTCTTGATTGGTTGGCCCTAGTTAAAGTTTCCCACTTTTCAGCACTACATGGCAGAGACAACATATTGCTAGCTGATGGACAGTGAATGAAGTCCCTTGCAGCAAGGCAATAAACACTGATGAGAATGTGACCTTACTCACACCTAATGCAGTAAAGAACATAACACCTCAACCTAACTAGCATTCTAGACATTCAAAGAGTACTCTACAATCACTAGAGAACATGCTAAAGTCCATAGAAAGAGAGAACTCAACATCAGAGTTGGAGAAGCTGACTTGTGCGCCATCCTGTTTACATTGCTGATATCTACGATGAATGCATTTAAAGCCTTGACTTCTTAAAAAGACATGGATTGAGTATCAATCTCAGTGACAGTCTGCTTATCTACAACACAGAAGAGATTGCTTAGCCGAGCATCTGACTCTATCAACTCTGATCACAGTATTAATAATGGAAGACACCAAGATTCCAGCATGAAGTGAAATTATATTCTATGGACATCGGGTGGAGACTTCCGGGATCTTCTGATTAGAGGTCATCGATGCCACTGGAAAAAGAGCTTTGGCTCATAGCATCCTGGTTGCAAGGTCTATAGTCAAAATACATAAATCACTAAAGGATTCCCGTTAGAGTGATGAACTGCAACAAAACCAGTTGAACATGGAAAAGCGGTGAAGAACCAGCAATGTGGGAACCTTTTACATGGGTAATTCATGCAATTACTATAAAAATTACTTAGTCCAGCATCAGAAAAGAAATTCATCTTGCTGAATTTTGGAAAGGAATAAGAAACTTGTTAACCCAAACCAAGCTGATAAGGCTGAGGACTTACTTTGAGAGTATTCCGAAATATTATCAGCTACATCACATGATTATGTCCATATCAGCCTGACAGAGCATAACATTAATACTAGTGATACCCCCCCCCCCCCTCCCTTTCTACTACCAGCTAGAAGGCTTCTATTAGCAAAACGGGAGGAGACAGAACAACTAAAAAAGAATATGGAAACTAAAGATATTTTTACAAATTAAATGGATGAGCACTGAGCGTGAGTTCAAGTAAATTATGTCAATGATAATTACAAAACAATGCAATTTATTACAAAACCATAGATGAAATTATTTATGCAAACTAAGTCAACCGGCACGAAAATCTATCTATATCAATATAAAGATAAACTTTCAGAAGAATCCATTATTTTATTTCTATTCACACCCAAATCACAAATCAAATCTAATATCATTCGATGAAGAGAAAAATCATATTTGTAAACAAATATTCAATCTATCGAGATTAACCTTTTCATCATCATCATCATCATCATCATCATCATCATCATCATCATCATCATCATCATCATCATCATCATCATCATCATCATCATCATCATCACCACCATCATCATCAAGCAGCCATGGGCTACGGAGGTCCAACCAGACCGTGCAATTTAGTTCTCCAAGCAAGTCTATTCTGGGCTACATCTACTGCATCTGGCCACTGCACACCAATTCTAACAAGGTCCTGTTTGACATTGTCTGCCCACCGCATCCTAGGTCTCCCCCTCCTTCTGAGGCCTCCAGGCACACTGTTCATAACCCTATTCGCCAATCTATAAATATCCATACGGGCAACATGGCCAAACCAGCGGAGTCTCTCTCTGCAAAATATGCTGCTTAAAGGAGGTTGCAGACTCCTTTGCCTAACCTCATCATTAGTTACAAAGTTGAACCACCTAATACCCAAGATACTGCGTAAGCATCTAGAATCAAAAGCATCTGGTTTCCTGTTATCTTGCTTACACAGCGTCCAAGTTTCACTACCATAACTAACCCTAGAAAGAACCAAACTATTATACAGTCTAATTTTAGTCTTTAGGTGTATACGCCTATTTCTCCACAATCTCCATAGATTCTTAAAAGTCCTGGCAGCAATCCCTATTCGTCTGTTAATCTCATGCCGCACATCACCATTATCTGTTACATAGCTCCCAAGATAATTAAACTGTGACACCTGCTCAAGACTGCAACCATTCAGATTAACTGAATCACAGCCTGCCTGACCAATTTTCATCACTTTAGTTTTCTCTCTGTTTATAACCAAACCTACTCTACTACCAGTCTCATCAACAGCTCGAATGAAAGAGTTCATCTCATCAACATCATTTGCCAAAAGGGCTAAATCATCAGCATAATCTAAATCAGAAATTTTCGTATCTCCAGCCCATTTAAGGCCAAAATCTTTCCCTTGAAGTGAATTTCGCATAACATAATCAATAACCAAGCTAAAGAGAAAAGGAGACAAAATGCACCCTTGTCGAACACCAGAAGTAATGCTAAACCAATTGCTACAAGCCTTACCAACTCTCACACACGACTCAGTGTTATTATAGAGAGCTTTCATAATGTTAACTAACTTGTCTGGTATACCATATGATTTCACAATCAACCACAAATTATGACGATCAACAGAGTCGAAGGCCTTTTTGAAATCAACAAAGCTAGCAACCAAAGGTTTCTGAAACTCTAAACATTTCTCAAGAATCTGCCTAAGTGAAAATATCTGATCTACACATCCCCTACCACTTCTGAATCCACATTGCTCATCACGCAATTGCCTGTCAACCAGATTCTTAATTCTATTAAGCACAATCATGGAAAGAACTTTACCTGGAACAGAGAGTAGGCTGATACCCCTATAGTTATCACAAGAACTGCGATCACCCTTTTTGTAAATAGGGATAACAATAGCTCTGGTAAAATCCTTAGGAACCATGCCTTTATCATAAAAGATATTCAGAATTTCAGTCATCCAAGTGGTAACCGAAACATTCCCAGCTCTAAGCATTTCCGTAGTAATTTCATCTACCCCTGGGGATTTATGAAGTTTAGAAACAGCCAAAATAACTTCAGATTGTGTTACAGGGCCAACATTAAAGCCACCAATGCATCTATCATCATTGCAAACAATGGGAGTAGAACTAACTACATTGTTTAGAACATCACTGAAATGCTCAGTCCACCTAGCCATGACAGAATCCTCCCCTTCTGTAACCTTACCTTGTTTATCCTTCAATCCTTGTATGCCTGTCAGTTTTCTACCACACAAAACATTAACTATCTGGTACAGCTCTCTGCTGTTGTGCTGTCTAACTGCTTCCTCGGCTTTGTCAGCCAAACCATCAAGCCAAATATTCTTAAGCAGCTAACTGATCTTTTACACGTTTATTAAGTTCTCTGTAATGCTTTCTATTAGGACTAGTAGGGTATTGATTAAAGACATTCCTGCAGTTCTTTCTTTCTGAAATAAGTTCAAGTGCCTTATCACTCAGATAATTCTGCATCTTCTGCTCCTTTTTTCCTAAAAGAGTACTGTTAGTGCCCAAAAAAGCCTGTTTAAAATGATCCCATTCTTCCTCAACTTCAGTAGTAAGCAAACTATGACTGTCATAATGACTAAGTAACCTATCATGGTAAGGTTTGGCTATAACTGGATCTTTCAGAGCTTCAGTATTAAAAGTAATTTTTTTAACCCTAGCACAACACTTTTTAAGTTTAAGTTGCAACACACTTTTAACAAGGTAATGGTCAGATCCAATTTCAGCTCCCCTATATGCCCTGGTATTCCTAACAGAACTAGCCCATTTGCTGTTAATTAATATGTAATCAATCATATTCTTATGCAGCCCATCAGGTGAAACCCATGTGTACTTATGTATGTCACGGTGTTTGTAATAAGTGTTAGTTATTCTGAATCCATTGAGTTTACTTACCTGTAGGAGACGTTGCCCATTGCCATTGCAGCTACCAATACCAAAAGGGCCTATTACTCCTCCCCAAAGGTCAGAATCAGTACCAACTTTGGCATTGAAGTCACCAAGAACAAGGGTAATATCTCCTTTCTTGACAGAATTCAAAATATGCTGAAGTTGTTCATAAAACCTATCCTTCTCATCCTCATCAGCATCCTCAGTGGGGGCATAACAGCAGATAACACTCAAGTCTTTAACGCTTGTCTGAAATTTTGCTGTAAGAAACCTTTCCTTAATGCACTCATATCCAAGAAGAGCATCGCTACCGTGTCTGCTGAGAAGCAGACCCACGCCTTGGTGATGCTTATTGTCGTCCCTCCCTGAAAAGAGAAATTTAAGATTATTTTTAAGAATCTGACCTTTATATGTCCATCTGGTCTCTTGCAAGCCGAGAATATCTAAATTATAACGGTGGAATTCTTGTGTGAGGACATCAAGAGAAAAAGCTCTGTGCAGAGTCCTCACATTCCAACTACCTATGGAGAGAAAATGGTTAGTGGGATGTTTAAAGAAACTATGTTTATTGAGAGAGGGAATGCCGACAATATCAAACAGCCCCCTAATCGCAGACATGGGGCAAAGACCCGTTCCCCCACTACTAAAGGCTGAAGCCATCTACACTGGAAGACTTCCTCCAATGTAGAATTTGACGATGCCAATAGAAGCAAAGAGTTCAGGTGCCTGCGATGACTTCTGCTCAGGATTATCCACCAGCTGATAAACATATCCTGTGAATCTATTCACTTGGGGCTGTCAACCCACAAACAAACAGAAAACACAGCGGAAGATTTTTCCTCCACAGAAGCCCACCAGTGCAGCAAAATCAGAATCCATAATCAAGCTCAGAGCCATATATCCGTCCAGTCCAGTAGGTTTATATGGTCAGCACCAGGACCCTGTGTGGTTGACCACTCCTCAGCAGGGTAGAAAAAAAAGAAAAGTAGCCATAGTTGTCCAGATCAGTAGGCCACACTAATCTGGCAGCCCTCCCCTTCCGTTCACTTCCACAAGAGAGTATCTCTTTTGAAAGTTACTAACGGTCCGCACCACGAGAAGGCGGGGTCGGACATTAGGTGCTAGGCCTGGCCGGTTATATGCATCATCACAGGGGATGGTGCATAGCTTACCAATTCTTAACCTTACCTTTCTTAACCTTACCAATTCTTACATACTAAATACTATCGTACATCAAGTAATAACCTCTTCCTACAGAAAAGTTAAGACTAGCTCTGTCTATTCGACTAACGTTTACCTCTTCATTTTTATTGTCATGTCCCTTGTGTAACTTTCACTTCAGGCGAAAACCATTCTTAATTTCCTTGTTTATTCACTAGTAGGATTTACACTAATAAACTATTTAACCTCCCGCGCACTCACCACTTAAAATACTTTTTAACCACTAATCATGTATAGACTGAGATTAACTATGTCCTCTTTCACATATCAACAACTCCAACATAACAATTCTATCTTTCTCAATTTTCAGTTAGGTTCTTCGTTCCAATTCGTTAGTTACGTAATTCTCACGCAGAAGCATACGCCAGCGTTCACGACACGTTTATCATAAATTCATTGCAGCACATTCATCTGTCGTAACAATATTATAGAACCATCATTCAATCCTTGGATATCACCAGTGGTCCTCGTTAAGAAAAAGAATGGCTCTCGAAGGTTAAACGCTGTAACTGAGAAAGACTACTTTCCTTTGCCCAGAATTAGTGATACACTTGACCTCTTAGTCTGAATGGTTCTCGACTTTAGACTTGAAGAGCTGTTATACGTCCTGAATACAGAGAAAAGACAGCTTTAACTACAAGAAATGAATTTGACAGTTTGAGGAAATGCCGTTTGAGCTATGTAATGCACTGCAACATTTGAATATGAATTTGAAATTAAAATATGAAACAATATGGAGTCAGTGCTCAAGGATTTGTCTTGGACCACATCATCATCCTTGGATTTTGAGGAATATTCGAAGAATTTTAGTCTAATGCCTGACAAACTGAGGCATCCAAGCTAAAACTGAGATCGACTAAGTGTAAATTGTTCCAACAAGAAATTATCATCACTACTCACTATATCAGGGGTCAAGATCGACCCTAGTAAAATGGAAGCTGTGAAAGACTGCCTCCACCCCAGGATGTTCATCAACTTTGAAGTTTTATTAGACTGTGCACGTACTACAGAAGATTCGTCAAGGGTCCATCGAATGTGAAAAAGATTTTCAACAACTGAAGCAAACTTCTTTCCATGGCACCAATATTCACATATCCACAAACGGTAAGCAATTCGCGTCAGACGACGAAAGTAACACAGGACTTCGTGCTGTCTTCTCACAACAACCAAATGGACGAAAAAGTCATTGAATACTTCAGTAGAACTTCATTCAAACCTGAACAAAATCATCGTGATACAAAAAGAACTATTAGCAATGGCGAAAGTCATAGAACATTTCGATCATTACCTTTATGTCCAAACTTTTCTTATTCGCACTGACTTTGTTGCCCTCAGGTGGTTACTAAACTTCAAAAATCCTGAAGTACAGATTGACAGGTGAATATAATGGTTGGAATATGACTTTTCCACTGAGCATCGCAATGGCAAGTTACATAGGAATGTAGATGCACTATCTAGCTGCCCATGTATTGATAACATCAAGCACTGATCTAATGCAGAGATGAGATATGGCATTCACAATAACACTCTATTCGACAGATAACATTTACACAAGAGAACAATGATATACCTAACATCTAGGGTCCGATAGAAATCAGAAAGGCCCAGCCGGATGATGGAAATATTGGACCAATACTAGATTTGATTGAAACATCTGCTACACGACCTAATTGGGAGCAGATATACAGATATAGCCCAACTACCAAAAGCTATTGAGCACATTGTGGCTCCTTACAAGGGAGAAATGGTGTATTGTACAGAAGATGGGAGAATCCAATGGACGACTGATACGCTAGCAGATCATCGTTCCTCACTCATGAGTGGAATTAATGATGGGAGATATACATGATAGTGTCACTGAAGAACACTTTGATGCTAATAAAACATTAGCGAAAGCCAGGAAACGATTTCATTGACTGGAAAGTAGGGGGGACGTTGAAAGATTGTAGGCAATGTGAGGTCTGTGCAGCAGAGAAAGTCCCTAGGAGTGGGGGCAAGCTGCAAACACATAACGTTGGCGCTCCTTTTGAAAGAATAGCCATAGATGTTATGGGTTCGTTTCCTAGGATTGATGATGGAAATCTCTATTTATTGGTGTCAATGGATTACTTGACAAAGTCTCAACAGAAAGTGGCCTGAGGTTTATTCCATCCAAGATCAAGAGTCAACAACAGTTGCAGAGATGATAGTAAATAATTTGATTAGTAGGTACGAAGTGTCTTTGTAACGCCACTGAGACCAAAGATGGAATCTGAGTCCAATATATGTATTAAGTCATATGTCAACCGCAAGGCATTCAGAAAACCATAACGACTCTCCTACACCCTCAGTCGGATGGCATGGTTGAGAGATTCAACCGTTGCTCAACATCTAGCATTGTTCGTCGACGACCATCGACGTCACTGGGATCGCCATATACCATTCTTTTTGTTGGCATACAGGACAGCAGTGGACGAAACAACTGGACAGACACTTTCCATGATGATCTTTGGAAGAGAATTACATCTTCCCTCTGATCTTTTATGTGGCCGGCCTGAAGCAATGCCTATAGCCACACCACAATATGTATAAGATTTGCAACAACGACTAGAATTTTGGCGAGTGAGAAAAATGAAAAAAAAGTTACGACAGTAAAACAAATAGAACTGTCTTCAATCAAGGAGATCTTGTCTGGCTATACAATCCACAAAGAAGAGACTTCCGCCAAAACTTCAGAAGCTTTGGGAGAAACCATATGCCTTAGTTACTAGGATTAACGTTGTAGTGTGTAGCATTCTTCGATGCCTAACTACAAAGTGTAAGGTTGTGCACGTGTATCATTTGGCCCCATTTCATGAAAGAAATCAAGGAATTCCAGATTTCAGGATTGTTCGGGATGAACGACACCTAAGGAATGGCAGTGATACAACAATGATAGCGTGACTTTTATTACGAGATATACGAGATGCGAGATACGGCAGGTAGTGTGTGAAAATGTACGTCTTACTGTAAATAGAACAAAGTTAAGTTTGAAGAAAGTTAAGAGAGTCAGTAGTTCATTGGATTAGGATTGTATAAAACGTGAATGTGTTGGCCAGGATTATAATTATTAGCGATTTTAGTTGTGAAGAATTAAAATGACTTCAGTCATTTAAGGGAAATGTTTTCCTTCGTGGGAACATTGTGTATTAAATCAGTAGCATCAATGGTAAGAATGTGTATTATGATTTATATGTAGAAACTGCTGTAGTTCAATTTTAAGTTCTATATTATTTTATCATTTGATATTGATGTATGGCAATCGTAATTAGGCTATTAGTTAAGAAAATCTATTTGTGTTTGCTAAATTGATTGTTTTATTTATTAAATAGTTCATTTACTATCTGTTTAGTTATTTCGAATTCACACGCGGTGTTGTCAAATAAAATATTGTCGAAAATCTGTAACAATCTGTTTAATAATGCGTCATATATCCTCACAATCCAAATACGTTGAAAGCTTGCTTTCGATTGGTAAGAGAACTTATTTTTTCTTTCTTTGAACTACTCTTGAACCTTGAATGTTTGCAAAGAGTTTTTTATTGTTTCTAAAAATTGAAACGGACATAATTTTATTTATATTTAAATATATAAAATGTATTACTTGAATGCTGGCGTCCCTATTACATTGGGACCCTATGCAAATGCCTTAACGTGCCTTATGGTAAATCCGGCCCACTGTGCAATGCATGTGCACAACTTTAAATTCCTTATTCAGTTTTTGCACTCTTATTATCCATCCAGGACTTTTGCTAATATGGATTTACTCCTATTAGAAGTTAAGAATTCTTTTGATATTTTTCAATGAATTTCCATTGTCTTCCTTTTTTCAGACTTAGACTACTGAACTTTCCAACTCAACCTGCGAGGAATAATTCAAAGTTTTCAATATTTTATCCTGAAATAGAGAAGGTTGGTTCATGATCTAATATCTGTTATAAAATCATTAACGGCCTTCTCTACCCAAATCCGTCCAATCCAATTCATATCTTGGACTCTGACAGAACAAGGAGGCATCCTACGTGTATTATTCCTATTCCTCAAGCTAGAACAAATTGTAAATATATTTCTTTCATATGCCGAACTTATTGGGTATGCGATTGTTTATATCCTGATGTCGTATTGTCCCAACTCTGAATATTTTTAAAGATCGACTAAGCCAAGTGGACTTATCCAAATTTTAAAAAATGTTTCAAGTTTTAACTTTGTTCGTTTCGTTTTTCTGCTGAGGTCCTGCCATCCTTTCAGACCTTCTACTGTGGCATATAAACTGACAGGCTACTGTCAGACCTCTGTGGCAAGCAGTTGCTTGAGGGGGTATTTATTTTTTTATTTTATAGTATTTTATGTTGCCAACGTGGCTATTACTTTCAGCCTTTTTTCCCCCTTTTTCGTTCTCTTCCAGCCGTAAACTTAAGCCATCTCCTGTGCATTTTTCGCCTCTTCTGTGCTGTTAACCACATTGAAAATATTCCGTTGTTTTTAATGTCTTGAGGAGTGTTAGTGTATATTTTTGTGCCTTCCTCAGAATAGAAGAAATAGATGAAAGTTCGAGCACAGAGAGACTGCCTTAGTTTCATTCTACGTAATACTCTCGATGACAAGATGAAACTGGTTGTTAATCTGCTGAAAAATGGATCTTCAAATAAAACTGGAATAAAACTGCCTTTCGATTTAAAATATTTTTCGGGACACAAATGCCAAAAATATTTATTTACTTTTTAACTCGTTTTAAAGAAAATACAAAAAACAAACAATTTTTAAAAAACCGAGCTATTTGTTTACACTTTTTGTCTCTCTGTAAACAAACTTTATTTATTTCTAATGATAAATGAAAAATTCTTTTTTTCACCTTGGATAGGTATTGACGAAATCTTAAGATTTGCGCTTTCCGAATGTCTCAATAGTTTTAATAGCTCTCTTTGACGGTGGATAGAGTTGCAAAATGGCAACATTTTAAACAAATATTGTAAACAATCTATACAGCTTTACAAAATTAAGGTAACAGTAGCAAAATGTAGCACAGTTTTGTTATTGCACGAAGTAAGTAAACGAAAGTATGCCCAGAAATGTATTGCAGTAAAACTGAGGAAATGTAGAAAGTGAGAACCCTCAGACTCCAAATTAACGTATTACAATGATGTCATTAAAAAACACTAAAATATCGTGCATTGTAGAAGTTGAGTTCATATACTCTTAAACACGCACATTTATCGTCAATATCGAGTATGATACTCTCTGACAACTAAATAGACCTCACAGCGTCGATTAATGCTCAATATAAGATTGTTTAGAAAGACTTGAGGCAAAAAATTCCATTTTTCCACAGGAGTGGAACTTTACCTCGCGAAGTGACCAAGGAGGTGTCTCACAGTTTACAATGCTTCTCCCATGCTGTCGATGGGATTTAGGTGTTGAGACTGTGCTGGCTTGATGATTCGTGTCATACCTTCCGTTTCTAAATACTCTTGCACCAGGTTAGTTATATGAGGAAGGGCATTATCATCCTTGAAGAGTAAATCAGCGCCAACTGCACCCGTAGAAAGTCGGAAATGCGGTTCAAAGATCTCTTGTCTGTATTTCTGAGCAGTTAGAGGGCCTCCATTGAGCACATGAAGAGGAGTACGGCCTTTGATGGTTATGCCACCAGAGACCAGCACACCACTTCCACCATAATTATCCCTTTCTCTGATATTGGAGAAGGATATCGCATTCTCGTTTTCTCCAGGTTAAACAACATCTAGAAAACGTATTAGAACCAACGTCGTTACAAAATAGAACGTTAGCATATTGTTCAGGACTACAAGTGACATACACCGAAGAGCCAAAACGAGCATCTTTATGCAAATCGAAGCAACTGCAGGTAAACGACGGCGCCTGTGAATGTCATGAAACGCAGGTATCAGGTATAAATAACACCTGATACTGAGCTCTATTAATCAGTGCTATTCTTGTTCTTCAGATGGAAAGGGCAGCGGACTTAGGTGAATTTGACAAAGGTCAAATTGTACTGGCCAGACGACTGGGTCAGAGCATTTTCGAGATAGCAAGGCTTGTGGTGTGCTCACGGTGAGCGTGGATAGTACCTTCAAAAAGTGGTTCGAGGAGGAAAACACCACGAACCGCCAGCAAGGTGTGGGCCATCCATGGCTCGTCGATGCTAAAGATGAGCGAAGGCTATCCCGTGTGGTATGAGCCAACAGAAGGGATACTATGGTGCAACTCGCTCGTAATTTGAATGCAGGTGACGGGAGTAATGCGTCACAACACACAGTACATCGAACCCTACTGAAAATGCGGCTGCGTAACCGCAGGCCTCTCCGAGTGTACATGCTAACCTCTGTTCACCATCGAAAGTGCCTACGTTGGGCACGCGAGCATCAAAACTGGACCTTGAATGGTTGGAAGAAGGTCATCTGGTCCGATGAACTCGTTTCCTGTTGCACTATCTGGACGGCCGGGTAGGTGTGCGTCGTTATAATAATATAATGAAATAATAATAAAAAAATAAGATAATAATAATAATAAAGTAAAAAAAATAAAAATCATAATAATAATATAATAATGATACATTTCACTGTGGGCAAAAAAGTAATATAAGTATAAAAAATAGAAAGTTTACATGGCATAAAACAGCCACACATTGTAAATACTTGAAAGAAAAAAACGCAAAATCAGAAAGTGTACCATAATTTGAATTTAAAATACACTATTACTATAAGGAAATGCAGGATAATGTTGAGAAAAAATGCTATAAATGTAAGAGAAGAGCACCATAGTATTCTTGACAATTTTTAAATCTGGCAACCCTGATTCGTTCGCAACCATTTCTCAAATACTGTCATGTTAGCAGTCAAAGGAATCCATCCATTATCAAGTTTGCATGAGCACTAGTGTATGCTAACCATTCGTAAATTTACGAAATAACTTTAAAAATGAACCAAAATATAACGTGTCCATGAAATTGCCAAGGATTTTACGCGAAAATTGGTTTGTATTTTTTCACAATCTTCAGTGAGTTTCAGTTAGTTGCAATCATGTACAAAATCACTTTATAGTTCTATTTTGTAGTATGAGTTTGTGAAGCTCAACGATATGAAAATACTATCTCCACTGGCTTAGCTTAACTGTTGCAAAAACTGTGGCGTAATCAGGAGGTGACAAGTTCGTGTTCAGGAGGAGAATAATGTTTTTTTTACCGGTTGTTTTCTTTTTTCTTACTAGAACTGGTCTCACAGTCCGAATTCTACACTTGGATCAATAGTTATCTATTTTCTTTTAATCAATTTCAAAGTCAAGACCATCTCGGATATAATACATACTTACAATGTCAACCAGAATGTGAAGTTTCGTCCTCCAAAAACATCTGCCCTCAGCTACCGCTGCTGCATATGACCATTGCAGACCAATTCTAGCATGTACTGTTTGACATTGTCTGTATCCTAGGTCTATCCATTTTCTTGAGGCCTTTAAGCACACAGTTCATAACTCTATTCAGTAATCTGAAGTTATGCATACGGGCAACATGCCCAAACCATCGCAGTCTCTCTTTGCACAATATGCTGCTCAAATGAGATAGCCTATTCTAACTAACCAATGTCATTACTATGTAAGCACCTAGAATCAAAGGCACCAAGTTTGTTGTTATCTTGCTTACAAAGGGTAACCTTACTACGATAGCCAACTTTAGAAAGAACCAACTATTATGCAGTTTAATTTCAATTTTTAGCTGTATACACGTATTTTTCCACAGTCTCCATAGATTTATAAACGTCCCAGAAACAACTTCTATTCATATATTTATTTCATTCCTTACATCATCAATATTGTTAACTTGCTCCCGAGATAAACTGAGATACTCGTTCAAGAGTTTATTAGTTAACCCATTTAACGAATCACAATCATCAAGAGTTTAAAGAGATCAATGAATTTAACAAATTGAGACACGATCTGCCTGTTCACTTTTCATCACCTTAGTTTTTTTTTCTGTTTATCACCAAACATACTCTATTACCAGTCTCGTCAACATCCCTAATGAACGAATTCATCTCATCAACATCATTAGACCAACAGGGCAAAATCATCCGCATAATCCAAATCAAATATTTTCAAATCTCTAGACCATTTAAGGCCAAATATTTCCCTTGCAAAGAATTTCTCATAATTAATAACCAAACTAAAGAGAAAAGGAGACAAAATGCACCCTTGTGTAACTACACTAGCAGTGCTAAACAAATCTCTACAAGCCTTACCAACGTGACTCAGTGTTACTGTAGAAAGCTTTCATTATGTTAATTAATTTGTCAGGTATTTCATGTGATCTGATGATCAACCACAAATTTTGTCGATCAACAGAGTCGAAAGCCTTTTTGACATCTATAAAGCTAGTAACCACAGGTTTCTGAAACTCTAAACATTTCTCAAGAATCTGCCTAAGTGAAAATATTTGATCAATACATCCCCTACCACTTCTGAATCCACACTGTTCATCACGCAGTTGTCCATCAACCAATTTTTAATTCTATTAAGTATAATCATGCAAAAAACTTTACGTGGAACAGAAAGTAAACTAATTCACCTATAATTATCATAAGAACTAAGATCACCTTTTTCAAAAACCGGGATAATAATAGCTCTAATAAAATCCGTAGAAACAACAACATTATCATAAAAAATATTCAAAATTTCAGTCAGCCATGTGACAATACAAGTGTTCCCAGCTGTAAGCATTTCAGTGATGATTTCATCCACCCCTGGGGATTTATGAAGCTTTAATTTAGAGATAGTCAAAGCGACTTCAGAATGTGATATAATGTCAACATTAAAACTAGTGATGCATCTATCCTCCTTACAAACAAATGGAGTAGAGCTAACCACATTATTTAGAACATATCCGAAATGCTTAGCCTACCTAGCCATGACAGTATCTTCACCTTCTACCATCTTACCATGTTTATCCCTCAATCCCTGTCTACCTGTCTGTTTCTTCCATCACAAGACATTAACTATCTGATACAGTCCCCTGCTGTTGTGCTGCTAACTGCTTCCTCTGCTTTGTCAGCCAAGTTATCACACCAAAGATTTTTATCAGCTGTTAACTGATCCTTTACACGTTTATAAAGCTCATTGTAAGGATTGTGAGGACTTAGATTTTTACCATATATAAGGAATGTGAGGACTAGTAGAATCTACTGTCTGTGAGGACTGGTAGATTTTTGACTCATATTATTCCTGCACTTTTTTCTTTCAGGAATAATTTCCATAGTTTTTATCACTCAAACAACTTTGTCTGCTCTGTCCTATTTTACCCAAAAGAGTGCTGTTAGTTTCAAGGAAAGCCTGTTAAAACTGATCTCATTCTCTGTCCCAAATATGCTCGATTGGAGATAAGTCCGGAGAGCGTGCTGACCAAGGGAGTTGATGCACTGCCTGAAGAGTATGCTGAGTTGCCCGGGCGGAGTGTGGGCGGTGTTATCTTGCTGGAATATCGCATTTGGGATTACACTCAAATATGGCAGGATGACCGGCTATACGATGTCGCTGACGTACGTATTGCTATTCAGTGTACCCTGTACATTTGTACAGGGTTCACTGAATAGTAGACAGACACGTACGAGAGGATAGCTAATCGTTCCCCACACCATGATGCCTAGCATGGGCTTTCGTCCAGGCGTGGTAGCTTCTTCAAAGAGCACTGAACAACATCACTTCACTCCCTAGTGAAGTGATGTCCCTTCTTTCTTCACGCCCTAGTCCTTAAATACGCGCTGCGTACATTACATGTTGTCGTCCTCAGTGATGTTATTATTTCATCCAAAGACTGTCAATCTTGGATCACCGTTTCTGCTGCCCATAACTATTAACATATAATAATATGACGTTCCTAGAAAAAGAATTCCTTCTGAGTGTCCTTTTTTCGATTTCCGCCAGTGTCGGAAAAATTTGTGGCGAACAAAATTTAGAATTCTGCATCGTTAGAATGCATTTATTAGCATCATCATCTGCAATCATCTGCATTTCTTAGAATTACTCATCATCATCATCCTCAAGCAGCCATAGGCTACGGAAATATATTTATTTATCTACTAGATAATGCATTTAGTTCTCTAAACACGTATGTCATTGAGTTACACTGGCGCATCTGGCCACTGTAGACTAATTTTGATAAGGTCTTGTTTAACATTGTCTGTCTACCGCATTCTAAGCTTTGAAAATGGCTTTCCATTCACATGACATGGAAGTGTTCGGACACTTTTTTCGATATAGTGTATAGAGGTGTAAGCCTACTTTCTGTTCCACGTAGAATTCTTTGTATGATTTGCTAAATAGAATTAAAAATTTGGTTGACAGGCAATGCGGTCAACCAGAATCTTATGACTGTCAAATCGAACGTGTAAACGACCATCAGGTGAACAAGAATCTGGTGACGGGTGTAATGAGAAGTATGGATTCAAAAGTGATAGCGGATGTGTAGATCAGAGTTTTTCACTTAGCCAGATCATGAGAAACATTTAGAGTTTCAGAAACCTGTAGTTACTAGTTTTAGATTTCAAAAAGGATTTTGAATCTGTTGATGGTAATAATTTGTGATTGAGCTTACGATCGTACGGCATACCTGATAAGTTAGTTAACATAATGAAAGCTCTCTATAATAACACAGAATCATGTGCAAGAGTTAGTAAAGATTGTAGCAATTGGTTCTGGTGTTCCAGAAGGGTGCATTTTGTCCCCTTTACTCTTTGGTTATTGATTATTTTATACGAAATTCGCTTGGAGGGAAAAACTTTGAGCTAAAATGGTCCAGAGATTTAAAATTTTCTGACTTATTTATGCTGATGATTTAGCCCTTTTGGCAAATGATGTTGATGAGATTACCTTTCATTCGAGCTGTTGATGAAACTGGTACTAGAGTAGGTTTGGGTATAAACAGAGAGAAAACTAAAGTGATGAAAATTGTTCAGGGCAGGTTGCAATTCAGTTAATCTGAGTGGTTGCATTCTTCAGCAAGTGTCTAAGTTTAATTTTCTTGGGAGCTATGTAACAGATACTGGTGACGTGCGAAATGATATGAACTGAATAAGGATTGATGCTGGGACTTTTAAGAATCTGTGGAGAGTGTGGGGAAATAGGCATATACACCTAAAGACCTTATAGAAATTAGACTTTATAATAGTTTGGTTCTTTCTAGAGTTAATTATAGTAGTGAAACGTGGACGCTTTGTAAAGAATATAACAGAGAACCTGATGCTTTTGATTCTAGATGCTTACGCATTACCTTGAGCATTAGGTGATTCAACTTTGTAAGTAATGATGAGGATCGGCAAAGGAGTCGGCAACCTCCTTTGAGTAGCATATTTTGAAGAGAGAGACTCCGTTAGTTTGACCATGTTACCTGTATGGATAATTATAGATTAGCGAATAGGGTTATGAACAGTGTGCCTAAAGGTCTCATTTTTTTAGATTTCATCAATTTGGAGGCAATGTGACAGAGTCAACTTTCAACAATCTTCGATCAATATTTAAAGAGTCATTGAAGCGGGATCATTTAACAGCAGACGACACTGTCACATTGCCTCCAAATTGATGAAATCTTAAAAAATCGTTATGCAAGTTTCATATATTTAATTTATGTTAGTGAACAAATTGTTACAAGAGTTGTGTTTTATCTATTGAACTATTTTTTCACAAGTGCCAAAAGTTGAAGATAAATACTTCAACTTCCATTCATTCTTTAAATATTAAACGAATATTGCGGGAAATATATTTAGAGAGATTTGAGTGACATCTACAATTTATCGCCAATAACATAATTAATGTTATTGGCGATAATCTACAATTTATCGCCATAACAGTTTTTACGTAAAAGTTTTATTTTCAATTTTAGGGAGCTTTAAAAGTGGCTTTCCATTCACATAACATGGAAGTATCGGGACACTTTTTTCAACGTAGTGTAGTTATTCCAAGAACTGCGATAACCTTTTTATATAAATAGGGATAATATAGAGCTCTGGTAAGATCCTTAAGAACAATGCTTTATCATAAAAGATTTAAGAATTATATATATTAATATATAATATATATTAATACTCTAAAAAATTCAGTAGTAATTTCATTTACCCCTTGGGATTTATGTACATAATTTAAGTTTCGAAAAAACCATAATAACTTCAGACTGTGATATAGAGCCAACATTTAAAGCAAGTTACTTCATCTATCCTCACTACAAACAATGGGAATGGAGTTAACCACATTGTTTAGAACATATCTGAAATGATCAGCCCACCTAACCATGGCAGAATCCTCACCTTCAATAACCTTAACGTACACAAAACGTTAACTATCTGGTACAGCTCTCCATCAAGTCAAAAACTATTATCAGCTGCTAACTGATCCATTACACATTTATTAAGCTCTTCGTAACGCTTTTGGTTAGGACTAGTAGGGTACTGATTAAGGGCATTCTTACAGTTCTTTCTTTCTGAAATAAGCTCACGTGCCTTATCACTCAAATAATCTCTGCCTCCTCTGCTCCTTTCTTTCCTAAAAGAGTACTGATAGTTTCCAAAACATACTGTTTAAAACGATCCATTCTTCCTCAACTTCAGTAGTAAGCAAACCATGACTGTCATAATGACTAAGTAACCTATCACGGTAAGCTATAGCTATAACTGGGTTTTTCAGAGCTTCAGAATTAAAGGTAAAATTCTTAACTTTAGCACAAACACTTCTTAAGTTTAAGTTGCAAGACACTCTTAATTAGGTAATGGTCAGCTCCAATTTCAGTTCCCCTATATGACCTGGTATTCCTAACAGAACTAACCCATTTGCTGTTAATTAATATATAATCAATCGTATTCTTATGCAGCCCATCTGTTGAAACCCACGTGTATTTATGTATGCCGCGGTGTTTGTAATAAGTTTTAGTTATTCTCCACCAATTAAGTTAACCTACCTGTAGGAGACGTTGCCCATTGCCATTGCAGCTACCAATACCAAAAGGGATCTATCAGCCCTCCCCCAAAGATCAGAGTCAGTACTAACTTTAATATTGAAGTCGCCTAGAACAAGGGTAATATCTCCTTTCTTGATAGAATTCAAAATATCCTGAAATTGTCTGTAAAACCTATCTTTCTCATCCTGACAGATAACATTCAAGTCTTTGAAACCATTCATTAACTCGTATCCTGGAAGAGCATCACTAGTGGGTCTGCTGAGAAGCACACCCATGCCTTGGAAGTGCTTTTTATCTTCCCTATTGTTTGCAGATCAAAGAGAAGTGTTTAAATGACGAAAGCGTGTTGATAAAGTAAATGAAATTTATCAGCATGCGAACTGAATTTTTTTGGTGGGATTTGTGGAGAAATAATAAAGAAAATTGAAGTATTGTTCAGTTTCGTCCAAAATAGTTTTTCTTTTTGGACAAAATTCTTGGTTATCCTTAAATTTTTTCCTTCATGTCGATAACAATTTTTTTCTAAGGTTGCTAACCCTGATATCCATGCAAATACCAGAAATGTGTTTGCGTAGATTTTATTGTTAGTTTAATTTTTAATAAATGTTTAATAAACTAGTTTTAATTTTTTTATATAATATTCTTCACTTAGGTACCGGTAGCTGCATTTGCTAGACTTCTCCCTTTTATAGACAGGAAAAGAAAAGACAGCATATTAAATATAAAATAAATAAATACCCCCTCAAGCAGCTGCTTGCCACAGAGGTCTGACAGGAACCTGACAAAAAGAATGAAATGCAAATTTGAACGAAAACAATTTTCCCATGTGCGGTACTGAAATTTCTCTCCATCATGCATGACGACAAATGATGGTCACGCTGACAAAGTTTCCCTAAATGCTTACACGATCTAAGTGGTGCGCATGCTTAAATTTTTTTCTCTTGGTTTGGTTATCACTCTCACCAAGCTGACTTTTTCTGATGTACTAACTATAGGTAAAAAATATATCATAGCCCTTTAAGCAAATTTTAGTTGAATATTATGTTTCCTTACCCTTCCTATTAACATTTAATAATTGCAGCTGTCGGTATTGAAGTAGAGAATATTTTAACAAAAATCTTAAAGTTGCTTTACTTTTAATAAATTGCATGAAACTGCATAAAATTAAGACAATGGTTCTTGTGATTTTTGCATGCACAAGCATAACGGATAATGGATGGGCCCTTTAACTCATTCTGATATGTCTGTGCAGTGTCTTTTCTAGCACTTTTGGCACCCTGTGCAGGAAATTTATTTGGCCTCATCGCTCTTTCAAATTTTATGAATGGAAAAAAAATTACACATACGCAAGTTTAAATTTAGCTCATTTTAACAAAATCGTATTCTTTGTTGATAATATAAATATTTGTGTAAAATAAGTTAATGAAAAAAAATTCGGTCTTAAACAATTAGAAAAAAAAATCATTTAAACTGGAAACAGGCCTAAGTTACAAACATAGTGATCAAGAGAATTATGAATTTATATTTTAATATATTTTACAAATCTGAAGTGCGAATACGGAACAAATCATTGTTTTAAAGTTATATAATTTAGGGTCTAATTAATTGAAATCGTACTGTAGCTAAGATTAGGAAAAATTAGCTTAAGACAAATTATCTAGCTGGAATGGATTTATACCAGACAAAATATATTTTAAAATATCAAACTAAAAGTTAATTATTACTATGATCCAAACTTTTAGTTTGGATCAGAGGTCTGTATTTTTATTTAGATCATCTGTATGTTATCATTCTAAAATAAATTATAGTCAATTATTTAGTGTTATTCCCTCTCCATAAACATTATTCTTTCTCAAGGCAAGAAACAGTAAAATGTTGATATGAAGCTGTTTAAATGCTACAAATCTTTCTTTCACTAATCTCATCAAGATTTTATTTAGCAGTTTATAACTCTAATTTATACAAATTAACAGGATTTATGATTTTAATACATCGTTTAATTAATATCGATATTTTAGAAAGAAAACTGCACTCTCTTTTTTTGCTTATGAATAATCGATAAAGTAGTGATTAGCCGTTCAGCCCAAGCCCGGGTCTAGAATAGAAATGAAGGGGGCTGAGGGAAAAGGTAAAAAAAAGGGGAATGTATGTCCATTGAAGTGTAATATCTTCCCCATCGTTTTAGAGGGTGTTAAAAATTTAATGAAAAATGCTTGAAACATGCAAAGGTTTAATAATATTTTTACCTCCATTACCCTTACGAGCATTCTAAAAGGGAAGATGAATGACCCCCTTGCTCCACCACTAGATCCGGCCTTGGTTCGGCTAATAGAAGACGACTTATTTGCTTACCTTGGGTCTTAGTTTATAGATAGAATGAAACATAGCAGTTGATTGGCTGTTTGCAAGTAAAGCGCAGCTTCAAACTTGATCCAAATCACGCCCCAATCGGCAAACTTCTACAGTAGTAGAGAGCCAAAATGTGAATAACCTTGACTTTATTTCACTATAGTGAATGATAGACGATTATGGACACATTCTCAGCTGGCCCTCTGAGATGCACCAAGGAATCGCAGTTTTGGAGTATTACTTTACTGATTATACAGGGTGATTCAAAACTTATCGTTCAAATTTCGTGGGGAGGTAGGGAATACGTCAGGAAACCGATTTCATATAGGAAAGTATGTCCGCAAACGTCATCTACATGAACAAAATGGACAAGTAAAGTGAACACAAGGAAACAGTACAGTTAAGTGGTAACGATTGCGACTTTTATTCCAACAAGGTAAAGTACAGGTTCACAGTAGGTGCTCAAAATTGCGACCATTTACACGGACACAGGATTCACAGCGCCGTTGCATTGACCGCCGAACATTTTCAAAAACGCCTGGCATATCACGGACAATGCCTGCGGCGGCCACTATTCGTGCAACACGGTCCATTTCACTGTCGACGGGGGTCTCGTACACATGGTATTTCACTAGTAAGTACTCTTTCACTAGTAAGTCATCTCGTACACTGATGACAGCGGGAGTGGTCGGGCGAGCTGTACACTTGTTGGGTACACACAGCGCCCTCTACATACGCATGCGTACATTTGCGGACATACTTTCCTATGTGAAATCGGTTTCCTGACGTATTCCCTACCTCCCCACGAAATTTGAACGATAAGTTTTGAATCACCCTGTATATTGAATGGAAATGAAATGGACAAAATACTTCATAAAATAAATATTCATGTGAAACACGATTTTTGTCACTCATGGAAATTATGAATAAAATTAATATTTTAGTGCTTATTACAGAAATATTGATGGGGGCCTAATGATGAGCTTCTGTAGCCCTAATGACGAAGCACCACTGGGTTAAGATATCGGGATCTAAATACGAAGCTTGATGGTGCTTCAACAATCTGAATCTCATGAACATATTTTTCATAAAATTCCATGATGTAGAAAAATACTGAATTCAATACTTGCTCTATCAGTAACATAAAGAATACATTGTAGAATCCACAAGCCACAACCAGGCCATTAAAAAAATTGCTAAACAAAAAAATACACAAGTTAATATTTGTATAAATGTAATTGCGTATTCATATTTTTTGATTATTTTATATTGGATATACAGTATATATGTATGTAGTTGGCAACACCGTATAGAACTACATTTTCTTTTTCATTCAAAGTAGATTTGTAATATCAAGAAACAAATTATTTGAAAAAAATTATTTCGTCATTTCTTAAATTTAATCAGCCAAAATTTGCTTCAGGTTATTAAATTTTTTTATAACGTTTTCTTCAAGTAGAAATTGTATTTATTATGTCAATATAGTTTGCATGACTAGTGTTGCTCTCTCGTGATTAGCCATTTTGGAATTATGTAATCAAGATTTCCTTACACTCTGTCGGCGATTATTTAGTTATAAGAAAGTATTGTCAATTCAGTGATTTTACTTCTCATTTCATCTGCTTAATAAGTTAAATGCTGTCCCTTTTTTAGTATGGGTAGAAGACCTTATTCTCTAGTAGTTAAGCTCTTTTGGTACTATGATAAAATATTTGTTATATTTCTTTCAGTTTGAATATAAATAATTATAAACATCCCCTCAAGCAGCTTCAGAACTCTGTGGACCTTCCGGTGAATCTTCCTGTCAGTTTATGAGGATGGCAGGACCTCAGCAGAAAAACAACACATACATCCATGCCTTACCCGGGGCTCGAACCCAGGTCCCTTAGATCAGTAGACAAGCGTGCTAACCACTCGGCCATGGGACGACTTCTTTCAATTTTAGCATCCATAAAGTATCAAAATTCTGGACATCATTTGTTATACGTATTTCTGGGGACAAACCCAAAAGTGGAGTGCCTCGCTTGTTTGGTTGTTGAAATGGTGAATCCTTTTCGCTTGTCATTTGTCGGTTGGTTTGCGTTTGTGAAATTAGCTGTTCTATCTTCCAACCTGTTGACCGTTGCAACGAGTTATGTGTCAAATGAAAGTTTTTCGATGCAAGGAGTGTCATAGGCTATAAAACATTTACCCCCATGATATCTTCTCCCCTAAGAAGTGAAAGGAAAACATTATTCCACTATAGATTCTGAACTTAAGGGCCGAGATTATCAGTTAGGTGTCAAATGAAACCTTGAGATGTGGGAATTGTCATAGGTTACCTGAAATTCAAAAAGATTTATTGCTAAAGTTTTTTACACACTTCTTCCCTTCCACCCCCTCCCCCCCCCCAAAAAAAAATTTAAATAAAGGGAGAAGGAAATCTACCTTTGGTCAATAGCAGCGAGTTATATCTGAACATTTTTTAATGAAAGCTTGTGACAACGATCATGTCATGGGCTATCTCGAATTATGTCCCTCTTTCTCCCTCCTAAGAAGGTCAAAGAAAACTTAAGTCAATATTTACGAGTCATATGTAAAATGAAACCATAGAGCAGTGGTTTCAAACACTCTATACTCTCCTTCCTCCCTTCAGCTCAGAAAATATTTAGTCGTGTTCCCCTTCGGTATTACCTTCTCCTTCCCACAAATATACATATGTGCGGTGGCAAGGGATGTCAATTGTTGTGACGTGGTGGGCAGATAAAGCAACTCAAATCACACGTGGCAAATGTTACCGCCAGCAACCAACAGCAACTGTTTGTGGCATTGAACTTCAAGTCGTGCAAGAGATGCAATGATTGAAGAAAGCCTTTAATTGAAACGAACGATCTTACAGCTGCAAGGGTTGCGTTTTTAATAGCAATGCAGGAAGCTTAACAATCGATCTCTGATATTTTGAGAATCGTATTTAATTCAATATTAGCATATACTTTTTATAAATAATTCCGCTCTCCCCTTACCTACTAGTCTCGCCCCACACTTTCGCAACCACTAGGATAGGGAAAGTGAAATTTTTTCCTCCGAAGAAAAGATAAGTATTTATAGTGACAAAGTTCTCCGCAGCCACTAAAAGGCAAAAATAAAATGTAAAAGTTAAAAATCTGAAACTTACAGTGTTATTTCTGAATGTTAAATCCGAAGTGAATAGTGTAAATGGAAAATATCAAAGTAAACTGTAAGCATGAAACTGAGGTAATTCAGGAGTGAATTACTGTCATAGTCTGCCGAGGTAAATAACCAGTTTACTGATAGTGCTGAACAATTCACTACAGTTAAAAAGTAAAACAAAACCATCTCAGTCTAACAGTCATCCTGGGCAATGCTTAAAAATTCTGTTTGAAGTCATAGCCAAAGATAATAGTTGTAGTTACTTGGAAAAAGTCAGGTTTTTTGTAACTTATGCTGTAGTAAGGACGTGATTGGATGGACGCTCTCAATATTTAACCATTTTTATGTCTAATGCAGATTCGGATTATTAAATTCAAGGTTAGCGTGGAGAGCCTTGCTATAAGGGACAAATAATAAGTAGTCGTTTTATCAGCCTTCCAGAGATAAATGTACAAAAATCAGTAACGCTCAGTTACTCTCGATTATAAATAGCTCACTACATGGTGAAAATTTAACGTACGTATTTATAAACCTGAATCTTGAATATTCTATTTGCTACCCTGTTGCTGGGATACGTCATTTTACACTAACCAAACCATTCTTTATTGAACAGATTTCCGGCCACGAATCCTTCGATAGATGCAAAAAGAGATTCCTCATTCTCTCTTATCACACAATGAGAAACACATCCTGTTCTGTTTTAATGCAATAACTTCCTAAATATATTAATTAGGGTCTAATTAATTGAAATCGTACTATAGTATTAGGTTAAGACAAATTATCTAGCAGAAATGGATAGGTATTTATTACACGACAAAATAGGTATTTATTATGCTCGAATAAATTATTCTCAATTATTCAGTATTATTCCCTCTTCATAAACATTACTCTTTCTTAGTTAATTAGCCTCGTACTGAAAGGCTAAGGCGTTTTAGCAAGATCAGAAAGAAATTGATATGCTACCAGAAGAACGTTAGCTGTAATTAAATCCATTGCGCTTTATTTCTTTATTTCTGTGTAAAAAAAGGTTCTTCGGCACTTTTTGGTTGTTGTTGAATTTCAAAAATCCTTTGGTCTTTTTCTTTTAAAGTTGCAAGAATATATGAATATTTAAATTTTTCAATTGTTTGAACATTTTGAAAAAGACATAATATAGAAGGCTATAAAGATTAAATGTTAATTGGATCTAACCATAGATGCGATGGCTATAAATAAACATAGTAATAGATAAACATATTAAGTGAACCAATAAAATATTTTCTAGAATCATAATAAAGGATAGAAGGTAATTAAATATTTTAGTTGCAAAGAATGAAGTTTAAATCAATATGATTTCATTTATTATACTCACTAAATTGTTGAAGTCGAAACCATGAAAATAATTAGAATAGTAGTTACGAAATTCTGCTGTCAAAAACTCATAACGTGTTGATTGTCACCCAGTTATTTCAGGAGCTCCCATGAGGGAAAAGATTCATTTTCGCTCTTGGAACACGTGAGTTGTCTGACTCTGAACACGTTTCCTTCCTGTCTATATCACTTCCGCCGTTGTTCATTATTAATTGTTTGCTCTTATCTATCAGTTTCTACAATTTAGCAAGTAGCAGTTAAAAATATTCGGTTCTTTATTTGAATGTAAACAAATATTGAAGGAGAAAACGAGACACTCCTGTTTAAAAGCAACGATTCTTATACGGTTCTATTGGCAAGTTTATCTAGCCAGTCTAAATAAATAAATTTTAAAAACTACTTCTCTTATACGTTGTAAATGGCATAAGATAGAAATAAATCATAATTCTAAATTATTAAATCACTTATTAATTTCAAAAGCAGATAGCAAGACAGTAATTGTTTTTCGGTACGTGAAGGCTGTAGAGTCATAACGAGGTTTTGAAGGGCCCGGGTGTAGGTTAGCAAGAAGAATAGTTAGGTCATTAAATTAATATTTCACCCCATTACTATAGGCGGCCACAAAAATCGTTTCAAGGGGCAAAACATGTTAATGCTTGTGAGGTACCAACTTTATAGCTTTTCCTTGGCTTTTAAAATAGCTCTTAGGTATAGAGAGAAAAGAGAACTGTTTTAAAGAATATTTAATGTAGATGTGCGATATAAGCTTTAGAATGAAATTCGCAAGCATTTATGATTACATATATTGAAATTCCTAATTTTTTTGCTTTAAAAACGAACGAGACAAAACAAGATAAATTAACAGTAATATCACCCAAAAATGCACAATAATAATAATGTATAATAATAATAGCGTCTCTGTGTCTGTTTGTCAGTTTGTCTATGGTCACTATAACTATTCAGATAAAAACTAGAAGACGTTTTGGCACTTTAAGAGTAGTCTAGAGGTAATCAGTGAAAAAATGCTTAAAAAGCAGTGGAAAATTACTCGATGCGTTCAATAGCTGGTAAGAAAATGATATTTGTACTAAAATTGTTACAAGAATTGCTCCCATTGTAAAGTATAAGCAATGTCGTCAACCTTAGAGAAATTTAGGGATATTTGAGCATAGTTACAGAAAGAGGAAAAATATGAGAAAAGTTTAAATCTAGTAAAAATAAATATTTTGGTTAAAAGCATATAAATAATGTGAACATAAGTGGTAAAAAACATATTTTTATAAAAATTTATCTGTTACTTTAGCTTCTTGAGTAGATCAAGGGACTTCAAATTAGTACCACACAGAGACACTGGAATTCGTGTGACTCAGAATTCATAGTTATGTAGAAAGTATCTCACGCACAGAAGAAATTTCGAAAAAGCTGAGAAAATCCCGAAAATTGGCAACACATACCACATTCCTTGAAGATTTGTTTTTATTCTTCATAATGAAAGTAGCAAATGATAGGGAGAGATCGAATAAAATCAATGCAATTCCACATTTGTTGTACAGATTAAAAATTGAAGTTTAACACAGAAGCCCACTATCAGTCAGACATCCTGCTAACTGTACAATCAAGATATTTCAGTTAAGGATCTTACATGTCATATTTCGTATTTAATTAATTCAGGAATGTCAAACGTCAAAAGACAATTTTATCTGGATGCAATAATCTTTGCAATATGGATAAAATGTAGTAGCGGATAGGTCAATCAAGAATTCGAAATAAAAAATGTAAACTTAATTTCTCACAGACTACTTAATCAATTACTCTTTCAAATCTACGCATAATTTTTGAAAAAAAAATCGTAAAATTTAAATAAACTGATCAATAATTAGTCACATATTTGCAAAAGATCTCCTTAAATTGACTTCTTAGCAACATAAAAAAGTGTCGGTATTCTGAACTTTCAGGGAAAAATATTTTTTGCCACAGGGACTGACAGGAACATGTCAGTTTATAAGTCATAGTAAGTCTGTAAGGATGGCAAGATCTCAGCAGAAAAACCAACACAAACATTCATGCCTTATCCGTGGTTCGAACCCAGGTCCCTTTGACGAGTAGCCAAGTGCGCTAATCACTCGGCGACGGGATGACTCTGAATTTTCAGGAAAGCAGGGTTATTTTTTATTGGTAACATTTCATATAAAAATATGCATTCAGAAGTTCTTTGCCTTTGTGAAGAAGCTTTATCTTTATAATTTTCAACGTTAAATATAGTTGATTAATTTCTATTTCAACAACTGAATTCCAGCATGAACTTAATTAAAAGATTTCATGTAAATGTATAAAATATTTAATTCCACGTGACTTTATTGAAATAATATATTATTTGCTTGCTTAAAAAGTAGAAATTTAAGTAAAAAGTTTTAATTTTTTAAAATGTCTTAAAGAATTTCAACTGTTTTATGGTAAGGATATGAAGCAGTTTAGATACAGCGCCATTTTTCAGATTTGCATTAAAAGAAAATTTTTTTATAATGAGACTTTTTTTTGAAAGTATCTAAAAATTGTGTCTTATAGTGGTGAAAAGTCTCTCTGGTCTCGATGAATTTGCATTTATTCCTTTGGGAGTTTGACAACCCTGGTTTAATTAATTGTCGATTGAAGGAATTCAAAACACCACTCATAAAAGGAAATTCCAGGAAAGGAATACCCAGAGGAACTCTGTATATGGTGTATAGTTGTCAACTAAAGTGTGCTAAGAATACCTGCACAGTTTTAAGAAACAGCTAGAAGGCAGTGCATTTAAATGCATTGTCATTTCCACACAATTAAATGAAAACATTCCCTCAAGCACCTGTCAGTTTAATACGACATTTAGAAAATCTGTGAGGAAGGCGAGAGACCTCAGCAGAAAGACAACAGAAACATCTATGTCTCACCCGTGGCTCGAACCAAGGTTCCTTTGATCAGTAGCCAAACGCGCTAAATAAAACATTATAATTTTAGAAATCCGTAATTTTACGCTCTAAAAATATCCTCATTATTTTCCCATGACGATGAAAACTTCTAGAAATAAAAAGAAAATTATTATATCTTAAAAAATTAGGATATAATAGTCGGGAAGAAAAGGGATTGAAGGCGAGATTTCGAAAAAAAATTCGGTATTTAAGCTTTATTGGAAAAAAAGTAGAAATTAAAAAATTAAAAAAATACCTATCTTCCTATAGGGCCCAAAAAAGTAGAATCAATCAGCCACTGAGTTCGTATTCACTTCAAAGGAAGATAGGGCGCCAGTAATCTTGTTGAGTAAGCAAATCGGCGCCCTATCTTCCTTCGAAGCGAATACTAACTCAGTGATCGATTACACCAACGATATGATTCAGGTTTATTTTCTACTTCCTAGCGCCTTTTAGTAACATAGATATTTTTAAAAATTTTTGAATTATTTACATTTTTTTTGCTCACTAAAACACTGCCTTCAAAAGCACTACCTTCAATCCCACCCCATTTTTTCCCATCCAAAAAATTGGGTAGTTTCTAGAAGTTCTTGTGCATAGCTCCAATCCTCAACTGATCGTAAACAGTTTCATCTATAATAATAAAAAAAGATGTCTGTTTGTGGCAGCCGAAGCTCTTCGGGAAATCGTTACAGATTCTGGTTGTCGTCTGGTTTGCAGGGCCAAATTTCAAATCGAAATTCCAATAGAAGCGGGGGGGGGGGGAGCTTGCTACAACCAAAAACATTTGCCATGCCATTCCTATGGGAAACGGTATTGGCTGTCAAAGGCACTGTTGTCATTTTCTGCTCCCTAACTGTAAACATGAGTCAAAAAGCATTTACGTAAATCAGGTCTTATCTGCCGTTGCCAGATAAGATAAATCAGGTCTTATCTGCCGTTGCCAGATAAGATAAATCAGGTCTTATCTGCCGTTGCCAGATAAGACCACATTGCCAAAGGCATTGTTATATTAACGTGTTCCTTTGCACGTAGGAACCTGATTTTTTAACTCAACACGAGTCAAGCAGGGGATTTAGGGGAGTTTGCGAAATTTGGAACTATCTCAGGAAGTCAGGAAATGTACCTCAGGAAGTCTGGAAGTGTATCTCGGGAACCACAGGGTACCAAACTTTGTCGAAACCGAAATGAAAATCTCGACAGTTTATGTAGAAGCCACAGGCAAAGAAATCCCTCGCCGACGTCAGCAACGCCGGGCAATTTTTCGTGTTGTATCTGTGCTAAAAGGTCAGGGGGGAGGTGTGCAGTACACACAAAATGAACCTGTAGTGCAATGAAAATCGGAATATACAGATTGAAAACAACTACCATAGAATAAAAGCTTATAACAAGGAAAGTAGAAGCGCAGGGGTGCTCAGTCGGTGGTTCACCATACTCGTAATCTGTTGCTCCCATGTTCGAGTCTCACCTGGGCCAGAGTTGAGAATTATCTCCGTTAAACCTCCGCCCTGCTTTCTATCAGAGAGGGTGAAAATCAGACCTCCAATGAATCTCCGAAAAAAGGGATATCGATGGGCTTGGTAACGCTGCCGTCCTTCGGATATAGCGTGTAAAGCATGTTCAGCAGAGCCATACCCTGTTCACGTGGTTGGCCTTGACGGAAAGCTTCCGTCTGTCTCCTAACCACTGTCCAAAGGTTCCCCTTACTCATTTTCCTCTTTGTCCTTGGGGTCCTTGTGACCTGACCATTAAGCCCATTGTGTGCAAAAAAAAATGCTGTTCAGAGGTAAAACAATACAATCCATGGGCAGTATCTTAGTATTTAAAAAATTTATGCCATCTACCTCACTGAAAAAAGAGACAAAATTTTCAAAAGTATGTTTTATTTCTTCAATCAGGAGGCCGTTCGTAACGAGTTATAGAGTGAAAAACAGCTTTTAATGTGGGAAGTGTATATGAGCTGTGTAAGTCATGTAAGAGAGTTTCTTAACGGGATCCGCGAGTTATAATAATAATTCATTAGACCAGTGGTTCTTAACCTTTTATGCTTCACGTACCCCCTAAAAATGTGTATGTAACTGGCGTAACCCTTGTATAGATAAATAAAACTATATTATAGTATAACAATGGTTATATTTACTTTGTTACTAGATCTAGCGACTTTTGAGCTCTCATGGCATACCCCAAAAATTTTTACCGCCTGCCCCACGTTGAGAACCCCTACATTAGAACATAAAAAAATTTTCTTCATCTTTATTTTATTATAATTATTTCTAGGAAAACTATTCTTAAATGTAATGATTTTTTTTCGTTGAGTTATAAAGGTTTTCAAAATTTAAGTAACTTTTTATTTGTAATTTTTTGAACTTTAAATGTTACTTTTTTTTGTTTTCCCTAAACTTTTTTTTTTCATATTTTTTTCCACATTCGAGTTAAAAACTTATTTTATATTTTGTTTGCTCACAATGTACAAAATAATATTTGCGAGGTGGTCCGCAGAATGAGCGAGACTTCATAAGGGGGTCTCCAGTACCAAAACAGTTGAGAAAATACCGATATAAGAGATAAAGTATATCACCATTCAGAGGTCAGTCGATCGAATGGCAACAGTGTGCTTTAGCTGAGGTCCGGCGATCGAGGGGACCATTCGAGTGTGGTAAACTCACTTGAATGCTGCTGCCATTGGTCGTCACTCGGGAAGCACGCGGTGCGGCGTTGTCCTATTGAAAGATGTCGTCATCGTGAGGAAAGAGAATCGTTACAAACGAGTGTAGATGGTCGGCGAGATGTTCACATACCTTGTGTAGGTGAGGGAGGTCTCGACAGGTACGAGAGACTCCAAGGCAGTTCATGTAAATGCAACTCAGTTACACCCTCTCCACCTGTCTATATTACCCAACTTGGCAAGCTGGATCCATCGCTTCGTGTGGTGTATACCACACACACACCCTCCTATTGGTGTGATAGAGTTGAAACCGTGATTCGTCAGACCAGATGACGAGTTTCCAGTCCTCCGTACTCCAGTTGCAATAGGCTTTTGCAAACTGCAGCCTAATCTTTTGGTGTGGACCTCGATTGCCGTAACCTATTTTTTCCATGGTACAATAGATAGTCTTTGTGCATAAGCTTGTGGATGTGCTCTCATTCAATTACGATGTTATCTGCTCCACCGTAGCCGTGAGATTCTCTGTAATGATTCGGAACAGCGTGCGCTCACATGGAGAATCAATTGCTCATTTACGTCCATTTTTTTCCCGCTGATTGGAAGATTTGTCGTATATCACGTAGTATTGGTATACATTTGCGATGGTCTGATGTGGAAATTCCAACAGTTTAGCGGTTGCAGTGATTGAACAAATCGGTCTTCCTCTCACCTGCTCTCTTACGTCGCTGCCTTAACCCGTGATTACTTTTCCATGACTGATATCCGATGCATAAGCGACCTGCTCTATTCATAAGCATTGCCAATTTCAGCGTCCCATGTGACTGGACGCGATACTTCTGCTTTGCATATTATTATCGGGGTGTATGTAATAATTTGTCCATCCTGTTTATAAAAGCATTGATATCTGAAGCTTATGCCATTTTACATGTTACATATGTGCCTATACAAGAAATGAAATTCGACCAATCATGACGTACGGAAGGGTCTTCATTCAGTTGCATGGGGAAGGGACACGATGATTTCGAGCAAAGTGTGAGATCCAATAAAGTGAGAGGAGACTAACGATTTCAGGATTCGGGAGAAGTGTGAAATGGGGTTGTGCTGATCGCATTCCAAAGATTGTGAAAATGGGGAAGAAACGCGTGAAAATGAGAAGAAACGAGTGAAACCTGTATGGGATACTCTAGAGCAGCAATTCTCAACGGGGAGAGTCGCCTCCTCCTAGAGAGTGTTTTAGAAATATCAGATTCTAGCAAACGATGAGATGGAAGATCGGTGACCGTGATTTGGGGCAACAAATGTTATATGGTTAGCGAAATTCGATAAGGGGACTGTCCAAAAACCCTGAACTACTGCGTACATGGTTAGTTTTCTCAACTGTTCCTTTATAATTGTATTATTTCTTTTGATAAAAAAAAAATAAAATAAAATACATTTTTAATTTCGAAATGTTTTCGGCACTTAATTTGTGTTAATAAACATAAAATGAAATAAGATTATGTTCATAACATAATCTTATTCATTATATCTTAATTTTTTTTGTAGTTGACAGAAAATTAAAATTGGCTCGTAAATGTTACATATATATTTTTTTCTCTTAAAATAAAGAGAGAATACCTTGAGGAGGACGAGGCTACGACCTAACCTAAAGAACAAGTCTTATCCAGAACGGAACCAGGTTCTTTTGTACCAATTATGATATTAGTAAAGAAAAAATATGTAATCTTTTCTTAAACTTCATAGAAGGAAGTTGATCGTTTCTTGGCCATAATCCAAAGTGCCTGATCTCATCCAACCAGACTAGTTGACCAATAATAGCTGGTGCTGAACACCATTATACACATGGAATGACCAGCTCGATCTCAATCCTAGAGCATGTATGGAATACCCTAGAGCAGCAATTCCCAACGGGGAGAGCCACTGCCTCCTAGAGAGCGTTAAGAAATTTGTGGGAATATTATCTAGAGTTTTCCTGTGGAAATAAATTAAATAGCATATCTAATACTTTTTAAGATTAACATCGTTATGCATGTTTTTTAGACACAAAAACGTTTCGGAATTCATAGATCAAAGTACTCGTAAATTTAAGTAGATATTTTTCAACTAGTATTAATAGAAGAAAAAGTGGGCGTTACAGAATAGTGCTTACTAAAAGGGAGCACTGGGTTCCGAAAGTTAGTGCTGCTTTAGGAAGACGTGTTGCTACTTTCAAATTACCCCCACAACTTCTACGGGCGCTTAGAATTATTCTAGTGAGCAGTAGGCATTACTGCAACCAGAACTTCTTGACAGTCTCATAAACGTAAGCATCATTCCTACCAATTCTTGTATTGCAGTTAAGGGGGTAGGGGGGGGGGAACCATACCTCCTATGATCATCATTTGACATTCCAACGATATGTAAGATATCATTCTTCAACCATTTGCCATCATTAATAATTTGCAAGTGTGTATTCAAGTTTGTTTCCCTTTTGCTAATCGATAAGCCTCTCTCATATCTCTTGTTGAATAACAATCTCCTGGCAATTTTCAGTCAGTGATTTTAAAATATCCTCGAGATAACTAATTTTTTCCGAGTCTGCTAAGTTTTGGAAATCGGTGTAGTTTGTTTTTCTCTATATTCACAATGATATTAAAACTTGACCTCTTTATAAATAAGGAAACAAGAGCTTAACGCTTTTGATCCAAGTTGCTTTTGCAAAATCTTGAGCATTAGATGCGTTTTCTGTTATGTGAAAAAACAGAGAGAACAAGAGAGTTATCAGCAAGCCTTTGAATAGTAGTGCTTTGATTTCGCCATGCTTAGCCGAGTGGTTAGCGCGCTTGGCTACTGATCTACGGAACCTGGGTTCGAGCCCCGGGTAAGGCATGGATGTTCGTGTTGTTTTCTGCTGAGGTCCTGCCATCCTCTCAGATCTTCTACTGTGGCATATAAACTGACAGGCTACTGTCAGACCTCTGTGGCAAGCACCTGCTTGAAGGGGTATTTTAATATTTATATTATCCTATGAAAAAATACAGATTGGCGAATAGAATTATTGGGAATCAAGCCTATAGTCTATTTTAACTAACTTTTAAAATGATGTATAATGGCTTTAATTTAAAATACAATATGTAATAAAATATAAATGTAACATAATTATAATATAAATTTAGCTTTAACCTTTAAACAAGGAATGAATATTATTATAATCCTGTGTTTAAAGACTCAGTAAACGGAGCAGTCGTAGAATATGGTGAATGCACAAATGTCGAAAAGGAATCGTTTTTAAATTGCTCTTCAGGACTAGATGCAGAAACGTTTGTTCAAAGTAAATGTGTTTGGAGGATTAAATTTCACAATTTGGTAACCTGCGACTCTTTATAAGGTTATGACTGTAGCTATGTTTATAACTATCTGAGGCTAAAAGATTAAGAACGTAATTCTAAAAGAGTTGCTCATCCTCTGACATAGAGACCTGGTAAGATGACTATTCATTATTTCTCATTTGGAATGTTTCGTGAGAATTAAATTGAAATCTAAAATTAATATTTATGCCTTTTGAGGATTTCTAAGATTTTATTTAACGAATTTTAATAATCTTTGTTTTAGATTTGTTTTGAAAAAAAAAAATGCATTTCTTCCAATGGTATGGATTAAAACTAGAACACAGACAAAGTATATCGCTGTATTCAACTTTTTTCTTCTGTTATTATAAGATGGGTTCCGGAATAATCTCCCATTCATCGGAATATTGGCAATAAACACTAAAAACGCGTTCATTGATATTGACTCCTCTAATAAAGAGAACCTAAATGAACGCCTCACACCCACTCCCATGTTAGGAAAATGAATTTTCCATTTTCTATAAAAAAATTACCGTTTTCTTTGTTTTGTAGGCTCCAAAATGTGAATGTTTCCGTTACCACGTGGTTCATTTACGGTTCCTTGAAGAAGCTAATGCTGGTAAGACAGATTTCTTTTTCATTTAAATATTTATAGTTCGTGTTTTTATTGGTTCGTCTTTATTTTTAAAAATAATAGTATAGTTTTGATCTTCTTCTTTCAAAAGCATTTCTAATATTTCCATATTTATTCTGCCATATATATATATTCCTACGAGCAACCATAATGTGCAAATAATTGTCTTGCTTCATTACAATCATAACGTTTACTTTTTCTTATTTATTTCGATCTTCAATGTCACATTTAACGAAATCGGAATGTTTATCATTCCTGCGTTTTGAACTCTGTATCCTTTGTCGATGGAATCGAATAAATACGGATAAATATGTATTGGGTTTTTTTACTCTAAGCAGCACTTTTTTTGCACACAACAGACTAAATGACCAGGTCACAAGGACCTCGAAGGCTCAGAAATTGTTGGGGGAGAGGACCCACTGGACAGCTGTTAGGAGACAGATGGGCAGCCAGTCCTTTCCAAGCCCATCGATGTCCCCTACTAGACCAAGGGTAAGGCTGGGAGTTTTACGGAGACAAATCTCAAGGATAGCCCAGTTGGGATTCGAACCTGGGAACTGCAAATTACGAGCCTGACGTGCTGCCACCCCCGTCCCATGGATAAGTGGCACAAATGAATCTAAGCATAATGTTCGAAACTTTAGTCCTCCAAACCTGCCGGCATTTACATTTTCTCCGCTTATTCATTCCTCTGTCTGGATAGGAAAGTATTCATTTGATTAATATTTTACAAACTGAGGTGAGCACAATTAGTTAAATGCCAAATACTTAATCTGAGGTTGATAGGTTCGAGTTCCGACAGTGCAAGCGATGAAATTTTCTCCCTTTGCTTCCCCTGTGAGGAAAGCGACGTGATGGAGTTGGAAAAGACCGCCTGGCGTCCAAATGCGAAACAGCTGATCAAAATTCAATTTTTTCAACTTTTACATTTAATGATTTAGCCACTGCAGGCGCAAAGGCACATAACTGAATTACATTAGGAAAATATTTAACGTCTGTAAATTTCTTTGCTGTATCTATTTATTAGAGTGGTGTGAAATTCATCAAAAATCTCAATTTTTGAACTTTTTTCTGATACGCAGAGGAAGAAAAAATTATTTCGCATTGTTTTCGAAATACACATTCGAATTGTATTTTAGTCAGAGGAAGTAAAATAAGTTATTAATAGACATTACAATTAATATTTATTATAATCAAATTATTATTAGATTCGCTTAGGAATCATTTTGATCCTATTAAGGAAATGTTTTCTGAAAAACTGAAAACATTTTGTGAACTACAGAAAAAGCCCAGTTAAAAATTTGCCAGAGATATATTTTAGACTTCACTAGGTGGGATTGATTTCATTTGCCCATACTTGCCCCTTTTTATGTTAAGGCACAAAATGTGATGCAGTTGGTTTATTTGTATGAACAACAAATTTGACAGTAGCAATTGATAAAGCCACAAACAACGTCGAATATGTATAACAAAACATTGGTTCCGAATGTTTTGTAATTTCTTGTGTCTGTTACACATTCTAATAATAATAATAATAATTTATTTCATGCAGGGGGTTACAGTAAAGCCAAAGTACAGGTAATTTTGGATATTAATTTAAACGTTTAAGTGGCTTGATTCAACCCAACTTAAGACAACAATCTTTATAGCAAGAAAATATTATTAATGCACGGTTCTTCAAGTGTAAACGAAGCGCTATTCATAATTAGGCAACTCTTGGAGGCGGCTGAAGAAGCGAGAAATAAGGAGTGTTAAAAATATCGAATATTTAACCCATGAAAATGCGTCACTTTGGATCGTGTTATTTCTTCGCTTCACACGCAGCAAAACAACAGATTGAAAACCATGGGCTTGAGACAATGCACCGGTTAGCATGTTCACTTGAGAAAGAGCCTTCTTGCTCAAACGATGAGGTTAAAAGTCTAAAGTTTTGAAATCAAATTTCTGCAATTGTATTTCATAAGAATGTTTTTATTTCCTTTGTTTATTCGTAACACTATTCGTTACACTAGCAATTATTTTTTTAAATTTTGCGATAATCCGATATTTTGTTTCAGTCATTCCTTGAGAAAGATTCTCCTTAAACATTTCCCATTCAATGGAATTAGTGCTTAAAGTTTAATTGGAACTTGCTTTGGTAATATCCAGTATATTTCCATCATTTTCAAATACTGTTACGGACATTATTATGACAAATTTTGGGATGATCGGACATTTAACGTTTCAGTAACTCAGTTTAGAAACATTCTCTTTAAAATATTTTCTCATTGAATAGGTTGCGAAAATTGAACCATTTTTGCGGAAGTTAGCAATTTTGACAAACATTTTTGCATTTTAAATTACGTGCGTCGGCCGAATGGTGCAATAAGTCATGATCCTTTTTTTAAAGAAAACCTTGGCTTGAGAATATAGAAGAAAAAATGTATACCTCTGACAAGATGAAAACTTTTTCTCTTAACAGTAGTCCAGTCGTTATTTTCTAAACTTTGGAGTGATAACCCCCTCAGAACTGGCAATGTCATTTTAAAAATACTGCCTTTAACATTAGTGTTACCAAAAATTTGGTGAATTGATTTTGGGAGCACTTCGTTCTACTATCAAATGGACATGGGGTACTTCCTTCTATTACATCAAATGGATATGGGATACTTCTTCTCTAATGTCAAATGGACATGGGGGACTTCCTTCTTACATCAAATGAATGTGGGACACTTCCTTCTATGAGGTCAAATGGATGTGGGACACTTCCTTCTATGATGTCAAATGGGACGGGACCTACGTCATATGTGGAGAACAAGAAGCTTGTCAATTTTAAAATCACACAGGATGAATTTAGCGGAAACCTGCCGTCTATTCTTGTATCTGTCGATTTAGTTGGTATTT
This sequence comes from Ryuthela nishihirai, assembly GCA_038380435.1. Lineage (NCBI taxonomy): Eukaryota > Metazoa > Arthropoda > Arachnida > Araneae > Heptathelidae > Ryuthela > Ryuthela nishihirai. Next base: position 44,179,336 of record JAWZYU010000032.1, read on the forward strand.
TTTCTTAATCCTTGTTATTAGAGTGACCTGGTCAATTAATCCATTGCGAGGACAAAAAAAAATCTGCTTTAGATAGAAGCGTAAATGGGAATGAAACTGCCTGGGCTCAAGATAGATCAAATTATCCCATCTAGGTGAAAAGCACTATAATAAAAAATCCATCACTTTCCAAATTCTGTTCGAACGATCTTTTTCTATTCTTTGCATCTCAAAATAGCGAGTAATTCATTACACTGTCTTATTCTGTGGAAATCGATGCCAAACTGGAAAGATTTCCTGAGACATCATTACTCGCACATGATTTTTGATAAGTTTTAATTTTGAAACTAATCTCTCTGTCGTTGTGACAGAATCGGTAGTTTTTGGAAACAGAACACAAACTGAGTCTTATTATGTAGCAATGCAAACGAAAAAAAAATATTTGTTGATTGCCATCTGAGCGACGCCACTTATTGCTGTTGTTCAGCAAATTTCTTAAGACCGTAACCGATTAGGAAGAGCGGGAAAACCTCTTTTCCTTTTCTTATACTTTAAATTTTATCTGTTTACTCCTTTTTCTATTCCTATAGTAGTTAGAGAAAAATAACTCTAGTTGTCGTAGGCCTTTCATTGTTTTAGCTCGTGCGCGATAACATTCCTTTGCGTCATTTAGCTATTCTATTGACTATGGGATGATTCAATAGAATCTTTTATTATTACGTTAGAAATCAAGAACTTATACTTATAAAGTTATGTTACCTTTACAATTATGAATAATCTGCAAATACTTCATTTCGATTATTTTCAAAACTCAGTTGATAAATCCATTACGAGATAAGGTCTGTACCGAGACAGAAAGAGTTTCGTTTCCTCCATTAATGCAGCTCACGACTTATTCTTGAGAAAAGAATTGACCCAGTCGGAAGCACGCCGCACTCGTAATCTGATGTTCTTAGGTAATCCGTCCTCATTGGGGCTAAATTCAGATTTTCTCTGCTTAAGATGAGAAAGGGGATTTCAATGGGCTTAGAAAAATCGTCGTTTCCGCTGTTACATTTAAAAAATTGCCTAAATTTGTTCTAGTTTCAAACCACATAATGCTCTTCTTTCCCAATAATGGATATTCCAACTTATTTCCCAGAAAAATGGAGAATAATCAGTTTCCTAGGCTTTGTCATTGGCACTAAGCAAATTTTTTGTCACCAATTATAATATTTATTTTTGCAAACCGTACAGGCCTATTCTTCAGCCATCCATGTTCCGAGATTTATCGCCCACAGAATATGTTTGGGACATATTAGACGTTCGGCTAGACGTTGGCATAATCAGACATTTAGACTAGTTGAGGGGCTCAAGCTCACTCTCAACTAGCTAAAATACAGCTGCACTATGGGTTTATATCTTCAGGGCACCATCAGAAATCTCTGTGCCCTGACTTTTCGTTGAATATATCACTAACCATGGTAATTTCACTACAATACTAAAGTACAATCTGCTGATGTACCAGGTCCGGATCTAAAGCGACATTTCTTTCAGAATGCTAGTAACCTCTAACCACTAAGGTAGGGAAAAAATATTAAACCTACATATATTACCTTTACCTTGCAAGAAATTTATTAAAGACCTCTAAAGCCGACGGAAAAGGTCTGCTTTTCTCTCGAAAGTTGTACTGCCCCGCATCTATTTTTTTGGAAGATAGTCTGCATAAGTTGATACTACACAGATTAAGTAGAGTAGACAAGGGAGAAATAGTAGAGGTTAAAAAAAATAATAAATACCCCCTTAAGCAGCTGCTTGCCACAGAGGTCTGACAGGAGCCTATACGCAAAATTTGTCAATTTACGAATGAAGAAAATGCATGCAGCAGGTTAAATAAACCGAATTGCAGAAATGCATAAATATAAAATTTAATATAGAAATTTTCACGTACTGAAAGACGAACTAAAACTATAAACCTATAAAACTAAAATAAATATCTATTCATTTTAGTGTATATAAGAAGACTCATCATGTTTGATATTAACCAAAGTAAAAACACGACATGTGGTACGTAAATAATAGATTATGCTGATTGTGAAATATTTTCTAATGAAATATTCGAAAAAAAAATCGAATTTTGAGGACCCCTCCCATGAGCGTTGAAGCTCTAGGCGAGCGCCTCATCACGCGCTTATGCGATAATCGGTCATTACATTTACAATAAACATAAATTTCACAGGAATAAGGGAATTCGAAAAAAAAAAGATTAAATAGTTCAGGATCGTCAACCGAAAGATCCGAATTTCATACTGTGAAGAAAAAATCAGAATATTCAGGCAAAATTCAATTTTTCTTTAAACCGATTTTTCCTAGTGAGACAATCTAATTGCTGTACCCATTTCTCCATATGTAGCAGAGTTTCATATTAACTCCATGTCGTCAGATTTAAATTTCTGTTGCATGTCCTGGAGTACTTATTTAATTCACAATGGTGCCTTGGGAAATACTGTGGTAATAAAAATACATGAAGTATATTTTTTTATTCCTATTGATTCTGTAATAATTATAATTAATATGAAGTTACAAGCTATGCTTAGACATTTTGTGTTGTATGATAGTTTTTAAACATTCCGGAGATGAAGAACACAAGACATTATTCACTTGTCCTCTATTTCACTGGAAGGATCATATGAATTTTCTTTTTCTAGTATTTACTGTGATTTCGCGAAATGAATTATATATTTGTTGTCATGAAAATAAACAATAGTCGGTAGTGTGACATTATCTTTTGATTATAAAAAGAATTAATTGCGATTTTTTTAACGATTCTGCTGTTTGGACTTTTCGAATCGTAACGTGTGGGAACTCGATGTTCGCGCACTAAGGGTTGGGGATAAATTTTAATAGATATTAAATTTAATAATTACAGTAACGTTTAATAAGTGCTTAGTGTTTGGTAACATATTTCAAAATTTAAGAAATATCATTAAAATCTGTAATGTATTTTAAACAATACACAATAAGTATTTGGTTTAATTTTATCAGTCCAGAATTGATTTGATTAATTTAATAACGTTTGGAATACTATATTATTGCTATTGGGCCAAAACAAATACCTTTTGCCAAAAAAAATTGAAAAATAATAAAATGGAAAAAATAATAAATTAATAAATAATAAATTAAAACTCGACAATTTCTTTTTAATCAAAATCAGTTTTACAATTAGTGTTCCTGTATACTGAAGGAGCCGAAAAGGAATCCGTATATTAACAAAAATTCGAAAACCCTCAATTGGTGGCGCGCCAGTCTCGTAATACGATTTTCTTAGATTCAAGTCCCCACACTTAGTGTGTTGAGATTTTTCTCTCTTTTCTAATTCTTCCTCTGATGTCGATGAGAAAGGGGACACCGATGGATTTCGAAAGATATCCGCCGGATGGGATGTTAAGCCGCGGCTCAGTGCGCAGGAGAATCCTACTGTGAGCACTCTAAAGAATATGCTGGATATCTATCTTCTAACATCTGTCCAGCTGGTTCATAACTTCCCCTCCCCAGTTCTGAGCCCTAAGGGACATTTCGACATTTCATTTACTGTAGTCTGTAGTAAAAAAAAAAGAACAATGCAAGTCAACTCTAAATTTTAAAGTTCGTGATATGTATTATTTAAAAACTTTCAGTCAACAGTTTCCTTTTAAAACATTTAGAGTCTTTCTACTAAACAAATTTGAAAAGAAATTGTCCATCTGCGATTCGTGCATAAGGATTTCAATCTTTGTTTGATTACAATGGCATTTTGCTTTTATTAGTCCGGATTTTTGTGAGTTGATGATATGTTATAATGCCGAAGCATAATTATCTGTAATCATTAATTTCGAATCTTTGTTTTCGTGTTTGCAACAGTTTAACTGTGGCGTATTTTAGCGCGTTAATCTACATAAGTCATTCTGTTGGTTCCTTCTCCGGATGTTGATCGTGGCATTTCAATTCTGCGCTTATCGGATTAGCTTCTAAATGGCAATTAATATGCCGAAAAACACGAAGCAGAAGAGACAGGGTGCAGCGAAGATGTCTCAGTTATGTCCTTAAGATGGGGTTCTGCAACAGCAGCAAAGCGAAAGAGCTATTGATGATTTCCTGTATGTTTTTGAAGAGTCAGGAGGCAGTAACGCATGAGCAGGAAAAACAAAATGAACAGAGTTCTCCGGTGTATGTTTAAATATTCACGCTTCACTCGTTTCAGGCAATGCCTTTTGACGTGAGGACATTTGTACGTCGACAAGGATGGATTTTTATTTTAATAATTCTTTTCTGAAGATAGATATAAAGAGACGATAAGTTTCTAATTTGTTTTTATATTTAAGTCACTATTTTCGCTGTTAAGTATTCTGCTAAATTCTAGGTGTAGAGAAAAAATCTCTTGAACCAGGTGGGATCCAAACCCACGACTTCCTGATTAACATGTCAGGTGTTCTTGCTCTCTTCAAATATTTCCCTTATTTTCTTCTCCTTCACTTTATATACCGTATTGACTGGTTAAGGCATGGATGTTTCTGTTGTCTTTTTGCTGAGGTCTCGCTTTCCTCACAATATTTTCTAATGGCGTATTAAATTGACAGGTTCCCGTCAGACCTCTGTGGAATGCAACTGTTTGAGGAAAAATTTTTTTACTTATTTTTCTTGACTTGCACATAGCTAGTTGAAACATTCAAAGGATATTGAATAAAAGTGCACAAAAACCTTAAAAATCACGGCTGCATGCAACTTTGTTGAAATGATATCAGAGGCTTTCACTGTTAAGCATGCATTTAGACCTGCATGGACATGAGATGCACAGTGCTGACGAGGTGATATAACCAGAGCCTACACCATCAGACTGTGGGTGTAGAGGGCGAGAGGTATCTGTAGACTAGTGGTTTCCAACCGGTGGATGCGAAACTTTAATAAAAAACACAATTCTACAGAACAAGTTTATTATTAAAAATATATATTAGACCCTTTGTTTATTTCAGTATAATTCGTTTCATCTATATGATGCTAAACAGTGCTTTGAAGAATGGTGTAGTAGATGGTAGAATAATTTGGCAAAATAATTTTCAGATGTTTATACTTACTAAATTTCGTACACTAATAATGTGTACGAAATTACATTACCATTGGAGGGATTAGCATATAAAATCCTCCTATTTATATGTCTGAAAAAGTCCAAATAGTTGTGACTAATTTATGACATCTTTTATAGATGATATATTATAAATATATTATTCTACTACAAGTGCTTGATATTCATCTTATTTGTTCATTTTATCCATCAACTTCACCTGATCAGCGACACATCTGTCGTAAAAATGACTTTTTACGACAGATGTGTCGCGGTAAATGGACTATTTCAGAAGTGTGTCACCAAGAGAAAAAAATTTGAAAAGCACTGTGTTGCACGACAATGAAGGCATTGCACGGTACTAGACGAAATGATGAGTTTGACTGGAATGATTCGAAGAAGGTCAAGACAGGTGGATGTTGTGCGCTATCAACGTGAGTAGTATCAAGCCAGTACCACTATCAGTGATTTGATCGTATGAGTTGACCTTTGATCCCCCGATTTCGAGCTTTCGATCCCGCTCTCCTGTCAGAAAGCTCCATTCAGTTCCACGATTTTTTTGATAGCGCCACGCCCCCTGTCAGAAAGTTGCCCGATTTTCCCTCTCGTCCTCCGTTTTGGATTCTCACGTCACATGTTTCGCCGCTATCTTGGATTCACCCAAACCCATCCGAAGTAAACAACTATAAAGGATCCGAATAATTCTAAGTCTCGTGTCCGCCGTCATTTTAGCTCTGGAGAAAGTAATGAATTTTTGCGGCGTAGCGGACCATGTGGTAGATATATACATCACTACTGTACTGGTATAAGAGAGGTTAACTATAGAAAGATGCCAGAGGAGAGAAAAAGTAAGTGGCATTGTTTTAATTATAAGGATAGAGCAGAAATCGGAAGTACGCTTAGCGTGGCTCTCAATGCACTTGCTTGCATTCGACCTGATGAAGAAGCGGCGGAAGGTCATGTTACCGTTAACGCGGTGGGGATTGTCCTTGACCCGCATCTTCCAGGGAATTGCGGTCCGTGGCTCTAACTCTTCGACAGGGAATGTGGGTGCGCATCAGGCACCGTATCTCCCGACGTTGGCTCAGTGCAGGAATAGGTAAAGTGTCATTTTGTGGATGGGACTAATACGAGTGTAAAAGACAATAACGAATTGATTAAGAATAACGATTGAATTGCTTAGATATGAACTATCAACTTTCAAAACGGAAATGATTGCTTAATGAGTACTAATATTCAGAAGTTGAATAACACCATTCAAGACTGTGTTAAAAGCGAAGAATTTAATTCTAAAAACCTAGACGATTTTATCAAAATAATGGTCGATACAACTAGAGAATTAAAAGAGGCTAAGTAAGAATCTGAAATTAGAGACTGAAAATAAACAAATCAAAAAGGATGTATTGGAATTACAACAGCAAAGGAGTAGAGCAGAAAATATTGAGATGAGCAGACATGAGGAAATTTCCAACGAAAATATAAACGAGTTGCACATCGAGTCCTAACAAGAAATGGGAATAAGCCGAAATAAATTATTGTGAAGGTGAACAGGAAAGAAGAAAGGGATAAGTGGATAACCAAATGGCGGTCGCTAAAAGATGTGAGGAGCAAGGACTTGGAGATAGCTGGAAATAATAATTATATATATTGGCGAGCACCTCATTCCTGAATTAAAGTCATTGCTCTTGGAAATTAAGAAGATCAAAAGAGAAAAAATTATATATATACTCCTGGGTGAAGGAGGGAAAGCTATACTTAAGAAAGGACGGGAACTCTAAAGTAATAAATATAAAAACAGTAGAAGGCTTGAAACTGTTGTAATATGGAAGTTGTGGTCGATAAATTAGTTATTGAAGAAATTAGAAGAAATCAGCTAGTAACAAAGGACGGAAATATTTGTAATATAACTCATATGGATATTAGATCCAGTAGAAAAAACTTTGATTATTTTATTTTGGTAGAGTCAATAATGGACCTTTCATCAGATATAATTGTATTGTCAGAGATATGGATCAAAGAACACGAACTAATGCTTTATGATATTGAAGGTTTTAACAAATTTTACCAGTGTGGATGTGTAAATAGATCAGGTGGGGTATTAGTTTTTGTAAATTCCGAGTTAAGAGCTACTCAAGTAGATTTTAATTGTAATAATGCAGATGTAGTGTCTCTAAAAGTTAAGATTAGTAATTTTGACTATAATATCATTTCAGTGTATAGATCCCCTAACCTAGATAACCAATGTTTTATTGATGAATTTTCCTCTCAATTACTACGAAATAACTATAAAAATATCACATTTTAATATTGATTTATTAGATAATAAAAATATTAATTCTAGTTACTGTGATATGTTAGTAACGTTAGGATTTATCCAGTGTATTACGCAACCAACTAGATTTTAGGGTAATACATGTGTTGATCATATTGCTGTAAGGTTATCTGGTATTAAGAAAGTTACATCGATAATTATTGAAACGACCGTGACGGATAATTAATTGGTAATGCTGCAATTAAAAAGAGACCTAGTAGAAAATGATACAGAGAAGATAGAAAATATGTTACTAATTTTAAAGAACTTGAATTAAAATTAAGGAATATAAAGTTCGATACAGATGTTATTAACGATGATCAAAGATATTGCGACTCTCTTTTTGATCAAATTAATAGGTGTGTTAGAGAATGTACAAAGCTGAAATATTTGCCAAGCACCAAAAAAAAAATATTAAAACCATGGGTCACAGATGAAACACTTCAATTAATTACCGAAAAGAACAAATTATATAAAAGGCTTAAAAGCTGTCCAGGTAATAATGAGGAATACAAGGAAATTAAGGATAGATTCACTCTTCTCCGTAACAGCTTAACTAATAAATTAATAATTGCTAAAAATAACTATTACAAATGTAAGGTTCTTTCGGCAGGCAAATGACTCTAAACAGCAATGGAAAATTATTAACGAATTAACTGGTAAATATAATTATAAAAATCTGTTAAAAGAAATCCAAATTGGTGAAAGAATACAAGATACCTTTAATGTAAAAAAGATAATTGCCGGTGTCTTTAATGATTATTATATCAATGTGGTAGATGATCTAACAAAAAATGTTACAGAGGAAGACACCTGTGCAAACACAACAGATGTAAAATATTACAGAATAAATTCAATGGCCTTGTTACTGATTAGTGAAAGTGAATTAATTCAGACAGCCTTTAGGCTTAAATTAAATAAATCTTCAGGTGATGATAACTTCTCAGACTACATGTTACAGAGGGTGATCAGTCTAATATCTAGAATTTTACTGAAGTGTTACAATTTGTCACTTAAAGGTAGAATTTTCGTTGGTTATCCCAATTTATGAAAATGGTGATAAAAAGCTGGTAGAGAATTATAGGCCTATTTCAATGCAAAGTGTCTTCTCAAAATTATTTGAAAAGTTAATGAATTGAAAGTTAACTAATTACCTTACTAAATATACTATACTATCTGAACACCAGTATGGATTTGGGAAAAATAAAGGTACAGCTGAAATAATAAAATTAATTTATAATGATCTGAAATAAAATGAAAAAGTGGTGGTTTTGTTTCTGGATATGTCTAAAGCTTTTGATTCCCTGTCTATTGACATTTTACTAAATAAATTAGAGATTATTGGTATAAGGGGGCTGTCACTGAGCTGGTTTGATTCGTATTTGAAGGGTAGAACACAAGTCAAAATAGGAAACGTTTTGAGTAAAAGAAAATCAATTCGTTACGGTGTCCCATAGGGTTCTGTTTTGGGACCTCAGCTATTCTCAAAATATGTTAACGATCTATTACACACTAAATTCAAAGGTAAGATTATTTCGTTTGCAGATGACACCGCCTTGGTTTACTGTGATAAAACTGATGAATATTGCTGCAAATTTAAGAGCACTTGAAATTTAGTTCCAAAATAATAAATTATTAATAAATATAAATAAAACGAAATATGTATTTTAATATTATTAGGGGAAAGTATAGAGATCTCAGAGATTTATTCCATCATATGAGTGATTGTAAGTTTTTCGACAAAGTAAAATTGGGTCTCTAAACTGTGCTTGCCAAGAATTAAAATTACTAAAACAATAAAATATTTAGGAGTTAATTTCGACTATTACCTAATAAATTAATAATTGCTAAAAATAACTATTGCAAGGCAATGACACCGCCTTGCAATACCTGGCACGATCATGTTCAAAAACTAGTGTTAAAAATCAAACAAATAATTCCCAAAATGTATCTTTTAAGAGATATGATGAATATAAAAATTAAAAAAAAACATAAATTATGCATTAATCTATTCCAGAATATAGTATGCAATTTTAATTTGGGGAGGAACATTTTCATGTTGTTTAAATCAATTACAGCAATTTGCAAAAATATGTAGTCAAGATTATGACATTTAAGAGAAAGTACGACTTCTGACGTCTGTAAATGGTAGCTAGGTAGTCACTGGAAGGAGAGCTATGCACCAATCCCCTGTGATGATGCATAGAACCGGCCAGGCCTAGCACCTAATTCCGACCACGCCTTCTCGTGGTGCAGACCGTTAGTACCTTTCAAAACAGATACTCTCTTCTGTAAGTGAACGGAAGGGGAGGGCTGCCAGATTAATATGGCCTACTGATCTGGACAACTATGGCTACTTTTCTTTTTTTTTCTACCCTGCTGAGGAGTGGTCAACCACACAGGGTCCTGGTGCTGACCATATAAACCCACTGGACTGGACAGATATATGGCTCTGAGCTTGATTATGAATCCCGATTTTGCTGCACTGGTGGGCTTCTGTGGAGGGAAAATCTTCCGCTGTGTTTTCTATTGTTTGTTGGTTGACAGCCCCAAGTGAATAGATTCACAGGATATGTTTATCAGCTGGTGGATAATCCTGAGCAGAAGTCATCGCAGGCATCTGAACTCTTTGCTTCTATTGGCATCGTCAAATTCTACATTGGAGGAAGTCTTCCAGTGTAGATGGCTTCAGCATTTAGTAGTGGGGGAACGGGTCTTTGCCCCATGTCTGCGATTAGGGGGCTGTTTGATATTGTCGGCATTCCCTCTCTCAATAAACATAGTTTCTTTAAACATCCCACTAACCATTTTCTCTCCATAGGTAGTTGGAATGTGAGGACTCTGCACAGAGCTTTTTCTCTTGATGTCCTCACACAAGAATTCCACCATTATAATTTAGATATTCTCGGCTTGCAAGAGACCAGATGAACAGATAAATGTCAGATTCTTAAAAATAATCTTAAATTTCTCTTTTCATGGAAGGAAGATAAAATGCATCTCCAAGGCGTAGGTTTGCTTCTCGTCAGACACGATAGTGATGCTCTTCTAGGATATGAGTGCATTAATGAAAGGTTCCTTATAGCAAAATTTCAGACAAGAATTAAAGACTTGAATGTTATCTGCTGTTATGCCCCCACTGAGGATGCCGATGAGGATGAGAAGGATAGGTTTTACGGAAAACTTCAGGATATTTTGAATTCTGTCAAGAAAGGAGATATTACCCTTGTTCTAGGTGACTTCAATGCCAAAGTTGGTACTGACTCTGACCTTTGGGCAGGAATAATAGGTCCTTTTGGTATTGGTAGCTCTAATGGCAATGGGCAACGTCTCCTACAGGTAAGTAAACTCAATGGATTCAGAATAACTAACACTTATTACAAACACCGCAACATACATAAGTACACATGGGTTTCACCTGATGGGCTGCATAAGATAATGATTGATTACATATTAATTAACAGCAAATGGGCTAGTTCTGTTAGGAATACCAGGGCATATAGGGCAGCTGAAATTGGATTAGACCATTACCTTGTTAAAAGTGTGTTGCAAATTAAACTTAGAAAGTGTTCTGCTAGAGTTAAAAAATTTAGTTTTAATACTGAAGCTCTGAAAGATCCAGTTATAGCCAAAGCTTACCATGATAGGTTACTTAGTCATTATGACAGTCATGGTTTGCTTACTACTGAAGTTGAGGAAGAATGGGATCATTTTAAACAGTCGTTTTTTGGACACTAACACTACTCTTTTAGGAAAAAAGGAGCAGAAGAGACAGAATTATCTGAGTGATAAGGCACTTGAGCTTATTTCGGAAAGAAAGAACTGCAGGAATGTCCTTAATCAATACCCTAGTAGTCCTAATAGAAAGCATTAGAGAGAACTTAATAAACGTGTAAAAGATCAGTTAGCTGCTGGTAAGAATCTTTTGCTTGATGGTTTGGCTGACAAAGCAGAGGAAGCAGTTAGACAGCACAACAGCAGAGAGCTGTACCAGAAAGTTAATGTTTTGTGTGGTAGAAAACGGACAGGTATACAAGGATTGAAGGATAAACAAGGTAAGGTTATAGAAGGGGAGGATTCTGTGATGGCTAGGTGGGCTGAGCATTTCAGTGATGTTCTAAACAATGTAGTTAGTTCTACTCCCATTGTTTGCAATGATGATAGATGTATTGGTGGCTTTAATGTTGGCCCTGTAATACAGTCTGAAGTTATTTTGGCTGTTTCTAAATTTACATAAACCTCTACGAGTAGATGAAATTACTACGGAAATGATTAGAGCTGGGAATGTTTCGGTTACCACTTGTATGACTGAAATTCTAAATATCTTTTATGATAAAGGCATGGTTCCTAAGGATTTTACCAGAGCTATTGTTATCCCTATTTTCAAAAAAGGTGATCGCAGTTCTTTTGATAACTATAGGGGTATCAGCCTACTCTCTGTTCCAGGGAAAGTTCTTTGCATGATTGTGCTTAACAGAATTAAGAATGTGGTTGACAGTCAATTGCGTGATGAGCAATGTGGATTCAGAAGTGGTAGGGGATGTGTGGATCAGATATTTTCACTTAGGTAGATTCTTGAGAAATGTTTAGAGTTTCAGAAACCTTTGGTTGCTAGCTTTGTTGATTTCAAAAAGGCTTTCGACTCTGTTGATCGTCAAAATTTGTGGTTGATTGTGAAATCATGTGGTATACCTGACAAGTCAGTTAACATAATGAAAGCTCTCTATATTAACACTGAGTCGTGTGTGAGAGTTGGTAAGGCTTGTAGCAATTGGTTTAGCATTACTTCTGGTGTTCGACAAGGGTGCATTTTGTCTCCTTTTCTCTTTAGCTTGGTTATTGATTATGTTATGCGAAATTCACTTCAAGGGAAAGATTTTGGCTTTAAATGGACTGGAGATACGAAAATTTCTGATTTAGATTATGCTGATGATTTAGCCCTTTTGGCAGATGATGTTGATGAGATGAACTCTTTCATTAGAGCTGTTGATGAGACTGTTGGAAGAGTAGGTTTGGTTATAAATAGAGAGAAAACTAAAGTGATGAAAATTGTTCAGGCAGGCTGTGATTCAGTTAATCTGAATGGTTGCAATCTTGAGCAGGTGTCCCAGTTTAATTATATTGGGAGCTATGTAACAGATAATGCTAATGTGCGGCATGAGATTAACAGACGAATAGGGATTGTTGCCGGGACTTTTAAGAATCTATGGAGAGTGTGGAGAAATAGGCGTATACACCTAAAGACTAAAATTAGACTGTATAATAGTTTGGTTCTTTCTAGGGTTAGTTATGGTAGTGAAACTTGGACGCTGTGTAAACAAGATAACAGGAAACTAGATGCTTTTGATTCCAGATGCTTACGCAGTATCTTGGGCATTAGGTGGTTCAACTTGTAACTAATGATGAGGTTAGGCAAAGGAGTTTGCAACCTTCTTTTAGCAGCATATTGTGCAGAGAGAGACTCCGTTGGTTTGGGCATGTTGCCAGTATTATTTGGGTGTTTTTATGTGAAATTTCAAAATGTAAAATTTTCGGAGGAAAAACTAAAATAAAATTTTATTCACGATTTCATTAAAAGGAATTATATTAAAAAACTTCAAATCCTTACTTATAATAAGTATCACTTAGTGGTTGGGGCCTGTCTCATAATTACTGAAATTCAGCGATATAGTGTGAATGACAACTGTTAGACTCGACGAGATTATGAAACTGCAAGTGTGGTTATGATGTGGTTAAACTGCATTATGAAACTGCACTATGGTTCTCATTGGTCAATCAACTAATGATCAATAAGAAAGATAGATGAATTAACCAATGATCAATAAGAACGATAGATAAAGCAACCAATGATCAATGATAATTCTTGGAAAGTTAAGTTTGGTTTTTAGACTCTCCTAGTTGCCATTCATGCTACATCATTGCTTGACTTAAGAAAATACACTGGCAGAAATTGAAAATAGAACACCATTAACAATTCAAGTGTAATCTATGAGATTTATTTAGTAGAAACAATTTGTTGAGAAAGGACAGTGATCAAACTTGTGAAGTGATTCAATGTTTATTTTACCTTTTAATGAGTATTACATATCACAGAAGGCACATTTTAATAAAGTGTTGATCCTCCTCGAACAGCAATACAAGCTTCCAATCTGGCATGCAATCGGTCGTACAAATGCTGGATATCACGTTGGGGGATACCATTCTATGCGCTTTTAACTTCTGTGAAGCGTAATTCATTGATGGGTTGTTGCCTGCCTCGTTCCGCGGAAGAGTCTATCCGATCCAGTCCCAGACATTCTCGATTGGAGATAGATCCGGAGAGCGCACTGGCCAAGGGAGTTGGTGCACTACCTGAAGAGCATGTTGAGTTGCCCAGGCGGGTGTTATCCTGCTGGAATATCGCATTTGGGATTACACTCAAATATGGCAGGATGACCGGGTGCATGATGTCGCTGTCAGTGAAGTTTACAATAGGTTTGTACAATAGGGAAACATTTGTACAATAGACAAATAGATTTGTACCCTGTACAAACACCAGAAACATACGAGAATGATAGTTAACACTTCTCACAACATGATGCCCAGCGTGGGCCCTGTGTGTCGCTGGCGGATGCAGGATGGAAGAAGCCACTCACCTTGTCGCCTTCGGAAGTGTAAATGCCCATCAGACGCTCCTAAGCAGAATCGGCTTTCATCACCAAAGACCACAGAATGCCATTCTTCCCTCCAATGAACTTATTCTTGACACCACTGCAAACGTGCTCAGCAGTGATGAGGTGACAGTGATAACCGTGCCAGAGGCATGCATGCCCATGGTCCTGCTTCCAAAAGACGATTGCGTATCGTTCTTGTAGACACCCATGGTACGACAGAGAATAGAATTTGTGACACCGTAGGCATCCGCTCTGCCACCCCACTCCTGATACGCCGATCGTCTCCTGCGTCCGTAACTCTGTGTTGCCCGGAACCACGTCTGCGAGTCTGCAAATGCTCTTCTGACCATCAACCACTGCCGATACCTCTCGTCCAACTCGGTGTGGAATTTTACGAAAAGATTAACCTGCTTCCCGTAGACCCACTATATGCCTCGCTCAAACTCAGCTAACTGAACAAATCTTGCGCGCCTGCGTCGTCCAGGCATGGTAGCTTCTTCAAAGAGATACAAGACGAAAAACTTCTTTCTTCACGCCCTAGTCCTTAAATACTCGTTGCATACATTTGCGTGTTGTCGTCCTCAGTGACGTCATTTATTTCATCCACTGACTTTGAATCTTGGATCACGGTTTCTACTGCCCTTAACTATTGACATATTATAATATTACGTTCCTAAAGGAATTCCTTCTGGGTGTTCTTTTTTCAATTTCCGCCAGTGTATAAATGCGTAAAAACAGGGGGGGGGGGATATACCTGAAAATTTGTTAAAAAAATTATGAATTAGAAAAATATATATTTTTTTATTACCGACGTTAAACAAAGTGTGATACCTTATTCAGCTTCATTCCAATTCACAATTCACCGGCCCTAAATATTTTCTGAATCCGCACCTGAATCTGAAACCTAAATGGAATTGGAAAAATTTCCTTTTCTTATCAATTGAATGTGGTATTCGGAAAAGTGAACAAGAAGGGCGTAACATAATGTTCTAAATGAATATTGAATAATAAATAATAAATAAATAAATGATAAATGAATACTGTACTAATGTACTCTGATTAAAAAAAATATCTAAGAGCAAGTTCACCTCTTTTTTATCGATGAAATAGGGATTTTTTCGAATGAGTCAAATGTAACAACCTTCTCCACAACTGATGTCAAACCTGCGTTTATTCAATGTCAACTCATCGTATCGTCTGCGATGCTGTTTACAAACTAAAGCTATCTCCTCCAGTGAATATGCAATACGCGTTTTCAAAATAGGTTGAAGTTTGTTTTCGAATGGAATGAGATTTGTTTCAAAATAGAGAATGAAGTTTGAAGAAATTTCTCGACGTTTTTGTTCAATCAAGGAAGGATCAACTCAAGGAAGGATCTTTTCTTTCAATCAAGGAAGGATTCAATCAAGGAAGGATCACTCTTTGTTTAACGTCGATATTAATTTTGGATGAAAATCTGTCTTGAGCTGGGTGCGATACGAACCCACACGACCACCTGATAACATGTCACGTGCTCATGTCAAGAGCATGTGACATGTTATCAGGACGTAATGGTTTCGTATCCCACATGGCTCATTTTTTCCTCTGAATTTGATACCGACGTTAAACAAAGAGTGAAACCTTCCTTGACAGAGAATGAAGTTTACTTTTCACTCTCTAATGATGGACATTCGAACTAATGGATGATTCGGAGAACGGTTGTTCATAATTTAAAGAATTTGAAAAAAATTGCAAATATCTCAAGAAATTCGTTTTGGAAATTAACTAAAGTTTCAGAGAATATTTAACGTGAAGTAACTCACTTTTATCGGCTATTTGAATTTACCAATGCGAAAAATTGCCATATGCAACTTAAAATGGCAATAAACCAGCTTCAGGAACGGGCTCTTCTCATTTCCGATTACGAGTGGCAGGAATCATTTGGATGACGGTCAAAGGTTGAGAGCCATCGGACGGCTGGAAGCAGGACAGTCACATAGTCAGTTTACCAGTGTCGGAAAAAATCATTTCTAGACTCTGGAGATGTTTTCAAGATATTGGAATATGCTCCAGAAGAAGAGCCAAGGTGGACCAACAACAGTTGAAGATGATTGTCTCCTGTCCTTAACTGCAAGGAGCAAATGGAATAATGTCAGTGCGCCAACTAGCATCAGAGCTGTCAGTTGCCACAGGTAGGAGAGTATCAAGATTAACTGTACCCTGAAGACTTTATGAAAGAACACCTGTAGTGTGCATATACCACTAACTTCAGCTCATCGGAGGGCATGAATGGAATGCAGCAGGCACTACTTCAACTGGACCAATAATGAAATAGGGACAAATCCTCTTTTGGATGAATCATCATGTAGCATGATTCTCGGTGCCACTGCATCTGAAGACAGCGTGGGACACTTTATCCCCCCCCCCCCCCCCCTGAATAGCGTGGAAAGGGACCGTTTTGGTGGGATTGGACTGGGGAAGTATGATTATCATTGGCTGCACTGACCTGCATGTTTTCTTAAAAGGATCTCTGACTATCCTAAGATACAGAGACAAGATCCTAGA
The DNA here is from genome assembly GCA_038380435.1 of Ryuthela nishihirai. Classification (NCBI taxonomy): domain Eukaryota; kingdom Metazoa; phylum Arthropoda; class Arachnida; order Araneae; family Heptathelidae; genus Ryuthela; species Ryuthela nishihirai. The sequence goes on from JAWZYU010000032.1 coordinate 44,195,897, forward strand.
TCCTTATGTGAGACTTTTTAGAGGTGCCAGTGGATCAGAATTTATTTTTATGGATGATAACGTTCGTTCACATAGAGCTCAGATAGTGTAGGAATACCTTGAGAGTGAAGATATCGAGAGAACGGATTGGCCAGTGAGTCCCCCCAGACCTAAATCCCATTGAATATGCATGGGATGCTTTGTTTTGAGAAATGCTCTCATTGAGGAGTGGGATTTCCTGCGCTCTACATTGTTGGATAACCGTATTAGAAACATGAGAGCTCATTGTGCAAACTTTATTACTGGTTCGGTAATCGTACTCTTTACTAAATAACGCAACTACAATATCTGCGGTGATCTATAATTTATATAATTAGAAAAATTTTCACTATATTCTCTGATTGGAAATTTCATTCTGTAATTGGATAAGTATTCCGATATAGTCTTTATTAACAAATGTACATATAAATAAATGTGATATTCTCGAGATATTTGCATTTTTGTCCACCTTCATTATTTTATGAATAGCAGTACATTTCATTAGCAGCTATTCAAAAATATTTTGCATATATTTTTTAAAGCAAAAAGTTGCATTTCACGAACCCTGGGTAAGGTGCTAAATCTTGGGTATCAAAGTAAACCTTAATTTTTTAAAGTTTTTTCTAAAGTAAACCTCAAATTTTTGAATTGGGGGTACCACTCTCTCTCTTTACACCCTAAATGAAATAATTAAAGTTGTACAATAGTCTCTTATTTCTGCTGTCTAATGATGGAGATTCCGGAAATGCAAATCGGAACATTTCATTAGTAAACCAAAAGATTCCGTCCCAGCAAAAAAGTGACAACCTTCCATTCCAGTACGAATGGCATTTTTCGCCTCTCTCTAAAACAGTGTCATAATTGCAATGGTGCAATAGTACAAGGACCCAAGCAGCAGTGGAGCCCTTTCACTGCCCACGTCTCTCCTTACCTGTCTTCTTATTGCTTTTCGCTCGTCATTTGTCGCCTGTCGGTTTGTGTATCTGCCAAAAGAGTTGTTCTACTCTCTCTCCATGCGACGGAAATGATTTATGTCAAATTAAAGCTTATGACGCGGGGAGTGCATAGGCTACAAAAAAATAGCCATCGTGCTTTCTCCCCTCCCTAAAAAAGGGAAATATGAAAACGATTGTTCCGCTATATCTTCGGAACGCGAGGGCCGAAAGTAATAAGCTATGTGTCAAATGAAAGCTTGTGACATCTGGAATGAACAGGTTAAAAAAAAAACTTTACGAATGCTATCTACTGCCTCTAAAAACGATAGATTCTTTCATACGAAGGTATTTGGCTATACAATAGCCGGATTATTTACAATAGCCTTTACAATAGTCGGATTATGATCGAAATAAGTTACGTGACCTATTTCGATCATAATACTAAAAAAACCTAAACGTTTTAATTTTAACCATGGCATGACGACCATAGAGCAAAGGTGTGTCCCTCGCACTGACCTTGATCCTCATGAGGTTAAATGTTCCATATAATATAGTTAATGTTATATATACAGGGTGTCCCTGAATTCATGGCCCAAACGTGAGGGGATTGTAGTACACACCGAACCCACCAATATTCGTCATAGAATATGAGGCCGCAAAACGCAGCCCGGTGCCAGTAGGGGGTGCAGACAGTATCAAGATTAACTGTATCCTGAAGACATTATGAAGACCTGAAAGAGGGTTACATACTAGAAGTGCTGGATCGGCAAAACCTCAGAATTCTCAGCGTCGATCGGACACGAGATGAAGCAGTTTACGAACGCAGAGAAAGCTGATATGCACCTGATGCACGGCGTAGCCGAGGGCAATGGTAGAGAGGGGCAAAGACCTCTATCGTCAGATATATCCTATGCGCCGTGTGCCCGATCATAAAATGTTTGCGGGACTGCACCGTCAGCTGTCTGAGGCAGGCACCTTCCACGTTAGTCGACATGATGCCGGACGAGCACGGACAATCAGATCGCCAGCTGTGAGCGAGGACATCTTGCGTATGGTGACAAATAACCCAGGTACAAGCACACGATCCGCCGCCCAGAGCCTGGGTGTGCATCGGAACACTGTCTGGAGAGCACTGCATGAAGAAGGCTACACCCCTATCATTTGCAGCAAGTACAGGCATTGACAGCTGTTGATTATCTCCTGCCCACGGATTTCGCCCAGTGGTTCCTGCAGCAAAGTGCTGCACATCCCGATTTCCCAGCGCATGTGCTCTTTACGGATGAATCAACATTCTCACGTGAAGGCGTAGTAAATGTCCATAATGCGCATTTGTGGGCACCCCAGAACCCACATGGTACAAGTCGAAATTCGAACCAGCAACGGTTCGCTGTCAATGTCTGGGCAGAGATCGTGCATGACTACTTAATTGGACCCTACCTATTGCCGGACCGCCTCGATGGGCGAACGTACCATATTTTTCTGCAACAGGTTTTGCCGGAATTGCTTCAGGATATTCCAGCCGCAATCCGCGCCCATAGGGGTTCCAGCACGATGGGGCACCCACCCATTTCAGCATGGACGTGCGTCAGCATCTTAATAGCACATTTGGGAACCGATGAATTGGGCACAGTGGTCCCATCTCGTGGCCTCCCAGATCGTCCGATCTTTCTTGTCTCGATTTCTTTCTGTGGGGACATTTGAAGAGTGTTGTGTACGAGACGCCCGTGCAGTCCACGGATGGTCTGGTAGACTGACTATCCGTCGCATCCGCCGAAGTGCGCGACTAGTCCGGTTTTTATGATCTGGTACGCCGATCACTACTCCGCCATTGTGCCGCCTGTATCCATGTTGTTGGTCGGACATTTGAGCATTTGTTGTAATGATCTCCAATAAATGTCACTCTGGAAACCTCTTTGTCTGTCTGACAAGGCTCTGGTAGACAGACTGTCCATCACAGCCACTGAAGTACGCGACTAGCCCGATGTTTATGAGCTGGTACGCCGATCACTACTCCGCCGTTGTGTCGCCTGTATCAACGTTGTTGTAATGAACTCCAATAAATATCACTCTGAAAACCTCTGTGTCTGTCCACGGAGGATCTGGTAGACTGACTGTCCGTCATAGCCACTGAAGTGCGTGACAAGCCCGGTGTTTATCATTAGGTACGCCGATCACTACTCTGCCATTGTGCCGCCTGTATAAACGTTGGTGGGCGGACGTTTGAGCATTTGTTGTAATGATCTCCAATAAATGTCACTCTGGAAACCTCTGTGTCTGTCCTTCATTTCCGACTCCTCACTGCGTTTGCGGCCGCATATTCTATGACGATATTGGTGGGTTCGGTGTGTATTACCATCCCCTCACGTTTGGGCCATGAATTCAGGGACACCTTGTATATAATACATACTGATTTGACTACATTTTACATTTACTGTTCGATAATTTATTTATATATATTATATTCGTTCTTATTATATAAAAGTTTACAAATTGTGCTTTCGTTGAAGGTGAAGGGGGGTGTTTGTGGGGGGAATCTTATTAACCTCGTTAAACTCATACTCTCTAAAGCAGAAGAGTGGAATTTATACAAACGAGGGACAGAATAATTTTTTTTTTTTTCATAACGAAAAAATAATCGCAATTTACCAATAGAGATCTCTGCTTATACCAGAGATTAGTTCGGGCTTAATTATGATTTAAATTTGTACTATTCTTTTATAAATGTAAAAAAAAAAGATCGAATTAAAATAATTCTACTTAAACTCTTTTTACTGGTCTTTAGTTATTGAAATAAATTTAATTTCTTTTAGGTATTCACTCGCTTTTATTAATGAATAGCTGTTAGTGATTATAATGATTTCACACGAATTTTCAGTCTATAAAACTCTGGTATTTTTATTTCAAAACAGCATTAAATTTTTTAATTGTCATCAAATAGTTATAATTGTAATAAAGTTTGAAATATACCGTAATAAGAATAATTGAATAAATGATTCGCGACATACATTTCTGTAGAGATGTTTCATGATGGGGCAGAAAATTCTCCCCCCTCCTCCCCATCGGACTCAGCTCAAAAATTTGATTCCGACCTCATCTTTAATTTGTTAATAACAATTAACATTGGATTTTGCATTTTCACAATCTTCGTAAAGTTTATTCCATTTTTTTTAGCTCTTTTCAAATAAAAAAAACACACCACAAAACAGCTAATGTTTTTACTTTGTCATTCAACCATTTTGTTTCTAAAAATAAATTCGAAATCATTTTTGGCTTCTATAGGTATAGATGAAATATTATAATTCGCACTTTCCGAATCAGCCAAAAGTTTAAATTGGGCCATGTAACTGCGGAAAAAGCTGCAAATGAAACTTGTTAAATAAATATTGCAAGCGATGTAATTAAGGTAGAAATTTTAGCGGGGGAGAGCACATATTGGTGTTTGTTTTAAAAGAAAATAGTTTGCTTTTAGAGATTAATTTTATTCTGTTGAATAATTTTTAGTGAAATTGCGATTCATACTCTGGTGAATCTCCCAAAAGTCTTCTAACTGTGGAAAAATTAAAAATTGCTAAATTTTTAGGGAATATTGAAAACGATCTATCTGTGGATTGATATTTTGATGGTGGGATGGAGAGTGATCAAGAGTTTACACAGGCAACGATGATTTGTCTCTTCATTCTCTGGTGAGTAATGTGATGATCGAGAGATTTACGACCGCAACGATGATTTGCCTCTTCATTCGCTGGTGAGTAATGTGATGATCGAGAGGTTGACATTGGTAACAACGATTAACATCTTCATCCTCACTTGGGTGGGAAAACCTATAAGTCTTTTGTGTAAAGAGATCAGTGAAAAATTCTTTTTGAGTTGAGTAGATACTAACGGAATATTACTTTTAAATTTTTTTGTTTTCCCCAAAAGGCCTTAATTTTTCATGGTTAGCGAGGGCTAAACGGAAGATGTAAAACTTGAACAATTATTGCAAACGATATACATTTATGCAAGAAATTTGAAATTTTGGTAGTAAAATTTTATGATCAAGAATTAGATAGCTTTTGAAAGAAGTGAAATTTATATTTATGCATATTTTAAATAAACTTAACAAAAATTCAACCGCATAGAAAATGTAAAATTTCAACCATCTTTGCAAACGATATATTTATGCTACAAATTTCAAATTCATGTGGTAGAATGTCATGGGCAAATAACAGATATCCAGATAATTTCCTAAAAAGAAGGGAAAAATATATATATAAGTGTGTGTGTGTGTGTTTATTTTAAAAAGTCAGTAATTGATTTGAAATATTCAGAAATATTTTATTATTGGAGAAATATATAATTTTTTTAAGCTAAATAGATTGCAGTAAAATTTAAAAGTAAACAATCAAATTTTTGCAAATATTATATATACTGCTCACAAAAATTTTGGGATATTTCAAAATGAATATGAAGCAAAGAAATATCCCCTAATTAATGTGAGCAGTATAGTTTCGCTCATTTTTTCTCTTTGTTTCTGTGACGTAAGAATGAAACCGGCCAGGACAGCTGCCAGGACTCAATCTTATCTTGATGGAATGTTTTTATTTTTAACTCTATGAGATGATGTAAAGGAACTTTTTCATTTTAAGTAGTAAATCAGAAATTCTTTTTGTGTTGTTAAGACTAATAAAACATTTCGCATATTTTTATTTTCCCTATCGTCCGTTAGTACGAATGCTAAGTACTGTTAAAAGGTTCAGAATTCGGAAAATGAAAAACTTCATTCTTTTTGAAAACGAGCATTCTATATTAGGCAGAAGAGATGTCCTTCTTCTTGTTCATATAATAAATCCTCAAGCAGCCACAGGTCCAACTAGACTGTGAAATTCAGTCCTCGAAACACATCTGTGCTGAGCTATAGCTTTTGCATTCGATCACTGCAGGCCAACTCTAACAAGGTCCGATTTGATATTGCTCACCGCATTCGAAACCTTTTCCTCTTTCTCTGGCTTTTACCGACGCTCTTCGTAGCTCTACAGGTTAAGCAATATTATCTGAAGATTAATTGCTTATTTAAAGAGATAGATATCGCGTGAGGAAGAGTTAAAAAGTAAGGAAGTGTGAAAGTCATAATCAGAATTTTATTCATAGTCATTCGATTTGCTCCGAATAGATTATAAAAAATCTTATTCAAAACAAAGTCTGACTTGCCTAAAAGCAGCACAAAGCTATCGCTTATGGCGACACTTATTTAGCCTGACGATTTAGTTTATATCTAGGAAGGAATATTATATACGATATAATATAATTAATAACGAATAAAATAATTAATATATGAATTAGGCTTTTAGAATTTCCAACGAATATATGTTGCAAGGCGAACAGACTTCAAGGTCTACTTGCGTATAATTTGTGATGGGGGCGGGAGGGGATACCAGGAATCACATTTTGGGTAGAGGGGAAGAGTCGGTACCAGGAATTACATTTTGGGTAGAGGGGAAGAGTCGGTGCCAGGAATCACATTTTGGGTAGAGGGGAAGAGTCGGTGCCAGGAATCACATTTTTGGTAGAGGGGAAGAGTCGGTGCCAGGAATCACATTTTGGGTAGAGGGGAAGAGTCGGTGCCAGGAATCACATTTTCGGAAGTGGGATGAATGAGCAACTCTTAAAAATAAAATTCAGTGGAACTGTGCAGTGGCTCTCTCCGACTACTTCTCTTAGCGTTTTTTTTTTTTGGGGGGGGGGGGGATTGCCCTAACCCCTCCCCCCGTGACCGCTCTTGGATTGGGAGTAAAGACTTGAGATGTAAATTATGATAAACGATGTTTAATTCATTTTTACCTTATTTTTACCCTAGCAGCAACAATGTCTTTTTTTCTCTATTCTTTTTAATACTGAACGAGTATCTCCAAAGTCGCTTTTAATGTTCATGTGTGAACATGATTTCCTTAAGGTTGAGTCTTCTTTCCTCAAATCCCTTCTTTACATTTCTTCTACCAATCTCATCTCACAATACATTTCTAGATCTTTTTCTTCTTCTAAATTAGGATTCCATCCCGAGATTCTCTCTGACCATCTTTCCCTCCTTCTCTGTAATCTGAACATTTTCCCTATCCCATCAGGATATTCTCAATTCTTTTTTCCCTCCGATTTCCTCCCTTATGATTTTTTTTTTTGCTTACTCTCTCTAATCTCTTTTTACTTAACACTTCTTCATAAACTGATCTCCGCTGCTCTGATTATATTCTTTAAAATTTCCTTGATGAATCGTGTTTTAGAGTTGCAGATGAGAAAGTTCCAAAAATATGTCTCGCTTTATACCGTATTTTGTTATTCCTCTACTCCATAAATTCTGGTAGTCGTAATTCTTTCTTTCGGGATTCTCTTTCTTCCACCCGAATTGATTGCGTCTCTAGTTTGCAATTGTTACCCAAGGATGTTTAAAAGTTCATACCTAGATCAAAATTGAAATAAGACCGAAAATATTAAAATTGACCGATAAACAAAACAGCCAAAAGCTTTCGTCTAACCTAATAGCAAATATGAATTTTTAACTTATTTGTTTTGAGACGTTAAATTTTCTACTTTTGCGTATTCTATTATGATCGAAATACACTCTTCTTCATCTTTTCACTTCTTTATTATAACACGAAGTGTAACTCAGAGATTTTTGTTGTTTCTTGCTGCAGTATTTGTGTAGTCTTTGCAACCCTTTTATACAGGACTGAAGCAAAAGAAGTTTGTTTTTCATCACATAACATTTTCAGTTTTAAGGAAGTTTCGTTGTAACCGTATCAAGCTTATGTGCTCTTACACAGATTGGAGCCTCGTGTTTGGTGCGAGCTCCGCATTTTTTGCCTCTCCAAAGAACCACGCGCTTAGTGCGCTCCTTCGCGTGCAGATATTTCAATTGTTCGATAATTTAAAAGAAGATCGGCTGCTGCGCAAAAAACCAACTCTGATAGGCCACGGATCGAAACGAGTGAAAAACTTTCATTAATATTCTTAATCGCGCAAAAGCAAATATTGTTCAGTTAGTTTTTTCTTGCTGAAGCGTTAATCTTTTTATATTTGCGCTGTTCAGACATTAAAGACTTGAGCGCATTTATTTCTTAATATACGACGCACAATATTCGCATTTTACATTCTCACAAGCAAGAGAAAACTGCAGTTTAAATTTAAAACTAATTTCGTCTTTTGAAAGAACTAACTTTCATAAAAGTAGTCTGGAATATTCCTATTTTCTTCAGAGAAAATGGGAAGACCGTGATTTAAGAAAAGATGAGTCTTGATCGTTTCACCTTTTCAATTTATGGCAATATCATACAAACTTTGGCAATGCACATGTTTAATAATAAGGACAAACTTCCTGTAGTAGATAACAAATACTTTACAACAAAAATAGTGGTTAAAGTTTTTTTATTTTAAAGCCAAACAAAACGTTATTTACAAAAATTATGATATACGTGGATTAAACAGTTTAACTCACTACGCAATAATCTAAAATTACAAGCAATAAGCGAAATTTGGTAAAATATTAAAGAAGAAAAGTTATTGAAAGGTGGAAATCACGATCGATGCTGGTTTGACTGTTTTAAAATAAAACATGTGGAAATTATGCTAAAAGACGCTGAAATTGATATTTTAACATTAAAAATATTTAACTTTTCTTTGTATTGGTGTACTTAGATTCACTTTTAATAGAAAAGGTGATAAGCATGTCAAAAATGAGAAATATAAAAATATCTGTTCAGACTGCAAAATTGATTTATGTACAACACAATGTGAACTTTCCCAGAACATTCAAGCCGGAACTTTTTCTACATTTTGCGTATAGTAAGATGGGTCGCTTCTGTATTCACTGATAGTGATGCCTGATGACATCATCAAATCTCCACCTCCATGATTATTTCTTTCTCTGATACTGATGTGATGGAATTTGATTCCCACTGATGCTGATGTGATTAGAACTGATTCCCTCTGATGTTAATATGATGAAATGTGGTTTCCTCTGATGCTGATGTGATGGAACTGATTCCCTCTGATGCTGATCTGATGGAATCTGTTCCCTCTGATGCTTCTGATGGAACTGATTCCCTCTGATGCTGATGTGATGGAATCTGATTCCCTCTGATGCTGATGTGATGAAATGTGGTTTCCTCTGATGCTGATGTGATGGAATCTCTTTTCTCTCCAGATCTTTAGAAACTGTTTGAAAACTAAATGGCTAGGAGAGCAGGTCTTCGTTCAGAAAGATCTCTCTCTCTTAAACTCTTTTGTAAACTAGAAGATAGGTGAAGGATTTCCCTTGCTGTGGATGTAGCAAGATCTGAGGTAAGATACTCTGTGGATTTTTCCTGGTGTTTCGTAGTTAGAGCCACATACCTATTATGTCCTGTTGAAGTGTCCCTAAATTGGCCTCTTCCAAAGGATATTTCGGTGTTTTGGAATTGGTCAACAGCTGCTTACAAAAATGTGACTCACATTTCTCCACTGTTAACTAACTCCCTTCTGACTTTAGCGTCTCATTTTTTTTCCTCCTCAAAAAATTATTCAAACGATCCATTTGAGACAATATCCGAAAGTTGAATATATCGCCTCAATGCAAAGTTCGATCACCATAAGGACGTTATGATTTCGTAAGGCGGAATTATTTTATCTGATTGGGTAATTTGTTTTTTTAAGCGGTTTCATGTAAATTTGTTTAGAGCACCAAACAGAACTTGTTTTGCTTCAAATATGACGCAATTTTGGTATATTGTTTTAATTCTTAGAAATGTTATTGAAGTATTTCTGTTTAGCCCGTAACCAATGCAATAACTCAATGACTTGTTAAGTCAGACACCCATTGCGGGAAAAGTTAGAGAGATAATATTTCAGAAAGAGATTTCTGTTTGTCTTAATTCGTTTATTATTCTTTTATATATTTATTACTTAGTCGTGTGAAATTACCAGAATGAAGTGAAAAATTTCCCTATATAGAGTTTTTTTCTCTCTTTCAATCCTACGATTATTTAACCCCCCCCCCCCCCCTCCTCCAGCAACCCATCTCTCTCTCCACCCCATGAAAACTGTTTTCTGGCTACGTCATTATTTTTTAATAGCTTTTGAACTTTAAACTTTTTTGTACCGGTTCACGAAGTCGGTACTTACTTTTATTTAACATACGACGAAGGAAAGAATTCCTTTTGAGTTTATTGATATTTATTTTGTGGCTCTACGTTAATTCATCGCAACGTCAGCTCATCGCAGCGTCAATTCATCGAGCATCAATTCATCGCAACATCAGTTCATCGGTGTTAAACATGATTTTATTGATTTTTCTACATCTTTGCACAAAGGTATTCTCTAAAGACAATAATTTATAATTTGAAAAGTTAAAAATGCGTTAGAAGGATTTCGGTCAGAAATTAATTAGAACTTAAATAACAAGTATTGTTTCAAACTATTTAATAAAATATGCATTTTTAAAATACTGCGTAATGATTATTTCAATATTAGGCAAACTTTTAAAATGCATATTTTATTAAATGGTTTAAAACAATACTTGTTATACAAGTTTTAATTAATTTCTTAGGGAAATTCTTCTGACGCATATGGGGCGGGGGTGGCTCGGTCGGTAGCGCGCCAGGCTCGTAATCTGTAGTTCCCAGGTTCGAGTCCCAGCTGGGTCAGCGTTGAGATTTATCTCCGCAAAATTCCCCGCCCTGCCCACGGTCAGTAGGGGACAACGATGGGGCTTGGAAAGGCCGCCGTCCGTCGCATGGGACGTTAAGCCGTGGCTCCGTGTGCGGGAGAGCCATACCCTGTGCACGTTAAAGAACACGCTGGATGGCCTTGACGGGAGGCTACCATCTGTCTCCCAACAACTGTTCCAGTGGGTCCCCTCCCCCAACCTTCTCTGAGCCTTCGGGGTCCATGTGACCTGGCCATTTAGCCCATGGTGTGCAAAAAAGTGCCGCTCAGAGATAAAACAACCCAACCCAACTCTGACGCATATTTAATCTTTCAAAGTGTAAATTACTGTCTCTAGAGTTCATTTGAACAATCTACAGATGTAGAAAGTCAACAAAACCACACATCTAACTAACACTGCGATAAATTGACGCTGGGATAAATTGACGTCGCGATGAATTGACGTCACGACGAATTGACGATGCGATGAATTGATGTCACGATGAATTGACGTCGCGATGAACTGAACTGGGTTGAATTGACGGACACCATATTTTGCACCAGCTACAGTTTGCCGGAAACGTAATTCTCCTGCGTCAATTTCCGCTGCCGATAATGTTTGTGTTCACAAACTGCGGCCTAGAACGCAGCGGTGATTCCAGCGCCCCACCGCTGCCAGATCCCCCACATTCGAGAAGGCATTCGAGGTTCTAAGCCACGTCCAATCACCACACTGGTGAAATTCACATACTAAAATCGGGGATATCTAAGGACACTAAAATCAGTCAAAATCAAAATAAAACTATCATAATAGTTAGTGAAGCCACCGATAAAGAGCGAGCGCTGACGTCAGCAACTCGTAGAAGAAACAGGTACATGGCATCCGTGCACCCCATTCCTTCATCTGCATACGGCTATTATTTATTATGATGATGTTACTATCGATAATACTGCCTAACAAGAAAATGGTTTTAGTGATATGGAATTAGTATTAATCTTTTATTATTTATGGGGGGGGGGGGAAATAATATTGAATACAAACAATTAACGGTATATTTACCGATAATTGTATATGATATCATCTGTATTCTGAAATTTAAATTCGTTAACTCTACCTTTCTCTTAAATTATCTTACTAATATTTTTCTCTTGTTTACTTATCTTCATACTAATTTTCATTTCTTATTCATTTTTCGATTTATATATTTCTCAACAAAGGTCTCCCATCTTCAAAACCCGATGGCCAATAACAACTAGGCATGCCTCCTGGTCTGTAAATAGTAGCTAGTCACTGAAGGAGAGCTATGCACCAATCCCGTCTGAAGATACATAGAACCGGCCAGGCCTAGTACCTAATGTCTGACCCCGCCTTCTCTCAGGCCGTTAGTACCTTTTAAAAGAAGAGAACGGAAGAGGAGAGCTGCCAGATCAGTATGGCCTACTGATCTGGACAACTATGGCTACTTTTCTTTTTTTTCTACCCTGCCGAGGAGTGGTCAACCACACAGGGTTATGGTGCTGACCATATAAACTTACTGGATTAAAGCTCTGAGCTTGATTATGGATCCTGAATTTGCTTCACTGATGGGCTTCTGTGGAGGGAGAATCTACAGCTGTGTTTTCGGTTTGTCTGTGGAAAGCCCCAAGTCAACATTTCACAGGATACGTTTTATCAGCTAGTGGATAATATTGAGCAATGGCCGACGCAGGCACCTGAACTCTTCTTTCTACGAGCATCATCAAATTCTACATTGGAGGAAGTCTTCCAATGTAGATGTCTTCAGCTTTTAAGTGGTGAGGGAACGGGACTTTGTCCCATGCATGCGATTAGGGGGCAATTTGATATTGTCAACATTCCCTCTCTCAATAAAAATAGTTTCTTTAAAAAACCCACTAACCATTTTCTCTCCATAGGAGTTGGAATGTGAGGACTCTGCACAGAGATTATTCTCTTGATGTCCTCACACAAGAATTTCACCGTTATAACCTTGATATTCTAGGCTTGCAAGAGACCAGATGGACAGAAAAAGGTCAGATTCTTAAAAATAATCTTAAATTTCTCTTTTTAGGGAGGGAAGATAAAAATCTTTTCCAAGGCATAGGTTTGATTCTCAGCAGACACTTTAGTGATGCTCTTCTAGGATACGAATGCATTAATCAAAGGTTTCTTACAGCAAAATTTCAGACAAGCATTAGAGACTTTAATATTATCTATTGTTATGCCCCCACTGAAGATGCCGATGAAGATGATAAGAATAGGTTTTACGGACAACTTCAGGATATTTTGAATTCTGTCAAGAAATGAGATATTACTTTGTTCTAGGTGACTTCAATGCCAAATGGGTAACCTCTCCGACAGGTAAGTAAACAATGATTTGAGAATAACTAACTTATTGCAAACACCGCGATATACATAAGTACACTAGGGTTTTTACCGGATGAAACGCATAAGAATATGATTGATTATATATTAATTAACAACAAATGGGCTAGTTCTGTTAGAAATACCAGGTCATATAGAGGAGATGAAACTGGATCTGACCATTACCTTGTTAAAAGTGTCTTGCAACTTAAACTTAAAAAGTGTTGTGCTAGGGTTAAAAAATTTACTTTTAATACTGAAGCTCTGAAAGACCCAGTTATAGCCAAAGCTTACCATGATAGGTTACTTAGTCATTATGACAGTCATGGTTTGCTTACTACTGAAGTTGAGGAACAATGGGACCATTTTAAACAGGCTTTTTCGAAAACTAACGGTACTCTTTTAGGAAAAAAGGAGCAGAGGAGACAGAATTATCTGAGTGATAAGGTACTTGAGCTTATTTCAGAAAGAAAGAACTGCAGGACTGTCCTTAATCAATACCCTACTAGTCCTAATAGAAAGCATTACAGAGAGCGTAATAAACGTGTAAAGGATCAGTTAGCTGCTGATAAGAATCTTTGGCTTGATGGTTTGGCTGACAAAGCCGAGGAAGCAGTTAGACAGCACAACAGCAGAGAGCTGCACCAGATAGTTAATGTTTTGTGTGGTAGAAAACGGACAGGTATACAAGGATTTAAGGATAAACAAGGTAAGGTTATAGAAGGTGAGGATTCTGTTATGGCTAGGTGGGCTGAGCATTTCAGTGTTATTCTAAGCAATGCAGTTAGTTCTACTCCCATTTTATTTATTTATTTATTATTTATTTACATAACAACCATGATGATGTTAGGCCAGGCCCTTCTACAACAAGTTCATTTAAAAACAATACAAAAAGTATAAAGAAAAACAAGAGAATATTTTAAATATTATACATATGAAATATGTAAATTGTCATTATTCAATGAAGTGTCTTAATTATAAAATTTAATAGTTTTCATGTTTAATAGTTTATTAGTTTAAGAGTAAAATATATAATAGTTTAAGGTTTGAAAATAAAGATCGCAGTGATATTTATATATATTAGACGTATTTATATATATCAAATTCAGGCTGTGAAGGAACAAATTTCCGTTACAGAACAGTTACAGAATGTTAAAGTAGAAAGATTGAATTTAATAAGTGTAACCATAGAAACTGAAATCTGATTGGTCGAGATTTCCCATTGTTGCAGAAGAAATCCAGTTAAACAATGATGCCGCGAGCAGGAAGTTAATAAGAAAATTTATAGTTTGCATTTCTGAGGTCAACTACTGGAAAATTCAACATATTTTGTAAACTGATTTATTCCTTGTTGAGATTATTGCTGAAAAATATTTTACGTTCTTTGTCATAACGTGAACAGTTCAATAACATGTGAAATAGTTTCTTCACAGTTACAGAAAATGCAATTTTTGCTATCTGATTTCTTTATCTTTATAAGTAGCTGTTAAACTTTGCAGTACCAGATATAAATCTTAATATTTCGCAAAAATTCTTTCTAAACTTTTAAATTTTTAGGAATGAACATACACAGTTGTATCAGAATAACATGACCACCTACCTAATAATGGGAATAACCACCCTTGGCGCAGATGACAGCAGCGAGACGGCGTGGCATGGACACAATAAGGACCTGGAAGGTTGCCAGAGGCACATGTGCCCATTCGGACTCCAGCAGAGCACGGAGGTTCCGGAGATGAGGTGGTTGTGGGTCCGCACGCCGAACCTGTCGATCCAAATGGTCCCACAAGTGTTCTATGGGATTGAGGTCGGGCGATTTCGCCGGCCAAGGAAGAACGGAGACATCGCTGTCGTGTCCCTGGAACCAATCACGCACCACCTTAGCAACTGGCAGGGCGCATTGTCCTGTTCGTAGACACCATCACCACCAGGATAAACGTCCAACATGAAGGGATGAATGTGGTCAGCGAGGATGGACAGGTAGCCATTGGCGTTCAGGAACCCATCCAGTGTACCAGCGGTCCCACGTCATACCAGGAAAATATCCCCCAGACATGCACACTGCCACTGCCGGCCTGTACTTGACTGACAAGCGTGTCCGGGTGTTTGTTCTCGCATGTCTGACGCCATATCCGCTACTTCCCGTCACTTCTGTTGAATAGAAACCTCGATTCATCGGAGAAGGCAACGTTTTTCCACTCTTCCACTGTCCAATAACAGTAGTCCCGTGCTAACTGCAGGCGTTGTTGCCGATGGATCTTGGTTAAAATGGGCGCCTTTACACAGCGTCGACTCCGGAGACCCATGTGTAACAGGGTTCACTCTACTGTCATCGGGGACACGTACCTGGGTGTCCCAGCGTTCATTTGAGTGGTCAGTTGCTGTACGCGTCGATTGCCCTTTACCAGTCGACGGAGGCAACTTTCTCCTCTGGGGTCGATGGCCTTTGAGGCTCCACAGTTATGACGTCTGGAGGTATTCGGTGTGCCAGAGGTCCATTTTTGGTACATCCTTACTACAGAACCTCGCGAACAGCCCACGAAGTCTGCTGTTTCCGAGATGCTTCAACCCTTGGCACGGTAGCCAATGATCATTCCTTTTCGAACATCCGTCAAATCAATACTTCTGCCCATTGTGCTCATGTTATGCACTATGGTTCATCTGTCCTGGCCGGCCGCTTATATTTCCGTGTGGTCGACCTTGTCATATGCACTCTCTGACGCGCCTGGCTGGGTACACTGTGATTCCGTGGGTGGTCATATTATTCTGATACGACTGCGTATATTTTGATGAAGTTGGTATATAAAATGACGTTTAACAGAACTTTGAACTTTAAAGTAATTGTTGAGCTCTATTTTTTCTGATGACTTAAGATAATTTTTAATTTCTATATCATATATAGGAATATCAGTAGTGTCAGTTAGGTTGATTGCATCTTTGGCATATGAGTCAGCAAAAAAAAAACATTTCCTTCAATTCTACAGTGGCTAGGTAGCCACTGAATTTTAATTAGTTTGTTTTCCTTTTTGATATAAATCATTACATAAATGTAATATATCACAGATTGAACTAGGATATTTATTTTCGAAAATAGTTTTTTTCTATCGAGTATAAAGCAGATCTGCAATCTGTCAAAATAGCAAATTTATTTAAAATATACTGTTCTTGTAGCCAAAGTAAAGAAGAATGAATTGCAAAGAGTTCTGCTTGTATAATAGTACATCCTTTTATAAATTTAAATGCTTTATAATTGTTTAATTTAGGTATGCAGAAAGCTGCTGTGGCAGTGTATGAGTAAGGGAAAAAAGTTCCATCTGCATAAATAGCCGTAAAATCTTGATCGGAATTGTGAATATATGAATCACTTAAAGTTTTTAAAATATATATATATATCAGTATATTTTTTGTGGACATGTGAGGAATATCCTTGAAGACACTTGGTAAACGATAAATCAAAGTGAGTTCGTTACTAATGATGTCGCCTTTATAATTTTTATCAAGAACGTAATTAAAAGCAACCTTTTTCTTCACAAAATTAATTGCAGGGTGAAAAAAAAATTCAGTTTTAAATAGATTGATTAGAAAATGATCATGGTGCTTGAGATGAAGTCTTGAAATAATATTAAGTAGTAAATATGGTGCCCTAATCTGGAAAGGTGAAATAGAGGTTTCAGCAATTAAAGCCAGCTTAGGAGAGCTTTTCATTAGGCACAAAGTGAATCTGATGAATTTATTTTGAATTATATTGAGCTTTTTAAATTTACTTTTGGCATCGCCGGCAATAAGTTCAATCCCAAATTCCATTTTTGGTCTAATAAAATTGCAGAAAAGTTGAATAAGATAAGTAGGAGAGGATCCCCAATTTGTGGAGGCGAGACATTTGACAGGTTGAATAACTTATTATCGTGCTCTATTAGTTTGTTCCAATTTAATTTCGAGTCTATATAGACACCTAAAAAATTTTTAAATATCAGTATTTGTCAGTATAATATTATTTATTTTAATGTCTAATTTAAGGAATAGCAGAGCTGGGTCACATAAGTTTTCTCAAAATTTATTTTTAAATGCCATTTAAGAAAATATAACGAATATTATTGATAGCTGTTTGTAAATTTTTCTCAATTTTATAAAAGTCTTTGCCCGAATTCCAAATAGAAATATCATCTGCATAAATGGAATAATTTATATTTTGTGGTATAGAGTCTGGTAAATCGTAAAGATATAGGTTAAATAGAAGAGGCGATATCCCTCATTGAACTATTCAAGACTCATATTTATATCTATGAGAAAAAGTATCTTCTAGCTTTACTTGATAGTATTTCTCAGTTAAATAAAATTGAAAAAAATGAACGATGTTTCCGGAAAGACCAATTTGCTTCATTTTGTAGAGTCAACGGTATCAAAACATCTTCATGTCAAACGGTATCAAAACAGATCGTTTGTAATGTTGATAGATGCTTTAGTGGCTTTAATGTTGGCCCTGTAACTCGGTCTGAACTTATTTTGACTGTTTCCAAACATAAACTACATAATTCCCAGGGGTAGATGAAATTGCTACGGAAATGCTTAGAGCTGGGAACTTTTCGGTTACCAGATGGATGACTGAAATTTTGAATATCTTTTACAATAAACCAGAGCTATTATTATCCCTATTTTTAAAACAAGTGATCGCCATTCTTGTGATAACTATAGGGGTATCAGACTACTTTCTCTTCCAGGTAAAGTTCTTTACATGATCGTAATGGAATTAAGAATCTGGTTGACAGGCAATTGCGTGATGAGCAATTTGGAGACAGAAGTGGTAGGAGATGTGCAGATCAGATATTTTCACTCAAGCAGATTCTGAAGAAATGTTTAGAGTTTCAGAAACCTTTGGTTACTAGCTTTGTTGATTTCAAAAAGGCTTTTGACTCTGTCGATCGTAATAATTCGTGATTGATTCTGAGATCGTATGGCATAACAGACAAGTTAGTTAATATAATTAAAGCTCTCTATAATAACACTGAGTCGTGTGTAAGAGTTGGTAAGGCTTGTAGCACTTGGTTTAGCATTACTTCTGCCGTTGAACAAGGGTGCATTTTGTCTCGTTTTCTCTTTAATTTGGTTATTGATTATGTTATGCAAAAATAACTGCAAAAGAATCACCTTAAATGGTCTGGAGATCTGAAAATTTCTGATTTCGCTATGCTGATGATTTAACCATTTTGGCAAATGATGTTGATGAGATGAACTCTTTCATTCGAGCTGTTGATGAGACTAGTAGTAGAATAGATTTGGTGATAAACAGAGAGAAAAATAAAGTTATAAAAATTTGTCAGGCAGGCTGTGATTCAGTTAATCTGAATAGTTCGCTCTTCAGCAGGTATCAGAATTTAATTATCTTGGGAGCTATTTAACAGCTACTGGTGATGTGCAGCATGAGATTAATAGATGAATAGGGATTACTGCTAGGACTTCTATGGACAGAATCTATGGAGAATCTATGGACAGTGTGGAGATATAGGCGTATACACCTAAAGACTAAAAATAGATGGTGCAATAGTTTGGTTCTTTTTTCGGGTTGGTTGTGTAGTGAAACTTGGACGCATTGTAAAGAAGATAACAGGAAACTTGATTTTGATTCTAGATGCCTATGCACTATCTTTGGCTTTAGGTGGTTCAACTTTGTAAGTAATGATCAGGCTAGGAAAAGGAGTCGGTAACTTTTTTTGAGCAGTATATTGTGCAGAGAGAGACTCCGTTGGTTTGGCCATGTTGCCCGTATAGATAATTATAGATTATCAAATATAAACAGTGTGCCTAAAGTCCACAGACAGAGGGGGAGACGAAGGATGCAGTGGGCAGACAATGTCAAACAGGACCTTGTTAGAATTGTTGTGCAGTGTCAGATGCAACAGATGTAGCTAAGGACACATATATGTTTGGAGAATTAAATTGCACGGTCTGGTTGGGCGAAATGTATAAACGATTGTTCCACGATATTATCCGAAGAACACAAGAGACGAGAGTTTATGTATCAAATGAAAATTAATGACCAGGTGAGTGCCATAGGCTATTACAAAAGACGTCTTTCTCTTTTACTATTCCTAAAAGGAAGGTGGGAATTTAATGAGATCAATCGTAATGAATTAGATAGGGAATGAAAGTTTATAACCTGCAGAGTAACATAGGGTATATACGTATGTAGAAAGTTCATTGCGAGGTTGCCACTAAAAAGTAACCAATAAAATATGTAAATTAAAAAATTTATATGTGCCCTGAAAAATGAATGCCAATGCCAATGATGAAACCACTTACTAAATTGATATTAATTTCAAAGGACTATTAGGTCACCAAAATTAATTTCTCTTATGAATGAAAAAAAAAAAGTGCGGCCGTATCTTCCTTTTAAATAAATATAAATTGAGTAAGTGAATTCGTCATCGGCATTATTTTTTAATTCTGTTTTTTACTTTCTAGAGCGCATAAAGGAAGATGTGTATTTTTTTTTGGAATATTTGAATTTATGTATTTATCTATCAATAGCGTTTGCCTTTAATTTACCTATCACTGTTAATGATCTTTTATGAAGCGTTGCTTTCATTGATTGCTATTTGTATGTGAAATAGGAGAACAAAATAGTGGCTGATAATGTTAATATCGATGAACGAATCACAGCTCAGCTCCTTAACATGAATTTTGATCTACAAAAGAATACTTTTGTCCTTTTCTTTATTTCATACTTTTTCCTTTAATTTCTTTCTTAACGCGTAACAGTCATGCTTTCTTTACAACAAGCAACTTTCTTTTATATATTAACGCGTAACAGTCATGCTTTCTTTACAACAAACAACTTTCTTTTAATAATTAATGCATGGAAAAAGTAGTACAAATAATTCAAGAGTAGCTAGTTATTAGAGTACATGAGATTTTATCTTCCAATTACGAAGTGTTTCATAAACAGAAAACTTTAAAGATAATGAATTCATGCAAAATGCAATATGTAGAATTCTTCTCTTAGCAGAAGAATAAGGAATTTAGTACGAATTAGAACGTAAAAAATGATCTGAAATATTGTTGGGGAAACTCTCAAATCTATTAACAGTTTTATTCTTGCAAAGTTCACTGGCAGCGGTAAACAAGATTCACTGGCAGCGGTAATTTTGCAAGTCTCTTTTACAAGGCGCTTTAGTTTGGTGTAAGAAACTTTCTTTTTAATCGACATAAACAGAGGAAAAATTGTTTTAAATACTTGCATTGTTAAAGTTAGAGGTCCTGTATAGTTAGAGGCTGCCCATCTCGGTGATTCACTGCCATTGGTTGATTGAGTTACGTGGTTTATGGACGCCATGTTTTGTCGTACCGTGAGACGAAAGCCTGTGAGTTATTGTATGTACCAAGTTTAAACTTCTCAGTTGTTATAGTTTTATATATTTCTACCACTTTTTTATGTCTATAAAAGCTGTCATATTTTATGAATGTCTCACTGCGCTGCATTTGGGTGTAAAAATTTCACTCAAAGAAATAATGAATATTTTTTTCCAAGAAACTCCATCAGAGGACGGCAAACTGCTGCAAAAGTGAAACCAGCTAACTGAAAACCAACAAATAATTTCTTTTAAGGTTCGTTTGAAATAACAAGCTGATGTTCAATAACTTTGTCGTCCGCCTATGCCAGTATTTGTGCGTTCGTCTGTCCTTTTCTCTGTTAACTGTTGTCTGTGCATCTGTCTTTCCACCTGTCTGTCCGTCTATAGACAATCAATATTTTTTTACTTTTAGAGCTAAATGAAAAATTCTTTTCGGGTTGGATAGGTGTCAAACAAATATTGTGATTAGCAATTTTGAAAATTTTCAATAGCTTTAACAGCGCCCTCTAGCGGTGGGAAAAGATGGGAAAATGCTAAAATTTCTAACGAATATTACAAGCAAACTATGTATTTACACTGGAAATCTGAAATTTTGATACTAGAGTGTTATGGTCAGAAGGTTTACAACGGCAACAAGGTTTTGCCATCTTATACAAAAAAAAAGGGGGGGGGGGTCGAAAATGAAACTTTTTTTAAGAGATAAACGAAATTTTTTTTGTTTTTTTTGTTTTATAGACACTAACAGAATATTAATGATTTAAACAATATTTGATACTTTCAGCATTACCTGTAGACGTTTAAACGTCTATAAATCAATAAATGTTTTTTTTATGAAAAAAGGTTAGACTCTGGCATGTTTCTGGAGAGTTGCGTGTTCGAATCCCGTATGTTGGCGAATTTTTTTTCCACAAAAATATTAATGTTTACGTTTTTCGAATCCCCATCAGCTGCAATTTCCAGTGTTAGAGAGTGCTAAAGGCGGTAAATAAAAACTCGAAAGGTCACCTCTAGCGGCGGAAGAAGCTGGAAAATACCAAATCTTGAAATAAATATTCCAAACGATCTATTTTTGCTAGAAACTTAAGTTTTTTGTCATAGAGTATAATTATCTAGTGGTTTACCCTAATAGTAATGATTTGTCCCATTGGCAAAATGCAACATTTCTGCTTTAAGAGATAAATAAAAAACTTTTTTGCACATTACAGTTACTAATAAAATATTAATAGTTTATTTTCTCAATTATACAATAGTCAATTTCAACTGTCAGAGGGTATTGAAAGTGCGAAACAACTAGAAGAATGCATAATGCCTCTGGCGCATATGAGAATCTCATTTTCAAAGATAATGAAGTTCTTCCTTTGCCTACATTTTCACTGCTTAAAAGTTTTAATTATGGATATTCGTGTTGTTTTTCTGCTGAGGTCCCGCCATCCTCATGGACTTTCTACTATGGCATATAAAACTGACAAGTTCCTGTCAGACCTCTGTACAAGCAGCTGCTTGAGGGGTTATTTATTTATTTTTTAATATATGATGGGGGAAATGCACATATTAGAATTTTATTAATAATTATAAAACATTAAAAGTATTATTCTTTCAGTTCTTAAATTTAGAAAGTTGCTTTTCTCTCGCTCCTCTGAAAATAGTGGGCAGATCATTGCTGTCAGTGGAATTTCTGCCATAACAGAACTCTACTGCCGAAATTTCTACCATAAAGAGATCACTTGAAACATTCGTTAATAGTTTTGCAGTTTCGGTATTTACTGATCTCTAATGATATAAATTAAAACTACCTTTGAAAATGCGAATTGCATTTCATTAGTAACCACTTAAAAAGAGATTTCCATTATCTTTTTAAAACAAAACTGTTCTCTTTCTTACCTAACTTGGGCTTAGGGACAACTCATTGTTGTCAATGGAATTTTCAAGACTGTCTGTCACATTCCACGACGAAAATTTCAAATTTGAAGCATAACTGCATCGTTTGGAATATTCGTTTTAAATTTTTGGTATTTTTGATTTTTTCCACCGTTAGAGAGCGCAATTATAGCTTTTGAGAAATTCGTAAAATGCAAATTGTAATATTTCATCAATACCTGACCAACCCAAAAAGAATTTTTAATTTATCTCTAAAAACATATACTTTTCTGTTAAAGCAAAAAAAAAGTTGCATTCACCTCCTCCCTGGGTCTAAAGGGTCAAGTGATTGTTGCCAATGGTAACTTCGTAACCTTCACATTTCAACACCAAAATTTTAAACTTCTAACATAACTACATTGTTTGGAATATTCGTTTGATATTTTGGAATTTAAAAATTTTACACCGTTAGAGGGCGCAGTTATAACTTTTGAGAGATTCGAAAAAGCAAATCGTAATATATCATTAATTCCTATCTAGCACAAAAAGAATTTTTTTTTTATTTTTCTGTATAAACAAAAAAGTTCGATGTCTACAGACGGACAAGACAACAAAACGAAATTATATCTTTTTTTAAAGAAAAAAAAGCCGTAAAATTTACTTTTCCTCTTTTTAGCCGTTTTTTAAAGTGCTTCCAATCATGAACACTGAAATCTGTTTCAAATATTAACCTACCTTTTCATGAATCTACAAGTATTCGTGCAATGCCGTTCAGCTATGCCAGCTCAACAATCCGAGCGACGACAAAACATGGCGTCCAATTTTGAGATTGCCAACCTCTACCTATATAGGGCCTCTAGTTAAAGCAAATTGTGTTTATTTGAAAAGTCACCACTGCTGTGGAAGTAAGCAGAGTTTTAATTTTAATCAAATTGTATCTGTTTTAAAATTATATATTGAGGAATGCGCCCTATTTGAAAGTTTGAAAATTATAGAAAAACGTTTTTTTTTTTGGGGGTGGTCATTTTGTATCGATCAGCGGTTTTTGAAATTGGAAATAGATGGAAAGAAAATTAATTTTTAAAAATTCTGAGAAATACATTTAAGTAACAATTAAATTCGCATAGCTTAAGAATTACATTTCATTTCAGCAAGTTTAAATAACTAAATATTTTCAATCAAAATGACATTGGAATCACAATTTTAGAAATACTGGACATGATCGTTTAAAATGTTCTATAAATTTATCTACAGAAACTGAGCTTTGAAAAATACAGCATCTATATAGGGCCGTGCCAAGCGAATTTTGAGCCCGGGGAAAGAATTATTTTGCACTCTATCGAATAGTTAATTTTTGCCCATTGTTATTAAAAATTTCCCTTTTAATAATTTGAAATGCACCTTAGGTTTGTGTTCGGGATCATGTGACCCATTGGCCCCTGCTCCGCACGGCCCTCATTGTACTTATAAAACAATTCATTTTATGTCTGTATCTAAGAAAATTCATCTTTAAAAAAATTATTCATGCTTTCATTTTCTAAAGTTTTGAGAACTTTAGTGGCCAACGATATCATAAATAAATAAATATACAACAATCTATGAGGTATTCAAAAGTGTAAAATATGTTTTTTTCCAAAAACATTCCAGAGTCTAAACCCAAAGTGCTTAAAATTTAATTTTATTTTTCCTAATATATTTTCCTAATACATATTTGCTTAAAAACAAAATCTACTTAAAGGTATTATTTATAAAGAATTTGTATAGACATGCTATTTTGTTTACTTGCAATATTTATCATTGCAGACATTTACTTCTGAATTAGTTTCAGAAAGAAGAAAACAACAAAATATTTGAAAAATTTAAATATTACTAATAATAATTGTTTCTCATACCTACTTAATCTGGCGCCATCTTGTATTGTAATCCAAACATTTAATCCATTAGGTCGTTACTGAAATACAAAATTTATATTTAATTACTAATAAATGCGTATCAGAAAAAATATACACAACATTTTGATTGACATTCTTTATTATTGATGTTTTAATATCTACTCTTTGACATCTTGTATATTGAATTTTTGTAATCTTTCATATGAATTAGATTGTTGCAGTTCTACTGACATTGTCGTCGTTAACTAATTAATTGACGTGCTAATGAATTATCATTATGTCTTTTAAATTGTTATCTTTTTTTCATTCTTAAAATAGACTTGAAATTTACTTTTTGAACTATCAATGCAATATGTACCACAACAACTTAGTCAAACTTTTGCTTTTGTGTCGTTTATAATACGTTGATTAAATTTAATGTCGAATTTCTATTGGTAATAAACTTAAACTTGAACCAATACTAAAATTTAAGAATAAAATACTACTTTATAAAGTATTTAACCACTGTTGATTGTAGGGTACAATAGGGTAGAGGAAAATCTGCCTTAAGGCGGATGGGATCGTAATGCAAAACCCACTGATGGCATTCTGATGCTGTTCTCAAATGGACTAACGAAATAACTGATCAAGACACAATCCTTATTATTGATATTAATCCTGATCATTATAGGATCAGCCACTGTTTTCTGATTGCACGTGAAGGCTCTATTACCGCAGCTCTTCGTAGGTATGTGCACAAGACCAGCCACATTCCATGGATGACCTAACTGGCAGTATCTTTGATTAAATTTTATTTTATATGTACTGTTGGTAGGTATTATTAGTAAATACACTTTGGTATGTATTATTAGTTACCTTTTATCCATATCACTTCACTGGCTTACCACTATTAACTATTTATTATTTTTATTTTTTATTATTATTTTTTATTTATTTTTTTATTTTTTATTATTTAACCACTATTACGCTGTATAAATATCCAGTTCATATGGGTATAAAGGAAAAGTTGTCGTTAGCTGGATGGGATCCGAACCCAAGACCTCTTGAGAAATGTCAGGTGCTCTAACCGCTGTTTGTTGATATTTATCTCCATCGCCGTAAGTCATAGCCACCAACTCGTGAGTTGGGTTGTTTTACCTCTGAGCGGCTTTTATTTTGCACCCAATGGGTAAATGGCCAAATCACAAAAACCCAAGGGTTCAGGAAGGTTGGGGGGAGGGGACGCATTGGGCAGCTATTGGGAGACAGACAGTTGGTAACCTCTCATGAAGAACATACAGCGTGTTCTTTAACGCACAGGGTGAGGATCCTCAGCAGACGGAGCCACGGCTTTATGTCATATCAGACGGAAGTCCATCGTTCACAGAGTGTGACTGTGGCTGGTCTTATGGACATACCTAGCAAAACATATTAGGAACAACTGCGGCAATAGAGTCTTCATGTGTAGTCAAAAAACAACAACTGACCCTAAGATGATTAGGATTAACATAAAATATAAGGTAGGTTTCGATCTCGGTAATTCAGTGAGTAGAGCACCTCACATGTCATGAGGAGGTCGTGGGTTCGGATCCCACCCTATTCAAGGCAAATTCTCCTTTATAACTATATAAACCGAATACTTATGTAAAAGAAAATACCCCCCTCAAGCAGCTACTTGCCACAGAGGTCTGACAGGAGCCTGTCAGTTTATACGCCATAGTAGAAGGTCTGCGAGGATGGCAGGACCTCAGCAGAAAAACATCAGAAACGTCCATGCATTACCCGTGGCTTAAAACCCAGGTCCCTTAGATCAGTAGCTAAGCGGGCTGACCACTCGGCTACAGGGTAATAATGGTTAAATACATCGTAAACTAATGAAATGTTATGGATAAAAAGTGAATTTAATTAACATTTTTGTTTTCAATAGGAAATAATGTTTTTCTTTCTGTGTACCAAAACTTAAGAAAAATGTATCCTTAGTTTCGATACCGTGGAAGATTCGCTAGAAAATATGTTTCTTTGTATTTTAGTTCATGGGAAAAATCTCTCTAGAGCCATAATTTTTGTCACGAAACTTTTAACCATCATTCGTCACATCGAGGTGAAATTCAGAATGTATAATGGGTAAAGGAAAATCTAATTTGAAATTATGAGGTATAATTTTTAAATGTAGCTCTTTTATAACAAATCATTTAATGTCTAGACTTTACATGTCTTTGAAATAGATCTTAAGGCTATTCAATGTGGCTTCGATACATCACATGTATGACATGAAAATTACATTAGATTAACTTTTGTTTACAATTTTTTGAACGTTAAATGGATGTTCTTAATTTTAATACGTAAATATAGCTGCTCCAGTTTAAAACCGAAGATTATTGGTATTGAATTGTAGCTTAGACCTGAACCATCCAAAACTAAAAGTTTCATAGATGGTAGAGTGTCATAACGGATTTAGTCAAATTTGGTAAAAGGTTATTTATTTTTAGTCAATATTTGTGCCTAATGTGGAAATTTAAATAACAAGACATCAAT
Organism: Ryuthela nishihirai; assembly: GCA_038380435.1. Taxonomy (NCBI): domain Eukaryota; kingdom Metazoa; phylum Arthropoda; class Arachnida; order Araneae; family Heptathelidae; genus Ryuthela; species Ryuthela nishihirai. The sequence goes on from JAWZYU010000032.1 coordinate 44,222,478, forward strand.
TGTCAGTTGCATTTTTCTATCCAGTACCGAGCGCAATAATGCTCAAGCTATCAGCACCGAGGTAGCAGGTTCAAATCACTGCGTTGGAAGCAAATTTTTTAGCCGTCCCATGGCCGAGCGGTTAGCACGCTAGGCTACTGATCTAAGGGACCTGGGTTCGAGCCCCGGGTAAGGCATGACTGTTTATGTCGTTTTTCTGCTGAGGTCCTGCCATCCTCACAGACCTTCTTCTATGGCATATGAACTGACATGCTCATGTCAGACCTCTGTGGCAAGCAGCTGCTTGAGGGGGTATTTATTATTTATTTATTTATAACATTAAAGATGAATGAGGAACTTCAGAGTGAAATACGATGAATTTTGTTGCTCTTCAATGTAGCTAATTGATTGTAGGATCTGGCTGAACGAAAGATTGCATTTCTAGAACATCGCCGTGAATGGAAATTCGTGGGATTAGAGGCCCATGGAGAAAGTACGATTAAGGACCAACAACATTTGCACACTCTCAAAACTATACGGTGTGTGAGAGTGTACAAGGAGAATTGAATATTTCAGTTCGCATTTAAACAATGTGTGAAAAAGAAAATGTTCTGAAATACAAAAGTACATAACCAAAAATAGATTCTGGTACTTATCACTACCATCCAAGTTTAAAAGTGATTATTTGAGAGTCCATGTTTCACTGTTATCGAAGGAAGAGGAAGACTTCTCTGTCATCGAAGGACGAGGAAGGCTTCAGGTAGCCTTCACATAACTTCAAGGGAATGAAAAGAGATTTGATGTCAACTTGTTACTAGTGATCCAAACATTTCTGGCTCTTTAGCCCCGTTATATTTTCCAAGATTTTTAAAGACAAATACAAATAATACGAAAAACAATAATTGAACAAAACAAATTATAATCAATAGACGAGACATAAAAAGAACACTTACATTACAATTTAAATTTAATGCCAACGATTCAAATTTGAAATAGTTGAACTGCCGATCTGCTAAGAAGTAGTCTACGGTCTCTATTAGCTCTATGGTCTAAACTTAATGGAAGTTGGGTTGTTTTTCTTGTGATACGGTTTTCTTCACACAATGGGCTAAATATTCAGGTCATAAGAACCCCAAGGGCTCAGCGAATGTTGAGGGAAGGAGATCAACTGGATACCTGTTAGGAAACAGTTGGCAGTCAATCCCGTCAAGGCCATCAAGTGTGTTCTTTAGCGTGCACAGTAAATGACTTTCCTGTACACGACGTCACGGCTTAACGTCCCATCTGATGGACAACAGTCTATCCAAACCCATCGGCGTCTCCTACTGACTGAGAGCTGGGCTGGGAGGTTTGCGGAGATAAATTTCAACGCTGGCCAGGACGGGACTCGAACTTGGAAACTTCAGATTGGGAGCATGGCGCACTGCCGACTGAGTCAAGCAAACGCCGCTCTCTTGAAAACTGAAGAAAAATTATTTGCAATTATTTTAAAAAGAGCTGAAGTTTTTCCAAAATTAAAGAAGGAAAGGAAAATGAATATTTCTCGGTGTTTAACTCTGATGTATACGTTAGAAAAATCCAAGTTATAAAAATCATCTGAATTAATGTAACACATTGCGGAAACCTTAAGAATTCGCATCTCAGAATTATATATTTTAAGGTTTTATAGGATCTGTGGTGTGCATTGCAGAAAACAGAAACATTCCACAGTAATTCTTTAGACCATCAGCGGAATGGTTAAGTTTCTAACTCGAAATAAGCAAATGCGGAATCTGTGGGCCGCAAATTTGTGATCGGTGGGAATCAGGGACGGACTGGCACTCGATTTTAAACTTGGTTTCGGTTTTTTCAAGATTTCAGTACTTTTTCTGCTGATAGTTCGTACCTGCAGTTTAAAATAGTTTTTGTCACCAATTCTATGGAACTTGGGTAAAATAAGAATTATTATTTTTCAAAAAGAAAAAAGTGGTGTGGCTCCTATCTGTTCAAGGGCCCGGGAGGTTACAGCCCACACCTTCCCTTATCAGTCCTCGCCTGGTGCAAGTTCACACTCTCTTCAAACTAAATACAATTGGAGAAAATCTTTTATATGTCAAGTTCGATGTAAATATATGAATTAAGTGTTTTAGTGTTTTGTTAAAATGAAGCCGTTCCGCAGGCTGAGTGGTTATCGCGGTTGGCTACTGATCAATGGGATCTGGGTTCGAGACCCGATGGATGTTTGTGTTTTTTTTTTCTGATGAGAACTCGCCTTCCTCACAGATCTTCGCTATCGCATATTAAACTCTGTCTCTCAAAAAAATCATTAAACTATTAAACTCTGACTCCTCAAACCTCTGTGGCAAGCAGTTGTTTCAGGGGTAATTTATTTTTTTTAAATAAAATCCTCTTAACCAAATTTCTTTTACGATGGTGTTGAGGGAAATAAAGTTTATTAGTTTTAAGCAAAAATTCAAATGGGTTCTTCAATGCAATAAAAGCTTTGCTGCACGAAACCAATCTCCACTACTGCTGTTCGACACGCATCATCACATTGTCGCCTGTGAATGGTTGCGCAAATCAGAGTTTCAATGAAAGCAGTTAACATTTGCTGCGATGGATGCGAGACCACAGAGGTTGTTAGAAAAGTTCGCTCCCATATGAAACTGACTTGCCTGGTTACAACATTATTGCAGACACCCTTACCTTACGAGCATCAATATATTCTTTTCTCAGATGCCATTCCTCAGAAGAAATACATTTAACCTTAACGGAAGGGAAATTCAGGAGAATCGGAAACATCTGTTAGTCAAACCGAGAACATCGCTCGCGGTCCAGCGCGAGTTAATGAGTGCACTGAGTCAGGAAGAGGGAACAAGCTGTTGCGGCGAATCACGGATATCGGTACAAGGGAGAAGCGGGAAAGAAAAGAGATGCGGCAAACATCAATTAGCTTACCAATACAGCAAAAACATTATCCTCAACACAAACAAAAAACCACACATGAATTTACCAGCTTGCTAAACACTAGAGCAAAATATCGATCTATATAAATAAATTAAAAACACTTCATGCATATAAATCTAATATGTAAAGAAAGTGTTTGTGTGTTTGTCTGTTTATGCACTCGACCCCCAAAAGAATTACAGGAACCAAACTCTGCACGGAGTTTTCCATCACCCAGGGGAAGAATAAAAGATATATGAGAACCCATCATCAATATCAACTTCTCGTATCTTGGGAAACATCTGTCAATCCTAAACTTCACACCTTCCCAAATTTAAAGTTGGTACTATACAGAAAGAGATAGCTAGGAAAGGATAAAGTTTGTAGAATTTCGTTGTTATAAAGAAAATAAAAAGCCGCATGAGTATCTCTTGGTATTGGAGTGAAACTTGCAAGCTATCAATATACAGACATGCTTGGAGAACTAAATTGCAGAGTCTGGTTGGACCTACGTAGCCCATGGCTGCTTCAGGAGGAGGATGGATGGGATGAAAAGCTTTGATATAGTTTTAATATTTAGAAGTTGCAGAGATATTTCTTTTTTTCTCTTCCCAGGCTGAGATGACAGGTTCTATCATAGTTCACGGATAAAGTTCTGTTTTTCTTGGTTATGCAGATATGATGGTGGTTGTGTTGGAGGTTGGTGGTGGGCTCCGCTCGGGACAACCAAACCGATGTGGACTGTTTGAATTTTTGGAAATCCCCATAGACGATTAACGGTTGAAATTATTCAAAATGACTATTTCCACTAATACATTTGAAAGAAGGAATGAATCAGTGAATTTCTTTCTGCTTTCGCAGGATAAAGTCATTCACTTTGTTGGGTGAAAGAGCACGAGCGTTTCTGTGAAAATTGAAGTCGTTCCAATTAAGTATGAGCGGAGCACGTTCTTGTTGAAATGAAAGCTTCGAAAAATAACTATTCATATGAGATGTTAAAAATAATTAACTTAATTTGAAAACTACGTAAAAGTTAATAAATATATATCTGAAATAAATATGTCAACAGATGTTTCAATTTGAATTGAATAAGTTTACTTCACCCAAACCTACATACACTGGTTTTCATAAATTAAGGAAAAATGAAAAAATTATGCTAACCGAAAAATAATGAAATTTGATGAAAACATGAAGTGCAATGCTAGTTTCACAATGAGATAAAATATTTTACAATAGAAACATTTTTTCGTCAAAAAATAACATCCACAGGAAATTGTCCAAAATTGAGGTGTAAGAATGCAATGGGCAAAGTTCTTTAATAAGGAGTGTGGTCACCCCTTACAGCAATGCAGGCACGACAGCGATGTTTCATGCTGTTTATGATGTCGTAAATCAGTACAGTAGGGAGTAAAAAGGGGGAGCTTATTACTGCTTTAAAGACCATTGTTCCTTTAAAGCAGTAATAAGCTTCCCCTTTCTTACAGGTGGCGGGTTGAGGGCAGCAACACGTCTCCCTAGAGCATCCCACACATGTTCAATCGGATTTAGGTCGGGAGATCGAGCTGGCCACTCCATGCGCATAATGGTCTCTTCTTGAAGGTATTGTTTCACTTGTCGAGCTCTGTGTGGACGAGAGTTATCGTCTTGTAAAGATGAATGTTTCTCCTATTGCATCAACGTAAGGACGTACATAAGGGTTCAGGATGTCATCTCTATACCTTTGAGCATTGAGGTTTCCACTGTCAACACATAGAGGTCTGTGCCTCCACCTAAGGAAAAGGAACACACGCTATCTCTGCCGTAACTGTCTCTTTGACGGATGTTACTGGGATGATAGCTGGAACCTCGTTCTCTCATATCAAACAATGTTCGGAATCACTCTGCAAGCAATATCCGGACTCATCTCTGAAGAGTACGGACCTCTATTGCTCTTCTATACAGTCAACATGCGTGCGTGCCCAGTTCAACCGCTCTCTCCTGTGACGTGACTTGAGGGGTATAGAAATTAACTTGCTTTCTAGTGTACTGACCTCCCTTATGAAGCCTTCTACGCACAGTAGAAGCTGATGGAACCCTCCCAGTGGCTGCTGCAAGAGAAGATCGTAGCTGAGAGGGAATAGACGTCCTGCTCCTTCGTGCTGTTAATCGCAGATATCGGTCTTGTACAAATGTCATAACTCTACCCCTTCCTCGGCTAAACTTCCGAAACGCCGAATCCGTGCTAAGAAATTAATTCCATAGTCTATGGACCACAGAAGGACTCACATTCAGCCATCGTGCCACGTCTGACTGACTTTGGTCTGCTCCGAGCCGGCCAATAGCTCTCTACTGCAGCTCATTTGGCAAATTCATGTCTCGAGGTCATTCGTACAAAATGGCTATTTCGAATTTCCTTAATCACATTTACAACACAAAATAAAGATCTATTCCAAAACACCAGTTTTTTTGCCCTGTCCGATTACGCAAATTGACACAACGTAGACTAGTTTGAGTAAAGTAATGCTCACTCGGCATTATTTTACTGGTTAGATGAACAAGTTTGGTGAGGATCGCACAATTTTTCGCGAATTATCGCGATTTTTCTCATTTTTCCTTAAATTATGGAAACCAGTGTATATTGGTACATAAAACACAGACAAGTTCAAAGGAGGTTAGTAGTAGATGGGTTATTTTAGCACTCCAACTCGACCACGCCCCCTTTTCAAAAAGTTCCCCGATTTCACCGTTCGTCCGCCATTTTGAATTCTGACGCCATCACCACAAACTCCTCCGATATTGCGCTTTGCCCCCTTTTCAAAAAGTCCCCCGATTTTGTCGTTCGTCCGGCATTTTGAATTCTGACGTCACACGCCTCCGTCTAAGACCCGCTGGCTGACCCACCAAACCCTTCGTGAAGTAAACAACCCTAAAGAAATTTGAAAACTTGATGAAGCGCCATCTAGTATACATGTACTCTATTTAAAAAAACTGTCTTCCGTGGGTGAGTTCGATCCCACAACCTCACGCTTATCAGCGCGTTAATCCATCACGCCAAGGGAAACATACGAAGTCAATTCTTAAAGGTAGATGATCTCAGTGAAGAACCGATCATTATTTTTTATAAATTAACCTACGAATAAATTTATTTCTTGCAAATTAATTTAAGAGTAAATGAATTTTTCGTTTATCGTAAATCACATTTAACTTGGGAATTATTTTTATTTCTTGTCAATTAGGAAAATATTTTTTTTGTTTACAAATGAATTTTATTATTTCTTGTAAACTACATTGGGAATTAATTTTATTATTTCTTGTAAACCACATTGGGAATTAATTATTTTATTCCTTGTCTAGGAATAATTTTTTTTTGATACTTTGTGATTCACATTGAAAATTAATTTTTTATCTCTTCTTTGTAAATGACACTTAGAAATCAATTTATAAGTGGACCACATTTCACTGACAGACAGATTTACAATATGAAAAGTCCTGCGAAAGACATTTAAAAAAATCCTTATATGTATGACTCATACGTTGAGGAGTCTACGCGTTTTTCTACGGAGGATGACGTTGATGAATCATCTCGTTTATCAGAGGTTCTTACATGTTTGGGAAAACGGGAGGTAACGATGATTCACAGGGACACATTCCAACAGGTCTGCAGTTTACGTCTCGAATCATGGTGGATTTACAAACTGAAAAGTCCTGTGAAACAGGACCGTAAATCTCATATATATGTTTGCAGAGAGCACATGATACGAAGGGTGATGGTGGAAACACAGATAATTTATCATTTTAACAAAAATGCATTTTGGAGTTCTAGAAAATTAATTTGCATTTTTAATTGTTCACTATTATTTCTACATAATGTATAATTCATTCTCTTGGTTTTTTTTTACAATTTTAAAAATCTTGTACTACATAATAATTTTTTCAGTTGTAAGTTTGAAAATCATTTTCGTTTTTTATTTTTTCCAGTTTTAAAATACTTTTACTACATATTAATTTTTTTCTGTTTTAAAATATTTTACGTTTTTCAAAGAATTTTGTAGTTCATAATATTTTTTTCAATTTTATAAGTTTTTAAAATTTACGTACCTTTAAAAACTATTACTTTTATCATTTTAAAATTTCTTAATACGTAATAATTTTGTATTATATATTTATTTCCATTTTGAATTTGAATATTTTGAACCATGAAACTATTCTTCCCTATATATATTTTCAATTCTTAAGTTTCCCATGACACGAAGGATGATATTGGACCCTTAAAGATAGAAATCAAAGCGTTCTATGTTTGCGGAGAGGATGATTCACACTCTTTGATGAGTCAATACGTTTAGCAACGACGCTAAGGGTGATATTGGACTTTATTCTTAAAAATGGAGTACAATCCTAGAAGTTTTGCTTTCCTCCCTGAATATCTTAATAAAACGACTCTTAATATTATAAAAAAAAATTTCCTTCGATACGCTGGAATTATCGCGGTCTTAATTCACCCCACTGATTTTAATGATTAACTTAAACTAGCTAGTGTTTCGCAAATGTGCAGACATTGTTTTTCTTCACTGTCTGTCGTTCATCTGTGTTTATCATACCTTATTGGGCTACAACCTTGGAGAAATAAATGTTTTATATCGGTAAGCATTATTTTACACTATGATTAAAATTGAATTTAAAAAAAAATCCTAATAAATAGTGTAAATACTTTATTCCACTAGTAAAACTATAAGCCGAACACATTTTAGGCTCCTATTCAACACCATAAGAATTTTCTTTGGAGTGAAAAACATTTACGTAATCGTATCATACACATCGAACCCGGGATACTTCTTACTTATTGACAGACTACTTCATTCATTCACTTACTCTGTAAAACACTGACTGGCTGACTTACATTCTAAATCGCTTACTAACTGCCTTACTCACTCACTAAACCATTTACTGCCTTATCCACTCACTTTCTTATTTATTTACTTTCCTACTTATGCATTTTCTTCCTGACTTCCAATTTTTCTTACTCACTAACTGACCAACTTACATTCTTATCTATTTACTTACACCCTGACTGACAGACTCACATTCTTAGTTACTTACTTGCTTACTTACTTACTCACTCACTACGCAACATATTTATTGAATTATTTACACACGCGCACACACGCACACAAACATACATACACAAACATACATACACACACACACAAACATACACACGCACACACACACAAACATACACACACACACTTACTGACTAATCTCACACTCTTACTGACTTACTCACCCACTTATGGAATTATTTACTGATACATATACTGACTTATAATACGATATATCAAAATTCTTTTCGCTGGTTTCTTCACTACGATAGAATTCTCTTATGGATCGTACTCTTAAATTAAATCTTTTTAGCATTTCAAATTTAATCTTTCTTTAATTAAATCTTTTTAGCATTAAATATTTGTAATATTTTTTCAATTTTTAAAAACGTTATTCATTTTTTTCACTTTTTGATTTTCTCACATGTTTTGTTTTCAAATAATAACTCTAAAAAAAGTGTTTAATTTTTCCTTTTTTATTTTAAAGATTCAATTTCAGTTTTAGAAAATTGGTTTTTAATTAATAAAAGTATTCAAATCATGATTTGACAGAGAGTTGAAGATCAGTAAGCTGAGGATATTTGGGTTTCACAAGAGAATCGATTTCTGCTCTCCATGCAAAAGGCCATGAAGCAGATATTCAAGTATTCCAAATATATATCATTTTAGTCCCTGAGTACTTGATATTCCTTTCCCGAAATTGTTATATCATTTATTTGGTCACATAGCCTACTCTATTTCGTATGCTATTTTATTCTCTCCCTTCTCTAAGTAAGTGAATATGTAAGTCAGTAAGTAATTTAGCGAGTGATCATTCCGTTTTCAAAGTCAGTATGTGTTTTACTGATCGAGTAATAAAGTAAGTCAGTAAGTGTGTGAGTAAATAAGTAAGTACTGTATGTCAGTACATGTATTAGTATGTCGGTAAGTGTGTAAGGCAGTAAGAATGTGAGCAAATAATTCAGTAAGTGTTTAGTAAGTAAGAAAGTGTGTAAGTAAGTCGGCAGTAGTATGTGAATTAGTCAGTCAGTAAGTAATTTAGTTAGTGATAATTCCGTTTTCAAAGTCAGTAAGTGTTTTACTGAGCGAGTGAGGAAAGGAAGAAAGAAAGTAAGTGTGTGAGTAGGTAATTCAGTAAATATTGTGTAAGTCAATATATGTGACGGTAAATAATTCAATAAGTGTGTGAATAAGTAAGTCAGTAAGGGTGAGTAAATAATTCAATAAGTGTGTGAGTAGATAATTCAGTAAGTGTGTGTGTAAAAATTCAATAAGTGTGGTTTAGTGACTGAGTAAGTTGGTAAGTAAGTAAGAATGTGAATCAGTCAGTCAGGGTGTAAGTAAATAGGTAAGAATGTAAGGTGGTAAGTGAGTTGTGAGTAAGAAAATGTGTAATGAATAAGTTGGTGTGGAAGTCAGTAACAAGTGTGTAAATCAGGAAGTGAGTGAATAAGGCAGTATATGATTTAGTGAGTGATAATTATTATTCCGTTCCCGAAGTCTGTGTTTTCTGAGTGAGTGAGGAAAGGAAGCAAGAAAGTAAGTGTGTGAGTAAGTAATTCAGTAAATAATATGTAAGTCAGTATATGTATCAGTAATAAATCTGTCTGTCAGTGAAATGTGGTCCACTTATAAATTGATTTCTAAGTGTCATTTACAAAGAAGAGATAAAAAATTAATTTTCAATGTGAATCACAAGGTATAAAAAAATAATTATTCCTAGACAAGGAATAAAATAATTAATTCCCAATGTGGTTTACAAGGAATAATAAAATTCATTTATAAACAAAAAAATATTTTCGTAATTGACAAGAAATAAAAATAATTCCCAAGTTAAATGTGATTTACGATAAACGAAAAATTCATTTACTCTTAAATTAATTTGCAAGAAATAAATTTATTCGTAGGTTAATTTATGAAAAATAATGATCGGTTCTTCACTGAGATCATCTACCTTTAAGGATTGACACTTGGCGTGATGGATTAACGCGCTGATAAGCGTGAGGTTGTGGGATCGAACTCACCCACGGAAGACAGTTTTTTTAAATAGAGTACATGTATACTAGATGGCGCTTCATTAAGTTTTCAAATTTCTTTAGAGTTGTTTACTTCACGAAGGGTTTGGTGGGTCAGCCAGCGGGTCTTAGACGGAGGCGTGTGACGTCAGAATTCAAAATGGCGGACGAACGGTGAAATTGGGGGACTTTTTGAAAAGGGGGCGTGGTCGAAAAGCGCGATATTGGAGGGACTTTCTGTGGCTCAGGAGTCAATGGTCAAAAAGCGCTGAAGAAACCCATCTATTACTGAGGTTAAATTAAGTAGTGTAAAAAATAACATTTTCCTTTTCCTTTGTACAGCACATTCATAGAAAGTACATATCTTTTGTACAATTTAGACCACATTTAACTTTTTTTGCTATGAAGTTTCCTTTTTCTGGCAAATTGTGTTCGAGTTACTCTGATTTGTACTAAATGATTAGAAAAATTCGATTTTCTGAGCGAGGCAATATTGTTTTTCGGTTTAGAAACTTCTGACGTGGGGAGAATCACGCGGTATCTCGAAATATGTCCATTTCTTTCCTCCCTTAGAAGAGGGGTGGGTGGCAAATTTAACCAGAGGGGGTATCGATCATAATGAGTTTTATGCCAAATGATCCCTAGTGAAATACCCTGAAAAAGGGGAGAAAGAAATTTAACGAGGGACGATGAATCGATTGATATGAGTTTTATGCCTAAAGGAAGCTTTCGACGTGGGGAAGGCCATCTTCTCTATATTTTAGGGATTTTCAGACCCGAGCAATGAAGGGAAAATTTTCAAGCATATCATAAGTAGGACACCTTTTCAAAAGTTGACCATAAATAAATTATTCAAATTGTTCTTCTCTACTTCAGATGTGCTACGTTTAAGGACAAATAAAAGAGTGTCCTTTGATTACCAGAATTTTTTCTTTATCTTCTTATTCCTTTTCATTGTCCTTTGTCAGTTTGTCGATTTGTTTGACTATTTGTCAACTCCTTGACTAATCTCTACAAGTTATGTTCCAAATGAAGTTTGCCACCTGGGGAGGGTCATAGGCTATAAGATATATCTCGCTTTCTCCCTCCTTTATAAAGAAGCAATATGAAACCTTTGTTCCACTATTATGTATCGAAATTTTATTCTGTTTGTTCCACTATTATGTATCGAAATTTTATTCTGTTTGTTCCACTATTATGTATCGAAATTTTATTCTGTTTGTTCCACTATTATGTATCGAAATTTTATTCTGTTTGTTCCACTATTATGTATCGAAATCGAATGCCGAGTTAGGTGTCAAATAGAAGCTTGTCCCTTACCGTCGGCTACTTCGAGTTTTACTCCAACCTTCTTTTTTCCCCAAAAAAAGGGAACGAAAATTTCGTGGGGTTCTACTCCAAAGAGTTATATCTGCAATTAAATTTACAATGTCGTGGGGTCTACTAATTCCACATCCCTCTCCAAAAAAAAAAAAGTAACTAAAAGAAACTGAAATTGATCTACAACTGCTTCATAACTGATTTTAACAAATAAATTATATTTAAATGTGCAAATAGCTAAATTCATATATTTTGAGCTCAAAAATAATAACCCTATAGTACGTATCAATATTCACAAACAAAACGTGTTCTGTTTTAGAATGAGTTTTTAACCGGAAGTGTTATTAGCAGTTCATTTGGATTCCAACTTAAAGATATACAAAAGTCAAACAAAGGTTTTGACAAAAGATTTAAGATATATCTTATTCGGATTTTATTATTTGAAACTTATTAGAAATAAAAAGATATTAATTAAAGTATATTATGCTTGGGTTTATTCAGCTATTCAGCGAGGAATATGCAGCTAGTGGTAGATAACATTTGATTTGGTGGTAGATATCTAGTGGTAGATAACAAGATTTGACAATCTTCATAATTTAATTTTAATAAATGTAAATTCTTTCGTACTTAACTCAAGCACTGTATATTTTAACGCATTAGACAAATTCTATTTACAAAAAATCGTGCTATTTGCACTATTAAATAAAAATTGGTTTTCTTTCTTACGGCTTCATAGAATTTTACACGACTTGGTTTGTTATGTAAAGTTTGATTCCTATATAAAATGCATATTTAAGAGATGTTCTTTAACACAACAGATTGGGCATAAATAATGGGAATGAATTAGTTTAATATGCTTCAAAACTAAAAGAAAGTGTTTATGTTTTTTGGTATTAAAAGTTTCCATTTTTATCTGGTTTTCTTTGAAAATGAGATAATAGTTTTGCTTTGTCGTCTGTCTGTCCGTAGACATCGGACTTTTTTGTTTACAGCGATAAATATAAATTTCTTTTTGCGTTGGATAGGTATGGATGAAATATTACGATATGCACTTTCCGAATCTCTCTAAAGCTATAATTTCGCCCTCTAGCGGTGGAAAATTTGAAAATTCCAAAATTTAATACGAATATTGCAAACGATGTATCTATGCTAGAAATTTGAAATTTTGGTGGTGGAATGTGAAGGTCACGAAGTTTCCATTGCCAACAAATAGTTGACCCCTTAGACCCAGAGGGAGTGGGAAAGCACAACTTTTTAATTTTAGCAGATAATTGTTTGCTTTTAGAGATAAATGAAAAAATCTCTTTAGGGTTACATAGGAATTGATAAAATATTACGAATCGCAATTTCGGAATCTTCCAAAAACTGTAATTGCGCTCTCCAACGGTGGAAAATTTGCAAATTCCAAAATTTCAAAAAAATATTGCAAACGACTAGAAATTTTAAATTTTGGTGTTGGAATGTGAACATTATGAAGTTCCATTGGAAACAATGAAAATGATAATTAGAAAACTCTTTTTTAATTTGATTGCTACTAATGAAATATAATTCGCATTTTTCAAATGCAAAGTAGTTTTAATATATATAACTTTAGAGTTTTCTAAAATGACGAATCAGTACAGCTGTTATCAAGTTTTAAAAATAACTTGTATAAAATGGAAATTTGAAAAATTAGTGGTAGTTTTTAAGAGATGTTTCACTTACTCCAATAATATCCACTTTTCTGAGAGAAGTGTGGAAATGCAACTTTTTAGATTTAAGAATTAAAAGACATACTTTTACGTTGTATAATTACTAATAAAATACTATTTGGATTTTTTCCCATCATCAGCTGGCTCAAATTAAAACTCTTGAGGAATGAAATAATAATCATCATCATTCTCAAGCAGCCATGGGCTACGGAGGTCCAACCACACCGTGCAGTTTAATTCTCGAAGCATATCTGTCCTGAGCTACATCTGCTGCATCCGACCACTGCACACCAATTCTAACAAGGTCCTGTTTGACATTGTCTGCCCACTGCATCCTAGGTCTAGCCCACTTTTTGAGGCCTTTAGGCACACTGTTCATAACCCTATTGGCCAATCTATAATTACCCATACGGGCAACATGGCCAAACCAACGGAATCTCTCTCTGAAAATTATGCTGCTTAAAGGAGGTTGCAAACTCCTTTACCCAACCTCATCATTAGTTACAAAATTAAACCACCTAATACCCAAGATACTACTTAAGCATCTAGAATCAAAAGCATCTAGTTTCCTGTTATCTTGTTTACAAAGTGTCCAAGTTTCACTACCATAACTAACCGTAGAAAGAACCAAACTATTATACAGTCTAATTTTAGTCTTTAGGTGTATACGCCTATTTCTCCACACTCTGAATAGATTCTTAAAAGTCCCGGCAGCAATCTCTATTCGTCTGTTAATCTCATGCCGCACATCACCAATATCAGTTACATAGCTCCAAGGATAATTAAACTGTGACACCTGCTCAAGACTGCAACCATTCAGATTAACTGAATCACAGCCTGCCTGACCAGATTTCATCACTTTAGTTTTCTCTCTATTTATAACCAAACCTACTCTACTACCAGTCTCATCAACAGCTCTAATGAAAGAGTTCATCTCATCAACATCATTTGCCAAATGGGCTAAATCATCAGCACAATCTAAATCAGAAATTTTAGCGTCTCCAGACCATTTAAGACCAAAATCTTTCCCTTGCAGTGAATTTCGCATAACATAATCAATAACGAAACTAAAGAGAAAAGGAGACAAAATGCACCCTTGTCGAACACCAGAATTAATGCTAAACCAATTGCTACAAGACTTACCAACTCTCACACATGACTCAGTGTTATTATAGAGAGCTTTCATTATGTTAACTAACTTGTCTGGTATACCATATGATCTCACAATCAACCACAAATTATGATGATCAACAGAGTCGAAAGCCTTTTTGAAATCAACAAAGCTAGCCACCAAAAGTTTCTGAAACTCTAAATATTTCTCAAGAATCTGCCTAAGTAAAAATATCTGATCCACACATCCCCTACCACTTCTGAATCCACATTGCTCATCACGCAATTGCCTGTCAACTAGATTCTTAATTCTATTAAGCACAATTATGGAAAGAACCTATCCCTGGAACAGAGAGTAGGCTGATACCCTTATAGTTATCACAAGAACTGCGATCACCTTTTTTAAAAATAGGGATAATAATAGCCCTGGTAAAATCCTTAGGAACCATGCCCTTATCAAAAAAGATATTCAAAATTTCAGTCATCCAAGTGGTAACCGAAACATTCCCAGCTCTAAGCATTTCCATAGTAATTTCATCTACCCCTGGGGATTTGTGAAGTTTAAGTTTAGAAATAGCCAAAATAACTTCAGATTGTGTTATAGGGCCAACATTAAAGCCATCAAATGCATCTATCATCATTACAAACAATTGGAGTAGAACTAACCACATTGTTCAGCCCACCTAGCATGAGAGAATCCTCACCTTCTATAACCTTACCTTGTTTATCCTTCATTCCCTGTATACCTGTTCGTTTTCTACCACACAAAACATTAACTATCTCGTACAGCTCTCTGCTGTTGTGCTGTCTAACTGCTTGCTCGACTTTGTCAGCCAAACCATCAAGCCGAAGATTCTTATCAGCAGCTAACTGATCTTTTACACGTTTATTAAGTTCTCTGCAATGCTTTCTATAAGGACTAGTAGGGTATTGATTAAGGACATTCCTGCGGTTCTTTCTTTCCGAAATAAGGTCAAGTGCCTTATCACTCACATAATTCTGCCTCTTCTGCCCCTTTTTTCCTAAAAGAATACTGTTAGTGTCCAAAAAAGCCTGTTTAAAATGATCCTATTCTTCCTCAACTTCAGTAGTAAGCAAACCACGACTGTCATAAGTAACCTATCATGGTAAGCTTTCGCTATAACTGGGTCTTTCAGAACTTCTGTATTAAAGGTAAATTTTTTAACCCTAGCACAACACTTTTTAAGTTTAAGTTGCAAGACACTTTTAACAAGGTAATGGTCAGATCCTATTTTAGCTCCCCTATGTCCCATGGCCGAGTGGTTAGCACGCTTGGCTACTGATCTAAGGGACCTGGGTTCGAGCCCCGGGTAAGGCATGGTTGTGCGTGTTGTTTTTCTGCTGAGGTCTTGCTATCCTCTCAGACCTGCTACTATGGCATATAAACTGACAGGCTCCTGTCAGACCTCTGTGGCAAGCAGCTGCTTGAGGCGGTATTTATTATTTTATTTTATATGACCTGGTATTCCATACAGAACTAGCCCATTTGCTGTTAATTATTATATAATTAAAAATATTTTTATGCAGCCCAGCAGGTGAAACCCATGTGTATTTATGTATGTCGCTGTGTTTGTAATAAGTGTTAGTTATTCTGAAACCATTGAGTTTACTTACCTGTAGGATAATTTGCCCATTGCCATTGCAGCTACCAATACCAAAAGGGCCTATCACCACTCCTCAAAGGTCAGAGTCAGTACCAACTTTGGCATTGAAGTCACCTAGAACAAGGATAATATCTCCTTTCTTGACAGAATTCAAAATATCCTGAAGTTGTCCGTAAAACCTATCCTTCTCATCCTCATCGGCATCCTCAGTGGGGGCATAATAGCAGATAACGTTCAAGTCTTTAATGCTTGTCTGAAATTTAGCTGTAAGAAACCTTTCATTAATGCACTCATATCCTAGAAGAGCATCACTAGCGTGTCTGTTGAGAAGCAGACCCATGCCTTGGTGATGCTTTCCATCCTCCCTCCCTGTAAAGAGAAATTTAAAGTTATTTTTAAGTATCTCACCTTTACCTGTCCATCTGGTCTCTTGCAAGCCTAGAATATCTAGTTTACGGTGCTGGAATTCCTGCAGGAGGACATCAAGAGAACAATCTCTATGTAGTGTCCTCACGTTTCACGTTCCTGCTGAGAGAAAATGGTTAGGAAGATTTTTAAATAAACTAGTTTATTGAGATATGTAAGGCCAACAATATCAAACTGCCTCATGATCGCAGGCATAGGGCAAAGACCTGTTCCTCCTCTGCTAAAGGCTGTAGTCAGCGATGCTGGTAGGAACTTCAGGCACCACCTTTTCAAGTGGACTTTTTCAAGAGCCATATGGCCTGCCTGAGACACATTACTCCAGTTTAGGCTTGACGATGTCCAACTAGCTAAGTGAGATTCAGGTACCTGCGATGGCCTCATCAGGATTATCCACCAGCTGATATAAAGTATCCCATGCCTGTGTTCACTTAAGGCTAGCAACCCATAAGCAAACAGAAAACACAGTGGTAGATTCTCCCTCAACAGAGTCAAGTAGAGGAAAAACTTTCCCTTTGAAAATGAGATTCTCATATGCACCAGGGGCGATATGCGTCCTTCTAGTTTTTTTTTTTTACTTTCGTGTTGGTAAAATGTCGCTTTGAGATGAAAAACCAATTTCATTAGCATGATTTTGATTATTTTAATACTATTTTGGGATATGATTTTTAAAGGAACTCGTAATGTTATGCATGTAATTAAAACTAAATGAATATATATATATATTGGCACCAATTAAACGTTTTTGTTTATGTTCTTGAAAACTGGACTGGTACAAGGTTGTTGAAGCCCGAGGGCGGCGAGAAGGTTGGGGAAAGGAACCCACTAGACAGTTGTTAGAAGAGGACAATAGCCACTTGTCAAGGCCATCCAGCGTGTTGTTTAACGTGCACAGGGTATGGTTCTACCGCACAAGGGGTCACGGCTTAACGTCCCATCGGGCGGATAGCGGCATTTCCAAGCCCATCAGTGTCCCCTTCTCGCCGAATGCAGGGCGGGGAGTTTTGCTGAGATAAATCTTGAACCTAGGAACTGCAGATTACGAGCCTGGCGCGCTACCAACTGAGCCCCTCTGCCCCCAGGTACAAGTTGTCGCTTCGTTTTCGACATTCGAATTTTAACATTTTTTTTTTCAAGAGATAATCTTGTTTCCTAAAACCCGAAAAAGGAAACTATGATTATTGATGAAGTGTAATTGAAGGGGATAAAAACTGAACTGATGAAGAAAGAAATAT
Organism: Ryuthela nishihirai; assembly: GCA_038380435.1. Taxonomy (NCBI): domain Eukaryota; kingdom Metazoa; phylum Arthropoda; class Arachnida; order Araneae; family Heptathelidae; genus Ryuthela; species Ryuthela nishihirai. The sequence continues at coordinate 44,239,879 of JAWZYU010000032.1, forward strand.
GCTTTACCAACAGTAAGTAAAAGACATTTAACTCATATCGAGAACTATTTTAAATTGAGCTTCTGAAATTTTACTTTGCCTCGTTCCCCCACAGAACATATTTCCTGACTGTCTTGGAAACAAACATATAAGAAATATGCAGGAAGTTAATTGAACTCTCATTTATCACTTAAAACAAATGTTATGAATGCTTCTTTTTCCATAAGTTTTATTCCTTTGAAAACAACATAACTAAAATGTCATTCCATGCCAAATCAACATGCAAAAAAAATTATTTTCAATTTGGTCGTTTTTGATTTTCATGAAATTGGTGAGATATTCTACTTACTGGAAAACTCTTCTGCACCAATTTTCAATTTCACATACTGATACTGAGAAATGGTCGATTAAAAAGAGCGAAAACTTGCAAATTTCTGCAATCTTTCGTTTATTTGAAGAGCAGTATCTCGATTGTAATTAGCCTAGAAAGATCGAACTGGTTTCATTATTCAAGCTTTTTTTGGGACCTTTAAAATGATATATTCGCTTTTGCATTCTAGCACTTCAATTATGATTTTAAAGTCCTTTTAAGTCTTAAGTCCAACTGTTAATTTATCAAAACAGGTTGTAGTCGATTTTTTGAAATATATTGCGGTGAAATATTTATTAACCTACAATGTCCGAGAAGAATTTATCTTGGAAAGATCCTGGATTTTTCCTAAGCTATAAAACTTTGAATTAAAATTAAAGTTTAACATTTACTCTTTTTTACTTTTTATACACCACGCGAGTTTACAATTAAAAGATTTACTAAAAAAATTAAAAACTAAATTAAATGAATTTGATTATAGAACTTTAATTTTATTAGAATGCATAAATTAGGGTTTGCTAAATAAAAATGAAATGGATACTGATTATATTAATTTGATATCTGCAAATTGTATTTTTTTCAATCATGAAAAATAAATGCCATACTTAATATTATACTTTTTTATTAAGAGCTGACGACTTTATTATTATTATGGATACTATATTATTATCCAATACTATAGTAATATATCTATCTAATATATAGGATATATATTATATTTAATGATATATTATTAGTGTTAGAGTTATCTTTTCTTCTAAGAGAGAAAGGATTGTCAAGGACTGGTGCAGTGATGGATAAATGATTACGTTTTTTTTTTAATTCGCATAAAATAATCTACGAATCCAAAGATAAAATAATATTTAAGATAAAAAATTAAAACCATTTAAAACATAATCGCTGTAGGCTAATGAGCCTGGAACGAAAAGATGAAATGGCTACACGGTGATGCAAGTTGATTGATCAATTGCGACATCATACATGAAATGGGAAGTTTCCGATGCGATGTTCGTTGTCTGCTGCATTTAACAGGAAAGGTGTGAAAAGATTTCATCTCTCACCTTCAGTTAATCCAGCTCTGTTTTCATCTGGATTAAATTGTTTTACTCCTGAGCGGCATTTTTGTGTACACAATGGGTTAAATGGCCAGGTCACAAAGACCCAAAGGTCTCGGGGATGGTTGGGGCATGGAACCCACTGAACAACTATTGTGAGACAGATGGAAGCCTGCCGTCACGACCATTCAGCTTGACTTTAATAAGTTAGGTAATGTAACCATTTTACGAGTTCCATGCAACGGAAATTCTTTCCCCAGCCCATCAGTGTTCCCTTTCTCAGCGAAGACGTGAGGGGGAGGGGAAATAAATTTCAACTTTGGTATAGTTTGGACTCGAACCTGGAGACTGAAGATGATGAGCCTGGCGCACTACCGGTATGAAATAAATATGCATTTACGTAGTTCGTAAATAAGCAATATTTTGCACCACTAAGGTGTTTGTTTTTAATTCTTTTTGTTTGCATAAATAATTTCATCAATTTCACGTTTCTGAATGATCACCACTGAAATATTCAGAGCTGAGAACGTTTGTATTGTCATATGGTTGACTGAATTTTTTTAAATGATAAAGGTGCTGTTCCTAAGGATTTTACTAGAGTTATTATTATCCCTATTTTAAAAAAGATAATCGTAGTTCTTGTGATAAATACAGGGGAATTAGTCGACTAATTAACTTTTTTAACTTAGTTCCAGGTAAATTTCTTTGCATGACTATACTTAATAGAATTAAGAATATACATTGATGAATAGTGTGGAATCAGAAGTGGTAGGGGATGTATAGATCAAATATTTCCCCTTATGCAGATTCTTGAGAAATGTTTAGAGTTTCAGAAACCTGTGATTACTAGCTTTATAGATTTCAAAAAGGTTTTTTGACTCTGTTGATCGACATAATTTATGGTTGATTGTTAGATCATATGAAATACATGACAAGTTAGTTAGCATAATGAAAGCACTCTATAATAACACTAAGTCGTGTGGGAGAGTTGCTAAGGCTTATAGCGATTGGTTTAGCATTGTTAGTGGAGTTACACAAGGGTGCATTTTGTCTCCTTTTCTCTTTAGTTTTGTTATTGATTATGTTATGCAGAATTCTTTGCAAGGGGAAGATTTTGACTTCAAATGGTCTACAGATTTCAAAATATCTGATTTAAATTATACTGATGATTTGTCCATGTTGGCTAATGATGCTGATGTGATGAAATCTTCCATTAGGGTTGTCGATGAGACTGGCAATAGGGTAGTTTTGGTAATAAATAGAGATAAAACTAAAGTGATGATAATTGATCAATCAGATAGTGTTTCAGTTGCTTTGAATGAGTTCCAGTTTAATGATATCGGGAGCTATATAACAGATTCTGGTGAATTTTGCTGGGACTGTTGCTAGGACTTTTAAGAAACTATGAAGAGTGTGGAGAAATAGGTGTGTACACCTAAAGACTAAAATTAGGCAGTATAATAGTTTGGTTCTTTCTAAGGTTAGTTATGATATCGAAACATGACTGTTTGTAAGTAGGATAGAAGGAAACTTGATGCCTTTGATTTTAGATGCTTACGTAGTATATTGGGCATTAAATGGTTTGATTTTGTAAATAATAAGGAGGTTTTTAAACTACTCTGTGGCAACAACCTTCTTTGAGCAGCATATTGTACAAAGAAAGACTGCGTTGGTTTGGGCATGTCGCTCATATGCATAGCTGCAGATTGGCGAATATTGTTGTGAACAGTGTGCTAAAAGTTCTCATAAAGAGGGGGAGACCTAAGATGCTATGCGCTGACAATGTCAAACAGGATCTTACTAGAGTTATCGTACAGTAGCCAATACTTGGAAAGGATGCCGTTCCTCTAACGTATGTTAAGCCCGGCCTCCTGTGCATAAAAGGCATCCCCTGTCGAGACTCGGATCTGAAAAATATAAAGAAAAAAAAAAAAGCAGAGGGATTGAGTGGACTCAGTTCCGGTATAAAATATTCTCCTCCATTTTGTTGCTTTCAAGGAAATTTAAAAATAAAAAAGTGTTTTCGCATTCGTTCCTGTAACTAGCCTTCTCAAAAAAAAAAAGGATGGAGGAGGTTCATTCTACTCCTGACTCACCTCTTGATCCGGCCACGCCCTTTACTCCTTAACACCAACGTTCTGTGATCCTTTGTCCTTCCCTGAATAAAAAACCCTTCATGCCTTCCCTGAATTTGACGACTGTATGAGGTTGCTTTGCTCCACACAAGTGATTGCGACCACACGACAATTTGATGTGAGTCTGTGTTGTGGTTACACTTGGCATTTGGACAGTCCACGTGGACAGACCCACCTCTCTGTGGGACAGTTTCTTAATGGTCACTCCTTAACTTGATCTGGCCGAAACTTTGTGCCATATTCAAATGACCTTCTCATTTAAATATCTCAGATTGTCATAATTCCGAGGTGGTTTCTTCAGATATGCGCATGTATTGTACCCTATCAAATTATTTATACACTTTTATACAATTTTTGTGTTATGCCAGTAAAGTTTAATCATTCTATGATGAAAGGAGACTGAATATCTGATTAAAACTGAATAGCTGAATGAAGTCGGTATAATTACCTACTCTTCTTATTGCTTTTCTCTCCTCTTTTGTCGGTTTGTGTGTTTCTCAAATTGATTGTTCCACCGTATATTCCTAACCAAGTTGTGTGTCAAATAAAATCTTCTAATGTAGGGAGTGTCTTAAAAAAATATCTCCCGTGCTATCTTCCCCCCCCCCCCCAAAAAAAAAAAGCAGAAATGTTAAAATCGTCAGTACACAATATTTTCTGAATAGCGACTGTTACGCCGACAATTATGAGTCAGTTTTCAAATGAAAGCATGTGATATGAGAACGGTTGTGGGCTACATTCCTCTTCACAACATAGCATTCTTCTTCACAAAAAGGGGCAGAAATTTCACGGGTGTTGATATCAACGAGTTATATTTCAAATTACAACCTATGACATCTGCAATGTCATGGGAGGAAAATTCGCTGGGTGGTCGATCTTTACGAATCGCATATCAAATGAAAGAACGTGCAGAGTAGAAATCCTTTCTTGCGAAAAGAGTTTTAAATCCGAAAAGGAGAATATAAATGAAAGAATTTTAGAAACATCTGTCTTCCTGTATGAGCCCTAAAAATTAAACAATCAAAAAACTAAAGCATACTGATGGTTAAATTCCTCACTAAATTCGTACTCCTTTCAAAGAAAGATTGTGTGTCAAAATCGATTTACTAAACAAAACTTACCGGAGCCATATCTTTCTTTGAAGTGAATACGAATTTCGTGAGTGATTTAAACTAGGTACACTTTAGTTTTATTGTTTACTTTTTAGGATGCATAAAAGAGGATGGATATTTTTTAAATTTTTAATTTATATTTGCATAATATTCGATGAGTATTTAAAGTGTCAGTAAAGCTGAATTAATAAAGAATACCATCAATTATCCTAAAATATTTTGATAAAGTTTGCGATAAAAATAATAATCATGCAGAATTTTCAAATACACTTACTTTGCTAAATTGTTTGCTAAGGTAATTATTTTTTAGGCTTGAATTAATTTTCAAGATACATTCTTATGACTGGCAAAGTTGTTGTTAGTTGTTCGCTCCAGAGAGCTTTAAATGCTAAATTTAATATTGTTGAAAATTAAAACTGAGATGCGCTTGATTCAGATATTTATTGCAATAGCTGCCACAGATGCGATTGTTAAAACTGATTGATTCATTTATTATTTAGATATAGCGATGAGGAAAATATAGTTTGATAAGAGTAAAAAAAATATTCCGAATAAGGGTCTTTCAAAAACTTCAAAATTTTTTCATGAATATTTTAAGTTCATTTACTGTGGCAAAAGATCCAAGTTCAATGTCTCCAGAACAATTTGTCTAGGTATAAGGAAAAGAAATTTATCAGGTTGTTTAATAAAGGGATCACGAATGAATATCACTGCGGATAAATTTATTTACTATGATATTAAATGGTTAAAGTGTTGCTCTTTGTATAAGAGTTGACTATGTTGAATACACTAAGAATGAATCTCCCGAAGCCTAGCAACATTTAAGTGGGTGTATTACAAAAGGAAATGTTACCTTAATTCCAGTTACTTAAACCAGTTACTTTAATGCAGCTCATATCAAAGAGGTAGTTTCAAATAAAGCGAGGCCACGCCAGTTTTATTCTTAACTTGTATTATTGTTGAAGTGAATAAATTAATGAAGTCTGACTGTTGGAAAAATTTAGATATAATTTTTTTTGCTATATAAGCCTGCAGCTCGTCAGCTACCTCAGTATCTTGTATTGCTGATTGGTTTATCTTGGTTAGCAGTTGAAAATCGTGGACGATGCTGATAGGGAATCATATTCTGGACTTTTGGGTGCTTGTCCGAAGTGGCATTAGGCTTAAAAATGCAAATGTTCTGGTTACCCAGAAGCTACATCAAACCAAATGAATGAGACAAATTCCGTTGCTTATTTCCATCATAATGGTCAAGTGAGAAAGTAAGTACCAGAATTCAACGAAAATATATAATATTAATAGATACAATTTTTAAATCAATAACGTACACAAAAGCTTACCACGCTATGTTAAGGAATTTCTAAAGATTGCTTTTACTGCATGTACCGAATTTCCGAAGTTATCCGAACCTTCAGTTTAAGTAGCAAACCAATCTAGCTGATCCCATAGACAAGTACTTGACAGGGACTCTTCGCTAAAGTCAACATTTGCTTATCTTTCTTTTCGAGCCATCGGTAAGTAGGAGCAGTAATTAAAGGAAGATTAATGCGTCTTGTCGGAGAGTTTTTTCACCTATTGAAAATCGGAGCTCGCCTTAAACCATTTTTGCAGAGAAAATTGTTTTCCAAACTCTCCAAGCTTTGATGTCCAGTTGCAAAAGTAGTTTATAATGCGGTTATTGGTAAATTATAAATCAATAAAGAAGTTGAACCTTTTAAATGTCATATCATGTTCATATGAAACGTCATTCATTTGCAGAATAATGAAATTAGAAATTATTTCTTCTTTCTAATTCAGTTAAAAGTTTTCTAGGTTCTTTCTCATACGTAAATTTTATTCCAGAATCCTATTGCCATGAAATTTTAATGTCATAACTATAAAATTTGAACCATCAAAGCTCATCAAATATCGCCACGAGTATACTAAATATTTAAATATCATAGAAAAGAATAGGTTTAGGTAGTAATGCAACGTTTCCAAGCACAACATTATTGCACAAATACTACAGACAAGTTTGGACTCGAGCTAAGCCGGAATGATCCTGGGACACAATCATGATAAAAATTCTAATTTTTCTTGAAATTTGAAAATAATAATAACAAAAAATTCCATTGATTATAATTTCAAACTTATAATCAGTTTTTGAGTTTAACTTTTGATTTGTTTTTTTTTAGATATTTTCTCTCTTTTATTAACGAATCAATTTTATCGCTCATAATGAGCTACTCAAGAATTTTCAACTTCGACGAATTATTTCCAATATTTTTCATCCCAAATAGCAATAAAATTTCAATTTGATGTTCCAATAATAATTATTTGAATATTTGCGATAGTCGATGCAATGAGAAGAACTAAAGAAAATAGTTTAGCCGTATGCAGTACTGTATATACACGTACAAGTTTTACGATATGTCAGAAAAATGTTTTCCCCTTATTGAGATTCAGGCTCAATAATGATCGAAATACTTCGAGCCCATGTTCAGTAATTTCAGACTCCAGCTCGAAAAATTGAGCCCAAACTAATCTCTAATGAGTAGTGTTAATTAATAGTAACGAGTAGTCCTTCTTACAAGTGATGATTCATGATATTTAACTGAATGGTGCAAGCTATTAAAAAAATTGAGGTTTATTCGCAAAGTATTTTATTAATCTGTAGGAAGACACTACAATTGTTTATATAATTGTCTTTCAAACGAAAAATTACACAAGTCGGAGTTAAAGCATAAATGATTTATTTATCTATCGATATTGTTCATGTCTGTTCAACGTTGTTAACTGTTAATTTGTCAATATGGGGGTGCGAGGGGGTGGGCTGGTACGAACTTCCTTTTCAAAAGTGTTTTGAGTGCCTCGACTTTATTACTTGCCTTAAATGGTCCAAAGCTGAGCAATATCGATGCGAGTTGAAGGAGTCACCACGATCTAAAACTCAATCAATAGCGGACCTAGAGAGTCAAAGGAAATCGTGAGAGTAAACTCAGGGCAAGAAATTCTTCTAGGTAAGTAACGCTAGTAAAAGGCTCAGCAAGACAAGCAATACGGATAAACCAAGAGGTTTAACAAGTTGGTTGGTTGATGGCTATTTTAGCTCTCATCGTCACTTTTTTTGCACATTTTTTTTTCGCTTTGGCTAAAGGCCAGGTTACAAGGATCCTAAAGGTTCAGAGAAGGTCGTGGAAGGGGACCGACTTGGCAACTATTAGTAGAGAAAGGGTAGCGTCCAGTCGTGGCCATTCAGCATGATTTTTAACGTGCCCCAATTACGGCTCCCCACAGCTTAATATACCTCAGACGGACAGTGGCTTTTCCAAACCTATCAATATCCCTTTCTCACTGAAGGCAGGCTGGAATTTACATACATAATGAGCTACATCTGTTGCATTTGGCCACTGTAAACCAATTCTAACAAGATCCTGTTTGGCATTGCCTGTCCACGGCATTCTAAGTCGACTCCTTTTTCTGCGGCGTTTAGGCTCACCTTTCATAACTTATTCATTAATACAGGGTGATTCAAACCTCTTGGGCCAAACTTTAAGGGGTGATAGAACACACTTAAACAAGCAGTTTTCATCATACAATGCATGATCGGAACTCAAGCGGTGAAGGAATGAAGGAAATGAATGATGATCAGGAAACGAAGAAACACAAGAATGACAGAAGAGGTTTGAAACAATTGCAGAAATTACAGAACAGAAAGTACAGAATTTTATTGAGCAAATTACAGAAACTGCTCAAAAGAGCGACCGCCAACATTAATGCAGGCTTCAAACCTTCGACGTAGTGATCGGCGTACATGGGCGAAAACACCAAGCTTTTCTCGTACAGCGTCAGCATCAATAGAAATCCTGGCAACAAGGTCCTCATTGGAATCGATGGTGTTGTCGTAGATGAGGCTTTTCATATGGCCCCATAGGAAAAAGTCCAGATATGAGAGATCGGGCGATCGTGGCGGCCAAGCGATGGGAACACCCCGACCAATCCATCGTCCTGGAAATGTTGCATCCAAGGCGTTCCACACATCCACGTTGAAATGGGGTGGCGCCCCGTCGTATTGGAACCACATACGTGTTTGAATGTTTACTGGAACAGGGTTCAGAAATTCTGGCAAGACTTCTTATAAAAATACGAGGTACGTTCTCCCTTTCAGTAGGTATGAATGTATTTTCAGAAGGTATGAGCCAATCAAATGGTCATGGAGGATTCCAGCCCAAACATTTATGGAGAAACGTCCTGGTACGAATGTGGACGTATGGCGTGCGGATTACTGGTGGCCCACACATGTGAATTGTGGGTATTAAAAATGCCCTCACATGTAAAGGTGCATTCGTCAGTGAATAAGACGTGTGCATCAAAGTTCGGTTGCGCTACAGTCTGCTGCAGGAACCACTGTGCAAAAACCACACGCCGATAATCTGCAGGTTTCAAGGCATGGTAGGGGTGTAATCGTTCGTCTCGTAGAACTCGCCACACCATCGATTGGGGCACACTTACGGCATGGGAAATTGCTTGCATGCTATATTCGGGACGATCTCCAACACTATGTAGAATTTCCTCTGTAACACGTGGCGTCCTCACACTCCTTGCATGCCCTGTATCTTGCAAGCCGCTGACAAAGGAGCCCGTTTCACACAGATACCAGTGTAATCGCTGAAAGGTTTTACGCTCAGGCACACGTCTGGTCTGAAAGCGCTCCTGATACAGTCTTTGGTCTTCCCTTGTATTCCCGTCCGCAGCTCCGTATGTGAAATGCATGTCCGCCTTTTCCTGATTTGTGAAACAATCCATCCATCTGCAATCCACGGTACAAATGACGACGAGTGCGAAAACCAGCGCCTATAAGTGTTCACTTGAAAGCGCCCTCTAGCGCTTCACCGCTTGAGTTCCGACCATGCATTGCATGACGAAAAGTGCTTGCTTAGGTGTGTTCTGTCAGCCCTTAAAGTTTGGCACAAGAGTTTTGAATCACCCTGTATATAGTTATGAATATAGCATGGCCAAACCAATGCAGTCTCCGTTTAACTTCATAATTACTTCCATGTTCAAACCACCTAATGCCCAAGATACCCTAACTTCAGAAAGCACAAACTACTGTATTGTGTATCCAAATTTTAGTCGTCAGATGTATGAGCCTATTTTCCCACCCTTTCCACAGGTTCATAAACCTAGCAACAATCCCTATTCTTCTGTTAATTTCATGCCACACGTCACCAGTATCTGTTAAATAGCTCGGAGAAAATTAAACTGGGAGAATATTTTCAATCAGTCATATGATAACAGAAACATTCCGAGCTCTAATTCCGAGCTCTAAGCATTTCAGTAGTAATTTTATCTATCCCCCTGGGGATTTATGCAGTTTTTATTAAGAGATAGTCAAAGCGACTTCAGAATGTAATATGAGGCCAACATAAAGCCAACAATGCATCTATCCTCATTACAAACAATGGGAGTAGAACAAACCATATTGTTTAGAACATCTCTGAAATGGTCAACCCACCTAACGGAGATAATTGTTCGGAATCGAACCTGGGAGCGGTGAACCTAGGGCGGAAAATCTTTCAGTCTGTAACCTGGCGCGCTACCAACTACTGACTGAGTCAATTGCAATAGAGTCGTACACTGTCGATAGCTGACCTGTTGAAGACTGATTCGATATTAGATTCTTTTAAGCACGTAAAATTCAAAGCATCTGCTTTCAGGAACAGAAATGTAAAAGTGGTTCTAAGCAAACGCATTAATATTTTCTGGTTTACCATAATGGTTAATTGATGTATTCTATGAAGTTATTAAGAAAATTGAAATGTGAATAGAAAACAGACATAAAAATTGAAACTTCATTCTATGAACAAATTTCCTTTGCAAAAGCGAACACGAAATGTGACAACGAAAAGTTATACAATTTATTGTTGAATTGATATGGAGTATACTGAGGTTGATTACATTACAAGGCGCTGTTTTCTGAGGCCTAAAGAGTATTGTATATCTTTATCACCATCTATCATGCTTGAACTGGTGTCCCTGTTGTGCAGCGTAACTTCCACTATAAACGCCTTCTGCGAAGAATTATTATTATATCCAATTGGTCCAATTGCTCTTTGCACGTTTCCCATAATCCATCAAGAGTGTGCTGTCGACGTTTACCCAAAGACAGTTTCAAGGGTCCAAATGGGCAAAAGTTCATGAGCGAAACAACCGGTGATTTCGCAGAAATGTTCATAAATGAATGGTATAAGCATATTCTGGTTTACTCTGTCATCCGTTGAAGACGTGCACAGAGACGCTGAAGTATGATTCGAAGCTTTGTCTTAAAAGTTTACCGTACGATGTTGATGTCCTTATAAGGCAGGCAATTTATTCTTGTGTATTGCCTCCGGGATGTTTCATAGTAAAGGGAGTTCACTTTGGCGTTCTTTCCAACTTAGAGATTTGCATCTTCCCGTTATAACTCTACCCAGCAATGACCATGAAACTTTTGGCAAAATTTTCGGCACATTCTCTGCACCACTTGTGATAGGCTGTTTGATCTCTTGGTCCATAATACGTATATTGACCGGGATTTGGTGCAGTTTTCGCAGTAGAAGTATCCCTCGTCCAATATGGCCACATTTCTCCACACGTCTGGTAACCTTCATCCAGCTTGTGGCAATTGGTACGCTGCTCCGTTATGTCTCGAGGCAGCAACTTGTGGACACGGGACTTGCGCTGTAAGCGAAAATTATCTCAATTGATATTGTGAACAGTAGACTGGGACACCTTCGTGGGCTTGACAACCTTTCTCTGTATTTCAGGATTTTGTCCACTGACCATTGTGACGACCATCTTCATAACATATGATATACAGCTGGGCTCTATTTGATTTACCTGCAGCCGCTTCCAGAGGTCCTTGTCCTATGCGCTGTTTCACCATACAGATGCCTTTTCGAGAAATTCTAAATCCGCTGGCTTTCCACATCTTTATAATTTGTTGTTATTCGGAATATTTGGCGTGGGATAGGACAATGGCCTATTGCCTGGTGCGTGTTCACAAAATGATACGCATATAACTATTGAGCCACAAACACCGTCTCCAGAATTTATTCGTCGTGAGATGCACGTCCACGAGGTACATTTGCATAAATCAGCGCAAAATAAACGTAATCAATCTCAGCATCATACGAGAAGATGATTATTTGAAAAATTTCCGGAATTTTTCGATGCCACAGAAAAGTTATTTGAAAAAACTTACCAAACTTTTAAGGTCAAAAATTGCTCATTCGAATAATGATCCCGAATTTTTCGGTCTCCAAAGGTGGACCCTTGGGGTATCAGGGGACCAACTTGTGAATCTTCAAACAAAGCGAAAATAACACTAAATTGAACTACACATCGTTAACGATAAAAATACTCTCTATTCTTGACTTCATTCCTTGAAGTGGAATGGGAAATGGGAGGAAAAATAATTAAACAAAATGAAAAGAGAAAGGACTTTCTGAGGCACATTAAATGAGAAGTGTAAAATTGGGGTCTAAATCTCAGTTTCATTACAGATGTTTGTGAAGTATCTGGAATGGTTTGATTATGCAAATAAATATAATGATGTTATAGGAAATAATTATCTTCTTCCTTTCATCTGTGAGGCTCGTAATCTGAAGTTTCCAGGTTCGAGTTGCGATTTATCTCCACAAAACTCCCTGCTTTACCTTCGGTCAGTAGAGGACGGCGACAGGCTTGGAAAGGTCCCCATCCATCGAATGGGAGGTTAAGCCGTGGCCCCATGTGCGGCGAGCCACACCTTTTGCACGTTAAAGAACACACTGGATAGCCTTGGCGGGAGGCTACCATCTGTATCCGAACAGTTGTCCAGTGGGTTCCTTCCCCCAATCTTCTCTGAGCCATTGTGTGCAAAAAAGTGCCGCTCAGAAGTAAAATAACCCAACCCGACATTAAGTAACAGACTGTATTGGTGCTCTAGTGATTATTGTTTCAGATTGTTGGACCCGAATTCTCGCAAATTTATTGAGCTTTGTATTATTATCTTAGTAAAGTTGAGATTTATGGCATGGAAATGATGAACACTAGAAGGTCTTACATCGAGTTTTGTGGGTGCAATGGGAAATTATCCAAGTGCAACCTTTGTCACTCCTTTGGGTTATGCAGTTATCCAAATTCTCCTCTCCAAAGAGACCAGTTGAAATGCTCGTGCAGCTCGCCATCAGTTGCGCTATTTTCATTTTTACCTTAAACTTTTGTCACTTGATTGCAGCGGCATAGCCAGAAATATTTGAAGAGATGGAGGCAGTGGACTAAGGCCATTCTTTTAACTCTCCCGAATACCAGGCTAGGAATAGGTTACTCTCTCTGAATAATTCGTTTTATGAGAGGAAATTCACTTTTCTGCAGAGTTTAAGATTTCCAAGTGGAACCTTTCCTCTCTTAAATACACTCCTCATGAATAAATGTTCTCTGTGCTGTTTTGTTAGGTCTTCTTTGCCTGAGGGTAAATGTTGCATTTTGTTTGTCACCTAAAACATGCTACATCTATTGGATGTCAAATTATTCTGTAATAATTAGTGGAGTTTGCTTTTTTTTCCCTGTCGTTTTATTTTGCTCTTATACCACTAATTAAATTATCTGTCCAAAATAGAAAACGAATATTTGAATGTGTATTTCTTTGAAAGTGAGATTCAAATGTTACAGAATTTACTGATTATATTATTTATTTCTCCAGTGCAGTATTTTGTTTATGAAAGAGCTCAGATGGAGGAAGAAGCGCTAATTAAGCTCACAGGGACGAAAGTTGTGTTTTTTTTATAACTCTGTTGTTCTGTTCAGAAGCCATCATTAAAATGAATATAAAAACTTTTACCGGATTTTACTAACGCCTAAAGGATATTTTAAAGGGTGAAATTTAAATAATAATTATTATTCTATTTTTATGGCCGTAATTTAAACAACTGAAAACAACAGTATAAAAAATACTGGGAAATATAAACCAAGTTTGATACTAAATTGCTTAATGATTAATCTATTGAAATTTTTCAATTGATGTTATTAATCTCGTGATCCATTTGTAGTATTTAAATTTTTTGCTTTCTCTGTTGTGCAAGATCATGAATATTTTTGAGTTACTTCCATTGAAATTTTGTGAAAGCAATATTAAAATCACGAAAGGCCCGAAATAAGAACTCAACTCTTTATAAAAAAAAAAGTCATATTTGTTTTTCTTTATATATCCAAATACTTCATTAAATTTTTAATTTTCTTGACAAAACACGTTTTTAAAACATTTTTTGGACTGTCGCTCTTAGACAGAAAATCTTACAGCAACAATGCTTTTCTTCTTAAATACCAAATGTAGGTCTATACATAAGAAAGCCACATTAACTGGATCACTATACAAGAATGCTGTGATTTTTTTGTATGACACAGATGGGAAAGAAAATTAAGAAGTTTCTTCTAACTTGTCTACGCTTCTGAATAAATAAAAAATAAAGTAAATACCCCCTCAAGCAGCTGCGTGCCACAGAAGTCTGACAGGAGCCTGTCAGTTTATATGCCATAATAGAAGATCTGAGAGGATGATAGGACCTAAGCAGAAAAACAACACACACATCCATGCCTTACCCGGGGCTCGAACCCAGGTCCCTTAGATCAATAGCCAAGCGTGCTAACCACTCGGCATCGGAAATCAGAATCATATTTTATTTTTCATATTTCCAAGGAAGTCAGAATCGCAATTTCTTTTTCTCATCTCCATTCATCAGAAATCATATAAAAGTGATTGCTGCATTTATTTAGAGATAACGCACAAGGCTATGCACAATTGGAATAGATTCTCCAATCATTCTGTCAATTAGGTCTTCATTAAAATGTAAGTACTTTAATCTTTCTACCTTTTACATGCTTAAGTGGTCTCAATTGTATATTGGTTATGCAAGAGACCTTACAATCTCCATGAAGGTATCTAGCTCTATGGGTGTCAGAGGGAGGGTGGAAGAGAAAAGTTTGATTCGAGATGCTTCTGCAGTATCTTCTGATGGTTTGATTATGCAAATAACAATAATGATGTTAAACTACTCATCGTCCACATTTAAGTAGTGCACTGTGTTGGTGGTCATGTGATTATCATCGTAGATTGTTTCAGATTACTGGAGCCAAATTCTCCTGTACCTTATTAAGCTTTGTATCATCATCTTCGTAATGTTGAGATTTACACCATAGAAGTGGCGAACTCTAGAAGGTCTTAATATCGAGTTTTATGTGTGCACATGACCGAAATTCTTTAAATGCGACTTCATTGTGGTTTCCCCTCTCCATAGAGACGAGTTGAAAGGTTCGTTCTATTCCGGCCAGCGATAATGGGTTGAGAAATTGGTTATGTAGTAGTAAGTAATTACTATGTCGAAAATTTTGATATCTCTTAATACAGCGTTTCCATGAATCTAAGAACTTGTCGTTTTTTTATATTCGTGTGCATTTTATTGCCATCTCTCTTCTGATTTCATTTTATTTCTCCTCCTCTCCCTAATTTTCGCTCTTGGATGATATAGCGCCCCCCCCTTTCACTTTTCACTCTAAATCTGTTCTCCCCATGTTCGAAAAGCATGGACACCATGGCTCTAAGATAGTAAGGTTTGTATAGGTAATTAGTATGTATGTAAAATACGGTTATATTCTTATTGTAACTGTCTTACTGCATTGTACATGGATTTTATTTTGATATTTTCCTCTTTTGTAATTTGTTTATCGTATGTATAAGAAAAAGTTCATTATTTCGCAAGACAATTATATGTATTTTCATCTGTTATATTCCGTGATCGTGTCGTTCAGTTTTAAATTTTTTGGTAAGCTATTGGAATTGCCGATCACGGTTTGCCGATTTAAGGCCTTTCCATGGAAATAATAACTGCGGCGATGGGCGAGGGCTTTGTATAATAATGATACATTAATTATTATTTATTAAAAAATTTCTGGAGGAATACATAACATCAGGAAAATAGATGTTCTGTCTATCACAGCTCCTCGCACCTTTGGCAGGTTTACATTTCAGAAACTGAAGCGTCTGCTAAGAGAATATTTTATGTCTGCGACTTTGGACGCATGCGTGCTCTGAGCCCTTTGCAAGAAACCCTTGTTATACAATAACTATAGTTTTATCTATCTATGCAAGGGGTACGCCAGTTACATACACATTTCCAGGAGGTACGTGAAGCATAAAAGAATGAGAACCACTGACATATACTATTGGGAGTAAAAAAAAGTTTCTTTTATGATACGGAAAAATTTCTTTTGCTATTGAAACGGCATGATGCAAAGTAGAAATAGACAATCCCAGACATTTCCGTGAAAATTATTTTTCATTTCGTTTCAGTAATGAACATGGTACATTTGTGAGAAAAATTAAAATATTGTTATTATAGATGACCTGTTATAGAACCTGTTACACGTGTAAAAAAAAGTCTTTATATGCAATTGTGAAAAATATTATCAGAAAGTAGGGCTGAAAAAAAAAATCCGGAATTATTTTTAAAAAAAATTAAAACTTTTTTTCTGATTTGTAGTATTATTTTTCGTATTCAAAGCTACAACGGAAAATTTTCATGCCCGTCAAAACCCACCATGGCCATGGTTCACCATACAAAAGTTGGGTTGGTCATTCACTCCTCTGAGGACTAAGTCATCAGATGAAGGAGACTATGTCTACGGTTTTGAAATATCAATTATACGATATACAATACAACGAAAAAAATATTATCACTCAGTCTGAGAGGCGGCGGTAATGTGTCAGTCTGTAGTGCGTCAAGCTCGTAATCTGCAGTTCGCATGTTCGATTCCCAGCTGGGCTAACATTGAGGTTTATGTCCGCAAAACTCCTCGTCCTGCCCACGGTAAGTAGGGGACACCAATGGGCTTGGAAAGGACGCCGTCCGTCGGAAGGGACGTCAAGCCGTGGCTTCCTGTACGGCAGATCCATATCCTGTGCATGTTAAAGAACACGCTGGATGGTTTTGACGGTCTACCTCCCAAAAACTGTCCAGTGGGTCCCCTCCCTTAGCCTTCTTTGAGCTTTTGTGGTCCTTGTGACCTGACCATGTAGCTCATTGTGTGCAAAAATGGACCACTCATAGGTCAAGAAACTCAACATTCACGTAGGAGGTATCCAACAATCTGGATAATCTTATGGCATACCCCACTCTGGTGATCAACTTGTTTCATGCAGAATTCTCAATCGAGTTCACCGCTAATCGTCCCTACCCTTAATTAAAAAATTCAAACGTTCTAATTTTCCTAATACTGTTGCCTTAATTTGTCCATGAAAACTGCATACTATTTAAATAGTTAACACTGAGAATATGCCCATAAAAATTTGCTAAACATGCCTAAAATCTCAAATTATCAACACCAATTCAAAGAAAAGAATATCCATAGCATCGAAATATCCTTTTCGAATAAGATAGATGAGCTGATAAATCAGAAGACGATGAAATGTAATCTGTTTTCTTTTTGAAGCTCCGTAGGCCTTCACAACTTCGACTGGGACCGCCATTCGATTCTTGAAAAAGTCTCACCCTCTCTATCCAAACTCGACGTCTGCCTCTTCCCTATCGTCCACCGCCGAGCCTTCACCTCATCCTCTGTGCTCCAACTCGCCTCTCCTTGCACTTACCGGACGCTACTGCTGTTTTTTTTATGCGTTCAGGTTCATTACGTTACTGAAAGAACTGAGCGAAAAAAAAAGGACGTGGAATATAAATAAAAAACTCTCCCAGCGCTAGGTCAACGACCTGAATGGCGGTAGCCCTTTTATGCCCGTGAATCACGGGGGGTACACACATTCGGGAGTGATAGAGGGGAGGTTGAATCAGCGAACCTAGTCCCTGGAAGGGCGCGTACGGAGGTGAAAGGGGTGTCTGAAAGGGTCCACTTTTTACACCGTTGTGTTGTGAGTGGCAGCAGTTCCCGGAAGCAACAGTAACAGCTTGTGTTTGTTCGTTGCATGCGCGGTTTAGCATGCGCCTTGCGTGGCCTTGCAGGCTGGCTGGCGTCTCGGCCTTTAACACTTGGCGAAAAATGTGACCTACCTATGACGTAGTTGGAAGTGGCAAATATTAGATCGGATTGTTTCGTATTTCGTTAGCAGCGAATTAAGCGGCGACGCGGATTTCTCACCGATGCGCAATCTCAGGTGAAGGTGTTAATGGGGACGTCACGACACGTTCCATGTGGTTATGGTTCACAACTCCGATGAGTCTCGTATCAGAAGATGAATAAAGTGCAGATGGAACTGGAAACAGGATTTTTATTCTCTCTGTGCAAGTGATCTACCCCTGGCGATATCTTATCGTAATTCATTACGATTTTGAAAGAGATAATCTCGATTTCTCTAAGCTGGCAATTGGACAGTTCGGCACAATCAGGCGTGTGCTCATATTTAATATTTCTAATTCCTGTTCATTTGTTTTCTCTTCCATGAAGCACTCTTTTTAAATGTCTCGTCTGCAATATTTGATAAAGATTGATTTTTTTTAAAAAGCATTAATCTGAAGTTGTAACAATATTTTACAGCAGCCATAAAATCTGTTGTAATAACGTCTTACTGATGTTCTGATTCTGACCAAAATTCGGTCTTAAAAATAGTTTTAAAGCACAGTTTTTGGAAAATTATGTTTCAAACGTTATTTCGATTGGATGGAATTACATGAGGATTTTACATGTAGGGTTTATTTAACACAATATTAAGAAATATTTAAGTTCCATTATTATTTATGCAAAATTTATGCTTCGGGTATACGATCTTAACTAAATAGAGCCAAAAAAAGTGAGATCTGCATATATAAAATCAAGTTCTGTGTTAGAAAATATGAAAGAAGTTAAAATTGGTAAGGAGGCAGCTACCTCAATATAGGTAGACAATTTTTATTTACGTCCAAACAATTATAAACATGTAATAGAATTGAAAATAAATTTTAAATAAATCAACAGACACCAAAATTTCTTTTGCACACATTTAGATATTTTTATTTTAGTTCATTCTTTTTGGGATGGGAATCTTTTTTAAAAAGAAACATTTTGATGGGACCGACAATTCAATCAATTGATGGCCAATAATGCCTCTCTTATCCGGAAACAGAAATAAATTTGGTACCCTCAACCAAGCACAGACAGGCAAGGCGGCGCTGTAGCGTTACTCCAGTCACGCGGACCCTCATAGCAACTACACTTTTCTTTTTAAACAATAATAATTCTTATTGTACACAAGCTCCACGGAATGAAGGTAAAAACTATTTTAAGCGGTAAGCTTGAACTATCAATAGAATAAGCATCGAAATGTAGCAAAAAAAATCGAAATCCTGTTTTTTTACCGCAACTCGCTCTCCCCTGCTACAGCTGCATCTCTGAAAAAAAAAGAGTGCCAGTCGGCCACCTGCCCTCAGCATTGAACGTTCCTCATTGCTAGCTCTTCGAAGGAATGAACTCGAAATATGTTTAAGAAACTGGGCAACCCTTTCCGCTGGATATCCGTTTAGCAAATGCAAATGAGTTTCGTTTACAGGAAAGGGATCTACATCCTCAAAATATTTTTCTTTTAACCCTTTCAATCCAGGTGTGCTCATATGGGAATACTAAAACTGTTTTTTATTAATATAAAACTGTTGAAATATATTTTCGAAAATTGATTCCTATATGAGAACGTGTAATATATTTACAATTAATAAAGGATTCTTTTTTGTTTTGCATTTTAATTGCCTTTTTTCTGTTTAGTTTTAATATTCTTTGTAAAATATGTTTATTTGGCCCCAAAGTAACACTATGTGTTCCAAACACTGTTAGTGTAGTTACATTGTTTCGTGATTGTAAAGGATAGTAACTAAGACAGGTATATAATGAAAAAAACAGCCAAGTAAAGATTATTTTACCTTGGTATCCCTGCAGCATCTTTGGCGACTTAACTGCACCATTAGATCGAGGAAAGGCAATGATTCTCGTGAAGATGGGATCGTTTACAGTTCAACTCAGAGAACTAGCATACAACCATAAAATTGTTTTCAGTTGCAACGGTAAAGCAAAAGCTATTAAAACGATAAAAAAAATTATTATTATTTTATAAACGAAATGAGAGGAATTTATCTGCGGGAAAACAGAAATTTGCGAATCGTAAAACGGAAAGCCAAAATTTAAAAATGACTGAAATAAAATAGCGAAGATAAGAAAAGTCACAAATAGGGAACTAAAAAACAACGCCCTTGAACAGGTTATTTTTGAACTGATGCTATAGACTAGGGGTTCTCAATGGGTACGATGTAAAATTTTTTGGGGTACGCCGTGAGAGCTCAAAAGTTGCTAGATCTAGTAACAAAGTCGCTAAGTTGGCAACACTGCTACTGATTAATTTCTTAGAACTAAGTGACGAAGGGCGGCGCTGTAGTTCATGTCTGTACACGTTTGTCAATCCTCCCTTCCTGAGAGCCGAACCTACCCGAACAGCTGATCGTCCAGTCAAAACATCCCTTCTAAGTGAGTGAATGTGCTTCTTACTGCTTTATGTATTTGTTGTGATTTATTTCACTTGCTGTGCTTAAAGTTATTTTTGGTCTTCAGTTTAATGTGAAGTTAAATGAACGTGTTTCTAAAGTGCCTTGAAACATGGATAAATGGAAAATTTAGAAGAAAAGTAACATGGAGCCGGAGAAGATTGTTTCTACATCTACGACATCATCCCATGTGAGTAAAGAGGTGGATTCAGTAGTAACTAAAAGAACGTTAAATGTTAAACAATCAAGTGATAAATTAAAAAACGTAAATATCATGAATCATATTTATAATTTGGCTTTACATGGACAAGAAATTTAGTAGAACCAAATCCACAGTGTGTTGTTTGCTCTGAACTCCTGTCACAAAATTATATGAAATCGTTTCTTTACGGCGATACTTTCAAACAAAACATGAGCATTTAAAAAATAAACCCTTAAGCTATTTTGAACGTCTTTTGGAAGACTTGAGTAGTAGAAAAACCGTAATTAAGCATTTTTCTGGTGTAGAAGAAAATGAAAGTGCCCTTAAAGCGTCTTACAAAGTAAGCCTTCAAATTGCCAAAGCCGGAAAGGCTCACACAATAGGCGAGTCACTCATTCTTCGAGCAGCGGAAGAAATAGCTTCTTGTATGTTTGGTCAAAAAGAGGCAAACCTTGTCAGAACCATTCCTTTATCAAACGACACAGTTTCCAGGAGAATTAAAGATATGGCCTGTAATATTAAGGACCAACTCATTCAAGCTATTCAGTGTAGCCCGTGGTTTGCCATACAAGTGGATGAATCGACAGACGTAGCTGGGCTAGCTCAATTAATTGTTTTTGTGCGTGGAAAATTCCAGGATGCAATATTTGAAGATATTTTATTTTGTAAGCCTCTCAAAACTTCTACTACGGGTA
Organism: Ryuthela nishihirai; assembly: GCA_038380435.1. Classification (NCBI taxonomy): domain Eukaryota; kingdom Metazoa; phylum Arthropoda; class Arachnida; order Araneae; family Heptathelidae; genus Ryuthela; species Ryuthela nishihirai. The sequence continues at coordinate 44,260,936 of JAWZYU010000032.1, forward strand.
AGGATATTTTTAATATGGTTGGTTCATCTTTTGCCGAAAACAACCTTGAATGGAAAAATTGTATTTCTGTATGTACTGACGGAGCAAAAGCAATGAGTGGTTATATCACAGGACTAGCAGGTCGTATAAAACAAGTCGCACCAGAATGTAAGTTCACTCATTGTTGTCTTCACCTTGAAGCGCTGATAGCTAAATTTCTCCCTGATGATTTGAAAAGAGTTCTGGATGAAAGTGTACAAATGGTTAATTTCATCAAAACCCGACCATTGAAGTCTCGTCTTTTTTCAATTATGTGTGAAGAAATGGGTAGCCTGCATAAGAGATTGTTGCTTCACACAGAGGTACGTTGGTTTTCACGAGGAAATGTTCTTTGCCGTTTATTTGAACTCCACAATGAAGTACGTCTTTTTTTCATGGACCACGAGTTTCGACTTTCTCTGAGACTACAAGAATTAGAATGGCTTCTACGGTTAGCATATTTAGCTGATATTTTTGAAAAAAATGAATACTTTGAACTTATCATTGCAAGGAGACAACGTTGATGTATTTTATGTTGAAAAGAAAACAGAGGCCATGATAAAAAAAAAATTCTCTCTGGGAAAACGGAATTAAAAAGAACAGCTGTGACCAATTTCAGCGACTAGATTCATTTCTTAAAGAAAATGATTGCAGACTTTGAAGACATCAGACAACATATAAACATTCACTTAAGCACTCTTAAACTCCTATAAGGCAAATATTTCCCACCCCCTGGTGAAATGCAAGAATGGATTCGAGAACCCTTCACATTTGATTTGGAAAAATGTAAGCTTCCATTGTCCAATAAATGAGAGTCGATTGAGATATCTTGTGACAATACTTTAAAAAGCATTCATTCCAAAAAGCCATTGATTAGTTTTTGGATTGGAGAAGGAATATCCGACTTTGTCAAGAATTGCAGTCAAATATTTGTTACCTTTCACAACAATTTATTTATGTGAAGCTGGTTTTTTCATCTTTACTGCTTTAAAAAATAAACATAGGAACAGGCTGGACGCTGAAGATGGCTTGCGACTCTACTTAACAAGATAACCCCAACCATTGATGAACTGTGCAAGCGTAAACCAGCGCAACCATTTCACTGATTGCCCAGTAAAATGTTTGTAATTTGTTAAATTGTTTGTCATTTTTTGTGTTTATCGATATATGTAATTTATGAATGCGAAATTTAATGTGCATATGTATGTTTTATTCCCATTGTTATACTATAACTATAGTTTTATCTATCTATATAAGGGGTACGCGAGTTACATACACATTTCCAGGGAGTACGTGAAGCATAAAAAGTTGAGAAACCACTGCTATAGACAATAGAATGGTGAAATACGATGGCGCCATGAAGCAATCGGTTATTGCTGAGTGAAACTGTAGTGTTTCAATTTGAAATGATCGAGCGTTTTATGAAAGTACTCCTTCTCTACGGCATCTGTTTCACACATTGCGTAAAGTTAAACGGGAATTACATATTGATGTTTTCAAACTGTGCATTAGGTAGGTAAGTTAAAAAATCTTTTATTTCTCTTCAAGATTAATTTTTTTACTCACATTTTGGTAATCCGTGCTTAACTTTTGACGAGCAGTGTAAGTGGTGTCTTTGGCCCCAAAAGGATGAAAAGTTTTGTACACAACATAATACTTTGCCTCATTCAGAAGAACACTTCACATATTTGAATTTATTTATCCAATCGCCTTGGAGACTTCTACCAACTTTTTTCCTTTGGATATACTAAAGCACCGATGCTCAACCCATCGATTTCGAGCTAGCTGTCGATCGTGGCGTCATGTTTTGCTGGATTGTGCCATAAATGTAGCATTTTTTTAACATTAAAAGTAATTAAAAGTTTTTATCTGTTGTAATGTTTAATTGCTCAATAAAATTTTTTAGCTTGTGATTCATTTTATTTTACAACCTGCACTTTTATCAAAGAGTGTCATCAATTAGTGACAAAGAAAAAATATAAATAAATTTAAGAAAATATCTATCTTCCTCTATGCGTCCTAAAAAGTAGAAAGTAAACTTAAAGCGAGTATATATGATGCAATCAGTCACTAAGATCGTATTCACTTCAAAGGAAGATAGGGCACCGATTTTAGTTATTTCCTACTTTTTAGGGCCCATATAGGAAGATAGATTTTTTTTTTTAATTTTTAATTGATTTATATTTCTTTTGTCACTAAAAACACTTTTAGAAACATTCATTTGATTATTAACTCATAAACATCGACTACATTTTCCCTCCCCTTTGTTTGCAGTAGTGTTTGAGGAACCCATGGCATTGGAGACCTCATGAGCATTAATATGAGATATAACTTGTTAAGGTCCATCCCCCAAGAAATTTCCATCCCCTTTTAGGGGGATGTGAATTTTAGGAGAATGGGTGGAAACGTAATTCGAAGTAGTTTACAATGATCCTTATATGAGTTTTCATTTGACACCTAACTCGAAACTGCAGGCCTTCGCATTCGGAAAATATAATAGAAGAACGACTTTATATTTTCCCCTTTTCAGGGTGGATGAACGCAAGGGGTGCATTCTGATAACCGTTCCCCATGTCACAAGCTTTCGTTTGACATACGACTTGTTACGTTCGACCCTCGCATTCGAAAGATATAGTAGAACAATCCTTCACATATTTCCTCCTATTTGGGGGGAGGGATGAAGCACGGATGACGAATCTTTATAACTTGTGATCAGGACCTTCGGTAGAATAGATCGCGCCTTGAGGCGAACAATTAAATATCGCCCCTCAAAAGGTCGGAGTTGCCTACGCTCGGAACGAGGATTGCAATGTCCACAAAATGAAATAATAATCCCTAAAACGATAAATAAAACGTAAATTAATCAAAACTGGTTAAGGAAAAATAAAAAGCGAATGGGTGGGCCATCACAGGCGCCGTGAGGCAGGCTGCCTCTATGCTACACACTGTCGACGGTACTGCTTGGGATACTCCTCATGTCACAAGCTTTCATTTGACACATAGCCCATTACTTTCGACCCTCGAATTCCGAAGCTATTGCGGGACAATTGCTTTTATATATCCTTTTTTTATTTTAGGGGGAAGAAAGCATGGGGTAATTTTTTTATAGCCTATGGCACTCCCCGCATCAAAAGCTTTAATTTGAGACGTGAATCATTAAGTTTGTTCGTCTCATTCGAAAGATATGGTGGGACAAATGTTCTGACAAATCCACAAACTGACAACGGACTAAGAACGAAGGAAAAATAATAAGAAGATTGGTAAAAAGAAATGAAAAAATTTAAAAAAATATCCATCTTCGCCCTAAAAAGTACAAAATGAAACTAAAGAATATCGATGATACAATTAGTTACTGGGTTCCTATTTACTTCAAACGAAGACATTTAAAGGAAGGCTAGCAATCTGTTGAGTAGGTAAATCGGCACTCCGTCTTCCATTGAAGTGAATATCAACTCAGGGATTTATTGCGTCATAGGTATGCTTTTAAGTTTATTTTCTAATTTTTAGGCGCATATCGGAAAGATTGGTAATTTTTAAATTTTTAAATTTATTATATTTTTTCTTTGTCACTAAAGACGCCTACCTTCAGAAACTTTCATTTTATATTTGACTCATTAATATCTAACATATTTTTCCTCTCACTGTTTTTGGAGTCGTGTTAAGATAGTCTATGACATTGAAGACTTCTTGAAAGCTTTGGAATATAACTCATTTAGATCCACGCACGCGAAAATCCGTCCGTTCTTTTTGGGAAGGGTATGATGGGGGGGGGGATTCGAAACAGTCTTCGACGGTCCTCATATGAGCTTCCATTTGACACATAACTCGTAATTGTGGGCCCTCTTGTTCAGAAGCTATGGCGGAACAATCGTTTGCATATATTCCGTCTTTAGGAGAAGGAGACAGAGGGTGGAAATTTTTTTAACCTGTAATTTTTCCCATTCATAAACTTTCATTTGATGCTTAGCTTTTTACTTTCAGCTCTCGTGTTCTGAAGATGTAGCGGAAAAATAGTTTCCATATTTTCCATTTTTTAGCAGGAGAAAATAAGGGGATGGACGTCAATTTTGCATTGTCTGTGACACTCCCGAGTTACCAGCTTCAATTTGACACGCTGGATGGCCTTGACGGGAGGCTACCATCTGTCTCCAAACAGCTGTTCCAGTGGGTCCCCTCCCCCAACCTTCTCTGAGCCTTCGGGGTCCTTGTGACCTGGCCATTTAGCCCATAGTGTGCAAAAAAGTGCCGCTCAGAGGTAAAACAACCCAAAAACAATTCAATTTGACACAGAGCTTGTTACTTTCGGCATTTCCGTTTATTAGATATAGAGGAAAAATCGTTTTCATATTTCCCTTTGTTTATGAGGGAAAGCATGGGGGGTCGATGTTTTATGGCCTATGACACTCCCCGCGTCATAAGCTTTGATTTGACACATAAATCATTAAGTTTGTCCTTCGCTTTCGAACGATATAGTGGAACTATTGCTTTGACAAATTCACTAACCGACAAGTGAAAATCAATAGGAAGATACACACACCGGCCACTGAATTAGTAACCATTATTCAATACCGAGTTGAACCTCCTTTAGCCCGAATTACAGCACGTATGCGGTTTGGCATAGATTCCACAAGGTGTTGGAGTGCCTTTACATCTCCAGCATTACCAGGCGTTCACCAGACAGGTCCTTTAACTGGCTCAAATTTTATCGAAGAGGACTTTGCTACCGGATCTGTTTTTCTAACATGTCCCAAACATTCTCAATGGAGCTCAGATCCGGGCTTTGTGGTGGCAGGGAAGACGGTGGAAGTCGCTGTCATGCTCACTGAATCACTGCTGAACACATCTGGAGCGATGGACAGTAGCATTGGCGTCCATGAAACATTGGCGTCCATGACTGGATGAAAAGTCAACATTGCAGGATGGACTTGATTGAAAACAAAGTTCAGATAATCCTTGGAGGACATCCGGCCTTCCAGAAATATCAGGGGACCCGTTCCGTACCAACAGAACGTGCCCCACAGCATCATACGGCCTCCAGAACCATGAGTTGTGTTTACAATGCAAACTGGGTCCATTGCTTCATAGGGCTCCCGCCAAACTCTCTGCCTACCGTCGGTAGAGAACGAGGTGTACTGCGACTCGTCAGACCACATGACTTTTTTCCAGTCTTCCAGTGTCCAGTCACTGTTTTCCTGACACCACTGTAGACGAACTTTCTGGTTCTTCGCAGAAATCAGTGGTTTCCGTATAGGCATGCGACTGCTAATACCGATCCTCTTCAATTCTCTGCGCAATTCTCTTCGCTGAGATATGGGTCGGGAACAGCCTTCATTGAATGTTTCGGTCAATTGTTGCACGCAGGAAGTCTTCTTTCTCCCTACAAGCCTTCTCAGACGACGGCGATCTCGTTCTGACAGATTGTCGTCGCGCCACACTTATGCCTCGTAGACAAGCAATATGTGTTATTTTCCCACTGATTAAAAACCCGACATATCTCACCTTTTGAGAAACCAGTTAGCAGTGCTGTTTTTAAAATCGTCGCTCCAGTCAGATGGGCACCCACAATAAGCCCTTATTCTTTGTTTTTCCCATTGTGATCAATATTACCGACGATTACTGACGAGCAGCAGTCTTAAACGTTGCCTATATCACGCGGTGATGCACGTGACCACGTATTTCGCTTATACACTGCGCAAATGACGTTTACGTTTTTTTAAAATTTTTTAAATACCCCCTCAAGCAGCTGCTTGCCACAGAGGTCTGACAGGAGCCTGTCAGTTTATATGCCATAGTAGAAGGTCTGAGAGGATGGCAGGTCCTCAGTAGAAAAACGACACGTACATCCATGCCTTACCCGGGGCTCGAACCCAGGTCCCTTAGATCAGTAGCCAAGCGCGCTAACCACTCGGCCATGGGACGGCTGACGTTTACGTACATATGCATAAATGTTTTTAATTCAGTGGCCAGTGTGTGTAGGTGATAAGATGATAAGTTCCTTAATATAATTCCATAAGATAATGAATGGTAGTAGATCGCGGAACTGCAATAAAAGAAAAGTAGCTTGTCGTACCAAAAAAATTGAATGTCATTTTAAATTTCTTGAGATCTCGAGAGTCAAGTCCTCATTTTACCTGCACTGCTCAAAGCGGAAATTGCAACACCAAGAAGGAGTAGAAGTAGAGATATGTAAATCGCAGGAGGCAATCGGCCATTGGAGATATGCAAATGATCAAAGTTCTGCAGCAAATGGACATGTGATACCCAGCCGAGTCACGGATAAACATTGGGCGCCCTTATATACCTATACATTTCAGTCGTATAGTACGACTGAGATGAGGTTGGAGAGCATGCTGCGAAAATGTCCCGACGCCGGCGGGACCTTTATGGGCAATTGACGCATGATCAATTCTGAGAGAGAGAACAAATCGTCGATATGCGAGAGCTCGGAATGAGCCTTCGAACGATCGCCGCATGCATGGCGCACAATGTGAATAAAGTGCAAAGGTTCATCTCACGCAACATCATGGAGCACTAGATGGCACGAAGGGCAGTTATGGATACCAGCATGCCTCACGACAGGACATGAAGATCGCATGCCCCCTAGGAGGCGCCATTTGCGACCCTTTCACCACAGGGCAGGTATGGATACCATCATACCGCACCACAGGACATGAAGATCGCATGCCCCCTAGGAGGCGCCATTTGCGACCCTTTCACCACAGGGCAGGTATGGATACCAGCATGCCGCACCACAGGACATGAAGATCGCATGCCCCCTAGGAGGCGCCATTTGCGACCCTTTCACCACAGGGCAGGTATGGATACCAGCATGCCGCACCACAGGACATGAAGATCGCATGTCCCCTAGGAGGCGCCATTTGCGACCCTTTCACCACAGCGAATGTGCTGCAGAATGATTTGCAGACCTCTACGAGTACTGTGGTCTCCATGCAAACCATCAGACAACGTTTGTATGGCACAGGAATGAGGGCGAGACTATCCAGTCTGGCATCTGCCATTGCAGCGACATCGTCGGTTACGCCGTCTCCATTGGTGTTGAGGAAGGCAATATTGGATTATGGAATGGAGGAGAGTGTTGTTCACAGATGTGCCGATTCAGTTTCGGCATGTCAGACGGCCTCTTGTCCGCAAGACGTCTGCATCGTCAATGAGGGAGTTTATTCCATTAGCTGCCATAAGGCTCCCCACCATGGTACAATGGTATGGGGTGGCATCATATATGGTAGCCAGACACCCCTGATCCCTGTTTCTGGCATGCTATAACTGCGAGTTATTATATCGATGACATCTTTAATCCTGCGGCACAACCCTTACCACCATGCCTGGACTGATTCTGTAATAGGACAAAGTCACCACACACACTGCATGTGCAAAGATGAACAGTCTTCAAGGTTTGAACATTCTTTCATTGCCGCCATACTTCCCATTGAGCATGTGTGGGATCTTATGGGTTGCCGCCTTCGCCAGCGAACCTGGTACAGTTACGTCCCAATTGCATGCCGTTTGGAACGCCATATCTCAGGACACCATTAACCATCTGATTGATGGAATGCCGAGACGTCTACAAAGCTCGTATAACTTCCCTGGGGGGGGGGGGGGGGCTACTATGTACTGATGAATCTGCAATAAGCGCATGTACCTTGAGTTCTCAAGTTCTGTTTTTTGATCATTTGCACATCTACCCTCATAGCTTCCGTCCTTTCAGTTTCGAGTGTTTTCTTCACTTCCCTCGCGGTTTTGCGATTTTCACTTCTAGCAGTGTATCTTCCGATTGCTTTCTGCTCGACATTTGTCAGTTTGTCGGTTTGTGTGCTTGTCAAAACAGTTTGTCCCACCATAACCTTTGAACGCGATGGAGAAACTTAATGATTCATGTGCCAAATATGAGCTTGTAAAGCGGGAAGTATCATAGGGTGTAAAAATTTGACCCCCCCTTGCATTCTTACCCCCTATAAAAGGGAAAGGGAAATATGAAAAACCTCCTTCCACTACATCTTTGGAACGCGAGTGCTGAAAGTAACACACTATGTGTCAAATGAAAGCTTCTGATGCAGGGGGCTGTCAGAGTCCATAAAAAATTGATCCCGCAGGTTTTCCCCCCTCCTAGAAAAAGAGGAAATATGGAAACAGTTGTTCCGCTATATCTCGGGAACATGAGTGCCGAAAGTAACATGTTGTATATCAAATGAAAGCTTGTGACGTGGGAAATGTTGTGGGTAATAAAAATATAACCCTTGCTTTCTTCCCCCGAACAAACAGAATATGTGAAAGTCGTTCTTCTGCTGCATCTTTCTGATACGCGAATGGCTTACAGTTACTAGTTAGGTGTCAAATGAAAGCTAATATAATGACTATCGTAACGGATTTCGAATTTTGCCCCTACCATCCGTGAAAAATCCTCCCCTGATAAATGGGGGGATTTTTCCGGGGATCGAGCTTAACGATTTATATCTCGAATTAAAGCGTGTAACGTTTCCAGTGCCACAGATTACCTCAAACACGACTCCAAAAGGGAAGGAAAATGTGGGCGATGTTTATGAGTGAAAGAAAAAATAAAAAAAAATGAAAAATTTTTTTTTTTCATATCAAATGAAAGTTTTTGAAGGTAGGTCTTTTTAGTGACAAAAATATAAAGAAATTGAAAATTTTTTCAAATGCCCATCTTCCTGAATAAAAATAGAGGTTATAGAGATAGGTAAATAATCAAGTCAAAAACAGAGCGCCTGACATATCATGAGGAGGTCGTGGGTTCAGATCCCACCAGGCTAATGACAATTTTTTCTCTATATTTAACTAACCTATCGACTTATATGCGCCTTAAAAAGTAGAAAATGAGCCAAATGCATATCGGTGGGCAATCAGTCACTGAATTCGTATTCATTGCAAAAGGTGATGATAGAGCGCTGATTTGCCTACTGAACAAGAATTCCTGCATCCTATCTTCCTTTCAAATGAATGCGAACTCAGTGAATGATTGCATCAGCGATATGCTTTAGGTTTATTTTTTACTTTTTAGGGTGCGTTTACGGAGATAGATTTTTTTAGATTTTTTTAATTTATTAGCATCATTATTTTCATATCCGGTAAATGACGACTTTATTCTTTTGATTTTGTACGTTACATTTCACAGACTGTTTTCCATTTTGTGCTGTGAATAGACGTAGGTATAGGGGAAAAATTGCTTTGAGAGGGTGGGATTCGAACCCACGATCTCCTCATGATATATCAGGCGCTCTGTTTTTCATTTGATTCTTTGCCTTCTTTATAAATCTCTATATTCATCAGTTACTCTTTTAAAATATTTGAAACGCATTTTAAATTATAATTATGAAAATGCAGCTTAGAAAAAAAGAAACATTCATAATAACTGAAGATCATGTACTGGATGGCATGAAACGGGTAGAGAAATAAAAATGCATATAGAGTTCCTGCACTATATACGTATCTTAATATCAAACAAGATTCATTTTTTTTTTGTAGGTACTATGAAATTTTAGTGTGGAAAAAAAATAGCGAAAGCGAAAATGTTTTTTAGAGTCACTAAAATACCTCTTCCGACAGTGCACTAAATCTCTTCCTTAAATCTCCTTGGAGACACAAATGCATTAACACTCGGGACCTTTTCAAGACGAAATGATCCTGAGCTCAACTGAGTCGGTGTCATCGCAAAACACCCTTTAATAATGATAAAGAATGTTCAAGGCCAATCTTGAACATCCTAGAAGAATCACGTGACATCTGGAAGTTGCGAACGAATGTGAATAGAAACATGAAATTTGGCGAAATTTGGAAATGAAATTTTTTGTTCTTTGCCAGGTACAATTATGAATGATGCTTTTGATGCAAATCAATGCTAGCTGAAACTGCTTTACAGAAGCTTTATTGAAACAACTACTAATTCAATTGAGCACAAAGGTTCTGTACACTCGTTAACATTCAGGAAAAGATGCTTCAATGCAAGGAAACAATAATTTTAAAATATCCAACTAAAATCAACTCATTCTTCCATTAATTCCTCCACTTCACCAGCACATGGGCTTATCTGGGGTAGAGTGTTGCTCAACTGGTAGGGCGCCAGCTAGTAATCTACAGTTCCCAGGTTCGAGTCACAATTGGGCCAGCTTTAAGAATTATCTCCGCTAAACCCCACCCTTCGCTCGGTCAGAAAGGGACAGCGATGTGCCTGGCAAAGCTGCCGTCCATCGGATGGGACGTGGCCCCTTGTGAAGGAGACCCAGCCATACCTTGTGCATGCTAAAGAACGCGCTGGATGGCCTTGAATGGAGGCTATCATCTGTCTCCTAATAGCTGTCCAATGGGCCACCTCCCACAACCTTCTCGTAGCCCTCGGGGTTCTTATGACCTGGCCATTTAGTTCACTGTGTGAAAAAAAAAAGTGCATCTCAGGGGTGAAACAACTTACGGGCCCATCCAGAAAATGGGAAATATATTTTTGGTCAGACTCTGTTCTCTATAGCAATCTAACCAGGGAGAAATGTCTGTCGAATTTCACACTGAACGTATTTATTGCTCTATATTTTCTGTTTTATATATATATAAACAATTCACTTTCGTTGATACCAGAGAATTTTATTAAAATGAGAACTGGACTTTGAGCGTAGGGTCATCACATTTTTGAGGCGTTATCCCTAAGGTAAATGTATTGTAAAATAACAAAAGTTAAAAGTTATAAAAATTAAAGACTAAAGAGTTTAGTAGAGGGAGTCCATGGGATTGAAAGGATGACCGAGTTCTGGCTGACTCGCTGTGGTTGCGTCCTAGGGAATACGTTGAATTTCAACTGAAAATTTCACATCATTTAATGAAAAATCTCCAACTGAATGCAATGACCAATTATTAAACTCGTAAGATATGCGATACATTCAGAATGGAATATCTCCAGTCCATTTAGTGACAGCTGTAAAGCAAAGTGACTTGTTGCCCTATTTATATCATTGAAAATAATTTTTTTATTTTGAAAAACTGATCAAAATTATGATCGGTAAATAAATAAGGGAGTTAAAACTATTTTTCCATGCCTTAACAAAAATTTCAGTTGTGCAATTCTGGGTTGTTGGGTTGTTTTACCTCTGAGCGGCACTTTTTTGCACACCATGGGCTAAATGGCCAAGTCACATGGACCCGAAGGCTCAGAGAAGGTTGGGGGAGGGGACCCACTGGAACAGCTTTTGGGAGACAGATGGTAGCCTCCCGTCAAGGCTATCCAGCGTGTTCTTTAACGTGCACAGGGTATGGCTCTCCCGCACACGGGGCTACGGCTTAACGTCCCATCCGACGGACGGCGGCATTTCCAAGCCCATCGGTGTCCCCTACTGACCGTGGGCAGGGCGGGGAATTTTGCGGAGATAAATCTCAACGCTGACCCAGCTGGGACTCGAACCTGGGAACTACAGATTACGAGCCTGGCGCGCTACCGACTGAGCCACCCCGCCCTGTGCAATTCTGAATAAGAAATCTATTTTAACTAATTATGTGCAATCGGTATCGAATTATTTTCGTACTTTATAAGCCTCGTAACATGGAAATACTAAAAGTTGAATAGATTAAGGGATTGCCTCTATATAAAATGTGCAGTAATAATAATAATTTCATTTCAGATTATTAATGAAAGAGTTTAATTAAAAATTATGATATTAATAATAATTTTATTATATTATTTCTAAAAATTAATAAGTAGAATTTTATATACAATGGTTCCTTCAAATATTTAGATCTATTTGCATTTTCGTTACTGCCTGTTTTTGACTTTTCTGTTATCATTTTTAATTCGCGCAATGAATTTTGCCATTTAGAGTTGTAGTTCCTTTTACCTGTTAATCCTAAAATAATCTCATTCCTCCAATGTTAATTATTGAACTACTCATGAGTCATTTTCGCTTCAAAGTCATTTGTTAAGTTATCTACAGCATTGTTTCGTCATTTCTGTTATCGGCCTCATTTTCTGGTTTAAAATTTTGTCATTATTCACCGGCGAAAAAAAACTCCAGCAGCAGAGGAGGAGGTGAGGGATCAAATCTTCCACGAGATCCAGGGATGAACTTCGGGGAAAGTTACGAGAAAGAAAAAAAGCTGATACGGCCGAGTCAGAATCGAAAAAAAAAGTATACTGAGATAAGTTTTTTTCCAATTTTTTTTTTTACTTTAAAAACGAGCAGTTTTGATCTAGTGAAAAAAATTCTCTTCCCATAGGTTATGTTGTTGTATGTTTCACGCAAAAGAATATTTTAAGGGACCAATGAAGACTTTAACACTGAATCAGTCACAACATTATCTCAAATGTCAGGTATCAGAAAAGAGCTTTTCCTTCATTCCAAGATTTCAGCTAATTTCTCGACATTCTTTTGTACATCCTTTAAAAGAAAAAAAAATCATGAATTGTAACTATCATGCGTAAATGTCGAGAGATTTCTACCAATGAAAAGAGCAAGAATTTACTCGAAACAGTTATCTGGTAAGTCCCTGCATTATGATTATTCTCTTTACAGCTGAACGTTTCCATTGTAAAAGAGGCATTGCTCCTGTAGAATGGTTGCATTGTTTTGGGTTTAATGGCGCAAAAGAGTCTGCGGTTGGTTTGCGACATTTCCTTACAAATTCACCTGTCTCTTTAGATTTCTATTTGTCTGTTAGCAGTTGCCAAGAGGTGTTTTTTCGAAACCTTCTCTGAGTCCTTGGGACTTATCTCTTTGTGCGCATAAAAGTTCTCCCTCAGAAGTACCACAATCCTACCTGTGTGCGAATGTTTATGATAACTAAAAGAGTTTTCAGTTTCAATTATTTCTTTTAGCTGATAATTCTAACATAATAGTTTCTGACAAATATGCTTTTACTCAAACTATCAACTTGAAAATTATTAATGCAATCTATTTATTTAATAGGATCGCATTTGAGTCCCTTTGTACCAGGATTAAATGGTTTGCCATCGTGATATCGTTTCATTTTAAAAATCAAGACAATATCATCTCCAAAATCAGTTTTAAATACAAGCAAAGATCTGAAACTTTTAGCATCATTTCAAAACAGATGTCATTTAATTTATTTTTCTCAAATAAATTTGAGAATTTAGGGAATGTAGCCTGCTGCAAAGTCAAACTTAATTTTAACGAATTCCCTTTTTTCAAACATAATTATAATAATATATATAATAATAATTTATTTCATGCAGGGGGTTACAGTAAAGCCAAGATACAGGTAATTTTAGATATTAATATAAAACTTTCAAGTCAAATGTACTGGGGCATCACCCAGTACGACTGGTATTGAGAAATTAAAAAGATATATTGATGATAGTACAAAAATACAAACATATTTGCAGGAATTGCATAATTATTTGATACATATAAACAAAATGACAAGCTGCACAGACGAAGACAAACATATAATATGAAATATGATAAAAAAAACACAGGGGGAAGAAAAGGAAGTTTTAATGCAACAGAGAGTAATATTAAATGAATGAATAGGGAAAAGAAAAACAGATTGTGGATAATCCAAAGGGGCAAAGGTGGGGAGTTGAGGTTGCTTGAAAGACAAAAGAAATATTGAAAATCTTAAAAGTAAATCTCTTAAAAATAAAGAATATTGAAAATCTTGGGAGTAGAAAACCTTTTATTATCAGAGCGAAGGATGTGGTGATGTCGTAATCGAATATAGGGTGTAAGAATCGAATGGAGGGGGTGAGACTTGGTATAAATAGTGTCGTGAACAAAGTAATCAACCGCAGATTTCTTCTAGATTCAAGAGTGGGAATTTGGTAGTTGGAACGAATATCAGTAAGTGTTAGAGATTCTCGTTTGTTCAAATAGATTTTGCTGATGATTTTGAGAGCTTCATTTTGAACTTTTTTTAATTTATATATATTTATATAATTTATAAATAAAAAAAATAAATACCCCCTCAAGCAGCTGCTTGCCACAGAGGTCTGACAGGAGCCTGTCAGTTTATATGCCAGAGTAGAAGGTCTGAGAGGATGGCAGGACCTCAGCAGAAAAACGATACATACATCCATGCTTTACCCGGGGCTCGAATCCAGGTCCCGTAGATCAGAAGCCAAGCGCGCTAACCACTCGGCCACGGGACGGCTTTATATAATTTATAAGTTCTTTTTATTAATACCAAAAAGAGTGGAAGCACAGTATTTGAGTTTGGATCGGATGTAAATTTTGTAGAACATTGGGGCATAGGTGGATATATAGTTTCGAATGTACCTGAATACATAAGTTCTTTTAGTAGCTGAAGCGACGTTTTTATTAATGTGGGTTCCAAAGTCAAAATTATTATCTATCGTCATACCTAAGTACTTCATGGAAGTGGAAACTGTAATATGGGTGTTATTAATTTTAATGTTTGTGACAGGCGGGGGAGAATTTGAAGTTGAAAGAAAAACAATATTGGTTTTTCTTGATATTGAGAGTGAATCCATTTTTATTATACCAATGAAGCACATCATGAATATTGTTTCCTATTTCTTGTTTTAGAGAAGTGAAAGAACTCGAGGTAAAAGAAAGAAGACAATCGTCTGCATGCATAAAAATATTGTAGTTGGTGGAGGATTCTTGAAGATCATTAACAAAAAGGTTAAAGAGATGTGGGCTAAGAATGGTTCCTTGATGTATTCTCCGATTGATTTTAAGAGCTGTATAGATATCTCATTAGTGCTTAATTTAGTTCGGATAACACGGTCGTTGAGATAATTTTTAAACCAGGAAAGAGCTGAGGGCGATAGATTAAGATTATAGCAGAGGTTTTGCAAGATAAGTTTGTGTTCAACTGAATCAAATACTTTTGAGATATCAAGGGAAACGAGTCCCACAACCTTTTTCACTTTGCTGTCTAAAGCCAATCTCCATTGATTAACAAGAAGTGTCACGAGAGTTTGATAGTAAAATTTATTTGCACCGAATTTCCTGCGAAGAGTGGACGATGTTTTCATGGAAAACCCGTATAATAATTATTTTCAAAATAAGATCTTAAGGTTAAATGTAAAAAAAGGAGATATGTTCCTGCAAATAATAAGAGTAACAATCAAATGGTATAAACTCTATTTTTGGTCACTTTGTCTCTTTGTCAATCACACTTGATGTCTTTATATTTGATGATTTATAAAAAAACAATTGCCATTTTCTGAATTAAGACTCCCTGTTTTGATTGGCTATTTGCAACTTAGATCAAGTTAAATGTATTTCAGAGGTTGAAAATAGTGATATATACTTCTCTAATGAACTACGAAGAAGAAACGAGATTGAACCAAGATTCTAATGATGTCAGATGACGAAGCCTAACTAATTCCAAAAACATTCTGCTTAATGTTAAAAATAACTGGACTCAATTGGCGAAATAAAGTATATATAAATTTAAAAGTTCAGTAAAGTAAAAATCAATATTTGTAAATTCATTTGGAAAATTGCAACTATGATTTTGATTTCATTCTTTAAATTCTTTGTTGAGATTAGAATTACTGAAAGGTAAAATTTAAACAACAGTAGAAAAAATGTACTTAACATAGCCATTATTTTACCACAGTAAGTAGTATACAGTGGCATAACATAAGAGAAGGCTCTTACACTAAATCTCCGCAAAGGGAATTAAACTAGACGATTTTAGAAATATTTCCAAGAATAATAGAAAACCCCACTATTAACAACTATAATAAATTATATTTATATTTTTCACTAATGTTTTTTTTTTCTGACCACTGTAATGCAATATGTCTCGCGACACTGTAATGAAAAAATAATGGCCCTACGGATAATCTGACCATTTTACACAAAACTGGTTTTAGGCTAATAAAAAATAATCGCAGATCCAATGACTACAGGTCTTGCCCCCCCCCCCCAGCTTTACCGAAGAGTATAGCTGCCATCTGCAAATACGGTTTAGAATAGTCAGTTTATTTGACATTAGAATTGTTGACCCAAAGAGAGCATTTTCTTATTTTCCAATTACTACTAATCTACGGGACCTGGGTTCGAGCTACTGATCTACGGGACCTGGGTTCGAGCCCCGGGTAAGGCATGGATGTTCGTGTTGTTTTTCTGCTGATGTCCTGCCATCCTCTCAGACCTTCTACTCTGGCATATAAACTGACAGGCTCCTGTCAGACCTCTGTGGCAAGCAGCTGCTTGAGGGGGTATTTATTTTTTTTTTTATTATTACTGAGCGCACAGTTTAATGAATTCTTTTACATATTTTGGTTTGAAATTGTTTAATGCGATTATTATTGTGTTTTAAAAGTGATCTAAATGAATCCTGCTGCAATTGTGAGCGGAGCAATATTGCTGATTTTTCTCTTTAAATGCCATTTTCGGCATTGCCTTATGAAAGGCAATGCGAGATAAAATATGAAAGACCGAGTCTGTTTATCGAATTATGTTAAATAAAAGTAAACAACATTTCACAAGGACAAAAGGATTCACCAAAGGATCCAACATTTCACAAGTGGATGATTACGGGGGATATTTAAAAAAAGTACTCTGTTATAATGCAATAAAGATATTTCAAATATTAATAATTTTTATAGTTCAAAATTTTTATAGTTTTTATTATTTCAAAAACTCATCTTTAAATTAAAGAATGCTTTCAGTTTTTAGGACTTGAACTTTATTTTATGAATCTGTTGCATTGATGATATTAAATAACCATTCCTATTTTACACTGCAGATAAATCAGTTTCCGCCAGTAAATACCGCAGAGTAATAGTAAGCTAACCCTATATTACCCAAATCCCGAATTACTCTGTAAAAGGGCCTTTGCTTTTTCCTGTATACATGGTATTTCACTCATTATTAAAATATTACTTTTATAATTTATTATTATTGATTTCATATCCACTTAATAATTTCCCACTATGATTTTTATTCTGAAAATGTTTTAAAATACATTTAACATAGAAGCCTGAACACATCATTTATCCTGGGGCCTCCTATCGATATTCTCATTTAGGCATCAGCATAAAATGTAACATGTGTCAATATTTAACTAGAAAATCACTTCGGAGTCCTTTTTTTTCAAGTACAGGCGATTTTTAACACGTTGACTTCAGCAATGTTAAGATTTTTAGGGTTCCCCGAGGCCATTCTATTTTTTTTACCAAAAGATGACTATTTTCTGATAAATTTATATCAAAAAAGTGATTTTGACATCCTCTCTTTAAGTGTGAATCATGTGTGCACCGCGCGACCTATAGGACAAATATTTCAATATTAATTTCATTTACAGCACGATGAATACATGACTCTCAGCTTTGCAAAGTTTATACAGGATTTTTCACAAGTTCATGAGCGCAGTTTTCTAGTGTATAAATTGGGAAACTTATCTGTTCATTGTTCAGTACTGTCTGTGCTATTCCATACGTCTGCGCTATATTATTTGTTCAGGGGCCACACTTTCCTATCGCTCATAAGCAATTCATTATAGCACGAATCATGGATGAGCTGCGCGGCCCGTACTAAACACCTAGATGCAAAGCATATATGATTCGCTCTGCAGAGTAGTCTAGAACAAGTGCTAATCGTATATGGTTCATACGGCAGTCAACGTGTTAAGTGTTATAATTTTGAAGAGATAATATTTCGTAGCAAAGGGCTTTCCCTTGATCTGACGTATAAAAAAATAAAAAAGATCTCAAGAGCGAAGTGGTGACACAGTGATGCAATTTTGCTGCATGATCGCTTGCAGACGCAATAGGACAGTTGGTCAAAAAACAGAAATTTCTTGCCCAGGATTTCCTTGTTGTTCTTTAATCCTTTCGTCATTTTTTAAGAAAATTTTAGAGCAACAAGAAATGTTCTTTACTCATTCAGTTGCCTTAATTCTTTAAATATTAAAAAAAATATGTAATGTTGAAAATCGAGATTTAGTGAGATATGACTGAAATCCATAATTTATGCCCAGCGATCTTTTTCCACAGAAACCTTATTTTCAAAAGTTATGGGATTGAAATTGGGCAAAGCATTTAATGCTTCATAAAGTTTTGAATGTATTTCTCATATATATATACCCGTGAAATCTTTTAAATATCTTAAGTTATAAAAATGATATTTTAAAGCTCCCACGAATTGACGTCTTTATTTAATAACTCAATATTTTTTCCTCTTATGTGCAGGTAAATACCATATGCCTAATACTTAGCAGAATATTTCTTGCATTCAATACGTTTTCTTTGCTGACGTTTTTATTTTTTTATCTAATTGTTATATGCACTATGATATAACAATGATGCAGATTTGGCTTATACAAATAAAAGGGAAGGTGTTTCAGAAAACAGAGACAGGACTTGTTTTCTTTCTCATAAATTTCATTAATAATTAATTGCAGCGTTGGATGCAGCGTGAAAAGAGACGAACAGACGCCAGGAAAAAAAACGAAACATTCCGCGAAATTCTTCCAGCAGCGCAGAATTTGTAAAGAATTGTATCCCCGAGAAATGAAAGTTTCAGAAACGCACTTGCACCACCTCACACGAGCTTCATTAATGCAGCATCTCACAAAGTCACAGTTGACAGCATAAAATAAAGGCTGAAAAAATGTCATATTTAAAATCAAATTGTTGTTCACTTTGCTTCTTTTTGCCATGAATTTTTTAATTTTGAAAAAGATTGTACATCGAGTGCTTTAAACAATTTTATTGCCTGTTGGTTTGTCCAGGTTAATATGATACGAACTCTCTTTATCCAAAATAGATTAATTCGCTTTCTCTTATGCATAACATTCTGAAAACCCTTTACAGATATATTCCCCGGATGGCATCTTACATATCTGTATTATAAATTAATACTTTGCAGTCTGAGATCTAAAAAGCATTGGTCATTTCACAATTTTTTCCACATTCGACTGTAGTTTTCGGATTTTTAAAGTTCATATGTTCTGGTCAGGAAATTTTTTTATTTCGGAAAATTTCCCCGGCAAAGTGTTTCTTGTGGGCAACGCCCACGGCAATGCATGTTGACGCATAGCTTCGAAGAGTTCCAACAGTAGAAGCTGGCGCCACTTCTTTGAATGCTGAAAAGTTGTTGTTTTTAACAGATTTAGACACCCCTTGTAATTTCCCAAATACCTGTCGAAAGGTTCCGAATTTCATACTAGAGTTCAAAATTGAAGTCTCTACCTATATTTAAACCCTATTTAGATCGTCGAACCACATTTTCCCCATCTTTTATATTTTATCGTTTGTAATAATATTTTAATAGAGTTGCTTAAAAAATAAAGTCTCTACCCATGATAAAACCCTATTAAGAGTTTAAAACCATTTTTAATTTTCCAATTCATTAGCTGGCGGGGGCTATTAGGTCATTAACTCATTGAATCGGGGCTATTAGGTCATTATCTCATTGAATCGGGGCTATTAACTCATTGAATATCAGCAAAATTTTTATTGCGTTAACACTTCAAGTCCTTACCTATATTAATAGATCCCCTATCAATGTACGAATTTGCTTTCATTCCTTATTCTCTTTAGCTGGTCATTTTGAATTTTGTGTTTTCCACTGTCGAATTTCGAAGGACTGTACTTTACAAACACCAAACTTCATACAACTTTAACCCCCCTCCCTTCTACGAATGTAAAGGGAACGATTGCCGAGTGGCAGTGAAACGTTCCAGCATAGACCTCATTTCCTTTTGCTGAGGTATCAAATGATGAGAGAGAAGTGTCCCGTTCAGCTTCGAAAGATCTCCATTGCCTCCCATGTTCACGCAAATTATATCCTCTGCTCATCAAGTTATTATTTGAATACTACGTAGCCTTGGGGAAAATCTGCATCTGCCTCTAATAGCTGTCTACAGAGATATCCTTTCTCAACCCCTTCTTTAGTTTTGCCTTTTTGAGATCTGACCAATGAAACCATTGCGCAGTAAAAAGCATTAAGGAATAAGGAAAACCAGGCAGCTGAACTCTACAAATGAAGTGGTTTAGAATTTTGTCACCTTTCCTTTCTTAGCACTCAAAAGAACACGTTTTTTCACGAATTTGCCTAACAGTACTTTTATTAATGGAAATTACTTAATAAACCTTTTCTTTCTCCAGAAGTCACAAATGAGAATAAATTAATAAATCTCTCAAACAGCATCTTGACTATCCTGCATTGGCAAAGTGCCTGAAAGACTTATCTTTAATAGGATAGAGACATTTCTAGAAGATAAACAGATGATCCCATTCATATAATATGGTTTTAGAAAACAATATTCGACGGTACATCGGATATTACGTGTAGTGGAGACAATCACTGAGAGTCGGATAAAGCAAGAATCGATTTCCTGAGGTCTTTCTCGATGTTGCGAAGGACCTTGATAAAGTATAGATAAATGGACATCTCTACAATCTATCGAGAAGAACGTTCCGCAACCACTAGTCAAAATTTTCTCTTCTTATTTGCATGGAAGAACATACCAAATTTCTGTCAAAGATTCTCTCTAAGAAACAAAATTTATTAACTCCGGAGTTCCGCAAGCATCACCTTTGGGACCTGTCCTTTTTAGCGTATTCTTTTGTGACATGTTTGATTTTTGAAGGATAAAAGTGGCATTATACGCAGATTATGCTACATTGATATCCCCATCTTTAAGCCCTAAACTTGCAGCCAGAAGAATTCAGGAGAATTCTTAAGGAGAGTCCTAATAATCTAGAAACCTGGTTTACAAAATGACGGATTAAAATCAAAGCTGCAAAGAGCAATTCAATAATGTTCACCCATAGAAGGATGCATGAAGACCCTAGATTTTATATTTTTGACACCAATATTGAATGGATTCCCAGATATGGTGCAGAGTCCTTCCATTCAATATCGGTTATGACATCAATATTGAATGGAAGGACTCTGCACCATATTTGGGAATCGCCCTGAATCAACGACTCAGCTAGAATAAACATGCCACAAATGTTTTAAATAAAGTACAAATTAAATGCAGACTAAATGTACTATTTGGAAGGAACTCGAAACTTTCCACAGACATCAAGATAGTATTATACAAAATGATAATCCAACCGATGATTATATATATTTGCCCAGTTTCGGGCTGTGTAAAGGATACGACCAGCTCAAGGTTCCAACCTTTACAAAATAAAACACTTAGAACTGTTGCCTCAGACGATGGTTCATAAAGAACAGTAACTTACATAAAGATCTCAACATCGAATCTGCCAAAAAGTTTATCAGAACTACTTCGATAAGCTTCTTCACCAAAATGGAATCGCATCTTAATTTGGTCATCACTGAAAGTTTAGATTATGACCATGAATGTAAAAAGAGGGATGATGATGATGATGATGATGATGACAGCAAAGGAAATATGTTTGTTTGTCTCCATGCAAATATTTGCTTGTGACATGCCATTTTTGATTCATTCACACACATTTTTATCTCATGTGTCAAATTGGTCTTTTTTAGACAAAGGAGGTATGGGTGCAGGCACGCGATACTCTACTACAGTGAACTATGATCTGTGATTTCTGACAGCTTTTTGCCAGAGGAATTTGACAAAGGGCCTGACAGTACCAACGGGCATAGAGCTTTGTGAGGAAGGCGAGATCTCAGCAGAAAAGACATTACATGAAAAGAAACATCCGTAGCTTGTTCAGATTTATTTGTATCTGAGCAAGCTACCATCTTGTTTCTTCATTACTTATTTTGATATGTAATTATTATACAAAAATATTTATTACATATATGCTTATAATAAAAAGCTGTCATGTGTTATTGCTCACCCTCATTACTTCTCGTTTAGATTTCTCAAGCCCATTTCTTATCCCGTTGTTAACTGAATGTGATAGCGCATCGCTGGAAAAGTTCGTATTCCCTGGACACAAAACTCTAGGAGGTTGCATTAATTATGCTCACTTTTGCATTTCTAATTCTAGGCACACTCAGTGGCGGATCCAAAATGCAGCTTTTATTCCATTCATAGTGCATAACAGCTTAGTATGACTAGGGTGTTGTTATTATGTGTCCTTCCCTTGTTTCTTTTGACCTCCTTTCAAAACTTTCCAGGATTTCCCACTGGGCAGAATTGTTATTTTTCTACTATATACTAGAATATCAGGGTTAGCAATCCTCTTATGATTACGTGTCTAAGCCATGTATAGCTGTGGTTGTTTTTACTGCTAATACTCTCCTATAGTTATGAATGCTAATCTGTTAGAGCAAACCGCGAAACCAGAGTGTCCATCTTCTTGAAATATTTTTTTTTCAACCAAATATACTCCGAGACTTTCTCATCGGTGATGAGATGTGGGATGTTAAAGCGGAAGTAGAATTCTCTTCAGGCGTGAAGTACAATTAGATGGCATCCTTATCGGAAAATATCTCAAGTGGACTCCCTATGCACTTCGAAGTGTCAGCTAAGAAGAGAGCTGAATAAGATAGGTGTCAGCTCAACTTGCGAATTTCCTCCAGCTCTCAGTTAATACGTCAGTATTTTTATCTGAAAATTATTCCCTCCTGGCATGAGTTTTGAAATCCACGTCACGACTGTGCTCAACTCACTGCAGGTGCATATGTAAATATTTAACGTTGCTGAAGTGTAAATGACTGACGGCAAGAAGTGGTTACTATTCTTATTACATACTTAGGCCGCAGCAGCCGCAGTAAACTTCTGACACATTTAAAGAATTACAATTTCCTTCTAAAATAGAAATTATTATTATATTTTTATTACGTATGGAAAATTTATCGACAATGTTGCATCTGTAGATCAAAAATATGAACCCTTTACTTGTAATAAAATAATGATTTTAGAATAAGGATTTTTTCTACCACAGTATTTGAGACATAAAAGATTGATGGTTAAGAGCAGGCCTGGATCTAGACAAAAATCGAGAGGTGGGGGGGGGGAGATCGAGTCGGAAAATTTGTTAAGGCAGTATAACATTTCTCACTCCGTTTTACAAGCCTTTAAAATATTTCTCGAAAAATACGTGAAATATGAATAAGTTTAATAATCTTTGCTTCTGTTGCCCTTACTAGTATTCTGAAAGATGAGGCGGGGGAGGATCCCTAGATACGGCCCTGGTTACGGGGAAATAGTAAGCAAGCTGGTAAGGTGGAAATGGCTTATTACTCCTCTGGGGAGTAGTTTCTTGTACAATGTGCTAAATGTTGAAGTCACCAGAGCCTACACGAAACAGCGCAATTCTTACATTATTTAAAATGAATGTTTAAAAAAATTACGTTACAAAAATATTAATACCAGTGGATTTACTGGTGTTGTTTGGATGCTAAATTCAGTTCTCCTTTTTATGAAAATGAACGTGTTTTACTTTTATGTGAGAAAGAGCATTACTCCGAACGTCTACAGACGGACGACGAATGAATACATTATCTTCTTTTTTTTTGAAAGCGAGATAAAAAGGACCATAATGTTATATATATCCTAATTTTAGTCCTTAGGTGCACATTGTTATTTTTCCACAATATCCTCGGATTCATAAAAGACCATTTAAGGTCAAAATCTTCCTCTAGCAGAGAATTCGGCGTAACATAATCAGTTACGGAACTAAAGAGAAAAGGACACAAAATATACCCTTGCAAATTGCTCCACTAGCAATGCTAAACCAATTGCTACAAGCCTTACCAACTCTCCCACACGACGTGTTATTAATTATGCTAATTGTCAGAAATGTCATTCGCTCTCACAATCAACCAAAAATTATGGCGGTAAACAGAATCAAATGTCTTTTTGAAATCTGCGAAGCCATTAACCACAGTTTATCCAAACTCTAAACTTTTAACTGACGTTTTACCGTATCCTATGACTGCCTGAGGATTTTGTTTGTATATGTATGTAATATTCAGCTGAAAAAAAATGGTTTTGCCGTGAGTGTAATTCGAACCCCCGTCTCCCAGTAACATGCTAGGAATTTATTTCAGCTGAATATTTCATGAGTTCCATGTCTACAGGACATCTCCTGTGATAACTATAACAATCGTATTCATTAGGCATGATGCAATATAGCTCAATATGAATTTAGAATACGGGTGCGTCCCCCTCCCCAACACAGCCGATTTCTGATAGACCTATTCTTTGGCATTAATGTCATTTAAGTCATGTTTTATACACTTTGAAAAACGCGTCCAAGTAAAGGCTTTACATTAATAGATCCTAATTGAAAAATAATAAGGATCATTGAGATTGAAATCTCTATCCAACTTATCTATTGAATTTTCAATAACATTCGTTAAAATATTCTGTAAAATATTTTAAAACATTAACTCTAGTCCTTCGAGTCCTAAGAATTCATTTCAAATGCTACTAAAACTTCGATAGTGACGTCATAGTTACATCAAACCATTTACTGAATTCAGTATATGCATTTGTAGAGCCTTGTGAGATGAGTCTTTTCAATTTCATTTGGAAGGCACGGTCAGTAGGGGACACCGATGGGCTTGGAAAGGCCGCCGTCCGTCGGATGGGACGTTAAGCCGTAGCCCCGTGTGCGGGAGAGACATACTCTGTGCACGTTAAAAGAACACGCTGGATGGCCTTGACGGGAGGCTACCATCTGTCTCCCAACAGCTGTTCCAGTGGGTCCCCTCCCCCAACCTTCTCTGAGCCTTCGGGGTCCATGTGACCTGGCCATTTAGCCCATGGTGTGCAAAAAAGTGCCGCTCAGAGGTAAAACAACCCAACCCAACCCATTTGGAAGGCCTCATTTGGAAGAACATTTCATTGGAAGTCTGAAGCGTTGATTGATGTTGCAGTTCCTTTTATTACTGAAAGAATAATTTTAACAATTTCAAGGTTTAAATTATTTTAGCCATTTTTAATGACTATTTTTTATAAGGAGCTTATTTACAAAGTATTATTAACATAACATGGGAGGTGGGTTATGTAACGTTCTTTATATATATATGAGCACTGAATGAAAGAAACCGTTTTTATGGATATTAGTTCTTTTATTCTGTTACAAAAAACAAATAGATCGATATCACATTATCAAATAAATTGAAAAATTAGTAGTAGCATAAATGACAGTTCTGGCACAGTAAAATGGGGCTCGAGAATTCTATGGGAAAAGTTATGGGGGATGAGGTAAAAAGTATGTTTCTTGTGGTTTTTGTGAAAATATGTGTGAAAATTTGAAAAAACGCGGGTGTTTTTTATGCTAGTACTAAAATTTAAAAAAATATTCATCTTTTTATACGAGCCGTAAAAAGTAGAAAATAAACCTAAAGCATTTCGATGGTGCAATCAGCCATTGAGTTCGTATTCACTGCAAAGGAAGATAGGGCGCCGATTTTTTTACACAAGATTGCCGGCGCCCTATCTTTCTTTGCAGTGAATACGAACTCAATGACTGATTGCACCATCGAAATGCTTTAGGTTTATTTTCTACTTTTTACGGCTCATATAGGAAGATCAATATTTTTTTTCTTTTTTCTTCTTTTTTTCTTTTTCACAAAAAGCACCTATTTGTAGAAACATTTATTTGATTTATCTGAATAATTATTTGATTAATTTGATAATTGATTATTGAATAATTATTTCGTTTTATTTGATATATGACTTATGAACATTGACCACATCTCTCCTGTTCCTTTTTTAGGTAAGCAAGGGGAGAGGTCGTATTTAAGGTTTGGATACGTCACAAACTTTCATTTCAGATATATCTTGTTACGGTTGACCCCACGAAATATTCATCTCCTTTTGGGGGAGGGGGGAGGGGGGAGTATGGTGGGGAAATAATTCAAAGTAGTCTACGACGGTCCTCATATGAGTTTTCATTTTAACTCTTAACTGTAGAGCCTTGAGTTCGGAAGATAAATTAGAATCGCGACTTTCTCCTTTCTGGAGGAGAGGGTGATATTTTTATTCTCACAGCACTCCCCATGTCACAAGTTTTCATTTGACATGCAGCTTGTTATAATCGGCCTAAGTGTTCGAAAGGTATAGTAGAATAATCCTGCCCATATTTTCTCCCAAAATGTTTTTTTAGTCCATGACACTTCCTGCGTCACAAGCTATCATTTGACACATAAATCATTATGTTTGTCCGTAGCGTTCGAAATATATTATAAAAATATATATATATAATGTTTTGAAGAATACACAAGCTGACAAGCTGACAAACAGATAAAAAACAAACCGATAAACCAATAAATGACAAGCGAAAGCAATTGGAAGATAGGTAAAAAATAAGCTTTTCGTTACAAAATCATGTTCACACCCAATAGGAGGTTCAGAAAATATTTCTTCACACAGTTAGCTTCGCCGCTATTCACATGGTGTCCAAGGCTTAAATCATGATTGTGAAGAAAAAGACGAAGTGGACAACAGTTAAAGGCATGGATGTTTTGGCTCTTTCTTTACATGCATTAAAAACCTTGAGGATAATGTGAACAACGGTGAAGCTATAGCTCTGTGAAGTAATATTTTCTGAACATCCTGTTGTGAAGCGACGTTTGGGAGCGGACATGATTTTGTAAGGAAAAGCTTATTTTTTACCTATTTTACGATCGATCTTGCAGACTATGTGGGAAACAGTTAGAAGGATGGATGTTTTGAATGTAACGCATAAGCTTCTTGTGACGTAATGGATTAACGCTCCATGCGACGGACGGTATCCTTTGCAAGCATATGAATGCTTTCTTTATTAGCGAGTAGAGCGAGCAGCTGGAGTTTGAACATCGCAACCACTGTTTAGTCTGCCACGTTAAATCAACTTTGCATCATGACTCAGAATGCGATGAATATTTTTAAAACAATTCCTCAACATTTGCGTAAAAGTTATGAGTTTATTTGTTTCAGCGATGCTATTAGTTTGCTTTATAAAGTGTTACGCCAAAGTCAAAATCCATTAATAAGTATTTATATTGTGTGAATGAGAACAAATCTTGAAAAATGAAAGCAGTAAAGTTAGTATAAAGGTTCACAGAAATATCTCCCAACCTTCAGTATGTCTCTAGGTTCATAAATTGTAAGCAAATGAATGAAAAAAATCTCCTAGTCGTAAAACAAATGATCTCTTCACTTATAAATACTTTGTTAGTAATGGCAACACATTTTAATGCAAATGGAATTATGCGCATTGCATTCTTTGGATAAAAAAAAGCCTTTAATTTGCTTGTACCTTGAATGTTTTGCATTTCGAAGTCACCTACAGTATTACCTGAGATTGCGCTCTTCACGGAACAGAGGATCTAAATAAACTTGCCACCAAGTGAACGCATTTCCCAGGATTCGCCTCTAAACGGATTACGCTTTACAATTATGGTTGTGAAATTGGATCATGAGCCGGACTTTTAACGAGTGAAGCAGAGTTTTCAATCAACTCGAAACTGGCATCTTACGATCGCGGTGGAATTTTCTCTTTCCTTAGACGATCATTTGGGAAATGTTTGTTAACGTTGTTCAGTGTTAATGAGGGAAGCAATTGTAATCAGAAATATACGTTAAGTAACTTAAAATTTAATTTATTTAAAGAGTTACCTTTATTAATTTATACTTACCTGCCAAAACGTTTCGTACATTATGAAAAATACAAAGGGTGCTTAGCTATATTATAGCTATCAGGCCTCAATTTAGAAAAAAATAAAAAAAAGGAGTTTAAATGCAGTCAGAATGAACCGGAACGCCGCTGCGTTATTTTGGCAGTCTTGAAGAAATTTCTTAAAAAATAAGGTAATCGGTTAAATATTATTTTCCTCTCCGTTCCGGTTAGTAATTCAAATGGAGGGGGGGGGGGGGGGTCATAGCCTTCTTAGTCCCCTCCTCCTAGTTAATTCCCTAATAAAATAAATAATAATTTCAGTTCTTAATATATCGGTAAATAATATGCAAGGGACATTTTGTTACCACAGGTATTCGGATGAAATGTGGTCCTACGTATATCGGTGTGTGATCCTTGACGATAACTAGAGGTGCATATGGGAATCTCGACTTCAAAGACAATGACGTTTTTCGTTTACCTAATTTTTCATTCGTCAAAAGTTTTAATTTCAACTAATGGATGATTGGGGAGGAGGATGCAAATAGTAGCATTTTATTAGTACTTAATAATGATAGCCTCCCGTCAAGACCATCTAGCGTGTTCTTTAACGTGCACAGGGTATGGCTGTCTCGCACATGGAACCACGGCTTAACGTCCCATCCGATGGACGACTGTCTTTCCAAGCCCATCGGTGTCTCCTACTGACTGAGGGAAGTAACCTCTTTCTCCTAACGGCTGCCCAGTGGTTCCCCTCTCCCAACCTTCTCTGAGTCTTGGGGACATTGTGACCTGATCATTTAGCCCATTATGTGCATAAAAGTGCCACTCAGCTATTAAATAATCTGCATTCTCTCTCTCTCTCATATAGTCAACTTCCAAGTTTGCTAGTCTTCCTAGTCTTTCCAAGTCTTTACTTTTTCGTTTTCTGCTTCTTAATTACAAAAAAAAATCGATTTAATCTCTCTTCATTGTTCATTTTATATAAGTTGTCCATCGTGGTCGTTTCTTTGAGAGCGTTTAGAATGAATGGGAATGATTTGAATAACTAGTGTAAATTGATAACATTTGAAACAATTACTCATACCTTCTCTATAGCGCATCACACTTACAGGCTCATGTCTGCATCTTGGGTTTTCTTTTCCTCATGTAAAGAACTCTGCCCACCATCCCTTTATTTCGCAGCATTTGTAACGTTTGTGTCCATTGGGTTACACAATAGAAATGAAAGTAGGGATAAATTGAGTGAATTCCTAATCATCATCATCATCATCCTCAAGCAGCCATGGGCTACGGAGGTCCAACCAGACCGTGCATTAGTTCTCCAAGCAAGTCTATCCTGAGCTACATCTACAGCATCCGGCCACTGCACACCAATTCTAACAAGGTCCTGTTTGACATTGTCTGCCCACCGCATCCTAGGTCTCCCCCTCCTTCTGAGGCCTTTAGGCACACTGTTCATAACCCTATTCGCCAATCTATAATTATTCATACGGGCAACATGGCCAAACCAACGGAGTCTCTCTCTACAAAATATGCTGCTTAAAGGAAGTTGCAAACTCCTTTGCCTAACCTCATCATTAGTTACAAAGTTGAACCACCTAATGCCCAAGATATTACGTAAGCATCTGGAATCAAAAGCATCTAGTTTCCTGTTATCTTGTTTACAAAGTGTCCAAGTTTCACTACCATAACTAACCCTAGAAAGAACCAAACTATTATACAGTCTAAATTTAGTCTTAGGTGTATACGCCTATTTCTCCACACTCTCCATAGATTCTTAAAAGTCCCGGCAGCAATCCCTATTCGTCTGTTAATCTCATGCCGCACATCACCATTATCTGTTACATAGCTCCCAAGATAATTAAACTGTGTCACCTGCTCAACCATTGTGTGACCATTGTGCTCAACCACTGTCTCACCAGCTCAACCAGTGTGCAGTGGCCAATGGTGAATTGGTGTGACATCTGCACAAGACTGCAACCATTCAGATTATCTGAATCACAGCCTGCTTGACCAATTTTCATCACTTTAGTTTTCTCTCTGTTTATAACCAAACCTACTCTACTACCAGTCTCATCAACAGCTCGAATGAAAGAGTTCATCTCATCAACATCATTTGCCAAAAGGGCTAAATCATCAGCATAATCTAAATCAGAAAGATTCGTATCTCCAGCCCATTTAAGGCCAAAATCTTTCCCTTGAAGTGAATTTCGCATAACATAATCAATAACCAAGCTAAAGAGAAAAGGAGACAAAATGCACCCTTGTCGAACACCAGAAGTAATGCTAAACCAATTGCTACAAGCCTTACTAACTCTCACACACGACTCTGTGTTATTATAGAGAGCTTTCATTATGTTAACTAACTTGTCTGGTATACCATATGATTTCATAATCAACCACAAATTATGACGATCAACAGAGTCGAAAGCCTTTTTGAAATCAACAAAGTTAGCAACCAAGGTTTCTGAAACTCTAAACATTTCTCAAGAATGTGCCTAAGTGAAAATACTGGTCCACACATCCCCTACCACTTCTGAATCCACATTGCTCATCACGCAATTGACTGTCAACTAGATTCTTAATTCTATTAAGCACAATCATGGAAAGAACTTTACCTTGAACAGAGAGTAGGCTGATACCCCTATAGTTATCACAAGAACTGCGATCACCTTTTTTGAAAATAGGGATAACAATAGCTCTGGTAAAATCCTTAATAACCATGCCTTTATCATAAAAGATATTCAGAATTTCAGTCATCCAAGTGGTAACCGAAACATTCCCAGCTCTAAGCATTTCGGTAGTAATTTCATCTACCCCTGGGGAGTAATGTAGTTTAAGTTTAGGAACAGCCAAAATAACTTCAGATTGTGATATAGGGCCAACATTAAAGCCACCAATGCATCTATCATCATTGCAAACAATGTGAGTAGAACTAACCACATTGTTTAGAACATCACTGAAATGCTCAGCCCACCTAGCCATGACAGAATCCTCCCCTTCTATAACCTTACCTTGTTTATCCTTCAATCCCTGTATACCTGTCCATTTTCTACCACACAAAACATTAACTCTCTGGTACAGCTCTCTGCTGTTGTGCTGTCTAACTGCTTCCTCGGCTTTGTCAGCCAAACCATCAAGCCAAAGATTCTTATCAGCAGCTAACTGATCTTTTACATGTTTATTAAGTTCTCTGTAATGCTTTCTATTAGGACTAGTAGGGTATTGATTACAGACATTCCTGCAGTTCTTTCTTTCCGAAATAAGCTCAAGTGCCTTATCACTCAGATAATTCTGACTCTTCTGCTCCTTTTTTCCTAAAAGTGTAGTGTTAGTGTCCAAAAAAGCCTGTTTAAATTGATCCCATTCTTCCTCAACTTCAGTAGTAAGCAAACCATTACTGTCATAATGACTAAGTAACCTATCATGGTAAGCTTTGGCTATAACTGGATCTTTCAGAGCTTCAGTATTAAAAGTAATTTTTTAACCCTAGCACAACACTTTTTATGTTTAAGTTGCAACACACTTTTAACAAGGTAATGGTCAGATCCAATTTCAGCTCCCCTATATGCCCTGGTATTCCTAACAGAACTAGCCCATTTGCTGTTAATTAATATGTAATCAATCATATTCTCATGCAGCCCATCAGGTGAAACCCATGTCTACTTATGTATGTCGCGGTGTTTGTAATAAGTGTTAGTTATTCTGAATCCATTGAGTTTACTTACCTGTAGGAGACGTTGCCCATTGCCATTGCAGCTACCAATACCAAAAGGGCCTATTACTCCTCCCCAAAGGTCAGAGTCAGTACCAACTTCGGGATTGAAGTCACCAAGAACAAGGGTAATATCTACTTTCTTGACAGAATTCAAAATATCCTGCAGTTGTTCATAAAACCTATCCTTCTCATCCTCATCGGCTTCCTCAGTGGGGGCATAACAGCAGAAAACATTCAAGTCTTTAACGCTTGTCTGAAATTTTGCTGTAAGAAACCTTTCATTAATGCACTCATATCCTAGAAGAGCATCGCTAGCGTGTCTGCTGAGAAGCAGACCCACGCCTTGGTGATGCTCATTGTCGTCCCTCCCTGAAAAGAGAAATTTAAGGTTATTTTTAAGAATCTGACCTTTATCTGTCCATCTGGTTTCTTGCAAGCCGAGAATATTTAAATTATAATGGTGGAATTCTTGTGTGAGGACATCAAGAGAAAAAGCTCTGTTCTTCCTAATGGAAAACCATTTTATGCAATAAACGTATTATTAAGAAAATGAAAAGATTAAAAAAAAAACACTTTGGAAATGGTCATACGAAATGCTAAAATAGATGGTGTATTGACTAACTAACTTGGTTGCTAGCTTTGTTGCTTTGATGGTACTAGTTAGACTTGATTTTAATGAACATGTTGAACACGGGAAGTGACCATAGACTAGTGAAAATGAAAATAAATATAAATGCGAGAACTGAAAGAAACAAAATGATGAATACAAAAATGGAAATCAAATATAAATAGCAATTTAGAACAAAGGGAAATTATTTTTGGTAATCAATTACAAAACCAACTTTTACAACTATTGACAGAAACAAATTGACGGATTGGATTTTAAATTTTGAAAAGCCGTTTTGAATGCAGCAGCGAAAGTGATTAAACAAAACGAAGGAGACTTTTCCAGTCTTCAATTTCATGGACAACAGAAAAACGAAGAGAGATGGACCACCAAGAGTCACTCCTTTAAATGCACTGTCCTACCAATATATTAGAGAATTTGCAAGTTATGTCAATGTAGATCCAACTTCTGAAATATGTATTTCATGGGAAAATGGAACTGAAGATAAATTAAAGATAAATTTCATATCGAAAAAAATTTAATCTCAAATCTATACAAATCTCGATTTTCAACAATATTCGTTCATTATTTAAAGAGTAATGGAAGTTGGAATATATCACAATAGTAATGAGTCATGAAATTTTGCCTCATAAATTAATTAAAATTTAAAAAGTAAAAACTCTTTCAAGCCATTTAAAATGAATATATATTTTAGAAGTTTGCGAAATGATTATTTCAGTATTAGAAAATTATGAATTATTTTCTTGAAACAAGAAATTAATCTTAAATATTCCTGCTTCCATAAACCTTTAAATAAAACGAATATTGTTAAAAATCTAGATTTAAATAGATTTAATTGTGGTCTTTAATTTATCTTGAATCCATGTTTCTCCATTAAATGCTTATTTTAAAAGTGATGGAACTACTGATCTAAGGGACCTGGGTTCGAGCCCCCGGTAAGGCATGGATGTATGTGTCGTTTTTCTGCTGAGGTCCTGCCATCCTCTCAGGCCTTCTACTGTGGCATATAAACTGACAGGCTCCTGTCAGACCTCTGTGGCAAGCAGCTGCTTGAGGGTTTTTTTTTATTTTTTTATTTAGAGCTTCGACGTGAGATTCCCATTAGCATAGCATTGGAAAGTATCTAATATTTTGGTAAAGCAGTATAGGAATATTCAAAACAAAAGAAACTACAAAAAAAGATATCAGAAACACAAATTATCTTGAGTTCTAAATTCTCAGATTAACACTTGTTCATCAGAGCTGGTTTTAGCGTCATAACCTATCTCGGTCATCCAGTCACTCAAACGATCACGTGGAATCATCTCTTTAGGTGCTGATATCAATCACAGACACTAGACAGCAAAAAGGAAAACCTCCATAATATGTAGAAATCAATGGATAACCAAATTCGAAGATCCGCAACTTCTGTAATAGGTTTTTCTTCGAGAAATGGGACAAGAAAAATTAAAGGTCTCATTAAAATATATCGTAACGGAATTTTAAATATCCTGGAAGCTGGAATATCAGCAATGCGAATACTGAGAAACTTATGTAAAATTAAGGAACATTGAAATAATTATTCAGACAAATTCCTAAAAATGCTTATTTTATTAAATAAATTTTATTATTTAAGCATATACTTAGGTAAAAGTTTTTTTATTATTTAAACAATATTCGTTCTCTTATGTTTGGATAAAATTCTCTTCTTATATAATCTATCACATACTTATTTGATTAAAAATTATAGTACCTATTATTTAAGTTACAGTTATCTTCTGCGTTAAATTTTTATTTCCATCATTGCTATCGTTAAATATTCAAAGCGCCATAATTCCTTACATATTGAAGGAATATGATTGGAAATAGAGATTAAATAAGATGCCAATATTGAGAGCTGCGGTCGATGCCCCTTGGTTTTTTACTAACAGACAACTTCGTATAGACTTGGGCATCTAGATACGTATATACTCATATTAAACTCTCATATCATATACTTTTAAAAATAATCCTAATGAAATCATTTCTTCTTTGCTTAATTATGATTATAATGTTCTTAATAAGTGCAGATTGGCTTAAAATGAAGGCTTTCTCTGAGGAAAGCTACTCGTTTTAGGTCTCTTGTGCATGATATATGCTATTTTTAGCTCGAGTTTTATGTTAGCCTCTAGGGGTGCATTCACGGGTGGTTTTCTTGTTATATGTTTTTACTTACTATAACTGGGCATATTCTCAGATGGAGATGGTAATGGGTAATGTTTTACCTGGAACATCGCATATCCATACACGATATACGATAGATGTCATTGAGATTTCTATTTTCATTCACATTTTCCATAAACAGCTGAAGAGATTGGAATTTGACTCTCCATCAACATAACATGATGGATCCTTTTTTTAGTAAAATTCCCGTTCTTTAAATTATGATCAGAGGAAACTGTAGACAGAATTTTATGGCCCTAGAATTCCCCCCCCCCCCCTATCGTGTACAAAAAGAACTTACACTTTTGACGGATGGAAATAATTTTTTTTGGGGGCGATTAAAAAACCTTACTTTATTTTTAATGTAATTTATTTATTTTTTACGTTTTTATTATTTACAGTTATGATAACAGGAAGCTGTATACTGAATTCGGTGAAGTTTGCTATTTCCTTTTAAGAGGAGTATCGCATTTTTTTCTGCGGAGAAAGAACTTTTTCAAATAATATTAGTAAATCCATAGAACTTTTTCTTGATCCATTATACAAAATTTGGCTATCATATCTTTGAGGCTTCCAAATGCACAGTGAAGAGGCAGAGAATCAAACATCTTTCCAAAAAAATATTTATATATAAGATTTTTTAAAGTTTTTCAACAGACATTGTTTTTTGGAGAAAAAAAAAACTTTAAAAGTAATAATGTAGCAAAATCGGAAACAATTGGGAATTGATAGGTAAAATTCTTTTGTTATAGAAAATGTGGATTTTATTTTTTCATGGTGATGCGGGAAAAAGGACAGACAGGAAGGAATGTGGCGTTAGAGAGCGTCATTGCGCATGAGTGGCAGCCGAGCTATTAGCAATAAGCGGCTGCGTCAGCTAATGTTGTTGCCAATCAATCTTATCGAAATTAAACCAAAGGTTACAAAAAAGGAAAGGCAAGAAGACAAGCACAATTGCTGAACTCTTAAAATGCAGAACAATTTTTCGATTTTAAAATTCAATCACTTTTTTTCCTACAATCCACTAAAAATCGATTTCCTTCCCCCAGTTCATACGTCCAGTTCCATTTTATGTCCGAGGAAGAATATCACTGAAAGGTTTGCATTCCATTAAGAATCTGGTCCTTTTTTCTTTATGAAGAAAATTCTACTCTTTGATCGTAACGAACAAATGTATTGAATCTAGCCACTCGTTAAAACAAACAACTAGAACTCTGTTAGCAGAAATGAATTTGAATGGTAAGTATTTGGAATTTCGAAACTGAAATGTAAATGAAGAATCGAATTAGTAATGCCCCATAGTTTAAGTTTATTTTTGAACATATTTGTGGAAATGTACGAACGCCTTTTCCACTCTGAATTAATTCTCGCAGCACGAGCGTGGTAAAAACGCGACGAAGTAATTCGCGCCAAAGTTCGGTTCGTAATCTCTTTGTCATTGAAGCAGTCTGAAATATTTGAATTTAATATAATTAATTGTAATCAGAAGTGTCAATATTGGTTGTACGAAATAAGAATTCCGTATGAATAGCTAATTACTAACTAAAAATTTTTATGCAATTAGAAATGAATGCTCTGCATGTTAGACTGCTGGTTACTAGATTTTTTAATGATATTCATATACGTACACTCGGTTTATTGGGGGGACAGTCCGGAATTTATTGTGTCCTATTTACGTGAATATAAGATGGATTTTTTTCCCTTTTTTGTCTAAAACTTGGATCTTTTCGAAAGCGTAGAAATGGGAAAAAAGGAGATAGAGAAAAAAATATTTCCTCAACATAATTTTCTATCGATAAACTAAATAACACACAACTTCTTTCATCATTTTATTTGTCCCTGGTAAAACATATTTCACTCTGCGACATATTTCTCTAATGTGTGAAGCTCCTGTTCAATTTAAAAGTTCTGGAAAAGGTCTTTTGTGAAATCCATGAACTGTGTTTATGCATCAACTGAACTTAATCATTTATAAATCTTATGTACCGACTAAATTTGCATCTGTAAATTGCAAAAGCTTAAAAAATTTGCTTCACTTGTTTTTACACTCAATAAATAAAATTCTGTTTAATAATTTACAAATCAATTTTCTTCAAAATTTGCTTTTTCTGTAAGGAGAAGCAAATTTTGTTTCTTATGTTTGGATAAATTTCTCTAAATGTGATAAAAAAAAAACACATAAAAGTAAAGTTAAAATGAATGATAAAAGTGAGCATCAACTCTGTAACAAATTATCATGCATTTACTAAAAATCTAAAAAATTTAGGTTTTGGAATTGATGATGTTGAAATCTTGTGATATGTTACAAAAATGATACGTTTTGCATTTATTTGTGTAACTAATTATATATTTTCCCCTGAGGTCTCGCCTTTCTCACGGGTCTTCTCTATGGCCTATAAAAGAGACAGGCTAGACCTCTGTGTTATAAGCAGCTACATGAGAGGTAATACTTTCTCAATTGCACATTTTTAGTTCACGTTTTTGATATTTAATTGCTATGGAAAGGACTCACACGATATATCAAGCTGTCGTCGTCCTCTTTATCTGAATAATGAGTAGATAGACTTCTATGTGAATCACGTGATCAATAAATCCCACAGTGGGTTCAAGAGTTGGTTTCGATTCTTTCGTTTTTGAGAGGGGAATCTTTCATTCGTTACGTCATCGGATAAGTAGCCAAAGGATCGGATTTAGGAGCAAAACGACGAAACGATTTCCTATCGGAATGAATTGTCATCTTACGATCGAATAAACAAAGTTGAACAAACGAAGTGACCGAAGTGAGACGAAAAGATTTTTTTTCCTGATTCTAGTGCTTCCTTTTGAATGGTCACATGAAAGGAATGACAAGGATGAGAAGACCTTTTGGATACATTGAGGACGAACACAACATTTTCTTGAAATGGTTTAAGAAAGTACCCACTTCACCATTTGTAGACGATACGCAATACGACTGGAATACTTCAAAAATCCTCATGTCAGAGTACCCAATGGATTTATTAACGTTCACCTCATCACTCTCCAGATTGCGGTTTAAGGTCCATCTGACGAACAGCTACTACCTTTGAAAGTTCAAATGTGTCTCTGTTTTTCTACATAGAGAGCAAGAAACTAACAAAAAAACTTGGGCAATGGTTGATGGGTGTCAGATTAGAAGACGTCATTTTGTGATTGGTTATTGAAGAGAGTTTCCAAATGATGAAGTGGTTACCTGGCTGAACAGTTTAAACAGATTCCCTAGATTTCATTGCTAAACGGTAACTGGTATTCCAAAATTATCACAAATTTACAATTAAAGTATCAATTAGTTTAAAACCGATAGACATAGAGCTACTGTGTACAAGCAGATAACTTACGCTTTACAAGTTGTTTTATGACTGTTTTTACTCTGCGCCATAAGTAGATTTGGAAAAGTAATATTTCAGCAATGGAATTCGATGTTTCGCATCCACCTATTCCCACGACCATTATTCTAAGCAATTAATTACAAATCTACATATAATACTGTAGTTTTAATTTATTTCCTATGCGGGAAAAACTCTAGGTATAAGGTTTTGTAGGGAAAAGCAAAGGAGGTACGCAAATGAAAAAAGCAGTCCCGCCGCATGAACTTCGTACCTCCCTCCCCTGTTTTTGCGATTTTCTCATTTGTTTCTGTCCCTTCATCATGTCGTTTCTCTCTTCTCGAAGCAAACGAAGGCCTCCGCAGTCATCCCGCAGTTAGACAGGCAGACGTTATTTGATACTGAAGTTCAGGGTCGTCAGACGTCCGGTTGGAGTTTAGAGTTGGAAGTCTACAGTGACGCATAACCTGGTCGTCGGAGCACGACCGAGTTCGGGACTCAGCCGTCCTTCTTCAGAGAAGTCGAAAGGAGCGGAATGTCATGGATGATTTTTATTGCCTTTCGCGCAATAAAAACCTTAGGAATTTGCATCGGCCAATCAAATCTAAGTAAATAAGGTATTGTATCCATTGAGAAAACGAGTTTTGAAAGGCCGAATTAAAAGCCATCAGGTTTCTGCTAATTAAAAACAGCTCTCATTTTTAGAACTGAAAAAAGACTCAATTTATTCTATTTGGAAATGACTAATGTGATTAGTCGCTGTGTTAATCGTGTGGTCTGTATATGGTTGCTAGGTATTCACTAGAAAAATTTCTTTTTTCCTGCCCTACTGAGTAGTGGTCAACAACACAGGGTCTGGACGATGACCTTATTTACTAGCCTGAATTGATGACGGCTTTCATCTTGTTTATGAATCCTGGATTTGCTGGTGGAGCAAAGCTTATTTTTCGAAAAAGTGATGCTTTGCAAATGTTCCGAAATCAAGTTAAAATAATCTAGGTCAGACATTGAAATCAAAAGTAGTCAAATTTAATATTTTTCTCTTCTGAGCTTTTGATTTCAATCGTCAGTAAACGTCGAAACAAAAAATTCGTAATTGAAATAAATTAATAAAATAAAATTATTGACTGAAACTGATTTAGGTTTTTGCGAATTACTTTTCGATTTCAATTAAGAGAAAAGAAATCCCTCTTATTCTATCATGTTCTGTGAAAAAAAAAAATCTTCATTGCTCACTAAAATTAAGAGCAAGGAGCAATTGCTCCTTAACTTCTCTTATAGTGGGACATTTTTGGTTAACATCCCTTAAAATATAGGAATCCCTCGACTCTAACGGTTTGATTATCATTTCCCTCACGGACTGGTGAACCCATATCCTAAAGTATGGAAATTACAAGACTATCCAAGGATGTCTAAAGATGGTTAGCAGATGGAGTCTCGACTTATGACTGGAATAATTTTAGTACATAGCAGCTACTACAGGGTTGGGTTGGGTTGTTTTACCTCTGAGCGGCACTCTTTTGCACACCATGGGCTAAATGGCCAGGTCACATGGACCCCGAAGGCTCAGAGAAGGTTGGGGGAGGGGACCCTCAGGAACAGCTGTTGGGAGACAGATGGTAGCCTCCCGTCAAGGCCATCCAGCGTGTTCTTTAACGTGCACAGGGTATGGCTCTCCCGCACACGGGGCCACGGCTTAACGTCCCATTCGACGGACGGCGGCCTTTCCAAGCCCATCGGTGTCCCCTACTGACCGTGGGCAGGGCGGGGAATTTTGCGGAGATAAATCTCAACGCTGACCCAGCTGGGACTCGAACCTGGGAACTACAGATTACGAGCCTGGCGCGCTACCGACTCAGCCACCCCCGCCCCCAGCTACTACAGGAGAGGGACAACAGAGGCATGGGAGGTGAAATCGACCTTCAACTGCACTTTTTCAACTATATTTATACTTTTATAGGCTGAAATCAACCGATGTAAATCTTGAGTTTGATGAAGTAATAAAATAAAAGTAAATATATTAATAAATCACACATCAATGTACGTATTGCTGTTCAAAAGACAATATCATTGCCAAAACAAAAATCTCAATCTGTACAATTCGGCAACATGTACTGTAACTCATACAGTAAACTAAGAATGGAGTGTAAAGTTCAAGCAAGGGGTTGATTTTTAACTCGGTGGCCTTAAGATTTAATCTGCATCATGTACCTCTCAGACAGCTCTTGATAGTGATTCCAAATTCACTATCAATATGCATATGACACGTGCTGAAATTAAGGTCAATCAATGTTATTGGTTTACATTTCATGAACCTCATTTTTCAATAGCCTCCCTTTAAGGTCATACAGAGTTTTCTTTAACGGTCATACGGTATGGCTCTCTCTGTACTCAGGGTTACGGCTTAACATCCCATCCAACGGACGCCAGTTTTTTAAAGACCATCGATGTGGACCGGGTGGTGATGATGGTGTGTGTGTGTGGGGGGGGGAGCTATAGGAGATAAATATCAACGTTCTATTCTCTCCATCTAAGCGTGTATACTCTGCGTAATCTAAGTTTGTGCTTTATCCCTATAACTGTGTGTACTGTGCCTGCGTTGATATCAACCCTTTCACAATTGAGACTAACCTGGGAACTGAAGATTGCGAGCCTGTAGCGCTATCGACTGACCCATTTTCCGCCCCATACCAGAGGCCAGAGGTTTAGAGGTTAAGATGTTAAGAGGCCATATTGGTTTCCGAAAATGTCTTTAATGTCAATTACAATATTTGAAATTGTTTCAACTTTGCTTTTGAACATTTAGTTTCATTTTGAGAACAGTGAACAGAAAATGTCACGTACTTTTAGTGTTCTTACCCAAATTAAAGAAAATACGAATCCTACTGTGCAGCGGCACCCCCCCCCCCCCCAACTTATCCTGCATCGTCCCCAGTGTTGTCCACGTACTATAATCAGTGACGTCTTTAAGCAGATGCCTATGTCGGCAATTTTTAGAAAGCATCTTATTTTCCACAGCGAATAATGTGTATTATGTGATATAACAAGAATGAAATATTCTACAAGATTGTGTTGAATGACATAATATTTTGAATAAAATTATTACGAAAATCATCTCTGTAGTAATTAGGTAAGTGTGAAAACAAATCCACCGTCCGCTTCCAGGGCTCGAACATCATATCTCTTGATTACGCGCCAGTTGTCATACCAGTTGAACTAAGAAGACAGGTGGATATTCGCACTTCCTTATGGCAAGTTAGGATGCTTGATCATGCTATGGAGCTCTACCATGTTTGAAGTGTATGGTAGGTTCTGCACTGGCCTCACGTTTCATACAATTCCTTAATAAGTTTTTACGGGCTAGTTAAACATTAATCATTAAGTTACTAAGTCAACAACCAAATCATTGTTCCTTAATAATAATAAATATCCCCTCAAGCAGCTGCTTGCCACAGAGGTCCGAGAGGAGCCTGTCAGTTTATATGCCATAGTAGAAGGTTTCGGAGGATGTCAGGACCTCAGCAGAAAAACAACACAAACTTACCTTACCCGGGGCTCGAACTGAGGTCCCTCAGATCAGTAGCCAAGCGCGCTAACCACTCGGCCACAGAGGGAGCTAAAATCAGTCGAAGCACCTCTGGTTATAATTTGAATATTTGCATCATAATTTAAATCCCGAATACTATATAGCAAGTAATCTAACTATAGCAAACATCTAACCAAACAAAAGTGAGCAAAAATATAGAACATATATAATATGAAATAGTAAAAATAAAGTGCAAAAAGTAATTAATTAAACTCTGGAATCTGTTTAAAAATTCTTCTGATATTGAATATCAAATTCATATTTATCTTATTTCTGAGTCTGCATATCACAATTCTGCTTCAACTAGCGAATCTGTGTCTGATTTGCTACTCCATTAAGGCTCAATATTTCATCACTCCAGCAAAATTTCAGTACTCTTCAGTTAAGTGACGATTATATCAAGAACTATCCAAGAACCTGCTCAATTAAGCATTATATTTCTATTCAAGGACTTGGCAAGTTTATGTTTTCGCTTTTTTTAGAGTTTAGCAGATTTTTAGGATGGTAGTTCAAATTAGTTAAGCTCCCTGGAAACAGTTCTTTCACAATCTTCTTCCCATTGGTTTTCTCAAGAAAAGTCTTTTTTTTTTACCCATCAAAGGAATCCTCTTTTAGATAATTAGACATAAACTGAAACGAAATCTGCTATTACTATTTCTGATCGCTCAACAACCGTCAGTCTCCTCGATTTCTTTACCATCGTAGCTGCTGCTCTATAATTGCAACCACATATGACAATCATTTTATGAGCCCGAGGCTCACATCTTACGGAAAATAATATCGTATCTTTGCTCGTCAGTTAGTTTTAAATTCAGTATATTGAAGAAGTATTAGAATGAAGTTACGTTTCTTTTCTTGAATTTGGTCAGGGCAAAACTTATACTCAGAACTCAAAAGGTGTCAATGATATTTTTAATCTGGAAAACGAACACAATTAAACATTATATTTCTATTCAAGAACCTGCTTGGCATTGCCTGCCCATCGAATTCTATGTCTATCCCTTTTTTCTGAGGCACACTCTTCATAGAAGTCCTGTATAGTTAGAGGCTGGCCTTCTTCTTCTTCTTATACATCCTTCTTTCTAAGCTGGACCTATTTGTAAAGGGGGCCTCGGCCCCCTTATCATCAGGTCCATACGCATAAAGGGCAGTGGGTGCGGAATAGAGGCTGGCCATCTCGGTGATACACTGCCATTGGTTGATTGAGTCACGTGGTTTATGGGCGCCATGTTTTGTCGTATCGTGAGACGAAAGCCTATGAGTTAGTGTATGCACCAAATTAAAACTTCTCAGTTGTTATACTTTTATATATTTCTACCACTTTTTTTGTCTATAAAAGCTGTCATATTTTATGAATACCTCACTGCGCTGCATTTGGGTGTAAAAATTTCACTCAAAGAAATAAATTAATGAATATTTTTTTCTGAGAAACGCCATCAGAAGACGGCAATCGGCTGCAAAAGTGAAACGAGCTAACTGAAAACCAACAAATAATTTCTTTTAATGTTCGTTTGAAAAACGAACTAATGCTTTCACTTTGTCGTCTGCCTATGCTAATACTTGTCCGTCTGTTTATCCGTCTCTCTGTTAACTGCTGTCTGTCCATCTTTCTTTCCACCTGTCTGTCGTTCTTTAGACAATCAATTTTTTTACTTTTACAGCTAAGTGAAAAATTCTTTTTGTGTTGGATAGATGTCGAACAAATATTGTGATTCACAATTCTGAAAATTTTCAACAGCTTTAATAGCGCTCTCTAGCGATGGGAAAAAGATGGAAAATCATAAAATTTCAAACGAATATTACATACAAACTGTTTGCACTGAAAATTTGAAATTTTGGTAGTATAGTGCTATGGTCAGAAGGTTTACAATGACAACAAGGCTTTGCCGTCTTAGACCAAAAGGGGTTCGAAAATGAAACTGCTTTTTTAAGAGATAAACGAAATAATATGTATATATTTGTTTTCCAGGTACTAACAAAATATTAATGACTTAAACAATATTTCATAATCTCAGCGTTACCTGTAGACGTTTAAAC
The DNA here is from genome assembly GCA_038380435.1 of Ryuthela nishihirai. NCBI lineage: Eukaryota > Metazoa > Arthropoda > Arachnida > Araneae > Heptathelidae > Ryuthela > Ryuthela nishihirai. The sequence continues at coordinate 44,303,911 of JAWZYU010000032.1, forward strand.
GTCTATAAATCAATAAATATATTTTGTGAAAAACGCCGGCATTAGTTCAACAGGTTAGAATACTCTGACATGTTTCTAGAGAAATGCGGGTTCGAATCTCATATGTTGACGAAATTATTTTCCACAAAAATATTTATATTTACATTTTTCGAATACTCATCAGTGGAATTTACAGCGTTAGAGGTGCTGAAGTTGGTATATAAAAATTCGAAAGGCGACCTCTAGCGGAGGAAAAAAGCTGGAAAATACCAAATCTTTAAATAAATATTGCAGACGATCTATTTTTGATAGAAACTTAAATTTTTGTTCATAAAGTGTAATGATCAAGTGGTTTACCCTAATAGTAATGATTTGTCCCGTTGGTAAAATGCAACTTTTCTGCTTTAAGAGATAATGAAAAACCTTTTTTGCACATTACAGGTACTAATAAATTATTAATAGTTTATTTTCTCAATTTTACAGTAGTCGACTTTCCACTGTCAGAGGGTACTGAAAGTGTAAAATATAGAAGAACGCATATCGCCTCAGGCGCATATGGGAATCTCTTTTTCAAAGAGATTGAAGTTCTTCCTTTGCCTACTTTTTCACTCCTTAAAAGCTTTAATTATGGATGATCGTGTTGCCTTTCTGCTGAGGTCCCGCCATCCTCATGGACCTTCTACTATAGCGTATAAATTGACAGGCTCCTGTCAAACCTCTGTACAAGCAGCTGCTTGAGGGGTTATTTATTTTTTTTTTATGTATGGTGGAGAAAATGCACATAGTAGTATTTTATTAGTAATTATAAAACATAAAAAGTATTTGTCTTTTAGTTCTTAAACTTAAAAAGTTGCTTTTCTTTCGCTCCTCTGAAAATAGTGGGCAGATCATTGCTGTCAGTGGAATTTCTACCATAACAGAACTCTACACGCCGAAATTTCTACCATAAAGAGATCACTTGAAACATTCGTTAAAAGTTTTGCAGTTTCGGTATTTACTGATCTCTAATGATATAAATTAAAACTACCTTTGAAAATGCGAATTGCATTTCATTAGTAACCACTTAAAAAGAGATTTCCATTATCTTTTTAAAACAAAACTGTTCTCTTTCTTACCTAACTTGGGCTTAGGGACAACTCATTGTTGTCAATGGAATTTTCAAGACTGTCTGTCACATTCCACGACGAAAATTTCAAATTTGAAGCATAACTGCATCGTTTGGAATATTCGTTTTAAATTTTTGGCATTTTTGATTTTTTCCACCTTTAGAGAGCGCAATTATAGCTTTTGAGAAATTCGTAAAATGCAAATTGTAATATTTCATCAATACCTGACCAACCCAAAAAGAATTTAATTTATATCTAAAAACATACATTTTTCTGTTAAAACAAAAAAAGTTGCCTTCACCCCCTCCCCTCTTGGGTCTAAAGGGTCAAGTGATTGTTGCCAATGGTAACTTCGTAACCTTCACATTTCAACACCAAAATTTCAAACTTCTAACATAGCTACATCGTTTAGAATATTCGTTTGATATTTTTGAATTTTCACCTTTTTCCACCATTAGAGGGCGCAGTTATAACTTTTGGGAGATTCAAAAAATGCAAATCGTAATACATATATCATTAATACCGATCTAACACAAAAATAATTTTTTATTTATCTGTATAAACAAAAAATTTGATGTCTACAGAAGGACAGACAACAAAGCGAAATTATATCTTGTTTTTTTTTTTGAAAAAAAAAGTCCAAAAATTTACTTTTCATTTTTTAGCCATTTTCTAAAGTGCTTTCAATCATGAACACTGAAATCTGTATCAAATATTACCCTACCCTTTTCCGGAATCCATAAGTATCCGTGCAATACCATTCAGCTATGCACGCTAAACAATCCGAGCGACGACAAAACAAGGCGTCCAATTCTGAAATGGCCAACCTCTACCTATATAGGGTCACTAACTCTTCATGACCTTATTCGATAATATGCAGCTATACACAATGGCAACATGTAGAAACAAACGCAGTCTCTTTTTGCACAACGCACTGCTGGAAATGCTCAAAGGAGGTTGCTGCGTAAATTTCTAGAAAAGGCATCAAGTTTCGTGTTATCTTGTTTACAGTGTCCATGTTTCGCTAACATAACTAACCTTAAAGAGAACCAAACTATTATACAGTCTAGTTTTAGTCTTTAGGTGTATACGCCTATTTCTCCACACTCTCCATAGATTCTTAAAAGTCCCGGCAGCAATCCCTATTCGTCTGTTAATCTCATGCCGCACATCACCCTTATCTATTATATAACTCCCGAGTTAATTATACTGAATTACTTGTTGATCGGTGAAGCCGTTTAAAACAATTGTAACACCAACTGAATAACCAGCTTTCTTCTCTTTTTATCACCAAACTTATTGATTAGTTTTATCTCTGTTTATCACCAAACTTACTCTGTTACAGTCTCATCAACATCCCTAATAAAAGAATTAATCTCAGCAACATCATTAACACAAGGATCAAATCATCTGCATGACCTAAATCAGAAATTTTTTAAATCTCTAGACGATTTGAAGCCAAAATCTTCTTCTTGTAAACTATTCAGCATAACATAGTCAATAACCAAACTAAAGGGAAAAGGAGACAAAATGCACTCTCCTCGAACTCCACTAGCAACGCTAAACCAATCGCTACAAGCCTCAGCAAGTCTCATACAGTACTCAGTGTTTTTATAGAGAGCTTTCATTACACTAACTAACTCGTCAGGTATTCCATATGATCTAACGATCAACTATAAATTACGTCGATTAACACAGTCAAAAGCCTTTGAAATCTACAAAGCTAATAAACAAAGCTTCTGAAACTCTACACATTTCTCAAGAAACTGCCTAAGAGGAAATATTTGATCAATACATCCCCTACCACTTCAGAATCCACACTGTTCATCACGCAGTTGTCCATCAACCAGATTTTTAACTCTATTAAGCATAATCATGCAAAACCTTTGCTTGGAACAGAAAGTAGATTGATACCTAAGCTCTTGTTTAGTCATTAGAAGAATTGCGATCACCTTTTTTTAAAAAAATAGGGATAATAATTGCTCTGCTGGATCCTTACGAAAAATACCTTTATCATAAAAGATATTCAAAATTTCAGTCAGCCATGTGGTAACAGAAACATTCCCAGCTCTAAGCAGTTCAGTGGTAATTTCGTCTACCCTTGGGGATTCGTACAATTTTAATTTAGAGATAGACGAAATCACTTCAGACTCCTAGTCAGTCCACCTAGCCATGACAGAATCCTCACCTTCAACTGCCTTACCATTTTTTATCTCTCGATCTCTGTGTACCTGTCTGTTTCTTCCCACACAAAGCATTAACTATTTGGTACAACTCTCTGCTGTTGTCTGCTTCCTCGGCTTTGTCAGCCAAGTTATGAAGCCAAAGATTATTATCAGCTGTTAACTAATCCTTTACACGTGTATTAAGCTCTTTGTAATGCCGTCCGCTAGGACTAATAGGGTGTTGATTTAGAATATTCCTACCATTCCTTCTTTCAGAAATAAACTTCATAGCCTTATTACCATTCATATAACTCTGCTCTCTGATCCTTTTCACGCAAAAGAGTACTGTGAATTAAAAAAAAAATCTGCTTAAACTGATCTTATTCTTTTAGTAGTAAGGAAGCCATGATTGTCACGATGACTAAATAACTTATCATTTTATGCTTTGGGTATAACAGGGTGTTTCAGAGCTCCAGTGTAGTTTTCGATTCACACAACATGGATGTGTTCGAATATTTTTGATAATTTAGAATAATAATTTTTTTATTCCCAAAATAGAAAAAAAGCGGGAATAAAAGTGTTTTAATCAGAAATTAATAATTTGATTTTTAAATGTTACTAGCTACCGAATATTTAAATTATATTTCATTCGTAATAATAATAATTTATTGTTTCATTTTCACAATATTTGATAACAAAGCTGTATTTCTCATCGTCGAAATTCCTACATCCATTTCGATTGCATAAATTCCTTTTCTTATTGGCTGCGAAAGTAAAAAATTTTAGAATCCTTTATAAAATTGTAGAAAATGAAAAACGACCGTAAATAAGCGTGCACTTCCTCTTCTTGTGCCTAAGGGCACGTGAGATGTTAACCCGTCCATGCTCCCAGATCAACAGCAAAACAACTCGGGTTTTTCCAGACTTTTGCAAACAGCTGTAGAAGGATGTAGGTCGATAGCATCCATCATCTGTCTGAAAATCGTCTCAACGTCCGCTTTTGAGCAAAGCCTTCTGTAATTTATCCCAGTTAGAGTGGAAATATCGAAAAGTCGATGTCACAGGAATTAGATTTCAACTCTGCCTTTCCTCTTCAGATGAAATTTCCAGACTCATAACTCGATGTTTAGAGTTTCGCTTGTCTGCAATGCAAAAGGCGACAGATCTTTTTCACTTGTAAAGATCATTATCCATCGAATGCCAATGTTAGATTTAAATCCCAATGCACATAAGAGACAGTCACTTCTGTAATACTCCATTCAAAGCCTGCACCGGAGTATCAGTTATAGTGTAGTAAAAAGAATAGAGTATAGTAGGGATCAATTAGCCATATAACTGCAGTGATAAGGAGTACGATCCCCTCACACAAAAAAAACTCGAATATGATTTTAAAAAAAAGAAAAAAAACTATTAAATGCATTTACTTGCCATATAAGTCATCTTTAAAAGTTGCATGTAGATGATTGGGAGTGATTAGGGTGGGGTGAAACAATCGTTAGTGCGCAAGGCTCGTAATCTGCAGTTCCCAGGTTCGAGTCCCGCCTTAAGGCGATCTCCGCAAAACTCAGCGCCCTGTTCTCGATCAGTAGGGGACACCGATAGGTTGGAAATTCCCGTCCGTCGGATTAGACGTTAAGCCGTGGCCTAGTGTGCAAGAGAGCCATCCTTATGCACTTTAAAGAACACCCTGGATGGCTTAACGGGCTACTATCTGTCTCCCAACAACTGTTCAGTGGGTTCCGTCTCCCCAACCTTCTCTGAGCCCTCGAGGTTCTTGACCTGGCCATTTAGCCCATTGTATGCAAGAAAAGTAAAGCTTTGAATGGTTTAAAACAACCTTAATCAACTTGTGAGCGATTGACTGACTGACAGGGGATCACCCTAATTCTAATTATGATGCAGAAAGACAGCGCTCTGAAAATTTGCACGTAGGGGTAATCCGGATCCTAGATCTCAACAAAAATCCGAAATTTGACCTGTAACGTCCTAGGGGTCAAACCGTGATTTACGATTGCTAGAAACGTGAAAATTGGCGTCCAGGGTGTGTTTCGGTCTATAGATGTCGGAAAGGTTGCGAAATGTTTGCTCCGGGGGTCCTTTAACGTCAAAGGTCAAATATAGACCTTCGAGTGTTAGAGAGCGAAAAATTGGTGGTTGGTGGTATTTGCGATCGTGCATATCAGGAACGTGGTAAAATTCATCGAGGTCAAAATTTTAATTTCTATATCACATTGCTAGAGAGCTAAAAATTGTTGCCTGGGGATATTTCGAGAAGTAGAATTAAGAAATAGTTGAAATGTTCAGATCCAATGTCGCGTTCAAGGTCAAATAGGAGTCGGAGTGAAGGTCTCGAAATCCAGTGCTGCCGAACGCACGGATCGATTTCTCCGTAGTAGATTCTTCATAAGTAGAAGTTATGCTTGAAAAACCAGAATGGATGTGGAATTTTTCTAATAAGGAAGAGTTTAGTATGCTCAGTGCACAGTACATAAGGAAGAGGATACATATGGTGTATACCGCATAAACTCTCCACTACAGTCTTACTCTTTATAACATGTTAAAGGAATGAAAAAGATCATTAGGCAAACTCCCTAGAGCACAATAAAAGACAAATGCACGAAGATATGTAATACACCCACCCCTAGATTTAAACGGTTTCCACTCTTTCTGCTTTATACGGTCAAGAAAATTCAACCGTTTCGTTTTAGTAGATGATGATGATGACGACGACGACGACGATGATGATGATGACGACGACGACGACGACGATGATGATGATGATGATGATGATAGATAGAGGGGCGGGAGGGGCGGGAGGGGCTCAGTCGGTAGCGCGCCACGCTCCTAATCTGTAGTTCCCAGGTTTCAGTCCCACCTGAGCCAGCGTTGAGATTTATCTCCGCAAAACTTCCTGCCATGCGCACATCAGTAGGGGACACCGATGGGTTTGGGAAGACCGTCGTCCGTCGGATGGGACGTTAAGCCGTGACCAGGGGATGGGAGAGACATACCCTGTGCACATTAAAGAACACGCTGGATGGTCTTGATGAGAGACTACCATCTGTCTTCGGGCTGACCTGACCATTTAGCCCATTGTGTGCAAAAAAGTGTCGTTCACAGATAAACCAACCCATGATGACAGATTCGGTTATCAGGAGAATATCATCGATTTAGATTAGATCTCAATTTTTGTATATAGATATAATACATATTGTAAAGCAAGAGTGGCATAAGGTCAAGGGAGATTATTAGACTGTCATCCAAAAGTAAAAGTGAAATAAATGGTTTTAGTTAATTTCATTTATTTTCAAAAATAAATAGATAATGGTAAATTTTCTAATTCATAAAATTGTCACATGTAGCAAGTTACCCGGCCTGTCCTAGCACCAAATGTCCGACCCCCCTTCTCGTGGTGCAGGCTCTTAGTACCTTTCAAAACAGATGCTCTCTTGTGGAAGTGAATGGAAAAGGAGAGCTGCCAAATTAGTGTGGCCTACTGATCTGGACAACTATGGCTACTTTTCTTTTTTTCTACCCTGCTGAGGAGTGATCAACCACACACGGTTCTCGTGCTGACCATATAAACCTACTAGACTGAATTAAGGATCTGAGCTTGATTATGGATCCTGAATTTGCTGCACTAGTGTTCTTCTGTTGAGAGAAAATCTTCCGCTGTGTTTCCTGTTTGTCTGTACGTTGACAGCCCCAAGTGGAGAGCCCCAATTCACAGGATATGTTTATCAGCTGGTGGATAATCCTGAGCAGAGGTCATCGCAGGCACCTGAACTTTTTGCTTCTATTGGCATCGTCAAATTCTACATTGGAGGAAGTCTTCCAATGTAGATGGCTTCAGCCTTTAGAGGTGGGGAACTGGTCTCTGCCCCATGTCTGCGATTAGGGGGCTGTTTGATATTGTCGGCATTCCCTCTCTCAATAAACATAGTTTCTTTAAACATCCCACTAACCATTTTCTCTCCACAGAGTCCACTTGATGTCCTTACACAAGCATTCCACCGTTATAATTTAGATATTCTCGGCTTGCAAGAGACCAGATGGACAGATAAAGACCAGATTCTTAAAAATAATCTTAATTTTCTCTTTTCAGGGAGAGAAGACAATGAACATCACCAAGGCGTGGGTCTTATTCTCAGCAGACACGCTAGTGATGTTCTTCTACGATATGAGTGCATTAATGAAAGGTTTCTTACAGCAAAATTTCAGACAAGTATTAAAGATTTGAATGTTTTCTGCTGTTATGCCCCCACTGAGGATACCGATGAGTATGAGAAGGATAGGTTTTACGGACAACTTGAGGATATTTTGAATTTTGTCAAGAAAGGAGATATTACCCTTGTTCTGGATGAGTACAATGCCAAAGTTGGTACTGACTCTGACCTTTGAGGAGGGGTGATAGGCCCTTTTGGTATTGGTAGGTGCAATGGCAATGGGCAACGTCTCCTACAGGTAAGTAAACTCAATGGTTTCAGAATAACTAACACTTATAAGAAACACCGTGACATATATAAGTACACATGGGTTTCACCTGATGGGCTGCATAAGAATACGAATTATTATATGTTAATTAACAGCCAATGGGCTAGTTCTGTTAGGAATACCAGGGCTTATAGGGGAGCTGAAATTGGATCTGACCATTACTTTGTTAAAAGTGTCTTGCAACTTAAGAAATGTTGTGTTGGGGTTAATAACTTTACCTTTATTATTGAAGCTCTGAAAGACCCAGTTATAGATAAAGCTTACCATGATAGGTTACTTAGTCATTATGACAGTCATGGCTTGCTTACTACTGAAGTTGAGGAAGAATGGGATCATTTTAAATAGGCCTTTTTGGAAACTAACAGTACTCTATTAGGGAAAAAGAAGCAGAGGAGGTATAATTATTTGAGTGATAAGGCACTTGAGCTTATTTCAGAAAGAAAGAACTGCAGGAATGTCCTGAATCAAAATACCCTACTAGTCCTAATAGAAAGCATTACAGAGAGCTTAATAAAGGTGTTGGGTTGGGTTGTTTTACCTCTGAGCGGCACCTTTTTGCACACCATGGGCTAAATGGCCAGGTCACATGGACCCCGTAGACTCAGAGAAGATTGGGGGAGGGGACCCAGTGGAACAGGCTGTTGGGAGACAGATGGTAGCCTCCCGTCAAGGCCATCCAGCGTGTTCTTTAAAGTGCACAGGGTATGGCTCTCCCGTACACGGGCCATGGCTTAACGTCCCATCCGACGGACGGCTGCCTTTCCAAGCCCATCGGTGTCCCCTACTGACCGTGGGCAGGGCGGGGAATTTTGCGGAGATAAATCTCGATGCTGACCCAGCTGGGACTCGAACCTGGGAACTACAGATTACGAGCCTGGCGCGCTACCGACTGAGCCACCCCCGCCCCAATAAAGGTGTAAAGGATCAGTTAGCTGCTGATAAGAATCTTTGGCTTGAGTTACCTGGTGCAGCACCCAGAGAGCACGGCATACGGCCCACCACAGTTGGCACAGATAGGGGGCATGGTATGCTTTCCCTGCCAGTGGGAGTGACGTCCACTGCAGTGCTCACACTGCACTGTTCCTCTGCAGTTCTTAACAATGTGCCTGAAGCATTATCACTTTAGGCATTGAGGTGATATCCTGCCTTGGTGTAAAGATCCACAGCAATTCCATTATTACAAATGAAAACAGCAAACACAAATTCGTTCTCCATTCCCACTTCGACCCTCTAGCCAATTGCAGCACTGCCAAACAGCGCCCTCTAGCACCTAAGAGTTACGTCAGCAGACATACATTCATAGCTACGAACATACAGAGCTACCAAGGGGGATCTTCACAAACTTGGTGCTGGCCATAGAGCGGACAGAACCAAGGGCTTTTTCAATGATGTTCTAAACAATGTAGGTAGTACTGCTCCCATTGTTTGTAATGATGATAGATGTATTGGTGGCTTTAATGTTGGCCCTGTAACACAATCTGAAGTTATTTTGGCTGTTTCTAAACTTACATAAATCTCTACGGGTAGATGAAATTACTACGGAAATGATTAGAGCTGAGAATGTTTCGGTTACCACTTGGATGACTGAAATTCTGAATATCTTTTATGATAAAGGCATGGTTCCTAAGGATTTTATCAGAGCTATTGTTATTCCTATTTTCAAAAAAGGTGATCGCAGTTCTTGTGATAACTATAGGGGTATTAGCCTACTCTCTGTTCCAGGGAAAGTTCTTTGCATGATTGTGCTAAATAGAATTAAGTATCTGGTTGACAGACAATTGCGTGATGAGCAATGTGGATTCAGAAGTGGTAGGGGATGTGTGGATCAGATATTTTCACTTAGGCAGATTCTTGAGAAATGTTTAGAGGTTTAGAAAACTTTGTTTTCTAGCTTTGTTGATTTCAAAAAGGCTTTCGACCCTGTTGATCGTCATAATTTGTGGTTGATTGTGAGATCGTATGGTATACCAGACAAGTTAGTTAACATGATGAAGCTCTCTATAATAACACTGAGTCATGTGTGCGAGTTGGTAAGGTTTGTAGTCATTGGTTTGGTATTACTTCTGGTGTTCGACACGGGTGCATTTTGTCTCCTTTTCTCTTTAGCAAGGTTATTGATTATGTTATACGAAATTCACTGCAAGGGAAAGATTTTTGGCCTTAAATGATCTGGAGATACGAAAATTTCTGATTTAGATTATGCTGATGATTTAGCCCTTTTGGCAAATGATGTTGATGAGATGAACTCTTTCATTCGAGCTCTTGATGAAACTGGTAGTAGAGAAGATTAGGTTATAAACAGAGAGAAAACTAAAGTGATGAAAATTGGTCAGGCAGGCTCTGATTCAGTTAATCTAAATGGTTGGAATCTTGAGCAGGTGTCACAGTTCAATTAGCTTGGGAGCTATGTAACAGATAATGGTGATGTGCGACATGAGATTAATAGACGAATAGGGATTGCTGCCGGGACGTTTAAGAATCTATGGAGAGTGTGGAGAAATAGGCATATACACCTAAAGACTAAAATTAGACTGTATAATAGTTTGGTTCTTTCTAGGATTAGTTATGGTAGTGAAACTTGGACGCTTTGTAAACAAGATAAGAGGAAACTAGATGCTTATGCAGTATCTTGGGCATTAGGTGGTTCAACTTTGTAACTAATGATGAGGTTAGGTAAAGAAGACGGCAACCTCGTTTAAGCAGAATATTGTGCAGAGAGGTTTGGTTTGTCCATGTTGCCGGTATAGATAATTTTACTTTAGCGAATAGGCTGAAATTATATTCTTGCTATTGCAATGTAAATCTGTCTCGCGACATCTTAATGAACTGAAGCCTGGTTTCGATCGGCAGCGACATCTTGCTATTCTAGACTGAATTTTTCACACTAGTGAAAACCGAGTTTTATCTCATTTTTAGGAACAAGTTTAATTTTGTGGACTATTATATAGGCTAACCTACAGCTGATTCGCAAATATATTGTTTAACAAAATGTCACAAAAGTGCTAATTTTACAAAATAAAGCATGACGTGTTAGCACAAATTCTTAACTCCTAATTTATAGTCAGTTTAGAACTATCCTTCTTTCAAATTTCATCTTCAAATTAGATAGCGTGTGGCTACATAACGTAACCAAGATAGTGTACACTAGGTAACCAAAAAGAAATATATGATAAATTAATCTAAGCTTATCTGAATTAATGCAAGTTTAAAATATTGTTATATTGATGTTTATTATTACTGCTGAGATAAAAATATATTTGAGATAAAAATATATAAATAAAGTTTTTAATGTACGTTTTGTTAATGAAAGAAAGTATTTTTAGAACCTATTCCTCTCTTTTTTCCATAAGTTATTGGTTTCGATTTGCATCGCTTCGATTTACAGGGTGATTTTCCGGAACTTCTCTACCATGTAAATCGAAGGATGCTTGGTTATATTTACGCATCAATATTTTCAACAGTTCCGTGACTATGCCTTCGTTTAGCAAAAGATGTGTTTAGTTTTAATTCTTGCAATTTGACAATAAATTTGACGTCATTTGTTTTTGGAGTGTTTTGGGTTATTTTGTTTCTCAGGAAAAGAAGATAAATGATCACTTCAAAAAGATGCAACGTTGCGAATGGGGAATGGAGGGGGGAATCATTGTAAAGTACCATGGGATGCAATCAGAGCCAAGCAAAGTTCCTCTGAGTGAGCTGTCTAAGATAGAAAGATACCTGTAAGCAGGAGCAGGATCTGGGGGGGAGAGGAGGAGACAAGGAGGCCATTCCTTCTTCAGGATGCTAGTAAGAGTAATATAGTCAAAAATTATTTAACCTATTTACATTTCATGCATTTTGCACAAAATTTTTTAAAGATCTGCAAAACGGAAACATAAATGTTATACTGCATTCAAGAGTAGAAATCCAATCTCGTGACCCCTCTCACTCCATTTTACATTTTCCGCCTCCAATTTTTCTCCATCCGAGTCTGCGTGTAAGTATGGGCATTCAGTGGCGGATCACCTAATAGATATATGCGTAGGGGTCATCAAGTTAAGAGGGAGGGGGCCCCATTCATAGTTTGACTATTATACAGGAAGTATTGGCGAAATAACAAATAATAAATAAATAAATAATGAATAAATGAATAAACATGCTGGTTTGTCATATTTCAAGGAATCGAAAGGTATTAAATTAATTGAATAATCTCCGCATGTAATTTTCAACGCCTGGTTTCAGTTCTTTCGGAACACACACGACGTCTTTGGGTGCATTTATGAGACTTTCATTATTGCGTTATTTAGAAGGAAAAAATGCACCATTTGTTTCATATTTCTGACTGTAATGTTAAATAAACCTTTTCTTAGAGTAATACCATAATTGTTGCTTTATCCCATTATAAGCGAAATCCCCAGCGCCTCAGTGCTTAGGGGCCCCAGCTGATCTTAATCTGTCATTGTGGGTAATTTTAACGATTAACGATATTACTTTAATCAAACAACAGCTGCCATTTAAATAGAAATACTAATATTCAGATTTGTCATAAAAATTGTTAAATTTATAATTTGCGAAGTCGATGTAGAACTGCATGTATTTCACTTTATTTTTGTATTTGGTGTACGATAAAATAATTCTGATGATAACTGTGCAAATAGTAAATCGATCTCTTTAAACATAAGTTTTAAAATCTTAGAAGTACTAAAAGTAGCCTTTCAGGAAGAAAGGAAATGAACAAAATGATAATGAAATGTGATTTCTTTTTCTTAGGAGATTTTTATTTTTGATAAAATTAATTTTCTTTTTATTAGACATGAACGATAATTTGCAACCTTGGAATATACAGGGTGTTTCAAAATTCTCTGTACAAATTTCAATGGGAGATAGGGAACACCAAGATAAACCTTTTTCTTCTATGAATGAATCCGCTGACGTAACCCTTCGGTGCTAGAGGGCACTGACAGAAATATCGGTGGAGCTGGTACATAAATTAATGGAAACAAGTGTGAAAAACATGTTTGTTTAAAGAATGTGCTCAAAGTTGAGACCGACAACAGCATTGCATACATGACAGCGTTGACGCATTGATTGCCGTACATGTTGAAAGATTCCCGGAATTTCGCGAACAGTTGGCCCGGCAACGGGGATTCTTGCAACGAGGTTCAAGTTCCTGAAGTCAGCAACCTTGCTCCTGGAGCCCCTGCAGTTCCATTCCAATGGCCATGTTCATAGTCGGGGTGGAAAATAGAAATCAAGGAGAAGCGGGTCAATACAGAGTGGCTAGCAGTCCACAAAGTGTGGTATGAGAGAGGCCAGATGGTTGACGATCGTCAAAGTTCTAAATAAAGATTCCTCAGGTAGAGCGGTAGTAACGACCTTGATGATGTCCACAAGTAGAGAGAGAATGGTGGGCAGGAGGACCGTGTCCATGTGGTCCTTCCTGAAGATCTGTTGCATCAAGGAGGAGGAGGGCTACTTCCACAGCAGCAGCAGGAGTCACCTGACCCTTCGTGGCAGTGACAAAGCTGATTGAGGGGTCAAAGAGGGCCTGCTGCACACAGTCTTATTAGGCACAGGGGGTGGAGGAGGTGTCACCACAGAGCTACGAAGAGGGATCTTTACAAACTTGGTGCTGGCCATAGAGCGGAGAGGACCAAGGGCTTCCCTCTTCTTCTCACAGGGGAGCTACTTGGTGTAGTACCCAGAGAAGGTGATGGCATAAAGCCCATCACAGTTCGCACAGATAAGGAGCCCGGTGTGCTTGCACTACCAGTAGGGGTGAGGCTCACTGTAGTGCTTACACTGCACTGTTCCTCTGCAGTTCTTAGCAATGTGCCTGAAATATTGGCACTTTAGGCACTGAGGTGATATCCTGCCTTGGTGTAAGGATCCACAGCGTTCCCACATTACAAGTGCCAATGCACCTAAAGTGCCATTGCTCCATTCCCACTTCGCCCCTCTAGCCAATTGCTGCGCCGCCAAACAGCGCCCTCTAGTACCTAAGGGTTACGTCAGCAGACATACATTCATAGACGAAAAAGATATGTCTTGGCATTCCCTATATCCAATTGAAATTTGTACAGAGAGTTTTGAAACACACTGTATATACACTGGTGTTCACGAAATCAGAACACCAGGAAAGACCAATCTGAATTATCTCGTATTTGAGGATTCATTGTAGTTTTGTTGCAGTAATAAACGATTACAATTATGGAGGCAATAGGAGAGTTACATTCTGAGTTGTTTAGTAATGACTAAGTCCATCGTTTGCTTCTTAATACTTGCTGTACACGGCAATAGGAGAGTTACCTTCTGAGTTGTTTAGTAATGACTAAGTCTATCGTTTGCTTCTTAATACTTGCTGTACACGGCGAGCCATGGAGTCAAACAAATGTTTGATGCTGGATTGTGGAATAATCTTCCAAGCACTAAGCACCTGTGCCCACAGTTTCTCTACATTTGACGGGATGCGCTGATATTGCCGCAACCTCCGTTTGACCATATCCCATACATTTTCGATCGGTGACAAATAAGGGGATCTAGCGGGCCACAATAGGATATGCACAGAGTTTTGCCTCAGGTATTTAATAGTAGCAGCTGCTGCATGGGGTCTTGCATTGTCCTGCTGAAATATGGTGTGTGAGACAGTCTGTAAGTATGGAAGAACTATTGACTGTAAATATGGAAAACCTAATGGAAAAATGAGCTCTCAAATATAAATAATAATAAATACTTAACAGATACTATATCTTTGTTCTGGATGTAACGAGCACTGGTAATGGTGGTATAGATCCATGCGATGTCGGATTTGCTTTAATAACTGATCCCACCCCACACCATAATCCCGTGTGTTGGTGCTGTAGTCTTGTCTGAATACACTCCAGACTTTATTCCTTGTCTAAATACACTCCACTCAGTACCTCTCACCAACCAGTCGGCAGACGAGGATTCTGCCATCGAATTCGAACAGACAGAATTCAGGATTCATGAGAGAAGATGATGTTGTGCCATTCGTTGCATCACTGTAGGCAGTCCGGCTGCTTTGTGTTGGGGTGTCAGTGGAACTCTTAGCAATGGTTGGTGGGCATGCAGTCCAAGTCGAAATAAATGGTATCTAACCGTTACTGCCGACATTGGAAGATGTGTTACTGACCTCTAGTCTTGGGCCAAGGTCGTAGACAAGGCAGAGTGATATGTTATAGCCAGCCTCTGAAGATGGCGATTTACCCATATAGGGTTGGCTGCGGATCAGGTCCATAACCTTCCTAATGAATTCGTTGTCCATCTTCAAGCCATTCTCTGCATATTAGATGCACAACAGATGCACTATGATCCAAACGTGCTCCAATTCCTTGATACGAGAGATTGCTTTCTCTCATGCCAATCTGTCAAACTCACACACCTCGAAATATGAAGTTCTCACCGGTCTGTGTGGCATATCTTAAGCTTCTGCACAAGAGCTGATAAGGTAAACACCACTACCACCCCTTTAAATACCTGTGGGAAGGGCCGAGTCACATCCTTTCCAGAATGTTCTCATTGACCTGTAACCAACACCACTGCAACGATGACCTTGAAGCTCTAATCCCTTATTCAGTGTAAGTGCTAAATATACCCCATACGAGTTACCTTACTCTGTTCCTTCTCGGTGTTTCAATTTTCGTGAACAGCAGTCTATGTATCGAAAATATTCCCTATATAAACTTTGCTTTCCTAAACAGCTGTCTGGACTGCCTAAATGAAAAGGGAGCCCTTAAATATAATAAATAAAATTTAGTAAATAATAATAAATACTAAACAGATATATCTTTGTCATAATTCAAAGGACGAACAAGTTTCCAGAAGGGTCGTATTTGCAAACTGATGTTGTCCTATCTATAAACTTTGCGTTTGATGCATCTCTTAAATCGGGTAGTGAAGCCGCATACGCGTCTATAAAAAAGGCTGGAAAACATTGATTTAAAGTGTATGTAGGATACTTAGCTCTCTTGTTAACAGACCAACGACTTAATTTTCTACCCGACGACTGGATATTTTTAAGCCCATGGGCATCCTTTGGTCTTCAGTGACGGGACGGAGAAGCAGAAAAAATCTCATTGTTAGCACATTTGTACCTACGTCTCATAATGAAGCATCCTCACGGGTAGAGCAAAAAAAAATTATCATGATTCTGATTAAAATTAAAATTATCCTGGGAATATATTCATAGAATGGAAGGACACCTAAATGATAACTCACTTTTTGTAATAAAGTAAATGAAGTGTTGAACATAGCAGCGAGACCTTTCGATAGCATCTGGCAGACATCTTACGGGTCTTGTAGCGGTGAAATATTTGGAGACGCAAACGTTGAGCAAAGATCCGAATCGAGTTAATTAATGCAGTCGAAGGAAACGGGAAATGTGGGAATAGTGAAAAGAAATCCTTGGAAGCGAATGCGAAGCACAACAAAATGAAGTGAGAGGAGAAACAAAAGGTAATGAGGGGGAAAGGTGACAAAGGCAATTAGGACGTGAGGTTGGTAATGAAGTGTGGCGATTCTCTCGTCATCAAAGAAGGTGAGCTGTTCAAAGGAAGTGCTGCTCAGGAGAACCAAGTCTTCAGATCGATGAAACATCGCGAGGAAAGGGGAAAAAAAAAGGAACATGCCTCTGCTGAATGTGGTTAAGTAAGAACAACTTTATTCGCATTGGAAAATCAGTTCAATTGCATATTGTACTAATACGAGGTACATTAATTTATGATATACTGAGTGTTTGCCTATTAAATCATTTTAAAACGAAATTTAAGCGAAATGGGAATACTATGCAGGATGATCAGAAAAAAACTATTGTAAAACGTATTTTATATTTTTAATGAAACATGTATACTTATTAAGCTGAGTCAAATATAAAAAGTTTTTTTAAGAACCACAAATATTATTTAAAGAAAGTCAAAAGTCTTTTGGCTTGTTTAGATCTGTTGGCAAGATGAACTCAGTCATTCTTGACTGTTTCTCGCACTATTGTTGATTAGCCTCCTTCATCTCATTGTTGGACATACCAACATCATATCAACAGAATTCATAATATTCAGAACATTCAAAATACATTCATATCAACAGAATAATGCAGTAAGTTCTCCCTGGAATTTCCATTCTAATATGTTGAGATGTGTAAGGATTTTTCTATAATGACTATATTGGAGCCTATGCTTAGGATTTACACTATCTCTTCTTACTCTTCACATATTCAACGACAAAAAGAATCCAATGACAGTGCTTTTAACAAAATAATAATCTCATCACCTCTGTTTGATTGATATTCATGCCAAAAGTAGTCATTACTTATAAATCAGTTCTATCCTTTTTAAACAGTCAAGCGAATTTCCTATGTCTTTATAAATATACATACACCAAAGAGCCAAAACTTTGTAACCATCGCATCTTTATGCAAATCGACGCAACTGCAGGTAAAGACAGTGCATGTGAAGGTCATGAAACGGTATAAATAACACCTGATACTGAACTCTGTTAATCAGTGTTATTCTTATTCAGATGGGAAAGGCAGCGGACTTAAGTGAGTTTGACAAAGGCAAATTGTAATGGCTGGACGATTCGATCCGTGGCCGAGTGGTTAGCACGCTTGGCTACTGATCTAAGGGACCTGGGTTCGAGCCCCGGGTAAGGCATGGTTGTGTGTGTTGTTTTTCTGCTGAGGTCCTGCCATCCTCTCAGATCTCCTACTGTGGCATATAAACTGACAGGCACCTGTCAGACCTCTGTGGCAAGCAGCTGCTTGAGGGGGTTATTTTTATTTTTTATTTATTTTAAGAGTTATGGAGAGCTCACGATCAGCCGTGGTTAGTATCTTCAAAGAGTGGTGTGAGAAGGGAAAAACCATGAACCGTCGTCAGAGTGTGGGCCGACCACGGCTCATCGATAATAAAGGTGAGCGAAGGCTATCCTGTATGGTACGAGCCAACAGAGGGATACTCTGGTGCAACTCACCCGTAATTTCAATGCTGGTGACGGGAGTAATGTGTCACAACACACGATACATCGAACCCTGCTGAAAATGGGTCTGCACAGCAGCAGGTCACTCGTGCCCATGCTAACCTCATGTTCACCATCGAAAGCGCCTATAATGGACATGCGAGTATCAAAACTGGACTTTGAATGATTGGAAGAAGGTCGTTTGGTCCGATGAATCTCGTTTCCTGTTGTACCATGTGGACAGCCTGGTAGATGTGCATCGTTTACCTGGGGAAGTGTTGGCACCAGGATGCACTGTGGATGAAAACAAGCCAATGGAGGAAGTGCAATGCTTTGGGCAATGTTCTGCTAGGAAACCCTGGGTCGAGTCATTCACGTTCAGGAAACTATGACGTCTACCATCTACCTAAACATCATTTCAGACCAGGTACATCCTTTCATGGCAACGGTATACCCCTCTAGTAGTGCCTTCTTTCAGTAGGATAATGCGCCATGCAACACTGCCCGCATTGTTCGAGAATGGTTCGCGGAAGAAGACATCCAGGTATTGCCCTGAACTCCAAATTCCCCAGACATCAATCCAATCGAGCATCTGTGGAATAGCATATCCAATCTGCGGCGGCTCAACCACTTAACTTAGAAGTGTTAAAGGATCTGCTGGTAACGTGTTGGTATCATATACCACAAGATACTTTTAGAAATCTTGTAGCATCCATGCTTCGCCGGGTATGAGCTGTTTTGGCAGCACGTGGAAGACCAACATCATATTAGGCAGGTGGTCATAATGTTTTGATTCTTCTATGTATGCTCATAGAAAATCTTAGTTTTTCACAAAACGTTATTTGCCTAGAGGGAGCCATTCTCCATTGTCATTGCAATACCACCACCAAAAGGGCCCATTCCAGCTGGAATCATCATAATCTTTGTCACTGAAGGGATCCATCACTTGAATAATATCTCCTTTGCTTAACAGATCTGGACATGTCCTGAAGTTGTCCGTCATTCCTCTCCTCGCTCTCACCACTCTACTCCTTGCAGGAAGAGCAGCAAAAACCCCCAAATTTCTAATTCATGGTTTAAGCTGCTAGAAATCTTTTACAGAATCATATCCTAAAAGTGCATCACTTGCATTCCTAAAAGAGCATCACTTGATAAGCAATAATCTTGACAATTGCCTTTGTCATTGTAAGAACCGGGAAAAGAAATTTATCATTTTTTTTTTACATTTATATTACTCGGAGAAATAACTATTGAAAAACTCTATAAATCTGAGTTATATACCCACTTTAGAGCATTCAAAGGAAATTAGGAAAGTTATGTTTGGCCTACCATAGTGATTTTACAACTCGATAGCTTGTTGAAAGATCTGATTTCGCAGCATACATTTCCCATGTGATCTGAATGCCTAAAATCTGCTTCATTTCTTGAATTCTACATAATTAAAACGTTTCAAGAGACTGAAGCGCCTCAGTAAATGAATATATCGACATCAAAGATCAGAAAATTTTACCTCTGATTATAATATATAATGTTGAAAAAGAAACTTTATTAATCGAAAAATCATGAATAACTAAATACGTTTTGAAAATGAATAAATAGTATGAACTAGTGAACAAGAATATGTAAACAGTTACTTTCTATGTCAAAAGAAAATTACATTCAGAGCTCAATAACTTCTTCAATATGATTTTTAGTGAAAGATATATCTGAAGATAAATTAAAGATCTGAATCCAATCTATCGAAATTTCTATTTTAAACAATATTTGGTTAGTATTCAAAGCGTTTTAAACGCTGGATTATTTAGTAGGTTACAAAAAAAATGACCCCAAAATTGAATTAAAACATTAAAACATGTAAAAAGATCAGAGATCATCGTTGATCGGCTGCATTGCAGTCGGTACTCTATTCGAGGTTTTGTTTTCATTCGATTTTAGGGTAAAATTTTTGTTGCCTGTGGTTTTGAATACTAGACAGAGGTTTTAAATACTAGACAAACACTGGTTAAAATTGAGATCTAGATAGATTTTATTGAGATCTTTAATTTCTCTTTAGATCTTTTTTCATTAAAAGTCGTATTAAAAAAGTTTCTGAGCACTGAATGTGATGCTCTATTTGAGATAACATGGAATGTTTCCATTTTTATTCCAGTATCTGTATCTTGATAAACGATAATTGCAATTAGTAATAAATTAAGGAACATTCCAGAAAATTGAAATATGCATGTGGATGTATGTATTGCATACAAGAATGAATAATACTGGATTCGACCCACATAGTATTTTGGGTTATTCTTGGTCTAAAAATAACTTTCAATTATCCAGTTACTTTCAATTAAAGGAAAAAAAAATTGTAATAATTATATGAAAGAGACAGTTTTGTTTCATATAATTTTTTTAAAATAACAAATTCAGTTTAGATTTCTACACTTGAAAAACTGAGTTGTTGTCGTTTCAATACAACAGTTTTGTCTGAGTATTTGATGCATACATTGTTCACGTTATCTAGAACGCTGGTATTCAACCTATGTTCCCGTGAACTCAAGGATTTCGTTGCTCATGGTCAAAATTCCTCAAATTCCCAAGAATCAATTTAGTTTTTTGGTAAATTTTCGTAAAAATTAAAATCGCCAAAATTATATTTTTGTTTTCGATAAATATATGTATTTGTTATATGTTAATGAATAAAATGTTATGTTTGGAAAAGTTTTATTTCCTCTCTGCACCTGAAAAGTCCACTTTTACTGTATAGGTGTTCCGCGACAAATTGGAGTTAGTCCCAACAGTTTCACAAAGGTTAAGAATTTGAAAACCATTGATCTAAGACAAACGGTTCCCAACAGAGGGATTTTCTTCAATTTTTCTGTGATAAAAAGGTTAAATAGGATATCCAATAATTAGATTAACGAAATCATGCATATTTCATTTCTACAGAAAAGCGTTTCAAAGTCATGGATCGAAATTCTCAAAATTTTTATATACGGGTAAATTTAGTTTCAATTTGTTTTATACAAGGAAAATTATTTGATTTCCATGAAAAGTATGAAGTAATATGGTAAAAGCAAGTTAAAAGTCGCTTTAAAAAGGAAGGGAACAGCTGATCTATGGAATATCTTTTTTTAATATTTAAAAATTTCATTCGAAATTTTCCGATGCGTCATTCTATATACATCTTACCATTTTACTATTGCACGCATTACTAAGAGTGGGCTTAAACCAGACAATTTAACATTCTATAAAGAAATGATATAAATTTAAAAAACGTTTTGTGGCTGGGGATATATTTAAGATATTAAAGAACAATTTTCTTCAGTTAGGTTAGTTTTTAAAACATCTTGGGCTATATTAAAAAATACTCTTTATCCTTCTCCCTCCCATTATGAAAAATAGAGTTAAGTACAATCCTTATCTCTTTTTTTCCCCCAGGAATTATAATTTTACTGATTTTATTTTTGAGCAATTTCTGTTGCCTGGAGAAGGTATCCATGTAGCTAAGAATAATCCGTCCAGTTATTGAAATTTAATACTTCCATTGATAATTTAAATTTTTTAATGGGAGTTTCTCTTTGTCTGCAAATAATTCTGAATACAATATATTCAAATTTAGCAGAAAACGACATGCTCACGAAAAAGAATAGTTCAGTTTCTTATTTCATAGAAATATTTTTAAAAATTTTTATCGTGGAAATATTGCAAATAATATTGATGACACGCGCGTGTTAATTGATGTCGTATTGTAATTCATATATAATAATAATAATAATTCATTAGATAAATGCAAATACAAAACGTGCATAGAAAACAATACACAAAGACTATCCACAATAGCATGAAAAATTTACAATAACTCAAAGAAACAATTTTGGCGTCTACAACTGAGAACCAAGGGACAACTGCCCGTCCAGGTTTGGCTGAACATTATCAATGGAAATTTCGGCGGCAGCACACTGTATCACGTTATAAGAAACAAAATAAAGTAAAACTCGGTTTCGCTACAATAAATTTTCTACTTTAGAAATATTTAAAACAAGTAAACGTAAATATCTTTAAGTATTTCTCTTTAAATACTTAAGTATATTTCGTAAATATACCTTAAAGTTATTTAATCGTTTTCAGTTTCGTTTTTACTGTCACTGGATGGCTTTTGAAGGGATATTACCATCTGTCTCTTAACAGTGGATCATCTGCCCGCAACCTTTTTTAAGCCCTTGGGATTCTTGTGACTCAGCCATTTAGTCCAGTGTGCGCAAAAAAGTGCCCCTCAGAGGTAAATCAACTCGACCTTTTATTAAACTCGATTTTAAGTCAAGACGAAGAAGGTAGCCGAGGTATTCTGTTATCGACTCTAATCTGGAATGATTTTGTCTCTCTTAAATTTCGTGCTATTCAGATCAGATCAACCTAAAAATCATGAAACGGATGCATTCTATATAGAGACAAAGATAAGAAAATAAAATATTGACACTAAGTGGGCACTCGTAATAGATGCTATGTCAACACGAAGGTTCGATTAACAGCATAGCAATTTTCTTTTCAAAGCTCACAATATAAAAATGGAACTCAAGATAAAATTATGAATCAGATCTTTGTAAACTCGATTTTCATCAATATTCGTTCATTGCTTAGTGTAGGCATATCAGCTAATGCATCAGGACTACATTGGAGTAAAGAACTGTATCTATAATAAAATACGTAAAATGTATGCATCTCTATTTAGATATTTTTTGTAAAGGTATTGAGGCAGCAAGTGTGGGTGGCATTTAATGTCAGTGAATGCGTAATATATTAACCTGGCTGATTTCTGTGATCTGCATAGATTCTTTTCCGTTAATCGAACGTAATATTTTTGGAACTATAAATCTGCAGATACCCACATTTGTAGTTTTCAATTGTATTTTTGACTAATGTTTTATGCATTTCATTTATTCTTTAATGCATATTGAAAACCTTTTTTTGTCTGAAATATAATTTTTGTTTTTCAAATCATACCCTTTTATTTCGTCACCCTGTTAAAAAGTCATTTTAAGCAAAAATCTAGTAGATGCTTCATTGCGATTCCTTCATGAAATGAATGAGAAATGTCATGTACCGGAAAGTACCAGCAGTGCTCGGTTTACAATAAAGATTAAGGAACTTGTCTAACAGATCTTTAGAACAGATATTACAGCCAGTTTGTAGACTTTCATTCTAATAATAAATAATAAAAATCCAAAAGAAATCATTACGTAACTTATAATCCCATGTTTATCAGATTCAGCAATAATTTGCGTTGAAAATTAATTTAATTTGGGATTGGTCAATATTTCATTGAGTAATAGAAAACAATAATGCGGATGAATGGAATTAAAATCTGTGTAGAGACAGTCTTATTCATGTTATGATTTGACCTTCATTTGCAGATTATTTTGAAAGGATTACCGATAAGTTAATTTAAAAATCTACGTTAAAAAACTAAATGATACCCATTTTGACTCTAAATTATGTAATAAGTAACTGCACTTCCGATTCTTCATCTTATTAAAATAATTATATTGCTTTATGTTGCAGATTGTGAAGGCCGATTCATGGCAGCATTCTGAGGACTAGGTTGAATAATTAAATAAAGGTGAGTTGAAAAATGTCTCCACGTTAAATTATCAAAGTGAATATTTACCTCTGTTTCAGCAGACTTAAGAGCGTTAATGTACCAATGAAACAGAAAAGATTTAGAATTTTTAATTTCTTAAAAGTGAATGAATTAATTTCCTTAATAATAATAATAATAATTTATTTCATGCAGGGGTTACAGTAAAGCTAAGGTACAGGTAATTTTGGATATTAATTTAAACGTTCAAGTGGCTTGATGCCCCTTGTTATGATTATCAAGTTTGTCTGCTCATCAAATGAGTGATGATGTTTCATTTTGTTCAAAAGTCATTTCCTCTAAAATTACTTCGATGCTTTGAAGGAAAGGAACGATTTTCAGATGATGAAAGTATCCAACGTCTCTTTTATCGATGATTCTTGAAATAAGAAGCAAAACCCATAAGTGTTCATTGTTTCCGAGTAGGAGTTTAATGCTGTAAGTAACGTGCATTTCAACAAATATTGCTAATTCCACTTAGATCGTACTTTTCTAAACAATTTGCACATAATTGGAAAAATTGCATGAGGTCGAAGATTTCTATATTCATCTGGTTTTGACTATTTATACTTTTCTCAGAACTTAAAAAATTCTAAATATTTGTGAAAACAACCTTGGGCAAATTTCAATATGCTATGCATTATTCCTGATGGCAGAACTGATCAGTCGTTCATCGACGAAACTCATTTTTTCCACAAAATTATTTCTTGTTAAGCTTTAGTTCCTTTGGTCTATGATCATCTGCAGGGCATTAAAGAGGACTAATTGAAATCTTCCGGCTTCCCTTATGCATTTCTAAATAGGGGCTTAAAAGATAATGATTCCAGAGGATAATGATTGTTATACGCATGTGATATGCCTTTAAACGGTTAAAAATTATATTTTAGGAAGTCCAGATCTAAATAAAGAACAACGGGGAGGAGCAAGTAACCAGATTAAATTAGAACGGGCAGAAACGCGGTTCCTATGCATAATTTTTTCTTGGGATCGGATTGCCTCTGAAATGAACCTTCAGAGGAAAGGGTTGCTAAGCAGTCATTTAGAGAATGTAATCTTGATTTATTTAAAAACATGTTTGTAAGCTGGAGAGTAAATTTTAAAGGTCATATGTCAAACCCATAATTGAAAAACATTGAAACAAAGTTAATAAGATGAAATGTTAGTTTTTTTAATTTAAAAACGCAATACTGATTTGTAATGTTTACATTTCTTTTTGAAATATTCTCCATTAAATGATTTATGAACCCTTTCCTGCTCCCATGTGAAGGAAAAGATATAACTTCAAAATTGCTGTGAAAATCAGCTGGTTGCCATCTGTACCACAAACAGCGTTGAAAGAAGAAGAAGATCATAATATATCGCTCTTGTTCCCTGTTCAGAGCCTTTGGGTCTATGTGGTCGAGACATTTCGTCTATTAAGCAGTATAAAAGCGACTTTCAGGGATAATTATAACTCAACATAAAATTGTTATTTCTCTGATTCAAGAAACTCGATTGAAAAGGTGGAATTCTGCTGTGGAGAAAGCACAACATAAAAACCCCAATCTTTGTGTCATAAAACCAATTTTTTAATATTCACTTAATTGGAAATTTCGAAACACTTAAAATATTTTTTGTATGGAAAACTGTGGATCAAGTTAAAGATCTAAATCGATTCTACCTGTATCTAATTTTCGACGATATTCATTTTGAACTTAATAGTAAGAGGACTGGAGCATTTAATAGTCAAAAGCAGTGAGTACCCTTGGGTTTCGAAATCTTCTTAAGGCGATATCGAGAGAGAACGAGAGCGACCCCAATTCCTATTTTCAGATTTATTTTATAATTCCGTTTCTATTGGGCCAATTGTTTGTTCGGGGTTGTAACCCTTCCTTTTAGCAATTTTATACATATATTTAACAAGGAAGTCGCCGAGACTTAAGTACGTTATACGAGACTCAAATATGTCAAAGCCCAACCCACACATCCATCTCAACTTCAATGTTACTGGGTACGTTAATGTCCATATGACAAGGGGACATTACATAGCCAAGCATAAGAATTTATAGAAGAAATTAACACAAAAAGAGAAATATTTGCGTTTTAATAAGTGTATTATTAGAATATTTTGTAATGATTTCTTCATTACTTTAACCCTGTGAATTTTTAGGTAGGTAATTAAATAGTGTTGTGTTTTAAATTCTATGTCCTTATTTAAAGAATTTTTTAAGCTGAACAATTCGTTTTTTACGAAGGCTGGAGCTGATTTTTTTAGCACTGTATTAAGTTTCAAAGCATAATTGGCTTTAAAGTAAGCAGCTATATATATGACTAAGGGATGTGGTAAAAAATTAGTGAAAACAGTTTCCATTTCAATATCTGATTGCCAGGTTTTGGATCTTTTTTTTAGCTCTCTTCACGCACTTCATCTTCTCTCATCACCATACTTTCCCATCAGTCATTAGTATTCGGTTTTTAGCTGCTGCACGTGGCACTTTTCTTGAAAGCATTTATGTTTTCGTGAAGCCTCGAGAAGGGTTCACTTCGCAAATTTATAAATTTAATCTCTAGAATAAAAAATCGACACGCGATATATAAACTAAACCATTGTTAATTTTTTAACACGTTTTGAATTTCAGAAAATTATATTTAATATTTTAAAGATTTCACTTCTGAAAGCGATTTTTTTTCTGTTGACAGCTAAGCATTACCATTTACTAGTAATTTATAAAATCATTATATTCATAAGCATTGAGTTTGGGATGAACCTTAGTCTATTGTTTTATGTCATCCCTTAGGAACTTAGGTGTTACAATAGTATGGATTCGTAATAATGCCAAGATTACGAAATGACTTGGTGGACATCTTGAAAACGAAGAGCGAATGGGGAGGGACTCCATCTTTTATTTCCGAATTTATTTTATAATTTCCTTTGACTTTTATATCAAATGAAAGGCAATTAACCCTTCTACTGCGATATTCGACTCTAGTCGAAATGTGAGTGCATTTCCTTATAGTGCGAAATCCGACCTTAGTCCACCTCCAAGAATAAACTTCTCCATTTACTGCGTTATTCCACTTTACTCCCTGAGCTAAGAATAGGCATCACTGTTGCTATGCTCAGTGCCTCCACCTCGTTTGAAAAGTTCAGTGCATTGTGACATGGACTGCCATTCAGTTTCAAGTGTTGTAGTTTAAAGTGAGTTTTACATCTGAATTAAATTTCTAAGAAGTCATAAAGATTGTTATTAAGTGTTTTGAAAAAATAATATCGGATATTTGATTCGTTTTAGTGATATTACTGGGCAGTCACATAAAGGAGAAGGAAACTAGTGTGATCCATTATATAAGATGAGGCTTTTAATTGACCTTACCTACGACACATATGGATGCATTTAGATGTGGTAAGGAGGTGTCGATTTATGAAAGAATGCTCCGTTTCAAAGGACGTTTGCACTTCAAATAGTATATGCCATCAAGGCCATCAACAAAATGGGGCATAAAATTCTGGTCATTGTGTGATAGCAATACTGGGTACATGCTGCTGTTCAGTGTGTATACTGCAAAGGAGGAAATTCAAATCCAGTTCAAGAAGATGGGTTGGGTGCACGAGTTGTAAAGACACTGACGAAAGGTTATGAAAACAATGACAATGTTGTATATATGGACAATTTTTATTCAAGTATTGTTTTTTTCAAAAATCTTAAATAGAAAGGCATTGGGGCCAGTGATACAGTCCGAATGAATAGAAAGGGGCTTCTAGCGGCTATGAAGAGTGACAAATTGAAGATAGGCGACTTGATCAGAGTTTGGACTTCTCATGATAATGATATGCTTGCACGTACTTGGCAAGATACTGGAAGAGTGGATATGTTGTCCACTGTAGGTAATGCTCGGGTTACTTGAAGTACAAGTGAACTCCAAGAGTGGAAAACGAGTCGTCTTCAAACCGAATATTCTGGTCCTGTACCATAAATATGTGAGTGGAGCCGACCGTTTTGATCATTATTGCTCTACATACCCATTCAATAGGAGGACTGTGAAATGGTACCAAGTAATTGGCATTTTATGATAGAGTTAGGGCGAGTGAATGGCTGCATTGTCTATAACTTGGAGAACCCTACAAAATGCATCACTCACAGGAAATTTTGGAAATTTGTAATTGATGGATTGCTTTAAAAGTTTGAGAGAAGAATATCGAATAAGAGAGACCCACGAGAAGTAAGACTGAAAGAGAGCCATTTCCCTGCACAAATATGAGGACAAAACACACAAACCCAATTATTTTGTTTGCAGTATAATGCCTGAAAACTCTGAAAAAAAAAAGCAAAGGGAAATGTAAGCGCAAGCAAACTACCTACTTCTGCCCACAGTGGCCTGAAAAACCAGCTGTGTCTGTAATTGGGTGCTTCAAAAAGTACCTCACACAGAAGTGTAGGGAACGTCATGTGGATGCATTGCATAAAGGATATCTGTCCTTTCGCTTCTGCATATGTATATAGTGTCTTAAGTGCATTTTACTTAATAAATATTTAATAATCATTAACATTATTAACAATAAATATTAACATCAGTCTGCAACATTGTGTTCTTAATAGTGATTGTTTCATTAAAATGATGTCCAATAATGCTCATAAATGTAACAAAATGTGTAAAACAACTGAAATTATATAATTTAAAAATTTTCCGATTTTAATCTTTTAATTGCATTTTTTACGATAGCGGTGGAAAAATAATAGAGCAGTATAAGGGTTAAACAGATAATAACGAAATATTTTTGTTTTAAACAAGAGAAAGGTTTGTCTTAAAAGTGAAAAAAAATTTGCTCTGTACTGAGCCGATGTTTTTGCTACAGGAAACAAAAACTAAAACAGTGAAGAAAAAAATATATAATAAAAAATAAATACCCCCTCAAGCAGCTGCTTGCCACAGAGGTCTGACAGGAACCTGTCAGTTTATATGTCACAGTAGGAGATCTGAGAGGATGGCAGAACCATCGGAAGAATGAGATAAATCCAAAGCGCATTTTTTTATCTAAACTCATTTAATTTGAGTGGTTTAATACCTTCCGCGTGAAATATTGCTTCAAAAACGAAAACATGAAAATAAACTGATTTTCAGTAACTTCTTTTAGTATTAATGATTAAATTTAAAACTGTGGAATTTTTCTGTTAACGCCCATTATTCTACTTGTAATAAATAACCTTTTCTGGTTTTGGCCGATTTCAGTATTATAAAATTTTAAACTTGAGGAAAATTGTGGAGAAAAAGCTTTAAAATTGTGCATTTTGATCCCAATTTGATTAAGAGGAGTTAAAGAATCTGAAAATCCTTTGCTAAACCTTCTATTGGTCTACTTTATCCTCAAATGGTATCGGCTCGTAGCATAAATTTCATTCAAAGTTTTTAAAAAATACAGTATTTGAGAAGAAAAACGCAATAAATTGGACAACTAAAGGAAAAAGGTATTTTGTGATCTTAATTTCGCTAAAAGCGGTTAAATTTAAAAAGTTGAAAACGCGTCAGTGTTTCAAAATTCTTTTAATGCTCTACTGAATCTGATTGTGATTGATGTTCTGAAACTTTCAAGAAAATACTTTTGTGTGTTTGGTTTTACAGCAGAAATAAAAAATAGCAGAACAAGATATTTTAGAAGTTTTAAATTCCATAACCATGAAACAATCCAGAAAAACAAACTATTAGCTGCAGCACCTACGAAAGGCATTACGAGTATAATTTCAAAAATTTCAGGTTTCTAAGACGTCACTGAACTCTTTTCGGTGACGTGTTAGAAAAAAATTTGTTATTCTTCCTATTCCCCCCCTCCCCCCGCGCACACAATGCTTTCACGTTTTTCAAAATTTTTATTCTGTTTTAAAAAACTGAAAAGAACTCGAATAGAAATTTATACTAATTTTGAATAAAGCAGGAGAAGTCGAAGTTTAGCAAACAGATTTTAAGATTTTTAAATCTTAGTCGAACTGGGCTAAAATATCACAAATTTAAAGGGTTTTTTCCCTTCTAATTTACCCTAAAATTTGAAAAGATAACTGTGAAACTGAATAAAACCAGAAAATTAATCTTACTGGAAGTAAAGTATGACAGCAGAAGATTTTGTAGAAATATTTTCGCATTTCAAATTTAAACTTTATTATTAAAACTAGTGTCTGAAAAATTGGATGTTTTTTATTTTTTAAAAACGCTTTGAAGCGATTTTTTCACCCGGAATATATTGCATCATATAGATTATAATCGTAGTTACTAAATGGAAGCACAGAATTTGTTTCCAAAAATCATTTGCCTTGGACTTACCTCATTCCTGAGATATTAAGAGATGAAATTTGGTAAAAAAAAATAGGTTAAAGAAAATTAATTTTGACCACTAATATTGCAGATAATTGTTGCTTTGGAAAAAAATGTGTTTCGTTGCAAAGAATAACGACTATTCGAAGTTTCATAATACGATTTGATTATCTCTGATGGGGCAAACCCTGAAGAATTGGGCTAAAAAATAAAAACTTTTTCGTTAATTTGCCTAAAATATCACTGGAAAAAACTTTATTAAAAGTATCAAAAAGCACGGCGAACAAATCTAATGCCATTTCGTGGAATGATGCACAAGCAACTCTTAGCAACGGAGTCTAGTACATAGCACGAAATATGCATTCTTTTAGAATAGGGGTTCTCAACGTGGGATACGCTGTAAAACCTTTCAGGATATGCCGTGAGAGCTCAGAAGTCGCTAGATCTAGTAACAAAGTAAAAATAACCATTGTTATACTATAACTATAGTTTTATCTATCTGTACGAGGGGTACGCCAGTTACATACACATTTCCAGGGGATACGTGAAGCATAAAAGGTTGAGAACCACTGTTTTAG
Source organism: Ryuthela nishihirai (assembly GCA_038380435.1). Lineage (NCBI taxonomy): Eukaryota > Metazoa > Arthropoda > Arachnida > Araneae > Heptathelidae > Ryuthela > Ryuthela nishihirai. The sequence continues at coordinate 44,334,086 of JAWZYU010000032.1, forward strand.
ACAATAATTTGTTAATGTCTCGGCTTCTGCTCATTGGATTTTAATGAATGTGATATTGGTTTATAGGAAATTAATTTTTTTCGTTTTCTCTCTTATACGTTTTTTTTTATATGTTTGCTGCGTTTATTGGCTAGAGTAAAAAAAACGGCTCTGTGAAGAGCAAATAAAAACATATTTGAAGTTTTAGGCAAACATTTCTTTTGTATTGTTTAAAAGAAATTTTCAAATTCGGCTGTCTCAATTGGGCAGTGGCATCTTGTTGGCTAGAGTATCGGGATGACGTGGTTGTGTGCTCGTGAATGGGTTTGTATGTTGTATGAGAAGTTAGGACATGCCTGGTAAAGTTTCTACTTCCCTTTGCTAATGAAATGATTATTCATTTCATTAATCATTTCGAAACAATTGACTGAAATGAGGTGGGGCTGTGAAATAAATACGAAAATGCAAAATTGTAGTGATATTTACATAAAAAATGCGAATATGAATATCATTACAATCCCTTCTCAAAGGCGTGAGCTTACACCTGTGGACCCCTGTGCAGTATTAAGAGTGGGCCTCACCCCGCATAATCAGGATAAAAAATCTAGAAATGAGATTTTTTCAAGGGTCGTGGTCATTATTAACAGTGAACAATATTTACGTTATTAACAGTGGACAATATTTACAGATGGTACATACTCTTTACAGATGGTACATACTCTTTACAGATGGTACGTACTCTAGAGCCGTCCCGTGGCCGAGTGGTTAGCACGCTTGACTGCTGATCTACGGGACCTGGGTTCGAGCCCCGGATTAGGCATGGATGTGTATGTCGTTTTTCTGCTGAGGTCCTGCCATCCTCTCAGATCTCCTATTGTGGTATATAAACTGACAGGCTCCTGTCAGACCTCTGTGGCAAGTAGCTGCTTGAGGGGGTATTTATTTCATTTTTACATACTCCAGATGATGATGATATAGACCTTTATCATTCATAACTTGAATGTAACCGTATTTTTACAATTAGCATCTTAATTTTTTTAGTCACACTAAAATCTTCTGCGGACTCATCCACAATTTATCGAGGTTTTCAAAATTTTGGAATCCACAATTATTTTGGTCATCCGTAATTTTGTCCTTGCCCGTGCGTTTTCAGTGACCAAAAGTGACAAGCCATCCAATCACTCAGCAAACATACTGCTTCTGAGGGAATTTTTAACGATCTTTAACTTTGAAAAGGACCGTTCTGCACGAGCCACTGTGACAGGAAGCATTAAGGTAAATTTGCATAATAGTACACATATCCGCAGATGCACTAAAAAGACTGAAATTATCTATAATTATTATATGAATCATTTCTTGAATTGATGATGAAAGAACGTATTGTACTTTATGACGTTCATTCTGTGGTCTTTAAATTCTGTAATAATTTTTTATTTAAAAAATTAGACCTCTGATCGAGATGAGCCCATCAAACGCTGGGGGGCCCTATGCATTGCACATCTTGCATGCGTGTTAGTTATCTCCCTGTTTAGCCTTTATGCAGAAAGACAGGAGCTTTAATCTTTTTTCGAGTATAACTAATCACAACGAGATATGCGGATTCTCGGAGTAGTAAAAGGCAACGGAGCATTGGGATTTAATATTACTTGGTTTCCAATGCCAAGGTTATGCCGAATGTAATCAAAGTCCATGCTGTACGTTTATGTAATGTATCCTGTGGTCGAAATGGAAAACTGACGCTACATTTTTATTTATCCGTTATGGATTTTCCCCCCTATTTTGACCCTTTGTTCATACTTCAGAATTAATATCCTAATCAAGCATAATGAGGTAAAAGCAGTTTCCGAAGTGAATTTCACTTTTAGTAAAGTTTATTTTTATTCTGGATTTTCCCAATTTCAAAACACACTTGTAATAGTCAATGCATTTTTCAGGAACTCACACATTTGCCTGATTAGGTTTCAAATACTTCACCATCATCTGTCACAAAGATGACTCTGCTTTGAAATATTGAAACTGATGATGAAAAAGTAATCGAATTGTGTTAAAGACATTGTACGGACTCCAAAGAGCAATACTAATATTTAGAATTAAGAATTTAATAATTTTAGCAACATTATATCTTGGCAATGAAGATATCAGATACTCCAAATTATCTATTGACAATGGACTGTAAGAGGCTGGCAGAACGACTCCCACTGAGATTGCTAACTAGATATGTTTACTAAAAATAGACTCCCTGACAGATTTCGAAAACAGCTGTCTTCACGTTTCAACTGCTATAAATAGTTCGAAGAACTAATGAAATTAGTTCTAACATTTTATTTTTTCAGCTGTCTGTAACGTTTTTATACATGGAACATTCTAGAGGGTATATAGTGTTATACTAAGCAGATTCAGCTTTATTCAATACATTAAATTCCTAAGAAAGCTTTAGAATTATGTTTATTACAGTAATAATTTTTCAAGACGCAAATCAATTTCCAAAAAAAGTAAACTTTACCGAATATTGTAAATTATTTAAAAACTATTATAACAGTTCCTATTCAATTATAAATTTCGAATGCTGTCAACATTTAATTGCATTAAATAAGTCCTCCAAATCAAACAATTCGAAGCAAACGTCAGTATGCAAAAGATTTCATAAAATTTTAATTGCAAATACTTTACAAAAACATTAAGATTTCAAAACTTAAGCATAAGAATTTATTTCCTCATAATTTTTAACATTAAAGAAATATTTCCAAGTGATAATATTTCCCGGATTGCTTATTTGATTCCGACATTGACATTGTTTTTGTTTTATTTATGCTGATTATTTTAACGAAAATATCATATTTCTCAGATTAACTAGGGTTCTCAGCTCAAATACATGTTATTATTTTTATTATATATGTATGCAATAGCGTCGTCCAGCGGTTTGCATCAATTCAATCAATCCACTTGTTAAAAAAACAAATAAAAAATTGCAAAAGGGAAACTTATTAATACTGATAACAATTATTAATTTTCTGCTATTGATTCTTAAAAATTGTGTTTTAAGAATAACACAGTTATGACTAAAGAAATTACACCAAATTTCTAAGAATTGTTAAGAATAAAATTCAGCATTATTAAAAAAATTCTAAGCATAAGTATTTAATCGAAATTCTTAGTACTATAACGATTTTTGTGTGCAGATTAATATTTTTTGAATTAAGTTGCTGAAATGACTAAAGGAAATTTTACAAAAAAGTGAAATTCCCTTCAGAAATATTAACATTATAAGTCATAGACGGCGAAAATAAAATAAAAATTCATTTAAAAGCTATTGATATTATAACGCAATCAATGTTATTCTATTATTTATTCATCATTATAAGCAAAATATCTTCTAATAATTTTGAATATAAATAATTTCTTTTGTCAGAGAAAATCTATTTCAGCATAGAAAAAAACGTTTTATCGTTATAAATATTTTGAAATTTCGTTAATGTTTTTCATAACGTTATTCAAAAATCATTTCGTTATTCTGTTATTTCGTTACGTTAAAATAACGTTTTCGAACACTGATGTTAGCATATTTTTCTACTGTTAATTTTTAAAGATTTCAAGAACATTTCTTCCTAAAAGAAACGGAAAGGAACCCTTCTGGCAACACTAAGCGAATGGTAACAAAAACACATCGCTGATTAGTATTTGATTAAATGATTGTATTTTATCTCTTCCTAATCTCCTTATAGACAAATGGTTCTTAACCTTCATTGGCTAACGGGTCCTTTTGAGAATTTGATGGAAGCTACGGACAAAAAAAAGCCCCACAAAAATGTATATAATCACAAATACACAAGATCTTTTTCTCTGGTTCAAGAACCTACTAAATACATCCATGGACACCCCCTAGGAGTCCATGCACCCCAGATTAATAATCCCTTGCTGTTCACCATTGAAAAGATCCAAACTGCAAACTCTAAGCAACGGGAAAGCGGTTATTGGCATCTGTGTGATAATTATTTCAGTCGTTTTCTTTTGCATTATTAAATACTGCACCTAGAATCTTATCAAGATGGCTGACATCCGTGAGCTTAAGTACAATGTGGTAGAAAAAGAGGAGAGCTTTTCATCCATGACATTATTCTTGATCTCCTTTAGCTCTCGATTATTGACTATTTTATGGTAGAGAGTTTATAGAGCGATTCTGTATAATTACTGCAAATCAAATTTTCTCTACTGCGATTCTTGATTTCTAGATTGTCGGACCGCATCAGATCAGCTTTTATGTTATTGAGTAAAATACAGAAAATACAAAAGGAAAACGTACCCTTAGAATATATGTCGTTATCCATGAATGTAAAATTTGAGCTCTGACAAAAGAAATAGTATTTTAAATTTTATTAAAACATTTTTAGACAAGGAGTCAACAGCTATGTCTTCTTACACGGTAGTTTCATCCGACTCACCGCTGACAATGAAAGGAAAAAAAAAGTAACAAAAGTTTCAACAACTTTTTTTTATTTTCAACCTCGCAAACGAATGCTGTTTGTTGCTCTTTAAAGAAGCATTTCATGAATGAAATTTATGAAATAAAAATTTTACTCACGAATACTGAATTACTGATGAGCATTTGCACCATTGTTAAATATATCTGGCACCAACTTTCCAACAGATATCGCTTTCTTGCTTCTAATGGTTAGACTAAAATCTCTCATTGAAATTAAGGTGGAATACAAAGATATTCATTTGTTCAAATGCAGACCATTTGCGATCGATTTTGATTTTTTTTTAAACTGTCTATATTTTAGTGATTAAAAATAAAACAGTGATGCGAAACGTTTTTGTTATTCTGATTGTACAGTTAGGTACGAAAATATTGTCTTTAAAAGTATTCACATATCTTGAATTAATCAGCTGTAAGTTCATTAATTTTCAGAAGTTACTAATATTTTAAATAATTTCGGAATTATTGACACTTTGTTAATGCTGTGTTTAATGAAGAGTACAAATGAGACCATAATGTTCCATTTGTGCAATTTTACTTCTTTCAGCATAAAAAATTATATGTGCACGAAGACTTCAACTCTTGATAGCTTGGTACCTGCTTTAGATAATGGCAATATTTGAAGTAATTCAGCTGATTACTGTAAACCAAAAGCATTTGACTTTCCTCTTACGGATTGTAAATAGTGCCAACACGCCAGTAGATAACGTGATAACCGGCATTTTTACAAACAACATTTTTTTTTTTGATTTGCGACATATAGGACAGAGAAGAATCCTAGAAGCTACTCCTAGCTTTTACAGGCCTTCTCATACAAGGACATGCCCTACTAAGACCAAACTTAATTTTTTCAGGTTGCAATTTAATATCATTAAAAGACTTTCTCATTCGGTCAGTGTTCATAAAGAAATATATTCGAAAGTTCTTTTATCTTCTAATTTACGCAATTATATTGAAAAATGGACGGAGAATAAAATATTAATTATTAATTAATTTCACAGCAATGGACATTTCGCATTGGATTTTCGACCCCAAACTGAAAAGAAATAGGCAGTGGGAGGAAAGGTGGGGGAGGCGGATGTAATAGAAGTATAATATATTTTTATTTACTGCTGACAAAATATATGATTACATATAATACATTCACAGTAAGTTCTAGGTATTTGGAAGCCACGGGCAAACATTATTTTCAGCAATCTTATATAAACGTTTTCTTCTCCAGACATGTCTGTTCTGAGCTACAGCCACTGCATTTGGCCATTGCAGGGCAATTCTAGCAAGGTCTGGGTTGACATTGTCTGCCTAGATCTCCCCCTTTTTCTGAAACCTTTAGCTACACTGTCCATTATCCTGTTTGCCAATTTGCAGCTATGCATATGGGTAAGATCGCCATACCAACGCAATCTCTCTCTGCACAAATTGCTGTTCAAAGGAGTTGATGACTCTTCTAACCTCATCATTACTTACAAAGTCAAACCGTCTAATGCCCAAGATACTGCACTAACATCTAGAATTAAACGCATCAAGTTTGTTGTTATACTGCTTACAAAGGGTTCATGTTTCGCTATCATAACTAACCTTGGAAAGAGCAAAACTATTATACAGCCTAAAGTTTAGTCTTTAGGTGTACACGCTATTATTACAAACTCTTCATCATCATCATCGTCATCATCAAGCAGCCATGGGCTACGGAGGTCCAACCAGACCGCGCAGTTTAATTCTCCAAGCATATCTGTCCTGAGCTACATCTGCAGCATCCGGCCACTACACACCAATTCTAACAAGGTCCTGTTTGATATTGTCTGCCCACCGCATCCTAGGTCTCCCCCTCCTTCTGAGGCCTCTAGGCACACTATTCATAACCCTATTCGCCGATCTATAATTATACATAAGGGCAACATGACCAACCCAACGGAGTCTCTCTCTGCACAATATGCTGCTTAAAGCAGGTTGCAAACACCTTTGCCTAACTTCATCATTAGTTACAATGTTAAACCACCTAATACCCAAGATACTACGTAAGCATCTAGAATAAAAAACATCTAGTTTCCTGTTATCTTGTTTACACAGCGTCCAAGTTTCACTACCATAACTAACCCTAGAAAGAACCAAACTATTATACAGTCTAATTTTAGTCTTTAGGTGTATACGCCTATTTCTCCACACTCTCCACAGATTCTTAAAAGTCCCGGCAGCAATCCCTATTCGTCTGTTAATCTCATGCCGCACATCACCAGTATCTGTTACGTAGCTCCCAAGATAATTAAACTGTGACACCTGCTCAAGACTACAACCATTCAGATTAACTGAATCACAGCCTGCCTGACCAATTTTCATCACTTTAGTTTTCTCTCTGTTTATAACCAAACCTACTCTACTGCCAGTCTCATCAACAGCTCGAATGAAAGAGTTCATCTCATTAGCATCATTTGCCAAAAGGGCTAAATCATCAGCATAATCTAAATCAGAAATTTTCGTATCTCCAGCCCAATTAAGGCCAAAGTCTTTCCTTGAAGTGAATTTCGCATAACATAATCAACAACCAAACTAAAGGGAAAAGGAGACAAAATGCACCCTTGTCGAAACACCAGAAGCAATGCTAAACCAATTGCTACCAGCCTTACCAACTCTCACACGCGACTCAGTGTTATTATAGAGAGCTTTCATTATGTTAACTAACTTGTCTGGTATACCATATGATTTCACAATCAACCACAAATTATGATGATCAACAGAGTCGAAAGTCTTTTTGAAATCAACGAAGCTAGCAACCAAAGGTTTCTGAAACTCTAAACATTTCTCAAGAATCTGCCTAAGTGAAAATATCTGATCCACACATCCCCTACCACTTCTGAATCCACATTGCTCATCACGTAATTGCCTGTCAACCAGATTCTTAATTCTATTAAGCACAATCATGGAAAGAACTTTACCTTGAACAGAGAGTAGGCTGATACCCTAATAGTTATCACAAGAACTGCGATCACCTTTTTTGAAAATAGGGATAATAATAGCTCTGGAAATCTTTAGGAACCATGCCTTTATCATAAAAGCTATTCAAAATTTCAGTCATCCAAGTGGTAACAGAAACATTCCCAGCTCTGAGCATTTCTGTAGTAATTTCATCTACCCCTGGGGATTTGTGAAGTTTAAGTTTAGAAATAACCAAAATAACTTCAGATTGTGTTATAGGGCCAACATTAAAGCCATTAATGCATCTATCATCATTGCAAACAATGGGAGTAGAACTAACCACATTGTTTAGAACATCACTGAAATACTCAGCCCACCTCGCCATGACAGAATCCTCACCTTCTATAACCTTACCTTGTTTATCTTTCAAACCTTGTATGCCTGTCCGTTTTCTACTACATAAAATATTAACTATCTGGTAAAGCTCTCTGCTGTTGTGCTGCCTAACTGCTTCCTCAGCTTTGTCAGCCAAGCCATCAAGCCAAAGATTCTTATCAGCAGGTAACTGATCTTTTACACGTTTATTAAGTTCTCTGTAATGCTTTCTATTAGGACTAGTAGGGTATTGATTAAAGACATTCCTGCAGTTCTTTCTTTCCGAAATAAGCTCAAGTGCCTTATCACTCAGATAATTCTGACTCTTCTGCTCCTTTTTTCCTAAAAGAGTAGTGTTAGTGTCCAAAAAAGCCTGTTTAAATTGATCCCATTCTTCCTCAACTTCAGTAGTAAGCAAACCATGACTGTCATAATGACTAAGTAACCTGTCATGGTAAGCTTTAGCTATAACTGGGTCTTTCAGAGCTTCAGTGTTAAAGGTAAATTTTTTAAATTTAGCACAACGCTTTTTAAGTTTAAGTTTCAAGACACTTTTAACAAGGTAATGGTCAGATCCAATTTCAGCTCCCCTATATGCCCTGGTATTTCTAACAGAACTAGCCCATTTGCTGTTAATTAATATATAATCAATCATATTCCTATGCAGTCCATCAGGTGAAACCCATGTTTATTTATGTATGTCGCGGTGTTTGTAATATGTGTTAGTTATTCTGAAACCATTGAGTTTACTTACCTGTAGGAGACGTTGCCCATTGCCATTGCAGCTACCAATACCAAAAGGGCCTATCACCCCTCCCCAAAGGTCAGAGTCAGTACCAACTTTGGCAGTGAAGTCACCTAAAACAAGGGTAATATCTCCTTTCTTGACAGAATTCAAAATATCCTGAAGTTGTCCGTAAAACCTATCCTTCTCATCCTCATCAGCATCCTTAGTGGGGGCATAACAGCAGATAACATTCAAGTCTTTAATGCTTGTCTGAAATTTTGCTGTAAGAAACCTTTCATTAATGCACTCATATCCTAGAAGAACATCACTAGTATGTCTGCTGAGCAGCAGACCCATGCCTTGGTGATGCTTTCCATCCTCTCTCCCTGTAAAGAGAAATTTAAAGTTATTTTTAAGTATCTCACCTTTACCTGTCCATCTGGTCTCTTGCAAGCCTAGAATATCTAGGTTATAGCGCTGGAATTCCTGCATGAGGACATCAAGAGAATAATCTCTATGTAATGTCCTCACGTTTCACGTTCCTGCAGAGAGAAAATGATTAGTAGGTTTTTTAAAGAAATTAGGTTTATTGAGATTGGTAGGGCCAACAATATCAAACAGCCCCTGATCGCAGGCATGGGGCAAAGACCTGTTCCTCCTCCGCTAAAGGCTGAAGTCACCGATGCTGGTAGGAACTTCAGGCACAACGTTTTCAAGTAGACTTTTTCAAGAGTCATATGGCCTGTCTGAGACATATTACTTTATTTTAGACTTGACGATGCCCAACTAGCTAAGTAAGGTTCAGGTAGCTGCGATGGCCTCTGATTAGGATTATCCACCAGCTGATATAAGGTATCCCATGCCTCTGTTCACTTAGGGCTGGCAACCTAGAAGCAAACAGAAAACACAGCAGCAGATTCTCCCTCAACAGAGGCCACCAGTGCAGCAAGTCCGGGATCAATAATCAAGTTCAAATCCATAAACAAGTCCAGTCTATTAGGTATAAATGGTCAGCACCAGGACCCTGTGAAGTTGACCACTCCTCAGCAGGTTTGAAAAAAAAAGAAAAAGTGGCCATAGAAGACCAGATCAGTAGGACCATACTGAACTGGCAGCCCTCCCCTTCCGTTCTCTTCCAAAAGAGAATATCTCTTTTGAAAGGTAGTAACGGCCTGCACCACGAGATGACGGGGTCGGACATTAGGTGCTAGACCTGACCGGTTCTGTGCATCATCACTAGGGATTGGTACACAGCTCTCCTTTCCAGTTTACGCCTAGCTACCATTTACAGGCTCAAACTCTCCATAGATTCTTAAAAATTCCAACAGCAACGGTAATTCTTATTCTTCCATTTATCTCATATCGCACATCACCAGTGTATGTTACACAGCCCCAAGATAATTAAAGTGAGACCCTTGCTCAACAGTATTGTATTGTATCGTAAGACGTTACAGCACTCTGAGAAGTCCATTGCCGGCTTTCTCAATGCTTCAATCGGAATTCAGGAATTTTTTCAGGTTGTCAGAGAGAATGTTGAATTTTTTAAAGCCATGTAAAGTTGTTAAATATTAAAAATGAATTGCAATTTTTCAAAAAATGAAATTATTTTAAATCTTTTTCCACAAATCTGTTTCAAGAAGATATTGTCCCACTAGTTTAAATACATTTTTCCTGATTTCTTGATTTGGATGGTTTAAAATATTAAGTATTGTAAATTCTTTAATTCCGATTAAGTCTAATTCCTTAAAAAGTTTTATTCCAGAGGTATTATATTTTGGACAGTTTAAAAGAACTTGGTTAATAGATTCTAAAGTATGACAAAGTGTACAATTTGGGGAAGTAATTTTCTTAATTGTAAATAAGTATGGATTAAGTATGGTAGCTCCTGTTCTTAATTATTAATTATTTAATTTTTATTATAATTAATTTTTATTAATAGTGGTCTAGGTATGTTGAAGTTACAAGTATATTGAATAGTAGGAGAAATTCCATGTCTAAAATATTTTGAATACTTTCATTAATTTTAAAAAAGTTGTTTGTTAAATGGAATTCGTGATAGTTAATTAATTTTTTTAAAATGATTGTAAAAAATAACTGGTTTGGGAAATATTAGAAAGTTTGGCAGCATTTTTTGCGAGTTCATCAGCTTTTTCGTTATCTGCAATATTACAGTGGGCTTTTCATCCACTGTAATGAAATGTTATTTTTTAAATATCTAGTATTAAAATCAGTTAATGTTATGAGTTGAAAAATGAATTGTGCATATTCAGTATAATAAAGATCCTGTTTTAAAATATTTAAAGCACATTTAAAACAGAATAAATTATAAAGTTCATTTTTGAAAATGTTTGAGAAATAAAAATTAAGGCTTCAATTATAGCTATTAGTTCAGCTTGTGTTATGGAAATTATTGACAGTAATTTAAAAGATTTTGAATATTTGATTGCAGGAATGTAGAAAGCAGTTGATGCTGAATTAATTTCAGTTTGAATTGATCCGTCAGTATAAATACTGATATGATTTTAAAATGTTATATTATAATAAGAGATTGTAAGAATTCTTAATAATTCTGAGGAAAGGTTTTTTTTTGATAAAATACCAGGAAGATAATCTTGTATATTAGGACGGTGAAAGCTCCAATCAGCAATAAAATTAAACGTCTCCCCTGAGGCTGAGAGATTAAAGACGACTTTTAATAAGGAATCATCATCTAATTTTAAATGAAATTTTTTAAAATATTTTGGATTCTCTAGGTAATTTTTTATGAAAGGGTGAAGAGAATTTTTAAGTGAAGTCGAGTTAAATATTTTATTAAGAGAATTTTAATTCTAATTTGGAAAGGGGCTATTGCTGTTTCTCCTGTTAATGTTATTGTAGATGTTCTCTTATAAAGCCCCAATGCAGATTTGATATAATAATTTTGAAGAATATTAAACCTTTTAAGATTCTGGTCACTAATTCCAACTGTAAATTCGATCCCGTATTCAATCTTTGATCTAATTAAGTTCTTATATAAAGATATTAATTAATTGGGTAGAGTACTCCAGTTAGTGGCAGATAAGCATCTGAAAAACTTTAATAATTTACATCCTTTACTATGCTGTTGGATGAGGTGTGATTTCCAGTTCAGCCATGAATCCAAGTTGATTCCTAAATATTTAAATGAATTAACTTGTTTAATTTGTTGGTGATCAATGTGTAAGATAATTTCTGGTGGTGTTGATTTAAATTTTACAAAAGGTAAACGAAAGGTTTTTTCCAAATTAATTGTAAGGTGCCAAATTTTGCAAAAGTCTAAGATTTTGTTTATTTGAGTTTGTAATCTATATTCGAGATTTTGAATATTTTTGTCACTGCTCCAAATAACAATATCATCAGCAAAGGTAGCAAATTTTATTTTTGGATCAGAATTTTTTTGGATCAGAATTTTCAAAATTGATCCTTGTGCTATTCCTTGAGACATTTTGAAGTATTTTGAAAAGCTATTATTGATTTTTACTTGAAAGGACTTTTTTGTTAAAATAAAATGCAAAAATTGTAGGATATTGCCATTTAAGTTTAAATTAATTAATTTAAAAAGGAAACCTTTTGGTCAAACAGAGTCGAATGCTAAAGATAGATAAAAAAAATAGCAACTAAGGTATGATTTTTGCTTTTTGCAATTTGAATATCGGTAATTAATGCTGAAACACATTCTTTAGAAGATTTACCCCTTCTGAATCCAAAGAAATTGAAAGGAAGGATATTATTACTTTCAATAAACCAAGTTAGTCTTCTGCAAACCAATTTTTCGAAAAGTTTTAAAAAGTTTGAAAGTAAAGATATAGGTCGGTAAGAATTAGGATCAGAAGGAGATTTACCAGGTTTTAGAAGAAAAATTACATAGAATTTTGACCAAGAAAGTGGATAGTTGTGTTTTATCGAGAAAAAAATTATAATTTCCAGAAGTTTGAATTTCCAAGCGGAGGGGAGATGTATAAAGAATTTATTCAGAATCTTGTCTGGACCTGGGGTGGCTTTTAGATTTAATTTTTAATTACATTATTTCATTCATCTAATGGAAATTTTGCATCCATAATTGGAATATCACAACTAAATTTAAGAATTTTTTTACCAACCATTTTTTTCAATATTTTTCTCTTTTGGTGTAAGTAAATTTTTTTTTGCAATTTTTAATTTATTTCCCATGAAATCTACTGTTTGTACAATAGTTAAATTTTTTTCAAGAGCAATTTCGGTTAAAGGAATAGTTTGCTGAGACACAGTAGTCAGTTTTTAAAAAACTTTCCACATATTGGAAAGTGACGAGGTTGGAGTCAATGAACTCACAAAGAATCTCCAATTTTCCCTGTAAAGTTCTTTTAACTTTCTTCTAACCAATGCTTAATTTTTTAAAAATAATTAATGTTTTTGAAGTCCCTTGTTCTTTTAGATTTATTTTCTGCTTTTTTACGGATTGTAGTAATTTTGTTCATATACCAAATATTTTTATGAATTTTTGGATTTTTATTAAAAATTAAAAAAATATATGATTTTGTTAAATTTTCAAGATGGTTTAAAAAAATATTGTAGTTGATAGTTTCAGGATTTGGGGAATTTTGAATAAGTATGTTGTGTAGAATTGGTACCAGTTATTGAGTTTAATGTATTTTTTTTTCAGAAATTTTTAAATTAGATGTGATCAAAATAGGGTGGTGGTCACTTCCTTTCGTATCTGGTAAGAGTGACCATGAAGAAATTTTATAAAGAATAGGGGGACAAAAAGATAAATCGATAATAGATATTTCATTATTAACATTTTCATGCGTACAGCTTTTGTCGTTGAAAATAATAAATTCATTTTTTAAAATGCAATTGTTAAGATGAGTGCCAGCTCGGTTAATATGGTAAGAATTCCATGCGAAATGATGGTAGTTGAAATCTCCCACAAAAAGTAATGGGGGGAAACTTGAGAAAGAATATTAGAATAGATTACTTCATTAATAATTTTGTATGGATTGTAAATATTAATTAGATTAAATTTAAAATTTTTAATTAAGATTTCAAGTCCATGGATATCAACATTATTTAATCCATATCAACATTATTTAATTTTATCTGTTTAATTTTATGATTCAATGATTTTTTAACATAAAAACCAACACCTTTGGATCGTTCAGTATTAAAACTAGAATAAACGATATAAGAAGAAATATTAACATTATTTTTGATAATTAATCCTTGAAGAGCTACCACACTTAATTTTTTATACTTACAAAGTAGGAGAATATCTTCTTTTTTGGAATAGACACCTCTGCAATTCCACTGAAGGAAGACGAAGCCACTTGCAGAATTATAGTTTAAAGTTCAGTAAGATGTCTTCCAGGATTGAATATTCATCTTGATTATGACAAATGAATTTGCATAAATGGAGAATCAAGTCAGTAACTAAATTGACTGAAATGTTATCATTTTTTATATTTTCTTCTATACTATTTGGGGACTGAAGAATTTTTTTGGTTTTTCAATATGAAGAAATCTTTTTTGCAACTTGTGCATATGAGTTCGGGCTTTCAAAGCTGGTAGAAGGTTAAGGTTCCGTATTAATTTTATCTTTAGTAGAAACAGATTTAATGATGTTTGAAGATATCACATTAGCTTTCTTCGATAGTTCTTTTGCTTTTTTAGGAATTGAGGTAGTTAAGTCATCATCAGGTTTATTTTATTTTTTCCCTTTTCCATCAGTTTAGTGACCTGAACAATGTCAGTGTTGGAATGAATGTCAATAACGTTTTTTTTTTCAATTGTGATGTCACTTTCTTTATCAGTCAATAATGTTATAATGTTTGAATCTGGGTTTAAATCAAACAATGCCTGTTTGTATGCAGCGTTCCAGGTGCATTCATGCCGATCTTGAATTCTTTTCGCACGACACGCAATTCTTTTCACAGGACATGCAAAATAGGTGGAAGGATGCTCTCCTGAGCAGTTGAGACAGCATAAAGTTGCAGAATTACAATTTTTGTAGTAGTGTTGTCCAGAGCACCTCTTGCATCGAAGACTTCCGCGACAAGCCGAACCTAAAACGACTACATTTCACGCAGATGGCAGGTGGAAAAAAGTAAAGCCTGACACGTACTCTGGATAATCCAATATATACGAATGTTGGGAGTGAATCAGCAGCGATTTTGATTACTACAATATCAATAGGTTTTTTGACGACGACAGAGTCTCTTTTATTAGGAGAAAACCGATTCATACGTCTGACAGAAAAAATGTTGTATTTTTTTTAGTTCTTTGAGAAGAAATTCATCATTATATTTGATATTAATACCCTTCAAAATACCTAAAAGATAATCATTCTGTGGGAATCTGAAGTCAATTGTTGCATTTAAAATTTAGTTAACCTCCATTAATGTTTGGAGTTCATCTTCTAAATCCGGGAAAACAATCAAGTCGCCTTTTTTAGTGAAACGTCCTCTTATTTCTTTTTGAAAACGGTTATAGAAGAAATCAGTCACTTTAGTGTCATCAAGATCAACCAGTTTTGGAGTGATTATTAAAAAAATAATTGGGGTAATATTTCCTTCGTCTTGAGGGTAGATATTTTGTTCAGAAGTGATGGAATTATCATCCGCATTTGATGATTGGTAAGAATTGTCAGAAAATGGCTCTTGTTCTTTGCTTTATCTTTTTTTGTTTAATTTTCTTTTTTTTCTTTGAGTTTGACGAAATCATGAAAAATTTCAATATTTGTCACATAATTATTTATGTCATTAGAAGACAAACTCCTATGTAGGTTAGAAAGTTCCATCTTTTTTATGTGTTTTCCAAGTTTGTTGGTTTGTTGTTTGTCGCTTGACTTGATTGGCACACCAGCAGTTTTTTTAAGTTTAACATTGGCCTTTTTGCCTTTACCCATTTTAGACCAAGAATGTCCAAGAGCTAAAGACAAATGGAATTAAAAACGCCACTCAATCAATATCAACTTGAACAACCACACAATCAAGGCTAACATTAGCACATACGATTACTCTAAATTCCAGAATCGGAATCCCCTTGCTCAACAGTGCAATCATTCATCAACTGAAGCATCATCTGCCTGACCAATTTTCACCATTTTAGTTTTTTCTGTTTATCACCAAACCTACTCAATATCTACTATTCAAATATACAATAATATCAAACAGCCCCCTAATCGCAGGCATGAGGCAAAGACCCATTCCCCCTCCGCCATAGGCTGAAGCAACCATGCTGGTAAGGAACATCAGGCATCACCTTTTCGAGTGGACCTTTTCAAAAACCAGAAACTGACCTGCAGTGTAGGATTGGCGATGCCTAACTGGCTAAGTGAAGATTCAGGTACCTGCGATGGCCTCTGATCAGGACTACTACCAACTGATATATGGTATCCTGTGTCTCTATTCTCTTAGGGCTGGCAGTACACAAGCAAACTGAAAACAGCGGCAGATATTCCCTCAACAGAGGCCCACCAGTGCAGCAAGTCCAGGATCCACAATTAAGCTCAAAGTCATAAGGCAGTCCAGTCTAGTGGGTATACATTGTCAGCACAAGGACCCTATGAAGTTGACCTCTCCTTAGCAGGACAGAAAAAAGGAAAACAGTAGCCGTAGATGACCAGATCAGTAGACCACACTGATCTGGCAGCCTTCCCCTTCCATTTCCTTCCAAAAGAGAATATTTCTTTTGAAAGGTACTAACCGCCTGCACTACGAGAAGGGGTGGGGTCTGACATTAGGTGCTAGCTAGGCCTGGCCGGTTCTCTGCATCATCACTGGGGATTGGTACACATCTCTCCTTCAAGTTTATACCTAGCTATCATTTACAGATCAACATCTTTTTAGATATACTTGCTTATGATTTCTGTACCTTGTGGAAATGTTTAAAATCGAAATCTTAGTGAAATACAAGTTGAAAATTAATTTTGAAAGCATTTACGGCTTGAAACACTTTCTTACGGTGTCTGATCTCACATATTGCAATCAATTTAATGTTTCGTTTAATATTATAATCAAAATTCCTTTATGAAAAATCCCTTACATCACCATAATCGATTCCTCTTTACTGTAATCGAAGTTACAATATTCAACAATTACAATGCAATGATAAGTGAATGAATGTACCCAAAGTGGAATCTTAATATAAATACACGGAAGGGCTGTGGTAAAAAAAAAAAGCAGCGTTGGAAAACGTTATTGTAACGTATAGAATAACGAAATGATTTTTGAACAACGTTATGAAAAACATTAACGGAAGTTCAAAATATTTATAACGATAAAACCTTTTTTGATATGCTGAAATAGATTTTCTCTGACAAAAGAAATAATTCGGATTCTAAATTATTAGAAGACATTTTGCTTATAATAAATAAAATAAATAAATACCCGCTCAAGCAGTTGCTTGTCACAGAGGTCTGACAGTAGCCTGTCAGTTTATATGCCACAGTAGAAGATCTGAGAGGATGGCAGGACCTCAGCAGAAAAACCACACATACACCCATGCCTTACCCGGGGCTCGAACCTAGGTCCCTTAGGTCAGTAGCCAAGCGCGCTAACCACTCGGCCATGACAGTAAATAATAGAATAACATTAATTGCGTTATAATATCAATAGCTTTTATATGAATTTTTTTAATTTTCGTCGACTATGACTTATAATGTTAATATTTCTGAAGAGAATTTCACTTTTTTGTAAAATTTCTTCTAGTCATTTTAACAACTTATTTCAAAAAATATTAATCTGCACACAAAAATCATTAAAGAATTTCGATTGAATACTTAAGCTTAGAAATTTTTATTAATAATGCTGCATTTTATTCTGAACAATTCTTAGAAATTTGGTGTAATTTCTTCAGGCTGGGACGTTCCCAGGCAGTGGAGAGTTCACCGCCCCTAAAAATCTGGTCGTCTTTGTATAATTTTTATTTTAGTCTCATATTTTATGCCCGACACTAAAAGTAGATATAAAGAAAATAACTGTAAATTTTTATTCCATATATCATAGAATATCACGTTAACCTTTCCTGTACGGTGAAATATTTTAATAATTAGGACACCCTACTTAAGTCTTATTCTCAGACTTACCTCCCTCCCCCACCTGCAAAAATAAATTCTTACACTCCTCTCCCCCAAACTGAATTTTCGGATCCCTCTCGAAACCTAAATTCTCGAACCCTCCCCGATACTAAATTTACGG
Source organism: Ryuthela nishihirai (assembly GCA_038380435.1). Classification (NCBI taxonomy): domain Eukaryota; kingdom Metazoa; phylum Arthropoda; class Arachnida; order Araneae; family Heptathelidae; genus Ryuthela; species Ryuthela nishihirai. The sequence goes on from JAWZYU010000032.1 coordinate 44,351,751, forward strand.
ACCACCCCTCCCCTCCCACGAAACTAAATCCTGGTACGTGGCTGTCTTCAGCAGTTTCGATGGCTGACATATATTATTAAAATACATGTAATGGCGTCATACTATTCATTCATAACTGGGTCTCCTAATTGCAATTTTTATTTCTTTGTTATTCTTAAAACACAGTTTTTAAGAACCAATAGCAGAAAAAGTAACCGCAAGAATTCTATTTGCAGTTACGTATTTATTTCGTTATTAATAATTGTTATTAATATTGAAAAGTTTCCTTTTTGCAATTTTTTATTTGTTTTTTAACAAGTGGATTGATTGAATTGATGTAAACCGCTGGACGACGCTATTGCATACATGTAAAATAAAAATGATAACATGTATTTCACTATTTTGCATTTGTCCTAAAACTATTCGAAATTTATAATTTGCTATAACGAAAAATGTAACAAAAAACGATGCTAAAGTTTTTGGCTGTAACGGAAAATGTAACGAAACGTTTTCGTTTCGTTTGTCAACACTGGCTAATAAATTAAAATATATCGAAAATTATTGAAGACATTTTTATCGATTGAACAGAATACCGAAGACTGAAAGGATCCCAAATTGTCCACTCCAAATGAAAATTATTTTCTTATGTTGCATATTATGAAAAATGGCAAAACAATTCAGTTATCGAAATATCTTCGTGTAATGACATAGATCACGTTTCAGTTAAGTCATATGTAAATCTGTTATGTATTTGATATAGGTAATTTTTTCGCTAATTCTGGGCAGAATGGAAAAGGGTTGAAAGAATACCTTCAATGATACGAGGATGTTGGAGAGACGGAAGAAACTGATCAAAAATATGTACTCTGCAAAACAAAGATTGTGATTTATAACTGTAAGAAATTATACATTGTGTAAGTATGTATAAGTATATAAAGTACATAACTGTAAGAAATTATGGACGAGTTTCTAAAGACAAACAAAAAAAACTAGTATAAATATGATCCAGTGAGCTTTTGAAAGATACTATTTTTTTTTAATTTAATTGCAATGAAATTTAAATGATATTAAATTTTTTTAACGAAAGTTACATTTTTTTTTCATATTGAAATATAAAAATATTTACGTTTTCAGAATAAATCTTTTTTTTTTATCTCCACTATGTAGCAAACCTTCATTTAGTTATATAATTACTATGATAATGAATTATTTTCTGAGTCATAAATTAAACAGAAGATGATCTTGTCTAAAATATTTCTGGAAAAGAGTGTGAAATGTCTGTCTTGTTCTTGCTCTTTGTGACAAAGTCAGCCAGCTACCTTCTTACCAGAGAAAGCAGATTGCCAAGAGACAGTTTCCTGCAGGTTTCTGTGATGCTAACGTCAAGCGTGTTTTTTAATTACGTGCTTCGTTCTGACAGTAAATTAATGTCCATTTGTTAGTGGCGATGTGGTGCGAATGACATCGAAAGCGGAAGCCAGCGCGGGTCATTGCGGAGGCAAATCTCTTCAAATCGGAGTCCCGAGAGAAGCACCAAATGTTGTTCGCACGTGTCCTTGACGTGATGTAAACGCTGTTCCTCTTCTTGAAGTGCTTAAGAGTACCTATCACGTTTTTTGTTTGCTCAAAAAAATTATCGAAATTTGAGGGACAGTCTGAGAGCAGGGATGAGGTGTGTGTGTGTGGGGGGGGGGTCCACAATCCATAATGAAGGAAATAACTCTTCGAATCTTTATAGGAATAATATTGATTATGCTGTTGGGATAAGAAAACTTTATCCTTAACATAAGAAAAATTGATCATGTATGCTAAGGGGCTAAGAAAGGATTCCCAAATCTTTATCGTTGTGTACCCTGAATGAACCAAATCAGTCAAATAGTAGACTCACTCGCAAAATAAATAATAGATCAAAGATTTTTTTAAATTAAAACATGCACAACTTACACACGAAATTAATTTAATGAAAGTCTGTGGCAAGCAGCTGCTTGAGGGGATTTTTTATACTTATTTCTTACAACACAAAGTGTCAATTTTTGGGGAAAGGGCATAAATTTTGTTGAATCTTTTATTGATAGTTCTCCAAACTTTTAAAAAATGAGCTTGAAAAAAATAATTAAAGGTAATTTTCAGAAAATAACTTCCAGCTCACTGTCAAAAGTGAGAATGAAGAAGTTTTCTTATACACGTGCTGTTAAATCTGGGATGGATAGCATCACTTCTAATGAATTGTTGTTGCAATTGTCAACTTCATCAAAATTGTTTAAAAAGTGCTTTCAGATGTTCTTTAAAACACTGTTTTTCAACCTTTTTGATTTGAGAAAAAAATTGTATTATGCACCAATCCCCTGTGATGATGCATAGAACTGGCCAGGCCTAGTACCTAATGTCCGACCCGCCTTCTCGTGGTGCAGACCGTTAGTACCTTTCAGATACCGTTAGTTTAGTTTTAGTACCGTTAGAACCTGCCAGATTAGTGTGCCCTACTGATCTGGACATCTATGGCTACTTTTCTTTTTTTTCTACCCTGCTGAGGAGGGTCAGCCACACATGGTCCTGGTGCTGACCATAGATACCGACCTGAACGGAATTATGGCTCTGAGCTTGATTATGGATCCTGATTTTGCTGCACTAATGCCCACTAGTGAGATTCTGTGGAGGGAAAATCTTCCGCTGTGTTTTCTGTTTGTTTGTGAGTTGACAGCCCCAAGTGAATAGATTCACAGGATATGTTTATCACCTGGTGGATAATCCTGAGCAGAGGTCATCGCAGGCACCTGAAATTTTTGCTTCTAATGGCATCATCAAATTCTACATTGGTGGAAGTCTTCCAATGTAGATGACTTCAGCCTTTATTGGAGGGGGAACAGGTCTTTGCCCCATGTCTGCGATTAAGCGGCTGTTTGATATTGTCGGCATTCCCTCTCTCAATAACCATAGTTTTTTTAACATCCTACTAACCATTTTCTTTCCATAGGTAGTTGGAATGTGAGGACTCTGCACAGAGCTTTTTCTCTTGATATCCTCACACAAGAATTCCACCGTTAGAATTTAGATATTCTTGGTTTGCAAGAGACCAGATGGACAGATAAAGGTCAGATTATTAAAAATAATCTTAAATTTCTCTTTTCAGGGAGGGAAGACAATAAACATCACCAAGGCGTGGGTCTGCTTCTCAGCAGACACGCTAGTGATGCTCTTCTAGGATATGAGTGCCTTAATGAAAGATTTCTTACAGCAAAATTTCAGACAAGCATTAAAGACTTGAACGTTATCTGCTATTATGCCCCCACTGAGGATGCCGATGAGGATGAGAAGGATAGTTTTACGGACAGTTTCAGGATATTTTGAATTCTGTGAAAAAAGGAGATATTACCCTTGTTCTAGGTGACTACAATGCCAAAGTTGGTACTGACTCTGAACTTTGAGGAGGGGTGATAAGCCCTTTTGGTATTGGTAGCTGCAATGGCAATGGGCAATGTCTCCTACAGGTAAGTAAACTCAATGGATTCAGAATAACTAACACTTATAACAAACACCGCGACATACATAAGTACACATGGGTTTCACCCGATGGGCTGCATAAGAATATGATTGATTATATATTAATTAACAACAAATGGGCTAGTTCTGTTAGGAATACCAGGTCATATAGGGGAGCTGAAATTGGATCTGACCATTATTTTGTTAAAAGTGTCTTGCAATTTAAACTTAAAAAGTGTTGTGCTAGGGTTAAAAAGTTTACTTTTAATACTGAAGCTCTGAAAGACCCAGTTATAGCCAAAGCTTACCATGATAGGTTACTTAGTCATTATGACAGTCGTGGTTTGCTTACTACTGAAGTTGAGGAAAAATGGGGCCATTTTAAACAGGCTTTTTTGGACACTAACAGTACTCTTTTAGGAAAAAAGAGGCAGAAGAGCAGAATTATCTGAGTGATAAGGCACTTGAGCTTATTTCGGAAAGAAGGAACTGCAGGAATGTCCTTAATCAATACCCTACTAGTCCTAATAGAAAGCATTGCAGAGAACTTAATAAACGTGTAAAAGATCAGTTAGCTGCTGATAGGAATCTTCGGCTTGACGATTTGGCTGACAAAGCCGAGGAAGCAGTTAGACAGCACAACAGCAGAGAGCTGTACCAGATAGTTAATGTTTTGTGTGGTAGAAAACGAACAGGTATACAGGGAATGAAGGATAAACAAGGTAAGGTGAGGATTCTCTCATGCTAGGTGGGCTGAACAATGTGGTTAGTTCTACTCCAATTGTTTGTAATGATCATAGATGCATTGATGGCTTTAATGTTGGCCCTATAACACAATCTGAAGGTAATTTGGGGATTTCTAAACTTAATCTTCACAAATTCCCATGGATAGATGAAATTACTATGGAAATGCTTAGAGCTGGGAATGTTTCGGTTACCACTTGGATGACTGAAATTTTGAATATCTTTTTTGATAAGGGCATGGTTCCTAAGGATTTTACCAGGGCTATTATTATCCCTATTTATAAAAAAGGTGATCGCAGTTCTTGTGATAACTATAAGGGTATCAGCCAACTCTCTGTTCCAGGGATAGGTTCTTTGCATGATTGTGCTTAATAGAATTAAGAATTTGGTTGACAGGCAATTGCGTGATGAGCAATGTGAATTCGGAAGTGGTAGGGAATGTGTAGATCAGATATTTTCACTCAAGCAGATTCTTGAGAAATATTTAGAGGTTCAGAAAACTTTGTTTTCTAGCTTTGTTGATTTCAAAAAGGCTTTCGACTCTGTTGATCGTCATAATTTGTGGTTGATTGTGAAATCATATGGTATACCAGACAAGTTATTTAACATAATGAAAGCTCTCTATAATAACACTGAGTCATGTGTGAGAGTTGGTAAGTTTTGTAGCAATTGGTTTAGCATTACTTCTGGTGTTCGACAAGGGTGCATTTTGTCTCCTTTTCTCCTTAGTTTGGTTATTGATTATGTTATGCGGAATTCACTTCAAGGGTAAGATTTTGGCCTTAAATGGGATGGAGATACGAAAATTTCTGATTTAGATTATGCTGATGATTTAGCCCTTTTGGCAAATGATGTTGATGAGATGAACTCTTTCATTCGAGCTGTTGATGAGACTGGTAGTAGAGTAGGTTTGGTTATAAACAGAGAGAAAACTAAAGTGATGAAAATTGGTCAGGCAGGCTGTGATTCAGTTAATCTGAATGGTTGCAGTCTTGAGCAGGTGTCACAGTTTAATTATCTTGGGAGCTATGTAACAGATACTGGTGATGTGCGGCATACAATTAATAGACAAATAGGGATTGCTGCCGGGTCAGAAATTTTAAAAATCTATGGAGAGTGTAGAGTTCTTATAATAGTTTGGTTCCGTCTAGGATTAGTTACGGTAGTGAAACTTGGACGCTTTGTAAACAAGATAACAGGAAACTAGATGCTTACGCAGTATCTTGGCATTAGATGGTTCAACTTTGTAACTAATGATGAGGTTTGGTAAAGAAGACTGCGCCTCCTTTAAGCAGCATATTGTGCAGAGAGGTTTTTGTTTGTCCATGTTGCCCGTATGGATAATTATACATTAGCGAATAGGGTTATGATCAGTGTGCCTAAAGGCCTCAAAAAGAAGGGGAGACCTAGGATGCGGTGGGCAGACAATGTCAAACAGGACCTTGTTGGAATTGTTGTGCAGTGGCCGGATGCAGCAGATGTAGCTCAGGACAGACATGCTTGGAGAACTAAATTGCACGGTCTGATTGGACCTCCGTAGCCCACGGCTGCTTGAGGATGATGATGATGATAAAATATTGTCAAAAGACTCTTAAACAAATGCGTATAACTTTATATATAAACTTTCTGCATTCAACAAAAACAAATGTCAAATTCTACACTAAAATAAAATTCAACCAAATAAACATTGGGAAATTTAAATTTTCCGTGTGATTTTTGTTTTTCTATTTAAATTTAGAGTGATTTTTACCCTTTAAAATTAAATTTAAACCTTGAGTGCATAAAATGGCATTTATTGCAACGATTCTTTCATCTCTGAGCGGCACTTTTTTTAACACAATAAGCTAAATGGACAGATCACAAAGACTTCGAAGACTCAGAATAGTGTGGGGGAAGGTGATCTATATGGTAGCCTCTCGTTAAGGCCATCTTAGGGCTTAAAAGGTTCTTTAACCTGCACAAGGTATGGCTCTCCTACATACGGCTTTATGTCGCATCTGAGGGATATCAATGGCCTTTCGAAGCCCATCGATATCTCCTACTGACCAAGGGCAGGCGGGGGTTTTACGGAGATAAATCTGAACGCTGGCCCATGTAACACTTGAACCTGCAGATTACGGGCTTGAAGCGATACCGACTCCGTGTATCGCGCCAGCCTCTCTTCTTCAAGTTAAAGCAAATTTTAATAATTTTTAAAATTAATAAAAATTGGTAAATATTAGTTTATTACAGTAATTATTTCCATTCATTTAATTAAATTAAAATTTTACATTTCTCTAAGCCCTCGGATTCCTTGTAACCTGGCCATTTAGTCTATTATGTCCAAAACGAAGTGCCGCACAGAGGTAAAATAATCGATACAACAAATACTGTTCTCTCCTATCCTCCTCTTAGAACCCCTCTATTGTAAAATTGTATATTACGCCTAGTTCTTCTTAGTCTTTTTCTTCTCTTCATTTAAAGTATCTTTCAAATCCCAAAGAAAATTTTACGGATGGTAAAGACTAAATATTTGATTGAAAATTTGATTAAGTTCTATTATTTAATTGTGATATTCTGTGCCATTTGCAAAATATATATAAATATGTGTTGTAAGTATCTAAGCGTAATAAGTTTCTTTTATCTTTATTACTTATAATCTGCCATACTTTTTTTCTATTTGTTTGTTCTACGGATAAACTACCGTTAGCTTCGCGGATTTAGTATTTGTTAAAAACTGTAATTTTTTGAACAGATTTGTGAATAACATTAATAAAATTTAAAAGAGTTTCTTAAAAAATATAAATTAAGAAAATTTAAAAAATACCTATTTTTCCCCTAAAAACCCTATAAAGTAGAAATAAATCAAAAGCCCTCCGATAGTGCAATCAATCATTGGGTTCGTATTCACATCAAAGGAAGATAGGGCGTGGACAATTTTGTTGAGCAGATAAAACGGCTCATTATCTTCCTTTGAAGTGAATACGAACTCGGTGACTGATTGTACCATGGATATGCTTTATGTTTATTTTCTACTTTTAGGGCCCTATAGGAAGATAGGTATTTTTTTAATTCTTTTATTTGTATTTTTTTAATTCTTTTATTTGTATTTTTTTTTGTTGTCACAAAAAAACCTACCTTCAAAAACTTTTTATATGGCTTATAAACATCGAGCACATTCCCCCCCCCCCCCACTTTGGAGTCATGTTAATGTAGCTCACGACACTGGAGATGTCACAAGCTTTAATTTGAGTTACGACTCCTTAGAGTGGAACCCCGCGCGAAAATCCGCCCCTCTTTAACAGGGGGGAAGAGTAGAGGCAATATTCGAAATAGTTTACAACCGCCATTGTACGAGCTTTCATTTGGCACCTAACTCATAATTGTAGGAACGACTTTCATATTGCCTGTTTTTAGGGAGGGAAGAAAGTATGGGTGGTCAATTTTTTATAGTCTATGGCACTCTTCGCGTCACAAGCTTCCGTTTGAAACATAAATCGTTTAGTTTCCCCATCGCGTTCGAAAGATATGGCGAAACAACATTTTGCCAAATCCACAAATCGACCAACCGACAAAATGTCAAAGCCAAAACAATAGGAAGATAGGTAGAAAAAATTTCGCACGGTGTCTCATAAATACTCGCAGAAACGCTCCATAGTCTGGTTCCTTATCCAAAAATAAGCCAAACATGTTTGTTTAACATTTTTGATAGAGTCCATGGTCAAATATTTTGATGTCATTTCCGATTTGAAAAATATGAATTTATTTATCTATAGGATTACCACGTATAGAAATACGAACAAGGTATGACATGACACAGACACACAAAATAAAAACCTTATTCTTACTATAAGACAGTAAATGCTCTAACCTAAGTTATTTATAGAGTTATCAAATATTTACCTCCGAGAATTCTTCAACTCAAATATTAAGAGACTTAGGGAAAATAGTAATGCATATTTTCGGACGCAAATTTTGCCAACTCAAAAATTATGCATTTTCCGAATGTTTCGAAGATATTTCCTTTTTAACATTGTCAAATGAGCAATTGTATCGTGTTTCAACAAAATAATTAACCATATTGAAAAAAACACAAACACACATCAAAGTACGGTTATAATTATTATTTTATTTACTTCCTTCTTCTTTAAAAATTCTGAGCTATAATAACTTTGGTTTCTTAAAATTCTAAAAAAAGGGTAAATGGCAAACGTAGTAGTTCACTCAGTAATAAAGTATCACAAGAAAATATCCTGAAACATACAACGTATGCAAAATTTCTTACTGACATAAGCATTCCACGTCATTACGAAGTCGTATAAAACATGGTGGGGAAAAAAATTCGGATTTCTCAAGAGTACAACAATATGGGCGAATGAAGAGCAGAATCATAAATCAAATGTTTGGTATCTGTTAACTGTCCTCCTACATTACGCTCTAACATATATTGAGATATAGGTCATGTGACTGGTAAGCCACATTGAAAACACCCTAACCTTTGGACAGGAGTTGGCTCAGCCAGTAACGCGTCAGGCTCGTGATCTGTAATTCTGAGGTTCCATTCTCGTCTGCACCTGCTTTCGTATTTGTCTCACTTAATCCGAAACTTACCATCGGTCACAAAGGGGACACCGATAGGTTTGGGAAAACGATCAACTGTCGGATGAAAGGTAAGACCTTGGGTCATATCCTGTGCACAGCGGAGGAGGTAGCTCAGTCGGTAGCGCGCCAGGTTCGAGTTTCAACTAGGCCATCGTTGAGATTTATCTCCGCGAAATTCCCCGCCCTGCCCACGGTCAGTAGGAGATACCGATGGGCTTGGAAAGGTCGCCGTCAGTCAGATGGGACGTTAAGACGTGGCTCCGTGTATGGGAAAGCCATACCCTGTGCACATTAAAGAACACGCTGGATGGCCTTGACGGGAAGCTACCATCTGTCTCCCAACAGCTGTTCCAGTGTGTCCCCTCCTCCAACCTTCTCTGAGCCTTTGGGGTCTTTGTGACTTGGCCATTTAGCCCATTGTGTGCAAAAAAGTGCCACTCAGATGTAAAAGAACACAACCCAACTGGAGGCTACTCACATTAAACAACACGCTGGATGTCGACTGGAGGCTACCAGCGATCTCCCAACAGATGTACAGTGGATCCCCTTCCCCCACCTACTCTGCGCACTCGAGGTCCTTGTGGCCTGCGCATTTAGCCCATTGTGTGCAAAAAGGGCCACATAGGTAAACAACCCACCTCTTATGCGGAAATCGAACCCGAGTACTTTCTTTCAGCCGCCACTGGTATGGTGACGATACAAAATCTCCGTTCCATCTACTTCCAGGGACTCGAACCCAGACAATTTGATTATTTCCTTCTCTTCCAATAACTCTGATGAAATATAAAGTGCATTTGATTAAATGTTTGAACTGAACAATTGACCTTAACTCTTCCAAATCTTTCCCTGCAACTCTGCAGCAGTTCTTCTAAGTACAATGCTCCCTAACCAAAAACTTAAAAAAAATCATACAATATCTCCCATGCTTGTCAGCTGTGATTCTTCATATCAAACGTTCTCTTCCCAAAATGTTTCGTATCATTCATATGTTCCTATCTATTATAACATGCTTGTAGAGTACTTAGGGTACCTAGTGCAATAAATGACACTCATATTTGTACTTGACGCGTACTTCAATAATGCCTCCAGAGTACAATGCCCTCGAGCACGAACAACAACAGTGCAAAAACGCCCAATCCTTTCCCAGGTCCGTCAGCTGGCCCGTCCGCATGCAAACACAGCTTCCCTTCATATATCCCTACGAGCGATCAGTCAATGAACGACGACGCCGCCGGGGAAGCACCGGTTCCCGTGTGTGTCACTTGTTCTCCGGCGTGCCTTGAGGCCCTCATACACTACAGCAATGTCCCCGGTGCTAGCTAGCGTCGACGGCCGCAACCCCCAACCCCGTGCCTCACGCGCGCAGCTGTCGGATGGCGAAAAAACGTGGTTCAAAGGGGGGAAAAAACGGCCGCTGCGAGACAGGCGGAAGAGTGTAAAAAATAAAACTCTTGCTGGTTGTTGACCCGTTCCATCCAGATTGTGGAGGGCCGCCGAACTGCGAGCAGGGATGGGTTAAGGGCAAAAAAAAACTCTGAGTGCGGTCGTTCCCCTTTCGCCCCGCCGCACACAAGTTACGGCTCCTTAGTCTGGGAGCCGTCGTCGTTCGCCAACCCCTTCCTTGCCGATTCTTTTTACCTGATTAACTGAGAAGCTTTTTCTCAGCGTCTGCTGCAGGTTCTCCTTCTCTTTGTCACCGACCATGTTTCTTCTGCCAATTACTTTTTTTTCGTTGCTTTTTTTTCTCCTAACAATTTTCTATTTCTTTTTTCTATTCTTTCTTCACTTGGTGCAGATTTTACATTTTCTATTTCTCAGGGTCTCGTCTGCACTTTTTTATATTTTGCAGCATCAGTTTTCTTAAGCAGCTCTCTGCTTCTGTTTCGCCTTTTTTTCCTTGCATTTGGTTTCTCTACGCGTCGTCTTTTTTTCCCCCTTATCTTTTGTCTCAGCGTTTTCAATCTCATAAATCAGTAATGAGTGGTTCGTCACTTGCCAATTGAGCAAGGAGAAAATTCTAAATGTTTAAAATCCTAATATTCTCAGAGTTTCGATTATAACTAATCGATTAAAATTAGATTCGTCTCCATTACATTGGTTATGTTCAGAAATATTATTAAGTTTTTAATTGCTTCTACACTAATTTAAATAAAGTTGAAAATAATTCTTAATTTGAAGTTTCAATCCCCGCTCTCTGCCATCAGCCATCTTTGCTTCATAATCGTGTTCGTAATCGAAGACAACCCCCCCCCCCTCGAACAGGTCTTTAAAAATATTCCTGGAAAAGTATGAAATATAAAGAAGTTTCATAATTTTTGCCTTTCTTACCCTTACTAGCATTCTGAAAAGGGAGGGGGGGCATGACCCTTATCCCCCCTTCTAAGTCCGGTCCTGAATGACACGGATGTCCTTTTAACATTTTGTTTGTTTGTTTGTTTGTTCCACAATAGCAATCCATCGGTCGCCTCATCTCATTTTGGTTTTCAGTACATGCCAAGCGACTCGTCTTTTGGTTTTCGGAGAATGCAAAGCGACTGGACGACATACACAGCCGACAATAAAATTTGATTCGTTCTAAAATCTAAAGCAATAAAGATATTTTAAAAAAGGGGGTTTTCGATATCATTCGATTCTTTCGGATTATTTGAGCCACTTAAAATATTGACCTAGCTTATGAAATGTCCAACTTATTAAGAGTAAAATTCGGGATCAGTTATATTTCAAATTTCAATTTTTCCTAAAATTGAAAAAAAAGGTCATAAAATTATAAACTAAATTATTTCTTTTAATTACAATTTAAACCTTGTAATCAGTAAGTATTAGCAATTAAAAATAAGATTCATCCAGCCTTTGATAATTTTTAAATATTCTTTCGCTTTCATTAATGAATAGCTGTAGTGTTAGTAACGATGCTCCGAAAGAATTTTCAGTTTTTAGAATCTTTAATTCCAAATGAAATTAAGATTTTAATTTTTCCTTTAAATATTTATAAGTTTTTTTAAGTGTGGTTTATTCGCATACACTTCTAGAGATGTGCTTTGCGATGTGTCCGGTATTTTTTTTTCTCCATTTCGAACTTGGGCTCAGCAACTATCAAAATGGTTCGGGCCACGGCTTAATAATTTCTATCTCTGATCAAGAGATAAAAATTTCGTGTTAGAATGGGATGTATCTTTTGAATATATTAGTCTCCCTTTAACAACAGATTTACTGAACGCTGCAGGTAGACAATGATAAATAAGTAATAATATCTCTCCAAGTGTCCTGAATTTAAATCATTTGCAAAATGAATCAAATGGTATGAGGTCTATTTGGTCACTAGTAACAAGTCGTTTCGGAAACTTGCTTTCACATAAAAAGCAGCATCATCGGGTCGCAAATTCCCCAAAACTTAGAGCAAAATTAAGGAAAAGAAAAACTAATCAACAGCTTTTATGGACTGATTTTAATGTTTCGTCAAAGTCATCCAATATATTTGATTAGCAGAAGGTCTGATTCTCAAGCGCTCTGACTGAATCTGTAGGAGATGGTCTGTCCAATCCCCTCGAAGTTACCCTTCTCACAGAATTATTATTTTTTGTTGAATCAACTGCAGACCAATCACAACCTGACACTATAAAAAATTAGTTAGTTTTCTAATAAGAGCACACTGAAAGAAAAGTGAGAGCATCGAAATAGCTTTAATTGCTACAGTGGTTAGGGAGCTAGCTATACATCCAACAGTTATAGCTTTGTGTTAGCCCTAACTGATGCAATGATAAGAAACCTGACTTCCATCTTGGATGTCGATTTATGAGAAAGTCTTTAAAACTAGGAACAGCTTCTAGGATCTTTCTCTCTTCTATGGGTAGCATTAAACTAAAAAAAACTTAACGGATTATCTCTGTAAGACAAATTATTTATAAAATAAAACTACTGTGAATTCTAAAAGTATATTTAAAGTTTTTAAGCTAAGAATTTTTTTAAATGCATTAAAAAGAGCCTTTGATTACTTATTTTTTTAAAATATTAAAAAAATGGAATAAAGTATTATATACTGGGAAAAGTCTTAGAATTTGCGAAACAATATATTTTTTTTTCTATTTTTATTACTATTGACTAGCTGTATATTATAATTTGGTAATTCCTATCATAAAGATACATTTATTGCAGAATTTGTAGTACTCCAACTTAAAACCAGTTGCTGTATACTTATTTCACGAGAGTTAATATTATATTTAGAGAATAAAGAATTATTTATTCACAAAAATTCAAAAAAGTAACTTCACTTGCAAACTCCGCATTTTTTAGTTAATACTCGAATGATTGATAATTTAATATGGAGTATTCATTCACCATCATCTAATGATTTAAGAAATCGTTTATTTACCTTCGAATTCTTTAATGGCTTTGCAAATAAATTTTTATATAAATTGCAAATTCTGCTATGCGAATTTGGTAGTTGAGGTTATTCTCTAAATCGCATATTTAAAAATTGTTCTCAGATTTAGTTTTGGTTAAACAAATTTAATATCCATATGGTATAAACAAAATTATTTAAATTTTATATAACAAATATTACACAGAGTAATTTTCTTATGCAAAACATAACTTCCACGTGACTTAAAAACAATTCCTTACTTATTTATACATGAACATAGTTAGATTCCAAATTATCGGTCGAATTTCCAAAACTGATCTGGCATTTGAATTAACTTGAAAATTTTGCTTTAAAAAAACGCAGAAAATTCATCACTGACATGAAAACCCTGATTGAAAATACTCTTCTTCGTAATTTCATTAATATGTGCTGTGAACGAAAATTCAGATCACATCGTAAGAGAACTTTATAAACTAGAAATTGCGCTTTTGTACCTAATCGACATTTTCCGATTAAGTACATTAATGCGTTTTCCAATAGTATCTACAGAGAAAAAAAATTATTAAATATTTAAGTTATTTTTTGTTGATGGATTCACTCAGTGTATTAGTCTCCTGTGGGAATTACTCGTTGATGAGTTAGTCAATGTAGCCCCTGCGTCCCCCACCTAAAGGTGAATACAAATTTGGAAGTTGAGGTTAATCTCAGAAGAAAAAACACTTGCAATACAGTGATCTTTAGTCAGTCTATGACAAAAACAGATGTATTCATTAAAAATAGCCTTTGTTTTTTACTGTTCAATTTTTTTAATAGAGTTATAGAAACCAGTATTGTCAGAGAATAAGAAAAAAAGGTACTACCCCAAAACGTTTATAAATACATGGAAGTTGGTAATTTCAACTGAAAATGAGCTCCAACTGTAAAGATAGGTTAAGTACCACTAATTCGCCAAAAACAGAACAGGATAAAGTAGAAAATAGGCTGAATGTAGAGCGTTTGTTTTTTGGGAATTATGACCGAATGGTTATCCCGCTTGGCTACTGATCTAAGGGACCTGGATTCGAGCCCGGGTAAGACATGGACGTTTGTGTTGTTTTCCTCCTGATGTCCCGCCATCCTCTCAGACCTTCGACTGTGGCGTATAGCAGCTGCTTGAGGGGGGTATTTATTTATTTAGAGATGTAAGGAAAAAAAATACCGTTGTGATCGTTATAAATACCATGCGAAGACGAGCAACGTCTTCAATATGAAATCAATTAAAAAAAAATAAATAAATACCCCCCTCAAGCAGCTGCTTGCCACAGAGGTCTGACAGTTTATATGCCACAGTAGAAGGTCTGAGAGGATGGTAGGACTTCAGCAGAGAAACGACACATACATCTATGTCTTGACCCGGGGCTCGAAGCCAGGTCCCTTAGATCAGTAGCCAAGCGCGCTAACCACTCGGCCATGGGACGGTATGAAATAGACGAAAAAACAAGTAAAATGTTTGCTTCTATTTATGATCTTGGCAATTTGTTTTATTCGTCCTTCAATATAAACAGCTTTTATATGGAACATTCTGGTTTTTCCGTATGTGGACCAAATTTTTTTCCCGAATCCAAATTTATTTTCGTTTAAAAAGGAAATCTTGCTGACATCACGATAGTTGGAAGGAAATGCCTTAAAATATCCGACACTTTACATCTACTGTGCAATATTTTCCCATTGTTTTCGACAGTTTAATTAAAAATTTTAATATGTTCTCTATTTACCAGAATGCAAGCCGCGCTTGCTCCTGAGCTGCATCCTAGTTTTTAATTAAGCCTGTCAAAACAAAAGTATTTTTTTTTGTTCTTGTCGCTTCAATAGTCACATTTTTGTTTATCGAAATATTACAAACCTTCGTAATTTTGCTCCGAGTAGAAATTTAATTCTCAACAATGTATGATTAAGAACTCGGATTGTTAATAACCGTTACAATTTGTTATGCCAACTGAATTAGTTTCAAAGTTAGATTATCGTTCTCATAACATGGAAATTCCCCAATACTTCGTCAGAGCAGTGTAGTTTAGTGATGCTGACATATATACAGATATTCAAGTAAGGAAACGTTTCAAAAATTAGCATCTTCAGCATAACTCTGTGGTCATGTACTTTAAAACCTGTGAATCTAATGTAGAATGAACACAAAACAAGGTCACGCACACTTTAAGGTCAGACAAAGAGTGAGCGATCGTTGTTCTGTTAAGACCTTACCCGCCGGGCAAGGTTAAAAGGAGAGCGCTTGAGAAGATGGGATGTTTATGCTTTTTTTTTCTTGGGAGGTTTCTCTATGCAAACTGCTTTTTGTTAGAAAACCACCAAGTACCTGTTGGTTTTTTTTTCATATTTCACCTGAAAATTTGAATTTTTTTTACAATTTTTTACATTACTAATGAATGAACGACTGTTAGATGTACTCTGGAAAGTTTTTAAATGAAATGTTTTATACAAGGTATTAATTCGGTGTCTGTAGTTCTGTTGCTGTCTTCGAGAAAGTTTGCAGAATCGTTATGGTAAGAGTCACTGTTGAGACAAGAGACAGAAAAGATCAGATTTAATAAATAACGTAACGACTGAGCATCACATCTTCGGGTTTATGCTGAAGCAACCGATAGCGACGTCAGCGTAAGAGTCAAAATGCATGTGCTTGATATTCGAAATAAATTAAAATGGATTCTATAGAACACAAAGGGGGGAGAGAAGGGGGAAACTGAACCGGAACGTAGTCCCGGTTTTTTTTTTTTTTTTGGGGAAATAATTCTCAGCAAACATAGAAATATATCACCGACAAGAAACAGTTATGAAACCAAGATATTAATCAGAGATAGGAAAGCAAGAAAAAAAAAAGCACCTCAGTCCTTCTTCAAGATTTCGTGGCTCTGTTAATTGCTCTGCCAAGAAAGCGAAGGCGGTGACCTTTTACCATTACCTAAAGTTATGAAGGGAGGGGTGGTGGAATTTCTCTTTCACGGCAGTTCATAATTCTGTACGCTTTTCTTTAATCGAATGGGAATGAGAATTTTTAAGTAAAATACACACATACGTTACCAGATGACTTTAGAACTCTTTCGTTGAAATATTTTTAGATATTAACAAATAAATTCTAGCAAGTTTAAAAGGGATCCAAAATAATAATTTGCTTGCAATCTGTTAAAAGAAAAACTCATTTTATACGAAACTAATTTTCTTTTAACTAATATTTTTCCCCCATTTTGAAGCCAATTTTGATATCAATGAATCTTGTATCAATAAATCGGAATGAACTGAATCCTCAGTGCAATGATGGTCATTCGTGTGCAATATCGGTATCTAACTTTCTGTGTGGGATCTTCGATAACGTTTTATAAAGGACGAAAAGTTGTGGAAAGTTAGTGAATATTGCATTTCATGGGAAAGTGAGTGCAACTTTAGAGTGTTAAATGTGCTTGCAACAGAGATTGTGAGGTATTTAATGATAAACTTTCACTTGCAGTATGAATACAACTGGGCAGGGATGAATACTCGCTAGCGCATGAGGCTCGTATTCTTCAATTTCCAGGTTACAGTACGAAATGTGCCAGCGTTGAGATTTATCTCCGCAAAACTCCCCGCCCTGCCCTCGGTCAGTAGGGGAGGCGGATGGGCTTGTCTTTCGGAAAGGCCTTTAAGCCGTGACTCCGAGAGCAGTAGCTCCGGAAAGTCCCATCCGAGCGTTTAACATGCACAAGGTAGCCGAGAGCCATGCATTGTGCACGATAAAGAACACGCTGGATGACCTTGACTTGAAGCAGACTTGAGCTTGAAGCAGACTTGAGCTTGGGAGGCTTCATCTGTCTCCTAATAGCTGTTCAGTGGGTCCACTTCTCCAAACTTTTCTGAACAATTGGGGGCCTTTTGTCTTGGACATTTAGTCCATTGTGAGCAAAAAAAAAATTGCTGCTCAAAACTAAAGCAATCCCAACGAAAACTGCAGTGATATGAAGTTAAAAAAAGATACTTATGAACAATGAAAATTAAATAGTGTTTTAAGCTTATCCGTCCCATGGCCGAGTGGTTAGTACGCTTGGCTATTGATCTAAGGGACCTGAGTTCGAGCCCCGGGTAAGGCATGGATGTATGT
The DNA here is from genome assembly GCA_038380435.1 of Ryuthela nishihirai. NCBI lineage: Eukaryota > Metazoa > Arthropoda > Arachnida > Araneae > Heptathelidae > Ryuthela > Ryuthela nishihirai. Next base: position 44,369,018 of record JAWZYU010000032.1, read on the forward strand.
GTCATTTTTCTGCGGAGGTCCTGCCATCCTCTCAGACCTTCTACTATGGCATATAAACTGACAGGCTCCTGTCAGACCTCTGTGTCAAGCAGCTGCTTGAGGGGGTATTTTTTTTAAGAATGCAGTTCTACTGTTTAAATTTGTTTAAACAACAAAGTGTTTTTTTCTCTAATTGCCAAGATTAAAGCGTGTTAGATATAATTCTCCTGTAAATAGTTGAAAATTACGTAATATAAATCCTCTTGACCTTATTATGTCATTCCCTTTGAAGATTAAATATATCAGGATTAACGAAGTACATCTTTTCAAACAAATTTGTTGAAAATTTTCTCTTAATTAATGTAGATTAATTATATACTATCAAACAAATGTGTTTAAAATTTTCTCTGAAATTCAAAGTGTAAGACACTAAAAGACTTTTTGCTTTGAACGAAAGAGTGTATACACCGAAGAGCCAAAACATTATGACCAGCGCTTCTTTATGCAAATCGAGGCAACTGCAAGTAAACGACAGCGCGTGTGAAGGTCATGAAACGGTATAAAAAACACTTGATACTGAGCTCTGTTAATCAGTGTTATTCTCATTCTTCAGATGGGAAAGGCAGCGAACTTAAGCGAGTTTGACAAAGGCCAAATTGTAATGGCCAGACGACTGGGTCAGAGCATTTGCAAGACAGCAAGGCTTGTGGCTTGCTCACGGTCAGCCATGGACAGTACCTTCAAAAAGTGGTCCGAGTAGAGGAAAACCCCGAACCGCCGGCAAGGTGTGGGTCGACCACGGCTCATTGATGCTAGAGGTGAGCGATGGCTATCCCGTATAGTACGAGTCAACAGAAGGGATACTGTGGCGCAACCCGCACGCAATTTGAATATTGGTGACAGGAGTATTGTGTCACAACACACAATACCTCGAACTCTCCTGCAGATGGGGCTGCATAGCCGCAGGCCATTCCGAGTGCCTATGCTAACCTCGGTTCACCGTCGCAAGCGGCTGTAATGAGCACGCGAGCATCAAAACTGAACCTTGAATGATTGGAAGAAGGTCGTCTGGTCCGATGAATATACTTTCTTGTTGCCCCATGTGGATGGCCGGGTGCGTGTGGGTCGTTTACCTGGGGAAGTGTTGGCAGCAGGATGCACCATGGGATGAAAACAAACCGGTGGAGGAAGTGCAATGTTCTGCTGGGAAACCTTGAGTTCAGTCATTCATGTGCAGGAAACTATGACGTCTACCATCTATCTAAACATCATTGCAGACCAGGTACATCCTTTCATTGCAACGGTATTGCCCTCTAGTAGTGCCTTCTTTCAGCAGGATTGGCACCATGTCCGGATTGTTCGAGAATGGTTCGCGGAACATGAGAAGACTTCAGGTATTGGCCTGGCCTCCAAATTCCCCAGACATCAATCCAATCGAGCATCTGTAGTTTGTGTTGGAACAGCATAACCGATCTGCGGCGGATCAACTACTTAACTTAGAAGGGTTAAAGAATCTGCCGATAACATGTTGGTACCAGATACCACAAGATACCTTTAGAAATCTTGTAGCGTCCATGCCTCGCCGGGTAAGAGCTCTTTTGGCGGCACGTGGAGGACCAACATCATATTAGGCAGGTGGTCATAATGTTTTGGCTCTTCTGTGTATTTGAAGAACATGATGAATATTCTAGGGTTATCGAAAATTTAAAGGACTTGAAGAACAAATAGAAAAACCCTTTATTGGCCTAGTGGTTAATGAAATATTCTAGAAAGCACTTCCTTAATCCTGTGGTAGAAGTCATCTAAATCTGACTTTGTTTTTTTAAGGCATATTCTTGTATGAGAAAGTCTATAAAAAGCTATTGGTAGTTTATAAGATTTTTTTATGTCCTAAGCGTTGGAAATGAAAATAGTTTTCAAGCTTCTTCACGCGATAACTCTCAGCATAGAAAACGACAGAGACTTCTCTCCATTTCGAATTGTGAATCTTTTCTGATAGGGCTAAACTTTTTGATTCGATGCAATTGGATTATTTCACCGCTGCCTTATCTGTTGCACACTTAGTTGAAAGGCAAAGTCACTAGGACCCCAAAACTCAACACAGACGTAACAAAGATACGCTGGTGACATCAGTTTGGTAGGTTGGTAGGTGTCTATGGAAGGTCATAACTAGATTTTTATTTTACCGCGTGTTCAGATATCACTCAAAGGATAATCGATTTCTCCCCCCCCCCCCCAAGTCAAAGAGTGCATCAACAGACAAAAATTTGAAAGTTGTCAATGTCGCAACTTTGGCACATTCCCGCCCGACTGATATGATCTCACGCCTTAATATGAGAAATGTAATCTTTTCTACAAAGAGAGATTTCAGAGTTCTGATGATGGATTTTTGCAAGGAGACGACTGACAGGGGAAACGAAACTTGTTTCAGAATGAGCAGTGGCGTTACAGAGAGGTCCATAGGAATCGAAAAGCATTATTCATTGGGTAACCGAAACTCGGACTTTATGTAAACGAAAAAGATTTGATGTAAGTTGACAGCTAATGGTTGAGAAGTATTTAGCGAAAGTTCCTCAGAGTCATCAAAGGTGCTGAGATGATTTCAGTTCACAGAGAGGTAATATTAATTTGATTATATACTTTTGTTCATAAACGAGAAATTTCTTTTTCATCTTGTTTATTCATTTTTTTCCTCATAGTTACTCTATCAGTTTACTTTTTTCTTTAGTTTGATCTTTTTCGATGCATTTTTTTTGTCCGAAATAATTTCAAGCAATCTAGATCTTCCGATTCACATTTACTGGTTCATAGATATCCCGAGTTCTTTTTTATATCAATATTTTACCACGAAACGTAAACATCAGAATGAACTTTTTTTTTCTCAGTTTTTAATTTTTTGTTCTGATGGTGTTTCAAAAACTGATATTGGAAAGAAATGATATTCGTCCCAAACGCTTGGATAGTTTCTTTTAAAAAACACCGCGTTTCATTTACTGCTTTTGTTGATTGTTATTCTTTCCCCTTGATTTATTTTTAATTCTACTTCAATTGCATCATCTTACCTTCCTTCATTATTTCGTTATCGAAATATTTCTTAATAAACTTCTTTTTTTCCCCATATATTAAAGGGTCATCATTTCTTTCATTATATTTTTTTCATTTAAATCTATTTTTTTCTTGAACCAAAATAGGTTTCAAAAACATTTTTAATTGGACCCAACTGATTAATGTGTTTTCTTATTCTTTTACTTTTTTTGTAGCTTTAATGATTTATTGTGCGTTAGAGTTCCCTCTATGAATTTTTTTCTCCTATTTTTACGCCTTACGCACGTGTTCTGCTACCAATTTTACATGTAGGAACAGAGCAAGGATCATTTTTTATGACTCAGTCCTACCAATATTTATCTTTAAAAAGATTTTTTATTGTTGTTTGAGAAGGGGAGGGGGGAGGATTTTGCTGAATTCAATTTTTTTAGATATCATTCTTATTATTTAGCATTATCACAGAAATATTTTCCATAAATTTTGCCTACATTATCTCTTTTTTTTATTAAAATATATCTAACCTATGTTAATAACCAGTTGAAAAATAAGAAGAGTACTTTAATTACTTCACTTTATTTTATTCTCTTTATTAAATGTTTTACCATTTAAAAACAAAAACTTTACAGAAAAAGCGAAAATTTCATCAGAAAAAATTCAAAATTAATATGTACTTTCAACTGTAAATTAAAAACAGAGCAATAGATACAGAGTATCAACACCCCACGTTTTTGTATATTAATTGCTCCACGAACAGTTTGAAAAAGAAATAATTTTATAAATTATGATCCTGTTCACAGCAAAAGACTGCTACGATGCATGCAGTTTAAAAAGAAATGAAATAAATAATTTATTTACAGTTATTATATAATAATAATATAGACCAATTTAAAATTCATTGATGTTTTTTAAAAACAAATAACGGGCTTAGATTTTCACAATTAATGAATATATTAATATTACGGCAAATTCTTTGTTTCGAGAAATGAAAAAAATGAATTTCGTTGTAGTATGTTGTTTTTAAGGAATTTCGTTTCCAAATCACTGAGAGCGTTGCTCTATGAGAATTAACATCGTAGAAATGTTATAATAAGAAGTATAGAGAGTTGACATTCTCTATACTTCTCATAGTAACTAAAAAAGGTCAATTTTTCATCCTACTTACTTTTACTGTAAAGAAACTCGGTATTTTTCAAGAGTTTTTTAATCGTAGTTATTAGAAACTACTGAGTTTCGTTATCGTGATTAACAATAATAACGGAATTCATTCTTTTTTTTAACCGTAGGAATATTCTGTGAGCGTGAAATACTTTGAAAGTGGACAAATTCATGTGCACATATAAAACCAGTTTGAGATGGTTAAATGTGAATATTTTCTAAGGCAGTCCCCGAAAGTCAAAAACTGAAGCATGTCAGTGTTTTGTCAAATCCCAACTGTTATTGGATTGAAGAAAGTCATTGTCACCTCCAGGATATTTATTTCTCACAGGCTCCTAGGAACTCGACCGTACATAAAAGAGCTATAGTGCTCTTTCATGTACGGAAGTTTTTTGCTAATTTTCTGCAAAAACGTATTTTTTACTTTAACAGCCATGAAAAAAAAGAAGTAAAGTAATCGAAATGGAAATTTTAATGATAAGTAATACTGATGTATTGACAAATATTGTAAAAGGTTATGTAGTAAATTCATATTTACATAGCAAACATTATTTCTGCCTCACTTTTTGATTCACTCTGAGAATGAACAAATTATATTCACAACAAGTTATCAAAGTATTGAGACTCGTCCGTGTTGTATGAATGGGGAGATTTATTCAAAGTTTCCCAGTTATGAAAGAAATCTTTTGTAGTTAATTGTCACAGGAAATAAATAGAAAATCAAAATATTCTCCATATCCCGATTTTTAACACCACTTAAATAATTCTGGAAATGAAACATTTAACAGTATTGTTACTAAGTTGAAAGAATTTACCTCAAAGGTTTTTTTTTATTTTTTTTATTTGCGAGATATAGGACAGAGAAGAATCCTAGAAGCTACTCCTAGCTTTTTACAGGCCTTCTCATACAAGGACATGCCCTACTACGACCGAAGTCACTGCTGACCACTGCCTTAGTTAGAGCTAACACAACACACAAAGTTTACTTAAATAATTTAAGCAGTTTGCTTAATGTTTTTCAGTTTCCATCCAAATTTTTGAAGCAGTTTAGGATGATCACAGCAGCAACATATGCTGCAAAATATTTCAGCTTCAATAACTCTTTAAATAGTAAACAAATATCATTTTAAATCGAGATTTTGATAAATTTCTTTGAGATCAATGAGATCTATATCTCCTGTGGCAGTCTTCTATAAAAGAAGGCTTATTTTTAAAGTTATAGAGCTTTAAATGTGGGTTTTCATTCACATGACATGGAAGTATCCCACGTTTGATGAAACTGTGAGATCTCACAATCCATATCCTGTAAAAGTTCACTTTCGCGCTTTGAGCAGAAACTGAACCATGGATAGCGGCAACCAGTTTTTCATTTCTTCTGAGAATAGAAAAGGGCATAATTTTGTTGCTGCTTAAAAAAAAGCAAAATGCGATACTCGAATGGTGTCTTTATTAGAGTGGGCCCCATAAGCTAGTGCCTAACATGCCATATGATATATTCGGCCCTGGTTAATTAATCCCTTTCATTAAACGTTTCTGGGTACATTACTATAACCAGCAATGGTCAGAACATCTGGGACGATTTCAGAAATCCTGGTGGCGTGTTTGAAAAGCTGTTAGTCCTAACTACTATAACAAACAGAAGCAAGAAAGCTCACCATTATCATTTTTGAAACGAGAATAGAGCTCTATTCTCGTTTCAAAAACCCCTCCCCCCCAAAAAAAGAGACTTATGTTGACTGAAATTCAGGTTCAGAATGGAACCATTCTGAACCTGAATTCCCCCCTTACGATTCGTTAGATTACATTTCTTTGCATTGTTTGTATATTTAATAGATATATAAACGCCATTGGTAACCTTAAAAAATGATACTAAAGAAGCAATGGTCTACTATGCGCGATGCTGTATTTCAGGTAACCAGATAAAACTAAAAGACCACAAGGTATAATATGGGTCAGTCACACAGGAATTGGTGGGTGCCACCCCCCCCCCCCCATATGCAGACACCATCTCATACATACACACAAAAAATTCGACTGTAGTGAAAAATAAATGAGAAAGCGGGAGCTTACCGACAGAGCAAAAAATAGTTTTAAGGAAGGGAATAAAGTAAAATTTGTAGGTACATTAAAATAAAAGTGGTGGGAATGCAAAGAAAAATACGATATAGTTAAATATCTTTTACTTACTGTTCATAAATATATACTTACATGTAATTTAATAATAAAGTCATTAATACATCTAAATTACACGAAGAAAATGGGTTTCTTAAATCTCAATCATCAAAATATTTTTCGGTCTTAGAATTTGGAGAAGGGAACAGAACCTCCGCCGCGGCTGTCTGCCTCATCTACGTAACTAATATCCATCTACGTAACTAATATCTAGATGCAATAGTATAGTGTTTTTTTAATCTTCTTCCATGCATTTTCAGCCATATGACAAAAATTTCGAAATGATAGCGGATGCACTGGAAAAACCAGTGAGAAAGCTGATGTTGTGTACAAAATATTATACGAAAACAGAAGATATGTGGAAATTTCTTTAATAAATGCAGAGACCTCCATTGCATCCATGATTATGATAGAAGCATCTAAATAAGGAGCGTTAATTGTTAATATTTAGTGCCCCATGTAGTCAACTAGCTGGAAAAAGTTCCTGGGCAGCAGTTGAAGGAAATTTGATACAATGACGAAGAAGCTCCAGTAGAAAGGATTCGTGAAATTCATCAGTGGCTGTTCACGACGTTTGGTTTGCATTGGATAGGATATACTGGCCCAGCTCCGTAGCTACCTAAATCACCTGATGTAACGCCAGTGGACATTTTTTGTGGGACTAAAAGAAGATCATAGTTTATGCAACACTCTTCTGACTATGAAGAAACTCAGGGAGCGAAGAATTGATGTCACCATGCACGAACCTTGAGAGGAAACGTAGCTACGAAAAGTGAAACATTTGCAGCATACTTTTATCAACCATATGCATTCCCGTGTTTTAGAGTTATTTTATTTCCATTTTATTTTGATGGTGAATTTCAGTTCGTACTCAATCGATGATGCTATACAAACCTTTGTCAATTGACTTATTTTTCGCTTTCTGTCACAGATTCAAAGAGCGCAAGAATCATTTGTTGTACTTGATGTAGACTACTGATCATTGGGAGAGGAATCTCTGTCTCCCTTCCCTGTTGTCCTTCTTTAAACGTCAGGGATGCAACAATTGTTAGAGCTCATCCAATGCGAAGACTGACATTCGGTTGTCAACAAAGAATTTCGGACTTTTTGCATTCTCTTCAGTTCTGTCATTGGCTGCCGATGTCATATATTGAATGCCTGATGATTTGAGCAGAACAAATGATTATTATAATACTTGCAATTTGAATCCAAAATGTTGTTTCCATTTTTTAATAATGACAAAAAATTTCAATTTTTTTTAGGTTGCTACAATTTCTCAATTGTTCACCTCCTCGTTACTCTTGCCATTCCAATCCATCACTAATCTTAAAAAGACTAAAAAAAAGTTACAAATATGATAATTGAATCTCATTCTTGAAACGGACGAAACCTGTAAGCTCTTTTAAGTTGAATAATTTAGGAGCATCAATTGAAAAACCCTGATTAGGACCGAGAGCACAGATTTCAGTGGTATAATGGTGGCACATGCTCTTGGACCCATCACAGAAAGCGAAAAAAATCATGTTTCATATAATTAGTTTAAAAGTAAAAAAAAATCCCGTGTTGATCGGTTATGATATTGATAGAAATAATAGGCAATATTTTTACCTCCGACTTGTTAGTAATCAGAAACCTTTTTTGACCCAAAAATAATCATTGATGACTGATGCGCCCCCACTCCGTCCACCTCATTATTTTTAACCCTGGGCCCTGTCAGACCTATATATCAAGAATCGTTCAAAACTTGAGCCAAAGCAATTCTTATGGTGGATTTTTTTTTGCTAGGGAGGAAACGTTTTCAAAAGTAATTTAATGAATCAAAAGAAACGCTGAAATAAATGAAACTATGGATCTAAAAAGAAAATCTAAATTGAACACCGTGTCTTGGTGGCTTCATCTCGTGTGCCAATCTGGCAACGCCAGATGCTTAATCGTTTTAATGTGTTTGCTCTAAGTACAATCATGTTTGTCGAGTGGCGATCATCAAACACGACGAAAGGTGCGCGCCAGCTTTGTGCTCATCAAGCAACGTGAACATTTCTTGCCACTTGACTCTGATTTGCTGGATACAAATTTCGCCACGTGTTTCCGTAAATCTCTTTTGGATCTCAGTATCTTCTTCATGATTTAACGTTCTTTTTTTTTCGCGAGGAGTAGATACGTTTTAAGAATATTTTCTAGAGAAAATATTTTTCCACTACTCTTCCTTCACGTTCATTGTCTCTACGGTCTGAACTAATAATTTCAACTATTTATCGCAAATATATGTTATTTATTACAAGTCAGAAGCAAAGATTACTTAAAGGAAAATTTTCTTAAAACATTAGTAATATAAAAGAATTTATTTCAGCTTGGCTTTATTACTGATTTGACCTTTTTTGTTACTATCTGTCATCCCTCTGTTGTTTATGTCAGTTAATGTATAAACCAGGACTATTTTGCTAAAGTAAAGGAGGGGAAAAAGGCTCCTTTATGGCTATCTATAATGCGCACACGGAGCCAAGACTTAAGGCCCCAACCGATGGACGATAACCTTTCCGAATCAATTGGTGCCCTCAGCATGTGATCAATAGAAGAAATTGTTGACCCTGATGGGCTAGGACGCAATCCTCTTACGACTGCGCCGCCACACCATGATCGTTTTTGGGGCATCCACTCTGAGATGAGAAAGCCATTTGCCTGAATAATTGAAACACAGAATAAGAGAACTTCCTTTACCTCAAAAGCAGATGAGCTCAGGTAATCTGATTTTCATGCACATATTTAGGTCATTAATTAATTAGGCAATTAATGATTTAATAATTATTTAGGGCAATAATAAAGTTCTATGAAATTCAGTGGTCGTCAAAATAAAACCGGCCTATACAAATAAAAGAAAATGGGACTACATATGTAAGGTTGTTGTTGCACGGCCCTTTTTTTGTACACAATGGGCTAAATGGCCAGGTCACAAGGACCCCGAAGACTCAGAGAAGACTGGAGGAAGGAACCCACTGGACACCTATTGGAAGACTGATAGTACCCTCTTATCAAGGACATCCAGAGTGTTCTTTAACGTGCACAGTATATGGCTCTCTCAGACACGGGTCCACGACTTAACGTCCCATCCGACGGACGGCGACTTTCCAAGCCCATCAGTGTCCCCTACTGACCGAGGACAGGGCGAGAAGTTGTGCGGAGGTCAATCTCAACGCTGGCCCAGCTGGACTCGAACCTGGGAACTGCAGATTACGAGACAGGCTGGTTACTGACTGAGTCACCCTCCCCCTTCTACATATGCAAGGAACGTTGATAACATCGATTATCAAAAATTCGGTGTATCGCTCTTTATTAACAATCACTTTTTATTAACAAATCACTATGTAGACGAGGCAGCCTTTAAAAAATTATCAATATCTGAGGCACTGAATTATTTCAAAATGAACGTCTAAATTCATATTTCGGAATATCAGATTGTTTCAGCTTGCCTGAAAGGCGATATTTAGAGAACATAAGGCATTCGGTTCACGTAGTGAATTGAATGGTCAGGTGACAAGAATCCTAAGGCTCTGGGGCGTATTCGGGGTGAGGGGGTGGATGGGAGGTCCGGACGCCCCAGAAAATCCGCTATCTTATGAGAAATCTCAAACAATCGAAAACACTTGTCTTTGTATAATTTTATTTTAGCCTCGTAGTATATGTCCTATACTAAAAATAGATTTAAAAAACAACTATATAATTTTATTCCATACAGAATATTATTTTAATATTTCATGTCCTGTACAATATTTAAGCAATTGGGAATTCCTACTCAAGTCTTATTATGAGGACTCCTCACCATCCCCATCCTTGAAACTAAATTCTCGGACCCACCCCCTCCGCTCCACCGACGCTAAATTCTCGAACCCTCCCCTAAACTGAATTCTCGGAACTAATGCCCCGAAATTTAATCCTGGGTATCTTTCTCTACCCTAAGGGCTCGAATGGGTGGGAAAAGGGAATGCAATGGAACTGTTTGGAGACATTTGGAAGTTTTGTCTTAAAATCATCTGTCTTTATTTAACATGTACAGGGAATAGTTTTTTTTTTGTCAAAACATTAACTATAGTAACTGCGTCAGACCTGAATCAAAAGAAAACAAAAATAGACGAGGGAGAGGGTGGGCCAGATCGAGTCAAAATGAACCAGATACTTGTTCTGGTGTAATAGTTTTCTCTTTCTTGTAAAATGTTTGTCAAAAAAATTTAATATAAAAAGGAGAATTTATCGAAATTACAACAATATATCAGAAGATTATTTAAATATCGCATTTTTTCTACGCAACATTACGATGATAATAATATTCGTTGGATTGAAGCAAAGTAATTTTAAGATGTCTTTAGAAAAGAAAAAGAACTGGCTAGTTCGAAATGTATCAGTCTTTCCAGTAACTCTTGTAAGCTTACATCATCTAGCAGAAACGACCCCACATCAATTCGAACTCCACATCAATCTAGCAGAAACTATTGCAACAGAGGAGTAGAAGAGTGTGTCATCGCGTGATGTAACAACAGTTGACACGGAAACGAAAAGTTGTACATCAGATAAATCTTCAGATGTAGAAAATTTATTTTGTGGTAGGTGTAATATTCAAATAGTGATGTACTTGAAACCGTTCATTACAAAGATCGTTGCAATTTTAAAATGATCCAAAATTGGGAAAAAGGAATATGGAGATGTCAAAAATGCAAATCAGAAACAACAAATAAGCAAATCGTAGATAGAAATGGAAAGTCAGGAGATAAAGGTCATAACATTTCAAACTTTAAAGATTCTGCACGAGAAAATAAGTGTAGGATCAGAAGTGGAAAAATATATTGAATATCTAATTGATGCCCTAATATTACATTTTTTTTTTTAAATATTTTATGCAGAGTAATACTAATTTAAAGGAAGAATTATTAAGGAAATCGGAGAATACAATAAGAGCACTTTGTACTGCTCAAATAAAATAGATGAATTTTTAACAATAATTTCGGAAATAACCAAACAGATGAAAGAAGTTCAAAAACAAAATGAAATATTAATGAAAATAAATTGCTCCTTAAAAGATGAAATAAAAAATTTGAAGTCGAAGATAAATGAACTTGAACAGGTCAGCAGAAATATGAACTTGGAAAGAATTGGAGTGTCTGAGACAACAAATGAAAATATCGAAGAAATTGTTTTAAATATAGCAAAAGCATTGCAAATAGATGCAAATAATAATGATATCCAAGCTGCTCATAGAGTTGCTACTAGAAATAACGAAAAACGTAAACCTATTATTGTACAGTTGGCATCTCGTAAAATGAAAGATCATTGGCTTGCTCGTTGGAAAATAAAAAAGAAGCTGTTTGCTAAAGAAATTCATCGAGGATTTCAAGAAGATAAAACATTCGTAAATGAACACTTGACCCAAGAAAATAAATTATTACTACATGAAAGTAAAAAACTACAACAAGAACAAAACTTAAAATTTGTCTGGGTTAGAGATAGCAAAAATCTTCATCCGGAAAGAAGAAAAGGCAAAAGTATTTAGAATAAAAACTTTAGATGATTTAGTTAGGTTTAAAGTTTAGTTCTACTAATATATGTTTTCGTTTATTAATATGGATGTTTCAGACGAAATTTTAAAAAATCAATTAAATTTTAACCAGACAAACAATAGTAATTGAAAACTTTTTACTAACAAATCATTGTGAAATAAATGTTATATTAGGAGAAAATATATATGATAAAAAATAGTATATTTCGGAAAGGGTTTAAATATCATTGTGGGAAATATTAGAAGCATTAGAAAAAAAATTGAACATTTTTCTTTGCTTATAAATCTTACAGATATTTATCCAGATATAATTATGTTAACTGAAATCTGGATAACAGAAAATGAAATACAATTGCATAAATTACAGGTTTATAGTATTTATTATAAATGCCAATTAGGAAACAGAAATGGAGGTGCCTTAGTTGTACATAAAAGATGAATTTATTGTTATTTCTTGTAACACTACATTCGTAAATGCAGACTTGGTACAAATGGAATTTAGTTTGGTAATATGATCTGTATTTTATTGGTATTTTATATGTCACATATTTATTCAAAGTCAAATTTTATTGAAGAATTAGAATGTAAATTAAATACAATAAATAAAAATTATGTTATTATAACTGGTGATATGAATATAGACATCAAAGCCAGGGATCAATAAGCGAAAAATATGAAAATCTGATTAATCATCTAGGATTCTTTGTTGAAAATAATTTAATAACTAGAGAAGATGCAAAAACCCACTTAGATCATATTTTTGCAAGAATACCAAACCCAAATAAACTAAATACTTAACTTATTCAAACCCATATAAATTACCGTTATTACCTAGGTATTCATTTAAAATTGGATTCAAATGAATTATAAAGAAATATTTAAAACAGCTTTAACTATATTAATAAATAAAGTTTTAGATTACGATTGGGAAATTATAATAAATCATACTGATATAAATACTCAATTTGAATTATTTATAGGAAAATTGCAGGAACTAATTAGAGTTTCGAGTTATATTAAATATAATCATCATATTCGGAAAAAATTCAAATCCTGAATTACAGGTGCGTTATTAAATTCGATAGAAAAAAGGAACACATAAATTTAATTATGTAAGGCACAACCTTCAACTGAAATTTTAAGGGAACAGTTCACGAAATATAAAAAATTATTACTTAACCTTATTAGGCAGGCAAAATCAAATTATTTTAAAACTAAAATATCTGAAAATTTTGGAAATATGAAAAAACAATCGGAAATTATTAATGAATTATCTGGTGTTGAGGAGAAAAATAAGATATTTTCCTACGGAAGTAATTTTCAAAAATTTAAAATACAAATTCCGTGATAATCCTTTGTTGATATATTTAATAAATATTTTACTGGAGTTATAGGGGATTTAATAAAAATGATCCCAATAAATGGAGCATGTGATTTGACAGAGTTAGATTCCACACTGCAGTAAATTTTTATTGATTTTGTAACTGAAACTAATGTGATACAGAGAATAAATTCACTAAAAATAGAAAAGGCTTCAGAAAATGATTATTTATCGCCTTTATTTAAAAAAATATATGCCCATATATTTCAAAGATCTTATGTCATTTATTAATAAATTATTCTATATCAGAGGGCAGTTTTCCAAAATGTTTAAAAGAGGCTACCGTAATTTCGGTTTATAAAGGAGGTGAAAAAATTTGGGGAACTACAGACCAGTTTCAATACTATCGAAGTTATCAAAATCTTTGAAAAAATTATGAAAATAAAAATGGTATAGTTTCTTTCCCTAAATGTGAAAAACGTAAAGTGTTTTTAATCCTAAATTAATATGTACGGTCGCTCAAAAAAGTATCCGAACGAAATTAGTGATCTGGCAACCTTCTTGTCAGTGACAAGAAGGTCACCAGATCACTAATTTCTAAAATAATCGTTGCCAGATATTTTTTCTAAATTCCGTAATTAACCATAGCGTTTGGATACTTTTTTGAGCGACTGTACAATGTTTTTTCTCTAAATACGATTTTTTTTGCTGAAAATAAATTTGTGTTTAGGGAGAAAAGGAATACAGAGGATGCCATTTTAAAATTAATTTCAATAGTTCATACAGGAATAAATGATAACCTTAAAGTAAATATTGTTTTTCTGGATATACATAAAGCTTTTGATTCTGTTCAACATGACATAATGTTATTTAAACTTGAAAAATGTGGTTTTAGAGGAAAAATGTATAATTGGTTAAAGAGTATTTAAATGATAGGGTCCACATAGTTCAAATAGATGACATTGTTAGTATGGAAGAAATTGTGCAGTTTGGCTTTTATTCCTAATATATATAAATAATTTATGTAAACTTGATATAACAGGAAATTTAATTGCTTTTGCAGATGATACAGCTTTAATTTATACTGCTAAAGATTTAGATTCTTTAATAATTAATATAAATTTGGATATGATTAAAATTATAAATTGGTTTTTAAAAAATAAATTACTTTTAAATGTAAAAAAAACAAAATATATCCATTTCAGATTAAAAGGACAATGTGATTTTCTACATAATAAAATATTTTATGCTTAGGAATTTTATGCTTATGATGCTTAGGAATGTATTGGTGAAAATTGTTCATGCTTGCCTTTTAAGGGAATTGATTGTTTTAAATATTTAGGTGTTTATGTAGAGTGTAAATTAAATTTTAAAGAACATAGAGGAAATATTATTAAAAAGATAAATATTGTAATACCACGGTTATATTATTTTAGACAAGTTGTAATATTGTAGATATTTCAACTTTAAAGATGATATATAATTGTTGGGTTAAATCGTATTTGCAATATGGAATTACTTCTTGAGGTGGTACATATTATACTAATATTAACAGATTAATTGTAGCTCAAAATAGAATTATAAAATGCATATTGAAACAAAGAAAATATGAAAGTGTTAAAAACTTTTACAAAGATGTTGATATTTTAACACTTAGAAAATTATATATTCATTCAATTTTAAAACATTTGTTTAAAAATTGGTCGGACCAAAATAAATAATTTGCAAATTATAACCCAAGATTCAGTAACTCTGTTAATCTCGTTGAATTCTTACCTAGGAAAACTGTGGCAAAAAACATTATATTTAACTTGCGCCAAAATTATTTAATTGTTTTGCCAAACAATATAAAAATGGAAACAAATTTACATACTTTACTTCAAATCTTCGTAAATGGCTACTTACATATTGATAATATTAAGGGTGTTTTGTTTTGTAATATAATTTCACATTTTTTGATCATTCATCAAACTTTTTTCTTTCCATTTGTTCAAATTGTTTTGTTCTTCGATTACTTTAAAAATGCTTAAATTTTGTTGCCAAAAATGATTAATTAGATATTGAGTTTTAATAAATTCCACAGGCGAGTTTATAAACTCTTGTGGATTTATAAGTTTCAATTGAAATATTTGTCCCCACTGGGCTAGATCAATGTAATCGGGTGTATTATGTGTTAAGAAATAATAATAATAATAATAATAGTAATAATAATAATAATAATAATAATAATAATAATAATAATAATAATAATAATAATAATAATAATAATAATAATAATAATAATAATAATTATTATTATTATTATTATTATTATTATTATTATTATTATTATTATTATTATTAAATAACATTAATTATTTTTAACCGTAATCTGACATTTCAGTACATATCGAGTAAATATAGCTTTGCCTTAATCTTTTAGTGGATATATCGATTTGATTTTTATATTTATATTTTTTTCTAGTTTTATAACTTCAAAAAAAAAATATCAGGGGTGTATAACAAGAAAAAGTAGTTACACCAATGAATTAACTATATATAAAACCGTCTTTTAAGTATATCAACCAGAAGAACGCATATCGCATCTGGTAATCTCGTTCTTCAAAGTGAATGATTCTTTTTTCCTTTACCTACATTTTTACTCCTTAAAAGTTACATTTTGAGGTCATAGATTATGGGGGGTTTTCAAATAGTTGCATATTATTAGTAACTATACAACATGAAAATTATTTAGACAAATGAATTCACAGCTCATTTTTGATTTACTGTGTATTTAACCACTATCGCCAGGTCAGATCGCTCCTGGCTCAAAGAATATTTTTCCTCTACACCCTGTTACTTAAAACAGCTTAATAGTTGTTACATACTCAGTAAATCAATGATGAGCTGTGAATTCATTTACCTAAATACAAGGTACTATTGATCATACATGAAGTGAAACAGATTCCAATTTGCTCAAAAAACATATTAGCCAGAAGGCTCTGGCAGCGTGCATATGACCGGGGTGGCTACGAAGTAGTAGAGCGTCCATATGCACTCAAAAGACAGTGATTGACCCGATGGAGTATAGCATAACATCGGCAGTGGAGGTTAATCAACTGATGGAGATTGATCAGTGGTCAAAGCACCTGACATGTCATCAGGAAGTCGTGGGTTCAGATCCCACCCGGCTCAAGATAATTTTTCCTCTACACCCATCTTCACCCTGTTGCTTAATAATGGTTAAATACACAATAATGAAAATTATTTGTCTTAAAGTTGCTCCTTTTTTTCTCTTTTTGAAAAGAGCAACTTTAAGATAAAAAATTTCATTATTCCGCACTGAGAAAAGGGTCAGATGGGCTCTCAGTGGGAATATCTCTTGACACTCTACCACCGAAAGTTTAAATTCATACCATAAACAGATCACTTGCAGCATTCGTTAAAAGTTTTGCTCTTTCGATACTTTATGATCTCTAACGATTTATTTTAAAACTACCCTATTTTAAAAAATGAGAATAATAATATGTTGTTAGTACCAGTACAACTAAAAAATAATTTTCCAGTTATCCCTTAAAACAGTTGCGTTTCCCACTCACCCTGGTGGTAACGGGTTAACTCATTGCTGCCAATGGAAACTTCATGACATTCACATTCCAACACCAAAATTTCAGATTTCTAGAATGAAAACATCATTTGTAATGCTCTTTAAAAATTTTGTAATTTTCGATTTTTTTCAATTATAACTTTTATAATATTCCGAAATTGCAATATTTCATGAATACCCATCCCATCCAAAAAGAATTTTTAATTTATCTCTAAAAGCAAACAATTATATCTTAAGCAAAAGAAAAAGTTACGTATTCTGTTCCCCCTTTTGGGGTACATCTCAGTAATACTCCATGACCTTCACATTCCGCCAGGAAAATTAAAAATTTCTAGCACAAATATATTGTTTTTCAAATTCGTTATAAATAGGAAATTTTCTACTTTTCCACCGTTGGAGGGCGTGTTTACAACTTTTTCTCAGATTTGGAAAGTTCAGTCGTATTTTTTTGTCGATACCTATCCAACCTAAAAGAATTTAATTTTTCTCTAAAAGCAAACATCATCATCATCCTCAAGCAGCCATAGGCTACGGAGGTCCAACCAGACCGGGCAATTTAGTTCTCCAAGCATATCTGTCCTGAACTACATCTGTTGTATCCGGCCACTGCACACCAATTCTAACAAGGCTCTATTTGACATTGTCTGCACACCTCATCCTAGGTCTCCTCTTTCTGAGGCCTTTAAGGTTCTTTATCCCTATTCTCTAATCCAGTGGTTCTCAACCTTTTATGCTTCACTTACGGAAATGTGTATGTAACTGGCGTATCCCTTATTTAGACAGTAAAACTATAGTTATAGTAAAATAATGCCAACTTAGCGACTTTGTTACTAGATCTAGCTATAGCGACCTTTGAGCTCTCAAGGTATATCCAAAAAAAATTTACCGCATACTCCACGTTGAGAACCACTGATATAATATATAGTTATCCGTACGGGTAAAATGGCCAAACCAATGTAGTCTCTCTCTGCACAATATACTGCTCAGAAGCGGTTGTCGACTCCTTTGCCTAACCTGATCATTACTTACAAAGTTGAACCACCTAATGCCCAATATACTGCATAAGCATCTAGAAATAAAAGCATCAAGTTTTCTGTTATCTTATTTACAAAGCGTCCACGTTTCACTACCATAATTATTATACAGTCTAATTTTAAAATTTTAGATATAGGTGTATACGCCTATTTCCCCCACACTCTCCATAGATTCTTAAAAGTCCCGTCGGAAATCCGTATTCGTCTGTTATAATCTGATGCCGCACATCACCACTATCTGTTATATAGTTCCCAAGATATTTCAAGTGTGACACCTGCTCAAGATTGCAATCATTCAGATTAACTGAATCACAGCTTGCCTGACCAATTTTCATCACTTTAATTTTCTCTCTGTATATAACCAAACCTACTCTAATACCAGTCTCGTCAACAGCTCGAATGAAATAGCTCATCTCATTAACAATCACTTACCAAAAGCGCAAAAATCATCAGCATAAACTCGATCAGAAATTTTCTTATCTCTTGACTATTTAAAGCCAAAATATTTCCCTCGCAGTGAAGTTCGCATAACATAATCAATAACCAAACTAAAGAGAAAAAGAGACAAAATGCATTCTTGTCGAATACCAGAAGTAATGTTAAAGCAATTGCTGCAAGCCTTACCAACTCTCACACACGACTCAGTGTCATTATAGAGATCTTTAATTATATTAATTAACTTGTCTGGTATACATACCATAGGATCTCAGAATCAATCACAAATTATTACGATCAACAGAGTCGAAAGCCTTTTTTGAAATCAACAAAGCTAGCAATCAAAGGTTTCTGAAACTCTAAACATTTCTCAAAAATCTGCCTAAGTGAAAATATCTGATCCACACATCCCCTACCACTTCTGAATCCACATTGCTCATCACGCAATTGACTGTCAACCATATTCTTAATTCTATTAAGCACAATCATGCAAATAACTTTTCCTGGAACAGAAAGTAGGATGATACCCCTATAGATATCACAAAACTGTGATCACCTTTTTAAAAAATAGGGATAACAGTAGCTTTGGTAAAAATCCTTAGGAACCATGCCTTTATTATATAAGTTATTAAAAATTTCAGTCATCCATGTGATAACCGAAACATTCCCAGCTTTAAGCATTTCCAGAGTAATTTCATCTACCCCTGGAGACTTATACAGTTTAAGTTTAACCCTTCATTACGCAATTTTTTTAGTAATCTCAAATAAATATTTAAATGTTCAGGATTGGTCAAGGAAAACAGGAAAAATCTATAAAAAAATTTTCGCTTACAATATTTGGAGAAATAATTATTTTTTGTCACTTTGCATATATGCAAAACTGCGTGTACAGGGTCAAAACCACAGGTACATTAGATACATAGATACTACCAAAGACCTTACATTTTGAAACACAAATTTGGCTGAAATGACTGTAAAAAACTAAAATATTATTACATGAAGCTAGATATGGATGATTACTAAAGAGTTCAGTTATTGTGAAATGCGGTGAAGCAGTTTTTATCTTTGTTCAAGCACAAGTTCACTTTGCATTTATCACATATTACAAATGTATAACCTTTGCAGTTAGGTTTTTTGGATGTCGTTTTCTCGTCATTCCAGACAGGCCAGTGATTGAATGGATCTAATCTTACGTCCCTCGGAGGCAGCGAAGATCCCTTGTGTTCCAGCCTCTTGCACTCTCTTGGGTCTGAACTGCTTGGTCTGCCACGCTTTCTTGGTTCCGATCAGACTGGCATAGAGTTAGGGCTAATACAGTCCTGAACTTCAATGGATCAATTCAATGATTCAATTCAATCAATCAATGGGCAATCGTTCACTCATGGGAACCGACAAACATTTTGTATTTATATAATCAAGTAAGGGCCTTAATTTATACAATTTATCATGTTCAGAGCTTTGAGCATCTGGTCTTTTTGCATTGTCATTGAAATGCAGTGTGCTATGCAGTCTTTCAAAGTACCTCTGTAACATAGTCTGTTTCGTTAATTCAACACCAATAACATCATTCTAGAGGTCACGGACTTTGGAGGGTGGAGCCAATGAGCTCACAATACATATGCTGATAAATTTATAAATGTCATAAGCTAATGTCAAGAGGCTTGTTGGGATTTTTCTGAACACTATATAAATTAGTTTCATTTACAATTTTAGACACTATTACGTCAGCAAATCATAATAATGCTTTTATAAATGTGGGGAATCTGAAACATTGGTAAGGCGTAGATAACTGTAAAATTGATTGTGGCAGTGTAGCGCTTCCTTTGAATGGAAACTGATCACTAGAAAAAGTTGCACTTTGCTTTTTCCACAAAATCTTATATTTTCTGCTTCGGTTCGTCTTTATTCAGGAGTGGATACCTCAGCAATTGGTACCTGCCTCTCTGCTGTATTGTTTACATTAGAATTAACTTCCGTTTGTACAGCAGTGTCAGGCTCACCGATACTATCTTAAGATTCCAGGTCCTTATAATTTACTGTGGGATCTTCACCTGAGTCATCGAAATCCAACCCATCTTCACTATCAGAGGAGCATTCCATTGCCATAAATTCATCTATTGTCATTACTTTACGTTTTCCTTTGTCCACATAGATAAACTAATCCATTGCAAGAAATATTTCTTAACAGTAACACAAGAAAGTAAAAGAGAATGGAGAAATATATATTCAGTATTATTATAACATGTGGATGGAGAACCAGCATTATTACGCACTTTTGCAAATTTGCAAAACAAAAGAAATATAGTTTTACTTATTTATTATTCAGCAGATATATATATTGCAAACACGAATATGTATTCACTAAAGGTATCAGAACACAAATATAATTTTATACTTTACACAGTTCTATTCTGAATCACTTATGTTCACCTTCACAATATGACAGTATGCGTCTAACTAACAAATCTTCACGCCCCAACATACAAGGGCATGTGGTGTTGATAGACCAGCAGCCTGGCGGCAAATTCTTTCTTACTACTTTAAAACCGCATCTTTGCAGATGTGCAAAGCAGACGGCAATATTAAACTGTCAAGGACAACGGAGAATATCAAATGCAAACTTCGCTTTGCAAATATGCAAAGCTACGCAATGAAGGGTTAAGAAGCTGAGGATTCTGTCATGGCTAGGTAGGTTGAGCATTTCAGTGATGTTCTAAACAATGTGGTTAGAACATCACTGAAATTGTTTGTGATGATGACAGATGCGTTACTGGCTGTAATGCTGGCCCTATAATACAGTCTGGAGTTATTTTGCACAGAGCAACTGCTTGAGGGGGTATTTATTTTTTTATTTTATGTAAGGTTAGAAATAGCCAAAATAACTACAGACTACGTTATAGGCCCAACATTAAAGCCACCAATGCATCTATCATCATTGCAAACAATGGGAGTAGAACTAACCAAATTATTTGGAACATCACTGAAATGCTCAGCCCATCTAGCCATGACAGAATCCTCACATTCTAACAACCTTACCTCGTTTATTCTTCAATCCCTGTACACCTGTCCGTTATTAACTATCACGTACAGCTCTCTGCTGTTGTGTTGTCTAACTGCTTCCTCATCTTTGTCAGCCAAGCCATCAAGCCAAAGATTCTTATCAGCAGCTAACAGATCCTTTACACGTTTATTAAGCTCCCTGTAATGCTTTCTATTAGGACAGTAGGGTATTGATTAAGGACATTCCTGCAATGTTTTATTTCTGAAATAAGCTCAAGTGCCTTATCACTCAAATAATTTTGCCTCCACTGCTTGTCTTTCCTTAAAGAGTACTGTTAGTTTAAAGAAAAGCACGTTTAAAACGGTCCCATTCTTCCTCAAATTCAGTAGTAAGCATACCATGACTGTCATAATGACTAAGTAACTATTATAGTGAGCTTTAGGTACAACTGGGTCTTTCAGTGCTTTAGAATTAAAAGTATATTTTTTAACCTTAGCACATCACTTTTAAGTTTAAGTTGCAAGACACTTTTAACAAGGTAATGGTCAGATCCAATTTCAGCTCCCCTATATGACCTGGTATTCCTAACAGAACTAGCCCATTTGTTGTTAATTAATATATAATCAATCATATTCTTATGCAGCCCATCGGGTGAAACCCATGTGTACTTATGTATGTCACGGTGTTTGTAATAAGTGTTAGTTATTCTGAAACCATTGAGTTTACTTACCTGTAGGAGACATTGCCCATTGCCATTGCAGCTACCAATACCAAAAGGGCCTATCACCCCTCCTCAAAGGTCAGAGTCAGTACCAACTTTGGCATTGTAGTCACCTAGAACAAGGGTAATATCTCCTTTCTTGACAGAATTCAAAATATCCTGAAGTTGCCCTTAAAACCCATCCTTCTCATCCTCATCGGCATCCTCAGTGGGGGCATAACAGCAGATAGCATTCAAGTCTTTAATTCTTGTCTGAAATTTAACTGTAATAAACCTTTCATTAATGCACTCCTATCCTAGAAGAACATCACTAGCGTTTCTGCTGAGAAGCAGACGCTACTGATGCATCCGCCTTGGAAATCTTATTATCTTCCCTCCTTGAAAAGAGAAATTTAAAATTATTTTTATGAATCTGTCTTTGATCTGTCCATCTAGTCTCTTGCAAGACAAGATTATCCGGGTTATAACAGCGGAATTCTTGTGTGAGGACATGAAATGAATAATCTCTGTGCAGAGTCACATTTCAACTACACTGGTTTCCATAAATTAAAGAAAATCTCTATGTTAAGTTAATGGGAAGCTAATGTCAAAGCTCTATAACTTCTAAAATAAGTTTTTTTTGTTTTGAAAAATTATATTGCAGATAAAGATCTCAATCATATAAATCAATATCTCGATTTTCAACAATATTCGTTCAGTATTTAATGAGTTATGGAAGTTTAAATATTTAGCGATAACAATGCCAGCCACAAAAATTGACTTCAGAAGTTAATTAAAACTAAGTAATAAGTATTGTATCAAAGTGTTTAATAAAATAAGTTTCTATTTTAGAACTTTGTGTAAAGAATTCTTTCACTATTCTTCAGTTTTGTATGTTTCTCTACGTTGCTTTTCTCTACATGACTAGCATTGCTCTTGTTAAATATTCAAACTTCCATAACTCATTAAATACTGAACGAATATTGTTGAAAATCGGGATATTGATTTATTTGATTAAGATCTTTATCTGCAATCACATTTTTCAAAACAAAAGCATCTATTTTACAAGTTATAGACGAAGGAGAGAAGTTTGACGTTAACTAATGTAACTACGGAGAGAAAATGGTTAGTGGGATGTTTAAAGAAACTATGTTAATTCAGAGAGGGAATGCCTACAATATCAAACAGCCCTTAATCGCAGGCATGGGGCAAACTAAGGCATGGGGCAAACCCACTACTAAAGGCTGAAGAAGACTTCCTCCAATGTAGGATTTGACGATGCCCGTAGAAGGAAGAGTTCAGGTGACTGCGATGACCTCTGCTCAGGATTATCCACCAGCTGTAAAATATATCCTGTAAATCTATTCACTTGGGACTGTCAACCCACAAACAAACAGAAAACGCAGCGGAAGGTTTTCCCTACACAGAACCCACAAGTGCAACAAAATCAGGATCCATAATCAAGCTCAGAGCCTTAATCCAGTCCGGTCCGGTAAGTTTATATAGTCAGCACCAGGATCCTTTGTATTTCACCACTCCTCAGCAGGGTAGAAAGAAAAGAAAGTAGCCATATTTGTCCAGATCAGTAGGCCAAACTGATCTGGCAGCTCTGCTCTTCCGTTCACTTCCACAAGAGAGTATCTCTTCTGAAAGGCACTAACGGACTGCCTGCACCATGAGAAGGTGTGGTTGGTAATTAGGTGCTAGATCTGGCAGGTTCTATGCATCATCACAGGGGACTGGTGCATAGCTCTCCTTTCAGTGACTACTTTGCTATCTCTCTTAAATCAAAACTTTGAATTCCCTCCCTGAGTTCAAAAAGGTCAATTCATTGCTTTCAATGGGAACATCATGACTTTCACATTCCACCACCAAAATTCAAATTTCTAGCCTAAGTACATCATTTCCAATATTCTTTTGAAATTTTGTAATTTTTAAATTTTCCGCTCGTTAGAGGGCGCAAATATAGGTGTAGGAAGTTTTCGTAAGAAGTAATATTTCAGCAATGCCTATCCAACGCAAAAATAATTTTTAATTTATAAACAAAAAAAAAGTTTAAGGTATGCAGAAGGACGAACGGACAGACAGACAACAAAGTGAAACTATTATCTCGTTTCTTTAAACGATGCAAAAATGGTGTGGGAATTTTTCATCAGATTTGGGAAAATTTTAGCTCTGTCGGGAAATGTTGCCAACACGATATAGAAGCGCTAATCAAAGGTATCGATCTTAAGAATGGCGACTATGTTATATCAACCTCAAACCCATCGAACATCTATCGGATGCTTTGGAAAGACACGGCGCTGTCCATTAACCCCATCTCCGAATCATCGATGCGTTCAGCATCGTTTTTTAATCAAGGTGAAAATTTCACTGCACTTTTAGATCATCTTAGTACAGGCAAAAATCTAAGCTGCCAAGAGTCATGCTAGGATAGTACATCCCATGCTGAAGACACATTTCATAATAATTAATTCAAATAATAAACTGTTTTAACCACCATTTTAATTTACAGTTCTTTTTTTCATTTTCATTGACATTGCATTCTTCTTTAGTCACCCAACTTCCATTTTGTTGGGATAATGAACTGCGCATTCTTCAACTGTAAAATAAACGATGGTGTCGGTAATGATAATTTAATGTTTAGAGTAACTTCGTAGAAAGTAAACGACATTGAAGTAGCAAACATCCTTGGCTCAATGATGTAGCATTGGCTTCAGGTCACATGGTATTGGTTTCGGATTTGATCGGTGGCATCATAAACATTGCACTGTATAGTATTGTGTATATCAGTTTGTATAAGCTGAAATGGTTGTCTAGAGTTTTCTGTACTATCAGAAATAAAAAGAAAAAAGTAAATCAATCTGATTCCTGAAATATTGATCTTGGTTTTTTTAATGAGGATTAATTAAGCACAGAATTCCTTTTCGATTTGAAAATGGGTCTACTGGAAAGAAACTGAAGACTTCCGTTAATGACATTGTTTATGAAGAGTTAATTGAGAGTTGACTCTTGGCGTAACAATGGAAATATCGAGTGTGAATGAATCAGGAGTGCTTCATAATTTTATTTTCCTAAATTTCTTTTAATTTACTCTTTACCTTTCAAGAACTTCAATTTCATTTATCCTCTGAATCTTAGAACAATGCTGAAAGTAATATTTCCGACGCATAATTATTTCATGCATTGTACGTTTCGTCCTTTGGCATTCAGATGCAAATCTCAATCGAATGACTGAAGAGTTTGTCGTATCTTGTCAGCAATTATTAACACGCTTTTTTATCCTTCAAATTTTGAGTTTTAATTATTCTCGTATTTTTGCATTTATCATTACGAGAAAATTTTATATCTCACTTAAATATTCATTCCAAATAAAACGAGATTCCGATTTAGAAAAAGAAATTTCATAAAACGTATCGCAGCTTGTAAATTAACGGAAAAAGAAGGCCATCAGGCGACGACAGAAAAATGGTTCTGAAAGCACAAAAGGTCTCTCTCTCTGTTGCAGTGCGGAGTCCCGGTCGACAAAGGCGCCACCTGTATCACCGCTGCTGCGAGTCATCCAACAACTCATCATTCATTCCGATCCATTTCAATGGAATGTCAAAGCAGAGGTATTGAACAGCAGCCTCTGTGGCATTGTCATTGCTTATCGCGAATCCAAATACCAGAGAGTTGGACGATTTAACTCCAACGGATGCTGATCACAGAGCACAAAACGTTCTGTCACTACTAAGGGATCTTTTACCAACTTTTTTGTCCCCATTTCAACAGAATGTTTTTATTTTATTCGATGTCATGGCAAACAAAATGTGCAAAACTCGTGTGAAGCACACTTTGTTAACCCTTGATGGAGGTTGCATTCTTGTTATAAGAGACTGCGTTTTAGACTGCGGAACAAAATGAATCAGGTATAAATTTCTTTACAATTAGCCAAGAGTATTATTCCATATAAAATCGACAAATTTCTTAAAGAAAAAGTCCGACCGACCACTTTGGAGTGTGATAAAATATGATCCAGTGGAAGAGAAGATCGTGACAGTTTCTTTTACAGTCAGATGATTTTCGATTTCTTTGAATAGAAGCAACCTACCCAACGAAGAGCACAAATTCCGGCATTTTAAAGGTTTTGAAATAATTTTAAAACTACTAAAGCTATAAAAATGCTGAAAATAATCTAAGAATCTGTTGGATTGTTGTTTTTTTTTATCTCTGAGTGGCACATTTTTTCACACAATGTACTAAATGGCCAAGTCACAAGGACCCCAAGTGTTCAGAGAAGGTTCCAAACACTGAACAGCTGTTAGGAGACATACATGGTAGTCTGCAGACACTGAACAGCTGAGAGACTACATGGTAGTCTCCAGTGAAGGGCCATCCAATGTGTTCTTTAGCGTGCACAGGGTATGGTTCTCCTGCAGATGCCTGTACATCCCATCCGACAGAGATCGGCATTTCTAAGCCCAACGGTATCTCTTCCCTTTCTCAACGCGGTAAGAAAGCGGAAAAAATTCTAAACACAGGCCCGGCTGCGACTCGAATCTGGGAACATCAGATTACAAGCCTGATGCGCTTCCGATTGAGCCAACCCACGCCCTCTAACAATCTGTGGGAGCCGAACTTTTAATTAATAATCTTAAACACCGCACGTTTAGGTGGGGGGTCTTTGTGCGGGTCTTTTAATACGATTAAAAAAAACGCCATAAAAGGCATTCGTTTGCTCCGAAAGTCGATTCAGTATTTTTACTACACTTTTTGGACTTGTTCTACACGTTCAAGTGAACCAATAAAATGATTTTGATTTTAACCTTCTTCTGTATCTTTAAGTGGCTTAGTGGCGATTAGGGACGTAACCAGGGGGAGGGTAAAGGGGTCCAAATGCCCCCCAGAAAACCTTGTCATCTTATATGAAATCCGAAACTTGTTTATCTGCTTTGAAATCTAAATCAGTTGTCTTTATATAATTTTGTTTTAGCCCTAGTATATGTCTGACACTACAAATAGATTAAAAAAAACTATAAAGCTTTATTCCATATGGAATATAGAATATACATAGAATATCATTTTAATCATTTAATTTTAATTTTTACTTTCTTTCGGTTCGGTGGAGTATTTTGTAATTGGGAAACCTTACTGAAATGTTATTCTCAGACACACACACACGAACTAAATTCCCTTACCCAACTTAAAACTGAATTCTCAAATCCTCCCCAAAACTAAATACTCCACAAAAAACAAACCTGGGTACGTCCCTGGTGGCGACGGAGCTTTCCACTTTTCCAGGCAGCAAATTTTGTGTGTTGTGTTAGCTCTAACAGACACTGTTCAGCAGTGACTTCGTTCTTAATAGGGCATGGCCCTTGTGTGAGATGGTCTGGAAAAAGCTAGAACTAGCTTCTAGGATCGTTCTACATGTGGCAAAATAGTAATTTGTACATACCTTTCACAAAGCAACTGTTGAATTTCGGAAAAACCGAAAACAACACCAGCTAAAAGCCTCATGCATTACAAGTGTAACCTTTGTTGTAAGTGCTTCCCTACCATACGAATCTCGATTTTCCTATTCTAATCCCGTAAAAATTTCAGCCTCCGAAATATATGATATATATTACAGAGTCCTGTTGTCAAAACTTAGAGTAACACAAGAATTCGGCAACATAAACGAAAGAATCGATTGGATGAAAAAAATTCTGTTTCCATAGGAACTAATCTAAAATCAAGTATCGTGCATTTGGCAAGCTAGGTTTACAGGGGACGATCCCTCCCCTTTTGCTGTATAAGTATTACCCATCGGTATCTTACATATTGTACTGGTACTAAATCTATTGGTTAATTGAAAAAAACCTTTAAAGTGTTTGATTAATAATAATTTATTTCTGTAATTTAACTTCAAACTGTTTGAATTTTTTTATGATCTATTCTACTTATAGCAGTTGATTCAAAGAAAATGATATCCAATACCTAAAATCTCCGTCTATTAAATTCATGCTAATATTTTTTCAAATACAAAGTGCAATTTTTCATTTTTTAAATATAAATTTTAATGCATGATTCGTTTGCCCCTTATTGTTTGTTTTCCTGCTACATCGATGGACGCTACGAATCGAAACACCGTTTGAGATCGTCACTTACGCTTTGTCGACGCTGACCTCTTTCGCTTACACTTTCTTTGCCCAAACTTTCCCCTCAAAGAACGGGAAAAGAATTTCCAAACTGAAAAACTAGAAGCCCCAAATTCGGTATGGTATACAGCTTCCTCTTACACCCCCACCCCACCCCGCGACCACCACCATCCCAGTATTTCTTGTCTCACTCAAAACAAAGACCCTTTGAAAAATCGAAGGAAAAGCCTAAACGTTAAAAGATAGAATCATACAATTCAGTGTACATCTTTCCCTTGTAATTTTCAACAATGTGAAAAATAAACCCCAAAAGGAACAATGCCTACCATCGGTGGCTTGGAACATGGAAACATGGAGAGAGAGACTCCTAAATCGCAAGAGTTAGGATCACCAAGTTTGGCATATAACTTCCTTTTATCATGTGTACCTCTCCACGTAAAAAAGGTGAGAAGAAATCCATCTAAAATTGCATGATCAAGGACTTTCAAATTCGGTATACAACTTATCATAACTTACATCAATGTAAGTGTTTGGCGTCCTTTCCTCTCTAAGAAAATTTCCCTACAAAAAAAAAAGAACCAAAAGGAACTTTTCATGCAAAATAAAATCCAGAGCAACAAAATTCTGTACAGAACTTCTCCTTAGGATAACTTAAAGCAGGGGTGGGCAAATAGCGCCCCGCGGGCCGCATTCGGCCCGCTAAGAGTTTTTTGTGGCCCGCCAAGACAGTCAGAAAAATCCGCCTTGAACCGAGATTTCCTTCCCGTGCACGACCGAAGATTCGTCTCGTATTTTCCGCTAGGACGGCCACGTCAATACGCATGCACAGTGTAGATACGAAAACAGTTGCATACCCCTGACTTAAAGCAATGTAAGGGTTGCTCTGAATTTTCTTTCTTATTGAAAAAATCCTCTTTGCCAATGTCCGTCCATCTCATTGCAGGTCTCATCCTTTTTCTGAGTCCTCTGGACACATTGTTCATAATTCTATTCCCTATGTTAAACTTATACACGGGGTTCTCTAAATATTAATATAAGGTTCACTATTTTCCCGTTTGGTTGAAAACCTCCTGTGACCACAGCAGGTTTTCAACGAAACGGGAGTATAGTGAACCTTATATTAATATTCTATTTGCTAATTTCATGCAGGGATTTGAATCCCACTCACAGCAAAAGCAATTTTTTTCTCCTTATTATTATTTCACGAAATCCACGTCTACAGAAATGTTAGACTATTGTTTGAAAGATAAACTACTGTTTTAATTTTGTGGTTAGTTTGTCTATGGACATTCAACTTTTTTTATTTCTGGAGATAAATTAAAAATTCTTTTAGGATTGGATGAATATTAAATGAAATATTATGATTAATATTTTCCGAATTTCCCGAAACTTTTAATAGCGCCTTCGAACTGTGAATAGTTGAAAATGACAAAATGTTCAGCAAATATTTTAAACGTACTGTTTACATTAGAAATTTGAAATTTTTGATGGGATATTTCTTATTCCCATGATAAAAAATATTCAATCAGTCAATGATTATGGATTTACGAACTAATAAAATTATACAATGATACGTATATTTATCACAAAAAGGAAATTTGACAACTAAGCTTATAATATAAACAAGGAAGAAAAAACTATTTAATGAAATAAAAATCGCAAAAAAAAAATCCCAAATGATAATAATTATTAAATATAATAATATAATGATATAAAAATAAAATGAATGATTAGCGACTTGCATTTCTGTATACCTGCCTTATGATATATCAGAGACTTCGTTTACCAAATTGGGCTCATAATTGGGATCGAAAAATCGAGCCAGAGCTCATTTCTAATATGCAAATTTATTATCACTGAGAAGCGCACCGAGTTAACAGTAAAAACGTCGGGAGCACTGGTGGCTCAGTGGGTAGGGCGCCAGACTCGTAATCTGCATTTCACAACTTCGAGTCTCACCTGGTCCACCGGTGGGAATTATCTCCGCAAAACGCCCTCCTCTCGGTCAGTAGGAGACACCGAGAAGTTTCAACCTTCGTTAAGTACCGATGAGTGAATATTGCGATTTAGATATTTAAAATTTTCCGCGTGGTTTAATTTTCATTATTACAGAGCTCTAACTACAGAAAAATCGAAAGTTTAAACGATCCACACGATCTTAAGAAGTCAAGAAAGGATCAATTTGACATTTACGCAAACCTCGAAATACACTATGTTGAAAAAAATGTCCATGCTATGTGAATAAAAAGCCACTTTCAAAGCTCCCTAACATTGAAAATAAACATTTTAGACAAAAACTGTTATTGACGATAAATTGTAGATGTCACTCAAATCTCTCTAAATATATTTCCCACAATATTCGTTTAATATTTAAAGAATGAATGGAAGCTGAAGCATTTATCTTTAACTTTTGGCACTTGTGAAAAAATACTTCAATAGATAAAACACAACTCTTGTAACAATTTGTTCACTAACATAAATAAAATAGCTGAAGTTTGTTTGACGATTTTTTAAGATTTTTTCAAATTGGAGGCAATGTGACAGTGTCAATTTCCAACAATCTTCGATAAATATTTAAAGAGTCATTGAAGAGGGACCATTTAACAGCAGACGATGATATTGGTTTAGCATTACTTTTGGTGTTCGACAAGGGTGCATTTTGTCTCCTTTTCTCTTTAGTTTGGTTATTGATTATGTTATGCGAAATTCACTTCAAGGAAAAGATTTTGGCCTTAAATGGACTGGAGATACGAAAATTTCTGATTTAGATTATGCCGATGATTCAGCCCTTTTGGCAAATGATTTGATGAGATGAACTCTTTCATTCGAGCTGTTGATGAAACTGGTAGTAGAGTAGGTTTGGTTATAAACAGAGAGCAAGCTAAAGTGATGAAAATTGGTCAGGCAGGTTGTGATTCAGTTAATCTGAATGGTTGCAGTCTTGAGCAGGTGTCACAGTTTAATTATCTTGGGAGCTATGTAACTGATAATGGTGATGTGCGGCATGAGATTAACAGACAGATAGGGATTGCTGTCGGGACTTTTAAGAATCTACGGAGAGTGTGGAGAAATAGGCGTATACACCTAAAGACTAAAATTAGACTGTATAATAGTTTGGTTCTTTCTAGGGTTGGTTATGGTAGTGAAACTTAGGCACTTTATAAACAAGATAACAAGAAACTAGATGCTTTTGATTCCAGATGCTTACGCAGTATCTTGGGCATTAGGTGGTTCAACTTTGTAACTAATGATGAGGTTAGGCAAAGGAGTTTGCAACCTCCTTTAAGCAGCATATTGTGCAGAGAGAGACTCCGTTGGTTTGACCATGTTGCCCGTATGAATAGTTATAGATTGGCGAATAGGGTTATGAACAGTGTGCCTAAAAACCTCAGAAAGAGGGGGAGACCTAGGATGCGGTGGGCAGACAATGTCAAACAGGGCCTTGTTAGAATTGGTGTGCAGTGGGCAGATGCAGCAGATGTGGCTCAGGACAGATATGCTTGTAGAACTAAATTGCACGGTGTGGTTGGACCTCCGTAGCCCATGGCTGCTTGAAGATGATAATGAAGATGATGAGACCGTCACATTATATCACTAAAAAATTTAAATTTACGTCATAAAGACACTGTTAGTCAAGTAGTGTCTTTATGAAGTGTAGAAAGATTGATCTGCCCATTTCATGTGCATAATGGTCTCCTCTTGAAGGTTGTTGTATAGTTCCAAGATAACTAAACTGTGACTCCTGCTCAAGAGTCAGCCATTCAGATTAATTAAACCACAGACTTCCTGATTAATTTTCATCACTTTAGTTTTCTCTCTGTTTATAACCAAACCTACTCTACTACCAGTTTCATCAACAGCTCGAATGAAAGAGTTCATCTCATTAACATCATTTACCAAAATGGCTAAATCATTAGCATTATCTAAATCAGAAGAATATATCTATATCGGAATCAATAACCACACTAAAGTGAAAAGGAGACAAAATTCACCCTTGTCGAACACCAGAATCAATACTAAACCAAATGCCACAAGGCTTAATCAACTCTCACAAGACTCAGTATATTATAGAGAGCTTTCATTATGTTAACTAACTTGCCTATTATACCATATGATCTCACAATCAACCACAAATTATGATGATCAACAGAGTCGTAAGCCTTTTTGAAATCAACAAAGTTAGCAACCAAAGATTTCTGAAACTCTAAACATTTCTCAAGAATCTGTTTGAGTGAAAATATTTGATCTACACATCCCCAACCATTTCTGAATTCCCAATGCTCATTATGCAACTGACGGTCAACCAGATTCTTAATTCTATTAAGCACAATCATCCAAAGAACTTTAACTGGAACAGAAAGTAGACTGATACCTCTATAGTTACCACAAGAACTGCGATCACCTTTTTTAAAAATAGGGATAATAATGGCTCTGGTAAAATCCTTAGAAATCATGCCTTCATCATAAATGATATTCAAAATTTCAGTCATCCATTATAAAGGTTATAACTCCAAGCATTTTAATAGTAATGTCGTCTACCCCTGGTGATTTATGAAGTGTAATTTTAGAAATAGTCAAAATAACTTCAGACTCTGTTATAGGGCCAACGTTAAAGCCAGTAATGCATCTGTCATCATTACAAGCATTGGAAATAGAACTAACAACATTGTTTACAACATCACTGAATTACTCAGCCCACCTAGCTATGACAGAATTCTCACCTTCTATAATCTTACCATGTTTATCCTTCAATCCCTGTATACCTGTCCGTTTTCTACCACACAAAACATGAACTATTTGGTACATCTCTCTGCTGTTGTGTTGTCTAACAGCTTCCTCAGCTTTGTCAACCAAGCCATCAAGTCAAAGATTCTTATTACCAGCTAACTGATTCTTTACAAGTTTATTAAGCTTTCTGTAATGCTTTCTATTAGTACTTGTATGGTATTGATTAAGGACATTCCTGCAGTTCTTTCTTTCCGAAATAAGCTCAAGTGCCTTATCACTCAGATAATTCTGTCTCTTCTGCCCCTTTTTTCCTAAAAGAGTACTGTTAGTGTCCAAAAAAAGCCTGTTTAAAATGATCCCATTCTTCCTCAACTTCAGTAGTAGGCATACCATGACTGTCATAATGACTAAGTAAGCTATCATGATAAGCTTTGGCTATAACTGGTCTTTCAGAGCTTCAGTATTAAAAGTAAACTTTTTAACCCTAGCACAACACTTTTTAAGTTTAAGTTGCAAGACACTTTTAACAAGATAATGGTCAGATCCAATTTCAGCTCCCCTATATGACCTGGTATTCCTAACAGAACTAGCCCATTTGCTGTTAATTAATATATAATCAATCATATTCTTATGCAGCCCATCGGGTGGAACCCATATGTATGACGTCGTGTTTGTAATAAATGTTAGTTATTCCCAAACCATTAAGTTTACTTTCCTGTAGAAGACGTTGTCCATTGCCATTGGAGATACCAATACCAAAAGGGCACATCACCACTTCCCAAAGGTCAGAGTCAGTACCAACTTTGGCATTGAAGTCACCTAGAACAGGAGTAATATCTCCGTTCTTGACAGAATTAAAAATATTCTGAAGTTGTCCGTAAAAGCTATCCTTCTCATCCTTATCGGCACCCTCAGTGGGGACATAACAGCAGATAACATTCAAGTCTTTAGTGCTTGTCCGAACTTTAACTGTAAGAAACCTTCATTAATGCACTCATATCCTGACGTGTCTGCTGAGAAGCAGACGTACGTCTTAGTGATGCTTATTATCGTTCCTCCCTCAAACGAGAAATTATTTTTAAGAATCTGACTTTTATCTGTCCATATCTGGTCTCTTGCAGGCCAAGAATATATAAATTATAGCGTGGAATTTTTGTGTGAGGACATCAAGAGAAAAAGCTCTGTGCTGGGTCCTCACATTCCAACTACCTATGGTGAGCAAATGTTAGTGGGATGTTTAAAAATACTATGTTTATTGAGAGAGGAAATGCCGACAATATCAAACAGCCCCCTAATCGCAGGCATGGGACAAAGACCCGTTCCCCTACCACTAAAGCATGAAGCCATCTGCACTGGAAGACTTTCGTCAATGTAGAATTTGACGATGCCAGTAGAAGCAAGGAGTTCAGGTGCCTGCGATGATCTCTGCTCAGGATTATCCACTAGCTGATAAACATATCCTGTGAATCTATTCACTTGGGGCTGTCAACTCACAAACAAACAGAAAACACAGCGGAAGGTTTTCCCTCCACAGAAGCCCACCATTGCAGCAAATTCAGGATCCATAACCAAGCTCAGAGCCATAATTCCGTTCAGGTTGGAGCACTGGATTTGCTGCTTTTAGTCGCAGGACCCTGTGTGGTTGACCACTCCTCAGCAGGGTAGGAAAAAAAAGAAAAGTAGCCTAGTTGTCCAGATCAGTAGGCCACACTAATCTGGCAGCCTCCCATTCCGTTCACTTCCACAAGAGAGTATCTCTTTTGAAAGGTACTAACGGCCTGCACCTCGGAAAGGTGGGGTCGGGCATTAGGTGCTGGGCTTGTCCGGCTCTATGCATCATCACAGAGGATTGGTGCATAGCTCTTCTTCCGGTGACTACCTAGCTACCC
The DNA here is from genome assembly GCA_038380435.1 of Ryuthela nishihirai. Lineage (NCBI taxonomy): Eukaryota > Metazoa > Arthropoda > Arachnida > Araneae > Heptathelidae > Ryuthela > Ryuthela nishihirai. Next base: position 44,403,730 of record JAWZYU010000032.1, read on the forward strand.
TTTACAGAACTGTTATGGTTTATGATTTATATTGATTGGTTTGCCTCCTTAACCTTGAGGGGAGGTAGGGGATGTTTTATGTTTTAAGAGCTAAATACGAAATTCCTTTTGCTTCTTGTAGGTACTAATAAAATATTACTATTTGCATTTTCCCAATCATCAATTAGTTAGAATTTCTATTTCCAGATCAGAAAATGGGAAACGTACTCTGAAAATGATCATCCCATATTTGCCAGATCCGATTCTTCCAGTTTACTCAAGTGGGGTACTTTTTGCTTTATTCCGATTGGCGTTAAATGGTTGATTGCCCATATCACAAAACTCCTAAATCTCTGGATATGGTTGGAAAAGGAGATTCACTGGACTGCTGCTAGGGTAGACTATGATCAAGGGCTTCAGTGTGTTTCATTTTTGATTTTCATAGAGTTATGGCGTTCTGGTTCTGGCCACGCACTTTATCGAAAACAAATCAATCCAAAATCTTAATCCTGTGGCATGCCACAAGACGCTCATTTTGGTATATTAATATTCGTAACTAGGCGACTAAAGGCAACGAGTTGTTTGCGTTGTCGTTTATTGTGAAGCCTCCTAAGTGGTCATTTGCTCTCCGACTGCGTAAATCAAAGGCACCAAAGGTTTAAGAGATTATCTCTAATTTCGAAATGTTCGAAGGCAACCCGGTTAATAGCTCAGGGATATGAGGATACTTTTCCTAGTCTGAATCGTAGAAATGTTTTTCACAGAGGAGTAGTCTAAAATTTATAGATATTCCTTAAAACAAAAGAAATGCCCAAAATAAATCTGCTCATCGATTTTGCAGTTCTTTTTTCATTTCTTTCACCTTCGGCTTCTTCCACGAAACTAATGGGGGGAAAAGAACTAAAGAATAGAGCCAAAAGCTTGTTTTGAAATAACCTGAATCGAACTCACAACTCTGCTGTAGAAATGAATATGCTCTTCATTATCTGACTTAGGACCGCATCACAAATGAAGACCACAAGAATTTATGTTTTATGGTTGATACCATTACCTAACAGTAAAAAGCAAGCATTCAAAAATCCAACTCTAACAGCATTGCTTCAACTGATGAAGAGGAAAAGCTTCTATTTTCTAAGAAGCGTGACATATAATGTGACTCCTTAATGTTGCGAATAGTGGCGATGTTTTCTCCTCTCTTCTTACTGTTACGGTTAATTTGCTAAATTAGTTTTTCACCTTTTTTTGCATCTGGCATTGGTGAAATGTTGAAAAACTGATGGAAATAGATATATATACTTCCATTTTATGTGAAAATCTCACTTAAATATTTCACAACAGAGAAAATGTGTCGTTCTCTGTTTATCTCTTCATAAAAAACTTTATAAATAAATAATTTGAAAAAGAATCTCCGAAGGATTTCTTTTGAGATTTCCTACACTTCCACTAAAAATACACAAACGAAACTTTTTTTTTATCCTTTTAGTGTTGATGTGTTTTTAACTTCCTTTTAATAAACATTTTCATATTTTTTATTCAGCGTCTCACATAATAATTTAACTTGGAAGTTGTTCGCTAAACACTCTGCAACAACAACAACAAGAAAAGAAGCAGGGAACGAAAAATCTCTCTTCTCCGAAGATGTTGTCACCAGAGTGGCGGAGTTCAAGTAGCAGACGTCACGCAGCAATGACATCCCGTCGTTTTCAGCGTCAGTTGAAAAACAGCTCCGCTCGCCGAAGTCTCCTCATCAGAAGCGCGGAGCAGCAACAAAAAAAAATCTCCCTAGTACGGGAGAGAACGAACGGCTTCGTGCATGAAGATTCAGTTCATCGGGTGCGCGCTCCGATGCAGCAGGAGCTGCTCCTGATGCCCTCTTTACACACCAAACAGAGTGGAAGAGCGAAAGAAGGAGGAGGTGATCGAAGATGGAGCCCTACACTTCAACTTATCCCTCCTAACCCTTCCTTTATACGCTGGAACCGGCCGGTCTTTAATCCTTGTCTCTGTTCCACGACTCAGATATTTATAGTAGCAGATTTAAAGCAACGAGGTGAACATTAGCGTTTTATCATTTTTGAGGAAAACTTGGGTCGCTCTGCTAGCAAATGTAAAATAAATGAATGGCCCAGACGTTACGTAAGTGGAGGAGCTAGCTTGGAAAGATTTAACAGGGGGGTAAAAAAAATGGGCACATTTTTAGAGAGGGCAAAGAAAAAAACAGAGGCTTCGCTGTGAAAGATGCAGATGCGAAGTGGAATGCTAAAGAGATCTCCTGGAGGCCGAAGAAAATTCAAAGAATGTGGGTTTGTTTTATAGACGCTTCTTTCATTTTTGCTCCAGAGATAGGAAACTGTTTCCAGAAGAGAAAAGCTCTCTTCACTTACAAAGAGTGTATGTGGTGCTCTCTGTTAAATGTATGAAGCAAAAAGCAAAGGTTTTGATAAAAGAAGGAGATCTATTATATGTCCATTAGAGATTGCGATGGCAAAAGTAACTTTATTGCAGCATTTTTCCATTGCAAATAAAAAGAACGTTAGTAAATCCCATAGAGAACTACGAGCGGTCTAATAAAGCTATTTTGTACCAATTTTTTTTCACTTTAAAGTTTTTTTTATAAAGGTTTCTATGCCTTAATTTTAAACAATAAAGGAATGATTTCAAACTGTAGCAATGGTAAAAAAAGTATTCTTGACGTTGTAAAATTTATATTGACAAAAACTACGAAACTATTACTTTAAATATTAGCTTGGAAAGAATCTGTGTAACTTGAATATAAAAATAAAATTATCTATTTTAAAAACATTTCATCATTTAAAAAAAGTTGCATTTTTTAGATGACTAAGGTTTCCCTTTCATTCTATTTGTAAAGCAAAATGTTTCTTTAAAATAAGATAATAATTTTGTATCATATTTAACCTGTAAGCAGCAGCCTTAAGTGTAGAGGAAAAAGTTGTCTTGAACGGGGTGAGATGCGACTTTTGATAATATGTTAGTGTGTGATAACATCACCATGTCTAATGAAAGTTCAGTTGTGACTGGTCCAATGTACATAGCTGGAGGTATGTGCTTCACCAGAATATTCAATACAGTCGAGACCATTTCTAATGACCGATTCCGCGATATAAAGCCACCAATAGATGAGATCTAGATCGGCTTCGGGTAGCTCAGCGGTCAGAGCATCTGGCATGTCATTAGGAGGTGGTGAGTTCGAATCCTACCCTGCTCAAGACAATTTTTCCCATATACCAAATACTATTGCCATCAAGTTACGCTTAAATTAAATGGAGCGTTATTCGCTTACCTCTGAAAAGAAATTGCAGCAATGTATTGAAAATGCTAATATTAGCCAGGAGGCTAAGAAAGACTTTTATTGGGATCGTTTTGATCAAAGAAGAAAAATAATACTCAACGAATCCTTATAAATGATTCATAAGTATCCGCATGTTTCGGTTTGAGGGAACTGCATTTTCAGATTCAGCATGAAGTCCTTTCAAGTTTAAAATAAGCATCGTTGGACCTTAAAACGATTTTTCAGAAAAACGTTATTGAAAATTGGCTCTTCCCACAGATGATGTTAGTCGATACGTAACTTCACTGAGCATATGAAAACGGTGCCACGCTAGTCTTAACTCACCAGACTCGATTTTCGTGTTTTATAACACATGAGCACAATCCCGTCCATCCCGCGGCTTATTGCAACAATTAAAATTCAGCTCATAAAACAAATAATTAATATACTGAATCTGGCTTGTTTCTTTCAATTTTTTGACTGACATGTTTTTCTAGTTCGTAGTACTCATTAAAAATGTATATGTTTGTTTTTTACTCGAGATATTTTCTTCTTTCCTTAAACATATAGTTTTTTTTTCAATTCATTTACTTATTATAAATATATTATTTCAAGTAGAGAAGTTTTTCTACGACTTTTCAAGAATACAGTTCTTTTTCCTAATGGCACTTCACTAAATTTGGGTTAGAAGCGCATGATTTAGAGCAAAACATATTAATGCCTCCTAATTGGTTTAGGTCTAAGTTTGCTGCGGTTAACTGTAGGTAGGCACTGATAATTTTAGCAATCATTTCCTTTATATTACATGCTCACTTTCACTTATACGATTTTCGCACTCTAGTTGCAAGCATAACCGTTATAAACTTAGCTTTCTTTCTGGTCTCCATAAGCAGCTCGCGAGCCCCTTTTGGCTCCCACAACTGTTTCAATTGTCTCTGGATAACTCAAACTCTAAGATTTCAAATTAATCTCGTTTCCCTCAAGTTGCAAGAAATTATCCCTAGATATGCCCTAAAGAAGTAAGTAGATAGTGCAGTAAACAAACATGCAGAAAACACGTTTTCTATATATTTGTTAATCAATTGATTTTTGCGAAAACGTTTGCATTGTGTTCAAGGCTGTGCGTAACAATTTTGTTTCTGGATAAGCGAGTTATTTTGCATCATATTTAACAAGTGGAGTTTCTTACTTAATAAAAACCGACTATTTAATAATTTAAAAATGCTCCCTCTTCCACCCTGAATGTCCCCTGCAGTCTGCTTATCACAGTTATGAATGTTCCTTAAAAGTATAAACGAATTGAATGTTAAAACTATATTTCTAATAAAGTGCCTACTTTTGAATCAGAAATCGTACAGTAAAAATGGCCATGACGAAGGGAAGAACCAGGTTTAGATCCTCCCCATCAGGGGCATAGCGAAGGATTATGATTCGAGGGGGCGGCAGAGAACGAAAATTTTCCAACTCGGAAATTAAATTTTGCCAACTGGAAAATGCATGTGAAGAACTGCACGTAAATTATGTCTCTTTCAGGGGACGACCTTAGAATTTCGTTCCGTGGATGGAAAGGGGGGAGGTTGGCTCTCAATTTTGCCAACTCCCCAAGATTTTCTAAAGTTGTCCCGATTTTGCGAGGTTACCTCGATTTTGCCAACTCTCCAAAATTTCACAAATCCAATCCCAATTTTCACAACTCACCTGCATTTTACCACGTGACTTTAAATTTTGCCAATTGCCCCAGAATTCACCTGGATTTTTCCTCGATTTGGCCACCTCGCCATAACTTTACATAAAAAATTCAAATTTTTACATCTCCCCTGAATTTGTCAAGTCACTTCGAATATTTTCAACTCTCCTCGAATTCGCCAACTCTCCTTAATTGCACGAAAACAATCCCAATTTTCACAAGGAACCTTTATTTTACCAAGTGGCTTCGAATTTGCCAACTCGCCATAATTTACAGAAAAAATCCCAATTTTAACATCTCCCCTGAATTTTCCCAAGTCACTTCGAATTTTGCCAACTCCCAAGATTTTCCCAAGTTGTCCCGATTTTGCTGACTCTCCTTAATTTCACAAAACCAATCCCAATTTTTACAACTCGCCTGTATTTTACCAAGTAGATTCGAATTTTGCCAACTGCCCTAGAATTTGCCAAGTTGCCTCGATTTGGGCAATTCGTCATAATTTTACAGAAAACAAAATCCCGATTTTTATGTCTTACCTGAATTTTGCCAACTCCCCAAGCTTTTGCCAAGTTGTCTCGATTTTGCCAACTCTTCGTAATCTCATAAAACCAGCCCCATTTTTCACAACTCACCTGTATTTTACCAAGTGGCTTCGAATTTGCCAACTGCCCTAGATTTTGTCAAGTTACCTTGATTTTGATAACTACGCTAGATTAGCCACGTTGTCTAGATTTTGCTAACTCCTCGTAATTTTACCACAAAAAAATCCTATTTTCAGAATTCACCTGAATTTTACAAATTCGCTTCGAATTTTTCCAACTCTTATTAACTTTGCGGGGGAGCACTACTTTCAAAATTTTAGCAACTCGAATGGAGCGCAAAATCCGCATTTTTTAATCATACATACTTTTATTTTTTTCTAGGTTCTAGAACCGATTTAGCGGTTTTCCTTCAGAAGTAAACGGAGTAAATATCTGTGCTTACTTACCACACAACCATTTTCGTATGGAATAAAAACAATGCAGAACAACATTTTGCAACAGTTCAAAAGGAAATTAAAATACTGAACACTGAGTGGTTTTTTAAAGGGATTATATACATATATTACAATTTTATATAATCCTTTTAAAAGGGCCATCCATAGTAAATACATAGCCATCCATAGTAAATACACAGATTATGTGTATAAATAGATTTCAATAATTATTAAAAACATCTGAAAAAAATAATCGCTGATGCTGCGGGATTCGAACCCGCAACTCTTTAGATACATGTCAGAAAGATCTACCAGTTAAACTACGCATCAGGCGCTAATAGCACTCTAGAATTCCTTTAAAAGGTTATTATTTAAATTTAAATATTTAATAATATAAGGAAATAAATAAAAAATGAAAAATTTTAAAATTAGAAGAGATTTAAATTTTAAAAGGAACCTTTATTTGGATGTATATATTACAGCATTTGTTTTTCTTTTTCATTGCATCCTAATGATTAGTTTTCTACAACTTATTACATTACTACAAAGGTCTTTTGTTATGAATAAGCACCAATAACAATTTACATTTTGTGGAAAAAGTGCTCATTTGCCATTACAATGATTTTTTAAAGTTCTTGTGAAACATTGGATTTAGATAATTTTACAAAATTCAATTCTAATTTAATTTTATTCAATTCTAATTGATTTAATTAATTTAATTAAATCAATTCTAATGGGACATGGAATGTTCCCTATGACGTTGATTAAATATAAATGAGTGAAAGTAATTTTAAATTTTCTATAAATAGCTTTAAAAAAAATGATTTTAGTGAAAATATTTAAAAATATTTTAAACAATAATTTTAGTCGAGAAACAATCACGCACAATTATCATACATACGTACATGCATACACACACACAATACACACATACATGTATAGTAGATACCAGCAGAGTCTACCTAGAGAAGATGCTGCTCAAAGATGGTTGATGACTCCTTCTAACCTCGTCATTACTTACGAAGTCAAACCGCCTAATATCTAAGATATTGAATAAACATCTATAATCAAAGACAACAAGTTTCCTGTTATCTTGCTTACGTAGAGTTTCATTACCCCAAAAACTTTAAAAAAGAACTCTTACTTAGTCTAATTTTAGTCTTCCGGTGCATGCAACTATTTTCCCGCAATTTCCATTTTTAAAGGTCCCAGTAGCAATGATTTTTCCCCTGTTTATCTCACGTGGCACATTATTAGCATTTGTTATACAACACTTGCTGAAGCATGCAGCCATTCAAAAATCTGGAACACCATCCATCTGACCGATTTTCATCACTTTAGTTTTTTATCACCAAACATTTCCTCCTACCTGTCCCATCAATAACTTTAATGAAAGAGTTCATCTCGTCAACATCATTTGTTAAAAGCGCTAAATCATCAGCATAATTTATGTGAGATTTTTTCATGTCCTTCGACCAGGCCTGTCCAATCCTTTTGCTAATTGCAAAAGAACTGGAGGTGCATAAAACAAATAATCAACATATTCGATCTGTCTCATTTCTTCCAATTCTTTTTCGAAATATTTTAGATGCATAAATAAATGATTTTTGTTAGTTTATAGTACTCATTACAATGATGATTTTTGTTTTTTAATAAAGATATTTTCTTCACTCCTTAAAATATAGTTTACAATATAGTTTGCAATTCAATAACTTGTTAGAAATGCACGTTTTCTTTATGAAATAGATAACTTTTCCTGCGGCTTTTAAGAATATAGTTTATTTTTCTAGTGGTTCTCAAATTTTCAGTTAGCCACCTCTGCTCTAGTTCATATCAGGCCACAGTATTTTTCTTGCAATAAATTGCTCGAAATGTAATTAATAACCAAACTGAAAAGGTAAGGTGACAAAATGCGCCCTAGTCCAACTCCAATGATAATGCTAAGCCAATCACTGTAGCTTTACGAACGTTCTCAAACTCTACTTATTTGCTTATGACAGAGAGCCATCATTATGTTAACTAACTTTTTGTAGTATGACGTACGATCTCATAATCAACCACAAATTATTACGGTTAGAAAAATCAAAATTAATGTTTTGAAACTTACAAAGGTGTTTGAAAATTTAAACATTTCTAAAGAAACTGTCTGAATCAAAAGATTTCGTATATCGAGCTTTTACCATTTCAAAATATCGAGCTCTTACCATTTCAAAATATCGAGCTCTTACCATCTCATCAACCAAATGTTTAATTCTGTTAAGCACAATAATCGTCATAACTTTATTTGAAACAAAGAGTAAAATGATGCCCATATATTTATCATAAGAACTGTTATTCTCTTACTTAAAAATAGAGATAATAATAATATCTCTAGTAAAATTCTTAGAAAGAATTCCTTTATCAAAGAACATATTCAACACTACAATCAGTCATCTGACAACAGAATCATTCTCAGTTGTAAGCATTTCGGCTGTCATTTCGTCTACCTCTGGAAATTTATGGAATTTTTATTCAGAGGTAGAAAAAAAACCACTACTGTGTCCCTCGAGAAGTCCCAGTTTGGCACCACTGAACTTCTCTTTTGGGCGGAATACATTAAAAATATTGATTATTCCAAAACAAATTACCATAATTTACAGCATTTAAAATATCACTGCAGCTGTCAGAAGTGTTACGCCAGACATGATGAGTCGAGTATCATGCCTTCAATGGCGCCCAATAAAATAATAATAATTTATTCAAATTAAACATTTAGCATTACATTTTTAAGTCAACTTACTACAAGAGTTTAATTAATTCGCCAATGGATTAATAATATTATAATTTTTTTCCTCGTCTCATTAAGTATAAAAAGCATATATTAGTACAAGGATTTTAACAGAATAGTATTTGGTATGTACAAAATAGTACAACAATTTGATACATATAATAATTATTAGCTTAATAGCCATATTTAATTTCTTTTTTAAATATTATAATATTAGTCACATTTCTTATATTTTTGGTAGACTGATATATTATTATATATTTATATATAAATATATTATTAAATATTTTAAGACCAGTGAAACCAAAATATATTTTAAATATTTCAATATTTGATTTAGGAACAATTAGTTTTTCAGTTTCCATAGAGAGAGTCAGTTTCAGTTTCCATTATAAGAGTGTTAAACCCTATTAAAATGTGAATATTTTTATGTATAAAAATTAAGAGTTTTGATTTATATATTTGTTCAACATTTAATAAATTTTAATTTAAAAAATTGACAAGAATTATATTTTCTTTTAAATGTTATTGCTTTTAATAAATATTTATATATTTGTTTCATTACCTTTAAAAAACTTTCGTATGACCTTCCCCACATGATTATTCCATATTGTAATATATGAAAAAGAATAAATGAAAAAGAATAAATGAAAAAGAATAATATGAAAAAGAATAAATGAAAGCAAAATAAACTTTTCTCAATGTACATATATCTAATAATTCTCTCAATATATACATTTGAGACATGATTCTTTTAATACTTTTAACTATTTTTTTTGTATGTGATTGTTCCAAGTCAAAATTTATAAAAAAAAATCCAAGATATTTCATTGCATCTGTGGAGTTAATTTTTTGACATTCATAACGAAAATTTGTACTGTTATTACTAGATGAAAACAACAGTTTAAAGTATAATAATAGGTCTCCAACATCAGTATTAATACTTCTTTGTATATTAAAATATATATATATATATTTTTGTCTTTTTGGTATTAAGAGATAATTTATACTTATCAAACCACATCTTTAAAAGTTTGAAATCTTTATTTATTTTTGACTCTTATTAATATATACAATTACTATATCATCAGCAAATGAAACTATTTTTCTATTAAAATTTAAATTTGAATATCGTTATCGTAAAGTAAACTAATTCTGGTCCTAGCACAGAACCTTGTGGTACTCTGAATATAAATACTCTTTTTTTACTTAATATATTTTTAATTTTTACTTGTTGAGTTCTATTTGCTAAACATGACTTAAACCAATCGAATTGGGTACGTCTTATTCCAATATTTTCCATTTTCTTCAATAATACATTCACAGATAAAAAATTAAATGATTTAGGAATATCGATGAATAATACTAAAACTTTTATACTTTCAATAAGACCATTGTAAATTAAATTTGATAGAATGGCTATAGCATATTCAGTAGCTATTTTTTCTCGAAAGCCAAACTGAGAATCAGAAATAATTTTATTTTTCTTCATTAGCCACCTATTCCTTTTAAAATTATTTTTTTATTAATTTAGAAAATATAACTTGAACTGAAATTGGTCTATAGTGATTTGCATCAGTTACATCGTCTGATTTAAAAACTAGAGAAACTAATGAATTTTTAAAAACTCATTGGTTTACATTTTCAGAAGACAAATTTATAATTTATTTCTAAGTCATCACAAATATATAAAATAGCTCTTTTTAATATATGTTGTAATTTTGTCCTCCCAAGAGATTTGTTCAGTTTGAAAGACTTTGCAATAGTTAGAATTTCATATGTGTTTGTAGGTAGTAAAACCATTGAATTAATTTTACAGAAGGTTGATTCATTTGGTAAGGAACAAGATGATGAGTATGGGTAATCTGGTATTTTAGAAATCATGTCAGAAGCTCTATTAACAAAACAATCATCGAAATATTCAGCAATCTCGTATTTGTTTTCTTCAAATAACAATAGATTCTCATTCACTTTAATTTGGCAAAATGTCTTTGACATATTTCATTTCTTTTATTTCATTTACAGAGTCCAATTGTTTTTTAATATTAGTTGCAGCTAGATTAAATACATTTTTATAATAATTCTTCTTTGCAAATTTAGTTTATTAGTTAACTTATTTCTGAATGTAGTGAAAAACTGTGACAGTTCAGTGTCTGAGGATCTTCTTTATATTTGTTTATATAATTTATTTTTCTCATTTATCATTTTCAATAATTCTTTTGCTATCCAAGATTTCAGTGTACTTTTATTATTATGAAATGGAATATATATATTGTATGACTTGTTATTATTTTCTTAAAGTGGTTGTGGAAAGTTTCAAAAAGCATGTCTACATTTGTTTGTGTATCCACAAAATAATTCTTATAACTAAGTAAAATTTCAAGTCGATTATAGTCTATAATTTCCTTTGTTTGGGAAGAGTGCCTTTCATTTAAAAGATTCTTATACTGTATCATTGTCATATAATGATCAGTTACATTCGATTTAATTATGCTCACATTTACATTGCTACGACTTATTAGACTTACTAGCATATGATCTATACATGAAGAGTTAGTATATCTAGTTGGTGTCTTAATACATTGAATAAATCTAAGTGATATAACCATATTACACAACATCTCGTAATACTATTATTTTCTAATAAATCGATGTTAACATCCCCAATAATTAAAATATCTTTATAAGTGAGTGTTATTAATAAATCATGCAAATTTTTAATAAATTATTTTTTTCCAAACTTGGTGACCTATAAATGAATATAAATATATAATCATTATTTTTAATTTATGTTTTAAAGTAACAATATCTGAATTATTGAATTCCATTGCAATCTGATTCGCAAGTAATTTTTTCTTAAAAATGCTATTAAGCCTTCACATCTTTTTATGTTACCGCATTTATAACATAACCTTCTAAATGATATTTTGGAATTTCACTACCTTTTGCCCAGATTTCAGATAAAATAATGATATCTGGAGATATATTCGTTATAGATGAATAAATCAGAAAATAATACAAAAATTTCGAATAGATATAATATTCATATGCAACAAAGTAAATAATTTTTCATCAAGGACAAGAACGGGATCATCTGAAAAAGGTTCCATAATATTACTATGGATCTTAACACCCATTATTGTAAGAGATTTAAATCATTCGTAGATTTTATGTTTGATACTCTAGAACAGTGGTTCTCAACCTTTTATGTTTCACGTACCACTTGGAAATGTGTATGTAACTGGCGTACCCCTTGTATAGATCGATAAAACTATAGTTATAGTATAATAATGGGATAAAACTTTGTTACTAGATCTAGTGACTTTTGAGCTCTTACGAGAGAAGTGGTACCCCTACTCTAGAATGTTCATCTTTAGTTAAATAAATGTTCCCACCTTTTCACAAAATAAATTTATAGTTCCTTTCTTTCCTTAATTTCTTAGCTTCAAACAAAATGTTTTTGATTTCTGTATTAAATATGTATATATATAGATGTAGTCCTCACGGTTAGAAATTTCCAAATATTTATCCATTAATCCTCGGACGAATATCCAGAGGCTTCTCTGTTGTTTCGAATTGAATCGAACTGTTACTGGTTTGAGTTTCTCCTCATTATGTGTTGGAACACGATGACTAACCTTGAATTTAATATCTTTTTTTTTAATATTAATTGCTTCCCCTATTTTGTGGACAATGTCTGATGCTTTCGTTTGGAGTTTCAATAAGTCCATTCATTTTTATATTTTCCAATCTACTATATCGCTGAACATCTCTCACTGGTTGTTTTAAATTTTCTATTTCTTTTTCTTGCAGCCTACTACTTACTTGTAAGTATTCGTTATGTTCCTTTGCAGACTTCAATTGTTTAGTAGTTAGAAACATAAGTTTAATAAATTCGTCTGTTTTATTTGAGTTAAATTGAGCATCTTGGATTGCATTTTTCAATAGTTCCATTTTTGCATTAAAGATTTCTGTTACTTCACTCTTTAATATAAGCATTTCCTCCCTTATTATTTGTGTAATATGTTTTTCATACGGCATTTCAATATTTATATTCTGCGATTAATTATTCTGTCAGTTGGTACTAATTCTGTCAGTTGGTATCTAAGTGATATAATCATATTACACAACATAAACATTTTGTTTAACCATAACACTTTCTGAAGTTCTAAAGTTCTAAAATTGACGTCAAATTTTGCATTTCCATATCAACCGCTATGTGATCTCGTGATCATATACATTTCTTTATTGCTTTGATTTCTGCTGTTCAACAGATTTAGACTCAGTAGAGCTACTAGCAAAACTATTGCATTTTGAATATACCCAGCCCTTTTTCTTCTCTAGCGACATCTTTTTAAAGTTGCCTTCCTTCATATCAACACAGTAAAAGCGAGCTGTTACAGTGAAGAAATTCACTAGCATCAAAAACCTTTTTCCAAACTCTTTCCACAAAACGAAACTTTGAGAGTTGCTTGAAAATTTGTTTACACAATTGCTTTGTTACTGAATTATTTAAGGAATATATAACATTTTAGAATAAGGGTATTCTTCTGTAAAGACTCTGCAAATCTATCAACATATAATGAGGATAGAACAAACGACATTGTTCCCGAATGAAATGCCCAGCTCATCTAGCCATCACAAAATCTTCCATAACCTTGCCATCCTCATCCCTCAATCCCTGTATGATATTTTTTTCCTGCACAAAATATTTATTACCTGAAACAACTCTCTGTTGCCTTTCAGCAAGTCTATCCAGCCAAAAATCTTACCAAACTTTCAACTCATCATTTACACGTTTATTAAACTTTCTGTAATGCTGTCTGTTAAGATCAGTAAGATTTTGTTTCCAACTCAGTCATGAACTCTCTTCTTTCAGAAATAACTCTACTGCCTTATTACTCAACTGTTAATTCCATAATGGCCTATCACTCTACCCCAAATATTGGGATAAATATCACTCTTGGCTTTGAGTCACCCAGCATAAGAATAATATTTTTCTTTTTGGCAGAATTTAAAATATCTTAAAGTTGTCATTTTCTCATTCTCATCCGAGTCCTCAGTGGAGGCATAAGCAACATATTAACAATCAAGATTTTAAACCCTGTTTTATTTTAGCTGTAAGAATACATATTTAAATCACAGTTTGTCTCTACTGGTTTATAAAGTACACTCTATATCTGTTAAATATTAATCACTTTAATCAAAAAATTCCTTAAAATCCGTTGGTGAGTTGTCATACATTAGCTTTGGTTGTTAGGTTGTGCTGACAGATTTCCTATCCCTAGGTCTTGTTGAAGCATTACATTCTGTGGTCACATAATCTTTCGCAGTTCATTGAACTTTGCCCTATCCATCCAGAAGAACCTGTACTGTGAAAATGATTTTCTGAAACTTTTGAAAACCAACTAAAAAGTTGATGTTATAGCTTTCTAAATGTTTCAGCATTGTCGATGTCTTCTTCAAGACGTTAACGTGTCAGCAGTAGAGAAAAGGGTTTGGGAAATTTTTAGACTAAGATGTTTAATATTTTAAACCGATGTACTTTTAGAAATTATCTTTATGAAAGCTTTCATTACCACATTCGTATCTCAGAAGAGCATCACTGGCATTCCTGTTGAGAAACATAGCTACACCTTGTAGGTGTTTGCTAGCTTCACATTTTGAAAACAGAAATTTCTTATGACTTTTAAGGACCTCACCTTTATCTGTCCATATGGCCTTTTGTAAGCCCAAAATTACAGGTTATACTGTTGAAATTCCTGTGTAAGGATATCCAGACAATAGTCTCTCTTAAGAATCCTCACATTCCAGCTAGTTGTGGATAGGAAATTATTAGAAGGTTTGTTATAGAAACTAGGTTCATTGACAGAGTATGGCCAATTTGAAACAGACCTCTAATCTCAGACATTAGCAAAGAGCCGTTCATCGTTTCTAGAAGCTAAAGTCACTATGCCAGTAGAAACTGAGACAAGTAATGTAATTCTTTACTATAAGAATTCATCCTACTCTTCCGGGTGCGAGCGACCGACATCTGATACACATTACTCCAGCTTAGAATCGGCGATGTTAAAACTGGTTTCAAGGGTTCAGGTGCCTGAGGTGCCTTCTGATCAGGACCATCTCTCAGCTGATCTTAAGTATCTGTTCTCACCAGAAATCTGCCAGTTTATAAAACTGATAATCTAAAAGGGAAATCATTTTCAGTTTGCACTTTAATCAAAACATATAACACACCAAGATCAGTTTTGTCTTTAATTTAAAACGTTCACGCAGCTGTCGTAGTTCTCAGGGAAGTTCTATTGAGTGGAGTTTTGGAAAAACGGGATTGAGGGATATCGCAAATAAAGATTCGGTACAATTAGCACTTTTGCTGAATTCCATTTTTCACAAGTCTTCTTAGAACACAAGGTGGCTTGCCTCTTTTGTCGAGGGCGAGGGGATTAGTCGGTAGCGCGCCAGGCTTGTAATCTGCAGTTTTCAGATTCGAGTCCTACCTGGGTCAGCATTGAGATTTATCTCCGCAAAACTTTTCACCTTGTCCACAATCAGTAGGGGATACCTGCTTGAAAAGGCAGCAGTCCCTAGGATGATGGTCTTTTCAAGATGACGGCGTTTAAGCCGTGACCCCGTGTGTGGGAGAGCCATACCCTGTGCACGTTCAAGAACACGCTAGGTGGCCTTGTCGGGAGGCTACCATGTGTCTCCCAACATCTGTCCAGTGGCTTACCTCCCCTAGCCTTCACTGAGCCTTAGAGTCCTTTTGACCTGTCCATTTACCCCATTGCGTGCAAAAAGTGCCGCTCAGAGGTAAAACAATCCATCACAAGTCTTTTTTGTCCGCTGCATTATGTACTTCTTTGGAGTTATGAACGGTCTCACGTGCGCATGGTTGCAACGCCAACGATACCAGATAGGGTCATTGAAACATTCTTTGTTGTTTTGTGTCTTTCCGTGGAGATATTAAACAGCATTCTTGTTTATGCCAAACGATTTGATTTCGATGGGGTAAAAAAAGTGACAAATAGGAAACAAAATTTAAAAAATTTTTCGAAACAACCGGATTTATACCAATGCACTAACATTTGCAAAAAGTAGATGAAATGAAGTAAAAAGGGACAAAACAGCTTTAACTCTATATTTTGTAAAAAGAGTATATCCTAAAACTAAGAAAGATTTATTTATTGAAAACTGCTTTGATTGCGAATTTTTACAAAAGTTGTCACACTACATATACCAGAGTGTTTTATTCCCTATTTTTTTCTATTCCTACAGCTAATTATTGTTTTATGGCTGAAAACTAAGGAATAAGTATCTTAAATTTTGTTGAATGTAATATTTGTTCAAATGTTTAATCATATGAACAGTTTAAATGAGATTAAAAAGAAACTGAGTTCATTAGTTTTTAATATCATGAATCAACTGACATTATCAACATAATTCAACATATTTCTGTTGGTATTTTTTTAATTGCATTGTATCTGTGAGGTATTTAAATATCGCTTAGGCGAGATTAATTAGTTTTAATTGGCATCTGCGATGGTAGGACTTGATATTGATGACAGAAATGATTCTTTTCCCTCATGATTATCAATATTCACTATATTATTTATCAGCCATAATTTTTTATTTTCTTCCTATTTGCTTTTCTCTTATCATTGTGCATATCGGATTGAGGATTTGTTAAAACAGTAAATCTGGGCTCGTAAACTATTCTACATGAAATGAAAGATTATGATGACTTGTGGAGTTTCATAGGTTATAAACTAACTTTATCACTTTTTTTATTCTCTCATAAAAAAGTTAAAGTGTGTAAACAGTTCTGCTATTGCATCATTCAACTCGGGGTTGGGCTGGTTTACCTATGAGCGACACTTTTTTGCACACAATGGGCTAAATGGCCATGCAGCAAGGACCCTGAAGGCTCAGAGAAATTTGAAGGAGGGAACCCACTGGACAACGGATGATAGCCTCCCATCAAGGCCATCGAGCATGTTCTTTAACGTATACAGGATATGTCTCTTCCGCATCCTGTGCAAGAGCTTAACGTCCCATTCGACAGGCGACGGCCTTTCCAAGCCCATCAGTGTTCTCTACGAGGGCAGGACGGACAGTTGTACGGAGATAAATCTCAACGCTGGCTCAGCTGGAACTCGAACCTGGAAACTGTAGATTACGAGTCTGGTGCACTGTCGACTGAGCCACCCCCAACAGGGGGGCCATCGTAAACAGTTATGTATCAAGCTTATGACAGGAAGTGACGTTGGCTATCAGACAATTTTTCCCTTTTCTTTCATCCCTACCTAAAAATGGAAGGTCCACGACGAAAAATTACAAGAGTTTTATGATAAATGAAAGCTTAGGAAGTGAGGAATTTCGTAGGATACAAAATATTTGTCCTACCCTTTTCATTAAAAAAATGAAGAAGGAAGAAAACAATTTTTTCTACCATGGGGTTGATTCGGTAACAAATGAAAACTTATGATTATAATAACCCTCTCCCCTCCTCCCATCTCCGAAACAAAATGAAAGACGAAATGAATGAAAACCCCAGAATGAAAAACGAAATGTGGAAAATTCAAAATTGTGCATGAGTCATAAAAGGTGAAAAACAAAAGTCAAATATATTTACAATGACTTAATGGTTTTTAATTCATATAAATTTGGAAAGATGATAAGGCGTAAAAACACATTTCATTTATCCGTTGAAGAAAACTCCTGCTCCCCATATTCCTTCAAAACTAATATATTTAAATCATCTATAATCATTATATTATTAATACATTTCTGTATCTATTTGCGTATTTATGCAAATGAACGAAGAATATAAAAAGTTTCTTGTCAAATGATACTTGTAACCCAGCAGCAGTAAATATATTTGTACAGTTAGTGTATTGACACAAAAAGATGATAAATTGGATAATACAGTGAAAATATTCTACACAGTGTTACTGAGAAATTTATTTTAAAAATAAATTTCTCAGTAAACAAATAAATTCATAGTCATTTGATTTTCTAATATTTAAATTTTAAAATTTTAATCTTTTAAACGATTCGAATATTTAATTTCTATCCATTTCTAATATTTAAAAATAATGAATAAATTTTAAAAATAATGAATAAATTTTAAAATAATGAATTAGAAATCTTTTGTGTGATAAAGTAATAGGTTTTGTACATAATTTCTTTTTTTTCAACTGGAACTTCTTATCTTAGAGCACTAAAGATACTATTAAAATTCTTTTACAGTCACCAATGAACCGTCAGAATGGAAAAAATATAGCATTTAAAAATATGTATAAGTATCTAAGCTTAAAAATTCTTAACTTAAAACATTTTTCGAATTGCATTGAATTTTTCTGGTTATTGTTTATTAAAAGGTTAACTAATTTGTTTTGAAGAGAAAAATATTCTTTTATCAATTTGCAATATAAGTACCTCCCCAACTAAAATACTACATTGAATAACCGATTATATCCATGAAAAGTAAAGTATTTTGCACATATCATAATCAATAATATTTTTAGGCATTGAAAATTTTTTTTACATTAATCTAAATTTGTCAGTAAGATGTTTTAACTGCAGCATTTGAATTATAATCAATTTAAATTCCAGTTATCGAAAACTGCAAACTTTTTCAATTTCAGGACAAGAATAAAAATAATTATTTTATCCTGATAATACAATTTGCATCTTTTGTATTTTTTTAACGGGATAGGTTATATTTAGTTTTGAATATATTTATAGATGTTTCATTATGATAGGAAATCGTTTTGAAAATTGTTCAAGTTTGATGTCTACCAAAAATTGCAATACCTCAAAACTGTTAGCTTGGCATACACTGGAAGGAGAACTGCGTACCAATCCTTTGTGATGATGCACAGAACCGACCAGACCTAACACTTAAAGATCTACCTGCATTCTCGTGGCCATTAATACTATCCAAAAAAGATATTCTCTTCTGGAAGCGAACGGAAGGGGGGGGGGGGAGTGGCTGCCAGATCAGTGTGGCCTACTGATCTGGCCATCTATGACCAATTTTCTTTTTTTCTGACCTGCTGAAGAGTCGTCAACTTCATAGGATCCTAGTGCTAACCCTTTAAAACCAATGGACTGACTTATGGCATGAATACGATTGCTGCATTGGTGGGCCTCTGTTCAGGGAAAATCTATTTATTGTGTTTTCTGATTGACTGGGTTGCCAGCCCTAAGCGAACAGATGCACAGAATATCTTATATCTTGTGGTGAATAATCATGATCAGAGGCAATCTCAGGAAAGATTGCCTCTGATCTTGAGAAAAGAAGAAATCTTGAAAAGATCCACTTGGAAAGATGGTGCCTGAAGTTCAGAAGGAGGAAAACCTTCTGAACCATGGGGTTGATTCAATAACAAATGAAAACTTATGATTATAATAACCCTCTCCCCCCATCTCCAAAAACAAGATTTACGAAATAATTGGCACTGACTCTGACCTTTGGGGAACGGCTTCTAGTTATAGCGATGGGGGAGCAGGTCTTTGTCCAATGCCTGCGATTAGGGGGCTGTTTGATGTTGTTAGCCATACCTCTCTCAAGAAATCTAGTTTCTTTCTAAATGATATGATTAGTAGAAATGATAATGATATGATTAATGAAATGATATGATTAATAAAATGAATGATATGATTAATAAAATGATTTATAAATTAATGAGATATCTAAATGATAGAACTTACTAATCATTTTATTTCCTATATATCATATTATATTTATTTTCTATATATATATACGTATATTTCCTACCTATCATATTATCTTAGTGATGCTCTTCTAGCTTATGATTTCATTAATGCAAGATTCCTTAAAGCTAAATTTAAAACTAAGATTAAAGACTTGAATGTTATCTTTTGTTATGCCCCCACAGAAGACTTTGATGAGATTGAAAATGATAAGCTTTACGGACAACTTCAGAATATTTGGAATTCTGTCAAGAAAGGTGTTTGGGGAATGTCTTCTAGAGGTAAGTAAATTAATCTGTTTGAGAAAAATTTACTACAAACACCAGGACATTTGGGTTTCTCCTAATGGGTTTATTATTATTTATTATGTATTATTAATAGCAAATGGGCTAGTTCTATTAGGAATAACAGTCTTATGGGGGAGTTGAAATTGGATCTAACCATTACTTTGTTAAAAGTGTTTTGCAACTGGAGCTTAAGAAATGTGCTAAGGGTAAGAGAAAGTTCCTTTAACACGGAAGCTCTGAATGGCCCAAATATAGCTAAAGCATACCATGATAGGAAACTTAGTCATCATGACAATAGTGGATTAACTACGATCTCCAGATAACATGTCAGGTGTTCTGTCAGAGCACCTGACCTTATCAGGAGATCGTGGGTTCAAATCCCATCTGACTAATGACAATTTTTCATCTATATTTATTTAACATACTACCAACAGGTGCATATCTGTGACTTCCTATTATTTCAACATCTTCAGAAATATTTAGACTTTCAGAAACCTCTGGTTACTAGCTTCGTAGATTTCAAAAAGTCATTTGACTCTGTTGATCGTGAGATCATATTGTATACCTAACAAGTTAGTACTATGATGGTTTTCCATAATAACACCGAGTCGTGTATGAGAATTAGTAAGGCTTGCAGTAATTGGTTTAATATTACTAATGAAGTACAACAAAGGTTCATCTTGTCTTTTTCTCTTGGTTTGGTTATTGATTATGTTATGCGGAATTCTCTGCAAATTGAAGATTTTGGCCTTAGACGGTCTAGAGACTTCAAAATTCCTGATTTAGATTTTGCAGATGATTTGACCCTTTTGGGTCTATTGGCTTTTTTGATGAGTCTGGTAATAGATTAGGTTTAGTGATAAACGGAGAGAACACTAAGAGGTGAAAATTGATCAGGCAGATGGTGCTTCAGTTGCTTTGAATAGTTGGACTCTTGTGCAAGTGTTTCAGTTTAATTATCTGGGGAGCTGTTCAATAGATACTGGCGATGTGTGGCAGGAGATAAATAGAAGAATAGGGATTGCTTCTGAGGCTTCTAAGGATCTATAGAAAGTGTGGAAAAATAAGATCATGCGCTTAAAAACTACAATTGAGCTGTATAATACTTTGGTTCTCTCTAGGGTTAGTTATGGTAGCGAAACTTGGGCCCTTTGTAAGCAAGAGCAGGAAATGTTAGGCCTTTGATTCTAGATATTTACGCAGTATCTTAGCCAGGTTTCCCATTTCATGACTATAGATTAGTTAATAGGTTTATGAACAGTACGCCTAAAGGCAGTAGGAAAGAGGTAGACCTAGGATGCAGTTAGCAATGCCAAACAGGACCTCGCTAGAATTGGCCTTCAGTGGCCAAATATAGCAGTTGCAGCTCAGGACAGGGGTATATTTGGAGGAATATATTATACAATCTGGTTGATCCTCCATAGCCAATGGCTGCTTGAGGATTATGTATGCAGACATATTTATAAAAAAAAAAAATGGGGCCTAAAACTGATTCCTGAGGAATACATTTTTAACTGCGACAGGATCACTAATAATAATATGTAATTTTACAATTTGCATTCCTTTTGATATATAATTCTGAAATTGCTCCAAAACAATATGACCTAATTCCAATATATTCCATTTCGTAAAATAAATTTTTTTCTACGTCAAGACACAGGGATCCGAATTACTCTATAGAATGAACAACTTTATTAGTAAAATTCAGTAATTCTTTCTCAATATTAAGATCTACCTTAAAACTCAAATTATCTTTGGAAAAAAAATCATTTTATTAAAAACTGGTAATATATTTTATATGAAACTCGATGAAGCGTTTTGAACATCAAACTGAAAGTCGGAATATTATGTTGATTCTGGTGGTATACGTCATCTTCATTTTCTAGTGAACTGTTGTCAAATATTATCTTGCACTGTTTCTGTTCCCTAAACGAGAAGTTGTGTGAAAAATAAAGCAGATATTTTTACTCGATCTTTGCTTTTGAAGGAAAATAGTTCCTTAGATTCGTCGTCAAAGGTTTTCCTGTATGATCTTGGATTTGTATACCACTTGGTTCAAGATAATTTTCTCTTTAACTTGGAGTTTGCTGTTCAAGAGTGCTTTCATCGGGATTCAATCGAATCAGAATCATAACCTTAGTTATGCATTTCTTTTTAGGACATTAAGAGAAAAATGTTTTTAATTTACATATTTGATATCCGCAGTCGCCTCATTTTGAACATGTGTTTGTGTGATTTCGAAGACAAGAATTCGATTCTCACTTAGCCATTGCAATATAAACTCTTTAAAATAAATCCTAAAACTCATTGCACAAATTTTCTTTCATTCAAAAGCATAAATGGCTCAGCAAAGATAAAGCACTATAAAAACGTAAGATCTTCTGATGACTTTTGGATTGAAAATAACACGAGGCTTTGGAAAATCTCTAAAAGCAATAAATAAAAGGAAGAAAAAAATATCTTCTGTTGGAATAAGACTTATTTAATATTCGAACTCTGTAATATGAATTATAGGTTTTGATGGATTGAAAGTTTGCGACACAACGGATCGGATCTCTAAAAGCGTTCATATTTCAAATTCTTGCTTCCACAAATCAGAGTTACTTTCCTTGAGTTACTTCTCCAGCTTGTAGTAACGGGACAAAAATGACCCAATTTGACACCAAGAGATTCCACTCTTAATATCTGGTAAGACTAAAAAAAATTCCGAAACGGTCTGCCGAATTTCCTATGGTTCAGCTAAAATTCGCTTTAAGTTTAAATCCATTCACGACTACTACTATTAAAGAAATATCATTTTGATTAGAAAACGTAATTAAATGAAACGTCGCTGAACAGCCAATTTTAGAGGAGTTTGCGAACTCGGTGCTGACAGTTTTAAAGGGGGCTGAAAAATGAGGTACCCTGCATGAAAAGTTGCAGCACTCAGTTGAACGCAGAACAGAAATATGTCTTTCACGATCATTTTCTTTTAATATTACAAAATGTGTAACTCGCTGGCTGAAGCGTTGAGACAAATGAAGTTTCCCATTATGCAGAGAAGCTCTCGTTTAAATCTGGTCGCTATGAGTGGGTTTTACAAGTTCTGTTTATATTTTTGTTACTAAAGATGAGACCACTAAAACTGCATAGCTGAATTCGAACTCATTCGTTATTTAAATTTTCAATATTATTTGCCATTGTGAATTGTAAAGAAATGAATAAAAAACAAAATAAATAATTTCTATCGATTTCACTTTCAGCGTTTTAATCGGCATTCAGCAATATAAAAATTATAAGCCTAACTTTTGATTGCTTCTTCAGGAGATGATTAGTCTCTAACATTTGCAACGATTTTATTCAAGAATTTTCGATTTCAACGAATTATTTCTAGTATTTTTTAGTTTCAAATAATAAGTAAGATTTCATTTTTCCCTAAAATAATTAACTTCGAGAACGAATACAGATGCGAAAGTGACATCGATGCATCATTCCTTCAACGTATCAAATGATGACAGCTGTGAATGCGAAAAATCTTACCAATTCATTTGTTCCCATTCAATTTCCAGGTAATTAAAAGAAAAATAGTAAATTTTAAGTTCTATTGCATTTTCAATAGCAGCGTTCTATTTGCAGGGCAATGTTTAAAGAGGGAAAAAGGTAGGTAACAATAAAGTTCACCTTTTAAAGGATTAAAGCCTGTTTAAAACCTTAAAGCTTTTTAAATGTATCCCATGATCATTGTGAAACAACACAGGGTGCTTGGCAGTAAATTGATGATAATGGTTCATGGATATATCTGCCTAGCAGAGAGATGAGTTCGAGCAATTTGGGGATCAAAATAATCTAAATTTCAAATATTTCTTGCAGTTGTAAAAAAAGTAAAAATATAAAAAGGTATTATAATTTCAACCTTTTAATCAGCTTTTAGTAATTGAAAATTCCATGAGGCTTTGGATAATTTTTTACGTGTTCTCTATCTTTAATAAATGAATGGCACATTGCGTTGATAATGATTGTTACCCACATACTTACTGTTTCTACTAGTATTTCTAATATTTTTCTTGCCAAATAACATTAACATTTTATTTCTGTCATAAAATGAATATGATTGAAGAATAAAGATATAAGAATGAAAAAAATGATTTGCGACATGCATTTTTGTATATATATATTGTGATGCATAATGTCTGTAAATGGTAGCTAGGTACTCACTGGAAGGAAAAGAAGGCACCAATCCCCTGTGATTATGCATAGAATCAGCCAGGCCTAGCACCTATTGTCCGACCCCGCCTTCTCGTGGTACCTTTCAAAATCTCGTGTACCTTTAATACCTTTCAGAGAGAGAATCTCTCTTGTCGAAGGGAATGGAAGGGGAGTACTGCCAGATTAGTGTGGCCTACTGATCTGGACAACAACGGCTACTTTCCATTTTTTACCCTGTTGAGGAGCTGTCAACCACATAGTGTCCTGGTGGAGCATCAGAACCATTAATCAACACCAACCGGAATTGATTAATGGTTCTGATCTTGATTATGAAAACTTAATTTGATGCACTGATAGGCTTCTGTGGAGGGAATATCTTCCGCTGTGTTTTCTGTTTGTTTGTGGGTTGACAGACCAAAGTAAATAGATTCACAGGATACGTTTTATCAGCTGGTGGATAATATTGAGCAGAGGCCGTCGCAGGCACCTGAACTCTTCTTTCTACGAGCATCGTCAAATTCTACATTGGAGGAAGTCTTCCAGTGTAGATGTCTTCAGCCTTTAGTGGTGAGGGAACCGGCCTTTGCCCCATGCCTGCGATTAGGGGGCTGTTTGATATTGTCCGCATTCCCTCTCTCAATAAACGTAGTTTCTTTAAACATCCCGCTAACCATTTTTTTTTTCATAGATAGTTGGAATGTGAGGACTCTGCAAAGAGCTTGTTCTCGTGATGTCCTCACACAAGAAGTCCACTGTTATAACCTTGATATTCTTGGCTAACAAGAGACCAGATGGTCTCTGTTAATAATAACGGTGTTCTGTAATAAAGGTCAGATTCTTAAAAATAATCTTAAATTTCTCTTTTCAGGAACCGCATCACATAAGTGACATAGTTACATAAGTGACAAGCATGACAATAAGCATCACCAAAGTGTGGGTCTGATTCTCAGCAGACACGCTAGTGATGCTCTTCTAAGATATGAGTGCATTAATGAAAGGTTTCTTACAGAAAATTTTCAGACAAGCGTTAAAGACGTGAATGTTATCTGCTATTATGCCCCGACTAAGGATGCCGATGAGGAAGAGAAGGATAGGTTTTACGGACAGCTTCAGGATATTTTGAATTCTGTCAAGAAAGGAGATATTACCCTTGTTCTAGGTGACTTCAATGCCAAAGTTGGTACTGACTCTGACCTTTGGGGAGGGGTGATTGGCCCTTTTGGTATTGGTAGCTGCAATGGCAATGGGCAACGTCTCCTACAGGTAGGTAAACTTAATGGTTTGAGAATAACACTTATTACAGACACCACGACATACATAAGTATACATGGGTTTCACCAGATGAGCTGCATAAGAATATGATAAATTATATATTAATCAATAGCAAATGGGCTAGTTATGTTAGCAATACCAGGGCAATTGGGGAGCTGAAATTGGATCTGACCATTACCTTGTTAAAAGTATCTTGCAACTTAAACTTAGAAGTGATGTGCTAAGGGTAAAAAATTTACCTTTAATTCTGAAGCTCTGAAAGACCAAGTTATACCTAAAGCTTACCGTGATAGGTTACTTAGTCATTATGACAGTCATGGTTTGCTTACTACGGAAGTTGTGGAAGAATGGGACCGTTTAAAACAAGGTTTTTTAGAAACTGACAGTACTCTTTTAGGAAAAAAGGAGCAGAGGAGACAGAATTATTTCAGTGATAAGGCACTTGAGATTATTTGAGAAAGAAAGAACTGCAGGAATGTCCTTAATCATTACAGAGAGCTTAATAAACGTGTAAAGGAATAGTTAACTGCTGATAAGAATCTTTTGCTTGATGGCTTGGTTGTACAAAGCCGAGGAAGCAGTTAGACATCACAGCAGCAGAGAGCTATACCAGATAGTTAATGCTTTGTGTGGTAGAAAACAAACTGGTATACAGGGATTGAAGGATAAGCAAGGTAAGGTTATAGAAGGTGAGTATTCTGTCATGACTAGGTGGGCAGAGCATTTCAGTGATGTTCTAAACAATGTGGTTAGTTCTCCCATTGTTTGTAACGATGATAGATTCATTACTGACTTTAGTGTTGGTCCTATAACACAGTTTGAAGTTATTTTGGCTATTTCTAAATTTAAACTACATGAATCCCCAGGGGTAGATGAAATTACTACTGAAATGCTTAGAGCTGGGAATGATTTGGCTACCGCATGGATGACTGAAATTTTGAATATCTTTTGTGATAAAGGCATTTTTTCTAAGGATTTTGCCAGAGCTATTATTATCTGTATTTTTAAAAAAAGTTATCTCAGTTCTTGTGATAATTATTGGGGTATCAGCGTTTGGTTATAAACAGAGAGGAAACTAAAGTGATGAAAATTGGTCAGGCAGGCTGTGATTCAGTTAATCTGAATGGTTGCAGTCTTGAACAGGTGTCACAGTTTAATTATCTTGGGAGTTATGTAACAGATATTCTGGTGATGTGCGGCATGAGATTTATAGACGAATAGGGACTTCTGACGGGACTTTTAAGAATCTATGGAGAGTGTGGAGAAATAGGCGTATACACCTATATCTAAAATTCTAAAATTATACTGTATAATAATTATGGTAGGGAAACGTGGACGCTTTGGAAATAAGATAACAGAAAACTAGATGCTTTTGATTCTAGATGCTTACGCAGTATC
The DNA here is from genome assembly GCA_038380435.1 of Ryuthela nishihirai. Lineage (NCBI taxonomy): Eukaryota > Metazoa > Arthropoda > Arachnida > Araneae > Heptathelidae > Ryuthela > Ryuthela nishihirai. Next base: position 44,430,289 of record JAWZYU010000032.1, read on the forward strand.
TTGAGCATTAGGTGGTATACTTTGTAACTAATAATGAGGTTAAGGAAAGGAGTCAGCAACCTCCTTTAAGCAGCTTATTGTGCAGAGAGAGACTCCGCTGGTTTGGCCATGTTGCCCATATGGATAATTATAGATTCTCAAATAGGGTTATGAACAGTGTGCCTAGAGGCCTCAGAAGGAGGGGGAGACCTAGGATGCGGTGGGCAGACAATGTCAAACAGGACCTTGTTAGAATTGGTTTGCAGTAGCCAGATACAGCAGATGTAGTTCAGGACAAACATGCTTGGAGAACTAACTTGCACGGTCTGGTTGGACCTCCGTAGCTAATGTTTGCTTGCGGAGGAGGAGGATGCGTCAGAAAAATATTTACACCAAAAATTGAGCCCGAATTCATTTCTACTGTCTACTCTTCCGATTATCCTAACAACTTTATCTTAACAACTTACAAAGTATCCTTTACTTTATTTTAACTATCATATTATTCTTTTAGTGGGGAAGGTGGTCTTTACAAGTGAAAAGAAATTTGAAAAGTAAAAGCGCAATTCTACGATGAAACTAGAGGTTGGTTGGTATTGCAGATATCTGAAACGAAACGATGTAGTATTATCTCCGAATTTCTCAACCTTAATTGCTGATTTTTTGCTCTGTTATTTCAGTTTGAAGTCTTCTTCTGACTTGACTGTTTTGTAAAAAGAAAATGACTAAATAGCCGGGCCATAAGGAGTATAAGGTCAGAGCTGAGTAGAGGAAGGGGATCCACTGGACAGTTGCTAAGAGACAGAATTTAACCTCTGATTCACACATTTCTCAAGAGGGGCAGAGTGAAGATCTGCAGAGAATATTTCATTGAAGGAGCAGTTGGGGTAAAGAACCTATGGTTGAAATTTTGGAAGAGGCATCGATAGTTTTGTTTTCTTTTTGCTGAGGTCTCACTCAACACTCTCATAAGCCTTCCATATGCTGTATTATACAGATATATATATATACGTCCTCAGCGACAGTGAGGTTGGAGTGCATGCTGCGAAAATGTTCGGAACATGCCTTGCAGACGTCGGCGGAATTTTTATTATTATTATATTATTAACAAAATTGGAACAAGAAAGTAACTTTAATTACCTTATCAAGGACAGCAATCATATACAGCACCGTTTCACTTTACATGTTACACCAAAGTGAAATTATTGTAATTACATTATAATACTAACACAGACGTAATTTTCAACACTTAATATACAGTAGTAATGTCTGCATACAGATAAATTATCCTTATACGCAATTGATGTCTTCTGAGAGAGAGCGAATCGTCGATATGAGAGAACTCAGATTGAACCTTCGAGCAATAACTGCACGCAGAGAGCGCAATATGAGCACAACGAAACGGTGAGTCTCACACAACATTGTGGAACACCAAATGGCACACAGGACAGGTACAGGAACAGCACGTTATGCCACAGGACATAAGATTGCATGATCCGTAGGAGTGATGTTCGCAACCCTTTCACCACAGTGACTGTGCTGCAAAGTGATATGCTATGGTACCATGGTCTCCACGCAAATCATTAGACAACGTTTGCATGACACAGGAATGAGGGTGTGATATCCATTCCGGTATCTGCCATTGCAGCGACATCGCTGGTTACGCGTTTCCACTGGTGTCGAGGGAGGCAACATTGGACTACGGAATGGAGGAGAATGTTGTTCACAGACAAGTGTCAATTCAGTTTCGGCATGCCAGACAGCCGTTTGTTCGCATGGCGTTAGTGTCATCATTAACATGAGGAAGCCTATTCCTTTTTCCGCCATACGGCTCCCTACTGTCGTACAATGATATGGGGGGGGGGCATCACATATGGCAGCTGGTTACCTCTGCTCCATGTTTCTGGTGTACTAACTGCGAGCCGTTACATCGATGATATCGTTATCATCCGGCACGACCCTTTCTTACCACCATGCCTATACTGATTCTTCAGCAGGAAAAGCCACCCCACACACTGCACGTGCAACGATGGACAGTCTTCAAGATGTGAACATTCTCCCATGGTCTCATACTCCCCAGACTTGTCGCCCATTTAGCATGTGTGGGACCGTATGGGTCACCGCCTTTGCCAGCTAACTGCGGCAGAGAACCTGGTACAGTTACGTGTCCAGTTAGATGCTGTTTGGAACGCCATACCTCAGGACACCATTAACCATTTGATTAATGGAATGCCGAGACGTCTAAAGGCTTGTATAACCTCCCAAGGTGGGCCTGCTATGTACTGATGAATCTGTAATAAAAGCACGTACCTTACGTTCTCACGTTCCGTTTTTTGATCATTTGTACATCTACCCTCATAGCATCCGTCCTGTCAGTTTCAGACGTATACATCACTTACTTCGTGGTGTTGCGATTTCCACTTTGTATAACTTGAACTTATTATATGTGTATCAGTATACGGTTTTAGAAGATTATTCCGTATAATTTATATGGAATAATCTTCTAAAACGTTATACTGATACACATACACGCGTTAAAAATTTCCCGAATATTTTGTAACTGCATACTTTTGTCCAGTATTGGATGTAGAAAATATAAAGGACCGGGGCGGGGGGGGGGGGAGAAGCAAAATCCAGCGGGAAAATGTAAAGTTAGTTCTCTCAGCAAGAGAGGGAACTCCAATGTACTATGTAGTATAAATCCAATGTAATATAACATTTCCCCTGCGTTTTTACAAGTTTTTAAAACATTTCTTGAAAAATACATGAAATATAAATAAGTTATATATTTTTGCCCCTATTACCCTTACTAGCATTCTGAAAGGGGAAGCATTACCCCCTCCCCATAGATGCGGTCCTGCTTTTGTGTAAATTTTATGAGAACCATTTAAGAAAACCATTAGATAATGACATTAGGAATTTCTATGAGCAATGTTCGTGAGTGAGAAAGAAAGCCTCAATGTTGCTTCAATCCAAATAAAACGCCGATTTCGTTAGTGATTTGGAGAATGCGATGCACAAATGATGTCTTATGCATTGAGGATTACTTAACATGAAAGGAATTTATCATTAGGTTACCAATGGTCACCCTTCTGTTATCATACTAAAACTACTACGTAACAACAGGCGAGATAACTCGAAGATTATACAAATTGAAAACATGTTTAAGAAGATGTTTTTGACACTAGACTCGTATTTCACACATTCGTCTTGAATATTTTATATATTTTCTTCTATTTCCATAACAAAGATTAGAAGCGAACCTTTGCTTCCTCTGCTTCCAGTGATCGTCGCTACTGATGAAATAAACTTCAGACTTCTTTGGTTGTTCGTTAAAATTTGAAATAAGGCTCGAGTGTAAAAAAGTTTAAAAACTAATTTAAACAACAAACGTCGAAAGAAAGGAGTTGTTTTTAAGTGAGCAAAGCGCTTCGAGTCGTTAAAACCAGATCCCTGTAATTTTAAACTTGTTTAATTTCATTTTGTAACTTCGCTGAGTTATATGGAAGAAAAAAGGATTATTATTCGTTTTTATACCTATATGATATGTTACAGTGACATAAACGGAAAAATGCATAATACAAAAGAAAGTAATTTGTTTTGCAGCTCCCTAGACGTAACGTGAACATTGGGTAAGCAGATTTAGGCTATTCCATCAACTGCCAAGGGACTACCAAAAAGATAAGGAAAAGAAGACATTACGTTAACTGAAATTATAACCAATGTCTTTGATTGTTCGATGGTCTTCTTATTCAAAAGTAAAGTTCTTTCATTCTAATGGCTTTGATATAAGAATCAAGTAAGTTAAAACCTGTCTAAGTCTAATCAGACTTTCTTTAATTAAACTAAGGCATTTTCTTCGATTAATTGAATAATCGAGGTGGAAAACGCCTGACAATTAACAGAAGAATTTTTCTTCGACACAATTAACGTGGATAATTCTGTATTGTTTTCTGAGAGCACTGCAATGGCTTCTAAACAATGACTCCAATTACAAGCGAGTCTCGATTTAGAAACAAATCGATTAAAGGAATAGCGGTTTTGTTCGTAACGTCCGTGCAATGGACTGTCGTCGTTATTATGCGAAGGAAGTCCTTCTTCTATAGTCCACCGCAATGTGCTTAAAGTGCAACAAATATTTGTAGTCACCTTAAATCAAGACGATTTGTTCATCCCTGAATGTTAGAATTGTACATTGTATAAAGTATAATTTGAACGTTTACTTGATTATGCGATGCAACAATACAGGCGAAGCGATCTGTAGCCATATTTAGAGACTTCATTTCTTGAGATATTTACAGTTTTTTCTAACCTTGGGTTCGTTTGCGAAATTACTTCGAATTATAATTTTCTGAAGTTCAACATTAATTCCGAATCTACAGTTTCAAGATAAGACGAACCATTATTTTCAAGTTGCAAATAATCAGAAACTGAATTCACTTGGCATGATCATTTTTTTACAAATTGAACGCATTTGTTTCGCAGTGGCAATGGAATCATCTGGGTATATGAAAGCGTTTCGATGTGTTATGGCTTTTTCAATTGGCATTAGTAAAATCAAAGACAAGTTGCATCGCAAATTCAGGTCTTAAACCCGGTCATTTAACTTTCGTATTGTTACGACAGATGAACGAGCAACAGTGACTTCATGACAACGTGACTTGAACATTCTTGTGTGCTTCTAAATAAAAAAAAAATAAATAAATACCCCCTCAAGCAGCTGCTTGCCACAGAGGTCTGACAGGAGCCTATCAGTTTATATGCCAAAGAAGAAGATCTGAGAGGATGGCAGGACCTCAGCAGAAAAACCACACATACATCCATGCCTTACCCGGGGATCGAACCCAGGTCCCTTAGATCAGTAGCCAAGCGCGTTAACCACTCGGCCATGGGACGGCCTGTGTGTGCTTCTACATGAGATTAAATTTAGCCAACGAATTGGAACTCAGAACGATTCGGAAGAATGAAAAAGATAGCAGGGCAGTGTTTTAAAGTTGTGAGATCTGAAAGGACGTTCAGATAGTTTGAGTCAGTGCGCGTTAAGTGAAAATAATTAGTATATTTATTAGTATATGCGCGGGTGTTTGTTTTCTGTTGTTAGTAACAAAAGTTTAGTGAACTAGCACAGGACGAGAAATTGTTTACGTCTAAAGGTATTCAAGTGATATGGTAAACAAAGTGAAGAGGTAGTATTTTATTACAACAGACAGAGCTGATATTGTATGGTCGATACAAAAAGGTTAATGACTTATGTATGATAGTAGTTAATTTGTTTATAAAATACTTCATCCATATTTTTGTAATAATTTGCATTGTATTGTAAGTGGTTTGAAAATATAGTTATTAGTACTCACGCCCAGTGCCTATCCATTATAAAATTCGCAACATTTGGTGTCTAGGAGTGTAGATAATTTATTGAATGCCGTTAACTAGAAGTGTGGATGAGTTAGTAAAATTAATAACTGACCTTAAAGGTGAACTTGTTAGACAAAGTGGCGACTTGAAAGCCAAAATGGCTACACAGATGACTGATATTAATGCCGAAATAGCGACACAAAATAATAAATTAGATGAAATAATCAGTCAAAATGATAAAATGAAAGCCAAAATGGCTACACAAAATAATGAAAAAGAAAAAGAGAAAGGCAACGCATATCAAAATGTGAATCCCAAACCAATAGGTGAAATTTACGAAACTAACAGCATTGGAGGTAACATTACAGATGACCAATGTTTTAAAGATGCTAACCATAAGAATATTGTTGAGCAGTATAAAAATTATAGGAACATAATTATGCAAGAAGTGAGAGCTGGTAGAGATGTTGTTGCAGTTACAGTTAAGACAACGAAATTGGTTGAAGGTGAATATATCTCCAGCAGTGGGAGCTATAGTACAGATGAACATAGTGCTGATGCGGGAAAGAAACGATGCGGAACCAGAAAACATTCCAAGGTTCTTCGTTATCTGAAAAAGAAGCAATTTAGATTCAATTCGTTTCTACAAAATTCGACGGACAGGAGAAGCTCGCTGGGGCAGCGGCGTTCTGATGAAGCCTTCATAAGGATTGAAGAGAACTCGAGAGAATTGGAGAAGGTGCGAGAGGACTGCGAGAGGGAGACCACAGAAGAATCGTATCTTTGTAAGATAGGAGAATCTCGAAATGTGGATCTGCTACTGGAAATCAAGAAACGTAGAGATAGCGCAGATAATACCTTTGACCACGCAACTACTGGTGATGCATCGCAGAGTGTCTATGTCGCTGGTGACATGTCTAGGAACTGTGAGGAACAATCACACAGATCAGAGAGCTGTGAGACTACTCTATACGGTTTGCACTTCCAAATATCTACGTATACAAATCTAGCACGATCTAAAGAGAGATCCACATGAAAGGTGTTCTATTCCTCGCCGTCAGCAAAATGCGTCATGGACAATTCTCGCAAAGACAGAGTAAAGAGTGGTAGTGAGGGGGATCGAAACAGAGTTTACGTTTCGCAGAGTGGTCCGAGTAGAGAAGAGTCGTCAGATCGTATCATCGACAATGAAAAAGAGGAGGCGTCCATTCATCATAGAAACGAAGTGCCATTCGACGTTACCGGGGAAGTCGGAGAGATTTTTCCGAAACATATAGCCACACTCGAATCGTTTGTAGAAAGTGGGGATTTAAGAAAGAGGAATTCCGAAGAATGGCGTAGAAGCGTAACAGGTGATGCTAGTAAAGGAACTTCAGGCAGAGATAGTACTTCAAAGACTGACTTAGATATTCCTTTTTCTATGAGTAATAAATTGTGCTCGGATAACAGTAACTTTCTGGATGAAACTAAGCCTCAGAGTTACGATCAGAGAGAAGTGAAGCCCTCAGATAATCTCCTCAACGTAGCCATGCTGAATTTCTTTTCTGAACAGTCAATGCGCAGATTGTGACATTAAATTCATTTTAAAAAAAAGTTATCTCAGTTCTTGTGATAATTTTTGGGGTATCAACGTTTGGTTATAAACAGAGAAAAAACTAAAGTGATAAAAATTGGTCAGGCAGGCTGTGATTCAGTCTCAGTGAAATTTTCATGCCAGTCTCAGTGAAATTTTCATGCCAGTCGTAATTACCTGTACTGTTTACGTCGTTTGAAAGTGTTCTTATACCTATACACGTGATTTTGTCTTCTTTATAGGGTCAATCTTTTCTAAAGAATATTGTTATGGGAACACCAGACAAAACATACATGTGAACAAAATCCTCAAATATGATATTTAGCATGGAGGAAACTGGATCTCGCATATGATTTAATTTAAGGGATACTTTAATGTAAAACTGAAAAAGATCATTCTGAAACACTTTGTGCATGAATAGTTTTATGTTAATAGACATAAATTAATAAACGGTTGTCTAAAGGAGATAACGTTTGTTTTAAATTCCGCTGAATTTAAGAATCATGGGAGTTCAAAGAGATAGCTAAACAAATTATTTTTTTAAAAAATATATTTCCGTATAAAATATAAAACTATTAAACACATATTCAACATTAAAATATATGAAGTATTTTTAATTTTCTATTTAATGTATTTATAGAAAAAGTGTCTATTGGATTTTTGAGACAAGAAAGCTAAAATTTTGGCATTGACAGATCCTTCGAGAATAAGATTTGCACTGAAAAGCAAAACTACACAAAAAACATGCAACGAATTTCAGTTGTGCGTTAAAATATCTGTAGAGTAAAAATTCCTAACTTGGGGTTGGTGAAGCTTAATCAGGGGAGACGTGACACACTCGATAAACCATCTTGTTACGTGTTCAAAGTTTCAAGCGAGCTTACAATTATTTTTGCGAAAAAGGATTTTTAGTTATTTTATTTCATCAAAACCAAATCGAAGAGAAAACTAGAAGCTGACCTTGATACACACGTATTCTCTCGACAGCTTTCCCAAGCACAAAACTGTTGATTAGAAGCAAAGTAGACTGGATGATGTGCACTAAGAAGTTTATGTTTTTGTTGTATTTATTACTCTTTTGACATTTCATTTCATGTATGTACTGAATGAATTTTTTGTGTGAAAATTCTGCTATTTCTGCCTTTTCTTGTTTGTATAAATGGTATAAAATATAATTTCCCTCTTGTTAAAAAACTTGAAAAGGGATACCTGAAAGCCTTTCTCTGAAGCCAAGGGGATAATTCGCAGATAGAAAAAGATTAGAGACCATTCTTTTAGAAGTTCTCAATTACTTATAGGGGTTTTTTTTTTCGTGTTTCTTTCATTTAAAGGTCTCCTCGAACACTTTTATTTTTTTTTGTGTTTTCGAGACTATGACGTCAGTTCTAGCATCATGAAACGTATTTTTTTTCCATCTTGGAAAACAGGAACGCAAACTCATCAATTCAGAGAGCGAGAAAAGTAAAAATGAATTTCTTACTGAAAAAAATAGATTTTTGTCAATTAGATAAAAATTTCAATTTAATATCATACATTTTTAAATATGAATTAGGATATCAAAATTAAATGATTGCTTGGGGCCAAAACAGCTTGAGTACGAAGTTGCGTCCACTAGAGATGCGCTGCACAGAGGCGATAATGGATGGACGCACAATATCAGAAAATAATGTGACTAGTTAAATTTTTAAAAAGCAATCAAAAAACTATGATAAAACACTGTTTTCTTTGGATAGGCAAAATTCTATTATCAATTAAATTTTAAAAGTTATTTCAAAAAATGAAAACAAAATGGGTTTTTAACCATCCTGGTGTCTTAGGGGATAGGGTGCTTGGCTAGTGATCAAAAGGACCAGGGTTCGATCCCCGGATGAGGCATGGATATTTCCTTTCTTGTGTTGTCCTTTTTTCTGCAATTTCGCCTTCTTCACAGATATGGCATATTAAACTGACAGGCTGCTATCAGACCTCTGTGGAAAGCTTCCGCTTGAGGGGTAATTTGTTATTTTTAAGAAAACTAACATTTAAATGTAACAAAAGGTAAGAGAAATACTTGGAATAGTGACACAAAATCACGAATGTTACTTTAAACCAGTGTCTCGCAAACTTTTTTACTCTACGGCACACTGAATCTAATTTTTTTTCCGCGGCACACTGAATCTAATTTTTTTTCCGCGGCACACCTAAAAAAGAATAAAAGCAAACTCTATATTATCGTCATTATATTTGCGCTTTGTTGAAGCCATCAGCCTGGTTTTACTTGAAGATTTGCTCTCGTTCTTTAATTCATAACTCGGTGTTTGTTTTAAATATTTGTCCATTCTATGGCTTGAAATAATCAAAAATTAATACCAAAATTTGGAAAAAGCTTGATAAATACTTACAAGATCCCAGTTGATAAAATCTGAAAGTTTTTTTTAAAGCACGTCGATAACACAAGTCAAGTCAAAATGAAATCTTTGGAATATCTAGTGTCAATTTGAAAATCTCTCGCGGCACACTTGGAATCTCTCTCGGCACACTACTGTGCCGCGGCACACAGTTTGCGAGACACTGCCTTAAACCATAATATGCATAATATCCATAATATGCATCATGAAAGTTTAAGGGACGTCGATATTTTGCCCCTTACTGCAAACTGAACAATTATTTTATTTGCAAACAAAATTATAATCAGGGAGAGAATTATAATCTTAGAGATGCGAATGACGAGTGCGCATAGGTGCCAGTGAGACTGACACGATTGCAGCACCCCCTCGCGTCATATTTGAAATTATATCAGACCTAACTTGAAAATAGGACAGTTATTATAAAAACATCAATTAGAAAGTTGTATAGCAGAGGTTCCAAACTTTTTAACAGGACACATCCGATTTAATAAGAATGGTTTGAATTTTGAAAGTAGTACTAAATAGGGCACTTGATTTTGATGGGGGACAAGTTTGACAAAAATAAAATTGCCTAATTTACATCTATTTTCTTATGTATGTGTTTTAACTGTGCACTTTATTAGACTGTTAATTGAATTAGAAATGTCATGTTTAACACTGAAATCTTAAAATGATATGTGGATCATGGAGACAAAAATAAAGGAATTTCCAAATATTACTTTCTTCAACACTGAGAGCTCGAGCGTGGTAGAAGTAAGATAAACTGCTGAATAAACCAGAAGTATCGCCTGACTGACTCACATCGACACGTGCTGTTACGTTTTAGACATCGGATAATGTCGCTTTCGTAATATGCGAACCTAATTTACGATCTATATCTAAAAGGTGCGCGGGCACCTGAATAAGCCTCGGGGCCGGTGACATTGCGCAAGTGGGCGCGTGTTGGGGATCTCTGCTGTACATCATCGTAGAATTAACGAGAAGCAAATCTTAATGAAAGAATAGAACTTCGAAACAACGGAGGACATGTTTTTATTTATTTTTTCTACTTTGTCACTAAATCACCTATTTTTGAAACTGCTGCATTGCGCTTTTGAAGCTTTTTTTTTGTCATACGACTCATAAACGTTAACCCCGTCGAATTTCCCGACCTATATTTATGGGGGGAGAAAGTACGCCATTGTAGACGTCACAAGCATTAGGTTGAAATATAACTCGTTGATATCGACCCGGGTGAAATTTCTATCCCCTTTCTGGGAGGAAAGAAGATTGGGGGCCACAACAGCTCTCATACGGCAAGATCTAATTTGACATCTAACTTGTATCCTCGGGCCTTCGCGTTTAATTTACATGAATTCGGAAGATACCTAAATAACACTGGGGAACAAATTTTCATGCCTCTAAGATAAAAGTAGCCATTTCTGAAACATTTCAAGGTGCTGGACACGAATATGACAATGAAAATGCAAAAATTGGCTACGATTTCTGAGAAATACGCAATAGTTTCTTATATATTAGAGTAATACGTACATATGGCAGGTATCGGTAAAACTCCGCTTCTACTCCCGACGTCGCTTTGCCTGTCGCTTGTACAGCTGCTCAGGATTATCTCTGGCAAGCGTCCAACAGTAGTCAGCAAACATTGAAATGGACCAGTTTCCCTGGTATCGTTTTTCCATCGTTGCAATGTCCTGGTGAAAACGTTCACCGTGCTCATCACTAACCATGCCGCAGTTCTCGGGGAAGAAATCTAAGTGGGAATGGAGAAAGTGGATCTTTAAGGACATATTGCAGCCAAGTTTGTGATACAGAGACATGTCCTTAACCAGTTTCTTGTAGTTGTCTGCCCTGACATTCCCGAGGAATTTAGTTGACACCAGACGAAACGCATCCCAAGCCTTTTTCTCGTCATCCTGAAGCAGGTTGTCGAACATCTGGTCTCTGAACAGCTCGCGGATATGAGGACCCACAAAAATTCCCTCTTTAATTTTCGCTTCGCTGAGTCGAGGGAATTTGTTAGCCAAGTACTTGAAAGCTGATGCAGTCCGGTCCATGGCTTTTACGAAGTTTTTCATCAAACCGAGTTTGATGTGTAGGGACGGTAGCAGGATTTTGTGTGTTTCTGCCAATGTTGGGTGTTTCACATTCTTCTCTCCGACCTTCAGAGATTTCCTCTGAGGCCAGTTTCTCTTCACATAGTGCAAAGTCTTTGCTCGGCAGTCCCATTCACATAGGAAACAGCAGTACTTCGTATATCCCAGCTGCAGACCCATCAACATAGCCACTACCTTCAAGACGCAATAGAGATGCCAGTCATACTTGCTGTATTGAAGACAGTTCAACAGCTGTTTTAGGTTGTCGTAGGTTTCTTTCATGTAGACAGCGTTCACAACCAGAATGGATGGAAGTCGATTTCCATTATGCAGCAATACCGCCTTGAGACACAATTTCGAGCAGTCTACTATGGCATATAAACTGACAGGCTCCTGTCAGACCTCTGTGGCAAGCAGCTGCTTGAGGGGGGTATTTTTATTTTTTTATTTATTTATGAATAGTCGCCATTCTTGAGGTCATGTTTGATTCCGAGGGCATTCATCAGGCCATCTACATCGGAGCAAAACACAAGGTCATCTTCCTTTCTGAAGTAAGGTGCAAACTGCTCATGACGAATTCGAAACGAAGTCACTCGGACATTTTCCTTGAGAAGATTCCATTGTTTAAGTCTTGATCCAAGTAACTCTGCTTTGGCCTTGGTCAGCTCCAGATCACGTACAAGATAGTTCATTTCTCCTTTGGTGAGAATGTGTGGCGGAGATGACAGACATATGAATCATCATTAGACACTTAAGGCTGCGGAGAACCAGACGTCGGTTCGTCTCCCTCCTCATCGTCTGAATCGATGGAAAATTCTTTTGGAAGTTCGGGAACGGGAAGGCCTTTGCAGTGTGGAACTGGTCGAAGAGCAGATTGTATATTCGGGTAAGCTATTGTCCACTTCTTTTTCCTTGTCATGTCTCCAGAAACAGGTGGAACCATGCAGAAGTAGGAGTCATTTGTGTGATTGCATGGCTCTCTCCAAACCATAGGAACAGCAAACGACATCGCCACTTTTTCGCATTTCAGACACTTTGGAAGATTTCTTGCACACGTACTGCAACATATGTGTGGGGCCCAGGCCTTGTCCTGATCCCTGATCTTGCATCCAAAATAAAACTCATACACCGCTTTCACTATTGGAGTGATGGCCCTTTTCTGTCTTGCAAACGCCACTTCCCCATAAATGTAACAAAAATCTGCACTATTAACAGAGTTACGAGGCATTACAACTGCTGGATTAAAACTACAAGGATCACTTGTGTTGTACGTATGTCTCAGGGGTAAATGGGAGTCGCTCAAAAGACTTGCTCACCCTATGAGACGTCGCTTACAACTAACGATTTCATCATCTTTTGTCCGTGATCGTAAAGCTGCGATATCATGACTCAACTACATTGCATCAGACAATGATGCAATACATCCGGGGGTTGTTGTGTATGGCGGGCTGATGCAATACAACGCAATATGTTGCAATCTGGAGTTTAAAATACAGCGTTGCGAAATGGTTACCTATGTACTCAATGCAGACTGAGTCGTATATAAATGACCATCTCTTGTTTAAAGAGCCAATCGACAAATTTTATTGTCATTTTAGTGTTCAGCACCTCGGAATTAGTAAAGATTGGCCATTTTAATTTCAAATCCTTTTTCTGTGTTGCCCAGTCTAATAAAAGAAGGTGTCTGTGTGTGTGTCTGTAGCAGCCATAACTCATCAGCAAATCATAGTAGAAGCTTCTGGTTGTGGTCCATATTGCAGTGCCAAATTTCAAGTCGAAAGTCCAAAAGGGGGACTTGCTAGAAGCAAATATATTTACCATGCTATTTCTACGGTAAACGATAATCGATGTCAAATATATCGTTGTCATTTACTGCTTCCTAACTGTGAAAGTAAGTCATAATAGCACTTAAATCATCTGCCGTTGACAGATTCTTTACATTTCCAAAGGAATTATTATTTTCTGGTGTTCCATTGCAGCTATGGACCTGATATTTTGATCCAACACGGGGTCAGGCAGGAGAACCAGCCTATGAAATTTGAGACCTTTCGGTCAAGTACGTCGGAATCACGAATACCAAAATCGGTCGAAATAAAAAACTCAATAGATTGCGACAAAGCCAAGGGTTTGAGAGCACCTGCTGCGTCAGCAATGACCTTTACAACACCAGGGAATTCTTCGTATTGAAAGTGTGCTAAAATCTCGGGGTGATACTCACAAAACTAACCGTTATTGCACACTAAATGGCAGAATATGCAAATTAAAGCGAGACTCGAGTAGTGACTTTTTTTGTAGAAACGAAGCCACGGGACAAGTAGGAACTTGATTTCTTTTAACCAATCAACGTGGCACACGGAGGAAACGTGCAGGAAATTTGGACTATGAGGTCAAGTATCATGGGAACCATAGGGTAGCAAAATCTATCGTAACGGAAATAAAAATCTCGATAGTTTAAGTAGAAACTAAGCCACGAACTATGAGAGAGCTCGCTGACGTCAGCAAAGACCTAAGCAGACGCCGGGAAATTTTCTTCGTGTTGAATCTGCGTTAAAGTCTCGGAGGTGGTGGTGTGGGTGGGGGTCAGGGTAGTATTTTCAATACTTACCCTTTGTGCAGTGAAAATAAGAATATACAGATTAAAAGTGACATTTGACACATGAGCTGCGAAAAGCGGTCAAATGTCGGTTGGAAAGATATGGTGGAACAACCGATTTGAAAACACAAATCAACAAATTTGTATAAACGCATTTTGTCTTGTCTCTGATATAAAGTGAGTAGAACTCTCTGTTTCAAAAGACAATCATTAATTAATGCACTTCGTGATTAGGAAAGTTAAGTCGTCTCTAATGTAGCCTCTTCAGAGCCATATCTCAGGCAATTAAACTTGTATTAGCCAATATTATGATGACACTATAGTAAAAATATATTACCGGAAAGTTACATATGCATCTTGTCATTACTGTATGTCTTCTCATATGCATACAACTATTGATATTCGGAAACTCGAAAATCATTTGACATGTCTTCTCATATGCATACAACTATTGATATTCGGAAACCCGATATGAGTGACAATAGTCTGCCCTCTAATTGATAATTTCGAGATGGATTTCAATCTTCCTCTGAACCTCACTTCCTTTGGTGAGGGGAGCAAACAAACCTTTGGGGGTCACTTCAAAAACAGAGGATAGGTATTTCTTAATTTCTTTAATTTCTATTTTTCTTACCGTATTTCTCTCCCCCTGATTTTTTTTGGTGGGGGCATAATTTTAAACAGTCTACGACGATCCTCGTGTGAGTTGTCATTTGACACCTTACTCATAAATGAATTCGAAAGATATAGTTGGAAAAATTTCCACATATTTTCCGCTTAATTAGGGAAGCATATTTGCTTTGTCCTCAACACTCCCCACTTCGTAAGTTTTCATTTGACATACAACTTGTTGCATTAAGCCTTCGAGTTCCAAGACTATAACAGAACAATCCTTCGTATATTTCCCCTTTTTTGGGAGTGGAAGAAAGCATGGAGGGGGATTTTTTTATAGCTGTGACACTTCCCATGTCACAAGCTTTCATTTTACGCAGAGCACGCTAGTTTCGACCCTCGAATTCCGAAGCTATAGCGGAGCAATTGTTTTCATTTTTCCCTTTTTAGGGAGGAATATATATATTTATATCGTATGACACTCCCCGTCACAAGCTTGCATTTAATACATAAATCATTAAGTTTGTCCGTCGCGTTCGAAAGACATGGTGGAACGATTGTTTTGACAAACCCACACGCTGACAAACCGCTTAACCAGCAAACCAATAAATAACGAGCGAAAATCAATAGCTAATATAAATGATTGTTCTTAGCTGTGGTTAATAAAGGGGGAAAATCGGAAGAAAACTCATTTGTTATAGGTCCATTACAAAAGATTACGCGTATTTTAAGTTGTTATATTTTACAGAATAATTAAGTAAAAAAATGTGTGTACAAAACGTCAATAAAAAAAATACCCCCTCAAGCAGCTGCTTGCCACAGAGGTCTGACAGGAGCCTGCCAGTTTATATGCCACAGTAGAAGGTCTGAGAGGATGGCAGGACCTCAGCAGAAAAACGACACATACATCCATGCCTTACCCGGGGCTCGAACCCAGGTCCCGTAGATCAGTAGCCAAGCGTGCTAACCACTCGGCCACGGGACGGACACAAAACGTCAATAGGCTCTTTAAATTTTCGTTTTGCGTTCAACTGAGTTCAATGTAGGCGCCATGGCACAAGCCATTTCCATCCATACTCGGCTCTGCATATCTGATGTAACACTTGCAGCAGCTACTCGGATTCTTTTCTTTAAATGCTGCAAAGCACGAATTTCTTCAAAATAAAAGACGTCTTTAATGTATCCCCACACAATTCAGCTCAATGGTGTCAAATCGGTATCTATCGGGGGTCACAATATCGTCCACTTCTACGAATCCAGCGATTCGGAAATTTGGCATTTAAGACATTAGAGATGAGCAAAGTGTGGAATTCTGATTCATCGACTGAATGCTTTAAACTTGAAGAGATGATTATAATTTAAAAGTTGATTAATAGCGAATTCTCCGTTTCACTTATTAAATGATTCAATTAACTAAAATATTGCGTACACTTGTTTGAAGCATTTGTCTACGAAAATAACGTGCAAGTAAAATTAAGTATCAATTAAAATATGTATAATTCTATTAAGCATAAAACTAATGTTCGTACTAAAGGTATTAATTTACCTTCATATTATATGTACAGAGAAATAAATTTTTCGATTTCTAAAATACTTTTTTTTTCATATAAATATTTCATAGAGGTAATTTCTAAAGAAGTTAATATTGTATCCTCCAAGCAAGGATCTCCAATGACCAGTGGTTCCCCACGCGAGCGTTTTGGATTAGAAAAATTGGGAGAATTTAGCTTGTCAAACCGATAATATGGACACTACCGCCATCTGGTTTAAACTAGTTTTATACACTGGTTTCATAAATTAAGGAAATTCCTTATATTAAGTCAATGGGAAGCTAACGTCAAAGCTCTATAATTTCTAAAATAAGATTTTTCGTTTTGAAAAATGTGATTGCAGATAAAGATCTCAATCAAATAAATCAATATCTCGATTTTCAACAATATTCGTTCAGTATTTAATGATTTATGGAAGTTTGAATATTTAACAACAGCAATGTCAGTCTTAAGAAACTTATATAAAACTGAAGAATAGTGAAAGAATTCTTTACACAAAATTCTAAAATACAAACTTATTTTATTAAACACTTTGATATAATACTTTACTAAGTTTTAATTAACTTCTGAAGTCAATTTTTGCGGCTGGCATTGTTATCGCTAAATATTCAAACTTCCATAACTCATTAAATACTGAATGAATATTGTGAAAATCGAGATATTGATTTATTTGATTGAGACTTTTATATACTATCATATTTTTCAAAATAAAAAACTTATTTTAGAAGTTACAGAGCTTTGACGTTAGCTTCACATTGACTTAACATAGGGATTTTCCTTAATTTATGGAAACCGTATGGGAAACTGATTTTATTTCCATTAAGGGAGGCGTTAGAAAATGAAACTTGGTTGGCCTCAAAAAGTTTTTCCATCCGTTAGAGTGTTTCTTAATTTTTTTTTTCAAAATATGTGTAGTATATATTTAGTATTTTTTTTCCTCCATGACAATTATTACCATTCTTAAAGGAAATGTTCTCACGCCTTCTTCCTAATTCAGGTTCCCATTTTTATCGTCTATATATCGTATAAAATATCATTCAATACATATATATATAACTAAAGACTACAGATTTTGGAAGTTAAAAATATTTTCGAAAACTGAAGAAACCAAATGATCAATGCACGAATTTTTAAAATGGTTTCTGTTTCACGTCACTGGCATAATTAAATGCAGGAAACATAAATTCTTTAATTTTAAGTAACAATTTTCGTTATATAACCGGGATTAGATGGATTAAGCCATTGAGTCTGAGCACTCTCGTTGCTGCTCTAAATTAATTGAAGAGCAGCATTAGACAGACAGTGGCAATTAGCACAAACCATTTTAATGCTAAACATAGAAAGTGGCAATTAGCACAAACCATTTTAATGCTAAACATAGAAAGTGGCAATTAGCACAAACCATTTTAATGCTAGACATAGAAAGTGGCAATTAGCACAAACCATTTTAATGCTAGACATAGAAAGTGGCAATTAGCACAAACCATTTTAATGCTAGACATAGAAAGTGGCAATTAGCACAAACCATTTTAATGCTAAACATAGAAAGTGGCAATTAGCACAAACCATTTTAATGCTAGACATAGAAAGTGGCAATTAGCACAAACCATTTTAATGCTAGACATAGAAAGTGGCAATTAGCACAAACCATTTTAATGCTAAACATAGAAAGTGGCAATTAGCACAAACCATTTTAATGCTAAACATAGAAAGTGGCAATTAGCACAAACCATTTTAATGCTAATCATAGAAAGTGGCAATTAGCACAAACCATTTTAATGCTAAACATAGAAAGTGGCAAGTTTTAGGCATACAGTACAAATTGCTGTTCCTTAGAATTAAAAAATTGGAATTTATACATTTATTCACACGACAGCCATGATCTGAACTAAGTACTTCAAAAGTACAGTTAGTATGGGAAAAGATTTTCATATAACAATTTATTTCTGTTTCGGATTAAGATTACGATGAATCTTAACGACTTGTAATACTTTTCTCAAGGGATTCAGATTCAATAAATCCATATTTTTTTGAACAAATATTTGTACAAAATCAAGATTTGAATTCTTTTTTTATATCTCGACCTTAATTTCAATTTAATTTTAGCACGAAAAGTTTATTTTGATGTTAAGGGGCTTCGATTCTTTCTTCTTGATGAGAAAATACTTTTGATATAACAGTGCACGTGAAAATTCATATATATGAATTGGAACTTAAGTATCATGATAGAAAGAGCACACGTGATTCTCGCTTCAGTCTCTTTCATCCTTTTTCTAAAGCCTTTTCCCGTAGCTTAACACCATCATTTTTTCATCCTTTTCCTGTCCCTTAATACCATCTTCTATCTTTATAATAATCTCTTTCCTTCTTTTACTGGCAGCATCTTATTCACCGTTTTTTTCCGTTTCGTATACATTGCAGTCCGATGCTCTACGCTCCGTAACATGCAAATTCGATTCGATTCCCAACTGTCGAGATTCGGTGTCAAAGGTGTGCACCAATTCCTAGTGATGATGCACAGAACCGGCCAGGTCTAGCACCTAATGTCCGACCCCGCATTCTCGTGGTGCAGGCCGTTAGTACCTTTCAAAAGAGATATTCTCTTTTGGAAGGGAACGGAAGGGGAGGGCTGCCAGTTCAGTATGGCCCTACTGATCTGGTCATCTATGGCCACTTTTTTCTTTTTTTTCAACCCTGCTGAGGAGTGGTCAACTTCACAGGGTCCTGGTGCTGACCATTTATACCTACTAGACTGGACTTGTTTATGGATTTGAGCTTGATTATTGATCCCGGACTTGCTGCACTGGTGGGCCTCTGTTGAGGGAGAGTCTGCCGCTGTGTTTTCTGTTTGCTTCTGGGTTGCCAGCTCTAAGTGAACAGAGGCATGGGATACCTTATATCAGCTGGTGGATAATCCTAATCAGAGGCCATCGCAGGTACCTGAACCTTACTTAGCTAGTTGGGCATCGTCAAGCCTGAACTGGAGTAATGTGTCTCAGGCAGGCCATGTGGCTCTTGAAAAAGTCCACTTGAAAAGGTGGTGCCTGAAGTTCCTACCAGCATCGGTGACTTCAGCCTTTAGCGTAAGAGAAACAGGTCTTTGCCCCATGCCTGCGATCAGGGGGCTGTTTGATATTGTTGGCCCTACCAATCTCAATAAACCTAATTTCTTTAAAAATCCTACTAATCATTTTCTCTCTGCAGGAACGTGAAACGTGAGGACATTACATAGAGATTATTCTCTTGATGTCCTCATGCAGGAATTCCAGCGCTATAATCTAGATATTCTAGGCTTGCAAGAGACCAGATGGACAGGTAAAGGTGAGATACATAAAAATAACTTTAAATTTCTCTTTACAGGGAGGGAGGACGGAAAGCATCACCAAGGCGTGGGTCTGATGCTCAGCAGACATGCTAGTGATGCTCTTCTAAGATATGAGTGCATTAATGAAAGGTTTCTTACAGAAAAATTTCAGACAAGCATTAAAGACTTGAATGTTATCTGCTGTTATGCCCCCATTGAGGATGCCGATGAGAATGAGCAGAATAGGTTTTACGGACAACTTCAGGATATTTTGAATTCTGTCAAGAAAGGAGATATTACCCTTGTTCTAGGTGACTTCAATGCCAAAGTTGGTACTGACTCTGACCTTTGGGAAGGAGTGATAGGCCCTTTTGGTATTGGTAGCTGCAATGGCAATGGGCCATTGCAGCTACAGGTAAATAAACTCTCCTACAGGTAAGTAAACTAAATGGTTTCAGAATAACTAACACGTACTACAAACACCGCGACATACATAAATACACATGGGTTTCACCTGATGGGCTGCATAGGAATATGATTGATTATATATTAATTAACAGCAAATGGGCTAGTTCTGTTAGAAATACCAGGGCCTATAGGGGGGCTGAAATTGGATCTGATCATTACCTTGTTAAAAGTGTCTTGCAAATTAAACTTAAAAAGTGTTGTGCTAGGGTTAAAAATTTACCTTTAATGCTGAAGCTCTGAAAGATCCAGTTATAGCCAAAGCTTATCATGATAGGTTACTTAGTCATTATGACAGTCATGGTATGCTTACTACTGAAGTTGAGGAAGAATGGGATCATTTTAAACAGGCTTTTTTGGACACTAACAGTACTCTTTTAGGAAAAAAGGAGCAGAAGAGACAGAATTATCTGAGTGATAAGGCACTTGAGATTATTTCAGAAAGAAGGAACTGCAGGAATGTCCTTAATCAGTACCCTACTGGTCCTAATAGAAAGGATTATAGAGAGCTGAATAAACGTGTAAAGGATCAGTTAGCTACTGATAAGAATCTTTGGCTTGATGGTTTGGCTGACAAAGCCGAGGAAGCAGTTAGACAGCACAACAGCAGAGAGCTGTACCAGTAGTTAATATTTTGTGTGGTAGAAAACGGACAGCTATACAAGGACTGAAGGATAAAATATGTAAGGTTATAGAAGGGGAGGATTCTGTCATGACTAGGTGGGCTGAGCATTTCAGTGATGTTCTAAACAATGTGGTTAGTTCTACTCCCATTGTTTGTAGTGACGATAGATGCATTGGCAGCTTTAATGTTGGCCCTATAACACAATCTGAAGTTATTTTAGCTATCTCTAAACTTAAACTTCATAAATCACCAGGGGCAGATGAAATTACTACAGAAATGCTCAGAGCTGGGAATGTTTCGGTTACCACTTGGATGACTGAAATTTTGAATAACTTTTATGATAAAAGCATGGTTCCTAAAGATTTTACCAGAGCTATTGTTATCCCTATTTTCAAAAAAGGTGATCGCAGTTCTTGTGATAACTATAGGGGTATCAACCTACTCTCTGTTCCAGGTAAAGTTCTTTCCATGATTATGCTTAATAGAATTAAGAGTCTGGTTGACAGTCAATTGCGTGATGAGCAATGTGGATTCAGAAGTGGTAGGGGATGTGTGGACCAGATATTTTCACTTAGGCAGATTCTTGAGAAATGTTTAGAGTTTCAGAAACCTTGGTTACTAACTTTGTTGATTTCAAAAAGGCTTTCGACTCTGTTGATCGTCATAATTTGTGGTTGATTATGAAATCATATGGTATACCAGACAAGTTA
The DNA here is from genome assembly GCA_038380435.1 of Ryuthela nishihirai. NCBI lineage: Eukaryota > Metazoa > Arthropoda > Arachnida > Araneae > Heptathelidae > Ryuthela > Ryuthela nishihirai. The sequence continues at coordinate 44,451,532 of JAWZYU010000032.1, forward strand.
GTTAACATAATGAAAGCTCTCTATAATAACACAGAGTCGTGTGTGAGAGTTGGTAAGTCTTGTTAGCAATTGGTTTAGCATTACTTCTGGTGTTCGACAAGGGTGCATATTGTCTCGTTTTCTCTTTAGTTTGGTTGTTGATTATGTTATGCGAAATTCACTTCAAGGGAAATATTTTGGCCTTAATTGGGCTGGAGATACGAAAATTTCCTATTTAGATTATGCTGATGATTTAGCCCTTTTGGCAAATGATGTTGATGCGATGAACTCTTTCATTCGAGCTGTTGATGAGACTGGTAGTAGAGTAGGTTTGGTTATAAACAGAGAGAAAACTAAAGTGATGAAAATTGGTGAGGCAGGTTGTGATTCAGTCAATCTGAATGGTTGCAGTCTTGAGCAGGTGTCACAGTTTAATTATCTTGGGAGCTATGTAACTGATAATGGTGATGTGCGGCATGAGATTAAGAGACGATTAGGGATTGCTGCCGGGACTTTTAAGAATCTATGGAGAGTGTGGAGAAATAGGCGTATACACCTAAAGACTAAAATTAGAATGTATAATAGTTTGGTTCTTCCTAGGGTTAGTTATGGTAGTGAAACTTGGACGCTGTGTAAACAAGATAACAGGAAACTAGATGCTTACGCAGTATCTTGGGTATTTGGTGGTTCAACTTTGTAACTAATGATGAGGTTAGGCAAAGGAGTTTGCAACTTCCTTTAAGCAGCATATTTTTTAGAGAGATACTCCGATGGTTTGGCCATGTTGCCCGTATGAATAATTATAGATTGGCGAATAGGGTTATGAACAGTGTGCCTAAAGGCCTCAGAAGGAGGGGGAGACCTAGGATGCGGTGGGCAGACAATGTCAAACAGGACCTTGTTAGAATTGGTGTGCAGTGGCTGGATGCAGCAGATGTAGCTCAGGACAGATATGCTTGGAGAATTAAACTGCACGGTCTGGTTGGACCTCCGTAGCCAATGGCTGCTTGAGAATGATGATGATGATTTGATCGCAGTCTTTCGGATGGAATGCTGAAACATGGACAAGAAGATCCTACCTCCAGTTTCTTGACTTCACTTTCAAGACGGAAAGTCGTTAATTATGCTATTATTTAATTTAAAATAATATTTTTTCATCCACAGGCGTGAAGAAAAATTTACAATGTTTATTTTGATAATTCATTTTGTAACTGATTTTTATTATTTTTTAGAATAAAGAAACTTCTCCACAAGCAATCTAGTTCTATGATAAAGTTAAAATGAATTTATACGCGCAAAATAATCACTGCTACTAAATGAATGTTTTGAAGTAGAAAGAAACGAAATCCCTAATATTAAGAAAATGTTATTATTACTATGAGGCAGCGGTGGCTCAGTCGATTACGAGTCTGGAGTCCTACGCTCCAGACTCGTAATCTTCAGTTCCCAGGTTCGAATTCCAGCCGTACCAGGTTGACATTTATCTCCGATAATCTCCCCACCCCCACCCCATACACACACGCATTTTGCGCTCAGTTTGAAAGGGGACACAAATAAGCTAAAAAGGCTGTCGTCCATCGCATGTGACGTTAAACTCTGGTCCCGTGTGCAGGAGAGAGTCATACCCTTTGCACGCTAAACAACGGGGTGAATGGCATTGAGAGGAGCCTTCCATCTGTATCGTAACAGCTGCCCACTGAGTCCACTTCCTTCTACCTTCTCTGAGCCCTGGGGATCCTTGCGACCTGGCCATTTAGCTCATTGTGTGCAGAAAAAAAAACATCACTCAGCGGTAAAACAACCTTTTATTACTAAGATGATATTTCTTATACCAATGAAATTATATTTAGTCTTATCCTTTTCATAGGAGTCGTTGATAGAGTTTTCCTACTTTTCTGGTAAAGTGTTGTCCCTTTCGACATTCGCCAAATCTCATAACTCTTCTTTCTTCCATGATTCTTGACTGCTAAAATCACACAGTTCCATTTAACAAAAGGGAGAGAGAGAAAAAAAACCAACAGCAATAGCTCATTATGCCAGACTGAGAGACAAGATGAAATTCTAAATTGGTTGATAAAAATTATACGATATCATATTGTTACTGACTGACTTCTTTGTACCCACCTGGATCAATAGGGAATCCTCAACTGTGAGGTCTATAACTAAACCTCCACATTCTTCAATATCATTTGAACAAACAAATGCAATTTTTCAAGTCCTAAATAACTTTCGATTTTCCACACTTCGTAAGTCGTTTCCCTCACCCTTAGAAAGAAAACACAAATGGATACAGAAGGCCCGTTCGTCAAAGAATGCAGAACGATCAGCTCAAGTGACACTGAGTGGGAAGCATCCTCCTGCCTCTAAGATCTGTCCTGAAGTCTTCTTATCCAATTATTATCTCGATGAGAAAGAGAATGACGTTGAGCTCGGAGAGTTTGTCGTCCGTCGGATGATGAGTTAAGACGTGCTCACGTGTGTGGTATAATGCACACTTTGAATATTCACGATGAAAAACGTCCGTCTGCTGCTAACAGCTGTGCAATGGATTCCATTTTCAGACCATGCTCTGAATACTGAGATTCTTATCATTTGGCAGATTAATCTGGAGCAAAAAGTCACCAAAAATATCTAAGCTTTTCTTAATCATTGTTTGGAATGATTAAGAAGAAATAGAATGGATACTTAAATACTGAGTAAAAAAGAGTTTAAATGAACGAAATAAAATTAAAAATAAACGTATTTGCCATCAAGCAGTAGTTTGCCAGAAAAGTCTGAGAGGAGCGTGTCAGTGTGATAAAATAGATCTATAACGAGGGCGAGACTTCGGCAGAAGGACAACGCATGAAAAGGAAACATTCATGCCTTTCCCGGGTCCTTGTGATCAGTAGCCAAACACGTTATTAGTAAACGAATTAATGAATCAATGCAATAACAAAAAAATTTATTAATCCTCAGACGAAATTAAATCCGTTGTTAACACCGTTAAAAGCTATTTGAGTATTAAAATGAGAAATATTTTAAAATAACTGAGGGAAATCACAAAAATTTAAAATAAAATCCTTTGAAAATATATTTTAAAAAATGTTAAAGAAGTAAAACATAGAGTTTTTGAACACTTCGCCTCAAAATTTTGCTGAATAAGAATGTACACTACATATTTTGTATTGTATGACAAATATTTTCGCTATTGGATCTTAAGTTTCTGTTCAGTAATTTATCTCCTTTATAAAAGTTCGTTTTTGCATTCAATTTCTGCAAGGTGGCCTCAAACAAAATTATCTTACTCTCACCAGGATGACCATTTTTCCTCTCCGCAGTTTAATGATGTCGAGATTTTATGTAAGCCAAATATAAACTTTGCATTTAGTTAATCACTGACAACATCATTATTCTTGTACGAGGGCGTCTTCTGGCACTGTGAGAATGCTTAAAACTTCTGTGCCGTACTAAGGGATTGCGGTTGACTAACTACAATGCAATTTCAATTATGATATAAGATTAGGAATCAAAAATTTAATTCTTTTTCATAATAACACAATGTCTTAATTTATGTACAAGTAATAAGAGATTTATTCCGCTATCGAAGACTAATGAAAAGGAACGAGACCATTATGCATTGTCAACATGTTGATATTTACTGGAACAAATCAGCGTTTTCAAAACAAGCAATTATCATGCTATCAATTTAGAAAAATGCAATTTGCTTTCTGCCTGGGACTTACTTTGAAATGTGATGTTGCAAACGATGTTTCCCAGCGTAAATATAAACCATGTCGAGATTAGTGAAATGAGTAGCCTTTTTTGAATTGTTTCCTCTGTTGTTTAGAAACTGGAGTGTTCCAAGTTTTCTTTTTAACATCTGGCAGAAGAATTCATCTCGTTTCTAAACTACTGGGAAGAGTTCCTTCTGTAACCTCTAGCTTCGTCAGTTTACTGAACTCTTCTTAAGCATTCATAGGCATGATATATCCTCAGAGAGTTTTCTCATCCGCATTAAGGGTTTATCAAGATCACTTCCTTTGTTTTATTTCATAGCCCAAACATTTAGCTAAAAATTTCAGATGATATTTACTGAACAACTATATGCATTAAGGCATCATTTAAAACTAAATATGAAGTGTTTATTAAATGTAATTGCCCTTACTACGCTAAAGATTTATTCTTAAGAAGAAAAGAAATTAAGCAAATGAATTATATTTACTTAATATTTTGTAGATGTTGCTTCCAATGATTCTCAGCTTCTAATAATCAAATCTCAACAAACATAAGTTTCGGGAAGATGGGTTGGGTTCGGTTGTTTTACCTCTGAGCGGCACTTTTTTGCACACCATGGGCTAAATGGCCAGGTCACATGGACCCCGAAGGCTCAGAGAAGGTTGGGGGAGGGGACCCACTGGAACAGCTGTTGGGAGACAGATGGTAGCCTCCCGTCAAGGCCATCCAGCGTGTTCTTTAACGTGCACAGGGTATGTCTCTCCCGCACACGGGGCCACGGCTTAACGTCCCATCCGACGGACGGCGGCCTTTCCAAGCCCATCGGCGTCCCCTACTGACCGCGGGCAGGGCGGGGAAATTTTGCGGAGATAAATCTCAACGCTGACCCAGCTGGAACTCGAACCTGGAAACTACAGATTACGAGCCTGGCGCGCTACCGACTGAGCCACCCCCGCCCCTCGGGAAGATGGGAAGTGACGTGGTCTTTAGAAATATTTTTATAGGATATTGGAAACAAAATGATTTTCATGAAATATATAATTCTCTCTTCCATAAAAATAGAATTTTTTGCGCTTAAGAAACTGTTGAATGAAATACACATTTTATATATGTGTAGTGAACTAGTCCATAGATATGATATTGAAATTTTAATTTGCTCAGATTTGAGTACATCGCAAAAAATACAATAATATATATAGAAATAAAGAATATATATACTCGCTTTATAAACTGTGTCTTGCTTTTAACCGTCAAATCCGGCGGCTCTTAGCAAAACTAGAGTAAATCCGAAGAATGTTTTAACTTAATTGGATTTAGAAAATAAGGTTTTAAATTTAAACGCAGAAATAGAACAAATGAAAAGGTAAAAAAATGTTATTTGATGGAGTATTGCATAGTGAATTATCATTAAGAGCCTGCTCTTTGATTCATTCATGACTTGAGCGAACCAGCGACTGCTGAAGTGAAGAATTTATAGGGAGATTCTCCACGATTTTTTGACAATTTTTGGAAGTCCAATGACTTTCCTAAATATATTTGCATATATAATACTGCTTTCCCTAGAAACCTTTCGTTTACCTTCCGGTTTTCACGTGTTTATCCTCTATACGTTTTTAACAGATGAATGAATGCATGATGTGTCATTCATTCACCTGCTAAAAGTCAAATGTGTTCCGAAAAAAATTACCTACGTAATCCAACTTCACCCTTCTCCATGGGAAGAGTGAAGTTGTAATCGTGATTCCTCGCTCCGTTTGAAAGGTTTTTAAAAAATATCTGGAACAGTGCATGAAATATACATGAATTTAATAATTTTTTGCTTCCATTGCCTTTAGTAGGATTCTCAAGGTGGGGAGGAGGCTGAATCCCTTGTCCGCTAATATAATATTATAGATAATAAGAAAAGTTTATAAAAAAGTTAACATGAATAGTATTTTGTAAAAACACATATTATTGAAAGGACAGTTAAGCGAGCTTTGAAATAAATAATTGTCAGAAATTTCTTGAAAAGGATTCCCACTATGACTGCGAGAGCTTTTATCTTCGGAAACTTATCATCGAAATTTTTAATCTAACTTGAAGCATATAAATATGCTTAATTCATCAAATGCGGGTAAATACTGAGTTTATTGTTAGTTCTTAATATTTATGCTTTTAATTTGTTTTTAATTTTACTACCTGAAAAGCTTGGGACAGCGTTCAAATGCTCTGACCTCTGAACTACCGGCCGCCGGTGTCGTCAGGATGTTATCAGAAGGTGATGGGTTTGTATCCCAACCTGCTGAAGAAAATTTTGCCTCTAAATTTGATATCGTCGTGAAACTAAGAGTAATTGCATACATTCTGTTGAAATATATCTAAACTTTTATATCCTTGACACACAGTTTTAAGCATTACATCTTTTTATAGATTCTTCTTTGTACAGCATATTAAGGTCTCCTTTGAAAAGGATTTTCTAAACTGAATATATTTTAAAGACAGGTTATAAGAATTTATCCACTTAGCACTGAAATTGAAGAGGAGATTTTTTTTCATGTGTAAATTAGTTGAATTGTTTACCAGCCTTTAACTGAAAAATGATTTAAGATAGAGTAATATTATATTAAAAAAGTTGGTTGTTACATTTTCTAGTGTGAGAGAAATGATTGATTCCTTGCAGAGTAGTTGCGCTTCAGAATTCAAATATGTTTAGGTGCAATAACTTAACTAATATGCCTCTAGAGTCTATTTCTTTAAATTGCTAGAAAGTACCAATCCCTTTTTTACATTAGTGAGATAAAGAGCATTTCGGAACGTTAAAATATCCAGTACATTTTCAAATGAAAACTTTAAATTTGTACGATTTTCGAATTGCAAATTAGAAGTAAGCTTAACAATAAAATATTTAAGAAAGAACTATACTAACTGCTGCACACATATTTTCCAAAATATTTGACCATCGATGTTTTTCGTCTTCTTTTTTTTTAGAAATAAATATATTTCTATTATATGCAGCCTTTTTAAACTGACGTAGCTGTTTGATAGAGGAGATTGTGAGATTCGCAGTTATCGGATTTATTTCAACGAAAGATTGTGAATTTGTAACCAACATTTCTAATCTTTAGATTTTATCACTGTAAAAATGCACTTCACATTTCTTATTATCGTCAAATATCATCGAATTAATTACATTTTTATTAATTTTTTTAATAGACACCAAAAGTGAAATACCAAGAAAATCGTTCGTGAGCCTATAATGAAAAAACGATGAAAAACCAGAAGCAGCAATTGATGAAGAAAAGGGAAAGATCTTTGACGATTATTAGAGTGCTTGATGATGATTTCGATATCAGGTCAGTTCATTATTGCTCAAATATGCAAATATTAAACTGTAGTAAAATAAAAGTTAGTTACCTTTTCACTTTTGTATCTTACTCTATTTATTATTTATGTCACTTCCTTTAACGCAAAACGTACAAAAAATAAAAAAAAGATGATGATACTCGAGAAAAAGAAGTGGGGGGGGGGATACAAAAAAATCAAAGAAAATGTTCTGAGACAAATTACTAATAAAAAATATCTAGAAGAGACTTTTTTTTTCCTTGTTAACTTCATTATTCTACATTAACGATATCTCAAATATGTCTTATTATTTCAAAGTTCACTTTAACTGACTGACTAAGAATGACGACTTCTATCTTTATCTAAAGAAACTAATTACATATTTAAATAGTGTTAATTCAGTTAAGGTGTACTAAAAATATCAGAACTTAGTTAAAAACTTATCTTACTCAACAGCAGTTTTTAAGTCTGCAGTTTAAGTTAATAAATATTACTCCTGTTTTTAAATTCTTGTTTTATTTAATAATTTAATTTTATTTTTGTTATTTTATTGTATATTTTTTAATTCTTTTTGTTTCGAATCATTCACCTTTAGCACAAATAGCGAAAAAATATAACAATACAAGAAGTTGGTGTTTACTGAATGAATTGTATTTATCCATAACTCAAAGTGAAAATGAAATACCAAAAGGGAAATGGGCTTGAAAAAATAGCTGTTCGTCGAATGGGATCTAAAGCAGTCCTTCCTTGTGCAGGAGAGCCACACGTGACTGTGCACGTTAAAGAATTTATGGAGGAGATTCTCCACGATTTTTTGATAATTTTTGGAAGTCCAATGCCTTTCCAAAATATATTTGCATATATAATACTGCTTTCCCTAGAAACCTTTCGTTTACCTTCCGGTTTTCACGTGTTTATCCTCTATACGTTTTTAACAGATGAATGAATGCATGATGTGTCATTCATATGACTTAATCATTTGGACCATTGTGGTTTGGAAAAATGTCGCCAAATCTTAAAACAACGAACTCAGCCTAAAGGCAAATTGGATCTTGGAGAAAAAGATATTCATTGAAGAGAAAAAGAATTGTAAAATCAGAAGTCATCCGAAAAAAAAATAAATTGATGATAAAAGAGATATTCGTATATGGGAATGGAAAATAATTTCTTTTCTCATAAAATTATATTTCTATTTTATGCGCAAAAAATAGTATAAACATTATTAAAATAAGATAAACGTAGGATTCGATCTAAATATTTGCTGGTAAAAATTTGAAGAGTATGATAAAAGTCACGATAAGCGCAGGAATTTTAAGGTACAACATGACGAAAAAAAATTAAGAACTGAAAATCAAAATTCGATGTGAGTAGATTATTTCAAAATTTTAGGTTGCAAACATTACAAAAGCAGAGAATTTGATGAATAGAGAGACGAAGGATGAAGTCCGTGAAGGTTCAGAATTACGGATATGAAGATAGGAGAGAATGGAAAAATAATTTGAAAAATTCAAATAACATAAAAAGAACGAAAGGCACACTGAGAGCAAATTGTATGAACTAAAAAAAAGCTTTTTTTTTCGTAGAAAACAAAAAGGTTGAAATTATCTTCATAAGCTCATTTCTGACGATGACCATTTTTAAAAAGGTGAGTTTTATGACCATTTTAGACCTCAGTGAATAACAGATTTTTACATTTTTAATTATAGCTATCTACAATCTATATAGATGTTTACAATCTGTAGATATGTAGTAAATTAAATGTCGCTCAATCTTAAAACAACGAACAATATTTCGAATTGCCATATAAACGAATTTATATGGCAATATTATGAAATCTGCAATTTGTTCAAGAATAAGTTTGATAATGATTTGATAAAATGATTCTGGAAATGAAAAAACTGTCATTGTCTTTTCGGGTTATTTCCTTCAAGTTCAGATATCGAAAATTTCATTATTATGAATCCTATTTTGTCATTTCAGATTGATTGTATAAATGAGTAGTAAATTAATAACGGAAATGTTTTGTCCTAAAAATACTCAAAAATAACAATAAACAAGTTAGACTTTGCATTCAATAAAATTCATAACTTTGGTTTCCAATAAGTTCGTTGTTTGTTAGTTTCGTTAACAAATTCAGACTTTCAAAAAATTTCATCCAAATCATCTTTGAAAAGGAAAATGAATTTTGCCAACTAAGAGACAAATTCCGATTTTATTCAAGCAAATCTTTCAAATTTATTTGTCGTTATCCACGAAAATTCTCAATGAAGTATAAACAAGTCCTGGGAAATTAAGTTACATATTAAAAATAATATAGGATCCTATTTGTAACATGGATATGAATTTTCTAAAAAGCAAGATTTTGAGAACCGATAAAGTCTCACTCGCATTTCGAACTTCTCTCTATCTTTTTTGTCACTTCAGTTGCGTTCAGTTTACTTGTGGTAGTTATATTTCGGAAATCCTTAATCTTTTAATATTCAAACCTGAGGTCGGAAACTAGATAGCCATTATCTAGTTTTTCTGAAAGACAAAATTTGATGCAAAAGTAATGTCAGGGAATTTTGACTCTCTGGATAATATTGAAATTTAACGAAATCCACTGTCATGTTAGAAATCCCTTTCGTCTGTGAACAGTTTCCTCTCTTTAGAAAATTGACAAGATTCCTTCATCACTTAGCGATGATCGTTTCCGGTTCTTTCAAAAGTGACAACTACGCAATTTTCATCTGATAATGCTAATTAGTGAAATGGCCTAGGTATTAAATGTAATTTCCCGTGATTAAGTTAAAATTATATCATATCGCGAATAATACAAAATTATTGATATCGATGTCATATTTTTTCATCAATATGCAAAATATCAATTGATTACGATGATCAATTGATATGATATTCAATTGACCATCTCATATTATTTCTTTTATCTCTTGTTAGTCTAAGGTGGCATTATGATGATGATGATTTTCCAGCAGAAACAATTGTTGTGTCTTTTTTGCATGTGGATAAGTTCTTGATGATGATAGAGTAAGAAAAAGATTCAGATATTAACTGTGAAAATATTTTTTAAACATAATGCTTACAACATATAAACTGCAGTTCATAGGGCACGGTTAAATGTTTTGGAAAAGTAGAGAAATTTAGGCTTCCACCTGAAGTCTGATCAGTCCTAAAAATTGGTCTAAAACCAATGCTACAGAATACTTTGAATTTTGTAAAGGCCATCTTAACACCGATTCATCGTTTATATTTTTTAGCATTTTCGCCACTGAGCGCGTGCAGAAAGGTAAATATTCATTCCATTCTTTAAACATCTTCCTTTTGCACAAAAAGTTTCAGAGGTAATCTTTATCGCGGGGAGCATGGTTGCTGGTTCAGTCGAAGGCCAGCCAGGATCGTAATCTGATGTTTCCAAAACTCGAGTTCCAACTGCGCTTGCGTTGAGTCCAACTCCCGCCCTGCCCTCAGTGAAGAAGTACATTAGCGATGAGCTTTTAAAGGCCACCGTCCGTCCGATGCAACGTTAAGCAGTGGTTCGGTGTGCAGATTAAGAAGTGCCTCAAAGTTCTCGTCAAAGAAAATGCTGTATGGCCTTGACGAAAGACTATCATCTGTCTCTGAATAGAGAATCCCCTTCCTTTAACCGTCTCTGAACCCTTGGGATCCTTGTGACCTGGTCGTTTAGCCCATGTTGTGCGAAACATGTGGACATTGATAACTGAAAGGAATACTTTGATACTCCACAGGTCTCTCTCATTTTTCTTATTCATAATTCGTTATTATAGAAATATGATTTTTGATATATGTACCCCCAGCAATGGTGAATGGGCAAGATGTCCATTTTCTCCCTCCAAGGGAATATTTATAATATACGTCTTTGCTGAAACTTTAGTAGTGTTTTGGTTGCTTTAGATACCAAAGAGTATCCTCCATTAAGTTTCCAATTTTTTTTTTCAGTTCATCATTAAAGACTGAAGGGAAACTGGACTGGAGTCGCTATTTGGTAACAGGGAAATTAATTTCGATACTTGGTTAGTTGACTCAATATCCGAAAATAAATCTGAGTATAATGTTTTCCTCAGAAATTGAAAGCGAGAGTTCGAGATGAAGAACGTGGTTTTATTTTTAGGGGGGAGGTGGGGTTAATTCAGGGCGAAAATAAAAAATTACTAAGGTGACAGTTAACTAATTCGTCACGTGGGAGAGATTGAAAGTTGAGAAAAAGTGTATCATCTAGGGAAGGGTGCAGGAAGTGTAAGGATATCCGTGATTAATTGATTAAAGCCCCCTTACCTATGGTTATTAATGCCTACACACATCCGCCACGAAAGCAAGTAATTTCTCTGTACGCCCTTGCCTCGAAAAGATCCTCCTAATATCCTTTTCCTTGGAGACTTGGGCATTTCTAAGATAGTTTCATGACAAAGGAAATACTTTCTAGTTTTAAATGTCATTGAAATGGAATTATTTTCATTTCAGATTTTCCGTAAATGAAAAAAAAAGTTTTAATACATACTTTTCATTCATTTTTCTTGTGTTAGGAATGAATGATAAAAAAATGTGACAAAAGAACCCTGATATTTATGGTAATTATGATCACGTTCACTAGTGCATGTTTTACGACAACATCATGTATTTCAATTCATGTCAACGACACCCTAAAAGAGCGAAAATATTTCTCCGTTGAGTTGCTCTTTCAGCATCTGTTGTTGGCCTTACAGTCAACAAAACCACGCTCTTGCTAAACAACTCTCGCAACATCCTTAACCGAAAAGTTGAAAACAACCCACTTTGCCTGATTTGTTTCTTCCGAGACGCGTTTGATTATTTGTTTGTCAAAGAGGAGCTCAGCAACGAGTCATTGCCCTCGTCACATCCCCTCTCGAAGAGCGGCCCGATGCACGAGGCCTAGCAGCGTCCGACACCCACCGCGTGAGAAGGGTTCACCCTCAGCCGCCTCATCGTGGCAGAGGCGCCGGCATCCCACCTGTCGCCTTTGGCAGGGAGAACCTGAACGTGCGGCGGTGGCGATGCAAACTATCATTTGCATCGACTGCCAGCATGGGACTGGGGCACAGGAGGATTTCACTCCTTACGTGTATCTGGCAGAGTAGATATCCCCCACCATTACCTGCCGCTGTAGAGGTGTGCAAGATTACTAATGGTCGTGTCAGCGATCGACACTCACGGATGCTGAGGCTTCGGAGGCTGCCTGCGTCATGTAAAGTGTCATTGGGTGGCTGCGGAGGTCCCTTCTCTGGAGGCTTTGGAAGGACGTTAATTAGAAAGGCGCCACATCAGTTCGTCTTTGCAACTCCTCCTTCTATCTCCCAACAGGAGTAATGCTGATAAACAAGGGAGATCATCAGATGCTGGGTGCACAGATTGATGCTCTTCTTTTCGGTTTTGTTTTGCATTTCATCTTTAAATAGTTCAATTCTTGGTGATATGTTGAGAGACGATTTATCAAATCAGTGAAAACTCACTCCGGCATCTTTCTTTCGATTTCACATAATTGATTTCAAGGATGATTCCGATTATAAATAAATAATAACACTTTCCACAGTTAAGCTGTATTAATGATAATTAACAACTTACTACATTATTATACGAATTAAAATAAGTCTTTTTTTAGATAGATCTATTTAAGTTTAAAGGTTGACTTAAGGAGTGCAATGGATGCATATTTGAAAATATTTGTGGAAAATTGCTCTGTCCATCGATGTAGGTGTAAACAAGGGAATTGAGAGATATCCCAATGCTTGCGCTAATGAATAATTGAATTCTTCGATGAAATCAGAGTTCGCTTTAAAAGAAACAAAACCTCTGCGTGGAGCAATGGAAAATTATCTAATATCCGAATCAAGCAAAAAAACATGTTTTAAGTTATCTAATCAACGAAATTGATGAGGAGGAAAGCTTCGTGAAAATCACTTCCTCCTCCCCCCTCCCAAAAAAAAAGGTCCTACTCTACGCCTACCATCAATGCGTTTTCATTGGAGATTCGAACCTCAGCGTAGAGAAATTGAAATCATACAGATTGTAATGACATCTGAGGACAACCTCGAAACAGGGTGCGCAATCTCACTCTCATCAACTCCAAATGCTTTTCAAGAAAAAAAAAAGCGCAAAACGGATATAAAGCAGGGTTGGGAATTTTTGAAAAACTTACCCATCCTCTAGGACGGCTTCACTGGGGAAAACAAGTAGCCCCCCCCCCTTTCTTAAGGTGTGCATCTATAAACAGATATAAACAGATCTTATCCACGAGTTCCCAAGTAGAGGAACCAATTTTCAGTCATGCCTGAAGTGGGTGTTAGAAAATTTTCAGTGTCCTGGTTTGTGATTTCACCTCCAGTTATGTTTGTAACTCTGAGCTTTAATTAAAACGAAAGTGTAAAGGAACAAAAATGCAAATGAATTCTTAAGAAAAAAATGATTTCGATAAGAAAGAGATGATATAAGATAATGTTTGCGTTAATGAATAATTGAATTCTTCTTTGAAATCAGAGTTCGCTTTAAAAGAAGCAAAATCCCTGCGAAAAAAGAAATCTCCCCATCCACGTATACATCAATCTTTAATTTTCCGTCATGGTCGAATATAATATATAGTCGTCCCTGATGGGAGACTTTTCAAGCCCTGATATAAATCATACGATTTGTGTGTGTCTGATTCAGGTCCACCAACATATTAATTTCAATCATATTGTTCTTGCAATAGCTTTAAATCACGTCTTTTTTTTATCACATAATACATGGCCGAGTGGTTAGCGCGCTTGGCTACTGATCCAAGGGACCTGGGTTCGAGCCCCGGGTAATGGCATGGAATGTTCGTGTTGTTTTTCTGCTGAGGTCCTGCCAGCCTCACAGACCTTCTTCTATGGCATTATAAACTGACGGGCTCCTGTCAGACCTCTGTGGCAAGCAGCTGCTTGAGGGGGGATTAATTTTTTATTTATTAGCATGTGTGCCCAATTTAGGTTCCGATGAACGCATTTCGCCTTTCTTAGGTTGAGAGTGTTGATGACAATCAACGCGATCTAGCAGTGGAATGTCTAAATAGAAATTTAAAATGATCCTGATGCGAGCATGCAGTGGAAAGGACTAATAATAGTTCTCTGTTTTCTGTTTAATTTTCATTCACTCAGGAATCTGCAACTGGTTTAGTATCGGCAGCATGAACACTAACAGATTTTTTAAATGCTGATATTATCATCTTGTAGCTCCTATTAGTCTTAACTTATGTGGCCCATGATAAAGAAAAGATAAATTTCGAGCGTAGATATGTTGAAAACTTGAAAATACCGCCTCAAGCAGCTGCTTGCCACAAAGGTGTGACAGGAGCTTGTCAGTTTATGCGCCATAGCGGAAGGTCTGTGAGGATGACGGAACTCCAGCAAAAAGACAATCCATGCCTTATCTGGAGCTCGAATCCAGGTGCTTTTGATCAGTAGCCAAGCACGCTAACCACTCAACTATGAACCATATGGAAAACTCTACATACTGCTTTCAATATTCAAACTTATAAATTAAGTGGTGATATCAAAAAAATTTACTCCTCACGGAAATTGACATATCTCTTATGTAATGTCTATTCGATCTCTGGAATGTCAATTAATCTGTAGTTCGAAAATAATTCAAAGCATAAAGTCAAATGATATTTATAAGTAAATTTTAACGTACGAAATAAAAGCTTGAATGAGAAGGCTACTAATGAATAAAATTTATTACTACTAATAATAATACAACAGCAGAAAGAAAATAAGAAAAATAGTTAAAGAGAGAATTGATCTATATTTTGCAAAATCAAGGCAGTTCTGCGAGAGACAGAAATATTACATAAAATAAACAGATAAATAACACTCTGTTAAAGTAAAGTACTAAAGTTTGTTACTGGAATATTTTATACGTAAATAAATCTAATGGTAATATTAATTTATAATTAAAAAGGCTTTAGCAATGGCAGGTATTATTTTTAGAAAAAATAGATTACCTGTTGTTCAAGAAATAATATTGTGGAAAAAATGATTCGCCGATGGGTGGGATTCGAACCCATACCTCCCTTGTTATATCTGCATAACTGGGATGAGTGAGGTCCGAATACCACTCATCGACGAATCATTTTTCCTACAATATTATTTCTTGGATGCATATTTTCTCTTCTTTGTGTAGAGTTGGGTTGGGTTGTTTTACCTCTGAGCGGCACTTTTTTGCACACCAAGGGCTAAATTGGCCAGGTCACCTGGACCCCAAAGACTCAGAGAAGGTTGGAGGAGGGGACCCACTGGAACAGCTGTTGGGAGACAGATAGTAGCCTCCCGTCAAGGCCATCCAGTGTGTTCTTTAACGTGCACAGGGTATGGCTCTCCAGCACACGGTGCCACGGCTTAACGTCCCATCCGACGGACGGCGGCCTTTCCTAGCCCATCGATATCCCCTACTGACCGTGGGCAGGGTGGGGAATTTTGCGAGATAAATCTCAACGCTGACCCAGCTGGGACTTGAACCTGGAACTTACGAGCCTGGCGCGCTACCGACTGAGCCACCCCCGCCCCTCTTTGCGTAGATATTTGCTTGTTGTGTGAAGAATCACTTTGGCCTAAGAACCTCACATCAGTCTTCATTATTTCATTCAGGGCAAATTGGAAATTAACATTAAAGAGCATCTCTGCTCCCTTTACAGGCACTTTAAATTTTTTACGTTATGAAATAAAAGCAGCAGCTCATTCATTCAGTGCATAATCTAAATAGTTACAAGGCTAAACATTTTTTTTTTATATTAGTAAGTTTTAGGTTTTTAAAACAAGTGCTAATAAGTTCTTGAGTTTGGTTTAGAGTGTGTAAGTTGGAGGGTTGTTGTTGTTGGGTTGTTTTACCTCTGAGCGGCACTCTTTTGCACACCATATGCTAAATGGCCAGGTCACATGGACCCCGAAGGCTCAGAGAAGGTTGGGGGAGGGGACCCACTGGAACAGCTGTTGGGAGACAGATGGTAGCCTCCCGTCAAGGTCATCCAGCGTGTTCTTTTACGTGCACAGGGTATGGCTCTCCCGCACACGGGACCACGGCTTAACGTCCCATCCGACGGACGGCGGCCTTTCCAAGCCCATCGGTGTCCCCTACTGACCGTGGGCAGGGCGGGGAATTAAGTTGGAGGGAGTTAATGAGATTGAGATTTAATTAAAATTACCAATACCCAACTTAACAATTAAATTATGAAATTACAGTAAAATCCGTAATTTAAGAATAATTTTACTGGTTTTTCTGTTCTAGTACTTCATATGTTTATAAATATTATCCAGTTAAAATGCAAGACATGTGGCGAAAAACTAGCCAGATAGATTACGTAATTATTTCTTAGATTTCTTGGCACGTAGTTAAGTCTATAGAAAGTTATAATTACTTTTTATTTACAGTATTTTTTCCTAATAATAACATTTAGATAATAGGAAAACGTTTAGATAAAACTAAAAAAAAGTAATGAAATCCGGAAATAAAATACCACGATATGTAAAATAATATAGATGATACAAAAAAAAGAAAGTCCGTTCCGACCTGTAAGGAGGTTTCACAATGTCACATAGCGGAGGGAATATATCTCAGAGAGACGAAATGGGAAAAGAAATAAAAAAACAAAATTATCTGGCTTCATCTGGGATTCGAACCCAGTTTCCTTTGCTCCACGAAAGAAGCACACTGACAGCCTCTGTTGGTCGAATGTCACGTGAAGATGGCAATCGACTTGAATGAGAGAATAAATGAAATGCTCTTTGTGGAGATAGTAAGAGGGAGATGAGAGATGAGAGTAAAAACGAAACGTTGTGAGTAACACCTAAAATAGCATTACAGCGCAATCAAGAAAAATACGATGAAAGTTATTACCTAAATGATCTTTATTTTTCCCTACTGTAGAAAAGTTCAGTTCATTGCTTAGTTAGAATAGGAAAACGTTTAGATAAAAGGGGAGACAGATGGTATTTTCATGGATTTTACAAACAATGGTTAACAATCCAATTTCATCCTAACGCAAGAATAACAGGAGACTGAATATCAAATGCATAGAAACAAATATCAGGAATTTAGATTTATGTATTATTACAGTTAGCTACTTCAGATATATCACCAGAAATGAAAATATTTTAAATAAATCGCCACCTCCTCACACCACAAAGGGATTGTCCATAGATGAGACTTTTATTTAGATGAGGCGAAGACTCAGATGAAATGCATCATTACATGCATCAATGTTTTCAGCTAGTGTTCCAACTAGATAACTTTACGTCACAGTCAAACTCGGCCAGTGGCATGAACAGATGCTAGAATTGCTGAATTTCACTAATCTAAACTATATAATAGCGAATTCTATCGCCAACTGTTGATTGTTAATAAACAAAAAAAGTTCGATTTCTGCAAAAAAAAAACGGTTTATTTAGTCAATATTTGCTAATTCGTTAAACCTGTTGAAGGCAGCTTTCATTTAGGTTTCTGTAAATAGGATACTGGAACGGTGTTAAGCAGGTTACCACCCCCATTAAAATATGGGCATAAATTTAATCATTCAGCGATAGATTATATTATTAAGTTTCGTAATAATTTAAGTACATCCCTATTTGTAACTTCACTTCCTGAACTGCTTATACTGATTTTCTTAACTACGGTAAAATTACACATCACGAAGCTGGAAGGAAATTCACTCTGCAGGAAATTGAATTCACTGAGAGAGAATCATTTCACTGATAATGATATTAAAGAAGTAAGAGTGTCAATAAACACAATTAATTGCTTCTCATAAATATTATTTTCTTCCAGGTCTATTCTACAAATAGCTAACTGCATTAAAACATAAACATCTTGTTCAAGGGAGATCTCTTTAAGTTATCTCTTTAAGAATTATGCGGTTACGTGGAGAGAGGAAATTAGGAAGCCACATTGACGGTTGCCGTTGGTCTTTTCCTGTTGAATGTACATCGAGTAGGAAAGCTATGAGATATGCTGAAATATATCCTTGGTAAATTACGAGATGTTGTAAGGTAAAACGTTATGAATTAGGTTATACTTCAAATCTCATAAGGTACACGGTGATATCTTCCAAGCTGTGGTAACATTTGCGATAAATTATAGTAGAATGAGGAAAATTACAGAATGTTTGAAATGAACTTTATCTTAAAGATATATTGATTGACTATTAAAACTTCGGATCATTTACTGCCTGTGGTGCAGGAAACGAGTAATAATTGTGTTGAAAGCGAAGAGATTCGTGAAATCAAATACTGCTTGCCTGAAATGGAACTCTTTGGAACGGGATGCCTTTGGTCTGCTCGCTTTGTCAGCTCTTCTCTTTGAAATGACATCTCTGACATCCATCAATATGAAATCAAATCAGTCTTAATTTTTGCCAGAAAAAAGAGAAGCAAAAGCAGTCCAGTAATGAAATCATAGTATCATTTGTTAGTTCCAAAATCCAGATTTTGAAAAAAAAATAATAGAATTAATTAAATTTTAAATATTTTTACTTTTGATTGAACTCATTATCTCTGAAGAAATTTTTTGGTTTTGTTATATATATAACAAAAACAGGAATTACAATAACAGTACAATAACAGGAATTCAGGTTTGGGTTGGTTGTTTTGCCTCTGAGCGGCACTTTTTTTGCACACCATGGGCTAAATGTCCAGGTCACATGGACCTCAAAGGATCAGAGAAGGTTGGGGGAGAGGACTCACTGAAATAGCTGTTGGGAGACAGATGGTAGCCTCCCGTCAAGGCCATCCAGCGTGTTCTTTAACGTGTTAAGGGTATGGCTCTCCCACACACGGGGCCACGGCTTAACGTCCCATCCGACGGACGGAGGCCTTTCCAAGCCCATCGGTGTCCCCTACTGACCGTGGACAGGGCGGAGAATTTTGCGGAGATAAATTTCAACGCTGACCCAGCTGGGACTCGAACCTGGAAACTACAGATTACGAGACGGGAATTCAGAGAGGCGATAGATAAAATTTAAGATTACGAACTTATTATATGTAAAAGGGTTAGAATTTTTACGCTAAATAATCGCAACTTTTTCTGTAACAGTCTCAGCGAAATGATGTTCCTCTTCACAGAGATCACCATTTGACAATTCAGAGGTAATTAATAACTACCAAAGGTTAACATTAAAACTGTGCAAAGATCACAATTACGCTACATGAACAGATCAGAGAGGTGCATAGGAAATGCATCATAATTCAACTGTACGATAAGGTATTACTAATTTAGGATCACTCAAAGGAAACATATCCGGTACCACACTCACTTTGAGGGTTGGGTTTCACATACAATGAGCTAAATGGTCTGCTCACATGGACCCAGAGGGCTCAAGAATGTTGGGAGGAAGGGACCCACTGGACAGTTGCGAGACAGATGGTAGCCTCCCGTCAAGGCTATCCAGCGTGTTCTTTAACGTGCACAGGGTATGGCTCTCCAGCACACGGGGCCACGGCTTGACGTCACATCTGACGAACGGCGACCTTTCCATGCTCATCGATGTCCGTCACTAACCGAGAACAGAGCTGGAAATTCTTCGGAGATAAATCTCAACCCTGGCCCAGCTGGGATTTGAACCTGGGAACTGCAGATTACGAGCCTGGCGATCTCCAACTTCGAGGACAACATTCAGTTAGCGAAATATATTTTGTTACTTGCGGAGGATGTATGAAAAGCACAAAACAACTTTACATGCATAAAAATATATTATATAATTAATATTGCGATTTTTTTTTATTTTCATTTGGGGTCTTACTTCGGCTGTTTATATTTACCTATTTTGAAAAGCAAAACACATGAAACACATAAAAAATACCTTTTTAAAAGAAGTATAATTTTTTTCCGACAGTTTCTTATAGTTTTGATAGAGCATATTAAAGACAATACGTCTACTCTAAAAATCGTGTCAAGTGGACCTGTTCTGCATTAATCGGATTAGAGTTTTGTTAATCTTCGCCTTAAAATCCTTGTTAATCCTTTCGCAATCAACGCATTGCCGATAGGTTTAATGACACGATACTTGGATAAAATGACAATTCAACGAGGAATCTGTCATAATGCCACAAACCGAACAACATGAGATCCAATTGGGAAGAGGGAAAAATGGCCACGTGACGATTTTCAAGATGTTGCGTTCTATTATTTGAAGGGGGAAGGGAAATATGAGTGCACGTCACATTTTGAATGCTTTTCGGAAAATCCAAGTCCTAACTAATATATATTTCATATTAACTTTTTCTCCCTAATATTTCGCTTCATTAACTCTTAATTAAAATATTGCATTTTAATCTTATATTAAATATCTTCTAAAGGTAAAAGAAATATTCTCAAGCATTTATATATTTTCCAGGAGAAAATTCTTTAGTAGCTTTATTAAAAAAGATGTTCATAACACCACCCACCCCGAAAAAAATGTTATTATTGCCACCGTAACAACAAAATAATAAATTTACCCTTAGAAATTGCAGCTTCCTTTACTTCAAGAAAACGGATTTTCTCGTGTCATATTTTAAAATGCTAAACAATATTACTGTTGAAATATTTAGCTCAAAAATTTAGGTTTGAATAGCGGGATTCGAACTCAAGTCTCCCAGTAACATAGCAGGAGGGTATTTAATAGTAACATGACAATTCACTCATCACGTGGCTTCGAATCCCACTCATGGAAAACTAAATATTTTTCAGAAAAATATTTCATGAGTGTCATGTCTACGGGACATTTCCTGTGATACTTTACTACTCAATATTATCAGTGTTTTAGTAATTCATTACGTTCAAGAAATAAAAGTGGTTATTGTAAAAGAAAGAATATTTATTTTCCACTGAGAAGAAGTATAAAAAACTGTTATGAGTCATGTATGTTGCCATCAAGGTGGATATCGATACCAGCTTTTAATTAATTTATTTTATTATACATGATATATATAAATAGATATTCATGTATACAAATATTATACAGCAACATATGAGACAAGAAGAAAAATAAATATCGATTGAAATAGACATCAATATACTAAACATGCCGATAATGAAACTGTAGTGGTACAAGAGGGCACAAAATTCATACTAATAAAATATTATCCATAAATACTCCCAATGACGGTAACATAATGTTCAAGAATACGGATTTAAAATTAATCAAATATATTTTCAATATTAATATTTATTATTCAAATTTAAAGTTTTCTCAAGGACTGATCATCCCGAAACAGCAAGACCAGATCCTTTGTAACAGCATTAAACTATTTTCTACCCAAATAAATGTAAAGTCTCTCAGTTATAGTTCTAGATGTCAAATATTCTGTAACAACATTTGGACTGATATTCTTGTATTTTTTTTTTACAAATTTCCTCATTTCTTGTTGACCTCAAGTTTTTTTATAGTATCTATTTACCCCAAAAAATGTTTATTTGATTACATGGTAAATATGCTATTTACTCACAGTTAGAATTTGCAAATTTTAATAAACTCCGTCAAAGTTTTCTAATTTTCTGCAATTTGATCATTGCCTTTATAAGATAAATTTGGATATTTTGCAATGTCTTAATGTCCTATGAATATTGATATTCATAGAGTGGAAATATTAACATTAATATTAAGATATTGACGTTTAATAGTATATTAACAACACACATAAGAATGGATAATGTTTTTTGCCGGTTAGATTTATTTACACAAGTGTTGCAATGTGCTATTTACATGAGGCTAGCACATTGCAACACTTGTGTAAATAAAGCTAACCGGCAAAAAAACGTTATCCATTCTTATGATGTCGCGGAATCGTTTATCGATTTAGCACTCTATTCTCTACCAGCATATTAATGTTTTAAATTAAGCAATTTCATCCCCCCCAAAAAGAATTTTTCAAACAGTTTCTGGTCAATTCAACAATTCCATGGTAATGGAAATAAGGACAGAAAAAAATATCCGTGCCTTTTAAAAAACATAAAAATTTTCAACATAATATAAATAATAAAAATTTAAAAATAGTAAAAATAATCTGCACGAATAGAAATTAGGAGACAAATTGTGTATGGAAGGGAAAATGAAATTGAAGATTTAATTTTAAGGGAGTGAAATGAAGTAGCACGCCTTGAAAAGAAAATCAGGCGAACTGGTTTCCATATTCCCTGCAGGAAGTAGTCACGGTAGCATGATTTCCAAAGTTGGGAGGGTGGCGGAATAAAAAGTCTTCTGTACTTTGTTTCAATAACGAGGTATTTTGCTATTAGGCGCATTTTAGTTTATTTACATTTTTCAGCTTCCGGAGGACGCGGATGGGGGTTGCAGATACCTTCCCTATCGATTTCACAATGAAATTTTTCCATTACCAGTCAATCAATCCCAATCCTTGAATTCTCACGTGAAACTCTGTTGTTAATGCAAATTGATTTTTTCCCACGTTTCTTACTAACATGTTGACTAAATTATTTATCACTCAATGCATTTTTACTGCCTAACTCTTATTTGAATTATTTATCTTTAGACTAATTTCCATATAAATTTGCCCACTATATGCAGGGGCGTAGCTATGGGGGAATGGGGGAGGCTCCCCCCAAAGTAAATCAGAGTTGGCAAAATTCGAAGCGACTTTGTAAAATCCAGGTAAGTTGTGAAAATTTGGATTTTTTTTTTTGGAAAATTAAGGGAAGTTAACAAAATCTAGTATAATCAAAATCGCGGAAACTTGACGAAATCTACGGCAGTTGGCAAAATTCGAAGCGAGTTGGCAAAATCGGGACAACTTGGCAAAATCTTGGGAAATTGGAAAAATTCGGAGTGACTTGGCAAAACTCAGGTCAAGTGTAAAATTTGAGTTTTTTTTCTGTAAAATTATGGCTAGTTGGCAAAATCTAACAGAGTTGGCAAATCTTGAGAAGTTAGCAAAATCGATACAACTTCGCGAAATTTCGAATCCACTTGATGAAATTCAGGAGACATGTAAAAATTGGGATTGTTTTTGTGAAATTAAGGAGAGGTGGCAAAATGGAAAAACTTGGTAAAATCTTGTGGAATTGGCAAAATCTAGGAAATTTGGAAAAATTCGAAGCCACTTGGTGAAATAAAGGCGAGTTGTGAAATTTGCGATTGAATTTGTAAAATTAAGGAGTGTTGGCAAAATCGGGACAACCTGGCGAAATCTAGGGGAATAGGCAAAAATCAAAGTGACTTGGTGAAATTCAGGTGAGATGTAAAATTGGGAATTATTCTGTAAAATTATAGCATGTTGGCAATATTCGAAGCCACTTGATAAAATGCAGGCGAGTTGTGCAAATTGGGCTTGTTTTTGTGAAATTCCGGATAGTTGATAAAATATTAAGGGACTTGGTCTATTATGGGCAGATGTAAAAAACTGGTCTTTTTCCGCTAAATTACGGCGATTTGGCATAATCTAGGGGAGTTGGTAAAATTCGATTCTGCTTTGTAAAATGCGGGTGAGTTGTGACCCCCCCCCCCCCCACACACACACACACACGGAGCGAAAATCTGGGTAGGGCGCTGACAAAGACGTTAATGTACATAAAAGCCTTATTTTTCCAAGTTGTGAAAAATTCGTTTTCCGAGTTGCAAAATTTTCGTTCTCCGCCCCCCCCCCCATAGTCCTTCGCTACGCCTTGACTATATGTTGCGTAGCACATACATTGAGAAAAAAGTTGCAACATTTATCACTGCTTCAGATTCATTTGAAATGTTTCCTATTAACATTTTGGAAAAGCTATGTAGAAAAGATTCCAATTTTTACATCTGTCCTGAATTTTGCCAACTCTCTACGATTTTCCCAAGTCATCTTTCACGATTTTCCAATTTTTAATAATACGTGTTTTGCCAATCACTGGTTCTAGACTGTTTCCCTATACCCTACTAGTTCCTTCTTACTTACCATGACAAAAAAGCTAAGTATTTAGCTTGTCCCTATAACCTTATGTTTACACGTTCATCCAAATTTATCCATCAAAATCTCAGCACTGGAAACACCACAATCTCAGCACCATCAAAATCTCAGGAATTCCTTTAATATCTGATCCAGGGGCGTAGCTATGGAGGGATGAGGGGGGAGGCTCCCCTCCCCCAGAGTAACTCGGAGTTGGCAAAATTCGAAGTGACTTCGTAAAATCTAGTTGAGTTGTGAAAATTTGTAACCTTTTTTTGCAAAATTAAGTGGTGTTATTAAAATCTAGACAACTTGGCAAAGGTAGTTACTAACGTAAAGGTACTACTAAGTGGCTTCGAGTTTTACCAACTGCTCTAGATTTTGCCATCTCCGTAAAAAACAGGTGGGTTGGCAAAATAGGGACAACTTGGCAAAAGCTTGGGGAGTTGGCAAAATTCGGAGTGACTTGGCAAAATCTTGGGAGTTGGTAAAATTCAGGTGAGATGTAAAATTTGGAATTTTTTTTTCGTAAAATTATGGTGAGTTGGCAAATCTTGGGGAGTTGGCAAAATTCTGAATGACTACAAAAAACAGGCGAGATGTAAAAATTTGGGTTTTTTTGTGTAAAATTATGGCGAGTTGGCGAAATTTGAGGAAACTTGGCAAAATCTTGGGGAGTAGGCAAAATTCGGAGTGACTTGGGAAAATCGCAGAGAGTTGGCAAAATTCAGGACAGATGTAAAAATTGGAATCTTTTTTCAGTAAAATTATGGTGTGTTGGCAAAATCGAGGCAAATTTCCAAAATCTAGGAGAGTTGGCAAAATTCGAAGTGACATTGCAAAAATCAGGCGAGATGTAAAAATTGGGATTTTTTCTGTAAAAATGTGACGAGTTGGAAATATCGAAGAAAGAGTGGCAAAATCTAGGGCAGTTGGCAAAATTTGAAACCACTGGGTAAAATACGGGCGAGTTGTGAAAGTGGGGATTGTTTTTGTGAAATTATGGAGAGTTGATAAAATCGAGAAAACTTGGCAAAATTTTGCGGTGTTTAAAAAATTTGAAGTGACTTGGCAAATTCAGGAGAGATGTAAATTGGGATTGTTTTTGCGAAATTAAGGAGATTGGTAAAATCAAAACCACTTGGTAAAAAGTACAGGTGAGTTGTGAAAATTGGGATTGGCTTTGTGAAATTAAGGAGGGTTGGAAAAATCAAGAACTCTTGGCGAAATCTAAGGGAGTTGGCAAAATTCGAAGTCATTTGGTAAAATACAGGCGAGTTGTGAAAATTGGGATTAGTTTTGTGAAATTAAGGAGTAATGGACAAATCGAGGAAACTTAGCAAAATCTAGGGCAGTTGGCAAAATTCGAATCCACTTGGTAAAATACGGGCGAATCAGTGTGATCACACTGATTTGCTACAATTCAGACGATATTCAAAAATATTGGGATTATTTCTGTGAAATTATGGCTAGGTGGCAAAATTGGAAGATACATGTCAAAATGCAGGAGAGTAACGAAAATCTGTTGTTGTTGTTGTTGTTATTATTATTATTTAACAAATACACGTTCAAGCGGTACAACTCATTACAGGGGCTAATTAAGTAGCCAGACTATAACATCCTCCTAGAAGAACAATGCTGGCTAATTGAAATATAATTAATAAAGTTGAAAAAAAAATAGAGTTCAAAAAGTATTCATAACATCAAAGTAATGAAGTAGTCATTTAACATTTGAACAAATAGTATCTAATCTTCAAAACATAAGATTTCTTCATGTTCGATAGTTATCCATCTCAAATAAGACTTAGAAGCTAGGGTTTAATGGGGTCAATCCAAGTATTCACCGAGATCATTCCTGAAAGTCTTCGTAATTCCAAAATGCATAATGAGGTACTTAGTATATAATGATTAAATAGCAGTGTAACATCCAACATGATAGGTATCTGCCATCTGGGATTAATAGTCCTGTTAAATGGGTTCAGTCCAAACATTCAACGAAGTTTAATCCTGAAAGTCTTCATAATTTCAAAATGCATAATGAGGAACTTAGTATAAAACGATGAAACAGCATTGTAACGTCCAACACGATAGGTATCTGCCATTCGGAATAAATAGTCCTGTTAAATGGGTTCAATCCAAACATTCACCGAAGTTTAAGCTTGAAAGTCTTCATAATTTCAAAATGTATAATGAGGCACTTAATATATGGTGATTAAACAGCATTATAACGTCCAGCATGATAGTTGTCCGCTATCAGGGACTAATAATCCTATCAAATGGGTTCAATCGTAGCATTAATCGATGTTGAATCCTGAAAGTCTTCATAATGTAATTCATAATGTAAAATACGTAATGAGGTACTTAGTATATAGTGACGAAACAGCACTGTAACGCCCAACATGAAAGGTATCTGTCATCTGGGATTAATACACCTGTTAAATGGGTTCAATCCAAATATTCACTGAGGCTGAACCCTGAAATTCTTCATAATTTCAAAATGCATAATGAGGCACTCAGCATATAGTGAGTAAACAGCACTATTACGTCCAGCATGATAAGTATCTTTTTACCAGTCCTGTTAAATGGATACAATCCAAATGTTCATCGATTATGTAAGAGATTTTTAAAAAGCTATGAAAATTGGTGTCCAGTCAGGCTAGCAATGTAAATGGTAAATATTCGAAAAATCGTATTATAAAACATCAAATATAGACTGAATAAAACTTCTTCAGTTTAGGAATTTCCTTATAATTCTTTTGTATCTAATAATATTGTTTTTGCATGTTTGATATTAACTTTTGATTGATGTTTAAATCTTCAAGATAGTGTTTTAATTTCTTCGTTGTCAAACCATTTACAGATATTACTATTGGGATGATTTTGATCGATTTTAGATTAAATAGTTGCTGCAATTCATATTTTAGTTCTCCATACTTTCTGATTTTCTTCACCTTCTACTCTATGTAAATTATCATCAAGAGGTACTGAAATATATATTATAATTGCTGTTTTTTCTTGTAGGTTAATATGAACTATATCTGGTCGATTATTAGTAACTGCTCTATCAGTAATAATAGTTCTATCCCAATAAATTTTATGAACTTATTTTCAAGGATTGTTTCAGGTTGATATTTGTAATATGGAGTATTTTTATCTAGTAGATGGGAATTATATGCAAGTTCTTGATGAATAATTTTTGCTACGTTATTATGCCTTCGTAGATATTCTGTATGAGCTAACAATGGGCATGCTGCGGAAATATGCTGTATAGTTTCAATACGTAATTTGCATAATCTACAGTTATCCTCAATGTTGTTTCCAATAATATGTTTTTCATAATTTCTTGTCTTTATAACTTGATCTTGAATTGCTTGGATGAATCCTTCGGTCTCGCCGAAAATATTACTATGTTGAAGCCATGCTAACGGAGTCTCTGTATCAATGTCATCAGAAAATAGACTATTAGCATATCGGCCATGTATTGATTTTTGCTTCCATAAATCTTTTCTTTCAGCATTGGTTTCATTTGTTGTAAGTTCATAGTTATTATCATTCACGTATAGTGGAGTGTAACTTGCATCATATTGCATTAAGGATTGAGTAATATGGTTGTTTGATTTGGTACGAAAGTAGTGACGTAAATTCTGGATTTCTTTGCTGCAGAGATGTTTCAAATCCAAAAGTCCTCTACCACCAGAATTACGTGGTAGATAAAGCCTAATAATTGAGGCATGTGGGTGATGAAGTCTATATTTCGTTAGTAATTTACGAGTTTTGATATTTAATTCATCTAAATCAGTTTTTGACCATTTTATTATTCCAAAAGAATATCAAATGGCAGGTATAGCCCACACACATATTTATAGCTCTTATTTTATTTTTAGCATAAAGTTCTGTTTTTAAAATCTTCTCCAAACTCCATAATATTTCACTTCTTTATAGTTTATATTCAGTAATTGATTGATATCAAGATATTTATAACTTTTGTTGATTGGTAGTTCTGTAATACATGTTTCATCCATAAGTGTCATATTATCGAATTTTTTAATTTTTCCTGATTTAATATTGAACATTTTTCCAATCCAAATTCTAAGCAAATTGTTTTACTAAATGAATTAGCAATTTCTCATAAGCTTTGTAACTGAGTGTAATTAGAACTGTATAATTTTAGATCATCCATGTAAAACAAGTGATTTATTTTTTCTGTACCGTTTGCTTTAATTTTATATCCATAAGTTGAATTATTCAGCAATTTGCTTAATGGATTAAGTGCTAGGCAAAACCATAAAGGACTTAAACAATCTCCCTGAAAAATGCCTCTGGCTATTACAATTGGATCAGATTTGTAAGAAGTACTGTTTGAATGAAGCACCAAGTTTGTTTCCCATTTTGACATACAACATTTGAGAAAATCAATTAGAGTGCAATCGATTTTATATATATAATTCAAGTACTCTTAAAAGCCAAGAATGAGGAATACTGTCAAAAGCCTTTTTGTAGTCTATCCAAGCAGCTGACATGTTTCGTTTTTTATATTTTACTGGTTACAGATAACATTATCAATCCATAATTGCTCCTTGGTGCCTCTGGAATATTTTCTGCAACCATTTTGTTCAAATGTTAATATATTATTTTCTTGTAAATGATGATTTATTTTTCTTGCTATAATAGATGTTAATAATTTATAAAATATTGAAAGGCATGTGATAGGTCTGTAGTTTTTCGGGTTATCCAAACCAGTTATAGATTTAGGTTTCAAAAATGTTTGACCTGTCATGAAGAAATTTGGTAGTAAATCAGGATATTTCATGGCATCTTGATACTGTGCAATTAATAAATCATGGATCGATGTGAACTGTTTAATCCAGAAATTCTGTATTTTATCATTTCCAGGGCATTTCCAATTATGTGCCTTTTTTAGTGCATCTTTCAAATCATTTATTGTTATCTGTATTAGAGGCATTTCATTAATATATTCATTTGATTCGATTTCATCATTAAGTCAATGAGCATTGTCATCATGAGACATAGCTATTGACCAAATATTAGACCAGAAATGAAAAATATTTTGTTCATCTGGAATATTGTCTGCTTTAGGCACATTAGTAATATCAGTTGAAAGAGTAGTATAGAATTTCTTTTGATTACATAAAAACAGTTTATTCTGGGATATTCTCTTACTATGTAAATTATACCTCATTATTCTTTTGCCCAAAGAAAGGATAGTCTGCTTTAACGTATCAATATATAAACCAATGTGTTTTGGTAAATCAGGTTGCAATAATTTTAACTTTAAATTTTTAACAGTTGTTTTATAAAATTGTTGAATTTTAGGAGCATGACACCCCTGTTGATAGGCTAAGAGTTTACTTAATGTACTTCTGGTTTCTTTAATCTTATCTTCTAGCCTCTTTAACCAATTCCGTGAGTCTTTTTTATTTTCCAAATGAAGTTTGTTAATTGCTTGACTGATTATTTTATAGCCTAGAGTTTCACATGTTG
Source organism: Ryuthela nishihirai (assembly GCA_038380435.1). Classification (NCBI taxonomy): domain Eukaryota; kingdom Metazoa; phylum Arthropoda; class Arachnida; order Araneae; family Heptathelidae; genus Ryuthela; species Ryuthela nishihirai. The sequence goes on from JAWZYU010000032.1 coordinate 44,480,946, forward strand.
TAATAGCAGAGCAGTATATTAAATTATATGTATCTTCTAAAGTTTTTGTCTCTTGAAGATATTGAATAAGTAAATCATTCATATTACGGAGTATCTGATAACTGTTTTTTTTTAAATTTTATTCTTGGTATTGAAGGTCTATGATCAGCTGATAAACCAGTGTAGAGGAGAAGCGTGTGATAAAAATGGTTTTTAAGTTCAGTTTTCTGTAAATTATTAGTGGTAATTACCTCATTATCAAATGAGAATGGTTGTTCACTTAAAGAAGAAGTAATGATAGAAGTATTTCTTGTTTGAGTTGAGGTATTATTATTATTATTTCCCCCCAACCATAGTCCTTCACTACGCCCCTGATCTGATGATGCCACCTCATTACAATTAATTCAGCGCGTGCTAGTTCATACTTTTTTTGCCATATGTATTCTATTTATCGACTTCAAAGGAAATGTGTTTTCCGCCAAATTTATTCGGAAAATCTCAATTATTTATCATATTTTTACACTAGTTTATGTCAAGGCAGTTAACAACGAAGCTCTACAAATTGCAAAATAAGCAATTTATAGAAAACTATAGACTAAAAACAAATTAAGTAACTCAAACAAATCAATCCAAATTTCGATTTTTAATAATATTCTTTCGATATTTCAAGAGTCATGAAGCATTTAACAGCAGCAAAACCTATTGAGATGCAAACAATTGAAAGTATTATTTACGTGAAATTCTAAAATACACATTTATTAAATGACAAGAAAATATACTGATTAAGATTCAATTAAATTTTGAAGAAAAACCTGCTGCTGTTTAATATTCAAACATCGAAAACTTTTTTAAATACTGAATGAAGATGACTGAAAATCGACTTCAGATAGATTTCATTCAGATCTTTTATTTTTCAGTTCTTTTTCCATAAAGCGCCTATTTGAGAAGTTGTCGAGCTTCGAGTTCAGCTTCTCATTGATATGATATAATTTGATTTTAACTTTTCGGTTAGTCTGTACAAAATATCAGTTGTGATTTCAATAATCCAATTACAGCAATTCGGATCTAACGAAAAATATTAGGGGGGAAAGGGGGGGGAGTATAGATAGATGCATGACTGAATCGGGGCCGGAGAAAATCGGAACGCCGTTCGGTGTTAATTTTTTTCCCACATCCTTTTCAGTACACTTTAGAAATATTCTTGATAAACATATAAAATATATACATGTGCTTAATATTTTTCCGTCTATTTCGGGTTGTTGATGTCATCAAAAGGAGGGTAGTCGTGGTCCCTTTGCTCCCCCCCCCCATACAGTACTAAAGTAGAGTATAATTGAAAACGTTCCGTTAAATTCAGTCAAAATGAAAAAGCTCTGGTCGTGGTTGGCTAGCGAGGCATGGATGTTTCTTTCAAGGTCATCGCTACCGAATGAGAAGTCGCCTGAGAAAGAAGGAAATGGGATCCATTTGGAAAAATTAAAGAAAAACGATTTCGTGTTATTCAAAATGACGCTTTCAAAAATTTATAAAATTATACGCAATCGTATAGATGTTGGCTATTTCAACATAGAGACTCCGGTAGTCTTGAGCACAGAGCCCGTTGAAATCGAAATGGAACTGCTTCATCATGAAACCAAGCTTTAGTATAAGCACTATAATCCGTTAAATTCTGAGTAGAATTGCAATGTTTTCAAAACGAGAGTGTAAAAGGTTTGTGACACAAAGGTTGACTGGTACGTTTACAAAAGATAAAGTGTTTCTTATTGAACTGAACAAAAATACTGACCTATGTTTTTGACGTGTGACGTGTATTTGACAAACTTAATTCGTCAAGAGAGTAATCCTATTCAGTTTTAGAGCTGTGTTATTGTAAACAAGAAATCAGATATTAAAATGGAGAAATGTAAGTACAATAATAATGAAAACTTTAGAATTGGATTTCCAATATTTTTTATCTCTATCCACTTTGAATTTTGTCAAAATATTTGTTATTTATCAAATTTCATCTCGTGTCCCCCATATGTACAATACTGTGCAAATTAGTTGAGACAATAGGAAAATGCAGTAACAAAGACACAACTAAAATATTTATTTGTTTAATAGTGTAGTTAATAGTGAATGTAACCCCCCTTAGCTTTAATTACTTCTTTCACCCTCTCAACCATTGATGCCACTAGCTTTTCACACATCTCCTTCACTTCAGGGTCGTGGTACCACACTTTCATTACACTTTCTATCATTTTGGTTTTCGTCGTGCAATCCATCTTAGATATGCACGCTTTAATAATGGCCCAAAAATTTTCATTGGGTTTTAGATCGGGTGAATTTCCTGGCCACTCCAATACCTTCAAATGTTGCTGGGTAAAGAAGCTCTTAGCAAGCTTAGAATTGTGGCATGGAGCCAGATCCTGTTGAAAAACCCCATCGCCGTTAGGAAACAGCTTCTGCAGTGTTGGGACCATTTTCGCCTCCAGAACGCCTATGTATGTACATTTTGCTGTCAATCATTCCTTAAATGGGGCTTAAGCGTCTGTTAGATTAGTTTAGACTTGCAGCAGAATGTCACGAACAAGTTTAGACTTGCAGCAATTTAGACTCTGCAGCGGAAGGTACTTGGCATTCCTTCGCTTGTCCCAACTAATTCGCACAGTACTGTAGCTATTGTGAATAATCCATAGATAATAGGATTCTTTAATACTTTAGATATTAATTTCTTCTTTCATTTATTCATCATAAAGTTTTTAGTTCTGTTCTTCAGAATTACCATTAATATATTCTGCAAGAGATTAAGAAGACACCTGGGTCTGTATTTTTAAATAAGTAAACATATCAAAACAGAAGAACAAACAATAGAATAGATGAACTATCTTCAATCAATTAAAACAGAACAACTGCTATTAAACGGAGGAGATTCATATAGAATTAACCAAGGGTGGGCATCAACGAAAAAACAGACAAGATAAGTAACAGATTAAATATGGAGATAGAAATATACAAGGCAATGATTATTACAACTATGGTGTACGGTTCATAAATATGGCTAAAGAAAAATTTATATGAAAATTAATATTAGGCATGAAATGAAATGAATGAAATTAAGAAAAATGAATCACCCACACTAGATAAAAAAAATAGCTGCAGAAGAACTAAACATCGCAAAAACAATAATTAAAAAATACAGTTGGCCCTCAACATTCGCGGGGGTTAGGGGCGCAGGACCGCCGCGAATGTGAAAAAACCGCGAATATCTCTGGGTTCCCCCAAACCTTAACTCCTAATGCTGTTAACCATATTTAACACACACAAAAAAAAGTAAAACAATGCACTTACTGCAACTATGTTTTATAAATTTAAAATTACAGTATGAACAATGTAGGCTAACACACACACACAGAGAGAGATAATACAATACACGTACAGTACATGATGCAATACATGTACAGTATTTAGATAGAAGTAAAATTATTAAAGTTTATAAAACGCAGTTATATACAGTACAGTAAAATACAGTATTACGTTTTATAAACTTTAATAATTTTATGCTTTTAAAATATTTTTCGTCTTTCACACGGTGACTAAGCTAGCGATGACTATGTACAGATGATGATGAAATACAAGGAGAGCTGTGTACCAATCCCTAGTGATGATGCACAGAACCGGCCAGGTCTAGCACCTAATGTCCGACCCCGCCTTCTCGTGGTGCAGGCCGTTAGTACCTTTCAAAAGAGATATTCTCTTTTGGAAGGGAACGGAAGGGGAGGGCTGCCAGTTCAGTATGGCCTACTGATCTGGTCATCTATGGCCACTTTTTTCTTTTTTTTCAACCCTGCTGAGGAGTGGTCAACTTCACAGGGTCCTGGTGCTGACCATTTATACCTACTAGACTGGACTTGTTTATGGATTTGAGCTTGATTATGGATCCTGGACTTGCTGCACTGGTGGGCCTCTGTTGAGGGAGAGTGTGCTGCTGTGTTTTCTGTTTGCTTTTGGGTTGCCAGCTCTAAGTGAACAGAGGCATGGGATACCTTATATCAGCTGGTGGATAATCCTAATCAGAGGCCATCGCAGGTACATGAACCTTATTTAGCTAGTTGGGCATCGTCAAGCCTAAACTGGAGTAATGTGTCTCAGGCAGGCCATATGGCTCTTGAAAAAGTCCACTTGAAAAGGTGGTGCCTGAAGTTCCTACCAGCATCGGTGACTTCAGCCTTTAGCGGAGGAGAAACAGGTCTTTGCCCCATGCCTGCGATCAGGGGGCTGTTTGATATTGTTGGCCCTACCAATCTCAATAAACCTACTTTCTTTAAAAATCCTACTAATCATTTTCTCTCTGCAGGAATGTGGAACGTGAGGACATTACATAGAGATTATTCTCTTGATGTCCTCATGCAGGAATTCCAGCGCTATAACCTAGATATTCTAGGCTTGCAAGAGACCAGATGGACAGGTAAAGGTGAGATACTTAAAAATAACTTTAAATTTCTCTTTACAGGAAGGGAGGATGGAAAGCATCACCAAGGCGTGGGTCTGCTGCTCAGCAGACATGCTAATGATGCTCTTCTAGGATATGAGTGCATTAATGAAAGGTTTCTCACAGCAAAATTTCAGACAAGCGTTAAAGACTTGAATGTTATCTGCTGTTATGCCAACACTGAGGATGCCAATGAGGATGAGAAGGATAGGTTTTACGGACAACTTCAGGATATTTTGAATTCTGTCAAGAAAGGAGATATTACCCTTGTTCTTGATGACTTCAATGCCAAAGTTGGTACCGACTCTGACCTTTGGGGAGGAGTAATAGGCCCTTTTGGTATTGGTAGCTGCAATGGCAATGGGCAATGCCTCCTACAAGTAAATAAACTCAATGGTTTCAGAATAACTAACACATATTACAAACACCGCAACATACATAAATACACATGGGTTTCACCTGATGGGTTGCATAGGAATATGATTGATTATATATTAATTAACAGCAAATGGGCTAGTTCTGTTAGACATACCAGGGCATATAGGGGAGCTGAAATTGGATCTGACCATTACCTTGTTAAAAGTGTCTTGCAACTTAAACTTAAAAAGTGTTGTGCTAGGGTTAAAAAATTTACCTTTAATACTGAAGCTCTGAAAGACCCAGTTATAGCTAAAGCTTACCATGATAGGTTATTTAGTCATTATGACAGTCATGGTTTGCTTAATACTGAAGTTGAGGAAGAATGGGGCCATTTTAAACAGGCTTTTTTGAAACTAACAGTACTCTTTTAGGGAAAAAGGAGCAGAGGAGACAGAATTATTTAAGTGATAAAGCACTTGAGCTTATTTCAGAAAGAAGGAACTGCAGGAATGTCCTTAATCAGTACCCTACTAGTCCTAATAGAAAGCATTACAAAGAACTTAATAAACGTGTAAAGGATCAGTTAGCTACTGATAAGAATCTTTGGCTTGATGGCCTGGCTGACAAAGCTGAGGAAGCAGTTGGACAGCACAACAGCAGAGAGCTGTACCAGATAGTTAATGTTTTGTGTGGTAGAAAACGAACAGGTATACAGGGATTGAAGGATAAACAAGGTAAGGTTATAGAAGGTGAGGATTCTGTCATTGCTAGGTGGGCTGAGCATTTCAGTGATGCTCTAAACAATGTGGTTAATTCTACTCCCGTTGTTTGTAATGATGATAGATGCATTGGCGGCTTTAATGTTGGCCCTATAACACAACCTGAAATTATTTTGGCTATTTCTAAACTTAGTGTTCATAAATCCCCAGGGCAGATGAAATTACTACGGAAATGCATAGAGCTGGGAATGTTTCAGTTACCACATGGATGACTGAAATTTTGAATATCTTGTATGATAAAGGAAAGCTTCCTAAGGACTTTACCAGAGCTATTATTATCCCTATTTTTAAAACATGATCTCAGTTCTTGTGATAATATAGAGGTATCGGCCTACTTTCTGTTCCAGGTAAAGTTCTTTGCATGATTATGCTTAATAGAATTAAGAGTCTGGTTTACAGTCAATTGCGTGATGAGCAATGTGGATTCAGAAGTGGTAGGGGATGTGTGGATCAGATATTTTCACTTAGGCAGATTCTTGAGAAATGTTTAGAGGTTGAGAAAATTTTGTTTTCTAGCTTTGTTGATTTCAAAAAGGCTTTCGACTCTGTTGATCGTCATAATTTGTGGTTGATTGTGATATCATATGGTATACTAGACAAGTTAGTTAACATAATGAAAGCTCTCTATAATAACACTGAGTCGTGTGTGAGAGTTGGTAAGGCTTGTAGCAATTGGTTTAGCATTACTTCTGGTGTTCGACAAGGGTGCATTTTGTCTCCTTTTCTCTTTAGCTTGGTTATTGATTATGTTATGCGAAATTCACTTCAAGGGAAAGCTTTTGGCCTTAAATGGGCTGCAGATACGAAAATTTCTGATTTAGATTATGCTGATGATTTAGCCCTTTTCGCAAATAATGTTGATGAGATGAACTCTTTCATTCGAGCTGTTGATGAAACTGGTAGTAGAGTAGGTTTGGTTATAAACAGAGAGCAAACTAAAGTGATGAAAATTGGTCAGGCAGGCTGTGATTCAGTTAATTTGAATGGTTGCAGTCTTGAGCAGGTGTCACAGTTTAATTACCTTGGGAGCTACATAACAGATACTGGTGATGTGCGGCATGAGATTAACAGACGAATAGGTATTGCTGCCGGGACTTTTATGAATCTATGGAGATTGTGGAGAAATAGGCGTATACACCTAAAAACTAAAATTAGACTGTATAATAGTTTGATTCTTTCTAGGGTTAGTTATGGTAGTGAAACTTGGACGCTGTGTAAACATGATAACAGGAAACTAGATGCTTTTGCTTCTAGATGCTTACGCAGTATCTTGGTTGTTAGGTGGTTTAACTTTGTAACTAATGATGAGGTTAGGCAAAGGAGTCTGCAACCTCCTTTAAGCAGCATATTGTGCAGAGAGAGACTCCGCTGGTTTGGCCATGTTGCCCATATGGATAATTATAGATTCTCAAATAGGGTTATGAGCAGTGTGCCTAGAGGCCTCAGAAGGAGGGGGAGACCTAGGATGCGGTGGGCAGACAATGTCAAACAGGACCTTGTCAGAATTGGTGTGCAGTGGCCGGATGCAGCAGATGTAGCTCAGGACAGATATGCTTGGAGAATTAAACTGCGCGGTCTGGTTGGACCTCCGTAGCCCATGGCTGCTTGATGATGATGATGATGATGATGATGATGATGATGATGATGATGATGATGATGATGATGATGATGATGATGATGATGTACTGCGTTATTGTTATTTATTCGAGCAGTGGATGTGAATCGTCAGGGTCTTCATCCTCGTCGTCTTCTACGTGTTCCGTATGCGGAGGAGGAGGAGGAGAAGGGGGTGCCTCAGGGGCGGCAGAAGTGGAAGGGGTAGAAGGAGAGGCAGGGATACTCAGTGTTATCTTCTTGAAATGCATTGTGATTTCAGTTTGGCTTTTTCTTTTTTGCCTCTTCATTTTTTTTGAAATGTTGGTATCCATAGACAATGCCTCTTCTACCAATTCCTTCAAGGAACGTATCATAGACGGGTCGATGTCATAAAAATAGTCATCGCAGTTCTTTTAGCGTACTAAAACTTTTTTCAAAATTTAACTTTTTATATTAAATTTGTGTATATATTTATGGTAGTAAATGATAAAATTGATTAATAATGCATATATTTTATGTATTTATGACTTACTGAACTTTTTTTAGTTTTCTTTACATTTTCTAGTCTGCGATTTTCCGCAGTAGGCCGCAAAACTCCAAAAAAATTCCCATCTAATAGAGATACGGCAAACTCGCGAATAATTAAATCCGCGAGAGTTAAACCCGCGAAAGTTGAGGGCCGACTGTACAAAGAAATCAATTGCAGTGTTTTACTCTCATTCACCGAATGTCTTCAGGAAGGTTTCCTTCCATCTGGGGATGTTATCTTTGCTCCATTAGAAAACAGGAAAGTGGATGGGTGAATAGGATCGAAAAAGAGGACAACGCAAAAGATCAAAAAGGTAATTTTCTATGCTTACTTGCTCGTGACCAATCTTATCGCTCAGAGTTGTCTTCCATTTTTAGTTCGTTTTCAATAAGTACGAGCTACTGTTTTCTCTTTGTCTTTTGTCTGTAGGCATTCAACATTTTTGACTTTAAAAATAATTAAAAAATTCTTTTGAGTTGGGTATATATGGATGAAGTATTATGAATAATGCTTTCGAAATCTCCTGATTGTTTTAATAGCGCCCTCTAACAGCACAAAAATATATAAAATGGCGAAAATTAAAAATGTTTGGTGGTAGAGGACGATGTCAAGGGCTTTGCAATGACAGCAATTATTCATTACCTTACCCTCAAGGGGATGAAAAAAAACACATTTTAATTTTAAGAGTTAAAACAAATTTTTTTCAAAATTTTATAAGTTGTAATAAAATATTACTATTTGCATTTCCCAATGATCCATTAATTCGGAAACTCACTCTTAGACAGTGATAAAGGAGAAAAATAGAAAACTTCTACAGCGCTACCTAACGATAGAAGAAGTTGGAAAATGCCAAAATTTAAATCTAATATTACAAACGACCTATCCGTAATAGAAATTTTGATGGAAGTGTGTGTGAAGATCAAGAAGTTTACATCGGCAGCAGTGATTTGACTCCTTACTCTTAACTGGGGTGGAGAATGCAACTTTTTTTTCACTTTCAGAGGTAAATGAGAATTTTATTTTTATGTTTTACAAGTACTTATAAAATACTAATATTTCGATTTTCCTAATCATCCAGTAGTTTGTCCTACTGTTAGAGGGCGCTAAAAGTGGAAATATACTTCCTTTAAAAAAGCCGCCCTCCCATATTGTCCAGAGACGATACGTTATTCTTCAGTTTACAAAAAAGGACGACAAAGGAAACAGTTAAAAAAGTAAAATACATATTATCATTAAACATTATTCTTTTATCCTAGTAAAACTAGAATGTCGAACAAACGTTTTTTATCTTTGATTTGAATTAATATCATTTTCGGTTTTAGGCCACTAAAAAAACACTTTTAGGCCACTTGAAATCAATGCAATTAATGATATTTTTAATGCAAACTAATTATTCAGCCCTGATTAGGTCTGTAAATGGTAGCTAGGTAGTCACTGGAAGGAGAGCTATGTACCAATCCCCTGTGATGATGCACAGAACCAGCCAGGCCTAGCACCTAATGTCCGACCCCGCATTCTCGTAGTGCAGACCGTTAGTACCTTTCAAAAGAGATACTCTCTTGTGGAAGTGAACGGAAAAGGAGAGCTGCCAGGTTAGTGTGGCCAACTAATCTGGACAACTATGGCTACTTTTCTTTTTTTTTCTTTCCTGCTGAGGAGTGGCCAACCACACAGGGTCTTGGTGCTGACCATATATATCAACCTTAACGGAATTATGGCTCTGAGCTTGATTATGGATCCTAATTTTGCTGCACTGGTGGGCTTCTGTGGAGGGAAAATCTTCCGCTGTGTTTTCTGTTTGTTTGTGGGTTGACAGCCCCAAGTGAATAGATTCACAGGATATGTTTATCAGCTGGTGGATAATCCTGAGCAGAGGTCATCGCAGGCATCTCAACTCTTTGCTTCTATTGGCATCGTCAAATTCTGCATTGGAGGATGTCTTCCAGTGTAGATGGCTTCAGCCTTTAATAGTGGGGGAACGGGTCTTTGCCCCATGTCTGCTATTAGGGGGCTGTTTGATATTGTCGGCATTCCCTCTCTCTATAAACATAGTTTCTTTAAACATCCCACTAACCATTTTCTCTCCATAGGTAGTTCGAATGTGAAGACTCTGCACAGAGCTTTTTCTCTTGATGTCCTCACACAAGAATTCCACCATTATAATTTAGATATTCTCGGCTTGCAAGAGACCAGATGGACAGATAAAGGTCAGATTCTTAAAAATAATCTTAAATTTCTCTTTTCAGGGAGGGACGACAATAAGCATCACCAAGGCCTGGGTCTGCTTCTCAGCAGACACGCTAGTGATGCTCTTCTAGGATATGAGTGCATTAATGGAAGGTTTCTGACAGCAAAATTTCAGACAATCGTTAAAGACTTGAATGTTATCTGCTGTTATGCCCCCACTGAGGATGCCGATGATGATGAGAAGGATAGGTTTTATGAACAACCTCAGGATATTTTGAATTCTGTCAAGAAAGGAGATATTACCCTTGTTCTTGGTGACTTCAATGCCAAAGTTGGTACTGACTCTGACCTTTGGGGAGGAGTAATAGGCCCTTTTGGTATTGGTAGCTGCAATGGCAATGGGCAACGTCTTCTACAGGTAATAAACTCAATGGATTCAGAATAACTAACACTTATTACAAACACCGCGACATACATAAGTATACATGGGTTTCACCTGATGGGCTGCATTAGAATATAATTGATTACATATTAATTAATAGCAAATGGGCTAGTTCTGTTAATAATACCAGGGCATATAGGGGAGCTGAAATTGGATCTGACCATTACTTTGTTAAAAGTGTCTTGCAACTTAAACTTAAAAAGTGTTGTGCTAGGGTTAAAAAATTTGCTTTTAATACTGAAGCTCTGAAAGACCCAGTTATAGCCAAAGCTTACCATGATAGGTTACTTAGTCATTATGACAGTCATGGTTTGCTTACTACTGAAGTTGAGGAAGAATGGGATCATTTTAAACAGGCTTTTTTGGACACTAACAGTACTCTTTTAGGAAAAAAGGAGCAGAAGAGACAGAATTATCTGAGTGATAAGGCACTTGAGCTTATTTCGGAAAGAAAAAACTGCAGGAATGTCCTTAATCAATACCCTACTACTCCTAATAGAAAGCATTACAGAGAACTTAATAAACGTGTAAAAGATCAGTTAGCTGCTGATAAGAATCTTTGGCTTGATGGTTTGGTTGACAAAGCCGAGGAAGCAGTTAGACAGCACAACAGCAGAGAGCTGTACCAGATAGTTAATGTTTTGTGTGGTAGAAAACGGACAGGTATACAAGGATTGAAGGATAAACGAGGTAAGGTTATAGAAGGGGAGGATTCTGTCATGGCTAGGTGGGCTGAGCATTTCAGTGATGTTCTAAACAATGTAGTTAGTTCTACTCCCATTGTTTGCAATAATATTAGATGCATTGGTGGCTTTAATGTTGGCCCTATAACACAATCTGAAGTTATTTTAGCTGTTTCTAAACTTAAACTACATAAATCCCCAGGGGTAGATGAAATTACTACCGAAATGCTTAGAGCTGGGAATGTCGGTTACCACTTGGATGACTGAAATTCTGAATATCTTTTATGATAAAGTCATGGTTCCTAAGGATTTTACCAGAGCTATTATTATCCCTATTTTCAAAAAAGGTGATCACAGTTCATGTGATAACTATAGGGGTATCAGCCTACTCTCTGTTCCAGGTAAAGTTCTTTCCATGATTGTGCTTAATAGAATTAAGAATCTGGTTGACAGTCAATTGCGTGATGAACAATGTGGATTCAGAAGTGGTAGAGGATGTGTGGATCAGATATTTTCACTTAGACAGATTCTTGAAAAATGTTTAGAGTTTCAGAAACCTTTGGTTACTAGCTTTTTTGATTTCAAAAAGGCTTTCGACTCTGTTGATCGTCATAATTTGTGGTTGTTTGTGAGATCACATGGTATACCTGACAAGTTAGTTAACATAATGAAAGCTCTCTATAATAACACTGAGTCGTGTGTGAGAGTTGGTAAGGCTTGTAGCAATTGGTTTAGCATTACTTCTGGTGTTCGACAAGGGTGCATTTTGTCCCCTTTTCTCTTTAGCTTGGTTATTGATTATGTTATGCGAAATTCACTTCAAGGGAAAGATTTTGGCCTTAATTGGGCTGCAGATACGAAAATTTCTGATTTAGATTATGCTGATGATTTACCCCTTTTGGCAAATGATGTTGATGAGATGAACTTTTTCATTAGGGCTGTTGATGAAACTGGTAGTTGAGTAGGTTTGGTTATAAACAGAGAGAAAACTAAAGTGATGAAAATTGGTCAGGCAGGCTGTGATTCAGTTAATCTGAATGGTTGCAGTCTTGAGCAGGTGTCACAGTTTAATTACCTTGGGAGCTATGTAACAGATAATGGTGATGTGCGGCATGAGATTAACAGACGAATAGGTATTGCTGCCGGGACTTTTAAGAATCTATGGAGATTGTGGAGTAATAGGCGTATACACCTAAAGACTAAAATTTAACTGTATAATAGTTTGGTTCTTTCTAGGGTTAGTTATGGTAGTGAAACTTGGACACTTTGTAAACAAGATAACAGGAAACTAGATGCTTTTGGTTCCAGATGCTTACGCAGTATCTTGGGCATTAGGTGGTTCAACTTTGTAACTAATGATGAGGTTAGGCAAAGGAGTTTGCAACCTCCTTTAAGCAGCATATTGTGCAGAGAGAGACTCCGTTGGTTTTGGCCATGTTGCCCGTATGAATAATTATAGATTGGCGAATAGGGTTATGAACAGTGTGCCTAAAGACCTCAGAAAGAAGGGGAGACCTAGGATGCGGTGGGCAGACAATGTCAAACAGGACCTTGTTAGAATTGGTGTGCAGTGGCCAGATGAAGTAGATGTAGCTCAGGATAGACTTGCTTGGAGAACTAAATTGCACGGTCTGGTTGGACCTCCGTAGCCCATGGCTGCTTGAGGATGATGATGATGATTAGATGGAAATTAACACAATTTCATTTTTCTCGCTCTTTCACATTCATTAAAGAAAAAAAAAGCAAATGATAACGGGAAAACTGAAAGAATTCGAATAATTTGTAAACTATTATATTTCTTTACGTTTTCATAATGATGTTCATTTTTCAATTTATTTTCTCTTTATTTGCAAATTATACTTTGGGAAAATTATCTTTAGTGCCCAATATTTTCTCATACAACTTAGTGACACGAAAGTGTAGATTTAAACAATTTGTAATATCTATAAAAGCATTAAAATTCGAAAATAATTCCTTTATCAGTGATGATGCAAAAAGAAAAAGAGAGCCAATTAGATTTATCATTGAAAACCTTTTACAGGGTAAACTTCAAATTTCTTTTCATAATTTATAATATCTCCTTTCAATTTAATTTTCCGGTGAGGATATAATAATTTTTTTTTTACCATTGGTTCCCACAAATCTTATCATTCCTGATCATATTCTGAATAAAGTAGGGCATTTCATTTATTCGGAGGTAGGGAGGACAATGTCCTAAAATGTGTTTTTATCCTTTATATCTATCCTATTATATCTGTGAGAAAATAGAGGGAAACAAAATAAAAAAAAAATAATGGTCTGGAAATTATGAACCGATATCTGGAGTGAAAGATATCATCAATCAAAGAACAACACAAAGAAATTGAAATCAATGGTATTATTTTCTAGAAAAATGCGTTCATTGTGAAGAGGAAACGAAGATAAAACAGATTTCCTGGCTAGACCTCTGTGTCAAGTGGATGATCAAAAATGGTTAATTTATTGTTGTTCTTTTAAGAATCGGTTCGTTCACTTTCTCTGCATCTCACATCTTCCAAAACATCTTACTCTCTCGATAAATTAATTGATCTGCCTTTTCTCTCCCGGTTCTGGCTTCGTTGCATTCAAAATGGATAAAAGTTCAAATATTGTGTAAGGGAAGAACACAAGAGATATCCTCTCTGCTGAGGTCTCTGCTCTCTGATAGATCTTCTCTAGAGTAATTTATAAAGAGAATCAGAGCATCGATAGATTTTACTTCTGGTTGTTATTGTTCTGGAGAATCTTCATTAAAGAGGGCGTTAAAAGAAATCATCATGTAACTAAGAATGAAAAATAAGAGCGAATATTTCATAGTTTAGCCAGAAATTGGAATTGTCACCTCAAGAAAAAGGAGAAATGATTGGAATGTGAAATAGTACGTTGATATTGCTTGTTCATGCTCAAGTTCAACTTTATTTTGCAAATAAATATACGTTTGTTTTTTCCTATAAACAACCCACAACTAAGCTTTTCCGGGTTGTTATATTACATATTACATTGTATAGTGAGAACATAAAAATACACGGAAATTTAAACATATTAACGTGTACACACATGCACTTGAAAAAATTCAAACTATCCGATGTTCAAATATTAATAATTCAAATGAAAAAAATTTGCAGCTTAAAGATGTAGACAACATGATTTACCTTAACATATTATACATAAATTCAATATCTGCAAACCTCATAAGAAAAATCTTTAACTTTTTTTTTTTCAACAAGAAAAAAATATTACCAGAAAAATTTCCTAATTCATAAGGTATGCTATTGAACAATTTGGGTGCTAAACACATTAAATGTTCATGTACAATCTCTTTTTTAACTAATGGAACAATATGTTGTTTCCCCTCAGTACGCAAATGATGTTCAAATATTTTTTCTTGAAGATATTATTTCTATATACATATATCATTAGTTTATATATATATAAAGAAGTTTTAAAGGCAAAATATCCAAATGTATATATCTACAATGTACATTAGAAGACCTATTAATATTTTTGTTGTTTTGTTTTATTATTCTGTTTTGAATTCCGATTATTGGTTTGAGAATTGTTATATAGGTTCCCCCATACAACAATAGCCCATAATAAAATACAGACTGAATCCAGGAATTGTATATAATTAGCATCATTTCTGCATCTACCAATTTGTTTAAGTAATAAATTTTGTATAACATTGATCTAAGTTTTATTTTAATTTTATCTACATACGGTTTCCAGTTCTATTTTTGATCGATTTTTATACCTAAGTTGACAGTCACATCAACAATTTCGAAAGGCTTACTAGCTAACCTTGATTGCAGGCTTCATTATGAATTCTAATATAAAATCTTCAATAATTCTGCTCTTCAAACTAAAATACGTTAATGTCGTTTTGTTTAAATTCAAAGTTAATTTATTAGTGCTAAACCAAGTACCAATAATTTTCAATTCACTGTTGATTAATGTTTTTACAGCTCGAACACAGGCAGTGTCATCAGCAAAATTAGTAATTCTCCCTGTTATGTTCATCTGACAAAAATCATTAATGTATATCAAAAATAAAATCAGCCCCAGTACAAAACCCTATGGTACGCCATATTTAATTTTTAACTAATAAAACCATTTATTTTAACAACTTGTATCCTGTTCTTTAAATAACTCTAAATGCATATGTGTTTATTTAATGTTATAGTTGGCATTTGGAATCTATATTGGTTTTCAGGCAAAAATAGATTTAAAGTAAATCACATATCCTCATTCACATTTTATCACTCTTGTTTCCTGCAAGGGAAAAAAATTACATAACAGTGTAGATGTGAATGCATTCGATATTTAAACCTCTTTCGAAACTTTCCTTCAGACTTTGCCTCCTTTTTGGTGAAGCTAACCAATAACTCGTATAATTAAAGTTAAAATTTGCAGAGATAAGAAAAACTAGCAAAGTGATAATCTCAGCAGCATCTGATATTGTTTGATAATTAATACACACCAGCAAAACGTGATAAATATCAGAAAAGTAAATTCCCAGAGCTTTCTACTAAATTCTGTACTATAGAGAGCATAAAAGCAAAAAAGAAAAAAATATGCTAAGCAAATATTATCTTTAGTCATATTTTCAAATGCGATGCACTTTTATTATGAGATGTGTAATTTTTCGCTGAAGGTTAAGATTAAAGCAAGTGTTGATTTCTTTTATTGAACGTCGTAAATTTTAAATGTGTACTTGTGCTTTGAGATTTCTCACAGGATCAGTTGTCTTAAAAAGTAGATCGACTCTCAATATCATTTCATCTTCTGCCATTAGCTGCGCAAAGAATTCACAGGATGCAATTTTTCATCTCGAATCATTCCGATACAACTGACGTTTGTGACCCTTTCCACTTGATTCATTTTCCCCCAATCCAAATTCAGACCCAATCATCCATGAAAGTCTCTAATCGGAAAACATTACTCCCGAGAGATGCTTAATTAGAAATTATGTAGTTAGAAATGAATGTCGCAAGAGATATCGTTAACTTTAAAGAGACATGCTGCTATTTATTTTTCACTTTAAAGTTTCACTCATAGGAATCAGCACTACAAAAGTTATTTTTGATTTCATTTCACTCTAAACGATTATCTGATAACATAATTATAAGTTATGTAGAATTGCGCAAAGTCGCTCTTAATTACTTTATAGTCAATCATCGAATTGTTTATAAATAGTACTGAAGAAAGCACATCTAGTTTATTATTGTTTCCTTATAACGAAACTTTTTTTCCTTGTGTGACAATGTATATTAATGTTTTGTCATAAAAAATATATTATATTTTAGAAATTAATTATAAAGTATGATAATATAAAGTACATATTTTAAAATTTTTAGCTTCTCTTTAATATATGGATTTACAAGAAAGTGAATGAAGAAGCAGTGTTTAGGTGATAGTAATTTTTTACTAAGAATTATGAGTTAAAACAGAAATAAATTTGATAATATATTAATAGTAAATCTTCAAAATATTAATTTATAAAGCTAATATCGATTCATGTTTTATTTTCTAAGAAAATATTTCGTTCAGCAGCCCACACTTTTTTTTGTGGCCTTTGTGATATCGAAAGAAATAACGAATTTATTTGACCGGCTCACTCGTTTGTGTTGCAGTGACATGATATGCTCGCAGATCCTTTCAGCAATGACATCTCCCAATTTATCCAGTGAATCTGATGTTTACATGGCCATGTCTCCGCGAATGAAACAAGAGATTACGGTCGCAACAGTTCTTGTAATCCTACAGCACAGAAAGAGCTTAAGATCTTAGTTCAATCCCTAGCATCCAAACGGAAGCCTTTATGAATTTATTTAATAACATTAACAGCTTGTCTACCTATCGAAAAGTCCTCAATTCCAGCCCAGGAGAAGTTAAGATGTTTTCTTTTCTGTGTTGTCTTTCTGCTGAGATCTCGCCTTCCTCAACACCTTCTCTATGGAGAATTATAGTGACAAGCTTCTTGTCAGACCTCTATGGCAAGAGGCTACTTATGAAAATATAAATAACCCCTCAAGCCAGTTTAATATGCCACAGTAGAAGATCTGTGGGGATGGCTAGACCTCAGCAGAAAAACAACACAATATCCATGCCTTACCCGGAGCTCGACACCGGGTCTCTTAGCTCAGTAGCCTAGCGTGCTAAACCACTCGGCCACGGACTTAAGGAGCAAGTTATTTTTCTTTATATTAATTGATTTAGAGAGTGAACCAAATGATGACTTCAGACTTTTGATTTTAATTGTACATGAGTTCTTAATAATTTGAGTGTAGGTTTATCAGAAGTTAGAAAGGAATGAAGCTCACTATAGTGCTATTCATTTGTATTAATTAGGCAAGTGTGATAAAATGATTATTTCTTTTCCTTTTTGACACCCCAACTTTTACGTCTTTGAACATTTTTTATGAGGAGAGAATCTGAAAATAATGTCTGAGAGAGAAAGCGAATCAAATAGATTGTGTATCAAGACATCGCTTCTGAGGGAGAAAGAAATCATTTCTAGGTGAAACAGAAATCACTTCTGAAGGGGGGAGGGGGACTCAGTCGGTGGCGCGCCAGGCGTATGTAGTTCCCAGGTTCGAGTCCTGTCTGGGCCAACGTTGAGGTTTATCTCTGCATAACTTTCCGTCCTGCCCTCGGTCAGTAAGGAACACCGATGGCTTAGAAAGACCGCCGTCCATCGGATGGGACATTAAACCTTGGCACCGTATGCGAGAAACCCATACCCCAAAAAAATGCTTCTCAGAGGTAAAAACAACAAACAACATCTTCTGAGAGGAAAGAGATTACTTCTGAGAGAGGCAGGAAGAAATCACGTCTGAGAGGGAAAGAAAATCACTTCTGAGAAGTAGAGAAATCCCTTCTGAGAGGGAAATAAATCACTTCTGAGAGGTAAAGAAATCGCCTTTGAGATGGAGAAATATCTCTTCCGAATAGGAAATAACTCACTTCTCTCTCCTCTTTGAGTTTCTCAAAGAGTTTGCATATAATGTTACACAATTCCTACGCCACGGCCTTTTTTGTCGCTAAAGAATGGCCTTCATTTCACTTTATATGGACAGAAAAATGGAAATATTCCTTTGTCAGGTCAATGGAGAGTGAAATTTGAAAATCCGTAATTTCTACAATAAGCATTTTTACAGGCAAATAGGACTAGATTAAATCTCTCATTAAATCTCATTAAAATCTCTCTAAATCTCGATTTTCAACAGTATTCGTTGGGTATTTAAAGAGGTATTTAAAGAGCTTGAATATTTAACAGCAGCAAAGTCAGTCCTATGAAACTTATGCAAAACTGTCGATTACTGAAAGAATTATTTGCAGGAATTTCTAAAATATATACTTATGTTATTAAAAAATTGAAATAATACTTGTTTTAAAAAGTTTCAATTAACTTCTGAGGTAAATTCTTATGATTGACATCGCTGTCGTTCAATATTCAAACTTCTATAACTCTTCAAGTACGAAAATGATATTATTCAAAAATGAGATTCAGAGAGATTTGAATGGCATTTTGATTCATCTAGTCCTGTTTTCCTGTAAAATGCTTATTGCAGAAATTTCAGATCTTCGATGTTCCCATTTTCCCATCCATTACATGTATCTCTTTCCTTTATCTTAAATTTTCCAATTCCATTTCTCAACTACAAATCAATTATTTCATTAACCGTTTCAATATGATTTAAATTCACTAGCACATCACCATCGGGGAATTTAAAATATTAACGATTTGCACTAAATGACTCCATTTTAAAGAAATTTAAAAGTTTTTGATGAAAGAAAATCTGCCTTCATAATATTATTCATTCTTGAAACTCTAAAAAAGGATTAAGGAAAAAAAACGAGAGATTTCTGTTATCCCAATTTGGAAATAAGTAAAGAAGAAAATCTCCATAAAGACAGAAAGAAATAACAGAGAGCAAAAGACATTTGCTTCTTTCTCGCTTTTACAACGTCAAGATATTAAAACGGAATTGAAAAATAAAATCACAAAGGTATACAAAATAATAGAAACACGGGGAGATTTAAACGGCACTATTGAAATATTCATAAAATAATTTTGCAAATAAAAGTTTTACTTTAAACGAATTCATTTTTGAAGATATTTTGCATAAATCGTACTTTTGATTTTCAGTGATTAGGAAAAATATCGCGAATCACTTGGAAACTGTTGCGGATGTTTCAGAGAGTGAAACTAATGGCTCATAATATCATTCAGGAATCGGAGAAATTCTGTGAAAATTTTGCAGACTGTACAAGAGATTTCCGTCAAAGATAGATATGAGTAAATATATTTTATTCAGGCGCGGACTGATAACAGCGGGCCCCTGGGACCTCATAGGAGCAGGATATTTTTTAGTAATTGTTATTTTACAGAAAATGCAGAACAGGGAAAGCCTATTTAAAGTTTCACTTAAGAACTCTGAAAAGAATAAGTATTGAAATCTTGAAAAGGAAACCATATTTTTTATTGAAACTCGGGCTCCCTGATACATCTGCGTCCCTGAAAAAGAGTGTCTATCCTGCCCTGATTTTATGTTGATTTTCTGCAAAGTGATATGCAACATAGTTTCATAGAAGTGAAATACAACATGCTCTATATTTTTTATGTTTATAAGCTGGATAGAGAAGTGAAGGCTTTTTTCTTTAATCGATATTATGAAGCGTCTCTCTTAATGATATATGAATATTTGTTTATTTATATATGGTAATCTCTTATGTTTAATTTTAATCACCCCTAAATGCGGGGACGGTATTTCGAAGGCTTACAGTTACCCACATTAACATTAATATACAAAACATTTCAATCGTATGAAGAATATATGTTCACTTCTCAGGAGAAATTCCTGTAGAAATAAGTTTATCTACTTGTAAATAAAAAATCAAGGTCAAAGCTGCTCTAACAGGTCTCTCATTTCATGATACACTGAAATTATTGTTAGAGTTGTTTGCAGAAATTGTATCGGAAAAATATGAGAGAAATTATTTGGTGAAATTGAGATGAAATCAAGAACAGATTTGCTCTCTGACAGGATCAGAACATTTTTATTATTCAGAAAAGCGATTTATTATATGCTTTAAGAATTGCTAAAAGTGTTACTCTCATAATTCAAGTAAAATTTTTTCTGAAGTAATCACGTGTTATGTTCAAAGAATAAAAGGAAAAGAAAGCACGTACTATTTTATTTGTTGACGGGCATTTGAATTCATCTATCTAAATATGTAGAGAACCTCGATCATGTCCTTCAATGCAATCCAAAGACAGACTTCATTTTCAGTTAGAAAAACTTTTTTTTAGATAATGGGAGATTGTTGAAACAATGGAGGATGAGAAATTTCCCTAATTGCAAATTGTCTGGGAATTGAAAAATTCTTTTCAGACAACATAAGTATATATTTCTGATATTTTGCGGTTCTATCCGGGCTCTTTCGAATTACTTATTTATTTCATTTCCATTTCAGAAGTTGAAAACATGAAATGTCCTTATGGTAATTAAAAGGCCTAGTATTCTGTCTTAGAACCATCATCAGAGGATGTTGGGGATTAGTACTGAAGTGTTCCGGTCAATGGGGTAACCGCCATTGCAGTGGCATTGGGACCCTCATGTGAAGGAGGCCCTTAAATTTTAGAAAAAGAAAAATATTTTTCTAACACTTTTAACAATTTTCTTATAAAAAAATTACTATAAAGTCACTCTATATTTTATTTATAACAATTCTCTCCTCTGTAAATTATATCTAAATAAACTTTGCATGCTGTAAGAGCTACGCAGATGCGTGTAGCGATGGATTTTTCTATTTCCAGGTTAGAGTTTTGCCTTCTATGGCTATATGTATATAACCATACTAAGGCATAATAAAGTTATTATTATTATTAGCTAGCTATGTATGTTCTCTGCTAGGGATGATTGTCGTTATTCTTTGAAAATAATCAACTGTGTTCCGCGGGCCTGTACGCTTAGTACACAGTTTGAATTTATTTATACGAGTTTAAATAATCAGAAAATCACAATATTAAACATGTGGACTCCATCTTTATTTTATTAAATGTTCAGTAATATTGTACTTTATCTGCATTATTAGACGTGATTTATTTGGGATTCTCTTTTTTCCCTTTATGTCCTCTTGAAAAACAAGGGAAATTACAGCTAATGAATTCATTAATTTAAAATCTTTCTAAACTAGTATAATCATCTTATATAATTTGGGGTGAGAATAGAGGGACCGTTGATCTATTTTTGCACTGGGGCCCACATCCTCCAGTTATGCTACTGGTTCCGATCATACTGTACGAAAGACTTCAAAATATTGTTCAGATCATGATGTAAAGTAGATCCTCATTTTCATATCACGCAGTTCTATTATTTATACTCCGTTTCGCAAACCTTTTATACTCTATGAGAGATTATATTCATATTTTAACACTTTATGAACAAACACTGATATTTGTGTTATTTATAACACTGTGACTGACACACAAGTTTGATTTCAAGCGTTAAACTGATGTGCTTAACTCTGGGAAAGTTAAAAGAAATTAAAAGTAATTTGGTGGTTTGCGTTTTTTTTTTCTTTAAAGTTTTGCATAATTTAATTTTTTTTGTGTCGCATAGGTTTCACATGCTGCCATAATATGTTTCAGGTTTGCTTTTTTCCTCATTTTTTAAATAGTTGCATTCGGCATGCTTTGCAGTGGGATGAAAGGGATCCAGGTTTAAATCCCGGATGAGTGTTTGTTGCTTGAGTTGTCTTCCCCCCCCCACATATACCTTGTATATGACGCATCACACTGAAAATATCCAAATACACTCAATTCTGTTTTTACGCGGTAGATAGGTTCTCGAAAAAACCGTGTAAAAAAAAATACACTGCATATGAAAAAATAAAAGATTGGTTCCAGACGTGAAAACCCAGTACAAATAATAAGTTGTTTTAAAAAAATCATATCAAAATTTTTAATTAAATCTTAATTTCATTTTTATTCATTTAAGCACATTTTTGTTTTATAAACTTATAAAGATAATAATTATATGTACATATATAAAGTAAATTATTCTTCATAAAGAAAATAATATGTCACAAATTCAAGAATACAAAAGTGCAAAAAAATGACTTTGCTTATTAACTATATTTTATTCGTTGTCACTTTCTGACAATAGACGCATTCGTTTGCATAAGACTGGAATTAAATCGCTTTCATCGCTTGAAACATTTTGGCCGTCGTGTTCATACTCCAATGGTGTATGATTTTCCAATGTAGTACATTTTCAAAATTAAAACTACTTCGAAAAATGTGACCATAAAAGCGGCATCTTTGTTATAAACGTAAATTCTAGGAATTTTTTCTTGAATAGGAATATTTTTTCAGAATTAAATTCAAATGGAGATTTTTAAAAAGGCGCCGTTTGAACCGTGCTAGATCACAATAAATCTTGTAAAATGGGAATTGGAATTTTTTTCTAAACCGTGTTAAATCAAAATCGTGTAAAAAAAATCTGTGAAACAGAACTGGATGTACACCTGTCTTTGTAAATTTATTTATTTTTCAATCATTAATAATCTTAATTATTAATGATTGAAATTTACTATTTTTTTGTTTTTACCTATTTTTTTGTTTTACCTATTTGTTTTTACCTATATTTTTGTTTTACTTCATCGAAAAATCATGAATTTACTCATGAAAAATCATTATATCGAAAAGATTTATATCTTATATGGCATTATTGGCACAATGATCGTACCGCACCATTGAAATATGAATAACAATTTTAACTGTCAGAATGATGAGCATTTTAGTGCTGCAGAGCATTTCCTTCCCGAGAATTAATAATCAACACAATTCGTTCTGATGACTTCGACTTCGTCTTGATGGTTATGCTTGCATTTTCGGAATTCGAAAATGCCCGAGGCTCTCTACAGACATATTCTGCAGAGAAAAGGAACGGTGGACAATTATTATGCTTTAATAATAAGTATCTTTCACTATCAGAATTGTATCGATCGAGACATAAGTATTCCAATAAGCAATTATATGCACGAAGAGTTCCACTATTAGCAAATCATCTTCTTCCTTGATGCACAAATGTAGCTTTAATATATTGGGAAAATGATTTCTCATTTTCCTTACGACTGAAGGGCATTTATAACTGAAACGGAATGCATGGCATTAGAAATTTTAGTGAGGTTTAAAAGATCTAATTCTTGTTATGGAAGGAAGATTGTTTGCTTTATGCCCATCAAGACTGCTTTTGTAATAGAAAAGAATTCGGTCAAAACCAGAATCAATTCAGTTTCTTTAAAATGATCATCATTTGTTCCCGTGTGTTATGTTATGCCTCGAACTTAGGTCCATTCGAACATACACAGGAAGAAATCATGATCATTTTAAAGAAATTGAATTGATTCTGATTTTTTGTCTTTTGTTTTAATAACTTTGAATTTGACTCTGTATTTTAATAAAATAGGAATGTTTCCACATTTGATGATTATAAATGATGACATGAAATCACTTTTCATCCATTAATTGCATATTATCTGCTTTTGAAATATTGAATATCATGGGGCTTTTTTCTTTTGTCTTATTTTATTTTCTACCATCTAATGACATAATACAATTTTGTTATTCTTCCAACTTCTACAGCTCCAAATACAATAACTGGACAACTAACAGTAATAAATATAAGAAAAAGTGGAATTAACAAAAATGAAGGTCATTAAATAATAAAAATAATAATTAAATAAATTAGGAATAGTTTTCTCTGGTAAGGCTTTAATGAAAACAAAATTAATGTCAACTTTATCGCTAAAACAACAGCGGAGAAATATGCTAAAGATATTTACAAAATGATGTCAATGGTTACGAACTTTACAAACACCCTTAACTTACCTCGGCTTGTAAAAGAGCATTTGTGCCACTAAGAGAATTCGCATTCGCTTCTTTTCTCTTACTAAGTCCCTAATTATAGTCAATTGAACCTACATCAATGAAACTAATCATCCAATTGTGATTCTCAAGAAGGGATTTCGGTTCTAATTAATAAATGCTCAGCCTCCTCATCCCATCAAGTTCTGCAAGCGACATGACAGAAGTATGTAAACATCCCCATTTTGCCATTCCCATTGTGCAAGTGGCGAAAAGCTCTCTTTGCTGGCAAAGAAACTGATAAATTGCAAATATATCTTGTCCGAGTCCTAGAAACAAAATTTCCGCGCATCTGCTCTTATTTATAGTTAGTCATTTGATGCACGAGAGCAAAATGGAATCATGATTATCTCACTTGGAGAATTAAATTAGAACCTTCGAGATTCCTTAAACGAAAAAATGTGACTTAAAGATCTGATTCAAATCGATCATCCAAATAGAAATTCGATTTTTTACACTGGTCGTTAGTCATTTGAACGAGTTATTACAGTTAGAAAGTTACTCCTTAAAAACTTATACAAAAATTAACGAACATTGAAAGAATTATTCAAAATTGTAAAACGTATACTTATTTTATTAAACAGTTTCAGATAATATTTATTAAGTTTTGATTAACTTCTGAAGTAAAGTCTTATTATTGCTGTTCTTAACCATTTAAACTTCTGTAAATCTTTAAATGCTGAACAAATTAATGTAGAAAGAAATCAAGATTTGGATTCATTTGATTGAGATCTTTATCTTCAATCACATTTTTTTCACAAAGAGTTGATTTAAGAAGTTACAGAACTTTGAATTTGACGCTGCATTGAAATAAAATGGGAAGGGTTTCATACTTCTCTCTCGACTGAGATCAGTGAGTACAAACAAATAACTATACAATTTACAACAAATTATTTATTTTCATTTCATGTAGATCGTTGATTTAGTGATGAAAGTTTCAGCAGTGTTCAAAGAAGTCGGATTTGGGACTTAAAATTTAAAAATATGC
Source organism: Ryuthela nishihirai (assembly GCA_038380435.1). Taxonomy (NCBI): domain Eukaryota; kingdom Metazoa; phylum Arthropoda; class Arachnida; order Araneae; family Heptathelidae; genus Ryuthela; species Ryuthela nishihirai. The sequence continues at coordinate 44,505,912 of JAWZYU010000032.1, forward strand.
GCATGCTCTTTGTTAGTCCCTCAAGTCTTATCTCTGACTGATTTGAGTATCATTTTCTCATTCATCTCAAATCGTTTCAGCTACTTGAGAAGTTTTCTTTTCGATACCAAAGTCGAAATAAATATCTAAAAATGTTGTCAACTTCATTCAAAACTTCTTGAAAAATTCAAATCTCTACCATTTTATAAATGGAACCTCAAACTGACACTAAGAAAGCTTTGTAAGTATTTTTAATATGTGGAAGACATCAGTATGATATTCTTGCAAGTATTTTTAATATGCCGAAGACTTAAGTATGATATTCTTGCAAGTATTTTTAATATGTGGAAGACTTCAGTATGATATTTTTGCAAGTATTTTTAATATGTGGAAGACTTCAGTATGATATTTTTGCAAGTATTTTTGATATGTGGAAGACTTAAGTATGATATTCTTGCAAGTATTTTTAATATGTGGAAGATTCAGTATGATATTTTTGCAAGTATTTTTAATATGTGGAAGACTTCAGTATGATATTCTTGCAAGTATTTTTAATATGTGGTAGACTTCAATATGATATTCTTGCAAGTATTTTTAATATGTGGAAGACTTCAGTATGATATTCTTACAAGTATTATTTGAAACAGATGCAATTTTATCATGACTTTACGGAAAAAATTTCAAAATGCAAAATAAGATTATTTCCATATAGATGAAGATACAATATTTTCAATGGATAAATCCCTCGAAGGTACATCTCATGACAGTTTCCTACATATTTTCCATATTATGTGTGTTGACTAATGGGAGGAAAATATTGCCGAACGAAATATTTTGGGCGATTGCATAAAAAAAATAGAGATTCTTCAATCTCAGGTAAATTTTAGTTTTAAAAACACTTTGTTAACTCTTCTACAGCAAATAGTCAGGAGGGAAATATTCCACGCTTCCACCTCGCGGATTTGAAATCTCCTGGTTACGTGCCAGTTGCTCTACCAGTTGAGCTAAGATGGAGATAATTCACACTTGCTTAAAGTAAGTTAAGAATTCTTACGATAAAGCTCGGTTCTCGTCGGTATAAATAAAGCATGATGATCCCATAGTAAATCTTCACAGCACAACCATCAAAACCTTCCTTAAGCAAGTGTGAAATGCCTCGGCCTTAGTTCCAATGGTAAAGCAACTGGCGCGTAACTAGAAGATCTCGAGTCAGCAAAGCGGGGGTGGGGGATTTCTCACACTTGCCTAATTACTAAAAATAATTATCACTGTAGTGAGAGTCATTTCTTCCTTTTCTAAAGCAGTTCATCTGATTATTTAAACAACTAATGGCATCAACTAATGATGTCAGATGGCAAAAGAGCGACGCTTTTAAAAACTGTTTTGCATTAACGAAAATGTGAAAGACTTTTATCAGCCAAATAAAAGCATAGAAATACATAATTTACTGCCAAAAAGGTTCACCAAATTAAGCTTAAAATTCTTTATTTATTCTGATATTATTGTTGGATTCACATTTATACATTCTATTTTTTATTTCCGATATTTTTTATCGACCACTCTACTATTAATGCAATGTGCGAATTCATGAAAATAAAATAACTGATTAAAAGACATACAATTAGTAGTAGAACTTTTATCAGATTAGTATAAATATTGTCGACTTAAAATTCAGATAATTATCGTAAATCACTCAAGCATACCAATCATGCAATTTTGATTTAGCCCTAACTCTATGTTTTTCAGAAGTGGAGTTTCAATGCCAGTCGAGGCGAACCAAGACATGATTAAGGCTCCTGGGAATTCTATAGACCCACTTAAAAGCGACTTATTCTCATCACTTGAATTTCAGCAGACCCTTGTGCTCAAACCTCTAGATTAGCTTGTCCAACTTGGTAGTGCATGACGGACACATTGAGATAATACATTTTTCAAGCAGGCAGAAAAATGTTTTATGATCTTTTCAATTAAAAATAGGCACTTAAGAGAATGTCCATGTTATGTGAATGGAAATCTAAACTCGAAGCTCTGTAATTTCTGAAATAGGCATTTAATGGAAACATGAGACCGAAAATAAATTAAAGAGTTATGGAAGAGTTATGGAAGCTGGAATATTTCACAACAGTGATGCGTCATAATACTTTATCTCAGAAAGTAATTAAAATTTAAATAAAAGGTATTCTTTTCAATCATTTAATAAAATGAATATACAGTTTAGAATTTTTCGTAATAATTATTTCAAAGTTATAGAATAATGAATGATTCTTAAAAAAATGATAGATTATTGTCAAATATGCCAGCTTCCATAACTCTTTAAATACTGAATAAATATTGTTGAAAATCGAGATTTAAATAGATTTGATTAGGATCTTTAATTATCTTCGGTTAACATGTTTCCACTAAATGCCTATTTCAGAATTATAGAACTTCGAAGATAAATCCCATTTAAATAACACGGAAATACCAATAATAAATCATTTTAAGCCAATTTGACATTCAAGTTAATATGAATTAGAGAGAAGAATGGAAAAAGTTTGTTTTATCTGGAAATAAAATTGTATAATATCCAAAAATATTTGAAATTTAGTTAATACTTTTGCCACTTCCAAACATCAGTACTAATTGAAACTTCATACGTTTTCAATTAAAATGCCAAATCCGCCAGTCGAATGTTTTTCCAGAAACTCGACCCTCTCCCTTTACATAGCCTGCAAATGCAGAGTTCATTTCTTGTACTGAAACTAATTTCTTCAGTGAAGGCCAGCAGTTTTGTTTCCATTCAGAATGATTGCTCGTGGTCTTATTTTTTCACGTCACGAGAGAAAATAATTGTTCAATAAGTGTTGTCGAACATCGCAACACCTATTTTGCATGAAAATGAAATCACCTGTAAAAAATCGATTTGCGGATAAAAAAAGAAAACTTTTTTGGCTATTCAACTTCAAAATCCAGTTATGTTTTTTGGAAAAGGATTTATTAAGAAATTCTGAACGGTTTTTTAAGACTTTATAGAAATTATAGGATCGTTTAAATTAAAAATTTGTTCGTTGTTTTTTATGGAAATTTTGATGAATGCATTATTCTGTTATTAAAAATAGGAATTTCTCGGAACTCGTTTTTGGAGCCGGAAACAACTAACCCAAGATGACCTTGATCTTTGCCCTTTAGGTGAATGTAGTTAAAAATCATGAAACTGAAAATGTCATCAGATTAAAATATAATCTTTTGCAAAAAGATTTTGAAACAGGCGAAAATTAACAATCTGCTCTTAGGTTTAAAAAATGGCAAAAGAAAAATCTATCTAGTTTTTACTTATTCTATTTTTTCGAAGTTCATCTTATCTTTATCAAAGCTTAACTCTAGCTAAAACTCTTGATTTCGCACTTCGCACTAAAAAATCGTCTAATGAAGTCTGTCCCCAAACTCATAGATCACGATTTTTAATTGATTTCGATAATGCTGAATAAAATCTATTTTTCCGTAAAAGGATAGCGAGATTATTTTTTTAGTTACAGAGTGCAGGTAAATACAACCACCAAAGTGCAATCTTTTCTCTCAAAACCATTTACAAACTAAACTGTGATTGCTTTGCATTGTTACAGTTAAAGAAACAGTTATTTGTGAATTAGAATATTCAATAGAGAGTACAGATATCTTACGGCCAAATGTTCCCTACTAATACTATATCAAATAATTGAAGCTTGCGAGAGAGTGTTGACATCAAGTTCTTTTCCTCTTTAACTAATCCTTTGCCCAGGTACTCAACATAATCAAATACTTTAGAGCTAAGGATATTAATGACACGTTTCTAAGTCATCATTTGAGGCGGCGTCGACGCTGATAAATTAAACACATCCTGTGCACCATAGACACTGCGCAAGTCTATTAAACTGGCAAGTTAATTCTGCGAGCGCATTTAAAGTGCAGATCGTTTTATGCTCACGTGAGCCGCTAAATAATATACGACGCATAACGCAAAAGAGGTTTAAGGATTTATGAGGAGCGAATTAATCCTCTGATCAGTATGTCGGCATTCAAGTACAACCGTTCTAATGCACCTTTTGGTGGTACCGTTTTCACGTCTTTTGGAAAAAAGAATACAAGTTCTCAAAACATTTTGATGCATTACGAATAGAAAACTGCTCACGAGCACCTTCAACAATTCAACAATTCAATTCAAAATTCAATTTCTCACACTTGCCTAATTACTAAAAATAATTATCACTGCAGTGAGAGTCATTTCTTCCTTTTCGAAATTTTTTTTTACGAATAGAAAACTGCTCACGACACCTTCAACGGTTGCGGTTCTGATATGTTCATAAAACTCAGCAAGTCTTATTTTGAATTTGAACGATTTAAATATAACCGGGATTATAGAGGTGATTTTAACCTGCGAATTCAGCTGTGGTTATAGCTTGGAAATGGCAAACAAAGATGCATTTGAATCAGGACTTTACTTTCTGATTGACTCAGGTTTCTCTTTTTTTATGACGGGGAATTTTATATTAGCTTTCGTAACCATAATTCTACACTCACCTTAAACTTTTATAAGAACAAAAAAATACACGGATGAAACGTCCTCACATGTTGCCATATATAATTTTAGTTAAATAAAGCTGCAATTCCTGAATGTGCAGTAATTCTTTGATCACCTATTTTACTTCTAATAAGACATTGCAAGAATCCATGAGATGAAATATTTCTCACATCATTCGTAAAGTGAATATGGCGAAGGTGTTAAGCAAACTTTTTCCTCAATATTAATTATTTTACCAGATTCCAAACATTCACCCACGTGGTAGCACGTGAGAGAACATCATACCACAAATGTTTGAAATGAGAAACAGAAGAATAACAATCAAATAACTATGCCGCTGCCGTTCATGATCGATCCCATTTCATCGTATGAAATCATTGCACTGAGGACCAATTAATCAATGCAGAAGAACAATTTCTTCGATTCCAGTGTTTTAGCAATGTTAACAGTTCAGTCGTCAATCGAGAATGTAGAAAAAAAAACGAAACCAGAAGACAGGAACGTGTTTAGGATCACCCCTCCCTCCAAAAAAATCCGTTTCTCTTATACAAAATCTCCAACTTGTCTACCTGCTTTGAAATTCAAAATAGTCGTTTTTCTACAATTTAATTTTAGTCCCATAGTATATGTCCGACACTAAAAATAGATATAATAATAACCACTATAAAAATTTATTCCATATAGAATATCATTTTAATCTTTCCTGTCCGGTGGAATATTTCAGTAACTGTGAAATCTTACTCAAGTCTTATTTTCAGTACCCTTCCTGAAACAAAGTAAATTCTCTAACCCTCCCGAAACAAAATTCAAGGATTCCCCAGAAATTAAACTCTGACATACATAGAAATAAATAGAATAAACATAGAAATGTTTATCATATTTCCTGGCGTCTCCAAAACGATTGAATCTCTTGGGTCCTTCGCATTTCAAACCATCCATAGAACACATTTCATAAATAAGTGTACGAAAGTTTATTGCATTCGTTTAATAGCTATTAGTCCTGATAGTCTGCGTAAAAGAAATGCTTCTCCAATACTATCCAACCGAAATATTAGAGAATTTCGATGTTATGCCTATGGAAACCTAACTTTGAAACTCTGTAACTTTTAAAATATCCATTTATTGGGAAAATATTACGAAAGATAAATTAAAGATCACAATCAACATATAATTATAAAATATTCATTTAATAAAAAAAATTGTTTAAATTTTTATTTAAATCTCGATTTTCAACAATATTTGCTCAGTATGTAAAAAGTTATGGAAGGTGGACTGTTTACAAATAAATTATATTTTTTCATAATACAATCTGATATTGAAATAATCATTATGCAAACAATTAAGCTTTTAGGTTTATTTATGAGGAAAATTGTTAAGACGCATTGCTTATTATTGTTGCAATATTGTCATTGTAGCTTCCATAACTCTTTAGATACTTAAAGAATATTGTTGAAAATCGATATTTAAATAGATTTGATTAGGATCCTTAATTATTTTCATTAAATGCATATTTTAGAAGATATAGACTTTGAAGTTCGATTTCCATTATACATAATATAGAAATTGTGTAATATTTTGGTAGGGTAGGTAGATGCAATAGAACTTTGAAGCGATTTTTGTTCTGTGTGTGGTTTGCAAAACTTTTTTGTGGATTTTCAAGAAATCCGCTCCTTCATTTTATTATATTAGCATATATTGTGTTTCAAGTAATATTAAGGGCATAAAGAGGGCATAATGAATTTTGAAGCCGAAAGTGGTCTTTATTTTTGGTAAGTATCGGAACAATCTCAAGTAGATGTTACTGCAGAAAAGAATCCTTTTAAAATATAGCCTTTAACAAAGCCAGGATGGCCAGATTCCGTATAATTAAATGATTAATACAGATTTCCGTACAATTAAATCTCGTACATATTTCTCACTTTTATAGAGGAATCTTCTGGAAGCTCTTAAAATGGCAGAATAGGGGTTTGGATGCTTCACATTATAAATTAATATTTGTGTGCAAATCATATTATGCAGAGTTAGATAATTTCTGTATGCTCATCTATTTTGCTTTAAAGAAATATTTTAATTGCATAACTTTAAAAAAAATTACAATATTATTTAGGTTTTTACAACTGACTGATTAATATGAACAAGTTTGGAAGCCAAAAAAGCATCTTCCGTAAATTTGACTCAGTTATAAAATATTAGATTCGTATGATTTCACTCTGTTATCTATGAATCCTAAAAATTTAACTAATAAAGACATTGTTCACTATTTTTAAGAAAAAGCCAAGTGAACGAAGATTATCTATTATTTTGAAGAGGTATGATCTAATTTTCTTTAGTAATGAACAATAATAGAAATTAAGAAGCAATTTAACTCCTTCAGCAGCTACTATTTAATTAGAGAAATTTTTACAACTTCTAATCAAAAGAAAAAAATCGGAGTAGCTCACTTGTTCTCTGTTTCGGTACAAATTACAGGTGTTTTGTCTGCAAGAGCAATTGAGAAGCAGACATCTGCATAAAAGCTGTGAGAGAGCTTTGTTTTTGCATTCCGTGATATATTATAGTAGTACACTTGCTCTGGTTAATTAAAAATATTTTTTACTGTATGAAATCGATAATCAGAGCATTAAAAAATCGTACTTATACATCATAAAGATAAAATTTCGGCGCTAGTGTTCAGCATTCTTCTCTCCCTTACACTTCTCATTCGAAGCTGTGTGTGTGTTTCTACTAAGTTGAAGTTTTCCATCCTAGATTCTTAACTCATCGACCAATTGCCTGCAGGGCATTCTGCAGAACAATCATTGTTTCCATAAACTAAACGAGGATGCTCCTCCTCTCCCCGTCCCTTGGAAGCCCTTCATCATCTTTCTCATCTAAAGCATTCAACCAAAGGAAGGAGAAAAAAAAGAGCGAAGATATCAAAGGGTAATCATCTGAAAGATGCTTTAAGGAGCATAAAGAAAAAAAGAACTGAAAGCCTTCGAAGGCAATCATGGATCTGTTGTCAACATCTCAACGCGGTCTTTTTTTCTTTGCTAATATAATCAGAAATTATTTCATCTTATTAATCCCTAAGGCATGGTCAGCATCATTGTTATTTGGGATCTCTACACTAAATGGAACTTTTGGGATCCTGTACAGCTTCCAGATTGCAGTGAATTATTTCGCGTTTGATTTTTCCCTTTTTTTGCTCCGCTGTGTGCCAAAGGATCAGTTTGCTGAGGAAAGGGAAGGTTAGAAATAGGATGCTGCGGATGAGAGGAGAGCTTCCGATCTGTACCCATTCAGTATGTTCTTTGATATGCAAAGGATATCTCTCGCATCTTAACGTCTCATTCGAGTAGCTTTCAAGTGCTTGGCGCTACCTAATGAGAAGACTTCTTAATTACTTCTCAGTTTTAGGTGAGATGAAAGAAGGAAAAGTAATATCGGTAAACCATGATAGTTCTATTAATTCTTGCATGAATGGCCGAACAATTTATTAATGTTTCCATAACGTGGGTGACAGACACCCTTATTTGAAAGACACCATTAAACAGAAATTAGAAACGAAATGAATCAAATTTAGTTAAAAAATCAACTGTTTTTACGTTTTACTTTGGATACGTTTGAAAGACTTACTTTATTAGTTATGTGTATTCTAGTAAGAAAGGGAATTTTTTGATGAACGTAGTAACCTAAATTCCAAGATATCATGTTGCATAGATATTCGTTGCAATCTATGAACAAATTGTAGTTCTCTAAAAACTGTCACATAGCTGAACACGTGTTACGTAACGACTGGTTCTAAAATCTTCATTTAATTAAATATTCATATAACCTCACTAAGAGGGAAGAAAAAGCTAAAACACCTTAAATAAGAAACAAGTGAAAGATGCGATCAAGAGAAGCAGCCTTAATTATATATATGTATATAATTTGCAAATCATTGTAAGATATATAAATCTGTTACAATTGAAAACAGAAAGTACATCGCAATAACATTAAACAAGCTCCATTTCAGGAATATCTAAAAGATGACAGTGAGCCTTGAAATTGTAGCGCATTCAATTTCAATTTCATTTTACACTCAGCCCTCGATTTACACGGGAAATCGTCGTGTAAATCGAAACCGTGCAAATCGAGACCAATAACTTATGGAAAAAAAAGTAGGACAGGTTTCGAAAAAATCCCTGTAATTTATAGAACGTATATTAAAATTTTTATTTAAACGTATTTATCTCAAATTTTAGTTCAGGAGTAATGATAAACATTAACAATATTTTGTGTTTTACGTGCACCAATTCCGACAAGCGTAGATAAATTTCTCATATATTTATTTTGATCACGAAAAATACATGATAATGCAGAGGTAAACTATTCGAATTCAAAGACGAAATTTGGAGGAAGGATATTTATGAACTAAATATAAATTAGAAATTAAGCATTTGTATCAACGCTTAATGATTCATTTTCTGAAATTATTTTTTATGATATATTATTTATCTTATTATTCTTGAAAATAAATGATTTCAACTAAAACCATCTAGTTGATTTTTACTTTGGGATGACTGTTTAATATCTGTTTAATATATAATCTGTTTAAGAATTATATTGTTGCGGATCACAAAAATGGATAGCCACTGAGCGTGAGTATTAAAAGCTATATTTCAAAACCAAATTCAATACAAGGTAAATTGTTACAAAGGAAATATGGATGAAGTATCTTATTAACAAATCAACTATTAACATGCACAAGTCATCAATCTTCCTGCGTAGAGCACACAATATCAGCTCTGTGTATTTTACTAAATACTACCTTTTACTTGATTTACCAGGTCACCCGAAGATCTTCACTCGTAAACCAATTCTCGTCCTGTGCTAATAACTGTTCACACACTAGCCGAACAAAAAGACAGTCCGTGTAGACATTCGAAGTTAGCCATAAAAGTTCCCACTTTTATACTTCCGCGTATACACAACACATCAAGTTACTTCTTGATACTTAACGATAAAAGATCCCACTTTTATCCTTCCGTGTATACACAACACATCAAGTTACTTCTTGATACTTACGCGCCTGTCTCAGAACAGCTCACCGTCCATTTTCGAACTCACCGACCGTTACAACACAACAACCGTTCCAATACAAAACGACCGTTAACGCTCCACTCTTCTTCTCCAAATTCTCCCAACGTTCTTATTCGTTGGCTGAAACTTTGCTTTCGGTTGCCAGATTCTTCTGTCGTAACACTGCCCCCTTCCTAGGTCTTGTTCGTCCCGAACAATTCTGGATTCCAAAGCTTCTTCAGTTCTTCGATGAAACGGGGCCAAATGATCCACGTGAACCACCTTGCACTTTGTAGCTGGACATCGACGAATGCGATATACCACGTCTGTGTCAAAATGAAAGCGAATCTCATTATGACGTAGATTTCTTTTCTGACTGAAGCCTCGTCCACAAACATAATACGTGTAAGGCCTATAGCCCTTGTGAACACGTTTATGTCTCTGCAGGGAGAAGAATCGACTAAGAGTTTTCGTGCAAAACCTGTAAAAAGTTTTCTTCTTTGTCGAAAGTTTTCTTCTTTGGATTTTTACTTCTATCAACAGTAACAAGGAACGAAAGTCATTAGTGACATAAAATCTAGGGAGAATATTCATCCTGCAATCTGACCCTTTTGTCAGTTGACTTTCACTTAATTCAGAGCTGTCGTGATGAACCTTCAGCCATATTTCACCTGATTCGATTTGATCCCCAAGGTGCTTCACAAATATATCAGCTCCATAATTCTTTTTAGCGCTTCGGTCCATCTCCTCCTTCCATACTCTTGCTAGAACTGCAGCTTCTAATCCGACAACCTTACCTGTTTCTCCTGTATAAGTGAAATCAGTGATGTGTCGGGCTGCTAGCAATATTTTTTCTGTTTTACCTTCACATAGCCAGCTTGCAACATCTTCAGATACTCCTTGTTCTATTAACATGTTACGAAACTTGTTCAAAGCATTGCCGTTATGCAGAACCTTGCGGACACGTGATGCTTCATCTACCCTATTATCCACAATGTTCACCAAACGCAGAAGTTCTCCTCCTAACTCTTCGACGAGCTCTTGCAGTTCCAAGGATCCGTCACCAAGGAAACACTGAACAGCTTCCATCACTTCCAGAGAGTTGTCAACAGAGTTTTCAAGAGGTGAATCCATGTTGCTGATAACAGCTGAACAACTCAAACTCTTCATTCCACGAGCTTGTGATGCTGCAACCATTTTCTTAAGTAAATCAACAGCAACATCTTCTGTACTGATGAGATCAATAGCTTCTTTTCCGAATTCAACATCATAAACCAAAGCGCACACTCCTTCAGCCAGCTTTTTGGACACAACTGAGCATCTCATTAGAGGAACGCTATCTACGGTAGCCGTCAGATCCTTGCAGCGGTAAATCTCCTTATCTGTTGGCACCAGCTCCTCTGTCTGTACTACGATGCAGCATCCGACGTCTTCCATCATCTGCTCGATTTTATCTTTAGTGCAGTCGACTGTGAAGCTAGGGATGGATTCCAATTTGTCCAGAGTATCTCCCGTCAATTGGAGAGCAAGACCGGAGATCATAGGGACCTGGAGACCCAAAGCAGCAAGTGCAGGAGCCAAGACAAGACTCACTTTGTTGCCGACACCTCCTGTGCTGTTTTTATCTACCATCCGATGGCACCACTCGGGTCTCCAGCAAAACACATGACCCGAGGAGGTCATATTTGCTGTTTCTTCCGAATTCACTTTCTTGGAGCTCTCATTGTAATTAGCCAGGGAAATATCAGTCATGATTGCCAAATTGTTCATTCTGGAGATCAGAGACGAGTTCTGTAACATGATATTGTCCACTTTAGAGCTCTTGTAGTCGTGATAAAACTTTTCTATATCCTTATAATCTAAATGGTTATAATGTCCAAATCTGCACATTGACTGTTCAGAAAAGAAATTCAGCGTGGCTACGTTGAAATTATCTGAGGGATTCACTTCTCTCTGATCGTAACTCTGAGGCTTAGTTTCATCCAGAAAGTTAGTCTTTGAAGTACTGTCTCTGCCTGAAGCTCCTTTACTAGCATCACCTGTTACGCTTCTAAGCCATTCTTCGGAATTCTTCTTTCTTAAATCCCCACTTTCTATAAACGATTCAAGTGTGGCTATATGCTTCGGAAAAATCTCTCCGACTTCCCCGGTAACGACGAAGGGCACTTTGTATCTATTCTGAATGGACGCCTCTTCTTTACTCGGACCACTCTGCGAAACGTAAACTCTGTTTCGTTCCCCCTCATTACCACTCGTTACTCTGCCTTTGCGATAATTGTCCATGACGCATTTTGCTGACGGCGAGGAATAGAATATCTTTCGTGTGGATCTCTCTTCAGATCGTGCCAGACTTGTATACCTAGGTATTTTGAAGTGCAAAGCGTACTGTATAGTCTCACAGCTCTCTGATCTGTGTGATTGTTCTTCACAGTTCCTAGACATGTCACCAGCGATATAGACACTCTGCCATGCATCACCAGTAGTTGCGTGGTCAAAGGCATTATCTGCGCTATCTCTACGATTCTTGATTTCCAGTAGCAGATCCACATTTTTATATGCGTTGCCTTTCTCTTTTTCTTTTCCATGTTTACAATCTAACTTAACACTATCGAGATCATCTTTTTCACTGACAAATTCAACATTTAAACTATTGCATTGTCTATTGAGTTCGGTTTTATGATCCTTGAAGTGATCAATAATCTTACCAACTTGAGAAGCCACTTCAGCTCTCAACTCAGTATTTTGTGCGGCCATTTCGGCTTTCAAATCATCTTTTTGAGAAACTATCTCAGTCCTCAACTCATTATTTCGTGCGGCCATTTCGGCTTTCAAATCATCTATTTTATCGCTTAGGGCGGCCAGATCACCTTTAATATCGGCTTTCAAGTCACCTATTTTATCGCTTTGGGCAGCTATATCACCTTTAATCTCAGCTTTTTGTGCGGCCAGGTCACCTATTTTGTTAGCCATATCGGCTTTCAAGTCAGTCATCAGCGTAGTCATATCGGCTTTGAAGCTATTTATCAACTTTACTAATTCGTCCATACTTCTAGTTAAAGGCATTCAATTAAATTATTATAATCCCACTTCTGACACCAAATGTTGCGGATCACAAAAATGGATAGCCACTGAGCGTGAGTATTAAAAGCTATATTTCAAAACCAAATTCAATACAAGGTAAATTGTTACAAAGGAAATATGGATGAAGTATCTTATTAACAAATCAACTATTAACATGCACAAGTCATCAATCTTCCTGCGTAGAGCACACAATATCAGCTCTGTGTATTTTACTAAATACTACCTTTTACTTGATTTACCAGGTCACCCGAAGATCTTCACTCGTAAACCAATTCTCGTCCTGTGCTAATAACTGTTCACACACTAGCCGAACAAAAAGACAGTCCGTGTAGACATTCGAAGTTAGCCATAAAAGTTCCCACTTTTATACTTCCGCGTATACACAACACATCAAGTTACTCTTGATACTTAACGATAAAAGATCCCACTTTTATCCTTCCGTGTATACACAACACATCAAGTTACTTCTTGATACTTACGCGCCTGTCTCAGAACAGCTCACCGTCCATTTTCGAACTCACCGACCGTTACAACACAACAACCGTTCCAATACAAAACGACCGTTAACGCTCCACTCTTCTTCTCCAAATTCTCCCAACGTTCTTATTCGTTGGCTGAAACTTTGCTTTCGGTTGCCAGATTCTTCTGTCGTAACAATATCTTACAATATCTGTTTAAGAAATTAGATTTTAATTTCTAGAAAAATAATTACTAAATAGGTAGATAAGAAGCATTTTGAATTTTTTTAAAGTACACAATGTATATATATAATATGAATGTCTTACATTCTTATTTTACTTATGCATCTATACAATAGTTGCATTATCTTAATCGATTTTTTTTAATATCTCTATCCTGATTTGTTATATTTGAAAGAATAACTAGTCAGAATTCCTACATTTCTGGTATCGTTATAATACTCTTGTTTCGGAATTTTTATTCGACGGTCAGTGCTCTCCCTCTCCACGAGACCTCGAGATGCTGATAGATGCCTGAAAATTAAACTTTTTCAACGAACACGTTAAAAATACAAGTTTGTTAGCTGTGTGAATTTCAATAGAAAAGTTCCAGTGCAGCAGTAAATATTTCAGCTCATTAAAAGAATAATAATTCATTTTGTGAATTTAATGTCATTCAGTTTTACACTTTCGCTATATCTTTGGAAATCCATGTAAATCTTGATCGTGTGGCGTAAGTAATTCTTAATGATTATTTAGTTTTATATTTTTATAAATATACATAAGTTTGCAGTTACCTGAAAAAAAAATTACTTAAAATTTTAAAATTTAAGTAAATTTTAAATTTACTTAAAAAATTAATTAAAATTAAAATTTTAGTAGACTGGTAAATGGCCTTGTCCCAAAGTGCTGCAGAGGCGGAAAATTCATGCTTAATTCAATACTGTCTACAGAATAAAAAATGGTCGAACCTCCATATTATAGACGTTCCTAAAGAAATTAATTAGGTATTTTAGGTAACTTTAGACTGAATAGAACGAAAGGGATCAGAATGTTTCGCACATGAGGAAAATCATTCAAAAACTGTGACATGCTTTTAATTCCTGTGGACCGAAATATTTCAGTAAGATGGAAACTTACGTAATGTTGATATATACCTAACTTCTTTGTTGAAGGAGTTTTTCGATGAAATCTAAGTACTTAGCACTCAAAGGGAAAGAAAAATGCGTCATTCAGTTACATGGACGAAAGTTTAAAGAGAAATAAAATGTATTTAGATTGGTTTATTTTCTTTTCGTACAAAGCAGCGCTATCAGTTATAATTGATGACATCAACGCAAAAGAACCTTTCTGAAGCAGCCAGTCCTTCTTCCTTCCTGCGCTGTTGCAGTCGCCAATTAATGCATTTGACATGCACTCAGTTCCGCCATCGCTTGTGGACAAGCTACAAATTTCCATCTGGTTCTAAGAGCAAAAACTAATTCCTTCCACCTGCGTCAGAAGACAAAGCAATGGCTTGCAACGTATGCAAATGATGTATGTGAATGACATGCTAGACCAACTTAAATCATTACATCAGCTTCTTTGCAGGTGATGGCAGAATCGTTTTTATTACAGCGACAGCGTTAAAGTTCTATTAAACGAAATCTTTTCTGACCTTAATCGCTCATAAATTGGTTTTAAAAGAGTAAAAAGAATTTGTTAGCATTATTATAGGATCACTCACAGTCTGCCTTGTATTTACTTGAAGATAAAAAAAAGGGATAATAGTCTAACTGGGTAATTATAGAGTGTTTACGGAAGAAAGTCGTTGCTCATACAATGCACGCAATACTTGAATTTTTATTATGTGAGCTCTAAATTCATCTTATGATTTATACAAGATTAGATCCAAATGTATACAAAACCCAATACAAGATTAGATATTTACCTGATGATTTATAGGCTGTCATAGAATACTATTAATGGCTTTCCACATGATTCAAAAACAGGCGAAAAATGCTTCTCAAAATAATAAAACAGTTAACTGTGTAGAAAATAACGGTTTGGGATGAAATTAAGCATAGTAATTTACAAAATATCTTAACATTATACCAACGCCTTGTAAGGAAAGGAAATGGCACTTAAAGTATGCAATCATATCATTAGCATATCCACAATGACCACTTTATTAGAAACCGACCCACATTATAACAATAAAATGTCGGACACAAAGCTCAGTGACTTCTTGAATATTTTTTTCGCAAAATAAAAATAATTTAAGATAAAATCAAGATCCCAATCAAATCTATCGAAATTTCGATTTTCTAAAATAATTCGCTGAGTATTCTTCAGCTGAAATATTCAGATGAAGAATGTCAGTTGAAATAATTTGTTTAAAAATTTAGCATAGGTTAAAACGACATCGAATAATATCCTTTTTTTAATTCACTTTTTAATGAAGTTACCGTTATGTTAAACTTTCATAAATAGTATCCGTATTTTTAGCAGTTTGTGCAATTATTATTTCTCTTTCGGCTAATTATGAATCTTTTTTGTAGAACAAGCTAAGATGTTAAACGCTTTCAGCTCTCTTTTCTTTTTTAATACTGAAAGATTATTCTTGAAAATAGAGATTTAAATATTTAATTTATCTTCAGTAACACTTTTAAGCAAAAATCTTATTTAAAAAGTTAGCGATCTCTAATTTAACAGTTGTTGACAGGCCATGGATCTGTAATAAGGTGGCCGCAGAGATGTATGCAAGAGGTGCATCGCCTCCTGGCGGCGACCCAGAGGGTAGGGGGGGGGGGAGATGAGTAAGGCCAAGGGGAGGTCGACACGAGGCAGGTTACAAGGCGACCTTCTCAAAATGAACGGAAACTGTAAACACCTGCTACTGAGAGTACGAATAGGTGGTAGACCCTTGAACCCAGGAACGGATCTCGGGGGCGGGCAAAGGGGCAAGGGGCCTTTCAAAATGAGAGTAAGGGTAAAAGAGGCAAGATATTATTAAACTTATTTATATTTCATGCATTTTTCAAGATTTTTTTTAAATGGAGAGGGAAATGTACTGCATTAGAAATTATGTGTCTTGTTGTTTACATATTTTTTATTATTTCCCCCCCCCCCTCGATTTTTTTCTAGATCCGAGACTGCTTGAAACCAGTGTGTTTCAACATCCTATATGCTTCGACTCTAAAGACCAAAGAATGGGAACAATTTTCAAACGTCTACATGAAAACAGATTCCTTGAGGATATTCTCTAAGTAGAAATATCGGCTGTTCAAGCTGATCTTCATATTTCGTATCTGAATTGAGCCTACCTCCTTTCGTGCCTTTCACTTCTTTGTTACGCCTCTACATAAACAAATGCATCGGTTTTGCTTCAAGTGTATGTCCTGCTTTGGACATGCATTATCAAGAGCAGAGTTAAAAAACACACATTCTGCACTCAACTAAAATCAGTATAAGAAAAATTCAAAATAAAATAATTTTTCATTTTCCTTAAATTTACGTACACGAGTCTACGAATTAGTATTATTTTCTGCTCTTCAGCAATTTTGTGTTATAAGTCAGCCACTAGGTAAAAGAGAAGCATTTTTGTTCGTAATTTAAAAATCAAACTATTTATCGAAATAGATAAAGGAGAAAATAACATGAGAGAATGAAATATGACAAAGGAAGATAATGATCAGCTGCTTGTGTTAAAATAAAAAATATTAACTTAAATGAAATAATAAATTATTCAATAATAAATTTAAACGTATTTTTAATTAGCAGTGTTTAAAAAAGTTTAATGTTTTAAAGTTCAGAAAAATCACCCCTTCTGAAATTTATTTTATTATTATATAAAAACAAAAATTTTGATTATTTTTGCTCTTCGCCATTTTATATAATTTTTGGCCATAAACATTTTTGTTTATGGCCAAAACTTTGTTTTGGCCATTTTTGTTTATGGCGAAGAACTTTAATGTTCTTCGCCATTTTATATGATTTTTCCGCAAATCGACGTCTGATTGATTTCAAACATCTAATTTGTAGTAATTATTACTGTTATAACAGTAGTCTTGCTTATTTTAATATATTTTTATGTTCTCCGAGTATTAATGTATTTTCAGTTTTTTTGGATAAAATATTTTTGTTTTTGAATGTTTTAATTGTACATTTAATCTACAGATTTCAAAACTTCGAGACTAAATATTATAAATCCTCTCCAGAAAAATGAGGTCTTATAATTTATTTATTCTCCCCAATTCATCTCTTTGTCAAAAAAAATTAGCCCAAACTTTTTTCTCTCGTAATAGAAATAAATATATTTTTATAACAGAAAAAGAAATATTTCTCTAGAAACTGCTTACTTTTAACTTTTATACAGCTGGGTTATTTTATCTCTGAGCGGTATTTCTTTTGCACACAATAGGCTAAATGGCCAGGTCACAGGACCCTGAGGGCTCGGGATGGTTGGGGGAGGGGAGCCACTGGACAACTGTTGGGAGGCAGCTAGACGTCTCCGGCGATCAAAGGTGTTCTTTAACGATTTTTGCGAAGATAAATCTGAATACTGGCCCAGTCCGGATTCGAAACTGGGAACTGCGTATTGCGAGCCTGGCGCGCTACCGACTGAGCCCCTCCCCACTTCATTTTATGCAATTTATTGAATTCTGGTTATTGTTTCCCATCCTCCATTTATCTGATTAGCGATATCCTTGCGTAGTCTTACAATTCGCTTCTAAACGATATTGCGATTAAGACATCTCTATCTGAAACGTTTGGAGCCGTTAATCGGAAGTTTTCTCTACTCTAGATTTATTTTCTTTTGTTTTTTACAAGAAGAATAATTTGTTTAGTGTTCCTTTAGATTATTTGATACTAAATGTGCGCTTTTTAAGTATTGAAATATTTTAATGTGAAGGTTATAATTCTCTGGAAGATGCCAGCAAACTCCTGTCCCATCCCGGGCCATGCTTCATCCGTCCGTCCTTTCTTATAGCATGTGGATGATCATCATTCTCCTAACACTTACGAAGCCTTCGCAGCTTAAACACTCTGAACAGCAAAGTAAATGTAGGACCTTGCATGGGAAGCATCTATTTTTTAATCGCAATCGATGAGTTTCATTTCTTTGGTGCGTTCATATTTTTCTATTTATAGCAAACTATTAGTACAAAAAAATAACAGATCAAAAACTCTGAACTTAATAACAGCAAAAAACTTCTTTCATTACAAGGCCAACAGAGAAACGAAATTTAGAGCAAATGATGTCATCTAGCTTGTTCACAAGGATTTGGTAGAACTGAAAAAAATGATAAATCATTGAGCTTCAAATAATAGAAAATAATTAACAATATAGAACCAAAGAAGAAAATATATCTACATAAAAAAAAAGCTACCATAGGTGAAAAACAACATTTCCGTAAATGTCGGTTTTTTCAGTTTTTCAAAACTGGAGCATTTTTTCTCGAATGCCTCTCTTGCATACTCACATGTCGTTATAAATTTAAATTTCTACCAGTAATAGAACCCGATTTCGAACAATCGAATAATACAATTAAATAAAAATGACTCTAAAATTGAGTCTAAAATTAGTACTCATTATGAAAATATGTATTTCTTACCAGATCTGTTTCCCAGAACAAGAACGCTATCAATTAAAGGAAGCAGAACTGACGGACAAGCAGCTGCTTGAGGGATAATTTATTTTTTTATGTAGGTACAAAACAAGTTAAAATAATAGGTTAGTCGTTAGACAAATAAACAAATATTGGACACATTATCTGGCCGTTGTGTTTGCTTAGCAGGCGATTGTTAAAAAACAATAAGACGTCTCATCGTTTCCCACCCAAACTACGTCCTGGTAATGCGTAATTCAATATCCATTTTTTTTTGTTTTAACCCGACAAATTTTAAAACCTGTAAAATTGCAACGCTTTCAAAATCGCTAGCGACCACAGGACAAGCGATTTGAAACCGATTCCTATGCACACCTCAGATATAAAGAGAACTGTTGGAGTTGCTCTTCTTTTATTGAATATTTAAAAAAGTAATTCCGTAGATGCATTTCGCATTGTTTCATGTTAAAAATCGTTATAAAATTCCAATTACATCTGAAGAGTCGTTGTAAAAACGATATCCTCACATAAAAGTTCATTTGCACGTGCGCGGTTTCTTAATTGTTAGCCACATCTCGTGTCCTCCTGCAGTGATGCCAGATCTCGAAAGCTCAAGACTAACGTATTCAGCGAAAAACAATGTGGCACTTCGCACTTCGAAGTAAGTTTTACACAGGAAACTTGCTAAAGCATTCATTTTTTTTTTCATTTTTTTAAATTATCTTTCATTTAAATTTCAACATCTAGAAAACGATTGGCCACGTCATTGTGCATCAAAACGGAAATTGTTTCGAGGTTCTGAAATTCTCTTGCAGACCGTGTTCAACTGTTCTGTTTTAACAATGGTTGCAGGCAGTGGTGGATATTGGGTGGGATGTCACGGACCGTCGTCCCAGTCATTCTGAAGATGGAAAAAACTAGTTGTAGCCCACATAACATATGCCGTAGAAACGAAATCTAGACACGTTACGTTCCGCTTCAGTCTGCTAATTTGAATGTTTTTTCGTATAGATAATATTATTTTAGTTTTTTTTATTATATTTCGATCAAAAATCCTATTTCTAGCACTGGTTGCAGGTGAGATATTTTTCTTAAAAAATTAATAAAGGATTTTTTTTAATTTTTTGATCAGACCTGCAAAGCTAGTAGTTTATGTGCAGATTTTGAGGGAACAAAGGCCCATCCTATCACCGGGAAAAATTTTAAATATTCCTCAAAGTGCTAAGAGAGCTTCGGAAATTTCTCTTTAAAAAGGGTAGAACACGAATTACGATGTCGCAATCTTAATATAGATGTTAATCAGAAAGTTCAATATTTTTGCCTGTTACCGGCACTTTTTTTTTTCTGCATGCGATGAGCCAAATGGCCAAATCACAAGGGCCCCAAATGGTTCATAGCAGTGTGAGGAAGAAGATCTGCTGTACAGTTCTTTAGAAATTGAAATGGCTACCCTGCGCACAGAATCGCGGCTTAGCATCCCATTCGTTGGACGGCGGCTTTTCCAAGATGATCGATGCCCCTTTTCTCTCCATGTGCAGAGAAGTCAGACTCGGTGGGCTCGAACCTAGAAGAGAAGGTTGCAAACCCGGCGCACTGCCAAACGAGACAACCCCCTCCCCCTTCTCCCACAATGCCCCTCTCCAATGTCATAGAATTTGCTAGAGTAAATCCCAACGGGTATATTTTCATAAGTAAATTATCTTTTTGTTAGTTTTTATAATTTGAATGTTTTACGTCATATTCCTACAAAAGAATAGGTATTTTATATATATATATATTTTTTTATTTTTTATTTTAAAATATTTAATTGCTTATCCTATATTCTTTTTGGCACATTTTAAATTTTATTTTGAAACTTTTAATATTCAAATTAATCTTCCAATACTGTTGTATAGGTTTGTTTTTAGTGAAATTAAATGTCACACTGATGGAAATAGGAAATAAATTATTTTAAGCATTATTTAATTTATTATTTAATAAACTATTTACTTTAGTGGGAACGTGATTTTCACGCGTTCATAATAAGGGGTGACAAAAATGTATTGCATCCTGGCTGCACATATTCCAGGCGCAAAATATTTATCCTCAAAATGACCTGATCCTTTTAAAATGATTTCGTGGTAAACAAAATGAGCTACAAACATCATTATCAAGTCAAAATGAACTACTTTCTGTCTGGAGAAAATTTCGTTGCACAGATCATTTGTGTTCATCCAAAAAACAAAGTTAAAAACAAAAGACCCAAGTGTTTACACTTGGGTCTTTTGATTTTAACTTTGAACAAAAACAAGAAAACTACGTTAAAAGAGCAATTGAGGGTGTAGAAAATCCGTGTAAAAAAACCAAGACCCAATAAATACCAAACATAAAAGGTAAATAATGCGTATACACTTGTAGAGAAACACTTGTATACACTTGTTTCGTGACTTTCTAAAGTCTGAAAACTTCTGTATTTATAGGGAATGCTTCTTAATGTGGTAAAAAATGATCACCTGGTTTGTCTTTTGGTTTTTTTAGAACGACGGATTTGTTGAAAGAGCGGAAGCAACAAGAATCGGATTGAATCGTCTTCTCCTCGACTGCATTGGAACGAAATCAGTGATCAAGTGATAAACATTCCGGGAATCGAACAGGGTTGGGAAAAGATCTATTCTACAGTAGTCGTCCACGCGGGATAGGTGGAAGGGGCATCCTGTCATCGCCAGTTAGGAAGCTTTGCACATAAGTCAAGATAATTTTTGGTCTCCTGCAAATGGGTTTCCACTTGAGAGTGTTTATTTATTATCGATTCATAACAAATTATTATAAAGTACAAACGTAACTGTAATATTAGGCGAATGATATTTTCTCAAAGAAAATATAAACCTGAGATTATACCTTAATTTTTATTATTATTTATGCCATGTATATTTACGTCAGTAATTTCGAGAGTAATAATCTCTACCCCTGTACCTTATAATCCTCCATTGTCCTCTTGTCAGTCAATGTTTACCGTGCAGAATAATTCCTTGAAAACTGCAAATTTATCTACGCTTCTATTTTCCTTTTAATGAAGATTACACTTTACTACATCATAACGATTTTAAGGATTTACGGTATTGGCCATTGGTAAACAGTCTGAATAAAATATCAAACCATATATGGGCATGAGATGAGGTCGTCGATGATGGGAACCAATAAACCGAAATATTTCGCTTTTATACAAATTTTTATGCTTTTTTTTAATGAAATTTTTAAACAATATTCATGTGAATACTTTCCAAAAAGAAATAATGATCCCTCTCTCAATGCGTTTACAGAAAATAATAACTTTGTCGCCATATATAGAGTGAAAAAATGGCCAAAATTTTGGTGGTCCTTCCTCTCCAAAATAAATTTCTGGGTGTCTCAGCAGAGTCCAAAGAATTGGACTTTGTTTGTAAAATGTTACGCTTTATTAAGGGCAAGGATTTTCAAAATAATAATTAAAAAAAAGGAAGAAAATTAAAAACGAACAGAAATTAAAAGTCAACCTTCTTGTCTACCTGTTTTGAAATTCAAAACAGTTGCCTTTGCATAATTTTATTTTAATCCCATATTTTATATCTGACATTAAAAATAGATTTTAAAAAATAACAACTATAAATTCTTATTCCATGTAATTCAACGTGGAATATTATTTTAACTTTTGTGTTCGGTGGAATATTTTAGTAATTAGGAAACCCTACTGAATAACCTCCTCCCGTCCCCAAAAACTGAAATCTCGGCCCCACCCACCGAAATCTAAATACTTGCTGCGTCCCTGGAACAGTTGTCCTCAACTGAGCAAACGGTCGGTTCAATTTCATGGGAAGGATTTCTGTGACTAGATAATTGTGGAAGTCGACGTAATTAAAATATAGTTATGTAAAGAATCCAAGATGAATTAAAATTATCACATATAGTGTTTAATGAAAAAAGTATGTTTTTAATGTTTTACTAAAAATGGTATCAATTTCAAATCTTCAGTTTTGTTGACGACACGTTCTCTAAATGTGCACACACTAATGTTAAGTGAACTGAGATTAAGATAAGTGATTGCTAATGATTGGTTCCAACGTCATTGCGCCATTTATTTTAAAAATACCAAAACGTTTCTGCAACTTGATATTGCCTGAAAAATCTACTAACGGGCTCCCAAGAGCTGCTGCCAAGTGCCAAAAGTTCTTATTTATGCAGACAAGATCACATTCGAAGATCAAAACTTCTAAAATAGGATTTTTATGCAAAAAATGTCAATGAAGTTATTTTAATTAAAGATCTAAGCCCAATTTATAAAATTCTTGATTTTCTAAAATATATATTCTATGTCTAGGGTTATGGAAGTTATAAAATTAAACAGCAACATTACCAGTCCATAACGATATTTCGATGTTTCGTTAAGTAAATACTGAAAAGATGATATTTGACAATATTTCCCTTGAATCTCTTGAATTTCATTTCAATGAAATGATTTTAAATTTTCTGTCACACATCCAACTCTCGATCTATATCTGCAGACTGCTATTGGGCGCAAACTTTGCCATCATGGGAGTAGACAGAAAAGTTTTCAGTGGGAGGGGAGGGGGGATGATTTCTTGGATAAACAAAAACACTGATCAGTGTTACAATATAGAAATATTTAGGCCGAGTGGTTTATTAATCAGCGCAGTTGCGAATACAGCAATCATGCTTATACCTTAGCGTAACTAGGGAAGTCCAAAAGCAAAAAAAGAAAACTTATTGTTGAATATGGACGTAAAAAAAGTTGTCTTTGACTTCACAATAAATAAAAATAAATTTTATGCTTCCCAAAACAAATGAAAACGTTAAAAAATTAATATTGCGTTTCATTAAGAAAGAAACATCAATTTTTTTGGTACACCTGACATTACTCGACATAAATTAATAATCCTATCAGTTTATATTGAAGGGGAGGTTAAGCTATCTCTCTCCCCCAACTGAAACTTCCACGTTTGCTATCTTACCTCATCGATTTACTTACAGCATCAAAATATTTTGTTCAAGTTCAACATTTAAGTTTTCTTTGAATTTCATTTCGATAAAGTTATTTTAAATTTTCTGAAAGAGTAACGTGGTTTCATAAAGTTCCTCGTGTTATTGTTCTTTTTAACCTAAAATATTCTTTCTGAAAAGCATTTCCTCCTGTTACATCACAAAAACATTCTTAGTTAAGATGAAACGATCATATTTACGTTATTTAGAGCAGTTGCCTGAAACCCGAGACAAATAACATACTTCGAGTTTTGACTTTAAAATTTTGTACGCAAAGCATGGTTTTTGAAACATAGGTATGGAATGATCAACAAAGTTAATTGGGGACTCAAAGAATTGATCAGATAATGGGGGTAATGGATAACTAAGCTTCATTTTTTTCAATGTTTTTTTTTAATGGGAACACGGGAGATAAAACTTTTGTTTTTCGCATCAAAGTTTAGTCACCTAATAGGTGGATTGCGATAGTTTGTTATACATAGCAGTGATGTATTTTTCTCCTTCTTAGTTATGGTGTAAATTTACATAATCTTTTAAATCAGATGCTTAAAATAATACAGGAAAAATCAAACGTTGGATTTTTTTTTAAATTGCTGTTTCGCTTTTCAGCCATTAAGGAGATTTCAGTTGATGGGAAAATGGATCTCTGGTCTTTGATAAGAAACTATTCTTCCCTTCATCAATTGAAGAAGCTTTCGTGAAAAAAAATAAAACAAAAAAAGTACTTTTTATTATTTTCAAAATAATTTTAATTTGTAAAAGTAAGAGCGAGAAGGTGACATCAACTACATCAGTGCAGTGAGCAAAGGGGAATTTAAAGACTCATTTATTAACTATCCGTTCGCTAAATTCAAACCAATTGTGAAATAGTTTTATTTATGTCACAGTCTCACTGTTACCTATCAACATTTCAGATACTGTGGCCGAATGGTTAGCGTGATTGGTTACTGATCACAGGGACCCGGGTTTGAGCCCGGTAAGGCGTGGTTTTTCTTCCTGAGGTCCTGCCACTTCACAAACCTTCTACTATGGCATATAAACTGACACAGGGACGTACTCAGAAGGAGATCCGAACTCCACCCCCACCCCACCCCCCCAAAAAAATCCTGTCGTCTTATATGAACTCTCAACTACCTGCTTCGACACCCAAAACAGTTGTTTTTTTATAAATTTAGCCCCATATGTTATGTCCGACACTAAACATGGATTCAAGAAACAACTATAAAATCTCATTCAATATAGAATATCATTTTAACATTTCCTGTTCGATGGAATATTATAATAATTGGGAAACTCTAAATTCTGAATACGTAACTGACCTTTTTCTGTCAGACCTCTGTCACAAGTAGATACTAGAGAGGATATTTATTTATTATTTTTAATTCATTATATTTTTCAGTATGTATGCACAAGATGCACATTTTTGTAATCAGTATAATATATTTCTTTTACAATAATAAATAAATAAATGGAAACATATTATACTAACTATAAAAACAATTTTTGTTTACCGTAATTGGTTTGTTTTAGTTTTCATGTCCATCAGTTTTTAAATCTTTTTCAGCACCATCTGTGAGGTCAAAATTTCAAAATTATTTCTTTAGTTCTTGAGTTTCATTACCGGCCAGATTCCCAAGTCAAGTAGGTTAGAAATCATCCATAAATTACGTAACATCTCGAGGGTGCAAACGGTTCTTAGTGAGTGTGTTACGTCACATTACGTGGATAAAGGTTCGGTCGTTGTGTTACTAACACAAAATATTATGCACTTATTACTGTAATTAGTTTTGCTTTTCCGTTTCAAAATAAAAAACTCCAACTACTTTAATATATTATTATTTATATTTAGCCACAACTGAAACTTGACCGCAAAGCATAGAAAAAGAAAAGATTTACATATCACCTAGGGCAGTGGTCTCAAAATTTTTTTTATCATGCACCTCTTACATGAAGAAAAAAAATGCACGCACCCCCAATATGTATGAAAAATACATATATATTATATATTTATTTTTAGATATGCACCTGAAATAAGATAAGATGAAAATAAACATAACAATATAATTTAATGACAACAGTAAAATTGACTAAAGATGTTTCATAATTTCTGAAAATTTTGTTTTGACTACAAGTTGTGATACAACGATTCGAAGCTATCTTTATGACAGACATTCCAGACCTCTTTAGGAAATTAAACAGTCTCGAGTATGTAAAATGACCGCGAAATTTAAATACATTAGCAATTTTTTATTTTGCTTCATATTTTTTTCTGGAAATATAAAATCTTTCTAAAAAAAAAGAAAAATTAGAATCATTTTCTTCCCGCACTCCCATGGATCGGCACGCACATCCCCTAGATGCGAGCAACCCACTTTGGAGACCATTGATCTAGAGGACGGGATGGGGGGCGTCAAGTTTTGCATGGTGTAGCTAGATTTTATTCGTCTGAAAGAGCATTAAGCAATTCATGAACGATCTCTTATTTGCTTATTATCACAGAGCAAACTGCTATTATGTGGGATTCGAATGTGAATGTAGGCAGATGCAGTATCATCATGAGCTATCGTGATACCACTCTGCTTGAAACTACTGACCAAACACAAAGCTCAGTAGTCCCTACCAGAAACTTCTCCTCCAATTAAATTCTTTCTCCAGACATTGCTGCTTATCAGACATAATGCTGGTGAGTTAATGAATAAGGGGAAGGGGTGTGTTGCCAAATATTTAACAACCAGCTTGCACTCTGAGAAAATACGAAAGATGTAAAAAATACATTAGAAATATTGCACTTTCTGTTATAAATCGTTTATTGAGGCTATATAGGTAATATATAATAACGATCCCAATACGTTACTTTCTCACAAATTTCATATGCCTTCCTGTTTAATTGCTATATATTTCTCTATTCTTTGAGAATCTTTATTTCTGCTGCCACCGGTTCACCGATCTCCTGGGTCGCGTGAGCCGGACATCATCTGCTCCAGCACACAGGTGAGTGAGTAGGAGGCATCGCCTGCTTAAGATTCAGTTGTTTTTATCTTTAAGCTATAATATTTTTGCTATCATAATGAATTGAATCCAACTATAAGTAATCCAGAAATCAAGAACTGAATAAAAAAAATAGATAACTTATTTTTCTAGGATAAATAGCAAAAGCGTTCAATGTAACTTTGCTGCATCATTATTATCATCCTCAATCAGCCATGGGCTACGGAGGTCCACCCAGACCGTGTCATTTAGTTCTCCAAGCATATCTATCCTGAGTTACATCTGCTGCATCCGGCCACTGCACACCAATTCTAACAAGGTCCTGTTTGACAATGTCTGCCCACCTCATCCTAGGTCTCCCCCTCTTTCTGAGGCCTTTAGGCACACTGTTCATAACTCTATTCACTAATCTATGATTATCCATATGGGCACCATGGCCAAACCAACGGAGTCTCTCTTTGCACAATATCCTGCTCAAAGGAGGTTGCCGACTCCTTTGCCACACCTCATCACCTAAAGTTGAACCACTTAATGCCCAAGATACTGCGTAAGCATCTAGAATCAAAAGCATCACGTTTCCTTTTAATACTTAAAATGTTTACAAAGCGTCCATGTTTCACTACCATTACTAACCCTAGAAAGAACCAAACAATTATACAGTCTAATTTTAGTCTTTAGGTGAATACGCCTATATCTCCACACTCTCCATAGATTCTTAAAAGTTACCGCAGCAATTCATATTCGTCTGTTATATCATGCCCTCATCACCATTATATCTGTTACATAGCTTTCAAGATAATTAAACTGAGACACTTGCTCAAGGCGCAATCATTCAAAGCTACTGTAGCACGATCTGACTGACCAATTTTCATCGCTTTAGATTTATCTCTGTATATCACCAAACCAACTGTATTACCAATCTCATCAACAGCCTAATGAAAGAATTCATCTCATCAACATCATTAGCCAACAAGGCCAAATGATCTGCACAATCAAAATCAGAAATTTTCTGATCTCCAGACCATTTAAGGCCAAAATCTCTCACTTGCAGTGAAGTTCGCATAAGATAATCAATACCCAAACTAAAGAGAAAACGAGACAAAATGTACTCTTGTCGAATACCAGAAGCAATGCTAAACCGATTACTACAAGCCTTACCAATTCTCACACACGACTCAATATTATTACAGAGATGTTAACTAGTTATGTTAACTAACTTGTCTGGTATACCATATGATCTCACAATCAACCAAAAATTATGATGATCAACAGAGTCGAAAGCCTTTTTGAAGTCAACAAAGCTGGCCACCAAAGGTTTCTGAAACTCTAAATATTTCTCAAGAATCTGCTAAGTGAAAATATCTGATCTACACATTCCCTACCACTTCTGAATTCACATTGCTCATCACGCAATTGCCTGTCAACCAGATTCTTAATTCTATTTAGCACAATCATGCAAAGAACTTTCCCTGGAACAGAGAGTAGGCTAATATCCCTATAGTTATCACAAGAACTGCGATCACCTTTTTTGAAAATAGGGATAATAATAGCTCTGGTAAAATCCTTAGGAACCATGCCTTTATCATAAAAGATATTCAAAATTTCAGTCATCCAAGTGGTAACAGAAACATTCCCAGCTCTAAGCGTTTCCGTAGTAATTTCATCTACACCTGGGGATTTATGAAGTTTAAGTTTAGAAATAGCCAAAATAACTTCAGATTGTGTTATAGGGCCAACATTAAAGCCACCAATGCATCTATCATCATTGCAAACAATGGGAGTAGAACTAACCACATTGTTTAGAACATCACTGAAATGCTCAACCCATCTAGCCATGAAAGAATCCTCACCTTCTACATTCTTATCTTGTTTATCCCTCAATCATTGTGTACCTGTCCGTTTTCTCCCACACAAAACATTAACTATCTGGAATAGCTCTCTGCTCCTGTGCTGTCTAAACTGCTTCCTCGGCTTTGTCAACCAAGCCATCAAGCCAAAGATTCTTATCAGCAGCCAACTGATCCTTTACACGTTTATTATTCTATCCTTCTCATCCTCATTGGCATCCTCAGTGGGGGCATAAGAACAGATATCATTCAAGTCTTTAATGCTTGTCTGAAATTTTGCTGTAAGAAAACTTTCATTATGTACTCATATCCTAGAAGAGCATCACTAGTGTGTCTGCTGAGAAGCTGACCTACGTCTTGGAGATGCTTATTATTTTCCCTCACTGAGAAGAGAAATTTAAGATTATTTTTAAGAATCTGACCTTTATCAGTCCATCTGATCTCTTGTAAGCCTAGAATATCAAGGTTATAACGGTGAAATTCTTGTGTGAGAACATCAAGAGAATAATCTCTGTGCAGTGTCCTCGCATTCCAACTACTTATGGAAAGATAATGGTTAGTGGGATGTTTAAAGAAACT
Organism: Ryuthela nishihirai; assembly: GCA_038380435.1. Classification (NCBI taxonomy): domain Eukaryota; kingdom Metazoa; phylum Arthropoda; class Arachnida; order Araneae; family Heptathelidae; genus Ryuthela; species Ryuthela nishihirai. The sequence continues at coordinate 44,535,031 of JAWZYU010000032.1, forward strand.
ATGTTTATTGAGAGAGGGAATGTGGACAATATCAAGCAGCCTCCTAATCGCAGACATGGGTCAAAGACCCGTTCCCTCCACCACTGAAGCCATCTGCACTGGAAGACTTCCTCCAATATAGAATTTGACGATGCCCATAGAAGTAAGAGTTCAGGTGCCTGCGATGACCTCTGCTCAGGATTATCCACCAGCTGATAAAACATATCCTGTCAAACTATTCAATGGGTTGTCAACCAACAAACAGAAAATACAGCGGAAGATTTTTCTTCCACAGAAGCCGACCAGTGCAGCAAGTTCAGGATCCATAATCAAGCTAAGAGCCTTAATTCAGTCCACTCCAGTAAGTTTATATGGTCAGCACTCCTCAGCAGGGTAGAAAAAAAAATAGCCATAGTTGTCCAGATCAGTAGGCCACACTGATCTGGCAGCCCTCCTCTTCCGGTCTCTTCCACAAGGGAGTATGTCTTTTGAAAGGTAGTAACGGCCTGCACCACAAGTAGGTAGGGTCGGACATTAGGTGCTAGGCCTAGACGGAACTTGTTTTAACTCCTCCTAACCACGAATGACGTCTTTTCAAACCTGTCTGTTGTTTCTTTTCATTTAAGCAAAGAAGACAGATAAAAACCTCAACCCTAAAAGGTAAAAAAGATGCAAACCTTATTACGATCCCTCTTCATCACTGACAAAGTAACTTCTCTCGTCCCTACGCAATGGTTCGCAAACTGAAAGATTGCCAAAATCGGAACGCGCTGTTTCTTGCCTGCGTAAAAATTGCGCAGAAAGCGAACTGAAGCAAATGAAGAGAGAATGCAGCAAAGCGATCTATCAGGAGTCTGAAAATTTGCAAACGGAATTAAAAACAAATCCTAGGTTTCATTTACATGCCGAAATATTTCGAAAATTAAGTGAGTTCCCTCCCCATCTGTCGCGTAAATTATAAAGGTAATCTGCATATAAATGTAATCTTACTTTAATAAATATTTCTTCTTATTCGTCCCATCAGTGGAAATAACTGGCTAATTTTTATTTCAAAAAATGAAAAAGAGAAGATGAAGAAAAATTTGCTTCACATAACAATTATAAAATTAATTACCACTGATATAAATATATTATTAAAAAATAAGCTGAAATTTTTAACAGTAGTCTGAAATTTAGGTGAACATTTTTGCATAAAAAATATTTAAATGTGGGGAGTCGAACTATAGCCCTCGAGACCTTTTGTCTCGGCTATTGGTTTTTATGGATAATAATCTTCGGAGATTTGTTAATCAAATAAGAAGAATTTAAAAAGAAAACTCGGGAACTTAATACAAAGAAGCCTTAGTAACTGTTGCTATTATCCAATCTATAAATAACAACGATAATCACCATCTGACTAAGAACCGATAGGTTACATCGTTTTACACTTGTTGATAAATATAATACAGTCCACCGTCCATCATATGAGATGTTGAGCCGTGGTCTGTGGGTAAGAGAACTATACCCTAAGCACCCTAAAGAGCAGGCAGGATAGCCTTGATGGAAGGCTTCCATCTGTATCCTGAGTGCTGTACAGTAGATCCCCCTTCTCCAATCTTCTCTGAGCCCTTGGGGTCCTTGTGCCTTGGCCATTTAGCCCATTATGTCCGAAAAAGTGCTGCTCCGAAGTAAAACTACCCTATCCAACCCTTATAGGCCATTCTTCAGCGATACGTTTGCTATTCGAAGTTATTAGATAATGTGTAAAAACGTAGCAGGTATTGCATAAAATATATAGCTCAGGGTTTTTTTTAACCAGGCGAGTTCCAATAAGGGGAGCAATATGCGAAACAGATGAATCATGATGAATTAATATATTGTTAAGCTTCTGATTCTTTTTGTACTTTTTATGTAGGTATTAAAATATTAGTAAACGACAAATTAATCACATATGTATTATTACAACTGAGAGATATAATCTTCATTTTACATAAAGATTAAGTGCATGTCAACTTCTTTAAATACGATACCAGTCCTCAACCATGCGAAACAGGAAGGACCAGAAAATTTTTTCGTGGGGGACCCAAAATAAAAAGCAGGAACAAAAAACTAGAATAATAATACATCGCGTCTGAGGAATAGATGCAGCTAGACAGAGCAACAGCAGAGAGCTGTACCAGATAGTTATTGTTTTGTGTGATAGAAAACGGACAGGTATACAGGGATTGAAAGATAAACAAGGTAAGGTTATAGAAGGTGAGGATTCTGTCATGGCTAGGTGGGCTGAGCATTTCAGTGATGTTCTAAACAATGTGGTTAGTACTACTCCCATTGTTTGTAATGATGATAAATGCATTACTGGCTTTAATGTTGGCCCTATAATACAGTCTGAAGTTATTTTGGCTATTTCTAAACTTAAACTACATGAATCCCCTGGAGTAGATGAAATTACTACGGAAATGCTTAGAGTTGGGAATATTTCTGTTATCACATGGCTGACTGAAATTTTGAACATATTTTATGATTCGTAAGAACTTTACCAGAGCTATTACACTGAAGTGTCATTGAATTAGTGATAAGAGACGTTATCCAAATTCAGCACCGCAAGTTCCACATTTGCGCGCATGCGTGACTGAAACTTTGGTCATATACAGCTGTCAGCTTTGGCTTCCCCAAGCATTCGTCGTGAGAAGCTAATGGGAAAGGCGCGGGATTTAGACGCATTTGACAGAAGGCAGATCGTAGGTGCCTGACGGATGTGACACTCGATCTCCGAAATTGTCAACGAACTTGGATTTTCTCGTACGACAATTTCAAGCACCCGGGCAAACTGCAAAGGATAACCAACCTTGAATGATCGTGGGCTTCGCCGTCTGGTCTGCATCGTAAGGACCGATAGGGGCCAGACATTATCTGAAATCACCTCCCATCTGAACACGAGTTCCAGCCGGGAAGTCAGAACACGGACCGTGCAACCTCACTTAATCGTCTGGGCTTCGGGAGCCGCCGACTTTCGAGAGTCCCACTTCTAACGGCACAACACCGGGCTCAAAGCATTGCCTGAGTTAAAGAACATCGAAACTGAACCATCGAAAATTGGCAACGGATAGCCTGGAGTGATGAATCCCGATTTAAACTTCATCACGCCGATGGGAGACTGAGAGTATGGTGCCAACCCCATGAAGCCATTGATACTGCAAGTCAAGTCTGAAAAGTACAAGCTGGTGGTGGCTCAGTGATGGCCTGGGGTGTCTTTAGTTGGACGTCTGTAGGGCCTTTGGTACGTGTACCGACGACTCTCAATGCATCCTAGTACGTAGAACTCATAGCTGACCATTTGCACCCATTCATGGACATCATGCATCCCAATGGAGATGGCGTCTACCAGCAAGACAACTGTTCATCTCACAGGTCCAGGTTGGTTGCTGCATGGTTTCAGGAGCATTCTGCTGACTTTGAAATAATGAATTGGCCACCTAGAAGCCCAGATTTAAATCCCATCGAAAATCTTTGGGATAACGTCGAGCAGAGTGTTCGGACCCTTGTCCTATCAGCGACGACCTTGAGAGAATTGTGGACAGCTCTGGAGGATGCATGGATCGCCATACCTCTGGAACATTTACGCAAGCTTATGGAGTTCTTGCCTCGTCGTGTGGCGGCCGTTATCAGGACCAGAGGGGGTCCAACATGTTACTAGGTTCATATCCCTAATTCAATGGCACTTCAGTGTATTATCCCTTTTTTAAAAAAAGGTTATCGCAGTTCTTGCGATAACTATAGGGGTATAAACTTACTTTTTGTTTAAGGTAAAATTCTTTGCACGATTGTGCTCAATAGAATTAAGAATACGGTTGATGGACAATTGCGCAATGAGCAGTGTGGATTCAGAAGTGATAAGGGGTGTGTAGATCAGATATTTTCACTCAGGAAGTTTCTTGGGAAATGTCGAGTTTCAGAAGCATAGGTTTCTGAAACTCGACATTTCTCAAGAAACTTTATATTATTTATATTTTTTTATTAGTTTTGTAGATTTGAAAAAGGCTTTTGACTTGTTGACTCTCATAATTTGTGGTTGATCGTGAGATCGTATGGCATACCAGACAAATCAGTTAACATAATGAAAGCTCACTATAATATCTCTGAGTCGCGTGTAAGAGTTGATAAAGCTTGTAGTAATTGGTTTAGCATTGCTTCTGTTGTTCGACAAGGGTGAGTTTTGCCTCCTTTTTGCTTTAGTTTGGTTATTGATTATGCTATGAGGAAAGATTTTGGCCTTAAATGGACTGGAGATACGAAAATTTCTGATTTTGATTACGCTGATGACTTGGCCCTTTTGACAAATGATGTTGATGAGATGAACCTTTTCATTCGAGCTACTGATGACACTGGTAGTAGAGTAGGTTTGGTTATAAACAGAGAAAACTAAAGTGATGAAATTGATCAGGCAGGCTGTGATTCAGTTAATTAGAATGGTTGCAGTCTTGAGCAGGTGCCAAAGTTTAATTATCTTGGGAGTTGTGTAACAAATACTGGTGATGTGCGGCATAAGATAAACAGACGGATACGGATTGTTGCCGGAACTTTTAAGAATCTATTGAGAGTGTGGAGAAATAGGCGTATACCCTAAAGACTAAAATTAGACTGCATAATAGTTTGGTTCTTTCTAGGGTTAGTTATGGTAGTGAAACTTGGACACTTTGTAAACATGGGAACACGAATCTTGATGCTTACGCAGTATCTTGGGCATTAGGTGGTTCAACTTTGTAACTAATGATGAGGTTAGGCAAAGGAGTTTGCAACCTCCTTTAAGCAGCATATTGTGCAGAGAGAGACTCCGTTGGTTTGGCCATGTTTCCCATTTGGATAATTATAGATCTGCGAATAGAGTTATGAACATCGTGCCTAAAGGCCTCAGAAAGAGAGGGAGACCTAGATGCGGTGGGCAATCCCGCTGAAAGTTAATAACAGAATGTCAAAGAGAACCTTGTTAGAATTGGTGTGCAATGGCCAGATGCAGCAGATGTAGCTCAGGACAGAACATGCTTGGAGAACTAAATTTCACCGTCTGGTTGGACCTCCGTAGCCCATGGCTGCTTGAGGATGATGATGAATACAATAATAAATATGTTCAAAAAAACTGTGAAAAAAATATTCGCTTATTAAACTAAAATTTTCTATTTTTTTACCATTTTAGCATTTTGAAAGTTGGTGGGGGGATAGCTAAACATAAAGGTTATGAAACGGGGTTGATCCGAAACTGATGCTCCCTACCTTCCTTCATTTGACTTGACAGAAATATCTGCCTCCCTCGCTGTAAGTTTTATCTCTCTGATAAAAAGAAAACCCTTTTATACCAAATTTTAATATTAACTAACCGAAGAAAAAACTTCATTTGAAAGTTAATAACAGAAACAAAACCAGAATTTGATAACATTTTCGAAATATGCTGAAGATCAAAAATGTAGGAATCTTGTTTTGTGGCATTGTAATCGTTGTCTTTTTGCCGTTGTGTTCGGAAAGGAACAGAATCCCCAAAGCAATGAATACGGTCATCACTGTATCACCCTGCTTCTTGAAGTTTCCAATTTTTATGACTCTTTTAGGCAAGAACATCACGTTTTAGGTGGAGGTTTTTTGCTTCTACGTGATCCAACAACATTGGATAAAATTAATTAAACAAAACTGCAAAAGTTTAAACTAGTTTTAATTTTTTATTCAAAGATAGAAAAAAAAAATTCTGTGCCACATTGTTTATTCGGAGCTGGCAAATCTGCGCACTGTTTGCGTCCTTCAGTTGATGTCGTGACGTCACCGCCATCAACGACCAAGAGAGCTGGAGCGGGTCGCAGCAAGGTCTGCTGGATAGTGATGGCAGATTTCGCTAATGAAACAGACCTTGCAGCGAAGAGAATAAATGTCGCCGGCACTCTTACTTATAACGAGATAACAAGCCGTAAATTGCATTACACAATAACAGCCCTACCTTCGCAATTCCGAAGGGACATCTCGTTGGTGGTGATGATGCCATTCAAGTGATACAATACCTGCCGCACTCTTATTTGCGTCACACATTCGGCACGCAAGTCGGCATTTAAAGCGAGGAGACGCAGAGATCTAGAAGCACTTCTGCACGATTGGCCATTTATATGCCACTTAACCCCATCCATTCCCTCCTTATAATGCAAAGGCTTCTTGGTGTGTATGTGCAGACGGCCAAAGATGTTTCTTTCTGCTCTGCCATGATGGCAGTGGGCGTGCTTTCGATCTGCGTCAATTGAATTAAGAGTGAACTTCCCTTAATCGTTTGGTGTCTTGTTTCGATGCAAACTGGAATCTTCTGAAAGAAATGATAAGAACACAGGACAAAAATAAATTTAACTCTGAAGTGAGTTCAGCAATTCTGGATGTGAATCTTTTGCGTAACAATCCTCTAGAGATAGAATGGAAAAAAAATGTCTCAGGAAATAAGTTCCTCCTATCGAATATTCTACAACAAACAAGGTATGCACCACGTTAAAATCATGTTCAATGCTTTGTAGTAAAAATAAGGGATAATTTTTAACCGTAGCTGCTGTTTTATTCTAGTAACATTTCCTAATCAGAGTAACAGTTCACTTCGAAAAAAAGTTTTTAAAATAAAATTAACGATGGAAATTGTTTTCGGTGTTTTCAGCGGGATATGCAAATTGGAGTATTTGTATTTGCTAGGACATAACGACTTAACAAACAAACTAAATATGATATATTTGTAAACTTTCAATTTCTCTGGAATATGGCAACCCCAAGAGACATGCAAATGGTGCGAATTTCGGACTTATATGAGAACCATTTTCTTTCGGCTGCTTTAGTCATGGTACATTTTAAAAGAATTAGAGACATTTCAAGTTGTTCTCACGTTTTAAACAGAGCAACGATGGCTTTCCATTAAATTATATAAACGAAAGCAAACATTACATGAATACTTTTCTTGTTCAGGCTTTGAAAATGTTGTCGAAAACAACATCGGATAAGGTTACGAATCTGTATTCTACCCATCGAATCAATCTGCCTTAAAGTCTTACTCATTGCCCTAAGTCCTCAGTCTGTCTTCTATCCATCTAATCAGTCTGCCTTGAAGTTTGAGGCTATTTATTCTCTCCACTATGCTCCATTCCATTTGCATTTCCTAAATACATTGTGCATTTTAAAGAACACCTGGAAATCATTGACATCACTGATTCTTCATTTGTCCACTAACGGCTTTACAGTGGATCTCCTTTTCCTCTGTAACGTTTTAAGCCTTGGGGAATCCTTTGTCACCCTGGAACGTATCAAGAAAGAGACAAAAAAGAAATATCCGTCGGCAGCATAGGTGAAGAACATTATTTCGGTTTGCAGGATTTCCGAAGTTATATTCCATTATCTGTGGGTGGGATTAGTGGCAATTCCAGGGTAAAATCATGCACTTCTTCACATACCCTGCAGAGGCATATCTTCACCAGAGAGATCAACCAAAACGATTTTTTTTAATCGTTGCACCATGAAATTTCATCTACCTTACACAGATGACATCTTGAGCTCTGTGAAAAAGTACATCTGTCTGTCTGTAGGGTAAACAATTAGGTTTCTCTTATTTCTTTTCTCTACCAAAACAAAGGTTCTTACAATTACTCCAGTTCTTTGTGCATGTCTGCTTTTAGATTTGAAAGGAAAAACTGCCTCTCTCCGTTATATAATTTGTTGAAAATCGAAATAATCGCACGTAATTCTATTGAAGTAGTTTCATATTGCGAAAGTCTCTTATAATAATTAAAGACGATCTTTTATGGATTTTTTTTGTATATTCCCTTTCTCAAAGTATCTTTTTTCCAAAAATGCTTTTCTCTAAAGTAGTTAGTGTCAAAATCGCACAAATGTATGGGTCAGAATCATTGCTACCACGAGGCCATAGAGGCTGAAAATCGTGGCCATAGTGAAGACGGGTCGCATTGCTCAAGGCTGGTTTTCAAAAAAAAAAAAAAACAATTAAAATACAATTCCAATACAAAAAGGAAATTATTTTCATATGATTACAACAGAAAAGTTAAATGCTGTAATTTAAAAACTTAGAAACAGCAAAAGAAGAACTTTTGTTCTAAAAAAGAAGAACTTTTGTTCTTCAAACTAAAATATATTTTTGTTACAACTAGGCCGCCGGTGGTCGAGTGATCAGTGCTTGGCTATTGATTAAAGGGACCTGGGTTCCAGTTTCGGGTAATGCACGGCTGTTTGTGTTATCATTCTGTTGGGTCTCGCCTTCCTCACAAACCTTCTACTATGGCATATATATAAACTGGCAGGCTCTTGTCAGACCTCTTTGCCAAGCATCTGCTTCAGGGGTAATTTATTTATTTTTAGATGATTTTTAAGTTGTTCTTCAATTCAGGTTGATGAAACAAAAATATAACATTTTTTTCGTAATTTTTAAGCGTTTAATTTTTAAGCGAGGCTGGTTTTAAACAAACATATAACCAAGGAAATCATCTGCCAATCTCTGCATAGTGAGACGGTGATTACCTCTATGACTCATGCAAAGTTTTGAAGTTCTTGAGATGAGTGACCATTGACTAAGGCTTTTCGAAATTAAGTTTCCAATTTCCTTTATTCCTAATTTTTCCTTAACAAGCCTCGGGTATTGTCAAAATTATCACAGGAGGGACAAAATGATATCGCACCCCTCCCCTGCACTAAAGTTAAAAAAAAACACGATGGTATTTTGAGTATTTGATAAGTTTCAGTGGTCTTATAATAAGGCTAGTCGCAGAGTAGGTTTGGTGATAAACAGAAAGAAAACTAAAGTGATGAAAAACAATCAGGCAGGCTGTGATTCAGTTAATGGTTACACTTTTGAGCAGGTGTCAAGTTTAAATATCTTGGGAGTTATATAACAGATACTGGTGATGTGCTGCATGAGATTAACAGACGAACTTTTAGTAATCTATGGAGACTGGAGAAATAGGCATATACACCTAAAGACTAAAATTAGATTGTATAATAGTTTGGTTCTTTCTAGGGTTAGTTATGATAGTGAAACTTGGACACTTTGTAAACAAGATAACAGGAAACTAGATGCTTTTGATTCCAGATGTTTACGCACTATCTCGGGCATTAGGTGGTTCAACTTTGTAACTAATGATGAGGTTAGGCAAAGGAGTCTGCAACCTCCTTTAAGCAGCATATTGTGCAGAGAGAGACTTCGTTGGTTTGGGATGAGTTGGTTGGTTGAGTTTATGGATAATTATAGATTGTCGAATAGGGTTTTGAACAATGTGTGCCTAAAGGCCTCAGATAGAGGGGGAGACCTATTTTCCTTCTCCATGTATCTAAGTCCCCAAGGAAAGGAAATTGATTTCATTTTGTTTCATTAATACGCAAAAGTAACAAATTCTTCATTTCAAAACTCAAAACTGAATAGATCCATTAAAGACATTTTTGAAACTTTTTCGCTAAAATTAGAAATTAGGCACTATAGTTAGAAAACACCTCGCCTAAATAAACACATAAAAGTATCGATGATACTTTTATGTATCTGGCTTAAATTGTTTGCATTTCAGTAAGTAAATAAATTTACTTCATTTTACATTCTGATATACATTTTACGACATACCGTATTTTAACGTGTATAAGGAACCACTCTTTGCCAAAAATTGGGTCCCAAAAGTAGGGGGGTTTCTTATACATGGATAGTATTATAGATATTAACAAACTACTCAATTCCTCGAAACTCAAATCTTCATAACTTGCAACACCGCAAGCCTGAGGCCGACACTCAAAGGGTCGCGACGTCCTATTGCAGTTGTCTTCGCATGCTGCGCTGATGGAACCCAGTTGCCACCCATGCTCATTTTCAAAAGGAAGACATTTCCAAAGGAGAAGCTGCCAGGAGGAGTTCTTGTGCATGTTCATGCAAAGGGCTGGATGGATCAAGATGGCATGAAGCTTTGGTTCGAGAAGATATGGAACCTTTTTAAGAAGCCAGCTATGCTGGTGCTAGATCAGTTCAGGGCACACTTAACAGATGAAACAAAGAAGTTGGCAAAAAAAAATCAGAAACCCAATTGGCAGTTATTCCTGGTGGTCTTACAAGCCAACTTCAATCTCTGGACGTCAGTATCAAGGCACTAATGAGGGAGGAATGGTGCAAATGGATGCAAGATGCTGACTCCAACCTAATTACACCAACAGGAAAAGTCAGGAAGCCAACAATTAGTGAAGTTTGCAGCTGGGTGAAGAAGTCGTGGAATGGTGTGAAGAAAGAAGTGATTGTAAAGGCCTTTAAAAAGTGCGGCATAAGCAACAACATGGATGGTACTGAGGATGATGCAATTTACGATGAGAGTGACTCTGATGATGATAATGAACTAGTTGATGTAGCTGATTGTGATGTATCAGATGAGAGTGATGAGGAATTTTATGGTTTCTATGATAAAGAAAAAAAATTTTTTTTTTATATATTAAAATAAAAATATCTTTGATGAAAAATCAGGGGTTCCTTATACATGAGGGTACCTTATACACGTTATAATACGGTAGTATTAATCTATAATAAATTAAATTTTTTTAAATAAATCTATAAAATATTAACTTTTTGCTGTAAATACTATTATAAAATTTACATATCTATCTGCGTGTACATAGTGTCCGAAAGCCGGGGGGGGGGAATTAAAATCTGAAGCATCAATATCTTGTCCTCTGGATTTTGTTTTCTTCTTTTTCATCTTCCTATTTTTCTCTTTTTACCTATCTTCCTATTGCTTTTCGCTTTGACATTTGTCGGTTTGTTAGCTTGTTGGTTTGTCAATTTGTCGGTTTGTCAGCTTGTCGGTTTGTCAGTTTGTTTGTTTATGGATTTGTCAAAACAGTTGTTCCACCATATCTTTTGGACGCAATGGAGAAACTTAATGATTTATGTTTCAAATGAAAGCTTGTAACGAGGGAAGTGTCATAGACTATAAAACATTGACCTTCATGCTCTCTTCCGGAAATATTAAAACAGTTCTTCCGCTACATTTCCAGAAAGCGAGTACCGAATGTAACAAGCTATCGTTCAAATGAAAGTTCTGACACGGGAAGTGTCATGGGATATAAAAAATTGACTCCCATGCTTTCTTCCCTTTCCTAAAAGGGGGAAATATGAGAACGATTGTTCCTCTATGTCTTAGGAACGCGAGTGCTGAAAGTAATAAGCTGTACTTCAAATGAAAGCTTCTGACGAGGGTGTGTGTCAAAGTTATTAAAAAATGACCATCCATGCTTTCTTCCCCCCTAAAAAACAGGAAATGTGAAAGGCGTTCTACTATATCTTCTGAACGCGAGGGCCTACAGTTACGAGTTAAGTATCAAATCAAAGCTCATATAACGACAGTCAAAAACTACTTCGAATTTTGCCCACCCCCCATTTTCCCCCTCCTGATGAAAGGGCGGGTACGGATTTTTGCGCGGTTCGACCTTAACGACTCATAACTCAAATTAAACCTTGTGACATCTCCAATGTCATTGGCTATCTCAAACACGACTCCAAAAAGTAGAGAAAATGTGGTCGATGTTTATGAGTCATATATGAAATGACGTTTTTGAAGGTTGGTATTATTAATGACAAAAAATTAATCAATTTAAAAATTAAAAAACCCTATCTTACTATATGGTCCTAAAAAGTAAAAAATAAACTTAAAGCATATCGATGGTGCAATCAGTCACAAATTTCATATTCATGTTCAAAGGAAGATATGGCGCCCATAATCTTGTTGAGTAGGTAAATCGGCGCCCTATCTTCCTTTAAAGTGAATTCGAAGTCAGTGACTGATTGCACCATGTTTAGGTTTATATTCTACTTTTTAGGGCCCATATAGGAAAATAGTTTTTTTTTTCTTAATTTATTATTTTTCCATGTTTTATATTCCTATTTCTTCTTTTTCTTCTTTTTCATCTTTAATTTCTTTTCCCATGTTCATATTTCTTCTTTTCCATCTTATTATTATTTCCATCTTATTTATTACCCAGCGATATCCTCTTTTTTATGTTCGTATTTCCTCTTTTTCTTGCCATTTCTTCTTTTTTTTTATCTTTCTGGGAGAGGTATGCACCAATCCCCTGTGATGATGCATAGAACCGGCCAGGCCTAGCACCTAATGTCCGACCCCGCATTCTCGTGCTGTAGACCGTTAGTACCTTTCAAAAGACATACTCTCTTGTGGAAGTGAACGGAAAAGGAGAGCTGCCAGATTAGTGTGGACAACTATGGCTATTTTTCTTTTTTTTTTCTATCTTGCTGAGGAGTGGCCAACCACACAGGGGTCTTGGTGCTGACCATATATATCAACCTTAACGGAATTATGTCTCTGAGCTTTATTATGGATCCTAATTTTGCTTCACTGATGGGCTTCTGTGGAGAGAAAATCTTCCGCTGTGTTTTCTGTTTGTTTGTGAGTTGACAGCCCCAAGTGAATAGATTCACAGGATATGTTTATCAGCTGGTGGATAATCCTGAGCAGAGGTCATCGCAGGCACCTGAACTCTTTGCTTCTATTGGCATCGTCAAATTCTACATTGGAGGACGTCTTCTAATGTAGATGACTTCAGCCTTTATTGGAGGGGGAACAGGTCTTTGCATCATGTCTGCGATTAAGGGGCTGTTTGATATTGTCGGCATTCCCTCTCTCAATAAACATAGTTTCTTTAAACATCCCACTAACCATTTTCTCTCCATAGGAAGTTGGAATGTGGGGACTTTGCACAGAGCTCTTTCTCTTGATGTCCTCACACAAGAATTCCACCATTATAATTTAGATATTCTCGGCTTGCAAGAGACCAGATGGACAGATAAAGGTCAGATTCTTAAAAATAATCTTAAATTTCTCTTTTCAGGGAGGGATGACAATAAGCATCACCAAGGGGTGGGTCTGCTTCTCAGCAGACACGCTAGTGATGCTCTTCTAGGATATGAGTGCATTAATGAAAGGTTTCTTACAGCAAAATTTCAGACAAGCATTAAAGACTTGAATGTTTTCTGATGCCCCCATTGAGGATGCCGATGAGGATGGGAAGGATAGATTTACGGACACCTTCAGGATATTTTGAATTCTGTCAAGAAAGGAGATATTACCCTTGTTCTAGGTGACTTTAATGCCAAAGTTAGTACTGACTCTGACCTTTGGGGAGGAATGATAGGCCCTTTTGGAAATTGATAGCTGCAATGGCAATGGGCAACGTCTCCTACAGGAAAGTAAACTCAATGGTTTCAGAATAACTAACCATTGAGGTAATATTACTAGAAACAAGACTGGCAACGGACGTCATGGACACGTACAGGTATTAAGCCTAGTGGATAGTGAGGAGGAAGTTGGGTGTTTTTAACAAGTCAACAGTGAAATGCTTACTTCATGCTCCACGTACGGATGCAGAAATAATTGCTGTAAAGGAAGTAATTTGACATTTCATAGGTTAGTACTTTACGAAAATTACGAAATGTGTTTTTTGTGATAAATTAAAAATTGAAATTGGTAAACTAAGGGATTTAAAAATAGAGGGTTGTCAACTTTTCAATATACCTTTCTTTCTAAGTCGAATGTAGTTCACGATTTTTTTAATATATGAACTAATAATATTTGCATATGTACAGTAGGTGATTTATAGCCTGAATTAACATGAAATTAAAAGAATGTTTTGGTACATTTTCGTCTCATAAATTTAATGCATATGGCATTAAATTTATGAGACGTCTGCTTTGCATTTTTTATTTTGCCAAAGTGTATTATTATTTAGGTAACATATTATATATTGTGCAAGCTTATAATATTTGTTTTTTTTTTATAGCATGAAATTAAATTCTGTCGTGGCCGAGTGGTTAGCGCGCTTGGCTACTGATGTTCGAGCCCCGGGTAAGGCATGGATGTTCGTGTTGTTTTCTGCTGAGGTCCTGCCATCCTCTCAGATCTTCTACTGTGGCATATAAACTGACAGGCTCCTGTCAGACCTCTGTGGCATATAAACTGACAGGCTCCTGTCAGACCTCTGTGGCAAGCAGCTGCTTGAGGGGGTATTTAATTTAATAATAACCTTTATTGGGAGAAGATTTGATTTCCCGCCTCAGCTGAATTAAAAAAAGTTTACACTCTCTGATTATTTCTTTCGATTTTTAATAAAAATTAATATTTTTTAATGAAAGAAGAAAATAAATGAGACTTTTCATGTTTTTTTTTTTTAAAAGAGCGCGGATTTGCACTATTAAGGTCTATAGATTTTGAGGGCTTTCGCTTAAGTTGAATGATTTGATCATATATTAGATTTTAAAATATGTTTACCATTGTTCCTGTTTTAAACGGGCTCAAATTAAAGTCTGCTAAGTTTACAGTCAATTTAGTTCAGCTTTAATCACATATTAAGAACATATCGATTTTTTTTTAAATTTTTATACAAAACTCGATTTCGAAGAGAAGCAGTTTGCAGCGTCTTCGTTTTTCATCAAGATATAAATCAGTAAGTGTGCATTAATTAAACCTATTTTGCTTTAATTACCACACTGGAATAAACTCATTGAAATAAAAAATAAAAACAGCAAAGTTCTGCCTCATTTAAATCATTTGTTAAACATTTTTAAATAACCTTCATCGTTGTTCGCAGCAAATTCGCAAGGCATCATGGGTATCTTTCCTCACTAAGCAGTCGGCAGACACAGCCGTCTGTGATCATGGCGGTCAATGCTACGGGAATCGGAGTCCTGTCTCTAGTATTACTACCTCAATGTAACTAACACATGTTACAAACACCGCGAACTACATAAGTACACATGGGTTTCACCAGATGGGTTGCATAAGAATATGATTCATTATATATTAATTAACAGCAAATGGGTTAGTTCTGTTAGGATTACCGGTCATATAGGGGAGCTGAAATTGGATCTGACCATTTCCTTGTTAAAAGTCTCTTGCAACTTAAACTTAAAAAGTGTTGTGCTAGGGTTAAAAAATTTACCTTTAATACTGAAGCTCTGAAAGACCCAGTTATAACAAAAGCTTACTATGATAGGTTACTTAGTCATTATGACGGTAATGGTTTGCTTACCATTGAAGTTGAGGAAGAATTGGACCATTTTAAACAGGCTTTTTCGAAAACTAACAGTACTCTTTTAGGAAAAAAGGAGCAGAGGAGACAGAATTATTTGAGTGATAAGGCACTTCAGCTTATTTCAGAAAGAAAGAACTGCAAGAATGTCCTTAATCAATACCCTACTAGTCTTAATAGAAAGCATTATAGAGAGCTTAATAAACGTGTAAAGGATCAGGTAGCTGCTGATAATAATATTTGGCTTGATGGCTTGGCTGACAAAGCACAGAAAGCAGTTAGACAGCACAACTGCAGAGAGCTGTACCAGATAGTTAATGTTTTGTGTGGTAGAAAACGAACAGGTATACAGGAATTGAAGGATAAACAAGGTAAGGTTATAGAAGGTGAGGATTCTGTCATGGCTAGGTGGGCTGAGCATTTCAGTGATATTCTAAACCATGTGGTTAGTTTTACTCCCACTGTTTGCAATGATGATAGATGCATTGGTGGCTTTATGTTGGCCCTATAACACAATCTGAAGTTATTTTGGCTATTTCTAAACTTAAACTTCATAAATCCCCAGTTTTACATGAAATTACTACGGAAATGCTTACAGCTGGGAATGTTTCGGTTACCAGTTGGATGGCTGAAACTCTGAATATCTTTTATGATAAAGGCATGGTTCCTAAAGATTTTACCAGAGCTATTGTTATCCCTATTTTCAAAAAAAGGTGATTGCAGTTCTTGTGATAACTATAGGGTTATCCAGGTAAAGTTCTTTTCATGATTGTGCTTAATAGAATTAAGAATTTGGTTGACGGTCAATTACGTGATGAGCAATGTGGATTCAGAAGTGGTAGGGGATGTGTAGATCAGATATTTTCACTTAGGCAGATTCTTGAGAAATGTTTAGAGTTTCAGAAACCTTTGGTTGCTAGCTTTGTTGATTTCAAAAAGGCTTTCGACTCTGTTGATCGTCATAATTTGTGGTTGATTGTGAGATCACATGGTATACCTGACAAGTTAGTTAACATAATGAAAGCTCTCTATAATAACACTGAGTCGTGTGTGAGAGTTGGTAAGGCTTGTAGCAATTGGTTTAGCATTACTTCTGGTGTTCGACAAGGGAGCATTTTGTCTCCTTTTCTCTTTAGTTTGGTTATTGATTATGTTATGCGAAATTCACTCCAAGGGAAAGATTTTAGCCTTAAATGGACTGGAAATACGAAAATTTCTGATTTAGATTATGCTGATGAATTAGCCCTTTTGGCAAATGATGTTGATGAGATGAACTTTTTCATTCGAGCTGTTGATGAAACTGGTAGTAGAGTAGGTTTGGTTATAAACAGAGAGCAAATAAAGTGATGAAAATTGGTCAGGCAGGTTGTGATACAGTTAATCTGAATGGTTGAGTCTTGAGCAGGTGTCACAGTTTAATTATCTTAGGAGCTATGTAACAGATAATGGCGATGTGCGGACTGAGATTAACAGACGAATAGGGATTGATGCCGGGACTTTTAAGAATCTATGGAGAGTGTGGAGATATAGGCGTATACACCTAAAGACTAAAATTAGACTGTATAATTGTTTGGTTCTTTCTAGGGTTAGTAATGGTAGTGAAACATGGACGCTTTGTAAACATTTTAAGTATTAAAAGGAAACGTGATGCTTTTGATTCTAGATGCTTACGCAGTATCTTGGGCATTAAGTGGTTCAACTTTAGGTGATGAGGTATGGCAAAGGAGTCGGCAACCTCCTTTGAGCAGGATATTGTGCAAAGAGAGACTCCGTTGGTCTGGCCATGGTGCCCATATGGATAATCATAGATTAGTGAATAGAGTTATGAGCAGTGTGCCTAAAGGCCTCAGAAAGAGGGGGAGACCTAGGATGCGGTGGGCAGACATTGTCAAACAGGACCATGTTAGAATTGGTGTGCAGTGGCCAGATGCAGTAGATGTAGCTCAGGATAGACTTGCTTGGAGAACTAAATTGCACGGTCTGGTTGGACCTCCGTAGCCCATGGCTGCTTGAGGATGATGATGATGATTTCTTCTTTTTTATCTTCTCATTTCTTCTTTTTAAAATTCTTATTTATTCTTGTTTATCTTTTTTTCTGTCGATTTCTTTTTTGATCTTTCCCTTTCTTCTTTTTTATCTTGCGATTTTTTTCTTTTTGAATTTCTTTTTGAATTTATCTTCCTATTTCGTATTTTCTTATCTTCTGATTTCTCCTTTTTTCATGTTCCTATTTCGTCTTTTTTTATCTTTCCATTTCTCCTTTTTCCATTTCTTTTTTCTCTTTTTCACCTTCCTATTTCATTTCTCAGCCTATTATTTTTTTATTTTTTTCCTTTCATTTCTTCTTTTTCAGGAGGTAAAAAAAGAATTTTCAGCTTCCTATTTCTTTTTTTACCTCCCTATTCCACAGTTTTTTTATTTCTTCTTTTTTCATCTTCCTATTTATAATCTTTCGACTTCCCATATCTTCTTTTCCACAATTCGCCTTTTTTGATCTTATTATTTATTCTTTTTTACCTCATTATTTTTTTATTTTTTAGCTTCCTTCTCTTTTTCTATTTCTTGCATTTTCATTCCCATTTCCATTTCTTATTATTTATCTTCCCATTACTCCTTTTTCATCTTCCTATTTCGTCTGTATTAGCTTACAACTGCTTTACAATTTTATCGCTTTTTATTTTTTTATTTGCATTGTATCTGATTACAGCAACCATTGTGGGTTGGTTGTTTTACCTCTGAGCGGCACTTTTTTACACACCATGGGCTAAATGGCCAGGTCACATGGACCCCGAAGGCTCAGAGAAGGTTGAGGGGAGGGGACCAAGTGGAGCAGCTGTTGGGATACAGATGGTAGCCTCCCGTCAAGGTCATCCAGCATGTTCTTTAACGTGCACAGAGTATGGCTCTAACATACACGGGGCCACGGCTTAACGTCCCATCCGACGGACGACGGCCTTTCCAAGCCCATCGGTGTCTTCTAATGACCGTGGGGAGGGCGGGAAATTTTTCGGAGATAAATCTCAACGCTGACCCAGCTTGGGACTCGAACCTGGGAACTACACATTACGAGCCTGGCGCGCTACCGACTGAGCCACCCCCGCCCCCGCAACCATTGTGAATATTATTATGAGATGAAACAAAAAAAATTTTTCCAGGTAAGAGTTTCTCTGCAACACATTTTTCTCTAAGTGAGGATTTTTCTTGCAGTACCTTTTCTTCTTAATAAGCGTTTTCCGATAAATTTCTTCCTTCCAGTAAGTCTTTCATAATATACATTTCTCCAAGAAAAATCTGAAAGATTCCTAATATATTTTTTAGAACATTTATTGAATAAATCGGTGTTTATATGTCATTTGCTAATTATGTTTTTTTTTCCTTTTTGTGCTTTTCTTAGTATTTGTTTTAAATCATACATTGAAAAGGGTATTTGCTAGAATTTCCGTGACAGGCAATTAAAGTTGTTAATTGTTAACTACTGTCATCCTCTTCATGATACTTCCACTAAGGAATGCAAAGAGCTGAATTTTACAAATTTTTCGATAAGAAATAATTCGATCCTCGCAAATTCAAAATGTTTTTAACTTTCACGCAACCAGAACAGAAGAGACTCAACTTTCGGAAAAGAGAAGACTGAAAATTCCTCACTTCAAAATCCAAGAAAGAAATTCAGTTTGGAATGTATTGATCTGTCTCCTGTTTGTCTATCTTTTAAACGAACAAAGCATTTAACTCTTTCAGAGACAAAAGACGATAGCTATTGAGACACCCGAGCTCTAATTGGTAAGGAACCTTCTTCAAATTCCATAACCGAATTTCATTATTTAAAACTACTCTAATAAAGTTGCGTCAATTTTCTTTTCATTTTCGTATCCCTGTGGCGGCGTTACATAAGCAGAACTTTTCTTCTTGGTTTAAGTAAATTACAGAGATACAACGAGGACAACAAAACGATAGTCTAAACACTACAAACCGTTTATACCGTGCAATACAGTAACCATTGTGCCTGAAAGGTAAAAGTATTCAGTTAATGCTGCTGCCTTTTCAGCTCTTTAACTGGCTCACTTCGCTTATCCACGCTCAGAGCAATTCTTTTGCGTTCGAAAGAAACTGAAAAAGTTAGTGAGAATTTCCTTCGACGTTGAATTGCCTTAGTCCCTCTTAAGCGGCTCTTTTCTGCTGCAAAATTTGAGTTCATTAGTGTCATGTGAACCTCGAGGTCAAGGGAGAGGCTGCAAAGGGATACACAGGATATCTCTTAGGGGTGGGCGAAGACGCTTTGGTCAAAGCTTGCAACAACCTAGCTGATAGACGAGTCCTCAGAAATTCGTCAGTGTTTCTCTTTTCCTTAGCCGTCCCGTGGCCGAGTGGTTAGCACGCTTGGCTACTGATCTAAGGGACCTGGGTTCGAGCCCCGGAATTAGGCATGGATGTGTGTGTCGTTTTTCTGCTGAGGTCCTGCCATCCTCTCAGATCTCCTACTGTGGCATAATAAACTGACAGGCTCCTGTCAGACCTCTGTGGCAAGCAGCTGCTTGAGGGGGTATTTATTTTTTATTTTATTATTATCCAACATCAGAGAGTAGTGATGCTCAAGCGCCGAAACTAACAAAGTGTCGACTACAAAGCCAAAAAGTACTCGAGTCCCAAAAGAGTTTTGGGGAATTTGGATGAATAGGGAAGTTGTCAAAATTAGGTTTCACGAAACGAAGACACTCTCCTTCACTGATAAGAGATTTTTAGATCAGTATAGAAGTAGCACTTTTTATTGCTTACGAAGAGATGGTCCTAATTTTTGCATAGGACGGAGTACCAACTGGAAGACAATCGGTCAATTCACTCTGTATTTGATTTAGACAACAGAGCAGTAGCCCGCACTAATGACCTAGCGGACGAAGGTGAGCAGAAGCCACACATACATCTGCTCTGTTATATTTCACACAAGAAGCGGTTTCTATTTATCAAAAATATACCTATCCAACTGAAAGAGACTTTTTCAGTTATCTCGTAAAATGAAAATATTGCTCTCCCCCCACCATCTCCTTGGGAAAAATATTATATCAGAAATGGTTAATTTGCAAGGAATAACAATATTTTTACTTGCCTTCTAAAAACTGTCTTTCCAAAGATTTCGCGTTTACTACTGAAGAAATAATAAACGTTCTCTGTCCGTAACAACAAAATTTATTAACTGAAGCATTTTGAATTTTACTTCATAACAGTTTTAAACAGAAAACATTCTTACAATAAAAAGATTGATTTTTTTTTTCAATCAAACAGAGATGTAACGAGCTCACAGACTGGCTATGGTTGTTTCACCTCTGAGCGGCACTTTTTTGCACACAATTGGCTAAATGACCAGATCACAAGACCCCAAGGACTGAGAGAAGACTGGGGGAAGGGAACCCACTCACTGAGACAACCCCGCCACGTTGCTCGCAGAAAAATAACTTTTCAGGTCGTTATTTTTTAAAAAAAAAACACTTTTTCACTTTTGTTTGTGTGCTGACATTTAAATTTTTGTGTGTGTGTATTTAGCGATAAGTAAAAATGTGGTTAGCGCGCTTGGCTACTGATCTAAGGGACCTGGGTTCGAGTCCCGGGTAAGGCATGGCTGTTTGTGTCGTTTTTCTGCTGAGGTCCTGCCATCCTCTCAGACCATCTACTGTGGCATATAAACTGACAGGCTCCTGTCAGACCTCTGTGGCAAGCTGCTGCTTGAGGGGGTATTTATTTATTTTTTATTAAAAATTGCTTTTGGGTTGAACAGGATGAACGAAATTTCGGATTCGTGCTTTCAGAAAGTTCCAATATTTTTAATCCTGCTTTCTAGCGGAGAAAGTTAAAAATTACCAAATTTTATACAACTATTACAATAGGCAGATAAACTATGTATTTATGCTAGAAGTTCGAAATGTTGCTGGTGGAATATGCGGGTCATGAGGTTTGCATTGACAGCAATAATTTGCCTCCAATCCCAAGGAGGATAGCAAAAGCAACTTTTTCATTTTAAGAGATAACCGAAAAAAACCTCTCTTTCGGTTGGATAGGTACAATTTAAATATTATGATTCACTTTTTTTTCAAATGCTCATGTAGTTTCAATTTCTATCGTTAGAGTGTGCTAGCTGTGGAAAATGCAAAATTTTAAGCAAATATTGGAAACGATCTATTTCTGGTAGAAATTTGAAATGTTGGTGGTAGAGTGTGAAGGAATTGCATCTACAACAACAATATGGCCCCTTCTCTCACAGGGGGTATGAAAACGCAATAGTTTTATTTTAAGGGAAAAACGAGAAATTATTTTTATTTTTTATGAGTGCTACTAATATATTATTATTTGCATTTTCCCAATCTCCATTAGTTCCATATTAGCATTATTAAAAGGTGCAAATTTCGTGAAATGAAAACTTCATTCTCTTTGAAAACGAACATCCTCCAGAATCGATATATACTCCTGTCTTGTGCACTTGCTTGGATGACTTTTAAGGATGTTTTCCAAATGCAGTTAAAGATGGCTTCTTGAGAGTGAACCCATGTGTAAGGCGTAACATCAATGATAGAGAATGATTGCTCGGAGGTCTTAGCTCAGCTGTTAGAGCACCTAACATGTAATCAGAGGGTCGTGGGTTCGGATTCCAACCGGCTAACGACAATTTTCCCTGTATACCTTCGTCATCCTGTGGCTTAAATAGAGCATAATAGTACATAAATACAAAGTAATACGTGTTCTTCTGGTTATAAATATTGATTCAGTATTATTGAGTTTGAAGATCTAGTTTATAGAACTTTGTGCATTATTATAAAAGAATCGATGATGCAAACGACATGTTTTTGCATTAAAAGAAATATCTGTCGTTTTCATGGAAATGTGCATTTTCCAGAAGGGGGATGCTTTAACCTTTATTGTAAAAATGTTTTGATAAGATAATCATGACATAAAGGCCGTAATTTAAATCGAATGAAAGGAAATATATATGCAAATAAGGCTGAAAATCTTATATTGGACTACATGAGAAGGTAAGATTAACCTGTGGTGCGTGCTGTTAAAAAAGGTTCATTATCACTACGCTAAACGATGCAGAAAAAAATGTTTTTAAACTTTTTTTAATATATTTCAGTTTACACTTAATAAAAACTCATTAAAAATATAGCTACCGAAAATTTTCTCTGTAACTGCTACTTGTAATAAGCAATAATGAGAGATCAAATAAAAAATGTAAATGCGATCCCATCACTATGCCAAAAAAAGGCTTTCTTTTTCAACCCAGTCCGGGGTCAGCGTTGAGATTTATCTCCGCAAAAATTCCCCGCCCTGCCCACGGTCAGTAGGGGACACCGATGGGCTTGGAAAGGCCGCCGCCCATCGTATGGGACGTTAAGCCGTGGTCCCGTGTGCGGGAGAGCCATACCCTGTGCACGTTAAAGAACACGCTGGATGGTCTTGACGGGAGGCTACCATCTGTCTCCCAACAGCTGTTCCAGTGGGTCCCCTCCCCCAACCTTCTCTGAGCCTTCGGGGTCCATGTGACCTGGTCATTTAGCCCATGGTGTGCAAAAAAGTGCCGCTCAGAGGTAAAACAACCCAACCCAACCCAGTCCGGGGACACACGGGTAAAATTCTCACCTAACAATCCACTTGAGTCGATCAGCGCGTGGGGTTGATTCTGTCTCTACCGGATGATCCTGCGTTCAATTAATTTAGAAAGAGTTGGAATCTTCCGTGTTGCCATTTCGATTTTCCTTCTCAGCCCCCACACGTGAGTTCGCGTGATCCGAATAAGGAATGTCATTGCTTTGCTGCTTCATCGATGATTTTGGAGATGGACCAGACAGAGATTAAACAACTCGACTTTCTAACTTGGCAGCTGATGGCTTCAAAATTCCATCTTCCGTTTCTTTTCTTCCCCTCCTCCTCCCCCCTCCCTGCTTCGATGCGGTGAGAATCTTTCGAGCTTTACTTTTTCGTGAAAATTGATGAAAATTTCTCCGAAACAATTAGTTTCCAGTTTTTGGTAGTTTTTAATTATTATTCGTTATAGTTTTTGCTTCATGGTATTTCTATAATAAGCCCTCGAAAAGCAACTAATTTCTTTCATTGGATTTAATGAAAGTCATAATAATAAATAAATCATTAAACTTATTTCTTTTTCCATCTGATTACCTAGAGTATATTATCTTAGAGACTTTTGCAATTCATCAATCAACTCAAAGGAATGCGATGTTTGTACAACAGTGACCGATATATACATATTTCTAGGACTCAAAGACCAACCTCAGCCACGATAAAAAATGTAGGAAGAAAAAAGGGGTGAGATTTAGCAATAGTGGTCGACATCTTTATTCTGAAGAGAACTATACCATAGATTATGAAAAAGACAACGAAAGAAAGATCGGGTTTTAGTAACTAATACATTTTTAACAAATTGTTGAAATCTTAATTTGAAGACGTTTTGAAATCGGAATAGAACTAAAAAAGACTTCTATTTCTTTACCATTCATAAGTTTGCGTTTTTCCTTTAAGATTTTCATACAGCAGATTAATTTTAAATAAAAAATATTTCCTCGACAATTTATGAAAAGCAATTTTTGTATATAACAGCGAAAGATCATTTTGAATTCTCTGAACAAAGAGTTGAGAAATTATTAAAAAAAAAGACTATAAAAGGGATGTTAAATAGTAAAAACGTTTTAAAGGTATTGGGTGAAAATCAATTGAAGTCAAAAAATTTCGTTCACTTCCTGCTGCTTGAAAACTGGAAAACTATTTCTTTTGGTTGATATACGATGAAAAAATTCGAAAATAAGTTTGTTTTGTTTTCTAAAAGATTCAAGTACCTTAAGAATCTAGAGCCAAGGATTACGTGGTTGACCTTGCCTCGCAATTGATAAGGCACCAAAGCACCTGAAAGTCGAACTGATTAATTTGCAATGCGATACTAATTTTTGATAATTTTAATGAAATAACTACAAAATTAATTGGTACTCAATGAAAAACAAATTTTTTGGATGTGGTATGTCCATCAATACTTTTTGAGATCAATCTTTTTCCACCTATGAAAAACAATAAATCTAAAACGATCGATACTGTTTGATGAGATGAGATTAAATACTCATCTGATGAACGTTTAAAATGAGTCTAATGGTTTGGAACAAAAACTCTGGTCCTAATGAATATGCCGTCACAATGTACACGTGGTCAAGTCTCCACTGAATAAGAGCAATAAGAAGAGACCATGGCTTGATGTGTTTCGATTTGTGATCAACCCACAAAGTTACGAGATGATCTACAGGTTATGAAAGAGCAAACGACAATACCATCCGGGGACTCGAAACGGGACTCCAACAGTTGCAGTGCCATCGCCAACCAACGCGATACCAAGACGGTACCACCGACGAGGAAAATAAAAGTAAGTGTAATAAAACGTAATAAAAATTCTTGTAATATAAAAAATGCACTCATAAATTTCTGATTTCCGAAATTAACAGCAACAATGCCAATCGTAAGAAATTTGGAAGAAATCGGAGAATACTGAAAGAATGATTAACACAAACTTCTAAAATACGCAACTAAGGATTGGGTTGGGTTGTTTTACCTCTGAGCGGCACTTTTTTGCACACCATGGGCTAAATGGCCAGGTCACATGGACCCCATAGGCTCAGAGAAGGTTGGGGGAGGGGACGCACTGGAACAGCTGTTGGGAGACAGATGGTAGCCTCCCGTCAAGGCCATCCAGCGTGTTCTTTAACGTGCACAGGGTAAGGCTCTCCCGCACACGGGGCCACGGCTTAACGTCCCATCCGACGGACGGCGGCCTTTCCAAGCCCATCGGTGTCCCCTACTGACCGTGGGCAGGGCAGGGAATTTTGCGGAGATAAATCTCAACGCTGACCCAGCTGGGACTCGAACCTGGGAACTGCAGATTACGAGCCTGGCGCGCTACCGACTGAGCCACCCCCGCCCCGCACCTAAGGAAGTGTGAAAGGAAAAGTCACCAATCCGGGAAACTGATTGATGAGTTTTTGTCATGCTTAATTATTAAAACTGTCTCTTTTTACGACTATCAGTAATTGTGAATTCTATTGCTTCGTTCTAAAATAAACGCTTATTGAAGAGTTTGGAATAAAACTTATTATTTAAATTTAAATTTACTTCTGAGGAAAAGTCTTATTAGTGGAATTGCTGTCTTTAAATATTCAAACTTCTGTAATTCATAAATATTGTTGAAAATCGGTATTTGGACAGATTTGATTCGGATCTTTAATTTATCAGAAGTTACATACATTTTTCCATAAAACGTTTTTACGAAGATATGGAGCTTGCGAATTATGAATTAATTAATTAGCTGTTTAATTATTATAAAGAAAACATTGGCAATATTTCCGTTTTTTTCTTTCCGGTATCTGTATATAATTCGAAATTACCTTTCTGGCCCCTCTGAGATCTGAGACCCTGGCTAAAAATGAAGCAGAAAAGAAAATGAAAACCCAATAAAAAATCTTAAACGTGATGAATATACTGAAATGCGTTATAAATACTTTTGTCCCACTTTTCCTTGAAGTAATAGGCCAGTTTATTTATTTTCCTGGGTCAGTTTCAGTGTGACTTCCCCTAACATAATGTTTCACCTTCCCTAACGCTTCTCATCACCGATTACATATGCCGGAGGGGGGGGGGGGGGGGGGGGGGGGCTCAGTCGGTAACGTGCCAGGTTCGTAATCTGCAGTTCTCAGGTTCGAGTCCCACCTGAGTCTCCTAACTGCTGTCCAATGGGTCTCCTCCCAATCTTCTCTGAGCCTTCGGGGTCCTTGTGACATGGTCATTTAACCCATTGAGTTAAAAAAAAAAGTGCCGTTCAGAGGTGCAATAACCCAACCCGTATGTCAGGGAAACTAAAATCGAAATGCTTTACTGTGGATAAGGCTTTGATTGTTTTAGTATGCCCTGATACCCCCCTACTGTTTTCTATTACGGTATTTTTTCCGCCATTTGGTGCCTCATTCTGTTCATAGCCACTATTCAGTTGATTGTATTATTTTATTATAAAGACTGCAACAACAGAGTCGAATTTAAAGAAACTCTGTACATCTATCAAAGCGATTTCTGCAGCTATAACCTTAGTATTCTGTTCAAGTGAAAAATCATCTTTATGGTTAGAAATTTCATGATGATCCAAAAAATAAAGAATGTAGACATTTCCTACAAGGCTCTGACAGCTACAAAAACAACTTTGGATTGTCAAGCGTTGTTATTAACAGTATATAATTGAAAGATTTATAAAATATTCTGAATGGTATGAATTATGCTGATCAAAACTTGAGACTCTAAATGTTTAATTGGATTCTATTAAATAGCTTAAAATTAAGTGCATTTCAGACAAATTTATTTCGGAAATAAAATTTTATTGAATTGAAAAGAGCAATGGGGATATTGAACATCAACATTTTTACCTGACCATATCTGAAATGCAAAGTTTCTGGATGAGAATAACTAATGCTTGGAACACTTGCCACGTTTTAAACGCTGACAAACTGCTGGCGACAATTTTAGCCATTTTTTTTTTTATCAGCTTAAATATATGAAAGTATTTTCCTATTTACTTTTCTATAATCTAACAACTGCATTGAAGTCAGATTTAACAAAGAGACTTAGTGCAGAAAGCTGATTATTATTAAATTATTAATGCAATATTAAAAAGATTAATTAACAATTTAACAATTCGCACATCAATTTAACAAATAGTAGTCCAACAGGATATTAATACAAATTAATAGTTTGGTTTATAATATCTGATGTGAAATGGATTTTTGGGCACTCTTAGAAGTATTTTTTTTCGTATGGTGGCATTTAGCCCTGAAAATTTCGCCATTCCTGCATAAGAAATAGTTAACATATAAGAATACAGAGTTTTTCTACGGAAGACAATTCACATCCGATGATGTCTTTCATATTTCTATTAACCAGATGAATTTATCGAAACTTTTTGTTTGCGCTTTCGAATTCATATTTTTATTCTCATAGCTCTACTCAGAGCGGCAGTTTGGGGCAGGGGTGGCTCAGTCAGTAGCGCGCCAGCTCGTAATCTGTAGTTCCCAGGTTCGAGTCCCAGCTGGGTCAGCGTTGAGATTTATCTCCGCAAAATTCCCCGCCCTGCCCACGGTCAGTAGAGGACACTGATGGGCTTGGAATAGGCCGCCGTCCGTCGGATGGGACGTTAAGTCGTGGTCCCGTGTGCGGGAGAGCCATACCCTGTGCACGTTAAAGAACACGCTGGATGGCCTTGACGGGAGGCTACCATCTGTCTCCCAACAGCTGTTCCAGTGGGTCCCCTCCCCCAACCTTCTCTGAGCCTTCGGGGTCCATGTGACCTGGCCATTTAGCCCATGATTTGCAAAAAAGTGCCGTTCAGAGGTAAAACAACCCAACCAAAGAGCGACAGTTTAGGTCGAAAAGAGGAATGAATCTGATTGAACATTTCATTTGAATTTTCTTTAGTGAAAATTTTGTATTTTACGATTAAGTCTATGGTTTCATTTCTCTCGTGTTTTATAATCTTTTATTTATCTTTTTGAAATATTTTAAATTTCTGAATAAAATTTCATCTTTTGTACTTTTAAATCAATTAGAGTATGACAGTCATCTAGTCATCTAGTAAAAATGTTCGTAATGGAAGAGCTAGAGCAATAGATGATGATGAATAGTTCCCAATCTAACCGAATAAATACTTCATTTCGTCTCCTCTTCTACAGCCAGTTATTCAATAAATGGTAAATAAAAACATTTGAATGCTGACTTGCAATGAACTCTAATTTTATTAGTGGCATTTCGGGAATTTTTCTGTCCTTAAATAACATTTTCGTTTTTGCTATTCGCAATCATTTCGCTGCTTACATTTGTTTAGGATGATTTCATTGCCAACATCTTCATTTACAATTTTATTCATGAACATGTTTCACGCGGTTCAAATTGGTATTATTCGAGCTGTTATTGCCTAAATCAGTCTACTCCGTTATTGCTTCGAGTGTCCAGATAATTCATATAAATGTCCATCACAATTTTTTTCGTTATTCACACTCCAAATACGTTTCAGGTCTACCGAAGGTTTTCGGAGGAAAATGCTCAAAAAATGAGATGAATAAAAAGATTGTTCTTTTCCTGACATATATTTTCTCAGCTAATCAAGAAATCGTTAACTGCTTCGCATCTTCCACTCATCACGGTACAAAACAGTCAGGTTCAAGGCAAGATAGATTCCGGCAAAACGGATGACAATGTTTCAAGCGGAAAATAACTGGACAAAGGTAAAAGACACTTAAAAATTGTGAGATTGTCCTGAAATTCGAAATATCCTGAAATAGAAATTGAGAAAATCTTAAACATATTTCAAAACAATGGGATTGGAGTGGATATTCGTCAAATGAAATTGCTGATGCTGCTTAAGGGGTAAAGTTTGTGAAGAATCATTTTAAACGTGGTAACTGAAAAAACATACACTTCCTGAAATTTGGAGCAATAATTTTTGGTGTATTAGATGCATATTTCAAGATAATGAGAATGTATTGAAGAGATTTTATAAAAAATGCCATTTCGATTGCAGACAATAAATGGTCACACGGGGAAATATAACTGAATTTTTTTTTTAAACTGCATGAAACTGAGACACTTAATCTTTATTCCTGGATCCAGCCAATCAGTCTGATTCTGACCAATAATCCATGATCAGGTCATTGCTAAATCATTTATCATGCGGATGATTTTCATCATTAGAGATTATTCCGTCGCTCCCTTTTGGTGATCAATCACTAACATGAAGTGCTGTCAATTTAGTCTTTGACCCCGAAAACTTTACCCTTCGTAGATTTTCGCCTCCCCCTTCAAAATTAAAACACCTTCTTTGGTTTCAATTCCCGTGAAAAAAATTTTTTCAATGAAGGGATTTAAACGATGTCGGATGAATGTCCAACGTTGAAGGGGATGAAGCAGATACAAATATCGAGCAATATTCATCGGCAGAGACCAAATGATCAAGATTGTAGAAATGTGCAGTTAACAATTTCTAATTAAAAAGGATCTTTCACTGCAAATAAAAATTATTTCTCAACAAAACTTGAATTCATTAAGAATATTTTTATTTTTTAATTCGCACTCTTTTTTCCCCCTGTCATGAAGCGTAAATAATTTTAATATGACCGATGTTTTAATGCGCTCTTCTTTTTTTTTGCCTTGCCTCCCCATCGTTTCTCCGGCTTCTACCTTTCCCAACAGATCCCATATTCCCATTCGTGAGCGGAGTCGTAAAGCCGTAAGACGTGTGACATTTTTCATCTCATAGAGGGAAACATATCACCCAAACGGCGAATTTTACAGGCGACAGTGTGAAAAAGATACATATATTTACATTACTTACTTTCTAAGTACGGAAGTGGTTGACGGGGGTGGGTGGGGGGATAGGTTGCACTTTTTCGCTTCCCCTTCGTACGGTTGTAACGCCCATAGAAAGCATCGGTTTATGCAAATGTGCGAAGCTGTTTGTCTCTTCCTCGTGACAGAATGTCACGTCTTTCGCTGATTTACGAGCTCCCGTTAGGGCTCAACGAAAATTGCCAGTTGCGCGCTATAAGACAACGGCATTTTTTGAAGCCGGAGCGTCTGCAGAGTCCTCCTCTTGGCTAAAAGTCTCATTTCGACCACTTTTAGTTGCAAGTGGAGGATTGATGTGCAGAGAGAACTTTCGTAATGGGTAACTTCACTTCGGACAACCGTTTAAGGTTTTAATCGACGAAGTCGCTCTCTGCCTTTGGGAGAAGGGTTAGTAGGCTGGGGGGGAGGGGGTGGAATTGATAATAATAATAAATTTAAACAAGTACTATTAGGATTTTCTCATTTGAGAAACTTGGGACAACTAATAGAGTTGCATTGGTTCTTGCATGGAGGTGTAAAGGAAAGTTTAAGAAAGGTAAGCTAAACAAATTGGCTAACTTCGAAGTCAGGGATGTTCAAAGTTAGTCAAGTTAGAGAACCTGTCAAGTGTCCAGAATTAGTGGATGTTCTCTTAACCCACAATAAAATATCGAGTCATGAAAATTGATGGTAAATACTTGTGTTTAAAGTGTTTGAACACAAATGTTAATCCTTTTTGGATTAAGGTGCAGGGTTATTCATGAACAAATTCTGGTTAATTTTCCTTTCAAAAGAAGGATTTACCAAACCATTGCCTGGAGACTCTCTTTGTTTCTTTTTTAAACAAAATTGCCATACAGTCTACTGAAGACGGTGACAAATACCAAAGACAATCCGAAGATGTGGCTAAAGAAGAAATTAGGCATTCGGCCCTGAATTTCAGACAAATATTAAAATAATATATAAACTGTATTAGATTATTCATTCCTAGTAATACTATTAGCTACTCATTAATTACCCTGTTTTTTCTCTCTCTCCGCAAAAGGCTGAAAGATTCCGCTTGTTATGATAAAGGTGAAATAAATTATATTATTTTAAGGATGAATGTCGGGACGAGATAAATGATCAGGCTACAAGGACTCCGAGCAGGAGCATAGCGAAGGGGCTATGGTTGGGGGGGGGGGGGACAAAAATTTTGCAACTCAGAAATCAAACTTTGCCAATTGAGAAAATAAGTACTTTACATATATTTAATTATGTCTCTGTCAAGATGAGTTGCCATAATTTTCCAAAAAAAAATTCCGTTTTTACATCTGATCTGAATTTTACCAAGATTTACCAATTCCCCAAGATTTTGCGAAGATGCCTCGATTTTGCCAACTCTCCTTAATTTCTGGGGCGGAGGTGGCTCAGTCGGTAGCGCGCCAGGCTCGTAATCTGTAGTTCCCAGGTTCGAGTCCCAGCTGGGTCAGCGTTGAGATTTATCTCCGCAAAATTCCCCGCCCTGCCCACGGTCAGTAGGGGAGACCGATGGGCTTGGAAAGGCCGCCGTCCGTCGGATGAGACGTTAAGCCGTGGCCCCGTGTGCGGGAGAGCCATACCCTGTGCACGTTAAAGAACACGCTGGATGGCCTTGACGGGAGGCTACCATCTGTCTCCCAACAGCTGTTCCAGTGGGTCTCCTCCCCCAACCTTCTCTGAGCCTTTGGGGTCCTTGTAACTTAGTCATTTAGCCCATAGTGTCCAAAAAAGTGCCGCTCAGAGGTAAAACAACCCAACATTAAAGAACACGCTGGATGGCCTTGACGGGAGGCTACCATGTCTCCCAACAGCTGTTCCAGTGGGTTCCCTCCCCCAACCTTCTCTGAGCCTTCGGGGTCCATGTGACCTGGCCATTTAGCCCATGGTGTGCAAAAAAGTGCCGCTCAGAGGTAAAACAACCCAACCCAACCCTTAATTTCTCAAAAAAGAATCAATTTTTATAACTCACCTGGATTTTACCAAGTCTCTTCTAATTTTGCTAACTCCGATTTCATTTGGGGGAGCTCTCCCTCAAAGTAATTAGCAAACCCCATAGCTACGTCCCTGAGCCTGAGGGTAAAGAGTACGACAGAAGAATGGGTTTAATAAAGAAAATCTCAACACAAGGCGGGGGAGAGATTCGAATCAAGTAACATCAGATTAGAAATCTTCGACTGAACCAATACTGATTTTAAGTCAAAAAAGCACCGAAAATACCGATTTTTTCTCTTAATTTTGGACCATCCCCTAGCGCGAAATCATCCGTTTAGCAGCAAAAGAAAAATCTAACCCCTTCCTCTGTATCTGAGGCGATCTCGCGCTACACAAAGAATCACTTTCAATTTTTTTTTGGTTCTCTTTCATTTGCTGCTGTAAATGAGAATGACGATTTTCCCAGCGCCGATAATCCAAATCGCACATTTCTTCGGATGTCAGTTCGGCCCATTAAGCCTTCCCAGGAGAGCAAAGTGTTGTTAGGATTGCAATTTATTTCGAACATATTTCAAGCAATAGAGAATTCCCTTCCTTGGTGATGATATCCAGTAATCGATTACAGACAAATATCATTTAGTTCAATGCTTAGTTTTAACGTTAGGAGCAGCTGAACTGAAGTTTATTTTTACATGAATCTGGCCACAGATAGCGGAATGGGAATCTTTAGATCTCTGATAGAATCTACTGCATAGTCAGGACTTTTGGAAACATTAAGGGTGGGGGAATGATAAAGCATTTGGTTAACGTTTTTAAATGTAAATTAATGAACTAATGATTTCTTCAGAGTAAAATTTATCTAGGCGGGAGACAGAGGCTTAAATACCCAATACCCAGCAGTCCACTGATAGGAAAGTACACAATCCATTTCATACACCTGAGGGCTGAATCTTTATTCCTGAGATTCTAAAGATTTTTTTCTTTCAAATATTCAAACGCAGCAAATGAAAAACAATGATATCTAATGGTAGTAAAATATACCGATGACTAAAGCCGTCCCGTGGACGAGTGGTTAGCTCGCTGATCTAGTGATCAAAGGACCTGGGTTCGAGCACCGGTTAGGATATGGATGCTTTTCTGCTGAGGTCCCACCATCTTCACATACCTTCTACTACAGACTCCTGTTAGACCTCTATGGCAAGCAACTGCTTGAGGGTGTATTTATTACTATATTAATTATTTATAAAGAAACAAGCTGCTCTTATGGAAGATTATTTCAAACTTCTTGCTTATAATTAGCTTCAACTGTTTTCAAACAGATGGTTAAATAAGTAGTTATGGTGGATTAATGGACTAATTAGCATAAGACGTCTAAACATTACAGCTGTTAGCTCTTACAAACAAGTTCTGTTTTTCTCTTTTAACCATTAAACCATTTTCATGCATTTTTAAACCGTATTTTATTTTTATTTTCGATTGCATTTAAAGTGAATGAGGCTAAAGTGTTAAAATCCCAGAGAATTTAAACTTTTGTCATTTCTCATTTCGAAATAGTGAACGAAAGCGTAACTTGAAGCAATAATCTGCTTAACTATTTGCATTGAGAGGATTTATTCTGTCGATAATAAAATGCCAATAAACAAAACTAATGGAAGGTATTTTTAGTTGCACCATAACAGTACAATATATCAACACTGCATTTCAAAAAAAACAATAATTCCTTAACTTATATGTCAACATTTCGCTGCCTTTTGATTAATTAAAATTTAAATTTAATAATTTAAAAGAACCACCCTGAGTGAAAAACAAATATATCTGTTGAACCAAAAGAACAATTCCGTTATATAAGAAGAGCTTTCATCCCATCTTAATCATTCTTTCTCCTAGAACTCGCTCTCCTCACAGATCTACTTTGTGCTGTATTTTACTAACAGGCTCCTGTCAGATCTATATGGCAAACAGCGGCTTCAAGGGTAATTTATTTGTTTATTATTTTTTTAATTTATCTATTATATGTTCTAATTTCATTAGATTTAAATTGCAGACGATTTGGAATATTATTTATTTCAACTCAAGAAGCTGTATTTTATGATATTGTATAATTATATTAATTTATGCTTAATTACATTCCTAAATTTCATTCTTGACAAACTCTATTATGAATTCATTTCTTGCCTCGTGATTTGTCAAAATTGCAGCATTCTTGCGGATTTATCAAAATAGTTGGTTTGACACATCTCCCAAAACCAATTGGCAGTCGCAACGAGCATATGTATCAAATGCATACTTTTGACGTGGGTGTCGTAGTCTAGAAAAAATGATGGATCAAATGCAGCCCGACATGTATTCAGAAATAACTGATATCACTCTCAGACGATTACTTAACATGACATGCTGCCTTCGCACATTGGGAAGTAGCTGATTTTACCCCTATTTGATTAAGTTTGAGACCTGTGGCCTAAACCAAAAGTAGAAGTAATTTCATGTTATGCCAGCAGAAAACGAAATTTCGTTCTTCGTAACTATAAAGTAAGTTTTCTGCGGAAAAGCATGATTGACGATAAAAATCCCTGCCAAGTCATCGACTCCAAAATCTCGATTTTTCAATACAACAAAATTACGATTTTAAGAGTTTTGAAGGTTTGATTATTTAACAACAGCAATGACAGAATAAGAATTAACCTCAAAATTAATTGAAACTTAAATTACAGCAATTATCTCAAACAATTTAATGAAGTAAGCATATATTTTAGAAATCTCTCAAACAATTCTTTCAATATTTGCCAATTGTTTTTTAGGACCAGGTTTGATGCTGTTAAAAAGTAAATAAAAAAATGCTGAAAAAAAGTTGTTCCATAACTTTTTGAACACTGGTAAATATTTTTGAAATTCCGAATTTAAATAGACTTAACGAAAATCTTGAATTTTCTTTAGTCACATATTTCCATAAAAATGCTTTAGAAGTCACAGAAAATTGAATTTCATTCCACTGCATGATATGATAGAGAAATTCTCTAGTTCCTTTTTTTCCTTATGAAATAGATCATCAAATAAAAGTTTAAGATGTAGAAATTCTCAGAGCTCTTTTCAGAGGTTCATGAGAGAGAAATATTCCCCGAGGTCATCAAACATTTCCTCTTTCTTCTTTCCTCTCCATCCTTTAAGAGAATGGATCAAATTCGCAATCGGTTGCTGTCTTACGTTTCCCTAACCGATGGACAGATATAAAAGAAAAGTGTCACCAAAAAACAAAAGTAAAATTTATAATTAAAAAGTAGAAATAAAAATCCAATTTCATCAGTGTTCTAAAAGGTAAAGAATAAAAATAAAACAAACTTTTCAATGATTAAAATCGCACACTCAATTATAATTTCAAGGAAAGATAAGGAACTGGTTTCTCTTAGCTGTCCAAAAGAAATTGTCTTCCTTTGAAAATAATGGGAATTACGTAGGTCGTAATTATTGTCATTTCTTTTTGAAATCATTTTCAAAAGGAGCAAATGTTTTCACTCTGTTGTCGATCAGTAGACATTCATTTTTTATGGGTTTTTTAGCAGATCATTCCTGCTAGATATAAATCCAAGGTCCTTTTTCTTCGAAATGGAAATTTTTATTTAAAAGAAATTGAAATGGACAACATTAGGAGATAAATGAAAAATTCTTTTTTAGTTCGACACAACAAATAAAATATTCTGATTTTCGTTTTAGGAGTATTCCATTTGTTTAAATTCTTGAAAGGACGCTAAATTTGAGAAATGGCAAAACTTTCCATTAGGCCCGTGCAACTCGTGGCTCCTTGAAAATGAAAATGAGAATTATAAAATAAATAATCAATATACTGAACCGGCTCATTTCTTCTAATATTTTGACCGAACATTTTCAGGATCATTTCTTAATGATTTTGCCAATTCATTACTACTCATTAAACCTTTATATTTTAATTTTTTTATCATGATATTTTCTTGATTCCTAAAAAGTACATTTTTTTTTTCAACACTCATTACTTTTGTTTTTAAGAAGAAAATTTGCCTATTTTTTTAAAAATACAGTTTTTTTTCCTGTTTCTCTAAGTTTGTGTTGAACTTTGGTTGATTGGTTTTAAACTAATAATGTAAACACTTGTTTGTGCTGGAAGCTTAATTTGCTTGTTGTGCTGGAAGCGTTGTAGATCGAGGGACTCGAATCCTTCCTGTGGCTTCAACGAGGTCTGAAGGCAGAGATAATGATGATGCTGTTGCTCACTTGTTCCGTCGGGACTCAATCCAATAGAGGACCATCTTGATCCTAGGATGAAGCTTTTCTCGTAACTGTTTAGGTTATTTGGAAATACTGCTGTAGCCACAAGATAACAGAATGGTGACCACCTCAGAGATTTGGCCAGTTTCTAACCTTCAAAGGCTCTCCATAGTTTTTAGTGTTTAAACATTTCCTTCGAGGCATCATGAAACAATCGGCTATTCTAGACTGACAATATAGAATTGCAATTTAAAACGATTGAGTAAGGTATCCGCTTTACATATTCCGTGGTGTTATTTGAGTTTTCTTGTTGATTTTTCCAAAGTAAACATTACATTCCCTAGCTACGTTAAACATCAGTTATTTATCTCTATCGATTTTCCTTTTCTTCATATTTTAGTGATCCGTGCTTAACTTTCGACGAGCAGTGCAGACACATGTTTTGAATTAAATGATTTTCCCTGTTTCCATCTGATTCCTTTTCTCTGAGACCTGATTGTGACGTACCAGTTCTGTTATTTTCCTCTTCTGCAGAGCTTAGTTGGATATTTGCTTGCTGCCCATCTGTAATGAAAACTATTCTGATGGTTCAATGGGGTTTCCATACAATTGAGTTCTAATTCTTATAGAAATAAGATTCGTAAAACAATATGTAACCGCTTAGAAAACAGTTTGTAATGCAGATAAACTTAAATTATGTTAAAGCATCAGAAGCGAAAGGGCACACAAAGTAAATTCTTATCTAGGTGAAGACTGGCTTCCGCCGAGTCGAAAACAAACGGAAGTGGTGCATCGAAGGCGAATTGTTGCCATCGCTTACCAAATTCCACTTGTTTCGTATCTTCAGGGTGACCCTGTTTCTATTTCCTCTGCATTTCCATCGACAACTCTGAATAGACGAGACTAAACAACCCTAGCTGCAATTGATACGATCTGGCGGCGTTAGCTGGCAAAACTGTTGAAGGACGATCTCATGGCTCTTATGTTTATTAGCCATACATCATGTAAATGTTTTGTGTAACAGAGGGAATGAAAAAATGTTGCATATTTTTGCTGCTTCAACTTTTCGAAAGTCAAAAATGGATGTTCAGAACATAAGAAATAATTATGTTTATATATACATGAGATGTCAGGTATTAGTTTATAGTATCTATTTCCAAGCATTTATATGCATGTAGTCTATGGTAAATAGAACTGTGGTAATAAAACTTGCCGTTATTTTTGATCAACTAAATATGCTGAGTTTACGAAAGCTCTTAATTCGACTTTCTACTGATAAAACATTGACAATTTCTAAATTTTTAATTTTTTATCCACTATGTCTAAAACGTTCGATGAAAATAATGGGGAAGTTTTTGGGAGTTTAGAATATTTCCAGAAGTATTTGCTAGAATTTCACCTTTCCTTCTGTAAGTAGTACTGAAGTCAGTGTCCTTAGTAGTTTGAATAAACTTTTGCTTAATTTAAACAGAAGAATTCTGATGACTTCTGCGAAAGTCAAAAGGAAAAGGGAAATTTTGAAACAGACCTAGATAGCTGAAATCTGATATTAAAGAAGCATAATTCATGTTTTGGAATACTATAACGCTCATAAGTTATACACCCAGATTTTAAAGAAACTCCTTTTCGGTTACGAAACGAGCGAAGATTTGCAGAAAGCTACATCGAACTCTGTTTTAAATAAGAACTAACATACCTAAAACATATTACATTCAATTTTCCTTTTGTATCTTAATTCTTCGTAATGTCGTCTTTCATACGATGGCTATTACTTCTCTCCTTAGACGATGCAGGTTTATTTATCTACTTATTTCGCTTTCATGGAGATTCCTTCTTACATATCTCTCTCTTTTTTCTCCTATATTTCTTTTCTTACGAGCATTCCCATTTTCTTCGGTCCTATTTTTAACTGTGTGGAAGTTTTCTCACATCTTACGCACGATGATCAAGGGTCGAAATCCACCATCCGTCGTCGCATCAGAAATTAAACTTCTCTCTGCACTTAAGTTAGGAAATATTCTGGGTGGTCTTCCCTTAGACTCTCTGATCTTAAGAACTGACGATTGGGTCCCAAGTTTATTCTGAATCTTGGGATCCATCAGACCTGGAACTTGCGACAACCATGCTCCTAAACCATTCTCTTACCATTATAGATTATCTCTTCCACCTTCCAACATTTTTTTTCGGGGGGGGGGGGGTCTATCTTCCGTTCTTTCGTGGAGATATTTTCTCATTCATCTCTGTTTTTGGGGGGTTTGAAACATGACTTCAACATACGTCTTCCTCCGTCAGGAAATAGCACACTTCAAATCCAGTGGAAAGAAAAAAAAATTAAGCAATTTTTATTTCGAATGGTCACATTGATATAAATTTGTATTTTCAAAGTGTCCGACGCATTTTTCATTTGTGTTTATAACTTTAATAAGCAATTAAATGTCACTTTTTTAAAACAACTTCTGCAGCAGCGAATCTATTCCTCATGATCTACTAGACCTTATACATGTCCAGTTTCATGAGTCAGTTTGCATAATAAGATGCGCCACAGACAGGACTCGAAAAGTGAAAACTTAAATTTGTTGATTTTAATCAATAGCTGAATTTTACGAATTTTAAGAAATTAAATTTCCTTTTCTGTCATATATATGGAACCGTTGAAATTACAATAAATTTAGTAACGTCGGATAAAAGTTCGCTAACAAGCATTTAATTAGAATAATTGTATACAAATTTCAACCAATTATAAAACATTATTCTTATGAAATTTTACTTTCTTTAGTTATATTAATAGGACACAAAACGTTTTAAATGCAATGTATCTAAAATTTTTAAAACATTATTTTAATTAAATTTGTTAATTTGTAAATATAAAAATGTTAATTTTAATTAAATTTCTTTTCTTATATATGCCATTATCATATATTATTCATACATAAAAATATTATTATATTGTATTGGAAAATGGAATCAAATTATTTTGTATTATGGAATCTTTCTCTAAACGATGCAAAAAAAAATCGAACCCAATTGCAGGGCCATTCCTTATAATCGATTATAGTCGGGATTCGTGTGACGGAATTCCGAATAACCGAATCAGAATTCGTGTAAAGAGGCGAAAGAGGGCTATGAACTTAGAGGGAACATCGCATTCCATGAAAACGTAGGCAAGTCCAATTATTCTAAGCTTCCACTGCACAAGTGGCTTCCGCGCCGACGTGGGACGGCCGATTACACTCTACACGCCTCCCTAGTAACATGGGGAAGAGACGCCCTGGCCCACGAGAGCAGAAGAGCGAGAACAGCTGGCGTCACAAAAAAAGGAAAAAAAAAACTTCGTGAGGAGAGAGAAAGTTAAAAAAAACTGGTCAACGACCCTTGCCTCACAGAATGCCGTACCCCCTTGCCGACAGTTTTCTATTCAACATCAGGCAAGCGGTTGGGAGGGGTTGCACGGGGTCTGGTCGGGGTCGTTCCCCTTCCGGGCCAGGTTCTGCTCTCAGTCACTGGCTTTTCTCGTCTGCTGAGTTAGAGACAACTGACACTCTCGTGCAACTGAAGGTGGCAGCGGAGGAACAAGAAGAAGACGTCGCCAAGGAAACACAGAAGTGGTGCACAGACTCCACATGAGTTGCAGATAACAGCAAAGAAGGGATGTAGGAACGGACAGAAAGTCACAGATATTTCGTGTGTGTTATGAAATGACTAATTTGGTTGCCTTGAGAGATTTATATTTCTGGTTCATTCTTGAACATCTCATTAAATCTCTTTCGAACCATTCTGCGACGGATAAAGTAAAGCTAAAAGGTTAAATATCGGGCACCCCTGAATAAAAGTTTCCATTGTAAATGGCCAGGTTAAAAGTCCCGCAGTTTATGTTGTTCAATTTATTTTGCTGATGAGGTCAAAGTTCAGTTTTAAAGTGGGCATGCTGTATGTAATGGTTGACCCGAAATAATTCTATCAAAGATTAAAGCTTTTCTAAAAATCAAGCAATCACATTTAAGTTCTTTTTTCGGACCTATGTTGAGAGAAAATATATTCACTATTAATTTTTTTCTTCTTTCTGATCAGGTGAAATTTAAAAGGTATTTTTAACTTTCTTTTAACAATCATAGATTAGGATTTGACATCATGTTCTACAAGGCCCACGATTAGTAAAAATAAGGGATCCTTTTCTTGAAATGGATTGTCAACGCTTAACGTCACCAACAATTATATATTTTTGCATGTAATTAATGCTGTTACGTCTACATATATATATGGGAAAAATGTCCACTACTATATTTTATCGCAAAAAAAAATTCCGTTTCTAAACATAGATTGTTTCACGAAATTAATTAGGTATTCACGAAGAGAATGGATAAGCTAGCAAAATATTAATGGGCAGCCTCACAGTCGTAATTAACTTCTATTTGGCGACAATACCTGAGAGGCATTTCTATTAAACATATTATCTTTACTTTAACATTACTTATGCCAGTTTATTTATTTTTGAATTTTGAATGTTTTTCCAGATAAGGGCTTGGGGGGGGGGGAGGGATTACACTCCACACGCTTCCATTCTCTTTGCTGCCATTTTTTATTTATTTATTTCTATAATATTTCTTTTTTTCTTGTTTGCGATATTTTTTTTATTGCCGTTACCTAATTTTCTTGCTACAGATCTTCGAAGTCCATATTAAGAGCAAATAGGAAGCTCACGTGCATACGAAGAAAACTACCGCAAAGTTCATTTTGTAGATATAAAATATTTGCTTTTACTAATCAAAGAAAAATGATTTGAATGAGTTTTCATTTCAACTTTATTAATTGTTATCACTATATATTATTAATCTGCCATTGTAGTTTTAAAAACAACTTCAATAAAAATAAATTAGTACTTTAATATAAAAAAAATTCAGTTTTCCCTGTCCTTTTCAAGGGCAAACGCAATTCATATATATTTGTAAAATAATACATTTAAAGTAAATTCTGACTCTAATGTGGACCAAGTTCTATACTATAAGATTGAATTGTAATGAAGCGCCCTGTGCACTTCGAATAATGCAGTAAAATAAATGGCATCTACAATTTTAAGGAAAGCGTAAAGCTTTATAATAATACTCATGCTAATAATATTAAATTAAAAATAGATCTAGGGCATTTTAACGATTTTAGAAATTTTGCAATACGAAAGTGGTTTGAAACTCATGTAGAAAGAAATCATTTGGCCCTATTTGCCAGTGGCGTAATTAGGGGAGAGGGGGTGGCAAGTTCGGTGGTGCCCCCCCCCCCCCCCCCCCTCTCCCCAGAAGCCATAATCCAGCGGCGACAAAATAGCCTTTCAACAAAAAATTTTTTTCAAAGAAGCAAAGTTTCAAAATTTTTCTTTCATTTACCAAATTTTGCGTGTTTTGCTATTTCTTTCTCGTCTGCTGCCCTCAGTTCAGAAGGCAGCAAACTTGACGTACTGCAGTGCATTGGACTATGAGGACGACAGTAACAGTCACTCGCCCCCTGGCGGCAAATTGCTTAGCTATGCCATTTGCCTATTGAAATGATTTTAGCAACGTGTTTGCTAATACAGGACGTGTTTCGATCTATACTCAGAAACGTTTAAACCAAAGGAAGTTTTATTGCAGAAGACATGAAAATATGCAAATGTCTTTAAAAGTTATAGTTGACAGAAAATATTGACAGGAGATAAAATGCACTGGTTTCCATAAATGAAGGAAAATCCCTATGTTAAGTCAATGGTAAACTAAATTCGAAGATCTATAACTTCCAAAATAAGTTTCTTTTTGTTTTTAAAAATGTCATAGCAGAAAAAGATCTCAAATATATCAATATCTCGATTTTCAACAATATTACTTAAGTATTTAATGAGTTAAGGAAGTTTGAACTTTTAACATAGCAATGCCAGTCACAAAAACTGACTTCAGAAGTTAATTAAAACTTAGTAATAAATATTGTATCAGAGTGTTTAATAAAATAAGTTTGTATTTC
Source organism: Ryuthela nishihirai (assembly GCA_038380435.1). Classification (NCBI taxonomy): domain Eukaryota; kingdom Metazoa; phylum Arthropoda; class Arachnida; order Araneae; family Heptathelidae; genus Ryuthela; species Ryuthela nishihirai. The sequence continues at coordinate 44,576,635 of JAWZYU010000032.1, forward strand.
AGAACTTTGTGTAAAGAATTCTTTCACTCTTCTTCAGTTTTGTATAAGTTTCTTATGATTGTATTGCTATTGTTAAATATTGAAACTTCCATAATTCATTAAATACTGAACAAATATTGTTGAAAATCGAGATATTGATTTATTTGATTGCGATCTTTATCTGCTATCACATTTTTTAGAATAAAAAAATTCATTTTTTTAGAAGTTCCAGTAGTTTTCAGAAGTTCATTTTTTTAGAAGTTCGACCTTAGCTTCCCAATGACGTAACACAATGGAATTTATGGAAAATTTTATGGAAAAAAGAACAAACTGGCCAAAACAATAGATCTTTTATTATGACAACGATTATAGCGTTTTATAACAAAAATAATTTACTATGTTTGAAATAAAAATAAACTCGCTGTAGCAAGTGAATTAAAAAAAAATAATTCCGTTGAAAAATAATTCCGTTCATGTTCGAAATGGGAACAAATTTATTCCTCAGAGTACTCTATTATGAATTCTATTAATGACGCCCCAGTCACCCAGGGGCACAAAGTCATCAGAATTATTTGCAAGCCACTAAATTCCCACTTAAAAAAAATAAATTCTGTAATGTCCCAAAATATTTTTTTCTCTATCAGCCCCAGCATATAAATATGGAATTAAAAAGTATACCTTTTAATGTGTGTATTTCTATATATATAACCTATATCACAAAGCACAAGAATCCAAGAGTTCTGTTAGTAGCCAGTTTTGGGTCAAAAAACAACTGATTTACAGAATGAAATGTGTACTTTGCAACAGGAGAGCACCCCCCCCCCCGAGAATCCTGTCGTTTCATACTACACCTCAAACTTATCTAACTGCTTTGAAATTCAAAACAGTTGACTTTATATAATTTTATTTTAGCCTTATATTTTATATCGGACACTAAAAATGGATTTGAAAAAACATCCATGAAATCTCCTTCCATACAGAATATCATTTTGACCTTTCCTGTTCGGTGGAATATTTTAGTAATTGGGAATCCCTACTCAAGTCTTATTGTCAGACCGTCCCCTACCCCGAAGCTAAATTCTCGGACGTGCCTGCATGGCAACATAATCTAAAGAAAGATTTATGTCGGCGAGAAATGCAATAAAATATTAAATCTGGTGTAAAGAAAGTCCGTACAGGTTTGAAAGATTGTAGGCAGGATGTTTCCTGTGATCCAGAAATTCCGCAGTTCCAGCCAGTGGAATTTGGTCGCTTTCTTGGTTTCCAAAAGCTTTGTTAATGCCACTGTTGAAATCAACAGTGGCATTAACAAAGCTTTGAAATCATTTCACCTGTAGATATTGATCGATAGTCAGATTTGCGATAAATGCAAAGTTTATCATTTATTTATATTTTGAGCTCAATTTTATGTCTATTGGTTTTATGCTAAATACAAGGAATACTGAATTGCGGTTAAAATACGAAATAACGATTTAAATGAGAAATGAAGCAATACTAAAAATTAAATCATGCTTAAAGGTTAACAAAAGTGAGCCAACAGATTCTCTTGCAGGCTACTTGAGACTTCAATTCTTATTTGTACGGTTTCCTTATAGAGTCTAGTTCCTTTTTCTTTTTTCTTCAGTACTGAGATAAAATGTTACGCTACTTAATTAGTTCTTAAAATATTTTTAAATTATTTATAACTATTTCAATGAAAGTAATTTACAAGTAAAAGTTCTTTTATAACATACCATTTAAATTACATCAAGATTAGTTCTATTAAATTTTTTCATTAATTTAAAGGTTTCATGGAATTTTAGTTTTCTCAAATTCCACCTCGACCGGAAGCACAGAGCGATACAAAATTCGCTCAACCCATATTAGAAAATTTCATTTATTCTCAATTTACGTTTATAAATTTTTAACAGAGGGTTACAATAGATGCAATTGATTAATATCGTCAAGTTTTTCATCACTTAATAGAGAGTGCCGACCAATATGTTTCTTGTCATGTACGCTTCCTGTCTCGCGGAATCGTGTAATTAAGCGTGATATTGTAGACTTCTTGGCTACCGGAGAATCAGGAAATTGTTCATTGAGGTCAGCTTGAACAATTTAAAATGATTACTTTGTTAAATAATGTTAAACTATATATACACTCTCGGTGTATACATAGTCTATCGTTATTTAACAAAGTGTCCTGGATTAACCTAGTGAGTGTTATCAGGTTCGGATTAATCTGGTGAAAATTTCATTATGTGCAACTAGTACAATACACGTCACCAACAAAGAACTGACAGCGTGAGAACTAAACTAAACAGTGTTGCATATGTCAGTGACTGCAAGGTTGCCAATGTTAGAATCAGTACTTAATTCCGTTCAGTTGGCGTGAAATAACAACCATTTACTTTTCGGGTTGCGCGAATTTTGAATCACCCTGTATACTCTTTAGTATAACATTGTCTAAGACGAGCAATCGGTTGCAATGAGCCTTTTCTATTAGGATAAGATAGAGGTGGAAATGGAAGGGGTTATGATTCAATCTGCAGTTTCCAGATTCGAGCTCTCTAGTTGTGTCATTTTCTATATTTACCTCAGATAATTCCATCCTGCTCTCGGTGGAAAAGGAGTCATCGACGCTCTTGGAAAAGCCGCCGTCTATCCGATAGGACGTTAAACTGTCGCCCCGTGTGAAGATGGAAGCCTCTTTCACGGGACGATGCATGTTACACTGTGCATTTAAAGAACGCATTAGATGGCCTTGACGGGAGGCTTCCATCTGTCTCCTAACAGTTGGCCAGTGGGTCGCCTTCGACAACATTTCTCTGAACCCTTAGGATCTTTGTAACCTGGCTATTTAGCCCATTGTGTGGAAAAAGTAAAATGCCTCTCAGAGATAAAACAACCCAACTCGATTAGAGACTTTGGTCGAAAACATAATGCAAAGAACGATTTTCTTTAATCAGGATCGTCGACTGTTGAAGTCTTCATGGTATCGTAAAGATAATTTCAGCAAGGAAACTAATCTTACAAACTGAATCTCGAATCATTTTGTTACCTTTAAAAAAGAGGGTTAAATAATATTAAAAACGGTTGTTTGCTTTTATTATTAAAAATAAGTTCTCTCTGGAACTCTGTTCTTCCCCAATGTCAATGGAGAGCTGAAATGGTTTACCTGCTATTTCGCATCGTCTGAACAAAAAAGCACAACGAAACGGCCTTAGGAAACATTTATGGAAGGCACATGTTGGTTACTAGGTCTTAACTAAAGGCTTTCAAAAATGGTATATAAAGGACAAAGTACAAGAAATGCTTACGTTGGGCTGCCTGCACCTTGCTTTTTTTAAAATCAGTTTAAGGAAGACAAAAACAACATGGGGGAGGGGGAAATCGATCAAATTTCTCTTTTCGAACTTTATTTATTTTTCAATAATAATAATAATAAGAAAAAATAAATAAATACCCCCTCAAGCAGCTGCTTGCCACAGAGGTCTGACAGGAGAATGTCAGTTTATATGCCATAGTAGAAGGTCTGAGAGGATGGCAGGACCTCAGCAGAAAAACAACACATACATCCATGCCTTACCCGGGGCTCGAACCCAGGTCCCTTAGATCAGTAGCCAAGCGCGCTATACAAACTAAAAAATTTGTTACTTATGAAACTTAGGTAAAATATTATTTTTATACTCAGCCCACTTGTCAGTTTCATACTGGTACATAAAAATTGGAAATATAATTTTTTTTAATTTACGCTTAAAATACGTCACTACAAATATTAATAAAAGGCAAACTAAACATTTCTCTTTGTAAGCTTTGCAAATAACTGGTAAACATAAATAAAAAATAAACAACAAAACTCTTTCGGAATGAAAAATGTGGGATTAATTTCGGAAACAAAGATCAGCAAATTGTTGGCTGGGCTGTTTCAGAACAAACACGAAACCTTTTCAGCAGCAGGCCATAAAAATAATTTCGAAGGTATCGTGGGAAAAATTTGGTAGAAAAGCAGAAAAATAATACTTTGTGAATCTCCTTTCCTATAGAAAAATGTAAATTATAAAGTGATATTGACGGGGTATGCCATCTCTTGAGCAAAATAAGTTGAAATTGCATCTTTTTAAAACTAGCTAGCCATTGGCTAGTCATATCAAATCTTCTTTTCTTTAACCAATTGTGTAATGAATTCTGGTTAATTTTTTGAATTAAACTCTTTGGCTTAAATTTATAATAGTGTTGATTATATCATTGTAATACTATATATAGAAATATCTGTTGTAATATTTACTTAGCTTACTCTACTTTTATATGAGGCAAAGATGCCAATCCAAAAAGGTATTGCATACAGATAAAGGATTAAAATTTGTTATCTCGTACCAGAAGCATTTTTTTTACAAATATTAGAAATAAGAAACATAAATATTCACATTACGAAACAAAGTTCTCCATTTTTATCTTTGTTTAATGAATGAAGACTATTGTTAGAGTTTATGATTTAAATATTTGATTTTTGTTTCTATTCGTCTTAGTTATAGCAATAAACATGATTTTCTACGCTTCAAACGAGGTGTCAGGACCGACAGGAAATTGGTTCTTCCCAATTGTTGAGAAGCGTTCATCCAGAGAGAATAAATTGTCCTCTCTTAGTTTATATTCCTGTTAGTTCTTCACTTTAATATCGTTCTAGGAGACTTCTAGACCAGTGGTTCTCAACCTTTTATGCTTCACGTACCCTCTGGAAATGTGTATGTAACTGGCGTATCCCTTGTATAGATAGATAAAACTATAGTTATGGTATACCAATGGAAATATAATAAAGCATATATGTATAACATATATCTAGCGACTTTTGAGTTCTCACGGCGTACCCCAAAAACTTTTGCCGCGTGCCTCACGTTGAGAACCCCTATTTTAGAGTATTAGAATTATTCTGCTTCTCACCTCTTTTTTTTTTCATGACTTTTCAATTTTTATTTCTCGTACCTTCTTGTAAAAATTTTATGATGCATGATCTTTTTTTCTTTTTCTAATTCAGCTGTGGGAAATATTGAAAAAGTTCTTGAGACATTTTCACAGATTTCTTTTATTTTTAAATACACAAAGAACGGAGATAACCTAGAACCTATATTAGGCTTGTTTTGATTTCTCATACAACATATAAACTCTTACACAAGGACCTGCTGATTTCTTAAAGGAAATGACTTAGTAAACACTTTTACTCTAATTTCTTAAATAGCCCTACTGGTCTTAGCCGTGAAATCAATCTTATTATCGAACGGTTATAGTGGTAAGGTCTAGTGGTTAGCGTACCAGACGGTACCAAGAGATTGCTAACCGACCTAATAGGATATCGCAAGATTTCTTTTTTCTAAATTGGGAAAAGAAGCATGATAAACAGCATAAATTTCAGAGGAGGGATGGAGAGGTGAAAGTATTCCACAGAAAATGAAACGTTCCCACTTTATGTCAATTCAGTGCCAAATTCGAACCCCCCTAACATCTTAAGCCGTCCCATGGCCGAGTGGTTAGCGCACGTGGCTACTGATATAAGGGACCTGGGTTCGAGCCCGGGTAAGGCATGGATGTATGTGTCGTTTTTCTGCTGAGGTCCTGCCATCCTCACAGACCTTCTACTGTGGCATATAAACTGACAAGCTCCTGTCAGACCTCTGTGGCAAGCAGCTGCTTGAGGGGGTATTTATTTATTTTTTTTAACACCTTAAAACTTTTTTTTTATGAAAAATTACAATGTTAATGGGAACCAATTAAAGATTTCAATTATTCTGTCTAAATCTCGACTTTCAACGCTATCATTAGCATTAAAGAGTTATAAAAGCCAGAATATTTAACAGCACTAATGCAAAATTAAGGAATATTGAAAGATTATTTACACAGTCTTTAAAAACACTTTCGTAAAGTTTTAAATAATACTTATTATATAAGTTTCAGTTAACTCTGAGATGAATTTAATGAGCCATTGATTTTTAAATATTCAAATTTCCATTACTTTTTAAATACTACAGAAAAATACTGTTGGAAAATGAGATTTAAATCGGCTTAATTGATATTTCTAATTTATCTTCAGCCATATTTTCCCATTAAACAGATATATTTAATCCGTTTTAGATCTTCGAAATTAATTCTTCATTGCCCTAACAAGGAACGTTTCCAGTACTCATATTGCTTACTTTTTTTAGGATCAAGTGCAGTAACTGAATGCATAAGGCAATCTTAACGTATGCTATATTTGTAGACAAAACATATTAAACTGACCATTAGTAATTAATTCACTACCTGCTGATTTCTTAAAGGAAATGACTTAGTAACACTTTTGCTAATTGTAACTCTAATTGCTTAAGTAGCAATGATGCGAGATTTAAAAAAATGTCATGGAATAAGAGATTATTAATTCTTGTACCTTCGTTTTGCATAAGAAATCGAATAGTAGATTGCAAAACGTTAATTCGGGTCTTACATATCTAGTTGAGAAGAAACAAAATGTAGACTAAGAATAGACTGATAATAGCATAAAGCCAAAATAGAAAGAACTCCATGGCACGCGAATTATAGGTATTCAGATTTGGAGCTCAATATCTTTTAAAATAAACGCTTTTAAAATAAATCAAATTTATTTAAATCTTGATAATAATATTCCTGCAGTAGTCAGTGTTTTGAAAGTTGGATTATTTAATCAATTACAGTAATTGAGCGTGAAAGTTAATTCAAATATATTAAAATTGAAGCAATAGCGATTACGTTAAACCTTACTGAAATTTATAAATGTATTTTTTTTCATTTTGTGTGATGATTATGCCAATTTTCTTAAATTTTTAGTGATATTTTCAAATGAGTTACTTATTCTTAAATATTCAAGTTTTCATTCCTGTAAATACGAATCAAATACAGTGGACCCCCGATATAACGCGCATGTCGGGCGGGAAACAACACCCGCGTTATAAGGTGAACCGCGTTATACCGAGCGGCGCGGTGGCGACACAATAAATTTAACACTGTAAGCTTTTCTTTTACTCATCATGCATACAATAATTAAACACTATTCAAAATACACGCAGGAACTCAATACATACACAATTACTCAATACGCAGTAACAATAAAATGCGATACTCACTAACGCCGCACGGACCTGTATAAACATGTTTGAACTTATCGCGAACATCGCCCGCGCTATAAACCGAGTGCGCGGTATAGCGAGCAGCGCTATAACGAAGGTCCACTGTATTGTTGAAAGTCCATATTTAAACAGATTTGATTGGGATTTTTATTTTCAGATATATTTTTGTCCCCAATAAAGATTATTAATAAAGTATTTAACTCTGCCAATTTCATGCCCGGTATCTGTACACATCAATTCAAAATCAACTGTTGACTAAGCAACTTTTTTTTTGTTTTAATAAAGTACATAGAAGAAATTACGAAAATGGCTAGAGCTATTCGGTTCTCAAATGTTTGGTGTGCATGAAGAAATGAAAGTTCTAAATTTTCTTCGGTTATAAAATTTTGAATAAATCTCTGCATTGACGAACATTTGCACAAAAGTCATCACCCTAGAGGACTTTGAATTTTCCTCGATTCATAAATAAAAGAAGGAAAAAATCGCAGATTTTTTTTGTGTTGCCAAAGTTCGTCTGCATTGCAGAGAACTTTAAATACTGTTAACTGAAAATAATTATCATTAAGTGTCCGTATAAAACTAAATATTTCGAAGATTTTAGCAAATAAACAACAGCTAATATATCCGATGTGAGCAATGTAAGGGAAAAGTCCTTTCTAATCTTAATAAAGAAATTGCCGCTTAATGAAATATTTAATAATGTGGAACATTTAATCAATCAGCATCAGAATAATTTGTTCAAGTGCATATATGAAAGCTAAATATTTCACTAAATCATGAAAGCAGTGAATACTTTGTCATGAACTTACGTTTATGACAGCCTATACAGTATTTCTGAACCTTTTGTAGTTTTGTCAACTGCGATTTCAAATTTGACACCAACTGTACTTTTACAGAATTATATCTTCATTCAGCAATTTTGCGAAGGTGTTACAAGATTACCAGCCTTTTAAATAAACAATGATTTTGCAACGAACGTCGGCGGCTCGTAATATTCGCCTACCTAATCATTTATTGAGAAACCATAAAGCGTGACAATGTTGAATTGTTGTTATCCGGTGCTTCTGTTTCGGTAGAATCCGTTTTCAAATCCATCAGACAGACGATGTCAAAAGCCATTTGTTGGCAGAAGTTTAAATAAGAGGGAATGCGAAGGAAGGAGGTGGAACGCTTCGTTCGCCGACGAGTAATTTGTTGAGCGTAGAACCCTGCAGCGAGAACTGAAAGCGTCCATGATGAAATTTCATTCCTGGAAGCATTTATTCGGAATTAGCTCTTAGTTAAATTACGAAAATTCTAGTCTTTATTCCATTTCTCTTCCAATTAGGGAATTATAGAAGTGCGCTAATCTGTTGCTTGATAGTGATGAGTCTTTTCTCATAGAAGGTGAATACGTTAACCGATAACTGAAAGGAGGAAGCATCGCTGCAGGAAGAAGGCCTTAAAAGGAGTTTTGCTGTGATAGAGTTGTCTATTAGCAATTGAAATGTTCAGAATATTTGAACAAATCAAATGAAATCCTAGTAGTTTCAAATCGACTTTGTCCGTTAAGCAATTCTCTTGGTCTCTATTTATACGATTGAAACATTTTCAGTGTTTTAAATTTCAATATTTAAGTTTAAGTAAATTAATTGCAATGTGTGCTATAATGATTCATTTTTAGTAAAAAGAGGGAAATTACTTCTTTTATATATTTAGAGAAGTTGCTACAGAAGAGGCTCAATTTTTTTTTACTTTTCTAAAATACATTTCAGCTTATCTTCAGAAAATTAAAATGAAGTTAGCAGCCAATATCACCCGGGGTTAATAAATTTTTTTTTTTTCAATCTCGCTCCTGATAGTGAAATAATAAAATGCACCAATATAAATAGTCGATTCAAAAGTATTCAAGTACTCATTTGTTTAAGAATTCAAATGAACTGATAACTGAAAGGAGAATAAACAATTAATAATTAATAAAGAAATAAAAATTAATCTTTATTGGGGACAAAAAATATTGTTTCCACTTGAATTCGTTTCAAACCCAAATTGCAACCAAACGAGATCACGTTTCATGTTAGGATGTTTCCACTGATTATAGAAGCATTCTGTGATTGAGTCGAACCATTCATATATAATCTAAAAACAATCTGCTATACTATCGATTAACTTAAGTGTTGCCATTATGGTACATAAGATGCTTCAAAGTTGTGCGTTTTATTAATCCTTAAAATCAGCTTCCCAGTAGGTTTGATATGGACTTATAGTTAGCCATAATTTCCCATCTAATTTTCATAATCCTTTAAAACAATGAAACCAGAAGCATAAGGAAAACAGATAAATTTTTAGATTTTGCTTTTTATCGTGAAGAAATATTCTTACAGACTGATTTCATATGTAATTCTCTGACAACCCTTTAGTACAGGAAACGTCTTTCTGAACATAATGTAGATTACAAATACACGGGACATTGTGAATATAGAACGTATGTTACTTCTACTTTAAACTTCACATCCTACAATAGATTGAAGCATTCAAATTAAAAAATTAATGTTATACAATAAAAATGAAACATATTAATAAATAAAACCAAAAATTTAACTTACAAATTATTCTGGGAAATATTCCTCAACTTCTTTAAAAAAAAGTTTCTTCAAAGTATTAACTACTTTTTTTTGGTACCACGATCATCACAGAATCCAAAATTTGCTTCTCTTTATTAAAAAGCAAAACGTTTTGCAAATATTATGGTGAAACGTTTTTTTTTTAAAGTGTGAAAAGCCTTAAGAGTTCCTCAAGAAAAAAAAGATGTAGTTGCTGCCTTTGGTGATCACAAATTTAATTCTGATTAGCAAACTATTTCTCCCTTTGCTCAAGCTTTGTACTTAATGCATAGTATTAAGCAGATGGCGACTTAGATTTTAAGGCCGACGAACAAACCTGGGAACACTTTCTAGATTCCGGCCTAAAGACAATTGAGATGTCGCTTTATCGTACTCATCCAAAATACAATGCACAACACAAATAAGGAACATTTTGCCACCATAATCCAATTTTGAGAAGTTGAACTATAGTTGATTTAAAATGGTAAATAAAAAGAAAAATAAGTTGAAGAATATTCTTCATTCGCAATGAAAGCAAACTAAGCAAAATCATTTCTTATAAATTCAAGAAGGAAATCATGAAAAATATTAGTTTTCAGTTGGACTGTGATACTTTGAGTTTTTTTTTCCCTAGCATTCAACATGAAATGACAGTTTTAAGATCTTTGGCTGATTGTTTCTGCTGTCTTTCGCAAATATATTTGAATCATAAGACTCTCAATGTTTCGTTTCGCCAAAACATAACCGAAACGAATTATGATGCTTATCAAAAGGTTATATAAACTGCAAATACCTGACGGACTCTTTCGGACGAAAGTTGAAGTTTTTAGTGAAAGATGAGAGGTGTGACGTTCATAGTTCAAAAAGTTGAGTCCCCTTTTCCCTTGACTTTGATCTTGCTCACTCATATTCTTATGACTTGATATTCAGTTTATTGCAGAAAAAAAAGTGGAATGCAGAATAATTTGGGAAAACGTAAATGTTTGCTTCTAAAGTTAATAATGCTCTCGAAAAATAAACAAAAATAGAAAGAAATGCAATTAAGAAGTGAGTAAGTTATAACCGAATATTTTTCAGATTTTCCCGAAGGATCGACTTTTAGTTTCCAACTGTGGCAGTGTAATAACACTAAAAAACCTTCATTCGCTAATAGGTTCTGTCTTAACTAAAATGTATCAAAATTAATAAATTTTATAATTATTAGTATTGTTCACTCTGCTAATTGTACAAATCATAGAATCTTCTTAACAGTTTTCGATACCTTTACGAATCTTTCGATATCTTTAAAGAATATGAGATCGGTGGACTTAGCCGCTTTGGAGCCTAATATGGCTGCAAAGCTGCTAAGTTTGAAGAACGTTGGAGTGACCGAAATTATTTTGCTCAGTAAACTGGTAGTTAACGAAACTAATTATCAAAAACATTTGTTTAGTTCGAATTCAAAATTGTCGATATTCAGTTACAAAACCTTGATTCTCTCTATAAAAAAGAGCAATTTTTCATGTTTTTCTGTTTTTTTTTTACTGTAAATGATAAAATTACGGAGATTAACATCTCAATTTTAATTTGTGTTCCCCTTCAATCATTTAGGAATTAAATTAGGAACTAAATTTCAAATTCTTAAAAAACCGAAGAATGCATTATGTTATTTTCTAGACTAATTTAAGTTAATCGAAAGTGATAACAACTAACTCCACTCATATAATGGTAGAATTAAAATTTGCAACTCTTTCTGTTGATAAGCAGTCCGTTCAGTTTCGTTCTCATTCCGCTGTCTATATTTCCTTTCTTTCCAACCCCAAACACACACACACTTTGAGCGCTTCGCTGATAAGGCAGCAATCTCGGGAACCGGATGTGACGTCTTCCATCATTCTTCTCCCCATCCAGGTTCCTCCTCACACTGCTGCGAATGATTCATTAGGTAAATGCTCCATTACTAATGGAAAGCCAAACAAATGATCTGTTCTCGGTTCATTGTTATATACACCACAAGATTCACACTGACTGGGAACAGGTGTATTAATGCATAATGGATTTTTCTTTGAATAATGACCGCTTCTGTTTAACAGCGTTTCTCAAATGACCAAATAAGCTGTTCATTGCAAGTCATAGTACACGTCTTTATTAGCTGGCCAAGGCTGTCTTGATTTACATTCGCTATTGTTAATGTAGCACTTGCCCAGCTTCTGAATTGCGTGTCTTGGCGCCACAAAGAGATATCAAGATTAATACAGAGAAAATCGAACAGCACAAAAGGAGGTAAAAGAAAAAAAAATATTATGAAATCTGCGAAGGACTTTAGGATCATCAAAGGTGATCTGCGTCTGAACCACTATCGAATTTTTATGAACAATATACGAGTGAACGTTCGACGAAATTTTGAGAAATATTGTGGGAATACTGCAACGATGAAATAAAATGACAAAAATTAAAATCAATGGAATATTTTATGAAACGAAGGTATTATCAATCAGAACCTGATCTGGTAGTTAGCGTACCTGACTAATAAGACCAGCAGGAATGTGTAAGTGTTTGTATGTTGCATGGAAAGCCTAATATAGTTTCTTGGTTATCTCCGTCCCACTGGTTAGGTTAAATCCCATCTTCCCTTTTTTTAAATATTAAAAAAAATAAAGAAGCCGGCCGTGGAGATCACTCAATGACAATGTAAATTTAAAATACTGTATTACACAATAGAACTTAGCTCATTGGCCCTCGAAACTTTGAAATTAGTTTTGCCTCTCGCTCCTTGTTTATCACATTGTATTCACTGCAACTGTTATTCTGTTGCTACTTTAACGAAATTACGCGTAGATGGCGCGGATGCGGATATCCGCGGCTTTATCCGCGAATTTCTGTATTTAGAAGATCTTGTGGATGAAAGAGTAATGTTAACGCGGATAGCGGATAAAATCGCAGATTTGATAAAAATAGCAGGAACATAGACTATTAGTGCATTATTTATGATTGACATAAGTGAAAAATTCAGTAATGATATTCAGTTAGAAAGAAGAAAATGCATTGGACTAAAGAGGCAAATTTGAAATGCATATCTTCTCTGAGAAGCTTTCTTTTTTCTTGCAAAGAAGAATTTAAGTTAAAAAGATTTCTTTCGAGTATTGCGTAGAAAAATGGATTTAAATTTGTGAAAATTTCAGTCGTTGAGATCACAATGTTTTCATAGCGAAATGTTAAGGGATTTATTGGGTAATAAAATGGAATATCTGCACATAATCGCGGATAACTCATTTAAAGAAAGCGAAATTAGCCCAGAAGAATTTGCAAAATTACATTAAGATTAATTTTTGTCTAAGGTTTTCGAAAATAAAGGCTTATTTTACATGACAGTATTTTTTTATTTAATTATTAATCATTAATAAATCATTATAATGATTTCTTTTACTTGCAAGCATGCATTGGATTCTCAAACATTTCGCAAAATCTCGACAGTTGTGAAACAGGTAATGAACACGGATGTTGATAAGAGATTTGAAGATGGCGATGCGGTTAAGGTTTTGCGGATTAGACCTTGCAGATGCGGTAAGAATTTTGTTATCAGCGCAGGGCTCTAATTATGCGCACTGATAATGCGCTAAACAACAAAGTGATAATGCGCTAAACTAAAAGTGTGGAAAAATTCACCGCTTCTACTTCATTCAAAACCAGATTTCCTGAAACGCACCAATACTCTACTCTATTAGTTGAGTTAAGATGTCAACTTTTCAAATTTGATTTGAAAAGCTGGAATTTTTACACTGGCCTGAAGTTTGATTAACCATAAACTGTCAAAATTTGTGAGTTTCTTCCATTGTCGGATGATACGCTCTTCCAAAAGAATGCACAGTGGATCAATAAAGATTGTGCTGATTTCTGAAACTGATAAAACATTTCTGCAAGCTTTTAATTCTCTAATTCAGAGTATCGTATCGTCTTAATGAAAAGCAAGATCAATATAACCCTCATCACCTTTCTAACTCGCATTTTGAAGTCTCTGTGTACAGCAGTGGAATGGGATGGAATGCCATAGAACGGCGTCCCACTAGATTCGAAGATGAAAAAAATTAGCTGCCGAAAACCTAAAAATAAAAATAAAATAAATACCCCCTCAAGCAGCTGCTTGCCACAGAGGCGTGACAGGAGCCTGTCAGTTTATATGCCATAGTAGAAGGTCTGAAAGGATGGGAAAAAATCCGGGCTTGTTACTTTGAGTGTTATTTCAAGTAAATCGTTGTTTTTTGTGGGGGGAGTGTCATAAACTCAGTAAACAATATGCTTTGCGTTACCCCTAGTTCCAAAATCCCATTTCCAGCACTGTCTATATTTTATAGAAAGAGAAAAATATTATTTCCAAATTTGCCTCAAAATTTATAGACAGTTTTTAAAACTCCTAAAATATTTCTTCTGATCTAAGTGGCGACATGATGCATTTTCATTATCTTAGCAATTTTTTAGGAAAGTAACATGAATATGAATACAAGCGAGTTTATCAATTTGTTGAAAAAAAAATTAAATGTGAATTTGACAAAGTTTTGGATCTTTTAAACGGGGAAATTATTTCGGACATTGATCCGTCTCGTGGCCGAGTGGCCATATTACACTGAGCCGTCTCGTGGCCGAGTGGTTAGCGCGCTTGGCTACTGATCTAAGGGACCTGAGTTCGAGCCCCAGGTAAGGCATGGATGTGTGTGTTGTTTTTCTGCTGAGGTCCTGTCATCCTCACAGACCTTCTACTATGGCATATAAACTGACAGGCTCCTGTCGGACCTCTGTGGCAAGCAGCTGTTTGAGGGGGTGTTCATTCATTCATTCAAGTTTTCTCATCTCACTATTGTTGAATCTTGACCACACTTCCTATTTCCTCGCTTCCATACAAGGACATTTTCCTCTGAATGCAACGTACTCTTTATATAACTCTTTTATAACTAACAAAATGCAACGATTTGACTGCTCATAGGTCTACAACAGTGGTCCTCAACCTTCTATGTTTCACGTACCCCCTGGAAATGTGTATCGTAGATCGTATAATCATATTCGATGTAACGGGTAATAATTTTACCCCTAACCATCTCCATCATAAAAATATGCCTATTTGGCATGAGTAAGAACAAAATATATAAGTAAACCACACTTAGGTGGGCCCCTAAGGGCAAACATAAGAAAAGCTAAAAATAACAGTAAAATTGTATAAGAAATCTAAAACGAGTAGGTCTCCTCAGAGAACGCTACCGCTTTAAGCCTCTTGTACTTGTTCAAAACAGTATGATCGTAAAGAATCGGAGCAGAAATAATCTCATTACGATTATTGCTTACAGCCTCACATATAAAACGCACCTCAAAAAATCTTTTTGAGGTGCGTTTTATATCTGTATATATATATGGTCGATGGTCTGTAAATGGTAGCTAGGTAGTCACTGGAAGGAGAGCTATGCACCAATCCCCTGTGATGATGCATAGAACCGGCCAGGCCTAGCACCTAATGTCCGACCCCGCCTTCTCGTGGTGCGGACCGTTAGTAACTTTCAAAAGAGATACTCTCTTGTGTAAGTGAACGGACGGGGAGGGTTGCCAGATTAGTGTGGCCTACTGATCTGGACAACTATGGCTAATTTTCTTTTTTTTTCTACCCTGTTGAGGAGTGGTCAACCACACAGGGTCCTGGTGTTGACCATATAAACCTACTGGACTGGACAGATATATGGCTCTGAGCTTGATTATGGATCCTGATTTTGCTGCACTGGTGGGCTTCTGTGGAGGGAAAATCTTCCGCTGTGTTTTCTGTTTGTTTGTGGGTTGACAGCCCCAAGTGAATAGATTCACAGGATATGTTTATCAGCTGGTGGATAATCCTGAGCAGAAGTCATCGCAGGCACCTGAACTCTTTGCTTCTATTGGCATCGTCAAATTCTACATTGGAGGACGTCTTCTAATGTAGATGACTTCAGCCTTTATTGGAGGGGGAACAGGTCTTTGCACCATGTCTGCGATTAGGGGGCTGTTTGATATTGTCGGCATTCCCTCTCTCAATAAACATAGTTTCTTTAAACATCCCACTAACCATTTTTTCTCCATAGGTAGTTGGAACGTGAGGACTCTGCACAGAGCTCTTTCTCTTGATGTCCTCACACAAGAATTCCACCGTTATAATTTAGATATTCTAGGCTTGCAAGAGACCAGATGGAGTGATAAAGGTCAGATTCTTAAAAATAATCTTAAATTTCTCTTTTCAGGGAGGGACGACAATAAGCATCATCAAGGCGTGGGTCTGCTTCTCAGCAGACACGCTAGCGATGCTCTTCTAGGATATGAGTGCATTAATGAAAGGTTTCTTACAGCAAAATTTCAGACAAGCGTTAAAGACTTGAATGTTATCTGCTGTTATGCCCCCACTGAGGATGCCGATGAGGATCAGAAGGACAGGTTTTATGAACAACTTCAGGATATTTTGAATTCTGTCAAGAAAGGAGATATTACCCTTGTTCTTGGTGACTTCAATGCCAAAGTTGGTACTGACTCTGCCCTTTGGGGAGGAGTAATAGGCCCTTTTGGTATTGGTAGCTGCAATGGCAATGGGCAACGTCTCCTACAGGTAGGTAAACTCAGTGGTTTCAGAATAACTAACACATATTACAAACACCGCGACATACATAAGTACACATGGGTTTCACCTGATGGGCTGCATAAGAATATGATTGATTACATATTAATTAACAGCAAAAGGGCTAGTTCTGTTAGGAATACCAGGGCATATAGGGGAGCTGAAATTGGATCTGACCATTACCTTGTTAAAAGTGTGTTGCAACTTAAACTTAAAAAGTGTTGTGCTAGGGTTAAAAAATTTACTTTTAATACTGAAGCTCTGAAAGATCCAGTTATAGCGAAAGCTTACCATGATAGGTTACTTAGTCATTATGACAGTCATGGTTTGCTTACTACTGAAGTTGAGGAAGAATGGGATCATTTTAAACAGGCTTTTTTGGACACTAACAGTACTCTTTTAGGAAAAAAGGAGCAGAAGAGGCAAAATTATCTGAGTGATAAGGCACTTGAGCTTATTTCGGAAAGAAAGAACTGCAGGAATGCCCTTAATCAATACCCTACTAGTCCTAATAGAAAGCATTACAGAGACCTTAATAAACTTGTAAAGGATCAGTTAGCTGCTGATAAGAATCTTTGGCTTGATGGTTTGTCTGACAAAGCCGAGGAAGCAGTTAGACAGCACAACAGCAAAGAGCTGTACCAGATAGTTAATGTTTTGTGTGGGAGAAAACGGACAGGCATACAAGGATTGAAGGATAAACAAAGTAAGGTTATAGAAGGGGAGGATTCTGTCATGGCTAGGTGGGCTGAGCATTTCAGTGATGTTCTAAACAATGTAGTTAGTTCTACTCCCATTGTTTGCAATGATGATAGATGCATTGGTGGCTTTAATGTTGGCCCTATAACACAATCTGAAGTTATTTTGGCTGTTTCTAAACTTAAACTTCATAAATCCCCAGGGGTAGATGAAATTACTATGGAAATGCTTAGAGCTCGGAATGTTTCGGTTACCACTTGGATGACTGAAATTCTGAATATCTTTTATGATAAAGGCATGGTTCCTAAGGATTTTACCAGAGCTATTGTTATCCCTATTTTCAAAAAAGGTGATCGCAGTTCTTGTGATAACTATAGGGGTATCAGCCTACTCTCTGTTCCAGGTAAAGTTCTTTCCATGATTGTGCTTAATAGAATTAAGAATCTGGTTGACAGTCAATTGCGTGATGAGCAATGTTGATTCAGAAGTGGTAGGGGATGTGTGGATCAGATATTTTCACTTAGGCAGATTCTTGAGAAATGTTTAGAGTTTCAGAAACCTTTGGTTGCTAGCTTTGTTGATTTCAAAAAGGCTTTCGACTCTGTTGATCGTCATAATTTGTGGTTGATTGTGAAATCATATGGTATACCAGACAAGTTAGCTAACATAATGAAAGCTCTCTATAATAACACTGAGTCGTGTGTGAGAGTTGGTAAGGCTTGTAGCAATTGGTTTAGCATTACTTCTGGTGTTCGACAAGGGTGCATTTTGTCTCCTTTTCTCTTTAGCTTGGTTATTGATTATGTTATGCGAAATTCACTTCAAGGGAAAGATTTTGGCCTTAAATGGGCTGGAGATACGAAAATTTCTGATTTAGATTATGCTGATGATTTAGCCCTTTTGGCAAATGATGTTGATGAGATGAACTCTTTCATTCGAGCTGTTGATGAGACTGGTAGTAGAGTAGGTTTGGTTATAAACAGAGAGAAAACTAAAGTGATGAAAATTGGTCAGGCAAGCTGTGATTCAGTTAATCTGAATGGTTTCAGTCTTGAGCAGGTGTCACAGTTTAATTATCTTGGGAGCTATGTAACAGATAATGGTGATGTGCGGCATGAGATTAACAGACGAATAGGTATTGCTGCCGGGACTTTTAAGAACCTATGGAGAGTGTGGAGAAATAGGCGTATACACCTAAAGACTAAAATTAGACTGTATAATATTTTGGTTCTTTCTAGGGTTAGTTATGGTAGTGAAACTTGGACACTTTGTAAACAAGATAACAGGAAACTAGATGCTTTTGATTCCAGATGCTTACGCAGTATCTTGGGCATTAGGTGGTTCAACTTTGTAACTAATGATGAGGTTAGGCAAAGGAGTTTGCAACCTCCTTTAAGCAGCATATTGTGCAGAGAGAGACTCCGTTGGTTTGGCCATGTGGCCCGTATGAATAATTATAGATTGGCGAATAGGGTTATGAACAGTGTGCCTAAAGGCCTCAGAAAGAAGGGGAGACCTAGGATGCGGTGGGCAGACAATGTCAAACAAGACCTTGTTAGAATTGGTGTGCAGTGGCCAGATGCAGTAGATGTAGCTCAGGATAGACTTGCTTGGAGAACTAAATTGCACAGTCTGGTTGGACCTCCGTAGCCCATGGCTGATTGAGGATGATGATGATGACGACGACGACGACGACGACGACGACGACGATGATGATGATGATGATGATGATGATGATGATGATGATGATGATGATGATGATGATGATGATGATGATGATGATGATGATGATATTGTCGATGCCCAGATCATTATGAAGTTGTCTATTAGTGACAAACCAGGGGGCATCGACCTGCAAATCTTGTTTTGTAATGTATCTTACGAATATTGGTGGGTGTAGTATTCGCCCATATGGGTGAAGCATAGAAAATCAGCGGTCTCATGATCATATCATATAGCTTATGATCAATCATTAAAATGGTGATATTGTGTATGTAGTACACAGATAGATAAAATTATAATTATAGTATAATAATGCCAACTTAGCGACTTTGTTACTAGATCTAGCAACCTTTGAGTTTTCACGGCGCACCCCACGTTGAAAACCCCTGAAATACAATATTGTCAATGGCTTCAATGTGTCGAATATTGTATTCTGACACTAGCGTTACAAATAGGTACCTCTGGTCATCGCCATAAAAGTTAGCAGCCTTCGCTGTCTCACCCTGTTCTGAGATTTCAGTGCTTGATAGAATTTCTGTAATATCTCATTGAATACTACAGAATTAAATTGAAGATTGGCAGATAAAATATTGATATGTCAGGCTCGATTTTTTTTCTTTAATGATGTTACATTTCACCATTATTGATCACTTCAAAATAAATTATCTCTATCAGCAAATTGGAGTCGATTCTTATTTTGTTAAAAATGATTTGAAGCATTTTATCATGATGCAACACCACTTTGGTTCTCTGCCATAACTTTCGACTCTATACAGATTTGATCAGATTTTTATTCTGTTCGAAATTTAAAATTTACATAACATCTCCAACGCGTTTACGTATGTTAATATGAACCATTTCAATTCAATATTATACCTTGATGTTTCAAATGTAAATCTTTCATTGCAGTAACTTTGAATATACCAGTTTATTCTCATTTCTTCGAATGATTTTGACGTTTTCAGTTTAGAATAATTGTTTAAGCTTTCGCTTTATTTTGCTTCCTGTTTCTCATGACAAGTATCACAACAAAAATTATTATGTTTGGCAAAAGTTGAAAAATCAAATAACGAAAATCTCTCTGAACATTAAAATGATAGTTTCTGAAGTATCTATTTCCATTCCTTTCGGAGGAATTAAATTTCCCTCTTTAAGAAAGGAAAAAAAAAACATTAAAAGGTTTTCATTTGAAGGATGGAGTATTTGTTCCTTTTTTTTTAATTTATGTTTCCTCAAATAGTGATTGGGCCTTTAATTGACTAGTTTTAGCTCATTAATCTCCCGATACCCATGAATAAAAAAAGAAATAATAGTACTCATAAGAGTTGACTTGAGGTATACTGAATGCAATCCAAAGACTTCAACTCTTGATCACAAATTTCTAAATTATCTCAGATGAAAACGAAGAATGAGTGCTAGAGATAAATTCGTATTTACCGTGAAGAAGAAGAACGCTGAGATTCCCTTAAAAGTTCTTTTAAGAACTTTGCAGAGAGCTCTTTGCTGATAAAGCAAATTAAACGATGCAAATGTCGATGGAATAAAAAAAACGAAACGGCAAAGCAAGCAAGCCTATGGTAAAATCACCGTTCGAATAGACGCCCCTGAAAAAGTTCCACTTTGAGTTACAAACAACCGTGACGTCCGTCGCATCCCGAATTTATCTGACAGTCTTCGTTTGAAGAAACGCCTCCCTGGGAAGCGCGCGTTGCAGCTGCCTTCAGCTTCTGCGGTCGGTCGTTTCGAAATTCAATTGCTGCATTCGCTCTTCTGGCTTCTAAGTGCTAATGAATTCCCATACAGAAAAGAAAATCTCTCTGCGTTGAATTAAAAGGAATACAACGTCGACGTTTATGTTCTACCTTTATTAAAAAAAATTATTACACAAATAGGTGGTTGTTATCATAGTAGGTTACTCCTTGCATCTTCTATCTTTGTGCACAGACTAAAGCTAATTCTTCTGGCGATATTTGAAAGTTGTTTATTGTGTTGTTTATTACATTTAATTCATGTACCAATAAATGAAAAAGAAACTGGACTCAAAGCATTTTCTTACAAGTGTCGAATACATATATATAAATTCAACACATGTTCTTATGAATAAGAATCAGCTACAAAAACTTTTGGATAATCGCCATTTTCACTATAACAGGAAAGAGAATGGAATCGATTTTAAAACCAAAGATGGATCATTCCAGTCAGTTTTTAAATTTCGAGCAGAGGATCTCAAATAGTAGCACGTATAAATTTCTAATGGTAGGCGAAGAAAAACCGACTTATTCATAATATGTCGAATTAAGTATCTGATCCCACATTAAAAACAACTTTTGTTTATGATATATATGTATATTAAAATAAAAAATAAAGGATTTAAGAAATTTCGATAATGGATCTTTCAATATCAGCTAAACATCTGATGATATAATCACTACTTAATAATTTCGCTTGTTAACAACTTTCTGGAAGTTTAATTAAAGAAGAAGTTTAATAAAGAAGTTTCGCATAGGTTATATTTCATATTATTGCCCAGTAACTTATCCAGGTGTTAAAGAACTATTATTTCCTAAATTTCAGTTTTTCAGATTTATTACAATATTATTCAACTGAAGACGAGATGGCATATTGTCTTATTGAATCGAAAAGGAAGTAAAATATATTTAAACGGTTAAAGAAAGAATCAGATTAAGAAAACATTTGAAAACTCAAAATTGACTAATATACACAGTTGATACAATAAGCTTCACAGTTGATACATATCAGGATATTCCGAATTTAGAAGCAAATAAAGTAAAGTGTGACTGAAGATAAGTTAAAAAACATAATTAAATCTATTTAAATCTCGTTTTTCAATAGTATATGTTCAGTATTTAAAGAGTTATGAAAACTGGAATATTTAACAATAAATGATCTTGATTTATAAAAGTCATTCATAATATTCTAATATTGAAATAATTATTACGCAAACTTCTAAAATATATATTTATTTCATAAAGTGGTTTGAAATAATCCCTTTATTTAAGTTTCAATTAATTTCTGAGGTAAATTCTTATCATGCATCACTGTTGTGAAATATTCCAGCTTCTGTAACCCTAAAGACGGAACGAATAGTGTTGAATATCGATATTTAATAGATTTGATTTTGATCTTTAACTTATCTTGCCACATTTTTCCATTAAATGAATGTTTCAAAAGTCATAGAACTTCGAGGTTAGATTCCCATTGACATACAACATGGAAATTTTCTAATATTTTTGCAAGGCACTTATAAAAATATATAAAAAAAATAAATACCCCCTCAAGCAGCTGCTTGCCACAGAGGTCTGACAGGAGCCTGTCAGTTTATATGCCACAGCAGGAGATCTGAGAGGATGGCAGGACCTCAGCAGAAAAACGACACACACATCCATGCCTAATCCGGGGCTCGAACCCAGGTCCCTTAGATCAGTAGCCAAGCGTTCTAACCACTCGGCCACAGGTGAAATTCCATGAGCTATGATGATATAACCGTTTATTAGCTGTGATAGAACTCAACTCATTCCCATGCCTTTTTTCAACGTTTGGCAATTTTACAGTAAAGCAGAAAACAAATATTTTTTCTCCTTAAGATCTTTTTATAAAACTGATTTATCTTATCCCACTTTTTTATTAACATTTATGTGTAAATATCGCGGTAAAAAAATTCTGCAGGATACCCCTTGAGATAAATAATAGGATTTGGACATCCACGTCTGAAATATGGTTCGTATTTTGTGAATTAATATGTTTCATACTAGCACTGATCAGTTTATCAATAATAAAGGGAGTTTTTAAATTTCCAGCAAACTAGAATTTACACTTAATAATTTTAAACCAAAATTGATAACTTACTTTTAGTTCCTTAAATAGCAATTAAGCTGTTGCAGAGGGCGATCTCGGAAAAATAAACAAGGAGATAATGATCGGTTCTCTATACCCAGGAGCATTAAATCTTTTTTTTCACAAAATAATTTCAGTCTGTTAAGGTTTTCTTTATTTATTCCTAAACTTAAGTATCGTTGTCTTAAAGTGAAGAATATAAAACTACCAATGTAAGCCCCTCACTTGAAAAATATCTTTACCATTTTTAATTCATAAAATTCTAATCCATTGAAATTTTAAAACGTTAGTAAAAGAGAATACAAACGATCTTTAAGCATTTATAATCAAATGTCATTTTCGTAGAACTCATCTGGATATTAAAAAAAAATCAACTCACCTGTCTTCTTCTCACGTAACGCGAAATTGTCGTAACTGTTCAAATATTTACCAAATAAGCATAAACAATTTTTCGAAATATTTTTCTGACATTTACACCAGATTTTTCTCTAACTGTCTATCTACGAGTGTGACTCTAATCGATTTAACAAATGTTTAAAAATGTTTAAATGTTAAGGCACTAATTAAACGTTTCTCTTGTTTACTACACTAGAATAAATAAAGCTTGAATGTGGATTGCACCTCAATTTAAAATCATGCAGTAAAATAATACGGAAATTTTAAAAACGTTGAATAGCAACTAATGCAACTTAATTTGAAGACATAAAGATAGCATTATCAGTTTTCAGATAGAGAAATTATAAAGTTAAATTTATATGAAATAAAATTAATTTTTAAGCCATCTTCGAATCTGGCAATACAATAAAGTTCATCAAAGTTTTCTAGTAATGCATAACTAGTAATGCGGTAATTCTGGAAAAATATTTTTACAATACACTTAATATTAAAAACCGTGTGGAATAATCTGAAATATCAGTTTTGTTAGCTTATCTGACTCTTTTTTTGAACTAATTTATACATATATATACTATTTTATCGATCTCAACAAATTTCAAAATGACCAATCTTTGAACAAATTTCTCGCAGTTTCGTTTTTCTTTTTCCATCCGTGATAATCAAATCTTACGTGAATTTGATTCACAGCTGATCATCGAAAACAAAATCATTATTCTAATGAAGAGAGTACGCAATGCTGATTTGTACAATACTTGAAAGGCGATCGAATCTTAGTTAATTTTATACTTATCTTTGTTGCTGTCTTATGAATTACTTTGAACATTTCTTATCCTACATACAGTGGAAAAAAATTAACACGAAAGTAAGGAGATCATTGCAAAATTTCCTGTTATCAGGATTTCACTTTAAGAGTATATTGGTGACTCCTAACTCAGTCCATAGCCTACGTCGTATTTTGAGAGTGCAGACCAAGACGAATATTGAAGAGGCCTTTCTTTATTGCTAAAAAAAGGTCTCACTTCCATGCAGCCTTCATTATGAATGCTCATTCCCGAATTTAATTTTTTTTTTAATTTTAACAAGATCGACAATCTGTACGAAGCATAGGAAACTTCCATTTATAATAAACAGACAAAATTAGTAGCCTGCGTCCCAGGTGGCGAGTTTAAAAGAGATTACTATATTTACAGCCGTTATTGAATAATTAAGAGTAGCAAGAAGTTATATAATTAGTAAAAAATTTGAAGATGTTCAAAATTTATCGGACAGCGGTTGGAATTTTATCTATCAATCTTCTATAAATTTCGCATTATCCGAGGTGGTTTTAATGAAATTGATGGGCTTGTCGTGGTTTCTCGTATAACATGCTAACAGATACACAGGGACATGCCTGTTGGTTTAACAGTCAGGTGCGCTTAACCACTGATCGGGTAAGCAGACCGGTTAAGGAATAATAATAAAATGATTTTGATTTTTCAACTCTTTTACAGATCTCCATTAGGTATTGAAAAATTCAGAAATGTCATTAGACTAATTTTTCTTATGCATAAGCCTAACATTTCTCTTTGGAAACTTAATCATGTAGAAAAATCTGCAGGAGTTTAAATTTCCAGGTTTCGAATTACCGACCTTTGAATGAGGCGCGTGGATGCCGGTTCAGAATCTACTGGAAGAACCTTTCATTCTTTCCACACACATAACAGAATCCCTGAAACAAAAGAGGTTCGCCAGTTCTTGGTTCTTAATAGGAACCTGACATTCGTTTCCTAATCAAATAAATAATGTATCTCAAACGAAGTTGAACATGATGATCTAATCATCTACTTTCGGATGAATAGGTCGATTTCATTTTCTATTTCTTTTTTTCTTTGATAATAAGGTAAAAAGTTTCATGTTGATTTTTTTTTTTGTCTTTCTGCTGAGGTCCCGCCTTCCTCACAATCCTTCTCTATGGCGCATAAACTGACAGGCTCCTGTCAGACCTCTGTGGGAAGCAGCTGCTTGAGGGAATGTTAATTTATTTTTATTTATAACCTTCAAAAGAGAGATTTTAGAAGTACAGGTGAAGAAAAATATAATCTTGTAGGCGCCATCACAGCAAGAATAGTCCGATCTTTCGTTGTTTAAAATCAGATGAATTTTAGCTTTGTTATTAGCAGAAAATCTCTGATAATAGAAAACAGAATCAATATTAAAAAACTTAATAATTGATCACTGACGAAGAAAGGTGCTTGGAAATATTGTAAGCAAAACATTCTATTATCCTAAAAAAACTTGAGGAAGAAAAGAAAATATATCTTCCGCACTGTATTACCATGATACAATTCTTGTGTTAGCTTACCTCCTTCCTTTGCTATCTAACATCAAAAAGAAAAATACTTACGCTAGTATAAATTCTAATGTTGTTTAAAGTGCATTGTAAGCAGTTTAGGTGACGACAATATTTAAAGAGCAAGTAAAGTTCATGCTCTGTAAGTAATTGAAGTCACCCGCAAGAACCCACTCGTTGTTGCAACTAGTTCACTATTCAATTTCTGTATCTTCTGCATTGTTGTGCATATGTTTCGCTGACTCTCTATTTGCACCAACTGCTACAAACTTTAGAAAGGTATTATTCATAATTTAACATACATCAGAGAGGTGCAAAATCCCCTGCTGTGGAACCGAACGCTTCGTTTTACTAAGCCTCTTATTAATCCCTTGTACTTTGCCCAGCAACCTGCAGAAGTGTATGTCGATTCCACTTAACAGTTGGTTTGCAGAAAGCTGCCTCGTCCTTTTATAAGCCCGCAAACAGAATTGAAGAATCTATGAAAATCTCTAGAATTTGAAGAGTCTATGACTCTTTCAAGTCCAAACTCTGAGAGCTAATTTACCACGATGACATTCTGCTAACTCTTTACCAAGTGAAACGCGGTGTTATTGATGTATAACACTGTCGTTCCCTCAAAAGAGGGGAAAAAATATTTATGACCAGTTTGCAATATTAGTTCCTCAAATTCATATGAATGAACTCAGAGTTAGAACTTCAATTTAATCGTCAAGCAATTTTTTTTAGTTTCTTCAAACAAAAAAAACAACCGGAAGTTTCTCAAGTTAAACCTCTGTGATGCGGATCATTCACACAAATACATGTCAGAAAGCTATTAAAAATCACTCTAATATATATATCTATATAATATATTTATCTGTTAAGCATGCTTGTTTTGTAAAATATATTCTACACATGCACTTCATCTCAATAAACTGAAAAATGTAATTTATATGAGATTGTGAGCAAATGTTTTAAAACAAATGCTTCTACTATTTTCGCAAATGGTTTAATTATGTGTCTTAGGTTTTCAGAGCATTTTATGTATTGCTTTAAAGTGATGAGTAGCCTTTTCTCTTTGGTTATTGATTATGTTATGCGAAATTCACTTCAAGGGCCTTAAATGGTCTGGAGATACGAAAATTTCTGATTTAGATTATGCAGATGATTTGGCCCTTTTGATGAATGATGTTGATCAGATGAACTCTTTCATTCGAGCTATTGATGAGACTGGCAGTAGAGTAAGTTTGGTTACAAACAGAGAAAAAACTAAAGTGATGAAAATTGATCAGGCAGGCTGAAAGACTAAAAGTAGGCTGTATAATAGTTTAGTTCTTTCTAGGGTTAGGTATGGTAGTGGAACTTGGATGCTTTGTAAACAAGATAACAGGAAACTTGATGCTTTTTATTTTAGATGCTTAGGCAGTATCTGGGCATTAGATGGTTCAACTTTATAAGTAATGAAAAGGTTAGGCAAAGGAGTCGGCAACCTCCTTTAAGCAGCATATTGTGCAGAGAGAGACTCCTTTGGTTTGGCCACGTTGCCTGTATGGATAATTTTAGATTGGCGAATAAGGCTATGAACAGTGTGCCTAAAGGCCTCAGAAAGGGTGGGGGAAGACCTAGGATACGGTGGGCAGACAATGTCAAACAGGACCTTGTTAGAAATGGTGTGCAGTGGCCAGATGTAGCTCAGGACAGAATGCTTGGAGAACTGAATTGCACTGTCCGGTTGGACCTCCGTAGCCCATGGCCTGCTTTAGGATAATGATGAAAATGAAACAACAAATTTGTGCAAGACTTAAGTATTTCAGATGATTTCTTTGAAGCGACAACAGGTTATTATGGTTATATTTACTGGCTGGCTTCCCTTTGCAAGATATGAAACGCATGGAATGGAATTCTAGCTTGATGAATTGTTTTCAGATCAAGAAATAAATGCAATTCAAACAATTCTTAAGCAGTAAAATGTGGATTTTTAAACCAAAATGCATAAAATTACAACTATAATACAGAGTTGCCATCTTTCAGTTGTTCCCTAATAGACAGATTGACCTCAATGGCCAGGATTTGATTTCCGGTGTAGGCCATTGATTATGTGTATTTGGTGGAAAGAGTTTAATGTACGAATATATAACTCCTCTGGAAACGTTTAGCAATGAAACATTACCTTTTCCTATACATTACATTTCTTGAAATAATTTAAAATGTAAAGAAATTGAAATTTTATATCCTTTGGCCTTTGGCCTTTTTTATTTGGATTAATAGGAAAATGAAATTCTTTCAGAATATGATAGAATCAATCAATAGAAGATAGAATCAATAGAAACAAAGTTTTGTCCGCTGTTGTTTCATTAAAAAGCGAGAGAATTGTTAATGAAGAAAATGAAGATCAGCTGAGTAAATATTCCAGGTTGAACATTTTGTTTGGGTTGTTTTACCTCTGAGCGGCACTTTTTTGCACACCATGGGCTAAATGGCCAGGTCACATGGACCCCGAAGGCTCAGAGAAGGTTGAGTGAGGAGACCCACTGGAACAGCTGTTGGGAGACAGATGGTAGCCTCCCGTCAAGGCCATCCAGCGTGTTCTTTAACGTGCACAGGGTATGCCTCTCCCGCACACGGGGCCACGGCTTAACGTCCCATCCGACGGACGGCGGCCTTTCCAAGCCCATCGGTGTCCCCTACTGACCGTGGGCAGGGCGGGGAATTTTGCGGAGATAAATCTCAACGCTGACCCAGCTGGGACTCGAACCTGGGAACTACAGATTACGAGCCTGCCGCGCTACCGACTGAGCCACCCCCGCCCCCCAGGTTGAACATGCAATATAATGAGTTTACATTGCTAAAGAAATAACACAGTATATGGAAGCAAAGCTAGATGTGCACTTACGAAAAGAGAACTGAAAAGCTAGCTGTTAACCTGCAGGAGGAATTTCATTTTAGTTTTTCTCGACGTAGAGCTACTAACAAGAAATCACATCTCGATTATTTTCAAATGTATATTTCGGAAAAGAAATTAATTTCAACACTTTTTTGGCAAAAACGCGGAGTATAGTGCCGGGCAGTTTACATACCGGTAAATCAGCATATCATTGACAGTTACCCTGAATGGCCTCTGCTGGTAAGAATTGTTTCGCACAAATAGAGTAGGAAAGAATTGTGCCCTTTGTTAAAGAGCACTAAATGGATTAGGAAACACCTTCCAGATAATAAGACTGATTGGAGGAAAGTGTTACTCTTGTGTCGTCATGGGAACCACCACTTACTTCGCTTGAATCGTTACTTGTTCTGTCAGAAACAATCATCGCGGTCAATCAGTGCACGAGACGGGATATTAACGAAAAGAGTAAATAAAACGACTCTTGTCTCCTTCACGGAATCAAATGAAATGGAAAAGTATCCCGAGAAGCAATTCATTGCATTCCGTTTGTGTGAGAGTCCAGCATCTAGATGTAAATGGAGGAAAAGTTTTCGCCTATTAAAATCGATACAAAAGAAAGAACATACTTGAAACAATTGCTGCAACTCAAAACTACGTTATAAGATTTAAAAAATAAAACAGAATGAAAGAACTCTCTTGACATTATTAATTTTATATAAAAATGTCTGCAAGCAATTTAAATCAGTATGTGGGAAACTGCAGCGGAGAATAATCATAACCGAACAGATTATAAAAAGGAAGAGTCAGCATAAATGAAAAATAAAAATAAATTCCCACTCAAGCAACTGTTACCCGCAGAGGTCTGATAGGAAATTATCAATATAATTTGCCATAAAGAAGACATGTGAGGTAAACGAGATCTCATCAGAAAAGCAACGCAGAAACACAACATAATTTTTCTGAAACTGTTTTTTGTGTAGCGAGACAAATAGAATGAGCTGCACTTTTCTGCATACAACGAATAAATGACCAGGTCACAAGGGCTCCAGGGGAACAGGGATAGGCAGAATCCCGTCAAGTTCTTTAATGAGAACACTGGTGGCGCTTCTGCACACGGTGCAGGGTTTAATATCCCATCCGAAAGACGAAGACCTTTCCAAGCCATGGGTGTTCTCTTCTCATCGAGAACTGAGCGGGTATCAGCAAAACGGAGAAAATATCAATGCAGGTACAGGGAAGCCTCGATTCTTGAGAAATCGGGTAGCAAGTCTGACTCGCTGCCAACTGAGTAAAATGCCAAGCAAATATTTGTTACTCTGTTTTAATAACCAATAAAAAAATATTGTGATAAAAATTACTGTGGGAAGCAAATGTATGTTTGTATGCGATTATCTAGTTTTGAGGATTAATGTAGTTTTAATTTATAGATAGCCAAAGTAATTCAGATCATGATATAGGGTCAACATGTAAAGTAAGGAGTGGATCTATCATCATTACAAATAATTGGAACAGAACTAATCACATCGTTCAGAGCAGCTCTTAAATCTTTGAACTTTCAAAGTTATAGAGAAAATCTTTTGCGTTCATACATGAAAATGCGCACGAAATATGTACATGAAAGTACCAGTGAGCATGCAGAAGTTTCTCACAAATAAAAAGAGCGATTAAATTCAAATTTTTTGAAAAAAAAAAGACATTATACCACTCACCTACCACTGCAAATTAAAGTTGTGCCTGTGTTCGTAAGTGCCTAAGACATCTAATATTTTTGACAGAATTTTTTAAAGATTTTGTTGAATATATGTAGGTCAATAATAAGCAAAAATATAATTAAAGCAATCTTAAAATAACGAGAAAAAAAGACTTCTATTAAATTCTGATTTTTTTCTACATTTTAGATTTTAAAATTATTTTCACTAATTTCTTTTCTCGTAATATCAGTTGAATTGTATTAACGTGCACCAAGCCAAATGCTCAAATTTCCTTCCAACCAATAGACTGAGAATAATAGGCTGTTGTTCATTGAATATAAGCAATTCGAGAAATGTTGAAGCGTAGCAACGAGATTATTCCCCTGAAATGTATCTGCAACAGGTCTTCAGATAATCAAGGTATGAGAACAGATATTTTTCTTTTCAAAACAGACGTCAACATGAAGCGACAGGTGTTTTATACAGAGAGGAAATGATGGTTTCCACTTCTTTTTTTTTCTTCCTCGATAGGTGTTTTTTTTTTTACCTTTTTGTTTCTTTATTGTTACAGTTGTAAGGGTGATCACCACTTCGGCTGTCAGCAAAACGTGAGCAGGGGGAGGGTGAGTGGAGGGGGGATGAGATGGACAATGAATAAAACACGATCGCTTCATCTGTAAGAAATAGGTCTCGCTTGGAAAGAGGTCACCTTGCGATTCCCTCGAAGATTCTCTCCCTCAGGACTTCTCTTTCCTCGTCTGCTACTACTCGCTCTCCATTGAGAAGCAAAATGCACTTCTTAAAAATTACCATTCAGTTATATGTGTAAATTTTTGCAATCGAGAGTCGTTCTTCAATTGCTAGCCCTTATAATGACTAGGACTAATCATTATAATGACTAGGACTAAGACTAATCATTTTATGAAGAAAATATTAATTGCAAGAAACACTTCAATAAAGAGTTTTAAAGAGTTCCTGTATGGTTTTAGAACAATACGAATATCATCGAGTTGTAAAGTATTTAGTTAAAAAGCACTTAATTTAAAATAATTAATAGATAGTTATTTATAAAATGCATTCTAGCATTTATAAATAATCTTCTCTGTTGTTTTTGAGAAGATCCATTGCTTGAGGTGCACAATACATTACTTTATCAAAATATTGGGATAAAGAAAATTGATTTGGGATATTAAAAAAAGCCTGTTTACTTGTTTTAAATAAAGTTGAAAGAACCTAAATTGTTTTAAAAACAATTTTATTAAAGGAAACTCATCCTATATACTTTATCCTAATATCTTCTGACAAAGATATATAAGATCCCCATCTTAAATAACGAAGGTATAAGATCTTTATCTGGAATGACGAAGATATAAGATCTCCGTCTGAAAAACGAGATATAATATCAAGTGTCCATGTGGAATGACGGAGATATAAGATCATCATGTAGAAAAAAGGAGAGATATCAGATCTCCATCTAGAACGACGAATACATAAACTCTCCTTCTGGAAAAATGGAGAGATATAAAATCTTCATCCGTACTGACGGAGAACATGCTAAGGACTTTATCGAGTAACAAGTTGTTTTTTTCTTCCCTTTGAATAGACTCTACAGAAAAATTGCAACTTTTGTTATCATTAATTTGTTACAAGTTACTGTTTGTTTTTGCATAATTTAAAATTTAAACTATTTTTTTACTATTTTACACACCACAAAATTATATTTACTAGCATTTCTAGATGTATAATAAATAAATATTTTCTATCAAAATTTATGAATAAAAGGTAAAATTATTTTTACATATTATTTTTAATTTAAATCATTTTACTATTTTAATATGAATTCTCGTTTTTTTTATATTAAATGAAATTGCTTTCGCAGAATCTTAAAGAGTATTAGCATACCAAAAGACAACCTATATTTTTATGTTTGAAAATTACTAATTTATTTAAAGTCATTAGTGGAGAGGGAAACACATGAAAATGTTATTTACTCTAAGTCGAAAATTTTCTCAAAAGCATTCAGTACATTATAAATAATCGTAATGCCTGCGTATTAAGTATTCCTGCAGCAACGATTCAGGAAACAATTAAATAAAGTTTTGCTCCAACATAAGAAAAAATAAATTTTCTACCAGAATCTACTTGCCACAAAGATCTCATAGGAGCTTGTCTGTGTAAAGTGGACAATAGAGAAGGCTTGTGATAAAGGCGGGACATGGACCGAAATACAGTATACGAAAAGAAACACCCATTCTTTATCAGGGGCTCAAAACCAAGTCCCTTCTTACTTCCACTTTGCAGAGCTGAGAGAGAGCTTTGTTCGGTAATGGGCAGTTAACGACTGAAACGAAAGATTATTGAAACCAATAGTTTTCTTCTGGGTAAAAAGGAGCCTAAGGAAACAAAAAGAAAAAACTTTTTTGAAAATAAGAAATGCAGGAATAAACTGAATCAAGAACCTACTAGTCTTAAAAGATAACATTGTAGAGAAATGTCTAAATCAGGCGTCGGCAACCTATGACCCGCGGGTCACCAAGTGACCCATTTAATAATTTCAAGTGACTCACTTGAGTTCTGCAAATAAAGTATAATTTATTTTTATATATTATACTTTATTTGCGGAACTCAAGTGGGTCACTTAAAATTATTAAACGGGAAATTATTAGACCAGGCGTCGGCAACCTATGACCCACGGGTCACTTGGTGACCCGCGGGTCATAGGTTGCCGACGCCTGGTCTAAATGATAAGTTGAAATCTGATAAGAATTTTTTCCTTGATAGCCTTGCAGAAAAAGGCTTTAACTTTGACCAAAACGAACTGAATTTATTTTGGCGCACCCTAAATTAAACCTATGCAAGTCACCCAGGGTAGAAAAATTACAACTAAATGTTGAGTTGAAAGTGATTTTGTTTTACACTGTTGACTGAAATGTTCAATATTTTCGGTAATAAAAATGTTCTTCTTAAGGGTTTTACTACTGTTTTCACTTACTATATTTTAAAACAAAGGTGATCGCAATTCTTGTGATAATTATAAAGATATAAATCTACTTTCTGTTCCAGGCAAAGTTTTTTAATTATTGGGCTTAATAGTATTAAAAATTTTGTTAATGGATAACTTCGGGATGAACAGTGTGGATTAAGAAGTGGTAGGGGATGTATTGATAAAATATTTTCACTTAGGCAGATTCCTGAGAAATGTTTGGAGTTTCAAAAATCCATGGTTACTTCTTTCTTAGATTTAAAAAAAGTTTTTTACTCTGTTGATATGGTTGACCATGAGATCATATGGCATAACTGAAAAATTAGTTTAGATAATGTCACTCTGTAATAATAGTGAGTCATGTGTAAGAGATACGTAAGAGTCAATGATTGGTTTAGTATTACTGGTGAAGTTTGACAATGCTACATTTTATCTCCATTTCTATTCAATTTGGTTATTGATTATATTATGAGGAATTCATTGGAAGGAAGCAATTTTGCCTTAAGCGGTATAGAGTTCCGAAGATATCAGACTTAAATTATGCTCATGATTTTTCTCTTTTGTGAAATGATGCTGACGAGATGAACTCTTTCATTACCACTGTTGAAGAGACAGGTATAATAGGATAAGTTTGGTTATAGAGAGATATTTTAGTAAGGTGGATGATGTTTAGTATTTTTAAAGAGCTGTGCTCTTCAGCCATTCTCAGTTTAATTATCACGGAAGTTGTGTGATAGACGCTAGAAATGTGAGACATGAGATAAACAAGAAGAATAGTAATTGGTGTTGTGATATTTTTTAAGAATTAACGGAGATCGTGGAAGTATTAGATGATTTGACTTTGATACCCACTGACTAATGCTGTGCACTTGAATTATTTGATAACTTTTCCTAATAAATTTCTAGTATGTAGCAGTATCTTGGGCATTAGGTGGTTCAGCATTATAACTAATGATGAAGTTAGGCAAAGGACTCGGCAATCTCCTTTAAGCAGCACAATGTGCAGAGAGAGACTCCGCTGGTTTGGCCATGTTGCCCGTATGGATAATTATAGATTGGTGAATAGGGTTATGAACAGTGTGCCTAAAGGCCTCATAAAGAGGGGGAGACCTAGAATGCGGTGGTCAGAAAGTGTCGAACAGGACATTGTTAGAATTGGTGTGCAGTGGCCAGATGTAGATTAGGACAGACTTGCTTGGAGAACTAAATTGCACTGTCTGGTTGGACCTCCGTAGTCCATGGCTGCTTGGGGATGATGGTGTTGTATATATATATATACCCCCTCAAGCAGCTGCTTGCCACAGAGGTCTGACAGGAGCCTGTCAGTTTATATGCCATAGTAGAAGGTCTGAGAGGATGGCAGGCCCTAAGCAAAAAAACGACACAAACAGCCATGCCTTACCCAGCACCCATTAATCCTTCGGTTAAAATTTAATTGAAACTCTGAAGAAGTTTTCCTAAAGTACTTCATGCCGTGAAAGAATTTTTGAGATTTTCTGAAATCTGTGGTTTTGGAGAATATCCTGAAGTCGAAGAATGTAAGAGCACTTTATGCTTTAAGATATTTAGTTTTTCTCTGTATAACACTAGGGTAATGAGTACTAGAATAAGAAAAATAAATGCAATAATTTAAGAAAAAATATTACACCTCGAGCAAATTTATGTAAAATCAATTTGAGAGCTGACAGTTTATTTGTCACACTGTTCAATTCAAAATAATCATCTTGGTTGCACATAATGAAAAAGCCATTCTCATAACGATTAACTTCTTCATAGACAATGTGATATTTCACTGCAAACAACTCGCTACAGATGTAGATTTATTACGAGTGAAAACGGAAAGAAACAGTTCATAATTAAGTTAGAACAAAATTTAAGAATTTTAAAATCATGCATAACAGTCCTACATAACCCTCAAGCAACCGTGGGTTAAAGAAATGTAACTTAATGCTCCATACATATCTATCATGAGCCATTGCCGCTCTATTCTAATAAGGTACTATTTGACATTGTCACTTCTTAAATCCACTAACCAATTTGCTTCATGAAATTGCAATATTTCTTACGATTTTCGCATAATTAAACAGCATGAAATAATTTAAATGTAGCATGTGCATAGTATTTATAAAAAATGACTTTTGAGAGATATTTTATTTTATCGTCTGCCTGAGCTATCTAGTGTAATGCTTAAAAGTGTACTTGAATATTCTTTGAATTATCTACAATAGTGGTTTCCAATTCCTAAATATTCCTCTATTTTCGATATTTCCATGTTATGTCCGTCAGATTTTTTAAATGTGAAAAGTATGTAATTTTCCTTTTCCTAGAAATCTAGTTCTTTAGAGTAATCGAGAATGCAGTGATTCTTCCCCCTATTTTTTAGAGCCCACTGAATCACATTTCTTAATTTTTCAGAATTTTAGCCGACGTATTAGACTGAGTTTAATGTATCTCTCTATATTCCCGAATGCATAAATTCCTAATTATTTTAGGCGTTTTTCACATTACTGCTAGGATGTTTAGGGGGGGGGGGGGAAGTTGCATAGTTCCCACATAGTCTACAATAGTGGTTTCCAATTCCTTTTATTTTTCACCCATCTAATAGAGGATAATATGTATATATCCTCTCATTCTTTAAGTTTAATGCAAATTAATGTTACTCTTTCTTTATGTTTTAAAATTTCTTGGTAAGGCAGTCCGTTATTTAATTTCAAATAACTCTTTATAAACTTTAAGGGCTTCCAACAACACCCCGTAGTACTTTAAAACTGCTGAAGACTTTTCTGAATTTCATACTTTATTTCCTTGGTGCCACTTTGCTGTTAGCTTCAGGTGAAACTATCCTCTTTTAAAAAATATTACCTCAATTTTTTTTAAATCACTCCTGAAGCACTGCTGGTCACAAAGGTCTGACAGCAGTTTTATCAGTCTCAATATGTCCTTGAAAAGACCTTTGAGAAAAGACAAGCCTCAACAGAGAGACAAAAACGGAAAACAAAATACACCATTTTTCAACTGGCGTTTTGCTTTAATGAAATTTTGTTTGTTCAGTTTATTGAAAAACTCTTTAGCATAAAATTTCAGTTTCCTAGAACTCAAGCCAATGGATTCTAAGAAATGACGACTAAAAATGAGGAATTTACGTCTAACATCTTTTCCTTTTAAGTCGATTATCTTGATTCAGGTTAGTATTCAAAATAATTTCTTGAAAATAAAGATTCCTGAGGTATTCACATGATCTATTCTTTTATAGTTGACATATTGGAGAATTCATAAATACAAGGGAAATTTTCCGCAACTCTATGTACCCAACCTAAATCTAGTAACTTTTAACAATATCTTTTCTGTTGAATTCAAAACTTTAAATCTTGAACTCTTGTTACTTGCTAGAAATATATTGCTAGGCGATTTCTTGATATTAAAAGATTTTTCGATTCCAAAAGTTCTTGTTTGTTTAGTAAAGATTTTGAGAGATGATGATCAAAATAACAATAATCTTGATGACATCAAGATTATGGGTTTCTCTTGTGAAATTATCATCCGATTAATTCTTAGTCATTTTCGTGTGGCTAGATTATTATAGGTTTCATTTATTTTGAAATCTGTCTGCCATTTCTAAAGTAATATTTATAAGCTTTCTTCGTACTGTAAAAGGTTATATTTAACTCAAATTTTTTAGCATTGAAGCTAGTGTTGCAGTAGTTCATAATGTTTGAGGAAGGAGACTCAAAAATGGGACTTCATATATGAGGGGAAGACAGGAATTGAAAAAGAGGACTTAATATTGGTGGATTAAAAAAATGAAATGAAGTTTGAATAGGGGAAATTAAAAATCGAACTTAACTCATATACATCAATTTATATTTTATATATTTCACATATTCTTTATAATCAATTTTTGTGATTTGAGGAATTCTTAGTTAAACCAATATACGAAGAGCTCCAAAATTTATATTAAAAAGAGTAAATAGTGTAAAAGTTTAACGGAATAATGCAAATATTTATTCATGTCAAAATTTTCAATTTATTAAAATACATTGTAAAAATTAAGTTACTAGTATAAATTGCAAAATAAATTTATATTATAATTATAGAAAGATTTTAATCACATTAAAATATCTGAAAATTTTTCACTTATTTCAAAGTGAAGCTATAGAATGGTTAATAGGAGTTCGAGCCTTTATTCTTATGTCACTGAACATATTTAAACATTTTAAGATCATTGAGATAAAAATTTGCTTTGAATATCTCAAAAAATATTTCTTTAAATTTCTTGAAAGGAAAATGTATATGAATAATTTATTTATTAAATACTTCTCTGGAAAAGTTGATCTTGGGACAAGCATGTATTCCTGTGAACAAAATGTTATAAATATCTCACTCGGTCCAAATCCATGGACATTTCTGAGAGTCATTGCGTGTCAATTCCATACAGATGCAGCCTCAACTTCGCTTATTTCCTCATAAGCTCATAGCACAAATAAGCAAACAGACTTTCCGCTCAATAGTAATCATGATATAACAGCTCAAATCTGTCAAAAATCCGATGATATTTTCCCTTTTGTCAAATGATGCTGACGAGATGAACTCTTCATTAAAGCTATTGAAGAGACAAGGTAATAGGATAAAAAATACTATACATCATCCACCTTACCAATGTCCGTCACTTCAGTTTTCTCTCTATTTTTAACCAATTTTGAGATATTAAGCTT
The DNA here is from genome assembly GCA_038380435.1 of Ryuthela nishihirai. Taxonomy (NCBI): domain Eukaryota; kingdom Metazoa; phylum Arthropoda; class Arachnida; order Araneae; family Heptathelidae; genus Ryuthela; species Ryuthela nishihirai. Next base: position 44,614,159 of record JAWZYU010000032.1, read on the forward strand.
TCTTTAAACGCTTTTAAGTCAAAATCTATTTTTGTTATAATGCTAAATGGTGGCATTTCAATTGAAGTGACATTAATCGAAATTTCACTGCTAGCAAGAAACTCATTTTGAAGATCTCTCGATTGCAACGTTTCTGTGTGCTATACCATCACACTGCAAAGAACCTTTTCATACATTGGGAGGAAACTGTCAAACGACTTGTTGCTCGAGGAAGTTTGCAAAAAGTGTATAAGAAACAAATCAATGGGTCTACCTTAGTTATTTGAGGGAATTACGAAAAAATGAAATCAATATTCTTTTCATTTTTAAAATTTGTTTTAAGTATAAGCAAGATGAACACACAAGAGAGATTTCGATCTACGTACACAATACCAAGTGCTCAGAAACTTCTTACCTTTAACATAAAGAACAAATATTAACAAAACAAGGTGAGATGTAATTTATTCAGACTTTGTCCCTTATGAATGAAGTAAGCAGCAGTGGATACGTTGGGTTTAATAATGTAATTGTGGATGTAGGTGTGTTTTATACGCCAATGATATAAAGGAAGAACGCAAAATTCAAATTTTTACTGCCAATCATAAAAAAAATGGGTCTTTCTGATTTCTTTGTTACCCAGAAAAACCTAGCATTTAAATCACAGAGAGGAAGAAACGTTTAAATTAAAGTTGATATGTTCTTTGCTGCTGGATGAGCAGTAACAAGGTGTAGGTTTTCCAACACTGACAGTTGAAAAAACCAATGCTGCAAACCAAAAGCTTCTCTCTCAATTAAACAGATATTGTGAATAATTTACAATTTCATTTTACTAAGCAAAATCATTTTCTAAACTTATTTAGTAATTTTCAGGCATAATTTACTTTCGCCTTATTTCAATGTCATAGAGTTTTCGTGGCATTTGACTAGGTTAGACATACTTTCCTGGATTTACACAAAGTTTGATATTTAAAATAAAAAATTCCCTCAAGATGAAATTATTCTAAGTTGTTGTTGATAAATGTTAGTTTCAACATATTCTTTTTGTCAGAAAATTTAATACAATTCTTTTTTAAATACTCAGGATCAAATTTTTTTTAAAACGACCTTGAAATATTTATTTATTTTAAATATCTGATACATTTTTAAAGGATTCTCAGCAACAAATAGAGCATAATAAATATTCTCAACATCATAAAAATACCTCAGAAGGACCATTGTAGTGCAAATCGTTGAAGTGTTTTAGAATGAAGTGCATGACATTTAATTCTTTCTTTTTCCTCAGGAAGTTGTTTAGTGTATATTATTAAATGCCTACTTTAGGCATTCTCTGAAAACTTAATTTTTCTTTTAAAAGCTCAAATTCATTTCAGGTCACAAGGATATGTTCCATTTTAGGCGTTTTTCGTTAGCTCTGCTTTTTGGGAGTCTTATTGTTTTTTTCGTCATTAATATCCTCTTTTTGGTTATCAGTGCGAAGTCTTGTCAGCATTACATTACTCCGTTGAAGTTAATGCTGACATTCTCAGATATGATCAAAAACTCCTCTTTTGTGGTTGTTTCGGTGTGAAATGTTCAATGGAAAAGATTATAGTTGTTTTGCAGTGTTTTTTTTCCCATTAATTCTATTTCTGAAAAATTTTAAAACTGAAGGAAGGTATGTGTATGATGTTGAAATTGGTGTGAGTGTCTTTAAATCCGATATCTCTTGATCCAGATATAATGATTTTGATACTCTAGCTTCGGTTCAGATGAATGAGGTTTATGAGTTGAAATAAAGAGTTGAAAGTTCCTTATTTCTTCTGAATACCCTTTGGAGTACAGAATTGCACTTAATATTACTGTATCCAGGTTTGCTTTTCATGTTCTCAGTTCCGTGCTTTGTTGACAGTTATTGGTTTTTCATACATCATAATTGTTTTTTTTTACAATTTTATTCTTCTTTCGATGTTTATTTGAAGGAGTTGTGAAGTCTATTGCAGCGATGTCCTTTTCCGGTTGAAGGAGCAGACACTAGATCTGTAGTTGAGTTTGGAGTGTTTAGGAATTTCCTCATTTGGGAGTTTGTTGTCTGTTTAGTAGTTTTTCCTTTTTTATTCTTCTGATGTTTACATTGACCGTGGGTCTAAGTGATGTCCGAGATAGGTATTCGCTGATGAAATATCCTTTTCTCCCAATGTTTTTGCTTATTTCTTTATATACGTTGTTTATAGTTCCAATGATATCTGAGTTAGCATTATCTTTGGAAATTTTTTTTTCTTCGAAATGTTGTTTAGAAAAAAGTAGTTTTTCTCTTTGAGGCCTTCACTTCTTTTTTTATACAGGGAGAATTTTGCATTTTGCGACCGGTGTGATATTTGCCAATAATATCATTTGCCCTTGGCATATTCTAATTTTTTATTTATTCTATTTTCTTAAAGTTGCCTCATGATGTATTTTCCAACACATCTTACAAATAATTCTTTAAAATTCCACAAATAACCCGAAAAAGCTAGAATTTATCTGCTGGATAACAGATTAATGATAACTAAAATATTCTATTTTCTTAAAGTTGCCTCATGATGTATTTTCCAACACACCTTACAAATAATTCTTTAAAATTCCACAAATAACCCGAAAAAGCTAGAATTTATCTGCTGGATAACAGATTAATGATAACTAAAATATGCTATTTTCGACCATCCGTTTCTTTTGCATTCGGTATTTATTTAAACACCAGCAAATATGCTAAATGCATAGAATGGTATTAGTTATTTCTAATTTACATTTAAATAATGTCGTTGTTTCATATACGTGTTTATTTTCGTTCTGATGAAACATTTCTAAAGGTAATGAAATTTCTTACGGACACATTCCAAATATTTGGTGATCACAAGTCTTGAAATATTTATTACGCTATTTCTTATATCGTGCAAGTTTTTGATGTATATGCTCCACATATATTATCTAGAGTTAACCTTCGAGGAAAATTATACTTTTACTGTTTTATGCATTTATCTTCTGTTTTGAATACTAATTTTTAGTGTTTTTGCTTCCTTTTCTCAGAATAGTGATTTTATCTTTAGATGTTATTTATTTATCAGTTCCAGGACTGAATAAAGTCTTGAATCTTACTTTTTAGCGTTATTTTCTGCAATACGTAACTGATACCTATTGTGTAGAAAAAGAACACTTAAAAAGTAAGATCCAAGAGTTTTATACATATAATCGTAGTTATTACAGATTAAAGTTTTTGTCACGAAAGCTTATTGAGTGTGAAGATTATAATGTTTGTAGATTACGTTCCCATTGCTTCGCTTGGTTATTTCAGAGAAATGGTCTAGATCAGTGGTTCTCAACCATTTATGTTTCACGTACCCCCTGGAAATGTGTAAGTAACCGGTAACCTCGTATAGATAGATAAAATTATAGTTATAGTATAACAATGGGAATAAAATAAAACATATATATATATACGTATATTAAATTTTGCATTCATTAATTATATATATAGATAAGCACAAAAAAATATAAAAACAATTAAAGAATTCTTATAAAACTATGAACATTTTACTGGGCAATCAGTGAAATGGTTGCGCTTGTTTACGTTGCACAGTTCGTCAATGGTTGGTATTGTCTTGTTAAGTAGAGTCGCAAGTCATCTTCAGCATCCAGCCTGTTCCTATGTTTATATTTTAAAGCAGTCAAAGATGAAAAACCAGCTTCACATAATTAAGTTGTTGTGAAAGGTCTCCTACTGTGGCATATAAACTGACAGGCTCCTGTCAGACCTCTGTGGCAAGCAGCTGCTTGAGGGAGTGTTATTTATTTATTTATTATGAAAGGTAACAAATATTTGACTGCAATTCTTGACAAAGTCGGATATTCCTTCTCCAATCCAAAAACTAATCAATGGTTTTTTGGAATGAATGCTTTTTAAACTATTGTCACAAGATATTTCAATCGACTCTCCTTTATTGGACAATGGAAGCTTACATTTTTCCAAATCAAATGTGAAAGGTTCTCGAATCAATTCTTGCGTTTCATCAGGGGGTGGGAAATACTTGCTTTATAAGAATTATAAGAGTGCTTAAGTGAACAGATTATTTGTTGTCTGATGTCTTCAAAGTCTGCAATCGTTTGCTCATTTTCGTTAAAAAATGAATCTAATCGCTGAAATTGGTCACAGCTATTCTTTTTAATTGCGTTTTCACAGAGAGATTTTTTTTTCATCATGGCCTCTGTTTTCTTCTCAACATAGAACACATTAACGTTGTCTCCTTGCAATGATAAGTTCAAATATTCATTTTTTTTTTAAAAATATCAGCTAAATATGCTAACCGTAGAAACCATTCTAAGTCTTGTAGTCTCAAAGAAAGTCGAAACTCGTGGTCCATGAAAAAAAAGGCGTACTTCATTGTGGAGTTCAAATAAACGGCAAAGAACATTTCCTCGTGACAGGTTGGGTTGTTTTACCTCTGAGCGGCACTTTTTTGCACACCATGGGCTAAATGGCCAGGTCATATGGACCCCGAAGGTTCAGAGAAGGTTGGGGGAGGGGACCCACTGGAACAGCTGTTGGGAGACAGATGGTAGTCTCCCGTCAAGGCCATCCAGCGTGTTCTTTAACGTGCACAGGGCATGGCTCTCCCGCACACGGGGCCACGGCTTAACGTCCCATCCGACGGACGGCGGCCTTTCCAAGCCCATCGGTTTCCCCTACTGACCGTGGACAGGGCGGGGAATTTTGCGGAGATAAATCTCAACGCTGACCCAGCTGGGACTCGAACCTGGGAACTACAGATTACGAGCCTGACGCGCTACCGACTGAGCCACCCCCGCCCCTCGTGACAGACAACTTACTTCTGTGTGAAGCAGCAATCTCTTATACAGGCTACCCATTTCTTCACACATAATTGAAAAAAGTCGAGACTTCAATGGTCGGGTTTTGATGAAATTAACCATTTGTACACTTTCATCCAGAACTCTTTTCAAATCATCAGGGAGAAATTTAGCTATCAGCGCTTCACGGTGAAGACAACAATGAGTGAACTTACATTCTGGTGCGACTTGTTTTATACGACCTGCTAGTCCTGTGATATAACCACTCATTGCTTTTGCTCCGTCAGTACATACAGAAATACAATTTTTCCATTCAAGGTTGTTTTCGGCAAAAAATGAATCAATCGTATTAAAAATATCCCTACCCGTAGTAGAAGTTTTGAGAGGCTTACAAAATAAAATATCTTCAAATATTGCATTCTGGAATTTTCCATGCACAAAAGCAAGTAATTGAGCTAGCCCAGCTACGTCTGCGACTCATCCACTTGTATGGCAAACCACGGGCTACACTGAATAGCTTGAATGAGTTGGTCCTTAATATTACAGGCCATATCTTTAATTCTCCTGGAAACTGTGTCGTTTGATAAAGGAATGGTTCTGACAAGGTTTGTCTCTTTTTGACCAAACATACAAAATTAAAGAAGAAAAGTACGAATTCCACGTTACTTTTCTTCTTTAATTATTAATCTATCCATGTTTCAAGGCACTTTAGAAACACGTTCATTTAACTTCACAGTTAACTGAAGACTAAAAATAACTAAGCACAGCAAGTGAAATAAATCACAAAAAATTCATAGAGCAGTAAGAAGGCACAGTGAGTGAATGCTATATGTATGTATTTGTTGTCTCCCAGTCAAAAATCCATTCTAAGTGAGTGAATGTTTTGACTGGGTGAGAGCTGTTCGGGTAGGTTCGGCTCTCAGGTAGGGAAAGCAGGATTGACAAACGTGTACAGGCATGAATTACAGCGCCGTGCTTCGTCATTCAGTTCTCAGAAATTAATCAGTAGCAATGTTGCCAACTTAGCGACTTTGTTACTAGATCTAGCTACTTTTGAGCTCTCACGGCGTACACCAAAAAATTTTTCCGCGTATCCCACGTTGAGAACCCATAGTCTAATTAATTTTCCTGCTCAGAGGTCATTCTTAAAACATTTTTCTTTTCATCCAATTCTGTCTGCTGTAAAAGCCCTAATGGTCTTCCAAATATTATCTGTGGGTAGGTTCATACTGATGTTGATAAAAAAAGAAAGATAATTCTAGTTAAGTTTACTTTTACTCTTCCCAAGTTCTTTAATTACTTAATGTTTTTGTTCGTTTATTTATTTTTGATTATTTCCTACGTACCTGAACTCAGCAGCGCAGCAATTCACAATATTTAGAGTGGGGTTCAAACTTCGAACTTATTGCAAAGGGCTCAGGTATAAAATAACTTAGGTGAAATAATTTTATATTTTATATATTAAGCTTATAAAGCTTATGTTTCAACACAGTTTTATAATCATTTGCACTGATTTGCGTTATATTATAAAATATAATGATTGATTTGATTTGATTATAATATACTTGCGTTATATTATAAAGCTTGCGTTTCACACAATCTTTATAATCACTTGCACTGATTTAAAGATTTCATAGTTAAATTACTACAATGAAATCAACATCAACATTTTTAATAAAAATGCTGAAAAGTATTGAATAGTAAAATAGGAATAATATTTAAATGAATATGCAAGCATTTAGTTTTGTTATCTTTGTGAATTGCAAAATCAAATAGTATTTAAAAGAATATTTGCAAAAAGAAAGTTTTTAAAAAAAATGCGCTTTTTTATTTATTTTTGAGTGAAGTTACGTGAAGTTATATTATTATTTGAAGTGTAGTTGAACTGTTCCTCTTTTTTTCTATAAGGCTGTCAGTGATTTTTTTTGTCTTGCCTTTCTTTTCTTCTTTCTCCGCAATTCTGTGTTTTTTTTTCATTCCTTTAATGTTATTTTTTTATCCAAACTGTGCTTTATTTGTTGTTAATTTTAGTTCTAGTACGTTTTCTCGATTTTCAATTTATATTACTTCTTTTTTATATAGTATTTTCATTTCCTGCTTTTATGTTTTTGGTATTTTGAGCGTTCTGCTGTTTCTGTAGCGAAGTGGTCCCCTCTGCAGGTTTATGAGAGAGTTTGTCAATCTATACGTGCTATTTATCTATCAACAACGATGATAACTTCGAATTCAATTCTACTTATATAAATTCCAGTTCAAGGAAACTGTAAATTTTCTGAAAATATTATAAAAGGGTATCGCAGCAGAAAATTATGTATAGGTATATATTTTAGGAAGTGATCTCTACCTATTAGCTATGCATTTGGAGACATCATAAAATATCTAGTCAAATTTTTCCTGATGTACCCAAAGATCAAGGAAAAGGTTCATCAGTCAACATCTATGTGTTTAATTCCTTTACATTTGATTTGAAACGCAGGAGATAGAAACCATTCTTAGTTTACAAAATAGGCCTACAAAACTTTTGCATTTCTTCATTTTATATAATTTTTTGTTTCATTTATTTATTTATTTAAGTGTATACTCTTCTTAGACGTTCCGTGGCCGAGTGGTTAGCTCTATTAGCTACTGATCGAAGGGATCAGGTTTCGAGCCCTGATAAGATAAGGATGTTTGTATTGCCTTTTTGCTGACTACTCGCCTTCCTCACAGACTTTCTACTGTGGCGTCTCAATCTGAGCAAGCAACTTCTTGAGGTTACAATATTCAATACCATACTCTTCTATGAAAAGCCCGAGAACACTGTATCGCAACTGATTGGTCCGGAGCAAATTGTTCGAGTCTTTTCTTCAATAGTAAGAAAAGGCCTCTCTAAATAAAAAAGAGGATTTTTTTTAAATTGAAAGCTAAGTCGTCATTGTGGTGTCATATGCTACAGCTTTTTTACCATTCTTATTCCTCCCCTGAGCAAAACATGTTAATTCCTTTTTTTTTCAAGGGTATATTTTTTTGCCGTCTGTCTCCCGTGGCCGAGTGGTTAGCGCGCTTGGCTACTGATCTACGGGAACTGGGTTCGAGCCCCGGGTAAGTCATGGATGTATGTATCGTTTTTCTGCTGAGGTTCTGCCATCCTCACAGACCTTCTACTGTGGCATATAAACTGACAGGCTCCTGTAAGACTTCTGTGGCAAGCAGCTGCTTGAGGGGGTATTTATTTTATTATTTTTTATTTTGTCTCTTCCAAGATCTATTAATTATGCCATCTTGTCTCTTTTTTAGATCTCTTTTCTATGCTATCGTGTCTCTCTCAAGATATATTTCTTATGCCATATTGCACTGTCACGCATTGTACAGAGTCAATAATATTATCTGGGGAGTTCTATTTCGGAAGAGCCCGAAATTAAATTAGTTGTATTGGAAAGAATAAATACGAAACAGGTGCATTAATCGAGTTATAACGAGTTAAAAACAAATACACTGACAAATCTGTTTTCTAAAATCTGAACCTGCTAATTTTGTTCCTGCCCCAGATATTCAAGGAAATATTTCTTCCCCCCTTGAAGTAGGAGCACAAAATAATTTTTTGCGTTAAATAACTTTTAGTTATATTTTCACCTCTCAGTGCTATTGAAAAAATAACTAATTAATGGCACTTTATCTCTGATTCAGGAGAAGAAAAATGTCACCAGACATTTGGCTCTAATGAGGACACGTTTGCACATCTGCAGTGAATGCTACAGAAACAAAGAATTGAACATAACACCAAAAGAAGAGTTCTAAAAAAGTGCGAGACTTTTATTAGAATATATAAAATTCTTTCCTTCCCGAACACTAATACGACTAATTCTACACAAATCTCTTCCATTTCCCCATTTTAAGATTCTTTTTTTCAATTCTTAAACATTTCGATTGCGCGTGTGCCAATAAAACGAGCTTAATCACACGAGGAAGCACCTTGGTGTCATTCCTTTTGTGAGAGCGAGCTTTTCTTTGATGCGAGTGCGAGCGAGGCATAATGAGAATTATCTTCTGTTGGCCGCACCGAGGAGCAGCATTTAAATAATATATGACGCCAGGCAAAAGAAAAAGATTATCGTAATGCATCTAAATTCTTGATCCCAGCAGGCGCAGAAGCGAAAGAGTGCAGCCTCCTCCTTTCAATTTTAACGCAGCATTTTCGCGCAGGATATTAGCATCGGTGAGCACTTCCCTCGGCAAGTAAAGTTGGAGGAGATGTTTTTTCTTCCTCCGTCGCTTTCCGTTCTCCGGCAGAAGACATTGACAGAATCCGAAACAACCCCCTCCTCCTCACCCTTAGCCCGTCGTTCCCTGCCGTCACGGGCCAGCCAGATAACCCTTTTCCCGGTCGTTGACCCTTATCTCCAGTTGGTGCGCTGCCGAGTTTCGAGGTCCCAAGCTACATCGAGAACGACCATCACGAGAGACTGGCGATGACGTCACGCACACCTGCTTGCCTACAGGCTCCGCCCTGTGTCAGTTAGGAGTGCACGACTCCGCCCCCGGGCGGGGTTTATTTCCTTCCCATGTAGCCCCGTGCTAATTAGCGCACGCGCTGCTCGCCGCCATTAGAGGTCGGAGGAGTGGCAGTGCAGGCGCATGCATTTCCAAGTAGCCTGCAGCGCGTCCCAGGGATCGCAGAAGCTGATGCGGGGGGGAGGGGAGGGGCGGAAAGAATGTCTCTTCCGCCATCGCGGAATATTTGATGCGAAGAAACGATTTTTTTCCCTCCTTCTCCTTCGTGGTCGTTTTTTTGTTTTTTTCCTTTCACTCAAGATTTCTCGACTGACGTTTCGTAAGTATAAACGACAAGAGATCTTCTTCCTAGCTGAATGTAATGAAGCGATGACGCTACAGCGTTACGAATATTGCTGACAACAGCCTGTGGTCTAGATATTGTTTGCTGTTGACAGCAGCCATCTACACCTTGAAGAGGAGACCGCTTGAGATTTCTTTGTGGCCCTTCGTCAGCCACAGAGCCTAACTAACCTAACTATAACGATCGGTGGGAAGCGGTGAGTTGGGGGTGAGGTTGCCCGGGCACTGCCGCTACCCGCTAATCGATACAGAAACACGGTCTCTTACATTATGATTTGGAAGAAAATTATCCCTCCTACATTTCGTGGAAAACTTTGAGAGTGTTAATTAAACGAGACAGAACACTTTCATCTTTGGTCACTCCAAGTTTCTCGTTCATATAGTGAACGGGTGCGGATTCAGTTCGCTGCAATTAAGTGGTGAAAGTTAACAGTCAAAATGTTTTATTTTTGTTACTTGGGATTAATTTTTTATCAACTTTTTTATAATAATTAAAATAGTAGTCTGTAAAGGCGGCTCTCTACTTTTATTTAACTTTAATGAAAATGTTACAAATAACTTTGTAAAAGTCTTAGATTCCTGAATTGAAATGTTTTAACTGTGACGTAAATCGGACGTTAAGAATTTCTTTATGATTATTATTTTGCTGGAGAATAAAAATAATATCGAAGTCTGCCTTATTATTTACCCTTACACCTAAGGTCCTTTCTGCGACCCATTTTTCTGGATAGAAGTTTTTATTCAGAGTATCCATGTTTGAATAAGTTAAGTATTAAGTATCAGAAATATTAAAATGTTAATGAGGTTGATTTTTATGGTTGATCCTCCAAAGGTGAAGTGATGTAATGAAATAATTACTGATGGTTTATTTTTCTTAAGGGCAAAACTGAAATACATAAAAAAAAACTATTGTGTCAGTTTTGATAATTTAAAAAAAAAAGTAATATTAATATTCTGGTTTTGCATCAACAAACCAATTTCTCAATTCCTTATAAATATCTGAAGCTTTCACTGAAGCACACTCCTCTAAAAATCTTTGAAAGCAAACACGTATGTGTTATTTAAAACAGGGGTCTGGAACTTTATGGGCCAAGAGCCTAAAAAGGTAAAAAAGGGTAAAAAAAAGGGTAAACCAACAAATTTTGAGAGCCACAAATTATAATCTTTATTGGGTCAAGAGTCGTAAGAGGAAAAAATAAACCGAGATTATTTTCATTGACGAAATTAAAACAATAATGTATAATTATAATATATATATTCAAGTGTGTACAATAAAAGTGACTTTTGAGTTTGAATCTTCTCTTTCTTTCAAACTATCGTCTGCCAACTTGTTCTAATGTTGTTTTTAATGAAAATCATTAAAAATATTCAGAATTGAAGCAAAAAGCGTCAAGAGCAGTTTGTTCAGAGTGCTTAGAGCCACGTGCTTCCGGTGTCGCCGGTTTCCGATCCCTGATCTAAAATATGAAAATTATTTGTAAAAATGAAATGAAATATTTAAACGTTTTATTGATGACAATACAATTGTTACGAAACAAGAATTTTTATATATTCAGTATCGAGAGTTGGCATCTATCGTTGCAATTGCAACTGTAAGTTTGTAGATAATTGGGAGTTATAAACACAGGACAATAGGACATATTGTGAATTCGATTTTGAAGAGAAATACCAAAAATGTATTGTCCTTGCATATGCGAATAACTGTATTGAATGATCACAGGTTAAAAACTAATTTACTAAGAGGTAAAAATAATTTTTAGACTTCTGAAAATATTAAATGATTTATTATATAATTAAATAAATGGCAAAGTTCTCTTCTGGTGACAAAATCTTCTTAGGCCTAAAAGCATGGTATCAACCCTAGGTCTCTGTGTGTAGCTGGTACGTAGGTAGAAAAGTTTTCGCGATGACCTTAAGTGAAATTTTGAAAAAGTGGGAGGGAAAAAATTAATTTTAAAAATTCGATATGCTGGCAATATATATTTTTAGTAATTGCTGATACAGGAAAAATTCGATTCTTAAATCTAATCTTTCTATGCTTTTACAGTCGTAGAATTGGTTTCTGTTTTCATTTTTTTTAGGACGGGTGGAACCCGATACGCTCTTTCGTACTATATGACAGAGTCTATCAAATTCTAGCTCAATGGTAACTAGAATATCTATATTATATCAATTTATAGATATTATATAAAATCATGAAATCGTGAAACATTTCAAAAGGGCTGGTGGCTTTCAATGGATCGAATCACCAATGCAGCTTGTTGATCATGATCATTGATCCAAAGACCTTGACAAAAGAGCAGAAAATATTGCTTTACAGCAAAAGTGTCATAATTCAAAATTTAGAGATCTTAAACTGATTTTCATTATATTTGCATTGGTTATACAAAAAGTATATAATAACAAGCATAATAATATTTATTAAAATATTTATACGAATATGTATAAATTGTATATGTATAATTATGTATAAAATGTATATGTATAATTATGTATAAAATGTATATGTATAATTATATGTATAAATCCCTTTCTCTGCTTGTAACAGAAAAATGTTTTAACACCTAGCACTAAGTAAGTTATTTGCAATAACGTAGAAAAGTGGTTCCCAAAATTGGTATTTCGCTTTCCATGGAAATGCCCAGATTTTGTGTTTGTGTAGTTTTCAAACGAAAAAGAAATCGAATATGATGACACACACACACACAAAGTTGAGCCAACTCATCCAGATGAACTATTTAATGAAATAATTGCCCTTGAGAGAGTTTTGTCATCACTGGAAGGAACCTTACTTGAAAAGTGGTGTAAATTTTTCATTAATGAAACTGCCCTGAACATACTTGAAATTATAAAATATATCATGTCTATTCGCATTTCCAGTGCATCTGTCGAGGGAGTATTCTGTGTGATGAGGAATGTACGGACTGTTGAAAGTAAGAGGTTAAGAGGAGAGTTTGAAAAAGCTAGTTATGTGTGATTTTCGCTGTTCCATACACATGTATGGATTTTAAAGGATGCCATTTCGGCAAATAAAAATGTTAAAAGCTGCTTCATCTAACAATACATACCAAAAATATTGTCCGAATAATACCGAACTACCTTTGGGTAGCAAACAAACTACAACTGATTGAAATGACTGAAGATGACTGAAAAGCTGTCTGAATAGGGCAAGCAGTTGGATTTATTGCCTACGACAAAAATATAACCTAACGGATAAATAAATATTCACTACGAATGAGATTTGAAAAGTTAAAAATTTCTCTTGGGATAGCAAACTGCCAATTTTCTTTTACTCTCGTTATTCGGTTAAAATTTATAAATTGATGTAGATATCAAATTTATATCGATCATGCAGTCGTATGAATCTTGCCTAAGATAATCTTAGACAAGATCAAGTAGGCTTACTGGAATAATGTGATTCTTTTTGACCAAGAAGAAAACTGAATTTTATGTAGCTGCTTAACTGAAACACAAAATAATATCATTTCATCGAAAAACCACGAAATAAAAATGTAACATTTTCATTTTATTAACGTCAAACTCAACATATTTAATATTGAACATAACTAATATTAGTATTTAAAATAATTATTAGAATTAATATTAAATTTTTAATCATTATATTAATTATAATCAATATTAAATTTATTAATAATTATTATATTAATTGTGAATAACATATAATTATATTATTGAATAATTCTTTTTTCTTTTTTATTTCACACAAAGAAACTTAAATTAGTGTTCTTTAACTTAGTGCAGAAAAAAATGGAGTTGTTCATTTACTCAGTAGATTAGTCTATACAGGATTTTTACTCTAAGCAGAGCTAGGAGATTCCGGTCTAAGCAGACACAATACAAGGGTACGACTTAAGAGTATTAAGTCCTTTAGAGGTAACGTTACACGACTAATAGGACGTAACTTTAAATAAGATTAAATTTAAAACATTTACAATTTTCTTTGATCTGAATCCTTTGAGACAATTTTATTCTTAAGAATATTTTCTTTGAAGATTTTCTGTCATTTAATTTTGAAGGTAAGCGTTATACTGGAGATTTTATTTTTAATTGAAACTGGCTTAACTTTATTGATTTCAAAAAAAATAAATATATCTCTGTTATCTGCGATTAGACCTTGAATGGAGACTTAGCCTCCGTTTCAATTTTGTTTCGAAAGAAGTCTGAGCGTTGAGAACCGCTTCCTTAAGGGAAATGCAGCAGAACTTCTCAAATCAATCACTTGCTCTCGAAAGAATCTTGAACATGTGTTTAAACGTCCACAGTAAAACTAAAGTATGCATAATTCATAATAGAAGCACATGAAATATCCAACTTATTCTTTCTTTTTTCATTTATTTTATTCTTCCTGAAATAAATCACCTTGGATTCAATTGGTTTGTCTTACTTCTGAAAGTTTTCGTTTGCATCACGAGGAGCGTTCCTTGTTCAGTTACCTTAAGAAGATCAAGAAATCCAATTTCTTTTTAAAGTTAATCATTCTTTGCCAATTTTCTCGAGCAATTTAAATTCGAGAGAACTTAGCATTTGAAAATAAATTCTTACCACAAAAAGGTCAGACAGAATATAGATAAAATAATAAAGATAGATATCTGAATATTGTGGCCGAGTGGTTAGCGCGCTTGACTGCTGATCTAAGGGACCTGGGTTTGAGTCCCGGATAAGGCATGGATGTTCGTGTTGTTTTTCTGCTGAGGTCCTGCCATCCTCACAGATCTTCTGCTGTGGCATATAAACTGACAGGCTCCTGTCAGACCTCTGTGGCAAGCAGCTGCTTGAGGGGGTATTTATTTATTTTTATTTATTTTTCTGAATAAATGCGATAGAATTTAGACAAAACATTTTAACGTCATTTACATTCTGTTGCCTTCGGTGCGATTTATGACATTGTGTCTTCATCAAGAATCTTGGCTGCACTTTGTACTCCGTATTGGGAAAAATAATATGCCTGCGGTTTTTGAGGCAATGAGAAAACTTTAAATTTTTAATAAAAATTTTTGTGTGTCATTTCCGTGATTAAATGACTGGACGAACTTCAAATGAGCAGAGTGTCCAACTTTTTTTATGTCAATTGGATTTCTATTATGAGTCAGAGTTTGTAATCCTGACTTAGTAAAGAGGCAACACAAATAATATTGCCTTATAAAAACACAACTCAAGTAGCAACGCTTTGTTTGTACTATCTTTATCAGAAAGATAGCATAAATAACGCTATCTTACTAAAAGGAAAACACTTCTTTAGCGGAAATACGACACAAAAAATACCTCCTTAACATTTTCTTGGAAGAAAACAACATACAAAACTCTGCTTTAAAGGAAAACTACTCAAACAATTCAGACTTAGCAGAAGTGCAAGACAAACAGCACTATTTTAGCAGAGAGACAAAAACAGACACCCTTCGCTTATCAAAAAAATCAACCAAACCAATTTTGCTTTCTCAGAGAGAGCAGAAACAATCTTGTCTTTGCAGAAAGAGAGCAAAAACAATCTGCTTTAGAAAGGTAACAAAAAACAACACTGCCATATCAGAAATGTACCTTCAAAGTATCCTGCCTTACGAGAGAGAGACATCCAAAGAATCTGCCTTACCAAATATAAAATATAGACAGTACTGCCTTAGCAGAAAGACAACACAAACAACTGTGCCTTTCCTGAAAGACAACTTACAAAGTCTTACTAAACAAACAACGCAAACAATTCTGCCTTACCAGAAAGGCAAATAGCCCTACTTCAATGCCTGTCAGAAAGGCAAATAGCCCAGAATGATACGAAATCAACCGCATTCAAATCTCATCCATCAGCCTTGAAGAGAAAACATTTTAATCTGCTTTTAAAGAAAAGAAATATGGTTGTCAGCTCCAATATTTCTGCAAATACAAATCCATGCTGATGGTCAGAATTAAAATAATCTGTTAAATATCTTAATGTAATCAATGCATTTAACGAAACTTTTGCATGATTTACGGTATTTAGAAATTAATAGATAGATGGATAAAGTAATTAGTATAGAGAGCTTGTGCATTGTAAAACTGAGGTTTCAAAGCTAGATTACTGCAAAATCGCAGCAAAAATAGTTTTTAAAAAAAGTCAGAACGAAAATTAATCTTAAAGCATTAACTTTTTCAATTAGGAGTGTTACAAAGAAAAAAAAAAGTTTTGGATTGGTTTTTAGTCCCATAATATGACTTTGTAAGCTAGAAATGATGAAATAAAGTAAAACATTTAATGGATTTTGAAAAACTACTTAAATGCGCTCTTGGAAAAAGATTCTCCTCAGTTGTAAAACATTTCAGTGTAAACGTTTTTTGATTTAAAAAAATGAAATATAATTCAATTGTCTAGATTGCAAAGGTTTTAGATTTTTCTTTTTCCGTTTTTGAAGTAGTTAAATGTTTTATTTTTCAATAAGTTACTTTAAATTTATATTGATAGATAGTAAAATTATATATAGTTTTAAGAGATTAAATTTAATAAATGTTATTAAAGTATACTAGATTTTATTTAACTTTTTTCCCCTAAAACTACGATGTTTAACTTCAAATGCAGGTATGTAGTCAACCTGAAATATTGAATCTTAGATTATTCAACTCACAATAAAAAAATTATGAGTGTAATTTGTTTTCTGAAATACCTATTCATATTTTATTTGACAGTCAGGTTTTCTTTCGATCTACTAAGGACTGTTTTTAATTTTGAGGAATTAAATACTTAATTAATTAAATTGATGAAATAAATAAATGAAAAGTAAATATTTCTGATAACCACTCGATTGTTGAGAAACATTTCAACACGAAATACTCCAGTTATCGTTTGCTATTTGTTTATCTCCAATTAAAAAAGGGTTTCCCATCAGATCTACAATTACATTTGACGTATGTCATCCCTTTATGTGCTGTTAAATGAAGCATTTATTTTTTACTGTTGAATTTTGATTACGTTTAATCAACTCAGTATAGAAACAAAATGCTCCATGCAGCTTCATTAGCATTCTTATTACATAACTATTTGTTTTCTTACATCTGTAAAGTATCTTTGAAGGATGTAGAATATAATTTTCTCTTTTGCCATCATCATCGATATGTCCTATCGGAGATAGATGACGAGATCATTTTACCTTTCTTAAAAGAGAGAACTATTACTCTCATTGGAGAAAGTCGTCTGTTCTGATCTGAGTGTTGTCACAATTTGCTATATTATAAAAAGAACATGAACAAGTCCGGATCGAGAGAAAAAAGAAAGTAAGTGATTCATCAGCCCAAGAGTTCGACTTGTCATATAAGTGACATACCTCTATGTGCAGTTTTCTTCATTACAAATCATTTTTTTTTAATTTAGCATTCATTCGGCAAGTGATCCGAGTGAAATTGAGGAGTGAGGGAGAAAGCAAGATTAATCAGGAATCAAACGAAACGCCGTTTCAGCATAATTTTTCCCCTCCTTTTTAGTGGTTGATAACATTGTTTTTCTGCAAAAAACTGGCAATGTGTATATTCATATTTTTTCACTGATGTTTAAATTACATTGTCACTATTTTAGTTTCGTAGGAAAAATTATAGTTTACTAATTTTTTATTTAATTTAGATTATATTGAACAGAAGGCTGAATTTGTTTTTTTCCCTTACCTTTACTAGATGTTACTGATACAGTTTTTTTAATAATGATAATTGTTTTATTCTTTCTAAGGTTAGCTATGTAGGGAAATTTAGGCTCTTTTTAAGTAAGATAACAGGAAACTTGATACTAGATGCTTATAAGCAGTATCTTGGGCAGTAGATGGTTTGACTTTTTTTTTAGCAATGATGTAGTTAGAAGAAAGAGTCGTCAACCTCATTTGAGCAACTTATTTTGCGCAGACTGCGTTGGTTTGGCATGTTGTCCATATGCATAGATACAGATTATCGAATAGGGTTATGAACAGTGTGTCTACAGGCCTCAGAGATTATATACAGCAGCTGTAACTGAGGACAGACGTGTTTGGAGAATAATATTTGCACTGTGTATAAGTTGGACCTCCTTAGCCATGACTCCATGAGGATTTTGTATGTATGTATATTTTCGCCTCCGTTCTGGTTACTTGTATTGACTGCGTCCCCCTTGATCCTTCCATAAATTCGGCCTGTGAACTAATGTAGCAGTCTATCAACAATTCCCATTTTTTTAATTCAATCTTATATTCTTTACTATTTATTACTTTCAAAATTGTTTTTTAAGAGCACTGAATCATAAAACTTGATTAAGCTTTTATGGACGTTTGTGATGTTTTTCTGCTGAGGTCCCGCCATCCTCTCAGACCTTCTACTCTGGCGTATAAACTGACAGGCACGTGTCAGACCTCTGTGGCAAGCAGCTGATTGAGGGGGTATTTATTATTATTATTTTATTTATTATTTATAACCAATCCAATTATTTTCTGCTGGTTCATATTTATTCTATCTTCTTATTTTATTGCTTGCGTGTTTGATACAGCTCAGCATCGATTACGATTTTTTTTAAATACTGTAAATGCTGGTTTGGCTGAAAGGTTATCATTCATGTTTGGCGGATTAAAGATTCTTGGGTTCGAGCCCAAATAAGGTGGAAATGTTTCTTTTCTCTGTTGTCTTTCTGCTGAAGTTTCTCCTTTATCGCAAATCTTGTTTATGGCGTATCAAAGTGACAGACTATTGTTAGGCTTCTGTGGCAAGCAGTTGCTTGAGAAGGAATTTTTTAAGTGTTTGAGGAAAAAATATTCAGTACTGCTATTTAGCGCCACCCAGAGCAGGAACAAAGTGAACTATTTTCCCAGGTTTTCAAGGTCAAAGGAGGACTTAAATTTAAACACTTGTGGTTTTCTTGGCATTTGGTGCAACAGTAAAAGAAGTGATTTTGTAAAACACTTTCAAATTATGTCGCACCCTTTTTCTGTACCTTATTTTTTTCAAGTGTCTTCATTTTTAATTTTTATTATGACTAGAGGAGCCTTAAAAACATGAGAGTGGTACTGTCCTGTTTTTTCGTCCTAGAAGGCCTATTGATTACTCTTAGTTTGTTAAAAATTAGATAATGAGAAAAAAAAGAAAGGCAAGATTCACTAAAAAAAAATTCTGATTCTTTTATACCCCCCTCAAGCAGCTGCTTGCCACAGAGGTCTGACAGGAGCCTGTCAGTTTATATGCCACAGTAGAAGGTCTGAGAGGATGGCAGGACGTGAGCAGAAAAACGACACAAACAGCCATGCCTTACCCAGGGCTCGAACCCAGGTCCCTTAGATCAGTAGCTAAGCGCGCTAACCACTCGGTCATGGGACGGCACGATTCTTTTATACGAATATGAATTCCTTTTTCTATTTAGTTGCCTATGAAAGTAAATTGAACATGATTTTTTTTAATTAATAGTGATCTAACTATCTATTATCTGTTATAAAATAATAGTAAAATATCTTAACGTAAATTGAACGTGATTTTCTTTAATTAATAGTGATCTATTATAGGAAATTAAGAATCACTGATTTGTTAGATTTCACTGATTCTTTGTTTCTCTCAAAATGAATCGTTTTGCAATGAATGTTGCCCAAACTTGATGGTATGTGAAGAAATAAATTTTTTCGATTTAATGAAATTATGCACGGAAAATTTCAAAATAAGTAGAAACGCTATTATTATTATTATCATGAAATGTATTAGTTCATTTTCTGAAGATACATTTATATGTATGAAGTTGTGGTTACTCCAAAATTCTGTTTGTATGCTTTATAGATATTTGAGGCTTATTGATGAAAAAGGCTTCTTATCTACATTACCCTATTTTCTAGAAATTGTGAAAACTTGATTATTGTAATTTTTCCAGGAATTACAACTAACTATAATAAATAATAATAATTCATAATATTTATATGAAGGACAAATGATAAAAAAATATTTTTTTATATTTTGGGTTTTGTTTTTGTTTTAAAAGCAAAAAAAAAACCATATATTTTTTTTTTCATTTCATTCATCATTTTGACTTGCCCTTTACATACAGAATTTTCAGTGCTGATATTTCTCATCTAAAATATTCATTGTTATGGGCAGGTTAATTTTGGAAACTGCAAATTTTGAATCTTGAGTGGAAGATAAAACCAGTTTTGCAGGATATATATTAAAATCAATACTATTTTCAATATTTTTATTATAACGCTTATTGAATATTAAAAGTAGAAAGAAACGAAATTTTGTGACAGTAAAAAGGTTTTCAGTTGCCTTAGACACATATAAATCTCATTATAATAGGAAAAAGAAATAAAATCATTTGAAAGAGTTTTTGTCACTGACAACAAGGAAGAAGCCATCTAAAAAAGTTTTTTTTTTCACTTAAAATCCTTTGGAAAATGTTAGATTCAAGCAATCTGAAAATGTTGTTTTCCTCCTAGTATAATTTAATTCATTTAAATGCAAAGTTACCACATTGTGGTAGTATCTGTTGGCATCCGTCTTCTCCCTTTTTATCTATCAACATTTTTGTAATATTTTTGTTAGCAATTTTCCCCTACTGATCACTGACAAAATCCGCTATTTTGTAGAGTGATGATTGCATCAGTGATGAATGTTTTTAACTCAATGTTAAATTTATTATTAAAAGTGAATCTGAAAAAAAATTGATTCACTTTAAAGTTCATATCAGCGTTTCCATTAAACATTGCTTCATTTTATTATACTAAATTCGGATGAAACATATTGTCGCTATGAAGACTTCCAGGAATTATAACAGGACAAGGGCACGAAATTTCTTTATAAATTTTAAGATGCTTTTCCTTCTGAGTTAATTTCTTTCGTTGTGGGTGCGATTGCTAACTCTTTTTCTTTTCTAGTTTCTCTTATTGCTGCCTGGTAATTCTCTGAATTCTTTCGATTTGCTTAAGATTTCAAGGAAAGTGTTATGACAAATCTACACACTAACCATTTTATTTTTAACCATAACTCTTTTCGTATAATTTATGGGGATCCAGTTTTTCGTGACTTCTTTCACTAAAATGATATTAAATAAAACTCTCCTTATCAGGCATTTATTAAAATCTCTTAAGGACCTTATGAACATTAGGTGTAATAAAACGACCTTAGTCATAATTTTTAATACACCTTGATTGCAGATGGAACATGTTGGACAAGAACTAGCTGTTTAAATTTCAATTTTCCAACCTGATGCATATTATTTAAACGAAAATAAAACGACTAATATTATCATATAAACTTAGGGTATTGTGAAAATTGTCCACTGCAAAAATAAATATTGCAGATTTTGCAGCCAACGTAACTTCTAAAGTGTTTTAAAATGCCGAAATATTCGATTAGGCAAATTTTAATTATAACGATGGATGGAAAAACTTTGCATTTAAATTGCTCTTAGATAAGACCATTTTTGCCTTTTGTAAGATAATATAAAGGTTTTAGTCAGGAACATACGTATATGCATATATTTTGTAGCAAATAGTACAAAGTTGAAGTTTTGCACCCTGATAGAACATTTTACGTTGAACTGCAAATTAAAAAGTCCTCAAAAATACCATTTGCAGTGGTCGAGTTAGGATTCAAAGCATTTCTGAATTAGCTATTAATAATGCAAAACGTAAGAACAATTTGCATTAACTGCATGAATATGACATCAATTTAAAGCTAATGATTCTTGCTCCACTTCTGATGCATGCCTTTTGATCGCAAATTTAAAAAACCGTATATGTTACAAATATTACCTCAAACGCATAAAATTAAAAAACTTTTTTATCATATTCAAAAATATTCAGAAAATTGTATAACACAGCCACATGAAATATTCAAGATTCGATTACAATTAAAACGCCATATAATCCCTATTTTTTGCGATAATCCATTCTCAAGTTATAAGCCAAGCATAACGACTTTAGCACTCGAGCTTCAATAACAACGAAATGTTCAGTTATATATGAAATGTGGCTTCATATATATTCCTGGTGCATCACTTGAAGATTCTAATTGTTTGTGCTCTCACGTCAAAGCGCTTGATTTGTTGAGTGTACCGAATTCACAATTCGAAGTAAGATTTTAACTCACAAAATTTCTTAGTCGTCCCTTATTGAGAAATTCTTCTGGAAAAGGCATATTTAACAATTGTAGATAGTTGGTTAATATTGTTATATTTTACAATAATATGGATTGGATTTGGCTGATATTCCTTTACACCTCTCCCACCCACTTTTTTTTTTCTCCGCACAATGCGATAAAAGGTCAAGTCATAAGATCGCAAGTGCTCAGAATTCTGGAAGAGAAAGCGATCCACTGGACAGCTGTTGGACAGATGAAGTCTCTCATGAAAACCTTCTAGTCTTGATTAGCAAGCTCAGGGTGTAGATTTTCTAAACAAGGCACCGCAGTTAACGTCCCTTCCGACGGGCAATGACCTTTCTAAAGCCCATCGCGTCTCCTTTATCACCGAGGGCAGAGCGGGGGTTAGCGGAGAAAATCTCAATGGTAACTACGACAAAAAGAACTATAATATTATACATACACTGGTTTCCATAAATTAAGAAAAATCCCTATGTTCAGTCAATGTGAAGCTAACCTCAAAGCTCTGTAACTTCTAAATTAAGTTTTTTCATGTTGAAAAATGTGATAGCATATAAAGGTCTCAATCAAATAAATCAATATCTCGATTTTCAACAATATTCATTCAGTATTTAATGAGTTATGGAAGTTTGAATATTTAGCTATAATAATGCCAGCCACAAAAATTGACGCAGAAGTCAATTAAAACTTAGTAATAAGTATTATATCAAAGTGTTTAATAAAATAAGTTAGTGTTTTAGAATTTTGTGTAAAGAATTCTTTCACTATTCTTCAGTTTTGTATGTTTCTTAAGACTGGCATTGCTGTCGTTAAATGTTCAAACTTCCATAACTTATTAAATGTTAAACGAATATTGTTGAAAATCGAGATATTGATTTATTTCATTGAGATCTTCATCTGCAATCACATTTTTCAAACAAAAAAAATATTTTAGAATTTTAGAGCTATTTTGATATTTTTAGTTCTGTGTCGTCCTCTTGCTAATAACTGATAAAACGAGTCAACCGAAATAAAAACAGAATTATATATTAGCATTTTTTAGAAGAAAAAAGTACTCGCTGGCTATAGTCGTTCCATTACATACCGACAAAACACTGAAAGTTGCCAGAGTGTACTTAATCACATTACATAACACATTTCTAGCATTTTCGTTATAATAAGGTGCCAATGCGAAAAATTTCAATTCATATAGATGCTTACAAAATAATGGATGCACAGATTAATTATAAATCAACTATCTTAGTGCTTTACCTCAACTGTTAGATTCAAATACTCTAAATTAATGGTTTCCAACCTGTGTGGCGCCCGTCGTCTCTTCCTTTTCCTCAAAGAGACACAAAGTGTCAAGAAACCAGTGAGCATTTTTTATTTAAGCACCTTATTTTGAGGTTTAACATCCTTAGAAGAAGAAAATATTGTAAAAAATAACGATGAGAAAAGGAATTTTTTTTTCCGTTCTCGCTTTCTTCACCGATCTCTCTATGGCGTATAAACTTACAGGCTCCGGTCAGACATCTGTGGCAAGCTTGCTGCTTGAGGATATATTTATTTTTTATTTATCACATGGTGCAGTGATTGTCAAGCGACACGGCGCTGCTTGATGTGGCCCTGAGAGATATCAAGATCTTCGTGAATTAGAAAAAAATTTTTTTAATCCTTGCCTTAAGTTTTACTTGGCATTATAATATATACGCTAACCTTTAAACTACAGCCCGGGTTGGGTTGCACAGTGCGTGGTCTATTTACACAAGAAATTTTAGGGAAGGGGACGCAATGGACAGCTGTTGGGATATTAATTGTATGGCAATCAAGGCCATTCAAGGCCATCAGCGTGTTCTTTAACGTACACAGGCCATAGCTCTCGTGCACATAGGTCGTGGCTTAACTTCCATCTGATGGACAGTGGTCAACTCCATCAGTGTCACTCTCTCCCCGAAAACACAATCGCTGCTGTAAAACAACAATTCAGGAATTCAGTATTAAGACTAAAATATTTCTCTTTTTAAAAAAAATTCTGCAATGCACATGTTTAGTTCACTGCGTTTTCTTTTAACTGATTAAGTAACCAAAAATAATTCAGTTTGTTTTGTTTTTCTAAATCAAAATTTCTGATTTTACTCACATTGATGGAATTGATTTCCAAGCATCATAATGAGTGACTTAATTCGTACCTTGTTGAAACTACAAACTTCAGAAATCTAGCAGAATATGTTATTCAATTCTTAAGAGACAAGGAACTTCATTATTAGAAGTATTCAGATATAAATATTTCAGGAATTTATGAAACTCTTGTAAGCGAGCATCTATGGGCCAGGTCACTTTTGATTCAACTGGTGAAGATTTTATATCAATTGTATTTGCTTGGAATTGTGTGCATCTATTTTGAGAGTCTTAGAAATTATTTGGGAGTCGTATCATCGTTATTATTTTGGGAGTCGTACAGTAAATTTAAGATCATTTTCTGAACGAACACACATGATAAACAGTTAGTCTATTTATTGAATTCCAGAATTTTTAAGACTATTCTTAGAATTCTGCGGAATACTCCACCCACCCATAAAAACAACGATTTTAACATCACTGAGATGCATGCAGAAATAATGTGATGTATTTAAATTTTAGTTCGGTTTCATTCGTTCAAATAAAGTGCAAACTTTTTAATATTGTTTATAGATATACCTTTTGGTTGATCGAAGCTTCCCTAACGGTTGAGACATGGCTGACTCAGTCGGTAGTGCGACAGGCTCGTAAACTGCAATTCCGAGGTTCGAGTCTCAGATGGGCCTGCTTTAATATTTATCTCCGAAAAACTCTCTGCCCTACCCCTGTCAGCAGGAAACACCAATGGACTTCGAAAGGCCGCCGTCTGTCGGATGTGATGTTAAGCCGTGGCCCCCATGTGTGGCAGAGCCATACCCTGAGCACTTTAACGAACACTCTGGATGGCTTTATGAAAGGCTATCATCTGTCTACCAACAGCTTTCCAAGGGGTCCCCTACCCCCAATCTTCTCTGAGCCCCCGGGGTCCTTGTGACTTGGTCATTTAGCCCAATGTGTGCAAAAAAGTGCCGCTCAGAGGTAACACAACTCTAAGGGTTAATTTCTAATCAGGGACGAGTAATAATAAACATGTCTTTCGATTTCTAAATGCATGCGGGTCAGATCAAGAACAGCTTTAGGCGACAATTAATTTTCTACCCATTTCCAAACCTAACAACAAGTCGTTGTGAAAATAATTTGAAAGTACTAAGCACTCTTTGCAACTCAGTATCAGAGGCAAATATTACTACTGTCATTATTATATTACTAACTAATGTTTAATAAAAGTTTTGAGAAACTGTAGACAATAATTGTTAATATAAATGCCATACGAATACTCATTAAAAATAAGTGTTCTAAACTTGAGAAAAACTACTAATCAAAATAAGAAAGTGAAATCTCTTCGTTGCCCCTTTTGAGGCAAAGAAATAACGAGGAACATTCCCATTGGTGAAGTAAACTTCAGATTGCAAAGTAAAATAAGAAAATTTTGGAATCATGTGCAGAAAAGTTTTCAACTTCTGAACTCTTAAATATGATGATAAAAAACTACCCTGACAACTTAAATTGTGTCAGCTAATTTTCCTGGCTTTAATTTCTTTTCGGCATTAAATGAAAGGAGGGCGAAGTTGGTGGACATTACTTAGAAGAAAAAAGTCTATTAGGTTAAATATAACTGAAAAAGATGGAAAAAAAATACCTAATGACATATTAAATGTTGTTTTCTTAGCACTCCGAGATGAATTCGGGACCAGCTGCTGGAGAAGTGGCTAGCGAAGACAAAAGACCACGCACTGTGCAAAACGGTTTGTTTTTTTTTTTTCATTTTTAGGGGTTTCACGTCTCTAACCATTAAGACGGCTTTTCTTTTTTCAGAGCAACTGAAAACAATCGTTACGTCCAGCGGCGAATTTTCTCTTAATGTGTATTAAAGCAAATCTTCAGATGAATATTTTGTTATTGGCTACAACACAAAACGCATTTATTTTTTACCTCGGTGGTATTTTGCACCACATGTGGCTCAGACGTAACGGAGAGAAAAAAAAACAACACATTTTCTTTCCATTTGCGGCGAGTTCTGAGATACTCATCATCATATTTCCTACTGCATTTCATTAAATGTCATATTTTAAGTTTCGAAATTTGTATTATGGTAATTGAAGAGCAGGTTCAATGATGATGGGGAAAACGGGAGAACCTTTTGGGATGAGAATGTAATACCAGAGTTTAAAGTTTGCATTAAGTATATGCATTGTAAAGATTTAATTAAATAATAATTAAAAAAGTACCGAAAAAATTGCTTTGGTTTCTCAAACACTAAGCAAATTTACATGAATGCAACAATTTCTATGAGATTCAGTATTGGTAACAATATGGAGCTATCGTTAACAGCCTTACCAGATTTATTCTTAACAATTTCCGAGTATTTCAATAATTCCAAATATTTATTACGAAGCATGGCAAAATGTATATGTAGTGAGAGCCAAGAATGGCCATTTAACATAGTTCAGTGGTGCATATTCATTTAAAATTTAATATTTTGAAGCAATACTAATAAATATATACAAGGGTTGTTCAGATGATTAGATGAAACGTGGACAACCGCTGGATCCAGATAATGTACTGAGTGTTATAATTACAATATAAATCCTCGACTTCAAGGAACTGGGAAATAAAACTAAATCTCTTATCAAGGAAATTTAGGAATTATCAAGGAATTCCAAAAGAAGGTAACAATAATGATCAAATTCTATTAAATGCATCGCATTCCTCAAAAAAAAATTTAAAACAATATGTAACATTCTTTTTTATTTTTTTTTCCTTCTCAATTTCCAAAATTCAGTTCATATATGGACTTCCTGCATTCCAATATTTTTCAAAGAATCATAAAACTATCTTTGGGTTTCAAACTTTGGAGAGTTCAATATAATATGGTTTATGTTTTCTTTTGAATTGTTATGATCATAAAACTTGTTATCTGCTTTCTTCATTTTTAAAAGTTTGTCCTTTAAATTACAATCTCCAGTTCTTATTCCATTTTAACAATGTCCTTTTTTCAGGAAGGTGATCATTCTAGGAAGATCGTTCTAGTTTTGCCTTTTCGTAAACTTTAATTTTCCAATCATTGAATTCCAAGCCATCAAGACTCGAAACCTGTTGCAGAATGATGTTGTTTCTTTTCTTTAGATGTTTGAAGTGAGTTTGTACAATGTAGTATAAGGGAACATTTTTTTATACTGCATCAATGAGTTAAAAAAAAACATTTTTTTTATACATTCAGTTATTTTTAATATGTGAATCTAATTATATAATTTAACAACAATAAATCAAAGACTGTTTACGCATTCCGAATTTTTTCCTTCGATTACCATTTTTTAATTTTGCACTCTTAAAATTTTGCTTAAGACCCGCAGGAAATATTTTCTTGCTATTCCTTGTTGGATGCCAAAGGAAAGAAAACCACCAAGAAGAAAAGAGATATATTTCAATGCTACAAATGAAATAAGAATAATCCATTTCCTTAGTTGCGAATTTGACTCTCGAAAACAAAATTTAAATCTGCCTTAATGGCTTCAAATAATTTAAAGAAACTGATATAAAGATACTGGAAACAAAAAGCATCGAAAGCAGGACCCAAGTAATATAGTCTTTATCTTTCTAATAAACCCTAGAAATCCTATTTACAGTTTAAGATTTGCCAAACCACAATGACTAATCATACAGCATCATTTAAAATTTCCTATTCTAAAACACAAAATTGTTTACTAATATATATATATAAAGGTGGTTCAGACGAAAAGGGATCAAATTCCTTATTCGCCGTGTCCTCACGCAGCAAAGACGTGCACATAGAAGATGGCCAGAATATATAAAAATATAAAATAGGTGTGTGGGGGGGGGGGGGGCAATATAATAGGTCGAGCCTGAATAAGAAGTAAAAGACGAGGGGGACAGTGCAGGAGACTGGAATTCAATTGGAATATAACGTTTTCTGCTTGATCTTCTAGGTCTTAACTAGTTTCCTGAAAAACATATGAAATATACATAATTTAAATGTATGATGAATTTAAGACCAAGAGATTCACTTGTTAATCATGATTCAATTGTTACTGATAGACACAAGTTTAATAACTTTTGCCTCCATTAATTTCCCTTACTACCATTCTCAAAAGGGTGGTGGTGGTAAGGCCGCCTTCCTCATTCTTGATTCTTCCCTGCATAAAGGAACTCATAAACACTAGGATTAGTGGCAATAATCAGCTTGAACATGATAGACATTGTATGGATATCAGACAAACCAGAGATGGAAGATTCAAAGTTGAAAAATTTGCATAGCGCAAATTTTTCAACTTTGAATCTTTTTGCTGACGTTTTGGTTTGAACTCTCAGGGTTCACTTTTAATTGTTCTGTCTTGGCCGTGTTGACATCATAAACTCGAATCGATATTGCGGAAGAATGGGCAGTTGAAGGCGGGGAATAAAGTCCAAGTGCCCGGGACTAATAAGTAAGAAGGTTGTTTCGTTACATGAAAACGTGTGCTCCTATACTGCACAAGTAACAGTAAAAACATTGAATATGTATGGGTTTGAATGCCTGAAATATCCTCCTTATAGTCTTGTTATCTCTCCTATTAAATTTTCATATTTCTGAACCTCTAAAAATGCCATGAAATGATTAAAGTTGAAGTCGGACGAAGATGTGCAGTGCATTGCTAGTAATTTCATGTTTTGACAAATGTCTCAATTGGCTTAAGAAATTGAACAGATCAATAACTGGTTTACACTTCATTTCGGATTTCTTCACTTTTCATTCGAACGATCCTTTATTTTAACATAAAGCACAAATAACATGGGAAGTATCTTCAGATACTGCAAACTGCGTAAATGTATTTCAAGTTCTGTGTGTATCTTGACTTTGTCAATGAACTAAGAAATGCAAACTAAAAGAAGATCATGGAAACCAAGGAATGAGGGACAGTTATTTCGATTCTTGCCTCGTGCCTTAGCTTGGCATAGGATACCTGCGATTAATTTTCACTTTTAACGAAACGGAAAACCGGTTTTGGATATTTACGCAAACGTTGTGTTAAAATTATTCATAACAGCCCAGTACTGTCAGTAGTTTTAATCTAGAAAGGATTAAAATAACTTCTTTATTCGTACTTTTGTTAGAAAGGATTAAAGTAATTTCTTTATTCGCAGTTCTATTAGAAAGGGTTAAAGTAACTTCCGTATTCGTAGTTTTGTTAGAAAGGATTAAAACAACCTCCTCATTCATAGTTTTATTTAAAAGGATTAAAGTAACGTTCCTATTTGTAGTTTTATCAGAAAGGATTAAAGCAAAAGTAACATCCTTATTTGTAGTTTTATCAGAAACGATTAAAGTAACTTCCTTATTCGTAGTTTTGTTAGAAATGATTAAAGCAACTTCCTCATTCATAGTTTTTATTAAAAATGACAAAGTAACTTTCTTATTCGTAGTTTTATTAAAAAGGATTAAAGTAAAAGAAACGTCCTTATTTGTAGTTTTATCAGAAAGGATTAAAGTAAAAGTAACGTCCTCATTCCTAGTTTTATTAAGGATTAAAGTAACTTCTTCATTCGTATTTTTTTTTAGAAAGGATTAAAGCAACTTCCTCTTCATAGTTTTATTAAAAAAGGATTAAAGTAACTTTCCTATTCGTAGTTTTATCAGAAAGGATTAAAGTAAAAGCTACGTCCTTATTTTTAGTTTTATCAGAAGGGATTAAAGTAAAAGTAACGTCCTTATTTGTAGTTTTTCAGAAAGGATTAGAGTAACTTCCTTATTCGCAGCTTTGTTAGGCAGGATTAAAGCAACTTCCTCTTTCGTAGTTTTGTTATAAATGAACAAAGCAACCTCCTCATTCATAGTTTTATTAAAAAGGATTAAAGTGACTTTCCTATAGTAGTTCTATTAGAAAGGATTAGAGTAACTTCCTTATTTCTAGTTGTATTTGAAAGGATTAAAATAATTTCTTTATTCGTAGTTGTATTAGAAATGCAGCATACAAAGATATACTAAAATGAGTTACAGAAATGAGGATATATATAATTTCTACGCTTCATGGGTCACCTATCAAAAATACATGAAATAGAAATGAAAAATAATAAATAAATAAAATAAAACTACCCCCTCAAGCAGCTGCTTGCCACAGAGGTCTGACAGGAGCCTGTCAGTTTATATGCCAGAGTAGAAGGTCTGAGAGGATGGCAGGACCTCAGCAGAAAAACAACACGAACATCCATGCCTTACCCGGGGCTCGAACCCAGGTCCCGTAGATCAGTAGCCAACATTACCTTTATTCGTTTACGTCCAGAGAGTACTCTGCGAACAACAATAATGAAAACTTATTCGTCACAAGCATTTTTCTCCGAAATACCTTTTTGATTTGAAAGAAGTCGAATATAAGCGAGAACAGAAAGGTATTCACGAAAATAAAGCGAAAATAAATATCAAATTTGTGACACCCGGCATGAATCCTGCACTGGTAATACTGGATGAACATGCTTGCATGCGATGTCTTTTAAAGCTATTGAAATCTTGGGGCAAAGAGCATCTTTCATTAGGTTGCTTCGTCATCTGATGCCTAAACAACTGCTGCTTAATGTTGCCTATATCAATCAAATATCTTAAACACATTATAAAGGAATACACATATTTTATGGTGCTATAGTTTATTAAATGCTTAGATAACAAAAATAATTGTATACAAAATGTCCAGAAACTCTCAAAGTTTCGTTTCGTGTTCAACAGACTTTAATGCCGGCGCCTCTGGTAGCATGATATTAAACTTCCGTCAACAACGTCCGTCGTTTTTTCTTCATGTCTGTTGTAACTCTTTAACAGCTGCAATAATTGTTTCCTTCAAAAGCCGTAAATGTTTGATTAAACACATTTTCTTTTTCGAAGTAATCGAGGCTTTTAATGTATTCCCATTAAAAGAAGCTCAATGGAGTAAAGAGAAACTTTTTTGGAGGCTACAAGATCGTTTCAACTCTAAGAATTCAGCAATTTGGAAATTTAGCACCGAGACGACTTACAAGTGATGTTAAATTTCACGCCTTCATAGCAAGGGAACTTTCAGAGTTTTTTAATATTTTCGGTATTTTCACCTTCTATATATCTATATATAGAAGGTGAATATTTTCGGCATTTTCACCTTCTATATATCTATATAGAAGGTGAAAATGCCGAAAATATTAAAAAAAGAGTGTGTGTATCTCTCCACTTACGTTCTCAGTTCCAACCTAAAGAATACAATACCTTTCATTTACTCATCCATGTATTATACACTCTGCAATATTCTACCATCAACCGAAACAAGTTTGAACTGTTTTAACCCCTAATGTTAAATATATTCCCATAAACTTAACATTAGAGGCTAATAACAGGTGTGGACTGGGTTGCATTTCTCGGCTCCTAAAAGGTAAAATTAAGGACCACCAAATTCGGTATACAGCTTCCTCTCACCATAACTTTGAGCAAAGTAAGGCTTTGAACCCAAAAGATTTATTCTTCCGCCCAAAACAAATGAAAGAAAGAATCTCTCCTAAACTGTAAGAGCAACGATTCCCAAATTTAGTATACGAGCTTCCTCTAACCTTAACTTAAGAGGTATAAGTTTTTGACCACTAAATTTCTTCCCCACCCCCACCACTGTATACAGCTTCTTCTAACATAAGTTAGAGAAACGTAAGAATTTGACCCACCAACTTACCTCACCCCAAACAAATTTGTTTACAGCTTACTCACATCATGACTGTAAGCAACGCAAGGTTTTGCTCCCCTCCAACCTAACTCCTCCGATCCCCCAAAGAAGAAATAAATGGAGAAGTGTTTAAACAATTACCGCGCCTAAGGAGTTCTATGTCAAATGAAAGCTACTGATGTAGGGAGTATCAGAGCTACTTCAAATTATGACCTATGTCATAATTTGAAGGTCCAATTATGATCTTCAAATTATGACCCCCCCCCCCAAAAAAAAAAGACGAAAATCTAATGGGAGAGGATCGTAATGAGTTTCATGTCAAATGAAACTTTGTAACGTGGAGTGTGTCATCTAATACATATTTTGAAGAGTTTGTGACCCGAGGAATGCCGTATAAATCTATTAGTTGATTATAACAATAACCATGCTGTTTTCGTGTGGTTATGACTGTGTGAATCATTCACACATTTTTTGTTTTTTACCACTACTTTTTGAACAGGTTTAAAATGTGCACTCAGTAGACACATCATTAGGAACTGATATGTGTTTTTTCTTCCGCAACTCTTTAAATCTTGAAAGAATGTTATTGGCAATCGAGATTCAGATTTAATTTAATTATTTAATTTATCATTAGTTGCACTTCCCATAAAGAGATTATTTGAGATGTTACTGCAAATCTGATGCTGGCTTATTAGCACAAAAGCTATTTGTTTCTAATGAAGTGAAAGTAGAGATTATATTTTAATATATGTTTCTTTTATAGTTTTTTTGTCAATATTATCAATTTTAATTACTTTTGGTCTCATTTGAAATTTTTAGGTAGAATTATGAGCTGGTGATTTTCTCAAATTTAATATTATCAGTTTTTTAAAAATAGTTTCTGTTTTGAATATCAAACTTTTTGTAGATGTAGGTCCTGCCATCCTCTCAGACCTTCTACTATGGCATATAAACTGACAGGCTCCTGTCAGACCTCTGTGGCAAGCAGCTGCTTGAGGGGGTATTTATTTATTTATTTTATCTTTTGAAATAGTTCCGTGTGAAAAATTATTATTCACATTGTTTAAATATATTTATTTAATTTCTGAACTTTTTCCCTGTTCTCTTCTTAACAAAAACTTCTTAGTAAAAATCAAGTAAACAGAAATTCATATGACTAGTCTTTTTCTTAATATTAATACACAGTCGTATCAGAATAATATGACCACCTACCATAGTATATGTATGGTAGGTGGTCATATTATTCTTATACAACTGTGTATTCGTAATGCAAAAATTAAAATACTGTTCATCAAACTGTAGAATGTTTAGGTGCAATGAGATCTATATATTTCAGCTTGTTTAGAGTAATTTGTTGATATCTAATGAAAATTAGAATGGATTATTATTAGAGGCGACTATTTGTAAAAGCCGAACAAGATTTAATTTAGGATTTTGAACGACAAAAGCTTGAATTGTTTTTTCAGATCTTTATACTCAGAATGTACATATGGAACAAAATATTGAACAGTATTTTAAATTTCGCTAAAAAGAACATCTGTTTATGAGCCACCTTAGTTATTTTTAGTCGTCAATACAGTTATCTCATTTACTAATGTGGAAAAATTATATATATTGTTTTTTTTGTCTAACGGGCACATTTAATGTCAAATATCACTTAGTTTGTTTTCCCTGCGAAATTTTAGAAACAATCACAGCATTTTCGTCACTCGAGAGCACACCGAATAACACACCAAATTAAATAATATTTGCTGCTTAAAAAGTGTTCTTTTCTTTCCGTGTATTACACGAGACTAACAGGTGTTGCCAATCAATCATGTTTCAATTATAAGATAATCTGAGGAACCGTATGCAAGCACTTAAGAATGAGACGAACAATTCTGCTCCCAGCGAAGTTTCATCATAATGTGCTAAAATATTCCTTCTCACAGTAATAGACAACAAGAAAAAAAAAAGACTCTGCAAGTATCTATTTTAATAGGTTTTATCTTGATACACGACGACCGTTTTCAATTAAGGAATGTATTTTTGCTTCGGTTAAAGCTAAGAATGCCGTATGAGACTAAAAGGGAATGCTTTCCTATATTTAGTTATGATTTTATTTTCGCAGTCATGGTCAAAAGAGTACCTAGATAGTATAATATAACGATTTAAAAAGGAACTCTGAATAACATTCAGATAATGGAAAATGCTGTAGACGTACTGTTATTATACGTGTTTCCTGATTTAATGATAACTCCATTTTTATTTTAAAGTTCTTCCGCGTTTATAAATCGGAAATCAAATTTTCTCAACTTAGAAAATAAGTATTTTACGTAATTTAATCACGGACGTGCCCAGAATTTCGTTCCATAGGGGTGGGGGAGATTGTTGCCAGATACCCAAGATTTTGCCAAGTTTGCTCGATTTTGCAATTCTCCTTAATTTCACAAAACCAATCCCAATGTTCACTACTCACCCTTTGTATTTTACCAAGTGGATTCGAAATTTGCCAACTGCTCTAGATTCCACCAAGTTGCCTCGATTTTGCCAACTGACCATAATTTTACAGAAAAAATCCCAAATTTTACATCTCGCCTGAATTTTGCCAATTACTTCGAATTTTGCGAACTCCTCAAGATTTTGCCAAGTTTTCTCGATTTTGTCAACTTTTCTTATGTCACAAAAGAAAAGAAATCCCAATTTTCATAACTCATCTGAATTTTCTACCAAGTGTCTTCGAATTTTGCCAACTTCCCAAGATTTTGCCAAGTTGTCCCGATTTTGTCAACTTCCCAAATTTTTTCCAAGTTGTCCAGATTTTATCACCTCTCCTTAATATCACAAAACCAATCCCAATTTTCATAACACCAAGTGGCTTCAAATTTTTCCAACTGCCCTAGAATTCGCCAAGTTGCCTCAATTTTGCCAACTCGCATAATTTTATAAAAAAAAAATCCAAATTTTTACATTTCACCTTAATTTTGCCAACTTCCCAAGATTTTGCCAAGTCTGATTTGTTTGCCAAGTCAAACGTTTGATTGATAAATTTCGTGACACTGGGTCTGTACAGGATCGAAAGAGTCCAGGCTGAAATCCAGGCGAAAGAGTCCATCACTGTTAACTGCCGAAGTTCTTGATGATGTGTCTCAGAGTTTAATGCGCTCACCCAGAAAATCTCTTAGAAAGTTATCTTCACAGGTTGGACTGTCACCAGCTACTATTTTTAGGGCTACAAAGAAGTTAAAATTTTATGCCTACCGCATTGGTGTCGTTCATGAACTGAAAGAACCAGACCATGAAAAACATTTACGGTACAGTCGTTGGTTTCGTTCTTTTGTTGGTGAAAATGGAATTGAGGGGTTGAACCGTGTTTATTTCAGTGACGAGGCTTGGTATCACTTGGATGAATATGAGAACAGTCAAAACAGTGGAATATGGAGCAGTGAAAATCCTCATACTTTTCACGAACGGAAAATTGGTGTTTGGCGGGCAATTTCCCGTCGTCATGTGATAGGGCCTTTATTTTTTGACTGAACTGTAACTGGTGAAGTTTATTGTGACCTCATTCAACATTTTATTGTACTATTGGATGTGAATGAACGAGAGTGTTGGTTTCAACAAGATGGCGCAACCGCCCATACTGCAAATGACCCAATGGTCATGTCAAAAAAGGAATTTTTTGGTGATCATTTGATTTAAAAAATTTGTGGTCCCCAAGATCCCCATATCTTACTTCTCTGTTTTTTTTTTTCATTTGGGGATATCTCAAATGTGTAGTGTTTCAAAACAATCCTCATAACACTTGAAGACTTGATGGCTAACATTGAAAGAGATTTAAATATAAGGAAACAAACATTACGAAAGGTGGCTGCAAATGTCATGAAACGGGTAAGAACCTGCATCCAGGTTGCAGTAAATCACTTTCGATATCTGTTTTAGAGGTAGATATATGTCTGCATCTTTTGAAATTTGTGTCTTTTGTCAAGTTTAAATACAAAAATACAATAGAGGGTTGCATCCTTTTTAAAACACCCTGTATTATGTAGTAATGGTATGGGATGACAAAAGGAACATCAGGTTTGGTAAGCGGAGGAATTCTGCAAGAGAAGGTGGCCAGGCCAAATCACAGAAGCATGGAGTTGCAGCACTTTCGAAATAACTGGGACCTCAAATTTAATAAGATATTGAACATCAATAAAATAATTAATAGGAAATTATAAAAAGAAAATTCTTTTCCTTTTTGATAAAATTTCCATCGTGCTCAAACAACTTGCATTGCTTTTCAAAGCTTCACTCACTGAAATGGCTTCGAATAAAACTTCCTTTCCTGAGAGGCTTTTCATTGCTGTGCCCATGTTGGAAAGAAGAGAAATAGAACCGAAACTGCTTTGATTTTATGCAAAGAAGAACCTTTGTGCTCCTTCCCTCTCTTATGAGATATTTAAAATGAGCAACCTTCGTGGCTCTTCTTATCACAATGGATCGCATTATGCGATCTGAGTTAAACTGACGAAATAGGTTTAACAAATGTCACGTTCTTCTTTGTGTCTTAAACTTGTGATTTCTTCTGTCTTAAACTTGTTGAACTGTGATTGAGGTGAACTCCTGAAAAATAATTCTTTCAAAAGTTAGTCCAGCATGATTTAGAAAGGGTGTGGGTAGTATTTTCTTTTAAATAAGTTTAGCATATTGTATTTCTACTGATTCTTTAGCGTTGACCTGTTGATAGTCTTTCCATGATGCAATTGTGCTTGGTATCCATATTCTCACTTTTGGAATATATACTTTGGTTTTTTCAAGGATAAATGCTTTTCTACTTTTGAATTTCCCATTCCAATTAATACTATTAATCTCTTCCCATTCATAGAAATTCTAGAAGATCGCCTGTAAAAGCGAAGTAATTATTTTCTTTCCTAGTCATTTTAGATAAGAAATCGCCAGATAAATCTCGGAGCCCTTTAAATTTCATTGCAGAGCAAACTCCCTGTAATGAATGTGTAACTATAATCAACTGTAATGAACATGGTTTTAACTGTGTAGATTAAAACAGGAAGCAAAGAAAATCTCACTTTACGAAGGATGGAAAATGATGATTGGCTATCTCAGTGGTTCTCAACCTTTTATGCTTCATGTACCCCCTGGAAATGTGTATGTAACTGGCGTACCCCTTATACAAATAGATAAAACTATAGTTATAGTATAATAATGCCAACTTAGCTACTTTGTTACTAGATCTAGCGACCTTTGAGCTCTCACGGCGTACCCCAAAAAATTTTACCGCGTACCCCACGTTGAGAACCCCTGGAATATCTCAAAATGCAATCGTTGGAGCACAAATGGTCTGGGCTCAGAATAACAAAAATTTTCCTTTACAACCCTGAGAAATGTTATTTAGTATCTCTTTAGTATTTCTGATGCCATTGGCTGTGCTCAGAATTTCTCCATTAAAGGAAATCCTCAATATATCGCTGGAAATTAAAACTCAATTTCTGCCTCAGAAATCTTAGTCCGAAAAACGTTTCGTTTTATTGTTTCTTGATAACACCTCAAAAAAGTTGTTTGGTTATTGCAAAGCTGAAATGCACCAGAACATGAAACTAATATAGCAATGTTAGAGAGAAGTGCATAACGATATATTAAACTTTGTTTCATCATCGATTCAAGTATTTGAGTGATTATGTCTGAGAATAACTGTAATATTTTGTTATGAATATTACACCAATTCTTAACCGTTTATATTTTAATGTTTAATAATGCAACCCTTATAAGTTAACGCAAAACAGCTGATCCAAATTATTTGAAATATCCACATTACACGATCTGAGATCTAGAACTTTTGATGTTCGAAAAACTCATTGTCCAACTATATATTCTAAATTATAATCAAATACTTTTAATTTTACCCTATTTTTTATTTTTTTAGTAAAATTAAAAGTATTTGATTATAATATTTTAAAAAATATTTAAAATGCTTTAAATCTTTTTAAGAAGAAAATAACTAATTCAAGAAAAATAACCGGCCTTTACGAATTTCTTATTTGTTACAGATATAGTGCCTTATATGATTAATGTGATTTAAAGCTCTCAAAAAATGAGCAGGTGGATGCCACTACACTGGAATATGAGCGAATCAAATGTTGCCATTTTCACTTGCAGAATTTAGCGCTGCCGAAAAATGTGCTATTTAATGTTGCCATTACACATTTCGTTAAGTCGAAATGTTAAATGAGACGAACGAAACGTTATTTAATACAATCAAATTACAAAATTTTTACATCTATATACTTCTCACAAGTATACTTAAGAAAAACAGAAACCTATTAACAAGATGGTTAAACTTCCGGTACTCCTCTGAAACAGTTCAGAAAGGTTTCAGCAATATCTTCGAAATATATGCAGGAAATGTCTCCAGTGCCAAGAATTCCAAAATGTTAAGTGAAAATGCAAAACAACTGCGATATTTTCATTGCCAAAGAAAATGCTGCTTTCTTAAAAGTCCAAGCGTAAAGGATTTAATAAAAATTTATTTCTTTTCTTTTTTTTACATCATATTACATTTAAAACAATGAAATAATACATACGATCCTATGATATAATATGATCCTACGAAACCAGGGACTTATCTGCAGGAAATTTTATATTATACGGATCAATTCTATTGTATATAAAGAAATAATTTATAATCACAAATAGTACGTTATTTCACACAATGCAGATGATTATCAAATAAAAAATAAATAGAGAAATATGAAAACAAACATTTCATTGGTAAAATGTAAAAATCGAAATATTAATTTGACATGTTTTCAAATAACCAATTTTTTGCTTTAATTTTGATAGTGGCATATCTTTTAAGCTGTAATAGTGGCATTGAATTAAAGATGAATGGTACTTGGTACGTTCGGTATTTTTACCATAGTTGTTAATGATTTTAGGCAATAAATAGTATCCCTTAGTTCTCAACCTTGCTGCTGGATGCAGAGAGCTTTTTTCAGTTTTGAAGTCCTTACTAAAGTAATATTTTAGAATTATTATATACTTGTATAAATCGTCGACTGGTAGGATGACTAACTTTAAAAAATATTTCCTACTTGAGGCTGGCGTTTCTAATAGGGTGAGAAATCAATATCGTTTCTAAAATACTGCTTTGTATTCTAAATATGCGGTCAATGTGAGAGGAGGAAGTTGAACCATAGACTGATAAGCCATATCGAATAATAGATTCACATAAAGATTTGTACACTAAGACACATACGTTAGTGGGAACTGCACTCTGTAATTTATAGATTTCATAAGCACATCTTCTAAGCCTATCACATAGATTAATAATATGGGTCCATCATATTTCCCATCTGAAATGCATTGCCATCCCGTGGCCAAGTGGTTAGCGCTCCTGACTACTGATCTAAGGGACCTGGGTTCGAGCCCCGAGTAAGGCATGGATCGATGTTCGTGTTGTTTTCTGCTGAGGTCCTGCCATCCTCTGAGATTCTCTACTCTGGCATATAAACTGACAGGCTCCTATCAGACCTTTGTGGTAAGCAGATGCTTTAGGGGATATTTTTTTTTATCTGAAATGTTTATCAATAATTAAACCTAAATAATTAAATGATGTTACCTATTCTAAATCTGGACAGACACAGTCCTCGCTTTTCATCAACTGAAAATGAGTTTCGTTTATACATGTATCGGAGTGAGCTTTGATAGATTCGACCGTTGTAATTTTGATACCAGGTGAGTGGATGTACATAACTTTGGTCTTATTACTGTTCAAATAAATGTGATTTTTATTTAACTATTTTGTTGTTTTGTTAAGATCAAGTTGGAAATTGCAAATAACTGTTTCGAAATTATAATCATAATTGACTAATACAATATCATCGGCGTATAGGAAGTTATATAGATTTTATTTTAGATTATAGAAGTATTATAGATTTTATAAGCACATCTTCTAAGCCTATCTCATAGATTATTAATATGGGTCTTCCAGCTGAAATGCTGATCAATAATTAAACCTAAATAATTAGATTATATTGCCTGTTCTAAATCTGGGCAGACACAGTCCTCGCTTTTAATCAACTGAAAATGAGTTTCGTTTATACATATATCGGAGTGAGCTTTGATAGATTCAACAGTTGTAATTTTTATACCAGGTTTAGGAAAATTTAATATCTAATAATTCATTAATATATATATATTAAGAACAGTAATGGACCCAAAATTGACCCCTGAGGGATACCATACTGCGAAGTCCGAGGAGAGCTTTTGTAGTCTTTTATTTTGGTGGTGATGTATGATCATTTAAATAAGGTTTGAACCACCTGAGAAGTTTACCTCTAATGTCAATTCTTTCCAACTTCCTGAGCAAAATATCAGAATCAAAGGTATCGAAGGCTTTACTTAAATCTAAAAAGATACAGCATACGTGTTAACTTGCATATATATCAGCAAGATTTTCTAAAAGTAAGCTGCTACTCTTATTTTTTTGGAAACCATATTGGGCTGAGTGTAATATATTAAATATGTTAAGATAACAGTAGATTTTATCAGCTACGTATCTCTCCATAATTTTCTCAATTGTTGATTATATAGCAACAGGCCTGTAATATTTAATATCGCATTTTAGCCAAATTGGTTTTATTACAGAAGTTTTTTTAATTGGAAAAGCAAAACTTATCAACTAAAAATTCGTCTGTTAGTGGATTTTTGGAATTCAAGAAAACCCGTGTGTCCCCAGACTGGGTTGGGTTGGGTTGTTTTACCTCTGAGCGGCACTTTTTTGCACACCATGGGCTAAATGGCCAGGTCACATGGACCCCGAAGGCTCAGAGAAGGTTGGGGGAGGGGACCCACTGGAACAGCTGTTGGAAGACAGATGGTAGCCTCCCGTCAAGGCCATCCAGCGTGGTCTTTAACGTGCACAGGGTATGACTCTTCTGCACACTGGGCCACTGCTTAACGTCCCATCCGACGGACGGCGGCCTTTCCAAGCCCATCGGTGTCCCCTACTGACCGTGGGTAGGGCGGGGAATTTTGCGGAGATAAATCTCAACGCTGACCCAGCTGGAACTCGAACCTGGGAACTACAGATTACGAGCCTGACGCGCTACGGACTGAGCCCCCCCCCCCCCCAAAGATGTCGCAGAAATTCGACTCTGGTGGATCCGATGAAGTTGAATCCAACAGATGTGTAGAGAGAATGCTGTGAAAATTCTTCCTAATCGAAACGAAAGTTGATTGCATTAACTGAGTTAAAAGCAAAAACTAAAACCTCATGTAAAAGCCCTTCTATTTATTGGCATTTTTAAAAATTTTGCACATGTCATCGAATTTCTCAATGTATGTTCCCGAATAAAAATGAAATAATTTCGATGCACCCTAAAGTTGAATGCACAATTGATGCCACACAAAGTGAAAAGGTAGTTGAACACATCACTGCTACGTCAGGTCCAACCCAGACTCTCCGTTAAAGCAAGGAATCTATTTCCTGGTTATTTTTATGTGCGTTAGAAACAAATTAGTAGAAACTACGATTTTGTTTTCATTCTGAATTATTTTCTTTTAGGCATTCTTTCCTTTACATAAAAGTGTGTTCATCTATTCAATCTCTTTCCTAATAAACAAGTGAGCTGATGAGCAGAACCACTCAGAGCTGTGAGTTTATCTTTTGGGATATTCTTCTTTAATTTCTTTGCAATAACTGTGTCGTCCAAATAATGAAACATAATCATACGTTAACATCATTTAGTTCAGAGCTCAAATATGTAGCGAATTAACAATATGAAGAAACGAAGTCATCGCCTAATTCGCTGATGTATTGGCAAAAATATTCCTGGCTTATTTGACCAAAAACCTTGTGCGCTTTTCACTGTTATCTGTACAAAATCTAAAATCTTTTAAAAAATTATTTTTTAAAAACTGTTTACGCTTAAACAACTATTCATTGCAAGTTTAATAACTTTAATAACACTTATTTTATTTATAAACATAAAAGGAAAATTAAAAATAAAAAGGTTGAAATGAAATTGTGATTTCAATTCATTTGTACAAGTGAGAAGTTATTGAATTAATTAAATGTGAAAAAAATTGTTTTGAAAAATGCAGACATGTTCTCAAAGGTTTTGCATTCTAAACAGTTTTTCTTCTCATTTTTGAATATTTCATAATTGGCACAAATTTCGGCATTTCATAATAATTACTAAAATATTAAACATTTTACTATTTCGCGGACTGTAACAGTAACACAGTATTTTAAAACAAATGAGGCACATTTTCTCTAGATTTAGGAATTGTTTTGCTTATAACATGATTAAAATTTAAACACTTTTGTGAACCTTTCCGATCAAAAACAACTTTAGCTTCAATATGCACTCCTGATAATCACATTTTCTGAATTGCGAAATGAAAATTAAAGAGAAATTTATGAGAAAATGTAGCCGAGAGTAATTTTAAAGATGTCAATCAAATTTACCTAAATCTCGATTTTCAACAATAGGTTTTCAGTGTTTAAGCAGATATGGAAGTTTAAGCATTTCAGACCAAAGCTAACACATTTGTCAAAAATTAAACGAATATTCAAGGAATGATTTACACAGAGTTCTAAAATATGCATTTATTTATGAAATGGTTTGAAACGATATTCAATTCAAAAGTAAATTCTTTTGTCTAGCATTTGCTGTTAAATGCTTAAAAGGTTGAGATTGAGATAGATTGTGTTTTTATCTCAGTCTCGATTTTCATTTACCTCTAGTCATATTTTCTCATAAAACGCTGATTTTAAAAGATATAAAACTTCCAAGTTAGATAACATTGACATAAAATGGGATGGGGTGGTCATATTCAATGATAACTCAGTGTGTATTGAATATCTTAGATTTTCTTATTTGATTTCTTTTATATTTCTTCTCTGGATTTCAAGAAAAATTCTTTTAACCAATTCCCATTCAGCTTCCAACTTCAAAATATATTCCTCGCTATTTAACAAATAATCTTAAATCAACTATTAGGCACTGGACTTGGATCTCAGACGTGCAATGCAGTTCCGAAAAAAAAAACGGGACTTGGAAGGAAGGGGACGTGTTTTTTTTTTTTGCATAGCTCCAAGAAGTGAACTTTAGTTAGCTAAACTTTTACTTAAATTGCCTAATAACCTTGGGCGAGATCGGGTATCCAACCCGGTGGAGCCCTTGATCTGCAGGTTAGGATTAGCGTAGTCTAATTATTTACCTAAACTTTAGTTTATATGTGTAGGAGCTACTTATTTTCTGAATTGCAGTCTTTTGACCGCTAATTTACTGTTCGTTTTTTATCTCTGTGTGGGATAAAATGTTATACGTATTCGATTTTAACTGACAAATATTTAATTTGCCATTATTTAATTTGCCAGATATTCCGTTGAAATTTTAAAAAAAATTTTACCGTTAGGATTGCGCAATACGCGTTTGATTTTAACGTTCAATCTTTTAACTGTCAGTTTTGAAGTTTTTGCTATTTATAACTTTATTCGCTTGACTTGTGGAATTATTTTACATTCAATGTGAAATTTAAACTATATTGTAAAGGATTTACAAGTACAAGTTTACCTTTTATTTATATTACATCCTGAAATTTGAAAAATAGCAAAATTTCTTATTATTTAACATGATGTCACAAAACGAAGGAACTGATATTTCTGTTGCGGACCACCGACAGGACCAATTCAACGATTCTCTTGAATCGGACCACCAGGAAGCTTCGGTTATCATAGAAGCTATATCGGACTACCGAGAAAACTCCCATGTTAACTATGAGGCACAATTCTGTGCTTTTATAACTGCGAAAAACATTATTTTATATGATGTTAATGAGATTTTAAATAATCTCCCCAACATGAAAGATATCCATGGACTCCCTCCCATGACATGCTCTCATAAGCAAAACAATTCTACAAAAGTTCTATCTCGAAAAAGAGATAAATGAACATGTATGTAATGATGAATGCCAAAGTATGGAAAATGTCATTGAGATTGCCAAGCACCTCTACATCTGACCAATGTACTAGTAATCCAATGAATGACATGGATACTGTACCAAATAATCATAACTGAAATATCTTACAAATTGAGTCTCACAAAGAATTTGCCAATGATGGTTTTAAAAAGGTCAAGAAAGGACATAAAAGAGTCCTCTCGCCTTCTGATGAGACTAATTGTTCTCAAAAACCAGGTTTTCTGTCTTAGATGAAGAAAATCTGGATCAAAATGAGTCTGAAATGTACGAAAATGAAGATCTTGCTCAATCCCAAACTAAGGGAAATAGGAGAGAAAAAATTCCCCCCATTATACTCCTATCTCTTAAAAACTAGACAACTATTCATCGGGAATTGACCAATATAGCAGTAGAAAGTTTCGCTGCCAAGAATTCAGAAGACTCGATCCGCATTAAAACCAAATGCATTGATGACTATCGTGCATTTGTGAAAAACATTAAAACAACCAAACAACAGTTTCATACTTACAAATTAAAGACCGAAAAAAAAACCCCTGAAAGTAGTGTTGAAAAACCTACCTATTGATGTTGGCTGTGAGGAAATAAAACGTGAACTAGTAGGCTTAGGATTCTCAGTCATAAAGATATCTCAGATGAGGCGTGGGAATGAGAGAATATTGATACCAGTATTTCTTGTGGAATTGCCCAAAAATGCAGCTAA
This sequence comes from Ryuthela nishihirai, assembly GCA_038380435.1. Taxonomy (NCBI): domain Eukaryota; kingdom Metazoa; phylum Arthropoda; class Arachnida; order Araneae; family Heptathelidae; genus Ryuthela; species Ryuthela nishihirai. Next base: position 44,658,301 of record JAWZYU010000032.1, read on the forward strand.
CAATAAAATATACGACATTTCGGATCTCTTTCACCTAAAGATTAAGATAGAGAGCTACAGAGCCAAAACCCCAACTCAGTGCCATAGATGCCAGAGGTATGGGCATGCTCAAAGTGGGTGTTACAATTTCCCGAGATGCATGAAATGTGCGGGTGAGCATCTTACTAAAGATTGCGCTCGACATAAATCCGATACTCCTACTAAATGTGCCAATTGTGGCTTTAGCCATAAGGATAATTATAAAGGATGTACCCACTTCCCCAAACCTGACCTTGTGACTGCTTCAAAGGAGAAGACCATTTCTTTAAAGAAGACAAAGAGTAAGCCTGTTCCTCCACAGGTTTCTTATGCTAATACAGTTGCAAATAAAGCACCTTTAGCAAATATAAATGATACAGATTAATCTTTACCCGTAAATAAACCACCAACCAAAAAACCTTCAAATGAAACATCTTCTACTAGTGATCATTTTGATGCTAATATCTTAAATTATCTAAAGGAGATATTTCAGATTATTAAGAGTCTGAACGTTTCTAAAATTCTGCTCACTTTCAAAACACTCATTGCAGAGTATCAAAAAGCTAACGGCTTAATGGGAAAGCTAACAGTTGACTTAAAAGCTTTCGACTATTTAATCTAATCAGAGATATTAATAATCTCTCAGGGGCGTAGCGAAGGACTATGGTTGGGGGGGGGGAAGAGAAAACAAAAATTTTCCAACTCGAAATTCGAATTTTGCCAACCGAGCAAACTTACCAGATTTCGTAAATATCCTGCATTTTGCCATTATTTAACTTCCAATTTTGCCATCTAACTGTAATTTGACATTTATCTTCCAATTTTGCCAACTAGCCATTTTTATTTCACAGAAATAATTCCGATATTTACGTCTCGTCTGAATTGTGGCAAGTCAGTGTGAATTTTTCCATCATTTGACCAACTCTCCTTAATTTCACGAAACTAATATCAACTTTACATCTCTCCTAAATTTGCAAAATCACTTCAAACTTTTCAAACACCCAAAGATTTTGCCAAGTTTTCTCGATTTCAGTCAACTATCCTGAATTTCAAAAAACAAATCTCAATTTTCACAACTCGCCTATATTTCACCAAGTGAATTCGAATTTTACCAATTACATTAGATTTTGCCAACTCGCCGCAATTTTACAGAAAAAATCGCAATTTTTACATCTTTCTGAATTTGCCAAGTCACTTCGAATTTTATCAACTCTCCTTAATTGCACAAGAAAGGCACATTTTCACAACTCCCCTGGATTTTACCAAGTGACTTCGAATTTTGCCAAGAGTTCTTGGTTTTTCCAATTCTCCTTAATTTCACAAAACGAATCCCAATTTTAACAACTCACCTGTACTTTACCAAGTGGTTTCCAGTTTTGCCAACTTCCCTAGATTTTGCCAAGTTTTCTCGATTTTGTTAACTCTCCTTATTTTCACAAAAACAATCCCAATTTTCACAAATCGTCCGTATTTTACCAAGTGGCTTCGAATTTCGCCAACTGCCCTAGATTTTGCCAAGTTTTGTCGATTCTGCCATCTCGCCACAATTTTACAGAAAAAAATCCGAATTTTTACATCTTACCTGAATTTTGCCAACTCCCCACGATTTTGCCAAGTCATTCCGAATTTTGCCAACTTTCCCTAGATTTTGCCAACTCCCTACGTTTTGCCAACTCGCCATAATTTTACAGATAAGAATCCTAATTTTTACATCTCACCTCAATTTTTGCCAACTCCCACGATTTTGCCAAGTCACTCCGAATTTTGGCAACTCCCCAAGATTTTACCAAGTTGTCCTGATTTTGCCAACTCCCCAAGATTTTACCAAGTCCTCCGAATTTTGCCAACTCTGTAAGATTTTGCCAAGTTGTCCCGATTTTGCCAACTCTACCCGCATTTTACTAAGTGGCTTCGAATTTTGCCAACTGCTCTAAATTTCGCTGTCTCTCCATTTTCCCAACTGCCTTAGATTTGCCAAGTTGCCTCGATTTTGACAACTCCGCTTAATTTTTCAAAAAGGAGAAATTACAAATTTTCACAACTCACCTAAATTTTACGAAGTCGTTTCGAATTTTGCCAACTCCGAGTTACTTTGGGGGGGAGCCTCCAGCTCCCCCCATGGCTACGCCTCTGTCTACTCTAAACTTTGATGGATAATGCTATTCAGAAAAATTATCTTAAGATCTTTGCATGGAATAGCCACGGTATTCGGACCGATCTCCTTGAGTTCTGTTGTTTTTTAACATATTCTCAGGCTGGCATAGTCCTATTGGGCGAGACGCATCTCCGTACTTCTGATACATTTAAATTTCCTAATTTCGAAGTATATAGGACGGATCGCTCGCACAATAGTGGAGGGATTACTGCTGTTGTTGTCAAGCGATCCATGAAACATCACTTAATTTCCACTCCTAATCTCAATAGTTTGGAAGCTAAGCAATCGCAGTTACAGATACCGATCTTGGCACTATCAATTTATAGCTGCATACAAGCCACCAAATTCTGACTTCCTTTTTGACTGAAATTCACAATCGCGAATTGGCGTCGAATTAAACTGGCAATAGTTTGAAAAGGATCAATCATCTCGTCACTTTTGGACTTAGCAAAGTTCCGAAAGAAAAGAAAGGAACTGGGAATCAAAGGCTCTAACAGTAAGAAATGGCAACTGCTTTCATAAACAAATTCCTGGCAGTTTATTTAAAAATAAAAAAAAACCAATAGAATGTTTAAATAGAGTGTAAAGAAATATCCTTAATCAAAAGTGTTTCTTTTTTCTTGATATCTGAACTGTGCTATATGTCTCCACGTCATATATAACGCACGAGCTTGCTCTAATCGTCTGCATTTAAACGTCTGCATATATTACTTTTATTCAAATCCTTGGAAGAAATAATTACTTTCATGAATACAAATTTATGCAAAGTTCATGCAGCAAAAATGCTACAAATCAATAACGAATTTCAAAGAAGCATTTAAGCTTAGTGGGACAGTATTTTAGCGAGTGCCTTTTGTGTTTTGAAATCTCGTAAATATTCCATTATTTTCTTTGATACTCTGCAGAAAAATGCTGTGAACTAATGAGTGAAATGCGAGATTTGTTAGCCACAGTAACACTGCTTCGAGAGTGGAGAAAAAAGGGAAAGGAGATCCTTTTGCTGTAAATTATCTATGCAGCAATTTTACTAAGAACCAGTGCAAAAAAAGATTAATAATAAATGCTAAGAAATTTTATCCAACGATTCAAAACGAAATGGTAACATGAAAACAAAAACATTCCCATTGGTTTTCAAGTATGTAGAGACGTTTTTTCATCAAACGAAATAACGAACACAGATAATAGAAATACCTGATAATAATTTCATAATAATATCATTAAAGGAAAGCTTCAATTAGAGAGTAATATGACATGGTACAAGTAAAAAAAACAGACATTGATTTGGTTTAAACTTTAACTTTACTAAAAACTATTACAAATAGGTTTTCTTCTAAAGGAAAGTCAGTTTCAAACTTAGCTAAACGATGTTTTTAAATTCGAAGAGTGAATGAAAAGAATAAATCTGTAGCCTGAAGACGAATTGAAGGAAAGAACAAAAGCATCAGTGGAGATATTAAAGTCACAAATTATAGTTCAGCATAATGCGACAGAGAACTATTCGGCTATCGATATATGATCTGAATTCTTTCTATTGAGTCTGAATCTTGTAATTTGTCCGTTCTTCAAATATCTTAAATACCTTTTTTCTTTGGCTCTTCGAATCGTATTAATATCGCACTTATTGTGCTTTATTAACCCTTTATATTATTTATACTTTTACTGGTCAAGAAACCATACATGAAGATTTTGCAAGCAAGGATGATTATACCCTTTGGGAAATTTTAAGTTCAAATCTATTCAATCTGACCTTTTTTTTATTTTCTGTCACTGCTTTGACTGATAAGCTCATTTAAATGGAGAAGTTTTTTGAAGTGCATTAATTAACCCGAAAATTAACACAAATGTTAAAGTTAAAAATGAAACAAAGTATCGATTTAATTGGAAGCAATAATTCTATCTGTTATAAATCAGAGGAATGAAAAACGTGACCCAATAATTTTTGAATCTCATCGTTCATCTGTAAATGAGGAGAGATAATTTTGGGTCTAAATATATCTCAGTTAGTCTAAACTAGCATTGCAAGATCCAACTCTCAGCTAATAAAACAAATCATCAATATACTGAATCTGGCTGATTTCTCCCAATTTTTTGACTAAACATCTTTAAGTTCATAATAGAACTCTTTTGCCAATTCATAGCATTCATTAAAAATGTATATTCATATATAATCAAGAGATTTTTTTTGATTCCTTAAAAATATAGTTCTTTATTTCCAAATGATTACTCGTTAGAAATACATGTTTTCGTTTTTAAGTAGATAATTATTTCCGCAGATCTTTATTTTGTTTCATAATGGCCCTTCACAATATTTCGGTTGGACGGACCTGCTTTGACTGTTTAGAACTATTCTCTAATTCTAAGTACATTTCGATATAAGGGCTGTGCTTGTTACAATACAAAGACACAAGCGCAATTACAAGTAACCGTCTAAACAATGTTTTGGTTCGTCTTCAGAACTATTCACAAATTCTAAACGCCATATCAATACAAACGTAGCTGCTATTATTTACAATACAAATACACAGACAGTCTAAAGATAATCTGAAATAAATTAAACTTACATTGCAAGGTCTAAAGCTAACTGAAAGATATAGAAACAACGAAAGTTCTACAAAAACATCCCTAATTTTAATCAGTGGGAAATCAATTTTTCAGAATCATCAACCACTCATGTTAAGCGACTTACTACTTCTCGTAGCCGAATAGCATAATTTACGTCTGGCAAATACGACCGTTGCTGGAAAGTTTTTTCTTAGAATATTTTTCTACTAATGCTACACGACGTAAGTCAGGGAGTATTTTTCGCGCTCTCATCTGAACCTTCTCAGTTTACAGAAGTACATCCTTCACATGGCCCTGTGATCTTGATCCGAAAACAGCTTTGTTTCTCTCCTCAAGATTGGAAGTATCAAAACTAGCTAAACACAACCTTGAAACTTAATGAAAAAAAGCGAACTCAAAGACTTTTATACGATGATCTGGAGAAGAGAAGAGACAAACATGGAGAGGATAATCGGAAAGTTCCTGAGAAGAGGGAAAAATTGCCTCGGGTACCTCCTTGAAACTAGAGGTCAATATTCATATATAGAGAATAATCATTAAGAGCAAATGAAATTCCTTTCTAATTCAAAAGCACCTCAACTCTTTGTTAGTGGTTGTTATAAGATTTGTAATATTAAAGCTTATTGCCATCCCTATAACTCGTATTTGGCTATTTATATATTTCTGGCACGTAGCGAAATATTGAGAGTAATACAATATTAAGAGACCAATGCGGTGTTAGTCTCTTAATCTCTTATAATTGATTTTCTCCAGGCTAAAATTTAATATGCAATAATGTTTTTCCTTTGTTTAACTCTTTATATTTTCCTGTTGGGTGTAAAATTAATCATCCTAAAATTGTTATTCTTTTACAGGATTGTTTACTGCCCGGAAGATGCGAACTATTTCCGTGAGTATATAAAAAAGTTTTTTTGATATCATTGACAATTCTTCCCTAATATTTTTCCTTTGTAGATGAAATAAGATGTCCGAAGACTACAATAACATATTCCTGCGACGTAACTGGGAGGCAATTTTAGCTTGTTCTCAAAAGCGAACTTTCCATTTTGTGTCCCGTAACTCTTTTTATTTATCTCATAACAAAGTGGGGAGTTATTTTTTTTCTGGCATTACTTCCTGCATATGTGGAACAGAACAAAGAACCCAAGAATCCTACGAATATGAACACTTGTTTACTTAGGGAAAAGAACCAAACATTCTGCAAGTCGTATTTGCAGTTATTGCATTGGTTACATTATTCAAAACATTGAAGCTAAATATATGTGTAAAGAACAACGTTTTGTATATACATTTCCATGTGCATAGAAAACGCTGTCTTTCGTATTGGAAAATAATGCTAATGAAATAAATAATAGCTTATTCGTGTGTATGTGAAAATAAATTAAATATGCTATTCATTAAAATGAACAATTCTTATTAGGCAAAACATCTCTATCACATTTTCCGGCCTAATTATTAAAAATGACCGAAATTCCCATCTGTGCGGCCAATTCTGTTTTTCTCACTTATCGTGGTCTGGACGACTCTGTCTCACAGAATTCCGTTGGTCAAAAGTCATCGATTTGTGGATCTCCAGTTAATCTGCTGAATCGTTTTCTTTTAAATTGCAAGTATTCGAAAAAAATTTCTCAGTATTCTACTTTGCCTCGTTAAAAGTGTTCATTTTAAGCATTTTGGAAGGGAGGGGATCGTCGTATCCTAAAATTATCAAGTGACCCTGGTATCTTCAAGTTCAAAATTTATTTTTATTTTACCGATTTCTCTTTAAATTTCTTATTGAAAATCAGTTAATTAATATTTTCTAGAGGCAGACCGTCTTTCCAAAGTACAAAGTCTGTTTCTTCCATCCAGTAGTAGATGAAACCTCACATCGGTCTTATGAAAAATGTTATGGCCGAGATTCCCGTATCCTGGGAGACTGCGCAAACTGAACCTATCCTCAGAGTTTGCCTATGAGGAGAAATTTTCTTCCGGAAAGTAAAGAGAGTTTTCGGCAAACGTAAAGTGCCTCAACCATTAGAAATAGAGGCAAAATAACCAACTCTTTGCTTATTTGGGAATTGAGAGCTTCTGCTGGAAATGCTCTTTATTAGAGAGTTTGCAGACATTAGAAGGAGTTGAACATTCAAATAGCCTGATATTTTGGCTCCTTAAAAAATACCAGATTTCACCTAAAAAAAAATGCTCTGTATGGAAAAATCTTCATTTTCTAAACAATACTAAATATCTGTTAAGAATTTAAAACACGCTGGTTGATGGCGAAAAATAATTCAGATGTCTCCATGCTAAAAATTTAGTATGTAATATTGTTTTGCCTTTGTTTAGTTCTATATTTTTCGGTTAGGTGTTAAGATTAATCATCGTAAAATTATTATTCGTTCAAAGGGTGTTTTATTGCCTAGATGAAGGGAACTATTTCTGTGAGTAAATAAAATTGCTTAGGTTTTGATATCTAACAAATCTTCTCTAATATATTTCGTTTGTAGATGAAATAGGAAGTTCACAGACTAGAATAGCATGTTCCTGCAGAGTAATTAAGAGGTAATTTTAGCTCCTTTTCAAAACGAATTTCTTTTTTCATTTCATGCTTATCGTGCATTTGTCTGTCCATCTGAATAATAAAAAAAAATAAATAAATCCCTCAAGCAGCTGCTTGCCACAGAGGTCTGACAGGAGCCTGTCAGTTTATATGCCAAAGTAAAAGATCTGACAGGATGGCAGGACCTCAGCAGAAAAACAACACATACATCCGTTCCTTACCCGGGGCTCGAACCCAGGTCCCGTAGATCAGTAGCCAAGCGTGCTAACCACTCGGCCACGGGACACCAATGGAAAAATCAAGATTGCCAAATTCTGAGTCTATCTATAGTTTTAGTTTTCATCGTTAGAGAGTATTAAAGCAAAACTTTTAACTAATATTAAAAAACGAATCCTTCATACTGAAGATTTGAAATGATGATTGTGTTGGTCAAAGGATTTACATTGAAAGCAATGATTTGTCCCTTACCTCGATACGATGGGAAAAACAAACCTTCTTTGTTTTAAGAAATAAATGAAGAATACTTTTTGGTGTTATAGATAATATCAAAATATTTCTTACTCTTCGTATTTTCAGAATTATTCATTAGTTCTAATCTCCACTGTTAGAAGTTGTGTGCTGAAGTTGAAAAATATCAAACTTTATTTTCATGGAAAGCTATCGTCCTACATTCCGCAGAGGCGATTTTCCTTTCTTCAAGTAATAAATGCACTTTTTAATTAAATGTTAAATGTAATGTATTTAATAAATTAAATGCTTATTTTGTAATACTTTGTGAAATGCAGCCTTATCAATACCAGACTAGCAGGTGACTTTTATTCACATGTGATTCGGATCAGTGGTTCCTCTTCAAAGGGAACTTCTGATCCGAATTTTTTTAATGTTTTCTTTGAAAATAGATTAAATAGAAGTTCCAATACTTCTTAAATTAACGTAGTTTTGTTTAACATGGCCAAAAAGTTTGGGAACCACTGCTTTAGCTGTTAAAATGATTATATATCGATAGGAAAGTCATATCAAATGTCATCTGTCATTCAGAATATCAGCTATGGGCGATGCGTTAATTATTTACTTTATTCTCGTTTACCATGGAAGGGCTGACCCATTTTTGTTATGCACGGAATACTACATTTGTTGCGAAAAATTCGATTGCTTGTGTATAGTTCTATATAGTTAACTTTCATTTTCCTAACATAAAATTTGCTCTGTGTGAAAAAAATACTCGTACCTGGACCTTTCCCTTCAGCAATGTTAAAATCTTTTAATATAAAAGGTTCTCCGTTAAATAACGTTGCATGTTAACCCGTTGGTAAGAAATTTACATTTTAAAATTTTATTATCAGGTAAAACTTTGAACTTGTTCTCTAAAACATTTTTTAGCGTAAAGTTCTTTTTGCTTTGAAGGTTTAACTTGTAAACTTGTAGAGTTTGTTTTCATAGACAATGAATTTCAAAAATATTAAATTATGGTTATTGAATCACAGTAATATTGAAGTTGTGTTTTAAAATCCGGAAAATGGTATTATATTAATTTTTCATTGGTATTTGGTGAATTGCTAACGTTTGAGTAAAAATGTGAAAATGTAATTTTGTATATATTTTTTAATTTCTTTCCCAAGTGATTGCTTACTCTCGTGGAGGATAACTGAATATTTCTTTTGAAATTATCAAAGAAATGCTACGGCTACTTTATGTTAATGTGAAAAAAATAAACATTTCAAATACTCAAAACTGCTAAATTGCTATTAAAAGGTGCTCTTCAGCGAGTGCAATCGAAAATTTGTTCCATGATAATGCATCACCAATTATAATAAATTTCAAAGATTTTCAGAAGGTACAAGTTTTAAAATACTTGAGGATAATTCAAGGAATGTCCGTCATTAACAGTTAAATGATGCTTTAAAGCAGAGGTGCACAAAGGTTTTTTGGCATCGGGCCGAATAAAAATATTGCTTTGCTATGAATAATAATTATGATGGGGGAGCAATAAGCAGAATAGTGAATAGGTACAATTTAATAAGAAAAATATTAATATAAAGTTTATTTTAAAGGGAAAACTGAAGTTGCCTGGTCAAAGCAGTATGTGAAGGATGAGACTGGATTCAAGAAATGAACCGCTAAATATTTGGTTTCAGTGTAGTGGCTAGTTCTATGACGTTATTCAAATTTTCTTTTTTTTTGTCTTATTAAAATACAATTCACTTTAGTAAAGGCTAATTAAATATATATATTTTCCAATTTTCACGTGGGACGGATAAAACAGTTAAAAGAGCAAGAGTTTGTGCTTTACATGCCGGAAGACCCTAGTTCCCAGAGCCAAATTTAGTGTCATATTTCCTTTGGAACCATAGTCATTAGGAATATGCTCCAAGTTTCAATCCTCACCCCCCGCCCCCAGAGATAGTCATTTTTTAAGATGTTTTCGAATTAATTCTGAAAATTTACGAATTAACTTTCGTAATGTAAAAGTTACCTAATTATTCAATGTTCTCTAAAGTTGGGAAAGAAAGTAAGAAAATATTACGTTACTAGAGAAACCATTCTTGTGACCTAATTTCGCACTGGAGTGTTCGTTGTTTTCTTCTTTCGTGTAATGTTTCCAAAATAAAGTTTCAAGCAGAACATTCTTTAAACTGTTGCCATCCGACTTTTTCTTAATCTCTTGAAATTGACTCAAAAGAATACTGATAAAATTGATGTTTTTAAATGGAAGATATATGCATCATTTCATAAGAATCATCATATCGAAGTGCTGCAATTTTTACTATATTTCTGGTTTTTAAATTGTTTTGCGTTTGTTAAAATGTTTCTGGAAAAATCTATCTATGTAGAATTAAGTGCTCCTTCATTTATGATATTACTTTTCATATTCTGTTCATTAGTTGTTTCAGAAGATGTTTCAAATCCAACGAAATTACTTTCTTTTAGTATGTTGTTTTAAAAAAGTGCTATTACAATAGGTATGTTTCCTGTTTTTTCAAATATTTTATTTTCTGAAAGTTCACGATTAAATACTCTTTCTTTTGGTACAAGACGCGATCAATGTTATATCTGTTATTTATTCTGGGATAAAGTTTCAAAATTGTTCATTTTTTTTCCTGAAAACACCTCACAATAAACCCGCCTCCAGAGTCAGTGCTTGCTGTACAAAGTCGGCATATTAAGGGATAAAGCAATCATTTGAAGTCTTTAAAGTTCGAGCCCCGGATAAGGCATAAAAATAGATGTTTTTGTCGGTTTCCTGCTGAGGTCCCGCCAACCTCACAGATCTTCTGCTGTTTCGGATGAACTGACACGTTCATGTCAGACCTCTGTGGCAAGCAGCTGCTCGAGGGGATATTTATTTGTTATTTTTATTAATGGAAGATAATTGTTTATAATCGGTAAAGATTTGCCCATTTCATCCTCGTTTATAGGCAATGTTTTTCTTCTCGCAGACATAGTTATTGAAAACTTCTTTCACCAAATGAAATTGAAAGAACCAAATAAGGAGTTTGGGTTGTTTTACCTCTGAGCGGCACTTTTTTGTACACAATGGGCTAAATGTCCAGGTCACAAGGACCCCGAAGGTTCAGAGAAGGTTGGGGAAGGGGACCCACTTGTGACCTGGACATACACAATGGGCTAAATGTCCAGGTCACAAGGACCCCGAAGGTTCAGAGAAGGTTGGGGAAGGGGACCCACTTGTGACCTGGACATACACAATGGGCTAAATGTCCAGGTCACAAGGACCCCGAAGGTTCAGAGAAGGTTGGGGAAGGGGACCCACTGGAGCAACTGTTGGGAGACAGATGGTAGCCTCCCGTCAAGGCCATCCAGCGTGTTTTGAATGAACTACGTGCACAGGGTATGGCTCTCCGCACACGGGGCCACGGCTTCACATCCCAACGCTGTCGTCTACTGACCGTGGACAGGACGGGGAATTTTGCGGAGATAACTCAATTCTGACCCAGCTGGGACTCGAACCTGTGAACTACAGATTACGAGCCTGGCACGCCACCGACTGAGTCACCCCCGCCGCCACCAATTAAGGGGTCTTTGACCTTATTTTGCATTTAGTGTATATGAAAGCAATGGAGTTTTTACAAAACTCTCATGAACTGATGAAGCAAACTGCAGTGTATAAAAATGGTTTTACGAGTATGTGTGCGAATGTAATTAATCATTAAAGATAACTTTTGTGAGTGGGGAAAAACATTTCAATCGCGAAAAAAAGAAAATGAAATTTCTACTTTTTCTTTTTTTAAAGCGTAGAAGGTGTGTTTAGCGAAACATAATTGGTAAACTAAAGGATTATTGGAAACATAAAGTCTAACCCTCCCCCCTCCCGAAATAAGCATTTGTTTTTAATCAAATGAAAGCTAAAAAATTAATTCCTTTCCAGGATATTTTTCAGTTAAAATCGCTGAACAATAATAAGTGTCATTACGTGCGCTTGAATGCTAAAACGTTTCTTGAACTCTTTCAGAGAGCATAAATCATCATAGATTGGTAAATATTTACGATTTGTCAGTTCATCGCACCCTGATGACACATTGATGCTCCTTCACTCACTGGTAAGCACGTTGCAGACCATTTCTCTCTTCTATTAGTTCTCATCCACAAACAAATACATCATAAGAAAATCGTTTTTATTTTCCCCTTTTTGACTTTTTCATGCTCCATGCTCATTATACTAATGCACACTCTATCAAAAATTGTCCTCACAAGTGGAGAAAGTGGATTACAAACTAGAAAATGCATTTTCCCTTCCCTTCACGTGAACGCAACGTGCACCAGGCAAGCCGCAGCACTGTCCCCAAGGGATAGCCCAGCGTAGCAACGGGTTGGATTCCAAGAACGCAGGCTCTCGCTTCTTCTTTTTTTTTCTCTCTTGCTGCTTATTCCTTCCACTCTCTTGAACGCCAACTAGGTAGTTTGATTTTTTTTCTCTCCGTCTGCAGTTTTTTTTTCTTCTTTCTTTCTGTTCGCCATCTAAGTAGCGCTGCAGCTTAAACTATCAGCGACATCTCTGAATTCGCTCACGCCAGCAACAACAAAGACAAAAATAAATATCAGCATTGCTGAAAAAGTAATTATACTAACTTCGTTGATCCGATACAAAGCAAAGAAGTAGACAAAAAATTGTTTCTTGTTTCTCAAGTATTTCTTCGTTTTGTTTGCTTTTTTTTCGTTTTATTAGAAAAAAATTCCGCCTCATCAAATTGAGCAGTTTATGCTGCGCATAACTAAGACGAATGATATTGCTTTAATAAGAGACTTTTTGTTTGTTTCATTTCCCGAGGGACTTTTTTTTCCTATGTTTTTACCATCAACGTATTTTCTCATATTGGGAACTAATTACACCGCTGGGGTAATAGCATTGGAAGTGAATTTCATTTTGAAAACGTTGCGACGGAATTTTGGTAGAATTTGAAAGTTGGAGGTAGATCAAAGGTATGTGATAGGAATCAAAATACTTCTTAACTCACAATACGTCCAATGAAGTAAATCGTCAGGCCACAAGGACCAAAAGTTTTTGAATATGGTTGAAAAAGAAGAATGAACTACTTGACAGCTTTTAAGTGCTGATGGTATCTCCCATCAAAGGCATTGCGTACAATGTTCTCAAGTTAAAGCTGATTAATACACTGCTTTATTCTCTCTGTGATGGATAGCTGTCTTTTGTAGTTCATAGGTGACCTTTTTGTCGCCGATGTGAAAGAAAGGGTATCAAGGACATGCTAATGTACGAGCTTGGCATCTTCCGATTCATCCCGCCAAAACTCAAAGAGGGAGACTTTTTGCAAACACACTCGTAACATATTTTCCAATCGGACCATTCCCATCATAATCTCGTTACACTTTGAAGGCTATTGATGATCTTTATTAAATCGGAAGACAATTAATAAAGACGATCAGAGCGTGGACTGTAGGTCATGTCTTTAATGTGAAGGAGTTCTTAATTGGTACTTATAAATGGACTTAAAATATTGTTTGTTCATTTTCATGCTATTTTTCAGGCGGGACATTTTCTTGTGCGGAATTATGTGGTTCAAATATAGTATTGCACCGCAAAATTCTAGAGGTGTGGTCACTTTAAAGTAACTCTTAATGTTGCAACATATTTTCGATTCCGATACTTTTTAGCAAAGAAAAAAAATTACATTTTTTCTTTACAAGAAAGGTTTTCTGTTAGTAGATCAGCAACTACAATTATTAGAATAATCCATTTTAGAACCAAATTATTTTTGTTCGGTCAGATTCATTTGCAAATAATATCTATCTTTCTTTTTCATCTATTGAAAAAAATTTAATTAATGGATTTAATATAAAATTTAAATCCATTTTTCAGTCTCGACATCCATCAAAATAAGGTGCAAAAGTTCGATGCAATTCTTATTTTAAAGTAAGCATTTCTAGTGTGTTAAAATCTCCCACACCTCTTTTGTTCTCTGTCTTTCATTTCCACAAATTTCGATGCATAAATTAAGCATCGCTCACTGCTTCGGTTATTTAGAAAAAAATTATCTCTTTTGATAATTAAGGTAAATTTAACTAATAATATGATGTAATCAATTACGATTAATTGGTTACTTATTACTATAAATAAAAGAAATCGGCAAAAGGGATCCCGAATGGTAAACTTAAATTTTAGAGTTATTGGGTTGTTTTCGTTGGTACTGATTTCTTTCTTAAAAGAGAAAGCGATTAAAAAGGGATTGAAGGATATCGAACCAAGGAGACCCTGGATGGAATAATTTCTCATTCACTCCCACTTATCACGTGAACAGAATGGTGCAAATGTAACGTATATCACTGATGAAAAATATCACCGACTTTTGAAAGCATTCACCATATCATCTGATCCAAGAAAAGTATATCTCTGCAAGCACTAGAAAAAATAAATTTCTGCACGAAAATTGTAATTTATTAATAATACATGATTAAAATATGAACACTTAGCTCTATGTTGAATAACTAAAGAGTTATCCATAAAATTACTATAAATGCTGAAAAGTATTTATATGTATGAGAGATGTTCATACTTATCGTAGACAGTCCTTTTTTTATTGTTATTTTTGTTTTTAAATCTTTGCAAAATGGCACGACAATTTCAACTCACAAATTTCGAAATCTTTTAAAACACTCCCCATTTATGGCTTCAAATCCAATAAAAAACATATTAATGCCCCCCCCCCCCCACTCAGCTCGGGCCAAAAGGTTAGATAATTTGATTCATTAAATATTCTATTCATAAATGGAATTATTCGAAAGCTCTCTGTCCAACTTAATCAGGATTTTTTCCAACATGTCCCAAAGTGCATATTTTCGTATCATCTGAACCAATCTAAAATTTGCAGATTCAGCAAAATCTTTCTAGTTACACATTGCTCTACCGAAATATTGAACAATTTCCATGTTTTATGTCGATGGAAATCTAACTTCGAAGCTCTATACTTCTAAAATATGCATGTAATCGAAAAATGTGACTGAAGATAAATTAAAGATCATTATCAAATCTATTTAAATCTAAAATTTTGAACAATATTCGTTCAGTATTTAAAAAGTTACGGAAGCTGGAATATTAAATAATAAATTATATTTTATAAAAAATCATTCATTATTGATTCATTTGCATTTGATGATTAAAATAATCATCATGCAAATTTCTAATTTTACTAAATGGTTTAAAACAATACTTGTTACTTAAGATTTAATTAATTCCATAGGTAAATTCTTACGAAGCAGTACTCTTATGAAATATTGTAGCTTCTGTAGCTCTTTGTATATTAAGCAACAGTGTTAAAAATCCAGATTTAAATAGACTTATTTGATTATGATCGTTAATTTACCTTTAGTCAAACTTTTTCATTAAATGGATGATTTCAAGTTACAGAGCTTCGAAGTTAGATTCCTTTTGACACATAACATGGAAATTCTCCAATATTTTGGCAAGGCAGTATACATTAACTATTAAGGAAGTATGGAATATTTATCCTTTTTGGTCGCCCACTTTGACCGAACGCTAGGGTGAAAAAATAATTAAATCACCTTTTATCGATCTAATCAAATCTGTTTTGAAATGTAGAGTTACAGAATTCTTGAGAACCTCATGCGTACCCTCATATATTTGCAGCTGAAAAATTCGTTTTCTAATTAAACAATGTTCATTTTTATATTGGTGAATAAATCTTAGAAGGGTCTAAATTTCAACAGAACTCGAAATAGTCTCGGACACTTAGTTCACTGTGAAACTGAATTAGGAAAAATAACCTCTTGTACTCATTTGAAAAGGAAAAGTTGTTGGAGCAAGGTAGAATATAAGAGAGGGTCCTTCCTGCTATGAAGAATTCTATTAACCGAAACAGAGACGAAAAATATTGTAAAATGATGAAACGGAATGGAGGAAGAACATTTTTACATTTAGCATGCAGATAAAGTATAGAGATATTTAGATAGATATAGATTTTTACATTTAGCATTCAGCGTTTTAACATTTAGCAAGAAGAATTTTTGACAAAAATAAAAATACTTCAGCTGCTTGTTTCCATTTCAATTCATCACACCCGTTGTCCTAATTTTTATTTCTAGATCTGGCCTGTACTGGAATCTTTCTTCCTTTAACATTGTTTATGAACCGTCTTCATTACTTTTATTGTTTAGGGCACATGAAGGAAAATATTTCGTAATAATTATTTAATCTATATGCTTTGTTTTTCCCAATGTGGAATGTTATTACAATGAGAGTTACAATGTTCTGCTAACGAAAACAAAAACTCGATATATTCAGATCGCTTAGTTATAAAACAACACAGTGTATGGTGGAATAGGTTTAGAATTTATGAAGTAAACGCTAAAAATGTCGAAGATTAATCTGGTATCATCAAAATGAAAGTTTGCAGCTCAATAAGTCCTCTTCTTGAAATCACTGATTATGAAGTCACTGAATACAAAAATGAAATCCATATCTTAAAAAGCAGATACACTGTTGAACTTCAGAATTTAACAGTTGCCACCTACTTTCTAAGTGAGCCAAATGTCCAAAACTGTTTCCAATTCAATTCAAATTTAGAACCCTAATAGATTTATTCAGAAATATGAGACTGAGCATTGCTGATTAATCGGAAAACGAACTATCAAGCTGTAAATAAAGTTTTAACTCGGATTCTCAAACATTTCGTGACTAATATTAAGAGAATTTTATTCATTAGAACTATAAAGAACTATAATTCCTAATTTCAATTATTTTTTCAATTTTGCTTTCATTGCATGGTGTAGATCTAAAAAGTATTAAAAATTCCAGAACAGAGAGCCATTCTATAAATTGAACGATCAAATTGAATATTGAACTTATCGATTGGATCAGATGGTAAGAAAATACGAATGTTGGGATGAAATGCCTCATAGCTGAAATGTCGTAGATCCCTGTGCGGCAAAATAAAGCTCAACATAAACCGTTTTTGATATACTTTTAATTAATGACTAGAAAGGTTTGTTAATAATTTACGAGAAGAGAGTAAACTTGTTCCTTTCATTCCATTCTTTTTTATAAGAGATCCTTTTTATGTCAATAAGTTCTAATTATGAACGAAATAAAGAAGACTGTAATTTATTATGTGATGACTAAGGTATGAGATCTGAAGTACTTTGGAATAAAGAAAAAGAATAGAAAATTTCAGTTCTGTTTTCATATACTATCTATATATCTAGTCGAGGACACTTTATTACGAACATCCCCATGTTAAGTCAAAGGAGGATGAAATTTGGAAATCAGTAATTCTTAAACAATATTTTTGTGAAAAATATATGATCGAAAATAAAACAAAGATATCAATCAAACATATCTAAATCTCGATATTCAGCTTTATTTGATTGGTACTTAAAGAGCTATAGACTGCAATGATTGTGTTATGACTCAGACAGATGATTATGTTTAGCAAAAATAGTTCAGAACTGCCGAAAATTTAAATTATTCTGACTTAAACTAAAACTGCTCTTACATTTCAGTAAAGTTTAATATAATTATTGCTTTCCTTCTAATTTTTTTGAATTACCTTTTCAGATCATTTAATTTAATTTTCACTATGCCATAAATATTTCATCTCCCTTCAAATACCGAATAAATATCGTTGAAAACTATATTTGTATAGATTTGATTGAGATCTTTATTTTCAAAATATATTAAAAAAAAGAAATCTCAAAAATAGTGATTTTCGAAGTTTTTTTTCCCATAAAGCTTATTATGGAAGATTTCTAATATTACACTGTATTAACATAACATGGGAATAGTCCAAATAAAGAAGAGGATCACTGAATGTCTATAGGATAGTAGAAGAGTGTGAGGGACAACTAGGGAGGCCGAACTTTATGTAACTTTTCACAATGTTGTTAGCATGTTTTACGAACAAAATCCTCCCAGGAAATATGTGAAGAAATTCCGGAAATAAATGTATGGAAAAAAATTCAAAATTTCCATATAAGCGAAATAGAAACTTGTATTAACTTGTGTCATTACTAAAATGCAAAATTCATGGATAGATATTTTTATCATACCGAAGTTCTACTTTTTACTGAATTCTCAAAGATGAACAGTTTCGTAGAATAGTACATTTGATTCGTAACTAGCATAATATTCATGTTATGAACACTTTTGAAACCTGAAACAAAATATATATATGACAAAGTAAAAAAATATTGCGACGAATTTCCCGCAAACATTACAACTTAGACGATTATAGATTTATAGAGTGATAAACATTATCTTGTATTATACCAATATAATTTTTTTCATCATCTTATCTCAACTTCCTCGTGGATCTTTGCCGATTTTATAAAGTTTATTGTCAGATTTAACAAATGAATGACAAGCGAAATTTCTTAAATTTACATTTATATCGAGAAACATTTGATGCAAATTGAACGGATCTTTGTCGAAAGTTATGCTTTATAAAAGTACTTTTTAATTTCGCTTCCCAGTTTTTGGGAAATCATTTTATGCTATATATACATGATAACAAAAAATCTCAGTTACTTTAATAGTGACGTAATCTTTAATCAGAATTGAAAGAGGTCATTAACACAAGATCATCTAACTTAGGAAGTTAACTTTTTAAAGATGTAATGGTTATTTGTTAAATGTTGATTTTTTTTAAAAAACATACTTCAAAAGTAAAAAACCTGTGTTTCCAATTTATTAATAGGAATAATGTATCTGTTAATATAAAGTCCATAGTCTGGGTAATTAAATTTCATTAAAAATTTTCCGAAATGCCAAAATAATTCGCTTCAGATTCGACCTAGTTACAAATAAGACGTAAAATTTTACTCACCTGTTAAGGAAACACTCTGTAGCTCCCTTCGTCAAATCTGTAATTCATGCACATTTAGTTTATTTTTTTTCATACTTACCAAAAACATTTTTTGCTTTTTCCTTCTGAAAATCTTGATCATGTGACATATTTTGTTTCAAGAAGTAGTTAAGCTTTAATTGTTATTTATTTTCTCGCATTATATAACATGTGTCTCATACAAAACTAATTATTGTGTAACCTTCATTATATTGCTAAAAACGTTTTTTGTTGATTTCAATTGGATTAACGGAAAATGCCTGTTTTTAATTCAACGGAAAGCATTCCCTCAAATTCTAAGTATTAATTAGATTTTAAGATTTCCGTGATTTTATATTTTTTTTAAACTTTGCCAAATTAAAATTTATGAAACTCATACAATTTGAAATGGGTTTTAAGCGATTATTTTCGTTGAACTGCTGATACGAAAGCAATATGACAATGAATTGTATTTTTTGGGAAAAATAAATTTAGCATTTCGACAGAAAGGATAAAAAAGTTTGAAAATATAGCTGATTTTTGATATTTGTATAAAATAAAAATAAATACCCCCTCAAGCAGCTGCTTTCCACAGAGGTCTGACGTAACCTAAAAATTAAAATCGCAAAAGAAAAACAGTTTCAAATAAGGTCAAATTTTCAGTCAAATAAGCAAGGACAATATTCTAATCAAAGAAAGTTAATTTCAATTGCAATTCCCAAAAAACTAATTTTGTCATTTTCAGCGGTGAAATTTTCAATAGGTAAAGATTTCTGATTTCTTAAAGAGAAACCTTTCAGAAAATTTTCACACAAAGTGCTAATTTATTATCATCATATCGAAATGATTAAAGCAATCCCTTAAATCTCTGATCTCTGGGGATTATTTATGATTATGCGAGGAAAACATTTTCTACCACATTGAGTCAAAAGAGTCAGTCAAGATCATTGAGAGAGAGATCTTGAGAATCAAAGAGTAACAATTGGTTATTAACTTTCTGATTTCAAGCGATAATTAAAAGTTTTGCTTCCTAAGAAAAATATTGCTCAATAAAACTCGATTTTGTCAAAAGGTCATGAATACTTAAACTTATTTCATATTTATATTTAGACTTAATAAATGTGGAACAAAACTAATTTTAATGATTTTTGAATTGCAATAAAAGAAACGAGAGCATAATCCCTTTATCTAAAGTTAACATCATATGCCTTGTACATTTTAATTTCAAACTTGCGACAAATAATATATCCATTCAGTTTTTGCACCTATAAACGTGATTTATCTTTATATCTATATACTATTTCCATGAGATAATTTTACCTCCTTAAATTTTTAATATTCTGGGTAGAATGGGATCACGAAATATTTTTATACATGATTCAATTTTGAATGATGAGTATAAGTAAAACAGAAAAGCCTCTGAAATAAGGAACAAGATTTCAAACACCCTGATGCACTTGAAATATTAATAGAGCTGTAATTCTCTACTGAAACGTATTGCAAGCAACAGAGAAGTAATAACTATAATTCTAATTGTATATTTTCTTAAAAACATAATCTATTGTCTGCAGAACAATAATTATAAACAGATTACGAAGAAAGGAATATGCTCTTAATTGCGGTATTTTTTTTCAAAAATAAGGTAACGAAAAAAAAACTTTTGGCAACATTTCTTTCCCATTCGTTGGAAAAGAAATTCAATAACTGAAAAGATTACAATAACTTTTTATTTCACTTTATATACTATTTTCCCATTTGTTATTCAATACTTTTGCGATTTTGTTTCTCACAAAATGTGGAAAAAAAGTAACTTAGGAAAAAAGTAACTGCATTTGATCCTAAACAGCTTCTATTCCGGCTTAATTTATTCATTTTCCTGTGATTTTGTATCAAATCTTAACATTTAAGAGTTTTCTTAATCACCTTTTCAGTTGGAAGAACTTAACCGAAACATAGCGCTGTTCAAAAAGACAACGTAAAAATAAATGCGTAAAAAATAAACATTATTTCGACATAAACACTATTTCAATTTTTTTTCTTCACAACAAACTCCTTTTCTGTGCCTTTCATCAGATTTAATAGGAACTGACCACTTTACTTCCTATGTATACATCACATGATCTATGCAATGTGAAACAGCTTGGTAATTAATATTAAGGTCGATCAGCAAGCAAAACAGATCTAAATCTTATCCCAAGTCTAAAGGTTAATCATTATTTTTTAATCCGTGGTTTCCGTTGGGATTGCAAATTAATCCGCAATAAATATAACTGGCACAATTCATGTGGAGATAAATACGTTGAGTTTATGTTCAATTTTAAAAAAAGAATCTTGTGTTGTTATAATAAAGGATTTGACCTTATTTGAATTTAGCCATCACTGAATTTCTATTTGCACTTATTTAAATATTTCATATGGGAATCAATGTTTTAATTTAAATCATTCCGACATCACTTCAATTTTAAATATTTTATTTCAATTGTACTTAATTTTCAAATGAGAGAAATTTCAGATTTATTATTGCTGCTATTTATTCCAAAAACCTCTAGTCCGAAAAAATAAAGGGACCTGGCTGCCATTTTCTTATCAACATGCTCTAAAATCGGAATAAAGACTGATGATGGAAAAAAAATTTCGAAATGGGCAATATTAAAATAAAATGATATGTTTCCTTTATGGTTTGTTGTTGAGAATGATACTAATATCTAAAGGCAATTTTCTTGAAATCGAAAAATCTTATTTATGAAACGAAGTTGCCGAAAGGTCATTGAAACACAGGACATGGAAGTTCAAGGAGCACATGACTTTAAAATGAGCAGAACAGTACGAAATTTATGTTTTTCCTACTGGACGTAATTATCTGGCTTTTAACACTTGAAGTACGAATGAATTATTTAAACTTTTTAATTCTCGATTAATTCTCTTTTAAATAAGTATATTTTACATATGAAATTATCAGCACAGATTGCAATTACAAACTAGCTATGTAATTAAACTAAATTAATATAAGTCACTTAATAATCCATCTGTGCAATAAACTGTTTTCATTTTGCACTTCTATGAACTATTCAACGATTGAAATTGATTTTAAAAGATCCTATATTTTTTTCTACTTTTATCACCGATTTGGCGACTTAATAAATGAAAAGGTCAACAAACGCTGAAATCGGAACTAATGGACCAAAATAAACAAAGCTTAATTGGCAGCTACTAATTGTTTTTTTCTAAAATTCTTAGCTCCTTTGGATAGTAAAAATATAGAATTATCTCCTTTCCCTTTGCGAAGCTTTCTTCCAATGTTTCTAATATTTGTGTGTAAGAGTTCGACATCTTACTGCACCAAGTGATGCTTCTCTGTACTGAAACTCTTTTTTGATGCACAGAAAAAAAAATATTAGATAAAAATTATTATGATGTTTCAAATATGTTTAAGTTTTTGGCACATCTGTTTCATAATTAAAAGAAGTTTATCAATCAAATTACCTAACATGTACTTATAAGCTCAAATTTCAAATAAATGCGAATTTCTTAACTAATAGCCTTATGGCTTTTCTTTACATTAAAAATATTCTTAACTCTTCCTCCATATCTCATTTCAACAGGTAACTTGGTTACTTACCACAATATCCAAAGCAACAGTCCAGAGCACACACTACGTAACACACAACACTATGCACACATGCACGTGACTACGGCCTCGACCGCGCACAATACGGGCAACTTTCTCCGAGGGGTGATTTGGGGGTCGGCCGACGGGTAACGGAACTCTTTGGAGCCATCCCACTGGAGGTATTGGCGATTGGAGGGTGAAAGGGAGACGCACGTGACCGAGGGGTGAGTGCACCCCAGTGACTTTGACGATGGCAATGAAGGTGTTCGTCGAAGTTCACAAGAAAGCGAAAGTATAAGAGAAGAAACTGACATACAGGGAAGACACCATTAAGGAGGCCACAATATTCTTTTGCATAAAAATATTAATATATCATTATATAAAATGTATTTATAACAATGTAATAATATTTTTCATAAAATATATTATGAAAAATATTATTATATAAATATTTTTATTACATAAAATTAATTATATAAAATTAAATTTATTATATAAATATTTTTTAAATATATTTGTAAAAAATATATAAAATATTTTGTAAAATTTTTAATAAAAATATTATACCTTCTTAAATCATTTGCTATTTTTATTTACGCCGTTTGCGAAAGAAATTCCATAATATACTTAACTTCTTTTTGAATAGAAATGTAAAAATCGAATGAGAAATTAATTTTGAAAAAACGTTGAAAACTTGGTATTTGAAAAAAATCCCCGAAATGTTTGATTCATGTGTGAAAGTCATTATTGAAAGCAAATTATCTGAGTCTTTGGAAAGGCAAACATCGCTTTCTTTAGCACCAAAAAACAAATTAACATTTGTAGCCGTCCCATGGCCGAGTGGTTAGCACGCTTGGCTAGTGTTCTATGGGACTTCGGGGTTCGAACCCCGAGTAAGGCATGGATGTATGTGTCGTTTTTCTGCTGAGGTCCTGCCATCCTCACAGACCTTTTACTCTGGCATATAAACTGACAGGTTCCTGTCAGACCTCTGTGGCAAGCAGCTGCTTGAGGGGGGGTATTGTTCACAAACCATTTTAACAGCAATTGAGAGACTCCTTTGTCAGTTTATAAATAAAGCAAAAATATAATCGCTGATAGATTTGAAATTCGATTTAAGCCCAGAACGCATCAAACTGGAATTCGTGTCTATTTTAATTAATTAGAACACAGGTAAGTAAATATTTCGTCAAAAATTAAGTGACAAAATTCTTTGCATTTTCAAATTCAAATTTGTTTAATATAGGACACAGTTTGGAACTGGGTGTTTGATAGATTTTACTTTTCTACAAGAATAATTTCAACTGCCTGCAACTATTTCTAATGGAGCCATTACATATAAACTAAGTAATGACATAAATAATAATTGTTTTTGCCATTTTTAACGCATGGTCCGCTTTCCCTTTTTGGTTATTTATTTATTTTTCAGATATTTTTAGCATACAAAACATCTTTGAATAAAACATTATTAAAATTTTAAATCACAGGAATCAGAATGAGAAATCCTTCGCTGACGAACAGATCCGATAACAGTTCAAATGAGAGTTAAATCCTGACCGTCACTTTTGTCCAGGACCTGGCAATGGCGAAAACACCTGTAATGAAATTAAATTCATGAGTTAATTTCAGTGATGTAATATTACAATGCAGAGACGGGTCTAGGGGGTGGGGGAGACAAGAGGCCCTTTCAAAAAGCTAATAATGGTAATAGTGATAAAAATTTATTGAACTTTATTATATTTCAAAAGCCTATAAAATGGAGGGGTAAATGTTACAATACATTCGAAATCCAGTCTCTTGGCTCCCCTCCCTCCTCCCACCTTTTTTTTTTTTTACAATTTTTCGGATCGCTTCTGTTTTTTTTTCTTTTTGTTCCCTTTCTTCTTTTTTTGTAAATCAGGCGCCTATTAGAATGCATATAAAAAGATAACTTTCCGTATGAAAGTGTTGCACCTAGGAAGTTCAGCACCTTGGAACTGTTTGTAAATATTTTGAAAGAACACATCGAGTATTTGTCTCAGGATTTATTGTAATCCGAAAAAAATTTGCAAAATTATTCAGAGCCTTTTGTTTCATTCTAAATGGAATGGCCGAAATTTTTAGCCATGGAAAATGAATGTGTTAATAATGAAACGAATGTAATACTTATAAAATCAATTCCCTGATTTTGAAATAGGTTTAGAGCAGCTACCCTTCCCTTTGCGAATGGGCAAAAAATTTTATTAAACTTGTACATATTTCGAACATTTTTCAAGAAATTTTTCAAGACCTCAAAAACAAAGAACAAATGTTATACTGCAAAGAAAATCCGGTCTCATCCCCTCCCCCCCCCCTTTATTTTACTCTAGATCCGGGCCTGGTTTAGAGCAAACTTTCCACATGGTTAAATTCGGCGAACGTTTACTCAATGAATTTTTTTTTCCTAAGCTTTAACCAAACGATGTTTCTGTTGCGATATTTTTAACACAACGGAAAACCTTTTCTGTTGGGTTTTCCTTTCGGAAAAGATCTTTTCAGGCTGTCTTTTTCACCTCGTTCCTAGCAACTATTCCCATCGAAATCATCTCTCACTACCCAAATGAATGAAATCCGTGAGGCCTCGCTCAGTCGGAGGAGTCGGAGGCCCAGTCTTTTATTGAGAAATCGGGGAGATTTTCATCACTCTCAAATTCGCAAAAAAATATCGGAATGCAGAGATCATCACCGTCTCTCTTGGGCCTGTGCACCCACAAACATATCCTGCATTTAAAAAATCATGTGGATAGCTCTGGAACGAGACTAAGTGGAGAATTCTTTGTCCAGGTAGTTCGCACCCCAAATTCTATTCTGATGATCCTGAGCTTGGGATCTCTTGATTGGGCTACTTCCCCCCCACCCTCCCACAAAAGTACGGTAGAAAAATAACAAAACAATCTTATATTTAATTACTATTAGTTTGATTAATGAATCAAAAGTTTCTTTGTTTGTCAGTAAAACTAAATATTTTTAATTTTCAAAAATATGAAATGTATGTAGCAAAACGTTTAACTGAAGACCTTAAAAAAAGATATAGTGATCTCCTTTATTTGTCGTAAATCCAGAACTTAGAATAATTGTAATGACTTTATAAACCTAAACTCTGAATGTTCAAAGAAGAAAAAAAAAGTCTTCAAGTAAGAAGATTCAATCGTCTTCTATGTCTGGTGGAGTAGCTGTAGAGATAGTGTGTGTGGGGGGGAGGGGGACTCAGGGGATTCGAACTCTTTCCATTCCACATTCTAACTCCGCCTTATAAATATATGAAGAATTTTGTACAATTTTTAAATATAATTAAAATTTATGTTAACGAATTAAATATAATTTTGCTTTGTAATGTACAATTCAATTTTAAAATGCAATTTTAGCGATTCCTAATGTTATCATAAATAAATATTTCATTTGTACCATTCAACTTTTATTTTGTTGCTAAGCAACAGCCCATGTCGAGAAAATATCTTCCCTCAGTCCTGAAGCCATTGAGAAAATACGGTTTCCCGATATCTGTTGAACTACCAACACTTGTTGCTCTCACCCCTTTGGTGCAAAAAAAAGTTTTTCTGTGAGTTTGTTCACCTCACAGCAACGGCGCGAACCCCTCAGTCTGCCCCAGGGCGATGACTCCACCATATGCATCGTCGTCGCTGCCACCGATGCTTTCCATTCCTTCCTCCCTTCAATACCGTGTTCGTCATCCGAATGATCACTGCACATGCATTCCGCAACTATATCCGGTGCATTTTGTTCACTTCGATTTCTTTCAAAATCCAAGTCTCTGATTTTAACTTCCTTTTTAGAACGACTGGATAAGCGCAATTTTATTCATTTGCTTTTTACACACTTTTACCTTATTAATTTGTTGAGAAAGTCAGAATTAGATATTTTCCTCTCCCAAAGGAAATTGCAAAAACAAAATTCTTTTTTTGTAGCTAACCGGAACGAAGTCTTGTGCTGCACAAAAGCTGAATGTGAAGTCAAAAGTCCCAAAAGTTTCAGATTTGAGTCTTTAATTTCGAACTTCTGGGCAAAGCAATCGCAACTACCTTCTCCTAGTAAAAAAAACAATCAATCTTCCTACAGAGGAAACAAAATTTTTGTTTTCTGTGTCCGCCACTGCCACACACTCAAACACGTGGTAGAGGGTTTTTTTTATTCGTATCACTTACTAACCTGTTCGATTTCTATTCCACGAAGATCTTCATCAGCAAAGAACAAAGTTTGATTTTCAATTGAAACCTAGAAGCTCAGGAAAATTAAGTATTCGAAATATCTGTATATATATAATACGTAAAATATTTAAATTCTAAAGCAACAAAATACACTTATTATCATTTGCATTTATTTTTTTCTAAGTAATTTATATACTTTAAAATGCAATATAAAAATTATCAAAAGGTAATCAATTAAAATGCACCAAACAGTCAGCTGCCATTCAAGAAATTTCAGAATGAACCTCAGTGGGGATGGCCAAATGAATCGACCGAGTGTCGGTCCCTCAATTGCCAACGTTTCCAATTCGAATCTCAGTGTATTGGGGTTGAGATTTTCTCCTCTCTCCCGTTCTCTACTCTTGAAAAGAGAATCTGGAAAAACTGAATTCTGTCGAGTGCTCCTCGCGCAGAAGAGCGACACCTCTTGAAGGTGGAAAGAAATTGATGTTCTGTCATGTCTCTCTCTCTCTCTCACTCAGCCATCGATTGAAATTTTTCATCGTGTTTCGCTGAATTCTGGAGAGAGGAAAATTATTTCTAAAATTACAGATAAATGAATCTCTGCCGTATTAAAATGTTTGAACTCGTTCTTCGAAGTGGGAAATCAGAATCAATGTGGTGACTATCGTAGTAAAAAAAGAACTGAATTGAAGGTTAGTGAAGGTAGCTCTACTCACTCTTCTGGACAAAGTAAAAAAGATATCCAAATTCAATGGCATCCTCAATTCGTATCAAATCTCTTTCTGCACCATAGAGTGAGGCATAAAACCCGAATGGTAACCAATGAATCTCCTTTCGCCAATGGGAATCATTAATCGACTATGGAGTTTTGTGATTTTGCTAAGTCATTCTAAATATTCAGAAGTGAAAACGATCGGATCCTATCAAACTGAATAGACATTTGTACATCCTCTTTGTGGAACACTTCCTGCTCGGAGTTTTCTTACTTGAGGTATTCATTACTAAACAGAATACAATCACAGAACTTCTAGTCGCTTTTTAATTTCGCTTATAATGCTTATCAAAGTGTTTCAGCCATAATTCCATTCAAATTTGGGGCGGAGGTGGTTCAGTGGCTAGCGCACCAGGCTCATCGTCTGCATTTCCCAGGTTCATACCACCCTGGCCAGCGTTAAGATTTATCTGCTCAAAACTCCTTTCTCTGCCCACGGTCAGTAGGGGACATCGATGGACTTGGAAATGCCACCCTCCGTCGGATGGAACATTAAGCCATGGCTTCCTATGCACGTTAAAGAACATTCTGGATGGCCTTAATGAGAGGTTGGGTTGGGTTGTTTTATCTCTGAGCGGCACTTTTTTGCACACCATGGGCTAAATGGCCAGGTCACAAGGACCCCGAAGGCTCAGAGAAGGTTGGGGGAGGGGACCCACTGGAACAGCTGTTGGGAGACAGATGGTAATCCCCCGTCAAGGCCATCCAGCGTGTTCTTTTACGTGCACAGGGTATGGCTCTCCCGCACACGGGGCCACGGCTTAACGTCCCATCCGACGGACGGCGGCCTTTCCAAGCCCATCGGTGTCCCCTACTGACCGTGGGCAGGGGGAGGGAATTTTGCGGAGATAAATCTCAACGCTGACCCAGCTGGGACTCGAACCTGGGAACTACAGATTACGAGCCTGGCGCGCTACCGCTATGTATCTCCTAACATCTGTTCAGTGGATTCCCTTCCCCAAGCCTTCTCTTAGCAGTCGGGGTCTTTGTGGCCTGGCCATTGTGTGAAAAAAAGTGCCACTAGAGGTAAAACAACCCAACCCATTCAAATCATAAACCGTTTCTTAATAATCATTTGCTCAGCGGTGGTTTTCACACTTTCTGATTTCTTGTAACCCTTTTTTCAATCATTGTTACTTTGAAGAAATCCGTTTACTTTTCTTTCTACACCAGGGAAACATAAACAACTTTCACGTTGTCCACAGTCGGGACAATCACTTTTTAAACTTTTAAAAATTGACAAATAAACATTAAGTATTACATTGTAATACATGCAAACCCATGCTATTCCATGCGGGTTGTTTCTATCTTATTGGTCGCAACTAAATGCATTGCAATGCTTAAATTTTTAAAATCAATTTTTCAAACTCGATTTAAATGTCGTAAAATTAAAGTAAGAGGAATAAATTTACAACATAAATGCTAAAATGTGATGCGTCTTGGTAAACTTGAAATAGCTTTATACATTAAGGTTTGCTAATGAATTCCTGCCTCTCAATCATGAAAAAAGTGAATAAAGAAATCGGTTTGATATATCAGAGCTGATATATCAACCGATTTCTTTATTCATTTTTTTCTTCATCTCAAGATAAATCACAGTCGCAAGATCATCATAAATCTCAAGATAATGTGAGCATCAGAGCTGATGCTCACGTTATCTTGAGATTCCTCGAGGGCTTCGGAAATTGAACTTGGGCATCATATTCAACCCTCCTATTCAAAAGAAAAAGAACAAAAATATCACTTCTGGCGAATGTGAAATTCTCGTTCCTAAAGAAAAGGAAATTGTCATTTGACTACTTTAACTTTCTTTCTAACAATGGGAAATTCAAACTAATTGATTACTTCTATTGATATTTTTTACTTTCTAACAATGGGAAATTCAAACTAATTGATGATTCGGAAAATGCAAACAGTAATATTTAATGACTACACCTCCAAGTTACATTTTTCACCATCCTTAGAATAAGGAGATAAATCATTGTTATCAACGTAAACTCCTTTGACTGTCATATTCCAAATCAAAATTTTGAATGCAATATCGGTTCTAGGACAGTTAGCTTCCAATCATTTCGTTATTAGATTATTTCTCTACCTCAGACAGCCTCAAAAATAGCTTTGCTATCAACAAAGCAAAAGAAAAGACGCTACTGCATGCTCGTGAAAAATCAGTTTTTAAGTACCGTAGTTAATAATCATAAGAAATGGAGGGAAAAACAGTCGATGACCTGATTATAAGCAAAAATAGAACGAAATGGTTCTAATCCAGTCAAGGATCGAGACAAATAAAATGGTGGTCCAAGTGAGTCGGTCGAACAGAAAAGAAGTTAGGAGAAAATACTAGAATTCCATTGAAGTATAACATTTTCTCCTTCATTTCAGATATCATTAAAAGATTCTAGAAAAATGCATTAAATATCCATAAGTTTAAATTTTTGCCACCATTACCTTTACTAGCATCATCAATAGGCATCCATTACTCTTACTAGTACAATGAGAACCGGATTGGTTTTTAAAAAAATTTCCAGGCTGAGTCACTCTAGTCCACAGTTATACAACTATTATTTTGTGCTAAGCATTTTGTTTATAGTCACATAGACTAAAATTATGATACTCTATTTGTCTTCAGAAATTGCTATTTAAAATAATGCTGCTTTTTAACTCAATTCGAAAAAACGAGTTATTCATTTCATTTTACCATTCGTCCATCCCTCTGTCCTTTCCTAAACAACTGCTTTGCTTTTAGAGATAATTTTAGAATGCTTTTTGCATTCTAAAATTATTTCTAAAAGCAAAAACGTATTTTTCGTTTACCTAGCTTGTCTCGGTTGTATTCATGGGATGTTTAGCTCTGCGGCTTTCTATCTCAATCTGTAGAGTTCCTAAGAGGCTGGCAGAAATGGATAAGGATTATTACAAGTATCATAAAGACAGAAGATGAATCGATTTCATGCTGCTATTGAGAATTTTTACCAAAATCTACCTGAAAGTCTGATGAAATTTTATACTTTGGGAATTTAGATATTTTCAGGTAGGGAGAAAATGTTCCGGCAGGTATAAGGGTCCATGAAGTTTGAAGAATGTGATCATTGAAGTTCTTATGTTATCCAGGCTTGGGCAATGGAGAATGAAATGATCTGTAGTTTCACGTTGTCCACAGTCGGGACAATCCCTGTTATTGGCTAGATAGCATCTGTGGAGGAATGCTGGGAGTAGTGCCACATCTAGACGTAAGCGAGTTATTAAGGTTTCCATACTTCTTGAAGTGTATACATTGATTGTTTTTACAGGGAATCGATTTAGATGTGGGAACAAATTTGGCAGAGAAGAAGATTCCCATTCCATCTTCAGGTCGTTAAATAAATCCTTATGAAATAGAGTGATGATATCCTCTGCATACAACGTTGATTCAGGGTGCAAATGTGAAAGAGTTGTTGCTCTTTTTGCCAGAGAGTTGGCTGATTCATTGATCTCAAGATTCCGATGTCCGGAAACCCAAAGCAAAATAATTCAAGAAGCCCGGAACGTTGCTTGTTGAAGAGAATTATGTTATTGTCAATATATGTTATTAAGTGCTAAGAACACCGATTTGGAATCGGATAATAGGCGAAAGTGATTATTTTCTTGAATAATAGAGGTGACAGCCAGATCAGTGCTGTAGCTTCAGTCGAAAATATGATGTTCCTGTTTGTAATTTTTCACATATGTAGATTGCGCGTGAAGGGCAGGCGATGCCGATTCCAATTTGTTTTTTAGATACTGAAGCATCAGTTCCGATCCAGACAGCTTCTGGCCATTTTTGTTTTAATTCAGAGTAAAAATGTGATCTAATAACGGCAGTAGGTTGTGAAGATAGCTGCCGAGAGCTAAGAGAGTCAGTAAGAATTTTGTATGGCGGACATATTCTTGGCAGATTTGCATGCGGGTTGTCTGATTGAAGGAGAGTGATTGATATTTAATGATTCCAATCGAGCATGTGTTAATAGTGGGAAGGGGTTTTCCTCCCGGTTCCAGCGATGAAACGGTAAAATTGTGGCTGACGGCAGATTGTTCGTAGATCCGATGGTAACGGTGATGTCATTTCCTTTATTGTGCTCCTATTGTTCCTCCCTTAAGACGAACCAGTGAAGGGAAGGGAAGTACTCCCGTCTCAGCATAAAGAAGTGGTAAAGGTGTAGCTTTGGGTAAGCCAGTCGCTGATCGTAGAGCTGGAGGAGGAGAAACGATAGACCAGTAAGAGGTAGGAGCTGAGGTAAGAAGTGGAGCACTGTATGTTATCGCTGATCTAATGGTTGATGTTATTAATAGCATAGGTATGTCTATTAAGACTATTTCTTGGAGAGGCTAGACTTCTAATGATGTAAGTAAGCGAAGACTTTTATTTTTTATGTTAATAAAATGTTGGTTCATTGTTCCATTGACTTGGAAAGTAAATGACATGGTATGACATGGAATGATATCTGATCCAAGTAGGAATTACGTTAAGATTTTATGCGATCAGGATTAACGTTGTGACGTCGAGTGATAATCAATGCAGCACTTTTTGCTGCTGGTAACTTTAAGTCCCATTCTTTCGTCCATTGCAGTCCCAGCTGGGTCAGCGTTGAGATTTATCTCCGCAAAAATTCCCCGGCCTGCCCACGGTCAGTAGGGGACACCGATGGGCTTGTAAAGGCCGCCGTCCGTCGGATGGGACGTTAAGCCGTGGCCCCGTGTACGGGAGAGCCATACTCTGTGCACGTTAAAGAACATGCTGGATGGCCTTGACGGGAGGCTACCATCTGTCTCCCAACAGCTGTTCCAGTGGGTCCCCTGCCCCAACCTTCTCTGAGCCTTCGGGGTCCATGTGACCTGGCCATTTAGCCCATGGTGTGCAAAAAAGTGCCGCTCAGAGGTAAAACAACCCAACCCAATCGTCCATTGCAAAATGTTATTTAACGTCTTCTGACTGACTTTAAGTTAATGATCAAGATTTGAAATGGAACCAAAAATAGTAATGTCGTATGCTATTTTACATGGTGTTTGATAGGCTGTGTAATATCCTGAATATAGACATTAAATAACAAAGGTGATAGAACACTACCCTGAGCATGGCCAACATTTTCCTGTCTACTTGAAGAAAAAATGTTTTAATTTACAATGATGTTTCTAGATCCAAGATAGTTTTTAAGCCATGCCAATAGTTTGCTGTGAAATCCAAGAGCCTTCAGTTCATATAGTAGAGATTCTGCATTTACAGAATCGTACGCATGAGAAATCTCCAATTTTATTATAATACAGTACTGTCGTCGTTTTATTGTTTGTTTGATCATAAGATGAATAGGTGCCAGTACATGAAGCATACGTTTATGTGGAACAAATCCATGAGCTGCTTCTGGAAGTAACGAGTGATGATCGAAGTGATACGGTACCAGATTAATCTTTCCATTATTTTAGAAAGGTGTGAAAGTAGAGCAATTGAACGATAAGCTGTTACAGTGTTCTGTTCATGTCCTGATTTCAGAATAAGAATGATTAATGCCTTTTTCCATGTTTCGGGAATAGTACCTGATGACCACATCTTATTATAGAGATGAAGTAGATGGTTGAAAGATTGTTTCAGAAGATGTTTTATATTTTCAATTAAGAATTCATCAGCTCCTCTCGCTGAATTTCTTTGAGTATTAACCGCTCGACGAAGTTCTGTTAAAGAAAATTCTGCGTCGAGAATGCTTGCACAGTTCACAGATAGCGGAGAAAGGGAACCAGATATTTTGCCAGGCTTACGGCGAGTGAAATGCTTTACAAGTAGTTCTGATTGTTCCTTGGGATCAGTGCGTGATGTTTGTCCATTCAGTTTAACCCTAGCTGACTTGATGAGGATAAAGGCCACATCACTATTTTTTAAGGGTGATTATACGCTTAAAGAAAATGTGCTGATATTTATTATATTTGTTTAAGAGCGATGGAAAATAAATTCCCTTTCTTATTTTTATTACCGTCCCGTAACCGAGTGGTTAGTGCGTTTGGAAACTGATCAATGGGATTCATGTTCGAGCCCCTGGTAAGGCATGGATGTTTATGTTGTCTTTTTGTTGAGGTCCCGCCATCCTCACAGACCTTCTACTGTGTCACAGAACTTCTACATTAAACTAACAGGCTCCTGTTAGCCCTCTGTGGCAAGCAGCTGCTTGAGGGGATTTTTTTTTTAGTTTTATTAAACATATAATGAACTACAACTTTATTAGTACTAAATTGGTGTGGAGTGGCCAGATGCAGCAGATGTAGCTCAGGACATATATGCTTGGAGAACTAAATTGCACGGTCTGGTTGGACCTCCGTAGCCCATGGTTGTTTAAGGATGGATGATGATGAATACTAACAATCGAAGATTTGTGAATTTAAATGCCAAATACGGAACAAAAGTTACCAAATTTAGAAAAAAGAAAACATGGCACCTAGAAGGTGCAACAAACCGCCTCTAAAGAACAAATCAAAAAAACTCTTACAAGTAAAGGGCAAAAAATGTTATCTTTAACGTTTATATCACATCCTAGAGATCGTGAAGGAACGGCAGTGAAAGAAGTAAGCAAAGTTTCTGAAAAGTCTACTAGTCACATATTTTATACTCCAGGTAAGCAATGGTTTAAAAAAATTATGATTTATTTAACATTTCTAAAATAAAAAAAATAATGAATAGGTCTAATGAATTGCAGAATTTGAACAAAATTTTAATATCGCTGAATTCGAATCCTGATTTTCCTAATGTCAGTCAAACAGCCCTAATCGTACTAAATAACAGAATGTTGAAAATTTTCCTTTGCAAAAGCGAAAATGTTTTAATTGGACGAAACGATGAAATTATTTGGCAAACATAAAGATATCGTTCACGTCAAAAAAATTAGCTATTTATCACATGTTAAAGCCATTACTTTAAAACTAAAGGTGTAAAAGATGATCGAGTTAGATATATTGCATTTATTGCATTCACCTCCTTTGGGCTTTAATTTTATTTCACTATAATATAATAATTTAAAATATTTGAAGTAAAAGAATGATCAAATTTTTTTAAATATTTCAAAACCTAAAATATAGTATTTCATTACTACTTCTTTATTTATTTCATGATAATTCATATCTACCAGTTTTAATTTAAAAATTATTATATGCAAAGAATCCTTTGTGTCAAATATCAAACAGTACTGTTGCGAATTTTATAATGGATAGGCACTGAGCGTGAGTACTAATAACTATATTTTCAAACCAATTACAATACAGTGCAAATTGTTACAAAAATATGGATGAAGTATTTTATAAACAAATTAACTACTATCATACATAAGTCATTAACCTTTTTGTATAGACTATGCAATATCAGCTCTGTCTGTTGTAATAAAATACTACTTCTTCACTTTGTTTACCATATCATTTGAATACCTTCAGACGTAAACAATTTCTCGTCCTGTACTAGTTCACTAACTTTTGTTACTAACAACAGAAAACAAACACCCGCGCACATACTAAAAAATTTTCACTTAACGCACAGTGACTCATACTATCTGAACGTCCTTTCATATCTCACAACTTTAACACACTTAACGCGTAAATACTCGGATGAACTTCTTCATCTTTCACAATACCACGCACTACTGCATTACATTTCTCCCATTTTCATTCTTCCGAACTGTTTTCAGTTCCAATTCGTTGGCTAAATTGAATCTTACGTAGAAGCAGGCACGAGGGTTCAAGTCACGTTAAGTCATGAAGTCACTGTTGCTCGTTCATCTGTCGTAACAATACTAATAAAGTAAACGCTATTAGTTTGATACCTGTGGGTATTAAGTGGTAATTATTATATAGTAATGGCCGAGTGGTTAGCGCGCTTGGCTACTGATCTAAGGGACCTGAGTTCGAGTCCCGGATAAGGCATGGATGAATGTGTCGTTTTTCTGCTGAGGTCCTGTCATCCTCACAGACCTTTTACTATGGCATATAAACTGACAGGCTCCTGTCAGACCTCTGTGGCAAGCAGCTGCTTGAGGGGGTATTTATTATTTTTTAATTATTAAATATAATTAAGATACTTGTGGTTTAAGCTGAAACCTTTCACAGGAATGCGATGTTACTTTACATCAGTTTACGGTGTTAGATAAAATATAATGTTACTTTACTCCTTTTCAAGATGTTGAAGTTTAACTTTTCGAGTTTATGGTTACACCAGAAGATGGTGTTATCTTACACTTGTTTCTGGTGGTAGATTACACTTTTTTGGTGTAACCTTCACCGAAATGGAGTGTTACTTTACGCCATAAAATGGTGGTAAGCTACCTGCCAAAATAAACTGGTGTAACGTAACAAAGTTTTTCTTACGATGTAGTATTGGGATAAGAAGAATTTGTTACAACATCCAAGCTACGCTTCTCTATTATAAATTCATGTAATGTACTGGAATCCGTCACAACCACAGTGATTTTTTCTTTGCCTAACAAAAAAGTAAAAGATCAAAATTCTATTGAATTTGGTGAAATAATAAAATTCGGAAGCGATGATCTGATA
Organism: Ryuthela nishihirai; assembly: GCA_038380435.1. Taxonomy (NCBI): domain Eukaryota; kingdom Metazoa; phylum Arthropoda; class Arachnida; order Araneae; family Heptathelidae; genus Ryuthela; species Ryuthela nishihirai. The sequence continues at coordinate 44,693,988 of JAWZYU010000032.1, forward strand.
TGCATCGTTTGCAGGGTCATGTCGACTTTTTTTTTTAGATACGAAAAGTAAAGTTAATTTGAAAAAAGAAAAAGAGCAACTGAGACATTTCAAAATATTTTCATCTCTCTGTCAAATTCGTCTCATTTAAAACATATTTCATTAAGCTCCTCCTCCAGTTCCTCTCTGCAGGCAGAAAATTGGAATTCAGTTATCAGATATTCTGTAAAACTTCTCCTCCTTGTTTGTGTTAAGCAAAGAGAGCTGACTCTTGAAACATCACCGCCCAGGTAGCCTGAAGTAAAAGCAAAAAGTTCAGTGCCGCGTTCAGTTTTGTCTTAATGTTCAGATGCACGAGAATCTGTTACGTGATATTTCTTTCCGAATTTCCCATGCAGAAACTTCTGAATTTTACTCTAATGTCGTCAGCTCTGCTCCAAAGCCTCTTTTCAGCACAGTCAAAAGCTATTAGCGATTTAGCCCACAAGCTCGTGCACAACTGCTCCTCATCTTTCGAACTTCTCCGGCGCTTTTTTTTGCCGAGTTTCGAGCTCCAACGACGCGCGGAAGAAAATATTGATTAGTGCTCTCGTGCACCTCTCATCACGTGATCGATGATTTATTACGGATATCAAGCCAAAGAAATTTCATAAAAAGAACGAAGTCGCGCAGAGGCAAGGAGAGAAAAAATGCATGCGTTTTTTGTTAGCTGATTTTCTTTATTTAATTCATATATTTGTACAACTAGCCTACAAAAGGATTATGACACTTAAATGACAACAAATGACAAAGATCAACAATACTTGATCACATATATCAACTTTAATAAAACGATGTGAATTTCTCGTTTCATCGATTGAAAACAAATTCTAATAGTAATTACGAAAAAACGTCACTGAATAAAACTAGAGATCTCTATTGAAACTCAATATTTTCACTCGTTATTTACATAATTACGGAAGCTGCGATATTAAGCGTAAATGCAGACAGTCGAAACGGTTCTAATAATGTGACAAAAACTTTACAAGTGTAAAACTTATTTTTTTTATTGAAAAGAAGCAAGTAGAATTGGCTAACAAAGAAGAGAACATGGATGCATGTTTCGATTTTTTTCTTACAATTTTTAACTTATAATTCCTAATTCTTCTTTCTTCCCTTAAAATTCCAATAATAATATTTAAAACAAAAAGAAAAGATGTCTTAAATATACACATCATGACTAAAATACGATCCTATAAGCATAAAAATCTAAGAATTCTAATAATTTTCATACGTCACTCTAAATAAACCTTTATAATAGTCCACGAGGTCAAAGAAAAGTCGTGTTTCGTGATAAAAAAAAATGCATGAGAAATTAATTTAAGCTTATCTGAATTAGTGCAAGCAAAGTACAAAATAATGTTACATTAATATTTATTATTATTGATGAACTGAAATTTGAGGTAAATATGTGTATACAAAACTTTCAATGTACGTTTTATTCATAAAAAAAATATTTTTTTCGGAACCTATCCCCCTCTTTTCCCTTAGTTGTTGGTCTCGATTGGCACGGTTTCGATTTACACGGTGATTTCTAGGAAACAAATCTACCATGTAAATCGAGAGATGGGAGTATTGCAAATTTATTTCTTATCGAATAAATTTATTGCCATAATTTTTTTAAAATCACATTTCTTGTAAATACTCGATAATTGTTCAACTCCTTGATTATCATCGTAATCTTTCAACACCTTAAAGTTTTCCTCAGCTCTCGTCTCATCAAAGCACCAAACAACTCTCCATTGTCCACACATCTAACAATCATGGTGACCTTAGGGCCAGGCCCTTCTGCACCACGTTCATTTAAAAGCAATACAAAAGTATATATAGAAGCACAAAAGAAAATTTTAAATGTTAGACATAATATATCAAATATATAAATTGTCATTATTCAATTAAGTATCACAGTTACAAAATTTAATAATTTTATGTTTAATAGTACCACTAACATTGCTCAATGTTGAATTGACATTGTCCAATATCCAGTTATTTAACTTAACTGAGGTGCATTTATCATATTGTCAGCCATATGAAATAAAATTTCCCATGTCTCTATAATGACGAACGAACTTTTGATGCGTTCTTCTATAATGTTGGTAGTCTATCTGAAATCATTTCCAAGCAGCAACACTTATTAAATTAAAATTTAAAAGCATTGTCCTAACGTCTGAATCAAATCAACAATTGTTTCTTTTACCACTATTGAGCATTTAAATTGATTTTCACTTTATTTCGTCATTTGGTATTGTTACAATAATAATTTATGTGCTCATGCAGTTACCTTCTTTTAAGTGTGTCGTATCTTAAAGTGTTGCTTATTTGTTGGTTTTTCTTGACTATTTGAGCCATTAAAATCAACTAAAACGATACTAAAGAATCGAAACAGGAAGTATTAAAATATAAAAAACATAACTGGCGTGGAAAACTCGTGTCGTGGAAATTCAAACTATTTTACAAATTATTGATAATAAATCGAATTGTACTGTTTTATCAATATCTATCCAAACAAAAAATTATTTTTCATTCATCCTTTAAAATAAAAGTTTAATATCTGCAGACTAACTGGCAGAAGAAAGTGCAGCTCCTAACTGGAGAACTTGCGTGTTTAGCACACAATTTGAAGTTTCTTTAGATGAATTGCTTCAGGAGTGCTAGTCAAAAGTTAATTTTGTTAAAGTTATTCAGACCCCGGATAAAGTATGGGTGGTTCTTTTCTGGTGTTGTATTTCTGCTGAAGTCTCGCTTTTAGCACAGATCTCTATGGTGTATTCTACTGGCAGGTTCTGGTCAGACTTCTGTGGCAAACAGCTGCTTCAGGGATATTTTTTTTTTACTTTTTGAAATGGAAGATAAATAGATAAAAATGAGAGAAAGATAGATGGCAAACTTTTAAAAAAAAGACTATTTAAAAAGGGAAAATTAATATCATTGGGATTTATTAAATCCTTGAATAAAGTTTATAATTACATTGGAATAACCAGAATCGTATGCAGAACTTTGTTATTGATGAGACTTCTTCTCACCAATATTTGATTTATTTGTGCAAAATTTAATTTGGAACACATTGAACTTAATATAAAGAGGTGAAAAAATCTTTCCTTATTTATACGTTATCTTTTAATCGAAACTGTGGCATTTATCCAATTCAATAAAAGTACGAATAAGATCGCCTTCGTGTGATGCGACCTTATTCTTAAGGAAATAGGAATTGAATGAAGAATTGAACACGAAGAATTGAATGATGAAAAGATTTCTTACCATGATTATTTGGAAGTTTTGCGACATCTTTTCTTTTTACAGCCTGTCCATTTTATCTTTCATCTGATGTCAGTTTTACAGTGGATTTCGTATCAGAGAAAATATGCCCGTATGTGCATTATGCGCGCACTTTTTCTCTACCAGTTCGAGATTTTTTTTCTGTACATTACAGTTTTTTTTTCGTTCATTTTGTGACTTTGGTATATGGTCGAATGTTGAAACTGATATGAATTATTTTAAACTAATTTATAAAATGTTTTGATAAATAGTGCAGTTATTTTTTATTGTGTCGATAGACCGATAAAATTACTAGACTGCACTTAGGAAATTGGATTCGAAAGACAGGCTGCCACGAAGTGCATGGCATTGTTATAACTCATTTATAATTACGTACTTTCACTGTAGAAGTGTAAAGCAAACAAATCACAAATCTAGTTCTACTAATCAGAAAAATCGTATCTGACTTGAAGATTTTTAAAAGTTGAAATTATTCTATGAGATATACTTAAGTCTTTCAAGTTCAAATATTTCTAACATAGGCCACAGAACTGGAACCAGATGTTTGGATGGTTTACTGTTGTTTTATTACATGAAAAGAGTAAGTGAGAAAATTAAATCTTCTATAGGTACTTCTAATAATATAAATCAATAATGGCATAATGAAAACATTTAGAAATTAAAATATAATTTTAACATCTGAAAATCTTTCCAGAGAGTGATATTCGTAGAAGTAACTATGCAAAGTACTTCTATTAATATTACACAATTAAAATAACTGAACAAATTATAAAACCGTATAAACCACACATGGTATAGAGATTAGCTTATTTGACTATTAAACCAGCTAGTAATGCACTATGTAAAGCAGGCATGTCAAACACGCGGCCCGCCAAGATTGATAACCAATACGTTTATTTAACTTTTGACAACACTGGATTCTTTAATTAAAATTATAAGTACGTACACGGTACATGAATTAAATAAACGTATTTCAGAAAACATTTCCATTTATATATAAGGGAAACTATTGCGCATAAATGTATATGTCGGAGTCCGATCGTAGAATTGCTCATATCATGAAATGCCCGATCATTTCATGAAATAGTGGCATTTCATGATATGAGCAATTCTACGATCGGGCTCCGACATGTATACACATGTCTCGAGGTCATTCAAATGTACATACTTTGCGCATGACAATGAGTCACGAAATGCCAGTAGAGTCGGAAGCTATTCGTTAGCAGTCAGTGAACGAATACTGCGTTCTAGTCTAGTTTGCACATAACAATTTTCATCTGGTTTTTTTGTTTTGCGGCCCGCGATTTAATATATAATACTTACTATGGCCCTCAGTGGTTAACGAGTTTGACATGCCTGATGTAAAGGATCGTTCAAAGGTAAAGTGGACAAATCGGAAATGAGCTGTAAATCATTTACTGATCTGTTCAAATTCTCCATGTCTATTGAGACATTTATCAAAACATGAAAATTACTACGAGGGGCGTTCAAGAAGTTCTTGGCATGCATCTGCAGACTAAAAACCGTTACACTTACTTCAAAGAAACTCTTACTGTTCTTCAACGTACTCCCCTCCAGAATCTATGCAAAGCTGCAGACGTCTACGCCAATTCTGGGACGTTTCGTGGTACTTCTATTGGAGAATGCTCGACATCTCTAACTGAACGCATTTTGCAAGGTTTTGTCTGTACCCTTGAAAAACGCTTCCCAATAAGTTACTTTTTAATTTTTGAAAACAATCAAAATTTGCATGGTGCAAGAACGGGTGAATATGCAGATGGGGTAGCTGTTTGATTTTTTTCTTGCTCCAGACAGGCCGTAACTTGCCGGGTTTTGTCATGATATTGTCATGAAGAATGAGAACTCTTGATACACCTGTTGTTGGATGCTGCTCCTTCATCTCCTTAACCATTTTGGGCAACACAATATTGGTATAATATTGGCTATTTATAGTCATTTTTTCAGGTAAGGTGTCCACGGCTTACCACTCCTTGGAAATTGAAAAAAATTCTGAACATCCTCTTCCTTGAGAGAACGTTTTGTTGAAGGATTTGGGGACACGGTTCATATTCCACAACCCAAATATAGTTGTCATTATTCTGGGAGATAACAGTAATAAAATCTCGTCTCATCACATGTGGCAATGTCTTGTTAACGGTTTAGGGCCACTAGGTCCAAACGCTGTCAGCATCTCCTTGCACGAGTTCGACTCTACTTTTTTTGATGTTCTGTCAGTTTCTGGAGTACCCATCTGGCACAGATTTTTCGGAACTTTAAATGTTTGCCGAATAATCCATACACTGACATCTAAACCTTTACCTGAATGGTGAATTGTGAGTTTTCCTTAATGAATTCACGAACAGCAGAGATGGTTCTCTCGTTCACGGCCTCTTTCAGTTTTCCTGCACGAGGGAGGTCTTCGAAGCTCTGCCCGTCCATCTCTGAATTTGAGCATCCATCCCGCAACAGTGCCACATGAGCAGTCACGATCCCGATATACTTGTGATAAATCGGTATGAATATTTTTCTCGCTGTCCCCAAGCTGCATCCTTGTGAAAATGTAAAATGTTTCCCGTCTTTACAGGCTCCAAAGCAACAGTCCACAGATTTCGCAGACCGAACTTACGCGCGCCGCCAGCAAAGAGAAAAATGATGATATGGCCTTTGTTTTTAATATGTAATGACAAGTTTGGACAAGCTTTCAAACAAGTTATGAGAAGTTACACGCAACAAGTTATCACGCAACAAAACAACCGTCTTACTTAATAGTCCCAGGAACTTGGACTTTATTCCCAGCTTTAACTGCCCGTTGTTTCACAATATCGATGCTACCTTATTATGTCACCATGGTCCAGAAACAATTAAAAGTGATAGTTCAACCCAATAGTTCAAACTAAAATATCAACATATCGCAAATTGTTCAACTTTGGATGCTTCGATCTCCAGTTTAATACCTAAAATTAATTTAATTACTGTATTCAACTTTAGATGTTTCCCTGTGGGTTTTGTCTGGAATACCCATAGTGTATATCACATTCAAGCCTATTTTTGCCACTGATTCTGGAGTTGACGAGTTTTTTCTTTGCATACCCATTTACCGTGTGTGAGAGCACAAAGATCGCACAATTCTTTACCTAAATATAGGGATCGGCCACTTTTCATTTCAAGAAATCCTTGTACACTTGTACCCTCGATGGTTCTGACATTAAAAAGAAGTTCACACTTGTACCCTCGTATGAGGCATGTGATTTGAAAACACAAAAATAGAAATGTGCAATCCTTCTTTTCAAGGAGGAGAGTAGTATAGTCCCACTCCACGAATCCCTTTGAACAGTGCTTTCCCTCTACGACGTCACAAGCCACCACCTATTAATATTCATAATTAATAACTCATAATTAATAATTAATTAAAAATTAATTAATCCCCTTTATTAAAAAAATCCTTTATTAAAAATTTCTCCACCTTTATTAGAAAACCGCCTTCCTTTCCCACTTTTAACCTGTCGCACCATCTGGTGACTATGAGGAGTATTTATCTTAGAAAAACCACTATTTTAGCTATAATTTCCCGATTTTTGACTTCCCCCATTAACCCCCCCGTTTTAACCCCTGGCGCCATCTACTGTATAGACTGAGTACTATTTTTAGAAAAAAACCTCAATTTTAGTCGTAATTATTCCCAGACTCCCCCTCATTAAAAAATCCTCTTATCAAAAGTTCCGTCTCCCTTTATTAAAATTACCTCCCCTTTATTAAACCCCCTTATCAAAAGTTCCCTTTATTAAACTTCACTGATCACAAACTCCCTTGGTATCCACGTTTATTTTCCAAGTCCAACTAAACTTTGGGGTGGCAACGATCGAATGATGCAATCCTCAATTACAAAGTCCCAATTTTTTAATCCCCCTCATTAAAAACCCCCTATCAAAAGTTCCACCCCTTTATTAAAATTCCCTCCCTTTTATTACAAAATCCCCTTACCAAAAGTTCCCCTCATTAAATCACCCCTTTATTAAAATTCCTGCTCCTCTATTAAACCCCCCCCTTATCAAAAAGTTCCCTTTATTAAAACTTCCCTGATCACAAAGTCTCATGGTATCCACGTTCATTTTCCAAGTCCAGCTAAACTTTGGGATGGCAGCTCCTCACATAAAATCAACTCCCAAAGTTGTATATTCTATGTATTTATTCCTTATTAATTAAACGCTTATCAAAAGTGTCTTCCCCCCATTAAAAAACTCCCCCACTGGTTGACCTATATTTTTTAAGCCCCCACCATTTTAAAGACCCTCCTGGTTGACCCATTACGTGGTAAATCAGTTTTTCTCTATGTGCATTTAATCTAATTCTGGTACTGTCCAACATCTGACTATTTTTAGTACATCTCCTGTATTTAAAAAAAAAAAAATTCCTACCGACACAGTGATTTGAACCCGGTACCTTGGTGTCAATAGCCGGACATTATCGCACTCGCCTATGTCTTATTTCCTAACACCTGAAAAAGATTTTTGGCGGCTAGTGTATACTTTAGTAAGAATTTAACCGAAATTATTCCCAGACTCCCCTTCATTAAAAAAAAAACCCTTATCAAAAGTTCCCTTTATTAAAACTTCACTGATCACAAACACCCTTGGTATCCACGTTCATCTGAAATTTGCCAAGTCCAGATAAACTTTGGGTGGCAACCCCTCGCTGAATGGTTGATGCAATCCTTGAACAAGGCCCCCGTATTTTGCAAATTCGACCTTCACTAGAATAAGGACTCTCCCGCAGTAACTGTTAAACTGTCCCAATTATGAGTCATACAATCTTCACTGTCATACAATGTCCCACAGAAAACGAAAAAATGATATTGGGTAAAAAAATAAATAAAAAATTAATAAAAGGAAAAAAAAATGTGATTTTATTCGTCATGATGAAAAATATTGGAGGGTAATATGGTCTGGTGACCTAAAAGACCCGCGTTCGGTACAGACCACGTTTTATTGACGGTTGAATCTTGGATCACCCCTGTGTTGCTTCCGTATCAGGTCTTGCATCGTGAAAACCCACTGGCACTCTCGATCGTAGCTTTCGGACTCGAAATTTTTCGAAGTCCAGATATGGTTCTCCACATTCCCAATTCTACCCTTTATGATAGGTCTGCATTTCAATGTACCCAATGTAGACTTTTGAAATTACGCACCCTAAACCTTCAAGAGTTGAGCTTATTAGTCTCTATCGGATTGATGTCGTCAGATATCTGTGTTTCCGCGTCAGGACTTGTTTTTGGAAAATGATTTTACTTTTGTCTCAATTACTCTAAGCCATTACGCGACATGGTTTAAAAATACTTATTACCATTGTATCCTCAGTACTGGGAAGTAACGCAACTCGAAGAAAAATCAGCTATGGGAGTAATCATTAATCTACAAGCGCTCACACAGTTTTAAAAAATCGTCTCTTCCACCGTTTATCGGCGAACGTGAAGACACTGATGAAATTCACTTTACAAGGTCAGTTGTTTTCATCGGGTAAAGACTACACGTTAGAATGATAAAAGTAGAATTCATACGTTACCGCTTGCGTAAGAAACGCAACACGAATGCGTGTTAATAGAGGACAATAGTTTTAACAATAACCTACTATAAAAAAAATACACAAGTCTCACTCGAACGTACCCTTCTTAACATATTTGGACTAATCCACCGAAATGAGAAAGCTTCGCCGCAACATAAAAATCCTACCTAACTATGCTTTGACCTATATGTTCTGATCAGCCCTGCCCTGTACTTATGCTGTTGTTCTCACGTAGAGCGTACAAGAAGCGACGTGTCTAAGAGTGTGAAAAATTCCTTCTCTCCTGCTTCGACTCTGCTACACAACCTTCTTCTAATCATTGTCACGTGATTCTAAAGAAATGCAAGGGGGAAGTGCGTGCAGCAACAAGCAACTGGTGACGTACAAAGGTCATGGACCACTCACCCACGCCACTTGGGCTGACCTATGGGACAGCCGTGGAAACAGATAAAATATTTAGATACGGTTCGACTCACTTTGAGAAGAGCAGTCGCTCTGTGTCTTATCTCCCTCGAGCTTAATGAGAAAGTTAAATAATGACATGACGAAAATGCTACACTTTTTCAGAACAACGGAAATTCCCAGTATGGGGCGTTCGGATCTTTTGCAGGGTTAAGTTATCGCGTTCTCCAAGCGGTCAGCTGATTTTACAAGGTCGTAACAGTTACAGAGAGAATAGGGTTTGACCTTCGTACATTAGTAAGTGAACATCCATGGTAAGACATGAGTGTTGCTGAGCACCTATGTCGTATGAAAGGTAACTGTTAAGACAGATAGTTGCATTTTAAAAATACACCAGACTCACTCTTACATGCAGAACCTTCCATCTCGTAGCACGAACCATCGTTCCACTCGTTAGATGCACGAACCTTCCATCTCGTAGCGTATGAAAAGGAAAGTTTTAATAGCACGAACAGTCATTCCTTCACAATAAGTCAATGTATTTTTAAAATGCAACTATCTGTCTTAATGGTTACCTTTCATACGACATAGGTGCTCAGCAACACTCATGTCTTACCATGGATCTCTAGGTTTCTTAGAAGCAACTAACCTACTGTCTATGGGATAGATGTTGGCTATCATAACTTATAGCTGTATCAGGGGGAGGGTAAAGTACTGAATAGGCTATTGGGAGATTTTCAACGTAAGCAGATATATGGAAAAAATAATAATCTGATGATGCTTGCGATTTTACCTTTTTTCGGCAAACGGTGCTATGAAAGTAAATATACACATACGGAAGATGAATCAGTGATTGAACTTTAGTTATCTTGCGAGATGTATGAGAAAATGCATAGATATTGAGAAACATGCATCTGAAGATCATCATCATCATCATCATCATCATCATCATCATCATCATCATCATCATCATCATCATCATCATCATCATCATCATCATCATCATCCTCAAGCAGCCATGGGATACGGAGGTCCAACCAGACCGTGCAATTTAGTTCTCCAAGCAAGTCTATCCTGAGCTACATCTACTGCATCTGGCCACTGCACACCAATTCTAACAAGGTCCTGTTTGACATTGTCTGCCCACCGCATCCTAGGTCTCCCCTTCTTTCTGAGGCCTTTAGGCACACTGTTCATAACCCTATTCGCCAATCTATAATTACTCATACGGGCAACATGGCCAAACCAACGGAGTCTCTCTCTGCACAATATGCTGCTTAAAGGAGGTTGCAAACTCCTTTGCCTAACCTCATCATTAGTTACAAAGTTGAACCACCTAATGCCCAAGATACTGCGTAAGCATCTGGAATCAAAAGCATCTAGTTTCCTGTTATCATTTTTACAAAGTGTCCAAGTTTCACTACCATAACTAACCCTAGAAAGAACCAAACTATTATACAGCCTAATTTTAGTCTTTAGGTGTATACGCCTATTTCTCCACACTCTCCATAGATTCTTAAAAGTCCCGGCAGCAATCCCTATTCGTCTGTTAATCTCATGCCGCACATCACCATTATCTGTTACATAGCTCCCAAGATAATTAAACTGTGACACCTGCTCAAGACTGCAACCATTCAGATTAACTGAATCACAGCCTGCCTGACCAATTTTCATCACTTTAGTTTTCTCTCTGTTTATAACCAAACCTACTCTACTACCAGTCTCATCAACAGCTCGGATGAAAGAGTTCATCGCATCAACATCATTTGCCAAAAGGGCTAAATCATCAGCATAATGTAAATCAGAAATTTTCGTATCTCCAGCCCATTTAAGGCCAAAATCTTTCCCTTGAAGTGAATTTCGCATAACGTAATCAATAACCAAACTAAAGAGAAAAGGAGACAAAATTCACCCTTGTCGAACACCAGAAGTAATGATAAACCAATTGCTACAAGCCTTACAAACTCTCACCCACGACTCAGTGTTATTATAGAGAGCGTTCATTATGTTAACTAACTTGTCTGGTATACCATATGATTTCACAATCAACCACAAATTATGACGATCAACAGAGTCGAAAGTCTTTTTAAAATCAACAAAGCTGGCAACCAAAGGTTTCTGAACCTCTAAACATTTCTCAAGAATCTGCCTAAGTGAAAATATGTGATCCACACATCCCCTACCACTCCTGAATCCATTCACGCAATTGACTGTCAACCAGATTCTTAATTCTATTAAGCACCATCATGGAAAGAACTTTACCTGGAACGGAGAGTAGGCTAATACCCCTATAGTTTTCACAAGAACTGCGATCACCTTTTTTGAAAATAGGGATAACAATAGCTCTGGTAAAATCCTTAGGAACCATGCCTTTATCATAAAAGATATTCAGAATTTCAGTCATCCAAGTGGTAACCGAAACATTTCCAGCTCTGAGCATTTCTGTAGTAATTTCATCTACCCCTGGGGATTTATGAAGTTTAAGTTTAGAAACAGCCAAAATAACTTCAGAATGTGTTATAGGGCCAACATTAAAGCCGCCAATGCATCTATCATCATTGCAAACAATGGGAATAGAACTAACCGCATTGTTTAGAACATCACTGAAATGCTCAGCCCACCAAGCCATGACAGAATCCTCACCTTCTATAACCTTACCTTGTTTATCCTTCAATCCCTGCATACCTGTCCGTTTTCTACCACACAAAACATTAACTATCTGGTACAGCTCTCTGCTGTTGTGCTGTCTAACCGCTTCCTCGGCTTTGTCAGCCAAACCATCAAGCCAAAGATTCTTATCAGCAGCTAACTGATCTTTTACACGTTTATTAAGTTCTCTGTAATGCTTTCTATTAGTACTAGTAGGGTATTGATTAAGGACATTCCTGCAGTTCTTTCTTTCTGAAATAAGCTCAAGTGCCTTATCACTCAGATAATTCTGACTCTTCTGCTCCTTTTTTCCTAAAAAAGTACTGTTAGTGTCCAAAAAAGCCTGTTTAAAATGATCCCTTTCTTCCTCAACTTCAGTAGTAAGCATACCATGACTGTCATACTGACTAAGCAACCTATCATGGTAAGCTTTGGCTATAACTGGGTCTTTCAGAGCTTCAGTATTAAAAACAAATTTTTTAACCCAAGCACAACACTTTTTAAGTTTAAGTTGCAAGACACTTTTAACAAGGTAATGATCAGATCCAATTTCAGCTCCCCTATATGCCCTGGTATTTCTAAAAGAACTAGCCCATTTGCTGTTAATTAATATATAATCAATCATATTCCTATGCAGCCCATCAGGTGAAACCCATGTGTACTTATGTATGTCGCGGTGTTTGTAATATGTGTTGGTTATTCTGAAACCATTGAGTTTACTTACCTGTAGGAGACGTTGCCCATTGCCATTGCAGCTACCAATATCAAAAGGGCCAATCACCCCTCCCGAAAGGTCAGAGTCAGTACCAACTTTAGCATAGAAGTCACCAAGAACAAGGGTAATATCTCCTTTCTTGACAGAATTCAAAATATCCTGAAGTTGTTCATAAAACCTATCCTTCTCATCCTCATCAGCATCCTCAGTGGGGTCATAACAGCAGATAACATTCAGGTCTTTAACGCTTGTCTGAAATTTTGCTGCAAAAAAACCTTTCATTAATGCACTCGTATCCTAGAAGAGCATCACTAGCGTGTCTGCTGAGAAGCAGACCCACGCCTTGGTGATGCTTATTGTCGTCCCTCCCTGAAAAGAAAAATTTAAGATTATATTTAAGAATCTGACCTTTATCTGTCCATCTGGTCTCTTGCAAGCCGAGAATATCTAAATTATAATGGTGGAATTCTTGTGTGAGGACATCAAGAGAAAAAGCTCTGTGCAGAGTCCTCACATTCCAACTACCTATGGAGAGAAAATGGTTAGTAGGATGTTTAAAGAAACTATGTTTATTGAGAGAGGGAATGCCGACAATATCAAACAGCCCCCTAATCGCAGACATGGGGCAAAGACCCCGTTCCCCCACCACTAAAGGCTGAAGCCATCTACACTGGAAGACTTCCTCCAATGTAGAATTTGACGATGCCAATAGAAGCAAAGAGTTCAGGTGCCTGCGATGACCTCTGCTCAGGATTATCCACCAGCTGATAAACATATCCTGTGAATCTATTCACTTGGGGCTGTCAACCCACAAACAAACAGAAAACACAGCGGAAGATTTTCCCTCCACAGAAGCCCACCAGTGCAGCAAAATCAGGATACATAATCAAGCTCAGAGCCATATATCTGAACAGTCCAGTGGGTTTATATGGTTAGCACCAGGACCCTGTGTGGTTGACCACTCCTCAGCAGGGTAGAAAAAAAAAGAAAAGTAGCCATAGTTGTCCAGATCAGTAGTCCACACTAATCTGGCAGCCCTCCCCTTCCGTTCACTTCCACAAGAGAGTATCTCTTTTGAAAGGTACTAACGGTCTGCACCACGAGAAGGCGGTGTCGGACATTAGGTGCTAGGCCTGGCTGGTTCTATGCATCATCACAGGGGATTGGTGCATAGCTCTCCTTCCAGTGACTACCTAGCTACCATTTACAGACCATCTGAAGATTAAGCTAAGAGTTTATCTCTAAGATTGTATGACAGTGAAGCAAACTTGCAATCAGTTTTTCATTCTAAATGCTTGCACAACCTATGGATAGGTAGTTTGTCTGTGTAATGATGAGTCATTAACGTCTGATGCGTAGTATCTTTTGTGGATAGACACTTTGATTAACGAATGTCAGAAAAAGAGAAAGTCCTTAAATGTGTAAAACATCCCTTGTGATTCTGACAGAATTAGACATCTACAGCAAAATTAACTCAGAAGATTGTGTGGAGAATAAAATTTTACAGAGGTCTATTCATCTTTGATAGTTAAATGAATCATTTCTCAAGCATCGAGGTTTCTCAATTTATGATAGTATAGAGAAAACAGGCGAGGATCCCTATCTACGTTAATGTTGTCAAGCTCAGTACATTACGTTTCACATGGTTTTAATGGCTTTTTAGTTCAAATCTTTATTGTTATGTGGTTCCTGGTTTGTTTTTTAGCAAAGTGCATTGGCATATCGCTACTGTGAGAAAGATCGTCCCCTGCCCATTTTTTGCATCGAAGTCACCAGCGTTCCGAAGAAACGGTGCATTATTGCGGTTGGAAAAAATAAAAGTTGAAACTTAAGTGATAACCTCCGAATGTCATTATATTCGTGGATGTTAACACGATCATCTAACAAAGGACAATTACACATCACAATTGCTTATGAGGATAAAGAGTGCCAGTTAACAATTTTTTGTATGTTCCCTTACTAATGTGCGAAGATCAAACCCTGTTCTCTCTGTAACTGTTACGACCTTGTAAAATCAGCTGGCTGCTTGGAGAACGCGATAACTTAACCCTCGAAAAGATCCGAACGCCCCATACTGGGAATTTCCGTTGTTCTGATAAAGTGTAGCATTTTCGTCATGTCATTATTTAACTTTCTCATTAAGCTCGAGGGAGATACACAGAGCGACTGCTCTTCTCAAAGTGAGTCGAATCGTATCTAAATATTTTATGTTTCCACGGCTGTCCCATAGGTCAGCCCAAGTGGCGTGGGTGAGTGGTCCATGACCTTTGTACGTCACCAGTTGCTTGTTGCTGCACGCACTTCCCCCTTGCATTTCTTTAGAATCACGTGACAATGATTAGAAGAAGGTTGTGTAGCAGAGTCGAAGCAGGAGAGAAGGAATTTTTCACACTCTTAGACACGTCGCTTCTTGTACGCTCTACGTGAGAACAACAGCATAAGTACAGGGCAGGGCTGATCAGAACATATAGGTCAAAGCATAGTTAGGTGGATTTTTATGTTGCGGCGAAGCTTTCTCATTTCGGTGGATTAGTCCAAATATGTTGAGAAGGGTACGTTCGAGTGAGACTTGTGTATTTTTTTTTATAGTAGGTTATTGTTAAAACTATTGTCCTCTATTAACACGCATTCGTGTTGCGTTTTTTACGCAAGCGGTAACGTATGAATTCTACTTTTATCATTCTAACGTGTAGTCTTGTCTTTACCCGATGAAAACAACTGACTTTGTAAAGTGAATTTCATCAGTGTCTCCTATCGCCGATAAACGGTGATAAACGCCGATAAACTATTCGCCGATAAACGGTGGAAGAGACGATTTTTTAAAACTGTGTGAGCGCTTGTAGATTAATGATTATTCCCATAGCTGATTTTTCTTCGAGTAGCGTTACTTCCCAGTACTGAGGATACAATGGTAATAAGTATTTTTAAACCATGTCGTGTAACGGCTTAGAGCAATTGAGACAAACGTGAAATCACTTTCCAAAAACAAGCCCTGACGCGGAAACACAGATATCTGACGGTATCAATCCGATAGAGACTAATAAGCTCAACTCTTGAAGGTTTGGGGTGCGTAATTTCAAAAGTCTACATTGGGTACATTGAAATGCAGACCTATCATAAAGGGTAGAATTGGGAATGTGGAGAACCGTCTCTGGACTTCGAAAAATTTCGAGTCCGAAAACTACGATCGAGAGTGAAGGTGGTTTTTCACGATGTAAGACCTGATACGGAAGCAACACAGGGGGTGATCCAAGATTCAACCGTCAATAAAATGTGGTCTGTACCGAACGCGGGTCTTTTAAGTAACCAGACCATATTACCCTTAAATATTTTTCATCATGACCAATAAAATCAGATTTTTTTTCCTTTTATTAATTTTTTATTCATTTTTTACCCAATAGCATTTTTTCATTTTCTGCGGGACAGTTAAACAGTTACTGCGGGAGAGTCCTTATTCTAGTGAAGGTCGAATTCGCAAAATATGGGGGCCTTGTTCAAGGATTGCATCAACCATTCAGCGAGGGGTTGCCACCCAAAGTTTATCTGGACTTGGCAAATTTCAGATGAACGTGGATACCAAGGGTGTTTGTGATCAGTGAAGTTTTAATAAAGGGAACTTTTGATAAGGGGTTTTTTTTAATGGAGGGGAGTCTGGGAATAATTTCGGTTAAATTCTTACTAAAGTATACACTAGATGACACCGCCAAAAATCTTTTTCAGGTGTTAGGAAATAAGACATAGGCGAGTGCGATAATGTCCGGCTATTGACACCAAGGTACCGGGTTCAAATCACTGTGTCGGTAGGAATTTTTTTTTTTTAAATACAGGAGATGTACTAAAAATAGTACAGATGTTGGACAGTACCAGAATTAGATTAAATGCACATAGAGAAAAACTGATTTACCACGTGATGGGTCAACCAGGAGGGTCTTTAAAATGGTGGGGGCTTAAAAAATATAGGTCAACCAGTGGGGGAGTTTTTTAATGAGGGGGAAGACACTTTTGATAAGCGTTTAATTAATAAGGAATAAATACATAGAATATACAACTTTGGGAGTTGATTTTATGTGAGGAGCTGCCATCCCAAAGTTTAGCTGGACTTGGAAAATGAACGTGGATACCATGAGACTTTGTGATCAGGGAAGTTTTAATGAAGGGAACTTTTTGATAAGGGGGAGGTTTAATACAGGAGCAGGAATTTTAATAAAGGGGTGATTTAATGAGGGGAACTTTTGGTAAGGAAATTTTGTAATAAAAGGGAGGGAATTTTAATAAAGGGGTGGAACTTTTGATAGGGGGTTTTTAATGAGGGGGATTAAAAAATTGGGACTTTGTAATTGAGGATTGCATCATCCGATCGTTGCCACCCCAAAGTTTAGTTGGACTTGGAAAATAAACGTGGATACCAAGGGAATTTGTGATCAGTGAAGTTTAATAAAGGGAACTTTTGATAAGGGGGTTTAATAAAGGGGATGTAATTTTAATAAAGGGAGATGGAACTTTTGATAAGAGGATTTTTTAATGAGGAGGAGTCTGGGAATAATTACGACTAAAATTGAGGGTTTTTTCTAAAAATAGTACTCAGTCTATACAGTAGATGGCGCCAGGGGTTAAGAGGGGGGGGAGGTATTAAGGTGGGAAATTATAGCTAAAATAGGGTTTTTTCTCAGAATAGTACTCCTCATAGTCACCAGATGGCGCCACGAGTTAAAAGAGGGGGGAGGAAGGGTTTTTGATAAAGGGGAGGAATTTTTAATAAAGAGGTTTTTTTAATAAATGGGAGACAGAACTTTTGATAAAGGGATTTTTTAATGAGGGGGAGTCTGGAAATAATTACGACTAAAATAGAGGGTTTTTTCTAAAAATAGTACTCAGTCTATACAGTAGATGGCGCCAGGAGTTAAAGGGGGGGGAAGGAAGGGTTTTTTTAATAAACGGGGAGGAATTTTTAATAAAGGGGATTCGGAACTTTTGATAAGGGGATTTTTTAATGAGGAGGAGTCTGGGAATAATTACGACCAAAATAGAGGGTTTTTTCTAAAAATAGTACTCTGTCTATACAGTAGATGGCGCCAGGGGTTAAAAGGGGGAAGATTTTAAGAGGCAAGTCAAAAATCGGGAAATTATAGCTAAAATAGGGGTTTTTCTAAGAATAGTACTCATAATCACCAGATGTCATGACGGGTTAAAAGGGGGGAAGGAAGGGGTTTTCTGATAAAGGGGAGGAATTTTCAATAAAGGGGGGATTAATTTATTTTTAATTAATTATTAATTTTGAGTTATTAATTATGAATATTAATAAGGGGCATGGCTTGTGACGTCATAGGGGGAAAGCACTGTGCAAAGGGAAATTCGTGGAGTGAGACTATACTACTGAGGGGATCCGACATCGACACGATCCGAAACATAAAATTACGTCCGTCATTTTTGTCCGTGGATTGGAAAAGGTTAAGGATCATTTTGAAATGTAAGATGACGTATTTAAGTTACGTCATCAAAAAATTGTACATAGATTACAAAATAATCATGAATGGGTTCAAAAGTTGAACGAGATCTTGATAGATTGTTTTCTTTCAAGAAAGTCTATGACTGTTGAAACATGCAATTTCTGAGAAAACATGATCAAGGATAAATATCAAGAATAAATCAACAATTAACAAATAAATTCGATGATTTGAAAGATGTCGAAGAAAAAAGCATAGTACCATGGCAACGAGATGGGATAAGTCAGAAAAGGATGATGAGAACTTTGTGAAAGATTACTGTCCTTTGTCAAAGAAAACTAGGATTTCCGAAGTTGTTCGAGAATTACAGGAATGGAAAAAGGAATGGCTGACAATCAGGACTGTCTGCTATATTTAAATTATTTCACCAAAGAGCAGATGATGAAATCAAAAATGTTTCTTACTTTGGACAATATTATTAAAATATTACTAGTTTCGTGCACCTAATGATCTCCTTTTTTCGGTAAGAAAAGCTAAAGAGATTTAAGTTTCTAGCTTAAGCGTAGCAATAATGTGATGAACCCCTGGAAAAATTTCATGCCCTAAAGATGAAAGAGGAGCTAGCAGTAAACTTTAGAAATTTTTCTGTTAAAGTATTGTTCACAAAAATGTCGTATATAAGTAATATAGCTGTAGGTGGGGGGGGGGGGAAATTAATGTATTCAGGTAATCCACGCTTAACGCGACAGATGCATTCCTGGAAAATCCGCATTCGCTTGGAGTATTATTATGACATGTCTTTCAGTGAAATAAGGTACGGGCTCTAATCCCAACGAATCCAAGAAAATAACTTTACATTGTTCATAAAATATAAAATTAAAGACACCTACAGTGCAGAAAACTGTAAAAAAAAAAAGTTAATAAAATATATACTTCTAGAAAAATATAAAACTATAAATATTAAAGATAAACACCAAGAAATCTCTTGGAGCTTGCTGTTTAATCAAATTCCCCCATTTGGGCAACGCTCTCACCCCTAAAATAGAATCCAGGATCGACCAGTTGGCTTCTTTTTTTCTTTTGGTACTTAGGTATTATTTGTTTATAGCACTGATATAGCACGTCACAACCACGCTTCAAGGCACTCTCTCGCGTGAAATCGTAATTGTGCCCCTCCAACAAAGCTATACTCTGATTATGGTAAGAAAGGGCCTCTTCAATGACTTCGATAATCAACACTTTATTGAGATCTCTCGCTCAGGACAATGCGTTACATAAAGACTGCTTCGCCAGCTATCTGTCGTTTACGTTTGTGCGTATACATAAATAACTCTTTCAATAATTTTTTACAATCTGATTAAATCAATAAAGTGAATATTTTAATATCGCTATGGCGAATCCGAGGATGCATTTCAAATTTAATCTTTTAACAAAATTCACTTTAAATGTTATCAATTAATAATATTGTTCAAAATTTTTAAATAATGGGGATGAAGGAATCGAAAATAATTAAAGACATTTGCGGGTAATTTGTTTAGTAATTAAATGAATGCAACAGAGTGAACGTGGGTTGTGAAGTTCAGTAATGTTTAGTTGACAGTTCTATGCAGTGGGTTGGAATTAACCAAACTGATAATAAATGAGCTTAGGTAATAATAGATAAACGAATTGTTTTGCAAGAAATAAGTAAAACTTGAATAATTCACTTTATAATCCAATGGCTCAACTATCCTCATGGCTAACTAATAACTGTACCATCTTTTAGTAACGAATACAAACAGAACAAAGCATTCGAACTTTCCATAACATTCTAATCAACAATATTTAAATGTCAAAACATCTTAATAAGACTTAGTGTTTCATTAAATATTAAGACGGGCTTTTACAAGTCAGTTCTTAAAAATATTAACTACTTTATGCTATTTCTATGTATAGAAAGTGCATTCGTATTTAATGTAATACAAGTAAGAAAGTTATCTATATTGTCAGCGATTTCTACTCTTACACTACTTGTATAAACGGTTCCACCTAACACCCTTTACACTTTATTATATACTATATTTACCGTGTACTATAGTAGTTATTAGTACTATATGGACTAATAACACTAAGACACAAGAGAACACTAAAACTCAAACTCCATACTAAAATGGAGTGTTGTCAAATTTCCTCCATTAAGGCTACTATTTTTGCCCACTATCAAATCAATTCTACACTAACTCTCTTCAGAACTTCAACTCTAACTGTAACTTTATAGTACCTATATATACAGTAGATATGACATATTCTACAGAGCAATTTCATGAACAGTTGTTGTAAGTTAACATGCGTTTTCATTATTTTCCAATATCAAGGAAATGATGTTTTCTTCAGGGGTATTTATCCTAATCGGACATCACACAACCGTTCAATTTTATGGTCATTAACCCCCGCTTCTGTGATCACCAGCCTGATTGTTTTCCCACCCGATTCTTCTGAATCTGATAGAAATGGGGGAAGATTGGTCCTCGCAATATACGATAAAATATGTCAATGAAGCATCTTAATAGTCGCAAAATGATGCCAAGAAAGTAACATCATACTTTAGGTGATATCTGATGAAATCGGATTATATCTGCCCTGTTAGATTGTCGTTGTCGTTAATCATTGTATTAATATTATTTGTTTGAAGCCATTTCCCAACAATTGCCTCTTCCTATTCCATACAATTGCTTGCTCTGGTCTCAAGGGTCCCAACTTTGAACCATAAAACTTTTTACCTTCTCTTATCTGGGAGAAAAGTAACACTTTCGTAAATGAAAGAGTAAGTACATATTTGATTTTCTCAGTACTCGTCCAACTGAAAAAAGATTTTCCATTGATCCTTTAAATCCAAAAAGGTTTCATCTTTACGTTAAAGGGACAAATCATTGTCGTGAATGCAATCCGTTGTTCCTCGAGAGAATAATTCTACCTTAGATAGGATCCTGCCTTAGCACGATGTCGGGAAAGGTCAAGAGAGGGAGGGAGGGTCCGCTAAACATTAAAGTGCAATACATGTTTTGTCTTCCCATTATGTTGGATGGTCGTGGCCGGAATAGTCACTCAGCTTGTCATACTTCTTCCTCCTCTGAACATGCTTGACGGAAAACTATCACTTAATTCCTGTCAGCTGTGAAACTTGGGACTTTGTGACCTGTCAAATTGATCCTCTGAGCAGAAACGCATTAAATGATATAATGATGAAATTTAAAGAAGAGATTAAATTCAGAGAGAATGTTTTATTTTATGATCCAATGTATGACGTGAGATTCTTCGCTCAGAATTAAGCTTTTAAATGAAACTCAATCATCAGAGATGGATGGATGGAATTGGGCTGAGAATGTTGCGGTTGTTGGAAAGACCTAAGAGGAGTTTTGTTACAAATTCGGAAACCAAGTAGCGCTTGTTGCAAAAATGATGCAAAGAAATCACTCGGACTGGATATCATATCTAAACGAAAATTGTTTAAGCAGGAAAGTGAGTAAATCAAGACAGGTACCAGTTTTAAAATAAGATTTCAAACAAAACTTTAGTATTTTTGAAGTAAGTATTTTAATATCAAAGCTTAAGAAAAGAAAAAAAAATGTCAGTCGAACATTACAAGTTGGAAACAAGTGTAAAAGAAAAGATAGTTAAAATTCCGCAGAAAACAAATTCATACCTTGAAGAAAAGTATAATCCCACAGCGAAATGTTTTGTACGCAAATAATAAAGACTGTGGAAAGAAATGTTTTACAGAACTGAACTTCAATTATGGTTGTCCATCTCTTTTTATTCCTTATTTTAAAATCTGTATAAAGAGCCCTTCTAAAATAAATGTAAAATTCGCATCAATATATAAAAGTATTGATCATCACAGATATATATCATAATCAATATCTCATCAATATATCAAAAGCATTGATCGTTTTGATCACATCGTCGCTTAAAATTTTATGAACAATAAAAAAAACTTTTCTTTTGGAATATACCAAATGATTGTTTCCCTTATTTTAAAATTTCAAAACATCATTTTGTATTTCACACTCGTATTTAGAACTTGAGTCAGGGCTCTCCATTTAATTGAACTTCTTCATTGCTAAGCAATCAATAGATTTAACATGAATGCCTTACACGGATGAAGGAATCACAAGTCGAAGGACACAACTTGGAGAGTAGATTTATAACGTGAAGAATAGATTCGCAGAAAAGGAGGCTAAATATTTAGAGAAAATAACTCATAGAATTAACAACAAGTACAGTTCGATATTTAAAAATTCTGTGTATAGAGTTGGTGAATAGATTTGTAACTTGGAGAATAGATTCATAGAAAAGGAAGTAAGTTAAATATTTAAAGACAATAACTCATAGAATGAACAGAAAGTACAGTTGGATATTGAAACATTATCTGTACAGAGTCCGCTCTATAATGAAATTTATAAATAGATTAACCTTTTGCCATATATATTACTATTAATCCATATATGTGATATATCCATGCCGTATATATCACAATTAAAACTGTGATACACAAAGTATGCACTGAGTTTATTTAATATTTTTATCTATATTTTAAGATTTAAGAACTTAAAGCTTTCTTTCTCATTTGGTTCAGATTATAGTCTTAAGAGGTCGCAAAGCACTGAAGCAATTTTTAAACTTGTACTTTTGCTCTTAAAAATGAGATAATTTTTTTCTCCCTCTTTCAGAACCTCTTTTTTTACAGCTTCAAAGACCTGAAATAAGAGCAACAACTATTGAGCCTTCTCAGTTGCCGGTGCAAAGCATCGAAAGGGAACAGACTGTTATTGCTTTTTCGTGAAATACTTGCGAAAAAAAATCGTCGTTTTTCCTCCGTGCACTGCCTGGTGAGAAAGAGGCACCAGGGGATTGGGAGTATGGGAGACCTGGGTGGGGGCCCTTCGCCTTCACTGGGGGCACAAAAGAAAGGGGTAAGTCACTGTACGAAGAGGAGGTTAACCTTGAGGATACAAGGGGAAAAAAACTTTCAATATCGTACATTGCCCTAATGGAATAGAGATGCTAGGGTCACGTCTTGGTAGCGATTTTCTTTTTGGAAGCGACACAATGTGATCATGGCATTATTCTTAATAATGGCTTATTTCTTTAGAAGTCTCATCTTCAAACCAATAGAGGTTTGCTATTTGCCAAATATTATATTTTTTAACTCTGGCAGCCTGTAAATATCTGTATTTTTTATCTCAAGGTACATATATATATTAAACAATAAAAAGTTCATGTAGATAAAAAAGTTCAATGTGGATAAAAAGTTCATTACCTTCAACTTTGGGATCAGGTTTGCTCTGTTGGTAAGTGGTAAGCTTATTCTTTACCCATTGTTTCTGCATTGAAATCGTCTCGTTAATCCCCATTGCACCCCTTGTACAGATAAACTATTCCCACCACACGTTAAAGAGCTCCGTGGAATGGCTCTTCCATCTGTGTCCTAAAAGAGATTCCAATGTATCCCCTTCTCCTACTGAGTTCTGAATCCTTGTGGTCTTTGTGACATGGCTATTTAGCCCATTGTGTACACAAACGAGCTGCTCAGAGGGGAAACAATACATCCAATGCTGAACTCTGGCATTGAAATTGATGGCATGCAAGTCTTGTAACCTAAAACTCCAATTCCAACTCTAACACGGTTGAGCTTTACATCACATTTCTGCTTCTTACCCTCAGCGAAGCACTGATGAATTTGCAAAGGCAGTCTGTCCCTTGGCACACCTAACAGACCGTTCTGATCTTCAGATGTATAAATCTTGAGCACATTCTGAGCAATTTGCACAAATTTGAAAATGATAGTTTATTCTCTTTATAAAAGAGCTTTCTTATTCTCCAGAGATGATTGCTCCTTCTAATTATTTGTATTTTATTAAAGAGAAGAGAGAAAAAAAATTATAATGAAAGCTAAAATCTACTGAGAAACAGTATTTAAATGTTTTTAGGATTTGAAATTTTGGGATTTGAAATATACTTTAAACACAATAGAATAAAACTGGATTTTAATACAAGGATTAAAAATTGGATTCCGTTGTCTTTCTCTCTCAAGAAATTTCAGATTTTTCTATAGAATATTGACGCAGATGGTTTCACTTTGAAAGTTTTTAGTGATTCAGTAACAAAGAAGACCAGTGATTCAGTAACAAAGAAGACCAGTGATTCAGTAACAAAGAAGACGAGTGATTCAGTCATAAGAGGACGAATGAAAACACCGGGTATTTTGTCTTTGTTTGTTCCATCTGTGGCACTGAATTTAATATTTAAACAGGTATAAAACTGAAAAGAATCAGAGCCCTAAGGCTATTTAAAGGCATCAGCAGATAATGACCGAAATGTTGAAAGAAGCTCAAAAATATATAATCGTGTTCATAGAGGTACAAATTATTTTTTTACAAAAAGGGAAAAAACTTCTATTCCAGTGATGTTAATCTCAGAAGCGAACAAAAACAAAGCACTTAGACATCAAACTTAGCATATCAAAAATGTACAGTCTTCATAGATTAAAATGTAAGAATGATTAAATCAGTTCGGAATTTCATAACTCAAAGAAATTTCGTAAAAAGTGGTGAGACTTATCCGAAAGTTAAAGGAGGTGAAAAAACAGAGAAATTTACCAAAAACATCAAAGCAGAAAAATGGATTGGAAAACTACCAAGTCTTCTGACGAGGAGCAAGCAACTGAAGAATTTTATTTCAACTGAAGAACAGACTGAATGCCGAAAGTTGGGATAATCGGCCTCGGGACAACTTTCGACATTCAGTCTGTTCTTCAGAAGTTCGTCTAAGTGCTGCAGCAGAAAGATCTGTGCATGCGATTTCACTATTTATGAATCAGCTTCACCAAATGCTTGCTTATTCCTTTTTCTGGACATAGATGAAAGGTGAAAGAGGGAATTCTGAAATTAAGGGCTGTTTTCCGGAGTATTAGACGACTTTTCCTTCATATATCACTCAAAAATGTTTTTTTTTTTTTTCAGATATATGTGATAACTGAAATCATAACCAAAATGTGAAAGCGTTATTTCTATATATAGTGAAGAGGACACAAAAGTCTTGGATACTTGACATATCTCGTATTTTTTTTTACTGCGAATAAACTATGTCAAGCTCCGCGGAGAATTTACAAGCCATATTTTAAAGTATTGTTCCCTTTTGTAAATAGTGTTTTACTTCTCTTTCATTTCAATTGCAATGTTAGAAGTAAAACATTGTTTACAATAAACTAAAATATTTTACTTTATTGTAAATAGTGTTTTTCTTCTTACTTAAGGTGTTTACTTCTAATTCTACATAGTGAATAGCATTTTTTCCTTTGGAAAAGCTCTCAACCTCTGCTCTGTTGTTTATCTGTATAGTGTGTTACGCAAATAAAGATCATTATTTTGGAAAAAGGGGATTCTATGCAGAAAGATACGATAGAAGGAGCGCAAAAACTTCTATCAATATATATATATGATGCATAAATGGAAAACATTTCTGTGGTATAAAGCCAAAAGAATATCACACCTTCAAATGCAATGACTTTCCCCATCTACAACACTTTTGAAAAATCTTACTATAGCCCAAGACCAAAACTAAAGATTGAAATAGCCAGTCAACTAATTGCAATAGAAGTATGAGAAGTATGACTACAAGTCCATCAAAACGTTTGAAAAAGGAAGGCCACCAGTTCCACTGAGACGAAACAAAAGAAGTATTAGACCACCAACCACTCAGTGCAAAAAAGAACGAAATTCCTATTCTCAAAAGGCCCATGGGTGGTATAAACAACTTCTCACATCTTGTAAAGACAAGGATTCTGCTCGTGAACTCAATTAAGGACCATTTAACAGATGATTCAGTCAGCGAATAGACTAATAACAGATTAATCGATGGGAAAAATACTTCCGAAAAGTTGTTAAATCTAATACTATTTGAAACGAAGCTGTATTCAAAATATATGTAAAACGAAAATTATTTATACAAGAGTTTTTTGATTACAGGGTAATTTCTGTACGTTTCCATTTTATAATCTTATGAATTTAGATTCTTAAATAATCCGGGAATAAATATGATAACTTATTACAAAGGACTGCTTAACGTAAAGCGGACATAGTCATTTCAATTCACGGAATTCTACAGGTGGAATTTGCAATAGGAATACATTTCAGGAGTCTGAAGCAATTTTCCACATTAAGTTTTGATTGAATCTAAGTGAACTTAGTTTCGATTAGTCTGCAAGAGTAATATTGTAATACAAACACATAAATACAAACACAATGCAAAATACACATGCAATAATACAAATACAGCAAGGAACGACTGATAAAAGAAAGAACATAGAATTTTGGCGATAACTGTTTTCAGCCAGGGAGTTTTACGAACCGTCCATGTTCAATTGACTTACATAATTACGCAACGATAGCAGCAGATTATTTAATATACCCAATAATATACCCGAAAATTGTATATTCAGTAGGAAAATTGAAAGAAATTTTGAAAAAAAGTGAAGAAAAAATAATTATGCTAATAATAGATTTTTTAGGGGGCCTCTCTTATTGAGTTCTTTTCGTCCCTCACATATGAATGGCATTGTAAGATCTCTGTAATTCACTTAATTCGCTGTTTTATTATTTAACTAATATTAAACAGAAGAATTGTTCATCAATAGGGGATAATTAGAGAGTATCGCTATTGTAATGATTGAAATGCATTTTCCGAATTAATAAAGGAACACCACAAAAAAATGCCACTTTCACACATGAATGACAAGATTTGATAATTGTGCTTAGGGCCTAGGAAATTCCTCAAGTTAACTTCATTCTGATTCTCAAATTGCGCAGGTGACCATTGCTACTCGATGCTTTAATTCGAAGCATTTAAAAAGGCTGCAAAAGACTTCAATGAACAACTATGAATTTGTTACGGGAATTTTAAATTTTGCTCACTTTGACTGACGAAACTGATTGAGAGCAAAGTAATACCCATTGCTCAACTCTATCATTAACAGAGTAATTAAAAGTTTACTTTTTCCAGCTATATCTGTATTTTAATTGCAAAGCTGGTCAGTTTGAAAATAATATATCAACTATAAAACACCACGTTTTTCACATACACAGTATAAGAGTAATACTCGTCTATTCAATTTGAAACCTTTTATCTTTTTTTTTACATTTTTGAACACACAGTTTTGTGATGCTCAAAAAATGACGATAAAACAAAAGTGAATGATGGTGAACACATCTTGAATGTGCGAATTTAAGAATCGACTGTGAAAAGCAATGCACTTTCCTCTTTGGTCGAGATGAACAGTTGGGCGAACACTCTTAAGCTCATGGGAGAAGCGTGGGGGGGGGAGGAAATGTTAAGCTGAAAGGTGGTCAAGACCTGCAAACTTTTGTTCACAATAAAAGTGCAAAAGAATATGAAATTTACCACTTCATGTTTCATGTCCACCTATTCCATGCGTACCTGTCTGAAAAACTACCCTTCCTGCCCACGGTCAGTCGGTGACACCTATGAGCTTGGAAGGGCTGCCGTCCGTCGGATGGGACGTTAAGTCGTGGTCCCAAATACAGGAGAGTCATACCCTATGCACATTAAAGAACACGCTGAATGGACTTGATAGAAGTCTACAATTTGTCTCCCAACAGCTGTTCCAGTGGGTCCCCTCCTCCAACCTTTTCTAATCCTTCGTGGTCCTTGTGACCTGGCCATTTAGCCCACTGTGTGCAAAAAAAGTGCCGCTCAGAGGTAAAACAATCCAACCCATATGTACCTCTAAATAATCAAGCGGCAAATTAATTCTGACTCTTTAGCATTATTGTTTAAATACCAAAGGGAATATTAACCCTTTGATTAGTTATGATGGATTTATACATTACGAAAAGGTGATCGAATAAGAAGATATCCTCATTGAAATGCTAAGAATTCAAATCGACGGGAATTGAAAATTGCCAGTTAAGTAGTTAACGGTCTTAAACGATAATAAATCGGTACACATGCAGTATATAATTCCTAATTCTTAACATAATTTCTAAATACATGTATTATGTTTTTAACTCTGCATATAAATAGATAACTAAACGCATTTTATCAGTGCAAGGCATATTATTGTTTCAAGTTACGTTTCCCTTAATGCTTAAAGGACAGTATCATCATATGCTTCGTTATTATAACCCTGGAATGATATTAATGTTTCAAAGATCACTGAGAATGCTGAGATTCACATATTTCAAAAGGGAAAACGTTTTGTTATTGTTTTACCTCTATGCCAAAAGAGCTTTTCCTTCTCTTCACTAGACCAGAGGATTTCTTTTATTTCTCGTTTGTCAGGACACTAATGGGAACACTAATCTCTTTTAGATTATCACACATTAAAAGTTGATCAATATGGAAACCAACGTTATCGCTCTGCACATTAATTTGACGATCATCCACTTCCGATTTAGATTAGATAAAAAGAAATAACTTTGATAGAGACCATTACTTTAGCTGTTTATTAAGAATGATTTCTGACATTAAAGCTGAACCCTAGTTAAACAATTCTAGGACGCATGACCATCGCGTCTATGCAAAGCAAACGATGCCCACAAAATAAATGCCAGGGATAGAGTTGAATTTCTCCCAATGCATCCACATCGCCTTCAGTAAAATTCTTATTCTTATGTATATTTTGAAATATTTCTTTCAGGTCTTTCACAACAAACATTTGGCAGTGCAATGAGTTTGCAAATACGCTTGAAAATGTTTACATGAAATCATTCCTAATAATTATATATAAATCTGTCACGTGTGATATGAACAACCAATGATGCATAAATGAAACTGAATTGAAATTTCAATGATGCATAAATGAATTGAAAGTGTTATCATTAATTTGCCAATTGCATAAGCTATTAAATATAGGTGTCCCAATGATAACATGAATTCTTTTCTTACAGATAATGGCAAGAGAATCGATCGGAATGAAGAAATGAAAATGATTAAATTTCTATTCTTACATTTATGGGTTCTATGGAAAATTTCGCCAACAAAATGTTTATCTCTTAGCACATAAGATTCAATATATACAATTATGCATATGAATATGTATATTTTCATAGTGTGGAACAAAGTGTTATGTAGTTCTTAGGGGGCACAAAAATAATTTAGTGAATACTTCAGTATATTTTGCAAAATATTAATTTTATAATATTGTGCAAAATGTTAATATTTATTACAATATATTACAAACCCTACCCAAAGCTTTGCTCTCTACACAGATCCATAGAAATTTAACGTTGGAGAATAACATTAAAATTGCCCAAATGTTAATGTTATTATTTATTTTGCCAAATGTTAATGCCCTTTACATCGTTTTCTGAGCTTAATGAGTATTTAGTGCCAGAAGGATGAAATCTGTATGTAAATGATCGTGTACAATTCTACGTAATTCCATTAAAGGAAATGATTCCACTTTGTCCTCATTTACATCTGAACACAAAATTGCAATTTAGCAGAAACGATATTACCCTAGATGCCCCATAGATGTTGCCAGTGCTACTAAAGTTTCATTATTATGGAATAATAATTCCACTGAAAGCATCTTCCTGATAGCTGATTTACTTTAGTATCTTCCATGCATTTCTAACGGAAGCAATAATTCCTACAAAATAACCTTCTGAACAACTTTCTAAGAATCTCGTGAGGATTGAAAGATTTTTCTCAAATACTAGGAATGAATGAGCAATAAATTTTTAATTGAAATTCACCAGAATCGAAAGGAACCAAAATCTTAGAAAAACGTCTGATGCCTGCATTTATTTATCTCAGAGACAAAAGTTTCCACAGAACCATATTTATCTTAGCAATCGATATATTTATCTATTCCCAGATATTCACACAAACTCATGAACACTGTCTCATTAAAAGCTAAAAGATAGAAAATGGTTATCTTCAACGGTTGGCTTCAGAATTAAACTTTGACAAAGATCCAAGACTCCGAACTCAGAGCTGATATTTGTATGAAGGTACAGAGCAGATTTTAGATCGACAATAAGAAATTCCTACTATTAACATCTTGTGTATGTTTTTTAACACACACAGGATTTCAGCTGTCCCAAGTCTATCAGTGGTTCTTCCTAAGTTAGGGAAGAGCACGTGGAAGCGATGAAAATGTCAACACTAGGACACTTGAATATTGATCCAATTACTCATCAGGGAGAAAGAACGGGAAATTAAAAAAACATTTTCAGTTTCCGAATATTGAAATGTAAGCTGTACCATGAACTTTCTCGGATATCTAATGGAAATCAGTTGAGTTTAATTTTGTTGAACTTAATTTTTAAACATCTCTACTATAATAAAATCTTTTTATATGCCAAAGATTTAACCTAGCCGAAATATCAGTTTATGCAAGAAATATTCGACGATTTGCACGAAATTTTGGAGAAAACATTTGGCGAAAAAATCTCAATTGCAACTTTCCCTTCCAGTAGAGAAGATATCGTCAATGTCAACGAACTGGATCCGGACATGCAAAATTTAATTGTTTTCGACGATTTCGTAACCGAAAGAGATCAAAAACTCATCGAAGAATTATTCGTCAGTGGAAGGAAAAAGAACATATTATTGATTTACCTGACAGAAAGTTATTTTTTTACTCCAAAAGACATTCGACTACAGTGTGATTATTTTATATTCTTTAACATGCTGAACAAGAGAGAAAAGTTGCAGATACAAATGGATCATGAAACAGAAATCAGAAAAGATATTTTTAGGCAGTTTTATGCATATGCAGTTTAAAAACCACACAATTTCTTATTAATCGATGAAAAAAAACAAGCATATGCCTCTCAAGTACAGGAAAAACTTTGGGAAATAAAGATGAATTACTTGACAAAGTTTGGCGTCATCAGCTCTGAGACCGGTTCCGAAAGAGGACCAGCGGGAATTCCAGGTGTCGGTTTGACATGAGTAATAAAAAATCTTTTGGGAATCGTGCAAACTGTACAAATCTGACACTAGAATTGACTCTCAAGTTAGTTGGCGGTTTCTACAACTCAAAATAAATCTGTCCATCTTTATGTCGTGTTATAAAAGTCTAACCGATTAAATAGTCAAACCAGAAACAATTTGGTATTTGATCACATGTTACTAGAACGGATTCAGATTAAAGTGAATAGCAACAGTTTCCCGAACAAGAATTCGAGTGCAACTTTGAACCCAACACTTTAGACTAGGGGTTCTCAACGTGGGGTACGCAGTAAAATTTTTTGGGATACGCCGTGAGAGCTCAAAAGTCGCTAGATATATGTTATATATATATATGTTTTATTTTATTCCCATTGTTATACTATAAATATAGTTTTATCTATCTATACAAGGGGTACGCCAGTTACATACGCATTTCCAGGGGGTGCATGAAGCATAAAAGGTTGAGAACCACTACACTATGCGCGAGTTTACAACTGCTTTTTAGCTGCAAAAAATATGAATATCGACTCGGGAACACAAGTCAATTATGAAGATTTTAGGAAACTGTATCCGATATTCCACATCGATGTCAGGAAATACGAATCTCGTCTATATGAATTATCAGCAACTGCTGACATCGAAATATGATTTAAATAGGACGCCAAATGAATTATATCACGTATATTGCGTTATTGTCTCAGAACGAAAATCAACTTTGCAACCACTAGAGGGAAAATTTTTAGTTATTGGCTAAAAAAACTATTTTAAATAAAATCAGTTCGAAATCTACATCTATTGTCACGTTTTAAAAAAACATGTATGTTCCTGGACCAGTATTTTTGCAGCTTGACTTTAATGCTGAGGTGCAGTGAACTCTAAAATAATGACATCAATCAATTGAACTTAAATAAATGAAACTAAATCTCAACCCCGTTGTTCTTTAGAGAGGGTCGAGACTGATTTCTATTTAGTTTGAATTAAGCATGATAACATAAAAAAACTCTTCTCTCTCTGTTCAAATTTCTTACATTCTCAAAATTGTTCTAACCTACATCACTTTTCACTTCAAATTCAATCTTTTAAAATTTTTATATCTCACACACCAGATCATCATTCATACTCATCTTTCACTCTTCATTTCACTTCACCCAGTGCTCTTCATCATTTTCAAAACAAATATAAATCTCATCTCCAGAAACTTCCCCCAATTTTTTCTAACCCATATCACTTCAAATGTTCAATACAGCAAAATCACACAATTAGCTCCTTAGAGAAAACTGAGAGGCCTTTGACCTGTTTTGCTTAAATTTGCAATTTTTAACCTGGCTGTTTCACGATTTCACCGTAATTTTATTATTTGCATTTTTTTTTCGAAATTGGATTCATTTCATACCCTCTCATCCTCACTAAAGCAAAGAAAATCCATACATTCACAGATATCACTTCAAAATCTATCTTTACATCGTATTTTTCTCTCCCAGCCCCTGAAAACGTCATTTTACCTGTTGATTTTGAATTGCCATATTTTTTTAAACTAATTTTCCAAAACTGTCTTGCTTTGTTGACTTCTCCGATTTACCTGGCTTTTACTACCCAACAGCCCAATAATACAATGAAGTGTATGATAGCTTCAACAGTTTCTCAGCAAAACCCATTATTTTATATCTTTTACACATATCACCTTCTGAAAATTAGTTTAACCTCTCATCCCCAAAAACATCTCCCATAGGTTAATATGGGTTTCCCTATACTTTAACATTGGCCCAGAACTCTCATTCTTCTCACTACTAATTTTTCCTGAACTACAAATTGATTTCAACAATATTATTAGACTGCTTATCGCAAATCACTAATACTGAATACGAATAAAACTAAATTGATGTAATTTCACTCTGCGAAAACTACTGATACGAATTCTACCTGAAATCAAAGCCCATATGGTCTGGTGTTTGGACCAAGTTGTCTCTGATTACTCTGTGTGATCATGTGTCTCTCTTGAAATCGTTAAGCAATATAAGGCCTAATCTTTGATTCAAATTTCAGATTGACAAATCTAGTACAGATGAATCTTAAATCTCGTTTTAATTACTATTTTTTCATGAGCCGACCAATCTAAAATAGTTTTATATAAATTAATGTATATAACTATTTGTGATATTTGTGAACCTGTCATCAGGTAAGGAATTATTGCATATAGCAATGTTTCCAAAACACATTTCAGAAATATTAGCTACTTGGCCTAATGGTCCCACGGATTTATTTTTAGCTTCTTCAAGAGAGTGCTAACAAACCCATAAAGAATTTATGTTTCCACACATAATTTATGAGATATTATTTTAGGGGTAAATTGAGGGAGAAAGAAAAGAGAGGCAAAGGGAATGAGCAGATGCATCGGAAGTCAGCAGCAGCAGCAGGAAGTAAACTACTGTCAGGGAGGATTTAGTTTTAAGTGAAGTTAACACTCAAGGATTCAGCTGAAAAGTCTTAACTGAGAGTTTTTTAATGTAGAAATCTTCTTATGAATCTTGTAATATAGTTTGTGTGGAGGTATAATATTTTTGAAAGGAGGCGGTGCTCATTTTGCAGAACATATTCGTATTTTTTTTTTAATAAACGAAATGAATTGGACTCTTATGTCAAGAGAGCAGTCGATTTTTAATCTTAGATTATTTGTTGAACATACC
This sequence comes from Ryuthela nishihirai, assembly GCA_038380435.1. NCBI lineage: Eukaryota > Metazoa > Arthropoda > Arachnida > Araneae > Heptathelidae > Ryuthela > Ryuthela nishihirai. Next base: position 44,727,695 of record JAWZYU010000032.1, read on the forward strand.
ATGTTTTGGAGATATCTGTTGCAGACTCTTGTTCAGACTTTTTTTTATTTTTATAATGTTAGGTGTAGATTTATACATTGGGTTTGCTATATATTTGATGAAGTCTAAGTTACAAATCATAATATTATTTGTTTTTTCCTATTTTCATTTTTCTGATTTTGCTGGAAATCTGACTGATTGTAGTGATTCAGATTTTTTCATGATTATAGATATTAAGAATTGTAGTTTGAGAAGGAAGTAGTGAGTTTATATCCTTTGAATTAAGTTGGCTGCTTGTAGGTATTGAAGTTGGATCTTGAATGTGGGGATTCTTTTTTTCTCCTCATTTGGTGTTAGTAGAATTGTATGCTAATTTTTTTATTTTCATTTACATACGCAGTCATAACAGAATAATATGACCACCTACCTAATAATGGGAATGAGTGGTGGTCATATAATTCTGATACGACTGTGTATATTTTTTAATGTTGAGAATTAAATCTATTCTTTCGAAGTCATATTTGGGACAGTCCATAAGAACATGTCACATTTCCTGTGACATCACAGTGATTGCAGTCAAGAGAGACAATGATTTTGAAGAGGTGTATATCATTTAACGTGCAGTGTCCTGTTCTTAGTCTTGTGATAATCACTTTTTGCTTCCTGTTGAGTTGATTAGGTAGTATGGGAGATATTTTTCCTTCAAGATTCCTTCGGAATGCATAGTTATGATCATTGTAAATCTGTCTTGATTTTTTTGTCAAAATTTTGATTAATTTCTGATATTATTTTTTCACAGTGTTTTTCGGTGTTGATATATTTATTAGGTTGGGATATATCTTTGGCCATTTGGCTTGCAAAATTCAATACTGAGATCATTTTCACCCGCAGTTACAAGACATATTTGTAATAATGTGTTGTCTGTGGAAAATATCTATAGATATGCTGTAATTCTTAAATATTTCTTAAAATTGATTGGAAAATAAATTTAGATCATACAATTAACACCCGGCTACGTAAGAACTTTTATTACCAAAACCCAATTTAAGCAACAACTACAATAAACTCTTCAGAAACTATTCAATTCCACTAATTTTTAGCTCATTACTTAGAGGATATTTATCGATTGGCATGTCATGAAAATTTAAGTCTGAGACATGAGACATTGGCTTTTAAAGAGTTAAGAGCCTAATAGTACCTCTTTTCTAAATTTGGCATAAATCAACACTTTTGGTTTTTTATATATTTCAGGACTTCATATGCATGAATGTTAAAAAGTATTCAGTGTATAATAATGGTCATAATGTTTAACTCTGTTTGCTCTATTAAGCTTATGTACTAATTTTAAATAGTATATGGGAAACTAAGTTTTGAACAAGCAATTTTAGATCTAACAGGCAAAATTCTTAACTGTGTAAATGATAACAAAAAAAGATAGCGATATTCATAGATATGAAAAGAGCATTTGATTCTGTTGATCAGAATACACTGAAGAATAAACCATATACAAGCGATACAAGTGGAATAAGAGGTAATTGCAATATAGGTTTAAAACTATTTAGAACAAAGGAAACAAGCATTTCAATTGAATATATTACAGGTGATCTTCGTGTTGTTAGCAAAGGAGTTCCTCATGGATGAGTATTAGGACTACACGGATTTTGATATATTTGAATAATTTTTGTTATTTGAATCAAAAAGGATATCTTACATGTTATGCTGACGATACAACAATTATATACTCTGGTCATGTATTAAATTACTTTTTAAAGAAATTGAATTTGATCTGCAATCTTTCATTGTTGACTTTCAGCAAATAAATTATCTTTAAACATACGGAAAACTAAATTCATAAATTTTGAAGCTGAAAAATAATAAATACTCTCGTACATATCAAACATCATAAAATAAAACTGTCTGTTTTCCCAAGAGTACAAATGTCATTTTTTCGACACAGTTTTTAATATAAATATTTAGAAAGCAGATTTAAATTCCATATTCAAAGTATTACTCATGCAAATTTTTTTTGACAAAAGAAATGAAGACATATCATCTTAATTTGATTTCAGTAACAAAATATTTTTATTAAAAAATATTTTCGATTGGACTTTACTATGCCTGAGTTTGCTGTGCTATTCAGTATGGAATATGCAACTAGGGAGGTGTACGTATATAATAATGCATAATTTTATTTATATGTATAAAAAATATAAAAGCCAATTTTTAATATTCATTCCTATTCCGATATACATATCATAATCACTGCATAGTTTTACAGCATGTACAAAATTCCGTTATTTATATATTTAAACAGATATTGGTTCCTATCCTGCACATCCCCTTATAATTCTAGACCAGCTGATTTGTCATAACAGGGTTCCATTTGGACAAAAAAAGTCTTTGAATAAAAGACGTTTTTTCTATCTGTCTTCTAAAGTTTACAATATATTAGACATAAATATTAGAAAGGAAATCAGTTTAGTTCCTTTCAAAAATAAAATAAAAAAATACATTTTTCATATTGATAATTTAGATTATTTTAAAATATTGGAATATCCATTTCTTTTTCTCTCTTATGTTTGATAAGTTCCAAATGGCTATCACAGTTCAAGTGTGATATTTGAATTAAATATTTAATGGCATCTAAATTTCAAAAATAGCAAATATTGTGTATTACTAAGAGAAAAAATAAACGTATGTATTGCCACATATTTCAAAACTTATTACTTGTTCTCGAAATCTGGATGAGCGTAATATGCCCCTTGCCTTTCGACATTACAATTTAAAATAAACCTTTTTTTTCTATGTATATGTTTTCACTATTCTTTTCTTTTTTTTTTTATCAATTTTTTAATTTTCTACAAAGCTAAATTTGTTTTCTCAAATACCAATTGTAACTATTATGTAATATGATTTTAAAGAAACAAATAAAAATTATCGATTAATGAAAAAAGATTTACATTAATTTAGATTAAAAAATTATTGATGTAATTTATTATTTCGTTTTTGATCATATTAACTTTGCTATTCATTAATAAGGATTTTTTTCAAGTTGATTAATTTACGTTAATAAAAACATTAATAAAATTCTTCAAAATCCCTTTCCAAAAAGTATTTGAGTTTTGCCTTAGACCTGGCCTATTTTTTTAAACGGCGGCCTTTCCAAGGCGGTCTCCTACTGACCGAGGGTAAAGCGGGGAGTTTTGAGGAGATAAATCTTAATGTTGGCCCAGCGGGGACTCGAACCTGGGAACTGCAGATTACAAGGCTGGCGCGCTGCCGACTGAGCTCCCCCCCGCCCCCCTTCCAGGAGTGTCTGGCTCTGATTTCATCTTTACGTACGATAATGTCTGACCCCATAGAGATCATAAGATCGAATGTTTCCTTGAGAGATTCATAATTATTCATAGGATGACCAGCCAATATGATCCCCGAACCTGAATCCGATTAAGCATGTGTGAAGCGCCCTGGGAAAATGTGCTTTTGCAATGGGTTGATGTCCCTTCAGGATGTCAATCCCTTCCAAAAACATGCCATGAGCTCAGTTCTGCTCTTGTGGATCTGTCGACTTCATTGCTACAAAACTATGTATGGAAAAAACTATGTATACTATGAAAACTATGCATGTCCGAGAGTTGTAAGACTGTTATAACGTTAATCATACGCCTGATTGAAATCCTTTAATTCCAGAACCTCTCTTACGGGAACTCCTACTCTCTGCTGATTCATATTGCACATATTTGCACAAAACTGATTCATATTGCACGATTTCGTCATCATTCCGCTTGTTTTCTCTCAGTGAATTTCCTTGCGACATTCGATTTTATTTCCTGGAAATCATTTTCAGTCATATGCGCTTTCGTCCATTACTTCTTAATTTTTTGCACCTGCGCAGGATTCGAGTTTAAATCAATTTTTATTTTTTCATTTTTATAATTTTCTGTTTTGACTTTTAAATTTCGGAAATGTTTCCTGATGTTGGATAAAATTAAGAAAAGTATTACTTAAATTTTAAATCAAACATTTAGGTGTTGTTTTCTTACTTTATGTTCCAAAGTGTTTGAATCTTAAAAGAAGGGTGCTTCAACTAAAAAAAACTATTTAGTGGTTTAGTTAGGAATGATAGGAATTGAAACTCTCTGGGAAATTTAGTTTTTAAGAAATAGATTTGCGTTAATTACGAGTATATAAATAAATTTAAACTTTTATTAATGCAAATTATGATTTTATTTTTGATTTTATTAACCATTATTTTTTAATTCTTTAATAAAAATCCATTCAAGTTTATTAATTTACATTAATAAAAAATTAACCAATTCTTTCAAATCCTCCCCCTGACTATGCTACTTCTCTTATTTAAGTTATTTTTAAAGAAAAAAAATTAAAACGGATCTTATCTGAATTAGACTCCTGAAAGCATAATTAATAGGTAATTGCACATTCATTATAATGCCTTGTTTAATGTTAAAAATTCATTTACACACGCAGAAGTCCAATATTATTTTATATGATCCAAAATATATTTGGTTTGTTCCCTTTTTCTTGTTGCTTTTTTTCCCCAAACTGTCCTGGTCATTAGGCTAAACAACAAATGTTGTAAACATTTTTATTATTCATTACATTTATTTTTGATTACTTTAATTTTAAATATTTTTTATTACAACAAATTTTGTAAACATTATTAATGTTGTACTACATTTAGTTTGCAAAGCAACCTGAGAGGTTGCTTTGCAAACTAAACTGAGCAAATACATATCGAGAAAAAACTAAACAGAGAAAACCGGCGATTACATGGATAACAGAAAAACACGAATGATCGGAAGCATAATTCTGCAGAGTAATATCTTTCTTACTTAAGTGGTTAATTAAAAACATAAAAAATGGGAATTATGAAGTTTTTTAAAAAGCCTGCCTATTTTGTTTCCTTTCTCTTCTTAACTTTTTATAATAAGAGCAATATTTCTTGATAACTGTTCATATTTTTTTCCAAATCCAAACGTTTAATTAATCGAAATTACCGTCGCTTTTCACCAATTTAAGCAAAGTATACAAACGCTGGGGGAAGTGGAATATTTCGCACGATTCTCAGGTTCGAAGTCTGCATTGTTTTTAAATTTAATCCCATTGCAAGCCGATTGAGGAGCAAAGCTAGATTCAGTGAACTGATTTAAAATCTTCAGTTAATTAACGAAAAGGATTTGCAAGAGCCGAAACTATAAGCGCTCACTTTAATGCGTATAAAATTTTGTTGTGTAACAATTTTTGTTCGAAATACATATAATGAATTTTTATGTTTGTGAACCGTTTAAGCCACGTTTGCGCTACAGGGGCATGATTAATCAGTCCTTGGATAATTGGGAGTTTTTTATATTTAAAATACTTATATGAAACCTGACAAGGATTTTTTTTTTATTTGAACTAACGGAAAGCTGAACCGATTAAACATCAGAAAATGTTTAAAAAATATATGTCGTCTCCTGGACTTAACATGAGACAACCTAGTAATGCACCAATTTCTACACATTAGTACAGAACTTTAGATTGGCTGAGAATCATCATCTTAGATCGGCACGTAGAGTAAATGTCACGTGGCCAAATTTTTCTCCTGAGCGATACTTTCTAGAATAATTTTTTCTTCCAATAATAATTTAAATGATGAGGTCGCAAAAACCTCAAGGATCAGAGCAATATCAGGAAAAGGCGAATGTGAGGCACTGGGTGAGAATTTGTATCTTCTATTTCGGCATTTCAAAATTCGGCGCCGATTTAGAACTTCGTCATCAGAAGCAAGACAAGCTTTCTAAGTCAATCGCATCTGCTTTTTTTGCCTACGACAGGCAGAGTGCAAGAGAAGAGGAAACCTTAAAGCTGAAGCCGAGCTTCCGAACGCCGAAGTTGATTCTGAGGGCAACGAAATCATGCTGGACTCGCGATGATGCTCCCGTGATGCTCCAGTTGCCGTGTCAGGTTTTTAAATCCCAGTTGCCATGGCATATTCGTGTCCCATCGTAGCTTACAGATAAACTGATGCCAATATGTGTTCAGTTTATTTAACAGAAGACTTTCTGTTAAATAAACTGTTTTGTCTCAGTTTATTTAACAGAAGAACAGAATTTTAATTACCAGAAGACTTTCCACAGCCTTTTTTTCTACTCTTGGAAATTTCTTAAGCCTTTCCATTGATATCAAGAAAAATAATCTGATAAAATATGAACAAGTAGCTTCATAGTCGTATTTAGAGAATAGAGAGCATAAAAGGGGAAACATATAGATACATATTTCTTATCATAGTGTTCGAAATTAAAGCAAATAATTTATTGTGTTGCATTAATTTTGAACACTAATCAAATCAGGATTTCCAAGTTTTTTTTTTTTGTTTTTGTTTTTATTTCATTGGGCTGTTCCATTTGTTACCACGTTTCAGGAAAAGGATATGATATGGATTTCAACATAAGAACGCTTAAAACTGCGCTTAATCTGTCTCACGCACATTTTATGCACACACGGGGAAACTTCGTGCACGTTTTTCCTCTTCCAGAAGAGAGGGCAAAAACCGCGACCAGCAACATCGGAAGCTGGTTGCAAGAAGAATGAGAAGGTCCACGACACCAGGGGACATCTGGGGAAATTCTCTCGCTCACCCTCGGGTAACAAAGGGAAAGGGTAAGGCACTCGCTCGCTCTACCTGCAGGAAGGGAAACGAACGCTCCTTCCCACTCCTCCCGGAGACAGAAAAAAACCCTTTCATCGAGCGTTGCTCTCTGAGCACGGAGGTTGCTAGGTTACGTGATCGCTACGAAGCCCTCCCATTGGGCATGCTACAGGCAACGTAAGAAAATCGAAAATTACCTCCAAAGATATTGATGCCTGCTGTAGTGAATGTTTTTAAACATCTCCTTCCGATTGCAGAGGCATCGACGACGTATTTCGCTTTTATGTGACACCTGAGTGCACTGGAAGGAGACGAGAGTACCCTTGAGCTAAGATAAAGATGAAACTCAGAGCATCACAATTAGCTGCTTCTTTTGCATTCGACATTTTCGAATTTATCTCAAATGGTTTTACGATTTCTTAATTCTCCTGGGAAAAGATGGCGCTCTTTTTATTCAGTGACAGATGTTTTGTTTTTTCACAGCTACATATTTCTAATGAAAAAGGGTGTAAGTAATCGCTTCGTTCCCAAATTAAATGATAATTCAATGCTGATTTGTTTAATTTTACCAAGTTACGATGTCAAAGACCTCAGAGAGTTGTTCATTGGTCGTTTTCAATCCTGAGTATTACTTTTTCATTGGCTAATGAGTTAAATATGTAGGTCACGAAGATCCCAAGTTTCAGAGTAGGATTTGAGAATGAGGCCGCTGAAGGAATATTGGAAGAGGAGAAGATGGATAAGGTATAGGATATATAATATAATATATATTCACGAAATATGGAGAATCCAGTTATGGCACAACTTGGGCAGGGACCCTCCCCATCCCCCAATAAATTAAAAACAAGAAGAACCAGTTAGTGCAACTCATAATGCAAATAAGAAAATTAACCAAATAAGTGTAAATGAGTGTATGCGAATATGTATACATCCTGTTAATGGAAATTGGTGAATTATATGATACTTTCTCCTGATGAGATCTGCAGCATGAAAATGCTTAATTTCAAAAACATAAAATCCCAGTTTAGTTCAGGTTAAAAATCAGTTCGTATTGCCCAGAATCATATAACGAGAGGAGGATTTTCGAGTGGGAATACCGAAAGATTGAACGAGCCACAAAATCTTGAGGGATTTCTAAAATATTTTATTAGGAATGATATCAGAAAGATTTGTTTTGGGAGTGAATAAAAAATAGTGATAATACTTCCTTGTGGGATTTCATTATGTATGTGGTGGTAGTCAGAATAGGGTGCATGCCATTGCACTCTAAACTAGCGACTTGTAAGATACTTTGAGAGCCAATATAAACTCTTTCCTTTGATGCCTGTGTGGGATGACTTTTCGATTAGAGCTGGGACAGAAAGTGAACGATAAACGTTTTGTATATTGAGAATAATTACCAAAGCATGATGTCGATGTTGAAGTGCTTCTTCATAATTAAGGAAGACTAGCAACAAAGCATGACCTGTTCCTTTGTGAAAGGGATAAAATCCACGTATCTCTGGATGAAGAATAAACTCCTTTGTTATTAGCCAGGAGAGACGAAACCAGATGATTCTTTCAAATAATTTTACCATGATTGATACAAGTAATATTGGCTTGTAGGAAGTTTTTTGATAGGTTTGATCATGGATGTTTTCCACGATTCCGGACTTTTCCTTCATTTCACAGTATGTTAAAAATGTGTACGAGCTCTCTATGACATTTTACAAGAAGATATTTTAGCATGGTTTTATGTGGATCTGTTGCCACATTTTTATGTCGTTTAAGAGCCCTTTGTGATTCATCGAGTTTAAAAGAAGAATGCAGGATATGAGAATAATCTTAACCTGTATTTAAAAGATTTTGGTGTGAATGGAAGCAACAAACTTTTGAAAATGATTTGCTGGGGAAATTCTCTCGCTCACCCTCGGTTAACAAAGGGAAAGGATAAGGCACTCGCTCGCTCTACCTGCAGGAAGGGAATGCCTGGATGGCTTCTTCGAGTATGAAGTTATTAATATGCGAAATTAATTGGCAGAAGTTATAGGTTCACTTCCCATGCATTTCGTGACTATTGAAATGCACATAAATTGATGAGTTTCGCTGTTTGTTGTCTTTTAGGGAATACGGTATTCACTGGTTAAACTTTTTCTTGCTTTGTAGAAAGTACTATGTTTATGTTTCAGGGCCAGACGACAGGGTAGTGTTCACCAAAACTGCGTCAGAGCGATCTATAAATTGATGTGAATCTATGACAGATTTTGTGGTGAAGAGAGGACAGTTGTTGTTGCTCTTCAAAAGTATTCACAGAAGATTCCAAATTACTACATGGAGGCGATTTATTCAGTAAATTCTATACACTTAAACAATATGCTGATTACCTCAAGACAGATGATATCAGTTCTCTCTTCTTCTGCATTCTTTTTTCTCTCTTCGGTTTATTTAAGTTTCTCAAGACGAACTTCTAATTCATCCGTGACGACATTACGATTTTCACATCTCCAGTAACATTCGTAATGACATTACGATTTTCACATCTCCATTTTAAGAGACATCTCTGGAGTCTGTTAAAAATTATAATTTCTGATCGATTTCCATTGAATTATGCTTCTTTTTTGTGTCTAACTGGATGCTGAATGAACTTTTAGAAAACAATATAGTTGAAGGAAAACCTAGAAACGGAAAAGATGATAATTTAAATATTATAGATCGATGTTTCGACGAAGATCAGTTCAGCTTTGGCCTCTTTGGAAACGGGAAATGAGATACCTAATGGGGAGCAGGCTCTCTGAAATGCAGGATAATTATATTATCCGGACGATTGGATTTCTATGGTACCAAGTATTTTCACTTCTTAGAACTTTTTTATTTGAAGGGATTATGTGTACATGCTGCGGTTCTGAGCATTCCTTTTCATTTCGAATATAGTATGTATTTAAGTGAATTAAAATTATTTTCATTGTCGTTGTCCAATTGAATTTGCATTTGTAATCATAAGCCGTCCCATGGCCGAGTGGTTAGCACGCTTGACTACTGATCTAAGGGATCTGGGTTCGAGCCCCGGGTAAGGCATGGATGTGTGTTGTTTTTCTGCTGTGGTCCTGCCATCCTCACAGACCTTCTACTATGGCAATATAAACTGACAGGTTCCTGTCAGACCTCTGTGGCAAGCAGCTGCTTGAGGGAGTATTTATTTTTTATTTTATTTATAATCATATATGTATTGAATTATTACGCTCACACATAAGCATTGAAATAAAAACAAAAAAAATACTCCCTCAAGCAGCTGCTTGCCACAGAGGTCTGACAGGAGCCTGTCAGTTCATATACCATAGTAGAAAAATCTGTGAGGATGGCAGGACCTCAGCAGAAAAACAACACACACATCCATGCCTTACCCGGGGCTCGAAACCCAGGGCCCTTTTAGATCAGTAGCCAAGCGTGCTAACCACTCGGTCATGGGACGACCCGGGGCTTGAACCCATGGTCCCTTAGATCAGTAGCCAAGCGTGCTAACTACTCGGTGATGGGACGGCTAACATAAGCATTGAACTGGTAATATATTAACTGATCTGTAAATGATAGCTAAGTATTCGCTGGAAGGAGAGTTATGCACCCAATCCCCTGTGATGATGCATAGAACCGGCAGGCCTAGCACCTAAAGTCCGACCCCCTCCTTCTCGTGGTACAGACCGTTAGTACCTTTCAAAAGAGATACTCTCTTGTGGAAGTGAACGGAACGGGAGAGCTGCCAGATTAGTGTGGCCTACTGCTCTGGACTACTACGGCTGCTTTTAACTTTTTTTCTACTCTGCTGAGAAGTGGTCAACCACACAGGGTCATGGTGCTGACCATACACACCAACCAGAATGAAATAATAGCTCTGACCTTGATTTATGGATCCTGAATTTGCTTCACTGGTGGTCTTCTGTTGAGGGAACATCTTCTGCTGTGTTTTCTGTTTTACTGTTTTCTCGTAGATGTAGCTCAGGATAGACTTGCTTGGAGAACTAAATTGCACGGTCTGGTTGGACCTCCGTAGCCCATGGCTGCTTGAGGATGATGATGATGATGATGTTGACAGCCCCAAGTGAATGGATTCTCAGGATATCTTTTGTCAGCTAGTAGCTAATCCTGACCAGATGCCATCGCAGGTACCTGAACCTTTGCTTCTACAGGCATCGTCCAACCAACATCCGAGAGTTGGGATGGCTCAATTGGTAGCATGCCAGGTTCGTAATCTGCAGTTCCCAGATTCGAATCCCACCTGCGTCAGCGTTGAGATTTATTTCCACAAAACTCCCCGCCCTGCCCACGATAGGTAGGGGACACCGATATTAATACATGGAGGCGATAGGTTTGGAAATGCGATGTCCGTCGGATGGGACGTTAAGCCTTGAGCACATGTACGGGAGTTAATTCCGTGAGCCGTGCACAGGAACTTTAAAGAACATGGTGGATGGCCTTGATAGTAGGCTACGATATGCCTCCCAAGATCTGTTCCATTGGGTCCCCTTCCCCAACCTTCTACGAGCCTTCGTGGTCTTTGTGACTTCGCCATTTAGCCCATTGTGTGCAAAACAGTAACGTTCAGAGGTAAAACAACCTAATCAACATTGGAGGAAGTCTTACTAGTGTAGATGGCTTCAACCGTTAGTAGTGAGGGGAACAGATCTTTGTCCCATGCCTGCGTTTAGGGGAATGTTTGGCATTGTCACATTTAAACCTTAAAACCCCACTAACCATTTTCTCTCCACATGTTCTTGAAATGTGAAGATTCTGCACCGAAATTATTCTCTTGTTGTCGTCACACAAGAATTCCACCATTACCACCTAGATATTCGCTGCTTCCAAGAAACCAGATGGACAGACAGAGGTCAGATACTTAAATATAATCTTAAATTTCTCTTTTCAGGGAGCGAAGACAACAAACATCACCAAGGCGTGGATCTGCTTCTCAGCAGACACGCCAGTTATGCTCTTCTAGGATATAAGTGCATTAATGAAAGGTTTCTTACAGCAAAATTTCAGACAAGCGTTAAAGACTTGAATGTTATCTGCTGTTATGCCCCCACTGAGGATGCCGATGAGGATGAGAAGGATAAGTTTTACGGACAACTTCAGGATATTTTGAATTCTGTCAAGAAAGGAGATATTACTCTTGTTCTAGGCGACTTCAATGCTAAAATTGGTGCTGGCTCTGACCTATGGGTAAAAGTGATAGATCCCTTTGGTATTGGTAGCTTCAATGGCTATGGCTAATGTCTCCTACAGGTATGTAAACTCAATGGTTTGAGAATAACTGACACTTATTACAAACACCATGACATACATAATCACATATGGCTTTCACCAGATGGGCTGCATAAGAATATCATTGATTTTATATTAATTAACATAAAATGGGTTAGTTCTGTTAGGAATAAAAGGTCATATAGGGTAGCGGAAATTGGATCTGACCTTGTTAAATGTATCTTGCAACTTAAACTTAAAAAGTGTTGTGCTAAAATTATAAAACTTACCTTTAACAATTGAAGCTCCGAAAGACCCAGTTATAGCAAAGCTTACCATCATAGGTTACTTAGTCATTATTAGAGTCATGGTTTACATACTACTGAAGTTGAGGGAAAATGGGACCGTTTTAACCCGTAACTGGTATGGTACATTTTCTGGAACGGCGTTGGTAAGGTGGGGTCAGGGAGTCTTAGTGGCTCAAAATACATGACGTCATGACATCTCACTGATTTCTGATAGGTTACTATTGATTTTCAGATATTTAACAAATTGAAGTCAATCCAATCATACGTCTTCTCACTTAAAAAAAACATATTTATTCAATGAAAAACTGGTTCATAAAAATAACATTTCATGAAAACATATTTATTCATGAAAATACTGGTTCGCAAAGACCTGAAACGCTTTTGAGTTCACATAATTGTATCAAACCAAACATAATACCTTTCTAAACATTTTTAACCTTAAATATACATTCAAATTCAAATAGAAAATCAGGTAAATGTCATTCCTGTAATCGCAAATGAAAAACTACAAGCGCACTTCCAAGCAATCTTCACAGACACTTCGCGCGCAACTTCCGCAAACTGGCAGATGGCAAACAGCACATCCAACGTTAGTTTTCTTGTCCTGTTTACGTGGACACTTAGCACACCTAGCTCGCTTCTCGAATAATTGATTTCTTCTATTTCCATGTGCTTCAGGAGCCTTCTTTCTTAGAATGGAAAGAATGTTCTGTTTTAGAAGCCTGGGAAGATGTTTATTTTCCATTCTTCTTTCCATATGGGGAACAACAAGCTGCCTTGCCAGTGCCTTTATAAATTCATATCTGGAATGTTTGCGATTGTCTGGTAGGGCAGAAAAAATTACAAAAGCATTTACTATTGAAATATTCAGAATTTCATAGAACACCGTCAGAGGCCATTGTCTGGAACGCCTGTTACACCCATAGACAGTACATTTTTCGTCCAACACATCGATTCCGCCTTTAGTGTAGTTGTAAAATTCAATTATTTCTGGGGTTTTTTTTTGTCATCTCCATTTACGGTGGCTGTGTGGTGCATCGAGGATATCAGGAGAACAGCTTTTCCGAGTTTGGGGACATACGATGTTAGAGTTATTCTGTTGGTAAATCCAAACAGAAAAGAATGTATAGTTCGCTTTCTTGACGGCAAGAACCCTCTAGGTACTTCTTTCTTATTTTTTTTAGTGTGCCAACATAGGTGAGGTTCCTCTCCATTAGCTCATTCACCAACTCTACTGACGAAAACCAGTTATCGGCTGTAACGTTTCTGTTAGAGCCTTCAAAGGACTTCACTAAACGAAGAACTGATTGCGTGGGTTTGCCGAGTTTCTTTTCTTCTGCTGACAATGTATCGCCATCACTGTCCTTCCCTGAATAAATATACGCATCCAAAAGGTAATGTGTTCTTGCGTTGTTTAGGCCAATAATTTTGATTCCATATTTGCGCGGTTTCATCGTCATGTACATGCGAAACTTGCATCTGCCACGAAATCCGACGAGCATCTCATTGACACAAGCATATTCACCGATCGAATAGTTTTTCTTGCAGTTATTTATGAATTGTTGAAAGATGTTCGAAATAGCAGCTGCTCGGTTGGTTTTTTTTTCTCCTCCCTGGTTTCTTTATTGTCAAACCTCAAGGCAGTAGGCAAACCATGGATGCGCTTTTGCGACATGGTGCACCTAAATATTTCGCGACCTGTTCCGTCTGTCGCAAAAATTGATGCCAAGTCTTCATTATTGGACTTGAAAATTGCTGAAAAAAAGAGCAAGCCCAAAAAAGCTTTCAGCTCTGTGATGTCCATGTCTCCAACTAAGTATTTATTATTCGCAGAGAATTTATTTATCATGCTTTCCAACTTTATATTTGTTTGTAATACAATTTCTTGTAAAATCTCATCAGTAATTAGACATGTCCACGCATCAATCTCGGAACAAGCACTTCCCAATAATCTTGCTGGTCCGATAACACCCGGAACGTGAGATATAATATTGTGACTCCTAGTACGCACATTAGTTGCAGGCGGTTCAGCGCTCCATTTGAATCTATTTTTTCCATAATATGATTTTGTTGTTACTGTGCTGGATGTCGTGGCCATCGTTGCAGTACCTGTCTCTTCATCAGTTACATTGTTGTCGTTGTTTTGTTCCTCATCTTCCCCTTCGTCTCCAATTTCCATTTCAGAGTCACTATCGTGCTCGCTGACGTAATCCGGATCCACATCACTGTCATTTCCGCTAAAATCACTTTCTAGTTCGTCCAAAGTTTGTAGTGCCCATTCTTCAAACCGCGGATCATCCGTCCGCATCCGCTTCCGTGATGAACTCGCCATTACAACGTCTAAAACAAAATGAAGCGAAGTACAAAAAAGTGACACGATTGGTAAGGTGGGGTCTCGCAGACCCCAAGCAAACGAACACTGCCAATAAACTTTGAATGCTAACAAAAATGTACAGTAGCATCACGCTCCCCACTCAAGACGCATCGGCTGAGAGGTACTGAGGCGGGCAGCGCCATCGAACAAAAAGTATTTGAACTATCAAGAAAAATAATAGCGCTGGGGTCTGGTAGAGTTACGGGTTAAAGATGCTTTTATCGAAACTAACAGTGCTCTTTTAGGATAAAAGGAGCAGAGGAGGCAAAATTATTTCAATGATAAGACACTTGAGCTTAGTTCAGAAAGAAAGAAGAGCAGGAATGTCACTACGCTACTAGTCCTAATTGAAATCATTACAGAGAGCTTAATAAACGTGTAAAGGATCGGTTAGCTGTTCATAAGAATCTTTGGCTTGATAGCTTGGCTGACAAAACCGAACAAGCAGTTAAGACAACAGCAGAGATCTGTATCAGATAGTTAATGTTTTGTGTGGTAGAAAACGGACAGGTATAGAGGAATTGAAGGATAAACAAGGTAAGGTCTACCATAAACAAGGTATTCTGCCATGGCTAGGTGAGCAGAGCATTTCAGTGATGTTCTAAACAATGTGGCTAGTTCTACTGTCATTGTTTGTAATGAGGATAGATGCATTACTGGCTATAACTTTGGCTCTATACAGTATGAATTTATTTTGGCTATTTCTAAACTTAAGCTACATAAATCTCCAGGAGTAGATGAAATACCTCTCTAGATGTTTACCTCTTACCTTTGCCAAACCTCATAATGATGAGGTTAGGCAAAGGAGTCGGCAACCTCCTTTAAGCAACATATTGTGCAGAGAGAGACTCCGTTGGTTTGGTCATGTTGCCGGTATGGATAATTATAGATTAATGAATAGGGTAATGAACAGTGTGCTTAAAAAGCCTCAGAAAGAGGGGAAGACCAAGGATGCGGTGGGCAGAGAGTATCAAACAGGACTTTTTTAGAATTGGTGTGCAGTGACCAGATGCAGCAGATATACTTCAGAACAAATGTGCTCGGAGAACTAAATTGCACGGTGTAGCTGGACATGCGTAGTCCATCGTTGCTTGAGAATGTTGATGATTATGATGGGTTGTAAAATGTAGTAAATTGGAGTAATGGAGAAAAGAAAATTACATAAAAAATTGTTTCAAAAATATGACAACTATAAATCAGTAGGTACAATGATTTTTTTTTTTTTTTGGGGGGGGGGCTAGAAGAGAACAACATAAGATGGAAAGTTAGGTTTTGAAGCAAGATTTGCGAATGAATAAATATGATTTAGTCCATTGAGGATAAATGGATTGAAGTTGAGAAATGTAAACCAATTTTGGAGAAAATGCTTGCAAGTAGTGAATAAAACCTGGAACGTTTGGGGGAAATCGTTGGAAAACGGAAAAATCATGCTCTGTTGCACGTTGTTGTTCGCAATTTTCAACAAATATATTTAATGAGTTTTATATTCCGTGCCAAACGGTGAAAACCCGACAACGGAAGTTAACTTTTGGTAAGGGGAACATATAAAATTACACTTCTATAGAACATTCGGAATTTTGTTCCTAACTCTCAATGAAATTATGTTCAAGAATTCATTTTTGTAATAGTCTGTAGCATTAACCATGCACTACATTTTGCGGTCAATTGACTTGGGCTCGGACTGGTTGTCTAGTGGTGAAAGTGGGTCGAATACTCTTACATTTCAAGTTCCATAACTTGTGTTCCAGTTGAGCCATAGACGTCAAATTAATGTTCTGGGATTAAATTCAGCAAGAACTACACATTAAATGAGTCTGAAGAAGTGGTCTCGGCCAATTACTTTTGGTCTCGTGGATTCGAAACCTATTGCATTCTGAACTCGGTTGGTTACCATGTAATGTTATCGAAAAGATCGTTTTTTTTTCTTCAACAGATCGTTTCGCCATCAAATCGTTATGCCAGCGGATTTCATTCCGGGATTTGAACGACAGAAGGTATCGAATCCATTACGTAGCCGAGAAAGTGGGTCGAAACCTCTGAAATTTGAAACTTTATAACTGTTGTTCTAATTGAACTACAGATCTCCAACTAACGTGTTTAGATTTCATTCAGTGAGAACTATATATTAAGTGTATCGGAAGCGGCCTCAACCCGTTACTTCGGGTCTCGAGTTTGCTTCTTTAATATCTAAAGTCAATTTTTTCGAAGTAAGCTACAGGCTTGATTTCAATATCGATAGTTAAAGCTAAGGGAGTTCTAAAATCTGCAGAAACTAAAAAACCTCTTTCACACCCGTCACCAAAAAGAGAAAACAGGTCGAATTCCATTGCATTTAATGCTTTAAAGCTCACTTCCTAATCGACCTACAAAACTGTAACTTCATAGTCTTCCATTCGGCCTGTAATACACTTTAAATAATGTACTACACTTTAAATGTATTGGAAGCAGTCTCAACCACTTACTTCTGGTTTCTCGGGTTCTATTATTTCCGTTTTTTAACTGTAATAACTGTTTTTTCAACTGAGCTATACTCCTGATTTTAGTATTGATAGCTAAGGTTCGCCCAGTTTTAAAACCTGGCGAAACAAAAACCGGCTTCATACCCTTTACCAAGTGGAAAAACGGGTTGAAATCTGTTGAATTAAATTGTTTTAAAACTCATTCCCTTAATCGAGCTACAGAACTCAAATTAATTTCGTACTAATTCCTCTGGAAAGTACTATATGCTAAATGTATTTGAAGCGGTCTCGACTCATTAGTTTCGGGTTTGCGGGTTCGAAACTTCTAAATGTAATAACGTTTTTTTTTTCACTGCGATAGAGGCTTCATTTAAATGA
This sequence comes from Ryuthela nishihirai, assembly GCA_038380435.1. NCBI lineage: Eukaryota > Metazoa > Arthropoda > Arachnida > Araneae > Heptathelidae > Ryuthela > Ryuthela nishihirai. The sequence continues at coordinate 44,745,059 of JAWZYU010000032.1, forward strand.
AATATGATTTAAGGGTCAGCGAACTCTATGATCAAAAATCGATCGGTCTCGATCAGATAAAAAAAATCGAATTGATGTTCTACTTGGTAATTAGCTAATTATGTACTGTGATATTTCGTCTTTTTGTTACACATTACTGTTCTAGAAGAATTAGTTCTGTTAATTTTAACACATTATCTCATTTAGAGAAATCTGGTAGAGACTATTTAATTCTATGTGCGATTTCGTTTTAATTCAGCGGTGCTATCTCGTATTCACCAATGAGCAAAACTGGAGTCTCATAATTAATTTGCAGATCTTCTGGATTCTACGTCATAATGATGCTAGAAATTACAGTTATGAATATCAGCTTTACTAAGTGGTGAAGCACTATTTACTATCTATGTACTAGTTACTGTTTATCTCAAATGAAACCAAACGAACAATTGAAATCTGGCGATGATAATATCGGCCATATTATTTTTTTGGTTCATTCCCTTTAACACATTAAGCTTTTTATTATGTGTGACTCACATTTCCCTCAATACGATCCCACACATTGAGTCACTGTTGGCAAGTAGCTTTTGCTGCTCGCAACTGGAGTGTTGTTCTTCGCTAGATTTCTTGCGCATTTTCTTTTAAAGAAACGAGTTGTGCGGGACAAAATTTATTCTTCTAATATATCAAAGTTTTTATATTGAAATCTGGCGATGATAATATCTGGCGATGATAATATCTAAATAATTTTTTTTAGCAGAATATATACTTCATGGTTAAATATATTATTATGCATAAGGAGTTAAATACGATGTTCTGCAACTACACATATATAGTCACTGCTCGCAGCACAGTAACACGATTTTTCACAAATTTCTTACAGACCAATTCTTAGAAATTCTTGGGACATTAAAAAATTGGCAGAACAATTCTGACTCAATTTGTGGCAAATTAATTCTAAATTAGTTGTTGGCAGTTCCTAGAAACCCTGCGCAAAGTAATTCTGACTAAGTGGTTCGCACCCTAATATTTACAGATTCTTAGCAGACTAATTTCTGCAAATTCTCGGTAAAAAAATTAAAGCAAAGTTGCATGCTAATTTCTTCAAATTCTTGTTGGCAAATACACAATTATTGTTGTTGATGATACTAATTACACTATTGTTGCTATTCAACTAGGTGAATTTTCTATCAAACTGGCAGAAATTCTGAGCATTTTGATGAATATGCTCATACCAATGAGAAAACAGAACATGGCGAGGAACAGAGTTTTTTATTGGCTTGCAACGTCTTTTTCGGGCAAAAATTATTTCTTGAGCTGACTAATTCTGGAAAAATATCAGAGTAATTCTGATAAATTCTTGGCGAACTAATTCTTGCAATAATGTTCTAGCATTATTGTGACGTAGAATCCAGAACTAAAATGTCACTTTGCAGTCGAATTTTTGCACATTTTTGAGAAATTCTTGACAGAATAAGAATTGGCCGACTAATTCTGATTACATTTTTGGCAGACTAAATGGGGTTGAGTTGTTTGCAGATTAATTGGGGCTGAGTTGGTGGCAGACTAATTCCTAGAAATTCTTCGCAGACGACACAATTGTTTTTGTTGGAAACTACACTATTATTGTTATTATTCATGTTCGCAGCACATAATTATTATTGTTGATGATATTGGTAACTAGACAATTGTTGTTGTTGATGATGTTGGTTACTACACAATTATTGTTGTTTTTGGCAAATACCCAATTATTATTTAGGTGCCAATATCAACAACAACAATAATTGTTGATGATGTTGATGATGAAGAATAATTGGGACAATGTTGGCATTCTAATTCTTTCAAATTCTTGGGACAATGTCTTTGGCATTCTGATTCTTACAAATTCTTGGAGAATAATATTTGGTACATAAATTCTCAGAAGTCCTTCACAGACCAATTATGACAAATTTCTACATCATTTCAAGAAACTGAAAAATATTGATCAAAAATGCTCAGAATTTCTACGAGTTTCATAAAAAAATTGTCATTGAACAGCAACAAGATGATGGCCAACTAAGATTTTGGCAGACAAAGCTCCACAGATTCTTGGCAAACTAAGTGCCAAAAATTCTTGACAGACTAATTCTAACTAAGTCGTTGGCAGACAGAGTCCAACAAATTTTTACAGACTAATTTCTTTGCCATACAATTCCTACCAATACTTGGCAGACTATTTTTCACAAATTTCTTACAGACCAATTCTTTTAATTTAACGTGCACATGGTATGACTCTCCCGTACAAGGGGCCACGGCTTAACGTCCCATCCGATGGACGGCGTCCTTTCGAAGCCCATCGGTGTCCCCTACTGACCTTGGGCTGGGCGGGGAATTTTGCGGAGATAAATCTCAACGCCGACCCAGCTGGGACTCGAACCTGGGAACGGCAGATTACGAGCCTGGCGCGCTACCGACTGAGCCCCCCTGTCCCAAGAGTACTGCAGCTTCGACCTATTTTCATATTGTAAACAATATCACCACACCAAATTTGGCAACTCTCAATTTCCTAATTGCTGGTCGCATTCAAATTATCGTTGACTCCATGAATTCGTGTAATGAAATGTGTGAAGAAGTAAGCTTTATTCCACGAAAACAAATGAATTAAAAGAACTTCACTTTTTTTCATTTCATGAAATTGGTCCAAGAATTGGGGAAATATTTTCTCTTGAAGAGGATGAGATTAGGATAAAGTGGAATGACTTTAACTCGACAAAAAATAATCAACAAAAATGACGTCAACGTATACCCAACTCCAAATAACAGACTCTAAAAACACCAGTTGCGAAAAAAAATAGATTTTAACTTCCTGCGGAAAACCAACTTTGAATCCATCATGAAATTCACTTTTTCGTTTGCAGTCTCTCATGTCATCAGAAGTTCAGATTTCTGATGAGTGAAACACACCGGAAACGATGGGAGATTCTGATTTCGATAGTATTTTATAAATCATATTCGATATCATATTTACATCTGCCCAAGTTGTACGAGGGTAACATTTTTACCGAATTACCCAAAATAGTTCACCTCGGTAGAACTATCCTTCTATTATTCTTCATCTGCCGTTTAATAGTTTGTCGATCATTTTGTCAGTTTGAGGATTTATCAGATCAATTCTTGCATCATATCTTCTTAATGAGCATTTGCGTTGATAGAAGTGATTGGTAACAAGAGGGACTGTTGCCACTCGCCCCGTGGAAAACTGATCGAAAAATTTATACGTGACTAATAGAGATGTAAAAATAATAATAACAATAGATATTCTCTCTCCAAAAATCAATATTTTTCCCTAACGAAATGTAATCTTGATTTTTTTCGTTTTCTATTGTTTTCGGAAGCATATCATTTATTTTTATTTTTAATAGAAAAAAAATGTTTTTGCATATATATTCAATAATAAGGTCCCCCCCCCTTTTTTTCAGTTCTGTTTTCTGGCATTATAATATGATATAAGCATGGATTGTTGTATTGGCAACTGCGCTCATTAATGAATGGCTCGACCATATTTCTATCTTGAAATATTAACTTCCTTCCCCCTGCTCTTGCAAATATTTTGCTCTATCCAGAAATCATCCCCTCCTGAAAAAAAATCCTGTTAATTCCCATGCCAAACAGTCGTTATAAATTATTCCAGCGAGTCTGATACGAAATGAAAATTTAGGAAGTAGAGAATGTTACCCCATTTACCCCATTATTTTTCCATTTTATATAAATCACAATTTTATTTAACATTCACATTATCTTTAATATCTCTTCCATAATTTATCTCTATTTTAATTTCCAAAATAAGGTCATGCGTAATCCATTCTTTCCTTATTCTCTTAGTTTCACAATTATTCATTTGTTTGAAACAAAAAAATTTTCTCGCATTTCGTCAATTTTACTAAATATTGCCAACAAATTTATAACTTTTATTCGTAGCCGCTTATCTTTGGTCTCCAAAATAAAGCCCGATTCATTTGCATCAAATTTGCGATTTCGTAGATAGGTGAATCCCCTTTTCTTAAAAACGCTGTTCCGCATTTCAAACGAAGCTTTCTTTTTTTTTTTCAATCTATTTCGTCTTCTCTTTTCTGTTCTTGAATTGCACCAAACTGTTCAGATTCTGTCCCTGTTTTTTCAGTCGTACGCCATGTAACGCATCAAAACTCTCTATCGAAAACGATTCAATTTTAACTCTTCTGTCAGTTTCTCCATTATCTTCAGAATATCGTCTTCACTTTCTCCTTTTTCTTGCTTAATTCCACAAATATTTATATTTTCATTTTTATTGTGCTGCTCAAGATTATTATTTGCTATAAACAGATCCTTGATTTCGTCTTCTAATATTTCAACAACCTTATAGTTGTTTTCAACCTCTTGCTCTAATGTTTCATTTCTTTTTTTCTTATTCAGCTATTTTATCCAGTAGCTGATCATGTTTCCAATGACAGGAATTCCAATGGCTTTTCAATGCTGTCTAATAGTGTCTTCATCTATAATAGAGTCACTAATTTGTTATCTGTTTGGGCCAAAATTGACTGTTCATATCCTAAGTTTATATTTTCATCCAATTCCACCTTTTTGACTCCCCTATCACATCCTTCTCCTCCTCTTATATTATTTAATTTTTCTCTGACTCTTTCACTGCACACGCATTTATCTTTCCCATATTTAGACATTTTTTAAACCTGTCTTCACCCAAACTGGTACAGTAGAAATGGATCCGTTTTTGGCGCGATCCTGTGCATTTGATACTCTCTTTCGCTGTGCTTATTTCCTCTTTGCATCTCTATGGCAACGCTCCGTTTTTGTAGCACTCGAGCTGCTCAAGTCTTAATCTTTTATCCATGAATCTTACAGTAACTCTTCTTACCTTTATAATTCTTTTATGTCTAATAGAATAACTAATCACTACTAGAAAATGCAGATAAAACAAGATTTTTAGTTATAGTTACAGAAGTGCCATCCAACTCAAGCCCCAAATTAAAATAATTGAATTCGTTTTCTCTTTTCCTGTATAGTGTTTGGCGCCCTTCTGATACTAGCGTCCCTGGTAACTGCCCAAATATCTTGCTAAGCCAGAGGTGAAGAGCGCGGATCTCGTGCCTCTACACTCTGCGCCTTTTCAGCGACTGCTCCTCTGCTCTGGCTTTGGTGATGGGCATTGAAGAGGTGTATGTGACTAAAAAACGGCGTCATGCAAATGGTGTTGGAAAGATGCAGATGTAGCACAGGCTCTCTGAAGGTCACCGCTGATCTATTTTGCAATAGCGAAGCAGTTCCACAATGCCAAATGCCGAGTTGGCGATCTGCAATAGTTGTGGTCTTATGCTGAGACCCAATTCTTGACCCTCTGTATTCTACACGAAAGACCCCAGGAGTATTATAAAGTTATTATACTGTGGCCAACTAGAGCGGCAATAAAATTAGAGTGTAATTTATCCCCATCCTTTCTTCCCCCTCTCGAAAAGGTAAAATGGATAAATCAATATCCCCCTTTGTCTTTCGAACGAGTGATGCATGAATGAACGCTTATGACGTGCAGAGTAACTTTAAAAATAAAGAAATTTTTCTGCTGCGAAGCCGAAGAAATATGAATGCTTTAGTAGAAATGTTTTCTGCACAGTTAACACTAATAATGAAAAATAAGATAATAAATTGGAATTTAAAAACTTTCTCTTCATGTATGTATATTTTTTTAAATAAAAATTAAAAAAAAACGTAATGTCAACGACATTTTTAAAAAACTTTGAAACGTAAACTAAACTAAAATGGAAGGCAAGCCGCCAAAGAAATATATAATCAATAACATATGTTTAATCAAGCAAAAAAAAACCATAAAGTGAAACCTAAAAACATAATTTTATTAAAATTTATTATTTAAATGAGAATTCTCTTCATCGAAATGGGACTTCTTGTCTTCTGTACTTTCGTTTTCTCTTTTATAAATATAATTGTCCTACATAAACTATTTGCCAGGTCCTACCCTAATTGAAGGCTTTCATTTGATATATAGCTCGTTACTATCGGCTACTCAGTCTCGCAAACTGCACTTTACACTGTGCCAGAGTTCATATTGATCTCTACTGCATCCCTCTCTGCTCTCGCTGAAAAAGGGGACATAGATGGGCTTGATAAAAGCAGCAGCCCATCGACTGGGACGTTAAGCCGTCGATACATGTTCAGGAGAGTGATACCCTGCGCATGTTATAAAACACGATGTATGGCCTTGATGGGAGGCTACTCTTTGCTTCATAACAGCTGTCCAGTGGTCTCTTTGACCTGATTCCTTATGGCCTGGCTATTTAACAGTGTGTGCTAAAAATTGTCGCAAAAACACTCAACCCAATTATTGGCACCCACATTAGAAAGATATCGAATAAACATTCACATCAAGAGTGCACAAACGTTATCGGCCTCGGGTCAAGTTGGAGTGGGTTAGTTTCGGTTGCTTTACCTCTGAGCGACACTTTTTGCACACAATAGATAAATGGCCAGGACACAAAGACCCGAAGGTTCAGAGATGGTTGGGACCCACTGGAACAGCTGTTGGGAGACAGATGGTATCCTCCCGTCAAGACCACCCAGCGTGTTTTTTAAAGTGCACAGGGTATGGCTCTCCCGCAAGCGAGCCACTGCTTAACGTTCCCACCCGACGGACCCTCAGGCCGAGTAGAAAAATATTATATTTGCTGTCGGTCAGTAGTTAAGGGACGAGGGCAAAAAGTTTAATTATGTTTATTACATTTTACTTTTAATATGTATAAGGTCAAAATAATGAGAAGAAATAAATATGAATATTATATTTATTTTAAGGTGAAAACTGAAGTCGCCATTTCGAAGCAGCTAATGAGAATGATGGGATAGGATCCCAGAAGTGAGGTGATGAACTTTCGGCTTCAATGACGTTCTAGGGTAGTTGTATGATGTTATTCAAGTTTTTTCGTCTTTTGTCTTATTAAAACACAATTCACTTTTAGTAGAATATGAGTTTTTTTTTAATTGGTTTATATTATGCACTTTCAAGCTTTAAATGGGACGAAGTTTGTGCACTTCTGATTTATATGCTATGGTTTTTAGGGGGGAAAAACTCAGAATAATAATTTCTTATATACTATAACACTCCCCACGGCCAAGTTTTCATTTAATTCGTATTACAACCGGCTCGAAATAATACTTTTTCAAAAATCGACAAACTGACCTAAAAATGATAATCCAAAAGTAATGGGAAGATAAGTAATATAAAATTAAGAAAGTTAAAAACTTGGTAACAGAAACCAGTTTTGTTCCTCTCGTTTTCCTCCCAAATTAATAAAAATTTAATGAGGATTTCATTATTGGTTTATTTTGTTTTCTTCCTTTTTAGAATATTATATTAAAATATATTTTTATTCTCTTTTCAGTTTCACTATTAGATGGCAACGCGCTGGAACTTCACCCTTTACATTTTCATTGTTATCGAGGGGGAGGGGGGTTAGAAGTTTCATATATTGAGGAAGCCAAAGAGGCAAACAAACTTTCCTTTCAGATATAACTCGTCCGATTGATCCTAGTTAAATTTATCTCTCCCTTTTTATTTGGAAGAAGAAAGAGCATAAGCTTTCCTATGACCCTGCTCATGTTGCATCTTTCACTTGATACATAACTCGTTGTGTCCCGTTCTCGAATTCGAAAAATGTAGGAGAAGAAAAGTTTACAATCTCACCTTTTTTTTATGGAGGGAAAGCACGGAAGGCAAAGCCAGATTAAAAGGGGAACCGTGGCCCAAGGGTTCCAGTCTATGGGAACCCCGCCCCTGCCTGTTTTTATTTCCTTATTAATGGTACTCTTTCTTTTATTCTTAAATCTCCTGAATAGTTGATGTACACAAAGTGCAAATTTCACTGTATTTCATTTCAGAAAGGTAGAGGGAACCCATTTAGAACTTAGCTCCGTGGTTCCCAAATTGCTTAATCCGGCCTTTATGGAGCGTTAATGTTTTATGACCAATGACTTTCTCGCCACTTCACAAGCTTTCATTTACCACATCTCTCTTCATCTTTACTTTCTGTGCTCGGTTCTAGAATTCGGATGATATAGCGCTCTTTTTTTTTTGCTTTTTTCTCTTGGCGACACACTTCTGAAATAGTCATTTATCGCGACACGCAAGGGATAAAAAAAGTTTTTTTTTTGTTTCAGTGTATATCTTAAAATTCAATTTATTTAAACAAAAAAGCATATTAAGCTCAACATTTCGCATCAAACAATAAAATCTCAATAACAAAATGTAAAAAGTACTAAATTTCAAATTATTATGCAATACTATTGCTTTTGCTTAAACTTTCGCGATATGCGATGACCTTGGAAGCGATGCACTGGTTGGGAACCACTGATATAATAAGGCAACAACAATTTACACTTTACCCTATTTTGTCGGGGGAGAAGTAAACATGCAGGGCAAATTTTTCACAACCTTATGACACTCCCGCGTCACAGGCATTTTCATTTGACACAGCATTATCATTATATTATTACAGTTGTGTTCTAAAGATGTAGTGGAACATTCATTAACAACTTTTCCCGTATCTAGGGCGGAGAATAATATATGGGGGCAAATTTTCTATAGCCATAATTCTCCTCGCATCACAACCTTTCATTTGGTATGTAGCTTTTTAGGTCGGCGAATGAATTTGAATTTGAATTATTGCAATATTCTTTCTTCTAATACATTAAATATATTCACAACATATGACACTAATTTTAAGAATTAAATAAAAATAACAAAAAGAAAATATATATATATGTATATGCATAACGAAGGGCAATTTTTGAACCTACCGGTTAGGAAATACATCAAATTTACAAAACTGGCAATATGATTCTAAATTTTAAATCTACTGTACTCATCCCAAGAAATTTATTATTTTACAGACTTGAAGTATACTTCAATGTCAGCAATATTATCTAAATACTCTTTCAAATATTTTCTTGTAAACAAGAAAAAAAGAAGTTTAAATTTTTAATTCCTACGGCAATATATTTAAGCATTTTACGATAAATTTCTTCATTTGTTTTTGACACCATCAACATATTTGTTCCTCTGCATAATCCATACGTCCCTCGCTGATCTTCAAAGATATGTAAACTTGTTTAAAAAAGAGTAAACATTTGTGCATAAAAAGCTTCCTTAGTGGTATAAAGTTAAAATTTTTATATAATTGTGATACAGAAAAAAGCTTTAAATTTTATAATAGTGATTTATTTTGCATTTTAATTAATGGTTCTATATTCCTATAATAATCACCTCCCCATAACATGATGCCATCCTGAATTGCAGAATTTATCCTAGAGTTATAAAAATCTCATGAAAGTAAAATCAGCATTTTTTTACATAATAAATTCTGTAAAAAATATATCTCAACTTATTTAGTAAATATAATGTCTATGTTTTCCATTACATATTATTATCAATATGCACCTAAATAGTTTACTGATGTAGACTTTTTTTATAGATGGATAATAACAATTACTCTCACCTAACACAATTTAAATCATGCCACTTTTAAATCATATTTTGATCATTTTGATCTGCCAAACTAAACTATATGTAATTTGTTTAAACTAGATATATTTGAAATTTATTATATGCAAACCGCCAATTTTAGATACTTTTAGATCCTCATTTGTTTTATATATCAAACTACCAATATTTCCTTCACTATAAACGACTGCAGTATCATCCGCGAAAAATATCAATTTTCCATTTTAATCAAGGTTACATAATTTGTTTATGTTTATCAAAAATAATATTGAACCCAAAATGAATCCTTGAGTTACACCATTATTCATCACAAAACTATTGCTGTTTAAATGTTGCATATTGTTCTCTTTTAGCAAAATGTGATTTGAACCAGTTATTTACTGTTCCTCTCACTCCGTATTTATGCAATTTTTCAAGCAATAATTTATGATTTACATGGTCAAAAGCTTTTTTATTTCCAAAATTCGAGCAGCAGTATATTTACCTTGTTATTAATACTATTATAAACTGCAGTTTAAAATTTAAAGGCGCTTTTCAGTATTTAAATTTGCTTTAAAACAATATTAATTATCCGAATAAAATCCACAAAATTGAAAAAATTATTTATTCTGTTTTTCTTCAGTTTCAAAAATCTTTGAAGTAATCGATGAAATCGAAATGGGTCTATAATTCTTTAAATTATTTCTATCACCCTTTTTATATATTGTCACAACTTTTGCTAATTTGAATTTACCAACAAATATTCCTCTTACAAAGATTTGTTTAGTAGGTATACACAGTAAACTCGTACGTTACAGTTAAAGTTGTCTCGTACTCAAGCATCTGGAATTCTCATTCACGTAAATGCCATAAATTCCGAATTGAACTTTAAACTTGGTATGGCAAATTTCAATGAACATGGCAGTTCTCCCGGATGTCAATGGCGTCGTCTTTCGCGCCTTGTTACATTCACGCTATGACACGCTATGCATGTTAGTTCCATTAGAGCCATTGAAATAGCAAACAGTGGAATTTGTGATCGTGTTGTTCTGTTTATTGCAAATCTTTCACTCTTCAATTTGCAATGCTGTCAAAGAAGAATACAATTCAAGGACTAAAGCAAAACGGCATTATTTTGGCTTTGAAACAAAAAATTGAAATATGCAAAAGACTGCAAAAGGGTGAAAATTGGAGGAATTCAGTGTTGGTTCGTTTGACATATGCGCAAAGTGAAAAGCTTCAATGGGAAATCCGAGAGTGATAAAAGCGTAGAATGGCGTCATACATTCCAAACCTCTAAGCTTGAAGACTTGGATAGTGCTTTGTATGAATGGTTCTCGTTAAAGAAGTCTCAAAGTGTTTGCATCTCAGGACTACCGCTAGGAGAAGAGGTGAAGAATTTTATGAGATGATGAAAATAACGGAGCAGTGCACATTTTCTCAGGAATTGCTTCAATATTGATTAAACGCGAAAATACGTATAAAAACAATTATATTTGCAATACTGATATTAGTATTAAGGACAATATACTTCGTTTTTATTATCATTGCCTTTAACTGCATTTTTCTCTAAACTAAGGCTTGAATACGAAATTGTTCCTTCTGTATTTGGTATCGAAAAAATATCTCATGAACCGGATTCATCTAATTGGATACACCCATTCTCCATAAATGCCGGATAACCGGGAGTTGACTGTATAAGGAAATCAATTTTATACTTTACCATTTTTTAAATATTTTAACATTCATTATGCCTTCCTTTTTTCCTTTATTTAATCTGTATTTAGTATTCATAATATTTCTGTTTGATTTGTTGGATATAATAAATGCATAGTTTTCTTATTTATGGCAATTGTTTTACATAATCTGTATTGTCTAACACAGTGGTTCTCAACCTTTTATGCTTCACGTACCCCTGGAAATGTGTATGTAAATGACGTACCCTTTGTATAGATGTATAAAACTGTAGTTATAGTATAACAATGGTTATTTTTACTTTGTTACTAGATCTAGCGACTTTTGAGCTCTCACGGAGTACCCAAAAAAATTTTACCGCGTACCCCACGTTGAGAACCATTAGTCTAACGTATCAGTACAGTTATTTCGTACTTTAATAAGCATCTTGTTCATACTGTTCAAAATTAACTTTATTACTCTTCCATCTGGTATAATCTATCCCTTTTTTATTAAGGAATTCCGAAGATATTGAGGAACAATCGTTTTAACGAACACGTAAACAGGCAAATGCGATCGAAAATCAGTAGGAAGATATGCAGAAAGAAAACAATAAAGAGGGAGGAAAACTGCATGTATGGCCCTCTCAGCTGAGAACAATTTCTGAGAAAATAAACCAGAACAGCGTTCCAGTCGTTTTCGGCCGCCTGCTTCGTCCTTTATTTTTTCTACATCCCAGCGACTGAGGATATATTCAGGTCCTGAAGCTCTAAATAGATGAAACACTTTCGACAAGTCTTCTAGAAACTGTCAGAAATTCTAATTAAATAGTGTTAGTCTATGTCAGGGAATCATGGAAATGTCTCTTATAAGTGACAATAAACTAACGTAAAAATAAATTACATGACAACCTTCAAAAATGCACTTTTTCATATCGAGAAAACTTGAAATGTGGATTATTAAATTTGAAAGAACAATAAAACTTTTATTCTTTAGTTTATCAATTGCAGTGTGGCGAATATTTTCCACATTGCAATTGATACTACGTCCCTGGGTAGGGTACAGTCGCTCAAAAAAGTATCCAAACACTATGGTTGATTAGAGAATTCAGGAAAAAAATCTGGTTGCCAGATCACTAATTTCTAAAAAAATTCCTGTGCCAGATTTTTTTCCTGAATTCTCTAATCAACCATAGTGTTTGGATACTTTTTTGAGCGACTGTACATTTGTGCAAAAAGCACAAATGTATTCTACCCAGTACACAAATGTACCCTACCCAGGAGCGTAGGCAGGAACGGCCCGGGCTCCCCTCCCCCAAGAATCTGCTAATATAAATACATATAATTTTTTTACGTAGTTAAGTAAAAAAAATACGCAGTGTGCAATTGTTTGAAAGTAACCCGAAATATCACAGAAAAGTAACAGGATTGTATTACAAGTATCGTCAGATTAGAGATTTTAGATATAAAGCAATTTTTTTTTCATGTCTAGGGGGCATTTTGTTTGTGGAGTGTTTTGTGCAGTTCTTGCAGGAAAGTAAAATAAGGCTAATTTTGGCGAACAACGGGATCAATTCTGATTCTAAAAGAGTATCTGATTGCAACTGGCTTTCAATTCAATTAGATCGAAATCGCCACAAAATCAATTAGCTGGAAACCATTTTGTGTCGGTGGTATTTAGGAATCGGTCCTACGGCTGAAATTGCTTGAGATTAAGGTCTATTCAGATAACTACAAAAGGATAAAAAAAAAAACCCTCAAGCAGCTGCTTGCCACAGAGATTTGACAGGAGCCTGTCAGTTTATACGCCATAGTAGAAGGTCTGAGAGGATGGCAGGACCTCAGCAGAGAAAAAAATGGATACATCCATGTCTTTCCCGGAGTTCGAACCCAGGTCCCTTAGATTAGTAGCCAAGCGTGCTAACCACTCGGCCATGGATTAGATCAGTAGACATGCGTGCTAACCACTCGGCCATGGGTTAGATCAGTAGACAAGCGTGCTAACCACTCAGCCATGATTTAGATCAGTAGACAAGCGTGCTAACCACTCGGCCATGGGTTAGATCAGTAGACAAGCGTGCTAACCACTCGGCCATGGGTTAGATCAGTAGACAAGCGTGCTAACCACTCAGCCATGGGTTAGATCAGTAGACAAGCGTGCTAACCACTCAGCCATGGGTTAGATCTGTAGACAAGCGTGCTAACCACTCGGCCATAGGTTAGATCAGTAGACAAGCGTGCTAACCACTCGGCCATGAGTTAGATCAGTAGACAAGCGTGCTAACCACTCAGCCATGGATTAGATCAGTAGACAAGCGTGCTAACCACTCAGCCATGGGTTAGATCAGTAGACAAGCGTGCTAAACACTCAGCCAGGGGTTAGATCAGTAGTCAAGCGTGCTATCCACTCGGCCATGGATTAGATCAGTAGACAAGCGTGCTAACCACTCGGCCATGGGTTAGATCAGTAGACAAGCGTGCTAACCACTCGGCCATGGGATAGACGAGCAAAATTTTGTTTTCTCCCTTACACTCGTTCCGGACCCATCTGATAGTTGTTGATTCTGCCAACGAAGCCAGTGAAATATTTTTTGAGGCCCTCGAAGTGAATTTGCAAAGATTTGGGGATAAAAGACTAATAGGAAGTGACCAGATGGCTCTTGCAGGTCTTGAGGTAGTAGTAGTCTTCTCTACCAAGTAGATTTCGTAGTGGGGCATCTCTACAAGAATAGGAGTGTAAAAGGCTGAGGCCATCTAGGTTTTCTTTGATTATGCTAATCAAAGGGACCTGGTTTCGAGCACCGGGTAAGGCATGATGTTTGGTTTTTTTCTGTTCAGATCCCGCCATCCTCACAGACCTTCTACTATGGCATATAAACTAACAGACTCTTGTCAGATTTCTGTGGCAAGCAGCTGCTTGAGGGAGTATTTGTTTTTTTAAAGCAACAGGGCCGTATCCAAGTACCGACCCAATGGTCCAGGTCTCCTCAAGAAACCTTTAGTGCAAATACATAAAAATATTTGATGTAGATAAGTGTAAATGTATAACAGACGGATAGGTAACCCGAAACATCACAGAACAGTAACAGTTATCATTACAAAATGTTGCTAGAGTAGAGGTTTTACCCATTATTCTGTATTTTATTTCAAAAACGTTGAATTTAAGGTGACATAAAGATAAGTGACAATCACAGAGTTCCCTGTTAACTTTTTAACGTCTAAAAAATCAATAAATATTTCGTGGGGGAAAAAATGCGGTTCAAGTCCCGTATGTCGACGAAATGTTTTCCACAAAATATTTATTGATTTAAGGTGCAATTTCATTTAAGGGGCGTTTTATAAGTTCTTGCAGAAAAGGAAAATAAAGAGTGGTTCTGAAATTAGCTAATAATTAAATACCAGTTGTGATTCTAAAATAATACGCAATTTCAACTGTCTTTGGATTAAATTGGTTCAAAATTAAACCATTTTGTGTCTGTGGTTCTTGGAAATCGGACGTTCGGTTGAAATTGTTCAATGTTATGAATATGTCATCAGAAACATAAGAAAGAATGGGAAAACAATTTAACATTCGTTGCGGGAACGTCTGTCAATAAGGACCTATCAAGAGAAGGGACCAGAAAGTTCATTTTGTCTGGCCTCAAATTTAAAAGAAAGACAAAATTTAGACACTTGTCAATGGTTTTATTTTTTTTATAATCGAGTTAGTTCGTTTACCACTGAGCCGTACTTTTTGCACACAATGGGCTAAATAGCCAGGTCAGAAGAAACCACAGGCTCAGAGAAAGTTGGAGAAAGAACACACTCTGCAGCTATTTGGAGACAGATGAAAACCTCACGTCAAAGCCATCGAGTATGTTTTTCAACATACACAGGGTATGGCTCTCTTGCTTACAGGATCACGGTTTTACATCCCATTTGATAGACGGCGGCTTTCCAGAGCCCTTTTCCAACCGAGAGCAACGTGGAGTTTGTGTAGACAAATCTCAACTCGGGCCAGATGGCACCCGAACATGGCAACTAAAGATTACGAACCTGGCGCACTATTGACTGAGCCGATCCCCTGTCATTTGATATTAGGTTCAAGAGAGGAAGATGTAATTTTTAACTGACGAGCATTGATAAGGCATATATATATTTCTTTTCTGGTGGTGTCTTCTGCTGAGGTCTCGCGTTACTCACAAACCTTTACTATGGCATATTAAACTAGCAAGCTACTATCCGACACTCTGCTTATCTAAGGGGTAGATTTTTATATAGAGTTTGCGAAATTAGAATAAAAACCATTGGTAAATTAGTAATTATTACCGACCAATTTACCAATGGTTTTTACATTGGCTAGGGACCTCAAAAGTTTGAAGTGTCCCAGACCTCTCTGTATCTACGAGAGGGCTTAACGGAAGTTAACGATTCTGCAAACAACAGAATGAAAATTTTTTGGGACCACGAACTGAACGTGGAAAGATTTGGGGGTAAAAGATTAGAATAAGAACCATTGGTAAATTAGTAATTATTACCGACCAATTTACCAATGGTTTTTACATTGGCTAGGGACCTCAAAAGTTTGAAGTGTCCCAGACCTCTCTGTATCTACGAGAGGGCTTAACGGAAGTTAACGATTCTGCAAACAACAGAATGAAAATTTTTTGGGACCACGAACTGAACGTGGAAAGATTTGGGGGTAAAAGATTAGAATAAGAACCATTGGTAAATTAGTAATTATTACCGACCAATTTACCAATGGTTTTTACATTGGCTAGGGACCTCAAAAGTTTGAAGTGTCCCAGACCTCTCTGTATCTACGAGAGGGCTTAACGGAAGTTAACGATTCTGCAAACAACAGAATGAAAATTTTTTGGGACCACGAACTGAACGTGGAAAGATTTGGGGGTAAAAGATTAGAATAAGAACCATTGGTAAATTAGTAATTATTACCGACCAATTTACCAATGGTTTTTACATTGGCTAGGGACCTCAAAAGTTTGAAGTGTCCCAGACCTCTCTGTATCTACGAGAGGGCTTAACGGAAGTTAACGATTCTGCAAACAACAGAATGAAAATTTTTTGGGACCACGAACTGAACGTGGAAAGATTTGGGGGTAAAAGATTAGTAGGAAAGGGAAAGGGAAGCAACCAGGAAGCCCTTGTAGGTCTTGAAGTAGTAGTGGTCTTATCAAGCAAATGGACTTTACAGGCGTAGAGGTATGAAAGTCTGAGTTTCATACTAAAATTCTTCCTTCTCTCTAAAATTCCTTTTTAATGGATGATTTTAATTTACATATTTTTATTCATAGTTTTAAAAAATTAACCACTGATCTAGTGAGTGCCGTGCTTGAGGATCAAAGGGACTTGGATTCGAGTCTCTGATAAGAAATCGATGTTTCTTTTCATACTTTCGCTTTTTGCAGAGATCTTGATTTTTTCATAGACCTTCTCTGTGACGCATTGTACTGACAGATACTTATGACACGTACGGCTTAATTTAGAATAAGTAGCTTCGTTTCCAAACAAGTTATTTGCTGTATTAATTCTTTTCATTTAAAGAGATATAGAAAAATGTTTCTATTGAAAATCGTCAAAACTAAGAAGTTGATTAAATTAAAAAGATTTAGCTTCATTTTATGTCATATCGTTAACGCGTTTTTATTTCTGGATGACAATGTAACATAAAACAGGACAGGATTTTTGCATTCTTGAAATCTGATGCATTTAGTTTTTAATTTACTATTAGGAAAATGAAGCACACATCTGACAATACTGGTATATAATAAAAATATTCCTTGTTTAGAGGTTTCCAAATATAATTAAGTGTTTTTACATTCCTTCAAAACTTATAAATACTTTTGGATATAAACTGTGTGGGGTCACTCCAGACTGCCTGGAATAGAATAACTGCTCTAGTTCGAAAATCGTAGGATATTTTTACATTTTTTTCTCTAAAAGATGAAAAACACTGTTTGCTAAAAAATATCCTCAAGGAAAAGGGCAAATTTAAGTGATTTTTAAGGTTTCAAAATGCTTTGCTGATGAGCAAATATTATCAGCAATGGACGAGAGTCATTGTAAATAATATTTGTTACTAAGTATGATGAAACTGGGTGTTCTTCCCAAGAAAACATTTAGGGGAAATCGATGTTACACAATTTGCCCAAGTCGTGAAAATGCTACTTTTAAGGTACTTTTGAGTGTTCTTATACCTATATATTAAAACTTTCTTCACTAAAATGCCCATTTACCCCATTCGTGGGTAATGTTATCGTACCTGACTATTAAACAAGCAGGCACTTCCCTGTGTATGTTTTCGTTTGTATGTTGTAAACTAGACTGTGGAAAATTACACAGTCTAGTTGGACCTCCGTAGCACATAGTTGCATGAGGAGTATGTATGTAAATGGTAGCTAGGCGTAAACTGGAAGGAGAGCTGTGTACCAATCCCTAGGGATGATGCATAGAACCGGCCAGGTCTATCACCTAATGTCCGACCCCGCCTTCTCGTGGTGCAGGCCGTTAGTACCTTTCAAAAGAGATATTCTCTTTTGAAAGGGAACGGAAGGGGAGGGCTGCCAGTTCAGTATGGCCTACTGATCTGGTCATCTATGGCCACTTTTTTCTTTTTTTCAACCCTGCTGAGGAGTGGTCAACTTCACAGGGTCCTGGTGCTGACCATTTATACCTACTAGACTGGACTTGTTTATGGATTTGAGCTTGATTATGGATCCTGGACTTGCTGCACTGGTGGGCCTCTGTTGAGGGAGAGTCTGCTGCTGTGTTTTCTGTTTGCTTCTGGGTTGCCAGCTCTAAGTGAACAGAGGCATGGGATACCTTACATCAGCTGGTGGATAATCCTAATCAGAGGCCATCGCAGATACCTGAACCTTACTTAGCTAGTTGGGCATCGTCAAGCCTAAACTGGAGTAATGTGTCTCAGGCAGGCCATATGGCTCTTGAAAAAGTCCACTTGAAAAGGTGGTGCCTGAAGTTCCTACCAGCATCGGTGACTTCAGCCTTTAGCGGAGGAGGAACAGGTCTTTGCCCCATGCCTGCGATCAGGGGGCTGTTTGATATTGTTGGCCCTACCAATCTCAATAAACCTAATTTCTTTAAAAATCCTACTAATCATTTTCTCTCTGCAGGAACGTGGAACGTGAGGACTTTACATAGAGATTATTCTCTTGATGTCCTCATACAGGAATTCCAGCGCTATAACCTAGATATTCTAGGCTTGCAAGAGACCAGATGGACAGGTAAAGGTGAGATACTTGAAAATAACTTTAAATTTCTCTTTACAGGGAGGGAGGATGGAAAGCATCACCAGGGCGTGGGTCTGCTGCTCAGCAGACATGCTAGTGATGCTCTTCTAGGATATGAGTGCATTAATGAAAGGTTTCTTTACAGCAAAATTTCAGACAAGCATTAAAGACTTGAATGTTATCTGCTGTTATGCCCCCACTGAGTATTCTGATGAGGATGAGAAGGATAGGTTTTACGGATAACTTCAGGCTATTTTGAATTCTGTCAAGAAAGGAGATATTACCCTTGTTCTTGGTGACTTCAATGCCAAAGTTGGTACCGACTCTGACCTTTGGGGAGGAGTACTAGGCCCTTTTAGTATTGGTAGCTGCAATGGCAATGGGCAACGTCTCCTACAGGTAAGTAAATTCAATGGTTTCAGAATAACTAACACATATTACAAACACCGCGACATACATAAATACACATGGGTTTCACCTGATGGGCTGCATAGGAATATGATTGATTATATATTAATTAACAGCAAATGGGTTAGTTCTGTTAGGAATACCAGGGCATATAGGGGAGCTGAAATTGGATCTGACCTTTATCTTGTTAAAAGTGTCTTGCATCTTAAACTTAAAAAGTATTGTGCTAGGGTTAAAAAATTTACTTTTAATACTGAAGCTCTGAAACATCCAGTTATAGCCAAAGCTTACCATGATAGGTTACTTAGTCATTATGACAGTCATGGTATGCTTACTACTGAAGTTGAGGAAGAATGGGATCATTTTAAACAGGCTTTTTTGGACACTAACAGCATTCTTTTAGGAAAAAAGGAGCAGAGGAGGCAGAATTATCTGAGTGATAAAGCACTTGAGCTTATTTCGGAAAGAAAGAACTGCAGGAATGTTCTTAATCAATACCCTACTAGTCCTAATAGAAAGCATTACAGAGAACTTAATAAACGTGTAAGAGATCAGTTAGCTGCTGATAAGAATCTTTGGCTTGATGGTTTGGCTGACAAAGCCGAGGAAGCAGTTAGACAGCACAACAGCAGAGAGCTGTACCAGATAATTAATGTTTTGTGTGGTAGAAAACGAACAGGTATACAGGGATTGAAGGATAAACAAGGTAAGGTTATCGAAGGTGAGGATTCTGTCATGATTAGGTGGGCTGAGCATTTCAGTGATGTTCTAAACAATGTGGTTAATTCTACTCCCATTGTTTGCAATGATGATAGATGCATTGGTATCTTTAATGTTGGCCCTATAACAGAATCTGAAGTTAGTTTGGATATTTCTAAACTTAAACTTCATAAATCCCCAGGGGTGGATGAAATTACTACGGAAATGCTTAGAGCTGGGAATATTTCAGTTAACATTTGGATGACTGAGATTTTCAATAACTTTTATGATAAAGGCATAATTCCTAAAGATTTTACCAGAGCCATTATTATCCCTATTTTCAAAAAAGGTGATCGCAGTTCTTGTGATAACTATAGGGGTATCAGCCTACTCTCTGTTCCAGGTAAAGCTCTTTCCATGATTGTGCTTAATAGAATTAATAATCTGGTTGACAGGCAATTGCGTGATGAGCAATGTGGATTCAGAAGTGGTAGGGGATGTGTGGATCAGATAATTTCACTTAGGCAGATTCTTGAGAAATGTTTAGAGTTTCAGAAACCTTTGGTTGCTAGCTTTGTTGATTTCAAAAAGGCTTTCGACTCTGTTGATCGTCATAATTTGTGGTTGATTGTGAGATCATATGGTATACCAGACAAGTTAGTTAACATAATGAAAGCTCTCTATAATAACACTGAGTCATGTGTGAGAGTTGTTAAGTCTTGTAGCAATTGGTTTGGCATTACTTCTGGTGTTCGACAAGGGGGCATTTTGTCTCCTTTTCTCTTTAGTTTGGTTGTTGATTATGTTATGCGAAATTCACTTCAAGGGAAAGATTTTGGCCTTAAATGGGCTGGAGATATGAAAATTTCTGATTTAGATTATGCTGATGATTTAGCCCTTTTGGCAAATGATGTTGATGAGATGAACTCTTTCATTCGAGCTGTTGATGAGACTGGTAGTACAGTAGGTTTGGTTATAAACAGAGAGAAAACTAAAGTGATGAAAATTGGTCAGGCAGGTTGTGATTCAGTTAATCTGAATGGTTGCAGTCTTGAGCAGGTGTCACAGTTTAATTACCTTGGGAGCTACGTAACTGATACTGGTGATGTGCGGCATGAGATTAACAGACGAATAGGTATTGCTGCCGGGACTTTTAAGAATCTATGGAGATTGTGGAGAAATAGGCGTATACACCTAAAGACTAAAATTAGACTGTATAATAGTTTCGTTCTTTCTAGGGTTAGTTATGGTAGTGAAACGTGGACGCTGTGTAAACAAGATAACAGGAAACTAGATGCTTTTGATTCTAGATGCTTACGCAGTATCTTGGGTATTAGGTAGTTTAACTTTGTAACTAATGATGAGATTAGGCAAAGGAGTCTGCAACCTCCTTTAAGCAGCATATTGTGCAGAGAGAGACTCCGCTGGTTTGGCCATGTTGCCCGTATGGATAATTATAAATTGGCGAATAGGGTTATGAACAGTGTGCCTAGAGGCCTCAGAAGGAGGGGGAGACCTAGGATGCGGTGGAAAGACAATGTCAAACAGGACCTTGTTAGAATTGGTGTACAGTGGCCGGATGCAGCAGATGTAACTCAGGACAGATATGCTTGGAGAATTAAACTGCGCGGTCTGGTTGGACCTCCGTAGCCCATGGCTGCTTGATGATGATGATGATGATGATGATGATGATGATGATGATGATGATGATGATGATGATGATGTATGTATGTATGTATGTATGTATGTATTTTGTATGAAAAACCAGGAAATGCCCAATAGAGCTTTTAGGTTAGTTCCCTTCTTTGTTTAGGGGAGTAACTTCTTCCCCTTTAAAGCAAAAAGTGTTATTACTTGATGTCATTTGCCAGAGCCGTAATATCCCTCAGGTGGTTATTGATAACATGGTATCCGAGTAAAGGAGAACTATCATTAATCTTCAGATACCCCAAAATATCGGGTATTTGAGGAGAATTGTGAATAATTAAGAAAGCAGGGGAAAATGAAAATACAGCTTAATTATGAACAATAAAGGTTATTATTAATGGATTAAATGGAAGCAAAAAACACATGTTAATAAGGCATAATGATAAATGTAAAATTATATTGAGAGATTAATAAACACAGTGAATAGCTGTCAAAGAGAGTTAACATCAAGTTAATACAGTAAAGTAACTGCTACCAGGAAGAGTAATATAATACGCCTTATTTTAATCAAATGTTCTCCTTTTATAAAACGGTGATTTCCGCTGTAAATATCCTGAAAAAATTTTCCGTCCTAATGAAAGTTTTAAAAAAACATTTTTTGGGTACGTTAATCAGGGAATACGGAGGAGAGCACCATTACGAAAGTAAATACGTTATTTTAAATTTTACTGAAAAACTTAATCGTAAAATTGGAACATTTAGTGACACTGATCTGCTGTTTTTCATCTAAGAAGTTTTTAGCACATTCTTGAAGGAGTGTGTGTGTGTGGTGGGGGAGAGTGCCAGGAGACGTAGCTTTATCACTAGGTACGCTTATTTATAATTTGTCAGGTCACAAGTGGTACCTGACTAAATTCAACGCTCAATAGACTGACCGTTTAAAACGATGATCGGATTATCGAAGGTCGGTTAATCGAGGTCACACTGTTTGTCGATAACTCGTCCCCCCCCCCCCCCGTAAGAAACATTTCTGGCTACGTCCCTGACCCTACCAATGCTATTTATTGTGAATCACTGAACGTAGAACAAGAAAAAAAAAATCAATAAAGATATTATGAATTTATTTTCTAAAATAGAGAACAAAGGGAAAGAACATTCGCTTCTGATGTTAAGAATTTATGAAAAAAAAACATGTATTTTATCAACTTCACTGCAGAGGTTGCTCCGAACGAATCCAAAAACAAATCGTGTTTTTCCCTTGATACAGGCAGAATTTCCATCATACTTGAAATCATTTTTCAAACATAATTAAGAATTTCATTCAAGTTAATTAAAGAAGTTCATTATAAGAAGTGGTAAATGAACTGTCCAAATTATATCACGCTTCTCACTCCTTTTTTACACTTGAAATTGATCTTCTATCAAAATATATTTGTCACATATGCTTAGAAAAATTTTCTTCTTAATTAAAGATGAACAAGAATTCTAATTTAAAAACTGAAATATATTTCAAACAAAAAAAAACTTATTCGTCAGCTTTAAAAAAATCCGTGATACTTCTGAAAAATCGAAATTCGAAAATATTAACATTATTTCAAGACAAGACAAATTAATATTTGATAAAATCAAAACTACATCCCAAAAAATGAATGAAATTTACTACTTAGGAATTCCTTTATTGCAAAATTTAAATGCTGAAATCACTTACTGCTTAAAGTAATATTTCTAACATTTCTTTTAGAGTTATTCATAAACAGTTTGCATTTTATATGACACTTACTAATCACAGTCTACGATTTCAGTGGTGGAAGCACCACTGAAATCGTAGGAATTGGAAGCAATCATAAAAGAAATTTGTTAGGAATTTCCCTAACACATGATTGCATACACACATTATACGAACAAAAATATTTCTTCAGGTTTCGGATTATACAATTTATATTTCGCATAAATGGACTCTTAGTGAGGTGGAGGGTGAATGGCCATTCTCCCTTTCGCTACTTCCTATGGGAAGACTACAATGTCAATGGCTCTTCCTATACACACTGTATCCCGTGATACCTCTCTTCACAATTTATAATTCTGTTAAGTTCCTAATCGCTATCTTCGATTTAATTGGCACCATTTATACCCAACGGGAAATGTCACGGATAACTTTAATTGCAGTGCAGAAGAGAGGATTGCCAAACTCCCACAAGTCTAAGGGTCAAAAGCCGTTTTCATGAAATAAAGAATCTCAGTTACGAACTAGAAATTATGCACAGCAATGAACAGCATTAACTGATAAATGCTTCTACGTAGCAATGGAAGTAACTTTCCAAAAGTTTTCAAAGTGCTCACTGTAATGTTGAGAGAGTAATTATAAATAAGCCGTACCTTGTACGATTAAAAAAAGGGAATACCATTTGAAAGAAATTTTTAAAAAGATTTTGAACCTAAAAGGTGCTTGCAAATCGCGCGTAATTAACTGGAAAGATGAGAAATTGAATATTGGAATGAGTTGAAAACAATCGAATCTAAAAAAGAATTGGAAATGCTTATCACTTTTTTTTACTTCCTGTAACTCAAGATATACTCGTGACATTGGAATACCTTCAGAAGTAAGATTTTTTCCGTTTATGCAAATGAATCAGAAGACGAAATCAGAATCGGAAAATGGCTTTTCATCCTGATTAGGATTATGAGGTTTTAGTTCGAAGAAAGCCTTGAACATGAATTTGAAATATCAACCGTATATTCAAAAATTATTTTAATTGCATCATATATGAACAAAAAAATTTTCAAAAATTTAAATGCTTTAGTCGAATCTTTTGCCATTTATACGTTTCGTGTAAAAATTGCGATTGAGTTTACATTATTTAACATCCAGTATCTTATTTATGCAAAAGCAGTCGATTATGATTTTTTGAATAAAATATTAAAATTTATCTTAAGCTGCAAATATTCCAGAACATCATTTATATAAATTGTCCTTTAAAGAAAAAGAAGCTGATTTGAAATATCCTCTTTCGCCAACAAAAAATATTTTTTAAATCAAGTGAGCAGCATGAGGACTAAGGGAGCGGTTCTTCAGCAACAAAAAATTTAAAAATATTTAAATTAAAATTAATTTTCCCAAAAAATTTAAAATATTAATATTACAAAAAATTAAAAAAAAATTGATTTTATAAACCTAATTTTGTCTCTCATTTTCAAAAAAAAAAAGACAAAAATCTGTTCGCTTTGTCGTCTATCTGTCTATTATTGGTAAACTCTAGACATAGAACCCAATTGTTTTTAGGAATAAATTAAAAATTATTTTTCGATTGGATAGGTATTGATCACAAATACGATTCGCACTATTCAAACCTCCCAATAAGCTATAATTGCGCCCTCTAGTTGTGGAAATTTTTGAAAATTGCTAAATTTTAAACGAATGTTGTGTATTATGTATTTATCCTATAAATTTCAATTTTTGGTAGGTGGAACGTGAAGGTATGAAGTTTGGAGTGGCAACAATGAGTTGATCTCTCCCCCGCACGGGAGAAACAATCTTTTGGCTTTAAGATATAATTGTTTGTTTTATGAGCTAAATTAAATATTATTTTAGTTTGGATGTGTATTGCTGAAATATTACGATCTGCACTTTCCGAATATCCTAAAATTTATAACTGCGACCCCTAACGGTGGAAAAAGTTCAAAAGTCCAAAATTCAAATGAATATTGCAAACGATATATTTATGTTAAAAAATCGAAATTTTGATGGTGGTTTTTGACCCATTATTACCCCAAGAGGGGTGAGTATTGTTTTAAGAGATAATTGGAAAGCTCTTTTTGAGTTCGATTGGTACTAACGAAATATTATAATTCGCATTTTTCAAATCCTTAGGTAGTTTTATTTATATCGTTATAGGACACTAAGTATAGAAATGGGGAATTTTAATTATTTTAACGAATGTTGCAAGTGATCTGTTTATGAGAGAATTTTGAAATTCGGGTGCTAGAATGTCAAGAGATATTCCAATAATAACAACAATTCTGCTCTTTTTCTTGGAGATGTTCAACCTTTTAAAGTGAAAGAATAAGAGACAAACACTTTTTACTTTTCAATAGTACTAAGTTAGCACGCTTGGCTACTGATCTAAGGGACCTGGGTTTGAGCTCCGGATTAGGCATGGATGTGTGTGTCGTTTTTCTGCTGAGGTCCTGCCATCCTCTCAGATCTCCTACTGTGGCATATAAACTGACAGGCTCCTGTCAGACCTCTGTGGCAAGCAGCTGCTTGAGGGGGTATTTATTATTATTATTTATTATTATTAATAAAATACTACTATTTGCATTTTCCGTATCATCCATTAGTTCGAATTAAAACTCCAAAGGTGGGGAAAAAATTGGTAAACCAAAAATTCCCTTTTTTTTAAAACAAGATTCCAATATGCTCTAGAGGCGATATCCATTATTATTAGTGCTAAATAAAGTGAAGCATACATCGAAACTACAGACAATCCTTTAACGTTATATGCACTACTGCTTGAAATTATGGGATACTAATCAAAAGTACACAAACTCTGCATGGTATATCCAAAATGCAATTAAATATTGAAGCGAAATATGCACCTACAACAATGAAAGCGTGACTGTTTTCCTACGTGATATACGCGAGATACGTAATGTTTTTTTCCTACGCGATACACGTAATGTCGATTGCGTCATATAGAGAATGGAACATACTTAATTGAAAATAGAGTAATGAAAAAAAAGAGAGTTGTAGTAGTGGTGAAAAAGTTTTTTTCTGTTTTGTGCGCAGTGACAATTTAAATAGTCGATGCTTGTGTAATGGAAGTTTTTATAAACAACGGTTTATCTTTAGTTTTTGAAGGGATGTTTTGGAGTCATTTCCTGCATATACATTTTGCATAGACAGTAGAAAAAGGTGATTAGTAAGAATCGTACCTGAACTGATTTAAGATTCAGGTTTTTGGATGTTGTATTCATTTATTATTTGGTATTTGATGAATGTCAAAATTAATTAGTCATTAGCTTATTGCTATTTCATATTCAAGCAATTAATACTTAAATTTACACTTTTTTCATGTAAATTAATTTCCTCAGTTATTAATTCAGTTCATTTACTCGCTGTTTATTACGAATTCATGCAAGATTGTCAAATAAATGATTGTTTACAATCTGCAACAATATCATACAAAATATTATTGAGACATGCAATCATCTATACGTTGCCTTTGTGAGATGGCTAAATCAAATCAATTAACCAAGTTAATATGAGACTGGCGGCAACAGAAATAGGTGGCAACTAGGGCAGGGCACTCTTTAATAGCAGCCCTGATTTGCATGTCCGTAGTGGCATCGATCAAATATGCACACAATTTTTTTTCTTTCACGCTGCAAAATTTACATATTCACTACACTTCATGACATTCCCTTATGTGGTTTTCGAGATATGAAACTATCCTTTAATTTCCATCGCCAGTGTGTCTTACGGCATGTGAACTGTTTCCAGCTTTTAAATTGGTCCTCTGAGAAGTGCTTCCACAGCTACAAGCAATCAAAATTTGGGGGTCATTCGGCCTTCAACAAGGATTACATTGTTAGTAGTGTCACACTGTTCTGACTTTGCGTTCCAAAGAGACAAAGCTGGATCGACGATATTACATTTCGTTCCAACGTTCGTATTTACTGATCATCTGATCCAACAGATCAGGGTTCTCAACGTGGGGTGAAGCGGTAAATTTTTTTGGGGTACGCCGTGAGAGCTCAAAAGTTGCTAGATCTAATAACAAAGTCTAATCTCTATAACAAAGTCAAAATCTAATAACAAACTATAGTTTTATCTATCTATATAAGGGTGCGCCAGTTACATAGATATTTCCAGGGGGTATGTGAAGCATAAAAAGTTGAGAACCACTGCAACAGATAATTTGTAGATTCAGTAAAGTTTACTTATTCATACATCGCCTATTAATTATGGAATTTTTAACATTTTTCAATGTCTGCTTTGACCTAAGGCAAAATCAAGAAAATAATTAAAACAGATTTTATGATTCTAACGCCTAAAAAT
Source organism: Ryuthela nishihirai (assembly GCA_038380435.1). Lineage (NCBI taxonomy): Eukaryota > Metazoa > Arthropoda > Arachnida > Araneae > Heptathelidae > Ryuthela > Ryuthela nishihirai. The sequence continues at coordinate 44,772,287 of JAWZYU010000032.1, forward strand.
CTACATGTAAGTGTAGAATTATTTACGGAATGTTTGAGAATCAGAGTCGAAGACTTATATGTTTGAAAATTTTTAAGTCATCTTTTAATTGAGCAACAATGCTTATTCTTATAATACTGAATAAATCACATAAGGTCCAAAATTTTGATAGAACTGAAAACGGTCTCGATTTTTTTTTATTTTCCGTGATAAAAGTAAGATAATTTACTGTATTCTGCGTATCATTCATATTTAACTTTCAGTTTTTATATAACGTTAGAGTATTCTCAAATATTTTTGTATTCTAATTTCACTTCCTTTTTCCGTTTTCAAATATTTAAAATAAATTTTCGGATAGTTTGATAAAACTATACAACCACAAACACGAAGTGGCACTGATATTGAACAGGATCTCTTTGCAACCGATTTTATGCCGACGAAACCCAGACGAGTAACCATAAAATTGGAATTGATTGACTTTGGTACATACCTTAAGGCAGCTTAAAACTGAATTTGTAGACGTCGGGAAACTGAAAATTGCTTTCAACGTTTTTTGTGTAGTGTTAATAAAGAGCAGTTATGGGAAGATCTTCATTTTCCTCCTAATTATCACAGATATAATATATCGAAAGGAAGAAGTTTATTCTTAATCTCAAATCGCGGCAAAAGTGTCATGGGAACTTTCTATAGTTATGAGAATTTTGAAAAACACGTTCTGAAACTAGATCTGTTCCAGAATATTACAGAGAAAGAACAGAGAGACCTAAAAAAAAGTGTACGTAACAACAGGAGACTGCATAGGATTGCAGTTTTGAATAGGAAGCTCAATTCATCATAACTTTTGAAAGAACGGATATTGGGAGCCAACGGACTGTGTAAGAGGAAGGCTCCGAGAAACCGAATTGCACTGTTGCAAAGCTCATCGAAAATCTTTATTAACAAATTTTCAGTGCAAGAGATGATTGCAGCAGGTGTTGAGTACTGGAAAGAAATGAGTTTTAGTGATGAAAGTCAGTTTTGCTGTAATGGAAATCAGAGTAGGGCCTACGCAAAGAAAGGTGTGAAAAGAAGGTGCGAAAGCCTCTCCGTACAAAAAGAACAAACGAACGCTTTCCTGCTCTCGGCATGACAAGGAGTTCTCATTAAGAAGCACGACCAGGAGCTCTCGGCATGACAAGGAACGGTCGCCCTGTTCTCGTTAAGAAGGAACGAATGCGATCTTGCATTCGGTACGACGAATGAACCAATGTTCTGGCCTGGATTAGAAACAGATGCATAATTTTTCTTTTTGTAGAAAAAGAAACAAAGGACGCCATCAGTAAGATCGCAGATTGTGCCCTCACTCTGGCCCCATTAAAAAAAAAAAAGGGCACTAAATGCCTTCACGGAACGATTCCTCCTCTCCCCAACACAGCTGTTCAGTAGTCTTTCTTCCTCCTATCTTGTCCTGAGAGGTGGGGTCTTCGTGACTGAGCATCATCGCTCAGAGGTAAAAAAAAAACTCGGTCTTCTCTCCCATGTCACGTATCGAACGAAGTGCGAAGCTTCAAAATACCTTTTAGGATCCTTTGCAAGCAAAAGCCATAAGTAGACATTTATTTTACTTTATTGATCTACGAAGAGTAATTTTGCTATTAAGTGTGAAATATTTTTGTTTTACTGCATTTAGGAAATCAAAGCTCAATTCATCACAACTTAGGAAGAATGAAACTCGGCATTTCATTTAGTAAACTTAACCCCGGGTTCATAAACCTTTCGTACTCGTTTGCCAGGTGCTTTCCCGAGATCGCACATAATACGTGAATGGAAGGGGTTAAGGTGGGACCCTCTTCGGGGCCCCAGACACGGGATCGGCAGGGTTGAATGGCCTGGGACTCTCACAGTTCCGTCGCTTCTGATTTACGCAGGGAAGAAATTTCCTTTTGCAATGTAGAACCATGGATGGCATTAATACCTTGATGCAGTCATGTAATTGGTGGTCAGATTTCATTTTTATGTCATTTGATCACAGGACATTTAATTTGCGCGAATTTAAAACAAATGCACCAACCTCTTATGAACAAGCTTTAGTTTTTAAAGTTTTGAGAACTCTGTAATTTTCATTATATTGAATTAAAAATGAATTGATTAGCTTAAAAATTAAAATTCAATCGCTCCTAAGTTACTTTCCATGAATATGACAAAATCAAGGAATAAATGTGATTAGTATTTAGGAAAAATCATTGTCGTTGTATGATGAATGCATATCATCCAAGATTTTGTTTCCTTGCAATCATCGGTCGGCATTTCAAACAAAGTTCGTCTTATCATCTTGAGTATGATTTGATTTGCAGCAAAACGTATAATTAGGATATACATGTCCTAATTATACGTTTTGACAGTAACCGTCCCATGGCCGAGTGGTTAACGCGCTTGGCTACTGATCTATGGGACCTGGGTTCGAGTCCCGGTTAAGCATGGCTGTTCGTGTTGTTTTTCTGCTTGAGGTCCTGCCATCCTCTCAGACCTTCTACTCTGGCATATAAACGGACAGGCTCTTGTCAGACCTCTGTGGCAAAGCAGCTGCTTAAGGGGGGTATTTATTTTTTTTATATTTATGTATCACTACAAACAGATGAAAAAGCAGTTGTTTTAACTGCATTTCACAATTTTAAATTGAATATATTAATTAGTAGTAATCATAATTCAATAAATCTGTTTCAAATGTAATGACCAGTTTTAAGTACTATATAAGAGTAATTTTCTATTCTGGAAAATATTTTTTTACGGAAGCAAGAGATATAAATAAAAAAAAAATTATATGAATGCAATAAACTTTTAGATGATAAAAAAAAAGTTGACAGAAACACAGCTGTGATAATTATATTTGGTGCATTACGAATAAACAGTAAAATGCAATAACGATCGAAGAGGTTTTTTTTTTCGGTTACTGTATTAAAGCACTGCGGAAAAAACAGAAATCCTTAACCGATGGAAGGTTTAAGCCCTAAGGACAAGGAAAGATTCCGTCGCTGCACGATTGAGGGTAAGAAAGGGTGAACGAAGAAGAAAAAAAACTGTAGCTCGCTTCACAAAAGAAAAAGATAAGACTTTGGCCGAGGAAAGGAGAAAACGATCACATGTAAGTAAAAAAAAACCCTTTCATCCCGGTGCGTTGCCCTCGTTGCAAGGAGCAGGAACCCCGTTCACCCCTCAACCTTCCTCCGCGGGTACAAAGGGCGCCCACCGGATGCAAACGGCAACGGCACGGAAAAAAAACGGATTCCTGGTGAAGAGCCACCATACAGTAAAAAAAACGCTTCGTTTTTTGTGTGTGAGAGTTTGGAAAGGGTGAGGTGAATGAACGAAGCTCCCGAGACTCCAGAGCCGAGAGAGGTCAGTAACCAGGGCTTTATTATCTTCGGCGAGAATCACGAATTGTTAGGAGCTTAAAAAACGAAAGACGACTAGAAGGGATAAGAAAAACAAGCAAAAAAATGGAGCAGGTTTCAAAGAGGGAAACTTTACCTGCTCGCCCAATCCTTTTGTCAGTCAGCAAGTTGGTGAAGTAACGAAGCTCTCGGTTCTTGAGGTTGGAAAAGAGTTCATGGCCATCTGAGGACGAACGAAAGGTTTCCAGTGCCAAGGAGGCTACTCGTTTTTTGCGATGCTTCGGTTTAGAAGTTCATTAGGTTACTGAAAAACTAACCTAGTTCCCTGACCCGTTATTGGATTGTGGAAGCTTGTTTATTGACAGAGGTAAGCTTTTATGTTCAATATTGGAACTGATTTAGTGGCATCGGAAGAAAAAGTTATGACTGAGTGGAAAGGATGCAATATTCATGTCAGAAAAAAATACTCTACTATTTATTTCTTAAAAATTATTTTGCTTTTTCCTGATCTGATCTTTTGGGTAAATTAAAGAAAGAAAAAATGTTTTATGCAAAGAACGTAAACTCTTTATGATTCAGTGGTGAATATGAAGTAAGAATATAAAGAAATTTATTTCATTTCTTACTTAAAGCAGATGAACAGTGCTATAAGTGTGGATTATTCTCTTTCGTATATGTTAGAGTGATAATCAAATATAATCAACCAGAATGCAACTCGTGAAACATTCTTGGCTGCTTAGGATGCTTTCAGAAATCTGCTTCTTAAACATTGAAATTGGGTAGGAGGATTAATTAATATCTTTCATCCATTTTTAGGATTTCCTTTTTCTCAAACCATCTACATATATATTGGGAGGACCCCGCTATAGCCCCGAATACAGTAAAATGCAGATCCGTCTTGAACCCGAAATTCTGTTTAATAGTTGGTGAGTTTTGAAAGGACATTGTAATAATACGTTTTCCTAATATAAACCCCTTGACTAGTGCGATAGCTGACACTATACTGCTAATAATCTTAGAAAAGCATTTTGCTTTTAAATTATTGAAACTTCTCTTAGTGATAATCTGTATCAAGTGACTGTAGAAACCAAAGAACATCAGTGACGTAGAGGCAAATTCGGTTTCTTAATATTCCCATTTATGTAAACAATTTCGCCTTTGTACACAACTGATGGCCTCAGTCGGATAGGGCTAAACATCTTTCACACATTCTAATGTCGGGACAGGTTCCTCTTCTAATTTAATTATTATTGTTTGGCTGAAAAAATTTATTGTTAGAAATGTATTATATTAAGAATAGATTTATATTCTTCGTGACGATTTTTTAAACATTTCTCTGAAAATAAATGAAGCTAGTAAAAAATTCATTATCTAGCACATTTTAAATGCAAAGCGATTAATATTTTCCAAAATACACCTAAATGCTTTTTTATTGCAATCTTCTAAGAGCCAAAAATTTTTGCCAAAAAAAATTGAAATAGGGAGAGGTGTTATCAATTTAAGACGAAAAAGAAATTACTAATTTGAAACGAGTAAATATAAGTAACTAATCACAATGGAGGGTGAAGGATTAGGAGAATTGAGAAAGAAATGGGGGAATAATTCCTTTCAGGATTATTATTATTATTAATTTTTCTGAATTTAGTTTTTCAGTCTAAAGAGGCTTTGAATGTGTCAATCCCTGGACATTGCAAAGTTCTGAGATAAAAAAAAGCGTTTTTGCACGTGTCCCCCAATTATTTGAAAGGCATAATTCTTGCCACCCAAACTTCAAGTTAAAATCAGAGAAAGGAGACGTTCAGTTTTCCATTTTACAATTTAAGATTATAACGATAGACCTCAAACGAAGTTCTTGTTTAATGAAATGTTTCTGCAAAAAAAGTCAAGCAAGTGGAATATGAAGAATAACACAGCGAAAGCAAAGCAGTAGAATTTGCTAAAGATCTCCTAACAAAATTACTTTTACAACAAACCTTACGACTTTCACATTGAGAATCTCTGATTGAGTGAGCATCAACAGCAAAGGGAAATGCCTTCAAATCCCTGTCAACTGCATTAACGCTATGAAATTATATCGCTGGCATAAGGGCTTCTGGAAGTATGGAAAATAAACTTGGTGCCAAACAGGAAAAAATTATTTCTAGCGTCAGTGAGAAAGGATAAGTATTCAGGAAGATCTCTTGAGTAGCATTGGACCACTTCTGTACTAAGAGAGAGAGTTTAATAATATTTGTCGCGTAATAATTAATTTCATTTCGAAAAAATCTCTGCAATACTAAAGTTTTAGCTACTTAAATAATTAGTGAAATTAACATTATTAAAATGTATCCCGAATGTAATTAATTAACACAAAAAACCCTAACCACACCTGATGTGAATTGTAAATCGTGCGTAAAAATATTATTATTTTAATAATATTACTAAAATAATTATAAACAGAAAATTTACCAAATTGTTCACACGTCCTTTTGTTAAGTTTAGCCCTACTTTGAAGTAAGGAATTATTAACATTAACCGTAAAAAGTCACGATCTGTCAATCGCGGCAGAAACTAAAAGCAAGATCTTCGTTTCAAGATTACCATACAAAAAGGTATTTACAGAAAAATATCTGAAAAATGGACCCGAATAACAGTGTAGGACTAAAAGTGTTCAACCAGTAGAAATATAGAATAGGGACGGCAATTCCTGTGCTGTCCTATACACTTTGAACTTAAGAAAAGAAAACAATAATATAGATATCATGAGAATGGATTTTTTTTTTAAAGAATGTGCTACTAATAAGTTTCAAAATTGATTTTTTTTCCTTGGACAGGATTTATCATCAATAATTAATGACACTTTTTATGTTGATGGATGCTCGTGAATATTAATGAAAAGGTATTTGAAATAAAAAGGAAAAATGGAAAAAAAAAACACAAACAAAAAGGCAAAAACAGGTTCCGTTAGTATTTTAAAAATGATCCAAAAACGCAATTTTTATTTTTATTTTTTTTTTCTAGAGGCATTGTGGGCAGAGATTTTGGAACGCGAATTAAGCATTGATTTGCGAAACAAGAAACTTTACCATTGAATTAATGAATTAAGATTTCTTTGAATAAAGAGAATACCATGCTTTGATGACTCATTAGAATTGCTTTTTCTATTCTGAACATATTTTTTTTTCTTTCGAATTGCGCTCTTCTTCAATACATGAGATATTTACATTTTTTCTTGTTATACCTGCACCTTGTGAAATAATCTGATTCATCGAATGCTTCAAAGTTGTTTCATTGCGCTGCAAAAACGAGTTCATACTCTTTACTGGGGAAATGTAAACGCAAGATATTTTTTTTATATGAAACTGAGCCGAGATCTAAAACTTTGAACGTAATTGAAAGGGTTAAGACTTCTATCATGAATTTTATTTTTCATTCCGAACCCTTATCAACCCTTTCTTTTATCCAGATGAGGTGTCTCAAACTCCATAAGGAATATATTTCTGAATGCCGCAGCTAAAAATCATACTTTTAGGTTAATCTTCTTTTTATTAAGTAGTAACGCATTTATTTCAGGAAATTAAAATCTATTTGGTTTATTTTCACAGCTTTCATTGTAAAAACAAAAGTGATATGATTGTACCACAGGACGCATTACACTGCATCGGGATAATAGCGCAAATGTTTGTAACCTGAGTAATGGAGAATTAAATGTAAACTCTGAATTATTTCCTCTATCTAATCTAATTTATTTACTCTAATTATTCCCAGAGTTCGAAAGTTATTCCATGTATTAATTCGCTTTTCCGCCGTCCTTACTTCTTGTGCTTTATTTAAACCATTTATTGCGTAAAAATGAAAATAGACAAAAATCTCTAGCATTATTCAATAACTTTTTTCTCATTACTTTTTCCCTTACAAACTGTCATGATAGTTAAAACTGACAGAGGGTTAAATTCTCGTTTGCAGCAAATTGTTCCCCATAGCCACTCCTTTTAGCTTAATATCTCATTTTCAGCAAATTAATTATGCAGCTATTTACCACGATTATTTTACCGAAAAATCGATCACTGACGAATAGTTTAATAAGTCAGGTTCTAGTTGTAATGTTAAGTTGTACTTTCGCTAATTTTTTTAAGCTTAACGGTTCTACTTGAAGCTATGCACTAACCTACCCTTTGCTTGTTTATATTCATAATCACCGAGAAACAAATGTATTTCATGGAGGCGAACATAAAAACTTCCTATATATTTATGAATTCCTTTTCTGATGTTAAAAATAAACTTTAGAGGAATAACAAAATGCGTCGTTAATCGTGATTGCTGGATAGGAACTTATTTCTTTAGGTAAAAAAGCCTAAATATATGTCTCCAATACATGATTCAGAAATGGATATCATCTGCACTATCACGGCATAATGTTTAACTTTTCAGCTTGTTGAGTCAATAGACCAGAAATACACCGAATGATATACAATGGTTTCCATAAATTAAGGAAAATCCTTATGTTATGTCAATGGGAAGCTAACGTCAAAGCTCTATAACTTCTAAAATAAGTTTTTTTATTTGTTTTTGAAAACGTGATTGCAGGTAAAGATCTCAATCAAACATATCAATATCTTGATTTTCAACAATATTCGTTCAGTATTTAACGAGTTATGGAAATTTGAATATTTAACAACAGGAATGTCAGTCTTTAAAATCTTATACAAAACTGAGCAATAGTGAAAGATTTTTTACACAAAGTTCTAAAATACAAACTTATTTTATTAAACACTTTGATATAATACTTTACTAAGTTTTAATTAACTTCTGAAGTCAATTTTTGTGGCTGGCATTGTTATCGCTAAATATTCAAACTTCCATAACTCATTAAATACTGAGCGAATATTGTTGACAATTGAGATATTGATTTATTTGATTGAGACCTTTATATACTATCACATTTTTCAAAACAAAAAAACTTATCTTAGAAGATATAGAGCTTTGACGTTAGCTTCCCATTGACTTAACATAGGGATTTTCCTTAATTTAAGGAAACCAGTGTACTTCATTCGCTAAAAAATACTTCCGTTATTTAATATATTACTTGCTAACATTTACATTCAAAAATCATTGAGCATAACCGGAAAGTACAAAATTCGTCTTGTAGTTTCTTTAGTCACAAAAGACAGATTAGACCAATATCCCTTGAAACATTAAAAAAAGTACACGATACAAGTTGTAGTAGAAGACACCGAAGTTGATTTCTTATTTTAACCAGTAATCACGAATTGTATTAAGTATGTACATTTATCAGTTACAAATAGTGTATATACATATATATTCAAATTTTACTAAACAAAAACTCTGAAAATGCCAATATAATAAGGTATAACATCCAAAATGGAGAGAATCTTGATCGGCAGCCGGTAGCTCAGTTGTCAGAGCACCTGGCATATTGTCGGGAGTTTCGGATTCCAGCGGCTCAAGGCAACTTTTCCTCTATACAGGGGTGATTGTAAACTCTTTCAACAAAAAAAAGGGATGATAGTACACATCAAGACGTACAATTGTTGCAATGGAACCTAGGGTCGCATTCCACTCCTTCCGCCAGAGAAGTGTAAAGTTACATATCCACGTTGATCCTTCAACAGTGAAAACAAAGACACTTAACCAATTTATGAGTTGTTTAATCACATTCGTGTCAGAGAAAGACTCAAAGTAGCTGCTCAAAGTGGCGTTCGAGGGCGTTGTTGCACAGCCCACACCGGCGAATGAAGGACTGTCGCACTCTCTCGTAGACTCCTGGTGTGGTTGTCCGCTGCAACACCGATTCTCGCGACGAAATCTTCCAGGGAGTCCACAGGTGTCTCGTACACAAGTGTTTTCCTGTGCCCCCAGAAGAAGAAGTAGAGTGGATTGATCACTAAATTAAGATTCTACAGAACAAGGCACTTCGCATTTGCATGGACCTTCAGCCAACCACACCCATCATCTTCCTATGGGTTCAGGCAAATAAAACACATCTTTACCTAAGAGTAAATTATATAATCATGAACAGTTTCATCAGAATAGATACGAAATATAAAGAAAGGCCCCTTTTAAAAAAAATCAAAAATGGATCAAAGAAAATAAAAATTATCAACACTATAAATAACAGCAAAATATCAGTTTCACAAACCAACATGAAAACCTGTAGCGATATTTCACCAGTATAGACATGGAAACCATCCATAGTAAATGAAAATAAAATAAAACTCACAAATAAGCATCAACTAGGGAGCAACATGAACAAAAACATTGTACAAGAAGAAATTACCAAGATAAAAAACAGCCATCTGGTCATATTTACAGACGGATCACATAAAATCCTATATCAAATACAGCTAGCATATTTATAGAATATTATAGTATCAAACAAGGATTCAAATTGCTGATAAACCTAACAATAATGGAAAATGAAATTGCAACTATCTTACAAGCCTTTATAAAAATCAAGAAATTAACAACCAGCGAGAAAAAAAACATAACTCTATATAAAGATAGCAAAAGTGCAATCCAATGCTTCAATAAAAATATATGCCAAATTAACGAGGACCTTAGAAATAATTAATTAAATCATAAAGCAAAGAACCGGAATCAATCAACATAAACTGAACACCAAATCGCAATAATGCTGTGAATGAGATTAACGCAATAATTAAAATCCCGGAAGGAAGTTATTTAAACTTCAGATTATAGAAGATTTCCAAAAAATTATAGAACAAGAAATCCAAAAATATAGCAACCAACGACTGAAAATAATTCAAACGATCAACTCTAATGACACCATACCAAAACATTACCCAAGATCGCTACAAGCTAAACTACTAAGGATGAGAACAGGACATGCCAAACTATACTAATTTCTCTTCAAAACGACAAAAACAAAATCGCAACTGTCAGCATTGCCCACTGCCAAAAACTATAGAATATATCCTTGTACATTGCGAAAAAACAAAGACACCAAATTAATATCCTATAAAAAAGATGTATGGAAATCACACGAAATAATTTCTTCATACGCAGCACAACAGGCAGGAAAAAAAAGGGAACAAAAATTTTGAACATTATCTTCGAATTCCTTCAATCTGTAAACATGTTACACAGAATATAACTCTTCAACATAAAAGTGAAGAAGACTATGTATTCCTAACAAATATATATTCAAAATCAACTAATACAGATTTACTCTGAAGAAAATATATAAAATCACAATGAAGAGCCAAGCAAAAGACGAGCCAGAAAAAACGCCATCATCGCCAAAAGGAAACGTCAACTATCAAACAAGCTCACAGGACAAAATATTAGTCATCTCCTGCCGTAAGAGGGTTACGTTCTTCCGTTCGACAGCAGAGGGCGCACTAGCAATAAACGCGTCCTACAAATAGCTGTGCCGTGGGCTACAGAGTTCATACAGTGGCAAGAAGTGGTTGGGTGGCACGTGTATGTTAGTCTCTGTGAAACAGGTCGCACCAAAAATGTGAATGAGTGGCAAAAAGGTTTGGCCGAGCCAAAGGGCATAGTGTACAAGAAGTTGCTGCCTTTGCAGGTGTGTCAAAACGTACTTTCCAAAGGGTACATCGCAAAACACCATTAATCGTCGCCAGAACTGCGGCAGAAAGACTGTGCTCACCAATAGGGATCGCTGCAGTGTGTCACGCACTGTTACGGCAAACGGCTTTGCAACGAGGCAGGAATTTCTCCAGTCAGTCAATGCAGGCGTACAACAAGCTGTTTCCGAACGAACACTCCGAAGGGAACTCCATGCCATAGATATCTGGAGCAGAGTACTGCGGAAGAGACCCATGTTAACAGCTCTGCACAAAGCTGCACAGCTATAGTGGGCGCGGCGCCACAAAGACTGGACTGTCGACTCTTGGAAGCGTGTGATCTGGTCGAATTAGTCACATTTTTGCTTGTACTCGAATGATGCGAGGCGACGGGTACATCGTAAACAGCATGAAGCCTTCCATGTGGACTGTGTGCAAGGTTCTGTTCAAGCTGGAGGAGGCTCTGTGATTTTCTGGGGGTGTTTCACGTGCGAGGAAATGGGTCCTTTGGTTGCAGTGACGTTACACTTGAACCAGAAGAGCTATATGGAGCTACTGGAACACCACATATTGCCTTTTGTGCAGCATCTCCATAGTGAACACCAAAAGCATACCCCAGTCTTCCAAGATAACAATTGTTGCGTGCACAGGGCTCGAAGTGTGTCGGATTGGCACAACGAGCATTATGAAGCTTTCGAACATCTCGACTGGCCTGCGAAATCCCAGGATTTGAATTCCGTAGAAAATTTGTGGGACTATTTGGAGCAACGAGTGAAGCGCCGTCCCAGCCATCCGGCCAATCTGGCCGAACTGCGGCATTTGCTGCTGGAAGAGTGGATGAAGATTGGTTTGCACTACATCCGCACATTGATGGCATCAATCCAGACAGAATTTTGGCTGTTCTTCGCTCGCACGGAGGCGATACGCGCTATTAGGTGACATTCAGCCAGGGGTGACTATTTTTTTTTTCCGGTGAGCTTATATGACGTCACTATGAAAAGCAATAACATCGTAAAAATAACTTTAAAACAGAAATAATAAACAAAACAGCAAAAATAAGATGTACTCGACATAAGCAACCAAAAAATAAACAAAAAAAAAAGTATATAAAGGAAGTAAAACCCAAACGAACACTCCCGAAGTTTCGTATACTTTCTGAAAGAGAGTTATCTCTTCCTCTTCCCTCTTAACCTTTTCTTCGATCCAAACTATCATGCGAAAACGGAAATATTCAAATATTTATATTATATATAAATGATAGCAAGTAAAAGTAAGCAAATAAGTAAGGCAAGTAAAAGGAGACGAACAACCTGCGATTCAGCTAAAAAATCAACAGCATCAAAATGCAACTAAAATGTGAAACAAAAATTGAAAGCCCGGAAAGGCCTAATGTTTGTTCCATTTATGATGATTAAAAAAAAATCGAAAACTTAGATCACTCGTTTTCGATGCCCCGTATTAAATATGCGCTTCTAAGGGACCTGGGTTCGAGACCGGGGTAAGACATAGATGTACGTGACGTTTTTCTACTGAGGTCCTGCCATCCTCTCAGACCTTCTACTTTGGCATATAAACTGACAGGCTCCAGTCAGACCTCTGTGGCAAGCAGCTGCTTGAGGGGGTATTATTTATTTTATTTATTAGTTTAATGAAAAAGAAAGCGTCTCACACCAATTTCATTTATAAAATAAATTCTTATTGCGAATTTTATTTATCACAAAGAAACATTTTTTTTTTCTTTTCTAGTAAAAAAAAAAGGTTTTGACGAAAGAAAGAAAACTACTTCAAAGAAAAGATAACATTGGGTACTATAAAACAGGCAGAACAAAGTTGCAAACACTATACATGCAAATTATACTTGATGATGAAAAACACTCTGTTAGATAAAAGTATTAATCCCCCCCCCCCCAAAAAAAAAAACGCAAAGAAAAATAGGTAAAAACAGCCAGTTCCGGAAAACCAAAGATTTAGTATGTGACATTTTATTTATTTTTTTAATACTCATTTAAAATAAGGATATCATCGCTTATGGAAGGTAGGGGTGGAGACAACCATCAGAACCTCTCAGATCCTGCCCTGGCCTGAGTAGTTTAACGTATTCGTAAATGTTTCTTTTCGGACAGATGAACATCTCTGTTTGAAAACTGGAACTGATCACTTTTGCTCTGTGGGCTTTTCAAGATTTTGGAGAAAACGATCTATAAAGGAATATGCAAAAAAATATAAATTATCCCTCAAGCAGCTGCTTTAGACAAAAGTCTGATAGCAGAATGTACGTCTTAGAAAAGATGTAAATTGGGGGGGAATAGGGGTCAAGGAGGACATGTGCTCCTTCCCCCTTTGAGAATGCTAGTAATGGTAATGGAGGCAAAAAATGATTAGCTTTTGCGTATTTCACGCATTTTCCAAGAAATTTTCAAAAACCTCACAAACGGAGGATAAAATATTCCAATACAATGTATATCCAAACTCATGTACTCCTTTTAAATTTTTCAACTTGTTTTCCTCATTTTTTTTTCTTGATTCGGTCCTGCAACAGAATATTTGAGAAAAGATATGAAGTAAGTTGACTGCTTTAAGCTTAGTTTCTGTAGCCTTTTTCTCTTTCCATTTACCGTCTGGTTCAGAAGATCGATGTACATCTTATTTCGCAGAATATATCAGTCAAATATGGCATAATTCATTGCTGGGATTTCAATGAGGATTCTTTGGCTTTCTATCATTATATTGCGAAATGCCTATCTTACGAAAGTATCAACATAATTTTCTATTTATTGGTGACAAATCAGTGAAATTCTCACTGCCATCTGAACAGTGCGAAAAGGCAGGGGAGCTATAAGAGATAAGTAAAGGCAAGAGATTAAGTTATCGGATTAGAGAATGGAACATATCGTTTTCCACCAAATCTTTAATGCTGTGTAGTTTTAATGACGTTATTTGATCAAATACGTCACTGATCAACCCATAAATAAACTCTATAAATAATAACGATGAAATTACATAATTCAATATCGATCATCAAGTTTGCTGATTTTTTTTAACTTCAAATTTTCAGAGTTAGTGAGGCCATTAAGCGATAATTAACCGATACCTAAGGAAATGAAACAGTAATCTAGCGGAGAAAAAATTTCTTATTCAATTTCGTTTTCATTCTTAGATCATTTGGATGATTTGAAATTTTACATTTATCAGGGGCTTTGTAGTCTACAGTCGGAATCTTTTCACTCCTAAAATATTGTCACCTTTAGCATTTGCTTACTTTACTGTGATGTAAAATGATAAATATAAAGATCATAATGCAAAATGCGAAGATCCTACCTCTCTGATGGGAAGAAACACTTTCTCTATGATGAAGTGAAAATTTTACTTCCCCCTGACCGAGTGGTTAGCGCGCTTGGCTACTGATCAAAGGGAGATGTGTTCGAGCCCCGGATAAGGCATCGATATTGTGTTGCTTTTCTGGTGAGGTCCCGCCATTCTCACAGACCTTCTACTAGGCGTAGGGGCGGGGGTGGTTCAGTCGGTAGCGCGCCAGGCTCGTAATCTGTAGTTCCCAGGTTCGAGTCCCAGCTGGGTCAGCGTTGAGATTTATCTCCGCAAAATTCCTCGCCCTGCCCACGGTCAGTAGGGGACACCGATGGGCTTGGAAAGGCCGCCGTCCGCGGATGGGACGTTAAGCCGTGGCCCCGTGTGTGGGAGAGCCATACCCTGTGCACGTTAAAGAGCACGCTGGATGGCCTTGACGGGAGGCTACCATCTGTCTCCCAACAGCTATTCCAGTGGGTGCCCGGGGCGGGGGTGGCTCAGTCGGTAGCGCGCCAGGCTCGTAATCTGTAGTTCCCAGGTTCGAGTCCCAGCTGGGTCAGCGTTGAGATTTATCTCCGCAAAATTTCCCCGCCCTGCCCACGGTCAGTAGGGGACACCGCTGGGCTTGGAAAGGCCGCCGTCCGTCGGATGGGACGTTAAGCCGTGGCCCCGTGTGCGGGAGAGCCATACCCTGTGCACGTTAAAGAACACGCTGGATGGCCTTGACGGGAGGCTACCATCTGTCTCCCAACAGCTGTTCCAGTGGGTCCCCTCCCCCAACCTTCTCTGAGCCTTCGGGGTCCATGTGACCTGGCCATTTAGCCCATGGTGTGCAAAAAAATGCCGCTCAGAGGTAAAACAACCCAACCCAACCCAACCCAGTGGGTGCCCTCCTCCAACCTTCTCTGAGCCTTCGGGGTCCTTGTGGCCTGGCCATTTAGCCCATGGTGTGCAAAAAAGTGCCGCTCAGAGGTAAAACAACCCAAACAACAACTCTACTAGGCGTATAAACTAACAGGCTCCTATCAGACCTCTGTGGCAAGCAGCTGCTTGAGGGGTAAGGTTTCTTTTCTCCATTACTAAAATCGAAATTTTGCTTTGGTTTCATCCTTCCATACATAAGGCCAAGTTACGCGACGATTTCTGAGACACTAAAGCTTTACTATTACGTTAAGCAAAGATTCGTGCACATGTAATGTAACATTGTTATCATTAAATGATTTTAAATTGTTCAAAGGAAATTTGATAGTGATTAAACTCAAATTCACACTATAGAAGGCTTTGAATTTTTAGAAGTCAGAAAAGTTACAAATGTTTGCAAACAATAGTTTTCATCACTAAAATTGATTTCCCTATTTAAAAAAAAGGTTTTCCAATATGTAGATAAATGCAATCCAATGACAAAGTTAATCTAAAATGTCTATAGAGTCTGGAAAACCGTGAAGACTACAAGAATATTAAAGAAATAATTTTTAATGTATAATAATTTGGAGGAAGGATTATTTCATTACATGAATTCTAATTATGTAAAATATTACTAGTAATTAATTGATTGAAGTCTAAAAATATTTTTAAACTTCATGAGTTGAAATTAAAGAGTTTAGTAAAGCAGAATTGCTTTGAAGTTCACTTCGAATCAAGCAAGTAGCTGTTGCGATGCTGGAAGACAATCAGAAATGGAAATTCTCGAGGGAGAACTTTGTGTTCACTTTCGGATAGAAACTCAAAGCCACTTTGTATATTCGGAGTAATTAAATTCTACTGCAGTTCAGTCAGGATTGCTATTAACCACTATTCGGTTAGATAGTAGTCATGATTGTTATATAGACACTATTACAGTAAGTTAATCCTAAATCTTAATAACCACAGTACAACAGCTTCGATTATAGAGTATATCTTTAACACTAAATAAGAAAACATGGTGCATAAAATTTAAATATAGGAAATTAAAAGAAGCAAAAGAACCTGATGAAGCTTTTGATTTATTTATTTTTCATCCCTTAAATATCGCTTTTTAAAATCTGAATTTTCCTTAAATATCGCTTTTTAAAATCTAAATTTTTAATTTAATCTATCGTGTTTACAATTATTTACCAGTATATATGTATACTGAAATATTACAAACACACACATATATATAGAAATCATCATGCAGCATTGATTCGAGTGTTCAACCACACTGTGAAATTTTGTTCTCTAAACACGTCTGTCCTGACCTAAAAGCTGCCGCATTTGGCCACTGTAGACCAATTCCAGCAAGGTCTTGTTTGACACTGTCTGCCCATCGTATCCTAGTTCTCCCCCTTTCCTGTAGCCTTTAAACACACTGTTCATAATCCTATTTGACAATCTGCAGTTATGTATACGGGCAACATGACCAAACCTTAGAGTCTTTCTCTGCACAAAATGTTGCTCAAAGGAGGTTGATGACTCCTTCTTCTAACCTCATCATTACTTACAAAGTTGAAGCACCTAATGCCCAAGAAACTGCACAAGCATCTAGAATCAAAGTCACCAAATATTTTGTTATCTTGCTTACAAACGATCCACGCTACCATAACTAATCTTAGAAAGGACCAAATTATTATATAGCCTATTTTTAGTCTTTAGGTGTATACGAATCTATCTCAACACTCTCTAAAGATTCCTAACGATCCTAACAGCAATCCCTGTTCTTCCTTTTTATATCATATCACACATCACCAGTATCTGTTAAACAGGTCCCAAGATAATTAGACTGAGACACTTGCGCAAAAGTTCAAATGTTCAAAGCTGCTGAAGCACCATCAGCTTCAGAAATTTTCATCAATTTTCATCACTTTTCTCTCTGGTTATCTCCAAACCTACTCTATTACTAGTCTCATCAACAGCCCTAATGAAAGAATTCATCTCATTTACATCATTAGCCAACAAAAGCCAAGTCATCTGCATAATGTAAATCAAAAATTTTAAGATATCTAGACCATTTAAGGCCAAAATCATTCCTTTGCAGTGAATTTCGCATAATATAATCAATAACCAAACTAAAGAGAAAAGGATGCAAAATGCACCCTTGTCTAACTCTACTAGTAATGCTAAACCAATCACTTACCAAGTCTTACACATGACTGAGTGTTGTTATAGAGAGTTTTCATTATGTTAACTAGCTTGTCTGATATGCCATACGATCTCACAACCAACCACAAATTACGGAAATCAACAGAGTCAAAAGCCTTTTTGAAATCAATAAAGCTAGTAACCAAAGGTTTCTGAAACTCTAAACATTTCTCAAGAATCTGCCTAAGGGAAAATATCTGATCTACACATCCCCTACCAATTCTGAATCCACATTGCTCATCACGCAATTGACTGTCAACCAGATTCTTAATTCTATTAAGCACAATCATAGAAAGAATTTTACCTGGAACAGAGAGTAGGCTGATACCCCTATAGTTATCACAAGAACTGCGATCACCTTTTCTGAAAATAGGGATAATAATAGCTCTGGTAAAATCCTTAGGAACCATGCCTTTATCATAAAAGATATTCAAAATTTCAGTCATCCAAGTGGTAACAGAAACATTCCCAGCTCTAAGCATTTCAGTAGTAAAATCATCTACCCCTGGGGATTTATAAAGTTTAAGTTTGGAAATAACCAAAAAAACTTCAGATTGTGTTATAGAGCCAACATTAAAGCTACCAATGCATCTATCATCATTGCAAACAATGGGAGTAGAACTATCCACATTGTTTAGAACATCACTGAAATGCTCCGCCCACCTATCCATGACAGAATCCTCACCTTCTATAACCTTACCTTGTTTATCTTTCAATCCCTGTATACCTTTCGTTTTCTACCACACAAAACATTAACTATCTGGTACAGCTCTCTGCTGTTGTGCTGTCTAACTGTTTCCTCAGCTTTGTCAGCCAAGTCATCAAGCCAAAGGTTCTTATCAGTAGCTAACTGATCCTTTACACGTTTATTAAGCTCTCTGTAATCCTTTCTATTAGGACTACTAGGGTATTGATTAAGGACATTCCTGCATTTCCTTCTTTCTGAAACAAGCTCAAGTGCCTTATCATTTAAATAATTCTGTCTCCTCTGCTCCTTTTTTCCTAAAAGAGTACTGTTAGTTTCCAAAAAAGCCTGTTTAAAACGGCCCCATTCTTCCGCAACTTCAGTAGTAAGCACACCATGACTGTCATAATGACTAAGTAACTTATCATGGTAAGCTTTAGCTATAACAGGGTCTTTCAGAGCTTCACTATTAAAGGTAAATTTTTAAACTTTAGCACAACACTTTTTAAGTTTAAGTTGCAAGACACTTTTAACATGGTAATGGTCAGATCCAATTTCAGCTCTCCTATAATCCCCAAATTAGCAAGCCGAGAATATCTAAATTATAACGGTGGAATTCTTGTGTGAGGACATCAAGAGAATAATCTTTGTGCAGAGTCCTCACATTCCAACTACCTATGGAGAGAAAATGGTTAGTGGGATGTTTAAAGAAACTATGTTTATTGAGAGAGGGAATGTCGACAATATCAAACAGCCCCCTAATCGCAGACATGGGGCAAAGACCCGTTGCCCCACCACTAAAGGCTGAAGCCATCTACACTGGAAGACTTCCTCCAATGCAATAATAAAATATGTTAAAATATGCAAATTCCAGAAAGTGATTGTTTCAAAACAAATCGTAAATGTTATCACTTTTTAGTAGCCAAAATCTTCACTGATCCAGAAAATCCCTCTTTCAGGGCTTAGCTGTGGGGGGAATGGAGGGATGCTCCCCCCTCCAAAGTAACTCGGAATTGACAAAATTCGAAGCGACTTCGTAAAATCTAGATGAGTTGTGAAATTTTGTAATCTCTGTTTATTTTTATAAAATTAAGGGGAGTTGTCAAAATCGAGGCAACTTGGCAAATCTAGGGCAGTTTGGAAAATGGAGAGACGGCAAAATTTAGAGCAGTTGACAAAATTCGAAGACATTTAGTAAAATACAGGTGAGTTGGCAATATCGGGACAACTTGACAAAATCTTGGGGATTTGGCAAAATTCGGAGTGACTTGGCAAAATCGTGGGGAGTTGACAAAATACAGGGAAGGAATAAAAATTGTGATTTTTTCTGTAAAATTTCGGCGAGGTGGCAAAATCTAGGAGAGTTGGCAAAATCGAGGCAATTTGGCATTATCTAGGGTGGTTGGCAAAATTCGAATCCACTTATTAAAATACGGGCGCGTTGTGATAATTGGAATTGGGTTTCTGAAATTAAGGAGAGTTGACAAAATCGAGAAAACTTGGCAAAATTTTGAGGAGTTTGAAGAAATTGCAGTGACTTGTCAAATTCAGGAGAAGTGTAAAGATTGAGATTGGATTTGTGAAAATAAGGAGAGTTGACGTATTCAACGGCAGTTGGTAAAATTCATACTGACTTGCTAAAATTCAGGAGAGATGTAAATATTAGGATTATTTGGGAATATTGGGACATGACAAAATGCAGGACAGTTATGAAAATTGCCTCAACTCCCCCACGGAACGAAAATCTAGGTATGAACCTGACAGTGACATTATTTTTTCAGTTCGCAAAATTTGATTTTCGAGTTGGAAAATTTTCGATTTCTCCCCTCCTCAACCATAGTCCTTCGCTACGCCCCTGCCCTCTTTGCAATATTAACAGTTATATCACGGAATACCTTAAGTATTAATATATGGTACACTATTTTTTCCGTTGTTCATTTTCCTCCACAACGGGAGAATAATATCATCGCCGTCATTCAGTGGCATATCTAAGGGGGAGGTTTGGAAGTTCAAATTCCTCCTCCCCCAAGTGTATGCATTTCAAAAATTTTTTATATCTTTATGTTTTTGAAACATTTAGCAAATATTGAAGCATTGATGCAAATATATTTTCAAAATACCCTACTGCTCTCATTGTCTATTATTTCAAATCAGGTTAAAGTTTAAAAACCCTAGCTGTCAAATAAATGTAATGTTTATACCCAACTGTTTTGGGAGTGAATAAATCAATCAAGCTTCTTTTTTTATGAAGGCGTATTTTTCTAGATAATTTGTAAGTTTGTGAATGAATTCTTTTTCGTGCCTACCTGATATATAACTTCCTTACTTGTAACATTCACAAATTAAAACATATATCGACCAAGCTCCCTTATCTCATTTTTAACATACATATAATAATACGATTTTACCAAATCGAAGAGTTGTAAAATAAGCTTCTGCCCATCAACTTTATCTTTCATCAATCGAAATATTTTCGAACCGACAAAAATGTCTCCGTTATTTTGGAATCACTGATTTGAAGAATTGTGTATTTGAGTACTAAAATACATTTCTACATCGATTTATTGTTATATCGAAACTTTTTACCAGTCCTAGTATGAGGTAACAAGCAAACGTTTAAAGAACAAGTCTAAGTATAAAAATGGCAATTAAACTTCTTGGGAACCCACCAACGGATAAAACTACACAATTCTTTGTCAAGAAATTAAAGCTAAATGTAACTAAAACTTATGTTATTAAGTTTTAAAATGATGAATAATAATTAATAAATAGCTTTTTTTAAAATGCTTTCTCAATCTAAAAAGCTATTTTTTTTTGTGAAAAACAGCTAACCAATTACTTTGAATATCATTTGAATTTGTCACATTATATTTCGTTAAAAGCACTCTCAGTATTTTCATATGACGTCAGTCCTGAAAAAAAATAAAGCATTGAAAGAACAACCTTGTAAACAATATGCGCAAAAAGAATTGATGGATTCGTGTTTTCGGTATGCAACAAGACACCCTTCAAACTTTGGTTTTGAGAAATCAATTAAATGTCGCCAATCTTCATGATTATACTTATTTACAAAGTACATCAGGCCCTTTGATGTATCCCCACCCTGCCCACGGTCAGTAGGGGACACCGATGGGCTTGGAAAGGCCGCCGTCGGTCGGATGGGACGTTAAAGCCGTGGCCCCGTGTGCGGGAGAGCCATAACCTGTGCACGCTAAAGAACACGCTGGATTTCCTTGACGGGAGGCTACCATATATCTCCCAACAGCTGTTCCACTGGATCCCCTCCCCCAACCTTCTCTGAGCCTTCGGGGTCCATGTGACCTGGCCATTTAGCCCATGGTATGCAAAAAAAGTGCCGTTCAGAGGTAAAACAACCCAACCCAACCCTTTAATGTCATTGTGAAAACAACAACATCAGTCACAGATGGAAAATTTCGTAATTCTTTCCCAACTACGAAAAGCAGAAATTTAATTAATTATTGATGATGCTATATTAACTTCTTTACCTTCACAAATCGAATTCATTGCTGTTGGGTTTTTTTTTTGTAGACAAATCTGTTGGTTCAGTGTACACCAATGTGAAGATTCTTCTTCCAATATGATTGATAACATCTTCTTTGCCCAGCTTCAGCAGATGGTCTATTGAGAGTGAAGCAATCACCTTCACTTACGAAGATACTTCCAAAAAGAATCCATTCATTAAAGAAACAGACGGTTGTCTCTAGACACTGTAAACACATTCGGATACGACACCAATATTATTTTCTATCGGCTGGTAACAAATTATGTTATTTACGCTCTACTGCTATATTCCATTTTGTTTTATTTCAGCGTCTGGAGTTTCCCATTCCATGAACTGGAATCTGTCACATTTAAGATAAAGTTTCTCTTCTGTTCCATTCAAATAACGTTTTTCAACTTACCAGCTGATCAGAGATAAAATTGTGCCTAGGCATAGTTTGAGCTACACATTTAGGAGGTTAATAAACAGGATAGCACACTAGTCACATATTTCTTTTTTGCTCGAATGGTTGGGAATACATTCCCATAAAAACTCGACCTATTGGTTCGGGAATGATCGTCGAGAAAAGCATATGTAACATTTATACTTTTTTTCTGCATTCACTCTCTCCTGATTGTTTCCAAAAGTCCACACCGTTCATTTGCTGCAGCCTAGTCCCACATCACTTTGATTAGTTAATTTTCATCTAGTTTCAATTGTACGATTAGCAAATTTTCTCGAAAAAATATGAATTTTCTCTAACAGTAAAAACGATGATAACGAAACGAGTAATACATTTGTGAAAAGGAGAAGAGTTTTGAAGATTGAGACAAACCATTCATGGGCTAAATGGCGTCATTCGGCAGATAGGAAGTGGACTATTCCGCATCATTTAAATGGGAAGCCACATCAAAACTCCCTAATTTTGAAAATAAGTCCTTTTTTGAAAAATGTCCCTGGACATAGATTCAAGATTTATTCAAATCTCCTTAAATCTAGTCCTTGTTTTACGCAGAACCCAAATATTAATAATCACATGGATTTTTAATTTTGCTTATAGCAGGAACTTCAAAAATCCTCCATATTATCTAAAGTGTTCGGATTCTTCTGTATTATGTGAATAGAAAGCTACATTCAAAGCTCTAATTTTAAAAATAGGATTTTTAAGGAAGAATATCACGGAAGAAATATTACCACTTTCTAAATCTCAATTTTCAGAGTTAATGAATTTGGAAATATTTAATACAGACATTATTTTAACACATCGTCCTTAACAATTTTCTTCAAAATCAGCAAAAACTGAATTCATTATACCAACTTTAAAAATTACATTTATTTTAATAAGGGATTTGTTGCAACAATTATTATTTGTGTTTCAGTGAACTTTCGAGGTCAACTGTTATGATCAGGAAAGTGCTGTTATGTGCTTCAGCCTCTCTAATTTTTTAAATAAATAAATAATAATAAAAACCCTCTCAAGCAGCTTCTCGCCATAGAGGTCTGACAGGAGCCTGTCAGTTTATATGCCATAATAGAAGGTCTGAGAGGATGGCAGGACCTAAGCAGAAAAACGACACATACATCCATGCCTTACCCGGGGCTCGAACCCAGGTCCCTTAGATCAGTAGCCAAATCAAATGAATATTTTTAATAAAACGAGTTTTAAAGATATTTGAATATGATCTTCAATCTTTTTCCAGGGATATTTTTTTCGCAAAAAGCTTATTTTCAAAATTAGGATGTTTTGAATGCAGCTTTTCATTCAGATAATGTGGAAGAGTCCAAACACTTCCTTTCTACCTTCGGTGAGAAAGAGGACACGAATTGACTTGAAAAAATATTTTTCTATCGAATGGCAGAAGAGCCATCATACCCTTTGCAGATTAAAGATCATTCTGGATAAGTGGCCCATTGGTCCCCTTCCCCAACCTTCTCTGAGACCCTGAGGTCTTCGTGAAGTGGCCATTTATCCCACTGTGTGCTTTTTGCATACAGTGGTTCCGAGCCGCTCAGAGGCAAAACAGCCCAGCTCAACCCGAACGTTTTTGGAACTATAACGCAAATAAATCGCAGCAATTTTACATCTCAATGCTTATGTTCTTTACTCGATTAGGTTTAAATCTCTTATTTATATATGTGTTAGATAAGAAATCGCACGTCGCAGACTTTCATTTAATATACAACGGCGATGCAATCGACACCCGTGAAGTTTCTCTCCTTGTACATATTTTAAGTGGTGAGAGGAGAAAATAAGGGGCAGAGTTGGATGTAGTCTGTGACATTTCTCACGTCCCAAGCTTTCAAATCAGATATGTTCCTCTTTACGCTCAACAATCATTTGCACATTTACCCACTTTCGTAGAGGGAAGAACCCTTGCGTTGTTTTACGATGAGCTGTATGCTGAATTTGGTGATCCTCTTATAGCTTTGGAGGGGTATTTTTCCTTTCATGAAAGGGGGAGAGGGAGAAAAAAGGTCACAG
This sequence comes from Ryuthela nishihirai, assembly GCA_038380435.1. Taxonomy (NCBI): domain Eukaryota; kingdom Metazoa; phylum Arthropoda; class Arachnida; order Araneae; family Heptathelidae; genus Ryuthela; species Ryuthela nishihirai. Next base: position 44,796,258 of record JAWZYU010000032.1, read on the forward strand.
GATTAAACCCTTAAGTTGCTTTTCCTGAGGGACAACGTGATCGTGTTCCTGCACCGAAGTCTTAAATCGACCGATACCAATGCAGCGGAGGTAAGTCCAGAGACGAAAGGCTTCCTGATCGACACAAAAGCGCGAATGCCGCTGTATCGTAACTGCAACCAGCAGCAGATATCGAAATCGAAGAATATTTATAATAATTTATTTTTGCCAGTAGCCTTTAAATAAAGTTAATACTGCGTTATGCATTTCAATTCTGATAAGAGGATGTTGTATAGCGAATTTGTCAAGAAAGTTATAGTTCTCTTATTGTTTATGGCGGAATTGCCGGTCAAATACACAAGCAAACTCTAAAATATAATATAGATTTGATGCTATTCATACAGTTAAGAACTCAGAGAAATACGTTTGCATAAAGAAAAGATCATAAACTTGCCAAAAGCGATTTTGCCAAGGGAAGTGCATTTTCTATTTCAAGAAAATTCCATTTTTTTAATGGAAAAATATCTTCATATTATTCATCATATTTCTTAGTACTACTTATTTTAATTATTTACATTTGATCACAGAATCCTTTTCTATTGATTTATTTATATTCTTGCTTCAGTGATGCAAAATTATCTTTAATATTTTCAAATAGAGTTGAACGTATTTACTAATACAGCAAGTCCTCGTTGTTCGTCGCCCAGTCGTTTGTTGTTTGGTTGATTCGTCTGCGGGGTAGCTCTGTCCTTTTAATATATATTTATATAATTTACCATAATTATTAGTGGAAATGTCAACTTTTCAATCTATACTGATGATTTCACCTTTTACTCTGAAGCAAAAACTTACAAACTGCAACAAAAAAAAATCAAATTATATTTTGATAAATGATATTTAAAAATTAGTACGGTAAAAATCTTTATTTATGCCATTTGTCCGACCTAAAGCTATTATTCCTCATCTAAATATTATTATTAACGAAATTCTGTTGTTTCATACGGAGCAGAATAAATATCTTGGAGCAATTTTAGATTCCAAACTGATATATAACTTGTGTTTATTTGTATGTTTAACTTTCATTGTATAACGTTCACAAATTGCGCTTTTGATTAAATAAATAAAAGCAATTGCTAAATAATAAAAAATAAAAATAAATATCCCCTCAAGCAGCTGCTTGCCACAGAGGTCTGACAGGAGCCTGTCAGTTTATACGCCATAGTAGTCTGTGAGGATGGCGGGACCTCAGCAGAAAAACGACACATACATCCATGCCTTACCCGGGGCCCGAACCCAGGTCCCTTAGATCAGTAGCCAAGCGCGCTACCCACTAGGCTGTGCGACGGCTATAATACTAAATAAAAATAAATAAATGCAACATGAATGTATATACTTGCATATATATCAAAGAATGAATCAGTCAATTCATTTTATTTCATCACCATACAAAAATTGCAACATAGAAGAATATGAGTGAACCCAAACATACCTAAACACGTCCTGTTGTTCATCGTTTCGCTGTTAGTAACCATTTTGAGGAACGGAACCACCACCAGCAACGAGGACTTACTCTAGTTGTCCGATAGATAAAGTAATTTTTTTTAACTCACAAATTACCACAACTTCAAATCTCCAGATCTGAACATGGCTTTTATATCCCTGATATAAAAGCTGCTCCAGAGCAAATATATCCCTGAAAGAAGCGTCGATTAAGATCATAGTGAACTCTAGAGTAAAACATATCTGAGGACTATAATTTGCAAAAATATAGTACTCAGACTCCACTTTTTAAATATTTTAAAAAACGAAAACATCTTTGCTACAGTCGTAACTTAAAAATTATTTTGAATTTTACATTGGCCTATGGACTAAACAACTGTATATAATTTTGATAAAATAATTTGTTCATATAAGTAGTTAAAATCATTTCTTGGCATATTAATATAGTTAATAATCAGACAATCAAACAATCAATTTATTAACATAAAGCAAAATATAAGTATACAGAAAATAGCAAAATAAATATATAACAAATAGTGATACGTAGAGTTTATATAACAGAATATAAATTATCAAACTTTGAAAATCATAGAAACAGTGAGAAACCAAACAAAAGATACAATTGTATTCATTGCATTATAGTAATCAAGAAGCAAATATAACTATCCAGGTTACAAAAACACATCTAGGTGAAATTTGTGAACAAGTGAGTCGAGTGCAGAAGAATTTCTTTATCAGTGACACTCTGATATGCTTTTCGATATATACTTCAGTTTACATTATAAACAGTTGTAAAAGGAATTTGTCATGCCAAATTTTTACGAAAATCATGATTCTTTCTTTCTATATCGATTATTATTTAAAAGGTCGAAAATTTCTTATGTTAAGTGCGGATTATTTACTAAGTCAAAATTAGCTAAATGCTGGAAAATGTTAATTGTTTGATAGGTTCTGCTGGAACGAGGAAAAATGTTTGTGGCTGAATTATATGAATATTACATGAATTCGAATACTTAAGAGTCGGTACTTCATGTGGACTTGCTTTGCTCCATACTGCTCCATGACAAAAATTTCTGATCGTCTCTGAACTCCTTTTCTTTAATTAGATAATTATCTTTTTATTTCCTTAGGGCATTTTCTCTGAATATCTTCTCCTTTTATGGATAAGGTTTTGAAAAGTCCAATACTATGTAATACTCTCCCACTGAAAACAGTTCACTTATTTCTCTAGTCCCTTTTTACAAACTGAATACTCGAAATGCCATGCACCAGTTGCTTTACTATTTTTGTTATTGGCTATTGGCTAAGGAGAGATTGCTGAATTCATATGCATGGGCTGTATTTACACTTCATGTTCCCCTGGGCCTAAAAGGTGGTAGTGTTGCCATTATACAGTAATTTTAAAATTTCGTATAAGAACTGTCAAGGAAAGTATCCCTCTTAGTTTACCGCGATATCAAATTTAGAGGAAAATTTGTCTTCAGCCAACTTGTATAGAAATCCATGACGTAAACAACGTCGAGAAATTTCTTCAATTTAAATTCATATAAAATTGCATTTTTTGCATTCATAACTGGGAAGAAAGAAAATAGTATAATCGAAATGGATGTAGGAATTTTAATGATAAATAAAGCAATTTTGTTACCAAAGAGTAAAAATAATTCACTAAATTAATATTACATATAGCATATAACTTGCAATATTCAATATGCAGTAACATTTAAAAATAAAATCATTTATTTGAAATTTAAGCGTTCTCTTACTTGCTGTGCTTTAACTCTAGGAATGAACAAATTGCACTAAATTATCAAAAGCATTAGGATATTTTAATGTTACGTGAATGGAAAACTGCATTCAAAGTTCCTTAATTTTGAATACAGTTTTTCATTTAACTTTGAATTAAAGTTTTTAAAGTTCCTTAACTTTGAATTAAGTGTTTTGAAATAAAATGGCACAATAAATGAAAAATTCCAAAAGTCCCAAAATTCAGATTTTGAGCAATATTTGCTTCCTATTTAAAGAGTTCCGAAAACTGAAACATTTAATAATCAGTGTTGCTACTCGTAGGAATTTACTATAAAATTCTAACAAATCGATTACAGAAATAAATATAATTTTAGAAGTTTGGGAAATGTTTTTCACTTTGCATCAATTTTGAAACTGTTTACGACAAGCCTAACAGTAGCAACTGCTGTCAAATGTTTCAGCTTCAAAGATTCTTTAAATATTAAAAAAAATTCTAAAATGGAAATTTTGTCACATTTTATTGAGATTTACAATTCAACTTCTGCAACATTTTTAGAAAGCTTATTTTCGTAGTTAGAGTGCTTTGAACGTGATTTCCCTTTCACAAAACATGGAAGAATCCTAATATAGTTGGTAATATAGCCTCACGATTCATATTCTTTTAAAAGTTCGTTTCCGAATGTCACGAGAGAGTTGAAAAGAGAGTAATCGCACTCCGTGAATACTTGCTTTATTATGCATTATTATTACTCCTTCTATGAATTAAAAGATATAATTTGTTGTTACTTAAATAAACATATTGTAGCATTTAAATAATGGTGCCCCTAATAATGTCAGCGCCTCTAGGCCCTGCCTAATGGGAAATAGGGGCCTATCTACAGGAGTATAGAGATTAATTAGCACAATTACTACAATTAACCGATTTTATGGTTTAAATTAACAATTGACTGAACAAGATTATCATGAAACTAAAATTTATCAGAACCAAAATGCTTTCTAATTACAGATTCTGCATCTAAACCGTCACTTGGAAGAGAGCATACATTAATGAACAACTTAGAGAATTTTTATTCACCGGAAAATTAAGTCTTCAACGTAAGTTTTATGAAATATCCAGTCCTGCCAATGGTAAACCAAAAAGGCTTTACTTTGTCAAATATATTTTGGCATGTACGAAAAAAAATGGCAACCTTTATTTCTCCTGAAGTATGTTTGACATTACCTTTTATAGAGAATCCCGAAATTCAGAACAATGAGCAAAAAATAACAATGCTTTCGATGATAATAATAATATAAAAATAATTTTTTTCATGCAGGGGTTTACAGTAAAGCCAAGGTACAGGTAATTTTGGATATTAATTTAAACGTTCAAGTGGCTTAATACCCCAGTACATTTGAGAAATTAAAACGAAATATTGATGATAGTATAAAAATATAAACATATTTACAAGAATTGCATAATTAATTGATACATATAAACAAAATGGCAAGTTGCACAGACGAAGACAAACATATAATATGAAATATGATAAAAAAACATAGAAAACTTATGGGAAAGAAAAGGAAGGTTTCAGACAACAGAGAGTAATATTAAATGAATGAACAGGGAGAAAAAAAAAGATTGCGGATAATGCAGACAAAGGGCAAAGATGGTGAGGAGATTTTGTTGGTCAAACGTTTTAATATTCTAATAGGAGTGGAGTAATATACTTTCTTAATTTTGTTTTAGAATTTAAAGAATTGACATCGCTGGTTCCAAGTTAAGGTTGCTTGAAAGGCAAAAGAAATTTCACCGTACTTAGCTTTGAAAATCTTGGGAGTAGAAAACATTTTATTATCAGAGCGAAGGATGTGGCGATGTCGTAATCGAATATAGGGTGTAAGAATCGAATGGAGGGGGTGAGACTTGGTATAAATAGTGTCGTGAACAAGGTAATCAACCGCAGATTTCTTCTAGATTCAAGAGTGGGAATTTGGTAGTTGGAACGAATATCAGTAAGTGTTAGAGATTCTCGTTTGTTAAAATAGATTTTGCTGATGATTTTGAGAGCTTCATTTTGAACTTTTCTTAATTTATAAGAGTTCTTTTTATTAATACCAAAAAGAGTGGAAGCACAGTATTCGAGTTTCCGTCGGATTTAGATTTTGTAGAACATTGGGGCATAGGAGGATATATAGTTTCGAATGTACCTCAATATATAAGTTATTTTAGAAGCTGAAGCGACGGTTTTATTAATGTGAATTCCAAAGTCAAGATTATTATCTCTCGTCTTACCTAAGTACTTCATGCAAGTGGAAACTGTAATATGGGTGTTACTAATTTTAACATTTATGCCAGGCACGAGAGAATTTGAAGTTGAAAGAAAATCAATATTGGTTTTCTTGATATTGACAGTGAATCCATTTTTAGTATACGAATGAAGCAAATCATGAACATTATTTTCTATTTCATATTTTAGAGAAGTGAGAGAACGTGACGTAAAGAAAGAAGATGATAGTATAAAAATATAAACATATTTACAAGAATTGCATAATTAATTGATACATATAAACAAAATGGCAAGTTGCACAGACGAAGACAAACATATAATATGAAATATGATAAAAAAACATAGAAAACTTATGGGAAAGAAAAGAAGTGAGAGAACGTGACGTAAAGAAAGATTGATGATAGTATAAAAATATAAACATATTTACAAGAGTTGCATAATTAATTGATACATATAAACAAAATGTATCTCTGCATACATAAAAATATTGTAGTTGGTGGAGGATTCTAGAAGATCGTTAACAAAAACGTTAAAGAGAAATGGGCTAAGAATGGTTCCTTGAGGTACTCCCCGATTGATTTTAAGAGGTATAGATATCTCATTAACGCTTAATTTAGTTGGGATAACAGGGTCGTTGAGATAATTTTTAAACCACGAAGGAGCTGAGGGCGATAGATTAAGATTATAGCAGAGTTTTTGCACGATAATTTTGTGTTCAACTGAATCAAATGATTTTGAATGTCAAGGGAAACCAATCCCACAACCGTTTTCACTTTGCTGTCTAAAGTCAATCTCCGTTGATTAACAAGAAGTGTCATGAGAGTTTCAGTTGACCGATTTTTCCTAAACCTGAATTGTCTGCACGAAAGTAAAAAAAAATTTTCAAAAAAAGTCGGTAATTGTCTCTCGACGGCTTTTTCTAAAATTTTTCTTAAAGCACATGTAACTGAAATTGGTCGATAGTCCAGAGAGTTAGAAGGATTTGAAATTTTACGTATAGGTAAGATGATGGCTTCTTTCCATGGAACTGGGATTTCATTAAAGTTAAATGAACAATTAATTAGATCACAAAGGGGTGCAGAAATTAATGGAGAAAGAATTTTTAGAATAATGACAGGGATTCCATCTGGTCCGACACTGCGAGTGTTTTTTAGCGAATTTATAAGGTTACATATTTCGGTAACATTTTTAGCTTAAAGATTTCCAGATTATTAAATGATTTATTGGGATAGGAAAATGACTCATTTGCGTTTGCATAATTTTTTGTAGAAGTGCAGGATTTGCACAATACATTATTTAAAACATTAACAATGTCTTTACGATCATAGAAGGAGTTGTCATTGTAAACGATCTTATTAATTTTGGTTTGGTTTTTTAAGTTATCAGTAATAGAATCAAAAATTCGAAATATTTCATTACCATTTGAATTAATAACGGAAAATCGATTAAGAAAATATAAACGCTTGGCATTTTTAATACTACTGTTGACCAGATTACCGAAAGTTTTATAGTTCTCCCATGTGTATTGGTGATTAGGGTTAATAGCATTGTTAAAGTGTTTATTTTTTTTAATGTGATCATTTTCAGAAGCACTTTTGTAATCCAAGGCTTTCGGGGAAGGGCGAACTCTGAAAGTTCTATAAGGAGCATAGGTATCAAGTGCAAAATTGATTAACAGGAGAGATGTTGTGCTTTTGAGGTAGGAGTTGTGCATTCGGAAATACTCTTGTGGAAAGGGAGATATTTTGCAAACTTAAAAAACTCATCATTGTTGAAATTTTTAAAGGATCGTTTTGAAATTAAAACTTTCTGTGCACGAGGTGAATAATACAATACAGATGTGCTAATAATAAAATGATCACTAATATCTTCGAAGTGAGCAAGTGTATTCTGTGAAGTGAAGGTCTATTGGAGAAAATCACATCAATGAGAGATTCACTGTGATCAGTAATGCAAGTGGGCAATTTGTTTAAACGAATATGTCCGAATGTTTTTAGGCAGATTTCAAGCTTGGAATACGCAGAATTATGTTTTAGAGCATCGATATTAAAATCTTCCGTAAGAATGGAAGTAATGTTGCGAGGGAAGCTTTCAAGGACTGAGTAAAATGAATTATTAAAATCATCAATAGTGCTGTTCGGAGGACGGTATAAAATGTGCCGATAATAAGAGCAGGGTTTTGTTTATTGATAGGGGAGATTATTGGTAGGAAATGAACCACCCCTCGTAATTTAGCTCTGGTTATAAGTAATACACCAACAAATGTTATTTTAGCAACAATAAAATAGTAATGATTATAATGTGTAATATTAAGATTTTATCGTTTTCGTTTCGAATGTCGTTGGCGTGCTTTTACAACAATTGCTTTACAACATTGTCCAATATTTCTTATGCATTTTGATTCTATTTCAAATGTTTTCATTCAGCAGTTACGTATCAGGTGAAAGAATTCATTTTCCACAGTTTGTTTCAAATCCAGAAATATGAGACAATCTCGCACTCAGCATCGGACTAATTAATCTGCTACCAGATTTCACTTAAATCATGAATAACAAATATTTTGCAATTTTCAGATCCTATAATCTGTGGTCAGTGCTCCATGGTTTGTGAAAAACAAGACCATTCATACTGATTTGAGCACTAACAACATTTACACTCATATTAAGATGCTCGCACAGACCCTTTTTGAGGCAGTGGGAGATCATACTTATGATATAATTAGATCCTTGATTGTTATAACAAGATCCCTTGGTATTAAACCAATTAAAGCTTCCAAAGATTATGGTGATTAACACCCGTATGTTTACCTTTCAGTTATGCTTTTTTAGGAAATTTGTTTTGCCCTTGTGGCCTCTTTGGGATTTATCTGTTTTAACTTTTGTTATTCCCAATCGGTCACTATAATAGACTTCGAGATATAAGCCCTAGGCTTGGAGCTCATAAAATTAATTAAAGACATCAGATATCGATCCTGTAGTTAATATTATTTTCCTAAATTAATTCGTTTAATATTATAATTAATGAATAATAATTCGTTATTCATTATTATGTATATGTAATAACGTCGACAGATAAATTTATATGGTTGAATAATTGTATTTTATTCCTTTCCGTACTGAATGAGAAGACAGCCACGAAAAAACAAATCTATTTATCAATGGCATACGATTCTCCCTAGTTATAATGCGGTTCGCTGAGTGCTAACGCTGTCATTGTATTATAACTATCCCTCACGATAGAGCTGTCTCAATTCGCTATGACGCTGTTATAACTCCTTCTCTCGACATAATAAAAAAATTAATAATCAAAATATCATTATTGATCAAATGGTTTACACTAATAGTAATGATTTGTTCTGTTGGTAAAATGCAACTTTTCTGCTTTAAGAGATAAATGAAAAACATTTTTTTGCTTTACAGGTACTAATAAAATATTAATAGTTTATTTTCTCAATTATACAGTAGTTCGAATTTCCACTGTCAGAAAGTACTGAAAGTGTAAAATAATTAGAAGAAGGCATATCGCCTCTGGCGCATATGAGAATCTCGTTTTCAAAGAGAATGAAGCTCTTCCTTTGCCTACTTTTTCACTCCTTAAAAGTTTTAATTGTGGAAGTTCGTGTTGTTCTTCTGCTTAGGTCCCGCCATCTTCACAGACCTACTATGGCTTATAAATTGACAGGCTTCTGTCAGACCTCTGTGGCAAGCAACTGCTTGAGGGTTTTTTATTTTTTTTAATGTATGATGTGGCAAAATGCAGAGAGTAGTATATTATTCGTAATAACCATAACCATAACAGAATCTACAGGCGAGTTCATTAAATATCCAAAGAGCAAAAAGCTGTTTGGATATTTAGCGATCTCTAATGATATAAATTAAAACTACCTCTGAAAATGCGAATTATATTTCATTAGTACCAGCTAAAAAAGAGATTTCCAATTATCTCTTAAAACCGATCTGTTTCCTACCTACCTTGGGCGTAGGGGTAAACGCATTGTTGTCAATGGAATCTTCAAGACTATCACATTACACAACCAAAATTTCAAATTTCTGACATAGCTACATCGTTTGCAATATTCGTTTTAAATTTCGGGATTTTTTTAAATTTTTTCCACCGTTAGAGGGCGCAATTAAAGCTTTTGGGAGATTCGGAAAATTCAAATTGTAAAATTTCATCAATACCTGTCCAACCCAAAAAAAAGAATTTTAAATTTATCTCTAAAAACGTACAATTTTCTGTTAAAACAAAAAAATTCACATCCCCCCCCTGGGTCTAAAGGGTCAAGTGATTGTTGCCAATGGTAACTTCGTAACCTTTGTATTTTAACGACAAAATTCCAAATTTCTAACTTAACTACATCGTTTGGTTATGCTCATTTGATATTTTGGAATTTTCTTTTTCCACCGTTAGAGGGCGCAGTTATAACTTTTAAGAGATTCGAAAAATGCAAATCGCAATATTTCATTAATACCTATCCAACACAAAAAGAATTTTCTACTTTTCTACATAAGCAAAAAGTTCACTGTTTACACACGGACAGACAACAAAGCGATATTATAACCTCTTCTTTTTTTTAAAAAAAAAAGCCCTAAAATTACATTTCCTTTTTTTATCTGTTTTCTAAAGTGCTTCCAATCGTGAGCACTGAAATCTGTATAAAATGTTACCCTACCCTTTTCCGAATCCATAAATATCCGTGCAATACCATCGAGCTTTGTACGCCAAAATATCTGAGCGAAGACAAAACATGGCGTCCAATTTTGAGATGGCCAACCTCTACCTATATAGGGCCTCTAGCTATTATAATTCCTTCTCTCGACATAATAATAAAATAAACTGGCAACAGAACTGAAGCCTTCAAATATCATAAAAACGGATCTGGCATGCATTGCTACGCATTTAACTATCTTTAGCGCTTTTTCTCGAACATAATTAGTCAGTAGGTTCTTTTTAATTGTGACTATTGGTGGTGAACAGTAAATCGATGTGTACAAGAATTTAGAACCAACAAATTAAACAAGAAGGTTTAAAAAATAATTAGTTTTAAGCAGTGGAAAAGTTAGCTGTTCACTACAAGCAACAAAATTAACTAAGGCCAGGCTGGCTATTATGATCGAAATGGAGAGACTTCTAAATGCTTTTATTAGTGATAATACACAACGTAAAACTGCACTAAGTTTAACCATTATCCAAGAAGTGGCCTATAAATAATTACTCCAGCTGAAGATCTCGGAAAAGCTTAACCTTTAAAATCTGTAGAACTATTTTCCTCTAGTACGGGATATCGATAGATTTAAACGCACTCTAACCCCCACAAAATATCAATCTAGGGAGAAGCCGTAAGTGCAGATTAATAAAGAGCCGAAAATTTTAAAAAGGAACGTTAAATATTTGGAGTGAAGAAGAGGGGGGGAGTTATGCTGCTCAACAAGTTTTAACCACGCTACTAAAAATATATCTATCGAAAGAGCCCTTGCTGAATTATAACACGTATTTTTATGGAAATACGGAGCTTGCTCTGATTCACTTTAGCTCTGTTTTTGCTGGAATCAATTACCAGCATTAAGCGAGAGATTCCCGTACTTAGACACTTCGAATGGAGGGGGCAAAAGGCCGTACATGCTGGAGTCTCATTTGTCCTGTTTAGTCTCTGCTTTTCGACGGCTGCCTTAAAAAATATATCACATGGAAGCTCTTTTTAAGTGTTATTGCGACTTTCCAAGGCGAGATCGGGGAGAAGTCTGATTACTTTCTCTCTGGTGCATTTCAAATGCATTTTGACCTCTTACTTAATGGAGGGACAATAAATACCCTTAATGTAAAAAGTCATTTGGCAACACTAAAAGCAAAAAGGCTAAAACACTAAGTTATGTTTTCTCTTCTGCAAAAGTGAGAAATCAAAAAATTTAATAGTGTATATTGCCTAATTTTGAAATATTTCAAATGAAAAGAAGTAATATATGGAAATTTTTAAATATTTCAATTTAAATGAAACTAACACAACAAGGTATTCGAAAAAAATTAAGAATTATAACTATGGCTCAACTCGCTATGACGCATTTTTCGCACTGTATGATCGTTACGAATCACAGAAATCATTTTCACCTAATTTCATAACAAAATAAATAAAAACTTATAAATTTCTGTTGCTGGCATGACAGGATTTACCAAAACCTATTAGAAAGTAAAAAGATTAAGAATTGAAGTCAATTGAAAAGTGCACTAACTCTTGCAACCCTAGGAACGAAGGAACGCTTGCTTTATAGCGAAGCAAGCGAGGTTTTTTTTCTGTCTGCGTAAAGTTATTAGCATTGATGCTTTTCAAAAGAAATTTCGGGTGCCTCCACCTCCCTCCAAGAACAACCTGACCTTCTACTTCCTTTCCTCGTGACTGATCTGAATTGTATGAAGGTTATGTGCAAGGTAGGGTTTAGAAAAAAAAACATCTCCCCTCAACGGTCACAAAAAACTGCGCACAGTTCTTTACCCCGTTGAGCTTCGTGGAGGCCATCACTTAGGGAGATTCTTGAATCACTATCAAGACTATGGCGCCATCTAGATTCAACAAGTCTAATTATTCTGAAACAAATCGAGTCCTCTAAAGTAGGGATTCTCAAAGTGGGATACGCGATAAAAATTTTTGAAGTACGCCGTGAGAGCTCAAAAGTCGCTAGATATATGTTATATATATATGTTTTATTTCATTCCCATTGTTATGCTATAACTATAGTTTTTTCTATCTATATAAGGGGTACGCCAGTTACATACACATTTCCAGGGAGTACGTGAAGCATGAAAGGTTGAGAACCACTACTCTAAAGATGTATATTTTTCTAATTTGAATTTGGAACACTGAAAGTCTAAATGCATTCAAGTAGTCCTTGATTATTATCGTTCTTAGACATTTCTAGATAAACGCCCTGAAAGAGAAATTTAAGTTATAAGATGGAAGAATATACATCAAGAACAACTTTATTTTGTACTAGCAGATTTTTCCGTATTTTTTTCTGAAATAAACATACCTACTCTTATTAATTTTGCCCTTTTATTCTGAGTTATAATCATTATATTTTGTCTTCCAGATTATTTAAAGCGTTAAACTAATATATTGTTGCTATCGCACTGAATCTCTATGGCAAGCAGCTGCTTGAGGAAATATATATATATTTTTTAATTTATGTTTATTAATCAGAGAACATCACATTCTACAGCACTTCGAGAGTGAAACGTGATGGGAAGCTTATTTTGCCTTTTCATTGGAAACTCTTCCTGCCAAATTCCGAATGTCGCCGAGGCGATAGCAGCGCTCCACCCGTTGCCAGATCCCGGCATTCGCAAAGAGTCCACCCAACACAGGGGGAACCAGTTTGACAAATTTAGCTCTGATCGGCCAAGTATGTGGGAATTTAACGAAAGTCGATAAAAATTTCTCAGTAATTTGCAGAGTTAAAGCTAGTGGACGCGTTGACGTCAGCACATTGACCCTTGCACATACTACTATATACCAGCTATGTCCCGCCAAAAGTTTAGCGCCAAACGTCTGTTCATTGATAACTTTTCCCATTCTACATTTTTGGGAAATTCACCAAATTTCGAACCAATCGGTCAAGTACCTGGGGATTTATAGGATGCTGAAACTACCGCTACACAATAATAACGTCAACATGGAAGCTTTTTTTCATTGCCAACGAAAAAAGTTTTGAAAAAATAGTTTTGAAAAAATAGTTTTGAAAAAAAATATGTGTAATGTTTCCTATAATTTTCGCCTTAGTCTCTTTTTTTTTAACCTATTTTTTTTCAGTTCGAGGGGGGGGGGCATACCCTTTCCCCTCTGAGACTTTTAATAATCGAAAGGTAGGTGAAAACAAAATGTTAAAATGTAATATAGAACTTTCATTATCGTTTTTTAAAGGAAAAAACAGCGGCGTATTTGGTCCAATCCTGTGAAATGATGCATTCATTTGACGGCCCTTAGTATTTTTTGTAGAGTATATTAAGAAATATTTTATCGCTTGATATTGTATTAAAATTTATATCGAATCCCTTAAAAAGTGACCGTCCCATGGCCGAGTGGTTAGCGCGCTTGGCTACTGATCTGAGGGACCTGGGTTCGAGGTCTGGGTTAAGGCATGGATGTATGTGTCGCTTTTCTGCTGAGGTCCTGCCATCCTCTCAGATCTTCTACTATGGCATATAAACTGACAGGCTCCTGTCAGACCTCTGTGGTCAAGCAGCTGCTTGAGGGGGCTTTATATTTAAAAAGAGCGTCATTATATTTCTTGTCTAATAGCGACACATAACCTCAGGACGGTCCTGCACACAAACATATAAAGTCAAGAATTTTTATTACATAAATGTTAATAATCTTATTAAATTACTTTCTAAGGATAAGATTATATAAGCTATCAGCTTCAGTATTCATAGATATGGTTGGGGCTACAAGGATACTGTTAGATTTATTAATTGGTCCCCTAAAACTTGTTGTCCCTTGGACTGAAGCTCTAACAGATAATTTATGATTCTAAGCCTTTTGGAATCAAAATTTCTCGTTTGGCTTTTGATTTTATGTTAATTTGGGTCTTTCAGAATTTGATCTTTTTCGGGTTTTTTTCACTTACTTTTATATTGAAATCTATTCACATTGGTAAACTGGTGAACATTTTTTATTTCCCATTGTGAATTGCTAAGTTTGCCATTTACCCTTTTCTAGAATTTTAAGTAGCAAACTTATATAACATTCATTAAAAAATAATTAAAAAGGAACATTTGGTACTCCTATGTAATCCTTGTTTAAACATTCGGCAACTTCATATATATAGAGAATCTTACTGTTTTTGTTTTCTAATCAAGACTGGTTTAAACCAAAAGAAATTAAATTAAATTATAGGAAAAAAGGACTTTTCTTTCATGCTCCAAAGGCCAACAAAAATATTTTGCAACATCATTTTATTTTTATTTTCATAGCACCAAAATTGTTGAATTCTTTATTTTACAATCTTAGGAAAGAAAAAAGCTATGCTTTGTTTAAAAAGGAATTGAAAAAAAGCTTAAGTAATATTAATGATTCTGAAAGATTTGTTTGCTTTAATTTTTGATTCAATTCGGCTGCACATTTTGGTAAATAGCGTATTTTGTTATTATAAACTCTAATTGATAATTTTATGTAGTGTGTGCCATATCCAGCTGTGATTTGTTGCCTTAATTTCATTTAAAAGTGAGCTTTGTAGCCTGGACGGGTTTAAACCGATTGGCACAAAATGTTAAAAACAATATTTATAGTTTTCGTTTTATTAATTTATTTTTTTTCTCCGTTGTATTATTGTTTTTATTATTTGATGTTCTTATTCAATCTAGACTAAATCTGTGTATAATAAGCTATATAATATAGCCTTGTATTATAAATTTGTAAGATTACCTATTAAAGTTGAACTGGATGATGAACAAGGATTACAATATTATTATTTTTTAAAAATGAATTATGGCAATGCATTCAGAAAATAATCAGTGTTTATATATTTAGTAAACAGCTTCAGTGTAATTGTATTTCGATGTATGTGGTTCTTTTTTTTACAATACCTATATTATTTGTCACGCGGAATTTGTTATATCGTGCGGTTAAAAATGTCAAAACGGAAGTTCTTTAAATTTTTGGAATAATTTTCTTATTTTTTGAGTCCACATAATGTGAGTTCGAAATTGCGTATCCCCCCCCCCTAAATTTGCATAATTTAATTTTTTAATTGGAAAATGTGCATCGTTTTTCTCTCTCCACTTATAATTATTCTGCTCTAACTTTGTTTCCAGAAAGATGTATGTTTCCAGGAAGATGTAAGATGTTTGAGTGCTCTAACAGTAATTTAGACGCAGCATTAACTGCATTATAGATAGAACCAATTTCATTCTTTTCGGGCATATCATTATTTTTTTCCTTCTTTGCCATTATAATAATATTTAATGATAGTTTAGAGGTGGGGAAAGGAAGATTAAAGGTGAATAACACTAAAGCCTATGGTTACAAACCGTAAGAAAAAAAAAGCCTATGGTTACAAACCGTAAGAAAAAAAAAGCCTATAGAGCAGGGGAGAGGGAGTGAATCTCCTCTCCCCCCCCCCTGACATGCCCGATGAGCCTCCTCTAGCAAGCTTTTTAGTCAATTTCAATATTTGAAACTTTTACTTTTGCTACTATAAATTGATTTATACCCTATGCGCAATATTTAAGGATAATATAAATTTGGAAGGATTTTTATGGGTAATATATAACAGGATTTACACCTAGGAATGTCTCCTTATAAAGCAGTAAGTGTGATCACAACTTTTTCCCTGTGTAAAGTTTTTTCTCTAATTGGCATAACATTGCTAAATGAAGTAAATAAAACTCGATTTCAATGTCATGTATTAAAAATGTAAGACGGACCAAAATTGCCTTACCTATTATCAACTGCATTCTATAATCAGAACGAAGTTCAGTTACTTTAATTCAATGATTTAAAAACACTTTTAAATCAAGCTTCGATTAGGAAATATTGATTAATAGCCTCGATCGAACCCTTATTTTTGTTAATATTATAATTCTAATTTGCTGACAGAACAAGAAATCTATCATTTGAAGACTATCTTTAGTTCACTTCAAAGATCTAAGATGATTCGAATGTTAATATTAACACTAATTCACACAAAAACATATTTTCCTTTCATTACTTTAGTTTGAAACTGATTTAGGGAAAATACACTTTGAGCGAAAATATTCTTATATAAATCGAAATTAAATACTAATTTTCACCATTTTCACAGAGAGAATTTCACCATTGCCACCGCTGTGTTTTCACATTACTGATTCTAATGCACTGGCTAAAAAGAACTTTTGATTGAAAAACAAAATATTTTTATTTTCATTAAAGTATTTAAATTTTCCTGGGTTTTGATATTGGTATCATTCATATTAGATAAGAAATTACCTCAGAAATTAAAAACAAAATTTTAAAACTTAATTTCAGATCTACCATGATTAAGTTTACTAATTATTTTATATGGTAGGTATATATATATATACATGCCTTTTTCTTATTTCAGTTATTGAATATTCGCAATTTTTATTACAAATTTATCAATTGATATTGATTTATCAAGGAAGATATCATTCTGAATTTCGAATTTTCCATTAATATTTTCGCGATGAGAAGTTTGCTTTTGAAAATTCATATTTTTTATTATTTCTTCTTGACCAGTTTTCAATTTACGCAATTTAATACGGAATTTGCATTAATGAAATTTTTTAGTATATTTTTCTCCACTCATCTGGTCATTTCATATCTGTTTTTCTTTAATCAATGGTATAGTTCGGGTCTGAACTTGGTCTATTTTTTACATTAACACTGACAACATTGTTGTTCATATACAGCTCAAAATATTCTCTATAATATAAAAGTCTATTTTGTAATATACTGTATTATGTAATGTATGAGGAAAATCTGTTCGGCTAATTAGAATAAAGCTATTTCTAACACGATTTATTTTTACAGGAGCAGATTGACTAATAAATATTATCTTTATTGTGCAATTTAAAATTCGCTTTCATGGTGGCTTTAATGTGTGTTCCAAAGAGCAGAAATATCGTACATCCACGATTTAAATTTTAAATTTCTCATTTAAAATACTTGTCCTTAAAAATATTAATTATGTAAGATTCAAATAGTTTCACTAGTACAATCTAGATGGCGCCATAGTATTGATCGTTGACTCAGATGTCTCCTTCATGGGTGTCCCCGTGAATGATGGCTTCCACTAGGTTCAACAAGATGCAGTTGTTTTTGCCATTGAGGGGAGATGTTTCTCTTTTCTAAACCATACCTTGCCCTCAACCTTCATAGAATTCAGAGGAGGAAGAAAGTCAGGTTGTACTACGCTGGGCCTGGGTTGGCTCACTGGATGGCCTGCCAGGATCGCAATCTGTAGATCCCAAGTTCAGACCCCAACTATCCCAGCATTGAGATTTCTATCGACTAAAAACCCAGCGCTCATTTAGAAAGGGAACACAGATTTGGTCTCAAGCTCCGCAGAAGTTGATCGATTTTTCGAAAACGTGCGGTAAACAGATCATGAATAAGTTTTTGATTCCACACTTTACCGATTCGTTTCTTCTGTGACTTTATTTTTTCGCTGGCTTTTTATAATGCTGCAGACGGATTCATATGAAAGGAGAATTCATGATTGTACGATTACTATTTATAAAATTTTAGTAGAAACTTATTAACACAAACTGTGCATATTCCACATCGCCATGGATCAAAACGACCGATAACAATGGCTATCGTTACCAGCCAGGGCGATCAAAAAGTTTATTAATTTTTTTAATTACTTTATGATAAATATTAAAACGGTGTATGAGACGAGAATTCATGATTACAAGATTACATATTTTAAAATTTCTAATATTAGCACAAACCGTGCATATTCTCAAAACGACCGATAAAAATGGCGAGAACAAACTAGCCAGGTAAAACAAGCAGCTGAATTAAATTTTATAATTATTTTATGATAAATATTCAAAAGTACAATTATGAATTCGCCATTCAAACTAATCCGCTGGCAACATTATAAAAAAAATCAAACGATATAGGATCATAGAGGGAATGAATCAGTAAAGCAAGGTGAGTATTATAAAAGATGTCGCCACAAGGCTATGTTTTACCAAGGTCATTCGAGTGTTGCTGAGAGGGCATAGTGGACGACCCATGACGTCACAGTGGGGAGAGCTCAGGTAATGGAAGTAAATAATTGCACGTTCTTCGTGTCTTTCTCTGTTCTTTGCTTGGTAGATTTAGTTCTCTCTCTGTGAAGTCTTTCAAGTATTTTTTGTTTCTTTTAATCGTGCCGAACTGTGCAGTAGCAAATTACATGAGTAATATTGCGAAGAATAAAAAAAACAATGCTTCATATACATTTGAATTAGAAGCAAATATTAGTATGAAGTGGTGCTGCATTGTCAGCGTGAAGATAAATTCGATGCGCACATGCTAAGATATGAGGTAAATATTTTTCTGATACCTGTTAAGACCGATCGAATGTAAGATTTATGAAGTGAACTCTTAGGATTACCTATGAAACGTAAACTAAATGGTAATGCCATTCCAGATTTTTTTTAAAAACTGTCATAAAAAATTCAGTCTTGCTACCATAACCGATTCTACTCCTACCAAACGTTGTTTAGGTCGGAGAGCTACTGAGAGTTTATCTATAACAATATTCATCATTGGACAAAGAAAACAATAGCTCTAGAAACCAGGACATTGTACCCAGTAAAAAAGTAGCATTATCTCAGGCAATTGAGAATTTAAAAATATTGGATTATACTGTATTAATTCATGGGAGTAAAAACTTATGTCAGTGCATCAGTCTCATAATCATCATCATCCTCAAGCAGCCATGGGCTATGGAGGTCCAACCAGACCGTGCAGTTAAATTTTCCAAGCAAGTCTGTCCTGAGCTACATTTGCTGCATCCAGCCACTGCACACCAATTCTAACAAGGTCCTGTTTAACATTGTCAGCCAACCGCATCCTAGGTCTCCCCCTCCTTCTGAGGCCTCTAGGCACACTGTTCATAACCCTATTCGCCAATCTATAATTATCCATACGGGCAACATGGCCAAACCAGCGGAGTCTCTCTCTGCACAATATGCTGCTTAAAGGAGGTTGCAGACTCCTTTGCCTAACCTCATCATTAGTTACAAAGTTAAACCACCTAATACCCAAGATACTTCGTAAGCATCTAGAATCAAAAGCATCTAATTTCCTGTTATCTTGTTTACAAATTGTCCAAGTTCCACTACCATAACTGACCGTAGAAAGAACCAAATTATTATACAGTCTAATTTTAGTTTTTAGGTGATAAGCCTATTTCTCCTAACTCCTCATAGATTCTTAAAAGTCCCGGCAACAATCCCTATTCGTCTGTTAATCTGCCGCACATCACCAGTATCTGTTACATAGCTCCCAAGATAATTAAACTGTGACACCTACTCAAGGCTGCAACCATTCAGATTACTGAATCACAACCTGCCTGACCAATTTTCATCATTTTAGTTTTCCCTCTGTTTATAACCAAACCTACTCTACTACCAGTCTCATCAACATCATTTGCCAAAAGGGCTAAATAATCAGCATAATCTAAATCAGTAATTTTAGTATCTCCAGACGATTTAAGGCCAAAAATCTTTCCCTTCCAGTGAATTTCGCATAACGTAATCAATAACCAAAGAGAAAAGGAGACAAAATGCACCCTTGTCGAACACCAAAAGTAATGCTAAACCAATTGCTACAAGCCTTACCAACTCTCACACACGACTCAGTGTTATTATAGAGAGCTTTCATTATATTAACTAACTTGTCAGGTATACCATATGATCTTACAATCAGCCACAAATTATGACGATCAACAGAGTCGAAAGCCTTTTTGAAATCAGCAGAACTAGCAACCAAAGGTTTCTAAAACTCTAAACATTTCTCAAGAATCTGCGTAAGTGAAAATATCTGATCTACACATCCCCTACCACTTCTGAATTCACATTGTTCATCAGGCAATTGCCTGTCAACCAGATTCTTAATTCTATTAAGCACAATCATGGAAAGAACTTTACCTGGAACAGAGAGTAGGCTGATACCCCTATAGTTATCACAAGAACTGCGATCACCTTTTTTGAAAATAGGGATAACAATAGCTCTGGTAAAATTCTTAGGAACCATTCCTTTATCATAAAAAATATTCAAAATTTCAATCATCCAAGTGGTAACCGAAACATTCCCAGCTCTAAACATTTCTGTAGTAATTTCATCTACCCCTGGGGATTTACGTAGTTTAAGTTTAGAAATAGCCAAAATAACTTCAGATTGTGTTATAAGGTCAACATTAAAGCCACCAATGCATCTATCATCATTACAAACAATGGGAGTAGAACTGACCACATTGTTTAGAACATCACTGAAATGCTCAGCCCACCTAGCCATGACAGAATCCTCACCTTCTATAACCTTACTTTGTTTATCCTTCAATCCTTGTATGCCTGTCCGTTTTCTACCACGTAAAACTTTAACTGTCTGGTACAGCTCTCTGCTGTTGTGCTGCCTAACTGCTTCCTCAGCTTTGTCAGCCAAGTCATCAAGCCAAAGGTTCTTATCAGTAGCTAACTGATTCTTTACACGTTTGTTAAGCTCTCTGTAATCCTTTCTATTAGGACTAGTAGGGTACTGATTAAGGACATTCCTGCAGTTCCTTCTTTATGAAATAAGCTGAAGTGCCTTATCACTCAAATAATTCTGCCTCCTCTCCTTCTTTTTTCCTAAAAGAGTACTGTTAGTTTCCAAAAACGCCTGTTTAAAACGGCCCCATTCTTCCTCAACTTTAGTAGTAAGAAAACCATGACTGTCATAATGACTAAGTAACCTATCATGGTAAGCTTTAGCTGTAACTGGGTCTTTCAGAGCTTTAGTATTAATGGTAATTTTTTTAACTTTAGCACAACACTTTTTAAGTTTAATTTGCAAGACACTTTTAACAAGGTAATGGTCAGATCCAATTTCAGCTCCCCTATATGCCCTGGTATTCCTAACGGAACTAGCCCATTTGTTGTTAATTAATATATAATCAATCATATTCTTATTCAGCCCATCTGTTGAAACCCACGTTTAGTTTATGTATGTCGCGGTGTTTGTAATAAGTGTTAGTTATTCTGAAACCATTGAGTTTACTTACCTGTAGGAGACGTTGCCCATTGCCATTGCAGCTACCAATACCAAAACGACCTATCACTCCTCCCCAAAGGTCAGAGTCAGTACCAACTTCGGCATTGAAGTCACCTAGAACAAGGGTAATATCTCCTTTCTTGACAGAATTCAAAATATCCTGAAGTTGTCCGTAAAACCTATCCGTCTCATCCTCATCGGCATCCTCAGTGGGGGCATAACAGCAGATAACATTCAAGTCTTTGACGCTTGTCTGAAATTTTGCTGTAAGAAACTTTCATTAATGCACTCATATACTAGAAGGGCATCACTAGCATGTCTGCTGAGAAGCAGACCCACGCCTTGGTGATGCTTTCCATCCTCTTTCCCTGTAAAGAGAAATTTAAAGTTATTTTTAAATATCTCACCTTTACCTGCCCATCTGGTCTCTTCCAAGCCTAGAAGATCTAAGCTATAGCGCTGGAATTCCTCCGTGAGGACATCAAGAGAATAATCTCTATATAATGTCCTCACGTTCCACGTTCCTGCAGAGAGAAAATGATTAGTAGGATTTTAAAAGAAACTATGCTTATTGAGATAGGTAGGGCCAACAATATCAAATAGCTCCCTGATCGCAAGCATGGGGCACAGACCTGCTCCTCCTCCGCTAAAGGCTGAAATCACCGATGCTGGTAGGAACGTCAGGCACCACCTTTTCAAGTGGACTTTTTCAAGAGGCATATGGCCTGATGAGACACATTACTCCAGTTTAGGCTTGACGATGCCCAACTAGCTAAGTAAGGTTCAGATACCTGCTATGGCCTCTGATTAGGATTATCCACCAGCTGCTATAAGGTATCCCATGCCTCTGTTCACTTAGGGCTGGCAACTCAGAAGCAAACAGAAAACACAGCAGCAAATTCTCCCTCAACAGAGGCCCACCACTGCAGCAAGTCCAGGATCCATAATCAAACTCAACTTGACCACTCCTCAGCAGGGCTGAAAAAAAAAAGTGGCCATAGGTGACCAGATCAGTAGGCCATACTTAACTGGCAGCCCTCCCCTTCCGTTCCCATCCAAAAGAGAATATCACTTTTGAAAGGTACTAACGGCCTGCACCACGAGAAGGAACGATCGGACATTAGGTGTTAGTCTACGCATTAGAAAATTATAGCAGCAGTTTCGAATTGCTTTTGGATTGGATTGTTTTACCTCTGAGTGGCACTTTTTTGCACACCATGGGCTAAATGGCCAGGCCACAAGGACCCCGAAGGCTCAGAGAAGGTTGGGGGAGGGGACCCACTGGAACAGCTGTTGGGAGACAGATGGTCTCCTGTCAAGGCCATCCAGCATGTTCTTTAACGTGCACCGGGTATGGCACTCCCGCGCACGAGGGCCACGGCTTAACGTCCCATCCGACGGACGGCGGCCTTTTCAAGCGCATCGGTGTCCCCTACTGACCGTGGGCAGGGCGGGGAAATTTTGCGGAGATAAATCTCAACGCTGACCCAGATGGGACTCGAACCTGGGAACTACAGATTACGAGTCTGGCGCGCTACCGACTGAGCCAACCCCGCCCCATTTTCGAATTGCTATTAAAAACTAAAAGCCAATGGGAAAATCTCTGATTTGCAAACAAGATTACGATCAAAGCAAAAGCAGAGGAATAAACATTAATAAAAATTGACACAGCTGAATAAAAATTCGGAATTAATCAAAACGTGAGAAATAAAAGTAGACTTTTCGTTGAATAACTGCAAGAAAAAGTTTCTTAGTAAATTGAAAACTGAATTTAAGCCACGTCACAATAAATATTTTTGGAACGGATAAAATTTGAACCACTGCTTACAGCTAATATAAAAATTATATTATTATTATTTTCATTATGATTATTAACGTAATTAGTAAAAAGATAAGTTGAAATAAAGAGTTGGTGTTTTAATTCTATCGAATTTAATTTTAAGAGCAAGATCATAATAATTTCTCAGATCATCTAACAGAAATTCTATAGTAATCCGACATCAGTTACTATAGAATTTCTTTATTAATTTTTTTTTATTATTGTTTTTTATTTACATCTATTATTAACTTTTGAGAGCAATTACTTAAATTGTAATTATTGCTGTTAAGTAGTCAATTTCTTTAACTATCCCGCCCTGCCCACGGTCAGTAGGGGACACCGATGGGCTTGGAAAGGCCGCCGTCGGTCGGAAGGGACGTTAAGCCGTGGCCCCGTGTGAGGGAAAGCCATAACCTGTGCACGTTAAAGAACACGCTGTATGGTCTTGACGGGAGGCTACCAACAGCTGTTCCAGTGGGTCTCCTCCCCCAACCTTCTCTGAGCCTTCGGGGTCCTTATGACCTGGTCATTTAGCCCATTGTGTGCAAAAAAAGTTCCGCTCAAATATCATTTGATCCGTTCATCACACCAACCCAACCCAATCCATAACTTTAAATAAATAAAATAATAATAAATACCCCCTCAAGCAGCTGCTTGAACCACAGAGTTCTGACAGGAGCCACAGAGTTCTGACAGGAGAACGAATATTGTTAAAGATTAGTTCTCTATTCAGAGTTGTTTTATTTAGGATTATTTATTAGTTATATTTAGGTTGAAATATATTATTTATATTCAGATCTTTAAATTGTCACACGTTTTCAAAAAATGATTATTTAAGATATTCTCGAGTTCTGTATCTCAGCTACTATTGAATAACACGGATTGTAGCAAATGAAGCGGCTACTGAGTGTTTATCTATAACAATAAATATTTCTCTGACAGTTACATAGACCTCAAACACTTAAAAAAAAAATGAAATTGTAATTTTACACTTTTTCTGCCAACAGAAATCTATCTTACCTTACTCTTTTATACGCTTTGTTTACCTTCGTATCCCCACTGTGATGTCAAAATGCCTAGCCAATGACCGTCAAGAAACACTTCCTCGGGCATTGACATCGCCCTTCCTTCATTCACCCTCTCAGTAAAGCAGGGGCGTAATTATGGGGGGGATAGTGGGGGGAGGCTCCCCTCAAAGAAATTAGGAGTTGGCAAAATTCGAAGCGACTTCATAAAATCTGGATGAGTTGTGAAATTTTGTAATCTTTTTTTTGTAAAATTAAGGGGAGTTGTCAAAATCGAGGCAACTTGGCAAATAGGGCAGTTTGGAAAATGGAGAGACGGCAAAATTTAGAGCAGGTGGCAAAATTCGAAGACACTTACTAAAATACAGGTGAGTTGGCAAAATTCGGAGTGACTTGGCAAAATCTTGGGGAGTTTACAAAATTAGGAGTGACTTGGCACAATTCAGACAACATGTAAATATTGGGATTATTTCTGTGAAATTATGGCTAGTTGACAAAATTGGAAGTCAAATAGCAAAATGCAGGACAGTTGTGAAAATTGCCTCAAACCCACCCCACAGAGCGAAAATCTAGGTACGAACCAGGCAGAGAGACATTATTTTCTCAGTTGGCAAAATTTGAATTTCGAGTTGGAAAATTTTCGATTTCACCTACCACCCCCCCCCCCAACCATAGACCTTCGCTACACCCCTGCATTATCTCCTACCGCATATCACCAGTATATGTTACATAGCTCCCAAGCTAATTAAACTGAGACACTTGTTCAATAGTACAGCCATTCAAATCCTCTGAAGCAGCATCTGCCTGACCAATTTTCATCACTTTAGTTTTTTCTCTGTTTATCACCAAACCTACTCTTATTACCAATCTCATCAACAGCCCTAATGAATGAATTCATCTCATTAACATCAGTAGCCCACAGGGCCAAATCATCTGCATAATCAATATCAGAAATTTTGAAATCTCTGGACCATTTAAGGCCAAAATCTTTCCCTTGCAATGAATTTCGCATTACATAATCAATAACTAAAGAGAAAAGGTCCTGTCTGTTTCTTCCCACATAAAACATTAACAATTTGGTACAATCCTCTGCTGTTGTGCTGTCTAACTGCTTCCTCTGCTTTGTCAGCCAAGCTATCAAGCCAAAGATTCTTATCAGCTGTTAACTGATCTTTTCCATGTTTATTAAGCTCGTTGTAATGCCTTCTGTTAGGGCTAATTGGGTGTTGATTCATATTAATAGTGCACTTCCTTCTTTCAGAAATAAGTTCCATAGCCTTATCACTCAAACAATTTTGTTTCCTCTGTTCCCTTTTACCCAAAAGAGTACTGTTGGTTTCAAGAAAAGCCTGTTTAAACTGATCCCATTCCTTCTCGACTTCAGCAGTAAGCAAACCACGATTGCCATAATGACTAAGTAGCCTATCATAGTATGCTTTGGTTATATCTGGATTTATCAGACCTTCAGTGTTGAAGGTAATTTTCTTAACCTTAGCACAGCATTTCTTAAGCTTCAGCTGCAAGATACTCGACCAAATCAGACCTAATTTCGGCTCCCCTGTATGATCTGATATTCCTAACTGAACTAGCCCATTTGCTGTTAATTAAAATATAATCTATCATATTCCTGTGCAACCGATCAGGTGAAACTCACGTATATTTATAAATGCCCCGATGTTTGTAGTATGTGTTAGTTATTCATAAAGCAATAGGTTTACTTACCTGTAGGAGACTTTCCCCATTGCCATTGAAACTACCAATGCCAAAAGGACCTAAAACTTCTGCCCAAAGGTCAGAGTCAGTTTCAACTTTAGCATTGAAGTCACCTAGCACAAGAGAAATATCTCCTTTCTTCACAGAATTCAAAATATCCTGAGGCTTGTAAAACATATCCTTCTCGTTTTCATCAGAGTCCTCTGTGGGGGCATAACAACAGATGGCATTCAAGTCTTTAATTTTTGTTTTAAATTTTGCTATAACTGGAATAACACAACAGTGTTGCAGATTAAGCTTAACTGATCAGTAACAATCAGACAAAAAAACTTTAACATATAAAGCACAACACATTTAATGGTGTTCATCTTTTTCTCTAGGTTTGTGAATTACACTTCAAAGAGAGTGATTTTCAAAGATGTTCAAGTGCATTCGATGAGAAAACTGGTAAGACGGTTACTGTGCAATTGAAAGTCCCCAGACTAATTCCTGGTAGCCTTCCGTCAAAACTCCCAAATTTACCAGCGTATCTCTCTGCTACTCCTACATCCAGCAGAGAAAGTCCTGAAAGCAAAAGAAAACAACGTGAAGAATCTTCATTCAAAATGGCATTAGAATATAGTGCAAGAGAAAAAGCTGAATATGATATGAAAAGGTCGTTTTTATCAATGCATGATCTATTTTCCAAAGTGCACTTCATAGACGTTCACACATGGACTGTATTATGTAAAAATGATTTGCTTTTGATATTAAATATTGCAAGTGATCCAGCTCCTATAGTAAAATTTTCTGTTGTTGTTAATTCTGAGCTTATGGTGAGAGCATATGAAAAAGATAATGAACAATCCAAAGTTGGAAAATATACTTTTCCTCTAAAAATCAGTCATATTGATGTTTTAAATGATCTCTTAAATTGTTTAATAAGGGTTAAAACTCCTGAAAGTAATATTAGACACAGTATTGATTTAATGTGTAATATTTTGAAAGCACTTCGCACATCTGATGAAAGTAACAATAATCATTTAAAATTCATTGAGGAACAGTTAATACTATTTGGGTTAAATAAGTATGGTTCAAGGTATTCATGAGATATGATGATTTTCATGAGATATGATGATTTTTTCATCACTCTTTTTTAGCATGGTTCCTCATGCATATAATTTTGTTAGAGAAAGTGGAAACATTAGATTACCACATCCTAGTACATTCGACGCATTTGTCTTCGGTTTAATGTCAATCCTGCTATAGAGAAAGTAGATTCAAATTTTTTATCATATGTCAGGCAAAAATATTCTTTTTTGAATGATACAGATAAAAAGGTGATTTTAATGCTTGATTAAATTCATCTCAAACCGTATTTGTATTGCAAATGTGGTAACCTTGTTGGTCTGTCATTTGACACACAAAACATGGCAACCAGTGCCCATGTATTTATGATAACTAGTTTGCTTCCCAACTAAAAAGATGTTGTAGGTCATATATTACCAGCCAAAACAATAAATGCTGATATTCTCTACAGTTTTATTAAAAACAATTATCATTGGTTTGGAAGAAATTGTTTTTTTTTTGTGATATGTGTCTTAGTTGACAATAATTCTATCAATCGTAAGAGCATGTCATTATGTCTATCTCCCCCTAAAGTTCAAATTGTATATCCTCATTCATCAGATAAATCAAGACCTTTATTTTTTCTTACTGACCCAGTTCATTTGTTGAAGTGTATCAGAAATAACTGGCTAAATCAAAAAAAAATGTTGAAAAATGCATGTACTATCCACACTTTGTAAATAATGGAAATAGTATTTCATCATTCAAAACTGCATCCTTATCAACTGCATAAAATTGAAGCAAACTCATTGTTAAAATATGGATTTAATCTGTCGTATAAAGCTTTGAACCCAAGTAACCTTGAGAGACAAAATGTTAAATTAGTCTTAAATGTTTTTTAATGATTTTGTAGTTAATGGACTTTTAGAAATAGGAGAAAAGCACAAATTGTTACTTTACCAAGATACATCAGATTTCATTAAGATTATTTTAACATGGTGGCATATTGTAAATGTAAAATCACCTTTTAAAGGTGAACGCTTGAATAACAAACACCAAATGCCATTAACGTGTTCAGAGTCAGATGAAAATGTCTCATTCCTGAATTGGCTAGATAAATGGGAGCAGATGAGTTGCACAACTGGTATGCTAACGAAAGAAACCCATTCTGCTTTAAGACTTAGTACATAGTCATTGCTTGAAATTGTTTCATATTGTACCTCTGAACTTAAATTAAAATATATTTTACCAGGTAAGTTTCAAACTGATAATTTAGATAGTCGTTTCGGCCTCTACAGGCAGTTAGCTGGAAGCCAATATAATACAAGTGTACGTCAATTATTTGAATGTGAAACAAAATTAAGAGGCAGTCACTGTTGAAACTTCCCACTAAGTCAAGTGCGAAAATTAAAATAACTGATTTGGATTTTAAAGATGATTTTAAGGAAATGAATTTTACGTCTATTAGCTTAAAGTTTAATATTACAGTCCTCCCTTCAGATTTGTCTGATTGTGATAACTCTCTTCCTGTAATTGCATATATAGCAGGTTATTGTGTATTTTCAGTTTTGAAAAGTTTGAAATGTAACCATTGTAAACATTTATTATTACTTGATAAAAAAGAGTAGAATTGGATGCAAAATTTAAGTATTTACAAAATCTTGATAGAGGCAGTCTTTTTTGCCCAAATGAGATAGTAATTAATGTTGTATTGTTAAATTATATTACTACGAAAAAATTGTGTACTGAATTTGAACAAGAATTTATGGAAATGGCAAATCAAAGAAATGTTGTTACTTTAATCACAACTAGAGGTCCTGTATAGTTAGAGGCTGGCCATCTCGGTGATTCACTGCCATTGGTTGATTGAGTCACGTGGTTTATGGGCGCCATGTTTTGTCGTACCGAGAGATGAAAGCTTATGACTTAGTGTGTGTACCAAGTTAAAACTTCTCGGTTGTTATAGTTTTATGCATTTCTACCAATTTTTTTTTGTCTATAAAAGCTGTCCTATTTTATGAATGCCTCACTGCACTGCATTTGGGTGTAAAAATTTCACTCAAAGAAATAAATGAATGAATATGTTTTTCCGAGAAACTCCATCAGAAGACGGCAATCGGTTGCAAAAATGAAACAAGCTAACTGAAAATCAACAAAATATTTCTTTTAAGGTTCGTTTTAAAAACGAGCAAATATTTCTACTTTGTCATCTGCCTATGCCAATGTTTGCTTGTCTGCCCGTCTATAGACAATCAATTTTTTTACTTTTAGAGCTAAATGAAAATTTATTTTTGGGTTGTATAGGTGTCGAACAAATATTGCGATCAGCAATTTTTAATATTTTCAATAGCGCCCTCTAACGATGGAAAAAGATGGAAAATGTTAAAATTTCAAACGAATATTACAAACTATTTACACTGGAAATCTGAAATTTTGGTAGTAGAGTATTATGGTCAGAAGGTTTACAATCGCAAAAAAAGCTTTGCCGTCTCAGCCAAAAGGGGCGAAAATGAAACTTTTTTTTAAGAGATAAATGAAACAATACATGTATATATTTGTGCGATCGGCGAAATTTTTTTCCACAAAAATATTAATATGTACATTTTTCGAATCCCCATCAGTGGAATTTCTAGTGATAGAGAGTGCTAAAAGCGGTATATAAAAGCTTGAAAGAGTACCTCTAGCGGCGGAAAAAAGCCAGAAAATACGAAATCTTTAAATAAATATTTCAAACGATCTATTTTTGCTAGAAACTTTAATTTTTGGTCATAGAGTGTAACGATCAAGTAGTTTACCCTAATAGTAATGATTTGTCCCGTTGGTAAAATGCAACTTTTCTGCTTTAAGAGATAAATGAAAAACTTTTTTTGCACATTACAGGTACTAATAAATTATTAATAGTTTATTTTCTCAATTATACAGTAGTTCGAATTTCCACTGTCAGAAAAAGTGTAAATAAAAAGTGAAAGTGTAAAATAACTAGAAGAATGCATATCGCCCTGGCACATATGGGAGTCTCATTTTCAAAGAGCATGAAGTTCTTCTTTTGCCTTTTCACTTCTTAAAAGTTTTAATTATGGACGTTCGTGTTGTTTTTCTGTTGAGGTCCCGACATCCTCATGGACCTTCTACTATGGCATGTAAATTGACAGGCTCCTTCAGACCTCTGTACAAGCAGCTGCTTGAGGGGTTATTTATTTATTTTTAATGATGGGAGAAATGCATATAGTGTATTTTATTAGTAATTTTAAAACATTAAATGTATTTGTCTTTTAGTTCTTAAATTTAAAGAAAAAAGCTTTTCTCTCACTCCTCTGAAAATAGTGGGCAGATCGTTGCTGTCAATGGAATTTCTACCATAACAGATCTCTATACGCCGAAATTTCTACCATAAACAAATTACTTGAAACATACATTAAAAGTTTTGCAGTTTCGATATTTAGTGATCTCTAATGATATAATTTAAAACTACCTATGGAAATGAGAATGGCTGATTGAGTTGATCATTTTCATTAGTAACCAACTAAAAATGAGATTTCCAATTATCGCTTAACACAAAACCGTTCCGTTTTTTACCTACCTTCGGCTTAGGGTCAACTCATTATTGTCAATGGAATTTTCAAGACTGTCACATTCAACCACCAAAATTTTAAATTTCTAGCATAACTACATCGTTTGCAATATTCCTTTTAAAATTTGGGATTTTTTTGATTTTTTTCCACAGTTAGAGGGCGCAATTATAGCTTTTGGGAAATTCGCAAGATGCAAATTGTAATATTTTATCAATACTTGTCCAACCCTAAAGAATTTTTAATTAATCATTAATAACATAAACTTTTCTGTTTAAACAAAAAAAGTTGCATTCACCTCTCCCCAGGGTGTAAAGGGTCAAGTGATTGTTGCCAATGGTAACTTCATAACCTTCATATTTCAATACCAAAATTTGAAAGTCTAACGTAACTATATCATTTGGAATATTCAAATTTTTCACCCGTTAGAGGGCGCAGTTATTACTTTTTGGAGATTCGAAAACTGCAAATCGTAATATATCTTTAATACCTATGTAACACGAACAGAATTTTTTTATTTATCTGTATAAACAAAAAAATTCGATGTCTACAGAAGAACAGACAACAAAAAGAAATTATATCTTTTTTCTTTGAAACAAAAAGCCCTAAAATTTACTTTTCCTTTTTTAGCCGTTTTCTAAAGTGCTTCCAATAATGAACACTAAAATCTGTATCAAATATTACCCTACCCTTTTCCGGAATCCCTAAGTATCCGTGCAATGCAATTGGGCTTTGCACGCTAAACAATCTGAGCGACGACAAAACATGGCGTCCAATTTCGAGATGGCCAACGTCTACCTATACAGGGTCTCTAATCACGACCAGTCTTTTACATGATGCATAATTACTTGATTATCATATAAGTTGTGAATTTGGCCACTGTATAGGAAGCACTCTAAAAATTATTATCTGGTGTTCAACCAATATATTTTTGAACAATTTTTGCAATTTAAAAATGACTGTTTGTTAGCGAATTTTGGAAATAAGAAAGAATGTCTTAGTGCCAAAAAAAGAAAGTTGTCTACCCTCAATAAATAGTATCCACAGAGTTAACTGTTGGCTTTGAAGTTAATAGTTTTGTGACAAACAGTTTTTCTGTCATGTGGGATTTGAACCATATCTCTCCAGTTATATGTCACAGTATTCTAAGACCATTAAACTAATAAATTATATTAGTGGAAAAAAAGGTAGAGCCGTGTTAGTGTAGTGGTTTTACAACACTGGCTTATATCTGGAAAGATGTATGCCTAAATGTTTTAATCTTTCTTTACCAGGCTGCATAGAATCACATTTTTAACAATCGAAGATTGATTAGAGACTATTTTCTTTACATTTGGGAGGTTAGTTGAGCGATATATTATCAAATCGTAAATCAATAGATTTACAGGTAGCTATGTAAACCAAAATGCGTACGTAAATCGTAGTTTGTAAAGTTTAGATGCACTTTTCCTGCTAGTTTTTGAATATGTATTCCATCGAAAGGTTGTATCCATGTCCTATAAATTCAGTCTAATCACTAAGAAAAAGTATTTCAATTAAATAATTGTTACATTTAAACCTATTACACTATATCATTAATTTGTAGTTTACATTTGTCATTAAAATTGTTCTGAAGAATTTTTGTGTTTTTTTTTCCTTTTAATATAACACACTAATTTTCCATAGCAATTTATATGTCACGATTATATTATCAACGATTCACGATTATCACGATTATATTACAAAAAACTGGATCAGTTATTGACAGCATTTATCAGGAAAAATATGTGAAAAAAAATTATTTTATTTTTGTTAATATATAACCGGGTAATTATTCGCATTTTACCTTATTTTTAAACATATTGTGTCATTGTAATTATATGTAGAACCGATTATGATGGTCCTGGTAATTTATATATCGTTATACATGTTCAGTGAACGTTAAACAACGATTACTCTGCATTTTGAGTCATCAATTTAGCACAATTACAAATCAAGATCTATTTTAGTTTCAACGTCTTCCTTATTTGAAGGTTTGTCATAGAAATATTACACTAATGTACATATATACAATAGAATCATACTATGTCAATCAGTTTTTGAGCACAGTATCAAAAAAAATTGCCCACCGACCTTATAAAAAGCTAAATGCTCGATTTGCGACGGTAGTACTACGTGCACAGGAAGCACTGTAGATCCACCGGATGTGACGTCACTTTCGACTGCAAAAGGCCTTGAGTCTCGAAGGTTACGGCCAGGCTCGTAATCTGCAGTTCCCAGGTTCGAGTCCAAGCTGGGTCAGCGTTGAGATTTATCTCCACAAAACTCCCCACCCTGCCCACGGTCAGTACGGGACACCGATGGGCTTAGAAAGGCCGCCGTCCGTCGGATGGGACGTTAATCCGTAGTCCCGTGTGCGGGAGAGCCATTCCCTGTGCACGTTAAAGAACATGCTGGATGGCCTTGACTGGAGGCTACCATCTGTCTCCCAACAGCAACTCCAATGGGTCTCCTCTCCCAACCTTCTCTGAGCCTTCAGGGTCCTTGTGGCCTGGCCATTTAGCCCATTGTGTGCAAAAAAGTGCCGCTCAGAGGTAAAACAACCCATCCCAATCCCATTCCTCCTAAAAAAAAGTGTAAAAGCTACGTATTGTAATTGTACCAATTGTACCAATTTGTGTACCAATGCTTTGGCAGTTAGCTGCATACTAGCTTTCGTTCTCGCTTCTCCAAGTGATTTGATGAGAGTGATTTTAGAACTTTAATCTCACCAAAATTTTCGCTTGATGCCTGTATTGCATTAATGGATGCATATCACCTGGTTTGATACTGGTTTTAGAGTAAAATATTTTTTCCTAGTAATAACTTTTTAAAACATACCATCAATGAGTTCATCTAGAGAAAAAGAACTAAAAGTTCTGAAACCACACTGAAAATCTTGTCATTTCTATACAACTCTCGACAGCTGTTTTTAACTAAATTTAAGGAATTGCGCTTAGAAATAAATTCTGTCGATGGGCTACTAATATATTGTGAATGGGATACGAATATACGCATTTTCCTAATCATCAGGCCTGCTGCCGAAAGAAAGCAATTGCCTTCATAAACCAATGTGTATTTCGACCCAATGTCCTAACTTTGGCTCTCACAGTAATTTTTTGCATCAATTTTGAAGATATTCCAGTATAAGGTTTTTAAATTTTTCCTATTTCGTGAAGTTATCAGTAAAATGGATAGAAATATTTCTTATACTTTACTGTGCCGGGCATAACGTGCTATTACAGGCAATATGTCTGGCATTGGATGTGGTATCCACAATTATTGAGAAAAAGTTTGTTCTTTTTTTCAATTCTTATAAGAAATTATTTCCTATTTTTATCGCAAATTAGAGTAAAAATTCTCTGGAAATAAAGAAAAATTTTGAACCTTTCCCTAATTTAGTATTATTATTTAAATGTGTTTGCAGAAATAGGTCAAAATCTGCCAAATACCCCAAAATGTCGATATAATTTTTCCACGCAAAGACAACGTATGACAAGCCAAATATACAGGGCATAACATATCTATCGATAGAGACAGTGTGTCAGCATATTGAAGTATTATAAGGAAGTTTGTACGCACAGCTCAAGGGGCCCACCTTCTGCAAAGAAAAATGGCGGAGCAACCTAAGTGTTACTGGAAAAGAATGTGATTAAGGGGCAAATACGTTGGGGAATTGAAATACCACCATCCTCATGGGCAGGCGTGTATTCAGAGGGAATGCTTAGGGCGCTAAAACACCCCCTTTAAATCGCCGAAAACTCGAAATTCGATAATGATAAAATTTTCGCAGGCGAAATTCAAGGGTTTGAGAAAAAGACAGTGTTTAACTAGAATTCATTAAAAATGATAATAAAGCAGTTGTCGTTTTTCAGGGCATAGAAATTGGGGATTTCCTACTCATATTTTTAATCTGCAACCACGAAAGAATAGACAAAATAATAAGACACTTATCAGTAAGCGATAAAATTATCAGTAAATTTGTAAACTTTTTCAGCCAGCGGCACAGAGAGCGTTGTTTTCAAGAAGGCAAAAGACCTTTTAGGGTTAAATGAAGAGAATAAGTTTCTTCTACATAAATTGATTCGTTGCAAGCATAAATTGTTTTTTGTTCTTCACGGTTATCCCAAAAAACAAAAAACCTTAAATTCAGAGGCCCTCTATGAATTCTCAGGTTCAGGACTCCCTTAAAAAATGTCCTGGATAGGATGTTCAACTGGTGATGGAAGTCTTACGAAAGTGTTACAGGCCTTCATAAGATTTCTATAGTCTGTAGGGCAATGTTTACTAAGAGATCTGTAAAGTCAATGTTGATAGAATTTAGCGACGTTTGAAGTGTAAATCATACGTACCCAGAGTGCTTCAAGCAGAGCCGGATCTAGGGAGGGAAAGAGATCCCCGTCCCATTTCATATCGCTATAAGGGTAATAGAGGCAAAAAATTATAAAACGTATGCATTTTAAAAATAACTGTTTTAAAAATCTGTAAAGCGGACGGGGAAGTGTTACACTGTATTAGAAATCCAATCTCTTACTGTATTGTAGCTCTTATTGCTTTGGAAATCCAGTCTATTACTCAGTAGCAACTAAAATATTATGTGCGAGTCCGGATCTAAAAAAATAAAAGTATCAACTAAAATATTCTTACGAAAATCTGAGTAGCAACTGAAACATTCTTACAAAAAGTTGACTAGCAACTAAAATATTTACGTAAACCCAATCTCTTCCCACTTTGGAAATCCAGTCTCTTACTGAGTATCAATTAAAATATACTGTGCAAGTCTAGATTTAAAAAAAGTATCAACCCTAATATTCTTACGAAAAGCTAAGTAGAACCATAATATTCTTACAAAAAGTTGACTAGCAACTAAAATATTCTTACGTAATTCCAATATCATCATCATCATCATCATCATCATCATCATCATCATCATCATCATCATCATCATCATCATCATCATCATCATCATCATCATCAAGCAGCCATGGGCTACGGAGGTCCAACCAGACCGCACAGTTTAATTCTCCAAGCATATCTGTCCTGAGCTACATCTGCTGCATCCGGCCACTGCACACCAATTCTAACAAGGTCCTGTTTGACATTGTCTGCCCACCGCATCCTAGGTCTCCCTCTCCTTCTGAGGCCTCTAGGCACACTGTTCATAACCTTATTCGCCAATCTATAATTATCCATACGGGCAACATGGCCAAACCAGCGGAGTCTCTCTCTGCACAATATGCTGCTTGAAGGAGGTTGCAGACTCCTTTGCCTAACCTCATCATTAGTTACAAATTTAAACCACCTAATACCCAAGATACTGCATAAGCATCTAGAATCAAAAGCATCTAGTTTCCTGTTATCTTGTTTATATAGCGTCCACGTTTCACTACCATAACTAACCCTAGAAAGAACCAAACTATTATATAGTCTAATTTTAGTCTTTAGGTGTATACGCCTATTTCTCCACAATCCCCATAGATTCTTAAAATTCCCGGCAACAATACCTATTCGTCTGTTAATCTCATGGCGCACATCACCAGTATCAGTTACATAGCTCCCAAGCTAATGAAACTGTGACACCTGCTCAAGACTGCAACCATTCAGATTAACTGAATCACAACCTGCCTGACCAATTTTCATCACTTTAGTTTTCTCTCTGTTTATAACCAAACCTACTCTACTACCAGTCTCATCAACAGTTCGAATGAAAGAGTTCATCTCATCAACATCATTTGCCAAAAGGCTAAATCATCAGCATAATCTAAATCAGAAATTTTCGCATCTCCAGCCCAATTAAGGCCAAAATCTTTCCCTTGAAGTGCAAGGAGAGCTGTGTACCAATCCCTAGTGATGATGCACAGAACCGGCCAGGTCTAGCACCTAATGTCCTACCCTGCCTTCTCGTGGTGCAGGCCGTTAGTATCTTTCAAAAAGATATTCTCTTTTGGAAGGGAACGGAAGGGGAGGGCTGCCAGTTGAGGAGTGGTCAACTTCACAGGGTCCTGGTGCTGACCATTTATACCTACTAGGACTGGACTTGTTTATGGATTTGAGCTTGATTATGGATCCTGGACTTGCTGCACTGGTGGGTCTCTGTTGAGGGAGAGTCTCCCGCTGTGCTTTCTGTTTGCTTCTGGGTTGCCAGCTCTAAGTGAACAGAGGCATGGGATACCTTATATCAGCTGGTGGATAATCCTAATCAGAGGACATCGCAGGTACTTGAACCTTACTTAGCTAGATGGGCATCGTCAAGCCTAAACTGGAGTAATGTGTCTCAGGCAGGCAATGTGGCTCTTGAAAAAGTCCACTTGAAAAGGTGGTGCCTGATGTTCCTACCAGCATCGGTGACTTCAGCCTTTAGCAGAGGAGGAACAGGTCTTTGCCCCATGCTTGCGATCAGGGGGCTGTTTGATATTGTTGGCCCTACCAATCTCAATAAACCTAATTTCTTTAAAAATCCTACTAATCATTTTCTCTCTGCAGGAACGTGGAACGTGAGGACATTACATAGAGATTATTCTCTTGATGTCCTCATGCAGGAATTCCAGCGCTATAACCTAGATATTCTAGGCTTGCAAGAGACCAGATGGACAGGTAAAGGTGAGATACTTAAAAATAACTTTAAATTTTTCTTTACAGGGAGGGAGGATGGAAAGCATCACCAAGGCGTGGGTCTGCTGCTCAGCAGACATGCTAGTGATGCTCTTCTAGGATATAAGTGCATTAATGAAAGGTTTCTTACAGTAAAATTTCAGACAAGCATTAAAGACTTGAATGTTATCTGCTGTTATGCCCCCACTGAGGATGCTGATGAGGTTGAGAAGGATAGGTTTTACGGACAACTTCAGGACATTTTGAATTCTGTCAAGAAAGGAGATATTACCCTTGTTCTTGGTGACTTCAATGCCAAAGTTGGTACTGACTCTGATCTTTGGGGAGGGGTGATAGGCCCTTTTGGTATTGGTAGCTGCAATGGCAATGGGCAACGTCTCCTACAGGTAAGTAAACTCAATTGTTTCACAATAACTAACACATATTACAAACACCGTGAGATACATAAATACACATGGGTTTCACCTGATGGGCTGCATACGAATATGATTGATTATATATTAATTAACAGCAAATGGGC
The DNA here is from genome assembly GCA_038380435.1 of Ryuthela nishihirai. NCBI lineage: Eukaryota > Metazoa > Arthropoda > Arachnida > Araneae > Heptathelidae > Ryuthela > Ryuthela nishihirai. Next base: position 44,833,815 of record JAWZYU010000032.1, read on the forward strand.
TAGTTCTGTTAGAAATACCAGGGCATATAGGGGAGCTGAAATTGGATCTGACCATTTCCTTGTTAAAAGTGTCTTCCAACTTAAACTTAAAAAGTGTTCTGCTAGGGTTAAAAAATTTGCCTTTAATACTGATGCTCTGAAAGACCCAGTTATAACTAAAGCTTACCATGATAGGTTACTTAGTCATTATGACAGTCATGATTTGCTTAATACTGAAGTTAAGGAAGAATGGGGCCATTTTAAACAGGCTTTTTTGGAAACTAACAGTACTCTTTTAGGAAAAAAGGAGCAGAAGAGACAGAATTATCTGAGTGATAAGGCACTTGAGCTTATTTTGGAAAGAAAGAACTGCAGGAATGTCCTTAATCAATACCCTACTAGTCCTAATAGAAAGGATTACAGAGAGCTTAATAAACGTGTAAAGGATCAGTTAGCTGCTGATAAGAATCTTTGGCTTGATAGCTTGGCTGACGAAGCTGAGGAAGCAATTAGGCAGCACAATAGCAGAGAGCTGTACCAGATAGTTAATGTTTTATGTGGTAGAAAACGGACAGGCATACAGGGATTGAAGGATAAACAAGGTAAGGTTGTAGAGGGTGCGGATTCTGTCATGGCTAGGTGGGCTGAGCATTTCAGTGATGTTCTAAACTATGTGGTTAGTTCTACTCCCATCGTTTGTAATGATGATAGATGCATTTGCAGCTTTAATGTTGGCCCTATAACACAATCTGAAGTGAGTTTGGCTATCTCTAAACTTAAACTTCATAAATCCCCAGGGGTAGATGAAATTACTACAGAAATACGCAGAGCTGGGAATATTTCGGTTACCACTTGGATGACTGAAATTCTGAATATCTTTTATGATAAAGGCATAGTTCCTAAGGATTTTACCAAAGCTATTTTTATCCCTATTTTCAAAAAAGGTGATCGCAGTTCTTGTGATAACTATAGGGGTATCAGCCTACTCTCTGTTCCAGGTAAAGTTCTTTCCATGATTGTGCTTAATAGAATTAAGAATCTGGTTGACAGGCAAATGCGTGATGAGCAATGTGGATTCAGAAGTGGTAGGGGATGTGTAGATCAGATATTTTCACTTAGGCAGATTCTTGAGAAATGTTTAGAGTTTCAGAAACCTTTGGTTGCTAGCTTTGTTGATTTCAAAAAGGCTTTCGACTCTGTTGATCGTCATAATTTGTGGTTGATTGTGCGATCATATGGTATACCAGACAAGTTAGTTAACATAATGAAAGCTCTCTATAATAACACTGAGTCGTGTATGAGAGTTGGTAAGGCTTGTAGCAATTGGTTTAGCATTACGTCTGGTGTTCGACAAGGGTGCATTTTGTCTCCTTTTCTCTTTAGTTTGGTTGTTGATTATGTTATGCGAAATTCACTGCAAGGGAAAGATTTTGGCCTTAAATGTGCTGGAGATACGAAAATTTCTGATTTAGATTATGCTGATGATTTATCCCTTTTGCCAAATGATGTTGATGAGATGAACTCTTTCATTCGAGCTGTTGATGAGACTGGTAGTAGAGTAGGTTTGGTTATAAACAGAGAGAAAATTAAAGTGATGAAAATTGGTCAGGCAGGTTGTGATTCAGTTAATCTGAATGGTTGCAGTCTTGAGCAGGTGTCACAGTTTTTGGGACACCTGCTCAAGACTGGGGTAGCTATGTAACTGATACTGGTGATGTGCGGCATGAGATTAACAGACGAATAGGTATTGCTGCCGGGACTTTTAAGAATCTATGGAGATTGGGGAGAAATAGGCGTATACACCTAAAGACTAAAATTAGACTGTATAATAGTTTGGTTCTTTCTAGGGTTAGTTATGGTAGTGAAACTTGGACGCTGTGTAAACGAGATAACAAGAAACTAGATGCTTTTGATTCTAGATGCTTACGCACAGTCTTGGGTATTAGGTGGTTTAACTTTGTAACTAATGATGAGGTTAGGCAAAGGAGTCTGCAACCTCCTTTAAGCAGCATATTGTGCGGAGAGAGACTCCGCTGGTTTGGCCATTTTGCCCGTATGGATAATTATAGATTGGCGAATAGGTTTATGAACAGTGTGCCTAGAGGCCTCAGAAGGAGGGGGAGAACTAGGATGCGGTGGCAGACAATGTCAAACAGGACCTTGTTAGAATTGGTGTGCAGTGGCCGGATGCAGCAGATGTAGCTCAGGACAGATATGCTTGGAGAATTAAACTGCGTGGTCTGGTTGGACCTCCGTAGCCCATGGCTGCTTGAGAATGATGATGATGATGAAGTGAATTTCGCATAACGTAATCAACAACCAAACTAAAGAGATAAGGAGACAAGCAAGATGCACCCTTGTCGAACATCAGACTTAATGCTAAACCAATTACTACAAGACTTACCAACTCTCACACATGACTCAGTGTTATTATAGAGCGCTTTCATTATGCTAATTAACTTGTCTGGTATTCCATATGATTTCACAATCAACCACAAATTATGACGATCAACAGAGTCGAAAGCCTTTTTGAAATCAACAAAGCTAGCAACCAAAGGTTTCTGAAACTCTAAACATTTCTCAAGAATCTGCCTAAGTGAAAATATCTGATCTACACATCCCCTACGACTTCTGAATCCACATTGCTCATCATGCATTTGCCTGTCAACCAGATTCTTGATTCTATTAAGCACAATCATGGGAAGAACTTTACCTGGAACAGAGAGTAGGCTGATACCCCTATAGTTATCACAAGAACTGCGATCACCTTTTTTGAAAATAGGGATAATAATAGCTCTGGTAAAATCTTTAGGAACCATGCCTTTATCATAAAAAGTTATTCAAAATTTCAGTCATCCAAGTGGTAACCGAAACATTCCCAGCTCTGAGCATTTCTGTAGTAATTTCATCTACCCCTGGGGATTTATGAAGTTTCAGTTTAGAGATAGCCAAAATAACTTCAGATTGTGTTATAGGGCCAACATTAAAGCTGCCAATGCATCTGTCATCATTACAAACAATGGGAGTAGAACTAACCACATTATTTAGAACATCACAGAAATGCTCAGCCCACCTAGTCATGACAGAATCCTCCCCTTCTATAACCTTACCTTTTGTATCCTTCAATCCTTGTATACCTGTCCGTTTTCTACTACACAAAACATTAACTATCTGGTACAGCTCTCTGCTGTTGTGCTGTCTAACTGCTTCCTCGGCTTTGTCAGCCAAACGATCAAGCCAAAGATTCTTATCAGTAGCTAACTGATCCTTTACACGTATATTAAGCTCTCTGTAATCCTTTCTATTAGGACTAGTAGGGTACTGATTAAGGACATTCCTGCAGTTCCTTCTTTCTGAAATAAGCTCAAGTGCCGTATTACTTAAATAATTCTGTCTCCTCTGCTCCTTTTTTCCTAAAAGAGTACTGTTAGTTTCCAAAAAAGCCTGTTTAAAATGGCTCATTCTTCCTCAACTTCAGTATTAAGCAAACCATGACTGTCATAATGACTAAGTAACCTATCATGGTAAGCTTTGGCTATAACTGGATCTTTCAGAGCTTCAGGATTAAAAGTAAATTTTTTAACCCTAGCACACACTTTTTAAGTTTAAGTTGCAACGCACTTTTAACAAGGTAATGGTCAGATCCAATTTCAGCTCCCCTATATGCCCTGGTATTTCTAACAGAACTAGCCCATTTGCTGTTAATTAATATATAATCAATCATATTCCTATGCAGCCCATCAGGTGAAACCCATGTGTATTTATGTGTGTCGCGGTGTTTGTAATATGTGTTAGTTATTCTGAAACCATTGAGTTTACTTACCTATAGGAGACGTTGCCCATTGCCATTGCAGCTACCAATACCAAAAGGGCCTATTACTCTTCCCCAAAGGTCAGAGTAAGTACCAACTTTGGCATTGACACCTAGAACAAGGGTAATATCTCCTTTCTTGACAGAATTCAAAATATCCTGAAGTTGTCCGTAAAACCTATCCTTCTCATCCTCATCGGCATCCTCAGTGGGGACATAACAACAGATAACATTCAAGTCTTTAATGCTTGTCTGAAATTTTACTGTAAGAAACCTTTCATTAATGCACTTATATCCTAGAAGAGCATCACTAGCATGTCTGCTGAGCAGCAGACCCACGCCTTGGTGATGCTTTCCATCCTCCCTCCCTGTAAAGAGAAATTTAAAGTTATTTTTAAGTATCTCACCTTTACCTGTCCATCTGGTCTCTTGCAAGCCTAGAATATCTAGGTTATAGCGCTGGAATTCCTGCATGAGGAATCAAGGGAATAATCTCTATGTAATGTCCTCACGTTCCACGTTCCTGCAGAGAGAAAATTAGTAGTAGGATTTTTAAAGAAATTAGGTTTATTGAAATTGGTAGTGGAAATCCAGTGTCTTACTGAGTAACATCTAAAATATTTTGTGAGAGTCCGGATCTAGAAAAAAAAAGGGTAGCAGCTAAAATATCGTTATGAAAAGCTGAGTAGGACCTAAAACATTCCTACAGAAAGTTCACTAGCAACTAAAATATTCTTCCAGAAATCCAATCTCTTACTGCATTTAAAATCCAGTCTCTTGCTGAGCAGGATCTAAAATATTGTGTGTGAGTCCGGATAACTAAATATAATAATTAAAATTTTCTTACGAAAATCTGAGTAACAACTGAAACATTCTTACAAAAAGTTGAGTAATAATTAAAATATTTTTACCGAAATGCAATCTCTTACTGCTTGGAAATCCAATCTCTTACGGCATTGGAAATTCAGTCTCTTACCGAGTAGCATCTAAAATATTCTGTGCAAGTCCGGATCTAGAAAAAAAAAGTAGCAGCTAAAATATTTTTATGAAATTTTAGTTGCTACATTTTTTACTAGATATCTCGTACTACATAACATATTCTATAGCAACTACATAATCTTAGTACCAACTAATATATTCTGTACGAGTCTGTATCAAGAAAAAAAAGTACCAACTGAAATATTCTGTGCAACTCCGGATCTACCAAAAAAAAAGAAGCAGCAACTAAAATATTCTTATGAAAATCTGAGTAGCACCTAAAACATTTTTACAAAAAGTTGTCAAACAACTGAAATATTTTTACAAAAAGTTTCCAAGCAACTAAAATATTTTTACGGAAATCCAATCTCTTACTGCATTGGAAATCCAATCTCTTTCTGAGTAGCACTAAAATATTCTCTGCAATTCCGGATAACTAAACGTAATAATTAAAATATTCTTACGAAAAGCTGAGTAGCAACTAAAATATTCTTACGGAAATTCAATCCCATACTGCATTGGAAATTCGTACAACATTCTTTGCGAGTCCCGATCTAGAAAAAAAAAAGTAGCAACTAAAATATTCTTACGAAAAGATGAGTAGCAACTAAACCATTCTTACAAAAAGTTATCAAGCAACTAAAATATTCTTACGGAAATCCAGTCTCTTACTGCATTGGAAATCTGGTAGTAAGTATTGGTACTAAGTAGCAAGTAAAATATTTTGCGCGAGTCCGGATCTAAAGAAAAGTTGCTGTGCAAGACGGGATCTAAAAAAAAAGTAGCAACTAAAATATTCTTATGGAAATCCAATCTCTTACTGAATTGGAAATCCCTAAAAACTTCTGTTTGAGTCTGGATCTAGAACAAAAAGTAACAACTAAAATATTCTTCCGGAAATGCAATCTCTTACTGCATGGCTTTGGAAACAGCCGGAAATCCACATGGAAGACAAGAAACTATTCTTGTAAAAAGAAATGGAAGCACACTTTAATAAACCTATCATGGAAAATAAAATAAATGAAGAAAAAAGAATTAATCTATCGTTCTTTACAGGCGGCTTCAAAAATGGAGAAAGTGGCAGGCGCATTTTTGTGCCTCTCACTTAATATAAGAAACTCTTTCCAACTCAGTTATAATCTAAACATTACGGACATCGAACTAATTGTCATCCTAGAAACTATAAAATATTGCAAAACATACAAATTAACAAATGTTTTCACCTTCTCCGACAGCCAATACCTTACTTGCTCTCTCAAAACACGACTTTAAAAACCTTTTGACTTTTCGGTTCAAGTGGATATACTAAGAGAAATAAAACTATAAAATAAGATCAACTTAAACTCATTGTTTTTACTGAACTAGTTCATATAGTGTCGCAGATAATGAAACCGTAGACAAAATAGCTAAACAAGCACTAGACCAAGCAATAATGATAGAAACGTATCGAAACGACATAACTATTCTAACGAACGGATATAAAACATTTTTGCTCAGAAAGTTTAAAGAATACTTCATACAGAATCCCCAAGTATTAACCAATGAATATTTTAATACAAAAACTTTGCTGAATTCACTCTACTCTCAGAATCAAAATATCGCTTTTGAATCTAACACTAAAATTCTTGAAAGAAATTGGATATTTTTACAGAATTTAACTTGTTTATTTGGCTTTTTTTCAATTTGAAAAGAGTTGGGAAAAATATTTCCATCTCCTTCCAATTGGATTCTCGACCGTGTCCAGCAAAAATCACGGGACACAAGCCATTGTCAATGAATACCTATAGCAACCTTACAGAAATCAGATCTCTTACTGTAAAGGTCTGTAAGTAATTAATTTTCTGTAAGGTCCTAGTTGCAATTAAAACATTCTTACAAAAAGTTCATCTTTCAAAAGTGCTGTTAAGAAAATGCCCGAAACGAAAGAAATTCTTTTCTCTGGGGTAGTTTCTTAACAGCACTTTTTGTCACAAAAGACTTTTTGAATGCCAGCATCCTTCTTGTATTCTATTCTACATGTATATATTATATATGTTCATGTATTTAATTCACAAAAATGCGCCTGCCACTTTCTTCATTTTTGGAGCCGCCTCTAAAGAAGAATAGATTAAGCCCCTTTTCTTGTATATATTTTTCTTGTATATATTCTCTATGTTCTTGTATTCTTATTTAGAAGTGCTCAGGAGCCTTTCTAAGCTTTTCACCACTTTGGCAACGTAGTAGCAGCAATTGATTCTTCCACACACATGAAAGTGTATGGAAGTATTTGGCCTCTACGCCTGGGTTGGACCAGATGCTAAAAAATCAGGGCCGCGTCTTGGCCAAGGCAAACTTGGTGCCTAGGGCCCATAAATCTGACGTTGCTAGAACCCGTAAAATCTGAGGGCCCCGAAAAGGGCTTGGAGCGCTTCGAAGAAGAATAATCCATTTTTTATTTTGTGACAAATGAATTTGGGATTATGATGTTTAAAAATGCACGTGCGACAACCGAACCAATCTCAATCCCTTATCATATAAACATAATACTATACCTAATGTCTCTCTGTACTCTTTAAATACTAGACAGGTGTATTCTAGCAGCTAAGCTGAGAACAAATTAAATACTCAGTTGCCAAGAAGAGATGTCACTAGTAGCTCATAATGCATTATTTTATAGGAATCTTTCGTATCTATCGAATAAAATGACAATCTCATATTATTTGTTCGACATCTATCAATCCTAATATTTTTGTGACTTCTAACCCCAATGTAATAGGGACAAAGTAAAGTGATATTCTAAGAATCATTTTGTGAATTTCTGTAACCAAATCTTTCTTCTCCATTATTTTAACAATAATATTTTTACCTATTCTCACTTCAGCACAGGTTTACAACTGATTTCAAAATCTTCATATTGTTTCGCCTCGCTCACCAAAAATTCTGTCAAATAAGTAGCAACTAAAATATAGACTGGATTTCCAATGGAGTAAGATATTGGATTTCCATAAGAATATTTTAGTTGCTAGACAACATTTTGGAAGAATGTTTTTTTAAAAGTTCATATAAGTAAAAAACTTTTGTATAAAATGTTTTAACAATATATTTGACTACTGAACTTTTCGTAAGAATATTTTAGTTGCTACTTTTTGTTCTAGATCCGGACTCGCATAGAATATTTTAGTTGCTACTCAGTAAGAGACCGGATTTCCTAAGCAGTAAGATATTGGATTTCCGTAAGAATATTTCAGTTGCTACTTCTTTTTCTAGATCCGAAAATAGTGGAGACCCAACCTGTGACATTTTAACCTTCAAAAAGTACCCAAGGTCATGGGATATGGCCACGACCCGTTTCCGAAAAGTCCCCGATTTTACCGTTCGTCTGCCATTTTAAAATCTGACGTCCCTTCGCGCCACAAAGTCCCACGATTTAGATGTTTGTCCGCCATCTTGGATTCTTACGTCATCACCACAAAATCGTGGCCGGCGAGAGAAACAGGCCGCGGCGCGAAAATGTCATGTGACCAACTGGGTCTTAGAATTTGCTGTCGAGATTGTGGTGGTAACGAAGCGTTTTGTGATTTAGAGTAGCAGAGTAAACGTGTGGTTGTCTCATGTTCTCCCCGTGTTTCTCGTGAGTGTGTGTGTGTTCCTCGTGTTGTATTATATGTTTCTATTGATATTTGAAACGATATTTCAAGAATAATTCAAGAGATAATCGAGTGGATCAAGTGTGTGCGAAACAATCCTTCTAAAGTTGCTGTCGGCTGTGTCTATCCTGTAAGTTGCCTATCTCCTTTGTTGTTTAAATCTTTTTTAACGATATGATTTACTTTACATATCACTAGTTAGCGCGCTTCGCTACTGATCTTCGGGACCTGGGTTCGAGCCCGCGGTAAGGCATGGATGTTCGTGTTGTTTTCTGCTGAGATCCTGCCATCCTCTCAGATCTTCTACTGTGGCATATAAACTGACAGGCTCCTGTCAGACCTCTGTGGCAAGCAGCTGCTTGAGGGGATATTTATTTTCAGCCGTCCCGTGGCTGAGTGGTTAGCACGCTTGGCTACTGATCTACGGGACCTGGGTTCGAGCCCCGGATAAGGCATGGATGTATGTGTCGTTTTTCTGCTGAGGTCCTGACATCCTCTCAGACCTTCTACTATGGCATATAAACTGGCAGGCTCCTGTCAGACCTCTGTGGCAAGCAACTGCTTGAGGGGGTATTTATTTATTTATATATATATGAAAAAGTGTGCATATTTAATTACACTTCTTTATATTTTTTAAATACTTTTCTGCTATTATAATTTGTTATTCAAGACAAGTTGAGTTCCGGCCAGAAAAGAAATGGAGGTTGAAACTTGTGGTTTTTAGAATCTATATTTCAGAAGATTTATAATAAAGCAATAAATTTTGATCTTTTATTAGTGTTTTAGGTGTAAGCTACATATATATATATTACCTGCATATTAACATGAAAAAGTTTAAAATGTGTCCTTTTCGATAGTACTGAAATGAGGATATTTAAAAGGCTGATTTTTTTGGAAGTTTATCTCCAAAGTAATATTTTTTATATAGAAATGGTAAACATTAAAAATAAAATAAAATAAATTTATTTTTAATGTTTACCATTTCTATATAAAAAAATATTACTTTGGAGCTAAACTTCCAAAAAAAAAAATATCAGTCTTTTAAATATCCACATTTCAGTACTATCGAAAAGGACTCATTTTAAACTTTTTCATGCTAATATGCAGGTAATATATATATGTAGCTTACACCTAAAACACTGAAATTAAAATATTGCTAATTAAAGTATTTAAAGTTTCTATACATATGCAAGCGCTGGTTAGAACCATTTCAAATATTATTTATTACTGATATAACTCGTGCCATTTTGTGTGTTATATCAGTGGAAACAAATTATGCAATATATATAATTATTATTCTAAATTTTATGTACTGGGAACAAAATTATATAGTCTCTGAAATGCCCACTAAAATTTATGAAATATATTTCTGTGGCCGAACTCAATTCAAAATGTAGACTCAATATTTGATAGCCAAGTTCTCAAAAGAAAATTTTGCATGCAAATAAAATATGCACCATAAATTGGCATCCTATACAGAACTAAATGTATGACAGAAAAACACAATTTGGTGATATGTTGTAAAAGTGCAGTACCTGAGAGATGTGAAGCATACAATACAAATAGCAGCTTCTATCCTTCCTCCTGAGTTGATTGTTGATAGTTATTAATATTCATCTGCAATTGGGAACTGGCATTCAATTTAAAGCAGTTTATATTTACAGTACTTTAAAAATATTTTGCTGCAAGATTACTGAATAAATTGTGTTGTTCATTTAATACACATTAAAAAAAATTATTTACTATAATCTTCCTAATTTTTGATATTGAAATTGCTTTAATTGGACAAATGAATTATGACATTTAAGAGTGGAATTTGGCAAAATGCCAGTATAAATTTTCGCAAGTAATATTTTTGGTCACTCAAAGTAAATTACTCTGTGCCTAGTTATTGTGTTTTGCATAAAGAAATTAATATGATAAAAAAAAAACTACAGCAGTTAGGAGGAAACCTGTTCTAAAGGGTATGTCAGTTTTTATGAAACAAATTATTTATGTTACTTTATATGTCATGCTAACAATTGACAAAAGGTACTCTTTATATTTGTGTTAAAAACATTTAATTTAGATGAGAAACTAAATATCATAAAAGTTAGCAGGGTTCACCATTATTGTTGTAGTGATTTTGCATGCACCTGAAATTTCTATCATAAATTAAGCAACAAATGCTACATGCACATTGGGATATATTTCTCACAACAATTTTTTTTTGTCTTTCAGTGCATCTTTAAAATTTGCCGATAGTACAGTTGCCATGTTCCACATCAGCATGCCACGTCGTTGCAGTGTTAGTGGGTGCTGTTCAAATTACCATTCCTACAATTTTAAGCATCTTTCTAAATATTTAAATTCCATCACCCCCATCTGTTAAAAGGCTTTCTGATGCCGAAGAACAAAATCTTCAAAAGGCAATGGAGCCAAGCATTCTGGATTACAGAAACTATATTCAGAATGATATCATTGTTTGTCTAAATAATATCGAACACTACTTAAAATCTAAAAAGTGTTGAATTACATAAAAATGGACATATTTTAGGACAAACTGTAAACTTGTGTTATGTTTGATGAATATTGAATCTGATCACCCTTGTGTTTCTGGATGTATAAATATCAGTGGAAATTTAGAATTTAATGTTTACGTTGATAAGGTAAAAATATCTGTTTCTAAGTTACCAAAGAAAAATGCTATTTTAAACTCCTTTAAATAGCTGAAGGAACTTATGAAGTATATTGAAGAGCAGAAAGCAACGGCTAAGGTTGAAAATATTTTAGATTTTGCTGTTGCAATTTTAAAAATGCTACCAAATTATCAAGAGTGTGATAGTTTGAATTTTTTTGTTGAGCAGATCACACTATCAGCAGTTGACAGTAGACAGTAATCATATTTTGCTAAGTGCATTGTGTAGTAAAGCTCATGTGTTATATTTCATAGCATTAATTGGTCAAATACAAATCATTTCTCCATGTCACTTCTCTGCATCATATGGTATTTTATTTTTAATATTTCTTAAGCATCAATTAGACAGTAATCATATTTTTCTAAGTTCATTCTGTAGTTAAAGCTCATGTGTTATATTTCATAACGTTAATTGTTCAAATACAAATCATTTTCCCATGTCACTTCGAGGCATTATATGTTACTATATTTTCAGTATTTTTTAGGCATCAATTAGACAGTGTTCATATTTTTCTAAGTGCATTCTGTAGTTAAAGATCATATATTATATTCCATAGCAATAATTGGTCAAATACAAATCATTTTCCCATGTCACTTCAAGGCATCATATGGTACTATATTTTCAGTATTTCTTAGGCATCAATTAGAGAGTAATCATATTTTTCTAAGTGCAGCCTGTAGTAAAAGCTTATGTGTTATATTCCATAGCATTAATTGGTCAAATACAAATTATTTCCCCGTGTCACTTCTCTGCATCATATGGTATTTTGTTTTTAATATTTCTTAAGCATCAATTAGACAGTATTCATATTTTTCTAAGTTCATTCTGTAGTTAAAGCTCATATATTATATTCCATACCATTAATTGATCAAATACAAATCATTTCCCAACGTCACTTTTATGCATCATGTGGTATTATATTTTTAATATTTCTTAGGCATCAATCATATTTTGCTAAGTGCATTCTGTAGTAAAGCTCATGTGTTATATTACACAGAATTAATTGGTTAAATAGAAATCATTTCGCCATGTCACTTCTCTGCATTATATAGTATTTAATTTTTTGTATTTCTTAGTCATCAGTTAGACAGTAATCATATTTTGCTAAGTGTATTCTGTAGTAAAGATAATGTGTTTTGCTAAGTGCGTTGCTGTAATAGATATCATGTGTCATATTTGATAGCATTAATTTGATTAATACAAATAATTTACTTACATTATCTAGCATTTTATTTGGGGGAATTTCTAAAGCATAAAATAGTGAATAATTTTATTTTGCTAACTGTATTGCTCTAATGTAGGTCCATTGTGTCTTATTTCATAGTATTAATTGATTTATTGGTTTTGTGGTTTCTTACGTAGAAGATGGTTCATTTCACATCACTGGTTGGTTTATTAGAAATAATTTACTTGCTCAGTTTTTTTACTTACGTAGCACTGCATTTTAGCTTTTTCTATAAATATCAAGAAACCTATAATCAGATTATTTTAAGAAATACATTAGGGTAAAAGTAATCTTTCATAGCATTAGTTATTTTGATCCATCAGTCCCTTCAACTGACATTTTATATATTTTCTCGTCAGGAAATATATAAAGTGTCAGGAAGTGTCTTAGTGTCTAAGTGTCTTAGTGTCAGGAAACCTATAAACATTTCATTTGGTTAAGTGTGTTAGCTTCTGCATAAACAGTCTTTTCAGTCTCAATTTAGTTTTGATCATATGCATCATAAGGCATTTGGAGAAAAAAAATTGAAATTTATGTTAGTAAATTTATTATGTTAATATATAAGTAATATCATTAATGTAGCATTTTTCATCGCATATCACAATACCTATAAAAAATAGAATTCTGGTGCATTTTAATGAATGCCTTATCCTAGATGATAGAGTCTGTATTCATATAATTGGTTATTATTCATATTATTTGAAATATTCATATCATTTAGTGACATTTTTGTTGGTGATTTGCCTTTCAAGTTAGCTTATTAGGTGATTTCTTGTAACTCACTGATATATGTATTAATCTAGAAATATATTTTTTTCCCTTACATGTAATGTGATTGTGGGAATAAAAATAAATTAATTTATATTTTATTTGGTGTTAATTGTTATTTTTTAAAGTTAAAACCAAAATCAATTGATTACGACTATTCTTTCGATGTTATATCAATGGTAAGCTAAATTAGTAACTCTATAACTTCGAAAATAACCTTTTTAGAAGTAATTTTGACTGAAGATAGACTTGCTGAAAATTTTATCTAATTCTCCCTGTAGAGCAATATTTACTCAATATTTTAAAGAGTTATGGAAAGTTTGAATATTTAGTGAAAACAATGCAAGTCCTAAGAACATTTAAAAATATTGAAAGAATTATGTACACAAATATACCCCTGTATTAAATGGTTTAAAATACTCTTTATTCAAATTGTAATTTTTTTCTGGTAAATTTTTGTTTGTCGCTGTTGTTGTTAGTATTTCGAGTCTTCCATAATATCTACTAATCTAATATTCTGGAAAAATCAATGATTGGCTTGTTTGAGGACTTTCATTAAAAATGCTTATTTTGGAAGTAGAATGAGTATAGAGAGCTCCGAATTTAATTTCCCATAGACATAACAAGGAGGGGTCAGAATTCAATGAATCCTGTTGTTGCTGGTAAACGTAAAAGAAATAAAGAGAATTCATATTTCAATTTATTTTAAAGCATTAATTATCTTTAAAGCCTTTTCGATAATATTTGCTTTTTATTACGAATTTTCTATCATCCACATTCAAATATTGCTAATAAAGGGCATTTCAAAAGAATAAACTTTAAAAAAACTTTTAAAAATGATGTTTTCATTGGTGGTCTTACAAATGATATAGAACTTCATGATAAACATTTTCATTTTATATAATGAGCGTTACTTTGTGCAATGGAAATAACGCTAGAAATGATCTTCCACCACGACGGCTCAGACCGGGGCCATCGCTCAGACCCAGTTGGTCACATGACTTCAGCAAACGCTGAGCGCGCCGCGGCCTGTCTCTCTCGCTGGCCACGCACAAAATCCTCCGATTTTTCCATTCGTCCGCCATTTTTAATTCTAACGGCATCCCCCTAAAGATCATTGACCATCCAAAAAGACTTTTCACCCATCCAAAGGCCCCAAATAATTCATATCCCAAGTACGCCATTTTGAATCATGATGTCATCACCCAATTGTGAAGTAAAACTCCAAAATAATTCTAAGTCCCATTCCGCCATTTTATATTCTGAAGTCATCACCCAAGTAAAAACTCGAAATTACTCTAAGTCCTCCATCTTGGAGTCTGATGTCATCACCCTCATAATATTCTCATTGTATCGTCACCAACTAATTCTGAAATTTACCAAATCCATCTAAACTTTCGCTGGCAACATTCAGGGCATCCCCTCTCGGACCTATTGCACAAACCCATGAAGGGTAATGTCATAGACTATGATGCAATCATCTTGTCTAGACATGTCCACCTCTTTTCACAAAGTACTGCAGTGCAACTCACTTTTTTAAAAAAGAACTGTTCCACAGCTGGGCTCGATCCCTAGGCCTCACACTTATCAACACACTTATCAACTACGCCACGGGTATTTATTTGACTAACATCCTTTCCAGTGATTGATCTCGAAAAAAAAGGAATAAACAATTGTTTTTATTCCTGAAAAATTACGTTTAACTTATAATAAAAAAAAATAAATAATTTTAATCAATTTTTATTCCTTGTAAATCGCGCTTAAAAATAAATTTATAGCCTCTTTGCACATTTTTATTCACATAGAGAACTACATTCCTGTCTCGGTTAACTTTTTTTATTCCGTGTAAATTAACTTAGGAATAAATAACTTTAATAAATTTTTTATTGCTTGTAAATCGCATATAGAAATTTATAGCCTCTATGCACATTTTCATCCTTTACATTTTATTTAAGGACATCGCAAAACACTTTAAAACGTCACATAAGGACCTACACTCCTTGCTCTGACTGTGGTAAATTTTTTAAATCCTTTTATATCACATTTAGAAATTTATAACTTCTTTGAACATTTTATTCTCGTACTGCAACTTTGTATCTCACTCTTCTTTCATGTCTCACAATGGACCACGATGGATGGTAAACGAATTATTTTTGCAATCTAACATCGCTGTGAATAATATTTAGAGGTGTAATTTTGAAATATTTGAAAACATTAAATTACATATCTTGTTCTGAATAATGAACGACGTATAATGCTTTTAAAAATAAACTATCCCAATTTGCGAACTACAAAGTTCTGCCAATTGATTTATGCCATGGAATAAAATGTACAAGATTCAGTTTTCTGCCCATGAGTCACACATCCCTTCAAAAAAACGTGTCAAGAAAAGCTCATCATGGCTACTAGATGGTATTCTTACATTTTATTAGTCAATGAGTCCAGTATACATGGTTCTTGTATTTCAGACCCTTCACCTGATATTATTGGACTCTTCCAGGTAGGAACTCAACAGTGCGAAGGAGATATCCGGACTATGATTCTATTCTTGTAATCTAAATGACTTTGAATTAAGCCCCTTTGCCTCCCACTTTCGACGGTCCCAACGCCGAAAAGTGAAAACTTTGGGATAAACAGATACTAATCACCCGTAGTGTGCACTTTCCATTTTGAGCAACGCAAGTGGCATCTGAGTTGCTCAATCACTTAACATGAAAGAATAAAAAAAAATGTTTTGTTTCAGAACGGAAAATTTTTAAAACCAAAACCTTAATTTGTGTTTACTTTAGAAAAATATGGACAGAATTTAAGGAAGTAGAAAATTAAAACGAAAAACAATTACTGTAAGGAACGAATTTCACTTCCATAGAGATTAAAAAAAAAACTATGTAAGGTGTAATTTTACTTCCCATATAGATAACATGTGATTTGTGTTTTAGTATACAAATTTTGTCTGATACAAAAAAAATTTGAACAAGAAATTGGTTTGATGATAATTTTATGAACACAAAACCGAAAATGTGTTCTTATTTCACACCAAATTTTGGTTTGGTTGGTAAAGTACAGAAATGAAAAATGAAAACCAAAGGGTACAAATATTAAGTTATATAGAGGTTTAACTTCCCGTAGGATAACATGGGAAAATGACAAGCGTGTGTCAAAATTGGTGTCTGTTACTAAAATATTTCAAACAAGAAATTTCTATGGTAGTAAAACTTTAAACAAGAAAGTGGATTGGTGATAAAACTTGGATCAGAAAAACAGATGTTGGTAAAAAAAACTTTGATTAAAAATCGGATTGGTGCTAAAACCATGGACGGACTGATCTGGTTGGTTAAAAATATATGCGAAGTATAATGTACTGGACTTGAGGGTTGTTAGCATTGTGTATAATATAGACAGATTAACTGTAAAATCGCATATAATACAGAGGTAGGGGATGGCGAAGTCAGTAGCACGTTGGAATTCATAAACTGTTATTCCTAGGCTCGAGTCCTCTTTGTTGCCATTGAGATTTATTTCTGTTATCCCCTGCCCTTTGTGAGAAAGGTGCCACTGCTTTGAAAAATACAAGTGTTCGTCGGATGGGACTTTATGTGTACAAAAGAGCCATACTTTCTTAGCGTCAAAAAGTACTCTGAATGACCTTCACATAAGTGTTTAATTTCTCTCCTAATAGCGGTCTAGTACCCGTTCTGTATCCAACTATGAGCCCTTTGGTTCATGTGACCAAGCCATTTAATCAAATTAAATGCATAAAATACCCTTTCAAAATTAAAAAACCAACGAAATGGATGGTAGAATTGCTTGAAAGGCACTAAATTGTAGTGAAATGGATGTTGGAATAACTGTAAATGTGAACACATTGAAGTGGATGGGAGAATAGTTTCAAAATTCTTTGGAAGTGGAAGACACAATAACTGAAAAATCAAACAAAGTGTACTGGAGATGATAGAATACCTTCAACATATGGTGGAATGGATAACAGAAATAATGGAAAAATCAACAACGTACATGGGAATAGATCAGAAAATATCTTCGAATATATAGAATGCATAACACAATATGTGCAAAACATACTGTGATGAGAGAGGAAAAAGTGTAAAAATCACATAAAAATGCACTGGGATGGCTGTAAAAATCGTTTCCAAACAGCAAAATACAGTAAAAGCGATAAATCAGAAACCTTGCAAAAGAAGGCATAGAGGAATAACCGGAAAATGAACAAATTTCAAAAGAATTTAATCGCAGATTATCTTCAAAATATACAGGAGTGAGAATATAGAGGAATAGAAAATACAATATTTTAGGAGTTTTTAAACATTGTAATACACTATTCGAAATATATTACGTGTCTGCTTCTTAATATCGTTTTGCTGTAAGATATAAAAAATATTAGAAAGTGATAGATGTAACAGTCAAAACGGGGTTAATCAGGAATTTTCTAGGCCATGACTAGAGGTCCTGTATAGTTAGAGTCTGATCCTTCTTTAAAAACTGGACCATTTTGTAAAAGGGACCTTGGCCTCTTTATCATCTGGTCCACGAGAAAAAGTTTTTTTTTGTGTGCGTCAAAAAGTAGGGACCAGTACAGTGAAGTGCTAGCGACCCTACATGTTGGCGATAGGCTTTTTGCCGCAGGCCGCCTAATAATGAAGGAGGTGGTTGAAGTTTGCTGCCAAGGAAGTGCTGCGTCGTAGTTTTGTGGCAAGGGGGTGGGGAGGGGAGAGGTTTGGAGTAAAATTCTTCTGGGAGTGAAAACTGTAGTGTGTGTGATCACTGTGTGGCCCATGTTGGCTGGAAGATGATAAGAAGGGTGCAAGGTAAATATTCAAAATCGCCCCGAATCTCTTGCAATTAAGGATGGTCTAAAATGGTCGGCAGATCTTAAAATTTCTGATTTAGAATATGCTGATGATTTAGCTCTTTTGGCAAATGATGTTCATGAGATGAACTCTTTCATTCGAGCTGTTGATGAGACTGGTAGTAGAGTAGGTTTGTTTATAAACAGAGAGAAAACTAAAGTGATGAAAACTGGTCAGGCGGATGGTTTGCCACCACTAGTAATTATTTTTGAAAAAGGGTACTTTGGGAGTTCTAGTCTATTGTTACAGAGTATAATTATATATATATATTTGAAAACATCAATACAATTGCACTAGGGAAATAAGGTGGTGCAATAATGTGTCCAAAATGCTTCTTTTTTGTCCCTGTACTGGATCTTTTTTGTCCCTTTGGATCTTTTTGGCATCTGGATCTTTTGGTGTCCAATGGATCTTTTGAGTAGGAGGTGTCTGCAGGGAGGAGAGTCATATTTCACATATTGAGATGGAGAGTCTGCAGGAAGTTGGAAGGTTAAAGGGTTTTGCCAGTACTTTGATGAAATGGGCCAGGGCCCTGAAATGTGATTTTACCTTTGTATGGGTGGGGTTTAGGATGGTCTATAAGGTGAATGTGGTGACTCCAAGTGTAGCAAGTTTGTGATAGAGGGTGTGTCTTTGTGTGGTGTATATTTGACAGTGTAGTAGGTAGTGGGGGATATCCTCTATCACTTGGCAGTTTGGGCAGAGTGCAGTATGTATTTTTCTAATCATAAATAAGTCTTTGTTGATGTTCGCTCTGCCAGTTCGGAGTCTGTGTATTGCAGTTTGGGCCCTTCTGGATAGGTAGTTAAGATGTAGTGAGTTTGGAGAGGGTGCTATTGTGGCTCTAAATGTGTTTTTATCTGTAGTGTGTTGTACCCAATTCTGGGTCCATGTGTGATAAAAAACTTTTGTGTATTCTCTTATGTGACGTTTGCATGTAGTGACAGTGTGGTAATTTGGGGTTGTGAGTGTGAGGCCTTGTTTAGCAAGTGAGTCAACAGTCTCATTATGGATGATATTGTAATGGGAGAGAATCCAGTAAAATGATAGGGTGTTTCCCTTGTCTATAATGTTGTGTGCTATGTTTTGTATGTGGAAAAGGGAATGGTTCTGTGATGGAGCTACTGTTAGTGTGTTAATGAGTTGTAATGCAGGCCTTGAGTCTGTGATTATGTTAATGTGTTGTTTGTTGAGGTGGGTGGCCCAGCCTAATGCCATATGTATTGCTGCTAGCTCTGAAGAGGTGCTATTTTTAGCATGATTTCATTTTATAACATAAGAGAATTTGGTGGAAGGGGTGTAAAAAGCAGCAGAGTCAGAGGTGGTGTGTGGAATATGAGATCCATCAGTGTAAATTGTATGGTCAGTGTCTGATAGTTGTGTGATTAATGTATAGTTAGAGGCTGGCCATCTCGGTGAGTCACTGCCATTGGTTGATTGAATCACATGGTTTATAGGCGCCATGTTTGGTCGTACGGTGAGATGAAAGCCTATGAGTTACTATATGTGTTACCGTTAAAGCTCGAAAGCCGTTAATGTGCACATTACCTAGCTAATCTGCAGATTAACTGATTTGCTCCGTTAACGTGCGGAATCAAGAGTTTTCCGCATTTTACCTAGGTAATGTGCACATTAACTGCTTCCGTATCGTTAAATTTCAAAAGTTTTTTCTCTCATAGTGGTGAATCTCTTGACTATGAATCTTCATGTCACGTGATTCACTCGTCCGCATTATAAAAAACGCCCCGGATGAGCGGAGGCCAAGTGAGAACGAATCGGTAAAGTGATTCATTCTTGATAACGAATCACTAAAATCATTCGTTCTCACTTGGCCTGCTCATTTTGGGGGCGTTTTTTATAATTCGGACGACTGATTCATGTTGACAGAGGGATGACCCTGGTTTCAACTCTACTCTCGGACACTAGATAAATAACATTATGTTAATTTAAGCCTACAGAAACGTTCCTGTTGTTACAGCAAAGATCTTATTTTCACTTTAACGAGTGCCTAGTAGGTAATGAGCAGATTATCCAGGTAATTTGCAGATTATCTAGGTAATTTGAGAAATGAAACAATTTTCCGCACGTTAACGGATCACCCTAGTTAATCTGCACAATACCTAGATAATCTGTAGAATAACTGATTTCTGCACTTTAGCGGTAACATATGCACCAAGTTAAAACTTCTCAGTTGTTATAGTTTTATACATTTCTACCACTTTTTTTTGTCTATAAAATCTCTCATATTTTATGAATACCTCACTGTGCTGCATTTGGGTGTAAAAATTTCACTCAAAGATATAAATTAATGAAAATTTTTTCCGAGAAACTCCATCAGAAAACGGCAATCGGCTGCAAAAGTGAAATGAGCTAACTGAAAACCAACAAATAATTTCTTTTAAGGTTCGTTTGAAAAACGAGCTTCTGTCTACGCCAATGTTTGTTCGTCTATCGGTCCGTCTCTCTGTTAACTGTTGTTTGTCCATTTGTTTTCCACTTTTCCGTCTGTCTATAGACAATCATTTTTTTTTACTTTTAGAGCAAAATGAAAAATTCTTTTTGGGTTGGATAAGTGTCGAACAAATATTGCGATTCGCAATTGTCAAAATTTTCAATGGCTTTAATAACGTCCTCTAGCTATGGGAAAAGTTGGAAAATACTAAGACTTTAAACGAATATTGCAAACAAACTATTTACACTGGAAATCTGAAATTTTGCTAGTAGAGTGTTATGGCCAGAAGGTTCACAATGGCAAAAAGGCTTAGCCGTCTTAGCCAAAAGGGGGTGCGAAAATGAATCTTTTTTGCAGAGGGACAAACAAAACAATATAAATGTATATACAGGGTGAATCTGAAAAAGTGGGCAAAACTTTACGGGGTGGTAGAACGCAGCTATATGAGCAATATTCGTCATAGAATGTATGATCGGAACGCAAGCGGTGAGAAGTTAAAAGGTAGTTTTCCACTGTCACATTTAAAGAATGAACACAAGAAGGAGAGGATATACTTCAGAAAACATTTTATTAACAGGAATGTAATTGAGGTACACGCTCAAAGAAATTGCTCAAAAGAGCTGCCGCAGCTGTAATGCAGGCTTCACACCTGCGGGATAGGGACCGACGCACATTTGCTAAGACACCAGGCATTTCCCGAATATCGCCGGCAACAACGGCGATCCTGGTGACTAGATCCATATCGGTTTCAATGGGGCACTCGTAGATTAGGCTTTTCATATGGCCCCACAGGAAAAAGTCCAACACGAGAGATCCGGCGATCTTGGTGGCCAAGCTATGGGACCACCTCGACCAATCCATCGCCCTGGGAACGTTGCATGTAAAGTGTTCCGCACATCTAAGCTGAAGTGTGCAGGCGCACCGTCGTGCTGGAACCACATTCTCGACCTGCTGGGGGTTGGAATCGGATGCAGCAGCTCCGGCAACACCTCTCGTAGGAATGTGTTATACGATTTGTCGTCCAGACGGTGTGGCAGGAGGTATGGGCCAACCAAATGGTCATGGAGGATCCCTGCTCAAACATTTACGGAGAACTGCTGCTGGAACGAATGAGGATGTGTGGCATGTGGGTTCGTAGATGCCTACGTGTGTGAATTGTGGGTATTCAAAACGCCCTCACGGGTGAAAGTGCACTCGTCCGTAAACAGAACATGCGAACCAAAATCTGGCTGTGCTGCATTCTGCTGGAGGTACCAACGTGCGAAATCGACACGTGGCTGATAGTCCGCCGGTGACAACGCTTGTACCTTCTGCGTACGATAGGGGTGCATTCCTTCCTCCTGTAGCACACGGCAAACCGACATTTGGGACACGTGTACTGCACGGGAAACCGTTCGCGTGCTACATCCCAGTCGCTCTTCCACCCTACGCAGAATGTCCTCTGCAAGTTGCGGCGTCCTGACACTCCTTTCATGCTCTGCGTCTTGCTTTGTCATGGCGAAGGATCCCGTTTCACACAGCCGCCGATGCAAACGCTCGAAGGTTTTCTGATCTGGAGTGCATCTCATCGGAAACCACTCGCGGTAACGTCTCTGTGCCTCACTTGCATTCCCGTCCGCCGCACCATACACAAAGTGCATATCCGCCATTTCGTGGTTAGTATAACCAGTCATCCTCTCGGCAATCCACGGTAGAAATGCCGTTGGGTGCGAGGACCGACCCTTTTATACCATTTCCAACGCCACCTAGCGGCTCGCCGTTTGCGTTCCGCCCATACTTTCTATGACGAATATTGCTCGTATAGCTGCGTTCTACCACCCCGTAAAGTTTTGCCCACTTTTTCGGATTCACCCTGTATATATATTTGTTTTACAGGCAATAGCAAAATATTAATGATTTAAACTCTATTTGATAATCTCAGCGTTACCTGCAGATGTTTAAACGTCTATAAATCAATAAATGTTTTTTGTCAAAAAAACCGGCGTTTATTCA
This sequence comes from Ryuthela nishihirai, assembly GCA_038380435.1. Taxonomy (NCBI): domain Eukaryota; kingdom Metazoa; phylum Arthropoda; class Arachnida; order Araneae; family Heptathelidae; genus Ryuthela; species Ryuthela nishihirai. The sequence goes on from JAWZYU010000032.1 coordinate 44,856,189, forward strand.
ACAGGTTAGAATACTCTGGCATGTTTCTGGAGAGATGTGGGTTCGAATTCCGTATGGCGGAGAAATTTTTTTCCAAAGAAATATTAATATTTACGTTTTTCTAATCCCCATTTGTGGAATTTCCAGTGTTAGAGAGTGCTAAACGCGGTAAATAAAAACTCGAAAGGCGACCTCTAGCGGCGAAAAAAAGTTGGAAAAACACCAAATCTTTAAATAAATATTGCAAACGATCTATTTTTGCTAGAATTTTAAATTTTTGGTCATAGATTGTAATGATCAAATGGTTTACACTAATAGTAGTGATTTGTTCTGTAGGTAAAATGTAACTTTTCTGCTTTAAGAGATAAATGAAAATTTTTTTTGTGTTTTACAGGTACTAATAAAATATTAATAGTTTGTTTTCTCAATTTTACAGTAGTTCGAATTTCCACTGTCAGAGGGTACTGAAAATGGAAAATAACTAGAACACATATCGCCTCTGGCGCCTATAGGAATCTCATTTTCAAAGAGAATGAAGCTCTTCCTTTCCTCTGCTGCACCGTACAAACTGAAAGGCTCCTCTCAGACCTCTGCCCAAGCAGTTGCTTGAGGGGTTATTTATCAACTTTTTAATCTATAATGTGGGAAATGCAAAGAGTAGTATTTATTAGTAATTATAAAACATAAAACATATTGTCACCCGCAACTTTTTCCTTTTCGAGACATGCGGTATGAACTTAAAATGTTCCGCGTTTACTAAAATAATTATCTAATCTAGAACTGCATGTCAATAGCTTGATGATCTGACTTCGAAATTTAATGTCTTCAAACAAATGTTTTTGAAAGAGTGGCCGAAAGAAGATTTTAGATTCGAACCAGGAACAATCTACAAGCTAGCAATACGCAGTCCCGTATTTTCTAACTGTAGTTGCGACGAGTAGAGATTTCACATGATTGACCTAGACCCAATTTTTGTTAGAACAATAACAAAATTTTGAATTAATTTAAATTTCACACTTAACAAAGTTCCACCACTGGCTTATAAAGGTGGATGATTTTACATTACAATTAATTGACTAAGTACTCACTCCATTCAGTTAAGCTTAAGTTCGAACAACATTCAAAACAAAATAATGAAAGTAAAACTTAAAAGTGAAAGTGACAACAAGCAGAGTAAGTTAAATTAAAATAACTCTACCATGTTGAAGTTTCTCCAGAACGAGAACTGTATTCTGCTAAGTTATTGTGATGTGCACACGGCGCAAATTTTCATGAAGCACCCACTCCAGATTTCTCTGATCGTGGTTTTTCCCAAGCAAAGCAAATTTCTTTAAATTTCGCCTAACGTACTTAGGTAAAAGTTCATCATCTCACTAATTTAAGAGATGTCTAATTTAACAATTTCCCTTCCTGAAATATGGCCTAAAAGTCAGTCCAGTGAATTACACTAAAGTCGGACTTAGCGAAGAGAGCAAAAGAAAGATAGATAAAAAGACCGAACCCTGGTCTGTTAGCCTGATCAACCCACACCGAACTGTTTCTCCCGGGTCGAGCGTGACAATATCTTTCTGGCAACTCCAGGAACTCTCCGACCAAAAGGGCCATTCAGAAGCAAGCCCCGGGCAAAAACCCGATTCCACTTCCATATTTCACAAGTGGAACGGAGTTTTGTTGCCAGCCAGCACTCTGCATTCCTCCCGAAGGTCAATGTTTGCTTTTGGGCGAGCTGCAATTGTTTCACAAGATACTTCCTGTCATTTCACACGAGCTAAGTTCTTTCTCGACAATCATCAACGTAAACAGATGAAACGGAACCCTGAAAGATATTCGCAACCGAGATCTTGCACCCATTAACCTCCGAAGACATTTCCGTCAGACACAAAGTGGTGGCATCAGGATAGAAATGAAATAAAAAATTGAAATTATTAAAATCAATAGGTCTGCGACCTATCATTCCTCCCTTCTTTAAAACAAGCTAACACCCTGGGTGTCGTCACTTATTACATTCCGAAATGAAAATTTTGGAGTGGTACCAGGTATGGAATTTTATGAGCCATCACAACAATTTTCTGGTTTTCTTTCAAAAGAAAACAGCACAAAAATTTGTTGAACTTGAGATAATTTCTAACACAGAAGAATTTCCAGTTTTCTTCATGGATCACACAATGTTTTCTCCAACATTCAAACACCGGAAACAAAACAAAATGAAAAGTGTGAGTAGAATAATTCCACTTATATATAAACACATAAAATTACGCTTAATATCTATTTGGTTATGACAAAATATTCAATGCAAATGTTTAAAACATGGTAACTAACTCTATATCAATGTCAACTTATAAGCAGAACAATAGCATATTTATGATAGATGGCAAGATAAATATTGATTAAAAGATATAATATACTTTTAATTTACACATCGTAAATATTCGTAATATAATATATAGGACAACTTAGATTTGTCTGATTTTACAAGCAGAAAAATCTTCTTCAATCTTTCCTAGTTTCCATATTCTCAAAATTATCATTAAATTTCAAACTAATACATTGTTAAAAGAAAACAAATCAGTGCACATCTTTCCTATGAGGATACAAATGTTCTGTCAAAAACTCTAAAATTTATGTGCTATGTTTACCCTGTTTCCCCAAAAAAAATCTTTTAACTCTATAGCCAGAAAAGAAAAGTGGGGACGGAAAGATTCCACTTCCAGGACTACCATAGAATGATAGCGGGTCCTTCCGTCTTCCTCCCCTGTCCAGACTAGCATCCCATGTCAAAGGGTAAACACAGTTTGCTAAACATCCGTCTGAACCCATGCAGTTTGGGCTTGCTACATGTATAGGGAGACGTCTCCAATCAAAAATGAGCTTGAAACATCTGAAAGCGAAACTAGTGAGTGGATCCAAACCCTTACTCACCTTTATCATCATCACACTCCCCTACCAGTGTTAATTGTCATCACCCCTTTCACCGTCACAGAGACTATTTGATATGGGCCATCGATGTGGTCGGACTTCCACAATCATCCGGCAAATTTATACTCACCCCTTAAGTCGTGTCATTCCCATGTGTTGAATCCCTCAAGAAAGAAGATAAACAAAAATTAATTTCCTTAGAAAAAGAGAGCGAAAGAAGAGTCCTCTTCCAAGCTACTATAAGGCATCATCAAAGTCGAAACCTTATTTCTATTGGCACTGAGCCAAAAATTGCTCCTAAACTTCACAAACAATCGAGATGCAGGCAGAGAAGCAAAGTTCAATTCTTTCCGCACCGTTACGTCATCTCTGTAGTCTCGTTCCTTACTCTCCTCAGCCACGGTGCTGCAGAGTAATACGATCTACCGCAAGTTTACCAATTGACCTGTTCTCTTATCACGAAGTTGGATCTACATTTACTTCATAGACTAATAAAATAAATTCAAACTCTCCAACATAAATCACTGTCATACATTTTAAATATTTTCCTTAGTTAAAATACTTATTTAACTTTGAAGATATACCACATTTCTGACAACACTTTTTCATTAACTCAAAACAAATGTTTACTTAATTTCCAAAATGTTTAATCAATTTCTACTTAAATAAAATTCTACCCTTAGTTACAAGGTAATATATTCTTTAACAGTTCTGGCACTTCACCCATTTTTCTCCAGAGACCCTTTCTGTCTCCGTAGATAATTCTTGTTTGATCGGCTTCTTGCACATCCACAAGAAAAGATTAGCCACAGTTTTTCTCGCAGTTGAAAAAATAGAAGAAGGGAAATTCTGACTAGTTAGTCCAGATTCACCGGCGCCTGGCTCAAGTGAACTAAGAGTCAGAATGGAAAATTTCACAAGTTGGAAAGAGCTTCTTTTTTTTAGAAGTGGAACCTAAACAATTAAAGAGAAAGTTCATAGTGTAAAGATATAGTCCTTTCTCTGGTTTTCTTTGAAGTTCTCTAATGCTCATTCAATCGATCTCATTCACGCCATAGCGGAACGATTCATTATATGTGCATTCTTCCAGGTTCCGATCACATTGTACATTTTCTGAAGATGCTAATTCAATTTCTTCGGGTAATTTCTCTTCTGAAGCAAGCAGTATCATGTGTTGTGCACTAGAAGATTCTTCAAAGCCGGCTTCTTCGTGAACTTGTGAGTTCTCACTTTCTAATCAATCTTCGAAACATTGTAGAGATTGAACTGTTCCGAAGGCATCCCTAGGTCGTAGATTATATCTGGACGTTTGTCGTGTCTCCGTTTCTACAACTTTGGGTATAGTCTGTGAACTCTGGTCATTTCCAAAATATTCATCCCTTTGCAATAGTGTTAGTGGTATCTTAACAGGTAAGGATTCGATTTATTGTTCCTCCGTCATTACAGGTTGTTTTCTCTGTCGTCCTCCATACGTTGTGATGTGAAATACTTCATCCTCTGTTCTGTCCACTTCTTCCCAAATTTGATCGATGCGATTCTTAATTATTAGTTCCCTTTCTGGCAATCTGGGAAAGGTTTTGGATTCCTCTTCACCTACAAATTCCTCAAATGGTCTGTGTATATTTGCTTTAAACAAACGATCCACGTGTACAATCTTCACTTTTTTCGGGTCGCGAATCAAAGAAATCTCAAACGTGACAGGTGAGAGCTGTTTTGTGACCCTGTATGGTCCACTGGACAGTCTCGCTAACTTCTTACTTCGTCCTGGTTTTACTACTGGGGTATATAGATAAACTGAGGAACCTAATTTTATCTGTTTATCTTTCGCTACATTACTTCTTTGCAAATGTTGTTTTTCAGACGCTTCTTCAAGATTTTCTTTCACAACTTCATATGCACGTTGCATCCTTCCCACAAATTGTTCCGAATAGGTTTGAACATCTGCATACGAAAATTGTGGTGGGGCTGTGAAAAGATCATGGGGTAGAGTGAGGTCTCTTCCGTACATCAAGAAACTTGGTGTTTCTTTTGTACTGGAATGAACTGCGGCACGATACGCCATCATGACAAAAGCAAGATGTTCATCCCAATCTCTTTGATTTGCAGACACAGGATGGGACAGAATCTGGAGAACTGTCGCATTGTTACGTTCAACCATTCCATTCGCCTGGGGGTGCATTGGTGTAGTCCTAAGCTTCGTGACTCCCAATTTCTGACAAATGTCACTCATCAACTTTGAAACAAAATTGGTATCAAGGTCAGTTAACAGTTTCTTTGGTGTACCATGACGACAAATGATTTGTTCAACGAATATCTTCGCTACGGTTGTGCTGGTTTGATCTTTCATTGCAAACAGTTCTGGATATTTGGTGAAATAGTCATGTCATTGGCAATGGTCCTAATACATCCATAGCACATTTAGTCCATGGGGCATTTGGTATGGTGGGCTGGATGAGGTTTGCCTTCTGCGAAGATCTAAAGCCTCTTCTTTCCAGACATGAAGGACATGTCAGAATACATATTTGTCCAAAAATAATTTCTTCTAACTCTTTCCAGTGATTTTTCAAATCCTAAATGTCCTGAGCTCAAACTGTCATGACAGGATTTTAAGACTTCTCTCCTGAGACTGTTTGGAACAACAAGCTGTTCAAGAACTTGTGTTCTCGGGGATCTTTCTTGTGGCAAAGAAAAATGGTACAACAGTCCATCTTTCAAGAAGAATTTGTCCGAAACTTTTGACTGGGCTGTGTACTTTTTCTGTTCAATTTCATCAATTATTTCGCGAATGTCTCGATCATTTCTTTGGGCCAATCTTATCTGATTGATGTCTAAGTCTGGGGAAATTTTACTTCCAGTCTCTTCTATTGTACCTATGTATCTGGATAATACATCTGCATTAACATTTTTAGCACCAGCCCTGTATATTACAGAAAAATCATATTCTGCCAGGGACAGGTTCCATCTTACAAGTCTCGAACTTGGGGTCTTCAGGTTTATAAGCCATCTCAAGGAAGCATGGTCAGTAATAACTGTAAATTTTCGTCCAACAAGATACACTCGAAAGTGAGCGATCGAAGCAACGATTGCGAGAGCTTCTTTCTCAATTGTGGAGTAATTTGTTTCCGCAGAGTTTAACTTTCTACTGAAGTAAGCTACTGGTTGTCTCTCACCATCTTCCTGTTCTAAAATTTCAGTAATCGCAAAGTTACTAGCGTCAGTAGTCAAAAAGAATTCTTTTTTAAAATCCGGAAAAATTAACAATGGTTTCTGGACTAAGATTTCCTTTAGTTTTCTAAATGTTTTCTCACATGACTCATCCCATTTAAATTTTACATCCTTTCGTGTGAGCCTGTTGAGGGGAAGGACAATTTGTGCAAAGTTTTTGATGTGCCTTCTGTAATAACCAGCGAGTCCAAGGAAAGCTCTAACTTGTTTTACAGTTTTTGGGGTAGGGAATTTTCTGACAGCTTCAACATTTTTCCCATCTGGTCTCACTCCACTCTTATCAAGGATATGACCAAGACATTTCACTTCTTTTCTTAGGAAATTGCACTTAGACGGCTTTAATTTTAAATGGTGTTCTCTGAGTCGTTTGAAAACTGTCTCTAATTTTTTCAGATGGGAATCAAAATCTGAGGACGCAATCAAGATATCATCAATATAGACTAGTACACAATCATCTCTTAAATCAGAAAATAGATTGTCCATCATCCTTTCAAAGGTAGCAGGCGAATTACGAAGTCCAAACGGCAGTTTATTGAATTCAAAAAGTCCTTTATGACAGATGAAAGCAGTTTTATGTTTGTCTTCCTCTCGGATAGGAATTTGATAAAATCCGGATGTGAGATCAAGAGTAGAAAAATATTTGGATTCTGCCAATAAGTCTAAGGTTTGGTGAATAAGAGGAAGAGGATAGCAATCCTTTCTTGTAACAGCATTTAGTTTGCGGAAGTCTATACAGAATCTGTAAGTTTGGTCAGGTTTTTTAACTAAAACTATTGGAAAACCGTAACTGCTATTTGAAGGTCTGACAATTCCGGCCTCTAAAAGTTCTGCAACCTGCTCTTCTAACCCGGATCTTAGTGCATGAGGTACTCTATATGGTCTTTGTCTTATGGGTAGATCGTCAGTCAGATGGATTTCATGTTGGATTAGATCAGTGCCTTCCAATTCACAAGGAAATCTGACAAACACATCCGAGTACTGGAGAATCAATCTTTCAAGCAGTCTTTTTTGTTGCTGGGATGTGTGTTGTAATTTAAAATCGTCTGCAGACAGAGGCTTAACTCTCTTGTTTCTACATTTGGGAACATCAGTGTGTCTAACTTTGACTGGTTCAACAGTTACCAGTTTAGATCCCTTATTTAATCACACTGTTTCGGAAGAAAGGTTTGCTACTCTAACACTCAGTGTACCATCAGCCTTTCCACGACAAGAAAAACAAACTGTCTGCGAGCTTGTCCATCTTGGAGTTTGTTGGGGAGAGTTTCTCCCAAAATTAACTCTCCTACGAAAAACTTGGGGTTCACCTCTTTCTGACTGCACACTACAGAAAGCTTCTTTTATTTGTGTCTGGGGGATGTATGTATTATGATTTCTATATTCCCCAGGTGGAGTTTTCGAACCTACTGCATTAATTCCCATGTTCTGAATCTGTTCGGTCAAACGCTGAAGTGTTTTATCCGTTTTATCACACTTGTACTTCAGTTCCTCCATAATTACGTATATTGACTCGGAATCATTTACATTTTTATTTCCCTGTATTGCATTTACTTCTCTCGCTTTGGACATTAACAAATTATTTTGTTGTTCTGCACAGCAAAATCTAGAGCTTGATCAAAATTAAGGGGATTCCTGCTCAATAGAGGTCGTTTGACTTTATCCGAAAGTCCCGCAACAAATTGACATAAAAGTGTTTGATCTCGAAGCGTTTTCACTTCCTGTGATTCCTCCGATTTTTGTGGCATATATTTATGCACCAAAGCTCTCAATCTAGTGGAGTACGTTATCACATCTTCCTGAAGTTTGTTTTGCTGTGGTGAACTTATGAAGTCTCACCGAAAGAGGTTCCTTTGCATCGAATCTATCGATTACACACTTCTGAAAATTTTTCAAATGTGTTTCTTTCCTGAGCTCAGAAGACTCAGTTAAAAATTCCATCGCCTTTCCCCTGAATTTAGATTTTATAACGGTTAATGCGACCTGATTCGACCATCCTGCGATTTTCGACACTTCTGACACAGTTTCCAAAAATTGTTCAGCTGTCCCGCCAGGATCTGTGGCATTATAGACAGGAACCAAATTAATGAATCCGGCAATGTTAGCAAAAGAGTTTTGGGCACTGTTGTTTCCATTGTTCGCACTAGGGACTTCCTGGGTTTCTGTATTAATCGTGGGAGGGTCTGATGTTTCGGTCGTGGTGGGCGACGAAGCTTGTGCCATTTTTTTCCCCAAAATTTTACACACTAAAACTTATTTTCTACTTTACAACTAAAATTTTTACTTAATATGCTAAACTTTTTCTTAAAATCTTTTTCTCAGCATTAACATGAGCTGGGAATAATTATATCTTAACTCTAATCAACTTAATCAGAATTCGAAACAAATTCAATACCCTTAATGCAAAATGATTGTTATCACTTTCTAACAGAATTATCTTACTTTAATATACTTTTGATACACTCGATTTCTCATAAATATTCCAATTTTTCGTCACAACAAAAGTTTGAGATTATTTATCAATTCAATAATCTATTTACCTCTCTACTCAACTCGGTCCTTTTTAATAATCGTTTCTCCCTACTCAACCTGGTCCTTTTTAATAATCGTTTCTCTCTACTCAACCTGGTCCTGTCGTAAGGACGCCAGTTTGTCACCCGCAACTTTTTCCTCTTCGCGACATATGGTATGAACTTGAAATGTTCCGCGTTTACTAAAATAATTATCTTATCTAGAACTGCATGTCAATAGCTTGATGATCTGACTTCGAAATTTAATGCCTTCAAACAAATATTTTTGAAAGAGTGGCCAAAAGAAGATTTTAGATTCGAACCAGGAACAATCTACAAGCTAGCAATACGCAGTCCCGTATTTTCTAACTGTAGTTGCGACGAGTAGAGATTTCACATGATTGACCTAGACCCAATTTTTGTTTGAACAATAACAAAATTTTGAATTAATTTAAATTTCACACTTAACAAAGTTCCACCACTGGCTTATAAAGGTCGATGATTTTACGTTACAATTAATTGACTAAGTACTCACTCCATTCAGTTAAGCTTAAGTTCGAACAACATTCAAAACAAAATAATGAAAGTAAAACTTAAAAGTGAAAGTGACAACAAGCAGAGTAAGTTAAATTAAAATAACTCTACCATGTTGAAGTTTCTCCGGAACGAGAACTTTATTCTGCTAAGTTATTGTGATATGCACACGGCACAAATTTTCATGAAGCACCCACTCCAGATTTCTCTGATCGTGGTTTTTCCCAAGCAAAGCAAATTTCTTTAAATTTCGCCTAACGTACTTAGGTAAAAGTTCATCATCTCACTAATTTAAGAGATGTCTAATTTAACAATTTCACTTCCTGAAATATGGCCTAAAAGTCAGTCCAGTGAATTTCACTAAAATCGGATTTAGCGAAGAGAGCAAAAGAAAGATAGATAAAAAGACTGAACCCTGGTCTGTTAGCCTGATCAACCCACATCGAACTGTTTCTCCTGGGTCGAGCGTGACAATATCTTTCTGGCAACTCCAGGAACTCTCCGACCAAAAGGGCCAATCAGAAGCAAGCCCCGGGCAAAAACCCGATTCCACTTCCATATTTCACAAGTGGAACGGAGTTTTGTTGCCAACCAGCACTCTGCATTCCTCCCGAAGGTCAATGTTTGCTTTTGGGCGAGCTGCAATTGTTTCACAAGATACTTCCTGTCATTTCGCATGAGATAAGTTCTTTCTCGGCAATCATCAACGTAAACAGATGAAACGGAACCCTGAAAGATATTCAGAACCGAGATCTTGCACCCATTAACCTCCAAAGACATCTCCGTCAGACACAAAGTGGTTGCATCAGGATAGAAATGAAATAAAAAATTGAAATTATTAAAATCAATAGGTCTGCGACCTATCAGTATTTGTCTTTAAGTTCTTAAATTTAAAAAGTTGCTTTTCTCTCGCTATCCCAAGGATCCGTTCAGGAGAATGGCGAATCTCCCAAAGGGACCCAGGGGCCATTCCGCAGATTGGCGAATCTCCCAAACTGCCCAGGGTCCCTTAGGGAGATTCTGTTTGGGATATTCGCCATTCTCCTGAACGGCTCCTGGGTCCCTTTGGGAGACTCACCATCAGGGCCATGCGGTAGATTTTCTCATTATGATGCAAGTCTTCAAAATCCCTTAAAGGTTTTTTCTTTAAAATAACCTTCGATTGTGATTTAAAAAAGAAACTGCACAAAATGTACGAATACTGTTTTTAATTTGAAAATATAAACTACTTTAAATAATGATATCAACTGCAACAATCTGCTACAGTTTTACCGTTCTAACTTTAACTTTAGCAAATTCGTTAATTAGGGATGTGTAGTCTAGAGTGGCAGCCAATGTAGATTCAATGGAAATTAAGGACAGATTTCTAAGTTTTGTTTGGCTTATTGAACTTCTTAAGTAGTGTTTTATTAATTTTAATATGGAAAAACTTCTTTCCCCACTAGCTACAGAGACAGGGAGTGTTAATAAAATTCTCAGAACTGCCAACAGTATTCGGATACAAATTAATTACATTTTGGCACAAATAATTTAAAACATCCAAAGGTTTCATAGAATACGGTAGCATTCGGGATACATCACGTAATTCTTCTTGAAGATCATTTGCATTTATATCTGATTCATTTTCGACCGAAAGTAACGACTGGAGACTGGTACAATAATTTTCTAGCGTTTTGTCATCTATACACTTGAGTTTTAAAATATCATATAAAAACTGAAATTTTTTGCTATTTGTTTCCAGAAGCGTGAATCGTTCATTCAGAGAATTAAGGGTAATGTCCAGAATATAATTGAAAAAGTTTATTTTAAATTTATTCTCCTCTGTTAAGGGTTGATCGACAGCTTCTTCATAGTCAAATTGACGCTTTTTCCTTCGGGCTCTAACTTCAGTTTCGGCAGGAAATTCTGCACTGCATTCAGGATTCTCTGCAATCTCATTAGCAGTAATTTTCATCTGATCATATCCAGATTGTCTATAACTTTTCACTTTTTGTATGGTTTCTGATAACATCCTTATACAATCTGACAAATTTATAGTTACAGATTGCAACAGCTTCGAGACTGGATTAATTTCAAATAAAATATCATACCAAGAATTACACCGCATATAAACTTGTAATTTTTAATATTTTTTTGCTAACCCTCTTGCTTTAACTTTAGTTTCTGCATCTCTGTTGATGTCTTCTATTATTTGGAATAATGCATCATAGATTTCGCAAAGTTGAAATCGTAAAGGTTTTAACGCATCTACTGTGCTTGACCACCTAGTAGCCCTCAATGGTTTTAGAGTTATTGTGAAACATATTTTTTCAGCACTTCCCAACGCTTTGTAGAACCAGAAAAAAAAGTGTAAAGCTCTTGAACAATAGCAAAAAAAGTTGTTGTTTCTGTAGAAGACGTTGCATCATTCACAACTAAGTTTAAATAATGACATGCGCAGGGCACATAAAACGCCCTTGGATATTTTTCAAGTATTCTATTTTGTACACCTAAGCCACTCTAAGCCACTTTAACTCAAATCCTAACTTTTCCAAACGTGTCAGAATAAGTTCTGTCAAAAAAAAGCTAGTAAGATTTGTAGGTAACAGAACATAATAAATAGATAACGAATATCTGTGAAATTGACAGCTAGCAGCCGTTTTGACATATGCCTTTCCTTAACTTGTTATTGTATTGTCTCCATTTCAACGTATATGAATTTGGTGAAAATAGAACAATAAATAACGAACGCAAAATTAGGCAAATGCAAATATTTCCTAAGCAACTCTCTCTCTATCACACAGAGGCACACGTTCCGCACTTAAGATTACACCCAGTCCATGCAAATGCTACTTTTTAATTCGAGTCCCTATTGTCATAACATAATAATTTTCAATGATAATAAGTAACTACAATTGCTGTAAAAAACAATAATTCTCTTACCTGATCTACTTTTTAAACACAAAAACTGAATTAGTATAAATGCACAAATATTATACTGATACATATATATTATATATCTGATTTACTGATTTAAATACAGCACAGCCACTTCTCATATCAAACTAATATTAAAATCAAATATTGTCAATAATTGTAAGCTCAAAGCAGAACTATCAACACGTAACACGTGCAATTGTCTTTTCTGATAATTGCCGCCTCAGCTTTTAGGAGCGGCCACGCGGTTGGGTTGTTGGGTTGTTTTACCTCTGAGCGGCACTTTTTTGCACACCATGGGCTAAATGGCCAGGTCACGTGGACCCCGAAGGCTCAGAGAAGGTTGGGGGAGGGGACCCACTGGAACAGCTGTTGGGAGACAGATGGTAGCCTCCCGTCAATGCCATCCAGCGTATTCTTTAACGTGCGCAGGGTATAGCTCTCCCGCACACGGGGCCACTGCTTAACGTCCCATCTGACGGACGGCGGCCTTTCCAAGCCCATCGGTGTCCCCTACTGACCGTGGGCAGGGCGGGGAGTTTTGCGGAGATAAATCTCAACGCTGACCCAGCTGGGACTCGAACCTGGGAACTACAGATTACGAGCCTGGCGCGCTACCGACTGAGCCACCCCCAGCCGAGCGGTATATTACAAACAAAAATAATAGCTTCGCGCTGTCAGATCAAAAGTCTTTCGTCGAGCGCTCGCCAACGATGTACCTGCACCAGAAACCGAGATCAAAGGGTACCGAAAGTGCTTAGGCAGAGGCGTACGATAAATCATAAATCGTATACATCAATATCGTAATAACATAGACCAATATAGAAAAGTGTTGCGTAAAGTTTTTTAATTATTGAATGGTTCAAATTGTATTTTGATTTTGCTGCTTATGCCGCCCCTTTACGGTGCCGCCTGATGCGGCCGCCTCTCTGTATCATAGCACGGCACGGCCCTGCTCACCATTATCCCAAATGCCCCAGTTTGGAAGATTCGCCATTCTCCAAACGGCCCTTTTTGTCCCTTTAGGAGACTCACCATTATGACAAATGCCCCTGGGGTCTCTTTCGGAGACTCGCCATTCTCCGAAACGCCCATGGGTTCCATTTGGGAGATTCGGCATTCTCCCAAACAGCCCCTAGGTCCCTTTGGGTGATTCACGATTCTCTCGAATGGCCCTGAGGTCCCTTTGGGAGATTCGCCATTCTCCTGAGCAGTCCTTGAGTCCCATTAGTAGATTGATTGAATCCCATTGATAGATAGTCCCATTAGTAGATTTGCAATTCTCCCAAAGGGACCCCGTTGCTGTTCAGGAGTATGGCGAATCTTCCAAAGGGACCCAGCGGCCTTTCGGGGAAAATGGCGAATCTCCCAGAAGAACCCAAGTGCTGTTCGGCAGAATCGCGAATCTCCCAAAGCGACCCCATGACCATTCGAGAGAATGGCGAATTTCCAAAATGGAATCTCCCAAAGTTACCCAAGGGTCGTTCAGAAGAATGGCGAATCTCCCAAAAAGACCGAAGTGTCCATTCGGGAGAATGGCGAATCTGCCAAATGTCCTTTCGGGAGAATAGCAAATCTCCCAAAGGGACCCTAGGTCCATTCAGAACAATGGCGAATCTTCCAAACAAAATCTCCCAGAGGAACTGAAGGTCCATTTGACAGAATGGCGAGTCTCCCAAATGGGACCCCATGGTCGTTCGTGAGAATGGTGAATCTTCCAAAGGGACCCCGGAGCCATTCTCCCGAACGGAATCTCCTAAAGTGATAGTGACTACAAAAATCATCTCGGTGCTCTTGGTGCCTTTCGAACCAATGGGCGAAATGGCCACACTCCTGGGTTAAACCTGAATTAATCAGTTCTTCGTTGCTCTTCTGGTCACTAATCATCTCGATGATCCTTCCAAACCAATGGGCGAAATGGCCACTCTCCTGGGTTAAATGAATCAATACAGTTCTCTATTGCTCTTCTGGTAACTAATCATCTCGGTGGTCCTTCCAAACCAATGGGCGAATTCGGTATTCTGAAACACGGCTCCCTCAGCAGGCCGAAAGACGTCCCTCCCTAGGAACCACCGCCATTTTTGGAAACAATAACATGCACTACAGCGAAAGAAACTGTAGGAATCAGTGCTGGGAATGCATTCCGAACCACGGCTCGCTACAAGGGTGAAGGATGGCTCATTCCCCTCCCCTATCACTGCTGTTGTAGAGCCACCCACTGTGCTGGTTCTTGACGAGAGCCAAAAAAAGGGGTGGGAATATCCCCCCACATGCATGAACACACTGGGTGGAGGATTTGTCAAGAGACGTGGGGGAAATAAGAAGTATAGTAAAGAGGTGATCTGCAGCGATGTGCACCATAAGAAGGGGACTCGAACACGCTGGATGAATGGTCTCGACGAGAGATCGATGATTATGGTAAATTGCGTTGGTGTCAGCGCACATGTACCCGCCGAATGTACGCAATGTTTAAGAGAGCTTGGCACAGGATCACGTGTAGTGACACTCCAAACCATTAATTTCCAGGCCTTCTTAAAAACATCACAAGGCCTCTGTGTGCATTGAGGGGAAAACTTCCTGCTAATCCATTAGTGGCCACACTTTCAAAGGGTGGTGGGGGAAAGAAACCACATGGCCTCCCACGAGAGAGTTCCTAACTGGGCCTAACCATCTCTTAAATCCACCATATGGCCTTTGATGGCTCGTGTAGTGCGGAAAAAACTGCCTGCTGCCTAGGCCGTTAGTGGCCACACTTTCAAAAAAAAAAATACTGGGTCACTCACGGCACATTTAAATTAGACAGAGAGAAACCCTGTCAGGAGGTTTGTGCAGCTGCGCAAATAATTGGCTGCAATGGTTTGGGGGAGGGATTACTTTCGGAATGGGATGATTCAGGAGATCCCCCCCTCGGACCGCCCAACCCCCAAAATCAGTTACCAATTTAGCTAACCCTTCCTTTATTTTGCACAATGGGTAAAATGGGAATGCCCAGAGATTTCCGAGAGAAGGTTGGAATACAGAGCGTGCCCGATTTCCACTCTCTTAAACGCTGGGTTCATCACAATGGGTAAAATGGAGAGGGGCAGGAGGGAAGAGAATTCGAATAATGTGACAATTATTTCTGTATTTCGATCGATTGTTCTGCGGTGATGGAAATGATATCCAAATGATCAGACGAGGGGGGGAGGGAGAAACGAGGAGAGAGAAGTGTGACTAACTAACGTGAAGTCTCCATCCTCTAAAAAAAAATAATGAACGGGCAAACGGGTTTTAAAGCACCTTCCTGCTAATGAAATGTCCATCGAACTTCACATTTAAGCCGTGGTCCCGGTTCGACGGACGGCACACATTAGATGCAATGGAGCATGTTAGAAACGATGGCTTTCAGAGAGGACTCTCTGAATATCAAAGTCCCTAAAATGTGCACTGCAAAATGATTCCCCCCCCCCAATTTTTTTTAACGCCACAAAATACGATCTATTAACCACTCACCTGCTACCCATCAGTGTTGCAGAGTGTTCTCTTCCGAAACTGAAACGAAAGGCCAATTGAGTCTGCTCATTTTTTTTTGGTACACACCGTGCAAGAAATTTTGGAGAGCAAATGATCTATCAAAAAAAGTAAAGAATTCCTCTAAGAATCGTTTTATTTTTTAGGGATTTCCCCTTCATAAAAACTTCCCAAACTTCCCAGCTCTAAACTTCTCAAAAATGTTTTTAGATTAGGAGACTCTTAATAATCAAAGTTCCTAAATTAAATGTGTCTGACCAAACGATCCTGTTTCATGCGTTAAGGTACAATCTAATAACCTAGCGATAGCTCACACTGAAAGCGATCTCCGATCCACTTCATGTGTTGCTGTGTGCTCTTTTCCGAAACGATGTGTTAGCTGAAACGAATGGCCAGGGTATTTTTGGTACACCCTGTGCGAGAAATTTTGGAAGGCAAATGACCTAACGGAAAAGTAGAGAATTCCTCTGAAAATCGTATTTTTTCCAGGGATTTCCCCCTCGTTTTTAACGAGCTCTAAACTTTTCAAAAATGTTTTCGGAAAAAGATACTCTTAATGCTCTTAATATCACAGTCCCTGAAATATGTCACGCAAAAATGATTCACCTTTTGCTCCTTAAAAACATGGCCTATTAACCGAAGAATCTCTGACCCGCTACCCATTATGCGATGTGTCATGTTAGTTGGAACAAATGGCCAAACGGTCTCGCTCATTTATTTTTCGTACACCCTGTATACATACGTTCTGCCAAAAAACTCGAGTCACCCCAATTAAATTGTCCATCAACAGTAAAACTCGACATGCAAATACCTACTGGCTAGGTATGCAAATAATTAGAAATTCGGCGCCAAAAAACGTACAGAGTGGTCCCATTGCACAGGGAAAATATGAATTCCAGGCCGTATATAAGGAGCATTATTCACATGGATTGGCCATTCTGATTGCTGTTGCAGTTGTGTTGACATCAGTAGCCAATTAGGATAACTTGACGATGTACCTAACAACAATACCAGCAACTTAGTAACTTCGAGAAGGGATGCATCGTGAGCCTCAAAGTAGCTGATTGGTCAAGTCAATGTATCAGCCGGCATCTGGGTTGGAGTGATGCCACAGTAGGACGATGTTGGTGACAGTGAGTCCAGGAGAACACGAAAGCACCAGCCTACCCAGGCAAACAATTAAACAATACTGAGAGCAGCCAGAACAACAACAATGGCATCACTGTCTACCATCCGAAGACATGTAGCATACTACATCAAAACGCACCAATGGAAGATGACTGACAGAGTTGGGAGTACATTCACGGTGCCCATTACGACGACGCCCATCGGATGGGATGTTAAGCCTTGGCCCCATGTGTTGGAGAAACACACCCACGCACGGTAAAGAACACACTGGATGGCCTTGATGGAAGGCTGACACCCTTTTCCCAACAACTGTCCAATGGTCCTCACCCAATCATCCACGAAATCACGCAAACTTGGAACTTAGACATTTGTCCCAATAGTTTTATATATTTATAGTACAATATTTAGGTAGCGAAAAATATTCCTCATTTTATAAAAAAAAAACAACTCGAAATTACCCTTTAAATAATGGAAGACTTTCGGCACAATTCATTTACAGAGTTACAGTATAAATCTAGACCATGATGCTACCTACTCATATTGGCTAGCATCCTTGGCACGGTTCAAAATTCGAAAAGTTCTCATATCCCAGATAAGAATGAACAGACTAACAGAATTAGATAACATTAGATTAATGTATATCATTCGATAGATACATTCTACACTGCTTTAATATCAGTTTACTTTTGAGCTTCAATCAGCACACACAGGTGACTTGTGGTGCCATCCATTAGGTGTAGTACTGTCTTGTATAGAGGAACGTAGTTGGCATCATTTCAATCATATTCTAGCCCTTTATGACGGCTACCACAGAATCTGTCACAGGACAATATCAATTGTTTTTTGACTTAATGTCATGCCCGATATCGGCATGCATCGCCGCAGAGGTGACTGTTCTGCGTACTAACCTGTTACACTTATGTAACCATTGTTCTGTAATACAGAGCCCTGTTTCTGTAAAATTTTAATCACTTCTTTATCTTTATACCTTACTGCACGTGCAAAATTTCGTACGATCGAACACTTGCTTCGGGATGTTTCTTTTTTTGTCACAGAGTGTATTTACTATTGCGATCGAAGAGAAGATTAAAAGTAAACATGAAAATGACGGGGTAAAAACATTATACAAATGCTTATATCTACAGCTAAAATGAACAGGATTGGCATAAATATTAATTAAATATTGAAAAAAAATTACATGCAATAGTAAAACTTTAAATTCATAACTCGAGGCTCTAAGCTGTCGCTTAGTTACCTTAGGCGTACGTACGGCCCTGGACAAAGTATATTTATATCAACAATTTAGACATTTATTAAGTCTTCTATTCTTTTCCAATGAATTCGCCCTAGCTATTCAGAGAAGTGAACTACAAGTGTATTATCCATATAAGTTTCTTTGGTATAATCAGCTTTCCTGTCATGTTCTTCATAATTCACGTGAAGATCTCACTACATCTTTAATAATTCTACTTTTCCATCCCACGGCAGTTATAAAAATCTAAGAACATGATTTAGGATCGAATTTGCTATCTACTGCTAGAGTTCTTCTGAACCACGTAGAATTGCGTACTCGAGGAGCGAGTAAGGAAAAGAAAATGGGATATTCATGGAATCCGTTAAGTCCGATAGGAAAGAAGAATACAATTTGGCGAAGTCTGTGATCATATCAGGAAGTAAAGAGTAGTAAAGAGTATGAACCGTAACCACTCGGAAGCCAGCTTTCTCGTATTTCTTTGTTTTTTAGATGTGAGTTGTTTGTGTCATTTTGATTATAAAATACCTGTTAGTACTTTTTTGTTTTAACACATCAACATTTTATGTTTATACGAACACTAGGATGTATCAAATTATATTCAGAGATATGAACACCTCAAAGTAGGTCAACCATCTCCATTACCGTGGGATGTCATTACTGGTGTGAAACGTGTCAGTGAATGTTCACGAAATATCTTGATATAAAAGTATTATTTCAAGATTAGAATGGCGAGTTCAACGCCACCACAAGGTTATGGCAGAGGAGGGCGAGGAGCGCTTCTTCTTGCAGCTTTAAAAAGCCAAGCTCGACGGCCAGGTGAAGCATATACTGAAGAAAAAACGCCCGTCGAAACTGCAACAGCTACAGAACGAACAAGTGAGCTCGAAAAACAGGAACAAGTGAAGTGTATTGGTAGGGGAGCTCTCTTGCAAACTCTTTTGGCACAGGGCAGAGGTAGAAGTGCACCAGTTCCATCAGAAGGTCAAACTAGTAAAGAAGACATTGGGGCACAGGGCAGGGGTAGAAGTGTACAAATTCCATCTGAAGTAAGAATTAGCAGTGAAGACATTGGAGGCAGAGGTGGAGCAATTACAAAAATGTTAGGACGTGGTGCCCTATACACTCCCAAAAGTAGTAGTGAAACTGTTGTAGGTACTAAAAGTGTAGGTCGTGGTGCCCTAACCAGTGAAACATTGTCCTTGGGCAGGGGATTAATGACTCGTACTCCTAGAGCAACATTGCCATCAACAGCAGCAATAGATGTTCAAAGTTCTGATACTCACAAAGCATTGCATTCTACTGTAGAACAACAACACTTGCCCCCAACAGAAAAGTTGGAAGAGTTATCTATTAAACAATACAGTGGATCATCAGGAAAAACAACTAATTTTGAGGTAAATTATGTTAGATTAAAAGTACAGGATAATAAAGGTATCTATGAATATCATGTAAGTTTTAATCCCCCAATAGATAGCAAAAACATAAGATATAAATTGTTAAATCAACCAGAATTAAAAGAAATTATAGGAAATGTGAAAACCTTTGATGGATCAAAATTGTATTTGCCAGTTAAACTTTCAGACCCCGTTACAAAGGTTGTTACCAAGTTACCTACAGATGGATCAGCAGTAACTGTGTGTGTTAAGTTTATTACTGTAGGCCAACCTAGAGATTGTTTGCATTTGTATAATGTTTTGTTTCGTAGGATTATGCACATTTTAAAAATGACCCAAGTGGGTAGAAACTACTATGATCCAAGTGGTGGAATTCCAGTACCAGAACATAAGTTGGAAATTTGGCCAGGATATGCAACTGCAATTCAAGAATACGAAGGTGGCATAATGTTGAATTGTGATTCATCATTTAGAGTTTTGCGCACAGTTACTGCAAAGGATATATTTTATGAAGCACATGCGGCTCGTGGTAATGTAAAGGATGCTATAGAGAAAGAACTTATAGGTTCAATTATTTTGACTCGGTATAATAATAAAACTTACAGAGTGGATGATATTGCTTGGGACCTTAATCCTAACAGTGAATTTACTTTTCACACAGGGCAAAAGATAACGTACAAAGAATATTATAAGCGATCATATGATATTGTAATTGAAGAAATGGATCAACCATTGCTCATTCATAAACCAAAACGAAAAGCATTAGAGGATAAAGATAAGTTTGTATGCCTTATTCCAGAGTTATCATACATGACTGGGCTTACTGATGCTATGAGAAATGATTACAGGGTTATGAAGGATGTCGCTGTTCATACACGCATCACTCCAAATAAAAGGCATTATGCACTCCAGAGATTTATAGATAATGTCAATAATTCACTAGAAGCTAAAAAAGCCTTAGCTGATTGGAATTTGAAACTTGTTTCAGCTGCTATTTCATTAGATGGTAGGATACTAAATCCTGAAGAAATAATTTTAGGGAATAAAAGATTTTTTACTAATAAGGAAGCAGATTGGGGTAGGAATATTACTCAGGATGCTGTTCTTGTTCCAGTGAATCTAGAAAACTGGATAATTGTGTTTACCAAGAGAGATTCATCCAAAGCTCAAGAATTTATTACAATGTTGAAAAAAGTGTGTCCTGCAATGGGCATCCGTGTTCGTGATCCAATCAGATGTGAAATATCAAACGATAGAACAGAGACATTTTTAGCCACACTGAGAGATGCTGTTAACCCTTCCATTCAGGTAGCAGTAATCATCTTTCCAACTCCTCGAGATGACAGATACAGTGCTGTGAAAAAACTATGTTGTGTGGAAATGCCAGTACCTTCACAAGTAATCAATGCTAAAACTATCAGTCAGTATCAAAAGCTTAGAAGTGTAACACAAAAGATTGCATTACAGATTAACTGTAAGTTGGGAGGTGAGCTGTGGTCATTACACATTCCTCTTCAAAACATAATGGTTTGTGGGTTAGATACATATCATGATCTTTCACATGGACGGCGATCAGTGTTGGGTTTTGTTGCCAGTATCAACCACAGCTTAACACGATGGTTCAGCTTAACATCTTTTCAACAGTCGGGACAAGAGCTTGGAGATTCATTAAAAACTTCACTAATATCTGCTATTCGTAAGTATCATGAAGTAAATCATAAACTTCCTGACAAAATTTTTGTTTATCGTGATGGAGTTGGAGATGGACAGTTAGATTATGTTGCTCAGTATGAAGTTGAACAACTCTCTACCTGTTTCAAGCATTTCAGACCTGACTATATGCCTTCATTATCAGTTGTTGTAGTACAAAAGCGAATAAATACAAGACTGTTTCAGCAGTTAAATTCCAATGGTAGAAAAATTTTAGAAAATCCACCACCAGGATCAGTCTTGGATCATACTGTCACAAGAAAAAAGTGGAATGATTTCTTCCTTGTGTCCCAGCATGTCCGTCAAGGAACAGTGTCTCCAACACATTATGTAATTGTGTATGATAGAAGCAATTTGAAACCTGATCACATGCAAAGACTCACATATAAAATGACCCATTTATATTACAATTGGCCTGGTACAGTTCGAGTTCCAGCACCCTGCCAATATGCTCATAAATTAGCACATTTAGTTGGCCAAAGTGTGCACAAAGAACCACATGTAGCTTTAGCAGATAAATTGTTTTTCCTGTAACTGTTTTAAATAATTTTAAAGCATAAGTACAAAAATTATTTTTGCTCTCCATCAAAAGTATTCTGTATAAAGTGCATGATTTGGTTGGCAAGACCTTCAACTAGGTGTGATTTGATGCACCTCATGTCAACAGCTCATGGGTTCTAAGTCATGTCAATGTTTAACCCTTCCAGTGTCCATGTCATCGGTATACATTTGAAGAATCTGAATTGTGAGGCCAAGGATGTATCTGTTTTTAGTACAACAAAAAAAATAGATTTTTTTTTTAAAAATGCCATAATTTTTTTATATATATCTTATAAAAATATATAATTCAGGCTTCAAAAATAATATTTTTTTTTAATTTGATGCATATTTTATGAAACTACAATATAAATAATTTTATAAAGCCGTATGATTTACTTGCCATTTCTTAGAAGCACTAAACGGTATTGCCGATTTGCCTGTTAATGTTCCTATTTGCTGAAGCAACCTGATTTAAGCTCACAAGTTTCATTTGAATTATTATCAATAAATAATTTTTCCCGGCATTCTGTGCCTATTTCCCGCTCTTAAAATCGAAACTGGATGTAAACACATCCTTAGAAATTCTGGTTGCAGCTGCATTTAATTAGTTATGCTTCACTGAGGCAAACAAGATGCAGATGGCTGATGCATGCTATCTCTGTTCCGTGTACTATAAGTTGTTTTTTTACAGTTTTGGTCCAGCATATTGGATACCCTTTATAAAGTTAGTATTTCCTTTTTTATATTTAAACCTTAGTTTTCATTTCAGTAGATTTATTTTCAGAAATTAGCAATCTTTTGGCCAATTGATAAGTATTTATTTTTTCATAGTTATGCTGCATCATATGGCCAGCCTACAACTTGTTGCTGTGAATATTTTACATCGCATTAGGCTATATATTAATTTTTATTTTATTATTTGTTACTTTTCCAGTAAAATCTGGTATCATCTGGTATCAATCTGGTATCTTTGATCTGGTATCATTTTCTGAAAATAAATGAGATCTTGGATATGGAAACAAATTCATTCCTGTAGATTTATTTTTATTAGTTAGCAGTCTTTTGATTGGCTGATTTATTGAACTTTCCAAGTTATGTTAGATCAGAGGCCGGTTCAAAGTTGTTGCAGATATTTTATTTAACATCCCATTAGGTTATATGTCATTTTTCTTTTATTATTTCTTGTTTTTTGTAGGAAACTTTGAGCTTGTACCGTTTTCTGAAAATGAATGTCTTGGATACAGAAGCAAAATAGACTTCCTTGCTATGGAAATCAGTCTTCATGTGGGAGGGCAATTTCGGGAAGGTGTCCCATTTGCTAAACTCGCAATGAAAGTTTCACCCACCCATCTAGAAAAAAAATTACTTTTTTTAATTACGAGTTTTTATGTTTACATTGAATGATTTTAAAAACATCCCCTAGTATCTTGGTTGTTGCCACTCTTACGATGAAACGTTTTTTTTTTCTTTGGTGCACAAACCTTTCTGCACTTAGCCAAGATTGCCAAACTTCGACATCGAAAGATAAAAATTTATAATGTTTAGTAAAAAAAAAGCAGCCAAGGAAGTTTTTTTCTATTTCATAACCAGTTCAGAAAATCCCGTGAATGTGAGAAGTCCAAGTCACTTTGTATAACACTGGTCGTGTTTAAAACATACGATACTGAAAAGAATTGTTAAAAGAAATGAAAATCATATTTCAGGTTGAATATTATACTATTAGGGAGAAAATTTCCTTTCGATAAATATATAATTTAACTATCTTTATTCAGCAGGTTTTCCAAAATGAAGCCTTAATTGTATAGTGCGATCTTTTTTTTCACCATATCACACGAAAAAGGCTTATTAAAATCAATATGCTGAAAATTTGTTTATATTATTTATTTTCATAAAATTCGTAAATAAATGCTGATTAATTTCGCAAAAAAAAGTTCTAAAGTTAAAGTTATTTTTTTGGCTGAGCATAGGGAGAAAATAGCTTGGCCTCTGAATGGAAACCTGTTTTTCAGGCTGGACACTGGAAAGGTTAAGAGTGACTTCAAATACCTCATACAATGTGAATTCATGCACTGATGTAAGATTCTATTAAATCCTGTCAGTATAAAGAACAATTTCTTTAGCATGCCAAAGCCCAGTTCCTCAAATTGGTGTCCTACACCTAGTTCACTTAGCTGTGCTACAAAATTGGGAATTTTTTAGCAAAAAAGTAAAATAAAATTCACAAAACTTTTATTTTAAAGTTTTAATATACTTTATTGATTTGTGCTGAACAGTATTTAAAATATAAATAGAACCATTGGAACAAACAAATCTCAGTCACTAAGTTAGCCCTTAAAGTGCCAGAAGACACTATTGTTTTCAGGGAACTATGCTGCAAATTTTTATATACTAAAACTAAAATTGCATTGTGTACAATGATCTGTTTCTGTTAGTTGTCTAGTTCACGATAAAATTCTACGGCTCTTTAAATATTCAGCAGAATGATATATAATCTGGCACTTTAAGGTTTAATAGTTTCTCCTTTTCAGTTCTACAGTTTTAAACTGCTGCTTTTCATCTAAAATGTTTTAACACATTGGTACTTGGTGGTTTTTACTTTGGCTTGATTGGTTTTTACACATTGGTCAAAGCTGGGTGACAGTGCCTATGTTGTTTAAATAGAGGCATAGACTTCATAGAGTAAAAATATATTTTGAACATCAGGGCTAGGACATGTTATTCTATATAAGTAAACAGTGAAGATTAATGTAGTTAATTAGTATAACTATTGCCACAATTTTTTTAACAAAGGTCCATGAAAGAATAGACCCATTTTCACCATTACAATCTGAAAACCAAGTACTAACTATGCCAGTACCATGTACATAGGTAGGTTTAAGTAAAATAAAACTATCGACAACAAAGAAATGTATTTGGTGTTAGAAGTGAGTTTTATCAGCTAGATAATTTAATCTATGGGGCTTTTTTAGATGGATTGAAGATAGAAGTTTTTTAATGTTATGGCATGTTTACCTTTGATTTATGGTTTTACAAAATGTAAACTTTAGGAAATTATTATTTTATTTTGAGACAATATATTTGTTATTAAATTTGCAATAATTTATTTCTCAAGTTCTGTAGATACTCTGTTGATCAATTTTGGGGGTTATCTGAAACGATATTATGTATCATTTCGGATAACCCTTTCAGATATTCTGTATGAACGTAACAATATTATGAGCGTTTTTTTTCCCCGCACTTTACTGATTCACTCTCTTTGTGACCATATTATATTTTTTTTTATAATGCAACTGATGGATTCATATCAAATGATAACTCATGGCTATATGATTAAATATTAATAAAGTTTTGATATAAACTTATTAATTGTTCATATTCCATATCACTTTGTTCCAAAACTAACAAGAGATAGAAATAGCAACTGTTACTAACCAATGCAAGCAAGCACAATAATGAATTTTTTGAAAATATTGAAATGTACAGTTATGAATATATTATCTCACAATAAAATAGCTTCAAAAATTGCTTTCTGTAACATCATAAAAGGTAAACATAACACAAACCAAGAAAACAATGCAAAATCTGTAAAAAGTGCACTGCAGATCAACATTTAAAAAAAATCCCCATGGACTAAATTTTTTAGTCGGATAAAACATACTTCCAGCTAACATCTAATTCTGTTCATATGCCACAACATGAGTTCACCATATCAGTGCACTCTGACCAACTCACAATCTCATAGACTTAATATTTGGTAACAGTATTATTCCACAATAAAGAGTTCAATACAAATGACTTTGAATTTAATAATTAATCATAATTCATAAAATAGTTTTTTGTTTCTTCTTTGCTTGAGAGCCAACATGTTTAAAAAATTATTTAAATGAGTTGAAATTGTTTTATACCTGCTGCAAGTTGCAGATGTTTGGTAAATATTTTTTTTTGCTTTTTTTTTTGTATTCCAAATTTTTTTGATATGTAGATTTTTTTTAATCAGTTATGAGATTTCAATTTAAAAACCCGATTTATTTTTATGAAATCAACTGTTTACCTTTTTCATCATAGAAGATGTTCTGGTTCTTACTTAACAACACATCTGCTGCTTTTCTCGTTTTGGTTCTCTTCTTGCATTTATATGTTCATATTTTATGTATCACAATATAGAAGTAAAGTATTTGTGCGGTTGTAATGCAAACTTCATTTGCAGTGATTTTTGATTTCAAACTAGCAATGAAACTTTTTCTACTATGCTTTGTTCTTTACAAAAAATATCTTTGGATTAATTGTTTTGCAGTAAAATAAATTTTGTCATATCACCATGTAACTAGGCCTTGTCTTTAAATATATATATTGCTAAAAATTAGGCTACTTGCTGAATTCAATATTGTTGGTGGCCTGGCATGTTAAAGGTTTAATAAATGGTTATTTTTTTTTCTTATTAGTGAGATGGTTATACCTTTTGTTTAGTAGCTGAAATATACATGAACATGTGCTGAAAAATGAAATTATATTTGTCATTATCACTACAAAACAGCTTTTATTTTGAAGATTGCTGAATGTATAATCATTTTTCTGTAATTTCACTGTTTATAAATATTTCATCTGTAATCATTTGATGCATCGAGTATGGTGTACAATTGTTTATAAATGGCTGAGTTTAAGTTTCTATATTTGTACATTAAGTGGGAGTTCATAAATTTATTTTACTCAGTGAATGCAACTGGTGGTAGTGCATTTTCAAACAACTCTCATAGGCAGAAATGTTTTAACTAAGCATTGATAAAATTGCTACTTTAAAACTTCAGCACATGCATTTTAAGACAATTGTTACTTTTTTATTTCAGTATTAGTAATAGGTAGACATTTTCAAAAATTGATTTTTACAAAAAAGTGGTTAAAGTTATTTAATTGTGCATTTAATATATTTTATTGCATGCTTTTCCAAATGATTTACAAAAGTTATGGTAGGATATAAATGCACATTAATGAAATATTTGCATGCACTTCCATTATGAAAGATTGTTTCCCTCTATATACATACACTTTTTGTATAATGTTTCGACATATATTGAAAATAAGCTAATTTAAATCATGCTTGCTGAGGAGTGGTCAACCACACAGGGTCCTGGTGCTGACCATATAAACCTACTGGACTGGACAGATATATGGCTCTGAGCTTGATTATGGATCCTGATTTTGCTGCACTGGTGGGCTTCTGTGGAGGGAAAATCTTCCGCTGTGTTTTCTTTTTGTTTGTGGGTTGACAGCCCCAAGTGAATAGATCCACAGGATATGTTTATCAGCTGGTGGATAATCCTGAGCAGAAGTCATCGCAGGCATCTGAACTCTTTGCTTCTATTGGCATCGTCAAATTCTACATTGGAGGAAGTCTTCCAGTGTAGATGGCTTCAGCCTTTAGTAGTGGGGGAACGGGTCTTTGCCCCATGTCTGCGATTAGGGGGCTGTTTGATATTGTCGGCATTCCCTCTCTCAATAAACATAGTTTCTTTAAACATCCCACTAACCATTTTCTCTCCATAGGTAGTTGGAATGTGAGGACTCTGCACAGAGCTTTTTCTCTTGATGTCCTCACACAAGAATTCCACCGTTATAATTTAGATATTCTCGGCTTGCAAGAGACCAGATGGACAGATAAAGGTCAGATTCTTAAAAATAATCTTAAATTTCTCTTTTCAGGGAGGGACGACAAAAAGCATCACCAAGGCGTGGGTCTGCTTCTCAGCAGATACGCTAGTGATGCTCTTCTAGGATATGAGTGCATTAATGAAAGGTTTCTTACAGCAAAATTTCAGACAAGCGTTAAAGACTTGAATGTTATCTGCTGTTATGCCCCCACTGAGGATGCCGATGAGGATGAGAAGGATAGGTTTTATGAACAACTTCAGGATATTTTGAATTCTGTCAAGAAAGGAGATATTACCCTTGTTCTTGGTGACTTCAATGCCAAAGTTGGTACTGACTCTGACCTTTGGGGAGGAGTAATAGGCCCTTTTGGTATTGGTAGCTGCAATAGCAATGGGCAACGTCTCCTACAGGTAAATAAACTCAATGGATTCAGAATAACTAACACTTATTACAAACACCGCGACATACATAAGTACACATGGGTTTCACCTGATGGGCTGCATAAGAATATGATTGATTACATATTAATTAACAGCAAATGGACTAGTTCTATTAGGAATACCAGGGCATATAGGGGAGCTGAAATTGGATCTGACCATTACCTTGTTAAAAGTGTGTTGCAACTTAAACTTAAAAAGTGTTGTGCTAGGGTTAAAAAATTTACTTTTAATACTGAAGCTCTGAAAGATCCTGTTATAGCCAAAGCTTACCATGATAGGTTACTTAGTCATTATGACAGTCATGGTTTGCTTACTACTGAAGTTGAGGAAGAATGGGATCATTTTAAACAGGCTTTTTTGGACACTAACAGTACTCTTTTAGGAAAAAAGGAGCAGAAGAGGCAAAATTATCTGAGTGATAAGGCACTTGAGCTTATTTCGGAAAGAAAGAACTGCAAGAATGCCCTTAATCAATACCCTACTAGTCCTAATAGAAAGCATTACAGAGACCTTAATAAACTTGTAAAGGATCAGTTAGCTGCTGATAAAAATTTTTGGCTTGATGGTTTGGCTGACAAAGCCGAGGAAGCAGTTAGACAGCACAACAGCAGAGAGCTGTACCAGATAGTTAATGTTTTGTGTGGTAGAAAACGGACAGGCATTGAAGGATAAACAAGGTAAGGTTATAGAAGGGGAGGATTCTGTCATGGCTAGGTGGGCTGAGCATTTCAGTGATGTTCTAAACAATGTAGTTAGTTCTACTCCCATTGTTTGCAATGATGATAGATGCATTGGTGGCTTTAATGTTGGCCCTATAACACAATCTGAAGTTAGTTTGGCTGTTTCTAAACTTAAACTTCATAAATCCCCAGGGGTAGATGAAATTACTACGGAAATGCTTAGAGCTGGGAATGTTTCGGCTACCACTTGGATGACTGAAATTCTGAATCTCTTTTATGATAAAGGCATGGTTCCTAAGGATTTTACCAGAGCTATTGTTATCCCTATTTTCAAAAAAGGTGATCGCAGTTCTTGTGATAACTATAGGGGTATCAGCCTACTCTCTGTTCCAGGTAAAGTTCTTTCCATGATTGTGCTTAATAGAATTAAGAATCTGGTTGACAGGCAATTGCGTGATGAGCAATGTGGATTCAGAAGTGGTAGGGGATGTGTAGATCAGATATTTTCACTTAGGCAGATTCTTGAGAAATGTTTAGAGTTTCAGAAACCTTTGGTTGCTAGCTTTGTTGATTTCAAAAAGGCTTTCGACTCTGTTGATCGTCATAATTTGTGGTTGATTGTGAGATCATATGGTATACCAGACAAGTTAGTTAACATTATGAAAGCTCTCTATAATAACACTGAGTCGTGTGTGAGAGTTGGTAAGGCTTGTAGCAATTGGTTTAGCATTACTTCTGGTGTTCGACAAGGGTGCATTTTGTCTCCTTTTCTCTTTAGCTTGGTTATTGATTATGTTATGCGAAATTCACTTCAAGGGAAAGATTTTGGCCTTAAATGGGCTGGAGATAGGAAAATTTCTGATTTAGATTATGCTGATGATTTAGCCCTTCTGGCAAATGATGTTGATGAGATGAACTCTTTCATTCGAGCCGTTGATGAGACTGGTAGTAGAGTAGGTTTGGTTATAAACAGAGAGAAAACTAAAGTGATGAAAATTGGTCAGGCAGGCTGTGATTCAGTTAATCTGAATGGTTGCAGTCTTGAGCAGGTGTCACAGTTTAATTATCTTGGGAGCTATGTAACAGATAATGGTGATGTGCGGCATGAGATTAACAGACGAATAGGGATTGCTGCTGGGACTTTTAAGAATCTATGGAGAGTGTGGAGAAATAGGCGTATACACCTAAAGACTAAAATTAGACTGTATAATAGTTTGGTTCTTTCTAGGGTTAGTTATGGTAGTGAAACTTGGACACTTTGTAAACAAGATAACAGGAAACTAGATGCTTTTGATTCCAGATGCTTAAGCAGTATCTTGGGCATTAGGTGGTTCAACTTTGTAACTAATGATGAGATTAGGAAAAGGAGTTTGCAACCTCCTTTAAGCAGCATATTGTGCAGAGAGAGACTCCGTTGGTTTGGCCATGTTGCCCGTATGAATAATTATAGATTGGCGAATAGGGTTATGAACAGTGTGCCTAAAGGCCTCAGAAAGAAGGGGAGACCTAGGATGCGGTGGGCAGACAATGTCAAACAGGACCTTGTTAGAATTGGTGTGCAGTGGCCAGATGCAGTAGATGTAGCTCAGGATAGACTTGCTTGGAGAACTAAATTGCACGGTCTGGTTGGACCTCCGTAGCCCATGGCTGCTTGAGGATGATGATGATAAAATCCTTGTATCTTTTCTCAAGAAACGAAATATTAATTACATGCATATAAAATCTTCAAGCAGCCATTGGCTATGTGCAGTAACAGACAGAAAAATGGGAACATTTCCATGTTAAGTCAATGGAGAGTCAAATTTGAAGATCTGTAATTTCTGCAATAAGCATTTTACAGGAAAATGCAACAATAAATCAAAATGTTGTTCAAAAATCAAAATCTCAATTTTGAACAATATTTGTTCAGTACTTAAAGAGTTATAGAAGTTTGAATATTGAATGACAGCGATGTCAGTCATAAGAATATACCTCCAAAGTTAATTGAAAATGTAAAAGTATTTCAAAAAATATTTAATAACATAAATATATTAGAATTGCTTGCAAATTATTCTTTGAATAAC
Source organism: Ryuthela nishihirai (assembly GCA_038380435.1). Lineage (NCBI taxonomy): Eukaryota > Metazoa > Arthropoda > Arachnida > Araneae > Heptathelidae > Ryuthela > Ryuthela nishihirai. The sequence continues at coordinate 44,886,629 of JAWZYU010000032.1, forward strand.
TGTCAATTTTGCATGTTTCTTAGAGTTGACTTTGCTGATGTAAAATTTGAATGAGATTTTAATTTAGTCCTATTTTTTCTGTAAAATTCTTATTGTAGAAATTACAGGTCTTTGAATTTGCCACTCCATGGGAATGCTTCTTTTTTTTATCCATTACAAGTAGTTCCAGCTGGACAATTTTCTCCAAACATGTCTACTGAGCTACACCTGCTTCATGTGTGCATTGTAAAACAGTTCTAACAAGGTCATGTTTTATGTTTGTCTGCCCACCACATCCTAGGTCTCCCACTTTTTCTGAGGCCTTTAGGCTCACTGTTCATAACCATCTTCACTAATCTATAATAACATGGCCAAACCAATGCATTCTCTCTCTGTACGATATGCTACTCAAAGGAGGTTACCAAGTCCTTTGCCTAACTTCATCATTACTTACAAGGTAAAATCACCTAATGTTCAAAATACTGCATGAAACATCTGGAATCAAAGATTAAAAGAAATCAGTTTCCTATTATCTCATTTGCTAATGGTCCATGTGTAACGGTTCTCTGTTACGACAGAGAACACATATATACTTAATCATATCGATGTCCTTCGGGACTAGCCTCTTGCCGTTGTAGTTAAGTCACCTCTCAGCATTTCTTGCCAACTTCCATCGAGGTCCCAAGTTCAATCCTGGCAGTGGGAAGCCTCATCTCGGCATGATGCATTCTCTTCTCTGAGTGGAGCTGCCTAAGTCTGATTTGGCTGATAAGCAGTGATGTTCGGAGATTTGGAAGAGATTTCTCTCATAATATGAGAATTAATTAGACAAAAATTAATGAATTGAATTCAGATGTTGGTTCTCTGCTCTGTGCCTAGATGGCAGCACAAATCAAGAAGAGAGTATAAGAACTCACCTTGTAAAAAGAAGAGAAGAATAGTCACAAGCACGTGACCTGAATAAAATTATGGTTATGGGTCTTCAGATGGCTCCTTTCTACTTCGCATTGTAACGTGGTCTCGCCATTGAAGATGTTGAACCCCGAGATTTGTAGAGATGATTTGAGAAGATATTTGAAGAGAATTTGAGTATATTTGAGATTTGAAGGATGTCACATTTGTTTCTTCAGTATGTTTGGAATATGGAGTTTGAAAAAAAAAGGCAAGAGTGTCACACATGTTTTGCTACCATAACTAACATTAGAAAGAACCAAACTATTGTATAGCCTGATTTTACTTTTTTTTTTGTGTGTATATGCCTATTTTTCCACACTTTCCATAGATTTCATAGGTCCATAGAATAATTTCCATAGATTAATGTTAATTACCTCAGACAAATATTGCTAAAAAAGGATTCTGCCAAGTATGTAATTTTTTAGTTGTGCCACCCGAGTGAAGTCTTTGACTTTGTTATCTAAGGCAGCTGCATATGCTCTGGGTCTGGAGAAACACTGTGTGCAACAAATGATTTCTAAACTTTTCAGTGATGGATGATCTATCCAAGTTCCATTTTACTCATTCTGTGTGGGGCAGGGGTGGCTCAGTCGGTAGCGTGCCAGGCTCGTAATCTGTAGTTCTCAGGTTCGAGTCCCAGCTGGGTCAACGTTGAGATTTATCTCCGCAAAATTCCCCGCCCTGCCCATGGTCAGTAGGGAACACCGATGGGCTTGGAAAGGCTGCCGTCCATCTGTCTGTCCATCTGTCTCCCAACAGCTGTTCCAGTGGGTCCCCTCCCCCAACCTTCTCTGAGCCTTCGGGGTCCATGTGACCTGGCCATTTAGCCCATGGTGTGCAAAAAAGTGCCACTCAGAGGTAAAACAACCCAACCCAACTCATTCTGTGTGAACTAGGTACAATACAAGTTTAAATCAGAGTGGGAAATTGTCACTGACACAATTAAAAATTTAACAAAAGGCATGAACTTGAAATATTCATCATTCATAGCAGATATCTCAGTTGTTTGAGTAAAAAATAGCTCGGTATAGTTTCAAATTTTGATATTTTTTTTTTCTTCAAAGTTGTAATTTCAAAATTTGTAGTATTCATCATCATTTAATTATTGTATTTATTTGCATAGAAGTTCTACAATTTTTCAGTCTCATAATTATTAAGTGATTGTTTTCATTAGAGAAATTCAATGCAAGTATTCATTCATTCATCTTGCACATTAATGCACTGAATAAAACAATATTTTCCTTAACCTTCCAGTAGGCTTGGCTATATTTTTTCACTGTGCTCAGCCAAAAAATTGCTCTTTTTTTTCAAAATGACTCGTGTGCCAAATTAGCAACACTTAATTTTGAATTTTATGGAAATAAAATCTATTGGTATTATATGCACTATATGGCTGTTAAGCATAAAAAAATAAGAATTTCTTTTCTTTTTTTATCTCTTTTATGTTGAGTCTTGTAACATTACAGATTCGTGCACCTTAACAGAATAAACTATATTCCTTTAACCCTTTAATGCCCGAAATGGTTGAAATGGACTTGTCCAAATAGTGCTATTTCTTTGTCTTTAATTCCCTCTTCTCTTTTCTGAAATTTCCTGCGCATTAGAGGGTTAAGGTACATGAATTTGTAATGTTATGTAATTGATATAAAAGGGATGAAAAAGGAAACTAAATTCTTATTTTTATGCTTAACATCTATATAGTGTATATAATAACAATGTTAGCACTGTGAAAATTCTATATACAATTTTAACTAAAGTATAAATGACCTTTTTCAGTATGATATAATGGAAAAAAAAAAGATCTGGTAAGGCAATTAAGGTTTATTTCTGGGAAACCTAGTGAACAAAAATATTTAAGCAGGCTTAGAAAATAAGCAATAATATTATTAAATTTATTCTTCTAACGCTTTGCATATTGAAAGTTTTTAGGGGCAGTAGGTTTTGGCAACTCAGTAGCTTTTTAGTGTCACTTCATTGAAGATGGAGTGCTGTCACAGCACTGCTCGAGATGGAAAATGCAAATAGGTGGGTATGTGTCGCCAGTCGGGTTATGGAAATGAATGCAGTGCACCTCCCTTTGCGGAAACCCAAGAGACTGTCAGGGAGGAGGCCATTGGACTAGATACCATTCCAGTCATCCAAGGCCCAGTCTCTCTAGGATCTTGCAGAGGCAAGATGATAGAGCAATAGGCCTGTAAGGGGACAGCTCAGTGGCGGGTTTCCCCTGCTACAAGAGAGGCATGATGTGTGTTGCCTTCCATGACTCGGGTACTGTGCAGGTGGTCCAGGAGTGATTGAAGGCTCAAAGAAGCACAAGCAGAGCCTCAGGTGACAGGTTAGCTAACAGTATAACTGATGCCATCAGGGCCTGGGGCCGACAAGCACTTCGAAGCCCCAATAGCAGAGGCGAGTTCCTGCAAGGTGAAAGGATCATTATAACAAGGCTCAGTTCTAGAGCAGGGCTGCTGAGCCATATCCTAATCATTCACCGGTGGAGCAGGAAGGGAAGAGGTGAGGTGCCGCAGAAAGGCATTAGCAGTAGCTGCTAAGTCCTCACGGGACAGGGCAAGGTTATGGAAGGGGAGGGCAGGCTGCGGCTTTCCCATCAGTTTCCTGATGAACTTCCAGACTTTCCCAGAAGGGGTGAAGATGTCGATGCTGGAGCAGAAGGATCGCCACCTGAACATTTCACGCTGGTTAAGGTACCTTCTGATCGCAGCATATAGTCTAGCATGAAGAATGTCTGCAAATTTATCATAGCAGCGGGCGCGCATTTCGGCTTGGCTGCAAATGGAGCGAAGCCACTCGTAGTGAATATCCGGAGGGGGAAGATGCCTGGGTGTCGAGTTCGTAAAAGTGCAGGCAGCAGTGAGAGCCTCTGACACTGTGCTGAGATCTGTAGCTTCGATGGCAGCGAGTCCTTCAGACGAGATCTGCTGAAATAACTGCCAGTCTGTAAGCTTCAAGGTTCTCAGAGCTAAACGTCCTTGGGAAGCAAGGAGATGTGCAGCGGGAAATGGTCAGGGCCAACTGACCAGCTGAGGCTTTAACCAATTCTGGAAGAACAGAGGGTCAGATCAATGGAGCTGTAGGAACTCGGAGGTCAGTAGAACGTGGGCGAGCCATCGTTGACGATAAAGAAATTGTGCTGCAAGATGACATTCTCAAATCCTCCCCTCGCTGATCACTGATGTCTCCACCCCAGGATGGGCTGTTGGCATAAGGTCCCCACAGAGAATCCAGGACTGGGGGCACTGCGAAAGAATATCCTGTAAGGTGGATACAGGAAAGGCAGTGCAAGTCTGGATGTAACAGGATATCAGGGTGTATCATGGCTGTTCAGCCGGATGCAGCATGCTACGAAATCACTTCGCATCTGTGAAAGTGAGATCAATAGCATGATTCATGACATTCTTGTGCACAAGAATCGCCATATTGCGGAGAGCAGATGACCCTTGCACGGGTGCACAATATAAGGATTGAAGACATAGTGATCAGAGAGGTTGGCCTCACAGAGAGCAAGGATGGGAACTGGCATCATGTAGTTCCAGACGTCAGCAGCCTTGCTCCTGAAGCCCCTGCAGTTCCACTGAAAGATGGGAGGGATGTTAGTCACTTCATTGGCCATGCTCATTGTCAGGTGGGAATAACGAACCTTGGAGAAAAGCTAGTCAAGAGTGTCTAGCAGTCCACAAAGTACGATATGAGGGAGGTCAACTGGTTAAGGATCGTCAAAGTTCGAGGTCGAGACCCCTCAGGAAGTGCTGAAGTTACGACCTTGATGACATTCACAAGTAGAGAGAGAGTGGGGGCAAGAAAACCGTGTCCCTGTGGTCCTTCCTGAAAACCTGATGTGTCAGAGAAGAGGAGGGCTTCTTCAGATCAGGACCGACGAGCAGCCCTCTTCCTTGTCCTTTTAACCTGCTTGGCTTGAATGGGACAGGAGTCCGCTGTCGTGGATGCAGCGGAATCCTGCTCCATTTAGGTACCTGCAGCACAAGGGGGCAGAGGGCATCAACAGGAAGGGTAACGACAGGGAAGGTATTCTCACAGGAAGGGTAACGACAGGGGCCATGGGAGCAGAAGGTGCCTGTGCTTGAAGCACAGGCACCTTCTGCTCACACTACCTCCGTGGCAGCAGCAGGTGTCATTTGACCCCTAGTGGCAGCAGCAAAGCTGACTGAGGGGTCAAAGAGATGCCTGCTGCACTCGGACTTCTTAGGAGGTGGGAGTCACCATGGAGCTTGGAAGAGGGACCTTCCCGACCAAGGTGCTGTGTAAAGAGTGCACAGGTCCAAGGGTTCCCTCTTCTCACAGGCAAGCTTCCTGGCGTGGCACCCAGAAAATGTGGTGGCATGAGGTCCACCACAGTTAGCATAGATAGGGGGCCCAGTGTGCTTGCACTGCTTGTGGAGTGAGGCCCACTGCAGCACTTACACTGCACCGAACCTCTGCAATTCTTTGCAATGTGCCTGAAGCATTGGCACTTCAGACACTGAGGTGGGGCCTTGGTGCGAGGCTTCACCGTGATCCGGTGGAAGCTCGGGACAACGTTCCCAGGTAAGGGGAATTCATTGAAGGTAAGGACTACCTTAAGGGAATCTTGTTGACCCCAGAATCCGAGGGAAGATAGTAGTACATACGACGGAACGCTCTCACTCTGATCCGAGAGGGCATCGAGGATCTCATCAGTAAGGGAGGTGTCAATACCTTCTATGAGGCCCTGTAGCAGGCAGTAAGAGATTGGGTAATCCACAGATACGGGGATACCCAGAATGGAGGTGGTGCACAGAAAGCTTCTCGGCAAGGTCAGGACAGTGGACCTTGACGAGAAGGCTTCCCATCTCCAAGTAACAAGCGTCCACAATCCGTGCCCCGAGAATCTTCACAATCTCTGTGGATTTGGGGTTCGGGTTGTAGGAACTCGTGAGACGAGTGGAGGCTGAGGTCACAATAAGAGGCGTGGTGCTCTTCTTACAGTTGACCACGACGAAGTCATCATCAGAGTCCACAGGCAGCTTCTGATCGACGTTGATCATATTGGAAATGTCGATGAGCAGCTGCTCAACCTCGGGAGTATCTACTGGGGGAGGGCTGGCAGAGGAAGGGTCTGCAAAAATACTGTCACACCGGTCTGACAGTTCAATAGCAGCACCAGCCACAGGGGCCCCATCAGATAAAACCGAGACCATGGACTCCGAGGTGACGGAAGAAGAGGTAGCTGGAGCACAGCCAGTGGTGGAAGAGGTCTCTCCACTCGTAGTGGAGAGGTCCAGCTCTTCAGAAGAAATTCTTGAGGGGCCTGAAGGAGGGCTGGCCGAGAGAGGGTCGGTTAAAACACTGTCATTATCAGTTGATGGTGCAATAGCAGCACCAGCTACTGTGGCCCCATCAGACAAAACTGAGGCCATGGACACCATGTGGACAGGATAAGTAACTGGGGAAAAGCCGGTGGTGGAGGAGGTCTCTCCACTCAGAGAAGCAGAAGTGGAGAGGCCCAGCCCTTCAGAAGAATCGCCTGAGGGGCCAGCAGCAGGAGCACAGGCAGACTGCAATAGAGTCTTACCCCTGGGCACAGAGAGAGAGCACCAGGGGCAATACATCTTGTCAGGAGAACCGACAGAGGTTATCCTCTCCCTGGAGTATGTTCGCAGGGTCCTCTGAGGCAAAACACAAGAAGTCTTAGCCGCAGTGGACCACGACACTTTCGGGACATTCCTCTTGGCAGGAGGGTCTGAGGGCACAGAATCAGGAGAGCTCACAGACCCTCCTTTCTTTTGCTTAAATCCTGGGAGTGTACGAATCATACCCAGAGTCTAAGCAAGTGCACAAGAAAAAATAGAAGTACAGTAGAAAAAGAATTACCTATCAACGACAGCTGGAAAAACACTTGAACAGCAACGGGAAGCAGTAACAGACAGATGAAGATTCAGCCAATAAGTCAGCAAAGAAAGCAGTGAGTCGACTAAAGACCACTATAGACTATGCTAAACAATACTGAACCAAAGAGTCAGTGAAAAAAGTACTCTGAGGTAAAGTCGGGAGCTCGAAAACGCACGTCTGTAGATCTCGGTGGTCGCAGAAAGAAAGGGTATTTTTCATTTTAGGCTCCTCTTTGCATTAAAGCTAAGCCAATACCAATATTCTCAAAAATCAACACCTGAATGGGGGGGGGGGAATAATTAGTAAACAAAAAAGAGCCAAGAGAGTATTCCTGTATTTCATAACCAGAACAGAAAATCCTGTGAATATGAGTAGTCTAAGTCACCTTGTAATAACACTGGCTGTGTTTTAAAATATACCATACTGAAAAGAATTGTTAAAAGCAGTGTTAGTAAATGAAATAGAAAATGTCCATTACGTTCATTTCAGCCCCATACTTTATGCCCAACATCCTTTACGTTAACATTATTTCGAAATATTTTTTAGTAAAATGTAAATTAATGAAGTATATGCAGTAGCATCATCCAGTGGTTCACACCAGTTCAATCAATCCACTTGTTAAAACAGATAAAATTTTGAAAAAGCGAAAATTATCAATAGTAATAACGAAACAAATGCATATATAAATGTAATTGTTGCTTTTGTGCTATTGATTCCGAAAAATTATGGTTGAAGAATAATAATGAAATAAAAATTTCGATTGTGAGACCCAGTTATGAATAAATAGGATGACGCCACTGTATGTATTCTAATATAGTATATATCTAATAAATTTATATTTAAATTTTGCTATAACGAAAAACGATATTAAATTTTTGGCTCTAATGAATAACGTAATGAAACTTGTTTCGTTTGCCAACACGTATTTATCCCGAAGCAGAATTTTTAGGAAGACAACTGTTTGAAACAGAACACCATAGCATGTTTTATGATTACACACCATCTATTGGTAAATGTAGTAATGAAAAGTTTAATTCAATTTTCGCCCAACAGATTGTGATAGCCTTTCTTTTGTTTACACTAACTTATAATTCGACAGCATTTGTTCCAAAGTTCAGACTTCGTCCACATTTCCATTTTCGAGAAAAGTATTCCAACATATTTCTGCAACCCTTTCTGACCTTTTTTTTTAATTTTAGGTAGGAAGCGTAAGAATTTAGTTGGGAGGAGTCTGAGAATAAGACCAGTAGGGTTTCCTAATTACTAAAATATTTCACCAAATAGGAAAGCTTAAAATGATATTCTATATGGAATAAAATTTTATAGTCATTTTCTTTTTATCTACTTTTAATGTTGGGAATAAAGTATGGGGCTGAAATAAAAATTATGCAAAGACACCTGTTTTGGATTTCGAAGCAGATAGACATGTTTGAGGTTTAGTATAAGATAGGATTTTTCGAGGGGGGGGGGCGAATCCTCCATCTCCCTGGATATGTTCCTGATGACGAAATTTACACCAAATTTCTAGGAATTGTTCAGAATAAAATGGAGCATTATTAATAACAATTTCTGAGCATAAGTATGCAATCATAATTCTTAGCACTATAATGATTTTTGTGCACAAATTAATAATTTTAAAACAAATTGTTAAAATGACTCAAGGAAATTTAGAGAAAAAGTGAAATTCCCTTCAGAACTGTTAATATCATAGCGCATAGTAAACGAAAATAGTGGGAAGATCAAAACCAAAAGTTTCGACTCTTTTCAATGGTCTCTTCCTCCAATTCTCTATCCTATACCGAATTATCCCACTTACGTAGTTCCTTTTCTAAGTTGATCACAGGGAACTGTAATATACCTGGGATTTTCACTCTGTTGTAATTGCTCTTGTTTTCATCTGTATGAATGGAGACTCGCCCTTCCTTTTCCACTGCATCTCATCTGGCTATAAGAAATCCCTTTCTCCGAGCGCCAATTACGAGGAAGTTGGCTAATACAGATGTTTCCCAAATTCTTTTGGAATGTGTCATTGAGCATAGTCACTGAAGGGCTTTTTCGTTGATCATGATAGTAAATTTTACATGTCTGTTTCACACAACTTTCGAAATATATCTTATAAAGCAAAAATCTGAAATATATCAACACAAAAGCAATTAAAACAAGGAAATTGATTTTTTGTTACGTTTTATCGTTATAAATATTTTGAAATTCCATTAATGTTATTAATAACATTATTCAAAAATCATTTCGTTATTATGTTACAGTAACGTTTTCCAACATTAGTTAAAAGAAATAAAATACTTATTTCAGGTTAAATATTATTTAAAAGGAAATAATAGATAAATTCATCAGATGTTCCAAAATTAAGAATTAATTATGTAGTTTGATCTAGTTTTTCACTGTATCAAAATGAAAAAGGCTTGTTAAAATCAGCTTGTTTAAATTTTTTTTTCCATAAAATTTAGCATTCTGATTAATTTGGTAAATAACATGACCTGTTTTTGTTTCTATGACTGGGCACAGTTGTCGAAAAGCCTAGACTTTTCACAAAGTATGCAGCTGCTTGAGGGGGTATTTATTATTATTATTTATTATGGTACCGGGGAATAAAATTCAAAAAGAGAGTAATTCTCTTGTTTCAAGTAAAAATTTCTTTGTTATTCAAAAATAGTCTTTCTATTCGTATGCATTTTAATTATTTCCATCTATTAATTATTTTAAATAAATATTTAATTGTTTTGCCAGATGCATTTTTTTCTGTGATTCTAAAAAAACCTTATTAAAATAAAAGGTCTTCTTTTGTAAAATATTTTAGTTTCAGAAAATCCAGAATTAAATGCTGATTCATTTGCTTAATTAAGACTTAATGGTTTCAATTTCCCTTTTAAAAGAAATAAGTTACTCAATAAAAGAAAAAAAAAAAATCCAAGAAATAATTAAAAATGTTTAAATAAGAAAAAGATCCCACTCACGGCAGAATATTTTTTTTTCAGTTTATTTCACTAGTTCCATGTCTACAGGCACATCCAATGATTCTTTACTTCTAAAATAATGTAGTACTTCATAACCGATTTTAAAATGTTTGTATGCTGCATGAGAAACCAGTACAAGCCTAATATAGCTTCTAGATAATCTCTATCCTTTTTTTAAGAAAATGAATATATATATATGTTACAATATAATAACAATATAACAAAAGAGATAGAGATATATACACATATTCCACTATTTATTACACTGTAAAGTTCTTTTAGCAATTGTTGCTGTCTGTGCAATTTAAAATTGCTACCATTCAATTTCCACTGAAATAATAGCAAAAATAATAAGGCTAACTAATATTCATAAAATTATTATGCTGCGTGATACTTCTGTTTCAGGCGATGCGCTTGCTCCGTCCACCGCTTCCAGCATTGTAGTTTTTTACTGGCGTTCGCTTTGTCCGGTCATATACTGATTGTCTGTCGCATAAGGGAATCACTTTTCACTCTATAGACTAATTCCACGAACCACGGTGTCAGCAAACATCCAGATATTAGTGAACGCCAGTAAAAAGACGACTGCTGGAAGCATGGACGGAGCAAGCGGATCGCCTAAAACATGTTTATGAATATTTGTTAGCCGTATTCTTTTGCTATTGACTATTCCGGTGGAAATTGAACGTTAGAACTTTTCAATTGCACAGACAGCAACAATTGATAAAAGAAGGACTTTACAGTGTAATAGTGGTACATGTATACATATATCCAAATTGTGTACCACTGTGTTATATATTTGTTTCTAATAATAAAACGTTTTTTTTTAATTCATTTTTGGGAGCATTTTATAGCTTCACAGAAAGATCTAGGCAACAGCTCAGGTCAAACTTCTGAGGGGAAATCAGAGGTTTAAGGGAAAGTCGCCTTAGAGACACTAGATGGCGCTACTATTCCTTCGGTAGCATTTCATTACTGTAAGACGCAATACTTTTTGAAAATAATTTATTTTTTAATCACTTTTTTTCAAAAAATGAACAGCGGTAAAGTTCATTATGTTCTATTCTGTAAACCTAATTACCTAGATTCTATATTATATGCTTCTTTATATACGAATATGTGTTCGAAAAGTCGTGTAGTACAACCACTGCTAATTCAATCGGCAGTCCGATCTCGCAGTTGCATCAAGTGACCCCAGACACCTCAGACCTCTGTTCCCCCGCCAAAGCAATAAATATGTTATCACGGCGCCGACCCTCCCTCTTCCCCCCGGCCGAACTCGGATACTCCAGTCAAATACGTATCCAGTGACTCTTGACAAGCGCTTTGAGTCGGGACTCGGTTGCAAGATTCTAGTATTCGGTGGTGCGAGCGATTGATATTGTTTCAAAACCAGATACAGAATGACTTCATTACTTTTTACCCATCACCAGTTTTGTTTCATTATCCACCGAATTGTTTTTATTCAAAACCAAATAACATGAACCTTTACGGGACCGGGGTGGCTCAGTCGGTAGTGCGCCAAGCCCGCCCTGTTCACGGTCAATAGGGGACACCGATGGGCTTGGATAGGCCATCGTCCGTCGGATGGAATGTTAAGCCGTTGCCCCATGTGCGGGACAGCCATATCTTGTGCACATTAAAGAACACGCTGGATGGCCTTGACGGGAGGCTATCACTGTCTCCCAACAGTGGTCTCCTCCCCCAACTTTCTCTGAGCCTTCGGGGTCCTTGTGACCTGGCCATTTAACGGGAGGCTACCATCTGTCTCCCAACAGTGGGCCCCATCCCCAAACCTTCTATGAGCCTTCGGGGTCCTTGTGACCTGGCCATTTAGCCCATGGTGTGCAAAAAAGTGCCGCTCAGAGGTAAAACAACTCAACCCATGAACCTTCGCACCAGTCCTGGTGGTTTGATTAATGACAATGATTTGGTAAAGGTTATGTTCGTCAGCTGCAGTAATATTAAAAATTTGCATTGGTTTAATTGCAATTGGTACTCTCGGTATAAAATTAAATAGTGATGGATTTAGTTTCCTCCCCACAGAGCATAAATTTTGACACGTTATTTTCGAATAATGTGTCATTCGGTCAATCAGTCATCACAAATACGAAATGATATGATTTTTTTTTCTTTTAGTGTGAGGCTGATTACGAAAAATAATACTAACTGAGAGATAGATAACTTTTTTTTTTGGAAAATATTTAGCCCAAATTACATAAATTTTACGTGTAATATGTCATACTAGAGATTGTTGACTCCAAAAGCTACGAGAAGCATGCCACTAAGAGAGCAATGGTATATACCTGAAGCTATTAAAAAAATAACTAAATAGACTGAAATAAAGTTTCAATTGCTAATAACTAAATAGTAAGAACATGTCTCCTATTTTAGCTACTGGCGATGTTCAACCAGAAACATCTACCAAACATTCAGTAAGCTACAAAATTAATATTCGAACATATTGAAGAAACTGCCAAAATCAAAAAATGAAATGGAAACCAAAAGGAACTTGCTATTTGAAAACAACAAATGCTTATGGAATGGAAATAAACATCTCATGTTAAAAGATCTCCTTATGGTTTTTTTATTCTTGTCCGATTGCTTTTTTTCCCTCAAAAATAAATTTCCAAAACTAATAGAATAGCGAGTGAAGATAACAGTCGTCGAAACTGCACTGCAAGAAAAATGTTTTTAGTACTGAACTACATATGATCTAAGTTCAGATAATTGTCATTTATGCACTAGTTTTCAGAAGTTTCTTATTTTTATACCTGTTTTGCATGAAAACAACTTCCGGCAGATAAAAAACGCAAACGGCGAGCCGCTAGTTGACGTTGGAAATGGTGTAAAAGGGTAGGTCCTCGCACCCCACGGCGTGTGCGTCGGCCCTATCCCGCAGGTGTGAAGCCTGCATTACAGCTGGCGGCAGCTCTTTTGAGCAATTTCTTTGAGCATGTACCTCAATTACATTCCTGTTCATAAAATGTTTTCTGAAGTATCTCCTTCTTGTGTTCATTCTTTAAATATGACAGTGGAGAACTACCTTTTAACTTCTCACCGCTTGCGTTCCGACCATACATTCTATGACGAATATTGCTCGTATAGCTGCGTTCTACCACCCCGTAAAGTTTTGCCCACTTTTTCAGATTCACCCTGTATACTTATATAATTGATATAGTTTTTAAAGAAATTAATTTCTGTGAAATATTTTGAAACATTTTATAAAATATCGCCAACAGCAATAAAATTATATTACTTACAAATTTAAATCAGTGAATCTGAAAAGTGCCATGTAAATCTGAAACATTATTGAATGCTAATCTTAAATGTCTTTTCAGGGAGGGAAGATAATAAGCATCACCAAGACGTGGGTCTGCTTCTCAGCAGACACGCTAGTGATGCTCTTCTAGGATATGAGTGCATTAATGAAAGGTTTCTTACAGCAAAATTTCAGACAAGCATTAAAGACTTGAATGTTATCTGCTGTTATGTCCCCACTAAGGTTGCCGAATGAGGATGAGAAGGATAGGTTTTACGGACAACTTCAGGATATTTTGAATTCTGTCAAGAAAGGAGATATTACCCTATTTCTAGGTGACTTCAATGCCAAAGTTGGTACTGACTCTGACTTTTGGGGATGGGTGATAGGCCCTTTTGGTATCGGTAGACCTTTTGGTATTGGTAGCTGCAATGGCAATGGGCAACGTTTCCTGCAGGTAAGTAAACTCAATGGTTTCAGAATAACTAACACTTATTACAAACACCGCGACATACATAAGTATGTTATGCGAAATTCACTTCCAGGGAAAGATTTTGGCCTTAAATGGGCTGGAGATACGAAAATTTCTGATTTAGATGATGCTAATGATTTAGCCCTTTTGGCAAATGATATTGATGAGATGAACTCTTTCATTCGAGCTGTTGATGAAACTGAGTAACAGAGTTAGAAACGGTTATAAACAGAGAGAAAACTAAAGTGTTGAAAATCGGTCAGGCAGGCTGTGATGCAGTTAATCTGAATGGTTGCAATCTTGAAAATATGTCACAGTTTAATTATCTTGAGAGCTATGTAACAGGATGATGATGGTGATGTGCGGCATAAGATTAACAGACGAATAGGGATTGCTGCCTGGACTTTTAAGAATCTCTGGAGAGTGTGGAGAAATAGGCGTATACACCTAAAGACTAAAATTAGACTGTGTAATAGTTTGGTTCTTTCTAGGGTTAGTTATGGTAGTGAAGCTTGGACGCTGTGTAAACAAGATAACAGATGCTTACGCATTATCTTGGGTATTAAGTGGTTCAACTTTGTAACTAATGATGAGGTTAGGGAAAGGAGGTTGCAACCTCCTTTAAGCAGCATATTGTGCAGAGAGAGACTCCGTTGGTTTGGTCATGTTGCCCGTATGGATAATGATAGATTGGCGAATAGGGTTATGAACAGTGTGCCTTAAAGGCCTCAGAAAGAAGGGGAGACCAAGGATGCGGTGGGCATACAATGTCAAACAGGACCTTGTTAGAATTGGTGTGCAGTGGCCAGATGCAGCAGATGTAGGTCAGGACAGACTTGCTTGGAGAACTAAATTGCACGATTTTAATTGCACACTTTTTCCCCCCTAAAAAAGGAGGAAATATGAAAAGGATTGTTACGCTATATCTTCCGAACGCGAGGACCTACAATTACGATTTAGGTGTCAAATGAAAGCTCATATGAAGACTGCCGTAGACTATTTCGAATTTTGCCTTGTACCATTAAATCCACCCCCCCTAAAAAAAAAGGCAGATATTAGCCGGGTGGGAAGGAACTTAACGAGTTATATATCAAATTAAAGCTTCTGACGCCCCCAGTGTCATGGGCTACCTTAAACACGACTTCAAAAACGGGAGAAAAAAAATGTGCTATATGCATGAGTCATATCAAATGAAAGTTTCTAAAAATAGGTGTTTTTAATGACAAACAAAAGATATACATAAATTTCAAAAATACCTATTTTATAGAATGCGCCCTAAAAAGTAGAAAATAACACTATATCGATGGTGCAATCAGTCGTTGTGTTCGTATTTACTTGAACAGAAGATAGGGCGCGGATTTACCTACACAACAAGATTGGCGGCGCCCTATCTTCATTTGAAAGTGAATACGAACTCAGTGAGATTGCACTATCGATATGTTTTAGTTTCATTTCCCACTTTTTAGGGCACATATGGTAAGGTTGTAAAAGGTACGTGTACAAATCATGAAATCATTCAATTCATATTAACTACAAAGAAAGACTGGATGGCAGTAAAATCCTTTCAGCTGGTAAGGGAAATAAATTTACGTGATCTATCCTGAAGTTTATATCAAGTAACTGATTTCTTCATTGGTATTATGCTTTATTTTCCCTTTAGGGGGCAGAGGTTAACTCAGTCGGTAGACCGAAAGGCTCGTAATCTGCAGTCTCCCTGTCGCAGTGAGATTATTTCTGATAAACCCCCTTAGTTTGAAAGAAGATATCGACCGATGGAAAAGGCGCCGTCCATCGGATGGGGACGTAAAGCCATGTCCCCTTGTGCAGGAGTGCTATACTCTCTGCATGCTAAAAAACACACTGGATGGCCTTGACAGAAGGCTTTAAGCCGGCAATGAATTTAGTCGACTGAGCTTCGCATTGCTGACAAGAAATTATGTTTAAATATTAATATTGACATTCTCTTGTAAACCATATTTTCAACACATTTTATATTTTCGTATCTAATGTTCTTAAATTTTTCATACATAAATATCCTTCCTTGGCAGAATAAAATGCTGAGAACGCGTTTCAAACACATATTGCCAGGAGTTTAGGCTTGTTGAGCCTGCTACAGTCAAATGAAATATTCGCTAAGTAACAAAATCTTCAAATATTGGTTGCTCTGGTGGAATCAACTAATCAAGTGTCACGGGTCACTACAAAAAATTAACCTGGCTCCTGCAGTTCAGTGCTATTGTATTTTGAACACATGCGCATTTGTGTCATTGTTCTAATATATAATGCTAAGGTTTCGAACTGTGATCAGAATGATAAAATTCGTTTTGGCAATAACAAAGCTTCTGACGTAGCCCTGATTCGCAAAATAAATGCTGCATTTGTGTACGTAACATGAGAAATAATAATTAAAAATGAATAAAAAAAATCGATGTTGCATTCATTTAGATATGAGAAATTATAAATACAAAAATCCATTTTAACCAGAACCGGATTATTAAGGACAAATTTTGATATGGACTGTTTCGGTAACCTGTATGGATTCCTTCGATTTCCGATTGATTCGTTCAGAAGGAGATAGAATGAATAAAAATATCCGCTTTAACCAGAGTAGGAATATCGAGATGAAAATGTCGGCTGTTCATTTGACGTTATGAATTTCTTTGGTTCCAATTGTTTCCTGTAGATAAATAAATGGACAGAAATATAAAAATCTATTTTAAACGGAGTCGGATTATCGAGGACAGATGTTAATATGAGTTATTTGAGTTTTATTTAGTCGTTGCTTTGATTTTCGTTGTTTCATTTAGAAGCAAAGAACATTTCAAAAACTTCGTTTAATTGAGTATCGATTTAATGAGAATACCAATATTCTTTTGCGGTTTGGTTTTCTGCACTGCGTTCATTGATTTCCGTTTGCTTCATTTAGAAGGAACAGAAATATTTTTTCTCAATTGTCTTTCACCCAATTGTCGTCCACCAAATATCCTTCCTCCCAGTTGTCGTCCATCCAATTGTCGTAGACCCACAGTGGCCAAATGCAGCAACTGTAGCTCAGGATAGAATGTCTGAAGAACAAAATTGCACAGTTTGATAGGACCTCCGTGGCCCATGGCTGCATGGGGATTTTGTATGTACTCATGCAGTGTTTATTATTACTGCTGAAATGAACTTAGCGATAAATATGCTCAAACAAAATTTTCAGTGTAAATTTTTTAATGACAAGGATATTTTGTGGATTAATTTTTCCATCAGTTATTGGGCTCGACTTGCACGGTGGTTTTAAGAATCCACAATCTCCATAGATTCTTAAAAGTCCCGACAACAATACCTATTCGTCTATTAATCTCATGCCGCACATCACCAGTATCAGTTACATAGCTCCCAAGATAATTAAACTGTGACACCTGCTCAAGACTGCAACCATTCAGATTAACTGAATCACAACCTGCCTGACCAATTTTCATCACTTTAGTTTTCTCTCTGTTTATAACCAAACCTACTCTACTATCAGTCTCATCAACAGCTCGAATGAAAGAGTTCATCTCATCAACATCATTTGCCAAAAGGGCTAAATCATCAGCATAATCTAAATCATTAATTTTCGTATCTCCAGCCAATTAAGGCCAAAATCTTTCCCTTGAAGTGAATTTTGCATAACATAATCAATAACCAAGCTAAAAAGAAAAGGAGACAAAATGCACCCTTGCGAACACCAGAAGTAATGCTAAACCAATTGCTACAAGCCTTACCAACTCTCATACACGACTCAGTGTTATTATAGAGAGCTTTCATTATATTAATTAACTTGTCAGGTATACCACATGATCTCACAATCAACCACAAATTATGACGATCAACAGAGTCGAAAGCCTTTTTGAAATCAACAAAGCTAGTAACCAAAGGTTTCTGAAACTCTAAACATTTCTCAAGAATCTGCCTAAGTGAAAATATCTGATCCACACATCCCCTACGACTTCTGAATCCACATTGCTCATCACGCAATTTACTGTCAACCAGATTCTTAATTCTATTAAGCACAATCATGGAAAGAACTTTACCTGGAACAGAGAGTACGCTGATACCCCTATAGTTATCACAAGAACTGCGATCACCTTTTTTGAAAATAGGGATAATAATAGCTCTGGTAAAATCTTTAGGAACCATGCCTTTATCATAAAAGTTATTCAAAATTTCAGTCATCCAAGTGGTAACCGAAACATTCCCAGCTCTGAGCATTTCTGTAGTAATTTCATCTACCCCTGGGAATTTATTAAGTTTAAGTTTAGAGATAGCCAAAATAACTTCAGATTGTGTTATAAGGCCAACATTAAAGCTGCCAATGCATCTATCATCATTACAAACAATGGGAGTAGAACTAACCATATTGTTTAGAACATCACTGAAATGCTCAGCCCACCTAGTCATGACAGAATCCTCCCCTTCTACAACCTTACCTTTTTTATCCTTCAATCCTTATATACCTGTTTGTTTTCTACCACACAAAACATTAACTATCTGGTACAGCTCTCTGCTGTTGTGCTGTCTAACTGCTTCCTCGGCTTTGTCAGCCAAACCATCAAGCCAAAGATTCTTATCAGTACTTAACTGATCCTTTACACGTTTATTAAGCTCTCTGTAATCCGTTCTATTAGGACTAGTAGGGTACGGATTAATGACATTCCTGCAGTTCCTTCTTTCTGAAATAAGCTCAAGTGCCTTATCACTTAAATATTTCTGTTTCCTCTGCTCCTTTTTTCCTAAAAGAGTACTGTTAGTTTCCAAAAGAGCCTGTTTAAAATGGCCCCATTCTTCCTCAACTTCAGTATTAAATAAACCATGACTGTCATAATGACTAAGTAACCTATCATGGTAAGCTTTAGCTATAACTGGGTCTTTCAGAGCTTCGGTATTAAAGGTAAATTTTTTAACCCTAGCACACACTTTTTAAGTTTAAGTTGCAAGACACTTTTAACAAGGTAATGGTCAGATCCAATTTCAGCTCCCCTATATGTCCTGGTATTTCTAACAGAACTAGCCCATTTGCTGTTAATTAATATATAATCAATCATATTCCTATGCAGCCCATCAGGTGAAACCCATGTGTATTTATGTATGTCGCGGTGTTTGCAATATGTGTTAGTTATTCTGAAACCATTGAGTTTCCTTACCTGTAGGAGACGTACCCCATTGCTATTGCAGCTACCAATACCAAAAGGGCCTATTACTCCTCCCCAAAGGTCTGAGTCAGTACCAACTTTGGCATTGAAGTCACCTAGAACAAGGGTAATATCTCCTTTCTTGACAGAATTCAAAATATCCTGAAGTTGTCCGTAAAACCTATCCTTCTCATCCTCATCGGCATCCTCAGTGGGGGCATAACAGCAGATAATATTCAAGTCTTTAATGCTTGTCTGAAATTTTGCTGTAAGAAACCTTTCATTAATGCACTCATATCCTAGAAGAGCATCACTAGCATGTCTGCTGAGCAGCAAACCCACGCCTTGGTGCTTTCCATCCTCCCTCCCTGTAAAGAGAAATTTAAAGTTATTTTTAAGTATCTCACCTTTACCTGTCCTTCTGGTCTCTTCCAAGCCTAGAATATCTAGGTTATAGCGCTGGAATTCCTGCATGAGGACATCAAGAGAATAATCTGTATGTAATGTCCTCACGTTCCGTTCCTGCAGAGAGAAAATGATTAGTAGGATTTTTAAAGAAATTAGGTTTATTGAGATTGGTAGGGCCAACAATATCAAACAGTCCCCTGATCGCAGGAATGGGGCAAAGACCTGTTCCTCCTCTGTTAAAGGCTGAAGTCACCGATGCTGGTAGGAACTTCAGGCACCACCTTTTCAAGTGGTCTTTTTCAAGAGCCACATGGCCTGCCTGAGACACATTACTCCAGTTTAGGCTTGACGATGCCCAACTAGCTAAGTAAGGTTCAGGTACCTGCGATGGTCTCTGATTAGGATTATCCACCAGCTGATATAAGGTATCCCATGCCTCTGTTCACTTAGAGCTGGCAACCCAGAAGCAAACAGAAAACACAGCAGCAGACTCTCCCTCAACAGAGTCCCACCAGTGCAGCAAGTCCAGGATCCATAATCAAGCTCAAATCCATAAACAAGTCCAGTCTAGTAGGTATAAATGGTCAGCACCAGGATCCTGTGAAGTTGACCACTCCTCAGCAGGGTTGAAAAAAAAAGAAAAAAGTGGCCATAGATGACCAGATCAGTAGGGCCATACTGAACTGGCAGCCCTCCCCTTCCGTTCCCTTCCAAAAGAGAATATCTCTTTTGAAAGGTACTAACGGCCTGCACCACCAGAAGGCGGGGTCGGACATTAGGTGCTAGACCTGGCCGGTTCTGTGCATCATCACTAGGGATTGGTGCACAGCTCTCCTTCCAGTTTACGCCTAGCTACCATTTAAAATAATTTGTCTTTTATTTCTTAAATTAAAAAATTTGCATTTACCACACATGTAAAAAGTGAGTACATTATTACTGTCAGTGGAATATATCTTGACTTGCTATGACAGAAATTTCAAATTTCTGTTTTATACAAATCATTTTCAAAAGGGCGTTAGTAGTTTTGCTGTTTCAGCATTTAACGATCTCTAACGATATGAATTAAAATTACCTAAGTATTTGAAAAATGTGATTATAATATTTCATTATTACCAATCCAACTAAATGAGTTTTCCAATTATTACTTTATTGTTGTCAATAAAAACTTGGTAACCTTCACATTCCACTACCAAAATTTCCAATTTCTAGCATAAATACATCATTTGCAATATTCGTTTGACGTTTTGTAATTTTCAACTTTTTTCTACCGCTAGAGGGCATAATTATAGCTTTAAGAAGATTTGGAAAGTGCATATCATAATATTTCAGCAATACCAATCCAACACAAAAAATTTTTAATTTATTTCTATAAACAAAGAAGTTCAATGTCTACAGATAGACAGATAGATGTCAAAGTGAAGCTGTTATCTCATTTTCTTTGAAAACGAGATAAAGAATAGTGTGAAACTGAAAGTGTGTATTTAGGGATAGTAATCATAACAGCAAGAATTTTTTTTTACACTGCTTGAAAATTGCACCTAATTGAAAAGGTAAACAATATTTATTATGCTATATTTTTATGAAAAATTTGTATAAAGGATTTAAATGGAAATTTACATATATTTTTTAAAATCAAGCTTTGGATGTTTTTCTAGAAATGTCTGTTTCTATACTCATTTTGAATATTGTCAATATTTACAAATAATGGGGACCCTGCAAAGGTTAGTACACTGTCAAAGATTGATTGCTGTTATTAGGTGTTCAACACTATCTAAGAAAACTAAAATGGGTTCTAAATCTTCTTCATGTTTTCATCACACCAATTTAGTATTTATTTTTTTAATGTTCTTCTTGCAATGTAATCGTAACTTTTAAATTATTGAGTTTTTTTAGAACTACTTTTTGAATTAACTAATGAATAGAAATTGATCATGTTACATACCAAAAGAGAGGTAATTTAATTCTGAACAATAAAATGAAATGGAAAACTATGGTAAGTAACCATGAAAAGCACACTGCAAGTCTTAATAAAGTTCCACACAGTTTTTGTGTCATCAGGTTTGTGAGTTGTAGTTTGTCTCTTGGTACAGTGGGATGTCAGTTATTCATGTTGGTGGATGTAGGTTTTTATTATTTTCATAAATCTTCAGTTGTTTTTCATTGGATGGTTTTATTTTACAACATCTCTTCCATTACTGTTGAAATGTGATTATTACAGCAGAATTCTTTGTTATGCAAATTTCTGGCATCTCTGTGTATGCTAGTTGGAATTTTGTTCTCATAATAAATGCTTGATCAAATTGGGGTACCACAATTTGATTATCTGACTCCTATCCAAGTGTTGGATATCCTAGAAGGATATCCAACACTTGGATATGTAGAAAATATTTTAGGGAATGGGACTGACTGAAATGAACAAGATCATCACTCCACTATTTACCAGAAACTATTCTCATAGAATAGAACACAATATGTTTTTCAACTTCATTTTAGTAATTTTCGATTTACGTGCATTCCCAGCTGTTAAAATTCTCAAAGGGGCAAGAAGATTATTATTATGTCAAACATTAAGAAAAGTACTTTGGTAAATAATTGTTGAAGAAATGAATAAGTCCAGAAGATGCATTTGAGGCATCTTCTGGATATTAATCAAATATCAAAAATTGCATTTGTGAAAAATTCATGTAATAATATCTTAAAGTTGTAATTTGGAAGTATTTATATCAAATATTAGAAAAAAAAACTATATGTCTTTCATTTTTTGCAAATTTCAGACATTAAATTTTAGTGCAATCATTATTCATACATTTCAAATATAGCCTTTCAATATTGGACTACTTCAGCTTTGGAATAATATTATCTATAGGTTACTTAGTCATTTTGACAGTCATAGTTTGCTTAATACTGAAGTTGAGGAAGAATGGGGCCATTTTAAACAGGCTTTTTTGGAAACTAACAGTACTCTTTTAGGGAAAAAATTAATTATGAATACTACTACTACTATTTCATAATTACGAATAAATTAATAAATAATTAATTAAGAAAAACCTTATCAAAAGTTCTGTCCCCTTTATTAAAAATTCCTTCTGCCCCTTTTTAAAAACCTGTGGCGCCCTCTAGTATATATTATGAGTACTATATTTAGAAATGCCCTCTATTTTAACTGAAATTATTCCCAATTTTTACTCCCCCTCATTAAAAAAACCCTTATCAAAAGTTCTGCCCCCTTTATTAAAAACCCTACCTGTATTTTTAAGCACCCTCTTTAAAGAGCCCCTGGTTGACCCACCTGTATTTTTAAGCCCTCCTGAATTTCCTAACAACTGAAAGTCTTCGATTTTTTAGTGGCGCCATCTGGTGTATACTTTAGTAAGCATTCTATTTTAATCGAAATTTCTCAAATTTTTTGAGTCCCCCTTATCAAAATTTCCGCCCCCATTCATTAAAAACCCTATCAAAACTGCTCCTTGGTTGACATGTGTTTTTTAATCCCCATTATCAAAAGTTCCGCCCCCTTTATTAAAAAATCCCTTATCAAAAGTACCGCCCCCTTTATTAAATTCACCCTCACTGATCACAAACTCCCGAATAAGTCCCTTGACTTCTACTCTCGTCTGGAATTTTCCAAGTACAACTAAACTTTCAGTGGTATCCCCTCACAGAATGGCTGATGCAATCCTCAAAAATAATTACAAAGTCCCATTTTTTTAATCCCCCTCATTAAAAAACCCCTTATCAAAAGTTTTTCCCCTCTTTTAAAGACTATCCCGCAGTAACTGTTTTAAAAGATTGTCCTGCAGAAAATGAAATGAAAAAATGCTATTGGATAAAAAAAATTAATAAAAGGAAAATGGCGAAAAAATCTGATTTAAAAACAAATTATTCGTAATTATGAAAAATATTGAGGGATAATATGGTCTGGTGACCTGTATGGGTAACATAAAAGACCCACTTTAGAACATGCAACAAGCGTTCGGAACCTCACCCCAGACCACGTTTTACGGAAGGATGGTTTTACAATCTGAAAAGTCCTGCGAAATTAAAAAAATATTATTCCAAACGGGGAATCAAAAGTGGACCACGTTTTATTGATGGAGGAATCTTGGATTATGTCATCCCCTGTGCTGTCAATACCCCTTTGCTTCGGTATCAGACGCCCATGTCTTACAAAATGAAAACCCACTCGGAGCCTTGACCACTGTTTTAGGACTCGAAATTGTTCCAAGATCAGAGACGGTTGATAGCCCTTCTGACTAAATCGCATTGTCACCCCCAATTCTACCCCCTTTGTTTCAGGTCATCACAGCATATGGAAACAATGTTTTCCATCCTCTTTTCAAAACATCCCATTTATGATAGGTCAGGTATTTGTTTCATTGCACCCCGTCGGAAGAAGACAAGCCATTTTGAAATTATGTGCCCCTAAACCTCCAAGAGTCGAGCTTCTCTTATTAAAATTAGTCTTCATCGGGTTGAAGGATGATGCCGTCAGATATCTGTGTTCTATTCTGCACTTTCCGCATCATCACATGTTTTGAAACGATAAAGTGGTTTAAATTCTTATCTCTGCCATATCTCAATTAATTATTCTCTGTAAGTATATCCATTACGCGACATGGTTTTATTTCTAATACTTATTACCGCTGTATCCTCAACATATGATGCAAAATATTACTCTTTCCTAGGAAGTAACGTTACGCAGTAACAATTATTATTTATTCCTCCAAATAAAAATCAGCTTGGGGAGTAATCATTTTTTTAAAAATCTACAAATCTAAACACTCTTACTGTTTTTGAAAATCGTCTTGTTCAGCGTTTACCGGCGAACGTGTGCCTCATCACGCTGATGAAATTTTATTTCGAATTGCGGTGTTATTACACGCTTGTTCGCTTTACAAGGTCAGTTGTCTTTCATCGGATAAATTCTGTAAAGAAACGCGGCAGAATGCTATAGAAAGTAAACCATGCTAAAAGTAGAATTCATACGTTTCCGCTTGCGTAAAAAACTTTAGTTCTAACATGAATGTATGTTAATGGAGTAGGGGACATTAGTTTTAACAAATACACTAACCTACTATAAAAATAATACACTTAAGTCTCACTCGATCGCACCCTCTCAACATACCTGAGCTAATCCATCGAAATGAGAAAGCTTCGTCGATACGCTACCGGCAACATAAAAATCCGCCTATGCTCTGACATATATGTTCTGATCGGGTCTCAGTAAAAGAATTCTGTACTTATGTTACAAAAATCGATGTTTTCATGTACATTGAATATACGTGACAGACCGAAAAATATTGTCTTTACAAATTAAGAGTGTGAAACATCCCTGCAATACCCTTCTAAAAATGGGAAAATTCTCTCGTACATGCTCCCACTATCATTGTCACGTGATCTGTTGAAATGACAGACACACCACGCCAACAAGTTGTCCAACTGGTGACGTACAAAGGTCATGGGGTCACTCGCGCACTGACCTATGGAAAGCAGATAACCGAACCATGCCTAATTCCTTGTGAGCAGACTGCCAGCTTTGTGCTTTATCTTCCTCAATCATCTTTTGAACACTAATGGATAAGTTAAATAATTACTGTTACATGTCGAAATACTGCACTTTATCAGAACAGGCCAACGTAAACTCCCTGTATGCTGCGTTCGGATCTTTTGAGCTTAAGCACACAGCAGTATATCGCGTGCAAACACTCCTATCTGTCAGCTGATTTTAAAATGTCCTCTTATATTGTTCATTACAATTAAAGAAACAGAAAATTGTTAATGTCATAAGAAATTCGTGACGTAAAATGGTACCGATGTAACAAAAAAGTATCATTTAATACGAGTTTCGCAAAAGGTGTGAAAATTTCAATCCCAGTGTGATATGAAGTAATACGAAATCTTTAGCATTATTCCCTGTGAGTAGTTTGGGACCCCCTTTGCACAGTGCTTTCCCCCTATGACGTCACTGACCATGCCCCCTATTACGTAACACATGATGTAACCGACCACGCCCCTTTATTAATATTCATAATTAATAATTCCCCCTTATTAAAACCCCTTTTTACTCCCCCCTTTTACCACCTGGCCCCATATGGTGACAATGAGGAGTACTATTTTCGGAAAAACCCCTATTTTAACTCTAAATTCTAGATTTTCGACTCCCCCCTTTATAAAAAATTCCTCCCCCTTATTGAAAAAAAACCCTGGCGCCATCTGGTGCCTATGAGGAGTACTATTTTCGGAAAAACCCCTATTTTAACTCTAATTTCCCGATTTTTCTTTATTTCAGACTCCCCTGGTTGACCTACCTATATTTACAGTTCCGTGTTGTGAGACGCTGTGTTTTATTAAAACGCTGAACGCTTTGCAGTGGTTCATGCTGGCTATCCACGTAGACGAAGTGATGCGCGTTGTGCATAACGTGTGTGGAACTCTCAAAGATCACCATCTCCGTACGGCTATTATAGAACATTCAGAATCCGTTCGACCTTTTCTGTTGGGACCTGTTTTCGGCAGTCCCGAGTGTGTTTACCCGCTGCTGGTGAATATTTTTCAGCAAGAACTTATGCATCTGATACAGTTAGATGGACTACAACCTGAAGAAAAAATACTGACCATCGTAGGGTGGACTGGTGACTGGGACATTAATGCCTTGGCACAGGTATTTGTGGATACGGCCTGGAAACAAGGTCTGTTGAATTTTGTAGATTCTGGAATTGTGTGTAGTCTAAAATATAATTCTATTGTCGATGAGGCAAAAAATGAAATGTATAAATTAAATAAATAATTGTAACCTTATATAATGTGTCTGTCTTTTCATTCTATGTCATTTTAGTCTTGGTATGGATAGGAGAAAGAAGGTGTTAGCTAGTGTCGGTAGTGTAATCGTGACAGTGTTAATGATAGTGGTGCTTGTATTAGAACTTGTAGCTCCTAGTAAAAATATTCAGTGTGGGGAGTCAAAAGCCTTAGACGACGAATACAGAATTCGCGTGTGTAACTTAACAGTGGACATCAGACAGTTTATAATAGACGTCCCTACAGTGACAGGTGTTACACTTTCGTTACATCAATGGCAAAACCTGGTGGGGTACGACGTCTGGGTGCAGCAGAAAACAAAACTTTGGAGTCCCATTATTTCGACCCCGAAAGAGGATTCGGTAGTGTAAAAACGTTAGCTATGAATACGGGGCTACCACAGAAACTCGTTCGAGAATGGTTAGACAAGCAACCTGTCTACACGCTACATAAACCTGTTCACAGAAAGTTCCCCAGTAACAAAGTTTACGTCACAGGGTTAGACGAACAATGGCAATCGAATCTCGTAGTCGTGAAAAATCTAACTCACTTCAATGACGGTTATCGTTACATATTAACAGTCATCGATGTGTTCTCGAGGTACAGGTGGGCGGTGGCCATGAAGGCTAAAACAGGGAAAGAAATGGTGTCGTCTTTCAAAAAAATCTTTTCCAAGGGGCGATCTCCCATGAATTTAAATACGGATCCAGGTACGGAATTTACCAACATAGTGTTCCAGAAATTCCTGAAAAAGAAAGGTATTCGGTTTTTTGTTACCTACTCTGACAAAAAAGCACCTTTGGTGGAGAGATGGAATCGTACCCTACGCAAGAGACTGGGGAGGTATTATACACGCAATAACACCTACCGGTACCTGGACGTGCTGCAGCATGTTGTACGGGGATACAATGCCAGTGTTCACAGTGCACACGATATGGTTCCCAAGGATGTGACTTTACACAATGAAGACGTTGTGTGGGTTCGACTCTATCTCAATCCGGCCATAGTAAAAGAAAAACCGGCATTTAAAGTAGGGGACACGATTCGGCTAGCCAGTGTAAAAGTACCCTTCAAGAAGGCAGGTACACATTTGTGGACTGAAGAAATATTTATAGTCGACAGAGTGTTACGCGTCAGCCCCATACGTCATACGGGATTCCGAGGGAGAAGTGTTGAAAGGCACATTCTCTAAATCGGAACTTCAAAAAGTGACAGAACCCGAACTTTACACTGTCAAGAAAATAATCGAGAGAAAATGTCAAAAGTCACTGGTCAAATTTCGCGGTTATCGCAAACTTTCCTGGATCCCTAAAAAATGGATAGTTTCTACCTGACCCTTCCCTCCACAGCTAGTCAGAATATTTTTCCGAACAATTCACAGACTGATTTCATGGTTCGTCTGGCAGAGCCCCTAAGACTGAGCGGAAAAGGAAAGTGGGACTAGCAGAAGTTCACTTACCTGTGAGCTGGTACAATGTGGACGGTTCTAATCACACATATGAATATTACCCTCCTCCCCGTTTGAAGAATAGTGGAAAATCAAGCTTAAATCAGGCAAAAATAATTCGAATGGAACTGATGTCTCTCCTCACCACTCAGCTCCCCAAAGAAATAATAGTTTCATATAACAGCGGTTGCTGGGTATTCAAACCCAGTGAGGGATACGGTTTGATGTTTCCTAAAACGAATTTCGGTAAACTTCTGTGTATCGGTGAGGGAGAAGTTGACAAACACTTCCACCAACGATTTGCCAGCAAACTTTGCAATACGCCAACATTCGACATAGATGACGAGTGTTATTTCTATGTGATCCCCCCAAGTAGTTTCCAAGAACGAAAGGTACCCCATGGACGATACGAAACTGTCAAATCATTATTCGATGCAATGAACTAGATGTTTACCCTACAGGTTGAAAAAACCTTACCGTTTCAAGCAACAGGCAGATCACACCGTATTGATGGATACAGACAAGTCGCATTACATTAAATTTTCTCAATTGAACCCCGGATTAGGAGACATTCTAGGAATTACTAAATTAGATATGCCGCTGAATAAAGCCCTGGGTGACTATCCCATCGATATGAACAGAGGAATGTATGGTATTTATTTGTATTCAGATCTGATTGCGCCTCAGTTGTTAGGTGATGCTCACGGTGAACTGTTGCGTGTTGTGAACCCTGCCGTCAGAACCAGTAATAATGAAGCCATTGTTGCAGTGTATCAGCAACCTGATTACTACCCACTTGCAAGGAACAGTTTCGAGAGTGTGAGAATCTTCCTTCGTACCGACACTGGAGAACCTCTGCATTTTAAATTCGGTAAAATTTTAGTCAAGTTACATTTCTGTCATGAGGGTTAAATTCGTTCCCCCTTCTGCAGATGCCTACGTGAGCTACTACAAGAGCCAAACGGGGAAGGGTGTGTTCCGTGGTCCTTGTTATCAGAGAGGCGATGGGCTAGGAAGCATCTTTGCCACTATTGGACGTTTCATCAGTCCTCTTGTACGACCTGCGCTGGCTACCCTGCTTAAGGGTGGGCTACGGTTCGTTTCACAGATGTCCCAGGGGCAAAACTTCAAATCTGCAGCCAAAGCAGGTGCAGACCTCTTGCAACGTGCCAGTTCCAAGTTGCAGGGAGGGAAAGGAATAAAACGCCGTCGTCAGCATCCTAAGGTTCATAAAGTGAAGAGACTCTGTTCCGTGCAGGACGTGTTTTCATCATGAGCATTCAGAAAATTCACGCTGATTCTGGCGATTGCGCCAATTCAGAACTGGATGTATTTATGGTTCCTCCCACTGTCTCACAATTACAAAGAGGCTGCTATGTCAATTATTTACCTGTGGCTTCCCTGGAAGGTAATGCTCCACTTGAATTCGTCGTGAAGGGAACAGACGATTACATTGATCTATCCCAATGTCACCTACCCTCGTCTTGAAAATTGTAAAATCCGATGGTACAGCACCGTCGGAAGTGATTGCTCCCTGCAACCATTTCTTCCACGCCCTCTTCAGCCAGGTAGATGTCTTCCTCAACGATCACCTAGTGAGTGCTTTTAAACCCTGTATCCCTACAGGGCGTACCTGCAGACCCTATTGAATTACGGTACCAATGTCACGCGAAGTCAGCTCGGTATGTCACTCTGGTACCTCGACACCCCCGGTAAAATGGAACTGACCAGCTGGGAGAATGAGGGATGGCATCAGTGCAAGGGGTTCGTCCATCTCAAAGGTATCGATCTCATCTCGTGGATCCATGCCGACCTGTTTAATCAAGATCGTTACCTACTCAATCAATTCGACCTGAGACTGCATTTGTTAAAGTCCAAGCCCGAATTCTGTCTCGTGACAGGTGAAGTGGACCCCTCTTACAAAGAACAGATACACGAAGCTGAATTTTTCATGCGTAAAGTTCCGGTGTCATCCTCACACACGCTCGCCTACTGAGTTCAGAGAGTGCCAAGTACCCTCTGTGAAGAACGGATTTACGTATGTTCTCCATCGCTTCAGGCCTGACGAGTGTGAACCGTGACAATTTATTTCTCGGCCAGCTCCCGGTACGCCTGGTACTGGGTATGGTGGAAAGTACCAGCCTGAATGGATCGTACGAAAAAAATCCCTTCAACTTCCAACATTTCGACTTAAACTACATCAGCCTTCACATTGACAGCGATCGGCAGGCCTACACACCCGACTTTGCGAATGGACGTTATCTCCGATGTTATCAGGGATTATTGGAAGCTGTGGATGCCTGGAAATCCGATAACGGTATTAACTTATTGCGAAAAGCCTATGGAGAAGGTTTTACACTGTTTGGATTCCAATTGACCCCCGAGCAACGTGAATGCAATCAAGTGTTTTCTTTAATAAAGAGCGGAAGTGTGAGAGTCGAATTAAAGTTTGCCAAACAGCTACCCACATCGGTCACCGTGATCCTGTATGCCGAATACCAGAATTTGCTGGAAATCCCATTGGATCGTAAAGTCCTGTTTGACTACACCTCATGAATACCTATCAGCTAGAATCCATTCTTTCAATGCTCCTAAAAGTCTCGGTGTGTTCCCCTGTGACAGACTACCCCGCAGAATCGACAAGTCAGAAGCCTGGTTTATCAACAATACCGATCCGTTCTCCCTGCCCGGAACCCACTGGATAGTGGTTTACAAGAAAGGAATGGACGTGGATCACTTTGACCCCCTGGGCACTAGTCCCGACGTCTCTATGCAAGAATACTATAGCCGGCTAGGCAGACGTCATGTCTTACATCCTTCAATACCTCTGCAGGACCCCATGGGAGACACTTGGGGTGCTCACTGTCTGTATTTCCTGTTTAAAAGAGCATGTGGTTCGACTCTTCCCACAGTACTGGGTAGCAATTATACGTGTCGAGTAGACTTTAACGACTGTATGGTGGTACGATGGCTCTCCAAACTCCTTCAAATATTATAATTGCTACTCCTTCACAATGTGGAAAGACGACTTTCACTCTAAACTCATCAAAGAAGCAGCTCAAGTATTCGACCCCCCACCTCAACGTGTCGTTTACTGCTACGGGGAGTGGCAACCTGTATTTGAACCTTCAAGAAAACTGGGGAATTTTATGAAGGACTACCTGTAGATATGGAATTTGACCCCCTCAGACCTACGCTTCTGGTGCTGGACGACTTGATGGAACAGTCTGTGGCCAGTGAACGCATATATCAATTGTTTATTCGTGGAGGTCATAAAAATATCACGATTGTCCTGATCTTGCAAAATCTGTTTTTAAAGGGAAGACATTCGAGCACTATATCCCTCAATGCTCACTATATGTTTTTATTTCCCAACTGTCGGGACGCTTCACAAATAACGCATCTGGCAAGACAAGTGTTTCCACATCATTTCAAACTCCTGACCAATGCTTATAGACTAGCTACACATCCTCCCTGTGGCTATTTGTGCGTGGACCTCCATCCCAGAACGTTGGACAATGAAAGGCTTCGTGCCAAGATCCTCCTTCTGAAGAACCCGAGATACTCTGTGTCCCAAATGAAAGTTAGATCTCAAGGCCCATTCCTTCAGTGTTTACCTAAACTTGGGGGAAAGCAGCATGCTACGCTGTTGAAACATATCTCCGATCCCCAGATGTATGCTCTATGTGAAGTGTGTGCCAATTTCTTAAAAGGCAATGTACCTGTATCCCCTAGAGTATTAAAGAATTTACGCCAGCACAAGACTGTGATAAGAAGTTTAGCTTCCAAACTTGCATCTGTTCGTCACAAGAAACTTCTCCTACAGCGTGATTCCAAATTTATCATTCCACTGCTGACTGCTGCCTTACCCCTGTTGGTCTCCTTATTTAGAAAAAAATGATTTCGGTGAAAGCAGTGCAGAGGAGAAACATAAGAAAAAAAGTGTGTGATTTAGACACGGAGATGAAGAAAATATTGGAATCTGTCGATGCTGGCGATAAATCTGAAAAGTATTTGACTGCTTTCAAAAATTACTTGTTATTTACCAAGCAGCTTAAAACTCCACAGGAAGTAAAGGTCAACATTCCCAGACAGCCTATATCATAGGATCACCCTCCAAAAGACATTGCCGTTCCCATCCGGCATAAGAAAAGAAAATTATCCAGGTGGACTTCGTATTGAAGATGTATTACTGTGCCTGAAGACTTGTGTTAAAAAATTGTATTAAAAACCAAGTATTAAAATTCTGTATCAAAAATGTATTAAAAGATATCCAATAAAAGAAATTAAAACTGATATACGCCTGTTGTCCATTCAGTGTTTTTTACGCCTCTTGTACATTCAATGAATTAGTTTTACACCCCATACAGAGAGTACTAGCTCTCTCTCTCAAACCCGGAAGTGCGTGCAGACAGGGAGAGCGTGCTCGGATGCACAAGCCCGGTAGAGGGCGCTAGTGCATGCAGATGGGGACCAATGAAAACTTTGCTGTAGCATTTGGAGCGTCCTGCTGCAAATAATAATAAGACTCGGGATCACCTCAAACAAAGCTATCTCTTGCTTTCCCCAGCATAGTGTTTTCCAGTGTTGGGAAAAAAAGAGACGGATTTTTTTAAACCTTTTTTATTAAAACACAACAACAATTATAAAAGCAGACAATTCATATGACAGATCCAATGCTGAAAAGTAAAACACTGTAGGTTTCAAACACTTGGTAATTCAAAAAATACACATATAAAAATACAGGTTTCGAAAGCTGCTGATGACGCCGTGTGTTAGGGCATTATGAGTGTTGAAATAATTAAGGTCCACTAAGGACATTGAAATAATAAGCTCCACTAGGAACATTGAAATGATAAGTTAAGGTCCGCTAAGGACATTGAAATAAAGTTCCACTAGGAACATTGAAATAATAAGTTAAGGTCCGCTAAGGACATTGAAATAAAGTTCCACTAGGAAGATTGAAATAATAAGTTTTAAAAAAAGGTCTGCTACGGATACAAGATCCACTACAGATACTGAAATAATGGGTTGGGTTGTTTTACCTCTGAGCGGCCATTTTTTTGCACACCATGGGCTAAATGGCCAGGTCACAAGGACCCCGAAGGCTCAGAGAAGGTTGGGGGAGGGACCCACTGGAACAGCTGTTGGGAGACAGATGGTAGTCTCCCGTCAAAGCCATCCAGCGTGTTCTTTAACGTGCACAGGGTATGGCTCTCCCACACACAGGGCCACAGCTTAACGTCCCATCTGACGGACGACGGCCTTTCCAAGCCCATCGGTGTCCCCTACTGACCGTGGGCAGGGCGGGGAATTTTGCGGAGATAAATTTCAACGCTGACCCAGCTGGGACTCGAACCTGGGAACTACAGATTATGAGCCTGGCGTGCTACCGACTGATCCACCCCCGCCCCTCTGAAATAATAAGTTAAGGTCCGCTAAGGACATTGAAATAAAGTTCCACTAGGAACATTGAAATAATAACTTTTAAAAAAGGTCTGCTACGGATACAAGATCCACTACAGACACTGAAATAATTAAGGCCCACTAAGGACATTGAAATAATAAATAAAGGTGTAATAAATTAAGACTGATGAAATATGTACAATGAAATAATAAATTAAGTTGAAATATGTACAATGAAATAATAAATTACTTTGAAATATGTACATTTACTCGTCCATGAGTTGCATAAGACTATCCAATTCCAGGTCATTGTACCCATAGGGTAGAGTAACTGTCGAACCTGAGCTGAGATAGCTCTTATCGAGGTTGGCCTTAAACCTTTTTACCATGGGTTTGTTCGTATGTGACTAATCCACTTTATTATGAACCACGTTAAAGGGGACATTGAAGGTCTCGATGGATGGGGACTGCTCTAAAACCATGGATTTCAGAAGATTAAATTATATTTGCACCGGTTCTTCTTCGTTAGAGATATGCCCTTGGCGTGCAGAATTTCGTCGCCATTGCTGAGGCGAAGGGCATAGCTCTTGGCCCCAGCACTGACATAATCAGTGATATGTACACTGGGGCCATGCTTTGAAGTAATTTCGTCTATGAGACATCCGAGAAAGGGATTTTGTTGCGGGGTGTAAGTGTCAGTAGGAGATATCGAATAAATCACTGAATCCGTGTCTGAATACAAGGCACATACGTCTATTTTTGATAGAAGCTCGTACAGTTTTAGTCGGGCATGACTCGTCACCATTGCAACGAGAATCAAGCTTCCACGGGTGTTTGGAGGAGTGGCAGACTCCGCAGGCTTGTGCGTGACTAACACGGCCTGATCACTGATAACAGCAATGTCAGTCACAACTAATGAGGCGTCCGTCAAGAGCTCCATGTACTTGACAGGACAGCTCATGATGGTCGTCTGGGTTCGACTCATGTTCTGCGGATGTTTTCCCCATGACGAATTAAGCGAGACCTTGGAAAGAGTATGCTTAAGGCTGTTTTTTTCAACTTCCGAGGGGAGGATCCGAACCTCCTCCGCCTCGAAGAAGGCCTCACAAAAGGTTTCCTTTTGCTCCTCGGTCTGCACGTCAGGGGGGAACCAGGAGTAACGCTGCTTCAGCCCCAGAAAAGTATCTATATACCCCGCATAGACACCTCCCTTTTTTGTTGCAGGATCATACTGCAGAATGGTCTTAAAATGACAAACGTCTTGGAACTGGAGAAGTTTGTATCCAGCACGTATAGCAGTGTAAATTTCGAACGTTGGCCTAGAACCTGTCAATGCGCGCTGGTTCACACTGTGCTGGCAAGGGGGTGCCAGTTGACCATCTGCACAGGTCCTGCAAAGGGGGAAAACCAGTTTCCCATTACACCTGTAGGGCAGTACGGGGATAAACAAGTTGTCTGGTGCAACAGTGTGGCGTATGCAATGCCAAAATAGTGGTCGAGATCCGTGGCGAAATCGGAGGTGATCCGAACCGGGTGACCTTTACCGAAAGGAGCCTTCTTGCAAACATAAGGGTACAAGCTGTTGTAATCAACATAATTAAGGCTACATCCTTGGTCAGCCGATGCGAAGATAGAAAACACCTCCACGCACCCTCCGTAGAGGTAATCACGGGCCCCTATACATCTAATAG
This sequence comes from Ryuthela nishihirai, assembly GCA_038380435.1. Lineage (NCBI taxonomy): Eukaryota > Metazoa > Arthropoda > Arachnida > Araneae > Heptathelidae > Ryuthela > Ryuthela nishihirai. The sequence continues at coordinate 44,921,057 of JAWZYU010000032.1, forward strand.
GCTCGATGGATTTATAAATTAATGCAGCGGGTGGGTTTTTGCGCATTAACTCATCGAATTCGTGCTCCCACATGATTTTGTACGTGTACCCGTTCATCAGCAGTTTCAAGGCCTCAAGACGATCCATGGTTCAGGTGTTTAGCAAACCAAATGGCGTTCTCGTATGCTAATCTATTTTTTCAGGGTTGAAACATTTCAAACAATGATGAAAGTAACACCCTAAATATTCGTAAAAACAATGGGTACTGTGGCACACGCCGTCCAGTTTGTACTGCCCAATTTTATATTCACCTCCGGGTGATAGCACAGTTTGAATTTCAATATTGTCCTTGGAAGCCTCATACTCTTACCATGCAAGAGCTTTCAAGGACTGCCGGTCATTACTTGCTGAATACCCCTGGATGGGGCACACACCGAGGGTATTTTTTGCAAAAACGTTCCACAGAAAATATGAGGCACGCACCGACAATGGTTAGTTCCCGTGCAAATGGGTCTACGCCTGTGAGATTTAAAATTCCTCATGTAAAGCTTGGGCGCCTCACCGCAACAGCTCTGTATCTGCCTTGCAGTAATACAGAAGCTGCTGTTGAAAATCACAGGGTTCAAGACTTGCTGCAGCATACCACTCGTTAAACGCTGACAGAGTTTCAGGCTCCATGTCTTCAGGATGGAAAAAAAGCCGATCAGGGATGGGTCCTGCATACTGTATATTTTCTTAATTCACGAATTTAAAGGGGAAAAAACCTTTCACCATCTCCAAGTTGAAAGTCTTTGTAAAGGAGCGAAGAGGAACCTTATTTTAAAGCCAGGTAAAAAGATACCTAAAATCTTGGATCCATCGAACACGAGATCTGGTTTTATAAATTTTCTGTACAGGTAACTAATGATAAACATGCCATCAAAGCCTTTCAGATTGTGGACAAGGACTGTGACGTCCTTGAATCGTTGAACCCCGGGACGTTCTTCGGCCAGAAGCCAGTCCATAAAGGCGGCAGTTTCCGGGAATGAGGTGTAAACCCACTCTTTATCCACTTGGTTCGTGACCACACACAGTATCGGTTTCAATAATCCGTCGGCACACTGCACTGTCTCTACTTCAAAGTAGAGGTAGGTCTGACTGACAGGGTCAATTTTGCAGGGCTTGACGAATTTTAAAGCGTCAACCTTGCAAACGTGCTTTTTCAGGGGATCGTAAATGCTGATGCACTTAACACGGTGATGCCACATCTGACATGCCTTCACCAGGTGCGCCTGAAAGCATTCAGCCCCACGCAAATACACATAGCACACCGTGCAGAGCAACAACTCCCCCATATGAAGCACATCGGCTGACAGACACCTGTTGCAGGTTCCCTTGTAAACGTGACCCTCTTTATAACCCCTTAAACACTTATGGCAGAATTGCCTAACCCCGAAAAACCCCGATGGTTTATTTATCACATCGTAATGCCCTGCACTAAACAATAAATAAAGGTTGTCCTCACCTTCAGGACCGATGAAGATCGGGAGAAAGGCGTCGTCAGCAGAATACACAATAATCCGGAACTGACCGGCGAGGTGGGCTTGAAATAGTTTAACTTCCGGGAGACCACAGGGACCCTCAGGAACACCAGCGTTGAGATGGAGCTGTCTTGCTTCTTCCCATTGCAAAGGGTAACGATAATCGGCAATTTTAGTGTAGCAGTTAGCCAGCCCTTTATTTTTTAAGCAGAGCTCTTGCAAGACAGATGGAATTACGGTTGATGATTCTTCTACCACTACCCTTCTTATTCACAAATGACGTGATGTCGACGAGGCTACGTGTCTCAGAGCCAGTGCATTTTCCAATACCACTGCCGCTACCGACACGATCCAGGTCGGCACACACAAAGTCGAATTCCAGGTCGCTGTTTGGCCCAAGAGATTCATTCGACTGTACAAATCGGTCCAACGCAGCCATGAACCGTTCTGCCATCAGCTTGTTGCTGCAGATGAGGCTTTAATTGACACTGTTCTTGAGGTCTGACGACTGAAAGCACAGGCGAACGTGACTGTAGTTCGCAGTGAGCACAATGTCGGCGAGCATTTTTTCGTGCAGGTCGTGAAGCGCCGGGAGGAAATTATGGGGTGAGACATTATCCATCCCACCAAGTCGCACGCTAGTGGACAAAAATTGCATCTTGAACTTTGCCGAGTTGAAGCTGCGAACATTTGTCACGCTGTAGTGGGGGGACACAGCAGGAGCAGACTTTGCAGAGCTGACATCACTGGACGGCCCTGCACATGAACCGTCTAACAGCCTCGCCGGAACGTAGGAGGTTGGTTGCCCCACAATGACGAAGAATGCAGAGTTGGAAGTTGCCTGGTCAGCGGTGATGGAGAATGCAGAGTTGACGTCACTGGACGATCTGGCATGGAAAGGTATGTAGGGGCGTGCCTGCCCAACAACAGCGGCTGCAGCACGGCAACGTGCAGTTAACGAGAGTTTGGTCGTACGCTGTCGAATTCTCTACCTCCTTGCTGGAGCAGACAAATACGCTTAGATGGGGGAAGCTCATGTGGGGAAGGTCGCTTGACCACACTGTCCAAAGCACATACCGAGGCAAGAAGATCTTCAAAACAGTTGGTTGTATCCTCTCTCTCGGCAGCCATCTCTGTAGCATGTACAACTTCTCGAATGATCGACATCTCGCCAGACAAGGAACGGAGAGCAAACTGACAGAAGATGAATGACAGCTGGTGACAGCTTAGTGTTTATATACACCGCCCACTATCTGATACATCTTGCGTCATCCCCTAAAGTCGGATGATCTTACATCGCGTGAGGTATCACGCACTCTAGAGCACAACAAGGGTTGTTGAAATAGCTTCTATTTTAAAACCTTATCAGCGACAAATGCAAACACTGTGGTGTGCTTGGCACTCGTCCTCTTGACCCCCAGGCCGATAAGCGATTGCACCAAGAACCGTGTGTCGCATGATGTGTTGAAAGTCCGGCTGCACTCATCGATAAGCGACCCCATTGTACGATTTGAAGGAATGTCAATACATAGCACGCGATTGCTGGCACAGATTAGGGATTTTGAAAATTTTTACACTGTTGGGAGTAACTCGTCAATAAAGCAGTTCTTATATGCTATTCCTACAGGTTCTATTACGAATAATTTAAACCAGATTTTATTAATTTCACCCTATGGTATTTTCTGTGGAACAGTTACGGCGGGGTAAGCCTTCTTCTATTGAAAATCGCAAAATACGGGGACCTTGTTCAAGGATTGCATCAACCATTCAGCGATGAGTGTTTTTAGCTGGGTAAAATGAGTGTGGACGTCGAGGTAGCGGTTTCAAATCACTGTGTCAGGGAAGGATTTTTTTTCCGATTAAACGCATCTAGAGAAAACTGATTTACAACGTTTTATTTCGACCGTACGATGAGGAACAGAGTTTTTGATAAGTGCTTAATTACTAGGGAATTGATTAACGGACTCGGAAAATTTCAGATGAATCCCAATTTATACTTCATCACGCCGATGGGAGACTGAGGGTACGGCGCCAACCCCATGAATCCTGCATGTCAGGTCAAAACAATACAAGCTGGTGGCGATTCAGTGATGGCTTGGGGTGTCTTTATCGTCTTTTGGACCTTTGGTATGTGTACCGATGACTCTCAATGCATCCCGGTACGTAGAACTCATGGTTGGCCATTTACACCCATTTATGGCCATCATGCATCCCAACTAACCTGCTAACTTTTCTGAAAGTAACCTGTGAGATGAACAGTTGTCTTGTTGGAAGACGCCATCTCCATTGGGATGCATGATGGCCATAAATGGGTGTAAATGGCCAACCATGAGTTCTACGTACCGGGATGCATTGAGAGTCATCGGTACACATACCAAAGGTCCCAAAGATGATAAAGACACCCCAAGCCATCACTGAATCGCCACCAGCTTGTATTGTTTTGACCTGACATGCAGGATTCATGGGGTTGGCGCCATACCCTCAGTCTCCCATCGGCGTGATGAAGTATAAATCGGGATTCATCAGTCCATGCTATCCGTTGCCAATTTTCGATGTTCTTTAGCCCAACAAGGCATTGAGCCTGATGTTGTGCCATTAGAAGTGGGACTCACGTAGGTCGGCGGTCTCGAAGCCAAGATGATGAAGTGAGCATTGCATGGTCCATGCACTGACTTCCTGGCTGGAACCTGCATTCAGATGGGAGGTGATTTCAGATAATGTCTGGCCCCTATCGGTCCATACAATGCGGGTCAGACGGCGAAGCCCACAATCATTCAAGGCTGGTTGTCCTTTGCAATTTGTCCGGGTGCTTTTTTTCCCCAGAATTTTATTATCCCGGATCACTCTTGAAACTGTCGTACGAGAAAATCCAAGTTTGTTGACAATTTCAGAGATCGAGTGCCCCATCTGTCGGGCACCTACGATCTGCTCTCTGTCAAATGCATCTAAATTCTGCACCTTTCCTATTACGCTTCTCACAATGAATGTTTGGGGAAGCCAAAGTTGACAGCTATATATGACCAGAGTTTCAGCCACGCAAGGGTGCAAATGTGGGACTTCCGGTACTGAATTTGGATAACGTCTCCTATCCTCAATTCAATGGCACTTCAGTGTACATTCTTTGTCTAAAGTAAGAGACACAAGTAAATCCCATTAAGACACTATTTCGCTTATAACGTGATGCAAGCGTGACTCCCTTTTTTGTCATATGAAATTTTTCACTCCAGAGCTACATATTGAATTCCTTGTGTAGTTCTGTGTACATGTGGGCGATATTTTCGCTCCAGCGCAAATCTACGATACTTGTTATCGTTTGACATCCGAAAGAATACTGGCAGTTGATTCATTTACTTGTAACCTTTTGTTGGCAACATCCGTTTGATTTGTATTTCAAATGAGCCAGCTGTTTTGTTATTGAAGTTTTACAAACGCAATCCTGCTTATATCACGATGCGATTCTTTGGACCACGAGCACCACGTTACAATGGGATTTACCTGTATTGCGTGAACTGCTGTGAATAGTCCAGTTTAATTTGAAAAATAAGAAAACTTTTCTTTCTCAACCTGGAGATTTAACAATCCAAAATGACAATTTTAGGGCAGAACAACTTTTTATTAATAGCAAAGCATTATTGCTAAAATTATGACCTCAAATTATTATTGATAACTGTAAAAACAGTATGTTATTCATTTCCGGTAGTAGACATGCAGTGTTATTGCCACATTAGCATGTTTGATCTTTTATAACTTCTTATATAACTTCTTCTCTTAGTAGATTAAGAAAATCCAAACATTTGACCTCGCATCTTTCTTTGTGCCCCCTCCCCCCCAAAAGATATATATATAGCACCACGCACACATATGTGCAATACTGGGGAGGAATTTCTGGTAAACGATGAAAGCTAGGGTTGCTAAATTTGCAATAACATTGCAATAAAGCAAATAATTTGCTGAAAACAAATAAATTTCATCGTGAAACCTCCTACACCTGGAAAATAATACCTCCTACAAGTAAATGGTTAAGAGCTGGGATCACTGAATTTGGTATAACCTCCTCTTGGCTCTAAGCAGTGTAAATTTGCCATCACATTCACCTCAAAAACAGGTAGATATACGTAAATACTGAGCCTAATGAGTTATATTCAAATGAAGGCCTATACAGCACAAATTAATTTTTCATCCATTAATTGACCTTACCATTAATTCCACCTTACCACTCTTTCGGATGGTAAGAGGGAAGTGATTACTGCCGATATAAGCCTCTCGAAATCACATCCTACCACTGAAATATCCAATTTTTTGTGCAAATAAATTGTTTTTCTACATTTTCCAGCAGTAGAGGGTATTATTGAGGTTTTTTATTTTTAGCATTGTGTACCAGTTAAAATTTGAGCTACTGGATAATTATAGAAATATAAAGAATAACATATTACTAATGCCTATGTAGTACAAAAAAGAATTTTCATTTATTTCCTAAAATAAAAGGTTGCATTTGACCACTCCCACCGGGGGTAAAGGGGCAAAATATTGCTTCCAATTTAAACATCTTGCCCACCACATTCTACCACAAAATTTCTGGCACAAATAAATCACTTGTAATATTTTGTTTTAAAGTTTTGGCATTTTCCACCATTAGTGAGTGCTAGTGGCTGTCCCCTACAGTGTTTTTTTTTTTTGGAATGCATTAGAAAACCTTGGTCAAATTTGCTTGAATTTGATTTTTCGAAACATGTAAAAACATTTTCAGAGTTCAAACAAGTGAAACCTTGCTATGACAGAGCAGTCAAGCCTTGTTTGTGATTCGACTCTCAAATTCATCCATCTGCATTTTATACTTAATGAGATGATAAAACCGAAATGGGTAAAAAAAAAAATGATTCCCCTTTAAGTAGAATGTGACTCCCTTCTCCGTACCTTGATGAGTGCCAAGAATCTGGCCCCTCCACATCAGGCTTCCAAAATATTTTACTGTTCATCGAGTAGATGAGGTTGGGATCATGATGCCAAGGAAAGGATTTTTTTTCATTTAAATTTTATGTCAAAATAATTTTTCAAATTTTTTAAAATTATAATGCAGTGTATACGGTAGCTGCATAAACTGGAAGGAGAGCTATGTATCAATCTCCAGTGATGATGCACAGAACCGGCCATGTCTAACACCTAATGTCTGACCCCGCCTTCTCGTGGTGCAGGCAGCTAGTACCTTTCAAAAGAGATATTCTCTTTTGGAAGGGAATGGAAGGAAAGAGCTGCCAGTTCAGTATGGCCTACTGATCTGGTCATCTATGGCCACTTTTTTTCATTTTTTTGAACCCTGCTGAGGAGTGGTCAACTTCACAGGGTCCTGATGCTGACCATTTAAACCTACTAGACTGAACTTGTTTATAGATTTGAGCTTGATTATGGATCCTAGACTTGCTGCACTGGTGGACCTCTGTTGAGCGAGAATCTGCCGCTGTGTTTTCTGTTTGCTTCTGGGTTGCCTGCCCTAAGTGAACAGAGGCATGGGATACCTTATATCAGCTGGTGGATAATCCTAATCAGAGACCATCGCAGGTACCTGAACCTTACTTAGCTAGTTGGGCATCGTCAAGCCTAAACTGGAGTAATGTGTCTCAGGCAGGCCATGTGGCTCTTGAAAAAGACCACTTGAAAAGGTGGTGCCTGAAGTTCCTACCAGCATCGGTGACTTCAGCCTTTAACAGAGGAGGAACAGGTCTTTGCCACATGCCTGGATCAGGGGGTTGTTGATATTGTTGGCCCTACCTATCTCAATAAACCTGGTTTCCTGACAATATGGTATACCTGACAAGTTAGTTAACATAATGAAAGCTGAGTCGTGTGTGAGAGTTGGCAAGGCTTATAGCAATTGGTTTAGCATTACTTCTGGTGTTCGACAAGGGTGCATTTTGTCTCCTTTTCTCTTTAGCTTGGTTATTGATTATGTTATGCAAAATTCACTTCAAGGGAAAGATTTCGGCCTTAAATGGGCTGGAGATACGAAAATTTCTGATTTAGATTATGCTGATGATTTAGCCCTTTTGGCAAATGATGTTGATGAGATGAACTCTTTCATTCGAACTGTTGATGAGACTGGTAGTAGAATAGGTTTGGTTATAAACAGAGAGAAAACTAAAGTGATGAAAATTGGTCAGGCAGGCTGTGATGCAGTTAATCTGAATGGTTGCAGTCTTGAGCAGGTGTCACAGTTTAATTACCTTGGGAGCTATGTAAAAGATTCTGGTGATGTGCGGCATGAGTTTAACAGACGAATAGGGATTGCTGCCTGGACTTTTAAGAATCTATGGAGAGTGTGGAGAAATAGGTGTATTACACCTAAAGACTAAAATTAGACTGTATAATAGTTTGGTTCTTTCTAGGGTTAGTTATGGTAGTGAAACGTGGACGCTGTGTAAACAAGATAACAGGAAACTAGATGCTTATGCATTATCTTGGGTATTATGTGGTTTAACTTTGTAACTAATGATGAGGTTAGGCAAAGGAGTGTGCAATGTCCTTTAAGCAGCATATTGTGCAGAGAGAGACGAGAAAAATTATGTAATATTTATAATCTACTCTGTGTTCGTTATAAGTTGTATGTAGATATGTACTGCACTTTGTACTTCTAATAAATAATTTATTATTAGAAAATTTAGAAGTGCATGAAAATGCATTTTTTTTTTGGTCACGCAAAAGTTCACGCCGGCCCTGTTGCTTGGAATCATTTGTGGCGAGCGTTCTACAGTAGTCAGCCACATTGAAGTGGACCAGTTTCCCTGGTATCATTTCTCCATCGTTGCAATGTCCTGGTGAAAACGCTCACTGTGCTCGTCACTAACCATGCCGCAGTTGTCAGGGAAGAAATCTAAGTGGAAATGGAGAAAGTGGATCTTTAAGGACATATTACAACCAAGTTTGTGATACAGAGACATGTCCGTAACCAGTTTCTTGTAGCTGTCAGCCCTGACATTCCTGAGGAATTTAGTTGATACCAGAAGAAACGTATCCCAAGGCTTTTTCTTGTCATCCTGAAGCCAGTTGTCGAACATCTGGTCTCTGAACAGCTCGCAGATCTGAGGACCCAGAAAAATTCCATCTTTAATTTTCGCTTCGCTGAGTCGAGGGAATTTGTCAGCCAAGTACTTGAAAGCTGATGCAGTCCGGTCCATGGCTTTTACGAAGTTTTTCATCACACCGAGTTTGATGGGTAGGGACGGTAACAAGATTTTGTGCGTTTTTGCCAGTGCAGGGTGATTCACATTCTTCTCTCCGACCTTCAGAGATTTCCTCTGAGACCAGTTTCTCTTCACGTGGTCAAAGTCTTTGCTCGGTTGTCCCATTCATATAAGAAACAGCAGTACTTCATATATCCCTGCTACAGACCCATCAACAGAGCCACGACCTTCAGGTCACAACAGAGATGCCAGCTATACTTGCTGTATTGAAGACAGTTCAACAGCTGTTTTAGGTTGTTGTAGGTTTCTTTCATGTAGGCAGCATGTCCAACCAGAATGGATGAAAGTCGATTTCCATTATGCAGCAACACCCCCTTTAGACTTTTTTCAAGGAATATATGAATAGTCGCCATTCTTGAGGATCATGTTTGATTCCAAAGGCATTAATCAGGCCATCTACATCGGAGCAGAAGCCAAGGTCATCTTCCTTTCTGAAGTAAGGCGCAAACTGCTCATGACGAGTTCGAAACGAAGTCACTCCGACATTTTCCTTGATAAGATTCCATTGTTTAAGTCTTGATCTAAGTAACTCTGCTTTGGCCTTGGACAGCTCCAGATCGCGAACGAGATCGTTCATTTATTCTTCGGTGATAATGTGTGGGGTGGATGACGCATCATGGCAGATGTATGGATCATCATTACACACCGAATGCTGTGGAGAACCCGATGTCAATTTGTCTCCCTCCTCATCTGAATCAATGGAAAATTCTTGTGTATGTTTGGGATCGGGAAAGCCTTCACCGTGTGGAACTGGTCGGAGAGCAGATTGTATATTCAGGTACGCTATTGCCACTTTTTTTTCCTTGTAATGCCTCCAGAAACAGGTGGAACCATGCAAAAGTAGCAGTCATTTGTGTGATTGCTTGGCTCTCTCCAAACCGTAGGTACAATAAACGGCATCGGCACTTTTTCGCCTTTCAGCCACTTCGGAATATTTCTTGCACAAGTACTGCAGCATATATGTATGGCCCCTGGCCCCTTGAACTTGCATCTGAAATAAAACTCATACGCCACTTTCACTATTGAGTGATGGCCCTTTCCTGGCTTGCAAACGTCACTTCCCCGCAAATGTAACAAAATGTATCTGCACTATTAACACAGTTATGAGGCATCACTACTGCTGGATTAAAACTGCAAGGATCACTTGTACCTATGACACAGGGGTAAATGGGAGTCGCTCAAAAGACTTGGTCATCCTATGAGACGTCACTTGCAACTTAACGATTGCATGAACTTTTTTCTGCAATCGTAAAGTCACGATGTCACGACTCAACTACATTGCATCAGCAATGATGCAATACCTCCTGTAGTTGTGTGTATAGCGGGCTGATGCAATACAATGCAATCTGGAGTTTAAAATACAACTTTGCGAAATGGTTACCTATGTAGTCAATGCGGACTGAGTCGTTTATACATTACCATCTCTGTCTCTCCTAAATAAGAGCCATTCGACAAATTTTATTGTCATTTTCGTATTCAGCACCTCGGAATTAGTCAAGATTTGCTATTTTATTTCAAAGCCTTTTTGTGTGTTGCCTAGTGTTATCAAAGAGGCAAGGGTTTGAATTACGGGTAAGGCATGGATGTGTTGTGTTGTTTTTCTGCTGAGATCACACCTTCACAGATCTACTGTGTCATATAAGCTGACGGCTCTTGTTAGATCTTTGTGGCAAACAGCTCTTGAGGTTATTTCTTAAGTGTAATTTACAGTTGTGTTTATTTTAACAAATATATTTTCTTGAAAATAGAAAGATCATGAATTTAAGTTCACCAGACAAAAAAATTTATCACCCCTTCTAAGGGACCTGGGTTCGAACCCCGGATAAGGCATAGACGTTTGTGTTGTGCTTCTGCTGAGGTCCTGCCATCCTCACAGACTTTCTGCTATGGCATATAAACTGACAGGCTCATGTCAGACTTCTGTGACAAGCAGCTGCTTGAAGGGGTATTAATTAATAACTAATTAATGAAATAAATAATTAACGCCTCCGTGCGACCAAGAAAACCCAAAATCCTGTCTGGCATGGATGCCATCAGTGTGTGGATATAGTACACATTAGTATTCATCCAATCTTCCAGCAGCAAATGCTTCAGTTCGCCCAGATTGGCCAGATGACTGGACTGCGCTTCCCTCATTGCCCCAAATAGCCCCACAAGTTTTCTGTGGTATTCAAATCTGGGGATTGGCAGGACAGTCGAGATGTTCGAAGGCTTCAGAATGCTCGCTGTGCCAATCCAACACACTTCGAGGTCTGTGCAGGCAACAATTGTCGTCTTGGAAAACTGGGGTATTCTTCTGGTGTTCACTGTGGAGATGCTGCACAAAAGGCAAGATGTGGTCATCCACTAGCTCCATATAGCCCTTCTGGTTCAAGTGTGAGGTCACCACAACCAAAGGACCCATTTCCTCGTAAGTGAAACACCCCAGAGCATCACAGAGCCTCCTCCAGCTTGAACAGAACCTTGCACACAGTCCACATGGCATAAACCATCATGCGGCTTACGATGTACCCATTTCTTTGCATCATTCGAGTACAAGCAAAAACGTGACTCATCCGAGCAGATCACACACTTCCAAGAGTCGCCAGTCCAGTCTTTGTAGTGCCGTGCCCACTGTAGCCGTGCAGCCTTGTGCAGAGTGAACATTGGTCGCTTCTGCGGTACTCTGCTCCAGATATCCATGGCATGCAATTCCCTTCGGAGTGTTCGTTCAGAAACAGCTTGTTGTAGGTCTGCATTGACTGAATGGAGCAATTTCTGCCTCGTTGCAAAGCCGTTTGCCGTAACAGTGCGTGACACACTGCGGCAATCTCTATTGGTGAGCACAGTCTTTCTAGCGACGATTAGCAGTGTACTGCGATGTACGCCACTGCTGGAAGACCCTTTGGACAGTATGTTTGAACACACCTGCAAAGGCAGCAACTTCTTGTACACTATGCCCTTTAAACATTTCATTTCAATTGATCTCCATTTATTTCAGGATACTCTTTTGATAATGAAACACCCTTGGCTTCCAAATCTCCACTTCTTAATGAATGGAGCGCTTCTCCAATCAGGAAATCAATAACAATGTACAAATCACGAACTCCCGCTCAAAGAAAACGATACCCGTCTAACAAAATCTTATTTTGTAGCGGCATGATTTGTAAAAGCAATATGAGCAGTTGTAAATTGCGCCCCAAAGCAGTTTTATGACACGCGCGGTGCGGGGGGAAGGGGGCAGGTAATTGTCCGCCGAAAAAACGAAAAAAATTATTTTGTACGAAGTAACGAAAATTTATAATATGCTGTCTTGACGATACGATGGTATAAACAATACGTATTAAAGTTCAACGAAGTACGGGCGGCTAATCAATCTATTTTATTTTGCACATAAACGTCAGATATCGTGGAACGGCTGGTGCTGCCCCAAAACCGCCCTGTGATTCCGGCGCCCTTGGCAACTGCCCCGATGCCAACACATTCCTATGCCTCTTCTACCATATAGACATTTCTTATATTTTTTATCTTAATATTATTACTGGTGGATTCCATGCTAATATTTATACTAATATTTATCTATAAATATATTCTATTTAGGAGAAAATTTATTTATATTAATAGCATTGTTATTTCTGATAATGAATACGAATAATTTTCTTCCTAAATAAAATATATTTATATATAAACATTAGTATTAAGATTAGCACAAAAGTCCACCAGTCAAAATCAAAAATATAAGAATTATCTATATAGTAGGACTACTTAGTGACGTCAAAAATTTGGTACATTGCAACAATACGTTATCCCCTTACTCTCAGGTGTGATGGGAAACGCAACTTTTCGTTCAAATACACAACTGAAAATTTTTTTCTTTAGTTGGATTGGTACTGATGAAATATAATTCACATTTTTAAAATCCATAGGCGATTTTAACCAACAGCTCCTATAACAGAAGGCCAAATGCAAACCTCATGACCTTCACATTCTACCATCAAAATTTGTTTCATAAATATATTTTGCAATATTCGTTTAAAGCTTTGAAATTTCAACTTTTTTCACCATTAGAGAGAGCGCAATTATAGCTTTTCGGAGATTTGGAAAGTGCGAATTATAATATTTCATCAATGTCTACTCAATCCAAAGAGAATTTTTGCTAAAAACAAACAATTATTTCTTTTACAAAAATTACGTCATCCCACCCACCCTGGGGATAAGGCGCTAAATCATTGTTTCCATTTGACACTTCATGACTTTCACATTACATCACCAAAATTTAAAAGTTCGCAATTTTCAATTTTTTCCGCCGTGAGGTTTTGAGAGATTCAGAAAATGCCAAAAGAAATATTTCATCGATACCTATCCTACAAAAAAAATTATCCCTAAATACAAAAAAGTTCGATGTGTACAGCCAGACAACATAGAGGAAACATCTCGTCATTTTTCGAAAACGAGATTAAAAAAAATGCTTATAATACACCGCTTGTCGAAATGGCTAAACGGAATGAAAGCCTCCCAATGTCGTCATCTGCAGTATCTTAACACTAGGAGAGCAGTGTCATCCAACGACTCAAAGAGTGGGAATATGAATGTTAAAATGTCTATTTTTAGCATTTCACATGGAGCATATTTTCCTGTGTAATAAATCAGCTGAACTGAATTATAAATCGTTTTTGTTTTTTAATTTGAATGGAAAGCCGCTCGGAAATATCATTGTGGTAAATTGAAAATTTGGCAAAATCTCTATTTTCAACAATATTTGCTAAATGTTTAAAAAGTTGTACCGTCCTTTGGCCGAGTGGTTAGTACGCTTGTCTGATGGCTCTGCGTTCAAACCCCAGGTAAGGCATGAATGTGTGTATTGTTTTTCTGCTGAGGTCCTGCCATCCTCACAGATCTACTGTGGCATTTAAACTGACAAACTCCTGACAGACCTCTGTAGCAAGAAGCTGCTTGAGGGGGTATTTATTTTTTTTTTATCTTCGGGCGGATGCGGATCGCATCCTGCATTCCGTCGCCTCACCGCACTCTCAGTGAACCAAGACAAACTGCGGCGCCTGGTGCAGGCGGGCGCCCACCCCGCTAAACTAGGGTTGAAGAATAATCGAAAATTTAAAAGCCGAATTTTAATTGATCTGCTTTTTAAAATTCGGTTTTAACCGGCTTTGACCAAAAGTATAGTAATTTTTAAAAGCCAAAATGAAAGGTACTGACTTTTACTCTTAACATGCATACTTGTCTCCTATTTTTCGATAAAAAAAGAATGCAAAAATGCAGCATCATACGCATACATATGAAAAAGAAAAATGACAACTTTCACAATTGATATATTTTATTTTAGCCAAAATAATACATCGTTCAAACATTTTAGAATTGAAAAAGAAAAAATAATAAAAATCTATACTTAAGACACAAAAATTATAAAGAATGAAATTTCTTGAGAGTTTCTTGTAAACTCTCTTGAATAAATTTACTATTAGCAATGCAATAAAAACTAAATCCATCAGCACTAGCAAGTCTCTAAATTTCTTCTTCAACAGATTTTCTTTGCATTTAATCTCCCAAAGTCTTTTGCTTCTTGAATGTAGAAGAATCACTTTCGTTGATGCTAATACCACGAACATTTTTAATGTGTGAATTCAAAGTTCACGTTGTACCACGGCAACACTTTAAAGTCTTGTTGCATTTCTTGCTTTCAGCAGATCTTTTGTCTTACGCACAAAATAGTACCGTATTTTAGATCTATTCGAAATATTCCTCAAATATATAAGGGGTTTCGATTATTAAATTAATAAAATCCAAGTTTTAAAATTTGTAATCGACACTGAACATTCCAAAATATGTTCCATCAATCAAATGAATCTACGCGACAGTCTACATCATAGATTCCCAACGGGGGCGATACCGCCCCCCAGTGGGCGCTGGAGCCTTCCATGGGGGCGGTAGCGGATCCACAGGCAAATGGGGGGTGTTGAGGCAGTCAAGAGGGGCTTTCAAATAAATAAATAAATTTAATGGAATTTTCTGTGTCAACCTTTTTATCTCTTCTATTCTGTGGTGTCTTCCTGGTGATTCTGGTCATCCACTACCTCATCCGTCATGTACAGCTTTTCAACTGCAGCTTGGACAATAAGTTCCCTGCTACCGCCTACTAGCGTACTGGTACGTCTGAAGTCGACTGAGATGCTCTCAAAAGTTCCCTTCAAGATCACAGATTGGATATCAGCTTCAATATGTTTTCCCTCTCCAAGTCGCTTTGAGTATGCTTTATGGTACGTAGTTACAATACCATCCCACGTCAGAACATAAGGTATAATATTAACATTACACTTGTGAATTAGGCTCAACTCATTAGCCAGCAGATCATACTTCCTCTTCTTTTCAACCTCTACTGTCTGCAGGTTATCCTGAGATGTTATTCCTACTTCAATAATTGTAATCTCATTCAATACCTTAACATGCACTACTATATCAGGCTTATTATGTTGGACATGTGTGTCCGTCCTGATAGGCAAATCAACCTTGATGCAATAAAAATATATTAAAAAAAAAATAAATACCCCCTCAAGCAGCTGCTTACCGCACATCACCATTATCTGTTACATAGCTCCCAAGATAATTAAACTGTGACACCTGCTCAAGACTGCAACCATTCAGATTAACTGAATCACAGCCTGCTTGACCAATTTTCATCACTTTCGTTTTCTCTCTGTTTATAACCAAACCTATATTCTACCAGTCTCATCAACAGCTTGAATGAAAGAGTTCATCTCATCAACATCATTTGCCAAAAGGGCTAAATCATCAGCATAATCTAAATCAGAAATTTTCATATCTGCAGTCCATTTAAGGCCAAAATCTTTCCCTTGAAGTGACTTTCGCATAACATAATCAATAACCAATAAAATAAATACCCCCTCAAGCAGCTGCTTGCCACAGAGGTCTAACAGGAGCCTGTCAGATTATATGCCACAGTAGAAGGTCTGAGAGGATGGCAGGACCTCAGCAGAAAAACGACACAAACAGCCATGCCTTACCCGGGGCTCGAACCCAGGTCCCGTAGATCAGTAGCCAAGCGCGCTAACCACTCGGCCACGGGACGACCATAATAATATAATAATAATAAATTTATTATATATAATATTTTTTTATAATTATTTTTTAATATAATAAAATACTTTGAAAATACCTGTTTTCATGAATAAATATTTTATCTAGCTATGTAAATTATCTTATTGTTATCGCGTTAATAAGCATTTTTAAATTAGCATTAGGTATACCTATACCTAATTTGTTTTAGTTTAAAATAGATTGACGGTGACAAGTCCTTGCAAGTTGGTAGGCAAACACGCGGTTCATGCAATTTAACATGTTTCGACAAGAATATGGGAGCTTGAAATGACTTGTTTACGGAGCAAGTGCGCCGGCATCGCAAACTTACAAGTTAATGCGTGCACAAAATCAAATCTATAAAAGCGATAGCTCTAGGAATGTTTTGTTATTTTTATGTGCTTCGCCGTGATATATAGTCGTGAGTGATAAGTGTTAGAAGTCATTATAAACATTATTTTTATAACTATCTATAAATCTGTTGAGAAGTTAATTTGTATTTGAAAATGTCTGAATCTACATCTAAAAAGAAATGCCGGCAGTACAGTATTGAGTATTTGAAATATGGATTTACGTACTCTCCTACAAACCAATCATTACCTATGTGTTTAATTTGCCGAAAAGGTTTTTCAAATGAAGCTATGAAACCTTCTAGGCTACAAGAGCATTTAAATAAAATGCATGCTGATAAGAAGAACACAGATTTATCCTATTTTCAAGAACTGGAAAAGCAATATTTAAAACAGCCAACTATGTCAAACCTTTTTGCGTCGTCTTCTAAACAAGATGATGATGGACTACGAGCCTCATATAACGTTTCATTGTTAATCGCAAAAGCAGGAAAACCACACACAAATGACGAGGAATTAATTTTTCCAGCAGTCAAAGAGATATTAAAAACTGTTCTTCATCATAAGACACCGTCAGATATCATCAAAAAAAATTCGTCTCAGTAATAATTCAGTGCAAAGAAGAATAAATGAAATGGCAAAAGGCGTTGAAATATCATTATGTGATTACTTAAAGACTTGCAAATTTTCCATTCTACTCGATGAATCTGGGGCGGGGGTGGCTCAGTCGGTAGCGCGCCAGGCTCGTAATCTGTAGTTCCGAGGTTCGAGTCCCAGCTGGGTCAGCGTTGAGATTTATCTCCGCAAAATTACCCGCCCTACCCACGGTCAGTAGGGGACACTGATGGACTTGGAAAGGCCGCCGTCCGTCGGATGGGACGTTAAGCCGTAGTCCCATGTGCGGGAGAGCTATACCCTGCGCACGTTAGAGAACACGCTGGATGGCCTTGACGGGAGGCTACCATCTGTCTCCCAACAGCTGTTCCAGTGGGTCCCCTCCCCCAACCTTCTCTGAGCTTACGGGGTCCATCTGTCCTGGCAATTTAGCCCATGGTGTGCAAAAAAAGTGCCGCTCAGAGGTAAAACAACCCAACACAACTCGATGAATCAACTCTACCAAATAACGAAGCTCTATTCTTATCATACGTACGATTTATAAAAGAAGAAAAAATTCATGAAGAGTTATTATTTGCTAAAAATTTGGAATCTGATACAAAGGGAGAACTATATTTAATACCATGCAAAAGTTTTTTCAAGAGAAAGAAATTCCTATTTGCAATATTTTGTCTGCTGCTACTGATGGTGCTCCAGCAATGACAGGGCGTCATAAAGGTTTCATAGCGCATTTGAAACAAGCAGTACCAAATGTACTCGCTGTACATTGTATTATTCATCGTCAGCATTTGGTTGCAAAAAATTTGAATGAATGTCTGCATACGTCGCTCCATTACGTTATTAAAGAAATCAATAAGATTAGAAGCAATTCATTGAATGACCGATTATTTGGTAAGCTTTGTAATGAAAATGATGAAGATTATAATCGCTTGCTGCTGCACACAGAAGTACGTTGGCTCTCTAAAGGTGTTTGTCTGAATCGTTTTTTCAATCTATTTGACACAGTACTGGACTTTCTTGAAGACAGAGACGAAAAATTGCGCGAAAACCTGATTACGTCAAAAAATGACATCGCTTATTTGACAGATCTGTTTAAAATATAAATGGTAGCTAGGTAGTCACTGGAAGGAGAGCTATGCACCAATCCCCTGTGATGATGCATAGAACCGGCCAGGCCTAGCACCTAATGTCCAACCCCGCCTTCTCGTGGTGCGGACCGTTAGTAACTTTCAAAAGAGATACTCTCTTGTGGAAGTGAACGGAAGGGGAGGGCTGCCAGATTAGTGTGGCCTACTGATCTGGACAACTATGGCTACTTTTCTTTTTTTTCTACCCTGCTGAGGAGTGGTCAACCACACAGGGTCCTGGTGCTGACCATATAAACCTACTGGACTGGACAGATTTATGGCTCTGAGCTAGATTATGGATCCTGATTTTGCTGCACTGGTGGGCTTCTGTGGAGGGAAAATCTTCCGCTGTGTTTTCTTTTTGTTTGTGGGTTGACAGCCCCAAGTGAATAGATCCACAGGATATGTTTATCAGCTGGTGGATAATCCTGAGCAGAAGTCATCGCAGGCACCTGAACTCTTTGCTTCTATTGGCATCGTCAAATTCTACATTGGAGGAAGTCTTCCAGTGTAGATGGCTTCAGCCTTTAGTAGTGGGGGAACGGGTCTTTGCCCCATGTCTGCGATTAGGGGGCTGTTTGATATTGTCGGCATTCCCTCTCTCAATAAACATAGTTTCTTTAAACATCCCACTAACCATTTTCTCTCCATAGGTAGTTGGAATGTGAGGACTCTGCACAGAGCTTTTTCTCTTGATGTCCTCACACAAGAATTCCACCGTTATAATTTAGATATTCTCGGCTTGCAAGAGACCAGATGGACAGATAAAGGTCAGATTCTTAAAAATAATCTTAAATTTCTCTTTTCAGGGAGGGACGACAAAAAGCATCACCAAGGCGTGGGTCTGCTTCTCAGCAGACACGCTAGTGATGCTCTTCTAGGATATGAGTGCATTAATGAAAGGTTTCTTACAGCAAAATTTCAGACAAGCGTTAAAGACTTGAATGTTATCTGCTGTTATGCCCCCACTGAGGATGCCGATGAGGATCAGAAGGATAGGTTTTATGAACAACTTCAGGATATTTTGAATTCTGTCAAGAAAGGAGATATTACCCTTGTTCTTGGTGACTTCAATGCCAAAGTTGGTACTGACTCTGCCCTTTGGGGAGGAGTAATAGGCCCTTTTGGTATTGGTAGCTGCAATGGCAATGGGCAACGTCTCCTACAGGTAAGTAAACTCAATGGATTCAGAATAACTAACACTTATTACAAACACCGCGACATACATAAGTACACATGGGTTTCACCTGATGGGCTGCGTAAGAATATGATTGATTACATATTAATTAACAGCAAATGGGCTAGTTCTGTTAGGAATACCAGGGCATATAGGGGAGCTGAAATTGGATCTGACCATTACCTTGTTAAAAGTGTGTTGCAACTTAAACTTAAAAAGTGTTGTGCTAGGGTTAAAAAATTTACTTTTAATACTGAAGCTCTGAAAGATCCAGTTATAGCCAAAGCTTACCATGATAGGTTACTTAGTCATTATGACAGTCATGGTTTGCTTACTACTGAAGTTGAGGAAGAATGGGATCATTTTAAACAGGCTTTTTTGGACACTAACAGTACTCTTTTAGGAAAAAAGGAGCAGAAGAGGCAAAATTATCTGAGTGATAAGGCACTTGAGCTTATTTCGGAAAGAAAGAACTGCAGGAATGCCCTTAATCAATACCCTACTAGTCCTAATAGAAAGCATTACAGAGACCTTAATAAACTTGTAAAGGATCAGTTAGCTGCTGATAAAAATTTTTGGCTTGATGGTTTGGCTGACAAAGCCGAGGAAGCAGTTAGACAGCACAACAGCAGAGAGCTGTACCAGATAGTTAATGTTTTGTGTGGTAGAAAACGGACAGGCATACAAGGATTGAAGGATAAACAAGGTAAGGTTATAGAAGGGGAGGATTCTGTCATGGCTAGGTGGGCTGAGCATTTCAGTGATGTTCTAAACAATGTAGTTAGTTCTACTCCCATTGTTTGCAATGATGATAGATGCATTGGTGGCTTTAATGTTGGCCCTATAACACAATCTGAAGTTAGTTTGGCTGTTTCTAAACTTAAACTTCATAAATCCCCAGGGGTAGATGAAATTACTACGGAAATGCTTAGAGCTGGGAATGTTTCGGTTACCACTTGGATGACTGAAATTCTGAATATCTTTTATGATAAAGGCATGGTTCCTAAGGATTTTACCAGAGCTATTGTTATCCCTATTTTCAAAAAAGGTGATCGCAGTTCTTGTGATAACTATAGGGGTATCAGCCTACTCTCTGTTCCGGGTAAAGTTCTTTCCATGATTGTGCTTAATAGAATTAAGAATCTGGTTGACAGGCAATTGCGTGATGAGCAATGTGGATTCAGAAGTGGTAGGGGATGTGTAGATCAGATATTTTCACTTAGGCAGATTCTTGAGAAATGTTTAGAGTTTCAGAAACCTTTGGTTGCTAGCTTTGTTGATTTCAAAAAGGCTTTCGACTCTGTTGATCGTCATAATTTGTGGTTGATTGTGAGATCATATGGTATACCAGACAAGTTAGTTAACATTATGAAAGCTCTCTATAATAACACTGAGTCGTGTGTGAGAGTTGGTAAGGCTTGTAGCAATTGGTTTAGCATTACTTCTGGTGTTCGACAAGGGTGCATTTTGTCTCCTTTTCTCTTTAGCTTGGTTATTGATTATGTTATGCGAAATTCACTTCAAGGGAAAGATTTTGGCCTTAAATGGGCTGGAGATAGGAAAATTTCTGATTTAGATTATGCTGATGATTTAGCCCTTCTGGCAAATGATGTTGATGAGATGAACTCTTTCATTCGAGCCGTTGATGAGACTGGTAGTAGAGTAGGTTTGGTTATAAACAGAGAGAAAACTAAAGTGATGAAAATTGGTCAGGCAGGCTGTGATTCAGTTAATCTGAATGGTTGCAGTCTTGAGCAGGTGTCACAGTTTAATTATCTTGGGAGCTATGTAACAGATAATGGTGATGTGCGGCATGAGATTAACAGACGAATAGGGATTGCTGCTGGGACTTTTAAGAATCTATGGAGAGTGTGGAGAAATAGGCGTATACACCTAAAGACTAAAATTAGACTGTATAATAGTTTGGTTCTTTCTAGGGTTAGTTATGGTAGTGAAACTTGGACACTTTGTAAACAAGATAACAGGAAACTAGATGCTTTTGATTCCAGATGCTTACGCAGTATCTTGGGCATTAGGTGGTTCAACTTTGTAACTAATGATGAGATTAGGCAAAGGAGTTTGCAACCTCCTTTAAGCAGCATATTGTGCAGAGAGAGACTCCGTTGGTTTGGCCATGTTGCCCGTATGAATAATTATAGATTGGCGAATAGGGTTATGAACAGTGTGCCTAAAGGCCTCAGAAAGAAGGGGAGACCTAGGATGCGGTGGGCAGACAATGTCAAACAGGACCTTGTTAGAATTGGTGTGCAGTGGCCAGATGCAGTAGATGTAGCTCAGGATAGACTTGCTTGGAGAACTAAATTGCACGGTCTGGTTGGACCTCCGTAGCCCATGGCTGCTTGAGGATGATGATGATGATGATGAATTTACAATTGCAAGGTGATGAGTTGAATTTAATTAAAACAAAAAACGTCATAGCTGCTTTTGCGGGAAAACTTCTATTCAAACGAAATCTAGGTAGAGATGAGTAGTTTACTGCCATTCCACGGATCCCCCTTTGCACACTGCTTTCCCCCTATGACGTCATCGACCACGCCCCCGGTGACGTAACAGGCCACGCCCCGTATGACGTAACAGGCAACGCCCCTATGACGTAATATGACGTAATCATTACATTATCATTACGTAACAGGCCACGCCCCTTTATTAATAATTAATAATTCCTCCCCCTTTATTAAACCCCCTTTCCCCCTCAGTGGCGCCATCTGTTGACAGTGAGAAGTACTATTTTCCCAAAAAACCCTTTATTTTCACTCTAATTTCTCGTTTTCGGACCCCCCGGTCGACCTACCTATATTTTAAGCCCTCCCCCTTATTAAAAACCCTCCTGGCGCCATCTGTTGACCGGGAGAAGTGCTATTTTCCCAAAAACCCTTTATTTTCACTCTAATTTCTCGTTTTTGGACCCCACGGTCGACCTACCTATATTTTAAGCCCTCCCCCTTATTAAAAACCCTCCTGGTGCCATCTGTTGACAGGGAGAAGTACTATTTTCCCAAAAACACCTTTATTTTAAGTCTAATTTCTCGTTTTCGGACCCCACGGTCGACCTACCTATATTTTAAGCCCTCCCCCTTATGAAAAACCCGCTGGTTGACCATTTAAGCACCATACCTATATTTTAAGGCCCCACTCCTTCACTCGGCTGATGCAAGTCTCAGAATAATTGCATGGAACGATTGACTGGTCTTAGAATAATTGTACAGAAAGGAATGATACAAAATTGCTTAGTAATTAAACACTCATCAAAATTCCCTTACCTCTATTAAAAATCGTCCTACAGTTGAAACTCATTTTACTCTTACTGTTTCCATAGAAAATACCATAGGGTGAAATTAATAATGGTTTAAATTATTCGTAGGGATGACATGTTAAATCTGCTTTTAGAACACACGTCTGCAGTGGAAAAATTTTCAAACTCCGTTAATCAACTCCCTAGTAATTAAACACTCGTCAAAATATTCCTCACCTTTATTAAAATCAGTTTTCTGTAGATGTGTTTCCCCGGAAAAAAAAAAATCGTCCCTCGCTGGGTGGATTCCAGGACTATGCCATGTACTAGCTGTGGCTTAGATGCGTGTTGAACGGGTCGGACATTTCAAATTATTTATAACCTAGCATTCTTTATAACTAGCTTTTTCTATGTATTTCTTACATCAAAACCAACACTACCACTGAACGCTTTTGAATGCGGATCTCAAATTGTAAATCAAACTCGCAAAGCTGTATTTATTCCACCAAGACGGTTAAACGATTTTCTTATAATTAAAATTCCCGGCTATTAAACACCCTAGTAATTAAACACTCGTCAAAATATTCCTCACCTTTATTAAAATCACTCCACGGTCGAAATAAAAATCAGTTTTCTATAGATGTGTTTCACCGGGAAAAAAAAAATTCGTCCCTCGCTGGGTGGATTCCAGGACTATACCGTGTACGTGCTGTGGCTTAGATGCGGGTCAGACATTTCAGATATTAACCCAGCAGTCTTTATAACTATCTTTTTCTATGTATTTCTTACACCAAAACCCGATAGTCCTTTCACATTAATATATGTATTTTAAGTCCGTTTCAGTAACACTTATTTCTTTTAACTCCGTGACTGTCGCTTACTAGATCTATCCACAGTAACTGTTTTTAAAAGACTGTCCTGCAGAAAATGCCGATGAGTAAAAAATCTGATTTTATTCGTCGTGAAGAAAAATATTGAGGAGTGATAGGATCGACCTAATAGACCCTGTGTTCGGATCCTCACCCCTGGACAACGTTTCACTGACAGATGGTTAAGTCCTACGAAAATAAATAATTCCAAACGTGGGATCAAATTGACGAATGAATCTGTGCTGCTCCCGCATTAGGCGCGATGTCTTACATCGTGAAAACTCACGGGCACTCTTTATCGTGGATTTCGGACTCGATATTTTCCCCAAGTCCGGAGACGGTTCTCTGCACAACCCTTTATGATAGGTTTCAACGCACCCCATGTAGACTTTTGAAATGACACGTCCTAAACCTTCAAGAGTTGTGCGTATTAGTCTCCATTGGGTTGGTGCCGTCAGATATCTGTGTTTCCACGCAGTAACGCAACACCGAAGAAAAATCGTCTCTCCAATCGTTCGCGTGCGAGCGTATGTCTCATCACACTGATGAAATCGGGTAAAAAATAACTTTTTGTACGAGGTAGAATGTTATAGAAAGTAAGAATGCTAAAAAACTTTCATCATGAATGCATATTAACGGAGTAGGGGAACATTAGTTTAAAACTTCGACTATAAAAATAATACATTGCTTCACGCACTCTCTCAACTTACCTCCACTAATCCACTGAAATTATATTTGCAACGGGGCTGATAGCCAAAATTTAGCAAACGAAACCGCTTAACTGACATGTATGCTCTGATAGCGCCTACTGCTTACAAGAGAGCCGACCTTCTAACCCGTTTCGACAACTTGTACACTCATCCCCATGTGATCTGGTGAACCATAGCAACAAGTGGGATGGTGTGCAAAGGTCGACGGTGGAATGCTGCGTCTTTGAGAAGAGTGGTGGGTCCATCCGAAAACCTAATGGGAAAGTTAAATAATTACTGTTTCCTCTCGAAATACAGAAGGAATTCTTCTGCTGATAGACGCACTTAAAAATAGGAATCTATGAAATTCAAAGGGAGATTGTTGTTTTTTCCATATTATTGGGATTACAATTAATACCGATTCTCTGCAGATGTCCTTTAGGTTATGAAATATAACTGGAACCTTATTAGATCACTTAAAATTGAGTTGACACACCTTATGACCGACTCCTCGGAGAAGTGCTAAATCTATGTGACGGAATGCTAAAAATAGAATTCATACGTTTCCGTAAAAAACTTTAGTTCCAATATGAGTTAAAAGGTTATGGTTCGACTCAGGAAAAATAGGATTCGACCTCGGACATTAGAAAAGATGTGCACCGTATAATTCCGTGGAAAAATACGAAAATCTTTAGCAATATCCCAGGCGTCCTTTGTTAGGCGATAGTATTAACACCCTTATACGTTCTCACTTCAAGCTTGCTTTCTCTATCATAACCCTCGATGCTTGCGAAAATTATCAAAGATGAACAGAGGTCTGAATGTACAATCTTCGGAGTTCATTTTACTGTAGATGTCTAATTCTGGCAGGATCCCTCTCCACGTTTAAAATTTAGATCTTACACCGACAGTCTTTTCATGTACGTATTTTTTATAACCAACACTTATTTCTTTTAGCCCTAGCAATTACTGGTTGTTTCATTTTTTACTAGAAGAAACCCTACCCCGCAGTAACAGCTCCGCAGAAAATAAAAAATGTCGATGGGTAAAAGAAAACAAAAAATCTGATTTTATTCGTCATGATGAAAAATATTGACGACCCCGGACAACTTTTCACTGACAAACGGTTAAGCCCTACGAAATTATTCCAAACGGAGAAGCACACACTTTTATTGACGAATGAATCTTGGATCTGTACTGCTTCAGGAGCGCTGCCTTTACATTGTGAAAACCCGCTCACACCCTTGATCCGTGTTTAAGTACTCGAAATTTTTAAAGTCCAGAGGCGGCCCCCACCATTCCCAATTTACTAGTGAAAAAAATATTTTTTGTACGAGGTAGAAAGTAAGAATGTTAAAAGTACGTTGCGTAAAAACTTTAGTTCCATCGCTAATACACGTTGATGGGGTAGGGGGACATTAGTTTTAGCAAATACTTCAACTATAAAAAAAATAAGTCTCACTTGAGCGCATCGCTCCCAACTTGTCTATGCTAATCCGCTGAAATTTTATTTGCAACGGGAGTGATAGACGAAAATCCTTCTTCGTATCCCCTATGTGCTCTGACCAGCGCCTGAAATGTTCGCCCCCCACCCTACTGCTTCAACCCTCGTTTCGATACTCCCGCTCTATGTGATCTGCACGACGCGCTGATAACGTAAAAAGGCCACTGGAGGAGCGGTGGAATGCCTGACCAGTCAGCCCCTGTTGAATGCTATCTTTTTTTTTTTTATTTCCAGCCGCAATAATACACCGTTTCTGTGGAACACTGGTGACTTCGCCGCAAAGGGTGATCCACACTAAAAAACAAATCCCATTGACAATAAAGAACTAAAAAAGTCATTAAAACAGTGAATGGACTTATGTACAGAGATTGACAACGGTAATATAGACAGGAACCCATCGCTCACTATCATAGCCCCCGAGAAATTATCAAATCTGTAAAGGTCTGGCCACACAATCTTCTGAGTTAATTCTGGACGGATCACAAGGACTTTTTCTCACATACGTTAATCAAAGTGTCTACGCATCAGACTTGTCATTACCTCGACAAACTATCCATAGACTGAGTAAGAATTTAGAATGAAAAATTCAGTTTGCTTCAGTGTCACAGCTTTAATTTTCAGATGCACTCCACAGATTCGTAAAACACTCATTAGGTATGCGTTCACAAGAGAGTTCATCACGGATTCATCTTCCCTATCTTTCTAATAAATCATACACCCAAAGTAGATAATTATATTACGAAAATAAAATCGATTTTAAGTGATTCCGTATTCGTAATTTATTAATGCTAAAGAATCACGACGAAAATCTCACAATAGTCTACCCAATACTTTACCATAGCCGATACAGTCACAAGTTACGATAGTCAGCATCTGCTCCCATAGACCAGGGACGGGTGAATAGCGACCCGTGGGTCGCATTCGGCCCGCTAAGAGTTTTTTGTTCCCCGCCAAGACACAAAAGTCCTCCCCGAGCGCGACCGAAGATTCGTCTCGTATTTTCTATTAGGACGGCCACGTCAATATGCATACGAAGTGTATGAAAACAATTGCCCACTCCGACCATAGACAGTAGGTTAGTTACTTCTAACAAAGTCAAAGTTTGAGATCCATAGTAAGACACGAATGTTACCGAACGCCTATGTCATGTGAATGATAACTGTTAAGACAGCTAGTTGCATATTTTTTTAAAGATATGTCGAATGCACTTTTACATGAACGAAGCTTCCATTTCCTAAAGTGTGAGGGGGAAAGCGTGAACAGTCAATGCTGACTGCATGAAATATGACTCGAACGAAAGACAATCTGAACAGGTGCTTTTGTTTAAAAACTGAAAACTCACTGTTTATAGTATTTCCGTGAAAAGTTGGGGAAGCCAGATGCGACTTAGCTTTGCGTTCACTGACTTCCCGCTACCCCCTTTGCAATTAGGAAAAAACTCTCGAGAGCAAATTATATCTAAAACCAGTTTCACTTGAGTTTTTCGTAACCCTCTTGTGCCGTCGGACTAAGATTCAGACACTGAGCTGTCGGGCATAAGGTTAAACTAATTTCTCACCAAGGTATGTTTGAATAAGCGCACGCTGCAAACACAAGTCTTTCGACAAAAGATAAGTGTTTCGCTACAACATAACACGGAGATGTCTGCTTAGTTATT
Source organism: Ryuthela nishihirai (assembly GCA_038380435.1). NCBI lineage: Eukaryota > Metazoa > Arthropoda > Arachnida > Araneae > Heptathelidae > Ryuthela > Ryuthela nishihirai. Next base: position 44,948,122 of record JAWZYU010000032.1, read on the forward strand.
TTTCCCTATTTCAACACTGTCTATGGAGCATTACGCCTCTACACACCATAATGCCTCGCGATTCTAAGCGTTCCCCGAACCGATATTAATCTTATTTTTGTAGTTCAACGGAGTGCTTTGAGCTTGCTCAACCTATGTCAAGGGTTGGACCAGTGCTTGCACCGATGGGGGGCGGACCAGCAGCGATGTTATTGCTCGTACTAGCAGAACCGGTACAAGGCGAATGCAAATCGGTTCATATCTCTATTCTTTCGAACACAAATGTTAAAAGATTTCATGTAGCAGCTAAGAAACAGTAAAAAAGTGATTTTCCGCATTTAACCATCTATCGGGTAGAGGAATCCTCAAAACTAAGTAACAATACTAGAAAAATCACTATCCATAACATTTACATTCATGTATTTCATTTTCTTGTTGCGAGGCATCTGACCGAAACGTTAGCATTCATTACCTCAAAACAGATAAGACAGAATGCGGCGTCTTGAAAAACACCAAGAAGGCTAGTAACCACGGTTTTACCATTCATATATTAAGTATTAGGACGTTCATGTTACAATTTCTTGCAACAACGTTCATTTCTGGTAAAGATGCATGTCAGCACATTCACTTTACGTGTGTGATTTCAATCGTGTGTGAACCAGGCATTCAGTTGAGAAGAGTATGTGAATCAGTCACTTCAGAATACTAACACCTTTGCGTGCTCACTGAAACTACCTCCTTCTTGTGTCTCTCCATATACTCTTCTTATGAGCACAAAAGATAGGATGTTTCACTACAATCTAACACGGAGATGTCTGTTTAGTTATTTTTTCCTCCTATTTCTACACCAGTGTGGAAGTCTTAGAACAAGTGGTTAGCACACGTTTTTAATATGTATCTTGTTTAGAAATCTGAAAGAACACTGTCTATGGAACATTACCCCCTCCCTTGCAAGCTGGTACTAATTACTTCACGATTCTGAGGGACGAAGGTTGTAATCTTTGGCGGATATTTTTCAGAAATATGTAATCAACCATAGTGTTCGGATATTTGATTCATAGTAAGACATGAACGTTGTTTACCTCCCATCGACAATCCCTTCTACGGATCGTATGAGAGATGACTGTTACGACAATTAGCAGGGTGAAGTCGTATTTGTTTTTAAAAGCAGAGACACACTAATTACCGACTAGCTAGAGAACGATATATTAACCTGCTAAAGTTTGATTTTAACGATCAGATATACCATCACTTTTTTAGTTCATACTAATATTCCAACTTTTAAAAGAAATATTGTCTCGTTATAAGCGATTACATGCACACTCTATACTTTAAATCTATAGAGACAGCGATCACTAAACATGGAACACATCTGTGAAATATCACCACATTTTTGTTTTTAACGCACGGTTGAATCATTCTCTAGCTAGCTTTGGTTTCATTATGAGTGTGTTTTTTAAGATACTTTTGAAATACTCTGTTAGTGAATTCAACCCCCCTTATCTGTTTGTAATTTCAGAGGTATTCTGAAAGGTTTTTGTGATCAAAGCTCCGACGATTTCCGTTTTAAAGGAGCACCACATGCATATTTCGAAAGCACGTCTATACAGGCTCGTAAATATTTGTAGACGTCATCATGTTTACTAAGAGATGGCAAATCTACCAGATCTCGACCAATGGGATGGAGTTACAGGGACACGTCACAGGTTTAAGGTATAAGTGTTACCCTTCGACGGGCTGTCTTCGACGAGGCAAACCATAGTATCCAGTTCATACTCGCCGTATTCGACATCTTCGAACGCTTCGACGATTGTAGACGCATACGAAACAAGTCCATGCCACTGCTCTTCAGACAGCATCACACCGTCCTTTGTAGGATATAGTTTTAACGAGTCATCACTCTGGAACACACGTATGTGCACTTTAGGATATGTCCGATATTCACAAACGCTCGCAAACAAATCCGATCCGAGTTGAAACATATGGCTATCATCATCTCTAACAGCAAGTCGCTTCGCAGGAAGATCACCATCGGTCAGGGAACGTTTAGCACAAACCATAGCAAGTCGATACTGGAAAAAATAATGCCTTACAGCATCGGTGATATTTCACAGATGTGTTCCATGTTTAGTGATCGCTGTCTCTATAGATTTAAAGTATAGAGTGTGCATGTAATCGCTTATAACGAGACAATATTTCTTTTAAAAGTTGGAATATTAGTATGAACTAAAAAAGTGATTCTATATCTGATCGTTAAAATCAAACTTTAGCAGGTTAATATATCGTTCTCTAGCTAGTCGGTAATTAGTGTGTCTCTGCTTTTAAAAACAAATACGACTTCACCCTGCTAATTGTCGTAACAGTCATCTCTCATACGATCCGTAGAAGGGATTGTCGATGGGAGGTAAACAACGTTCATGTCTTACTATGAATCAAATATCCGAACACTATGGTTGATTACATATTTCTGAAAAATATCCGCCAAAGATTACAACCTTCGTCCCTCAGAATCGTGAAGTAATTAGTACTAGCTTGCAAGGGAGGGGGTAATGTTCCATAGACAGTGTTCTTTCAGATTTCTAAACAAGATACATATTAAAAACGTGTGCTAACCACTTGTTCTAAGACTTCCACACTGGTGTAGAAATAGGAGGAAAAAATAACTAAACAGACATCTCCGTGTTAGATTGTAGTGAAACATCCTATCTTTTGTGCTCATAAGAATAGTATATGGAAAGACACAAGAAGGAGGTAGTTTCAGTGAGCGCGCAAAGGTGTTAGTATTCTGAAGTGACTGATTCACATACTCTTCTCAACTGAATGCCTGGTTCACACACGATTGAAATCACACACGTAAAGTGAATGTGCTGACATGCATCTTTACCAGAAATGAACGTTGTTGCAAGAAATTGTAACATGAACGTCCTAATACTTAAAAAATGAATGGTTAAACCGTGGTTACTAGCCTTCTTGGTGTTTTTCAAGACGCCGCATTTTGTCTTATCTGTTTTGAGGTAATGAATGCTAACGTTTCGGTCAGATGCCTCGCAACAAGAAAATGAAATACATGAATGTAAATGTTATGGACAGTGATTTTTCTAGTATTGTTACTTAGTTTTGAGGATTCCTCTACCCGATAGATGGTTAAATGCGGAAAATCACTTTTTTACTGTTTCTTAGCTGCTACATGAAATCTTTTAACATTTGTGTTCGAAAGAATAGAGATATGAACCGATTTGCATTCGCCTTGTACCGGTTCTGCTAGTACGAGCAATAACATCGCTGCTGGTCCGCCCCCCATCGGTGCAAGCACTGGTCCAACCCTTGACATAGGTTGAGCAAGCTCAAAGCACTCCGTTGAACTACAAAAATAAGATTAATATCGGTTCGGGGAACGCTTAGAATCGCGAGGCATTATGGTGTGTAGAGGCGTAATGCTCCATAGACAGTGTTGAAATAGGGAAAAATAACTAAGCAGACATCTCCGTGTTATGTTGTAGCGAAACACTTATCTTTTGTCGAAAGACTTGTGTTTGCATCGTGCGCTGATTCAAACGTACCTTGGTGAGAAATTAGTTTAACCTTATGCCCGACAGCTCAGTGTCTGAATCTTAGTCCGACGGCACAAGAGGGTTACGAAAAACTCAAGTGAAACTGGTTTTAGATATAATTTGCTCTCGAGAGTTTTTTCCTAATTGCAAAGGGGGTAGGCGGGAAGTCAGTGAACGCAAAGCTAAGTCGCATCTGGCTTCCCCAACTTTTCACGGAAATACTATAAACAGTGAGTTTTCAGTTTTTAAACAAAAGCACCTGTTCAGATTGTCTTTCGTTCGAGTCATATTTCATGCAGTTAGCATTGACTGTTCACGCTTTCCCCCTCACACTTTAGGAAATGGAAGCTTCGTTCATGTAAAAGTGCATTCGACATATCTTTAAAAAAATATGCAACTAGCTGTCTTAACAGTTATCATTCACACGACATAGGCGTTCGGTAACATTCGTGTCTTACTATGGATCTCAAACCTTGACTTTGTTAGAAGTAACTAACCTACTGTCTATGGTCGGAGTGGGCAATTGTTTTCATACACTTCGTATGCATATTGACGTGGCCGTCCTAATGGAAAATACGAGACGAATCTTCGGTCGCGCTCGGGGAGGATTTTTGTGTCTTGGCGGGGAACAAAAAACTCTTAGCGGGCCGAATGCGACCCACGGGTCGCTATTCACCCGTCCCTGGTCTATGGGAGCAGATGCTGACTATCGTAACTTGTGACTGTATCGGCTATGGTAAAGTATTGGGTAGACTATTGTGAGATTTTCGTCGTGATTCTTTAGCATTAATAAATTACGAATACGGAATCACTTAAAATCGATTTTATTTTCGTAATATAATTATCTACTTTGGGCGTATGATTTATTAGAAAGATAGGGAAGATGAATCCGTGATGAACTCTCTTGTGAACGCATACCTAATGAGTGTTTTACGAATCTGTGGAGTGCATCTGAAAATTAAAGCTGTGACACTGAAGCAAACTGAATTTTTCATTCTAAATGCTTACTCAGTCTATGGATAGTTTGTCGGGGTAATGACAAGTCTGATGCGTAGACACTTTGATTAACTAATGTGAGAAAAAGTCCTTGTGATCCGTCCAGAATTAACTCAGAAGATTGTGTGGCCAGACCTTTACAGATTTGATAATTTCTCAGGGGCTATGATAGTGAGCGATGGGTTCCTGTCTATATTACCGTTGTCAGTCTCTGTACATAAGTCCATTCACTGTTTTAATGACTTTTTTAGTTCTTTATTGTCAATGGGATTTGTTTTTTAGTGTGGATCACCCTTTGCGGCGAAGTCACCAGTGTTCCACAGAAACGGTGTATTATTGCGGCTGGAAATAAAAAAAAAAAAAAAGATAGCATTCAACAGGGGCTGACTGGTCAGGCATTCCACCGCTCCTCCAGTGGCCTTTTTACGTTATCAGCGCGTCGTGCAGATCACATAGAGCGGGAGTGTCGAAACGAGGGTTGAAGCAGTAGGGTGGGGGGCGAACATTTCAGGCGCTGGTCAGAGCACATAGGGGATACGAAGAAGGATTTTCGTCTATCACTCCCGTTGCAAATAAAATTTCAGCGGATTAGCGTAGACAAGTTGGGAGCGATGCGCTCAAGTGAGACTTATTTTTTTTATAGTTGAAGTATTTGCTAAAACTAATGTCCCCCTACCCCATCAACGTGTATTAGCGATGGAACTAAAGTTTTTACGCAACGTACTTTTAACATTCTTACTTTCTACCTCGTACAAAAAATATTTTTTTCACTAGTAAATTGGGAATGGTGGGGGCCGCCTCTGGACTTTAAAAATTTCGAGTACTTAAACACGGATCAAGGGTGTGAGCGGGTTTTCACAATGTAAAGGCAGCGCTCCTGAAGCAGTACAGATCCAAGATTCATTCGTCAATAAAAGTGTGTGCTTCCCCGTTTGGAATAATTTCGTAGGGCTTAACCGTTTGTCAGTGAAAAGTTGTCCGGGGTCCTCAATATTTTTCATCATGACGAATAAAATCAGAATTTTTGTTTTCTTTTACCCATCGACATTTTTTATTTTCTGTGGAGCTGTTACTGCGGGGTAGGGTTTCTTCTAGTAAAAAATGAAACAACCAATAATTGCTAGGCTAAAAGAAATAAGTGTTGGTTATAAAAAATACGTACATGAAAAGACTGTCGGTGTAAGATCTAAATTTTAAAAGTGGAGAGGGATCCTGCCAGAATTAGACATCTACAGTAAAATGAACTCCGAAGATTGTACATTCAGACCTCTGTTCATCTTTGATAATTTTCGCAAGCATCGAGGGTTATGATAGAGAAAGCAAGCTTGAAGTGAGAACGTGTAAGGGTGTTAATACTATCGCCTAACAAAGGACGCCTGGGATATTGCTAAAGATTTTCGTATTTTTCCACGGAATTATACGGTGCACATCTTTTCTAATGTCCGAGGTCGAATCCTATTTTTCCTGAGTCGAACCATAACCTTTTAACTCACATTGGAACTAAAGTTTTTTACGGAAACGTATGAATTCTATTTTTAGCATTCCGTCACATAGATTTAGCACTTCTCCGAGGAGTCAGTCATAAGGTGTGTCAACTCAATTTTAAGTGATCTAATAAGGTTCCAGTTATATTTCATAACCTAAAGGACATCTGCAGAGAATCGGTATTAATTGTAATCCCAATAATATGGAAAAAACAACAATCTCCCTTTGAATTTCATAGATTCCTATTTTTAAGTGCGTCTATCAGCAGAAGAATTCCTTCTGTATTTCAAGAGGAAACAGTAGTTATTTAACTTTCCCATTAGGTTTTCGGACGGACCCACCACTCTTCTCAAAGACGCAGTATTCCACCGTCGACCTTTGCACACCATCCCACTTGTTGCTATGGTTCACCAGATCACATGGGGATGAGTGTACAAGTTGTCGAAACGGGTTAGAAGGTCGTCTCTCTTGTAAGCAGTAGGCGCTATCAGAGCATACATGTCAGTTAAGCGGTTTCGTTTGCTAAATTTTGGCTATCAGCCCCGTTGCAAATATAATTTCAGTGGATTAGTGGAGGTAAGTTGAGAGGGTGCGTGAAGCAATGTATTATTTTTATAGTCGAAGTTTTAAACTAATGTTCCCCTACTCCGTTAATATGCATTCATGATGAAAGTTTTTTAGCATTCTTACTTTCTATAACATTCTACCTCGTACAAAAAGTTATTTTTTACCCGATTTCATCAGTGTGATGAGACATACGCTCGCACGCGAACGATGGGAGAGACGATTTTTCTTCGGTGTTGCGTTACTGCGTGGAAACACAGATATCTGACGGCACCAACCCGATGGAGACTAATACGCACAACTCTTGAAGGTTTAGGACGTGTCATTTCAAAAGTCTACATGGGGTGCGTTGAAACCTATCATAAAGGGTTGTGCAGAGAACCGTCTCCGGACTTGGGGAAAATATCGAGTCCGAAATCCACGATAAAGAGTGCCCGTGAGTTTTCACGATGTAAGACATCGCGCCTAATGCGGGAGCAGCACAGATTCATTCGTCAATTTGATCCCACGTTTGGAATTTTTTATTTTCGTAGGACTTAACCATCTGTCAGTGAAACGTTGTCCAGGGGTGAGGATCCGAACACAGGGTCTATTAGGTCGATCCTATCACTCCTCAATATTTTTCTTCACGACGAATAAAATCAGATTTTTTACTCATCGGCATTTTCTGCGGGACAGTCTTTTAAAAACAGTTACTGTGGATAGATCTAGTAAGCGACAGTCACGGAGTTAAAAGAAATAAGTGTTACTGAAACGGACTTAAAATACATATATTAATGTGAAAGGACTATCGGGTTTTGGTGTAAGAAATACATAGAAAAAGATAGTTATAAAGACTGCTGGGTTAATATCTGAAATGTCTGACCCACATCTAAGCCACAGCACGTACACGGTATAGTCCTGGAATCCACCCAGCGAGGGACGAATTTTTTTTTTTCCGGTGAAACACATCTACAGAAAACTGATTTTTATTTTGACCGTGGAGTGATTTTAATAGAGGTGAGGAATATTTTGACGAGTGTTTAATTACTAGGGAGTTTAATAGCCGGGAATTTTAATTATAAGAAAATCGTTTAACCGTCTTGGTGGAATAAATACAGCTTTGCGAGTTTGATTTACAATTTGAGATCCGCATTCAAAAGCGTTCAGTGGTAGTGTTGGTTTTGATGTAAGAAATACATAGAAAAAGCTAGTTATAAAGAATGCTAGGTTATGAATAATTTGAAATGTCCGACCCGTTCGACACGCATCTAAGCCACAGCTAGTACACGGCATAGTCCTGGAATCCACCCAGCGAGGGACGATTTTTTTTTTTTTCCCGGTGAAACACATCTACAGAAAACTGATTTTAATAAAGGTGAGGAATATTTTGACGAGTGTTTAATTACTAGGGAGTTGATTAACGGAGTTTGAAAATTTTTCCACTGCAGACGTGTGTTCTAAAAGCAGATTTAACATGTCGTCCCTACGAATAATTTAAACCATTATTAATTTCACCCTATGGTATTTTCTATGGAAACAGTAAGAGTAAAATGAGTTTCAACTGTAGGACGATTTTTAATAGAGGTAAGGGAATTTTGATGAGTGTTTAATTACTAAGCAATTTTGTATCATTCCTTTCTGTACAATTATTCTAAGACCAGTCAATCGTTCCATGCAATTATTCTGAGACTTGCATCAGCCGAGGGAGTGGGGCCTTAAAATATAGGTATGGTGCTTAAATGGTCAACCAGCGGGTTTTTCATAAGGGGGAGGGCTTAAATGGTCAACCAGCGGGTTTTTCATAAGGGGGAGGGCTTAAAATATTGGTAGGTCGACCGTGGGGTCCGAAAACGAGAAATTAGGCTTAAAATAAAGGAGTTTTTGGGAAAATAGTACTTCTCCCTGTCAACAGATGGCGCCAGGAGGGTTTTTAATAAGGGGGAGGGCTTAAAATATAGGTAGGTCGACCGTGGGGTCCAAAAACGAGAAATTAGAGTGAAAATAAAGGGTTTTTGGGAAAATAGTACTTCTCCCGGTCAACAGATGGCGCCAGGAGGGTTTTTAATAAGGGGGAGGGCTTAAAATATAGGTAGGTCGACCGGGGGGTCCGAAAACGAGAAATTAGAGTGAAAATAAAGGGTTTTTTGGGAAAATAGTACTTCTCACTGTCAACAGATGGCGCCACTGAGGGGGAAAGGGGGGTTTAATAAAGGGGGAGGAATTATTAATTATTAATAAAGGGGCGTGGCCTGTTACGTAATGATAATGTAATGATTACGTCATGTTACGTCATAGGGGTCGTGGCCTGTTACGTCATCGGGGGGCGTGGTCGATGACGTCATAGGGGGGAAGCACTGTCCGTGATGGCAGATCACGGACAGTCTGATCCGTTAAATGGCAGTAAACTACTGAGATGAATACAACCATTTTCCCACATTATCAGCAGTCTCTGCAAAACCGGAAGATTTACTTACTTACTGCCAACACTTGGAAGTTCTTCATGTTGATTTTACGGAACGTTTCCAAGATATTTTAAACATGAATATACCGAGTTGGGTTTTAGATCGTTTCGCAAACACAGATACTGAAGAATGATCAAATTTGGAAGAGGAACTCTTAGAACTCACGACTAACGAAGCACTCAAAGTAAAATTCAAACATGGATACCAGTTCTCTACCAGTTCCAAATACCAGTTCTCTACCCTGGATTGTGGGCAAAAGTACAGAAGTTTTTAATCGCATTTCCTTCCTCCTATATGGCTGAGCGTGGATTCAGTGCAGTAGCTAATTTACTGTCAAAGAAGAGGAACATTCTACACATCACTGAACGTGGCGATCTGCGATTGATATTAACGAAATTGGAACCCGACATTAACAAAATGTTAACACTCCACCAGCCTCAACCATCTCATTAATTTTTTTTTATTTATTATTAATTTTGTGTTTATCTCATTATTTTTTATTTCTTATTGATTCTGCGTTTATTTTTAAAATTTTAATAAACAATTTTATTGTACGTTTGGTTGTCATTTTATTAATTTCTGCTTTATGATTTTTAATAGATAAATAAGCAGATAAATTGGGTACAGATAATATGCAACAATATTTTAATATTTCATATAAAATTAAGTATTATGGACTAGGGGGACGTTGAAATTTTTGTTCTCTTCTAAAGGGGGCGATGGTCCAGAAAAGGTTGGGAATCACTGGTATACATGATGAAATAAACTAAAGATGGAGTTGCCAGATAGGCAAAAATTATTCTGAAGAACAATTGCCAGTTTGTCAGAAATCACTTTAGTAGGTAATGTATTCAAAGTTGCAATTTCTTTATCACGTTTTAATAACTGCATCATAATTTTCAAAGCACCACAATTATTTTTAATTAATATTTAAAATATAAAACTTTTACCATTGCAATCTATGTCATAAAATGATGACTTGTTCACGTAGGCATTCATTGTCTCACTCTCTCTCTATATATATACACAGTTGTATCAGAATAATATCACCACCTACCTAATAATGGGAATAACCACCCTTAGCCCAGATGACAATGGCGAGACGGCGTGGTATGGAAGCAATGAAGCCCTGGAAGGTTTCCAGAGGTACACGTGCCTATTCGGACATGCAGCATGGAGGCTTCGGAGATGACGTGGTTGTGTGTCTGTACGCCGCACCTGTCGATCCAAATGGTCCCACAAGTACTCTATGGGATTGAGGTCGGTCGATTTCGCCAGCCAAGGGAGAACGGAGACATCGCTGTTGTGTTCCTGGAACTATTCCCGTACCACCTTAGCGACATACAGGGTGCATTGTCCTGTTGGTAGACACCATCACCACCAGGGTGAACATCCAACATGAGGGGGATGCAAGTGGTCAGCGAGGATGGACAGGAGTATAATTCCATGACACCCCCCAAACGTTCCACTTTTCAAGACAGTACTACATTTTACAGAGGGTTACACTTTTGACCCATCTACTTTCCGGCATGCCTTACTTTAAATATAAATATCTGCAGAGAAAGGACCTGTTATAATGAGCAAGACATATAAGCTGATAGAATCAGAATCGTCTGGTTTTCTAATCATTGAGGTGCAGCGTGAGACTTTTGAATTTTGCGCATTGCCAAAACATATAAGCCAAACACTTGATTAAGTCCATCCAAAAAAATTGCCAAACATATAAACAACCTTTCTTTGTTGAATAATTTTGAATTTTGAGTGCCATTCATGATAATCAATCCTAATTTTTTGATCAGGTGGGAGCTATCATGATGGAGACACCCATTGGCTTTCCATCGATAGGCCCGTCGATCTGGGATCCCACTCCCAGTCGCTAGCCTCCAACTTCGTCCTCTCCATAGAACCAACTCGCCGCCCCGCAGCGTACAGTCCCCACCCACTTCAAGGCTTGCAACGAACATTTCTCAGATGCCAGGATAAGTTTGCCTAATCGGGGTGACCAGTCCCTTTCAGCAGACCCTACACATCATGACATCTCCAGCCAGGTTGCCAGTAGCATGCACACCAAGAGGACCTCACAGCCCCCTGTGAACAGACGCCATTGGTGTTCAGGGACCCATCCAGTGGTTCCAGCGGCCCCAGGTCATACCAGGAAAACATCTCCCAGATATGCACACTGCCACCTCCGGCCTGTACTTGACCGACAAGCATGTCCGGGTGTTGGTTCTCGTGTGTCTGACACTGTAACCACACACTGCCCGTCACTTCTGTGAAGTAGAAACCTCGATTCGTCGGAGAAGGCAAACTTTTTTCCACTCTTCCACTGTCTAATGACGAAAGTCCCATGCGAACTGGAGGCGTCATTGCCAATGGACCTTGGTTAACATGGGTGCCTTTACACAGCGTCGATTCCAGAAATCCACGCATAACAGGGTTCGCTCTACTGATATCAGGGACACGTACTTGGGTGCCCCAGCGTTCATTTGAGTGGTCAATTGCTGCACTGTTGCGGGTTGATTGCCCTTTACCAGTCGACGTAGGCGACATTCTCCTCTGGGGCCGATGGCATTTGGGGTCCACAATTATCACGTCTAGAGGTACTCGATGTGCCAGCAGTCCATTCTTGGTACACCCTTTCTACAGCACCTTGCAAACAGCTCACAAAATCTGCTACTTCTGAGATGCCCCCACCCTTGTTGTGGAAGCCAATGATCATTCCTTTTTGAACGTCTGTCAAATTGTGCACATTGTGCTCACGTTACACATTATGGCCCATCTGTCCTGGCCGGTTGCTTATATCTCCGTGTGGTCGTTCTATTTATGTGCACTCTGTGACGTGCCTGGGTGGGTATACTGTGATATTATTCCAATACGACTGTGTATATACGGTGCATAAAATTAGAACAAAATGAAATTTCATGTGTGCGTTCATTCGTTATCTGAATGACCTTGAAATATGTTCATTTCATTTTTTTTCTTTCCCCCTCTCTCTCTTTCTATATAAAATTTTATTAAAAAATCAGTACAGGGTCACTTCAACTCTGCATCGGATCAGTCATTTTTGGGGGAAGACCCGTGAATAGCCCCAGACAATGCCTCTGTCTGGGAAAGTACTTTTCTACTACTCCTAGAGTCAACGATTTACACCAACCTTCATCTATCACTGCAAATAACAGGAACTTTTAAGCATATTGAAGCCGACATAAAACACTGCTCCAACCTCAGCAGGCCTGTTGGGAAACGGAAACCAGATCATAGAGGGCAAATACTTCGCAACCCCTCGCCCATGCGGAGGATCTTTCCATATCTCTTTCTCTAACACCCCCCCCCCCCAAACCACCACCACCACCAAGTTGGATAGGTATGTCATGCTCACATTTGTTTTAGAATGTGGACTCAACGTATCTATACAGGCTAAGCCCCATCCGCCATTGTCACTGGTCTATAGTACCCACCCCTTTCTACCATTTTGGCTCGGAATTTCTACAGCAAGAAGAACCCTGCCGACAGTGTAGGAACAAGGAACAATGGCCCGAAAAGGACCCCAGATGGTCTGGCCTACGTGACCGAAGTGGCGAACAACAAATGTCAGATGGGTCAAGGAGTTCTCACCTCGACCCGATGCATCAATCGCCTCTGTCCACAGGCCCACAGATGGCGCAAACCGACATGGGAAGAGCACAAAGAGCGCGAGAAGGAAGGACGTTTTTTCCCGAGGACTGTTTTTTAAACTTTTGAGGCAGGAAGACGTGTTCGATCGGTCTACTGCGAGTCTATAGAACCCGACTGAGGAGCCTATCCATTGCAGTGAACCTGACGATGAGAACGAGAGATGCTGAGGCGATCCGATATGGTAGCTGAAAGACCCTGTGTACGAGTGTAAGATGCCAAGGACGAACGACGTGCTGCAGTGACCCGTGCAAGGGCAGGAGCTAGCCATCTCTTCTTCTCTCACATGGAATAGAGTGAGGTAGGGTCATTTTCTCAGATCTGGTGTGCCCACGTATGTTAAGTGTAAATTGCCGCTGCCATGCTGCCCTCTGAGAAATTTTGCACCGTTGACTTTCTGGCCTCTTTGAACATTCTCATAGTTATAAGACAGAACTTGTTTCCTTGTGCCTTTGACTAATCACTCGAAAGAGAATAGCAACGAGAGCGCTTGCAGTAGTTTTCGTATGAAATGTGTTAAATAAATGTGTTTGTTTTTAAAGGATTTTTTTTTTGTCATATGTGTAATATTTCTGTGTCAGCTTCAGCACCTGGAGATAGGCACCTGGAGATAGGCCTAAGAGGAAACTGGTAACAATCACCTTTCGTGAATAATATTATTGCGGCATGAGGCTCATTCTGGATAGAACGCTGGGCCTGATGAAAATACAACGCTGTTTTCTCATATCCCCTCTTTTTTTTAAGTTCTCCCCTAACGTCTAGCCACCACCAAATACTCAGGGGTGGTCTCGACACTTTTACTATTGCTAACAGTGCTCTACCTGTGACACAATAATTCCTTTCTGGTTTGGATAAAGTTTTGCTAAAATATGCAATAACTCTTTCCTCTCTGTCTTGTTGTTGTGAAAGTACAGCACCAACTCCTCTGTTACTTGCGTCAGTATCTAATACGAACAGTTTTCCAGCGAAGTTTCTACGAAGTTGATGAACATCCTGTGGTGGAGGCTAGTTTTAGCTTGGCTGTCCAAGATGACTGGTCATCATATGGGAAATATTTAGTTCACTCTTAGCAATGTCTGTAAAAACAATGTCTTTACATTGGCCAGTTATTTCACGTCTTTCAGCTGCTATTTCAGCTCTCATGTCATCAATTTTACTGTTCATGTCACCAATTTGTATTCTTCCTGGCACCAAATCTTAGGAAGTAAAAGGATGGAAACTGAGCGTGAGTTCCAAAATACTATTTAACAATTATAATTCTAAAATAATGTAAATTATTGCAAAAGTACGAATAAAAACATTTATATAAACTAAAGTCAACCATCACAAATCTTCATCAGTATAAAAATAAAGCTTCAGAAGAAAAAGCACCTTTTTACTATTCGTAGAAAAAGAAAAACAAGGCTTTTACAACAGTCGATAAGTGGCACAATCATATCTGTGAACAAACCTGCAATGTATAAAGAATAACCTTACCAATTTCTAAACAAACTAAATATAACTATGCATGGATTGATGAACACTTCCTACAGAATGGTTAAGATCAGTTCTGTTTGTTCGACCAACATATAACCTCCTCAGCCACATCTTTAAGTGTCCTAAACATCCTTCTTTTTCTTACCTGTCCGCTAATATGATCAACACTAAAAAAATCATTTACCTCCGGCAAAAACACCAAATAAAATCATTTCTTTTTTTTATATTTTAGCGCACAGAAAAGACAAACTACGTTTTCCTTCGCACTCTAATTCCTCTTAATACAGCAACTTATTCTTTTTCCTTTAAGTTAAGTTCGTTTGAAGTGGTTGGTGACGTAATTATCACGCTGTAGTTCAGGCGAGCATCAAGACGACACATCACATCACGGTTTCATTTTTGCTCGTTCATCTGTTGTAACAATAAATTGAAAACTAAAGTAGTAATTACGGCGAAGCATGACAAGGGTAGCATGATAATCCACTGTGTCTACAATATTACCGAATTAGATCAGACTCAAAGACTGAGTAACAGTTGCGTCGAACGAGATAATGAAGATTTTAACATGTAATTCCTATACCTGCATAACGACCGTCGTTACAGAATGGATCACTGTCGTTATCCGAAGGTCTACTCTACTTGATTTGGAGTCTGTTGAAAGTTTTAATACATAGTACTGGAGTGGGATTCAAATTTATTATGACCTGAAAATATACCGAAGAGCAAAACGTTATGACCACCTGCCTAACATGATGTTGGTCCTCCACATGCCACCAAAACAGCTCTTACCTGGCAACGCATGGACACTAGAAGATTTCTAAAGGTATCTTGTGGTATCTGGTACCAACACTTTACCAGCAGATCCTTTAACTCTTGTAAGTTACGTTGTTGAACCGCCGCAGATCGGATATGCTGTTCCAACACAAACCACAGATGCTCGATTGGATTGATGTCTAGAGAATTTGGAGGTCAGAGAAAAAGTCTTCCTTATGTTCTGCGAACCACTCTCAAACAATCCGGGCAGTGTGACATGGCACGTTTTCCTGCTGGAAGAAGAATTGCCATGAATATCATTGGGGAATATCATTGCCATGAACACATGTATCTGATCTGCAATGATGTTAAAGTAGGTGGTAGACATCATAGTTTCCTGAACACGAATAACTTGACCCAGGGTTTCCCAGCAGAACATTGCCCAACTTCCTCTAGAGGCTTGTTTTCGTCCCACATTGCATTCTAGTGCCAACACTTCCCCAGGAAAATGATGCACACGTATCCGGCCATACACCTGGTGCAACAGGAGATGAGATTCATCGGACCAGATGACCTTCTTCCAATCATTCAAGGTCCAGTTTTGATGTTCATGTGCCCATCGTAGGCGCTTTCAACGATGAACCAAGGTTAGCGTGGGTACTGAGAGTGGCCCCAATTCCAGCAGGGTTAGATGTACTGTATATTGTGACACATTACTTCCGTCACCAGCATTCAAATTACAGGCGCGTTGCGCAACAATATCCCTTCTGTTTCCTCGTACCCCCCTCCCCTCCGATACGGGAGCACCTTGTGGAGATTGGGGGTTTAAGGGCCTAAATGAAGTCGAAGGCAATGCTGACCGGATTGAGCAATGGTTGAACCGGCTAAGATTTCCATCTCAGAAGTTGATGGCCTTGCTGACTAGGTCTGTGTCATGTTGTACGGGGCACCGACGGAAGGACCGGACTAAGAGTCCCAGTCACGGGAGCCGAGGCAACTTGGATTCTATATCCTTGTTTATGGTAGTCCGGGACATAGATTAAATTTAGGCTTTGACTTATGGATGAGCTTTACTCCTATAGTACTGTTCGCCATTAGATAGTCGGGGATGAACTGTATCTGTATGGTACTGCCTTGCCCCTAACCGTAGGTAGTGGTGAATATGGCATTTCCCTATATTGGTAGTGCTTTAGACAGAATTAGTGGGTCTTGTCATCATATATTCAGACCCACTAGTTCTTCGGTGTATATATTTACCTATTTGCTCGTACCATACAGGATAGCCTTCGCTCACCTCTATTATCGATGAGCCATGATCGGTCCACACCGTGACGACGGTTCATGGTGTTTTCCCTCCTCAGACCACTTTTTGAAGGTACTGGCCATGGCTGACTGTGAGCACTCCTTAAGTCTTGCCACCTCATAAATTATCTGACCCAGTCGTCTGGCAATTACAATTTGGCCTTTGTCAAACTAACTTAAGTCTGCTGCCTTTCCCATCTGAGAATAAAAATAACACTGATTAACATACCTCAGCATCAGGTATTATTTATGCCGTTTCAAGACCTTCACACGCGCCGTCGTTTACCTGCAGTTGCTTCGATTCATAAAGACACGCTGGCCACAATGTTTCCGCTCTTTAGTTTATATCATTATAAATCTTTTCATTATGTATTACTAATGGGGTTCTTAGAAAACTTAACTATTGTTTTAGCGATCATTATGCTTTTATGTGGTTCATGTGAGTACTAATTGGCAATTGGTACAGTTAGTCATAAGTATGCATTACCAGAAACTGGTAAAGTTCTATTTAAAAAAAATTAATTCATTTTCGACTGGAGTATTATATACAAATTCAGGCTTATATTTTCCAAAACCTTAAGATCCTTGGCAAGACCTTTTGAACGAGCTTATTAGGAGGGTTGTCGTGGAAAATTCCTAATGCGAAAGTAAAAACAGCACCTTGAGAGACTTGTTTCATTCTAGTGATCTGCAAGCTTCAGTCGGTTTGTAAATCAATAGCATATAATTTGGTAATTTCCTGTTGCCTACCTATTTCTGGTAATTGATTTAACGGCATTCTACGCTGCTTTTACGGTTTCATTTAGGGCTTCATCAAGACTATTACGAATTAATTATTTATTTATTATTATTGATATCATTTCACAGAAACAAAATTCAATTTTACCTCAAAAATTAGAAGCAACAATTATGAATGTGCTTATAATTATGACAAAATTATACAAACGACAATAAATTGAGGCTCCACGGGAGTTAAAACTTTCAATAGTGAACCGAGTGGGTACTCGGAGCGGCCTGCAGCTACGCAGTCCGAATTTCAGCAGGGTTCAATATACTGTGTGTTGTGACACCTTGCTCCCGTCACCAGCATTCACATTACGGGAGAGTTGCGCCACAATATCCCTTCTGTTGGCTCGTACCATATGAGATAGCCTTTGCTCACCTCTAGCACCAATGAGCCATGGTCGGCCGACACCTTGCCGGCGGTTCGTTGTGTTTCCCTCCTCAGACCACTTTTTGAAGGTACTAACCACTGCTAAGTGAGCACTCCACAAACCTTGCTGTCTCGGAAATGCTCTGACCCAGACATCTGACCATTACAATTTGGCCTTTGTCAAATTCGCTTAGGTCTGCTGCCTTTCCCATAAGAAGAAGAAGAATACTGATTAACAGAGCTCAGTATCAGGTATTATTTATACCGTTTCATGACCTTCACATACGCCGTCGTTTACCTGCAGTTGTGGGGGAGCGCAGGTGGCTCAATCGATAGTGCACGAGGCTCGTAATCTACAGTCCACAGGTTCGAGTCCCAGCTGGGTCAGTGTTGAGATTTATCTCCGAAAAACTCCCCACCCTACCCACAGTCAGTAGGGAACACCGAAGGGCTTGGAATTCCGTCCGTCGGATGGGATGTTAAGCCGTAGCTCCGTGACCGGAAGAGCGCACACGGGGACACGGCTTAATGTCCCATCTTTAACCCCCTGCGCACAGTTTTAACACCCTGCAGACACGGTTTTAACACCTTGCTCACTGGATGCCCTTGAAGAGAGGCCAACAGTGTTCCAACAGTGTCTCCCAACAGCTGTTCCAGTGGATCCCCTCCCCCAATCTTCTCTGAGCCTTCGTGGTCCTTGTGACCTGGCCATTTAGCCCATGGTGTGCAAAAAAGTGCCGCTCAGAGGTAAAACAACCCAACCTGCAGTTGCTTCGATTTGCACAAAGATGCGCTGGTCATAATGTTTTGTCTCTTTGGTGTATAACAAATCTTTTTCATGCCGAACAGCTACACTGGAATTCTTCAGGTAATGCTGATTTTAAGAAGTTGCTTGTGCTGTCTATTCCTCAGGAACGCACGCATCTTTGCATGATATTTTATAGTCAGGTACACAAATACGCATTTATGCAGAGAAATTCAGTTACCAGATATCAATTTTTCCCCCCATCTAATTCTTTGCTTGTTACTGGTTACTATAAATCAAAGTCTCAAACTCGTGGGCCGCATGCGACCCGACATGCCCTTTTTTTGCAGCCTGCGTCGCATTTATTATAAACGCAAGAGCATGTAGAAGATATTCAAAAAAAAAATCCCAATTGTTTTACATGAAATAGTTGAAAATTAAAATTAAAATAATGCAAAAATATCTTAAAATAAAGTATATTTAGAATTAAATTTAATATATAAAGTATTTCCCTATATTACATTGGGAGGGATATTTCAATTTGCGGACGAGTAGCGCTGACAGCACTGACTGACCTTGACATCAGCCAGTTTCGTCAATCGCTCGTTTAAACAAGGTTGCGGTTTCAATTCATTTACGAAGTAGTTTGAGTCGTGTTTTTCAACCGAAAATATCTTTTTCTAAACCAAATTGTAATAAAAAAACTATCCATTGAAGAAGAACATAGAGTTCCGAACATGAAGTGCGAGTTGCGATATTTTGTTTTAGCAGTCCCAAAGGAGAACAATTTAACACGCCATTTCCAAACTATGCAGCAAGCAAGTGGCGAAGCGTGATTTTTTGAGTAGGGGAAGCAATTATTTGAAGGAACTAAATCGGAAGTACAACTAAATCGAAACGCCGTTGTTCCGGTAATTGATGTTTAGAAATTACTGAGCCGGAACGCCATTCCGGCACTGGATGTTTACGAATCATTGAATGGGATCGACAATCCGATACTTAATGTTTCGTAATGTATGAGTTGGGTTGTTTTACCTCTGAGCGGCACTCTTTTTTGCACACCATGGGCTAAATGGCCAGGTCATAAGTACCCCGAAGGCTCAGAGAAGGTTGGGGGAGGAGACCCACTGGAGCAGCTGTTGGAAGACAGATGGTATCCTCCCGCAAGGCATCCAGCGTGTTCTTTAACGTGCGCAGGGTGTGGCTCTCCCGCACACGGGGCCACGGCTTAACATTTCCCTTCCGACGGACGGCGGCCTTTCCAAGCCCAACGGTGTCCCCTACTGACCGTGGGCAGGGCGGAGAGTTTTGCGGAGACAAATCTCAATGCTGACCCAACTGGGACAGAACCTGGGAACTGCAGATTACGAGCCTGGTTGCGTTCTGAGGATTTCTGATGTATTTTAATATAATTACTGGAAAATTAGAACGAAAGTACAAATTAATATTATAAAAATGAATTAACAACATCACCTTCAGAAAAGTTTTATAACAAACTCCAAATTTGTGTCATGCGTTCTGAGAAATATCTCGTCTTTGCGTTTGATGAATGACACTGTGAAAGTGTAGTCCAGTCGAAAAAGGTGTAAGGAAAACTATACATTAAAATTCTTTTCTTAACAAACTCTCAACTGAAAGAAAATAATTAAATTTTATTTTTTACGGATGAAACAGGTGGGAGTACGAGGAATACCTGCGTATCCTCAAAAAAAAAAAGCCATTGTATTATATACATATATTGGGTAGAAAAATGGAAACAGTTCTGCGTTATCGCAATGGGAAATCACAGTCAGCGCTCAATAACTTCTTCAATTAGATTTTTTAAAGAAAAATATGTCTAAAGATCTCAATAAAGTATTATTTCAGCATTCATTATCAAAAAAGATATTTGTTCAACATTCCAAAGAGTTATGGATGATGGGATATTGTTAACAGGCTATAAAAACTTGATCCCCAAAATTTAATTAAAATAGGTTGAGAGATCAGAGATCATAGTTGACTCTGTTAGAGTGCAGGGTGCGTCGCACCCATTATTGATCTCTTAATATCTTTTAATGTGTTAATTAAAATTTGGGGTCATTTATTTTGTAGCCTGTTAAATATTCAAGTATTTATAAATCTTTGAATATGAAAAAATGTTGTTTGAAATATGGATTTAGGCAGATATGATTGAGATCTTTATCTTTAGACAAAATTTTCACTAAAACATCATATTGAAGACGCTATTGTGCTCTGAATGTGATTATCTATTGATGTAACATGGAATTATTTCCATTTTTAAGCCCAGTACCTGTATATGTAACTATGAGTTATCTCATAGTAACAAAGGAGGGGTGGGGAAGGGGAAGACTGAGGGTGCAATCTCCACCTCATTCAAGAAATTTATTTTTAAGCATTCATTTATTCATCAGTGTCCCGGTGGCCAGATGGTTAACTTGCTTGACTATTGATCTTAGGAACCTGGGTTCAATCCCTGTATAAGACATGGATATTATGCTGACATGCTACTGTAAGATTTATGTGGTCAGCATCTGCTTGAGGGGTGTTTATTTATTTATTCATTAAATTGCATTAATAAAAATGTTAAACAAATTTTGGTTAAAATTATAGTAATTAGAATAAAATAAATAAATACCCCCTCAAGCATCTGCTTGCCACAGAGGTCTGACAGGAGCCTGTCAGTTTATATGTCATAGTAGAAGGTCTGAGAGGATGGCAGGATCTCAGCAGAAAAACAACACAGACATCCATGCCTTACCCAGGGCTCGAACCCAGGTCCCTTAGATCAGTAGCCAAGCGTGCTAACCACTCGGCTATGGGACGGTTTGTAATTAGAAATTTTAAAATAATTAGAACGTAATAAAGCAGAAATTTTAAAATAATTAGAACGTAATAATTTGCAATATTTTGGCTATGCCACTGGTTGTATATAAAAGAATTATGTGTAATTCCTAAATTTCATTCTTCTTATTTTTCACTTAATTGATATTGTGTTTGTGCTTGAGTAAAGGCATTACTGTTATCTTTATAATTTCTCCTTCCAATACCGAATTCTATAAACCGACATGTGTGGATTTAGGAGCATCACACGCTTTGTCTCCATTGGAAAAACAGTTATGCCCATCATTGCTATGTCAGTTTTGAAACGCTCTACATCTGAGTGGCGAATTTTTATATAGAATGAGCTAAATATCAGACCACAAGGATTATCAGACTATATTACAGACTATATTGAACTCTACCCCTCCAGGGCTCAGAGTTATGAAGCGGAAGGACAAACGTTAGGAGACAGGTAGAAATCTTTTAAAAATCATCTAGCACCTTCAATGTACTCATCATAGTAGAGTTCTCATGAACATGGGGCGGGGATGGTGTCATGTCCCTCTAATTTATTTATTTTTATTTATTGTTGCATTTTTATTGTATTTTTGTTGTTTAAAATATTTTTATGTACTAAGTGTGATTTTGGAAGTGCTATTATGAAGATGTGACTCATAAATGTTGTTTTCGGGTCTGAGCTGGCTGCCTGCACATACCGAGTCTGAAAAGCCCTTTTACGAGGCTATTTACAACTAGCCTCGTTCATGAGTCGCTAACAGGAAGATCGTTTGAACACGTGTCAAGGGACACCACTATTACTCAAACAAAACCCTTAAAGAGAGGGTTCGATTCTATGTGAGAATCAAGGTTCGGTTCTTAGTGAACCACGTTGTAGGCAAAGGTTGGATATCCTTTCGCCGAGTTTGAGGTTGGTAAAGCGAGAATCTGCAAAGTGCGGTTATCCACCTCATTGCATAATTCTTTGCAGGAGCAAAGGCCTACAGAGTCGAGCGCATCCCCAGCACGTGATTGTATATAAATGTAAATAAATTGTGTCTCCCTATACAAATCTCGTGCGTGAATTGCTGGAATATTTCTAGACATCACTTGGCGCAGCAAGTCTGAGGCATACTTCGGTACCAGTGTAACAACCTATGAACCTGTTATTTCATCTAAGCAATGGTGAATCTAATCAAGGGACAAAGTCATCATTCTCTACTATAGAGGGGTAAATCGTTCGCCATCGATGCCCACTACATTCAGCGCATTTCAAGCAGAATATCTAATTTCATGTGACGAAATAAAAATCTGCTTCATTCCCTTACCACTGCCCACGACATTTGGCGCAGTCGACAGGATTATCGTTCGTATGCCGAAGAAGATGTCCATGGTTCTAAAAGAAGAAGAGGAAGAAAATTTCCGTTGAGAGAAGGAAGAAAAAGTGCAAAAAGTTAGAAGAATTTGTGATTCTGTGTCAGTAATTCTGTGAAAGTAAGGAAGCTGCAAACGTTTCAGTGGGCTAAGCCACATCCAGTGCAGTGTTCTACAGAGTGCAATTTCCTCAAGTGCTACATCATAGAGATCTTTGCTGAGGTTCTGTATGCCAAGTTCCGTCACTGTGGAAGAGTTTCCTAGTTTTGAAAGGAGACTCCTGGTGCAGCCGGAAAGTTAGCAGAGCCGATCTTCAGGTAATCTGTGTATTTACTCTGGATGGATTTTTAATAATAAACGCTTGAGCGTGATTGATCTTCTCATTGACATCGAAATCATTAGCAACAATTGGAAAAGTTGCTTCTCCTGAAGTATAGATGCACCAGATATGCCACATCACAGTGAAAGATTTATAAGCTCTTATTCTGAAAGATTTTCTCGTATGATGCGTGGTATAATGGTAGCTCGCTCTGGCATGAATCTGGAGAGATATACTATGAATTCGCGCCGTATCGGTGATAAATCTTTTTCAGAAATATTAATCACGTGACCTCATCTGGCGGTTCATTCAAACTGGGACTTGTGGGGAGACAACGAAGCATTCTGCATGTGTTCATGGCAATGATATTCCCCTCTAGTAGCGTCTTCTTCCAGCAGGAAAACGTGTCATGCCACACTGCCCGGATTGTTCGAGAGTGGTTCGCAGAACATAAGGAAGACTTTTTCTCTGACCTCCAAATTCTCTAGACATCAATCCAATCGAGCATCTGTGGTTTGTGTTGGAACAGCATATCCGATCTGCGGCGGTTCAACCACGTAACTTACAAGAGTTAAAGGATCTGCTATTAAAGTGTTGGTACCAGATACCACAAGATACCTTTAGAAATCTTCTAGTGTCCATGCGTTGCCAGGTAAGAGCTGTTTTGGTGGCATGTGGAGGACCAACATCATGTTAGGCAGGTAGTCATAACGTTTTGCTCTTCGGTATATTTTCAGGTCATAATAAATTTGAATCCCACTCCAGTACTATATATTAAAACTTTCAACAGACTCCAAATCAAGTAGAGTAGACCTTCGGATAACGACAGTGATCCGTTCTGTAACGACGGTCGTTATGCAGGTATAGGAATTACATGTTAAAATCTTCATTATCTCGTTCGACGCAACTGTTACTCAGTCTTTGAGTCTGATCTAATTCGGTAATACTGTAGACACAGTGGATTATCTTGCTACCCTTGTCATGCTTCGCCGTAATTACTACTTTAGTTTTCAATTTATTGTTACAACAGATGAACGAGCAAAAATGAAACCGTGATGTGATGTGTCGTCTTGATGCTCGCCTGAACTACAGCGTGATAATTACGTCACCAACCACTTCAAACGAACTTAACTTAAAGGAAAAAGAATAAGTTGCTGTATTAAGAGGAATTAGAGTGTGAAGGAAAACGTAGTTTGTCTTTTCTGTGCGCTGAAATATAAAAAAAAGAAATGATTTTATTTGGTGTTTTTGCCGGAGGTAAATGATTTTTTTAGTGTTGATCATATTAGCGGACAGGTAAGAAAAAGAAGGATGTTTAGGACACTTAAAGATGTGGCTGAGGAGGTTATATGTTGGTCGAACAAACAGAACTGATCTCAACCATTCTGTAGGAAGTGTTCATCAATCCATGCATAGTTATATTTAGTTTGTTTAGAAATTGGTAAGGTTATTCTTTATACATTGCAGGTTTGTTCACAGATATGATTGTGCCACTTATCGACTGTTGTAAAAGCCTTGTTTTTCTTTTTCTACGAATAGTAAAAAGGTGCTTTTTCTTCTGAAGCTTTATTTTTATACTGATGAAGATTTGTGTTGGCTGACTTTAGTTTATATAAACGTTTTTATTCGTACTTTTGCAATAATTTACATTATTTTAGAATTATAATTGTTAAATAGTATTTTGGAAGTCACGCTCAGTTTCCATCCTTTTAATTCCTAAGATTTGGTGCCAGGAAGAATACAAATTGGTGACATGAACAGTAAAATTGATGACATGAGAGCTGAAATAGCAGCTCAAAGACGTGAAATAACTGGCCAATGTAAAGACATTGTTTTTACAGGCATTGCTAAGAGCGAAACTAAATATTTCCCATATGATGACCAGTCATCTTGACAGCCAAGCTAAAACTAGCCTCCACCACAGGATGTTCATCAACTTCGTAGAAACTTCGCTGGAAAACTGTTCGTATTAGATACTGACGCAAGTAACAGAGGAGTTGGTGCTGTACTTTCACAACAACAAGACGGAGAGGAAAGAGTTATTGCATATTTTAGCAAAACTTTATCCAAACCAGAACGGAATTATTGTGTCACAGGTAAAGCACTGTTAGCAATAGTAAAAGTATCGAGACCACCCCTGAGTATTTGGGGGTGGCTAGACGTTAGGGGCGAACTTAAAAAAAAGAGGGGATATGAGAAAACAGCGTTGTATTTTCATCAGGCCAAGCCTTCTATCCAGAATGAGCCTGATGCCGCAATAATATTATTCAGGAAAGGTGATTGTTACCAGTTTCCTCTTAGGTCTATCTCCAGGTGCCTATCTCCAGGTGCTGAAGCTGACACAGAAATATTACACATGTGACAAAAAAATCCTTTAAAAACAAACACATTTATTTAACACATTTCATACGAGAACTTTACTACAAGCGCTCTCGTTGCTATTCTCTTTCGAGTGATTTGTCAAAGGCACAAGGAAACAAGTTCTGTTTCATAACTATGAGAATGTTCAAAGAGGCCAGAAAGTCAACGGTGCAAAGTTTCTCAGAGGACAGCGTGGCAGCGACAATTTACACTTAACATACGTGGGGAGACCAGATCTGAGAAAATGACCCTACCTCACTCTATTCCATGTGAGAGAAGAAGAGATGGCTAGCTCCTGCCCTTGCACGGGTCACTGCAGCACGCCGTTCGTCCTTGGCATCTTACACTCGTACACAGAGTCTTTCAGCTACCATATCGGATCGCCTCAGCATCTCTCGTTCTCATCGTCAGGTTCACTGCAATGGATAGGCTCCTCAGTCGGGTTCTATAGACTCGCAGTAGCGATCGAACACGTCTTCCTGCCTCAAAAGTTTAAATAACAGTCCTCCTGAACAAAAGTCCTTCCTTCTCGCGCTCTTTTTGCTCTTCCCATGTCGGTTTTCGCCATCTGTGGGCCTGTGGACAGAGGCGATTGATGCAATCGGGTCGAGGTGAGAACTCCTTGACCCATCTGGCACTTGTTGTTCGCCACTTCGGTCACGTAGACCAGACCATCTGGGGTCCTTTTCGGGCCATGGTTCCTTGTTCCTACACTGTCGGCAGGGTTCTTCTTGCTGTAGAAATTCCGAGCCAAAATGGTAGAAAGGGGTGGGTACTATGGACCAGTGACAATGGCGGATGGGGCTTAGCCTGTATAGATACGTTGAGTCCACATTCTAAAACAAATGTGAGCATGACATACCTATCCACCTTGGTGGTGGTGGAGGTGGGGGGGGGGGTAGAGAAAGAGATATGGAAAGATCCTCCGCATGGGCGAGGGGTTGCGAAGTATTTGCCCTCTATGATCTGGTTTCTGTTTCAAAACAGGCCTGCTGAGGTTGGAGCAGTGTTTTATGTCGGCTTCAATATGCTTAAAAGTTCCTGTTATTTGCAGAGATAGATGAAGGTTGGTGTAAATCGTTGGCTCTAGGAGTAGTAGAAAAGTACTTTCCCAGACAGAGGCATTGTCTGGGGCTATTCACGGGTCTTCCCCCCAAAATGACTGATCCGATGGAGAGTTGAAGTGACCCTGTATATGTAGTTGAAGTGAACCTGTACTGATTTTTTAATAAAATTTTATATAGAAAGACAGAGAGGGAAAAAATGAAATGGACACATTTCAAGGTCATTCAAATAACGAATGAACGCACACATGAAATTTCATTTTGTTCTAATTTTATGCACCGTATATACACAGTCGTATTGGAATAATATCACAGTATACCCACCCAGGAACGTCACAGAGTGCACATAAATAGAACGACCACACGGAGATATAAGCAACCGGCCAGGACAGATGGGCCATAGTGTGTAACGTGAGCACAATGTGCACAATTTGACAGACGTTCAAAAAGGAATGATCATTGGCTTCCACAACAAGGGTGGAAGCATCTCAGAAGCAGCAGATTTTGTGAGCTGTTTGCAAGGTGCTGTAGAAAGGGTGTACCAAGAATGGACTGCTGGCACATCGAGTACCTCTAGACGTGATAACTGTGGACCCCAAATGCCATCGGCCCCAGAGGAGAATGTCGCCTACGTCGACTGGTAAAGGGCAATCAACCCGCAACAGTGCAGCAATTGACCACTCAAATGAACTCTGGGGCACCCAAGTACGTGTCCCTGATAACAGTAGAGCGAACCCTGTTATGCGTGGATTTCTGGAATCGACGCTGTGTAAAGGCACCCATGTTAACCAAGGTCCATTGGCAATGACACCTCCAGTTCGCATGGGACTTTCGTCATTAGACAGTGGAAGAGTGGAAAATTGTTTGCCTTCTCCGACGAATCGAGGTTTCTACTTCACAGAAGTGACGGGCAGTGTGTGGTTACAGTGTCAGACACACGAGAACCAACACCCGGACATGCTTGTCGGTCAAGTACAGGCCGGAGGTGGCAGTGTGCATATCTGGGAGATGTTTTCCTGGTATGACCTGGGACCGCTGGAACCAGTGGATGGGTCCCTGAACGACAATGGTTACATGTCCATCCTCACTGACCACATGCATCCCTTCATGTTGGACTTTTACCCTGGTGGTGATGGTGTCTACCAACAGGACAATGCACCCTGCATGTCCCTAAGGTGGTACGGGACTAGTTCCAGGAACACAACAGCGATGTCTCCGTTCTCCCTTGGCTAGCGAAATTGCCCGACCTCAATCCAATAGAGCACTTGTGGAACCATTTGGATCGACAGGTGCGGTGTACAGACACACAACCACGTCATCTCCGAAGCCTCCATGCTGCATGGCCGAATAGGCACGTGCACCTCTGGAAACCTTCCAGGGCCTCATTGCTTCCATACCACGCCGTCTCGCCATTGTCATCTGGGCTAAGGGTGGGTATTCCCATTATTAGCTAGGTGGTGATATTATTCTGATACAACTGTGTATATATATAGAGAGAGTGAGACAATTAATGCCTACGTGAACAAGTCATCATTTTATGAAATAGTTTGCAATGGTAAAAGTTTTATATTTTGAATATTAATTAAAAATAATTGTGGTGCTTTGAAAATTATGATGCAGTTATTAAAACGTGATAAAGAAATTGCAACTTTCAATACATTACCTACTAAAGTGATTTCTGACAAAGTGGCAATTGCTCTTCAGTATAATTTTTGTCTATCTGGCAACTCAATCTTTAGTTTATTTTATCGTGTAGATTGTCGCGTAGATTCATTCGATTGATGGAACGTATTTTGGAATGTTCAGTGTCGATTACAAATTTTAAAACTTGGATTTTATTAATTTAATAATCGAAACCCCCTATATATTTGAGGAATATTTCGAATAGATCTAAAATACGGTACTATTTTGTGCGTAAGACAAAAGATCTGCTGAAAGCAAGAAATGCAACAAGACTTTAAAGTATTGCCGTGGTACAACGTGAACTTTGAATTCACACATTAAAAATGTTCGTGGTATTAGCATCAACGAAAGTGATTCTTCTGCATTGAAGAAACAAAAGACTTTGGGAGAATAAATGCAAAGAAAATCTGTTGGAGAAGTAATTTAGAGACTTGCTAGTGCTGATGGATTTAGTTTTTATTGCATTGCTAAGAGTAAATTTATTCAAGAGAGTTTACAAGAAACTAAATATGACAAACCTCATCCAACATCCCATACTAGTGTAAGAAAGTTGCTGCTTCGTTTTTATGAGAAAAAGAAACAGGAGCTTCTTTGCTTTTTCAAGGAACAAGTAAGTAAAGGTATCCGTTTCTGATTTGATAAGAGAGATAATCAGCATTGGTCTCTGGGCATAATTAAAATATCTAACTCTCTAAACTACACCAGATTTGTAGAGATAGTTAGCAAAAGATTAGAAGAGTTTGAGTTAGAATTTAATACCCATGGTGTCGAATGTACGACTGATGGAGCAGCCGTAATGGACGTTTGGGTAAGGAAATAAATAAATTTGGTAAGGAAATAACTTCAGTTCACCAACAGTGTATTGCGCATTGCATTCATTTAGCAGCTTGAGATGAGAGTGTCAATGAAGAAGTAACTGATATTGGCATTGAAGATGACGATGAAGACTTAAATGAAGATGAGTATGATGTTAATCAACGGATCCCATCTTTGAGATAAATATTAACACAAATGAGGCATTGCGACTTATAGCACATTATTTGAGAGTAATTGAAAAAGTCTGAAAAATCTGCCGAATATTTCGCAAATCTCCTGTGAATAATGACAGGCTTCAAGATTTCGTAAAGGAGGAATTCAATGGAGAAGAAGAAAAAATTTACTATAGACTACAAGACATGGGGGAATCCCTTTCTGTGATTGAGCGTTTTCTAAAGCTAAGGAACTGCATTCCTAAGGCTCTACGAGTACTAACTTCAACAGAAAATGTCTCCAAGGAGGAATGGAATTTGTTAGATAACCTCGCTGAAACTCTTCGTCCACTTGAATTTGTTTCGAAGGTTCTATGCTCTGAAGAAGAAACTTTACTTAAAGCTGACATGCTTATGAAAATCTGCCTTAAGAAACTAGACAATAAGGAAAATCCTATTGCTGCCACTCTCAAAGAATGCCTGATCAAACGCTATTGATCAAGACGACAAAAGGAAGTAATTTCATTGTTGAGATATTTAATCAATCCAGATTATTTGAAAAATGAATTGTCTGATTTATTCCCTTTGTTATCCAGGCGAGGAGTAAAGATAATCGCAGAACATACATTTCATGGGCTTTTTCCTAAAGAATGTCAAATCACCGAGGTAGAAGATAACGCAGAGTCAGAAGTGCAAGGTTGCTGAAACCTTGCACTTCTGACTCCGAAAAGTGAAAAGTTGCTAAAACTAACGAAGATGACGACTTAATGCACAAGAAGTTGAGTGAAATGAATAAATTAGAAGTGCTGCCTATGAAAGATTCCAGAGATTTTAATGTAACGATGAATTTAAATACTTTGAAACCACATCAAAAAAGAATATAAATTTAGAGCTTTTACATAACGCGTTACTTACCGTTAAAACCAACGAGTGTTGAATCAGAAAGCTTTTTTTTTTTTATCTAAACTTCGTTCAAGAATGACAGATAAAATACACTTAATTCCCTTTGTTTCTTACGATGTCATTTTCAACATAGCGATAAAATATAAATTTAATTTTATATCTTTTCTTGTAAGAAGATTTTGTTTTTCGTTTTTAGGTAAATGATTTTTGATTTAAAAAATTTATTTCAATGTTTTTTTCCATAATAAAGATGAATTTTAATTTCCTTCTTTATAATTTTTTTTATAAAAAAGTTTAATTTTTGTATTTTAAGTATAGATTTTTATTATTTTTCTATTTCAATTCTAAAATGTTTGAATGATGTATTATTTTGGCTAAAATAAAATATATCAATTGTCTAAGTTGTCATTTTTCTTTTTCATGTGTATGCGTATGATGTTGCATTTTTGAATTCTTTTTTTATCGAAAAATAGGAGATAAGTATGCTTGTTAAGAGTGAAAGTCAGTACCTTTCATTTTGGCTTTTAAAAATTACTATACTTTTTGGTGAAAACCGGTTAAAACCGATTTGTATAAAGTTATACTTGCACTCTCTTGGAGATGATTCCATTCTTGCAACCTAGAGCCCAGCGTGGGCTTCTGTGGAGGGAAAATCTTCCGCTGTGTTTTCTGTTTGTTTGTGGGTTGACAGCCCCAAGTGAATAGCTTCACAGGATATGTTTATCAGCTGGTGGATAATCCTGAGCAGAAGTCATCGCAGGCACCTGAACTCTTTGCTTCTATTGGCATCGTCAAATTCTACATTGGAGGAAGTTTTCCAGTGTAGATGGCTTCAGCCTTTAGTAGTGGGGGAACGGGTCTTTGCCCCATGTCTGCGATTAGGGGGCTGTTTGATATTGTCGGCATTCCCTCTCTCAATAAACATAGTTTCTTTAAACATCCCACTAACCATTTTCTCTCCTTAGGTAGTTGGAATGTGAGGACTCTGCACAGAGCTTTTTCTCTTGATGTCCTCACACAAGAATTCCACCATTATAATTTAGATATTCTCGGCTTGCAAGAGACCAGATGGACAGATAAAGGTCAGATTCTTAAAAATAATCTTAAATTTCTCTTTTCAGGGAGGGACGACAATAAGCATCACCAAGGCGTGGGTCTGCTTCTCAGCAGACACGCTAGTGATGCTCTTCTAGGATATGAGTGCATTAATGAAAGGTTTCTTACAGCAAAATTTCAGACAAGCGTTAAAGACTTGAATGTTATCTGCTGTTATGCCCCCACTGAGGATGCCGATGAGGATGAGAAGGATAGGTTTTATGAACAACTTCAGGATATTTTGAATCCTGTCAAGAAAGGAGATATTACCCTTGTTCTTGGGGGCTTCAATGCCAAAGTTGGTACTGACTCTGACCTTTGGGGAGGAGTAATAGGCCCTTTTGGTATTGGTAGCTGCAATGGCAATGGGCAACGTCTCCTACAGGTAAGTAAACTCAATGGATTCAGAATAACTAACACTTATTACAAACACCGCGACATACATAAGTACACATGGGTTTCACCTGATGGGCTGCATAAGAATATGATTGATTACATATTAATTAACAGCAAATGGGCTAGTTCTGTTAGCAATACCAGGGCATATAGGGGAGCTGAAAATGGATCTGACCATTACCTTGTTAAAAGTGTGTTGCAACTTAAACTTAAAAAGTGTTGTGCTAGGGTTAAAAAATTAGCTTTTAATACTGAAGCTTTGAAAGACCCAGTTATAGCTAAAGCTTACCATGATAGGTTATTTAGTCATTATGGCAGTCATGGTTTGCTTACTACTGAAGTTGAGGAAGAATGGGATCATTTTAAACAGGCTTTTATGGACACTAACAGTACTCTTTTCGGAAAAAAGGAGCAGAAGAGACAGAATTATCTGAGTGATAAGGCACTTGAGCTTATTTCGGAAAGAAAGAACTGCAGGAATGTCTTTAATCAATACCCTACTAGTCCTAATAGAAAGCATTACAGAGAACTTAATAAACGTGTAAAAGATCAGTTAGCAGCTGATAAGAATCTTTGGCTTGATGGTTTGGCTGACAAAGCCGAGGAAGCAGTTAGACAGCACAACAGCAGAGAGCTGTACCAGATAGTTAATGTTTTGTGTGGTAGAAAACGGACAGGCATACAAGGATTGAAGGATAAACAAGGTAAGGTTATAGAAGGGGAGGATTCTGTCATGGCTAGGTGGGCTGAGCATTTCAGTGATGTTCTAAACAATGTAGTTAGTTCTACTCCCATTGTTTGCAATGAAGATAGATGCATTGGTGGCTTTAATGTTGGCCCTATAACACAATCTGAAGTTATCGTGGCTGTTTCTAAACTTAAACTTCATAAATCCCCAGCGGTAGATGAAATTACTACGGAAATGCTTAGAGCTGGGAATGTTTCGGTTACCACTTGGATGACTGAAATTCTGAATATCTTTTATGATAAAGGCATGGTTACTAAGGATTTTACCAGAGCTATTGTTATCCCTATTTTCAAAAAAGGTGATCGCAGTTCTTGTGATAACTATAGGGGTATCAGCCTACTCTCTGTTCCAGGTAAAGTTCTTTCCATGATTGTGCTTAATAGAATTAAGAATCTGGTTGACAGTCAATTGCGTGATGAGCAATGTGGATTCAGAAGTGGTAGGGGATGTGTGGATCAGATATTTTCACTTAGGCAGATTCTTGAAAAATGTTTAGATTTTCAGAAACCTTTGGTTGCTAGCTTTGTTGATTTCAAAAAGGCTTTCGACTCTGTTGATCGTCATAATTTGTGGTTGATTGTGAGATCATATAGTATACCAGACAAGTTAGTTCATAATGAAAGCTCTCTATAATAACACTGAGTCATGTGTGAGAGTTGGTAAGTCTTGTAGCAATTGGTTTAGCATTACTTTTGGTGTTCGACAAGGGTGCATTTTGTCTCCTTTTCTCTTTAGTTTGGTTGTTGATTATGTTATGCGAAATTCACTTCGAGGGAAAGATTTTGGCCTTAAATGGGCTGGAGATACGAAAATTTCTGATTTAGATTATGCTGATGATTTAGCTCTTTTGGCAAATGATGTTGATGAGATGAACTCTTTCATTCGAGCTGTTGATGAGACTGGTAGTAGAGTAGGTTTCGTTACAAACAGAGAGAAAACTAAAGTGATGAAAATTGGTCAGGCAGGCTGTGATTCAGTTAATCTGAATGGTTGCAGTCTTGAGCAGGTGTCACAGTTTAATTATCTTGGGAGCTATGTAACTGATAATGGTGATGTGCGGAATGAGATTAACAGGCGAATAGGGATTGCTGCCGGGACTTTTAAGAATCTATGGAGAGTGTGGAGAAATAGGCGTATACACCTAAAGACTAAACTTGGACTGTATAATAGTTTGGTTCTTTCTAGGGTTAGTTATGGTAGTGAAACTTGGACGCTGTGTAAAGAAGATAACAGGAAACTAGATGCTTTTGATTCCAGATGCTTACGCAGTATCTTGGGCATTAGGTGGTTCAACTTTGTAACTAATGATGAGGTTAGGCAAAGGAGTTTGCAACCTCCTCTAAGCAGCATATTGTGCAGAGAGAGACTCCGTTGGTTTGGCCATGTTGCCGTATGAATAATAATAGATTGGCGAATAGGGTTATGAACAGTGTGCCTAAAGGCCTCAGAAAGAAGGGGAGACCTAGGATGCGGTGGGCTGACAATGTCAAACAGGACCGTGTTAGAATTGGTGTGCGTGGCCAGATGCAGTAGATGTAGCTCAGGATAGACTTGCTTGGAGAACTAAATTGCACGGTCTGGTTGGACCTCCGTAGCCCATGGCTGCTTGAGGATGATGATGATGATGATGATGATGATGATGATGATGATGATGATGATGATGATGATGATGATGATGATGATGAGATTGTGAACGAAATCGTTCAGATCTGCCTGCTTTAAAAAACGTGGAGTTGATTCCATGATAGCCTTTTTCTGGAGGTGAGTCACATGCCTTACTCTCTTAACCAGTACTTTCTTCATCTTATGTTTCCTGACTTGGAATTAATGGAACTGAGAAAGTTTTAGAATGTGATACTGGTCGTATTGCAGAAGTAAAGTTGGGATAATCGATATGTCTCTTCGATTTTCTGCTGGTAAATCCCTGTATACTAGTCATACAGAAGTAGCAATCTGTGGAATGGTATTTTGGTTCCCTCCATATCATGGGTACAGCAAATAATCAACAGGTTATTAATTTCACATAGCAAGTTGCACATCATATGTGAGGGGCTCACTGCTTATCCTAATCTCCTATTTTACATCCAAAGTAATGTTTGTATGCTCTTTATTATAGGTGACATTTTTTCTTATGTCTTGCAAAGGTGAACTCTCCGCAAATATAACAGAAGTTGTCTGCCTTATTTTAACATTTTCGGCGGGGCATTTTCTAGAATTCAAAAGAAAAAAATAACCGACTAGAAGTATTCACAAACCTCTCATGTTAACTACACAAACATTGTCATTAAATATCTTTATATGCCCTAGAATACAGTTTGAAAAAACTGATGTTAATTCCACAAATATCTTGTCATAATAAACTTTACAGAGGCAGACTACTAGTTATCTAAACCAGTGGTTCCCAAACTTTTATGTTTCATGTACCCCCTGGAAATGTGTATGTAACTGGCGTACCCCTTATACAGATAGATAAAGCTATAGTTATAGTATAATAATGCCAACTTAGCGACTTTGTTACTAGATCTAGTGACCTTTGAGCTCTCATGGCGTACCCCAAAACATTTTACCGCATACCCCCAAGGGGTATGCGTACCCGAGTTTGAGAACTCCTGATCCAAACTATGAATACAATAACATTGTTGCCAACATGTGAGTGTAAACTATTGCAAACAAGTCAGTGTTGCCAACTTTTTTGATGTAACATTTCCTGATTTTTCATTCCCCAAGTAATATGTATGAAATTAATGTGCTATATCTCCATAACTCTAAAACTAGCCCTGATAGGCAAATTCTGATATCAAATTTCAATTTTCCACACCAAAATACTTTAGAGATACATGAATTAACCAAAGAAAATTTTCCCTTGTAGAACAGTGCTATTATTTAAGATGTTCTGATCTCAGTTACGAGTTCTGTATCTCATTACTATTGTCATAACACAGAACTGTCGTAATGAAGTGGATGCTAATCTATAACAATAAACATTTCCCTGATAACTAGATAGATCAGAAACAGTTAAAAAAAATGAAATTGTAATTTTACACTTTTTCTGCCTACGCATCTTATACGCTTTATTTACCTTCGTCTCCCCACTGTGACGTCAAAAACCTAGCCAATGACCGTCAAGAAACGCTTCCTTGTCGAGTAACACCACCCTTCTTTCATTCACCCTGCATATTATCCTATGAGAGTCAGAAAAGTGCTGCCATGCGGATATACAAGTAGAAAGAATAAAATATTTCACTGCAGAGACTACGATATTTTTCAAAGCTTTAAAAGAAAAGGATTAAAAAAATTCTAAAATGTAAAACGTTGGATAAATTGATTGTGAAAAACGTATGTAGCAAAGTTATTTTCTTATTTAACTTATTTCATCCGCATTATTTTAGAATTATACTCTACCTGGGGAGACGCGAAAAAGTCCGTAGTTTCAGTTAGACTGTCTTTACTATAGCTTCCTGTGTCGATTGCAATCGCCACTTATGAGCAGATATGCGTGTCATGGAGTTGGTAGGGACTAAAATTGACTTCCCCATGCCCATGGCGTATATTAGTCTTGACGATTCTAAATGTAGAATCAAAATCACTTTAATTTATATATACATTTGAATAGAATCAAAAATTCTAATATTACTATTGCAAATTGTTGTCTTAAATATTTTGTAAAGAACAGTGGTTTTACTGAAACATTTTCTTTTATTTAGTGGTTCTTGCATTTTAAACATGAGCAAACATCAGTAGAAAATTTGAACGTTCTGGTAGTCCCTCCAAAAACCGAACAGACTAGAATGTGGAGAAAGTGCATCATGTCATCGATGAGGACCATTGACTAGCAATGGCTATCTGGGGAATTATTGGACTAGCGTAAGGATCATGCCAATGGATCCTAATAGAGGAACTCAAAATGAGGCGGATTGCTATCAAATTTGTGCCTGGACTGTTGACTCACCAAAGACAACATTGGCTTATTGTGTACAGGAACTTTCTGGAGCAAGTCAAAATGGACTAAAACTTTCTTTCCGAAAGTTATATCTCGTGATGAGAGTTAGATTTATGGTTATAACCCAGAAACAAAGCAGCAATCATCCCAGTGGTTAAAGGAGGCCATTACTTAAAGGAGGTTGGTGACTCCTTTGCCTAACCTCTTCATTACTTACAAACTTCAACCACTTAATGCAATAGAATCAAAAGCATCTAGTTTCCAGTTATCTTGTTTACAAAGCATCCAATTTATTACCATAACTAATCCTAGAATGAACCAAACGACTACACAGTCTATTTTAAGTTTTTATCTATATATATGCCTATTTCTCCACACTCTCCATAGATTCCTAAAGATCCCAGAAACAATCTTTATTCATTTGTTAATCTCATGCTGCACATCACCAGTATCTGTTTTATCATCGCTCTCAAGATATTTAAATGTGTGACACCTGTTCAAAACTGCAACCATTCAGATGAACTGAATCACAATCTGACTGACCAATTTTCATCACTTCAGTTTTCTCTCTATTTATAACCAAACCTACTCTACTACCAGTCTCATCAACAGCTCGAATGAAAGAGTTCATCTCATCAACATCATTTTCCAAAAGAGCTAAATCATCAGCATAATCTAAATCAGAAATTTTCGTATCTCCAGACCATTTAAGGCTAAAATCTTTCCCTTGAAGTAAATTTTGCATAACATAATCAATAACCAAGCTAAACAGAAAAGGAGACAAATGCACTCTTATCGAACACCAGAAGTAATGCTAAACCAATTGCTACAAGACTTACCAACTCTCACACACGACTCAGTGTTATTTTAGAGAGCTTTCATTATGTTAACTAACTTGTCAGGTATACCATATGATCTCACAATCAACCACAAATTATGATGATCAACAGAGTCGAAAGCCTTTTTGAAATCAACAAAGTTAGCAACCAAAGGTTTCTGAAACTCTAAACATTTCTCAAGAATCTGCCTAAGTGAAAATATCTGATCCACACATCCCCTACCACTTCTGAATCCACATTGCTCATCACGCAATTGACTGTCAACCAGATTCTTAATTCTATTAAGCACAATCATGGAGAGAACTTTCCCTGGAACACAGAGTAGGCTGATACCCCTATAGTTATCACAAGAACTACAATCACCTTTTTCGAAAATAGGGATAATAATAACTCCGGTAAAATCCTTAGGAGCAATGCCTTTTTCATAAAAGATATTCAAAATTTCATTCATCCATATGGTAGCTGGTTTTCCATAGTAATTTCACCTACCCTTGCGGATTTATATAGTTTAAATTTAGAAACAGCCAAAATAACTTCATACTGTGTTATAGGGTGAACATTAAAGCCAATAATGCATCTATCGTCATTACAAACAATGGGAGTAGAACTAACCACATTGTTTAAAACATCACTGAAATGCTCAACCCACTTAGCCATGCAGAATCATCACCTTCTATAACCTTACCTTGTTTATCCTTCAATCCTTGTATGCCTGTCCATTTTCTACCACACAAACCATTAACTATCTGATACAGCTCTCTGCTGTTGTGCTGTCTAACTGCTTCCTCGGCTTTGTCAGCCAAGCCATCAAGTCAAAGATTCTTATCAACAGCTAACATATCCTTTACACGTTTATTAAACTCTGTGTAATACTTTTTATTAGGACTAGTAGGGTATTGATTAAGGTCATTCGTGCAATTCTCTCTTTCTGAAATTAGCTCAAGTGCCTTATCACTCAAATAATTCTGCCTCCTCTGCTGCTTTTTCCCTAAAAGAGTACTGTTAGTTTCCAAAAGAGATGTTTTAAACAATCCCATTGTTCCTCAACTTTAGTAGTGAACAAACCATGACTATCATAATGACTCAGTAACCTATCATGGTATGCTTTGGCTATAAGTGGGTTTTTCTGAGGCTCGGAATTAATGGTAAGTTTTTTAACTTTAGCACAACACTTCTTAAGTTTAAGTTGCAAGACCCTTTTAACAAGGTAATGGTAAGATCCAATTTCAGCTCCCCTATATGACCTGGTATTCCTAACAGAACTAGCACATTTGCTTTTAATTAATGTATAATTAATCATATTCTTATGCAGCCCATCTGGTGAAACCCATGTCTACTTATGTATGTCGTGGTGTTTATAATAAGTGTTAGTTATTCCGAAACTATTAAGTTTACTTACCTGTAGGTAACTTACGTTGCCCATTGCCATTGCAGCTACCAATACCAAAAGGGCCTATTACTCCTGCCCAAAGGTCAGAGTCAGTACCAACTTTGGCATTAAAGTCACCAAGAACAAGGGTAATATCTACTTTCTTGACAGAATTCAAATTATCCTGAAGTGATCTGTAAAACCTATCCTTCCATCCTCATCAGCATCCTCAGTAGGAGCATAACAGCAGATAACATTCAAGTCTTCAATGCTTGTCTGAAATTTTGCTGCAAGAATCCTTTCATTAATGCACTCACATCCTAGAAGAGAATCATTAGAGTGTCTGCTGAGACACAGAGCTACTCCTTGGAGATGCTTATTATCTTCCCTCCCTGAAAAGAGAAATTTAAGATTATCCTTAAGAATCTGACCTTAAAGGTCCATCTGGTCTTTTAAGGTCATTGGTCTGGATCATTGTTTATCTGGTTTCTTGAAAGTCGAGGATATCTAAATTATAACTGTAGATTTCTTGTGTGAGGACATCAAGAGAATAAGCTCTGTGCAGGGTCCTCACATTCGAACTACCTATGGAGAGGACATGGTTAGTAGAATGTTTAAAGAAACTATTATTGAAAGAGGGAATGCCGACAATATCAATCAGCCTCCTAATCGCAGGCATGGGGCAGAGGCCCTTACCTCCACCATTAAAGGTTGAAGCATGTACACTAGAAGACTTCCTCCAATCCAGAATTTGACGATACCTGTAGAAACAAGTGTTCAGGTGCCTGGGTAGACCTCTGCTCAGGATTATCCACCAGTTGATAAAACATATCCGGTGAATCTATTCACTTGGGACCGTCAATCCACAAACAAACAAAGACACATCAGAAGATTCTCCCTCTACAGAATCCTACCAGTGCAGCAAACTGAAGATCCATAATCAAGCTCAGACTTTAATCCAGTCCAGTCGGTAAGTTTATGTGGTCAGCATTT
This sequence comes from Ryuthela nishihirai, assembly GCA_038380435.1. Taxonomy (NCBI): domain Eukaryota; kingdom Metazoa; phylum Arthropoda; class Arachnida; order Araneae; family Heptathelidae; genus Ryuthela; species Ryuthela nishihirai. The sequence goes on from JAWZYU010000032.1 coordinate 44,987,111, forward strand.
GGACCCTGTGTGGTTGACCATTCCTCAACAGGGTAGAAAAAAAAAGAAGAAAAGTGGACACAGTTGTACAGATCAGTAGGACATACTGATTTGGCAGCCCTCCCCTTCCGTTCCCTTCCCAAGACAATATTTCTTTTGAAAGGTATTAATTCGTACCTCCGTGGTACTAACGGCAGTCGAACTTTAGGTCTAGGCCTGGCCTGATCTATGTATCATCACAGGGGATTGGTGCATAGCTCTCCTTCCAGGACCAGATACGTGTATCAGAATAAGATATTCTTATTTTGCTGTAATTAATCGTACATACGCGTAGTCTGGCGTAGTCCACAAAATGAGAAGGGGAGGGAGTGGCTCAGTCGGTAGCGCACCACGCTTGTAATCTGTAGTTCCCAGGTTCGATTCCCAGCTGGGTCAGCATTGAGATTTGTCTGCGCAAAATTCCCTGCCCTGTCCACGGTCAGTAGAGGACACCGATGGGTTTGAAAAGGCCGTCGTCCGTCGGATGGGACGTTAAGCCGAGGCCCCGTGTGCGAAAGAGCCATAACCTGTGCACGTTAAAGAACACACTGGATGGCCTTGACGGGAGGCTACCATCTGTCTCTCAACAGCTGTTCCAGTGGGTCTCCTCCCCCAACCTTCTCTGAGCCTTCGGGGTCCTTGTGACCTGGCCATTTAGCCCATGGTGTGAAAAATAATGTCGCTCAGAGGTAAAATAACCCTAACCCTTACCACAAAATGAGGAAGGGAGGATCAGTCACTAAACGATTGCTAACTCACTATTGAAAACGATATTGATGGAAGGATATTTCGCGGAAAACGACTGATTTATCAAGTTCAACAGTTGTTTAAATCAAAGCTCTATAACAACTAACACTAGATATCAATGCAGTGAAATAATTTAAGCTATTTTTCGGTTCAATTTCTTCGAAATTATTTTCTTTGGTCCACAGCCTATGGTTTAAATATTAAATGTACTAAACCTATTATTGTTAATAAATACAATATGTATATTTGCTCATATTCTTGTTGTTGGGTATATTTGATTTTTGCTATGTATTGCGAGAAACCATTTTTGATAATAGTAATTGCCTGTTTGTTAGGCCTCAACCCGGAAGAAGAATAGTATTTACATTTTAAGTTGGCAATACTGTATATGCTGTTTGCCATCATGGCAGATGTTAAAGGTGGTTCGTTTTCGAGAGTTATGCAAAAACACGCAGGACGTGCTAAAGAACGTGTAAGTTACCAAGAATGTATGATTCCCGAAATATTACGTTATAGTTTTTATGATTCTGTGTTTTAATTAATTGCATTACTCCAAAATTATGCTTAAAAGGTTTATAGAAATATTGTAGGAGGTTAAGTAGGCGTATATCCGTGTTCAGTGACAAATATATTTTTTACTGGTCTAAGTAAAAGAAATGCGCTAAAAATGCTGTTAGTAGTAGCATAATATATTATTTGTATATTTGGTGAAAAAAGATATTTGTTATGTGGCTTTTGTACCTCCAACTGTGCAGTTATATTTAAACATCCTTCCTTTTCATTCTATTAAAGATTTTCAGATTGCGACTTATTTAAATGTTTAATTTGCTAAGATGCTGTGTAATTTATTAATTATGAGCAATTGGATACTAAGCTATAATAGAAAACAGGAATTTGAGTTACAATAAATCTATTTATCATAAATATTCACTACAAGGCATTATTTGTGCTGTAACTTTACTAGAAAAAAAAAATAGAGAATTACACCCAAATATTTTTGGTAAGAGAAAATCCAAACTATACTACATTTTTGGCAGAAATAGTAGTGTTAACTAGTGACATAGTGTCAGCAGATATGACTAAGCCCCTCCCCCCTAAAAATGGATTAGGTAAATTTATCAGCCATGTGCAGTTGATGATACAACATGGCTACTATGTTTTTCATGTAACAAGAAGTGAAAAAGAATTGAATGGAAAAAGTATTGCCTGCTGCTTAGATTTGAGGTATTGTGAGTACCACATTTTGATTTTTTTAGGTTTATAAAAGTTAAAATGAATATTTGTGGGTTTTTTTTATTTTGAAACTGTCATGGAGATTTAATCCTGTGGGTTTTAAGCATGAATTTTATGAATGCTGCAGATTAAAAATGTTTTTGGTAATGCAGACTACGTAGAAAATCCCTACCAACTGAAATTACTGGACATTTATAGGTAAATGATTTTATGTGTGTTTATTCTTTGATTTTTTTTTAAAGTACAAAACAAAGATCTATAGTTGTCTTTGATAAGAATATTTTCTTTGAGTGAGATTGCTTTTTTAAGTGCAGTACTCAAATTTGTTCTTCAGAGATATTGTTTAAATAGTTGCCTCTGATGCAATATTTTTTTTTTTGGGGGGGGGGATGCTTTTTAAATGTGTGGAGTGAAAATTATGCGATATTCTCGGATTAAAATTGTTCCCTATGAGATTATACATTTTTGTGCTTCTTTTTGGGTGCAGAATAAAAATTTTTTGATGATGTAGTTGAAATTGTTATCTCTGATGAAATTATATATTTTTGGCACTATTTTTGACTGCGGGATGAAAGTTTGCTGTTTGCGCTGTGCTTGTGCTAGAAGTGGTATTGCTAGGCATGTTAAAGTGCTTAAGTGAGTTTGTTGTTTAGTGATATGCATAGTTAAGAATAAATGCGCTAGATAAAGTTAATATGACTGATATTCTTTCATATGTTAAGCAAAATTTATCATTAAATTCTTTTCGGCATATATTTGTTTTAGGGTCATTCCATGTCAAATTGACCAAAATTGTAGAAAAAGTTCACCACCCATCACAGATTTCAGTGATCTTTGGCAAAAATATTAGTACACATAAGATATCTAATTGTCCAAAATATTTTGAGTCCAAAAATTTTTTGTAAGGATTAGAATCGTTTAGCCTAAGAGGAAAATATACATATTGCGAATGTGACTAAAGGTTTTTCTTTTTGTATTTTGCTTATATGGTAGCTGAGAAGACAAAACTTGGTGTACTGATGTAAATTTTCCTTATAAATTCAATAAAAAACAAATTTAAAAAATTTAATAGAGTTTTGAAAAAAAATTAAAACTGAAAATTTTAAAATGCAAAAAAAAGATGATGTGGCCCTATAGATAAAAAAATTAAAACTGATGTATGTTGTACATTATACTCCATAGAAACATTTGTACAAAATTTTGTTTATGGTAATTATCTTTGATAACGAGAAAAAAAATACTGAATTTGTACCAATGTTATTGCTAATGCTGCACTTCAGGGGATTGCACTGATGCTCTTGTGCATGCACATTAGAAGAGATGCATGGAGAGGTTACTAACATGTTTGCTGCTTTCACTCAAGCTGGAATCTGGAGCTCCAACTGGTGCCTACATAATGGGAATGGCTACTAATTTCAAGACGTGAAATGACAGCAGCGCTAGTTACATTTTCATCCACTCTGGCATTGGCGATCCGCTGTTTTGCTTGCTACTTGCTTCGTATCATTATAGGTTATTATGCTGTTTAGTGCTTTGAAAATTGGATTCTGATATGGATATTTGGATTCTGATACGTAATTTATTTACTGTTCTGTCTACTATCTGCTGTCTTTAACTAGAAGTCTGAATGATGATGCAGTATTGTGTGATGTGTTTCTTTCAATGTGACCTCGGATTAATCTTTAGCCATTTGGTGTGGCTAACAAACCCATATTTGTGGAAGTGAAACTTATGAAAGAAAACTCTGTTTCTATCGAATCTCTTGCAAACTGGATCTGTGAGACAGGTGGCTACAGTAATATGTCTGCAATGTATAACATTCATAAACAATGAAATATAAAAAAATAAAATAAATACCCCTTGAAGCAGCTGCTTGCCACAGATGTCTGACAGGAGCCTGTCAGTTTATTTGCCAAAGTAGAAGGTAAACTCGACATATTCAATATCTACTAATAAATCAGCACTTTGAAGTCAATTTAAATTTTAGAGGAAAAATTGTCGTGAACATTTGTCCAATCTTGAAAAATTGTCCAGAACACCTGACATGTTATCAGGAGGTTGTGGGTTCGTATCCCACCTGGCTCAAGACAATTTTTCCTCTAAAATTTGAATCGACTTCAAAGTGCTGATTTATCAGTAGATATTGAGTGTCGAGTTTATTTCATTGTTTGTCACTAGCATACTTGTAGGACATGCTTTCCATATATTGGCAAATAGAAAGCCGCTTGCAGCTAGATTGCCTGAATAGCGCCTATATGTGACATAATAGAAATGTTCATAGCATTAGTTAGAGGAGATCTTGATCAGCGGCCGGTAGCTCAGTGGTTCAGAGCACCTGACATGTTATCAGGAGGTCGTGGGTTCGTATACCACCCAGCTCAAGACAATTTTTCCTTCGACTTCAAAGTGCTGCTTTATTAGTAGAATGTAACATTCACATGAGTAATTGGGGAAAAAATCAGATCTCACTTTTGAATAGATAATATTTTGGAGAATTGTAAGCAAGGGAAAGATATTCCCATTAGCTCAAAATGATGAATATCTTTACAATATACAGAACTGAGTTGCACTGCCCTAACAAAATATTAGAGAATTTCTGTGTTATGTGAATGGGAATCGAACTTCGATGCTTTGTAACTTCTAAAATATTAATTTAATGGAAAAAGGTTATTGAAAATAAAGATCACAATCTTATCTATTTAAATCTCGATTTTTCAATAGCATTCGTCTACTATTTAAAGAATTAAAGAAACTAGAATATTTCACAACAATAATGGGTCATAAGAATTTATTTCAGATATTAGTTAAAACTTAAGAAATAAGCATTTTTTTCAAATTATTTAATAAAATATCAATTTTAAAAGTTGCATAATGATTATTTCAATGTTAGATAATTATGAATGATTTTTATAAAACAAGATAATTTATTAATTTATTAATTTTTCAATCAGTAACTTTAAATACTGAAAGAATATTGATGATAAATCGAGATTTAAATAAATTTGATTATCTTTAACTTCAGTCACAGTTTTTCATTAAATGCATCAAATGTGAATATGTAAAATCTGAGTTTGTGTTTGTCAGCCACCTAGATAGCAGCAACACCTTGACAAAGTAGAGACAAATACCTTCTGCACACACAAGCAGTTGAAAAGAACTTATCCGTGACGAGTCTACAATTACCAGTCTACAATCTTTATCTTCATAACATTTCTGTATTAAATGCATATTTTAGATGTTATAGAGTAGAGATGACCAAACAGTCGATTGCATGGGTGCACAAATTTAGCAATTTTCCACTTTAGTCTTTATTAAAAATATCTGGTATTATCAAAATGATCTTGCTTTAAGCTCTATTGCATTAGTAATTAAAATTATTAAATTAGATAAAGAATTGCTCTGGGAACAAATAAATTTTGTTCTTTAAAGAATTATCGTTAAATCATATTTGTTAAACTTGAAAATTTCGGATTTACTAATTATTTCTACTCTGTAAATTGATTCAAATATTTAGAGGAAAAATTGTCTTGAGCCGGGTGGGATAGGAACCCACGACCTCCTGATAACATATCAGGTGCTATGGTCCACTGAGCTACCGGCCGCTGATCAAGATCTCCTCTAACTGATGTTATTAACATTCTCAACCTACTTTCCTAATATGTAGGGAGTGTTCAGGCAATCCCACCTCAAGTGGCTTTTTAATGACTTTTCTTAGATGGAATGCATGTCTTACGAATATGCAATCTACAAATAATTATTATTAAACTCAACTCATTAAGTTTCCACTAATAATTTCCACTCTGTAAATTGATTCAAATATTGAGAGGAAAAATTGTCATGAGCCAGTGGGATTTGAACCCACGACCTGCTGATAACATGTCAGGTGCTCTTTCAGATTTTAATGGATAATAATTTTCATTTGTAACATGATTATTTTTAAACTTATTTTTCATTATGGAGAGTTTAAAGCATTTTTCCTGTTTTATCTCTAAGAAAAAATAAAAATAAATAAATACCCCCTCAAGCAGCTGCTTGCCACAGAGGTCTGACAGGAGCCTGTCAGTTTATATGCCACTGTAGAAGATCTGAGAGGATGGCAGGACCTCAGCAGAAAAACGACATACATCCATTCCTTATCCGGGGCTCGAACCCAGGTCCCTTAGATCAGCAGCCAAGCGCGCTAACCACGCGGCCACAGGACGTCTCACCACTCTAAGAAAGACACTAGTTTATTGTATTTTATTAACCATCTGTTTGATTCTTTACCATATGACTTCGACCAGATTGCTGTTTGCTTACCATTAGCATAGGTTAGCTTACTGCAGAATGGTGCTGCCCTCATGTGGCAAGTCCTGTAGCTTCCTATATGTGCTCGCTAACACAAGGAATCGCGGAAACCGGCAGGCATTCCCATTATATATGCACCGCTCCAACTAGCATTTGGCTGCTATTACAGCTATAATACTGTCATTACTAAAAGTTCATATCCTTTCTTACAGATGAATAAACGAAAAAGCATAATATTTAGAGGGAACAATTTATCAATACAAATGTTGAGTGATACATAGGGTGGCCAGATTGTGATCAATAAAAATCGAGACAGGTTATTAAATGTTCTGACTTCAATTTGTATAACTTGAAAATGATAAATTATGCTTCATTTTTGATGAATTGTTCTATAATAATTAAGGAAGTGCTTAATGGACTAGTGTAGTCCAAATAAGCAAAGAACTAAGCAGTTGTGTTTGTAGCTCTTCTGGCACACTTGGCAAGAAAAAAGATGCTCCTTCAAATTTAATGAGTAGAAAAAATTGCATATATGCAATTTTGAATTTAGTTCATTTTAATGAAATCATATTCATTGCTGACTAAATAAATGTTATCATAAAATACATTGATAATAAAGAATTTAGTTATAAATAATTAGAATATATAATGATATAAACTCGACAGAATCAATCAAGTAACAAATCAGCACTTTAGCGTCGATTTAAATCTTAGAGGAAAAATTATCTTGAACCGGGTGGGATATGAACCCATGACCTCCTGATAACATGTCAGGTGCTCTGGACCGCTGAGCTACCGGCCGCCGATCAAGATCTCCTCTAATTAGTGCTATGAACATTCCTTTTATGTTTCATATGGGCACTAGTCTGGCACTTTTAGCCACAAGTGGCATTTATATTTGCCAATAGATGGAAGCATATATTACAAGTATGCAGATAATAAATAATGATATGAACTCGACAATCAATCAAGTAACAAATCGGCACTTTAGCGTCGATTTAAATCTTAGAGGAAAAATTGTCTTGAGCCGGGTGGGTTACGAACCTATGACCTCCTGATAACATGTTAGGTGCTCTGGACCGCTGAGCTACCGGCTGCCGATCAAGATCTCCTCTAATTAGCGCTATGAACATTCCTTTTATGTTTCATATGGGCGCTAGTCTGGCACTTTTAGCCACAAGCGGCATTTATATTTGCCAAGATAATAATATAGAATATATAATCATTTAAACTGAAAAGGGCTTAGTTACTGACATAATGATCAAGAGAATTGATTTTTATATTTTAATATATTTTAAAAGTACCAAGTACAAGTACTATGCAACTTAAATTAATTTTGTGAAGTGTAGTAAATGAAAACAATTACAGTTTCTCTTATTGGATTAAACCAACTGGCTCCCCTCTGCCATTGGTGCCCTGGGTGACTGCTTCTGCCTTTACTGCACTGTTCTTAAGATAATATCAGCAAAGAAATATTTTTCCTCAAAGATTTAAAAATGGAGGTAATCACGATTACAACATCAGTTTTTACGTTTCAGAATAAAATTTTTTCCTTCATTTTTATAGAACAGTTGATGAAAAATGAAGCATAATTTAACATTTTCAAGTTATACAAACTTGACGTCTGAATATTTAATCTTGGTTTTTACCAATCAGAATCTGGTCACCCTATGTATCACTCAACATTTGTCTTGCTAAATTTGTTCCCTCTAATAATCTTTTCATTTGCTCATCTGTAAAAAAGAATATAAACTTTTACCCATAGCTGTAAGTAGCAGTCGAATGCTTAATGGACTTAAAAAGTTGCACTTGAGTGTAAGCAGCAAACATGTTGGTAGCCTCTCCATGTGTCTCCTCTAGTGCACATGCACAAGAGCATCAGTGCGGTCCCCTGAAATGTATTAGTGATAACATTGGTACAAATTCAATATTTTTTTCTCGTTATCAAAGAAATTACCATACTCCAAGTTTTGTACAACATATGTCAGTTTTAATTTTTTATCTATAGGGCCACATGACTTTTTTTCACATTTTAAAATTTTTAATTTTTTTTCAAAACCATAATAAATTTTTCAAATTCGTTTTTTTTTTTAAATTGAATTATAAGGAAAATCTGCATCAGTACACCAAGTTTGGTTTTCTCATCTACCACAGAAGTAGGAAAAAAAAATCTTTACTCACAATCGCAATTTGTATATTTTCCCCTTAAGTTAAACAATTATACTTCTTACAAAAATTTTTTTGACTCAAAATATTTTGGACAATTAGACATCTTACAGGTACTAACATGTATGCCAAAGGTCATTGAAATCTGTGAGGGTGGTGAACTGGCCTGGTTGAATTTGACATGGAAGACCCTCTTCTGTGCATTCAGGGGCTCATAATGCAGGTTTTAAGCCATTATCTGCACAACTTAGTTGAATATTCTTGATAATGTTCTGTTTCGGTGTGGTTTATTTATTATGTTGTATATATAGTAGTAATCATTTTAGGAGTAAATCAGACATTTTTTTAATGCAAAATTTTTTGTCATTTTCATCGGTAGTTGGTAGGGAAGGTGCATAAAAACACATGGAGGTTACATGTAACACTACTGCCAATTTATCAAATAATAATTTGAAGAATAATTGTAAACCACAATATTACCTAAGTTTATTAGCTTCAACACTTGTAATATATTGTTGAAATTTCTTTTATCAATGTCATATTACTCACCTCGTGACATTTTGAAATAATGATTGTGTATCTGAAGGTGTATCCTGAAGCATTCTAGATTGATAAAAATTTGTGAGCTTCCTTGCTGCTGCATCGTATTTACCAAATGGGATTTGTGACTGATATAGACAATGGTGCTTAGGTTTTGTGCATGCTTCTAAAGCTGGATGTTTGAGCATTTGAAAATTCTTGTGTGAAATAACTGGATGTTTGAGCATTTGAATTTCTTTCACATATTTATGAAATAGCTTTCACATAAAAGTTTCAGCATTCAAAAAAAGTGATGCTTCAAAAATGTTTCAAGTTACCATTGTACAAATAATAACCTGAAAAAAATTGGTTTTGCCATGAGTGGGATTCGAACCCATGTCTCCAGGAAACATGCCTGTTATGCTACCACTACACCACCAATGGCTAACCTTTTCTCAGCTTGTGTGACCTTATAAACTTTCCAGAGTTTTTTATTTGATTCACACAGTGGCGCCATCTATCTGGGAAGTGGACAACTCTGCTGCCTCATACAGGTAATGTGATTAATGACAAGACCCAGATGTTCCGCAATAATGCACTACATCTATTGGGATAATGCCATGTTTTACCACTATCCACCGTAGCAGCTGAACAGTAAAGTCCAGCCTTTTGCAAAACTTAACTGTAATATTTGTTCTGGGTCACCATAGACAAGGATATTGAGAATCCAAGTTGACTCTGCAACCATGACTGGAATGTTGCCTCATACAGATGGAATTAATATTTGTCATTCATGCTCATGGCGTTACATCTATATGAGGCAACAAAGTTGTCCACTTCCCAGATAGATGGTGCCACTATGCGAATCAAGTAAAAAAATCTGGAACGTATAAGGTCACACAAGCTGAGAAAAGGTTAGCCATTGGTGGTGTAGTGGTAGCATAACAGGCATGTTTCCTGGAGATGTGGGTTCGAATCCCACTCATGGCAAAACCAATTTTTTTCAGCTTATTATTTCATGAGTTCCAGTCTACAGGACATATCCTGTGATTCTTTACTACTGATTTACCATTGTATTTTTTTTTTTACAAAATCCAAACACTTTGAGATAACTTTGTAAAATTGTTATGTACATGCATTAGATGCTAAAATTCCTTTAAAAAGTCATGCCATGTTGTAGATTTTTATAATTTAACCCTTCCAGGGTCCAGCCAGAAAAACATGTTTACATATCCAGAGGCCAAGCTATTTTTTCACTGTGCTTAGCCAAAAGCAGATTTTACTTTAGAATTTTTTTGCCAAATAACTAATGAAAGGAATTTTGGCATGCTATATGCCAAAGAAATCAGCATTTAATTCTGGATTTTCTGTAAATATTTAATCAAATAAGTTGTCTAATTTTATTTTTATAGTGTTCTTTGAGTCATGTAGTGAAAAAACATCTGGCAATTCAAATTTATTAAAAAATCTAATAGACAAAAATAATTATAATGCAAATGAATAGAAAAGCTATTTCTGAAAAAAAAATATACTTGAAACAAGAAACCTACTTTTTTATCATTTTTTTTTTGGTACTATATTTTGATAAATGGTCACTTGGTAGTCACTGGAAGAAGGCTATGCACCAATCCCCCCTGTCGATGCACAGAACTGGCCAGGACTAACATCTAAAGCGTGATCCCCCCCTTCTTGTGGTGCAGACTGTTAGTACTTTTCAAAAGTGATACTCTCTTGTAGAAGGGAACAACAGGGCTGCCAGATCAGTGTGGCCTACTGATCTCTACTACTATGGCTACTTTTCTTTTTTTTTACTACCCTGCTGAGGAGTGGTCAATCACATAGGGTCTTGGTGCTGACCATATATATACCAACTGGAATTGAATACTTGCTCTGAACTTGATTATGGATCCTGAATTTGCTGCACTGGTGGGCTTCTGTAGAGGGAGAATCTTCTGCTGTGTTTTCTGTTTGTGGGTTGACAGCCTCAAGTGAATAGATTCACAGAATACATTTTATCAGCTGGTTCTGAGGCTATCACAGCTACTTGAACTCTTGCTTCAATGGACATTGTCAAACCTGCATTGGAGGAAGTCTTCAGTGTAGATGGCTTCAGCCTTTAGTAGTGGGAGAAAAGGTCTTTCCCCATGCCTACGATTAGGGGCTGTTTGATATTGTCAGCATTTCTTGTCTCAATAAACACTTTCTTTTAACATCCCCTTAACCATTCTCTCTCCACAAGTAGTTGGAATATGGGGACTCTGCACAGAGATTATTCTCTTGATGTTCTCATACAAGAATTCCACCATTATAACCTTGATATTCTCAGCTTGCAAGGGACCAGAGGGACAGATAAAGGTCATATTCTTAAAAATAATCACAAATTTCTCTTTTCAGGAAGGGAAGATAAGAAACATCTCCAAGGCATAGGTTTCCTTCTCAGCAGATATGCTAGTGATGCTCTTCTAGGGCATGAGGGCATTAATGAAAGGTTCTTACAGCTAAATTTCAGACTAGCATTAAAAACTTTAATGTTATCTGTTATGCCCCTGCTGAGGATGAGAAAGATAGGTTTTTAAGACAACTTCTTGATATTTTGCAATCCATATTCTGTTTATCTCATTTAATTTATTTCATTCGCAACAATTTATTCTATGCAGAAGGAAGGGGATCTGCTTGGAATAATGTGAGTTCTGCATGGAATATGCTGCAGGACAGCCAATCCCATTTGCATACACTTTTCTGGATAATAGATAATGCTGTTTAAATAGATTACCACTGTAGTTAGGCATGCTTGACAGTTGACAAGCAATTGTCAAAACGCGTTGCAGAATCCCTTTTTAACATTAAGTTGATTTTAACTTGTGATGTGTAGTACAATTAGTAGGAAAATAGCCTTGTGTACTGTCTTACAGTCAACCACAGCCAATATCATCTTGTGAATTATGATATTGACTAACATCTTAACTGTACAAGTGTAAAAGTGATTCTACTGGATAAAAACGGACTGCAGAGAAACCGGAAGGTACTATGTACAATACAGATTATGCACCCTAAGTGAATAATATCCAGATGTGCCTGCAGCAAAAAAATACTTGTCAGTTACAATAAGATGAGTTAAAGTAACAGGCCACCAATTGCTAACAACAATACATCTTTCAATTGTAAACCCTTGTACCAGCCTGATTCCAAGTGATCAGAACTAAGAATTTGTCAATGAAGTTCCTGCATTATTCTCCTAATAAGGTACACAGTAAACCTAAAACGTTAGCAATGTACTAAATAAATCTGAAAGATGAATCCTGGTGTTCAACATAAATTGATAATGTCAAATAGCTGCTAGTGACCTTGTACAAAAGTTTAGCTGGTAATTAGGATCCTTTCAATACTGTATGTATAGTTAGTAGATATAAACTAACCATAATTGTTGGTGAGGTGGTATAATTGTTACTAAGAACGGTCACTTGGAGAACAGAAGTAGTATTTAGGGTTTTGTTTCGTATGATATTAAATACAATGCATACTGTAGATTGTAATATTTATTAAATTTATTGAGAACACAAATGATAGGATGTTTATAAATAATTCAATTAATTTGCTGGAGTTCTTAGCCAGCTAGTGGAGGAATGATCTAAGTATAGAACAATAGGTACAGAGATAGTGTAATTTGGACTGTGTGAATAGCAGTTTGAGCAAGAGAAATTTTGTATCTTTTATTTTCTGACACATGAAGTTGAGGAGTAATTAAAAAAAATAGCATTTTTTAGCAACTCTCAAATGTTTATTTTTACATATATATATAAATGAAAAAGTTCAAACTGAGTTTATTGTTTATGGCTATATACGCAGGCTTTGTGCACCAAATTTTCATGGTGAAATAAACTGATGAACAAACATGATAATTTGTACCACATTAAACATTATTTGATTCTGAATTTTATGAAAATAAAATTCTACCAAATTGAGAAATACTGTAAAACTCCATTATAATGCACCTGATTATGCTGTCGATTCAGATATGCAATGGATTTAGTCATTACCTCTAAAATGATCTATTTAATCATTTGTAAATAATTTTGTTATTACTGTGTGTTATTTTAAACTCTTTAAACTTTTTTTTCTTTTTTCTTTTCATATATTAATTTAAGTAAGTGATTTTCAGTTTGATATAGTGAAAAAAGGGGTTTGCCAAGTCAAGGCTTAATTTTTGAAAACATAAGGAACAAAAATAGTTATAATTACATAACAGTAAAGAGAATATTTCTTTTTATTGATATCAGTATTGTATAAAAAAAAAATAATGTGAAACAGAAGTATCACTGTTTTTCTTTACTTTTTCCTCTGATACAGTTTAAAACAAGGTTAAAATTAAGTAAATACCATTAATTCTCTATGACACTGTTAAATGTTTAAACCTTAAGTGCCACAACCTATAAAATCAGACTCATGAAGGTCTACATACATGCCCATGGAATATAAACTCAATTTTTAGTACCATAAAGAAATTACATTAAAAAAATATTAAAGTTTGAACTATTTTATTTTTGTATATATATATATACTAGATATTTCAGAGATCCTAAAAATGCTAATTTTTATAAATTTATTCCTCAACTTTTGATGTCTCAGAAAATGAAAAGCCCTTTCTCTCACTCAAATTGCTATTAAGCACAGCCCTGATTATAGCAAAGCTGTAGCTGCTGTTTTATATTTAGAACAGTCTCCAACTAGCTGACTGAGAGCTCCATCAAGTTCATTAATTTGTTTACTAAAAATCTGACCATATGTGTTATGAATAAAACAAAATCAGATGCCAAGGGAACCTTTTTTTTATTGGAGGTTTTCAGTGATTTGCATAAAAATACAGCCATATATTTTGTGATTAAAAACTATTTTTATCAATTATCAGATACCTTTTATGAATGGAATTAGAAATTGAATATGGATAAAAGATATGGATTATAGAAAAAAAATCCATATTTTATTTACCATGTGATCAGCAACATCATAGGAGCGTGTTATTGATTGGCAAACATCTGGGTTTGATTTCAAACTTAGTGGCTTCAAAATTTCAGAAAGTACCAAAGTGTTTTTGCATTTTCATTTGCTGATGAAATGTAGTTTTTAATGGATAAAATGATGGACAAATACTTTATCACATAAGGATATTAATTATAAAGGATATTGTGGTTGTTACAGATTTTATTAAGTTGTATTTAGTTATTTGGCAACCAAGTGTAATTTGAAATAAACTATAAATGAAGTGATTTAACCCTTACAGTGTTGGATTTCTCAAACAACTCACTGTGGTGGGCAGATTTATTTTAAAGTGTTTTCAGAAAATAAAATAAACAATTTTAGAACCTTATCCTGAAGTAACTAATGAGCAAAAATATGTCATGTTATATACCAAAAGAAAGAGCATTTAATTGTGCTTAATAAAACGACAAAAATTTGAAGGGGAAAAATGTTAGGCTAAATTTTTTAAGCATTTTTTTTTTTGAAAAACATTGCAAAATTTTTGCTGTTTTTTTTTTCTACTTAGTCACGTAAACTGACAGGCTCCTGTCAGACCTCTGTGGCAAGCAGCTGCTTGAGGGGGTATTTTTTTTAAATTTCAAATATATATATATATAGTTTCTCCTTTTTTTTTCTATATTTATTATTCTAATATAAACAGTTCATAATATTTTGACTATTGCTTAAATCTTTCATTTATTTTGATTTTTTTAAATTAGTCATGCATTTAATGCATATTCTTAGACTTTTGATGATCGGCAAAACTCTAATAACAGTAAACAGTACTAACAGCAAAACTCTAATAACAGTAAAACTAAGTAAAACAGTGTCATAAAAATAACTTTGCTTTAAAAACTAGATAAATATTAAATGAAAAATATATCGGAAAAGTGATAAAGAACTATGAAAAAACATCTAAAAAATGTTTCAAAGAATTTAAAGGTTAATTGATGCATTGAATTTGAGAACGAGTCACTTTATTATAAAGCTTCATAACTGCTATGAAAAAGTTTAATTCTAAAATTCTGGCGGAAAGTTTTGGTTAAATATTGCAATTTCCTGATTTTAATATGTTTATCAATATTTTTAATTACATTCAAAGAATATAAAGTCCTACAGTTTAAAAATTACACTTTGAGTAATCCTAATGCTTGTTCTGATTGCTGCTATTGTAGATGACTAGTAGTTTCACTTGCAGTCATTTCTAATTAATTATTGTTTATAATTTCAGTATCCATTTGAGAAGCAATAAAACATAATTTTACAAGCATTAAAGTAAATAAAATAGTCTTCAATATTTTAGCAGACTTTTAAATTTAATCGAAAGTTGATGTGCGTAGTTCCTGGATGATGCAATTTCTGGTAGTAAAAAAAAATCAATATCCCTACATTAAAAGTTTAGAAAGCAATGCAACTCTAATAGAGCTATAAATAGCAGAAAAAAGTGCAAAATGCAACCGATCAATAATCTCAGCATGGTACGGCAGAATGAAGGCAGGAACTGAATTGGCGCTATTTGATGCTATTTACGGTGACTGAATCTTATGAACATGTACATCTGACTCAGATTTATTTTTAAACTTTATCATAATTTTTTCAAGTGGAATCAACAGGTAAAAAATTTATATCGTAGATTAAAAGGTATTTTTGATATTTAATTAGAAACAGTTGAAAAAATTTCAGATTTCTATTTACAATTTTTTTTTACAACCTTATAGTATGGGAGTGAAGCTTTACTCTCCAATCACTAAGAATGGGAAAGATGATAATGATTCTTTAGGTTGCGACATGGTAAGGGTTAATAACTAAGGCAATAACATTACAATAAATCATAAACCACTTTCTGTACTATTCTCAATAAACACCAATATGATTTCTATCAGTATTAAATTATGCTAATTATCATAAATAACCTAGCACATTTGGAAAACTGGTTTTACTAATCAGTGTATAAGTATTAGTCGTACAGTCACATTTCTATGTTTGAATAACACTTTTTAAGAAATGTAATCAGTGATATAGAAACATTGCTTTTTACCTTATCTTACCAATTTAATAATATTGAGAATTATTCTATAAACTCTTTGAGCACTCCCATGCACACTTTAATAAAAATGTTTCTTCTTTAGACTAATTAACACAAAGACAAATCACTTTTTCCTTCACACAAATTCTTCCGAATTAGAACTCTATTAAAAATATAGGATAAATTAACTCGTCATTGGGGCGGGGGTGGCTCAGTCGGTAGCGCGTCAGGCTCGTAATCTGTAGTTCCCAGGTTCGAGTCCCAGCTGGGTCAGCATTGAGATTTATCTCCGCAAAATTTCCCCACCCTGCCCACGGTCAGTAGGGGACACCGATGGGCTTGGAAAGACCGCCGTCCGTCGGATGGGACGTTAAGCTGTGACCCCGTGTGCGGGAGAGCCATACCCTGTGCACGTTAAAGAACACGCTGGATGGCCTTGACGGGAGGCTACCATCTGTCTCCCAACAGCTGTTCCAGTGGGTCCCCTCCCCCAACCTTCTCTGAGCCTTCGGGGTCCATGTGACCTGGCCATTTAGCCCATTGTGTGCAAAAAAAGTGCCGCTCAGAGGAAAACAACACAACATAACTCGTCATTTGAATTGGTTAGTGGCATAATTCTCTCTCCAAGCTATATCTTATATATGTATCCAAGTTACATCGGTCCAAATAGTATCACAGTCTCGCCTTCATTGTTGCATGTGTAGCTTCAGTTTCACTGTCGCCTCCTCAAGTTTTGTTGGACATTGATGAATGTTAATCCTGGTTACTGTATATGGACTTTTCCAAGATATCTGAAGTTTTGGCGACAGTTTTTTTCCTTCTGTGTGGATTGTATAGCCAGACATCTCCTTGACTGATGACAGTTACATTTGCTTTACTGTCATACCTCATTTTTGTTCTCTCGTCAGGTTGACGTTATGCCTGACAGAGTAGTGGATTTTTTCTAGTTGTTTCATATCCTGTACATATTGTGGTGTGGATATAGGCATTGCTTCAGGCTGACCATATAAAAGGTCACAGGGAAGTGTAATTCTTTTCTAAAGAGCATCGTGGAAGGTGTCCAGTTGTTTCAGACATTGCTGTCCTGTATGCCAACCAAAAGTGATATATGACGATCCCAGTCACTTTGATATAAATAAAATAAATACCCCTTCAAGCAGCTGCTTGCCACAGAGGTCTGACAGGAGCCTTAATATGCCATAGTAAAAGGTTTGTGAGGAAGGTGGGACCTCAGCAAGAAATGACACAAACATCCATGTCTTATCTGAGGCTCGAATCCAGGTCCCTTTTGATCAGTAGCAAAGCCTGCTAACCACTTGGCCACAGAGTCATTGGAAATCAATGCTAGATGTTCAGCAATTGTTGTGTTTAATCTCTCAACTATGCCATCTGACTGAGGGTGTAGGGAAGTCTTTCTGGTTTTCTGAATGCCTAACAGTTGACATAGGCCTTGAAACATATTGGATTCAAAATTCTGTCCTTGGTCTGAATGGAGTTGTAAATGTACTCCATTATATACTGATCAAATTATTCACTATCATCTCTGCAACTGCTGATGTCTCCTGATCATGGATGGAATAAACTTGAGGCCACTGTGAAATAATCCATTGCCAACAATAAATAGCTATTTCCATTATTAGTCCTAGAGAACAGACTCATAATATATATGGTTATGCTTTCGAAAGTGGCCCAACGGTATATGTTTGCAGCTTGCCCTGACTCCTAGTCTTTAGGACCTTTCTTTGTTACACAGGCCTCACATTGCCTACACTATTGTTCAATGGCTTTCTCTAATGTCTTATTAACACTGAAGTGTTCTCCAGTGGCACTATCATGCACATCTCTTATCGCTAATTCCAAGGGAAAGGACAGATGATTTGCCAACAGATCAGTTGTCCAGTGGGATTCTCCCATCTTCTGTATAATGCACCATCTTCACTTGTAAGGAGTCCCACTGTGCCCAGTAGCTTTTGTTAGTTGGGCTGTATCTGGATATTTTCTCACAATTATGTCATGTAGTGGATGTTTTAATCAAATCTAATATTGGTCTTATATCTTCATCATCCTGTTGGGCCTTCCTAATTTCTAATGGGCTTCAGATGTTAGTGTATCATTGTTTTCTACTGTTGATGTTAACTATTTAATGTACATTTTTTCATGAGTGCCATATTCTAACTCTGCATTACAACAATGCTTGCAGTTATCAATGTATGGGCATCTAGAAAGTTGATCTGCATTCCTGTGTAGCTTGCCACTATGATGATCAGTGGAAAAATTGTACTCTTGCAACTGCTGTATCCATATAGCAATCTGTCCTTTAGGATTTTTGAAGTTTAGTATCCATCTGGGACCAGCATGATCAATACAAATAAGAAATTTTTGGCCAGAAAGGTAATGATGGAATTGTTCTATGGCTTTCACTATTGCTAAGAGTTCTTTTTGTGTGACACAATAATTTTGTTCTGGTTTGGATAAGATTTTACTAAAATATCCATTAATTCTTTCTTGTCCATCTTGTTGTTGTGAAAGTACAGCACCAACTCCTGTGTTACTTGTATCAGTATCTAATATGAACTGCTTATCAGCTTGTGGAATGCTAAAACTGTCCCATGATTTAATGGCTTTGTAATGTTGGAGAAATCCTTTACAAATCTTCTATGGTTTGTGCAAAGTTCAATGACTTCGAAGTTGATGAACATCCTGGGATGGCGGCCAGTCTCTCACAGTTTCTGTTTTACTAGGCTCACTCTCGATCCTTGATGTAGCAATGACATGACCAAGATAATGGACTTCTTGTTGGAGCAACTTACACTTAGTCAGTCCCAGATTTAGTTTGGCTGCCCCGAGTTTCCCAAACACTTGGCAAAGGTTTTTCAAATGTCCCTCAAACATCTTTCTAAGGATGATAATGTTGTCCAAGTTATACCAGGCAGACCTCCCAAGACAAATCTTTGAGTACTGATTCCATCATTTGTTCAAACATTGCAGGTGCATAGCAAAGCCCAAATGGTATCACCTTAAACTGTCAAGTCCATTTCCTGTAGTGAAAGCTGTCTTCTCATGATCTTCAGGATGAATACCAACTTGTCAATAACTGCTTTTCAAGTTTAAAGTCTACGACCATTCCACCCAGATAATGTCTAGTGTCTCATCAGTTCTGGATATGGGAAAGCAGTCCTTCGTCATATCATTTAACCTGCCATAGTCTATTCAAAATGTAATGGACCCATCCTTTTTCTTAACAAGGACTACTGGTGATATCCAGAGACTGGATGATGGTTTTGTGATGTCTTGGGCTAATAATTTCTGTGTCACTTTATTAGCTGTTCTGTCTCCTCCCATTTTGCTAATGGAAGCCTTGCGGGTAGATGGATGGGAGAAGAATCACCAGTATTGATCTTATGTTCTGTCAGGTTAGTCCGGACATAATCATTTGACGTCACTGAGAAAATGTAATACTCTCTAAGTAAGTCCTCAGCCTTAGCATCTTGTGAATAACTTTCTTGTTTCTTCCCACAGTTCAGCAAGATGGGATTTTTGTCTGATGTTGGTCGAAGTCAGTAATTTCTATTGTATTTACATGAGTTACCCATATAATAAGTTCACATATTGCTAGTTCATTACCACTTTTCAAGATTCTACTGGTTTTGTTGCAGCTCATTACTCTAAGAGGAATCTGTTCTTGATCTACTTTGACTAGAGTCCTTTCAACCAGGATACCATGAGCCAAACCTCCTTTTCTAGGGGTATCGGTGACCACCAAATGGAAAGCCACAGAAGTCTCTGTCCTGGACTATGACTTTGTGCTGGAATCTCGGTGTCTTCCATCACTGATACTGTGGTCACAGTTGATAAATAGTCAGATATTTGGTTAAGCAGAGGAATCTCTTCTGTCTTATAGATCAGTAGACTCTCACTGGGTCTAATACTGAATCCATGTCTCTTTAGGAAGTCAAGACCTAATATGCATTCATCATAGATGTCAGCGATATAAACAGTATGGTGTAAAAGACAGCTACCACTCTGATGTTGAATTCTATCCTTCCATGGACTCTAGCATGATCTCCAGTGACTGTTTGCAAAGTAATATTGGTCTGTCTAGAATTCCAGTTAGGTTGACATGTTATCTTCTTTACTATATCAGGTCTGAGTAAGGTCACATCCACACCAGTATCTATCATCATGCGACAAAACACTTCATTAATACTACCTTAAGCTACCATTTTGCTATCTCCACTATGCAGTGCTGAAACATGGGTGAATCACCCTAGCACCAACCAATTGGTAGCCAGCCTTTGCCCCTCAAAATTGACTAATTTCTGTTTGTCTGTTCCTGTTGTCTAGCAGATGGACTTGGATGCCTCATTCATTTTTTATTACAGTTGGCTCAAATATGTCGTTTTGCCACAGTTCCAACACTGAAGGTCTGTGGACTTCAGTGTTGGACAATTCTTGGGGAGAGACTTTTAACCTCCTTTAAAAAAGATAGATGGCTTTGGTTAATACTTGTTTCATTTTTCTACAGTTTCTTCAGCAGTTACAAATTTACTATGCGTTTGTTTGCTCGGGAGGAAAGCCTGAAGCACTCATATTTCATTGCATGTACACAGCTGACTTCAAAGATTCACAGTCCAAATTCTCAGCGATTATTGAGTTTCAGTGTTTGCAATAGTATCAATAAACTGCTGCTGGTATAGACTGTAAAACCTCTATAGCAGTGTTTTGTGAAGAAGCTGTAAGGAAACTGGCCTTGTCAAGTTCATTCCACATATTGGCTCTAGCAATAACTTTGAATTGGGTTTGCTGCCCAAGATGATTGAACATAATATGTGGAAGGTTTGTTGTACTTCTTGCAATGCATGTAAGCACATTATTATCACTAACATTACTATTATAATAAAAAGTAGATAACAATTCAGTTCTTAGAACTTGAAACTGACATTCATAATCAGTTTTAACACACTATCAATCTGATGTTTATAATCTAACTTAACATTGTCAAATTTAGTATTAAAGTCAAGTGGTTCCATTAACATTACACTTTATACCATCAATTTCATTAAGAAACATCAATTAATATAAGAAATTTTTGGTCATAAAAATAATGATGGAAATGTTCTACAGATTTCACTATTGATATGAGTTCTTTTCTTATAAACCATCAATTTTTACACCACAGAGAGTGAATTCAAAATAAACTGTAAATCAACTGATTTATAACTTAAGGCAATAGCATTACAATAAATCATAAACAAGTTTCTGTACTATTATCAATAAACATCAATATGTTTTCTGTCAGTATTAAATTATTTTAATGATCATGAATAACGTAGCACATTTGGAAAACTGATTTTACTAATCAGTGTATAAGCATACCTGGCGTAGTGGTTAGTACACCCAACTTCTAAGACCAGCAGGGCATTGTCTTTGTGTAAGTGTATGTTGTATAAGAAACTAGGACAAGCCTAGTGTAGCTTCTAGGTTATCTCGGTCCTTTATCTAGGGAAGTAGTTTCTTCCTTTTAAAAAAATTATAAGTAAAAATTCTTACAATCTCATTTCTATTTTTAACATTTTTTAAGAAATATAATCAGTGTTTTTTTACTTTCAGTTTACCCTATCTTTCCAATTTAATATCGAAAACTAACCCAATAATAGTAATATTTAGCTCTCCATGCACACACTAATAAACTTTTTTTTTCTTTAGACTAACGCAGACTAAGACAAACCACTTTTTCCCTCACATAAATTCTTCTGAATTACAACTCAGTATTCTTTAATTTTAAGTTAACTCATTGTTTGAACTGGTTAGTGACATAATTCTAATTCTGAGCCATATCTCAAGTGTCACAGTTTTGCCTTCATTGTTTCATGTGTAGCTTTTGTTTCGTTATCAAGAGTAATAAGAAGATTGCGAGTTTTTATCTAAACTACACTATGATATTTTATTGACTCAGAGTGATTCAGATGAATTCCAACTTTTCTCAGATTCTGAATGAGGATATCAATTTCAACTGCTACTAAAAAAATAAATACCTCCTCAAGCAGCTGCTTGCCACAGAGGTCTGACAGGAGCCTGTCAGTTTAATACGCAATAGTAGAAGGATCTGTGAGGATGGTGGGTCCTCAGCAGATATTTGCCAACTTGCACGTTGTGTTCCCAGGTGGTCACCCTCCCAAGTACTGACCATGCCCAAAGCTACTTTGGTGATGGATGAGAACTGCTGTTTTCAGCTTGGTACTGTTGCTAGAATTATTTATATTGCTTCTCAAATGTATAGTGCGATTAGAAAAATAATTATTTGAAGCTTGACTGAAAATTAAATCATTAGGCATTTCTATCTATCATTTAAAAAACTCAGACATAAAATGGTAGCTAGTTTAGGAAACATCTTATTTGTAGGAATTTTTAATTATGGGACTTTTTAGTACTATTTCTAATTAAGTTGATGTACTTTCATAATTAGCATTCAGGATTTGTAATTTCTAAGTCAAGTATTTGCCATTTTCCTAAAGTTTAACTTTTCATATAATCAGTATATAATGCAAATTGATCTGGAAGTGTTCAATCTCAAATTTCAGAGGTTAAAATAAACTATTTGCTTTGAAATATATTTTTTAATTTCTTCACAGTTCTTTATCCCATTTTAGTTATTTTTCAGTTTTTATTTAAATAACCTTGTTTCAAAGCAAAATTTTTGTAACACTGCTACCAAAATCATCATTGTATTGCATAAATGACCAAATAATTTTATAAAACTTAACTAAAGATTTAAGTAATGATAGAAATATTTTTAATTAAGGTACTGAAATACTTAAGAAGATAAAGCAAAAAAAAATTTCAATTTTCTTAAAACGCACATGAAATTCTATTTACATTTTTTTTCTGTCATTTTCTTAACCCCAATTAAATGTATTTTCTTTTCATATATAACATAACCTATTTCTGTTCATTTAAAAAAATTCTAAAGTTGACTTGTTTATTTGACTGGTCAGAGCTGATAAAAAGCCTGGACTTTTCTCATTGTGTATGGTGCTGAGAAAAAAAATTATAAAAATAGTTATTTTATTCAAATTAAGATATTTTTTTCTGTTATTTAGAAATACACTACAGGAAATAAAAAATGCAACTCTTGCAAGAAGTTATGCAAATGTGGCAAAATTTAATGAGGTGGTAGTATATGGAAATGGATGGAAATGATTAGGTTTGCAGGACAATCAAAACGATTGGGCAAACGCAAGCTGATGTTACAGGTGTGGAGCAGTCAAACATAGATAAAAGCAACCAAAGCTCCTTGGTTGATAAAATGTTGTGGAAATTGTTCTAAACCACTAAAACTGCTTTTAAGCGGACGTTTACAGCCTTTCCAACAGTTAGCAGACTTTGAGCGGGGAAGAATCATCAGCCTTAGCGTAGTTGGTTGTTGTACAGAGATATGACCCACCTTGTTGGCCGCAATCTCAGCTCCACTGTACACATATGGCGCCAGTGGGTTCAAGAAGGTTCGAGCACACGCTGACAAGGATTAGGATGACGATGTATGACCATGGAGCGACAGGACCACCATTTGCAATGCATGGCATTGCATGACATTCGCGACTACAATGCAACTGCAGAGGGACTGGCAACAGGTAACACATTGAATACCTACCAGGCAGATGGTAAACAACAGGCTTTTACAGTTTTCATTGTAATCCTATCATCTGGCACTGCATTTTCCCCTCACATCTGCCCACATGCAAGCATGTCTTCAGTGGTATCACCTCAGAAAGAACTGGAACAAATAAGAGTGGAGTACCATGGTGTTTAGTGATAAATCTCGTTTTTGTATTGGTCAGCATGACAGTAGACAGTGTGTTCACCATAATCCAGGGGAAAAGAACACCACCCAGTGCATGCGACATCTTCACACAGCTTCAGCACCTGGTGTCTTGGTGTGGGATGCCATTGTCAGACATCTTGGTCAGAACTGCTCATCATAAGGAGATCTCTAACTGCCCAATGATACATTAGCAATATTTTGCAGCCAGTAGTAGTTCCATTTATTCAGCAGCATGGAACCTTTTATCAGCAAAGTAATGCTCGTCCCCACACAGCCTGCATTAGTCTGCAGTATCTACACAAGCAAAACGCTCAGGTACTACCATGGCCAGCATGCTCACCGGACCTTTCATCTATTGCTAATGAGTTCTTGATGGGGCAACAGCTCCAACAACATCCAAGAGGTGCGCCAACCACTATTGCTGAAATGGAATAGTGACTTTGCACTATTTGGTGTTCTAACCCTCAGGAGGACATTACAGAGTGTATGATAGTGTTCCTCACTGTGTTCTTGAATGCATTGCTGCGTGGGGTGGTTCAACATCATACTAATTATACTACTTTACTGGGTACATAAAGTGGTAATTTTCCATTTTTTTTTTTTTTGATAATGTAATCAATCACACATCTCAGTGTATGTTAACAGGTGTTGCAATTTTTTTTCTTGTAGTGTAAATACCTATTCTATTCAAATGCATTATAATTATTTCTATTAATTTTTAAATGTTTATCGCATTAGAGCTTTACTGTGCAGTAATTAAAATTAAAATCTTTATTTCTCTATGACACTACATTAATGCATGTACCCCCAGGCCTCTTTAAAAAACTACCATAATGCATAGTAAGAATTGGCTCCCACCTACACACTTCCAAATAGCCCCTATCCCTATTGACATGGAAACCATTATTAATGTTCTCAGTAACATGTTTATTTTTACCCCATGCTGTAGTTTACGAAGTTTATAAAGTTATTGAAATTACTCCACTCATTATAATCCTAGTGCAAAGGACAACAAAGCAAAGGAATTTTTAATCTTTTCACAAAATGAAACTTTCCTCGAAACTCGCTAATCGCACCAATCTCCTTCACATGCAGATCGCATTAATGCCAGCCACTGACAATGCAGTTCTTAACACCCCACCCCTCCCACGCACTGAACAATCAACTGCCTCTCGTGCAATGCCTAAAGCTGCTCACTTGCCACCTGATGCTGCACCCAAATTAAGGGTGTGAAATGTGCATTGTGAACCTCAAAGTTTTTAAGCACTCTATGCTACCTAAGTATTATTGGTTCTTCTGACACTACTGCAATCACAAAACCTGGATCAAATAAATTACACTGGATAACAAATTTTTATAAAAGTCATGCCTCTGAGATAAAAGTAGCCATTTCTTAAAGATTTCAAGGTGCTGAACACGAATATGACAATGAAAATGAAAAATTGGCTACGATTTCTGAGAAATCCAAAAGTTTCTAATATAATAGAGTAATACGTGTATATGACGTATCGGTAAAACCCTGCTTCTACTTCTGACGTCACTTTGCTCATTGCTTGTACAGTTGCTCAGGATCATCTCTGGCGAGTGTCCAACAGTAGTCAGCCAACATTGAAGTGGATCAGTTTCCCTGGTATTGTTTTTCCATTGTTGCAATGTCCTGGTGAAAACATTCACCGTTCTCATCACTAACCGTGCCGCAGTTGTTGGGGAAGAAATCTAAATGAGAATGGAGAAAGTGGATCTTTAAGGACATATTCCAGCCAAGTTTGTGATACAGAAGCAACATGTCCTTAACCAGTTTCTTGTAGTTGTCTGCCCTGACATTCCCGAGGAATTTAGTTGACACCAGACAAAACACATCCCAAGCCTTTTTTTCATCACCCTGAAGCAGGTGTCTAACATCTGGTCTCTGAACAGCTCATGGATCTGAGGACCCACAAAAATTCCCTCTTTAAATTTTGTTTCGCTGAGTCGAGGGAATTTGTCAGCCAAGTTCTTGAAAGCTGATGCAGTCCGGTCCATGGCTTTTGCGAAGTTTTTCATCACACCAGGTTTGATGTGTAGGGATGGTAGCAGGATTTTGTGTTTCTGCCAGTGCTGGGTGTTCCACATCCTTCTCTCTGACCATCAGAGATATCATCTGAGGCCAGTTTCTCTTTACGTAGTGCAAAGTCTTTGCTTGGCTGTCCCATTCGCATAAGAAACAGCAGTACTTTGGATATCCCAGCTGCAGACCCATCAACAGAGCCACGACTTTCAGGTCACAACAGAGATGCTAGCCATACTTGCTGTATTGAAGACAGTTCAACAGCTGTTTTAGGTTGTTGTAGATTTCTTTCATGTAGGCAGTGTATCCGACCGGAATGGATGGAAGTTGATTTCCATTATGCAGCAACATCACCTTCAGACTAAATTTCGAGGAGTATATGAATAGTCACCATTCTTGAAGGTCATGTTTGATTCTGAGGGTATTCATCAGGCCATCTATATCGGAGCAGAACACAAAGTCATCTTCCTTTCTGAAGTAAGGTGCAAACTGCTTGTGATGAGTTCAAAATAAAGTCACTCAGACATTTTCCTTGAGAAATTCCATTGTTTAAGTCTTGATCCAAGTAACTCTGCTTTGGCCTTGGACAGCTCCAGATTGCAAACTAGATTGTTCATTTCTTCTTCAGTGAGAATGTGTTGTGCAGATGACGCATAGTGGCAGACGTATGAATCATCATTAGATACTGAAAGCTGCGGAGAACCCGATGTTGGTTCGCCTCCCTCCTCATCTGAATTGATGGAAAATTCTTTTGAAGGTTCGGGAACAGGAAGGCCTTTGTCATGCAGAACTGGTCGGAGAGCAGACTGTATATTCGGGTGCACTATTGTCCACTTCTTTTTCCTTGTGATGCCTTCAGAAACAGGTGGAACCATGCAGAAGTAGCAGTCATTTGCGTGATTGCTTGGCTCTCTCCAAACCATAGGAATAGCATCGCTGCTTTTTTGCCTTTCAGCTACTTTGGAAGATTTCTTGCACACATAATACAGCATATGTGTGGGGCCCAGGCCTTGTCCTGGTCCCTGATCTTGCATCCAAAATAAAACTCATACTTCCCTTTCACTATTGGAATGATGGCCCTTTTCTGGCTTGCAAATGTCACTTCCCCACAAATGTAACAAAATGTATCTGCACTATTAACGCAGTTATGAGGCATCACTACTGCTGGATTAAAACTGCATGGATCATTTGTGTTGTACTTATGACTCAGGGATAAATGGGAGTCACTCAAAAGACTTGCTCATCCTATGAGACGAGACGTCACTTACAATTAATGATTTCATCGCCTTTTCTCCACGATCATAAAGCCGAAATATCATGACTCAACTACATTACATCAGACAATGATGCATTACCTCCGGAGGTCATGTGTATGGCAGACTGATGCAATACAACGCAATATGTTGCAATCAGGAGTTTAAAATACAGTGTTGCAAAATGGTTACCTATATACTCAATGTGAACTAAATCGTTTATACATGATCATCTCTGTCTCTCCTAAACAAGAGCCAATCGACAAATTTTATTGTCATTTTTGATTTCAGCACCTCAAAATTAAAGATTGGCTATTTTTGTATCAAAGTTTTTTTGTGTGTTGCCCAGTGTTATCAGTATCCCACATCGCATTCTAAAAGTTTACTGAGTTGTCAAGAACGTGCAAAAATAAACTTGTTGCTCAATAGCATTCTGGAAGCTCTCTCTACACATCCTCTATTGTATGTAAAATCTCCTTAATAACTTTTGATACTTAATAAAACATTTGTTGAAGTGCTTAAAACATTTAACAGTGTTATAGAGAATTAAAAATTTGAATTTTTTATTTGCATTGCCAGATGCTTTTTTTTTTACTGCATGCTTCTATAAAAGTGCCATTAAAACATAATTGGTTATCTTTTTTTGTCAAATGTTTTATTTTCATAAAATCCAGAATTAAATGCTGAATAATTTAGCGTACTCATCATTAATTCATCATTTATATAAATCAATAATTCTTTCATTAGTTATCTGGCAGAAAAATTCTGAAGTTCACTTTTTTTTTAACTGAACACAGTTGAAAAAAAGCCTGCCCATAGAGTACAATTCAAGGTCTGGCATGATTGGGGTTAAAATCATTTCACCAAAATATGTATGCTACCTAGTATCAAAAGTAATGAATGAGATTTTTTGTACCGTAGAGGTGATGAGTGTGAAGATTTTCATAGAGAAAAGTTGATAGTGAGTGACTTCTTCAAGTAATGAGTCACAGCAGATTTGAATTGGAGAAGGATGCTGATGAGTTTTTGGTTGGTTTCTTAAAGTGAAATTTGCTTCCATTGATCCATGTTTTGTGACTGCAGTAGGGTCAGTAATAACTAATCATGCTTATGGTAGCTTAGAGTGCAAATGACAGAAGCAAATTATGCTTTAAGCAACAACCTGAATTCATCAGCATCCTTCATCACTTTCTCCACTTTGAATCTGCTGTTACTCACTGTCAACTTTCATCTACGAAGATCCTATCACTCATCACCTATGATATGTAAAATCTCATTCATTACTTTTGATAGTATATTGCATAGATAATTTGTTGAAGTGCTTTTGAACATTTAACAGTATCATAGAGAATTAAATATATTTATTAATTTTAATTATTGCACTGTGAAACTCTATGGTAATTTTTTCTACAACAGGGTAGCAGTACTGTTCACAATTTCTGCTTACTGATACTTTTTTTTTTCAGTGCACACTATATATTTTCTGTTTGACTGTTGTACTTTGGAATATCTTCTTGTCATTGGCTACAAGTTAGGTACACTAAGGCTAAAAAACTAATAAAATTAAAGTGGCATAGCCAATCATTTTTTTAAGGGGGAGGGTGTTTAAATTTTTTTTCCCATTCAGTATAAATCATGAATAAATTGTGATAATTTCCCAGCATTTTTGTTGTTAGTTGTCAAGGAAAAGTACCACTCTTAACTATTAATTGAAAAAAATTGGTTGTCCTGAGTGGGATTCGAACTCGCGCCTCCCAGAAGCATGCTGGACGTCCTAACCGCTGGATGTTCAGAAACTGCAATTTTTCAACAAAGTGACATGCATTCCTGCAGTTTTACGGAGTTGCCAGTTGTGCCATCTATCATCAGGGAATGGGGCAACCAAGCTGCCACATTTGATGCACCACTGACGAATTAGCGACATTGTGGGAATGTATATGTCACTTTGTTAAAAAATTGCAGCTTCTGATAGTCCACTGGTTAGGATGTCTGGCATGTTTCTGGGAGGCGTGAGTTTGAGTTCCACTCAGGACAACTATTTTATTTTCAACTAATTATTTCAAATGTTCCTTGTGTGCAAACTTTTTCCTGTGTACTTTATTACTGTATCACTCTTAGTTTAACATTAATATCAGTTTTAGAGGAAACATTATCTTGAGCTGGGTGAGATACATACCCATGAACTTATGATAACATGTCAGGTGCTCTGACCATTGAGTTATTGGTCACCAATTAAGATCTCTAATTGATGTCAAGAGCTTTCTATCTACCCTACACAATTTTCTTTGTCTCATGAAGGCAGTGCCTCAGCTGCTAACAAAAACAACCTCAAGAAGCACATGACAAGTAAGTCATGATGATGACAAATATGTCATGAGTATACAACTGAACAAATAGTATATCATCACAGACAATGCCTTCATGAGATATAGAAAATTGTGTACTGTAGGTAGAAAGTTTGTAATATCAATTAGAGATCTTGATTGGTGACTGGTAGCTCAGTGGTCAGAGCACCTGACATATTATCAGGAGGTTGTGGGTACATATCCCACCCAGCTCAAGAGAATTTTTCCTCTAAAACTGATATTGACATTAAACTAAGAGACCTTGACATAAATCATGGACTAATAATATTTTTAGCTAAACTAAAATTTTTCCAGGGGTAAACCCCCTCAGTTGTGAAGTAGGTTAAAAATTCCTTCATGACATTGTCATACCCTCTACCATTAGGGAGGGGAACAGATTTTTGAGTCAGGGAAATCCTTGTTTCCATTTCCAAGACCACAATTTTAAGAACTAGTAAAAGATAATTTTATTGAAAAACTGAGAAATAATACTAATAAAATTTATAAAAAAACTAAATTGAATTAAAATATTAACAGTAGTAAATTTTAAGACTACCTCACCAGAATAATTAACGTATTGATTCTGGCAAATATGGGATGCTCAGTTTCAAAGCAAATAAAGTTTTTCATTTTCTGAATTTTGCACCCTTTTAACTAGCAGTTCTTACTAATGGTTGGAAAACGTAAATAATAATACATTATGTATTAATAGTAATGTATTATAACCCTATACAACATGGAGAGAATTTCTCATTTCTCGTTTATCCCTTAAAATGAAACAAATCAGTCAAAAATGTAAAATGCAATATTTTTTATTACTATTTTAAAATATTTGAAAATTTAAAATTAAAATGTTACTTAAAAATAAAAGAGCAACTGGTCAAATTTTAACCAATAGTAATTTAAAGCATGTATGAATATCAATTATACTTCTGTTAGTTATGGGGGTATCCATTCTTCAGAAATGCATCTATCATCAAAGTATTAAATTTCTAGCATAAATAAACAAAAATTTACAATATTGCTTCAAGTTTAATTTTCTATATTTAATGTGTCTCTACTAATTTTTTAAGTATTAACCTTGAGTGCAGTCATAACTTTTAGTCACAATAAAATAAAATAAATACTCCCTCAAGCAGCTGCTTGCCACAGAGGTCTGACAGGAGCCTGTCAGTTTATATGCCATAGTAGAGGGTCTGTGAGGATGGCAGGACCTCAGCATAAAAAATGACACAGACATCCATGCCATAACCAGGACTCGAACCCAGGTCCCTTAGATTAGTAGCCAAGCATGCTAACTACTCGGCCACGGGACGGCATTTATCTTTGTTTTATTTCATAGCGAAGTTTTTCTATTGGAGCTATAAAAGCTATTAGCCTTTGTAGTTCCAAACATAATTATTGGTTGACAGCTGAGGAAATATATCCTTCAGGTCAGAGACCACCTATGAGAAAAGAAAGTACGTGATTCTTTGGTCTTGGAGATGACTCATAACTGGCTGGGTGTAGGCCCAGTCTTCTGCCTTGGGTGTGACAATTTCAAAAGAAAGCAGTAGCAATCAGTAATTATTTTGAATATTGCTCTATTTAATTTTGTGCTCTTACTGCACTGAACTACAATTTCATTGCTATGTTCAGTAGAATTATAACACAAGTTAATCATATAAAGATAACCAAAAAAGTTTGGTTTGAGTATATAAACTGGTTAATAATACGCTTCATAATAAAGTGTATGCAATATGGTTCATATTTTGTAATTTTTTTAAAAATATTTTCATTCACAATAAAATCTCATTAACCAAAGAAGAGCAACATGACTAACCAAGTATATTTCCTTGACCTCTTCTCAACATCCTTACTACCCAGACCAACCAAACCCACTCATTATCTTCTGAAAGGTAAAAAAAAAATCATTACACTATAATGAAAGGTCTTCAAAATGTTTCTCGTCCTTTTTCTTTCTCTAAAATGAGCGATAGGTCAAGCAAAACATTTTTAACCTTTTTGGAGGCTCAGACTTCGCTATTTCTCTGTTCAGTTGCAGAGTCAGACCAAGTCCAACAGTGAACTGCAAAGGTTTAAAATTAACAGGACCTGGAAGAGTAGACAGAGAAAAAAACTGGACATCATAGGGTTAACAAAAATGTCACACTATACAAATATTGGCTATAAAAATACGTGTTTTCATGTTGCAATGAATGCAGTAGTCCCTATCACTAGTTTGTTTTATCTTGTGGGGTTAAAATATACATTCTGCGTAGCATGGAAAAAGTTGACAACATTGTGGAATGTATTTTTTTTTACGTTAAATCTTATGGATGAAAAATGCCCACTGTACTTTTTTTGAACATAGCATTTTTCTAGTCCCTATCTCCAACATATACTGGATATCTTTTGTATATCCAAACTGAACAGAATGTTGTAATACTGATACACCTAATATCCATGCAGCTTGAAAAATATCACGGAATTAATTTCAAGATAAAAATATCTTAAAATTTTTCAAAAGTAAGATAAAAATATCTTACTTTTGAGAAATATCTCTAACCATAATATCTACCAGTTTCAATGTAATTCAATAATAACTTCAAGATACAGGACAACATTTGAATATGCAATATTATACAAGCAACTTATGCATATATGCTATATGAGTAGCAACTATCAGGTAATCACAAAAGTTCTTGCCGTTTATGTGTCATATTTAAATAATCATTGATAATAAAGTCATTAAGAAATAGTCAATAGATAATGTTAATACCACGTCAGAACAACTACCCACATCTTAAAATTGTGTTGTATCTTATTTACATAGTAATATCATCCAAGTAGTTAACCCAATAAAATATTGAAATGGAAGTGTTGTTAAAGCTAATCAGATGTTTACTTTATAAATTTAAACTCAGTAACACTACTGCAAAAGCCACTAGAATATGTCTCACATTTGGATAGGATGCTGTAAAAGAATACACAACCAGAAATTGGTTTCAAAAATTTCGAACTGGGAAGAGTCCCGCTTTAAAATACACCACATGGTAGCCATCCTGTGGCCATTGACAATGAAGCTTTGAAAGAGCCATTGAAGAAAATAGCAGTCGAACATGCCAAGAGCTTGCTTTGATGTTCGATATTAATGATGAAACCAGTAGAAGTCATCTGCATTAAATTAGTAAAACATACAAATTGAGCAAATGGGTCCCATATGAATTGTCTGAAGCGAAGAAAACGTGTGTCAGCCTGCCTTACCCTGCTCTCCCACCACAACAAAAAGCTATTTCGCGATTGTTTGCTGACATATGGTGAAAGTGGATCCAATATAAGAATCCTTCAAGGAAATGACATTGGGTATCTACCATGGACCCAGCTCCACAAACTTCACGGCCATCACTGCATCAATGTAAGGTGCTCCTTTATGTATGGTGGTCTTGTAGTGAACTGTCCACTTTGAGCTGCTGAAACTTGGCCAAACCATTACTGGTGATTTGAAAGAAGCAGCACACTTGTTAATCATAAAAGAGTACTGTTCCTTCAGGATAATGTCCATATACTGCCAAAGTGACTACAGAGACAATCCAATGCCTTAAATGGGAGACTCATTCACCCTATTCACTAGATATCTCTCCTCAGGATTATCACTTGTTTCTGGCCCTTGACAATAATCTGCATTGACAAGAATTTATGAAAGACAGGGAGGTACAGTCAACTACAGAAAATTTCTTCTGTTCAAAAACAGGGACTTCTATAGAATAGGTATTTGTAAGCTAGTTTGAAGATGGGAAACGGTGATTGAATCAAATGGAAACTACTGAATAAAATTGTGTTTAATATGAATTGTACTTTTTTTTTACAAGTATCAAAAATGGCAAAAACTTTTGTGGTTTAACTTTAAATTTAATTTTAACTTTAAATGTTATAACTTTCATAAATTGATCATTCAGTAGATCATTGAAATGATACCTACCTGCTGTTAGCGTACCAGCGACTGTTATGATGGGTAAATATGCCAACCTGAGTGAGTTCGATCATGGGTAGAAAGTCAGTGTAGGAAGATGGAGCGCTCCATAATTACTACTACATAATGTCTAGGATCATGTGTGCCCTGACTATATCAAAACTGAAAAAACTTAGAGCTGCAGGGAAAAATGCCATGTAACCAGGCTGTTGATATTCAAGGTGAGTGCCACTTCTCCCATATCATAATGTTGGAACAAAGGATCACAGTGCAGATGATAATGTGGCATTCAGCAACAGTCAGTAGTTACAGAGGTTTGTGCAAAGACCATTTTGCATACAATAGCACGATTGGGCTATAGCAATACTCTTGTTCTCTATAGCCCAGGACCACATCAAATACCCTTGTTAACAGCATGTCACTGGGATATGAGACTAGAGTGGGTGCCAATGGGCAGTGGAAGACTGGAAATGAGTACTTGGTTCAATGAATCGATGTTTCAGCTGCAACATGCCAATTGAATGTGTGGCGTAGACCAAATGACGCCATGGACCCCAACTGTCAAGTCGTCATGTTACAGGCCGGTGGAGTGGTGTAATGTTCTGGGGTGCGTTCAAAGGGTTGTACAAGGTGCCACCTTGAAGCCCCTTGTACCTACTGAGCCTTGAGGGCTATTGAGACCACCCATGGCCGAGTGGTTAGCGCGCTTGACTACTGATGTACGGGACCTGGGTTCAAGCCCCGGGTAAGGCATGGATGTGTGTGTCGTTTTTCTGTTGAGGTCCTGCCATCCTCTCAGATCTTCTACTGTGGCATATAAACTGACAGGCTCCTGTCAGACCTCTGTGGCAAGCAACTGCTTGAGGGGGTATTTATTTTTTTATTTATCACCACATAAGGCTAGGTTTGACATACTCATCAACCACCTACACCCATTCATGGCTACCCAATTCCCCACAATAAGATCCTTCTTTCAACTAAATAACACCTCGTCTCATTGTTCTCCTTTTGTGCTAGGGCCTGAGAAAGCCGCACATAGGTAGACAGCGAAACGCATAGCTCCTATTACCATCACAGAGCATGATAAGTCTCCAACTGCTAGTGGAGCAGGCAGGGTATTGTATTTAATTTTAAAGTTATGATGGAGAGTTTTATAAGATGGTTTAAAGTTTTATCTGAATTTTAAAGTGCTATAATCTGGAGTTCAGTGCAACGGAGTACTTTAAATTTGTCTACCAGTAATTGCATAAAGTTTTATATAAGCTAAAATATGGTTGTCAGCATAAAGAATATTGGCAGCATAATAGCAAGGTAGGAAACTTATATAAAAGAGTCAATAACGGCAAAGACAGATCAGATTCGCTTAAAAGGTTAGCGGAATAAATGTTAAAGATCTGCAGTTGTTGACTAACAACCATTATGAAGGAGCCCCTACAGTAACAACATAAATACAGCCCAATATTGAAGAGAGGAAAATAGACTTTGCCAAAGAAGATCCTTGCTTCAAAATTAAAAACCAACAGGGAGTCAAACCTAGACAACTTTATGCAATATCATCATAACATCATCTATGTTTAAGGACTGGTTGCCCAGACTTACTAAGTGCTACAACATCTTGCACAAGGTCACCATGATGATGCAAATAACATGGCATCCATTAACTGGTGCAGCTGTACCAGCCTTCAGCAAAACCTGGTAAATAGACTTCATTTATTCCGTCTAGGTCTCCTTTGAATTTGATATCAAAGGATATATCATAGCAATTAGGAATAACTTAATAACAACTAAAATGAGTAAATATTAACTGATTAAGAAGGTTATACTCAAAGTATGTTAACCCAGTGCACGGGGTAATGAGTATTTAGTAACTGATTAGTGATATTGTACTCAGAATTGTGTTACCCATTGCACTCCTCCTGGTTTGAGAGGCACAATAATTGTAGATTGCTTTAATGTAACAGCTTTAATTTGTGAACAATTAATAGTTATATCTAGCTGTGCAAATTATTTATTAAGATTTTTTTTATTTAATTCAAAATTTAATGCATATTTCTATGTGGAATGTGTAATAATGTTGAAATATTTTTGAATATATGTTGCAATGATGCAAGTACAAATAATATTTTGACATATATAGGATTTTGTCCCTAATTCCTTGGTAATATATGTGTGGATAGATATAATACAGACCAATATATATTGGTAATCTGCTTATAATTAAAGATTGTGTATTAGAATAAATTTTGAAGCAGTAGAAGTAATGAATGAATGATGCATTAAAATCAAGTTATAAAACATTGATTCCACATTTAGCTATTTTCAGATCTTTGTGTTAAAAATTTTAATATTTAACTCTTTATTTTTCTAATTTTTCCAACTGGCTAATTGTATTTCAGAGAGCAATGAAACCCATTTTAATAATATTAATGCACTAATCATTTTTTTTAAATTGAGTCTGTTCTCTTTCCAGCTTTTGCAAAACCTTGGCAAAGCAGACAAAACTACAGATGAAATTTTCGATGAATACGTTAATAATTTTAGCAAGCAACAGGTTAGTCTTGTTACATTGCACTGAGAAATATTTTGGTGTTATGGAATTATTAATATTGGTGCAGAAAATATTTTGACCTATATAGGATTTTGTCCCTAATTCTCTGGTAACGTGGATATTTTTTTTTGTTTAATGTGTGTTACAGAAATCATATAAGCTGGTAACTCTTATAATTCATTTGAATTAACAAAATTCTACAGTTTTTTTTATACTTCTTATATCAAGTTTCCTCTTTGTATATATCAAGTTATATCAAGTTCCTCTTTGTATTATATCAAGTTTCCTCTTCGTATCGGAATAATATGGCCACCTACCATAGTTTGTGTATGGTAGGTGGTCATATTATTCTGATACAACTGTGTATATATATATGGGGGTGGGGATGGCTTAGTCAGTAGTGCACCAGCCTTGTAAGCTGCAGTTCCCAGGTTCAAGTCCCAGAGTTCAAATTTATCTCTGTAAAACTCCCTGCCCTCGGTCAGTAAGAGACATTGATGGGCTTGGAAAGTCCGTCATCCATCAGATGGGACGTAAAGCCATGGTCATGTTGGGAGAGCTATACCCTGTGCATGTAAAAGAACATGCTGGATGGCTACCATCTGCCATCCAACAGCTGTCCATTGGGTTCCTCAACCTCCCAACCTCTGAGTCCTTGTGGCCTGGCCATTGTGTGCAAAAAAAGTGCCACTCAGAGATAAAAACCCACAACTGACACTGTATATACATAATATTTATAATTTGTTGTTGCCTTCTGTTTTTCGCAATTTGTTTTTATAAAAGTTTTTTGTGAAGGATAGTCATGAGCCTTAACATAAGCTGCATTTATGATACTGTTTAGCACTCGCTATTGATCAAAGGTACCTGGGTTCGAATCCTTGGTAAGGCATGGATGTTTTTGTGTCTTGCCATCCTCACAGACCTTCTCTATGACATATAAATTGACAGACTCCTGCCAGACCTCTGTGGCAAGCAGCTGCTTGATGCATATTTAATTTTTTTAATTTAGTCATAAATGCTATTTATGTTAGGCTCATGACTACAGAAATCTGTTCAAGATTTTAATGTGGTTTTCAAACATCAGTAGTATAACTTTATAATAGTAATGTCACTTACTCCCAGAGATTGGATCATGTGTGACTTTAGGTTGAAGTGGATTGTATTGTGTAGCCCTATCATCATCATCATCATCATCATCATCATCATCATCATCATCATCATCATCATCATCATCATCATCATCATCATCAAGCAGCCATGGGCTACGGAGGTCCAAAAAGACCGTGCAATTTAGTTCTCCAAGCAAATCTATCCTGAGCTTCATCTACTGCATCTGGCCACTGCACACCAATTCTAACAAGGTCCTGTTTGACATTGTCTGCCCACCGCATCCTAGGTCTCCCCTTCTTTCTGAGGCCTTTAGGCACACTGTTCATAACCCTATTCGCCAATCTATAATTATTCATACGGGCAACATGGCCAAACCAACAGAGTCTCTCTCTGCACAATATGCTGCTTAAAGGAGGTTGCAAACTCCTTTGCCTAATCTCATCATTAGTTACAAAGTTGAACCACCTAATGCCCAAGATACTGCGTAAGCATCTGGAATCAAAAGCATCTAGTTTCCTGTTATCTTGTTTACAAAGTGTCCAAGTTTCACTACCATAACTAACCCTAGAAAGAACCAAACTATTATACAGTCTAATTTTAGTCTTTAGGTGTATACGCCTATTTCTCCACACTCTCCATAGGTTCTTAAAAGTCCCGGCAGCAATCCCTATTCGTCTGTTAATCTCATGCCGCACATCACCATTATCTGTTACATAGCTCCCAAGATAATTAAACTGTGACACCTGCTCAAGACTGCAACCATTCAGATTAACTGAATCACAGCCTGCCTGACCAATTTTCATCACTTTAGTTTTCTCTCTGTTTATAACCAAACCTTCTCTACTACCAGTCTCATCAACAGCTCGAATGAAAGAGTTCATCTCATCAACATCATTTGCCAAAAGGGCTAAATCATCAGCATAATCTAAATCAGAAATTTTCCTATCTCCAGCCCATTTAAGGCCAAAATCTTTCCCTTGAAGTGAATTTCGCATAACATAATCAATAACCAAGCTAAAGAGAAAAGGAGACAAAATGCACCCTTGTCGAACACCAGAAGTAATGCTAAACCAATTGCTACAAGTGTTACCAACTCTCACACACCACTCAGTGTTATAATAGAGAGCTTTCATAATGTTAACTAACTTGTCTGGTATACCATATGATCTTACAATCAACCACAAATTATGACGATTAACAGAGTCGAAAGCCTTTTTGAAATCAACAAAGCTAGCAACCAAAGGTTTCTGAAACTCTAAACATTTCTCAAGAATCTGCCTAAGTGAAAATATCTGATCCACACATCCCCTACCACTTCTGAATCCACATTGCTCATCACGCAATTGCCTGTCAACCAGATTCTTAATTCTATTAAGCACAATCATGGAAAGAACTTTACCTGGAACAGAGAGTAGGCTGATACCCCTATAGTTATCACAAGAACTGCGATCACCTTTTTTGAAAATAGGGATAACAATAGCTCCGGTAAAATCCTTAGGAACCATGCCTTTATCATAAAAGATAGTCAGAATTTCAGTCATCCAAGTGGTAACCGAAACATTCCCAGCTCTAAGCATTTCCGTAGTAATTTCATCTACCCCTGGGGATTTATGAAGTTTAAGTTTAGAAACAGCCAAAATAACTTCAGATTGTGTTACAGGGCCAACATTAAAGCCACCAATGCATCTATCATCATTGCAAACAATGGGAGTAGAACTAACTACATTGTTTAGAACATCACTGAAATGCTCAGCCCACCTATCCATGACAGAATCCTCCCCTTCTATAACCTTACCTTGTTTATCCTTCAATCCTTGTATGCCTGCCCGTTTTCTACCACACAAAACATTAACTATCTGGTACAGCTCTCTGCTGTTGTGCTGTCTAACTGCTTCCTCGGCTTTGTCAGCCAAACCATCAAGCCAAAGATTCTTATCAGCAGCTAACTGATCTTTTACACGTTTATTAAGTTCTCTGTAATGCTTTCTATTAGGACTAGTAGGGTATTGATTAAAGACATTCCTGCAGTTCTTTCTTTCCAAAATAAGCTCAAGTGCCTTATCACTCAGATAATTCTGCCTCTTCTGCTCCTTTTTTCCTAAAAGAGTACTCTTAGTGTCCAAAAAAGCCTGTTTCAAATGATCCCATTCTTCCTCAACTTCAGTAGTAAGCAAACCATGACTGTCATAATGACTAAGTAACCTATCATGGTAAGCTTTGGCTATAACTGGATCTTTCAGAGCTTCAGTATTAAAAGTAAATTTTTTAACCCTAGCACAACACTTTTTAAGTTTAAGTTGCAACACACTTTTAATCAGGTAATGGTCAGATGGTCTGTAAATGGTAGCTAGGTAGTCACTGGAAGGAGAGCTATGCACCAATCCCCTGTGATGATGCATAGAACCGGCCAGGCCTAGCACCTAATGTCCGACCCTGCCTTCTCGTGGTGCGGACCGTTAGTAACTTTCAAAAGTGATACTCTCTTGTGGAAGTGAACGGAAGGGGAGGGCTGCCAGATTAGTGTGGCCTACTGATCTGGACAACTAAGGCTACTTTTCTTTTTTTTCTACCCTACTGAGGAGTGGTCGACCACATAGGGTCCTGGTGCTGACCATATAAACCTACTGGACTGGACAGATATATGGCTCTGAGCTTGATTATGGATCCTGATTTTGCTGCACTGGTGGGCTTCTGTGGAGGGAAAATCTTCCGCTGTGTTTTCTGTTTGTTTGTGGGTTGACAGCCCCAAGTGAATAGATTCACAGGATATGTTTATCAGCTGGTGGATAATCCTGAGCAGAAGTCATCGCAGGCACCTGAACTCTTTGCTTCTATTGGCATCGTCAAATTCTACATTGGAGGAAGTCTTCCAGTGTACATGGCTTCAGTCTTTAGTAGTGGGGGAACGGGTCTTTGCCCCCATGTCTGCGATTAGGGGGCTGTTTGATATTGTCGGCATTCCCTCTCTCAATAAGCATAGTTTCTTTAAACATCCCACTAACCATTTTCTCTCCATAGGTAGTTGGAATGTGAGGACTCTGCAGAGAGCTTTTTCTCTTGATGTTCTCACACAAGAATTCCACCATTATAATTTAGATATTCTCAGCTTGCAAGAGACCAGATGGACAGATAAAGGTCAGATTCTTAAAAATAATCTTAAATTTCTCTTTTCAGGGAGGGATGACAATAAGCATCACCAAGGCGTGGGTCTGCTTCTCAGCAGACACGCTAGTGATGCTCTTCTAGGATATGAGTGCATTAATGAAAGGTTTCTTACAGCAAAATTTCAGACAAGCGTTAAAGACTTGAATGTTATCTGCTGTTATGCTGATAACATATCATCCTGATGGGCTGCATAAGAATATGATTGATTACATATTAATTAACAGCAAATGGGCTAGTTCTGTTAGGAATACCAGGGCATATAGGGGAGCTGAAATTGGATCTGACCATTACGTTGTTAAAAGTGTGTTG
Source organism: Ryuthela nishihirai (assembly GCA_038380435.1). NCBI lineage: Eukaryota > Metazoa > Arthropoda > Arachnida > Araneae > Heptathelidae > Ryuthela > Ryuthela nishihirai. Next base: position 45,027,674 of record JAWZYU010000032.1, read on the forward strand.
CAACTTAAACTTAAAAAGTGTTGTGCTAGGGTTAAAAAATTTACTTTTAATACTGAAGCTCTGAAAGATCCAGTTATAGCCAAAGCTTACCATGATAGGTTACTTTGTCATTATGACAGTCATGGTTTGCTTACTACTGAAGTTGAGGAAGAATGGGATCATTTTAAACAGGCTTTTTTGGACACTAACAGTACTCTTTTAGGAAAAAAGGAGCAGAAGAGACAGAATTATCTGAGTGATAAGGCACTTGAGCTTATTTTGGAAAGAAAGAACTGCAGGAATGTCTTTAATCAATATCCTATTAGTCCTAATAGAAAGCATTACAGAGAACTTAATAAACGTGTAAAAGATCAGTTAGCTGCTGATAAGAATTTTTGGCTTGATGGTTTGGCTGACAAAGCCGAGGAAGCAGTTAGACAGCACAACAGCAGATAGCTGTACCAGATAGTTAATGTTTTGTGTGGTAGAAAACGGACAGGCATACAAGGATTGAAGGATAAACAAGGTAAGGTTATAGAAGGGGAGGATTCTGTCATGGCTAGGTGGGCTGAACATTTCAGTGATGTTCTAAACAATGTAGTTAGTTCTACTCCCATTGTTTGCAATGATGATAGATGCATTGGTGGCTTTAATGTTGGCCCTATAACACAATCTGAAGTTATTTTGGCTGTTTCTAAACTTAAACTTCATAAATCCCCAGGGGTAGATGAAATTACTACGGAAATGCTTAGAGCTGGGAATGTTTCGGTTACCAGTTGGACGACTGAAATTCTGAATATCTTTTATGATAAAGGCGTGGTTACTAAGGATTTTACCAGAGCTATTGTTATCCCTATTTTCAAAAAAGGTGATCGCAGTTCTTGTGATAACTATAGGGATATCAGCCTACTCTCTGTTCCAGGTAAAGTTCTTTCTATGGTTGTGCTTAATAGAATTAAGAATCTGGTTGACAGTCAATTGCGTGATGAGCAATGTGGATTCAGAAGTGGTAGGGAATGTGTGGATCAGATATTTTCACTTAGGCAGATTCTTGAGAAATGTTTAGAGTTTCAGAAACCTTTGGTTGCTAGCTTTGTTGATTTCAAAAAGGCTTTCGACTCTGTTGATCGTCATAATTTTTGGTTGATTGTGAGATCATATGGTATACCAGACAAGTTATTTAACATTATGAAAGCTCTCTATAATAACACTGAGTCATGTGTGAGTGTTGGTAAGGCTTGTAGCAATTGGTTTAGCATTACTTCTGGTGTTCGACAAGGGTGCATTTTGTCTCCTTTTCTCTTTAGCTTGGTTATTGATTATGTTATGCGAAATTCACTTCAAAGGAAAGATTTTGGCCTTAAATGGTCTGTAGATACGAAAATTTCTGATTTAGATTATGCTGATGATTTAGCCCTTTTGGCAAATGATGTTGATGAGATGAACTCTTTCATTCGAGCTGTTGATGAGACTGGTAGTAGAGTAGGTTTGGTTATAAACAGAGAGAAAACGAAAGTGATGAAAATTGGTCAGGCAGGCTGTGATTCAGTTAATCTGAATGGTTGCAGTCTCGAGCAGGTGTCATAGTTTAATTATCTTGGGAGCTATGTAACAGATAATGGTGATGTGCGGCATGAGATTAACAGACAAATAGGGATTGCTGCCGGGACTTTTAAGAACCTATGGAGAGTGTGGAGAAATAGGCGTATACACCTAAAGACTAAAATTAGACTGTATAATAGTTTGGTTCTTTCTAGGGTTAGTTATGGTAGTGAAACTTGGACACTTTGTAAACAAGATAACAGGAAACTAGATGCTTTTGATTCCAGATGCTTACGCAGTATCTTGGGCATTAGGTGGTTCAACTTTGTAACTAATGATGAGGTTAGGCAAAGGAGTTTGCAACCTCCTTTAAGCAACATATTGTGCAGAGAGAGACTCCGTTGGTTTGGCCATGTTGCCCGTATGAATAATTATAGATTGGCGAATAGGGTTATGAACAGTGTGCCTAAAGGCCTCAGAAAGAAGGGGAGACCTAGGATGCGGTGGGCAGACAATGTCAAACAGGACCTTGTTAGAATTGGTGTGCAGTGGCCAGATGCAGTAGATGTAGCTCAGGATAGACTTGCTTGGAGAACTAAATTGCACTGTCTGGTTGGACCTCCGTAGCCCATGGCTGCTTGAGGATGATGATGAATGGTCAGATCCAATTTCAGCTCCCCTATATGCCCTGGTATTCCTAACAGAACTAGCCCATTTGCTGTTAATTAATATGTAATCAATCATATTCTTATGCAGCCCATCAGGTGAAACCCATGTGTACTTATGTATGTCGCGGTGTTTGTAGTAAGTGTTAGTTATTCTGAATCCATTGAATTTACTAACCTGTAGGAGACGTTGCCCATTGCCATCGCAGCTACCAATACCAAAAGGGCCTATTACTCCTCCCCAAAGGTCAGAGTCAGTACCAACTTTGGCATTGAAGTCACCAAGAACAAGGGTAATATCTCCTTTCTTGACAGAATTCAAAATATCCTGAAGTTTTTCATAAAACCTATCCTTTTTATCCTCATCGGCATCCTCAGTGGGGGCATAACAGCAGATAACATTCAGGTCTTTAACGCTTGTCTGAAATTTTGCTGTAAGAAACCTTTTATTAATGCACTCATATCCTAGAAGAGCATCGCTAGCGTGTCTGCTGAGAAGCAGACCCACGCCTTGGTGATGCTTATTGTCGTCCCTCCCTGAAAAGAGAAATTTAAGATTATTTTTAAGAATCTGACCTTTATCTGTCCATCTGGTCTCTTGCAAGCCGAGAATATCTAAATTATAATGGTGGAATTCTTGTGTGAGGACATCAAGAGAAAAAGCTCTGTGCAGAGTCCTCACATTCCAACTACCTATGGAGAGAAAATGGTTAGTGGGATGTTTAAAGAAACTATGTTTATTGAGAGAGGGAATGCCGACAATATCAAACAGCCCCCTAATCGCAGATATGGGGCAAAGACCCGTTCCCCCACCACTAAAGGTTGAAACCATCTATACTGGAAGACTTCCTCCAATGTAGAATTTGACGATGCCAGTAGAAGCAGAGTTCAGGTGCCTGCGATGACTTCTGCTCAGGATTATCCACCAGCTGATAAACATATCCTGTGAATCTATTCACTTGGGGCTGTCAACCCACAAACAAACAGAAAACACAGCGGAAGATTTTCCCTCCACAGAAGCCCACCAGTGCTGCAAAATACTGTAATATATCTGCCATATATCTGTAATATATCTGCCATTAATAAAAAACTGCCATATATCTGTCAAGGGTTCTTATAATAGCGTTAGATGAAATAAAGAACTTAAAGAATTGCCAATTAAACAAATTAGGTTATACAATATTAATACTTCTAAATCAAAACTCTGCTGAAGAGGAAAAAATAAAGTCAAATCAATTCATAAATTAATGTTTAATTTAAAATCTAGACTCACCAAAAATCAACTAAACTATCTCCTCTCTCTGCCATCTAAGCTCTCTCTTTTATCGCCACTGATTGCTGCTCACAGTAGCAGCAGTAATGAGAATAAACATTACAATGAGTTTCAATATCCAAAACCTGAGGATAGTGTTTCCTTACTGAATATGACCAAATAGTTTATGAAAGATGAATGGGCCTGCCCTAATGAAGGGAGGAAATGCTGCTTCGGAAGTTATCTGATAGGCATGACTTCCCAATGGCTTTGGGAACACACTCTCTTTGGTCCACACTCCTTTAACATTGCTGACAATTACCAGCTATAAACTTACTCCAGAGGTGTGATGGCTGACTCTGTGCTTCTACAGACAGGTTGTTGATGGGTTACAAGGGTATATTGCACATGTGACATTTTTTGTTTGTTCAGCCTTCCTGCCTGTTGGTGTGTTCCCTTGCCCACTCTTGAAGGGGTGATGTGTGAACGTGTATTGTTCTGTGCTGTGACTCAGGCCACAAGAGTCCCTCTTCTGCTACCACCTGATATCATGGCCACCCTGATTATCGTATGCTTTCTAAACATCCATTGTTTCCTTTCTGGATGCACTGTTTTATGTTCTTATGACTATCAATACAACATGGCACCATAGTTTTATGTTTCCATTCTCTATATCCATACCATCCTCTGGTGTTCCCATGACTTTCAGTGTTTCAATTGTTTGATTGAAGTAAAATTAACTTACAGTAACGTTTCATTAAAACCTATCCAGCCTCAAAAGAATATTTCATTTATCTCTTAAAACAAAACCATTGTATTTTCCCTCCCCCTCCCAGGTTAAGGGGTAAAATAATTGTTGTCAACACAAACTTGATCAACACAGTTCATCCTCAAGCAGCCCATGGGCTATGGAGGTCCGACCAGACCATGAAATTTAGTTCACCAAGCATATCTGTCCTGAGCTACATCTGCTGCATCTGGCCACTGCACACCAATTCTAACAAGGTCCTGTTTGACGTCTGCCCACCACATCCCAGGTCTCTCCCAATTTCTGTGGACTTTAGGCACACTGTTCATAACTCTATTTGCCAATCTATAATTATCCATACAAGCAAAATGTCCAAACCAATGGATTCTCTCTATGTACAATATGCTGCTCAAAGGAGGTTGACAATTGCTTTGCCTAACCTCATCATTAGTTACAAAGTAAAACCACCTAATGCCCAAGATACTACGTAAGCATCTAGTTTCCTTTATCTTGTTTACACAGGGGCGGGGGTGGCTCAGTCGGTAGCTCACCAGGCTTGTAATCTATAGTTCCCAGGTTCGAGTCCCAGCTGGGTCAGCGTTGAAATTTATCTCTGCAAAAATTCCCAGCCCTGCCCATGGTCAGTAGGGGACACCGATGGGCTTGGAAAGGCGCCGTCCATCAGATGGGATGTTAAGCCGTGGCCCCGTGTGCAGGAGAGCCATACCCTGTGCACGTTAAAGAACACGCTGGATGGCCGTGACGGAAGGCTACCATCTGTCGCCCAACAGCTGTTCCAGTGGGTCCCCTCCCTCAACCTTCTCTGAGCCTTCGGGGTCCATGTGACCTGGCCATTTAGCCCATGGTATGCAAAAAAGTGCCGCTCAGAGGTAAAACAACCCAACCCTTGTTTACACAGCGTCCAAGTTTCACTGCTATAACTAACCCTAGAAAGAACCAAACTATTATACAGTCTAATTTTAGTCTTTAGGTGTATACACCTATTTCTCCACAATCTCCATAGATTCTTAAAATTCTTGGCAGCAATCCCTATTCATATGTTAATCTCATGCTGCCTATCACCAGAATCTGTTACATAGCTCCCAAGGTAATTAAACTGTGACACCTGTTCAAAACTGCAACCATTCAGATGAACTGAATCACAATCTGACTGATCAATTTTCATCACTTTAGTTTTCTCTCTATTTATAACCAAATCTACTCTATTACCAGTCTCATCAACAGCTCGAATGAAAGAGTTCATCACATCAATATCATTTGCCAAAAGGGCTAAATCATCAGCATAATCTAAATCAGAAATTTTCGTATCTCCAGTCCATTGAGGCCAAAATCTTTCCCTTGAAGTGAATTTCGCATAACATAATCAATAACCAAGCTAAAGAGAAAAGGAGACAAAATGCACCCTTGTCGAACACCAGAAGTAATGCTAAACCAATTGCTACAAGACTTACCAACTCTCACACACAACTCAGTGTTATTATAGAGAGCTTTCATTATGTTAACTAGGGGTGGGGGTGGCTCAGTCGGTAGTGCGCCAGGCTCGTAATCTGTAGTTCCCAGGTTCAAGTCCCAGCTGCGTCAGCGTTGAGATTTATCTCCGCAAAAATTCCCCGCTCTGTCCACGGTCAGTAGGGCACACTGATGGGCTTAGAAAGGCCACTGTCCGTCGGATGGGACGTTAAGCCGTGGCCCTGTGTACGGGAGAGCCATACCCTGTGCACGTTGAAGAACACGCTGGATGGCCTTGACAGGAGGCTACCATCTGTCTCCCAACAGCTGTTCCAGTGGGTCTCCTCCCCCAACCTTCTCTGAGCCTTCGGGGTCCATGTGACCTGGGCCATTTAGCCCACGGTGTGCACAAAACTGCCACTCAGAGGTAAAACAACCCAATCCATTATGTTAACTAACTTGTCTGGTATACCATATGATATCACAATCGACCACAAATTATGACGATCAACAGAGTCGAAAACCTTTTTGAAATCAGCAAAGCTAGCAACCAAAGGTTTCTGAAGCTCTAAACATTTCTCAAGAATCTGCCTAAGTGAAAATATATGATCTACACATCCCCTACCTCTTCTGAATCCACATTGCTCATCATGCAATTGCCTCTCAAACAGATTCTTAATTCTATTAAGCACAATCATGCAAAGAACTTTCCCTGGAAAAGAGAGTAGGTTGATACCCCTATAGTTACCACAAGAACTGTGATCACCTTTTTTGAAAATAGGGATAGTTATAGCTCTGTTATAATCTTTAGGAACCATGCCTTTATCATAAAAGTTATTCAAAATTTCAGTCATCCAAGTGGTAACCGAAACATTCCCAGCTCTGAGCATTTCTGTAGTAATTTCATCTACCCCTGGGGATTTATGAAGTTTAAGTTTAGAAATAGCCAAAATAACTTCAGATTGTGTTATAGAGACAACATTAAAGCCCCCAATACATTTATCATCACTACAAACAATAGGAATAGAACTAACCACATTGTTTAGAACATCACTGAAATGCTCAGCCCACCTAGCCATGACAGAATCCTCCCCTTCTATAACCTTACCTTGTTTATCCTTCAATCCTTGAATGCCTGTCCATTTTCCACCACACAAAACATTAACTATCTGGTACAACTCTCTGCTGTTGTGCTGTCTAACTGCTTCCTCGGCTTTGTCAGCCAAACCATCACGCCAAAGATTCTTATCAGCAGCTAACTGGTCTTTTACACGTTTATTAAGTTCTCTGTAATGCTTTCTATTAGAAATAGTAGGGTATTGATTAAGGATGTTCCTGCAGTTCTTTCTTTACGAAATAAGCTCAAGTGCCTTATCACTCAGATAATTCTGTCTCTTCTGCTCCTTTTTTCCTAAAAGAGTACTGTTAGTGTCCAAAAAAGCCTGTTTAAAATGATCCCATTCTTCCTCAACTTCAGTAGTAAGCAAACCATGACTGTCATAATGACAAAGTAACCTATCATGGTAAGCTTTGGCTATAACTGGATCTTTCAGAGCTTCAGTATTAAAAGTAAATTTTTTAACCCTAGCACAACACTTTTTAAGTTTAAGTTGCAAGACACTTTTAACAAGGTGATGGTCAGATCCAATTTTAGCTCCTATATGACCTGGTATTCCTAACAGAAGTAGCCCATTTGCTATTAATTAATATATAATCAATCATATTCTTATGCAGCCTATCAGGTGAAATCCATGTGTACCTATGTATGTGGCAGTGTTTGTAATAAGTGTTAGTTATTCTGAATCCATTGAGTTTACTTACCTGCAGGAGACTCTGCCCATTGCAGCTACCAATACCAAAAGGGCCTATTTCACCTCCCGAAAGGTCAGAGTCAGTACCAACTTTTGGCACTGAAATCACCTAGAACAAGGGTAATATCTCCTTTCTTGACAGAATTCAAAATATCCTGAAGTTGTCCATAAAACCTATGCTTCTCATCCTCATCAGCATCCTCAGTTGAGGCATAGCAGCAGATAACATTCAAGTCTTTAACGCTTGTCTGAAATTTAGCTGTAAGAAACCTTTCATTAATGCACTCATATCCTAAAAGAGCATCACTAGCATGTCTGCTGAGAAGGAAACCTACACCTTGGAGATGCTTATTATCTTCCCTCCCTGATAAGAGAAATTTAAGAATATTTTTAAGAATCTGACCATTATCTGTCCATCTGGTCTCTTGCAAGCCAAGAATATCAAGGTTATAATGGTGGAATTCTTTTGTAAGGACAGCAAGAGAATAATCTTTATGTAATGTCCTCATGTTCCATGTTCCTGCGGAGAGAAAATGATTAGTAGGATTTTTAAAGAAATTAGGTTTATTGAGAATGGTAGGGCCAACAATATCAAACAGCCCCTTGATCGCAGGCATGGGGCAAAGACCTGTTCCTCCTCCGCTAAAGGCTGAAGTCACCGATGCTGGTAGGAACTTCAGGCACCATCTTTTCAAGTGGACTTTTTGAAGAGCCATATGGCATGCCTGAGACACTACCCCAGTTTAGGCTTGACGATGCCCAACTAGCTAAGTAAGGTTCAGGTACCTGCGATGGCCTCTGATTAGGATTATCCACCAGCTGATATAAGGTATCCCACACCTCTGTTCACTTAAGGCTGGCAACCCAGAAGCAAACAGAAAACACAGTGGCAGATTCTCCCTCAGTAGAGCTCCACCAGTGCAGCAAGTCCAGGATCCATAATCAAGCTCAAATCCATAAACAAGTCCAGTCTAGTAGGTATAAATGGTCAGCACCAGGACCCTGTGAAGTTGACCACTCCTCAGCAGGGTTGAGAAAAAAGAAAAAAGTGGCCATAGATGACCAGATCAGTAGGCCATACTGAACTGGCAGCCCTCCTCTTCCATTCCCATCCAAAAGAGAATATCTCTTTTGAAAGGTACTAACGGCCTGCACCACGAGAAGGCGGGGTCGGACATTAGGTGCTAGACCTAATGGTCGACTGGTCGGTTCTGTGCATCATAACTAGGGATTGGTACACAGCTCTTCTTCCAGTTTATGCCTAGCCACCATTTACTATACCACCCAAATTTCAAATTCCTAATGTGAATAGGTTATTTACAATAGTTATATAAAGTTTTGCCACTTTCCATGTTTAAAGATTTTCAAACCACAGCAGTATTGCAATATATTTAATATTCATGATTATGCTGTATTGCAGTTTAAACTATTCTTGAGTAGGCCTTAATGATATTTTCACTGATTATGTTCCATTACCTCTAGTGCAATGTCTACATCAACGTTAGCCTAAACATTTTAAACTTAATCACTTTTATACCATAAAAGTTCTGAAGTATACAAAAATTGCTATATATTACCATTTATTTACAATAATAGAGGCTGGCTCAGACTATAATTCATCAGTTAATTGTTGGCATTTTTTTGCAAGCTGATTTTTTTCTTCATTGAGGGAATTACTAATGTATATACCAGTCCTTTCTCTTTGTACAGTTACTTCGTAACAGAGTATGCTATTGTATGCTCCTTTTCGTTTCATCTACTGGTGCTCCTGTGCTCTTGGATGTTTTCCACTTGCACTGCACAACTGTTCACTATTTTTAAATCTATTTTGGGCATCTTCTCACTTATTAATTATTTGGTTTCTTCTCACTTTTGGATGTTATAATCCAAACTGCGGTAATATTTTCTTTAGGCACTTTACTCAGGACTTTTAAACACTTTAACATTGACTGAACTAAAATCTTAGAATTTAAAAACTCAAACTCTAAAAACAGTGCAATTGCAACATGTTTCACCCCCCCAAAACAGCTTGGGGCTTCTCAGGATAAATGAGTTTGTGATGTTAAGCTTTTTATAAGAATCTATCTTGGTGTTAAAGTTGCTCTCTACTTGGATGCTCATGCAGCAGGAGATTCCACACTAATGGCAGGGGTGGAATCTCTGTGTTGCAGACTGTATCCTTATTTAAATTAAGCATATTACAGCATACTTTGCTATGAAGTAACTGTACAAAGAGAAAGGAATGGTATACACAACATTTGGTAAGAGCAGTAATTTCTTCACAATGAAGGAGAAAAAATTGGCTTGCAAGAAAATGCCAACAATTAACTGAGGAATTTTTAACCTCATAAATAACAGTATAAATTTAAAATTATTGCGAGATGTGAATCCTAATATTTTTTCAGTACCCATCCAATCTGTAGTTTTTTCATTTTTCTTTAATAGCTAAAGAGGTGAATGTCTAAAAACATAATGTATGGAAAAGCAGATGGAAAACAAAGGGAAACAATAGCTTGTTTTCACAAATGAAATAAAAATGGTGAAATAATATATTCTTCTAAATGATGGTTTTGTGTTGATATACTTGTTTTACATTATAATGTTAAGAATTCTATTGAAATATAAGTTATTCATGATATGTGAAAATTTTCTGCTCTTCCATTGTTTTTAAACATTCCACCAGCTGCCACTACAGTGTCATAAATATTTATATAGTTGCATTTGGATTTGAAATTTTATCATTTGGACCTTTAGTTTTTGTATCATCTTCATATTTGCCCCAAAATGTAGAAATATATTTCAAGTGTTCAAAATATTCTCCTTGAGTTAATGTTTTTTTATTTTTATTTAAAGAATGCTGTATTGAAGCTCCAAAAAGAGATAAAAAATTACCATCACTGTCTTAAAGGTAATATTTTTGTTTTTTAACCAGATCAAATCTTGTACAATTACCAGGAAAGTGTAACATTATAACGTTAAGCTTTGTATGGATTATCCTTGCTAAGTACAACTTTGGGAATGTATTTGATTTGTTGTGATTACCAAAGTAGGCTTAACTCTTAAAATATTGAATTTCTGAAACTGAACTCACTCAGGTGGCTTGAGTTTATTCGGAACTGTTTTTAGAAAATAAAATATGTATATTCTTTATAAGCAAATTTATAACTTTATTTTGAAGGAACTAAAAAGCATAGGTCGTGACCTATGCTTTTTAGTTCCTAAAGTCCCTTTAGTCCCTTCCTATGCACGGTCTGTCGTTTTTTTTAAATGCACATTTTTTCAATACTAGTAAAATATTTTTTCATTTTTTATTTTTTTGAATTATTTTATTATAAATATAAGCCATCCCATGGCTGAGTGGTTAGAGCACTTGGCTACTGATGTAAGGTACCTGGGTTTGAGCCCCGGGTAAGGCATGGATGTTGTGTCATTTTTCTGCTGAGGTCCTGCCATCCTCTCAGATCTTCTACTATGGCATATAAACTGACAGGCTCCTGTCAGACCTCTGTGGCAAACAGCTGCTTGAGGGGGTATTTATTTTTATTTTGTAGATATTATAGCACTTCTATTATAACTTAAAATTTATCTTTTTCAATTTCTTAGTGAAATTTATGCAAATATGTGCTTACTTTCTTGGTGTTTGGCAATCTGTAATATTGATACTGACTTTCATGTTTTAAATCACTTTTGTTATAATTAGAAGAAAAAAAAGCTGCTTTCCTATATGCACTCTAAAAAAAAACTAAAGGAACATGTCAGTGATGAAATCCCTTCTCAATTCATATTAACTTGAAAGAAAGATAGGGTGCCAAAACTGGTTGGGAAAAAATTGCCTGCTATATCTTCCTTTGAAGTTAATGTTAATTAAGTAAGTTATTTCAACTTTGGCTTGATTTTTTTTTTTTACCTTTAGGTCACATATAAAAATTAGTTTTTTCTAAATGTTTCTGTTATTTAAATTTTTTGGTGGCAACTGTGCCTGGGGCAATCATAAGTCTCATTTCTATAGGGGGCCATTTTGAGATGTATTAAAGATTTTGTAGTCCAGAAATGACAGTCTTATCTCTACTAATGGATTATAAATAAAGTTTCCTTTCAGCAGCTTATCATATGATCTCTGTAATGTTGAGGGCTTTTCTGAGGAAAGAAATTGGCTATCAAACTTTGCATAGTTAATTCCTGAAGGAATAAAAAAATGGTTGTCTATTGGAATGATAAAAAAAAAGTAAAAAGTAATTGCAAGTCCTTTATGATGATTCAGCTTCACTTTTGTCTAACCAGTTATTTACAAGTCTTATTTGTGGGCCTCCCCCTTCTGACTGCTTCAAGTTGCAACAGTTCATTTTGGTTGAGTGTTGCTAACCACCACTGGCATCATGAATGCCAAGGTCACAATCGCTTGCATCATCTATGACATATGATCAATTAGGCAAATGTAGCTTGCTGATATGTATATGTTATTTAATTACACATGACCAAGGATATGTGTAGGCACATGTCAAGCAGAATCCTTAAGAAGCAGTTAGTGCTAAGTTCAAGCTAGTGGAGGAGAGAGCAGCATATAGGAGTGTAGGCTCAGCTCTTTGTGTGAGCTTGATATTTTATGTTAGCATCTCTTGCTAGGATTGATTTGAGTTGGTGTTTATTGACCTGTATTTTGGTGAGTTTGATTTCAATAAACAGTTTATTGATTTTGCTTTGATACAGATTTTTTTTTTCTTTTTGAGCACAGTTAAGAGTTTAGTTTAGGATTAAATTTTTTAGCAGACATTCACTTTAGGTGAAATTTGCCATTGAAACACTCAGTAAAAAATTGGAACCCTAACTTGTTGACAAATAGATATTACCTGATGCACAAATTCCCAAGCTATCCAATATTTGATTGATTATTAGGAGTGTTACACCCTCCTTAGGATTAACACTGAATTATGCAAAGGACTTTGACTACAATATCTATCTTCTCTACATACACTGCATGGCAATGAAATTGCCGTATCCAGAAGGAGTGAGGGAAAAGGGGTGAAATGTAGTGCACACATAGCAATACATATTGGCATACCATGATTTAATTTGCAGCTACTTACATGGTTAGAAGATGAGATAATGCAGCACAATGTGACAGCCTCAGTAGGTGGTTGCACCCCCCGTGAATAGCAATACAGGCAGCAATACTGTATGGAGTCATACAGTCGACAGATATGGTCCTGAGGATTTGCACACCAAGCAGTGTTGACTTGCTCCATAATTCATTGAGATTCTGCACTGGCTGGTGAGAGGATTGCACATGTCATCCAATGGGGTCCCACAGATTTTCTATTGGGGATAAATCTAGAGTTCATGCTGGCCATGGCAATACTTGAACATTTTGCAAACATTATCTAGAGACCCTAACAGTGTGTACATGGGTGTTGTCAAGCTGGAAAATGGGCTGCTGCATGCCTTCCAGGAAAGGTAACAAAATGGTCTGCAGAACTGCACTAATGTATTGTGCAGTTGTCAGTGTTCCCCATGAGGCAAACAAGAGGTGACCTGCCATAACCCCATACCATTATGCCTGGTTGACAGGCGGTGTGCCAAAAAATAATTGAAATATGAACAAAAGCTGGATCCGTCCTCTCTCCAGGTTGCCACCATACGGATCCATCGATCATCAGCCCTAGACAGAAATGGGATTCATCACTAAACACAACAGGTTCCATTCGTGACCCAGTTTGCACGACTTCAACACCATGCCAGACGAGTGCTGTGATGGTTTGAAGTCAGTGACAGTTGACATAACGTTTGCCTAGAGCACAGGTGTGCCTCATGCAACCTTCAGTTTACCATTCAGGTCATTATGGGGATGTCCATGGCTACTGACACAGCCTGTCAAATATCGCCTGCAGTGCTTTGTGGTGATGAACGAACATATCAAACAGTGCATCTATCGAGCCATACTGACATCTGTCGGAATGCCTGCAGTGCTTTGTGGTGATGAACAAACATGTCGAACAGTCCATCTATCAAGCCGTGCTGACATCTGTCAGACGGCATCATTCCCTCTGCAACACACGCTAGAACCTTCATTTTGCCACTGTTGCGTACAGCTTCCAACAATTCGTGCATCCCATTGAATATGGGCAGCGACATGACGTATAGTCCATCCAACCTGATATAAGCCTATAATTCTTCCTCTCTCAAAAGCATCCACATGGTGATAAACCTGCCAACGACATGTACCAGGCATTTTGGTCTTCACTGAACAATATCTAAGTGGAACCACCTAATCTCAACTGTTTGCACGACTTCCACCTGCATCAACACAATACCATCCCTGTTCCTTCTTGCACCTTTTATCTCTTGAGCCACACGTCATTGACTCTGGATTATCATTTGCATATCTCAACTGCACACACCTACCCTTCTATTTGCATGTTTGTATGACGTCCTTCTGGGTGGGGCACTTTCAATGTCGAGTATATGTGTGTGTTCTGCACATAATAAGCTTTCATTTAAACATACACTTTTGCATATGATTCATAATGTTTGATTCATGTTAAATTTCCTTTATAGAGGGACAAAAGTAGGCAGGCATAACTTATGGTAGTCTGCTACACTTTTCTCATCATAAATCTTCTTTTTATATATGATCAAGGATATGCTGTCAAGTGTTTAACAACTGGCTCACACTAAGAAAATCTGAATGAAGTAAAAAAATTACATGTATTGCTTATTTTTATTATATTTTTTTATTAAAATATAATGTATATAGATAATATACATTATATTTTTTATTAAAATATAATGTATATAGATAATATACATTATATTTTTAATAAAAAATTGTTGGTTATGATATATTTTTCTCTGCTCTTTGGCAAACTCTGATTTGTGTTGGCTCTTGCTCTTCAATAATGTTAACTGGCTCCAGAACACCACTGTATATAAACAATTAACCTCCCAATAAATTTCCTTTCCCCATTTTTTTGAAATGTGGGAGAAAGATTGGGAATTTTTTTATATTTATAACATTCCTTGAATTACAAATTTTCAGGACATTTAAGTTTTTATATTCAGCTTTTCAGAAGATACAGTGGAACAGTTGTTTGTAAATTTTGTAATTATTGTTTTCTTTGGGGTCAGGGTTTTAATAGTGTATAATAATTTTATATCACGATAATGCTGTGGTACAAAAGTTAAAAACATTCTTCCAGGGAGTAGTTTTCAAGCCTAGGGTTCAAGAATGTTCAAGTATTGCATGGCCACACTAGGGAGTGCTGTACATTACCATTAATAATTATGGAATATGCTTAAATAACACCTTAAAATTACCCCAATTTTACATATTGACTCAAAGTTAAATCTTCCAATCAGAGACCAACTAGAGTTACATATAAAATGAACATATTTACCAATTTTGCTGGTACAATTGCATTTTCAGCGACAATGTCATGCTGCAGATGGTGATTATAAATTCTGCCAGTCCAAAAAAATAGATGTTCTTCTTGTAGTTGTATAATATATGCATAGAGGTTATGAACTGACGAATTTCTTTAGTGTCCACATCCAGGTCTGAAGCTTCATTCAACATTGATGCTTGAAATGTGGTTTATGATGCCAGTTGTTCGTGGTTTTATCAGTTCAATCTCTTCAGTACAAGATATTATTTACCGCGACGCATTTTGCCACGTACTTGCACATTGAAAATATCAAGGAAATGGTATCTTGCGTAAGGTAATAAATAAACAGTTCACGTACGGTGATTGTAACGGGCCTAAGAAAATGCAAAATACTTTTGAGTTTGGACCCTTTTTCTGATCCAATTAGGTTTATACTCCGGATAGTTCAGTCGGGCGCCAGGCAATAATTAACAAATTGCCAACTAAATAAATAAAGTTAAATTAGGGTTCGAAATACCAGCAAGCGTTAATGAGTAAGAATTCAAAAATGATTGTCAAAACGTAAATGTTAAATACTAATCGACCAAATAATGTTGCTCAAGAGAAAAAATTAGTAAAGACTCAAAAGGTTTAAATAACAAACAAATTTATTTCCAAAAATCACTCACCAAAACTTCAATGAAGATGATACATTAACTGAGCACTCTTCCGTGCTACATGCTTATGCTCTACTGAGCTCACTCACTTCTCTCTCACTAACTAACTCTTAACTCTGACTCTGTGCTACGTGCACTTACTGTGTGCTAACTGTGACTAGCATGTCACCGGTTTTAACAAGAGGTACAAAGTCGGCACGTGTCATGTTGCTCGCTGGGAAAGACATTTACATAAACTGACGAGTGACGCAAGCTATGACACAAGAGAGGGCGTGTCCTTGTGCACGCGCTTTAGCAGGTGACTGTCGGAAGATCGGAGTTGCGCATGCGCAACTCCTAACTCTTGGAAACAAGTGCTGTGATGCCAAAAAGGAAATAAAAATCCCCAAAATGATAAATATAACATAAATTAAGTAAAACTGGTTAAGGTAAAGTAAAAGTGAACGATGGGGCATCACAACTCCCCCTTCCAAAGGGAGTCAAAATATTTGACCTAACCAGAATTTGACGAGTAAATTTTGAATACAGGACACATCTCACGTCATTTACACATGGCTGAACATAAATAAGTAAAAGTATGCTAACACAAATTTTGATAAGATGAACTATTCTCACTTTGACACAATTTTCCAGCATAACCAAAGGTACCTCCTCCCAAAAATGTGTAACAGCTAACCTATTGTAAATACATACCAGTAGCTGTGACAGTTAACTGTATACTAACATAATCGGCCTGCTTAGTATCACATTCTGATACAAACTCGAAATTGGCATAACTTGAATTGTACAGTGAAAAAGGTTAATACACTCCTAGCTTCCTTAACTTCTAGAAAGGTTAAAGACATGAAAAGAAAAAAATTCAATTTCATGTGTTGTTAACGGGGTGGTAACTTCCGCTTATCCCCTAACCACAATCAAAAAATACGTGAAATCTAAATTCTTCTCCTAAATCACATAAAAAAAACCCGGGTATTTACCTCCTAAAACATCAAATAAAAGAAGGGTATCTCCTCCTAATTACATCAAATACGCAAAGCTAAGAAAATTCAAATTTTACAAACAAGCAGGATTGTAATCATCCGCTAATTCTTCTCCTTTACACAGCAATCACAAGCTAGCTGAAATAAAACGATTATTAGATTAGATTCCCCCTTCAGAGCCCCCTTCAGAGCTAACGTCCCCCTCCCAAAGGAGTCAGTAGGGGACACTGATGGGCTTAAAAAGGCTGCCGTCTGTCGGATGGGAAGTTAAGCCGTGGCCCCGTGTGCGGGAGAGCCATACCCTGTGCACGTTAAAGAACACGCTGGATGGCCTTGACGGGAGGCTACCATCTGTCTCCCAACAGCTGTTCCAGTGGGTCCCCTCCCTGGTGCGGGGGTGGGTCAGTCGGTAGCGCGCCAGGCTCGTAATCTGTAGTTCCCAGGTTCGAGTCCCAGCTGTTTCAGCGTTGAGATGTATCTCCGCAAAATTTTCCGCCCTGCCCACGGTCAGTAGGGGACACCGATGGGCTTGGAAAGGCCGCCATCCGTCGGATGGGATGTTAAGTCGTGACCCCGTGTGCGGGAGAGCCATACCCTGTGCACGTTAAAGAACACGCTGAATGGCCTTGACGGGAGGCTTCCATCTGTCTCCCAACAGCTGTTCCAGTGGGTCCCCTCCCCCAACCTTCTCTGAGCCTTCGGGGTCCATGTGACCTGGCCATTTAGCCCATGCTGTGCAAAAAAGTGCCGCTCAGAGGTAAAACAACCCAACAAAAGGGTCCTCTCCCCCAACCTTCTCTGAACCTTCGGGGTCCATGTGACCTGGCCATTTAGCCCATGGTGTGCAAAAAAGTGCCGCTCAGAGGTAAAACAACCCAACCCAAAGGAGTTATGCTGGTAACAACTCTGTCACCAGACTATGCCATTTGGGGACAGCTCCAAAAAGGTACACAAAAACAAAAAAATTCTGCAGTCATCATCATGGTCAGGTTATATATATATACAAATAAATGCTGTCAATGTCATCCCAAAAATTATGCATCATCGATACATAAATATCACTGATGACACTGAACAGATTTAAACACATACATAACATCGTATCTAAGAATAAAGAAAAAAAAAGTGTAAATAATTAATAATACAACGATAGCATTTCAGCCTGGGGAGGGGGTGGCTCAGTCGGTAGTGTGCCAGGCTCATAATCTGTAGTTCCCAGGTTCGAGTCCCAGCTGGGTCAGCATTGAGATTTATCTCCGCAAAATTCCCCGCCCTGCCCATGGTCAGTAGGGGATGCCGATGGGCTTGGAAAGGCCGCCGTCCGTTGTATGGGACGTTAAGCCTTGGCCCCGTGTGTGGGAGAGCCATACCCTGTGCATGTAAAGAACACGCTGGATGGCCTTGACGGGAGGCTACCATCTATCTCCCAACAGCTGTTCCAGTGGGTCCCCTCCCCCAACCTTCTCTGAGTCTTCGGGGTCCATGTGACCTGGCCATTTAGCCCATAGTGTGCAAAAAAGTGCTGCTCAGAGGTAAAACAACCCAAAACAACCCAAGTATTTCAGCCAATCACTTTTTACATGAATCTCTTTTTTTTTTCATACATAAATTCACTTTGGGAATGCACATTATTTTACAATACAAAATTAAAAAAATGAAAAAATATTAAATCACTAATTCACTTTCACTCTCCTCATTCATATCCATAAACATTTTACAATTTCTAAACTTCCTAACATTGACTTACAAATTTTCAGCTATCAGTCTGCTGAAACGAAAAAAATCTACAATAATACACTTTAACTCACGTTAATACAATATAACAACTAGAACTTCGATGAACAAGAATACAAAAAAATTCTATTCACACAGTATAAACTCGAACTACAGTAAATTCACTTTCCGAAAATAAATATCGAAACTCAAAAGTTTCAACAAGAAATTAAACATTGCTAACTATATAAATCACAATAAAGCTTCTTCTTCGTCTTCATCTATTCCAGAGAAAAGAGAACATTTATAAAATCTATAAGTGCCAAGTGGAAGAATAATAATATACTTAAATTTCATTGTTGGCACACCGTTGCGATAAATCATCCAGTCCGGTTCCGATGACATCTTTCCGTCATCATTGGCTTGCTTCAAATAATATCGTTGCTGAAGATCTCGCTCGTGACGTCATCTTTGCTATGTTGACTGCTTCGCTGCTGGTTGTCGTTCTGCAGGATCTGGTTGTTGTGTCGGTATCTCGTCGCTACGTGTGGATTTTTGAAGAACTTGGTCTTGTACTTTCTAGGCTTATTGGTGTCCGCCTCCAAATGATGCTTCAACAGTTGAGGACTTCCAAACTTGCCAGACTCGTCAGGATTACTTGAGGTCGGCAAAATTTCTTGGTTGCTTTTTTCTTCATTAAAATTAGTTTTCCTTAAAGCAGACTCAAAAATAATTTCATCATTATTAATTTCCGTTAAAACTTCTACTTCAGAAACTTTTTCATCAACTAATACGGCTTTCTCATAAGGTTGTTCTACTTCACAAACTTCGTTATCTAAAATTGCATTAATTGCACTAATGGGACATCTTGTAGGTGCTTCTTGAATATTCTGCTTTGGACTACAAGGTAATCAAAAAGTCCATGGGACCGCGGCTGCACTGTCAATTGACAATTGTCATAATTATCATCGAAAACTTGTTCCTTTGAAAATGAAAGATCGGCTTCTGTATCGTTTCGATCTATTAGTTTTGTTTCTTCTTGACAATCCTTAACAAAAGGTAAAGCCATAGTGGCAAGACATAACTCATGAGAGGGCTTTTCATGAGGAACTTTGGCCTCTTGCTTCAAAGATCCTAATTCAAGTTTCTCGAATTTTAATTCCTTCGATAACAATATTGTTCCGTATGTCCTAGTCGGCCACAAAAATTACATTTGAAAGTTTCTCTATTTTGTTTAAAAAAAGTTTTAGGTCTAGTATCATCGTTCGAAGCTTGACATGGAACAAATTCTCTGCTTTGTTCATATTCTGTAGTTCTAGGCGTGTTCTGCACAAATTGTCGGGACCATGTAACTTCCGGTCGTGCGGGAGTCATTCTACGAGACTCAACCTGATAGCGCTGCTTTGGTGGGGATTGCATCCATTGTTGGTTAAATGCAGTTGCTGCAGATTCTCTTCTTGCAGTGTATTGTCGAGCCAATTTAACTAAATCTGAGATTGAGTTCATGTTTCGTACTTCTAGGAATTCTCTAATGGGCAAAAGCAATTGAGACAATATGCAATTTACAATATCAATTTCAGCAGCATCAGCCACTGAAATTAGTACAGTAGAGTTATACAGTAGAGCAGTACAGTAGAGTTATACAGCTGGTATAACTCTACCGTACCCCATATAAATTTTTCTATGTCATCTCTTTCCCTTTGTCTTTGTAAAAACAACTCTGTATCTAGTTCTGTAAAATCATTATAAGCCAGATATATGTCCACGATTTCATTTTTGAATTCTTCCCAAAATTCAATGTCATGACGACATCCTACGTTATTCCACCATTGCTTAGCACATTCAATTAGGCAAGATACTGCTAAAACAACTTTTTTGTTGCTTGGCACTTCATGTAAACAGAAGTGCTCCTCCATGGACTTGACAAATGTCCACGATGACGGATGTTTAGAACCGTCAAACCTTATCTCAGGAAAGGCCGATTAACATAAGGACTATAGTTAATAGATGGATTGGCAAATCGTTGTTGTGGCAGTTGATAATACTCTTCTCTATCACTTGCTTCTGACAGAACAGAAAATGGAACCTTACATTCAAAGTTTCTATGTTGGTGAACTGACGTAGCATTATCAGTAAATTTAGGGGTTGTTGTCTTTTTCCCGATGAATTTTCATAATTTTACGGGTTGTTACCCTTTTCTCCCGATGATCATCAAGCAGATTCATTAGTATTTCTGCTTCCATCATTACATCCTGCAACCTACCCTTTACTCTTTCTAAGTCGGGAGCCATTATGGCAGAATCGGCCATATTGTTAGCAGACATGTTTAGCGGTCTGCAAAAATTTTGAAAACCTTTTTTTAATCTTGAGCAGTGCTCAAAGGTACTGCTATACAACAATAGTAAAGCTACAACTAAGCTTGCAAAAATATAAATTTGCTTATCAAAAAAAGTTTTTCTATCGTGCCTATGTATGTGTGTGCCCGGGCACTTCTAATCCTTAAATACAATAAATATCTTAATTATCAGCAATATCTATGCTGAAACTTCAGTACCTTTGACTAATACAGAAAAAAGTTAAGCTTCTTACTCAACAAAAATTGTTGGCTTAAGCTGCCGTTAAATATATAAATAGTACATGCAACTAATGATAATGTGCTCAAAAATTATTATCTTTGACAATCACGTTAAATAACATGCAAAATTTATACACAAATATACAGTCCCTATTCTTGGACTACTATCTTTTACTACTGGCACGTCCCTGTTCGTTGTGCCACTTCTTTTAATTTAGCTCTGTAATGTTCCAAAGAAATGCAAAATACTTTTAAGTTTGAACCCTTTTTCTGATCCAATTAGGTTTATGCTCCGGATAGTTCAGTCGAGCGCCAGGCAATAATTAACAAATTGCCAAATAAATAAATAAAGTTAAATTAGGGTTCAAAATACCAGCGAGCGTTAATGAGTAAGAATTCAAAAATGATTGTCAAAACGTAAATGTTAAATACTAGTCAACCAAATAATGTTGCTCAAGAGAAAAAATTAGTAAAGACTCGAAAGGTTTAAATAACAAACAAATTTATTTCCAAAAATCACTCACCAAAACTTCAGTGAAGAAGATACATTAACTGACACTCTTCCGTGCTACATGCTTATGCTCTACTGAGCTCACTCACTTCTCTCTCACTAACTAACTCTTAACTCTGACTCAGTGCTACGTGCACTTACTGTGTGCTAACTGTGACTAGCATGTCACCGGTTTTAACAAGAGGTACAAAGTCGGCACGTGTCATGTTGCTCGCTGGGAAAGACATTTACATAAACTGACGAGTGACGCAAGCTATGACACAAGAGGGGGCGTGTCCTTGTGCACGCGCTTTAGCAGGTGACTGTCGGAAGATCGGAGTTGCGCATGCGCAACTCCTAACTCTTGGAAACAAGTGCTGTGATGCCAAAAAGGAAATAAAAATCCCCAAAATGATAAATATAATGTAAATTAAGTAAAACTGGTTAAGGTAAAGTAAAAGTGAACGATGGGGCATCACATGATGAGCACTTTTTTCCCTGCTTGAAAATGATTTTAGTAACTCAACTACTATATAAACTGGCATGAGGATGCCATGTGTTATGAGTTCGTGGTGAAACGCATAGCGTATGAACCAGGAAGGTTCTTGTTTTTAGATGTTTTAAAGTTTTTAATGTTGAGAAAGCAATGGCTTTTGACCTACGTTAAACAATGGGTCATTAAGACATTAGCTGACTTCCAGTAGTTGAGTTACTAAAATCATTTTCAAGCAAGGAAAAAAGTGCTCATCACCATATGTGAACTGTTCATTTATTACCTTACGGAAGATACCATTTCCTTGATGTTTTCAATGTGCAATTACGTGGCAAAATGTGTCGCAGTAAATAACATCTTGTACTGAAGAGATTGAACTGATAAAACCACGAACAACTGGCATCATAAACCACATTTCAAGCATCAATGTTGAATGAAGACCTGGATGTGGACACTAAAGAAATTCGTCAGTTCATAACTTCTATGCATATATTGTAAAACTACAAGAACATCTATTTTTTTTGGACTGGCAGCATTTATAATCACCATCTGCAGCATGGCATCGTCGCTGAAAATGCAATTGTACCAGCAAAATTGGTAAATATGTTCATTTTATATGTAACTCTAGTTGGTCTCTGATTGGAAGATTTAACTTTGAGTCAATATATAAAATTGAGGTAATTATAAGGTGTTATATAAGTATATTCCATAATTATTAATGGTAATGTACAGCCCTTCCCTAGGCTTGAAAACTACTCCCTGGAAGAATGTTTTTAACTTTTGTACCACAGCATTATCGTGATATAAAATTATTATAGAATTTTAGCTGTTTTTAACCTTATTATTATATAGTGTATCCCATGCTCACTGCTGTCCCGTGGCCGAGTGGTTAGCGCGCTTGGCTACTAATATAAGGGACCCGAGTTCGAGCCCCAGGTAAGGCATGGATGTTCGTGCACTTTTTCTGCTGAGGTCCTGCCATCCTCACAGATCTTCTACTGTGGCGTATAAACTGACAGGCTCCTGTCAGACCTCTGTGGCAAGCAACTGCTTGAGAGGGTATTTATTTAATTTTATTTATCCCATGCTCATATCAGAAGCTTACATTTAACTAGGATCGACTTGTCATTAGAAGTTATTAAATCAGGGCAAGTTTGCACTTACAGGATCAGGGGGAAAGGAACCCCAAATGCTAGTAAGGGTAATGGGGGGGGGGGAAATAATTAAGCAAAAAAAAAAATAAGATAGTGAATGTTTCAAAGATTTTTCAAGAAATTCTTTAAAGACCTGTAAAACAGAACAGAAAATGTTATACTGCAATAAAAATCTAATCTCTTGGTTCTTCCCCTTTTTCTGGCTCGACTATGTCACTCCCCCCTCCCCTTTATTTTTTTCTGGACAGGCATGTACTTTGCCACATTCTACTATGTATCACTTTTATTGAATGAAGCAGAAATTGCAACTGATTTTAGTTGACCAAGATTAATATTTTAGCATCCGTATTTTGTAATTCTTTCAGTAATATTTAAATAGAAAAATAATTGAAATATATTAGAAAAAGCAGGTAAAATTTAAACATTGTATCTTTTTCCATAAAACCTTTGAGAAAAAAGACAAATATTCATAATGTATATATTTAATATTTGCTATTTTCATCAATTTACATTATATAATTATCAGAGGATATACCTCCTCAGTATGAGGGGTTGAAGTTTCAGACAAGTCAGTTATATTAACATCATACTAAGTTATCAGTACATATGTATATTTCAGTTAATTTACATTACCATAGCAAACAGATCTCATATAAATAGAAGGCTATCTGTAATTATCCATGCAGGCAACATGGCCAAACCAACAGTCTCTCTCTGCACAATATTCTGCCCAGAGGAGGTTGCTGACTCATTTGCCTAACCTCTTCATTATTTAAAAAGTTGAACCACATAATGTCCAAGATATTGTGTAAGCATCTAGAATGAAAAGCATCAAGTTTCTTGTTATCTTGTTTACAAAGCATTCAAGTTTCACTATCATAACTAACTCTAGAAAGAACTAAACTATTATACAGTCTTAATTGTAGTCTTTAGGTGTATATACCTATTTCTCCACACTTTCAATAGATTCTTAAAAGTCCTGGCAGCAATCCTTATTTGTCTGTTAATCTCAAGGGGCGGCGGTGGCTCAGTCGGTTGCGTGCCAGGCTCGTAATCTGTAGTTCCCAGGTTCAAGTTCCAGCTGGGTCAGCGTTGAGATTTATTTCCGCAAAAATTCCCCACCCTGCCCACAGTCAGTAGGGGACACCAATGGGCTTGGAAAGGCCGCCGTCCGTCGGATGGGACGTTAAGCCGTGGCCCCGTGTGCGGGAGAGCCATACCCTGTGCACGTTAAAGAACACGCTGGATGGCCTTGACAGGAGGCTGCCATCTGTCTCCCAACAGCTGTTCCAGTGGGTCCCCTCCCCCAACCTTCTCTGAGCCTTCGGGGTCCTTGTGACCTGGCCATTTAGCCCATGGTGTGCAAAAAAGTGCCGCTCAGAGGTAAAACAACCCAACTGTTAATCTCGTACCGCACATCACCAGTATCTGTTACATAGCTGCCAAGATAATTAAATTGTGACACATGCTCAAGACAGCAACCATTTAGATTAACCAAATCACAGCCTGCCTGACCAATTTTCATCACTTTAGTTTTCTCTCTGTTTATAACCAAACCTACTCTACTACCAGTCTCATCAACAGCTCGAATGAAAAGAGTTCATCTCATCAACATCATTTGCCAAAATAGCTAAATCATCAGCACAGTCTAAATCAGGAATTTTCAGATTTCCAGAGCATTTAAGGTGAATTCCTTTGTAGTGAATTTTGTATAACATAATCAATAACCAAACTAAAGAATAAAGGAGACAAAATGTACCCTTGTCGAACATCAGAAGCATTGCTAAACCAATTGCTACAAGCCTTACCAACTCTCACACATGACTCAGTGTTATAAACGGCTTTCTGGTATACCATACAATCTCACACTCTACCACAAATTATTGAGATCAATAGAGTCAGAAGCCATTTTGAAATCAACAAAGCTAGTAACCAAAGGTTTCCGAAACTCTAAACATTTCTCAAGAATCTGCCTAAGTGAAAATATCTGATCCACACATCCCCTACCACTTCTGAATCCACATTGCTCATCACACAATTGACTGTCAACCAGATTCTTAATTCTATTAAGCACAATCATGCAAAGAACCTTACCTGTAACAGAAAGTAGGCTGATATCCCAGTAGTTATCACAACAACTGCAATCACCTTTTTTAAAAATAAGGATAATAGCTCTGGTAAAATCCTTAAGAACAATGTCTTTATCATAAAAGATATTCAAAAGTTCAGTCTGCCATCTGGTAACTGAAACATTCCCAGCTCTAAGCATTTCCATAGTAATTTCATCTACCCCCTGAGAATTTGTGTAGTTTAAGTTTAGATATAGACAAAATAACTTCAGACTGACAGAGGGCGAATATTGAAGCCGGTAATAAGTCTGTCATCATTACAAAACAAGGGGAGTACAACTAACCACCTGTTTAGAGCATAACTGAAATGCTCAGCCCACCTAGACATGACAGAATCCTCACCTTCTATAACCTTACCTTGTTTATCCTTCAATCTCTATCTACCTGTCTGTTTTCTACCACACAAAACAACTATCTGGTACAGCTCTCTCCTGTTGTGCTGTGTGTTTCCTCTGCTTTGTCAGCCAAGCCACTAAGCCAAAGATTCTTATCAGCAGCTTATTATTATCAGATTCATTAAGCATTTATTAAGTTCTCTGTAATGCTTTGTATTAGGAGTAGTAGATTATTGATTAAGACAATCCTGCAGTTGTTTCTTTCTGAAATATGCTCAAGTGTTTTATCACTCAAATAATTTTGGGGGCGGGGGTGGCTCAGTCGGTAGCACGCCAGGCTCATAATCTGTAGTTCCCAGGTTCGAGTCCCAGCTGGGTCAGCATTGAGATTTATCTCCACAAAATTCCCTGCCCTGCCCACAGTCAGTAGGGGACACCGATGGGCTTGGAAAGGCCGCCGTCCATCGGATGGGACGTTAAGCCGTGGCCCCGTGTGTGGGAGAGTCCATACCCTATGCATGTTAAAGAACACGCTGGATGGCCTTGACGTGAGGCTACCATCTGTCTCCCAACAGCTGTTCCAGTAGGTCCCCTCCCCCAACCTTCTCTGAGCCTTCGGGGTCCATGTGACCTGGCCATTTAGCCCATGGTGTGCAAAAAAGTGCCGCTCAGAGGTAAAACAACCGAACTCAAATAATTTTGCCTTCTCTGCTCCTTTTTTCCTATAAGAGTACTGTTAGTTTCAAGAAAAGCTTGTTTAAAATGGTCCCATTTTTCCTTAACTTCAGTTGTAAGCAAACCATGACTGTCATAATGATAAGTAACCTATAATTTAGCAATAACTGGATCTTTCAGAGCTTCAGAATTAAAGGTAAAAATTTTAACCTTAGCAGAACACTTAAATTCAAGTTGCAAGACACTTTTAACAAGGTAATGGTCAGATCCTGTAACGTTCCAAAAGTATGTTAAACTTCTCTTTGGACCTTTTAACTAATCCAAATTAAACTAATTTTTCCAGATAGCATCAGATGCCAGGCAATTAACCTTGCCAAATAAAGTTAATTAAAGGTTTGCTAAGTACACAGGGTGTCCCTGAATTCATGGCCCAAACGTGAGGGGATGGTAGTACACACTGAACCCACCAATATTTGTCATAGAATATGCGGCCACAAATGCAGTGAGGAGTTGGAAATGAAGGAGAGACATAGAGGTTTCCATAGTGACATTTATTGGAGATCATTACAACAAATGCTCAAACGTCCGCCCACCAACGTTGATACAGGCAGCACAACCACGGAGTAGTGATCGTCGTACCTGCTCATAAACACCGGACTTGTCGCGCACATCGGCGGCTGCGACGGACAGTCGGGCTACCAAATCCTCCGTGGACTGCACAGGCATCTCGTACATGACACTCCTCAAATGTCCCCACAGAAAGAAATCGATACAAGAAAGATCGGGCGATCTGGGGGGCCATGAGATGGGACCATCGTACCCAATTCATCGGTTCCCAAATGTAGTATGAAGATGCTGATGCACATCCATGCTGAAATGGGCGGGTGCCCCATCGTGCTGGAACCATATACAGGTGCGGATTGCGGCTGGAGCATCCTGAAGCAATTCCAGCAAAACCTGTTGCAGAAGAATATGGTATGTTCACCCATCGAGGCAGTCCGACAGTAGGTAGGGTCCAATTAAGTAGTCATGCACAATCCCTGCCCAGACATTGATGGTGAACCGTTGCTGGTTCGAATTTGGATGTGTACCATGGGGGTTCTGGGCCGCCCACAAATGTGCATTATGGACATTCACTGTGCCTTCACTTGAGAATGTTGATTCATCTGTAAAGAGTACATGCATGGGGAAATCGAGATGTGCGGTGGGGAAATCGAGATGTGCAGCACTTTGCTGCAGGAACCACTGGGCAAAATCCATGCGCAGGGGATAATCAACAGCTGTCAATGCCTGCACTCATTGCAAGTGATAGGGGTGTAGCCCTTCTTCATACAATACTCGCCAGACACTGTTCCGATGCACACCCAGGCTCTGGGCGGTGGATCACGTGCTTGTACATGGGTTATCTGTCACCATACGCAAGATGTCCTCACTCATAGCTGGCATTCTGACTGTCCGTGCTCGTCTGGCATCATGTTTACTGACGTGGAAAGTGCCTGACAGCTGATGGTGCAGACAGCTGATGGTGCAGTCATGCAAACATTTTATGATCAAGCACACGGCACATAGGATATCGCTCGTGGTAGTCTTTGTGCCTCTCTACCATTGCCCTCGGCTACGCCTTACATCAGGTGCATATCAGCTTTCTCCACATTCATAAACTGCTCCATCTCATGTCCAGTTGATGTTGAGAATGCCGGGGTTTGGCCGATCCAGCGCTTTTAAGCTGTGCCACCTCGTCTGTGCCACTAGGCTGCGTTTGCGACCGCATATTCTATGATTAATATTGGTGGGTTCAGTGTGTGTGTTCAGGGACACACTGTATAGGTGTTACTTAAGGGCTAAGTATATAGGTGTTACTTAGGTAAGAAATCAAAAGATTGTAAAATTATTAAAGTTAAATCTTAATAAAAAATCAATTATCATTGCTCAAGAGAAAAAATAGCAAAGCCAAAATATTTCATATAACAAAGCTTATTTCAAAAAAAAAAAAAAAAAATTCCAGACTCACCAAATAAACTGATGAATGCAATATTCTGAGCAACTAAAGCTCATTAAACATCTCCAAAGCTGAGAAACTTTTCAGCTAACATTGTCCTCTCCACACCTCTCTCATTAACATTTTCTCTACTGACTTCGTGACCTAAAGTCACTTAGTATACATGCAGCATGCAACTGACACATGTTTGTTGCATGCTGAGAAAAACATTTGCATGATCTTATGATCACATGCTAGCTATGATGCAAGAGGGGTTGTGTCCTTAACTCATGCATTAGTGGCTTGGGTGAAAGAAATGTGATAAATCCAACTGAAGAAAATCCCCAAAATGATAAATATAACGTAAATCGAATAAAACTGGTTAAGGAAAAGTGAATGTGGATGCACTACCACACCTCTCAAAGGGAGTCAAAATTTGACCTAATAGATTTTGATGAACAAATCTGAATAAAAGGACACTTCCAATGTCATTTACATATTGCTGATCATAAATAAAACAATAAGTATGCATATGCAAATTTAATAATATGATCTATTCTATTTGACACAATTTTCCATCACAACCAAAGGTATCTCCTCCCATTCCTCCTAAAAATGTGCAATATCTTCCTAGTGTAAATACATATCAATGGCTATGGTGGTTAACAGCATACTAGCATTATCGGTCTAACTAGTATCACATTCTGATACAATTCCAAAAGTTGCATACTATAACCTGTACAAACCTAACTCCTGTCCTGCTTTAACTTCTAAAAAGGTTAATAAAAAAAAAATACATGAAATTCTGCTCTTTCGCAGTATATAAATACAGGTGCATCAAGTGGGGTACATAAAAAAAAATACCCCCTCAAGCAGCTGCTTGCCACAGAGGTCTGACAGGAGCCTGTCAGTTTATATGCCATAGTAGAAGATCTGAAAGGATGGCAGGGCCTCAGCAGAAAAACAACATGAACATCCATGCCTTACCTAGGGTTCGAACCCAGGTCCCTTAGATCAGTAGCCAAGTGCGCTAACCACTTGGCCACGGGATGGCTGGGGCACATAACATCCGCTTATTCCCCTAAAAACAATCAAATATGCGAAATCTAATCTTTAATGACTGCCATACATAAAAAAACAGGTATTGGTACTCTGTTAAATCCTCCTAACTACAATCAAATATGCGAATCTAATAATTTCATTTTAGAAGCAGGAGTATAATCATCTGTTAAAACTTCACCTAAACACAATAAATCGTGAGCTAACTGAAATAAAAATAGCATTAATTACCTTCCCTCATCAAGCTTTATGTCTCCCTCCCAAAGGAGTTTTGCTTGGGAATGTCTCAGTCAAACTAGACTTTGTGGTTGGGGATAGCTCAAAGAAGGTACAAAAACTTCGACATCGTGGTCAGCTCAAATATATGCAAACAAATGCTGCCAACGTCATTCCGATAATTATACATCATTGATGCATCAATATCACTGATGACATTGAACAGATTTAAACACATATACATCATATCTTAGAGTAAAGAAAAGCTGCATCAATAATTTATCATATATGATGCTAACATTTCATCTAATACAATTCCATCTACGTTTTACATAAAAAATGCTCTTGCAAAAATTTCTCTTCAAATACAATTTATATACTTCAAAATACGACTTATATAATCACTGTATACTAAATTCTCTTTCATTCTCATCATTCACATCCATAAACATTTATAATTCCTAAATTCCTTAATGTAAACTCGCACTACTCAATTCTGCTTTCAAATAGCTGAAATGCCAAAAAATCTAAAAAAGAAAGTTAAAATCTAATAAGTACTCTTGAAATCACATTAATACAATATATAACTATAGGTCAACTAGAACTTCAGATGAACAAGAATATATAAAAAAAATTCTAATCATTTCACATTGTAAACTCAAGCTATAAACTTTGAAGAATAAATTGACTTTTCAAAAATGTCGAAATTCCAAAATTTCAACATGGAATTTTTTAAATGTTTGATTTCGTAACGAGACAAGATTGGATTATAACCTATTGCATGCAATGGGGAAAAAAGATAATAAAACCAGATTCAGCTGTTCCATTGACATCAAAAGCATTGCAAGATGTTAACGAGATGAGGACAGCCTGCAGAGCGACAACCAACATTGTAGCTCTCAGCGCTGGTCCCATCAGTTGGCTGCCATGATCACCCAATCTCTCATGTCTGAACTTTTTCCTATGGGGCCATATGAAAAGCCTCATCTATGATAGCCCCATCGATTCCAATGATGACCTTGTTACCAGGATTTCTGTTGCCGCTGCACGAGAAATGACTGGTGTTTTTGCCCGTGTACACCGATAACTACATCGAAGGTGTGAAGCCTGCATTAATGTTGGCGGTCGCTCTTTTGAGCAGTTTCTGTAATTTATTCGGTAAAATTCTGTACTTTCTGTTCTGTAATTTCTGCAATTGTTTCAAACATCTGTCATTCTTGTGTTTCTTCATTTCCTGACACAGTAACTGCTAACCCCGAGCGCTTCACCGCTTGAGTTCCGACCATGTATTGTATGACGAAAA
This sequence comes from Ryuthela nishihirai, assembly GCA_038380435.1. Lineage (NCBI taxonomy): Eukaryota > Metazoa > Arthropoda > Arachnida > Araneae > Heptathelidae > Ryuthela > Ryuthela nishihirai. Next base: position 45,058,276 of record JAWZYU010000032.1, read on the forward strand.
GTGCTTGTTTTAGGTGTGTTCTATCACCTCTTAAAGTTTGGCCCAAGAGTTTTGAATCACCCTGTATTTATGTTTTGAATAATTTGTCAGTTGAAACTATTTTGTTGTGGAGTAATTTGGTGCGTAAAGGTTGTTGTTCTTTGAAGCTAATCTATACTGTACAAATTGCAGTTGGCTATTCCATTCTGTAAAGGAACTATTGTACTGTGATGTGCGGCATGAGATAAATGGAAGAATAGAGATTGCTGCTGGGACTTTTAAGAATCTATGGAAAGTGTGGAAAAATAAGCATATACACTTAAAGATTAAAATTAGGCTGTATAATAGTTTGGTTCTTTCTAAGGTTAGTTATGGTAGTGAAACATGGACCCTTTGTAAGCAGGATAACAAGAAATTTATGTCTTTGATTCTATATGTTTACACAGTATCTTGGGCATTAGGTGGTTTGAATTTGTAAGTAATGATGAGGTTAGGAGTCATCAACCTCCTTTGAGCAGCATGTTGTGTAGAGAGAGATTGCGCTTATGCATAGCTGCCGACAGAAATTTAGCAAACAGGATTATGAACATTGTGCCTAAGGGTTTCAGAAAAAGGGGGAGACCTAGGAAGCTATTTGTGGGCTTCCAGGATATTTGATGGGCAGACAATGCCAAACAGGACCTTGTTAGAATTGGCCTACAGTTGGCCAAATGCAGCAGCAGTAGCTCAGAACATGTCTGGAGAGGAAAATTACAGTCTGGTTGGACCTCCATATAGCCCAAGGCTGCATGAGGATTTTGTATGTATGTATGTACTGTAAGGTAATATTTCATTTTGTAAAGGTACTGTTGTCTAGCATCCAGAGTGAAAGATTTAGATATGGAACCCATGTTTCCTGTATGCATAGCTGCAGACAGGAATTTAGCAAACAGGGTTATGAACAGTGTGCCTAAGGGTTTCAGAAAAAGGGGGAGACCTAGGAAGCCATTTGATGGGCAGACAATGCCAAACAGGACCTTGTTAGAATTGGCCTAGAGTTGGCTAAATGCAGCAGCAGTTGCTCAGAACAGACATGTCTGGAGAGGAAAAATTACAGTCTGGTTGGACCTCCATATACCCAAGGCTGCATGAGGATTTTGTATGTATGTATGTACTGTTGTACTGTAAGGTAATATTCCATTTTGTAAAGGTACTGTTGTCTAGCATCCAGAGTGAAAGATTTGGATATGGAACAGTCCATCCAATGGATTGTTGAGCTTTCCGAGCCCAGTGAAATTTGGGACTAATATTTTGGTACTGAGAGTGGGTCGTAGCTTGTTGGGTTAAAGGGAAAAAAATGCAAAGACAGAACAGTAAAAGTGCCATCTGAAAGGGGGCGGGGGTGGCTCAGTCGGTAGTGCGCCAGGCTCGTAATCTGCAGTTCCCAGGTTCGAGTCCCAGCTGGGTCAGCTTTGAGATTTATCTCCGCAAAATTCCTCGCCCTGCCCACAGTCAGTAGGGGACACCGATGGGCTTGGAAAGGCTGCCGTCCGTCGGATGGAATGTTAAGCCGTAGCCCCGTGTGCGGGAGAGCCATACCCTGTGCACGTTAAAGAACGCGCTGGATGGCCTTGACGGGAGGCTACCATCTGTCTCCCAACAGCTGTTCCAGTGGGTCCCCTCCCCCAACCTTCTCTGAGCCTTCGGGGTCCATGTGACCTGGCCATTTAGCCCATGGTGTGCAAAAAAGTGCCGCTCAGAGGTAAAACAACCCAACCCTTTTCTTCCTCCCTATAAAAGGAGAAATATATATGAAAACTGTTATTTCGCTATATCTTCCGTATGCAAGGGCCTACAATTACAAGTTAAATGCCAAATAAAAGCTCAAATGAAGACTGTCGTAGACTGTTTCAAATTTTGTTCCCCCTTCCCCCACCATTCTCCACTGTTCTGAAAAAAAAAAGGCAGATTTTCAGGGGGTGGAGGGTGAACCTTAATGAGTTATATCTCAAATTGAAGATTGTGACGTCTCCAATGTCATGAGCTACCTTAAACACAGGGTCCAAAAGTAGGGAAATTGTGCTTGATGTTTATGAGTCATATACCAATGAAAGTTTTTGAAGGTTAGTGTTTTTAGTGACAAGAAAAAATATAAATTTAAAAAATTTAAAATACCTATCTTTCCACATAGAAAATAAAACTGAATCATACCATTGGTGCAATCAGTCACTGAATTCATATTCATTTCAAAGGAAGATGGAGTGCCGATTTATGTACTCAACAAAATTGTTGGTGCCCTGTCTTTCTTTGAAGTGAATATGAATTCAGTGACTAATTGCACCATCAATATGATTTAGTATTATTTTCTACTTTTTAGGGCACATGTGGCAAGATAGAAACCATTTGTTGATTTATTGACTTTAAAGTCAACAGATAACTGTGGATATTGTATATTGATTAAAGATAGGTATTTTTTAAAGTTTTCAATTTATATTTCTTTCAAGGTCAAGAAAATGCAAACTGTTTTGTTTTATACAGTGACAGACTCGGTTTTATGTGGCGTGATGGTTCACCATTCACTTTTACTTTCCTTAACGAGTTAATTTATTTACATTGTAATAAGTATTTGGGGACCTTTTTTTTTTTTCCAAAGAACCTCAGCGATTCTCCTTTATGTTAGCTTCAGTTGTGACTGCAATTCATTTTCATTGATGGGTGCTAAATAATGGTGTCAAGGTCACAAACACTTGTGTCATTACTGATGCATGATTATTTATGCAAATGTGGCTCATGAACATGTTTGCAGACACATGGCAGCATCTATCTTAAGCCAGTGGGAGGCTATTTGATAGTTAGAGTTGATTGTGGAGTAAGTTGTGAAGTTGAATGCTGCTGTAGAGTTGAAAGTTATTGTAGAGGAGTAAGCTTTTTGCAAGGTAAGGAGCTCAAGTTAGGAGCTCGCTCTTGTAAATTGACTTGTGTGTATTTGAGTAAGTTAAAATCAAGAAATATTTTTATTGGTATTGCTTTCGACTTAAATTTTTTTTTTCTCTAGAGCAGAGAATAGTTTATTGTAAGTTAGTTGTACTTTATATTGGAGAAGTTCATGAGTTTAAGTGAAATTTTGCCATTCATTTTTCAGAACAAAAGAAACAATTTTTTGGCAAGTTAATTATTGCCTGCTGCCCAAAATCCTGAGTATCTGGCAGTTAAGATCTTAATATTTGGGAGTGTTACAACAGTCAGGAAAATGAAACCAGTTTTGTTTTACATGAATGCAGACTCTATTGTATAAAGTACAGATTTAGATTTATTTTACATATGTAGATATAATACATATTATGAAATAGTAGTGGCATATAGTGTTGGAGACTATTAAACTGTCATCCTAAAAATGAAGTAAATAGTTTTACTTGCTCTCATTTATTTTCTAGAATGGCTCAAAGAATGAGTTGAGAACCATCTTTGGATGGCACCCTGTAATAACTTGAAGCATAAACCAGAATTGTTTAATTTTACATGCCAAACTTGATTAGATCCATAGAGTGTGTTAGATTATTGGCTGATAGTGAATTATTTCTGTGAGCATCCCCAAGTTATGCTTCCTAAGTACCCAGGATCTCACAAACCCCCTGAGTGTCAATGTTGGAAGGGTAACATTTCAGACAACTTGTTATCCAGTTTCATCTTAAGTAAATAAATCTGTTACAGTAGGTTTCACCTGAGATAAGGTGTATTGATTATTGAATTATACAGGTAATGGGTAAAAAAAAAACAACGAAAACAGCAATGTAAAATCAATATGTTATGGCTTAGTCTACCAGTGTCTGAAAGTCAGCAGGAGGGAAACAACACCCATAAGAAATGTGATCAATTGTTGCTAGTTCAGTAGAGCTGGAAAACAGTGCCTGAAATATTGTTCCAGAAGTTCTCATAGATTTTCCAGTGGTTTGATACCTGGTGACTGCAGTAGCCATGGTATGTGAAAAAAATTCAGTCTCATGTTCTTCAAACCACTGGATGACCACGTGTGCTCTGTGGATGAGAGCATTGTCATCCTGAAAGGCAGCTCTCTCTTTGTGAAAGAAATGCTGTACCAATGGATGAAGATGATCACTCAGGACTGTTAAATAGCGATTGGCATTAATCTTGCTTTCTAATCGAATGAATGAACCCAAACCATGCCATGAGAAAGCACCCCACATCCTTAAGAGTAGGAAACAAGAAATGCTTCCTTTGGTTGAAGCCACATGTGCACTCATCCATTTGTCATTGGGTGGGGGTGGTTCAGTCAGTGTGCCAGCTCTTAATCTGCCGTTCCCAGGTTTGAGCCCCAGCTGGGCCAGCATCGAGATTTATCTCTGCAAAACTCCCCACCATGCCCTCTATCAGTAGGGGACACTGATTGGCTTGGAAAGGCTGTTGTCCCTCAGATGAAATGTTAAGCCTTGGCTCCATGTGCAGGGAGCCATACCCTCTGCATGTTAAAGAACATGCTTGATGGGAGGCTATCATCTATCTCCTAACAGCTGTCCAGTGGGTCCTCTCCCTAACCTTCTCTGAGCCATCAGGGTCTTTGTGACCTGGCCATATAGTCCATTGTGTACAAAAAAGTGCCCCATAAAGGTAAAACATCAGCTGTATATTGTGGTCCATCCATTCACTTTTACTTTTCCTTAACCAGTTTTTATTTACATTATAATTATTATTTTGGAGATTTTCTTTCAGTTGATCATAATTTTTCTCCACCCAAATCCACAAAAGGAGTTGTGCATGCACAACCCCGATTTTTGATTAACAGCTGCTAATGCATGTGGAAGGCTAGTGCGAGCATAATATTATGCAAATGTTCTTTCCCAGCATGCAAACACACGTCAGTTGCACGCCATGTATAATGTAAGGGACGTTAGGTCATGGAGCTAGTTAGCAAAGGTGTTAGTTTGCAGTCAGTTTTGGAGATGCGAGTTTTGGAAACAGTGTGGAGTTGTGAGTGGAGAATGTAGAATATTGATGGGGATTTTGTTTGAGTTAGCTGTTAGTTGCTCAGAGAATTTTGTGTAGAAGGAAAAGTTTCACTTTGGTGAGTCTCAGTTTTTGGAAATAAACTTTATTTGTTTTATGAAATAGTTTTGACTTCTAAGTTTTTCTCTTGAGCAGGAATTTGATTTGACCAGATTTAACTTTAAAAATTGACATCAAATTTAATTGCCACAATCTTTAGCTGTTATTACATTCTAAAAACCAAAATATTTATGAGATGGTCACAAATATCAACCTTTATTATCAGAGGTATATTGCCTCCTGTGCAATATCCCCGATTATCACTTTATGATTCTTTTGTACTTTAAATCTACCATTTCCCACAAAGGTGATGAATTATAAGAAAAAAGTTATTACAAATTCTGAATATGGTTGATAGCTGGCACAGAAGCTACATGCCTTCAGATGTTAATCTTCTTGGCGATATTACTTTCACCTTCAGAAGTTGACATCCTGGCATTAGGTTTACCAGTCCTTGTACACTTTAGTTGTTCCTCAGCTGGTAGTTCACTTGTTATCTGGTTGTTGTACTTGATGATCATCATGTAATCATCATGCACTCACTTAATTCTAAGTCCATTACAGAAAGGTTAAGTCAAGGTGACTTTGTTTGCATTCAGGAATATTTAAAATTTTAAAACTTACTCCAAAGAGTTTAATAACACATATTCAGTTGAAATTAGGATTAAAGCATTAAAATATTTTAAAAACAACACAATAACTTAACGACAAGTTTCTCCCTCTCTTTATCAGAGCTTCCTCAGGTGCGATTGCAGCATGTTGTTAACCTTCAGATCTCTCAGACCTCATCTCTCTCTACTCATTTTTGTTGGACTGCGCACTCAAGTTGTTGGTTGCTCGCACAGCAGGATATTCCATCTGTGGGAAGGATAGATATTTTTTGTATTGAACTGGTAATAACGTTTTTCTTATACTTCATTACCTTTGTTTGTTAAAGGTAGATTTAAAGTATGAAAGAATCATAAAGTGATAATCGGGGATATTGCACAAGAAGCAATATACCTCTGATAATGAAGTAAAGGTTGACATTAGTGACCATCTCAAGAATATTTTGATTTTTAGAATGTAATAACAGCTAAAGATCATGGCAATTAAATTTGATATAATTATAGATGTGCTTGTAATTAATTTATTTAAAAATTGACAATCTTTCTGATATGAATTCTTTTTGACTCTAACATCTATTATACTGAGAACCCTTTTTTTTTTTGATTTGTGACATATAGGACAGAGAAGAATCCTGGAAGCTACTCCTAGCTTAATACAGGCCTTCTCATACAAGGACATGCCCTACTAAGACCGAAGTCACTGCTGACCACTGCCTTAGTTAGAGCTAACACAACACACAAAGTTTGCCTTGCTGGAACAGTTGCTAGCTGCCTAACCACTATGCCAGTTAGGCTAAATTATTTAGCTTTATTTAGCATGATTAATTGCTTGGTACCCAAACTATCTGGTAATTTATAGCATTTTTTAAATCGGTTACAAGGTTCAAAATAAAGAATTTAGCATACATTTGGAGCATTACATGTAGCTCACTATTTTTGCACTTTGCACTTCACACTAACTCTTGAATGCCTTGATTCTAGAATATGTACTTTCTCCCACTGTTTCCTTTTCTAGATGATGTCTTCCCTATTAGATTCTCATGGAGACATGATCTTGGAAACTTCCTCATGAAACTTTAGCGAGTTCAGCTGTGTTAATGGCCAAAGTTCCTGCCAAATGCACTCCAGCGATCATGTCTCTTTCAAAATTGTTGAAGTCTTCTCTTGTCAACATGGTACCAATAAATTATATGTAGTTATACTAGGTTTGCCTTTATAGATATGACAATAAGCATGCTCAGATGTCATTTACATGTTTTATGTCTTTGCTTGTGGCATGTAGATGCTGCTGTTGAATAATATAAACTTTCTGCAAACATGGTGTTTCCATTTCTCTGTCCATTACCTGTACATATAGGTTCACAAGTACATTGTAAGGATTCTGTTAAATTTTGTTAATTTTAGAGAAAATTTCTTGAGCCAAGGAGCATCACTCTTAAATCTTTCCAGACCAGTTGTTCAGGTGTTTTCATTTACCTCCCTTTAGAATTTCTGTAACTTTATTGTGCAAAATAAATTGGTCTTCAATTTAGTAGATTATGGTGCAGATTAAATTGCTCTTTAATTTGGTATATAACATGAATTGTATTTGTTAGATCTCAGATTAAAGTTCTAAGGCACACTTTATTTTGCTGAAAACAGTTTTAAAATATTGGACCTTGGGTAATTCCAAATTTTCTCTAGGCATGGGAAGGGTTAAGTGTCCCAGCTTCTGTAATTCTTTAAATACTGAATGAATATTGTTGGAAATTTCACATAATGTAAAAGTCTAAATAATTGTATGAATTAGTGTACATTAATATTAATTTTTTATATTAGACAATTTTAGATGTGTATTCTGAAAAATGTAATATGATTGTGTTTTTAGCTATGCAAGCAGCAAGCCAAACATTAATGGAAACAATTTGTGACCTATATGAGCCAAACTGGATAGAATATGACCAAATTCAAGTAAAAGCTCAGGTAGGTAGTTTATTCTAATAGTTTTGGTATCCAGTGGCATAGCATAAATTTGGGAGACAACCCGACAGTAGGCATTTTTTGTTATACTAGTTAGTGCAAGTCTTTTGTCCACTACTGAAAACTAAATTCTTTTAAAAAATCCTCTAGATTAATTTAAAAATTTTATAATTGTTTTACACTATTTCTTTGAAGAATATACATATAAGTGTCACTGAATGACTGCATAAACTCTGCGTGGGGATATTCCTCATCGTGAGAGGATGAAATATGCCCAAAGAACTGTGCCTGTGGGAGCAATAGTTTTCAAATAAAATGAGTTGAAAAGATTGATGTCACATCTGTTTACAATGAAACGTACTTAATTGCAATGGGCAAAATCAAAGTACATGTCTGAGAAGTAGTAGAGTATGTAACAGGATGCATTGCAGAAAAGCACTTTGTTGTGGAAATGTTCTCTCTGTCACAGTGCAAATGTTTGAAGTGGCCAGCCCTCATGTGGACATAGGTTGGTCATGTTTGAGAATATATTAACCAGATGGAGGATGCACGTCAAGAGGAACCTAATTTGTTCTGTATGCACTCTTGTAGAGAATGACACTGCAGATAATGTTGTGCATTTTGCAAACTCATTTATTGTGGATCCACTGAAATGTTCATTTGGTTGTAAGCAGATTCGACGCTATCAATTTTCCAATTAATTTTACTCTAAAATTGTTGCTCTTAGTTCTTTGGGCTTATTTGAATAGGAATATCACATACAGACAGGGGCATAGCTATGGGGGTTACTTTGGTTAGCTTCTGGTTACCGAGTTACTTTGGGGGGTGGTAGGAGGCTCCTCCCCAAAGTAACTCGAAGTTGGCAAAATTCAAAGCGACTTCATAAAATCGGTGAATTATGAAAATTTGTAATCTTTTTTTTTGTAAAATTAAGGGGAGTTGGCAAAATCTAGGGCAGTTGGGAAAATAAAGACGGCAAAATCTATAGCAGTCAGCAAAATTCGAAACCACTTAGTAAAACATAGGTGAGTTGGCAAAATCTTGGGGAGTTGACAAAATTTGGAGTGACATGGCAAAATCGTGGGGAGTTGGCAAAATTCAGGTGAGATGTAAAAATGGTGCTTTTCTATAAAATTATGGTGAGTTGGCAAAATTGAGGAAACTTGGCAAAATTCAGGTGAGATGTAAAAATTGGAATCTTTTTTCTGTAAAATTATGGCGTGTTGGCAAAATCTAGGAGAGTTGGCAAATCTTGGGGAGTTGGCAAAATTCAGAGTGACTGCAAAAATCAGGTAAAATATGGGCAAGTTGTTGTGATAATTGGGATTGGGTTTGTGAAATTAAGGAGAGTTGACAAAATCTAAAAAACTTGACAAAATTTTGGAGAGTTTGAAAAATTTGCAGTGACTTTGCAAATTCAGGAGAGATGTAAAAATTGAGATTGTTTTTGTCAGATGAGTTGTGAAAATTGGGATTGATTTTATGAAATTAAAGAGAGTTGGCAAAATTGAGAACTCTTGGCAAAATCTTGGGAAGTTGACAAAATCTAGAGTAGTTGGCAAAATTCGAATCCACTTGGTAAAATACAGACGAGTTATGAAAATTGGGATTAGTTTTGTGAAATTAAAGATAGTTGGTGAAATCGATACAACTTGGCAAAATCTTGGGGAGTTTGAAAAATTTGAAGTGACTTGGCAAATTTAGGAGAAATGTAAAGATTGGGGTTGATTTTGGAAAATTAAGCAGAGTTGGGCCAAATCAAGGGGAGTTGGGAAAATTTACACTGACTTGCTATAATTCAGGTGAGATGTAAATATTGAGATTATTTCTGAGAAATTATGGCTAGTTGGGAAAATGCAGGAAAGTTGTGAAAATTGCCTCAATTCACTCCTTGCTCACCTCCCCCCCCTCCCACGGAGTGAAAAATTTAGGTACGAACCTGACAGAGGCATTATTTTCTCAGTTGGCAAAATTTGATTTTTGATCCCCCTCCCCCATAGTCCTTCACTAGGCCCCATGCACATAGTTTATACAGTTGTTCAGGGACGCTTCATATAATATTATCATGGCATAGAATGGAACTGGACATTTGAAAGGTACAGAAGGCCACTCTGCTTATTTTAAGTTCTTTTAATATCCAAATGAAAACATTTCTGTCTACTGTGCTAAAAATACAATATCATGTGACATGAGATGCTGTGTCTAACTTTTTATGAAACCAGAAGGCTTCAGTTTTGTTGCCAGATCCATTGTCACTCCTATTTTATTAATATGTCACGAGAGAAATAAAGTTTAAGTAAGAATGCAATTTCAATGAAAGAAAAATCCAAATAATTTGTTGCACTTGACAAATATTTATTTTGAAATTGAAATTTATTATTTCTCATAAAGCAAGTTTGTAATTAAATTACTGTAGCTAATTTTCCCCTGGAGAATTTTAGCATCTTATCTTCCTCTGATGCTATGTCACTTCTGGTAGCAAAATGTTACTGGGGATAGAGTTTAATAAAATGACTCTTCTAAATATTTTCTCCCTGTTTACATGGTAAATACTTAAATATGACATTTATTTAAATTATATAAAAATATATTAATAGTCTAAAGCCAAATAATTTTCTTTCTTAGATATTAGACACGCAGTGGGAAGAATTTTGTTTTAGAGTGAATGAACAAGTTATCAACCCACTTGCAGCCTATCTTGTTCAGTTTCCAGAAGTTGGAGTAAGTGTTTTATCAAAGTTAACTGATTTTCTCATTTGATCAAATTATTTTTACAGTAATGAAAAGTATTTAAACAGTTGTGCATAATCCTTATGCAGTCATAGCTGTATGATAGAGCTGCATAGAGGTTCAATACAAAACACAGTTTAGTTCTCTAAATACCTATCTTGAGTAACATCTGCCACATTTGGCCACTGTTGGTTGATTCTAACAATGTCATGTTTGGTATGGCCCATTCACTCTGACCTTTTAGGCACACCATAATTATTCACTGATCTGTTCTGTGTATGTGTGCTATTATAGAGTACCATACAAACTCAGGGCTATTATAGAGAGCTTTCATTAAGTTAACTAACTTGTCTGGTATGCCATACGATCTCACGATCAACCACAAATTATGATGGTCAACAGAATCAAAAGCTTTTTTGAAATCTACAATGCTAATAACCACAGGTTTCTGAAACTCTAAATATTTCTCAAGAATCTGCCTAAGTGAAAATATTTGATCAGTACATTTCCTACCCTTCTGAATCTTTGCTTATACAGTTTATTACACAGTTGTTAATCAACCAAATTCTTAATTCTATTAAATATAATTATTCAGAGATTTTACCTGGAACAAGAAATAAACTAATTCCTCTGTACTAATCGCAAGAACTTCAATATATTTAATATACACATGAATTAAGCTGTTACAGTTATTTACATCATTTCTATCACTCAAACCAGGAAGAGTGCAATAGTTTAACAGAATAAGTTTAACAGCTTTGGCTCATAGCCCTTTTCTGCTAATATTTGCTCATTAGTACTGATGTTAAAATATTCCTTATTACTATGATATGCCTTTGATATCTAGCTCAAAGGTAAACTAGAATGAATAAGAGTAAAGTCTATTTACCATTTTTTTGACGCTGGCTCAGGTGCGCATGGAAGATTACTATGGTGTCACTTGCATTCTGTTGGACGTATGCAATACTGTTGTACTATTCACCTTGTCTATGGCAAACCAGTCCTTAAAGCAAGCACAATGGTCCGATGTTATTACACTAATCATATAATTGCATCACTCCTTGATGTTAACCAATTTTGAAGTGCAATCCATATTTGCAATTATCCGTATTCTTTTTTAGTTGAGATGTTGTATTATTCACCATTAGGCAATATTTATCCTGTTGATATAGGAACAGTTCTTGATAGATGTTAGTTCATTACTGCGAGTTAGAATATGAAGATTCTTTAACCTTTGTAGTAATGGTATTGTTTCACTAGTTGATCATAGAACTTTGTCGTGAATACCTTTGCATATTTGTGCAAACCACTGGAAAATAGATTTGCTGAAAACAACATTGCACTTTCCTCCAGATTTAAGCTTTTAAAAATATCATGATAAAACTTTAACCATCTAAACTAGCCAACCCAACTTTAAAATAACAAATAAAACATTGGTCCTGTCTACTCTGGTGTAGAGCGACGCATTTCTCCGTAGACCTGCCTACGGCTTCCTCAGGCCCGCAAGGTCTGAATGGAATACCCCATTATATACGTGTATCGTAGCTTACGTCATTAATTCATTCATGTGTGGAAGTATGTGTGCTGGTCTGTGTGGTGATGTGTGTGGCGGTTTGTAGTTGCAACAGGAGACCAGTGCACATACTACCATGCATGACTGAAATAATGACGTAAGCTGCGAGACACGTATATAACGGGATATTCCATTCAGACCTCGCAAGCCTGAGGAAGCTGTAGGTAGGTCTACGAAGAAACGCATCACTTTGCACTGGAGTAGACAGGCCAATGTTTTGTTTGTTATTTTTTAAGTTGGGTTGGCCAGTTTAGATGGTTAAAGTTTTATCATGATATTTTTAAAAGCTTAAATCTGGAGGAAAGTGCAATGTTGTTTTCAGCAAATCTATTTACCAGCAGTTTGCACAAATATGCTAAGGTATTCACGACAAAGCTCTATGATCAACTAGTGAAGCAATACCATTACTACATAGGTTAAGGAATCTTCATATTCTAACTCATAGTAATGAACTAACATCTATCAAGAACTGTTCCTGTATCAACAGGATAAATATTGCCTAATGGTGAACAATACAACATCTGAACTAAAAAAGAAACGGATAATTGAAAATATGGATCACACTTCAAAATTTTTTAACATCAAGGAGTGATTCAGTTATATGATTAGTGTAATAACATCGAACCTTGTGCTTGCTTTAAGAACTGGTTTGCCATAGACAAGATGAATAATACAGCAGTATTGTGTACGTTCAACAGAATCAATTTACACCATAGTGGTCTTCCATGTGCACCTGAGCCAGCATCAAGAAAGTAGTAAATAGACTACTCTTATTCCTTCTAGTTTCCCTTTGAGCTAGATATCAAAGGCGTATCATAGTAATAAGGAATATTTTAACATCATTACTAATGAGCAATATTAGCAGAAAAGGGCTATGAGCCAAAGCTGTTAAACTTATTCTGTAAAACTATTGCACTCCTCCTAGTCTGGGGTGGAGGTAGCTCAGTCGGTAGTGCGCCAGGATCGTAATCTGTAGTTCCCAGGTTCGAGTCCTAGCTGGGTCAGCATTGAGATTTATCTCTGCGAAATTCCCCGCCCTGCCCACGGTCAGTAGGGGGCACCGATGGGCTTGGAAAGGCCGCCGTCCGTCGGATGGGACGTTAAGCCGTGGCCCCGTGTGTGGGAGAGCCATACTCTGTGCTCGTTAAAGAACACGCTGGATGGCCATGATGGGAGGCTACCATCTGTCTCCCAACAGCGGGTCCCCTCCTCCAACCTTCTCTGAGCCTTCGGGGTCCATATGACCTGACCATTTAGCCCATGGTGTGCAAAAAAGTACCTCTTAGAGGTTAAAACAATCTAACCTCCTAGTCTGAGTGATAGAAATGAAATTTCTATCACTCAGACTAGGAGGTTCTGAGTGATAGAAATGAAATTTCTATCACTCAGACTAGGAGGATATAAAAAAAATAAAAACAACACGAAATGTTCTCAGCTCTAAGCATCTCAATGGTGATTTCATCCACCCCTTGGGATTTATGAAGTTTTAATGTAGAGATAGCGAAAGTGATTCCAGAATATGATATTGGGCCAGCATTAAAGCCAATAATGCATCTATCCTCATTACAATGGGAGTAGAAATAATTACATTGTTTACAACAGCTCTTAAATACTCCGCCCATCTAGCCATCACAGAATCCTCACCTCCACCCACCTTACCATCTTTATCCATCAATCCCTATGTACCTGTCTGTTTCTTCCCACACAAAAGATAACTATCTGGTACAACCCCCTCTGTTGTTCTGTCTAACTGCTTCCTTTGCTTTGTGAGGAAAGCTATCAAGCCAAAGATTATTATCAGCTATTAACTGATCCTTTACACATTTATTAAGCTGATTTGTAATGCCATCTTTTAGGACTAGTAGGGTGTTGATTCATATTATTCCTGCACTTCCTCCTTTCAGAAATATGGTCCATAGCTTTATCACTCAAATAATTTTGTTTCCTCTGTACCTTTTTATGCAAAAGAGTACTGTTGGTGTCAAGAAAAGCCTGTTTAAACTGATCTCTTTCTTTCTGAACTTCAGCAGTAAGCAAACTACGATTATCATATTAATTAAGTAGCCTATCATGGCATGCTTTGGCCATATATGGATCTTTCAGACCATCAGTATTAAAAGAAATTCTCTTAAGTTTAGAACAGCATTTCTTAAGCTTAAGTTGCAAAATACTTTTGATCAGGTAATGGTCAGACCCAATTTCAGCTTTTACTGTATAATTATGTTAGTACATAGTTAATTACAATCATACAGTTTGGAATATTTGTATATCTGGTATTCCTAACTGAACTAACCTATTTGATGTTAATTAAAATATAATTATCACATTGCTTTGCAACACATCAGGTGTGAAACACATATATTTATAAATGTCCTGATGTTTTTAGTACATGTTATTTTTTCGCAAACCATTTAGTTACCTGTAGGAGATTTTCCCCATTGTCATTGGAACAATCAGTGCCAAAGGGACCTAAAACTCCTGCCCAAAGATTAGAGTCAGTACCAACTTTAGCATTGAAGTCACCTAGCACAAGAGAAATATCTCCTTCACAGAAATCAAAATATCCTGAAGCTGCCTGTGAAATGTATCCTTCTCATTCTCATCAGAGTCCTCTGTGGGAGCACAACAACAGATGACATTCAAGTCTTAAATTTTTGTTTTAAAATTTGCTGTAAGAAATCTTTCAATAATGCAGTCATATCCTAGAAGAGCATCACTGGCATGTTTGCTGAGAAGCAAACCTACACTTTGGAGATGCTTTCCATCCTCCCTGCCTGAAAAGAGAAATTTAAAACTAAATATCTGACTTTTGCCTGTCTATATCATCTCTTGTAAGCCTAATATATCTAGTTTGCAAGGCTGGAATTCCTCTGTGTGTGTGTGTGTGTGTGGAGGGGAGGGTCAGCTGGTAGCACACCAGGCTCATAATCTGCAGTTCCCAGGTTTGAGTCCCATCTGGGCCAGCATTGAGATTTATCTCTGCAGAACTCCCCACCCTACCCATGGTCAGTAGGGGACACAAGGGTTTGAAATGCCTTTGTTGGATGGGATGTTTAATTGTGGCTCCATGTGTGAGAGAGCCATACCCTGTTAAAGAATGTGCTGGATGGCCTTGATGCGAAGCAACCATCTGTCTTCCAAAAGTTGTTACAGTCTGTCCCCTCCCCCAACCTTCTCTGAACCCTTGGGTCCTTGCAACCTGGTCATTTAGCCATTGTGTGCAAAAAAGTGATGCTCAGAGGTAAACCAACCCTGTGTGAGGACATCAAAAGAATAATCTCTTTGTAATGTACACATGTTCCATATGCCTGCAGAGAGAAAATTATTAGTAGATTTTTATAGAAACCAGGTTTATTGAGAAAGCTAGGGCCAACAATATCAAATGGCTTGTTGCAGGTAATGGAGCAAAGACCTATTCCCCTACTGCTAAAGGCTGAAGCCACCCATACTGGTAGGAACTTCAGGCATCATATTTTCAAAGTGGACCTTTTCAAGAACCAGAAACTGACCTATGTGACACATTTTACTCCAGTATAAGATTGGCAATGACCAACTAGCTAAGTGAGGGTTCAGTTACCTCTGATGGCCTCTGCTCAGGATTATCCACAATTGATGTAAGGTATCCTGTGCCTTTGTTCACATAGGACCTGCAACCCACAGGCTAACAGAAAACACAGCAGCAGATTTTTCCTAAACAGAGGCCCACCAGTGCAGCAAGTCCAGGTTCCATAATCAAGCTCAAAGCCATGAACTGTAGTAGGTATAAATGGTCAGCACTAGGACCCTGTAAAGTTAATCACTCTTCAGAAGGGGAGAAAAGAAAAAAAAAAGTGGCCATGAATTTTTGCAATGACTAACAAAGCAAATTTATACATACTTTTCAGTTTATGAAGAAATTTTCACATCAATGAAAATTGTATGTAATCATCCTCCTCCTCCTCAAGCAGGCCATGGGCTAAGGAGGTACAACCAGATCGTGCAGTTCAGTTCTCCAAGCATATCTGTCCTGAGCTACATCTGCTGCATCCGGCCACTGCACACCAATTCTAACAAGGTCCTGTTTGACATTGTCTGCCCACCGCATCCTAGGTCTCCCCCTCCTGAGGCCTCTAGGCATACTGTTCATAATCCTATTTGCCAATCTATAATTATCCATATGGGCAACATGGCCAAACCAACGGAGTCTCTCTCTGCACAATATGCTGCTTAAAGGAGGTTGCCGACTCCTTTGCCTAACCTCATCATTACTTACAAAGTTAAACCACTAATGCGCAAGTTGCTGCATAAGCATCTAGTTTCCTGTTTCCTGTCATTTCTTGGTGATCTGTTGCATCTAGTTTCCTGTTATTTACAAAGTGTCCAAAGTTTCACTACCATAACTAACCCTAGAAAGAACCAAACTATTATACAGTCTAATTTTAGTCTTTAGGTGTATATGCCTATTTCTTCACACTCTCCATAGATTCTTAAGTCTCAGCAGCAATCCCTATTTGTCTGTTAATCTCATGCCACACATCACCAGTATCTGTTACATAGCTGCCAAGATAATTAACCTGTGGCACCTGCTCAAGACTGCATCCATTCAGATTAACTGAATCACATCCTGCCTGACCAATTTTTATCACTTTTGTTTTCTCTCTGTTTATAACCAAACCTACACTACTACCAGTTTCATCAAGAGTTCAAATGAAAGAGTTCATCTCATCAACATCATCTGCCAAAAGAACTAAATCATCAGCATAATCTAAATCAGAAATTTTAGTATCTCCTGACCATTTAAGTCCAAAATCTTTCCCTTGCAGTGAATTTCACATAACATAATCAATAACCAAAGAGAAAAGGAGACAAAATGCACCCTTGTCAAACACCAGAAGTAATGCTAAACCAATTGCTACAAGCCTTACCAACTCTCATACACGATTCAGTGTTATTATAGAGAGCTTTCATTATGTTAACTAACTTGTCTGGTATACCATATGATCTCACAATCAACCACAAATTATGACGATCAACAGAGTCGAAAGCCTTTTTGAAATCAACAAAGCTAGTAACCAAAGGTTTCTGAAACTCTAAACATTTCTCAAGAATCTGCCTGAGTGAAAATATCTAATATACACATCCCTACCACTTCTGAATCCACATTGCTCATCACGCAATTGCCTGTCAACCAGATTCTTAATTCTATTAAGCACAATCATGCAAAGAACTTTTTATGGAACAGAGAGTAGACTGATACCCCTATAGTTATCACAAGAACTGTGATCACCTTTTTGGAAATAGGGATAACAATAGCTCTGGTCAAATCCTTAGCAACCATGCCTTTATCATAAAAGATATTCAAAATTTCAGTCATCCAAGTGGTAACAGAAACATTCCCAGCTCTAAGCATTTCCGTAGTAATTTCATCTACCCCTGGGGGTTTATGAAGTTTAAGTTTAGAAATAGCCAAAATAACTTCAGATTGTGTTAATATTAAAGTCACATTAAAGTAAACATTAGTGGTCAACATTAAAATCACCAATGCATCTATGATCATTGCAAACAATGGGAGTAGACTAACCACATTGTTTAGAACATTGCTGAAATGCTCAGCCCATCTAGTGATGACAGAATCCTCACCTTTTATAACCTTACCTTGTTTATCCTTCAATCTGTCTACCTGTCCGTTTTCTACCACACAAAACATTTACTATTTGGTAACAGCTCCCTGCTGTTGTGCTGTCTAGCTGCTTCATCGGCTTTGTCAGCGAAGCCATCAAGCCAAAGATTCTTTCATACTGAAAACTTCATTCTAACTGATCCTTTACACATTTATTAAGCTCTCTGTGTTGCTTTCTATTAGGACTAGTAGTGTATTAACCCTTCCAGGGTTAATACCTACTATTTCCTACTTTATTTTCTGCCTATGCTTAGCCAAAAAAATCTTTAACTTTAGAACTTTTTTGCCAAATAACTAATGAAAGGAATTATGGCAGTCGTATACCAAATTAATCAGCATTTCATTTTGGATTTTCTGAAATAATAATATTTAATAAAAAAGACCATATGTTTTATTTTAATAGGACTTTTTTAGAGTCATGTAATAAATTGACGGCATTCCCTCTCTCAATAAACATAGTTTCTTTAAACATCCCACTAACCATTTTCTCTCCATAGGTAGTTGGAATGTGAGGACTCTGCAGAGAGCTTTTTCTCTTGATGTTCTCACACAAGAATTCCACCATTATAATTTAGATATTCTCGGCTTGCAAGAGACCAGATGGACAGATAAAGGTCAGATTCTTAAAAATAACTTTAAATTTCTCTTTTCAGGGAGGGATGACAATAAGCATCACCAAGGCATGGGTCTGCTTCTCAGCAGACACGCTAGTGATGCTCTTCTAGGATATGAGTGCATTAATGAAAGGTTTCTTACAGCAAAATTTCAGACAAGCATTAAAGACCTGAATGTTATCTGCTGTTATGCCCCCACTGAGGATGAGAAGGATAGGTTTTATGAACTACTTCAGGATATTATGAATTCTGTCAAGAAAGGAGATATTACCCTTGTTCTTGGTGACTTCAATGCCAAAGTTGGTACTGACTCTGACCTTTGAGGAGGGGTGATTGGCCCTTTTGGTATTGGTAGCTGCAATGGCAATGGGCAATATCTCCTACAGGTAAGTAAACTCAATGGTTTCAGAATAACTAACACATATTACAACATAACCACAACATACATTACCATTACATACATAACCGCAACTTACATAAGTACACATGGGTTTCACCTGATGGGCTGCATAGGAATATGATTGATTATATATTAATTAACAGCAAATGGGCTAGTTCTGTTAGAAATACCAGGGCATATAGGTGAGCTGAAATTGGATCTGACCATTACCTTGTTAAAAGTGTCTTGCAACTTAACCTTAAAAAGTGTTGTGCTAGGGTTAAAAATTTTTCTTTTAATACTGAAGCTCTGACAGACCCAGTTATAGCCAAAGCTTACCGTGATAGGATGCTTAGTCATTATGACAGTCATGGTATGCTTACTACTGAAGTTGAGGAAGAATGGGATCATTTTAAACATGGGATCATTTTTTCCTTTTAGGAAAAAAGGAGCAGAAGAGACAGAATTATCTGAGTGATAGGCACTTGAGCTTATTTCGGAAAGAAAGAACTGCAGGAATGTCATTAATCAATACCCTACTAATTCTAATAGAAAGCATTACAGAGAACTTAATAAACGTGTAAAAGATCAGTTAGCTGCTGATAAGAATCTGTGGCTTGATGGTTTGGCTGAGAAAGCCAAGGAAGCAGTTAGACAGCACAACCTCAGAGAGCTGTACCAGATAGTTAATGTTTTGTGTTGTAGAAAACGGACAGGTATACAGGGATTGAAGGATAAACAAGGTAAGGTTATAGAAGGTAAGGATTCTGTCATGGCTAGGTGGACTGAGCATTTCAGTGATATTCTAAACAATGCAGTTAGTTCTATTCCCATTGGTTGCAATGATGATAGATGCATTGGTGGCTTTAATGTTGGCCCTATAACACAGTCTGAAGTTATTTTGGCTGTTTCTAAACTTAAACTTCATAAATCCCCAGGGGTAGATGAAATTACTACAGAAATGCTTAGAGCTGGGAATGTTTCGGTTACCAGTTGGATGACTGAAATTCTGAATATCTTTTATGATAAAGTCGTGGTTCCTAAGGATTTTACCAGAGCTATTGTTATCCCTATTTTCAAAAAAGGTGATCGCAGTTCTTGTGATAACTATAGGGGTATCAGTCTTCTCTCTGTTCCAGGGAATGTTCTCTTTGCATTAAAATCCAAGGTGAATGCACAGTGTTCCCTGTTAAGAAACATTAATTAATAGATTTGGAAAAAAAAATTCATTGCTGCCACGGCAGGAATCAATTTTTTTCAGAATCTATTAATTAATGTTTCTTAACAGGGAATACTGTGCATTCACCTTGGATTTTAATTATATATTTAACGTGGTAGCGACCTTCTCATTAACATCTGATAATCAAATGCAATGACTGAAAACGTTGCATCTCCTTGAGTATAGATGGCGCTGTCTCAGTCACGTCTCAAGTAGAAGATTTAAAATGTCATATTCTGAAAATATTAATTGTTCGACGCGTGGTGCAATGGCTAGCGCGCTGTGGCATGAATCTGGAGAGATGCGGGTTCGATTCCCGCTGTGGCAGCAATGAATTTTTTTCAGAATCTATTAAATAATTCTCTTTGCATGATTGTGCTTAATAGAATTAAGAATCTGGTTGACAGGCAATTGCATGATGAGCAATGTGGATTCAGAAGTGGAAGGGGATATGTAGATCATATATTTTCATTTAGGCAGATTCTTGAGAAATGTTTAGAGGTTCAGAAACCTTTGGTTGCTAGCTTTGTTGATTTCAAAAAGGCTTTCGACTCTGTTGATCGTCATAATTTGTGGTTGATTGTGAGATCATATGGTATACCAGACAAGTTAGTTAACATAATGAAAGCTGAGTCGTGTGTGAGAGTTGGTAAGGCTTATAGCAATTGGTTTAGCATTACTTCTGGTGTTCGACAAGGGTGCATTTTGTCTCCTTTTCTCTTTAGTTTGGTTATTGATTATGTTATGCGAAATTCACTTCAAGGGAAAGATTTTGGCCTTAAATGGGCTGGAGATACGAAAATTTCTGATTTAGATTATGCTGATGATTTAGCCCTTTTGGCAAATGATGTTGATGAGATGAACTCTTTCATTCGAGCTGTTGATGAGACTGGTAGTAGAATAGGTTTGGTTATAAACAGAGAGAAAACTAAAGTGATGAAAATTAGTCAGGCAGGTTGTGATTCAGTTCATATGAATGGTTGCAGTCTTGAGAAGGTGTGACAGTTTAATTATCTTGGGAGCTATGTAACAGATACTGGTGATGTGTAGCATGAGATTAACAGACGAATAGGGATTGCTGCCGGGACTTTTAAGAATCTATGGAGAGTGTGGAGAAATAGGGGTATACACCTAAAGACTAAAATTAGACCGTATAACAGTTTGGTTCTTTCTAGGGTTAGTTATGGTAGTGAAATTTGGACACTTTGTAAACAAGATAACAGGAAACTAGATGCTTTTGATTCCAGATGCTTACCCAGTATCTTGGGCATTAGGTGGTTCAACTTTGTAACTAATGATGAGGTTAGGCAAAGGAGTTTGCAACCTCCTTTAAGCAGCTTATTGTGCAGAGAGAGACTCCGTTGGTTGGCCATGTTGCCCGTATGGATAATTATAGATTGGCGAATAGGGTTATGAACAGTGTGCCTAAAGGCCTCAGAAAGAAGGGGAGACCTAGGATACAGTGGGCAGACAATGTCAAACAGGACCTTATTACAATTGGTGTGCAGTGGCCAGATGCAGTAGATGTAGCTCAGGACAGACTTGCTTGGAGAACTAAATTGCATGGTCTGGTTGGACCTCCGTAGCCCATGGCTGCTTGAGGAGGAGGAGGAGGATGATAATGATTGAATATGTCGAGTTTATTTCATCATTTATCACTAGCATACTTTTAAGACATACTTTCCATCTATATGGTAAATAGAAAGCCACTTGTGGCTAGATTGCATGAATAGTGCCTATATGTGACATAATAGGAATGTTCATATTGTTAATTAGAGGAGATCTTGATCAGCGGCCAGTAGCTCAGCGGTCCACAGCACCTGACATGTTATCAGGTCATGGGTTCGTATCCCACCGGCTCAAGACAATTTTTCCTCTAAAATTTGAATCAACTGCAAATTGCTGATTTATTGGAAGATAATGTAATAATATAACAACTTGTAGATACTACTTATAAGTAATGTTACTGTAAGTTAGTAAATTTAAATAGTGATAACCAATGCTGCTAATAAGGTGCAGTGTCTTAATTACTTAACATGTTAGAATCTATATCGTCTAGGAGATTTAAGAATGCAATTGTGAACACTCACTGGTGAGTTTCTACCATTGTGTAAACTCAACATATAAGTAAACCACAGAGTATAGCTTGCTCAAAGGTATTAAATTTCAATGTAATCATGTTAATTAAATTGCTTTATGCAATTGGTTTGAGTGTCCAAGGCTACCTCGGATACATCAACATCAGTCGCAGATTGCATTGCCCAGTCGACAGCCAAGCCACTTTCATCATGGCTTGCTGTTTCCTGTCCCTACGACTTTTTTCTCTGCAGGACAGGAAGGCCTTTACACCTGACTGTGTGTACCAGCAACTCTTTGCCAGCCACTGTGCTGCAATCCAGACTTTTTGCCCATTTGAAGTCCAGCACTTCAGTGGACTTTGCTATGGTCTGTTGTGATGTAATTATTACAGACCAGATCCTACATCAGTGTTTCATCTTCACTGCAGAGTTGCATGCTATCAGCTTTGCCTTGGACTACAATGCCAAGCATCATCATTGGTGGGTGCTTGACACCAGCACAATTAGTTCACTATAGGCTTTGATCTCAGTGAGGTGTGTGCCTCACCCTATTAAGTCCAAGGTCTGGCAGCCACAACCACCATTCTCTTCTGTTGGATACCTGGTCACATCAGGATCAGGGGCAATGACTTGCCAGATGCAGTTACCAAGTCAACTCTGCCCCAGTCTAATTCTCCACTGCTGGTTCCATACCTGGAGCTTCCATACCATAACCTTTCCATAAAGCTCCTGGCACAGTGGCAGAGATCTTGGTCTGAACAGATTGGCAATTAACTCCTTGAGATCAAGTCTATTTCAAACCACAGTAGCCAGTGTAATGCTCCAAAAGTATGTTAAAACTTCTTCTCTTTGGAGATTTTGACTTTTCACAAACTAAACTTTCTGGATGGCATTTGGGTGCCAGAACCAATGAAGTGCCATCTTACCAAATGAAGTTAAATGAGGGTTCACTAAGTATATAGGTGTTACTTAGTAAAAAATCAAAATATTGTCAAATTATTAAAGTTAAGTCTTAACCCTTCCAATGCCCACGTCGTCTGTATATATTCGCAGAATCCGAAATGAGGGGCCAAGGACATATGTATACATTTTTAGTACAACAAAAGAAATCGATTTTTTAAAAATAAAAATTGTCATTGTAATTTTTTTTACATATATCTTATAAAAATATATAAATCAGGCTTGAAAAATAATATTTTATTTTTTAATTTGATGCATATTTTATTAAACTACAATATAAATAATTTTATGAAGTCATGTGATTGCCATTTTTTAGAATCCTATTTGCTGAAGCAACCTTTTGATTTAAGCACAAAGTTTGATTTGAACTATTATCAATAAAATTTTCCTTAAATTTTCGAAAATCTCCTAAAAAGTTAACAAAAAACTGCTATTTTTAAAAATGATAGATATTGGAAGTAATTACAAAATGCATACTGGCATTTTTTTTTCCGTTTCACACTCTTTTCTGTCCTAAACCTTATTTCAGTATTCCCAAAATTATGATTTTTCCCAGCATTCTATACATCTTTCCCACTCTTAAAATCGAAACTGGAAGTAAACACACATCCTTCTTAGAAATTCTGGGTGCAACTGCATTTAATTACGTATGGCTCACTGAGGCAAACAAGGAGCAGATGTTTAGACACCTGCTATTTCCATTCCATGTGTTATAAGTGGCTCCCATATTGTTTATATATGTGTTGGTGCAGCATATTGGATACCCTTTCTAAAGTTAGTATTTACTGTTTTTTACATTTAAACCTTAATTTTCATTTCAGTAGATTTATTTTCTTAAATTAGTGATCTTTTGGCTGATCAATAAGTATTGATTTTTCATAGTTATGCTACATCGGATGGCAGCCTACAACTTGTTGCTGTGGATACTTTAACATCACATTAGGCTATATGTTAATTTTTATTTTATTATTTATTACTTTTCCAGTAAAAATTTGATATGGTATCATTTTCTGAAAATAAATGAGGTCTTGGATATGGAAGCAAATTAATTTCTGTGGATTTATTTCTGTAAGTTGGCGATTTTCAGTCGGCTGATTTATCAATCTTTCTGAGTTATGCTACATCAGAGGTCAACTAAAAAGTTGTTGCGTATATTTTTTTTAATATCCCATTAGGTTATGTGTAATTTTTCTTTTATTATTTCTTGTTTTTTTAGTAAAAAAAACTTTTAGCTTGTACCTTTTTCTGAAAATGAATGTCTTGAATATAGAAACAAAATAGACTTCCTTGCTGCAGAAATCAGCTGTCGTGGGAAGAAAATTTCAAGAAGGCTAATCCTCATTGCTGATGCAGTTGCTATGTTGTGTACAGATACCAGTAAGGTTGGACATTGCCTCTACAAATGTAGAGGTAATGTTATTCTTGGATGATTAGATTTTCACATTAAATCTCAGTGCTATGACAGCTGGAAACAATTACAGAATTCTGTGGGCACAATTCACTTACAAGAAGTCTGGTGCAGTGGTTTAAGTCCCCTCCAACTGTAGTGAGATGATGCCACATCCATGTTGGATGTCAATGGAAATGCATCCAGCAGATTCTCTTTAGATGAATTATAAGCACATTTGCGGGAGTTTTTCCTCATGAAGCATTCAGGATGACATTTAAGTATTAAATTATTAGCTTAAAAGTTTAACAACAGATAAACTGAAAGTTAAAAGTGTTATGCAACACATATCACGACAACACTTGTGGGGCTTCTACAGGTCTAGAAGCTCCTTAAGGAAAAAACCTGCAAATGGGCTCATAAGGCATCTGTCTGCCAGTGGATTTTCTGTCTGCTGATGAATGTTTGCTGTTGACTCTATGGATGTGTCATTTATCATCTTGCTACATTGGGTGAAATTACAACTTCTAGCACCAGACTTCTTGCAAGTGCAATATATCTCCAGCCATCGTAATGTTAAGACTCAACCTGAAAACAAGGCATCTAAGAATAACATTGCCACTACAGTTGCAACTACCTTCACTGGTAGATTATTTCCAGCTGTTGCATACAGATCCTTCACTGGTATCTGTATTTAACATAACAGCTGCATCAGTGACAAATTAGTCAGCAAGGTAAACAACAACTCTACAGCTGATAACACTGTAACAGCAGACTTTTTTTTAACCTTTACTAGATATAAAGGTAGCAAACTCTTAAGTCTTAGCAAACTCTTCCAGGACTTAGCACGAAAAATGGTTTACATCCACAACATAGCAGGAGGTTGTATATGTGTGTGTGTTATATGTATGTGTGTGTGTGGGGGGGGGGGGGATTATAACACCCTTGAAGAAATTGCCCTTCCAACCATAAGACCAATTTCCTTTCCAAGGCTTTTTGCTTCATATCCAAGATTTCATTCATTTTCAGGAAATGATAAAAGATAAAGCTTTTTAACTTGAAAATGAAGAAATAAAAGAAAAATTAACATATGGCCTAATGCGATATTAAAAAAATTTCTGAAGCAAGAACTTGTAAGCCATATTCTCAAAATTCCATAAAATAAATAAATTAACAGAAGTAAAAGCCAGTTGTAAGGCAACCACCATTTTCATACCTAATGATGCAGCATAACTCCGAGAGATTGATTCAAATGTACTAACTATGAAAATGAAATCATAATAATCTACAGAAATAGAAACAAAGCATTAATTACAAAAGTAGAAATAAAGTAACACTAACTTAATTGTAAAGTTATCCATTTTACATGACGTTATTATGAAGCACACAGTTCACATGGTCATATGGCAGACACTTGCTACTAACATCTGCGTATTGCTAGCTGTGACATATTTACAAAGCCTTTTGCACAAACAAGTTACTTTTAGTTGTGGTTTTGGTTCCAATAGCCAGAGAGCACTGTTGAATGCTGGGATGAATGATAAAATAATTCTAGGCAATATTAAATAGTTTTAAGAACAAAAGACAGCATAAAACAAAAAAGGTACTTTACAATTACTTCTAAAATCTTCTGTTTTTTAAACTAGCAATTTTTTTTTTGTTAATTTTTAGGAGATTTTTGAAACTTGAAGGAAAAATGTGTTGATAATAATTCAAATCAACTTATGAGCTTAAATCAGGCTTCAGCATAGAGTAATGTTAACAAACAAAACTGCAATACTGTATATTGCTTGTAAGAAATGACAATCAGATGGCTTTAACAAATAATTAAATCACGGTTTAATAAAATATGCATCAAATGGAAAAAAGAAAATATTTTTCAAGCATTAATAATATATTTTTGTAAAATATGTATAAGAAATTTTTTAAACAGATATAAAAAAAAGGAAGTTTCATGTGTTGTACTAAAAAATGATATTAGTGTCGTCAGTCTCTCATTTCAGAATCTTTCAACTTGTATACAAGACATGAGCCCTGGAACAGTTAAGTCTTTTACTGTGATATAGTGCAAAAATAGATTGGACTATGCAATCTATGCTTAATTTTGAAAATCCTGTCACATAAAAGCAAGTAAATTATTATGCTTTCTATTAATTATTATGGTTACTATTAATGATAAAAAAAACCATTAATAGAAAGGAAATTTTTTCTGGAATAATATAATATTTACCTGAAACATAATTTTTATTTCTATCAATAATTTTTTTCAATGTAGTATCCATCCAGTGTTATTATAGAAGCATTCAAAAATAAATATTTTGTGGAAAACATTTCGCCAACATACGGGACTTGAACCTGGATCTCTCCATAAGTATGCCAGAGTATTCTACTATTGAACTAATGCCAGCTCTGTCTTTTTTTCCACTAATTTAAAACTTTAAACTAATAAATATGTGATTGTCATTTAGGTTTAAATCATTAATAACGTTAAATAACATAAAGAGACTATTATTTATTTCCATCTTACTCAGTGCAATATAAAAAGAAATAGTTGCCACCTGAGATCATAGATGGCGCCAACAGTTGGCATCAAAAATCTTGGTGAAGAGTTTAAAGTCTTAAATTTGTGGAAGAAAGATAGAACTGGCATTAGTTCAATGGCAAAATACTCTGGCATGTTTCTGGAGAGATGCAGATTCAAGTTCCATATATGCTGGTGAAACTTTTTCCACAAAATATTTATTGATTTATTGATGTTAAAAAGTCAACAGGTAATGCTGTGAGTATCATTTATGTTTAAGGCATTCAAAAAATTCTTGACATGCATCTGCAGAATAAAAACCATTGCACTTTCCTCAACAAAACTTTTACTATCCTTCAAAGTACTCCCCTCCAACATATATGCAAAGTGTAAGCATCTGCATCAGTTTTGGAATGCTTGGCAGTACTCCTGTTGTGGAATACTCTGCAACTCTGAATGAATGCATTTTGCAAGGTCTTGCACTGTTGAAAAAGGTTTTCCAGAAAGTTCCTTTTTAACTCTTGAAAACAACCAAAAATCACGTGGTGCAAGATCTGGTGAACATGCAGAATGGGGGTAACTGCTTCATTTTTCTCCTGCTCCAGATAGGCCGTAAGTTGCTGGATTTTGTGAGCACTGACATTGTCATGAAGGAGAACTCTTGATACATCTGTTGTTGGATGCTGATCCTTCATCTCCTTAATCATTTTTGCCAAAACAATATTGGTGTATTTATTGGCCATTTATAGTCATTATTTCAGGTAAGGTGTCCATGGCTACCACTCCTTGGGAATTGAAAAAAATTGTGAATATCCTGTTCCTTGAGTGAAAGTGTTGTTGGAGGATTTGAGGACGCTGTGCATTTTCCACAACCCAAACAGGGTTGTTTATCTGGTAGCTGTAAAGTAATAAAACGATGTCTCATCACCTGTGACAATGTCTGCTAACCATTCGGGGGCCACTAGGTTCAAACATTGCCAGTATCTCATTGCACAGCCTTTTTAAAGGAATTGTCTATCCATATTCTCATTTATAAATCTGACACTACTCAATGCTAAATCTAATGGGGAATCATCAAGGAGCAAGTATTTTGGGATTCCATACCAAGATCAACAAAAAAACATGTAATGAGTCCATTCATAGTGTATCATTAGACACCATATGGAAGATATTATCAAACTTTAAAAACAGCTAGAACAGTTCCTCCTGCTTAGAGGCCTAAAACACATAAGGATAAAGGGGCCTTAGAGACCTTGAATGCATAAAGAATATAGTAATCTATATATATGTGTGTGTGTAGACAAAGTAGCCAATAGCCAGGGTCAAGGTCAGCCCTTGTGGCTCGATCCTTTCTCCCCCATAGTGGGGAAGTACTACTGTTCTACTGAGTTACAGATATCCTGCTGCTTTGTCCAAAGGAAGTTTACCCCTAAACTTTAAATGAAGTTAAATAACAATTTTTGCCAATTTCTATTTTAGTCTGCTTTATTCTAGGCAATACTGTATGTACAGTGTAACCACAAGAAGTGATTGGTTCTTTCGTATACCATCTATTTTTTCTCCATAGTAAGAATATTTTACTTTCTGGATTTTTGCATCATAAGATAAATGAACTATCCTTTTACTCCCACAATTAGCAAAACTACCATTTTCTCACTTGATAGTGTTTTCTGTCATTTTTTTTTATGTCTATTCCAAAAAATTTTGATAACATTGATAGTTACCGTCAGTTCCCATGTACAAGGCATACTCTTTTGAATCTTATTTTTTTCTAAATATTATGCAGTTATGAATAGTGATATAATTAAATGTGTATCTGTAATGCTAGTTTTATATTTCAGACAAAAATTGCAAAGAGAGGAAGAAAATTACTTGATTATGATGGTTGTAGGCATCACATACAACATCTAGAACAGAATACAAAGAAACGGGAGGAAGCAAAGATATTGAAAGTATAGTATATATTGTAAAATTATATTCAGTTGTAACCTTTTTTATATTGGCATTACATTTTGTAAACCTGTACCTTCAAAACTGATCAAAAGTCAAAAGGAACCTATGTATTTACAGTGAAAGTTAATATATGCATAATAAATACACAGATTACCTGTAGAAATTGACTTCAATAATTATTACAAACATTCAGATGTTTGTAATAGTTAATGTATGACATGATACATTAGGCATGCAGCCAGTGAGTGGCCCAGCCCCCTATCCCCAAAAATCCTAGGATTGTAAAATCTAAATGATCAAGATTTAAGAAACGAGTTTTTGTGTCTGTTAATTTGTTTTTAAGCCTTTTATTATTCTGTTACATATATAATCATAAGCTTAACAGAAGTAAATGAAAAAATTATATTTACACATAAATTTTTTTCTATCCCCATTTATTTTGCTTTCACAATAAAAATGTTTTGCTACATTCCTGATTTATGTGCATTAACACAGTAGTTCATCTGAAGTTTTTAATAGTAGTCTGAAATTGAAGAAACATCTTGTTCGTTTTTAAAGCTAGTATAATAATTCTACTTTTCAATTTAAACTACACAGCAATTTGTTTAAAAAGGATGTTTAATTCACGATTATGCTGTACCACTAAAAGCTTTTGAGCAACACTAGTCTACATTAAGCTTAATACTATTTTCATATAGTGAAGCCATGAGTATTATTCATCCTGGTAAACTATCTCTTAAGGACACTTTTATAAAAAGTTCCCAAGGAAAGAGGTATAAATTGTTACCATTTTTAGATGTCTTCTATACTTCTAGCTGGCTCAGCTGGTCGTTCTATTATCCTTGCATTGTTATTGCAGGGTCCTGCTTCCAGGACTTCAACTCGATTGCCAGTGACTTCCTACTGGCAGTTATTATTGATGTGTGATGTAAAGTTGTTTTAATGTTTCGTGAGTTGAAAGTAAAGTTCTTTGAGCTTTTTTAAGATGTTTAAACGTAAAAAGGGATCTTTTTGAGCAATTCATGTTTTTCAGTATGAGTTTTAAAAGAATGTACAACACAAATCCATGCATTGGAGGTGAATCACATTCAGAATAGTGTCTACAGTGCAAAAAACTTAGACTGGTATCTGGAACTTGAATAATAATCATCTGTGCTATAACATCAACAACTGCTAGTGGGAAGTCACTGGTAATCAAGTTGAAATTTTAGAAGCAGGGCCCTGTAAGAACAATGTAAGGATAATAGCACGACCGGCTGAGCCAGCTAGAAGTATAGAAGACATCTAGAAAATGGTAACAATTTGCACCGCTTTCGTTGGGAACTTTTTATAAAAGTATCCTTAAGTGATAGTTTACCAGGATGAATAATACTCATGGATTGACTATGTGAAAATATTATTAAGCTTAATGTAGACTAGTGTTGCTCAAAAGCTTTTAGTAGTACATCATAATCGTGAATTAACATCCTTTTTAATACTATTTTTAATCTTTCCAGTGTCCGGGCTGAAAAACAGATTTCCATCCAGGGGCCAATCTGTTTTCTGCCTATGCTCAGCCCCAAAAAAACTTTAACTTTGGAACTTTTTTGCCAAATAACTAATGAAAAGAATTATGGCATGTTGTATACCAAATTAATCGGTGTTTAATTTTGGATTTTCTGAAAATCAAGTATTTGACAAAAAAGATATGTTTTATTTTAATAGGACTTTTTTAGAGTCATGTAGTAAAAAAATGCATCTGGCAACACAAATAAAAATTTACCTAAAAAAAAACTAATAGACAGAAATGATTACAATGCACATGAATAGAATGAATATATATTTCTGAATAACAAAAAAATTACTTTTTTGGTTTTAAGTAATAAATTTTCTTGTTTTGTAATTTTTTTCTTGGTACCGTAGTTTGAGAAAATTCCAGGCTTTTAGCCAACTGTGCTGAGTCAGATAAGTTAATTTTAGAATTTTTTTTAAAAAAAGTAACCAATCAATGGAAATAGATCATGTTAATACCAAATTAAATAGAATTTAATTATGAATTTTATGAAAGTAATATAGACAAATTTGCAAGCATATTGGTTTTAATAAGCCTTTTTCAAGTAATATGATGGGAAAAAAAGATCACACCATTCAATTAAGGCTTCATTTTGGAAAACCTGCTGAATAAAAATAGTTAAATTATACATTTATCGAAAGGAAATTTCCTCCCAAATAATATAATATTCAACCTGAAATATGATTTTTATTTCTTTTAATGATTCTTTTCAGTATCATATGTTTCAAAAGCGGCCAGTGTTATACAACGTAACTTAGTCTTCTCACCTTCACGGGATTTTCTGAACTAATTATGAAATAGAAAAAAACACTTCCTTGGCTGCTTTTTGTACTAAACATTATGAATTTTTTTCTTTGGATGTTGAAGTTTGGTGATCTTGGTTAAGTGCAGAATGGCTTGTGCACCAAGGCCCAGTCGTTCCTGAAATTGCCCTCCCAAATGATATCTGATTTCCCATTGCAAGGAAGTCTATTTTGCTTCCTATCCAAGACATTCAATTTCAGAAAACGCTACAAGCTCGAAGTTTTTTTATTAAAAAAATCAAGAAATAATAAAAGGAAAATTACATATAACTTAATGGGATGTTACAATATTCTCAACTTTTAAGCCGGCCTCCAATCTAGCATAACTCGGAAAGATCGATAAATCAGCTGATTGAAGATTGCTAACTAACAGAAGTAAATATACAGAAATGAATTTGCTTTCATATCCAAGACTTCATATATTTTCAGAAAATGATACTATATCAAAGTTTTACTGGAAAAGTAATAAGTAATAAAATAAAAATTAACATATAGCCTAATGCAATGTTAAAATATCCACAGCAACAAGTTGTAGGCCTGCCACATGATATAACTATGAAAAAATCAATACTTATTGATCGGTCAAAAGATCGCTAATTTATGAAAATAAATCTACTGAAATAAAAACTGAGGTTTAAATGTAAAAAAAAAATACTAACTTTACGAAGAGTATCCAATATGCTGCACCAAAACTGTAAAAAATACTTATAGCACACAGAACGGAGATAGCGTGTGTCGGCCATCTGTGTGAATTAGTGAAGTATAACTAATTAAATGCAAGTGCGACCAGAATTTCTAAGAAGGATATGTTTACTTTCCGTTTCGATTTGAAGGATGCTGGGAAAAATGATAAAAAGAACTTGGGAATATTGAAATAGGTTTATGACAGAAAAGAGTGTGAAATGAAAAAAAAAATTTCGATATGTATTTTTAATTACTTCTAAAATCTATCCTTTTTAAAAATAGCAGTTTTTTTTTTAAGGAGATTTTCAAAAATTTAAGGAAATATTTGTTGACAATAGTTCGAATCAAACTTGTGAGCTTAAATCAGAAGGTTGCTTCAGCAAATCGGCCATACCGTTTAGTGCTTCTAAGAAATGACAATCAGATGGCTTTATAAAATTATTTATGTTGTAGTTTAATAAAATGTGCATCAAATTAAAAAACAAAATATTATTTTTGAAGCCTGAATTATATATTTTTATAAGATATATATATAAAAATTGCAATGGCAATTTTTATTTTTTTTAAATCGATATTTTTTGTTGTACTAAAAAGTATACATACGTCCTTGGCAAATTTATTCAGATTCTCCAGATGTATACAGATGACATGGACACTGGAAGGGTTAAAAATCTGCTGTTCATTACATGCACTAGGAAAAATGTTATGTAAATAATTTTAACATTCTATCACTGATAAGAGTTTATTGATTATATTTCCTGTTTTGCATTATCCCACATCCTTTGGTTGTCCATTGCTATCATTGATGGGGGTGGATTGATGGGGGGTTACTTGATAGTTTTCATGCCAGGTTTATAATTTGATGTTCCCAGGTTTAATGCATTCAGGATTGATGAGGACTTTGTTAGACCTATTGTTGTATAAATTTTATTTATGCCATATGAAGCACTGACAGCTAATAAAACAATAACTGTTGAAAATAAGCTCACTGGACAAAAAAATTTGTCACCCTGACTGAATGTCACCTAATAGCACATAATGCTTCCTTGCAACTGAAGAACAGCCGAAATCCTGTCTGGCATGGATGCCACTAGTGTGCAGATGTGGTGCACATCAATATTCATCAACTCTTCCAGCAGCAGATGCCGCAGTTCAGCCAGATGGCAGGGACGACGCTTCACTCATTGTCCCAAATAGTCCCACAAGTTTTCTATGGGATTCAAATCCGGAGGTTTGGCAAGCCAGTTGGGATGTTCGAAAACTTCAGAATTCTTGTTGTGCCAATCTGACACACTTTGAGCCCTGTGCACGCAACAATTGTCATCTTGAAAGACTGGGGTATTCTTCTGGTGTTCACTGTGGAGATGCTGCACAAAAGGTGACGTGTGGTCATCCAGTAACTCCACACAGCATTTCTGGTTCAAGTGTGACATCACCAGAACCAAAATACCCATTTCCTCCTAATATAAAACACCCCCAGAACATCACAGAGCCTCCTCCAGCTTAAACAGAACCTTGCACACAGTCCACATGGAAGGCTTCATGCGGCTTACAATGTACCCGTCACCTTGCATCATTCGAGTACAAGCGGAAATGGGACTCATCAGCTGGTGGATAATCCTGAGCAGAGGTCATCGCAGGCACCTGAACTCTTCCTTCTACTGGCATCGTCAAATTCTACATTGGAGGAAGTCTTCCAGTGTAGATGGCTTCAGCCTTTAGTGGTGGGGGAATGGGTCTTTGCCCCATGTCTGCGATTAGGGGGCTGTTTGATATTGTCAGCATTCCCTCTCTCAATAAACATAGTTTCTTTAACCATCCCACTAACCATTTTCTCTCCATAGGTAGTTGGAATGTGAGGACTCTGCACAGAGCTTTTCTGTTTGGGTTGACACTTCCAAGAGTCGACAGTCCAGTCTTTATGGTATTGCACCCACTGTAGCCGTGCAGCCTTGTGCAGTGCTGTTAACATGGGTTTCTTCCATGGTACTCTGCTCCAGATATCCATGGCATGCAGTTCCCTTTGAAATGTTCGTTCAGAAACAGCTTGTTGTAGGCCTGCATTGACTGATTGGAGCAATTCCTGCCTTGCAAAGCAGTTTTCCCTAACTGTGTGTGATACATTGTGGCGGTCCCTATTGGTGAGCACAATCTTTCTGCCACAGTTCTGGCAATGATTAGTGGTGGACTGCGATGTATGCCACTTCTGGAAGACCCTTTGGCTCAGCCAAACGCAATAACACCTTTTTGCCACTCATTCACATCTTTGGCGCGACCCATGTTTCATGGAGCGACTAACACACATGTGGCATACAACCACTTCTTGTCACTATATGAACCCCATTACGTATGGCACAGCTATTTGTAGGATGTGTTTATTACTGGTAAGCTCTCTGTTGCTGTCGAATGGACATAACCCTCTTACGGTGGGAGATAACTAATTTTTTGTCCAGTGAATAAAAATGGTAGATAGGTAGTCACTGGAAGGAGAGCTATACAGCAATCCCCTGTGATGCATAGAACTGGCCAGGCTTAGCACCTTATGTCCGACCCCACCTTCTCATGTTGCAGACCGATAGTACCTTTCAAAAGAGATATTCTCTTGTGGAAGTAAACGGAAGGGGAGGGCTGCCAGAGTAGTGTGGCCTACTGATCTGGACAACTATGGCTACTTTTCCTTTCTTTTTCTACCCTGTTGAGGAGTGGTCAACCACACAGGGTCCTAGTGCTGACCATACAATCCTACTGGACTGATATAAGGCTCTGAGCTTGATTATGGATCCTGAATTTGCTGCACTGGTGGGCTTCTGTGGAGGGAAAATCTTCTGCTGTGTTTTCTGTTTGTTTGTGGGTTGACAGCCCCAAGTGAATAGATTCACAGGATATGTTTATCAGCTGGTGGATGATCTTGAGCAGAGGTCATCGCAGGCACCTGAACTCTGCTTCTACTGGCATCATCAAATTCTACATTGGAGGAAGTCTTCCAGTATAGATGGTTTCAACCTTTAGTGGTGGGGGAATAGGTCTTTGCCCCATGTCTGCAATTAGGGGGCTGTTTGATATTGTCAGCAGTCCCTCTCTCAATAAACATAGTTTCTTTCAACATTCCACTAACCATTTTCTCTCCATAGGTAGTTGGAATTTGAGGACTCTGCACAGAGCTTTTTCCCTTGATGTCCTCACACAAGAATTCCACCATTATAATTTAGATATTCTCGGCTTGCAAGAGACCAGATGGACAGATAAAGGTCAGATTCTTAAAAATAATCTTAAATTTCTCTTTTCAGGGAGGGACGACAATAAGCATTACCAAGGCGTGGGTCTGCTTCTCAGCAGACACGCTAGTGATGCTCTTCTAGGATATGAGTGCATTAATGAAAGGTTACTTACAGCAAAATTTCAGACTAGCGTTAAAGACTTGAATGTTATCTGCTGTTATGCCCCCACTGAAGATGCCAAAGAGGATGAGAAAGCTAGGTTTTACAGACAACTTCAGGATATTTTGAATTCTGTCAAGAAAGGAGATATTACCCTTGTTCTAGGTGACTACAATGCCAAAGTTGGTACTGACTCTGACCTTTGGAGTAGTCTCTTTTGTTATTGGTAGCTGCAATGGGCAACATCTCCTACAGATAGATAAACTCAATGGTTTCAGAATAACTAGCACTTATTACAAACACTGTGAAATACATAAGTATACATGGGTTTCACCTGATGGGCTGCATAAGCGTGTAGTTGATTATATATTAATTAAACAGCAAATGGGCTAGTTCTGTTAGAAATACCAGGTCATATAGGGGAGCTGAAATTGGATCTGACCATTATCTTGTTAAAAGTGTCTTGCAACTTAAACTTAAAAAGTATTGTACTAGGGTTAAAAAATTTACCTTGAATATTGAAGCTCAGAAAGACCCAGTTATAGCTAAAGCTTACCATGATAGGTTACTTAGTCATTATGATAGTCATGGTTTGCTTACTACTGAAGTTGAAAAAAAATGGGACCATTTTAAACAGGCTTTTTTGGAAACTAACAGTACTCTTTTAGGAAAAAAGGAGCAGAGGAGGCAGAATTATTTGAGTGATAAGGCACTTGAGCCTATTTCAGAAGGAAAGAACTGCAGGAATGTCCTTAATCAATACCTACTAGTCCTAAGCCGTCCCATGGCCGAGTGGTTAGCGCGCTTGGCTACTGATCTAAGGGACCTGGGTTCGAGCCCCGGATAAGGCATGGCTGTTTGTGTTGTGTTTCTGCTGAGGGCCTGCCATCTTCTCAGACCTTCTACTATGGCATATAAACTGACAGGCTCCTGTCAGACCTCTGTGGCAAACAGCTGCTTGAGGGGGTATTTATTTTTTTTTATACTAGTCCTAAAAGAAAAAAATTACAGTAGAGGTACATAGTGCAGTAATTATAATAAAGTAATTTAATTCTCTATGACACTGTTAAATGTTTTTAAGCACTTCGACACGTGGAATATGCTATCAGGTATCAATAATTATGAAAGAGAGATTTACGTAACATGCCATAGAGGATGGGAAGTAACGGGAGTTTCTTGGAATGCTTTTGGTGAGAAATTTAAAATTCGATGTTCTTCCTGGCAAGTGACGTTTTAGTGGAGATTCAAATAATGATGACGGCTGCCAATGGTTTACCCGCATTGGTGAATGAAATAATCATTTATAGTTTTTGGTAGCATAGAGTGCTTAAAAAAGTTTTAGACCTACGACATGCGTTTCGCGCCGTTCCTATTGACCCTTCATCAGGTTGGAAGTGAGGAACTTAATGCAGGAGAGGCAGTTGGTTGGTGAGCACAGGGGAGAGGTTGGGTGCCATAAATTGACATGTCAGTGGTTCAGCTCCTAGGATCGGAGTGGTTGGCGGTAATGCGATCTGCATGAAACGGAGGTTGGAAGAGGGGTGGGATTATGGGAAATTGCCAAGATCTGCATATGCCGAGGAAAGCATCACTATTTGTGGGTAGTTATTCATATTTATAATGAGTGGGGTACTTTTAGTGAATTTAATAAATTTCGTATTGAATTTGAAGTAACTGAAATTTGGGGTTAAGATAATTTTGTTATTGAGGGTCTGAATAATGGTTTTCTTATTGGTATTACTATTGGGAGTTTTTGTGTTCCCCACCCTGCCTACAGTCAATAGGTGATACCAATGGGCTTGGAAAGGCCACTGTCCGTCGGATGGGACATTAAGCTGTGGCCCCGTGTGTGGGAGAGCCATACCCTGCGCATG
The DNA here is from genome assembly GCA_038380435.1 of Ryuthela nishihirai. Lineage (NCBI taxonomy): Eukaryota > Metazoa > Arthropoda > Arachnida > Araneae > Heptathelidae > Ryuthela > Ryuthela nishihirai. Next base: position 45,095,225 of record JAWZYU010000032.1, read on the forward strand.
TTAAAGAACACGCTGGATGGCCTTGATGGGAGGCTACCATCTATCTCCCAACAGCTGTTCTAGTGGGTCCCTTCCCCCAACCTTCTCTGAGCGTTCGGAGTCCATTTGACCTGGCCATTTAGTCCATGGTGTGCAAAAAAGTGCCTCTCAGAGGTAAAACAACCCAACTTAATACCTTGTCTTTAGACCTCTTTATTAACATTTATTATTTAAGCAACTTTTAGCAAACATTTATTCTCATAAGAGGAAATACGTAACAGTTTATGTCTGACTATGATATGAATTTATTCAATTTATCATTTTGATTTTGGAAATTTGAGTTACCAATCTACAGCCTATTACATTTTTCTGTATCATTTACTCAAATGTATATTTTTTATCACTAGATTTTTTTCAATAGTGTTTATAGAGATTTTGGATTGCAGTAAAATATTTGTAACTTTTGAGGAAAACTGCTAGTAGGAAACAATATTTCATCTATGTACTTGCGAACTTCACACTGCATTTATACATTACATATAATTTTTATATCATATATAAATTTTTTAATAATATTTAATAATATGCTAATTTTTTTATATTTATTTGAGTGTTACACTTGAATACTACATTGCATTCATATATTGTATATATTTCTAGGCAAAGGAACAATTGGAAGAAGCCCGAAATTTATATGAAATAATTAATTCTGAGCTGCATGATGAATTGCCTGCCATATATGACAGGTAAATACAGCCAAACTGAAAATCCTTGATGTTTTTTTATTTGAATTCTTAGACAAGATCGAGAATATTTCTAAAACTACTCACTAATTTTGAAATATTCACCGTACATTTTTGTTTTATCAGTAACTAGTGGAGTCACTTGGTGTTAATCAGGTCTGAAACTCACTAAAGTATATAGACTTAAGTTGCAGCCTCCCTATATTACAGATGATTCTTAACATAGTGCAGGTCACCATGTTTCAAAATACTGATTTTTGGGGTGGGGATTGGCTTAGTTGGGCAGCACACCACGCTTGTAATGTACAGTTCCCAGGTTCAAGTCCCACCTGAGTCATCATTGAAATTTATCTCCACAAAACTTCCTGCTCTCTCTTGGTCAATAGGGGACACCGAAGGATTTGGAAAGGCCACCATCTATCGGATGATCCCATAAGAAATCAGTGTAAGATGATCCTGTAAGAAAGACGGTCTGTGCATGTTAACCCTTCCAGTATCCAGCCTGAAAAACTGGTTTACATCCAGAGGCCAAGCTATTTCTCCCAATGCTCAACAGAAAAAAAAAGTTAACTTTAGAACTAATCTGACAAATAACTAATGAAAGGAATTATGGCATGTTATTTATATGCCAAATTAATCATTGTTTAGTTCTGAATTTTTTGAAAAATGTTTAACGAAACAGACAACGTTTTATTTTAATAGGACTTTTAAATGGTAGGTAGTCACTGGAAGGAGAGCTATGCACCAATCGTCTGCGATGATGCATAGAACCGACCACACTTAGCACCTAATGTCTGACCCTGCCTTCTTGTGGTGCAAGATGTTATACCTTTCAAAAGAAATATTCTTGTGGAAGTGAACAGAAGGGGAAGGTTGCCAGATCAGTGTGGCCTACTGATCTGGAAAACTATGGCTACTTTTCTTTTTTTTTTCTACCCTGCTGAGGAGTGGTCAACCAGACAGGGTCTCAGTGTTGACCATATATACCAACCTGAACAGAAAATGGCTCTGAGCTTGATTATGAATCCTGAATGTGCTGCACTGGTGGTCTTCTGTAGAGGGAGAATATTCCACTGTGTTTTCTGTTTGTGAGTTCACAGCCCCCAAGTGAATAGATTCACAGGATATGCTTTATCAGCTGGTGGATAATCCTGAGCAGAGGTCATCACAGGCACCTGAACTCTTGCTTCTACTGGCATCGTCAAATTCTACGTTGAAGGAAGTCTTCCAGTGTAGATGGCTTCAGCCTTTAGTGGTGGGGAACGGTCTTTGCCCCATGCCTGCAATTAAGGGGTTGTTTGATATTGTTGGCATTCCCTCTTTCAATAAACATAGTTTCTTTAAACATCCCAATAACCATTTTCTCTCCATAGGTAGTTGGAATTTGAGGACTCTGCACAGAGATTATTCTCTTGATATTCTCACACAAGAATTCCACCAATATAATTTAGATATTCTTGGCTCATCTGTCAGCTACCACCAATGTTCTCTTTTGTTGGGTGCCCGGGCATGTCGGGATCAGGGGTAATGAGTTGGCAGATGCTGCTGCCAGGTCAGCCACACCCCTATCCGACTCTCCCCTGACTGTTCCATACTTGGATTCCAGCAGCATTTTTCCATCGAGCTCTGGGCACAGTGTCAGAGATCTTGGTCTGAACAGGTTGGTAACAAGCTTTTCGAGATCAAGCCCATTGTCAAACCGGGGCAGGTGTTACGGGCACCACGTCAACTTGGATTCTCAATATCCTTGTTTGTGGCGACCCAGGACAATTATAGTTAGGTTTTGGCAAATGCTGGACTTCTATAGTACTGTTCACCACCAACAGTGGATAGTTGTAAACATGGCATTCTCCCAATAGATGTAGTTCAGTCTCTGAATTGCAGAGCATCTGGCAGTCTTGTTTTCTCAGGAATCGCAAGGAGGAAGTTGTACTTGCTCAGCTTCCCTTAGGTCATTCGTTTATCACTCATTCCAGTCTTCTTCAGGCAGACAACAAACCTAAGTGCAAGTTTTGTGTCACCATTTAACTGTTAAGCATATTTTAATCTCTTGTCCAGCTTTTAATCTTGAACAGCGATTTTATTTTACCTTTCATGATTTTACATCCGAGCCCCTTACACTCAGACATCTTTTATCTGATGACTCCTCTTTTACCTACTGTCTTTGCTTTTTTTACATTTTACTGGTTATTTTAACAGACTGTGATTTTACGGCTTTATCCTTTTTCCTTTGATCATCCTGAGTTTTTTACACCCAAGTTCATTTTATCTTTTTGTACTTTTGTCTTTATTGCTTTACACTTTTACCGTTTTTGTGTTTATTTTAACTTTGGTTGTGGGTCAAACGTCTTTTAGCTCTTTGTCTATGTTTTGTGCAATATAGCCCTCATTGCTCTTGTGCCATAATATCCTAAACAACCAACCAATCTGTACCAAGGAATCCTTTTTGCTTCCATATCCAACACTCATTCATTTTCAGGATACATTAAAATAATCAAATTTTTTTACTGGAAAACAAAGAAATAATAAGAGAAAAATTAACATATAACCTCATGCGACATTAAATAGATTATCAGCAGCAACTTTTAAGCTGGCCATCTGATGTAGCATAACTCTAAAAGATCGATATAATCTATCAATATATCAGTCAACCTATAGGTCAATAATCTATGGCAGTGGTTCTCAATCTTTTGTGCCTCACGTATTCCTTGGAAATATGTATGTAACTTGCTATAGATAGATAAAACTATAGTTATAGTATAACAATGGGAATAAAATAAAACACATATATATATAACATATCTAGTGACTTTTCAGGTCTCACGGCGTACCCCAAAAAGTTTTACCATGTAACCCACGTTGAGAACCCCTAACCTATGGAAATGAAATAAATCTACAAAATTGAAAATGGAAGTCGAAATGCAAATGTATATATACTAACTGGTTGCATGATGATATTATCCAATCTGTCATCCAACAATGCTCGTTATAAACAATCCACTATGTAGTCACTTGGCTCTGTATGTCCCAGCAATTAACTCAGTCACACACCTACTCATCCATGACATAGTTTATGTTTCAGGCAGTCTTCACATAATGAGCTCTGACCTTCCTTTTGCTAACTTATAGTTTTGAATTTGAAGGGTAGCAAAGATGCATAGAATGCTGGAATAAATGATATAAGTGATAAAAATAATTCTCGGAATAGTGAAATAGTTTAACCCTTATCAGTCCTGAAAAACAGATTTGTACCCTGTGGCCAAGCATTTTTTTCAACTGTGTTCAGACAAAAAAAAAGTGAACTTTAGAACTTTTTTGCCAAATAATTACTGAAAGGAAATATGACATGTTGTATGACAAATTAATCAACATTTAATTCTGGATTTCTGGAAAGTAAAATATTTAACAAAAAACTTGTTTTAATGTTAGTAGTTTGTTCCCACTAGTGCTTTCCCTCTATGATGTCACAAGCCATGCCCACTTATGCCCCCTCCCCTATTAATATTCATATTATTAATTATGAATATTAATAAGGGGGAGGGGCAAGAGTGGGCGTGGCTTGTGACGTCATAGGGGGGAAAGCACTAGTGGGGGTACCGTGGAGTGGGAACAAACTACTAATGTTGAGTAAGAAATGCATTGACAATTCAAATAACAATTTAAGTAATAAACTCGACATATTTGGTATTAACCTATAAATTACCACTTTGAAGTTGATATAAATTTTAGAAGAAAAATTGTCTTGAGCCATTACAGGAAATGAAATCTGAAACTTAAAGATCCAGTTATAGCTGAAGCTCTGTTATTGAGTGGGATACGAACCCACAGCCTCCTTATAACACGTCAGGTGCTCTGGACCAGTAAGCTTCCAGCCACTGATCAAGATCTCCTCTAACTGATGATATGAACCTTTTCAACCTACGTTACATCATATTTAGAGAGTGTCCGGCAATTTTCGCCACAAGTGATAGACACATGCCAGATAGATGGATGTATTTCCTTACAAGTAATACAGTTGATAAGTAACAAATAAACTCAACATATTTGGTATTAACCTATAAATTACCACTTTGAAGTCGATTTAAATTTAATCTTGATCGGCAGCCGGTAGTCAGTGGTCCAGAGCACCTGACGTTATCAGGAGGTCATGGGTTCATATCCCACCTGGCTCAAAACAATTTTTCCTCTAGAATTTAAATTGACTTGAAAGTGGTAATTTATAGGTTAATACCAAATATGTCGAGTTTATATATTACTTATCAACTGTATTACTTGTAAGGAAATACTTCCATCTATATGACATGTCTGCCGCTTGTGGTGAAATTTCCTGGAACACTCCCTACATATAATGTAATGTAAGTTGAAAAGGTTCATATCATCAATTAGAGGAGCTCTTGAGTGGTGGCCGGTAGCTCAGTGGTCCAGAGCACCTGACATATTATCAGAAGGTCATGGATCTCACCTGGCTCAAGACAATTTTTCCTCTAAAATTTAAATCGACTTCAAAGTGGTAATATATAGGCAAATAATTTACAAAAAACTAATAGATAGATATAATTATAATGCATACGAATAGTTGTCTGTAAATGGTAGCTAGGTAGTTACTGGAAGGAAAGGTACGCACCAATTCCCTGTGGTGATGTACAGAACCAGCCAGGCATAGCACCTAAATTCTGACCCAATCTTCTCATGATGTAGACCGTTAATACCTTTAAAACGAGATACTCTCTTGTGGAAGGGAACAGAAGGGGAGATATGTTAGATCAGTGTGGCCTACTGTTAAGGACTAATATGGCTACTTTTCTTTTTATTACCTTGCTGAGGATTAGTCAACCTCGCAGGTTCTTGTTGCTGACCATAAACATCAACTGGAATGGAATAATGACTCTGAGCTTGATTATGGATCCCAAATTTGCTGCATTGATGAGCTTCTGTTGAGGGAGAATCTTCTGCTGTGTTTTCTGTTTGTGGGTTGACATTCCCAAGTGAATAGATTGAAAGTGCCCGAAGGGAACACACAGTTAAGTTTTACTAGCTGGTGGCCATTGAAGGCACCTGAATTCTTGCTTCTACAGGCATCATCAAATCTGCATTGGAAGAAGTTTTGCAGTGTAGATGGCTTCAGCCTTTAGTAGTGGGGTAACATGTCTTTTCCCTAAGCCTGTGATTAGGGGGCTGTTTGATATTGTTGGCACTTCCTCCCTCAATAATCACAATTTCTTTAAACATCCTACTAACCATTTTCTCTCCAAAGGTAGTTGGAATGGGAGGACTCTGCACAGAGAATTCTCTTGCTGTCCTTACAAAAGAATTCCACCATTATAACCTTGATATTTATTCTTGGCTTGCAAGAGACCAGATGGACAGATAATGGTCAGATTCTTAAAAATATTTTTAAATATCACTTTTCAGGGAGGGAAGATAAGAAGCATCTCCAAGGTGTAGCAGACATGTTCTCAGCAGACATGTTAGTGATGCTCTTTTAGGATGTGAGTGCATTAATGAAAGGTTTCTTACAGCTAAATTTCAGACAAGCGTTAAAGACCTGAATGTTATCTGCTGTTATGCCCCCACTGAGGATGCTGATGAGGATGAGAAGCATAGGTTTTATGGACAACTTCAGGATATTTTGAATTCTGTCAAGAAAGGAGATATTACCCTTGTTCTAGGTGACTTCAGTGCCAAAGTTGGTACTGACTCTGACCTTTGGGGAGGAGTGATAGTCCCTTTTGGTATTGGTAGCTGCAATGGCAATGGGCAACGTCTTCTACAGGTAAGTAAACTCAATGGATTCAGAATAACTAACACTTATTACAAACACCGCGACATACATAGGTACACATGGGTTTCACCCGATGTGCTGCATAAGAATATAATTGATTATATATTAATTAACAGCAAATGGGCTAGTTCTGTTAGGAATACCAGGTCATATAGGGGAGCTGAAATTGGATCTGACCATTACCTTGTTAAAAGTGTCTTGCAACTTAAACTTAAAAAGTGTTGTGCTAGGGTTAAAAAATATACTTTTAATACTGAAGCTCTGAAAGACCCAGTTATAGTCAAAGCTTACCATGATAGGTTATTTAGTCATTATGACAGTCATGGTATGCTTAATACTGAAGTTGAGGAAGAATGGGGCCGTTTTAAACAGGCGTTTTTGTAAACTAACAGTACTCTTTTGGGCAAAAAGGAGCAGAGGAGGCAAAATTATTTGAGTGGTAATGCACTGGAGCTTATTTTGGAAAGTAAGAACTGCAGAAATGGTCTTAATCAACCCTACCAGTCCTAACAGCAAGCATTACAAAGAGCTTATTAAGCTTGTATAGGATCAGTTAGCAACTAATAAGAATCTTTGGTTTGATGGCTTGGCTGAAAAAAACAGAGGAAGAATCTGGACAGCATAACAACAAAGTGCTGTACCAGATAGTCAATGTTGTGTGTGGGAAGAAATACACATGTATACAGGGATTGAAGGATAGATAAGTTTAGGTTATTGAAGATCAGGATTCTGTCATGTCTAGGTGGGCTGAATATTTCAGTGATGTTCTAAATAATGTGGTTAGCTCTAATTCTATTGTTTATAATGATGATAGATGCATTACTGGCTCTAATGTTGCCCCTATATCACAATCTGAAGTTATTATGGCTATTTCTAAACTTAAACTACATAAATCCCCAGGGGTAAATGAAATTTCTGTTGAAATGCTTAGGGCTGAAAATGTTTTGGTTACCACTTGGCTGACTGAAATTTTGAATATCTTTTATGAAAAGGCATTGTTGCTAAGGATTTTACCAGAGCTAATATTATCCCTATTTTTTAAAAAGGTGATTTCAGTTCATGTGATAACTGTAAGGGCATCAGCCTACTTTCTGTTCCAGTTTCTTTGCATGATTGTACTTAATAGCATTAGGAATCTGGTTGACTGACAATTGTGTGATGAGCAGAGTTAATTCAGAAGAGGTAGATGTGTAGATAAGATTGTTTCATTTAGGCAGATTGTTGAGGAATGTTTAGAGTTTTAGAAACCTGTGGTTTGAGAAATGTCCAGGATTTTTCACCAGCTTGTAACTAGTCAAATAAACAAGTCAACTTTAGAATTAAAAAAATAAATTAGCAGAAATAGATCATGTTATATATTAAAAGAAAGAATGTTAAATTGGGATTAAAAAATTAAAAAATAACACAGGTTAGTAAAATTTTATATGCTTTGAAAAAATTGCAAGTTTTTACTTTGTTTTGCATTATAAATTCAGTAAAAAATTTAAAAAAGCTTAATTTTGCCATATTTTTTGAATATTTTACTACTTCAATATATATATATAATTCATATTTCTCTCATTATTTAAATCTTTCACTTATTTAATCTTTAAAAATTATTTGGTCATTTATGCAAATAACACACAACGGCAATTTTTTTTTCCAATCAGCAAACTCTAAGTCTAAGGTTGCTGTGTTACAAAAATTTTGCCTTAAAACAGAATTATTTAAGCAAAAACTGAAAAATAAATAACTAAAAAGGGATAAAGAGCTGTGAAGATATTAAAAATATTTCAAAGATAAATATGCTTTGTTTTAATCTCTGAAATTTTAAGATCAAACCCTTCCAGATCAATTTCATTATTATATTGAATAGTACAAAAACGTTTAAGTTTACGAAAATAGCAGAAACGTGACTTTGAAATTACAAATTTATAATGCTAGTTATGAAATTACTTCAATTTAATTAAAAAATAATGCTAAAAATTCCTATCATTATAAAATGTTAAAAATTAAAATTGTTGTTATTATGTCCTATTCAGACATCTCTTAAAGTAGCTACCATTTTAAGTCGTCACGTGTGCCTAATGATTTTATTTTTAGGTCAAGCTTCAAATAATTATATTTTCTAATTACAGTATGTATTTGTGAAATAATTTAAATAATCTTCACGGAGTTACCTGTTGATTTTAGCATCAATAAATCAATAAATATTTTTGTGGAATAAAGTTTCACCAATGGTCTGGTATGTTTCTGGAAAGGTGTGGGTTCACTCACACATGTTGGCAAAACATTTTATCCCAAAAATATTTATTTAAATAATTCTAGAAATAGTTAAAGTTGATATTCCTGTTCAGAATATGAGAAGTTGTTATTCATCTGAATCACTCTGAGTCAGTGAAATAGTTTAGAGAAAACTGATGATTTTCCTGTTCACTAATATCCATATGAGTAATATCCATGTGATAAAGTTATTATCCATCACTCATTTTTAAACTATATTCATCAGCAGTGGAAAATGCAAAAGTATTCTCTGAAGCATCTGATGTCTACAGCCTAGCATACGTACTAAGCCTGACATTCACATTAAGTTTGAAATCAAAACCAGATGTTTGCCGATCGATATCACTTTCCTGTGATGTTGCCGATCACATCATGATCAAAGAAATATAATTTATTCTCATCATATACGTTTGTAAAAGATATCCAATAATAGATGAAAATAATTTAAAATGCTAAAATAGTATTTAATTGCAAAATATACTAAAATGATGCAAAAGCGTATATGGCTGTATTTTTGTACAATTCACTGAAAACCTCCAATAAAAAAATGTTTCCATGGCATCCGACTTCATTTTATTCAGAAAGATGGTGGGATGTTTACCAAATAATTCAACTCACTTGAGCTCTCAGCCAGCTAGTGGGGGGCTGTTATTTTAGCATGATACGCCTATTTCTCCACATGAAGATAAAACATCATTTACGGCTATGGCAAAAGCATGTGGGCTGTGCTAATAGTGGTTTGAACAAGAGAATGGGCATTTTATTTTCTGAAACATCAAGTTGAGGAATAGAAAAAAATCATCACTCTTTAGAAACTCTAAAATGTTCATTTTGCACACACACATAAAAATTTAAAAATAAATAAAAAAGTTCAAACTTTGAACTTTTTTTTATGTTACTAAAAAATTCATTTTATTTTTCATGGCCATATAATGCAGGTTCATGAACCTGATTATAGAAGGTCACAACATGGTAAGCGTTAAGGCAGAAAAGAGTGTAAAATGTGGAGATATATTGTTGGTTCCTGGGGTTGGTAGAATATAATTGATCTACAGTGCCCACAGGTAAAGACGTAAGATTTTGGTTCGTTCTGTATTGGGTTTGAGAATTGCAGAAAGGTAACCAACTCCAAGTTTAAAACAATAACGAAAGGTTTATTATGGAAAATAATATACAGAGTCTCCCCGAGCACTGATGTTGGCTACTGGCTAAGTTGGCTACAACCATATTCGGATTGCTCGGATGGCTGTGACTCTACGCACCTAACAGAGGAAAACCTCTCACTTCGTGAATATCTATTCACCAAGCATTTCTATGTCTGCTCCAGCCAGTGCCAAATTCAGAACTGTCTGACCATCTCACGGGCCCTCCAACCTTCGGCGCTGACCTCCCTGTCCCATGGGACAGTCATTTTGCTTGCGCTCCTTGATCAACCAAGCTGGGCCAGAAAGGGGGGGTCGATCACTGACGATCAGGTACCATAAACCTGTCTTGCCGATTAGAGCAAGACATACTAACAATAAACAGCTTTAGTCAGTGGTGGGAAAAAGGAAACAGTTTCACATAAAGGATTACAAATACAAGGTCAAATACAAACATATACATGAAATGACAAAATTATATCCAGGTATTGCATCAAAACCTGACATATATACTTCGTAATTACTTCCAAAATCTTCATTTTTTAAATTAATTTTCAAGAGATTTTTGTAACTTTAGGGAAAAATTTGTTGATAATAGTTCAAATCAAACTTGTGAGCCTAAATCAGGGAGTTGTTTCAGCAAAGAGTTACATTAACAGACAAATCTACAATCCCTCTATGCCACTTCTTAGAAATGGCAATCAGATGACTTTAGCAAATTATTTATCATCATCACCCTCAAGCAGCCATGGGCTACGGAGGTCCAACCAGACCACGCAGTTTAATTCTCCAAGCATATCTGTCCTGAGCTACATCTGCTGCATCCGGCCACTGCACACCAATTCTAACAAGGTCATGTTTAACATTGTCTGCCCACCGCATCCTACGTCTCCCCTCCTTCTGAGGCCTCTAGGCACACTGTTCATAACCCTATTCGCCAATCTATAATTATCCATATGGGCAACATGGCCAAACCAGCGGAGTCTTTCTCTGCAAAATATGCTGCTTAAAGGAGGTTGCATACTCCTTTCCCTAACCTCATCATTAGTTACAAAGTTAAACCACCTAATACCCAAGATGCTACGTAAAGCATCTAGAATCAAAAGCATCTAGTTTCCTGTTATCTTGTTTACACAGCGTCCAAGTTTCACTACCATAACTAACCCTAGAAAGAACCAAACTATTATACAGTCTAATTTTAGTCTTTAGGTGTATACGCCTATTTCTCCACAATCTCCATAGATTCTTAAAAGTCCCGGCAGCAATTAATATTCGTCTGTTAATCTCATGCCACACATCACCAGTATCTGTTACATAGCTCCCAAGCTAATTAAACTGTGACACCTTCTCAAGACTGCAACCATTCATATGAACTGAATCACAACCTGCCTGACCAATTTTCATCACTTTAGTTTTCTCTCTGTTTATAACCAAACCTATTCTACTACCAGTCTCATCAACAGCTCGAATGAAAGAGTTCATCTCATCAACATCATTTGCCGAAAGGGCGAAATCATCAGCATAATCTAAATCAGAAATTTTCGTATCTCCAGCCCATTTAAGGCCAAAATCTTTCCCTTGAAGTGAATTTCGCATAACATAATCAATAACCAAACTAAAGAGTAAACTGTTAGTTTCCAAAAAAGCCTGTTTAAAACGGCCCCATTCTTCCTCAACTTCAGTATTAAGCAAACCATGATTGTCATAATGACTAAGTAACCTATCATGGTAAGCTTTAGCTATAACTGGATCTTTCAAAGCTTCAGTATTAAAGATAAATTTTTTAAATTTAGCACAACACTTTTTAAGTTTAAGTTGCAAGACACTTTTAACAAGGTAAAGGTCAGATCCAATTTCAGCTCCCCTATATGACCTGGTATTCCTAACAGAACTAGCCCATTTGCTGTTAATTAATATATAATCAATCTTATTCTTATGCAGCACATCAGGTGAAGCCCATGTATACCTATGTATGTCGCGGTGTTTGTAATAAGTGTTAGTTATTCTGAATCCATTGAGTTCACTTACCTGCAGGAGACTCTGCCCATTGCCATTGCAGCTACCAATACCAAAAGGGACTATCACTCCTCCCCAAAGGTCAGAGTCAGTACCAACTTTGGCACTGAAGTCACCTAGAACAAGGGTATTATCTCTTTCTTGACAGAATTCAAAATATCCTGAAGTTGTCCGTAAAACCTATCCTCCTCATCCTCATCAGCATCCTCAGTGGGGGCATAACAGCAGATAACATTCAAGTCTTTAATGCTTGTCTGAAATTTTGCTGTAAGAAACCTTTCATTAATGCACTCGTATCCTAAAAGAGCATCACTAGCATGTCTGCTGAGAAGGAAACCTACACCTTGGAGATGCTTATTATCTTCCCTCCCTGAAAAGAGAAATTTAAGATTATTTTTAAGAATCTGACCTTTATCTGTCCATCTGGTCTCTTGCAAGCCGAGAATATCAAGGTTATAATGGTGGAATTCTTTTTTAAGGACAGCAAGAGAATAATTTTTATGTAATATCCTCACATTCCGTGTTCCTGCAGAGAGAAAATGATAAGTAGGATTTTTAAAGAAATTAGGTTTATTGAGATTGGTAGGACCAACAATATCAAACAGCCCCTTGATCGCAGGCATGGGGCAAAGACCTGTTCCTCCTCCGCTAAAGGCTGAAGTCACCGATGCTGGTAGGAACTTCAGGCACCATCTTTTCAAGTGGACTTTTTCAAGAGCCATATGGCCTGCCTGAGACACATTACTCCAGTTTAGGCTTGATGATGCCCAACTAGCTAAGTAAGGTTCAGGTACCTGCGATGGCCTCTGATTAGGATTATCCACCAGCTGATATAAGGTATCCCATGCCTGTTCACTTAAGGCTGGCAACCCAGAAGCAAACAGAAAACATAGCTGAGAGTTACAGTACTTTTTTTTACTTTTACTTACAGCTTCTCCCTCAACAGAGGCCCACCAATGCAGCAATTCCAGGATCCATAATCAAGCTCAAATCCATAAACAAGTCCAGTCTAGTAGGTATAAATGGTCAGCACCAGGACCCTGTAAAGTTGACCACTCCTCAGCAGGTTTGAAAAAAAGAAAAAAGTGGCCATAGATGACCAGATCAGTAGACCAGATCAGACTGGCAGCCCCCACTTCCGTTCCCTTCCAAAAGAGAATATCTCTTTTGAAAGGTAGTAACGGCCTGTACCACGAGAAGGTGGGGTCGGACATTAGGTGCTAGACCTGGCCGGTTCTGTTCATCATCACTAGGGATTGGTACACAGCTCTCCTTCCAGTTTATCCGTTGCTACCATTTACAGGCCAAATTATTTATATTGCAGTTTAATAAAATATGCAACAAATTAAAAAAAGAAAATAAATTTAAGCTTGTATTTTTTTATAAAATATACATATATAAGAAAATTTCAAATGACAATTTTTATTTTAAGACAATTTCGATTTTTTCTTGTATTAAAAATGGATACAGATGTCCTAGGCTCTCATTTCAGATTTTGTCAACCTGTGGGAAAGTTTAATAGAAATAACACTGTATTTTCGTAATGTTATGTACAAGCTTTTATCTTCATGTTTGTTTTGGAAAATTTACAACCATTTTTTAAGGTTTATGCTTTGTAATTTTTCAGCCGGATATCTTTCTTAGTGTCAAATTTGCAGTGCCTTTTCATAGCAGAGGCAAAATTCCATACTGAAGGATCTAAACTATTTACTCAACTGAATGATGTGATGGAAGCATTAGCAGCAGAAAATCAGAAAGGCACATATTCTTCAAGGAAACTCGATTTTGCAACAAATACGTAAGTTTCACTGGTTTTCAGATTAATTAGTTTGTAAAATATTATTATATTGAATTTATCACCTTTTAGCTTCTTTTTAAAAATATAACTGAATTGAGGTCTCTGATTGCATTGAGCAGTTGGGTATTTTGAGTGTCCTTGTGTTTACTCTGCATTTGCACTCAACCTAGATATTTTTACCCTTGGTGCATAAATTTTTATGTAAGAATAAATAGAGTATTTCAAGGTCAAAGATGAACTAGATCCATCTCATTTTTTGGGAAAAATTGGGCAACTGAGCAATACACCAATCAGTAATTTTAAAAAAAGTTTTTATTTATTACTGTATTCATCTGTTTTTTTTTTTGTGTCATTCAGTGTTTCATTTTATTCTAGTGTAAGTCACAAGAACAGAGAATGGTATTGCATAAGACCTCACTCCTAGTGTGTGTAATACTCTTTAGTGTTGTGATAGCAAATTAAACATTTTAATATTATGTAGTTGCTGCCAACTTAAACTGAGACTCATTCCTGGCAGAATGCATTGCACTCTGAATTGAGCTCATAGATGTCTGGTTTCTTCATAACTGTGATGCTTTTATAATCTTTATATCCAATTAATCTGTGATGTATAGCAAAGTTGCCATTTTTTTTTTTAGATTTTCTCTGAATTTTGGTCATTGAAAATCCAAATTTTGCTCTTTTTTTTTCAGTTTTATCCTTAAAAAAAACTAAGTTTTAAGTGGCAGGGGCAATCTGCCAGGTTTGTAAACTGCAATTCCCAGGTTCAAATCCCAACTGGTTCAGCTTTGAGATTTTTCTTTGCAAACTCCATGCCCTCGGTCAGTAGGGGATACTGATGGGCTTGGAAAAGGCCGCTGTCAGTCACGTGCCGTGTCAAGTCACAAGTCCCTGTGCACTTAAAGAACACTCTGTATGGCCTTGACAGGAAGCTACCACCTGTCTCCCAACAGCTGTCCAGTGGGTTCCCTCCCACCAACCTTCTCTGAGCTCTCAGGATCCTTATATGGCTGTCCACTTACCCAATCATGTGCAAAAAATACTGCTCAGAGGCAAAATAACCCAAAGCCCCCAGATTTTACAGCATTTTACCCTTTCTGTGATGGCAGGAAAAGGAGATACACCTCAAGACCATTAATAACCTATCCAGAGGTGAGAAAACTCACTGCCTGCTCCACCAGGCAAGGTCTCCTATGCCAGAGTATGATTGGAGAAAGCCCATCATTGTGATGACTTCCGTGGCAGTGCAGACTGATATGAGCATTCCACCTTCTGAATCTTTCTCGATGGTTGAAAAATACCTCCTTATGCAGGTGAAACCTTTGTTGGTGTCGACTTTGACATCAACACCAAATTCTATCCTGCTTCAGTGCCTTCCTCTACCACCTCTGGAAAGCCACCTCCACCCTGGCTCCAGACAGCCAGACTTTCCAAAACTATAAGGAGCCCTCACTGGGACCAAAGAAATAAAACTATGACCTCTCCTCAAGTGGTAGTATGGACAATGACTCTGGGACGTGGATACAAATCAACTTAATTTCAAAAACTATTGCTGGTGATGGTAAAAATAAATCTGAAATCGTCACTCATTCTTTAAGACATGAATTGATCACACTCCTACAATGAAGTTATTGTGGATTCCAGAGGAATATTGACATCAAATGCTCACTGAAGGTGCACAAACCCATCTGTGTGTGCCTGTAGGAGACATACTTGCAGAAAACCAACCAATTTCCAAGCTCAACCCAGTTCCCACATTTTTCGGAACTATGGTGGAATCCTGACTGTTCTGCAGCTCATAAGGCTCAGAACGAGGCTTTACTTGGTGCTTTGGAAATATCCAACATCCTTCAACCTTGAACTTTCAAGCACTCAAGGGCAAAAGCCTATTTTGTCTGGTGCCCGAACCAGAATGAATCTTGGATCAAATATTCATCTTCTATCACTGTGTAGGATAAAGTGTGGAAGATTTTGCACTTCTTGTGCATCTGCTGGGCCATACAATCTTTGTTATGTCATGTTCCAACATCTCTTACCATTGAGTAGTGGAGTTGAATAATCTTACCATTAAGTGGCAGGGGCAACCTGCTAGGCTTGATCAGCTGTTCCAACTTTCCAATCACACTTTCCTTGAGGAGCAGTTTCTGGACTCCTGGCAGGAGGCTATCGTTTGGGCCTTCCCCAAGCCTGGAAAGGATCTGAAGGTTGAAGGTTGAAATCTGAAGGTGAAGGATCTTCTGTTGTCCCATCATGTTGATGAGCTGCTTGTGCAAGGTGTTGGAAAGAATGGTGAATGCCATACTCGTGTGGTATTTGGAACACCACAACCTTCTTTCCAACACCCAGTGTAACTTTTGCAGGCAACAATCTACCTTAGACTACCTGCTATGCCTTGAATCAGTTATAAAGATTTTTTTTGCAGAGAGCACGTGGTGTCTATTTTCTTCGACATCAAAAAAGCATGACACAGTGGGAACATCATAGCAAATGACCTTTTAGGTTAGCAATATTTGTGCACACAAAATCAATCACTGAACTGTAAAATTACACCAAAAATGTGAAACTTGCCTGGCATGGCATTTCATATCTGTAATTTAAAACAATTTTGTGCATGTACACTTTATAACATCAAAGCTACTAACCTTGTTGGTTAGTGATAGTCATGCACATAAAAATTATAATGAGATGTAAAAGAACATTAAATACATAACATTTTGCCTTGCATGGCAGTTTGCCTTAATTATAAATATTATACAATGTCAGCTTCTTTCTCATAAGTAATCTCATTCTATAGAAATATAGAACTGTGTATTCTATGTTAAGAAGATATTGCAATGCCATCAGTACTCATTGTCGAAAAATCTTGTTAACTCAGATCCTAATACTTTGTTGTTACCATTCATGTTGAATCTTACTGCATCATTCCTGCTGTGTTTTAATTATATACAGTGTTATAGAGTTTTATTAAATTTGGAATACTATTTTTATTTTAGCTTTCACAATTTTGTATCCACACCCCTTACACTGATATCTTTTATCTGATGACTTGCTTTTAATCCCTGTTTTCAATTTTTTGTTTTACAAGTTATTTTACACATATTTAATGTTTTTTACCCTTGATCTTTTGGCCTGTTGTACCTATTCTATGGGTGCTATACACTCATTGTTTCTTCTGTTTTACAATTGTTGACTCTTTTACCTTGGTTTTTATATGCATTGTTTGTTTTACACTTTTCTTTCTTGTTCTGTCTTTTCCATTTTCATTGCTTTCATACTCTTTGTGTGTTACTTTTAACTTTGGTTGTGTGTTTGGTATCTTTTACCTTTTTATTTGCCCTTGTTTGGCACAACATGTCTTTGTTGCACCATAAAACCCGAGACTCTTGCACCATAAAATCCGAAACAACCAACCAGTCCTAATCTGTGCTAGCCTGTGGGCTCACCTACATACAAAGGAAATATGTAAGACTTCAGCTGACCATTTCTGGACATAACACATGGCAAGATGGCAACATCTATATCATCTGTTTCCTAAGAGCTGTCCATTGGGTCCTCCAACCTTCTCTGAGCCCTCTGGCCATTAGCCCACTGTGTGCAAAAAAGTGCTGCTCAGAGGTAAAACAACCCAACTTGAACATCCAAAGGGTTAATTTTTTAGAAATTAAGCTTGGTTACTGATCAAAAGACCTGGATTCGAACATTGGGTAAGGCATGAATGTTTGTGTCGTTCTTTTGCTTAGCTCCTTCCATCCTCACAAGCTTTCTGCTGTGGCATATAAACAGACAGGTTCCTGTCAGACCTCTGTGGCAATCAGTTGCTTGAGGGGCTATATGTTTTCTAAGTTAACTTTCAGTAATATAAAAAAGTATGGATGCTATTGACTTGGGCATGGCTGCATGCCAAGTGCTACTGTTGACAATCAAGCACTTTTTCCAAAAAATCACTGGAGAAAGGGGTTCAATAATTGTTGCTATTCTCTCTGTTTTGTAATGTTCGCAATATATCTGTTGATCTATTATCTATTATTAATCATTAGATGATGCCTACATATTGTTTATTGTTAGTGATTAAGTTTAATTTCATTAATATCAAAAAGGTACCATGCCACAGATTTTTTACATTGCAAAAATGTAACTAAACTGATTTGCACTTTTTGTTATAAGATGGAAATTTAATTCATAATTAGTTAGTGGTACCATCAAGTGACCACCACTAAACTTTGATTGTTTAAATAGGAAAGGATAATTTGGTTTCACCTATAACTGAATGAAGCTCACAAGGTGCAGAAATGAATTTAATTATGGAAATTTAATTGATAAAAATTCATAACAAATACTACCCTATGCCCAAGATACTGTGTAAACATCTAGAATCAAAGGCAACAATTTTCCTGTTATGCTTACATAGCCTTCAAGTTTGACTATCATAACTAATTGAAACCATAACTAGTAGAAAGAACCAAATTATTATAGAGCCTAATTTTAGTCTTTAGGTGTATACACCTATTTTTCCACTCTCCATAGGGGGTGGGGGTGGCTCAATCTAGCATGCCAAGCATGTAATCTGCAGTTCCCAGGTTTGACTCCCAGCTGGGTCAGTGTTGAGATTTATCTCTGCAAAACTCCCTGCCCTGCCTACGGTCTACAGATGGGACATTGAGCCATGGTCCCATGTATGGGAGAGCCATACCCTGTGTGTATTAAAGAACACACTGGGTGTCCTTGATGGGAGGCTATCATTTGTCTCCTACTGCTGTCCTGTGGCTCCCCCTACACCCCCAACAGTCTTTGAGCCTTCGGGTCCTTGTGACCTGACCATTTAGTCCATTGTGTTCCAAAAAGTGCTGCTCAAACAATGCAACCAATGTCAAAAGGACCTATTTTGCATGAAGGCCAGAGTCAGTATATGAATATTGTTACGACAGATGAATGCACAACAGCAAGACCATATTGTGATATGTAATTTGTGACGCTCACATGTGGTACAGTGTGAGACTATGTCATTAATCATTTTGGAATGGAGGGACTCAAAAATAATGTGTTTTTCAGGAGAGATTTGTGAAGAACTAAATGGATTTTGGTCTGTGAAGTTAGTTTAAAGAAGAGTTTTTATTGCAGAGTGTACGGCAGTCGTGAAAATCATTTAGTAAGTTAAAAAGTAAATCACGAAAAGGTTATTGGAAATAGTTGACAGTTTATTGTTTAGAAAAAGTTGAGTTATTAGTTTCTACTAGATTCGAGTGCAGTTACCATGAAGAAACTCAATTCAAATGATAGTAATGTGTCTATGAAATCTTCTTGTAGAAAAGCCAAGAGGCTTAGTGTCAATAAAGTGTTAAAGGTAAAATACCAGAACTGAAAATCTAAACGATAGGTTTATTTTCAAAGATAATTGTGTCGCTATTTGAATAGTAATTAAGAATTATTTTATGTTTTGGATAAAATCTGTTAGAGTTGTAGTACGACTGTTTCAAGTGTGGTAGAAATTGCTAGACATTCTTTCAGGTTTAATTTCATGAAATACATTTGTGATTGGTTTGAATTATTATATTTTTGTACTGTTGCCTAAGTAATTAAATTAGTTTATTTATAATTTTATCTGGTAAGCATTCTTTTGAACTCATGCTGAGTTTTCATCCATTAAATTTATAACAATATATTACATTGACCTAATTCACAATCTCAAGTTATTTAATGGTCCTAAAATGGTAAAATCAATAGGGGTAGAGGAAATTATTACTGGGGATCATAATTGACAAGGTTTACTGACTGACTGAATATTTCCTATGATTGCAAGTGATTATTAGAGGTATAATTATTGCATATTTTTGAAACAGGAGATCACAGTTCTGCTATTATTTATAGGAGCATGAGTCTTCTTTCTGTACCTAATAAAAGTATTCTTGCATAATTGTGCTGAATTGAATTTGACATTAGAAAAAAAGTTCATGTATCAGTCACTGTGGTTTTATTTAGTTCATTTTTGAAGCTATTGCTTCTGCTTTTTCATTTGTCCATCTCTGGATATTCAATCTGTGTAAGAGATAAATGAAATTTATTTTTGGTTGGATAGGTTATTATTCGCATTTTCTGAATCTACCAATAATTTTAAGTTTCTACAACTAGAAGGCACTGAAGTTAGAAAATGGCAAAACTTGAATGTTGCAAAGTGTCTATTCATGATGGAAATGTGAAATTTTAATGGTAAAATGTGATGATCGAGGTATTTATAAATTGACAGCAGTGACATTGTCAACACACCCTTGGGAGGGCGGGTAAAGTAAACTTGGTTGAGTTAAATTAAAATTTGTTTCTGGATTGAATAAGTTGAATAAAATTACTATGTACAGTTTTAAAATCTCCCACATTAAAAATTTTGAAACTGTCAAAACTCTTTTATTGAAAATGAGCTTTTCATATTCACCAGTAGTGATTGAACTTTCTGGTTGTATAAATGTTTTCTGAAATGATCATTATTAAATGCATTTTTTTAACCGTAGAATATACATAGAAGAGCCAAAACATTATGACCACCTACCTAATAGGATGTTGGTCCTCCACATGCTGCCAAAACAGCTCTTTACCCAGCAAGGCATGGATGCTACAAGATTTCTAAAGGTGTCTTGTGGTATCTGGTACCAACACTTACCAGCAGATCCATTAACTCTTGTAAGTCACGTGGTTGAACCACCGCAAATCGGATATGCTGTTCCAACACAAACCATAGATGTTTGATTGGATTGATGTCTGGGAGAATTTGGAGGCCAGGGCAATACTTGGAAGTCTTCCTCATGTTCTGTGAACCATTCTCGAACAATCTGGGCAGAGTGACATGGCACATTATCCTGCTGAAAGAAGGCACTATTAGAGGGGGTATACCATTGCCATGAAAGGATGTACCTGGTCTGCAATGATGTTTAGATAGGTGGTAGATGTCATAGTTTCCTGTACATGAATGACTGGACCCAGGGTTTTCCAACAGAACATTGCCCAAAGCATTACACTTCCTCCACCGGCTTGTTTTCATCCCATAGTGCATCCTGGTGCTAATACTTTCCCAAGTAAACGTGATGCACGTGTACCCAGCCATCCACATGGTGCAACAGGAAATGAGATTCATCGGACCAGATGACCTTCAATCATTTCAGGTCTAGTTTTGATGCTCGTGTGCTCAGGACTTCAATCATTCAAGGTCTCGTTCAGATGACTTCAATCATTCAAGGTCCAGTTTTGATGCTCGCATGCCCATTGTAGGTGCTTTTGACGGTGAACCGAGGTTAGCATGGGCACTCGGAGTGGCCTGTGGCTGTGCATCCCCGTTTTCAGCAGGGTTCGATGTACTGTGTTGTGACACATTACTCTGGTCACATCATTCATATTACAGGCGAGTTGCACACAGTATCCCTTCTGTTGGCTTGTACCATACGGGATAGCCTTCGCTCACCTCTAGCATTGATGAGCTGTGGTCAGCCCACACCTTGCCGGTGGTTCGTTGTTTCTTTCTCAGATCACTTTTTCAAGGTACTATCTACGACTGACCATGAGCACCCCACAAGCTTGCTGTCTTGGAAATGCTCTGACCCAGTTTCTGGCCATTGCAATTTGGCCTTTGTCAAACTCACTTAAGTCTGCTGCCTTCCATCTGAAGAACAAGACTAACACTGATTAACAGAGCTCAATATCAGATGTTTTTTGTACCATTTCATGACCACACACTCCGTCGTTTACTTGCAGTTGCTTCAATTTGCTGGTCGTAATGTTTTAGCTCTTCGGTGTAGATAAGATGTGCTTTGCATAAATTTTAATAAACACAAACATCACTGTAGTTGATAACATCGATAATGTTCTCATATATAATGTTAAGTTTACAGGGATTTATGCTACTGTTACTTGTCTAGTTTCTAATTTTGTCACTAACAAAATAATTAAGATTTGGTTTCACAGTAGGAATGGGTCAGTCAGTGCACACCAGGCTTGTGCTATATATATATATGAAATATTCTATATGTTTCTCATATTTTAAAAAATATCATAGCTAAATATGATTTAAAACTACCATGAACTATAAATAACAATATAAAACAATACACAGTGATAGAGATAAAAGTAAACCTGCTGGTGAACTATATAAAATTAAAGTGCACGACCCTTATAATAAATTACGAAGGAAAAATAATTACATAGACAAAACCTACAGAATAATATAACAGCAATTAGCAGAACATAAATGGGATATAGAAAAACGGACTCCAACAACAGCTTAGCACAAGCAATAATAGGAAACAAATTAGAAAAAGAAGAAATATTGGCAAAATTATTAGCCACACCCCCCAAAATATCAACTGAACTATTCTACACCTCACCAGATCTGGTTGATGTGGTGGTGGGAATTAGGGGGAAATCGAAGGATTTAGACCCCCAAAATAAGTATGCATTTGTGTTGTGTCTTTTAATCATTATATCACATTTACTCAGCCTAGATATGTAAGCCAAAACTGTTACTTCTAATCTCTGAATTCCTGGGTATTTCACTTAATACAATGGGTAAATTAAATTGAACTCGTGATTGGCATCACAATAAAACATTTATTAACACTCGCTGACTAAAACAACTACACATATCATTAAGTCCCACTTTTCGGGATGATCTCAACATTTACGCCCTTGGTGCGGTCCTTTTCAGTAAGGGGAACACTTTTTGTATAACAGATCAAGACAAAGTCTTTATCATAAAAAGTTCTGGGACAGAGTCCTAGATCCTGAGAGGGATACGTGGCAGCAGTAAGTTTAAGTTTGCATGTGGAAATATAATACCAGAAAAGTTTGACCAGCAACCCTACCTTCTCTCACATAGCAGTCTTTACGTTGAAACACCATCACTAGGCCGCCTGGCCGGGGATTGAGGCATGGTAGTTTTTTTTCACTATCTGCAGCAGATGACCATCGCCTTTGAGAGCTCAGACAAGAGGAAGGAAGAGAGAACACACTTGCCAGACTGTTCACTCTCTCAAAAGTTGCTCATCACTGCAACCTCTGTCGGAGTTCAGTGCGTTAGCTGACGCAGCTGCCGTTCATTGGGCAATGCAGCCGGCCCATGGGGGATGCACCCCTCAGTGGCCTTTGATGAAGACCATGACGGGCAAATCACGAAACTTCCATGCTGAAGGTGAGGTTTGTCCTCTGCTGAAATCAGCGTCAGGGCATTTCACAGAACTGGAGGGCAACCCAAGTCTTTGTTCCTATCATGAAGACCGAATGTTCGTGAACCTTTCGGCCCACAGTCATGTCCACAGGATAAGATCACTGTGGGCACAACGTACCTATCCCCCTTTAGGGAGAGGGGGAAATAGGCAGGGCGTGGAAAGGTCTTTGGCTGGCTGGAGAAAACTCTGTACACATCACTGTTCAGGAGAGGCTTTGATTTCTCTGGTTAACATGTTTATAGTTTCTGTTGTTCTCAGAGAGTCCCAGTGTCACATGGTGTAGCAGTCAGTGTACCAAGAGTCTGGGTCATCTGGTTCGGACCCTCCTAGGCCGTTCTTGTTGATGGCGACTTGTGGAAGACTCCAAAGCACATGAAACAAAAGAAAAGGAGTGGGTTAAAATCTGGTTTTTCCACATGCACTAATTCACAATTACACAGTTCGTCTCCATGCCTACTGCCAAGTGACTCACTGATTTTTCTTAAACTCTTAATTCCCTGGGCTATTAGGGCCCAGTACATGTTACATTCAAATTTGACACTGCATAGTATTTATTCCTTAAAGACAAGTGCTATATAACATTTTTCACATTTACTTATTCAGCCTGCCTATTACATTATCACAACGCTTGTTTTATTACCTCTTCTTATCTCTTACGTAACAATCTGGCAATAATCCCTAATAATTCACTTATACACTCTTAACTAACATCATAATTCTTCAATTAACCCATCCCTATAATTTGACAATAATTCATAATAATCCTCACAATCTACTCTTACTCGACAAAAATGATTCCTCAATTAATTTATTCAATTTACTGTGATAATCTGGTAATTATCCCTAATAATTCACTTATACACTCTTAACTAACATCATAATTCTTCAATTAACTCATCTCTACAATTCGACAATAATTCATAATAATTCTCACAATTTATTCTAATTCAACAAAATGATTCCTCAACTAATTCATTCCTATTGGGAGAATCTGGGAATAATTCCTAGTAATTCACTCGAATACCCTAAATTAACATCATAATTCTTCGATTAACTCGTCTCTACTATTCGACAATAATTCATAATAATCCACATAATCTATTCTTATTCAACAGAACGATTCCTCAATTAATTCATTTCAATTTACATGTCTCCTTACGTCATCGAGGGCTGTTGCAACAGACCTACAATATTTACATATCCCTTCCTTAAACCTACTCGTTCCTTCCGTACAATTGATTGTCAGCGGCACGTGTGTGAGGGGGGGTGGGGTTTGTTTGGGAAACACCAGTTGTGGTCATAGTGTTGCTCTCACAGCTCATTCCCTGGGCCCTTTGGGAGATAAGATGAGCACAGCGCCATGACATCATTTTGCCGGTGTGCTTCCTTCCTTGACCAATGTGGGGTGGCACAGGTCTGCCCGCACAGCCAGTCTTCTCAAAAATGTCACCAGTCTCGCGTGCGAACCAGATCTGCCAGTGTGCATGGGTGAAATATCGGGATTTCTCACGTGAACGTTTTTGGCTCAGTCTTTGCTGCGCTTGATAGCCAGGGGGTAAGAAGGGGTCGAGTGGATGGGTGGCTGGTGTGTGCATACGAGTGTATTGTTGGAGACCTTGGGTACGAACTAGACCAGGGAGAGTTTCACTCTGCCCTTGGGTGATGCGTTGCGGAGGCGTCCCTTCGCAACGACATTAGCCCATGAGATGGAGCTCACTTCTTCAGGTTTGTCGTATACCCCAGCGTTCAGTGATTTCAAGCATCATTTGCTACGAGGCAGCCGTTGAGGCAATGGCTATGGGGGTGCTGATCCAGCAAGTTTGCTGGCATCGTAGCAAGCCAAGGTTTGTGAGCGGGTGTTAATAACAGCAGCTGGGGACGGTATGACTCTCCCGTCTTGGCCAAGGGGGCGTAGCTCCCATGGGCAATCGTACTATAATACCGTGACATCGTACCATAATACGACTAAGAATACTTGAAATACTGCCAGGATGCTGTAGTGAGTGGTGGCTGCGGTGCGCTTGCTGTGGCAGGGCGTGTCTGCGCAACTGGCGCCAGATGGCCTGCAACATGGTCCCGTGTGACTCGGGGGTTCGGTTCTCAGTCTTCTGATTCAGGTTCTGGTATGGCTCGTGACGGGGGCATCAGGGGTTTAGTTGTGGGGTCCTTTAGAGCGGGAGGCTCACCTATAAAATACGGGTGGCACTTCCGCAGCTTTGTTAGCCGATCGACATGGACTGTCTCCACTTTGTGAGGGTTGGTAACCAATGCGATTCTATAATTTACTTCCGTGACACGCTGCAAAACTCTCCTTTCCTGTGGACATCTTGGATAACTTTCTGGTATTTCGGCTAGGGACCCGTGCGCTATATAAAAACACTAGGTCGCCTGGTCGAATACCGTTATCGACAGCCACACTTTTTCGCTGTTTCTCTTGATTCGCAGCTGCCGCTTCTAGGTTGGTTTTTACTATCTCATAAGCCCAATTTAGTTTTTTAGCCAATTGTTCGCCATAATGCAACATGTTGAATGTCTGCGTAGGTTGGGGGTTCTCTTGTCTGCCACAACTTGTAGGGCAGGGCAACATCTCTGCCATAAAGTAAAAAGTAATTGGTCTCATGGGTGGCGCTGTGGGTGGCACTCCGATAAGCCATCAAATGGCAGATTCTCGTCCCACAAATCATTCTTGTCGGGCACCAGGTGGACGCTATGGACTGGTTGAATTTTTCCACGAGACCGGTTCGAATGATAAAAACTTGTGTTCTGCTTAACGATGCCTAATCTGTTAAATACTTCGGTCATCACTCGACTGGTAAAGTTTTGTCCATTGTCGCTGACGACTGTAGTGGGAATTCCATGCTTGGGAATGTAATCTTTCCACGAATGCTCTGGCAATAGACTCTGCTGACTGATCGGCCAGAGCGTAGACCTCGGGCCACTTGGTAAAATAATCCATGATGACTAACACGTATTTATTTCCTCGCTGAGTGAGGGGGCCTAAAATGCCCATGCCTATACGCTGAAAAGGGCGGCTTGTGAGTGGGGCTCAGACCAGATTTCCCTTTTTCTTCTCTTGATAACCTCTTTGTAGGCAAGATAGGCAGGTCTGGACATAGTTATGCACATCGGCATACATGCCGGGCCAATAATACTCAGACCTTAACCCTTTGCAAGGTCTTATCTTCTCCCAAGTAACCTGAACAGGGTTCGTCGCGACACAATTCTAAAATCTGTCCTCGGAGACTGACGGGAATCACTAATTGTTCCGTTGCTTCAATGCAGGGGCTATGACGAGCCAGGGGGGCCAAATGGTATAATATGCCATTCTTCAAGTAGAATGGGTTGGCTGTACTGGCGGATGAATTGGGGCTCCTATCCTCTAATGTTTCGATGGTTTCTCTAAAGGAGGGGTCCTCTAGTTGCATGTCTCTCAGATGGGCTAAATTACCAAAGGGGCTCTGGGAAGGGGGGTCTCTCTCAATTGCCTGAATATGATGAGACAGAGTATCGGTGGGGACATTGTGACTGACTCAACAAAAAGGCCGATAAATGACGTCAAAATTGTAATCCTGTAGAGTGAGATTCCACTTGGCCACCCTGCTGGAGGGGTCTTTAAGCTTCATCAAATACGTGAGGGGGGCATGGTCGGATGCAACAGTAAATTGTCGCCCATACAAATATTGCTTGAAGTGTGTAATGGTGAAACGAATTACAAGGGCCACCTTTTCAATTGTTGAGTAGCGAGTTTCCAGGGGCTTCAGCTTCCGACTGGTGTAAGCTACCGGATGACAGAAACCGTTGTTCGTCTCCTGCTTCAGTACGCTGGCTACCGCAATGTCCGACGCATCGGTTGACAGGAAAAACTTCTGTCCAAAGTCGGGTTAGAGGAGAAGGGGCTCTGTCATTAACTTCCTTTTTAAAACTTCAAATGCTTCTTCTGCTTCCGGGGACCAACTAAATTTGGTGTCCTTTTTCACCAAGTGAACTAAGGGGGCAGTGAGATCGGCATAGCGATCAATAAAACACCGGTAGTAGCCTGTTAGGCCTAGAAAGGTCCGGACGCTATGGGGTTGGGGAAATTCCTCAATGGCTTGGACGTTCCATGGGTCTAGCTGGACCCCATCTGCGGAAACCAAATGTCCCAGGTAAGTGAGTGATTCCTTCATAAACTGACACTTAGCTGGTTTTAGCTTCAAGTTGAAAGCCCGTAAATGGTTGAATACCTTCTGCAGACATTCAACGTGTTGCTCAAATGTTTGGGAGGCCACCATGATATCGTCTAGGTATACGAGCTCTTGCCGCATTCCCATTAATACGTGATCTAATAAATGCTGAAAAGGGCAGGACTGTTCTTTAGTCCAAATGGTAGGAAATTAAACTCAAGTAATCCCTTCCTACTGATGAATGCCGTTTTCTCCACGTCACGTGAGTGAACCGGAACTTGCCAATATCCGGACACCATATCCAGAGAGCTGAAGTATTTGGCATGAGCCAGCTGGTCGATAATTTCGTTGATGAGGGGGAGAGGGTATGAATCCGGGACAATCTTTGCATTTAGTGCTCTGTAGTCGATGCAGAACCTGTATGTGGAGTCCTTCTTTTTCACTAGGATGATGGGTGAAGCAAAAGGAGAAGTGCTTTCTCTTATAATACCCTGCTCTAACAGCTCATCCACCTGTTGATCTAATTCGCCTTGTAGCGCGAACGGCACCCTGTATGCCCATTGCCTCACAGGTCGGTCATCGGTGAAGTGAATTTTATGATAAACGGCGTCTGTGCCTGTTAATTTGCTAACTTCTCTAGCGAAGACGTCGATTGTTTTTCATCAGTAATTTTCCCAATTTATTCTTCTCTCGTGGCCCAAGATGGTCCAGCTGTAAATCCTCCAGGGACAAGGGCGATTTCTTTCTCTTCGGAGGAACACTAGGGGGCTGGATTTGTTCAGCATCGAGCGCTTCCAACGCGGCGATGTGCATGCACTTGTTCAGCCAGATGGGGACTGAGGAGGTATTGGCGACCCGGATGTTAAGCCGGCCGCTGCAGTCCATGCTGTTCACTGAGTGGGCCATGCACAGGGAACTGGTTTTCAGCCGTTTGTGTGGTTGAGACAGGATCATGCAGCCTCGGAGCTGGGGGGTAGAACATTCCACGAGAGCTATGCACTCGGCTCGGGGAGGGGCGCAGAGATTATGTACCATGTGCCCAATGTATGTGGGTGTAGGGGAGGGGGTTGTAGATTGGTCCTGGGTAGGATAAGTGGACGATGTGAGGGGAGTTTTTCCGTGGTTCGATTCTCTATCCTCTTCTCTTCATAGTGTGCCCGAATAACAATCAATAATGAATCTGTGCTTTTTCAGGATGTCATGTCCTATTATGTCGTACCGTGGAGTTTCTACATCTAGGGCTACTATTGGGTGCTTAAGTGATTTCATCGAATGGGAGGGCTACCATGAATCTGCCTATCACAGGAAGTGGATTTCTGCCTACGGTTTTCAATTGATGCTGGAGGGGGGGGGGACCATATTGTGTAGAATCCAGCTTTTCAAGCGCTGAAAGCATCGGCTATCCATGACGGGCACAGTGGCATCAGTATTGATGAGAGCTGACACCTCCATGTCCTCCATGCGGCCGGACACAATGGGCGAATTTTCATCATCGCCTAAAATGGCACACGGTGCAATGCAGATGGCTAACGTTTCGAGGGGACTCTGGGAAGTGCATCTGGGGCTTCCCTCCCGTTTTAGTTTAAAGGAGCTGTACGACAGTTGGTGGGTTCTGATTCTTCTCTCCTCTGCTCCCATGTTCGGGGGGACGGGAAATGGCGTTTTGACCTCTCCAGGGTATCCTCGCCGAGGGTGATGGGCATTGATTCCGCGGCAGAGTTCACCCTATCGGATGTCATGGGCTGTGTGAGTGTGGGGTCGGGGACGACACACACTGACAGGCGTAATGGCCTACCCCACCGCACGCGAAGCACATGACACCCCGACAGTCTGCTCAGAGGTGCTGCCGTTGCTGAGGTTGATTTGTGCAGTCGTATGTGCTATAATGCTCCTGTTGTCCTTCCACCTGGTGGAGATGCTCTCCCAAATGAACCAAATCTGCCTGGATCTGGCACAGCAGAAGGGCTGCCAACAGGTCCTGAAGCTGGGGCAGGGGGTTCGATTTCGTGGTTCTCGGGGGGGGGGGGGTCGTCGTCGTTGAGCGCTCGTATGGCCGCTGTCCGTCTGGAGGCACGCTCGTTGCTTTCTTGCAATATTGCTTTAGCTAATGCCTCCTCAAATGTGCTGGGGTTATGTGATAGTACGAACCGCTGGAGCTGCCGGGCAATGATTGCCATCTCGCTCGGCTGCCATCGTGCAATTTTCCTACTCCCTCAAGTTGTTCATAAAATGCTGCTGCTGTGCGGCTATGATCTCCTTCATACGTATTAACTAAATTCACAAACCCCGCCAGGAGGGGTCCCTATGTTGGAGATGGCTCCCGGATGGGTGGCCCGCTCTCGTCCTTACCATCCATTTGCCTGAGGGTTTCCTTCTACTATGCAGATAGTGTACTGAGTGTTGTTCTGTATGTTGGGATTTTTGTGCCTCCAAAGTGCAATGGAGGTGCACGCAGAAATGCAATTAAATTAAAAGAAAATCTCTCCTAGCTAAAATAGAATAGTGCAGCAGTCCCTAGTCGAATTTCTAAAAATCTCTTCATACATTCAACTCCTGGGCCTAGCTAGAATCTTACAATTATCTTACAAACTACAATATTTAATTCCATATTATTTCACTGTACTCAAAAAATAAAAATTGTTTGAAACAGATGCACCTGAAAATCCTAACTCAAATATAATATACAATCCTCGCTAAAAACTTCCTACTATGTAACATACACTTCATAACATTCCACATATCGCAATAATTTACTCTTATTTTTAACATTCTTAGTATTTCTACCGCTGCCATGTTTTACATGGTAATTGTACATACATATTCTAACTTTATCAGGTTCATCTATTCTACTCAGAAGCAAAAATATATATTTTGTTTTTCACATGTTACTCTTTTTCTCTCCTTAGCCGCAATAACCTACAGGTTCGAATAAACCCTGGTCCCGGAAACCAAATCTGTTGTCTGGTCACGGAAACCAAATGTGATCCTTGGTCATGGCACCAATCTGTTCTACACCCCATCAGATCTGGTTGATGGGGTGGTGAGAACTAGGGGGAAATCGAAGGATTTAGACCCCCAAAATAAGTATGCATTTGCATTGTGTCTTTTAATCATTATATCACATTTACTCAGCCTAGATATGTAAGCCAAAACTGTTACTTCTAATCTCTGAATTCCTAGGTATTTCACTTAATACAATGGGTAAATTAAATTGAACTCGTGATTGGCATCACAATAAAACATTTATTAACACTCACTGACTAAAACAACAACTACACATATCATTAAGTCCCACTTTTCGGGATGATCTCAACATTTATGCCCTTGTCACAGCCCTTTTCAGTAAGGGGAACACTTTGTATAACAGATCAAGACAAAGTCTTTATCATAAAAAGTTCTGGGACCGAGTCCTAGATCCTGAGAGGGATATGTGACAGCAGTAAGTTTAAGTTTGCATGTGGAAATATAATAGTAAAGCACATTTTTTTGGAAAACTTACAACCATACATTAACATTTGCATAGCCTCGATGGTTATTACAAGTAGCTAATGTACCATGTACAAAGCTTTGCTGTTAACACATTGCGAATATGGATAAAGGTTTTGCTATCTGCACAGGGCTCTAATCATATGTATATATACCAACCTGACTGGAATAATAGCTCTGAGCTTGATTAGATCCTGATCTTGCTGCTCTGGTGGGCTTCTGAAAGAAAAATCTGCCGTTTTGTTTGTGGGTTGACAGCCCTGAGTGAATGAATAGATGCACAGGATATGTTTTATCAACTGGTGGATAATCCTGATTAGAGTCCATTGCAGATTTCAAAAATTCTAATTTGATGCTAAATAAGAATGTCAATGGACTGGTAACAGTGCATCCAGTACTTGTAATATTCATCATTCAAAGATTATATATTATGGGCTAGAAATAAAGATTCAATTGCAAATTACAGGCCAATTTCAATTTTACCAGTATTTACAAAGGTATTATAAAAAATTGTGAAAGTTAGATTGATAAATTTTATACTAAATTCAGCCTTTTTTGCAATACTCAGTTTATTTTTAGAGATAATAAAATAACTGAAAAAGCAATGCTTAATATTACTAATAAAATATATAGAAGTATTAATCAGTTGCAGTGCTTCTAGATATTAGTAAAGCATTCGATTCAGTGAATCACAAAATTTTGTTACACAAGTTGTATAATAGTGGAATAAGAGGTATTGCATTTCAGTGGTTCAAAAGCTAACTAGGCCGCCTGGCCGAGGGTTGAGGCATGGTAGAGATTTTTTTCACTATCTGCAGGAGATGACCATCACCTTCAAGAGCTCAGACAAGAAGGAAGAGAGAACATACTCGCCAGACTGTTCACTCTCTCAAAAGTTGCTCATCATCGCGACCTCTGTCAGAGGTCAGCGCATTAGCTGACGCGGCTGCCGTTCATTGGGCAGCACGACCAGCCCATGGGGGATGCACCCCTCGGTGGCCTTTGATGAAGACCGCGATGGGCAAATCATGAAACTTCCATGCTGAAGGCGAGGTTTGTCCTCTGCTGAAGTCAGCGTCAGGAAATTTCACAGAACTGGAGGGCAGCCCACGTCTTTGTTCCTATCATGAAGACTGAATGTTCGCGAACCTTCGGCCCATAGTCGTGTCCACAGGATAAGATTACTCTGGGCACAACACTATAATGAAAACATTCACATCAATATGCAAAAAGAAAGCTTATTCTATACTTAAAGCTTATTAATACAGACATAACACCCCTACCGGCTGCATGGAATCTTCTGCTCAAAGAACATTACTGTAATAGCAACAGCAACTAACACCACTAGAGGGAGAGATCTATAAATACATCGCTCACAACAACATACATGGCTAGAAGTGTTACACATGTGACACGAAACATGTAGCTGTTTGATTTTAGCATTTAGGCTTGTTTGAATGTTTTATTAGTTCATTTATTAGACAAATTTTAGTAGAATGTTGAATCATTAAAGGGCTTAATATAAGCTAGTTGAGCATGCTATAAATTAAAAAGAATTTTAAAGAATGTGAAACAAAGAATAGTCATATTAAAGTATGAAAAATAGGACTGGTAACCTGATGCCACCATCAAATCTTTCAGAGTATGTGCCAGCCAAGAAAGAAGGATGTGAACCACTATAGTGTCGCATCGGCCCCAAAAGGGAGAATTGATTACAACAAGCTGCCATTCCATCTGCAGCAAATAGACATCTGTCATCATTGATTCCTTGTTGCACAAATAACAATGGACACCATCTCCATTACCAGCTATTGTGGTGTAATTGTCCAACAATGTCAGATCGATGACCTCCAAAAACGCATGATCATTAGTGCTCATTTTGCAGGAGCTTCAGTAACCAGAATGGTGGAAATAGTAAATGTAACATGAGGAACTGTATCGAAGATTATGCTACCTATCAAAAAGGACAGGGTGTTGACTTCAAACGTTCAAATTGTGGATGCCATATGAAGTTGTGAACATTGGCACAGATTCTACAACAGAAGCACAAGACCATGGCACTACAAATAGCAGCAGAGTTGAATACCAGTCGGAATGATTCCATCATAACAGTTCATCGGGAATTTCATCATGCTGGTATTTATGGCCATGCTGCAATCCACAAATCTCTGATTACCAACATCAATGCAACAAAACGTTGGGGCAAAGTACATAAAAACTGGGATGCTAAAGACTGGCAACTCATCATATAGTCTGATGAATTGTGCTACATGTTGTTCCCCACCACTGGTAGTGTACATCTGGCAAAAATCTATAGAAGTGTACCACCCCAACTGTTTGGTTCCAACTGTGATACACTTGATATTGTGGGGTACCATATCATGGCATTCCTTAGGGCCATTAGTTATTCTGCAGGGTTGTGTCACATCTGCAAGGTACGAATCCATTCTTGGGGACCACCTGCATCCAATGTTGGAGGCATTGTTCCCTAATGACCATCCCAGGTTTCAAGTGGATAATATACCCATGCAGCGTTTCAAGTTGTGGTTTGTAGAGGATGAGGTACAGCAGCTATCTTGGTCACTTCAATCTCTAGACATTAGTATTATTGAACATTTGTGGGAATATCGGGAGTGCAAGGTAAGATCACACTTTCCACCTCCAGACTTGATATTGTGGGGTACCATATCATGGCATTCCTTAGGGCCATTAGTTATTCTGCAGGGTTGTGTCACATCTGCAAGGTACGAATCCATTCTTGGGGACCACCTGCATCCAATGTTGGAGGCATTGTTCCCTAATGACCATCCCAGGTTTCAAGTGGATAATATACCCATGCAGCGTTTCAAGTTGTGGTTTGTAGAGGATGAGGTACAGCAGCTATCTTGGTCACTTCAATCTCTAGACATTAGTATTATTGAACATTTGTGGGAATATCGGGAGTGCAAGGTAAGATCACACTTTCCACCTCCAGCGTCACTGGCACAGTTGGGCCATATTTTATAAGAAGAATGGTCCCACATTCCATTACCGCATATGCATGACTTGTGTAAGTCTATTCCACATCAAATTGCTTCTGTTCTCAATGTTCAAGGTGTGCCTACAGCTTGTTAATATAATGTTCTCCACAAACAGTACACATTTCCATTATTTTGATAAACCCCAGTGTGAGTGAAAGTTGTAAAAAAACTCAATCAGTATAGGCCAGTAGTCCCCTCCCCCAACTTTCTCTGAGCCTTTGTGGTCCTTGTGACCTGGCCATTTAGCTATGAGAAAAAAAAAATGTGCTACTCAGAGGTAAAGCAACCCAACTTAGTAGTCATTATTAACATTATAGTGCTCCTTAGACTATTTAAAGTAATGGTTCTCAAAAGGTGTGCCACAAAATTTTGGATGATATTGCAGATGAAAGGAAATTTATAAAGCATTTTGTTGCTACTTTTTGCCACTGATTCTTCATTTAACTTTTTTTATTTAATCTAAAATTAATGTTAAAATCAAAATTAATACAAAACATGCCTATAAACATGTATGACATACACACTAATGTCAATACACGTCAGAACTTGGAACAGAATAGTTTTGTATTTGCAAATGACTCCACAGAAATATCTATATTGAAGGCAAACTATGCATTTGTGAATCTTCTGGCAGTGCTGCAAAATGCAATTTTTAGTGTGCCATGAGTATTCACTGCAAAAAATAGTGTGCCGTGAGTAAAAAAAAGTTAGAGAATTACTGATGTAAAGGTTATATAACTTACGATGGAAGACAAGTTGTATGTTACACTTTTCAGTCCAACCAGCTTAACCTGGGGGGTAGGGACAATTGTAGTAAATTGAATGGCAGCACTCGATGTTCCGCTATACAAAGACAGCACTACATCATATGGGTGATGCCATGTTTCCCCTATCTGTATCCAGAGAATCGTATGATAGTTAAATGTAATCAGCTTAGCGGAGAAAGGACCTGTTATGATGAGCAAGACCATACTGATAAATCAGGATAAGTCTGGGTGTTTAATCGTTGAGGTGAGTGGGAGGTCTTTTCAAATTTTGATCGCTGCCTAAACATAATTACCAAACAATCAATTAAATTTCAATCTAATAAAATTTGCCAAATATTTTTACAATCTGAACTTGGTATTAAATTTTGAATTTAGAATGCCAATTGTGAAAGAGATACTTTCATAAATGAGTTACATTATATTTAAGAGGAGAGAGAGAAGAAGAGTAGAGAGAGAGAGAAAGGGCGGCCAGCTGAGTACAGTGTGGATCAGAGCATCATCCCAATCTAGCAGGGACCCAGTCGTCCTATTGGAGAAGGGAATGGCCCTCAAGTGAGCCAGCCAGGTCCAGGCAACAACCGTACAAGGCTGGCCACCTAAGTGCCAGGGGGGAAAAATCAACCCTGGTGAAGGAAGGCAGTGGTGGAGGCTTTCACACCCACCCCTGCTCCCACCATGGCTGAAGAGTAGACCGGCCGGAAGCAAAACCCAGAGGATCAAGGCTTCCCTCGACTCCCAGGGAAGCACATGACACGGCTAGTAAAAGACAAGATCAGAATGAGAGAGAGAAATGGGATAGGGAGGGGTAAGTAGATGGAAAGGGTCTCAGCCCCAAAGGGAAGAGGGAAGCAAGGAGTGGGAAGAT
Source organism: Ryuthela nishihirai (assembly GCA_038380435.1). Lineage (NCBI taxonomy): Eukaryota > Metazoa > Arthropoda > Arachnida > Araneae > Heptathelidae > Ryuthela > Ryuthela nishihirai. Next base: position 45,130,451 of record JAWZYU010000032.1, read on the forward strand.
TAATAATAAAAGAAGAAATAAAATGAAAATAATGAAAAAGAAATAAAAGAAAAAAAAAATTATTTTAAATTAAAGTTAAAATTTAATTTAGGTAATTCATAGTTGAAATATCAGTATTTTCATGTTTGAGTGTATGTCAATTATGTTATTGAAGTTAAGATGCATTAAGGGCATATGTGGTGTGTGTGTGTGGGGGGGGGGAGGCTGAGCAAGAAAAAATGAACTAAATAGGATGTGGGGAGGGGGGGGGGGGGAAGCACAGTGAGAGTGAGTGTGCTCATGGAAGAGAGGGGGTAAAATGGGGGTAGGATTCCCACCATGCTAATAGTTTAGATAGCCAGGCAATTATTATTGAATGGTATTGTTAGGACCAAGTGTTATTGTGGGTCTAAAGGAGTAAATAGGTAAACTGACATTATTAAATGCCATATCAATGCCATGGGCATTCCTGTATTAATTAGTATTAACCGCAGGGTTGGTGAGTTAAATGTGAGTCAGAAAGATTAAATGAGTTGTCCAACAGTAATATTAGAAAACAATGCCATAGGCAGCTCTGTTTCAATTAAACATTAGTTTTTAGGACACAATGTCCTTGTGAATGTGAACGATTGATTACATAGATTAATATTAAAACAAATTCATTGCCTCAGTCATTCCAAAATCATCCAATAATAGCTACAGTGACATAGTGCTATTGTGTATCTGATAGATTGAGTATTTAAATATTATAAGTGAGAAACATAATGAGTAATAGAAACCACGCCTGTATTAAGTAAATTGCTCACTTGATTTCATATATGTACATTGAAAATAATATCCTATCGAAACAATATCAATTATCACTGCATAAAATCAAACTGAATAAGAAAAGACTAGGAATTATAACATTCATATATATATATGTGGCCTGTAAATGGTAGCTAGGCATAAACTGGAAGGAGAGCTGTGTACCAATCCCTAGTGATGATGCACAGAACCGGCCAGGTCTAGCACCTAATGTCCGACCCCGCCTTCTCGTGGTGCAGGCCGTTAGTACCTTTCAAAAGAGATATTCTCTTTTGGAAGGGAACGGAAGGGGAGGGCTGCCAGTTCAGTATGGCCTGCTGATCTGGTCATCTACGGCCACTTTTTTCTTTTTTTTCAACCCTGCTGAGGAGTGGTCAACTTCACAGGGTCCTGGTGCTGACCATTTATACCTACTAGACTGGACTTGATTATGGATTTGAGCTTGATTATTGATCCTGGACTTGCTGCACTGGTGGGCCTCTGTTGAGGGAGAGTCTGCCGCTGTGTTTTCTGTTTGCTTCTGGGTTGCCAGCTCTAAGTGAACAGAGGCATGGGATACCTTATATCAGCTGGTGGATAATCCTAATCAGAGACCATCGCAGGTACCTGAACCTTACTTAGCTAGTTGGGCATCGTCAAGCCTAAACTGGAGTAATGTGTCTCAGGCAGGCCATGTGGCTCTTGAAAAAGTCCACTTGAAAAGGTGGTGCCTGAAGTTCCTACCAGCATCGGTGACTTCAGCCTTTAGCAGAGGAGGAATGGGTCTTTGCCCCATGCCTGCGATCAGGGGGCTGTTTGATATTGTTGGCCCTACCAATCTCAATAAACCTAATTTCTTTAAAAATCCTATTAATAATTTTCTCTCTGCAGGAACATGGAACGTGAGGACATTACATAGAGATTATTCTCTTGATGTCCTCATGCAGGAATTCCAGCGCTATAACCTAGATATTCTAGGCTTGCAAGAGACCAGATGGACAGGTAAAGGTGAGATACTTAAAAATAACTTTAAATTTCTCTTTACAGGGAGGGAGGATGGAAAGCATCACCAATACATGGGTCTGCTGCTCAGCAGACATGCTAGTGATGCTCTTCTAGGATATGAGTGCATTAATGAAAGGTTTCTTACAGCAAAATTTCAGACAAGCATTTAAAAACTTGAATGTTATCTGCTGTTATGCCCCCACTGAGGATGCTGATGAGGATGAGAAGGATAGGTTTTACAGACAACTTCAGGATATTTTGAATTCTGTCAAGAAAGGAGATATTACCCTTGTTCTTGGTGACTTCAATACCAAAGTTGGTACTGACTCTGATCTTTGGGGAGGGGTGATAGGCCCTTTTGGTATTGGTAGCTGCAATGGCAATGGGCAACGTCTCCTACAGGTAAGTAAACTCAATGGTTTCAGAATAACTAACACATATTACAAACACCGCGACATACATAAATACACATGGGTTTCACCTGATGGGCTGCATAGGAATATGATTGATTATATATTAATTAACAGCAAATGAGCTAGTTCTGTTAGAAATACCAGGGCATATAGGGGAGCTGAAATTGGATCTGACCATTACCTTGTTAAAAGTGTCTTGTAACTTAAACTTAAAAAGTGTTGTGCTAGAGTTAAAAAATTTACCTTTAATACTGAAGCTCTGAATGACCCAGTTATAGCTAAAGCTTACCATGATAGGTTACTTAGTCATTATGATGGTCATGGTTTGCTTAATCCTGAAGTTGAGGAAGAATGGGGCCATTTTAAACAGGCTTTTTTGGAAACTAACAGTACTCTTTTAGGAAAAAAGGAGCAGAGGAGGCAGAATTATTTAAGTGATAAGGCAATTGAGCTTATTTCAGAAAGAAGGAACTGCAGGAATGTCCTTAATCGTTACCCTACTAGTCCTAATAGAAAAGATTACAGAGAGCTTAATAAACGTGTAAAGGATCAGTTAGCTACTGATAAAAATCTTTGGCTTGATAGCTTGGCTGACAAAGCTGAGGAAGCAGTTAGGCAGCACAACAGCAGAGAGCTGTACCAGATAGTTAATGTTTTATGTGATAGAAAACGGACAGGCATACAGGGATTGAAGGATAAACAAGGTAATGTTATAGAAGGTGAGGATTCTCTCATGGCTAGGTGGGCTGAGCATTTCAGTGATGTTCTAAACAATGTGGTTAGTTCTACTCCCATTGTTTGTAATGATGATAGATGCATTGGCAGCTTTAATGTTGGCCCTATAACACAATCTGAAGTTAGTTTGGCTATCTCTAAACTGAAACTTCATAAATCCCCAGGGGTAGATGAAATTACTACAGAAATGCTCAGAGCTGGGAATGTTTTGGTTACCACTTGGATGACTGAAATTTTGAATAACTTTTATGATGAAGGCATGGTTCCTAAAGATTTTACCAGAGCTATTATTATCCCTATTTTCAAAAAAGGTGATCGCAGTTCTTGTGATAACTATAGGGGTATCAGCCTACTCTCTGTTCCAGGTAAAGTTCTTTCCATGATTGTGCTTAATAGAATTAAGAATCTGGTTGACAGTCAATTGCGTGATGAGCAATGTGGATTCAGAAGTGATAGGGGATGTGTAGATCAGATATTTTCACTTAGGCAGATTCTTGAGAAATGTTTAGAGTTTCAGAAACCTTTGGTTGCTAGCTTTGTTGATTTCAAAAAGGCTTTCGACTCTGTTGATCATCGTAATTTGTGGTTGATTGTGAGATCATATGGTATACCAGACAAGTTAGTTAACATAATGAAAGCTCTCTATAATAACACTGAGTCATGTGTGAGAGTTGGTAAGTCTTGTAGCAATTGGTTTAGCATTACGTCTGGTGTTCGACAAGGGTGCATTTTGTCTCCTTTTCTCTTTAGTTTGGTTGTTGATTATGTTATGCGAAATTCACTTCGAGGGAAAGATTTTGGCCTTAAATGGGCTGGAGATACGAAAATTTCTGATTTAGATTATGCTGATGATTTAGCCCTTTTGGCAAATGATGTTGATGAGATGAACTCTTTCATTCGAGCTGTTGATGAGACTGGTAGTAGAGTAGGTTTGGTTATAAACAGAGAGAAAACTAAAGTGATGAAAATTGGTCAGGCAGGTTGTGATTCAGTTAATCTGAATGGTTGCAGTCTTGAGAAGGTGTCACAGTTTAATTATCTTGGTAGCTATGTAACTGATACTGGTGATGTGCGGCATGAGATTAACAGACGAATAGGTATTGCTGCCGGGACTTTTAAGAATCTATGGAGATTGTGGAGAAATAGGCGTATACACCTAAAGACTAAAATTAGACTGTATAATAGTTTGGTTCTTTCTAGGGTTAGTTATGGTAGTGAAACTTGGACGCTGTGTAAACAAGATAACAGGAAACTAGATGCTTACGCAGTATCTTGGGTATTAGGTGGTTTAACTTTGTAACTAATGATGAGGTTAGGCAAAGGAGTCTGCAACCTCCTTTAAGCAGCATATTGTGCAGAGAGAGACTCCGCTGGTTTGGCCATGTTGCCCGTATGGATAATTATAGATTGGCGAATAGGGTTATGAACAGTGTGCCTAGAGGTCTCAGAAGGAGGGGGAGACCTAGGATGCGGTGGGCAGACAATGTCAAACAGGACCTTGTTAGAATTGGTGTGCAGTGGCCAGATGCAGCAGATGTAGCTCAGGACAGATATGCTTGGAGAATTAAACTGCGTGTTCTGGTTGGACCTCCATAGCCCATGGCTGCTTGAGGAGGAGGAGGATGATGATGATGATATATGTATAATGAGTAACATAAGACATTATACCTGATTATAAGGATATTACACTCAGTAGGAGATTTATACTTTAAATATATATATATATTTCCTTTTTTTTTCCCCCTTCCCTTTTTATTCCTTTGTCCTCATATATATTTTTTTATTTCCCCTTTTCCCTTTTTAGGGGAAAAAAAGAGGTTTAGATATTATCATATCATTAGTAAGTCATTAGACATGTAATATGATTTTATTAGGCATTTATGAAAATTTAAAGTAATTTAAAACAAATTCATGCATTATGTTAATTCGTAATTTAGAAGCATAAATGTAAGAGGGAAACAATAATTTAATCCTATCAAAACTATATGAACTATCACTGCATTTGAATGATAAGGAAATAGGAAGAAACTGTGAAATATAGCATTTTTATACATATATATATATTGTGAGATATGTGACTTAACTCTGGTTATAGGGGTATAGTACCCAGTCTGATATCTTAATACATTTTCTTTAGAGAAAAAAAAAGTAAAGATAGGTATTTTTTCTTTTCCCCTGTCCCTCTTTTTTTTTCCTTTTTCCCTATTCTTTTCCAAATTAGTCCCTGTCCTCCCTCCCTTCTCTCTCATTCCATGATGTGTTCACATATTTGAAGCATGTAAGACATGTGGTGTGATTATTGTTATACCTTATTTAAAAAAAAAAACATGTTATGCATTGTGGTGAAGTGTATTACAGATATACTTGTATATCATATATTGTGTATACTGCCAAGTAATCCGAATTAATTTCTTTATCAATTGTTGCTCTTGGTTTCTTGTTTTTTACTGCGTTGTGTATAAAAGTACCTTGGGACCTAAATCTTAATTGTGTGTATTCTAAAGTTAGAAGTAGAATATATAGGGGGGGGGGGTAACTCTATTAGCAGCTGGGTAGGAAATAATTGTTCCAGGTTCAGTTAGGATTGAAGGTATGTTATTTGGTTTGCGTATACTAAAAGTTTAGAGTGAGTAGGGAGAAAGACGTTGAGCCGAGGTTCAGTACAGATTGAAGGTTCAGAAGAGAGAGTCTACCTTGGTGATAGACAGCTGTGGTGAGGTCTTTAACCCCCACCTTGACTGAATGAAAGCCGGCCGGAAGCTTATCAGGGAGGGTCAAGGCTTCCCTCCCCCCTCAATGGAAGCACATGACACAGCAAAATGAAACAAGATCAGAGAGAAGAAGCAGATAGATAAAGATAGAGGTGATAGGTGTATAAATGTGAAATAATTAAGGTTATGAAAAAAAAATATATATATATAAATAATTTACTATTTAATTTCTCACATTTATCGGATATACAATTTAAAATTGATGCTAACAGTTATTCAGGGCCGCTGTATGTTGACTTTCATGAAGGTTAGAATGAAGAGAGTGGGGATTATAGTTCAAAAGATAAGCCTAGTAGAGTAGTGACTGATGGGGGGGGGGCAGGGAGGGGGCTGTGAAGAAGAAGGGAGGAAAGAAGAATGTTGTGCTTGGCTGTGGAGCAGAGAGGGGAGAGAGGTATAAGGTGCTTGGCAGTTGATTTTGACTGTGGGAAGTGAAGGCAAGTAGGGGGGATGAAAAGGGAAGTGCGTCCCAGTGGAAGAAGGCTTGGTTATGGAAGAATCTGGGTTCGAATCTGAGGATGAGGAAGCGACATATTGTGATATTAATTTGGACACTGTTTAGCATGGGTGGGAGTTAGGGAAGAACAGAAAAGAATGTAATTTAAAATAATAAAAGTTAATGTTAACAGGTAAATTATCCATCTGTGAAAACGTTTATATTAAAGAATAATAACTTCATATATACTATAACATACATGTATGTTTACATTGATTATTATACTTTATCAGAAGGACAATGCACCATAATGAATATTTATATTATATAACACATTTTATTTAAACTAAAATGAAGAAGATAAAATAAGAAAAAGAAAGAGAAAAATAATAAAAAATACACACAAAAGAGATATAATTAAGACATATATATATATTGAGAATGATAAAATTTTATAATGTTTTTAACTTCTTTTTTCTCCCTTTTTTCCATTTTTTCAAGACAGCACAACGCAAACAAAAATAAGAAGTTCTGGGAAAAGAGCTATAACTAGAACATGTATATATATATATAGAAGGACAATACATACATCAAGAGATATTTTATTATTTTATAAAATTTTAAAATGTTTTTTAACGTCACCTTGGGGATTTTTTCTTTTTAACTCAAGAGAAGTTCTGGGAAAAGAGCTATAACTAGAACATGTATATATATATATAGAAGGACAATACATACATCAAGAGATATTTTTATTATTATAAAATTTTAAAATGTTTTTTAACGTCACCTTGGGGATTTTTTCTTTTTAACTCAAGACAGCACAACACAAACATATAACATTGAATAGATAAAAAAATAAAATAAAAAGAATTGGAAAAAAAAGTAAAGTAAATAATTAAAAAATAAAATAAGTAGAAAAAATAAAATAAAATAATGATATAGAGAGAATCTTGCCTTTGTAAAAATTTTTTTATTCATTAGCGCCTGCCAACTACAACGTGTTATGTAATATATTCTAAGGAATTGCTGCTGGAAAGAAGTCTTCTGTTATACTTTTCATGGCCTTGGTAATTATTGAAAGACTTTCTTGACTTGTTATGTTCCTGTAATCTTGAGTTGCATGGTTTACATTTTTCATTGATCTTTGAGCTTTAATATGTTACATTCCGATAGGTAGTGTCAACTGTCCCCTTGTCTTCCACATCTGCAGAGAGAATTATTCGTTCTCTGTTTTCTCGCGAAATATTCCGGAAATTTCCCATGTCCAGTCAGGATCTGATTTGCATAATGTTTGAAATATCTGTTCGATTCCTTGGCTACTTTTATATACTCATAAAGTGTCCTTCCCTTTTCGCTTGTGTTCCATGAATTTTGCCATTCTTCTAATATTTTTTTCCTAAATTTCATTTTTACCCAACTAAGTGGCAATGACATATTAACTGTAACATTCTCTATTTTAGTAGCGCTTTTTGATCAGCTAATTCATTTCCTTCATATCCGACATGGGCTTTTATCCAATGGAATGGAATGTTTCTTCTGTTTTTAATTCTTGTGTATTGCCTTTTAATTTCATTTAATGTTTTATCCCTATTCATACTATTTCCTAGAGCTTGGAGGGCAGACAGTGAATCGATATATATTTTTTATGTTCCCAGATTCTGTAATATTTTTTTCGAACTCCAGCGCCTTTAAAATAGCTACTGTTTCGGCTAGATAATTGCTTGTATTATCTGTCAATCTATATTTTTCTGAATGAATAACATTTCCTGAGCTCATTACTATAAAAGCCGCACCAACTCTATGTTCCTCTTTAGAGCCATCAGTAAATAATTCTATTTCTACTCCTGTGGGTGGATCCCTGTCATAGTTTATTATAGTCTTATGAGCTGGATGCACTTGCCATTGATCTCCTGGTCTCTCTATTTCGATCTCCCTAACAAGGTCATCATAGTATTGTGTGTCTTCCCTTTGTGTCTTGACCTTAAATAAGTGAAATTCCTCCATTGCTTTCAGATGCACTGGGATTAAACCTCCAAGGATTAGTGCTGTCTCCATTGCTATTGTCCTATAAGCCCTACTGATAAGGAGCGCTGGGCACTAAGAATGTAACTGCCAAGCTTCTTATCTTGATGTAGTCGATAACCCCATATTCCATGGCGTATAGGATTATTCTTTCTAAGCTTTTCTTGTAAATATCTTTCAATATTTTTGAGAATAGATCTCGTCCTATTCTCAAAAGGCTGTATATGATGTCACTTACACGATCTCGGACTGCTTGAAAGTGTCTGTAGAACTTTAATTGATCGTCTACTAGGACTCCTATTACTTTTATTTCTGTGACATTTTTAATCGTTTGTGTTCCTAATTTAAATGTTGGCGGTCTAATCACCCTCTTGTGTAGAGCAACAATCATCGCTTGACTGTTTTCTGTGCTAAATATTAGCTTGTTTTTCTTTGTCCATCGTTTAATTTTCCTGTGGCTTGTTTGCCCAATTCTTCTAGTTCTCGTCTTGTTTTCGCTCCTATTATCAGCAGTAGGTCATCAGCATAGGCTTGCACTTTCACATCAGCTGGGAAATCCATTGATAAAGCTTGGTCCATAATTAGGTTCCAAAAGAGTGGACCGGAACACGAGCCCTGAGGGTATCCTCTTGAAATTATCTTGGTGTATTCAAACGTATTTGAAATAAACTTAATACTTCTATCTGTAAAACAACTTTCTATTAGGTTATAAATATTTTCTGGACAGTTTTTTCTTCTCAGTTCATGGAGAATAGCGGTCCACTAGACTCTATCAAAGGCCCCACTAACAATCTAGGGAGATAATTGTTGTGTGCATTTTGTTTGCCTTATTTTCCTGTATTTTTTTATACAATTTGCATAGTGCCATATTGCATGATTTATCAGATCTAAATCCATACTGTTATGGATGTAAATTGTTCATCTTGGATAGATGATAATACACTCTTCTTGTAATTAACTTGTCCAGTACTTTGCTGAGAGATGTGAGAAGGCAAATTGGCCTAAATGACTGTGGCTTACTTCTGTCCTTTCCTGGCTTATTAAATAGGATGACTCTGGCCGTTTTCCACGCTGTCGGAAAATGTCCCAATGCTAAGCACAAGTTTAATAATTTGTTTAATATCTGCGGAACTGTGTTGTTGATGGCTTGTATGATTTCCATGTTTATTCTGTCTAATCCTGGGGCCTTGTTTTTCGGCATTGTCTTGAGTATTTCTGACATTTCATGCTTTGTAAATGCAACATCGGACTTGTTGATGTATTTTATTTTCAACTGTTCTCTGATGATTTTGTGTTCCTCTAAGTCTTCTTCCATATTGTCTGTTAAAAATAATTCTTTTAGAATTGTTTTGATTATTTCTTCAAAAATTTCTATTCTATTATCTTCAGTTTCTAGAGTTGAAATTTGAAGAGAGTTTCCAATTTTTTTCTTCACAATCTTATATGGAAGGGAGAAGGGATTTTCTTTGGAAATTTCATCACAAAATCTGTTTCATGAATTTTTTTTCTGTTATAATTTATTAATCTTCTATATTTTGCTGCTTGTTTCTTGTATTCAGCCTTTCTAATTTCCCTCTCTGGCCTGCCCGCTTTCTGGTATCTTCGCCTCAGAGCTTTTAATTATTTTCTTTCTACATTCAATTCTTGATTCCACCAGGGGACTCCCCTTTTTTTTATCTGTTCTTTTTTCTTTGAGATATTTACCAGTGACTGTTGATAGTGTTTCCACAAAGCTGTAAACGAAGTTATCGAGTTCAGGTGTAGTTTTAATTTCCATTAATTTTTCTTCTAAATTGGATTCTTGATATCTTGAGCTATTTTCGTAAGTCCTTTATGTGTTAGCTTATATCTAACGGGGGCCAGTTAAGTAGGGGCCAGTTACTTCGTTCCCAGGGATGTAATTATATATTTGTGATCGCTTAAAGAATCTTCTTCCAAGACCTCCCATTTATTTATTTCTTCTTCTAGGTTCTGGCTGGTAAGAGTTATGTCTATCCAGCTTCTTCCATTCGTAGTTTCGAAGGTGGGGGGTGAGAGTCTGTCATTCAATAATATTAGATTATTTCGTAGAATGAATTCCAATAATTCTTCTCCTTTTTCATCTGTTGTTGGGTTTCCCCAAATGCTGTGTTTTGAATTAAAGTCCCCATTTGTTAGTATCTTCTTGTTTCTGTGTCTTCTGACGATGTCTTCCAGATGTTCCAAATTGTTTACTAAGTCTTCATCAGATGGCGGAAAATATACCGAAATAATATTTAAAGTGTTTATCGCGTCCCTAGCTTCGATCGCTACTATGTTGGTTGTCGCGTTAATTATCGTAAAATCGATGGCGTTTGTCATCGCGATTATACCTACCTTCCCGTTTTCACTGTGCGCCCTTTTTCCAGTGTAGAGGCAGGCCTGCTAATTTTCCTCCGCTTGTATACGGTTCTTGTATGCAGATAATATCGGGATTGAAGTCAGTAGTTTAGTCCCACTCCACGAAAGCTTCTAGTGCTTTCCTCCTATGATGTCACCGGCTTTTTTTTTTCATAAATTTTCCAATTTTGTAATAAATTTTCCATAATTTTTTAATAAATTTTCCATAATTTTTTAATAAATTTTCCAATTTAGTCATAATTTTTCCAATTTTTAACCCCCCTAATTAAAAACCCCCTTATCAAAAGTTCCCTTCCCTTTTGTGAAAAACCCGTGGTGCCATCTAGTATATAGACTGAGTACTATTTTTTTAGAAAAACCCTCTATTTTAGTCGTAATTTTTCCATTTTTTGACCCCCCCATTAAAATCCCCTTATCAAAAGTCCCGCTTCCTTTATTAAACCACCCCTTTATTAAAAACCCCCCTTATCAAAAGTTCCCTTTATTAAAACTCCCCTGATCACAAACTCTCTTGGTATCCATGTTCATCTGAAATTTTCCAAGTCCAGCTAAACTTGGGGGTGGCAATGATCAGAATGGCTGATGCAATCCTCTAAATAATTACAAAGTTCCAATTTTTTAATCCCTCTTCATTAAAAAAAACCCTTATCAAAACTGCTTCCTGGTTGACCCACCTGTATTTTAAACCCTCTCTCTAAAGACCCCCCTGGTTGACTCATCTGTATTTTAAGTCCCCTCTTTAAAGACCCCATGGTTGACTGATATTTTTAAGCCCCCCCCCCCTCTTTAAAGACCCCGTGGTTGACCCCTCGCGTGGTAAATCTGTTTTCTCTATGCGCATTTAATCTAATTGTGGTGCCATCCAACGTCCGTTTTAGTACATCTCCTATATTTAAAAAAAAAATTCCTTCCAACGCAGTGATTTGAACCCGGTACCATGGTGCCAATAGCTGGACATTATCGCACTCGACTATGCCTTATTTCCTAACACCTGAAAAAGATTTTTGGCGCCGTCATCTAGTGTATACTTTAGCAAGATTTTAACCAAAATTAGTTCCCTTTATTAAAACTTCACTGATCACAAACGCATATGGTATCCACGTTCATCTCAAATTTTCCAAGTCCAACTAAACTTTTTTGAATGGCAATGCCCATCCCCATCTCAGAATGGCTGATGCAATCCTCAGAATATTTACAAGGTCCCCGTATTTTGCAAATTCGACCTTCATTAGAATAAGGACTATCCTGCAGTAACTGTTTTAAAAGACTGTCTCGCAGAAAATGAAAAAATGCTATTGGGTAAAAATTAAAAAAAAATTAAAAAATAAAAATAAAAGGAAAACGGCGAAAAAATCTGTTTTAAAAACATTTGTAATTATGAAAAATATTGAAGGGTAATATTGACCTGTATGGGTGACCCGTGTTGGGAGCCTCACACTGGACCACGTTTTACTGACGGATGGTTTTAACAAAAGTCCTGCGAAATTAAATATTATTCCAAACGGGGAATCACAAGGGTTTTATTGACGGATGAATCTTGGATCACCCCCTGTGCTGCTTCCGTATCAGGTGCGCTGTCTTACATCGTGAAAACCCACTCACAGCCTTAACCACTGTTTTAGGACTCGAAATTTTTCCAAGTCCAGAGACGGTTGCCAGTCCTTCTGACTACCTCATTTCAATCTCCTTTCGTTTCAGGCCATCACAGGAGATGGGAACAATGTTTTCTCTTATCAAAACATCCCATTTATGATAGGTCAGTTATTTGTTTACCCCCTTCGGAAGAATTTCCCTTCGAGCCCCTAAACCTCCAAGAGTTGAGCTTCTCTTATTTAGTCTCCATCGGATTGATACCGTCAGATATCTGAACTTTCAACGTCAGAACTTGTTTTGGAAAGTGGTTTTACGTTAAATCTGCCATGTCTCAATTCATTACTCTCTGCCATTACGCGACATGGTTTTATTCCTAATACTTATGACCGCTGTATCCTCAGTGCATGATGCAAACTCTTTCCTAGGAAGTAACGCTACTCCGTAACAATTTATTCCGCCAAAGAAAAATCAGCTATGGGAGCAATAATTTTTTTAAAATCTACAAACGCTCTCCCAGTTTGTAAAAATAATCTTTTCCACCATTTACTGACGAATGTGATGACGCTGATGAAATTCGTGTTGCGGCATCAGTTACATGCTTTACAAGATCAGTTGTTTTCATCAGGTAAAGAAACGTGGCAGAATGCTAAAAGTAGAATTCATACGTTTCCGCTTGCGTAAAAAACTTTAGTTCCAACGCGAATGCATGTTAATAGGGGATATTAACAAATACACTAACCTACTATAAAAAATAATACATAAGTCTCGCGCGATCGTACCCACTCAACTTACCTGAGCTAATTCACCGAAATTCAACTGGACTGATAGTCAAAATTTAGCAAATACTTCAACGATTATATCAGTATATCTACGGAACAAGCTACATGAGAAAGCTTTGCAGCGAACATAAAACTCCGCCTAACTATGCTCTGACATATATGCTCTAATCGGGCCTGAAAATTATGCACATATGCCAATGTTCTCACGTAGAGAGCGTACAAGAAGCGACAAATGAAAGCTCCTACCATCATTGTCACGTGATCTGCCAAAATGCAGGGAGACGCGCACAGCAACAGGCAACCAGTGATAAAGGTCACTGGGGCACTCACGCTGACTTATGGGACAGCCATGGAAACAGATAAAGGAATTAGATATGGTTCGACTTACTTTGAGAAGAGCAGTCACTCTGTGCTTTATCTTCCTCAACCCTAATGAGAAAGTTAAATAATGACATGACGAAATGCAAAATAAGGAATTCTTCTGCCAATAGATTAGCTTCTCGATAATAATCTATGAAATTCAAAGTTCCAAGGGAGAATGCTGTGTTCCATGTTATTGGGAATGCAGTTAATCATACTGATTCCTTGCAGATGGCTGTCCTTTAGGTTATGAAATAAAACTGGAATCGGAGAAGCGCTAGGGTAAGAAGACATGCAAACAGGCATTTAGAATGAAAAACTGATTGCAAGTCTGCTTCACTGTCATACAATCTTAGAGATAGACTCTTTATATAGCTTAATCTTCAGATGCATGTTTCTTCATAGAATCGTAAACTCTCAATATCTATGCATTTCCTCACACATCTCGCAAGATAATTAAAGTAACTTACTCAATCATTGATTCATCTTCCCTATGTGTATATTTACTTTCATAGCACCATTTGCAAAAAAAGGTAAAATCGCAAGCATCATCAGATTATTATTTTTTTCATATATCTGCTTACGTTGAAAATCTCACAGTAGCCTATTCAGTACTTTTCCCATGATGCAGCTATAAGTTACGATAGCCAACATCTATCCCTTAGACAGTAGGTTAGTTACTTCTGATCTAAGAAACCTAGAGATCCATGGTAAGACATGAGTGTCGCTGAGCACCTATGTCGTATGAAAGGTAACCGTTATGACAAATAGTGGCATATATTTTTAAAGATACACTGATTTCGAACTCACTAAGATTGTGCAATCAATAGAGATTTGTACTAAGGATGTCTATATTTTCGCTCATGCTCTTTTCAGAGTTCCTGGTTCTACAGTTCCCTACTACGTTTCAATAAACTCGTAAGTAAACTGTGTGTATAAGGGCGAAAGTGGTTGGTTTTAGCTGCAAGCACACGTTTTTTCGACAATGATGTGTATTTGTGTTTTTCACTACAGGAGGAAATCTAACACACATTTTCATGTCTAAGAATCGGTTTAGTTATTTTTCCTGCATGATAATATTTCTACACTAATGTGGAATTCTTAGAACAAGTGGTACTATGTTCGTGTGAAAGTGGTTCTGGCAAGCACGCGTTTTTTGATAAGTTATGGTGTTTCACTTGTTTGGAAATCTGAAAGAACACTACATATAGAAAGTAGCATTACATAATTAAGGTAGTACTAATTACGTCTCGATTCTGAGGGCACCCATAACTGATAGACAATACTTTGTGTTTGAAACGTTTTCCGGACCTAACGCATAAAGCGTCAAGTCTTTCAAAGGTTATTTCACACTTCAAACACTCATCAAGACAATCAATATTGCAGAAGATTGAAAAGGAGAAGCGATAGGAAAGAAAAACACTCTATCCAGCATTCTCACATTAAAAGAAAACGTAACGTAAGCATTCATCGCCTCAAAGCAACTAAGACAGGGCGCCATGTGATAGCAAGGAGAATACGAGTAGTAACAATAGTTTAAACACAAGTATTCATTTTTAAGTATTAGGTATTTCTTACAACAGCGTTCATTTCTAGTGAAGATGGAACATTCACTTTTTGTGCAAGCATGCGAATATTACATTTCAGTTGTATGTGAAATTCACTTTTCTGAACATGGGTGAAATCACTCCAATGGAGTGAACTACCGTGAAATCCTCACAGAGGACAAGGCACTCATGTTGGAAATAGGTGATAAATCTTCGAGATCAATAGCTGAAGGTTTGGGGGGGGGGGAGACTGAGGTAGAAGGGTCGGACTGGTAGCGGGCAGCGATGGGTTGGACCATAAGTGGGCAATGATGCTATTTATTGGTGAATTACCAGTACTAGCAGAGTTGTAAGAGCTGGTACAAGGTAAATGCAAACCGGTTCATACAAATGTCTGCTTTTTCATATACTATTCTTTCGAGCACAAATGTTAAAAGAATACATGCAGCAGTTAAATAAGGGATTTTCTGCGTTTTGGACATTTAAACAGCGCCACCTATCAGTACAGGAATCCTCAAAACTAAGAAACAAATACGTCTTTACTAGTAACGGGGAAATCTATGAACAGTACTAGAAAAATCACTGTCCATAACATTTATATTCATGTATTTCATTTTCTTGTTATGAGGCATCTGACAGAAAACTTAAGACAGGCGTGCTCAATATTCAAGCGTGTTGAAAAATACTTACTGAAATACAAGAATACAAGTATTCAAAATCAAGAGATGTATGGCATTATACATATTCAACGGATGTCTTTCTAAGTGTAAGTCTCTATGCATATATGAATGGGATTGACTAAGCTGTTCTTCATATTTTGTCACATACTTGTTTCGTCTCTGTATATGTGTTAATTGTATGTGTGTGCATGCATTGCGTGTTTGTGTGTGCGTATGTTTGTGTATATGTTTTCATATTTCTATGAATCATGTGTGAACATGTTATCTGTCAGTTGCTCATTACAAAAGAAGCTAACACTTTACAAACCTCAACAGATTGGCATTATAGCTCTATTAGAAAATCTCATCAAAAAGTCACTAAACAGATTAGTTTACTAAAGAGAAAGATGTACTCTTGTATACAATTTTCAGATAGTCATTCTTTTACCTTTCTCGAGTCAGTTAATGAATAGTCAATAAACAGCACGATTCTCACTGTGTGCATAGCTTTATTATTTCTTGACAGGTATAGTTGTGTAGGTTGTTAACTACAGACTCTACTCCAAGACTACCTAATGTTGAATTGCCTAGTCATAGAGCAAAGCTAAGAAAAAACATTAAACACACTTGCCAGAAAAGAACTTTTTCAGATTCTACTTCTACGTATGAACTGTATTGGGTTGTGAGGTCAATCGTCAGCTTCGCCATTCATGTCTTGCCATTTCCGATGAATCAGTTGATGTCCATTTCGCAGAAACCATGAGAAACATTCATTTAAGCAATATCGCTAAACTTTTTGTGGAAGAGGCAAGAGTTGAAGATAATTATTCCTACATGTTACACTTTGCTATGTTACTAAATGAAGTGTACAACAAACTGATACGCACCTCTGAATATGTTCTAAATAAATGCTAATAGTGTTTTCGAAAAAATTAAGTAGTCGATAATTGTAACTTTCCTGAAGATAGTGTATGAATAAAAGATTTTTCCTGCAAAGCTGTTTTATTGACTATTTGTTAACTGACTCGAGAAAGGTAAAAGAATGACTATCTGAAAACTGTATACAAGAGTACATCTTTCTCTTTAGTAAACTTATCTGTTTAGTGACTTTTTGATGAGATTTCCTAATAGAGCTATAATGCCAATCTGTTGAGGTTTGTAAAGTGTTAGCTTCTTTTGTAACGAGCAACTGACAGATAACATGTTCATACACGATTCATCGAAATATGAAAACATATACACACAAACACATGCACACACATCCAATTCACTGAAAAAAAACACAGAAAACAAAACAAAACATGAAAACATATACACACAAACATATGCACACACAAACATGCAACGCACGCACTCACATACAATTAACACTTATACAGAGACGAAACAAGTATGTGACAAAATATGAAGAAAAACTTAGTCAATCACATTCTTGTATGCATAGAGACTTACACTTAGAAAGACATCCATTGAATATGTATAATGCCATATATCTCTTGATTTTTAATACTCATATTTCAGTAAGTATTTTTCAACACGCTTGAATATTGAGCATGCCTGTCTTAAGTTTTCTGTCAGATGCCTCGTAACTAAAAAATGAAATACATGAATATAAATGTTATGGACAGTGATTTTTCTAGTACTGTTCATAGATTTCCCCGTTACTAGAAAAGACGTATTTGTTTCTTAGTTTTGAGGATTCCTGTACCGATAGATGGTGCTGTTTAAATGTCCAAAACGCAGAAAATCACTTATTTAACTGTTGCATGTATCCTTTTAACATTTGTGCTCGAAAGAATAGTATATGAAGAACCGGTTTGCCTTGTACCAGCTCTTACAACTCTGCTAGCACTGGTAATTCACCAATAAATAGCATCGCTGCCCGCTACCGGTCCACAACCCTTCTACCTCAGTCTCCTCCCCGAACCTTCTAGCCAACCTTCAGCTATTGATCTCGAAGATTTATCACCTATTTCCAACGTGAGTGCCTTGTCCTGTGTGAGGATTTCACTGTAGTTCACTCCACTGGAGCAATTTCAACCGTGTTGAGAAAAGTCAATTTCACATATAACTGAAATGTAATATTCACATGCTTGCACAAAAAGTGAATGTTCCATCTTCACTAAAAAATTAACATTGTTGTAAGAAATACCTAATACTTAAAAAGTGAATACTTATGGTTAAACTATTGTTACATGTATTCTCCTTGCTACCTTTCAAGCTGGCACAGGGCGCCCTCTAACGGACTGTTTTGAGGTGATGAATGCTTACGTTACATTTTCTTTTAATGTGAGAATGCTGGGTAGGGTGCTTTTCTTTCCTATCGCTTCTCCTTTTCAATCTTACTTCTGCAATATTGATTGTCTTGATGAATGTTTGAAGTGTGAAATAACCTTTGATGGACTTGGTGCTTTACGCATTAGGTCCGTAAAATGGTTGAAATGCAAAGTATTGTCTAACAGATCGATTCTGGGAGCCCTCAGAATACACACTAATGGAATTTACTGGAGTAATGCTCTATAGGTAGTGTTCTTTCAGATTTCCAAACAAGGGAAACACCATAACATTATCAAAAAATGTGTGCTTGCAGCAAAAAAAAACCACTTTCACACGAGCCTAGTACCACTTGTTCTAAGAATTCCACATTAGTGTAGAAATATTCTCATGCAGGAAAAATAACTAAACCGATTCTTAGACATGAAAATGTGTGTGTTAGATTTCCACCTGTAGTGAAAAACACAAATACACATCATTGTCGAAAAAACGTGTGCTTGCAGCTAAAACTAACCACCTTCGCCCTTATACACGCAGTTTGCTTACGCTTTTATTGAAACGTAGTAGGGAACTGTAGAACCAGGAACTCTGAAAAGAACATGAGAGCGAAAATATAGACATCCTTAGTACAAATCTCTATTGATTGCATAATCTTAGTGAGTTCAAAATCAGTGTATCTTTAAAAATATATGCAACTATTTGTCATAACGGTTACCTTTCATACGACATAGGTGCTCAGCGACACTCATGTCTTACCATGGATCTCTAGGTTTCTTAGATCAGAAGTAACTAACCTACTGTCTAAGGGATAGATGTTGGCTATCGTAACTTATAGCTGCATCGTCGGAAAAGTACTGAATAGGCTATTGTGAGATTTTCAATGTAAGCAGATATATGGAAAAAATGGCAAATAGTGCTATGAAAGTAAATATACACATAGGGAAGATGAATCAGTGATTGAGTAAGTTACTTTAATTATCTTGCGAGATGTGTGAGGAAATGCATAGATATTGAGAGTTTACGATTCTATGAAGAAACATGCATCTGAAGATTAAGCTATATGACGAGTTTATCTCTAAGATTTGTATGACAGTGAAGCAAACTTGCAATCAGTTTTTCATTGTAAATGCCTGTTTGCATGGATATTAGTCTTCCCCTAGCGCTTCTCCAATTCCAGTTATATTTCATAACCTAAAGGACAGCCATCTGCAAGGAATCGGTATGATTAATTGCATTCCCAATAATATGGAACACAGCATTCTCCCTTGGAACTTTGAATTTCATAATTTCTTATCGCACCATATCTAATTCCTTTATCTGTTTCCACGGTTGTCCCATAAGTCAGCGTGAGTGCCCCAGTGACCTTTATCACTGGTTGCCTGTTGCTGTGCGCGTCTCCCTGCATTTTGGCAGATCACGTGACAATGATGGTAGGAGCTTTCGTTTGTCGCTTCTTGTACGCTCTCTACGTGAGAACATTGGCATATGTGCATAATTTTCAGGCCCGATTAGAGCATATATGTCAGAGCATAGTTAGGCGGAGTTTTATGTTCGCTGCAAAGCTTTCTCATGTAGCTTGTTCCGTAGATATACTGATATAATCGTTGAAGTATTTGCTAAATTTTGACTATCAGTCCAGTTGAATTTCGGTGAATTAGCTCAGGTAAGTTGAGTGGGTACGATCGCGCGAGACTTATGTATTATTTTTTATAGTAGGTTAGTGTATTTGTTAATATCCCCTATTAACATGCATTCGTGTTGGAACTAAAGTTTTTTACGCAAGCGGAAACGTATGAATTCTACTTTTAGCATTCTGCCACGTTTCTTTACCTGATGAAAACAACTGATCTTGTAAAGCATGTAACTGATGCCGCAACACGAATTTCATCAGCGTCATCACATTCGTCAGTAAATGGTGGAAAAGATTATTTTTACAAACTGGGAGAGCGTTTGTAGATTTTAAAAAAATTATTGCTCCCATAGCTGATTTTTCTTTGGCGGAATAAATTGTTACGGAGTAGCGTTACTTCCTAGGAAAGAGTTTGCATCATGCACTGAGGATACAGCGGTCATAAGTATTAGGAATAAAACCATGTCGCGTAATGGCAGAGAGTAATGAATTGAGACATGGCAGATTTAACGTAAAACCACTTTCCAAAACAAGTTCTGACGTTGAAAGTTCAGATATCTGACGGTATCAATCCGATGGAGACTAAATAAGAGAAGCTCAACTCTTGGAGGTTTAGGGGCTCGAAGGGAAATTCTTCCGAAGGGGGTAAACAAATAACTGACCTATCATAAATGGGATGTTTTGATAAGAGAAAACATTGTTCCCATCTCCTGTGATGGCCTGAAACGAAAGGAGATTGAAATGAGGTAGTCAGAAGGACTGGCAATTGTCTCTGGACTTGGAAAAATTTCGAGTCCTAAAACAGTGGTTGAGGCTGTGAGTGGGTTTTCACGATGTAAGACAGCGCACCTGATACGGAAGCAGCACAGGGGGTGATCCAAGATTCATCCGTCAATAAAACCCTTGTGATTCCCCATTTGGAATAATGTTTTTTAATTTCGCAGGACTTTTGTTAAAACCATCCATCAGTAAAACGTGGTCCGGGGTGAGGCTCCGAACACAGGTCTTTTATGTCGCCCATACAGGTCAATATTACCCTTCAATATTTTTCATAATTACGAATGTTTTTAAAACAGATTTTTTCGCCTTTTTCCTTTTATTTTTTTATTTTTATCCAATAGCATTTTTCCATTTTCTGTGGGACAGTCTTTTAAAACAGTTACTGCGGGGTAATCCTTAAGGGGGGGGGGGGGCGAAACTGTTAATGAGGGGGTTTTAATGAAGGGGTGGAGTAAAAATTGGGACTTTGTAATCATTCTCAGGATTGCATCAGCCATTCTGAGCATTGCCATTCAAAAAAGTTTAGTGGACTCATAAATGGATGAGGATAGAAGCCATGGGAGTTTGTGATCAGTGAAATTTTAATAAAGGGAATTTTTAATAAGGGGGGTTTTTAATAAAGGGGGAGTCTGGGAATAATTTCGGTTAAAATCTTGTTAAATTATACACTAGATGACGCCACCAAAAATCTTTTTCATGTGTTACGAAATAAGGCGTTGTCAAGTGCGATAACGTCTGGCTATTAACACCAAGGTACCGGGTTCGAATCACTGTGTCGGAAGGATTTTTTTTTAAATACAGGAGATGTACTAAAACGGGCGTTGGATTACACCACAATTAGATTAAATGTGCATAGAGAAAACTGATTTACCACATGATAGGTCAACCAGGGGGTCTTTAAAGAGGGGGGGCTTAAAATACAGGTGGGTCAACCAGGGGGGCAGTTTTGATAAGGGTTTTTTTTAATGAGGGGGGAGTCAAAAATTACGACTAAAATAGAGGGTTTTTCTAAAAATAGTACTCAGCCTATACACTAGATGGCACCACGGGTTTTTCATAAAGGGGAGGGAACTTTTGATAAGGGGAGGTTTTAATGAGAGGAGTCAAAAATTGGAAAAATTACAACTAAAATAGTGGGTTTTTCTAAAAATAGTACTCAACCTATACATTAGATGGCATCATGGGTTTTTCATAAAGGGGGAGGAATTTTGAATAAAGAGGTTTTTTAATGGGGGAGTCAAAAATGGGAAAAATTACGACTAAAATAGAGGGTTTAAAAAAAAAATAGTACTCAACCTATACATAGATGGCGCCACGGGCTTTTTCATAAAGGTTCCTGAAAAAAGGAGAGAAATGATGATATGGAAAATGATGATATCGACTTCATTTTTCACAAATAATGACAAGTTAAGAGTTAAGCTTTTAACTTCGAAGGAATGAGTGCAAATTTAGACTCATGTCGAGAATGTTTTGAAAGCCCTCCATACATGTACTGTTAGTGACGCAATATAAGTGAGACAAGTAATTGTGATAAATACCAATAAGTTTAACACTTAAGATAATATTATTAATGTTATAGTTTACAGTAATTTTTGTGTTCATAAAAATTTGTGTTGATCTAAATTTTCACTGCACTAATTTCAATTTTGATGAAGATATTCTATTTTCAAGTTATATTTCATCTTGTTTTAAATCAAATTATATATATTATTTGCTTTAACTGTTTGGTTATATTTGAATGTTATTTTTCAGGACTTCCAGGCTATCTCCATTTGATGATGAAACCATTTCTGAAGTACAGCAAAGGAGTAATGGTGAAAGTAAGTTCGTAAATTATCTTTTGCACCATATACACTGTTTTATCTGGAGAATTCTGCAAATATTTCCCTTAAGTTGTTATAAAGCTATCAATAATTTTCAGAAATCATTGTCTTAAGGCTATTTATGCAGAAACAAATATTAAATATCATATGTTGATAGAATTTGTATTAGCTGTAGTGTAGGTATTATGTAACTTGAACTGTTTTGGAATAATATAGTACATTAAAATATTTTTATTTATATAAGACCACATTCTATGTGTATACTTTGTGACATTGAACTTGCGCCACATAGAAGAGGGAATGAACAGTATCTTCTAAAACTCATGATATAGACAGATGATCAGATGGATATGACATGATTTCATTTACAGCTCAATTTAATGAATTAAATGAATGGCATATAGTAAAATATACACCCTTTAGTATGTAGTGAAACTGCCATGGTTCATGATATATTAAGTGACTTGTCACAGTTTAGAGATGTTGAGATTTCTGGTGTGCCATGTGGGATGTCCCATCATACTGCTTGCATAAGTTAAGGTTGCAACTAGTTCCTTAGTTCATTAGTATTTTGAGCTGGTTGACTGTGAACTTGCAGGTGACATTTGGTTGTGTGTTAAACTTGCTCAATGGACAACAGGTCTGAGATTGTGGCTGGCCACCATACTATGGGTGTTTTGTAGACACATTTTGAGATGCCTGTAATATGTAGGACAGTGTATGTTGCTAGATGGCACTAGAGATATTCCCTAGAAATGGTCAGAGATATTGATGTCTGATGAGTACAAAGCAAGTTTGCCAGGGCTGCATGTGATAGCATATAATTACTGGATCCTATATGTTTGTGTGATTAATCAGTGGAAGTCTGCTGTAGTGACCAGCACTGATGAATTATCGATGTTCAGAGGATGAATGTTTGTGAACCCAGGAGGTGTAGAGAGGATCAATAGAGAATGGGCTGTAATGGCCATTGTTGCTTGATGGTCATTGTAATGGCCTTGCTGATGAGGTTGTAGGTGCCATCTGTAGATCTGGTCCTGACCTTCGCTGGCCAGGAAATGCCACATAGGTCATTGTCAGTTGACATGGCAGGGTCATGATGTAGAGAAACTGTTGACAAAGAGATTGTGATAATGTCACCTTAAATTTCCCCATTATTGGGCTCTACATGTGACATCTTAAATCTCTCAAATACATATTTAAATCAACCTCATATATATCCTAATTAATCCTCTATAAATGCATCATAAACTCCATATAAACTCCTCTTACAGCTCAGAGACATTACAGCTCAGAGAAGAGAACACATCATGCCGAAATGAGGCTTCCCACAGCTGGGTTCAAACTCGTGATGCCAAGGGAAGTCAGCAAGCACTGCTGAGAGGCCAATGACTTAATCCACAATGCTAAGAGGCTAGCTCCAATGGATGTCATTATGATTATTAAGTACATATACATTCTCATCATAACGAGTGAACTGTTACTTTCTCCAAATTGTCATCACTGCGTGTATAAGGTGTCATATCACTTTTCAACTATGTCACTGGCAAGGCCACATTATTCTGTTGTGAAGTGGAAGGGAGCCATTGGAAGACCATAACTGTATTAATGCTATTCTGGTCATGTGCTTGTGACTGTCCTTCCTACAAGTTGAGTTCTTCATGCCATTTTGAATTATGTTGCCATCTAGGTGCAGAGCTGGGAACTAACATATGAATTCAACTCATTAATTTTTTTTATCTAATTCTCACTTCATGCAAGAGCTACTTCTGAATCTCCAAACATCACTGCTTATCAGCCAAATCAGACTTAGGCAGCTCCTCCTAGAGAAAAGAATGTGTCATGACAAAATGAGGCTTTTCACAGCTAGGATCAAACTTGTGATGCCAAGGGAAATCAGCAAGTGCTGCTGAGAGGGCAAATACTTAATCCACAACATCAAGAGGCTAGCCCCGATGGATGTCATTATGATTAAGTACATATGCATTTTCATTGTAATGGGTGAACAGTTACAAGATACTTTTCCAAATTGTCATCATTGCGTGTATAAGGTTTCATATTGCATGGCTATTGGAAGACTGACATAAAAGAATATATACACAGGCGTATCAGAATAATATGACCACCTACCATAGTATATGTATGGTAGGTGGTCATATTATTCTGATATGACTGTGTATGTATATATATTACAACAATCAGAAGGGAGATTTGGAAGTGTAGTCAAGAAATGAATAGTATGTAATTATGAAAAATAATAAATACCCCCTCAAGCAGCTGCTTGCCACAGAGGTCTGACAGGAGCCTGTCAGTTTATATGCCAAAGTAGAAGGTCTATGAGGATGGAAGGACCTCAGCAAGAAAACAACACATACAACCATGCCTTACCTGGGCTTGAACCCAGGTCCCTTAGATCAGTAGCCAAGTGCGCTAACCACTCGGTCATGGGACTATATAAATATGTATTTCTCATCGTAATGCATTTTTTAAAATGGGAAATATGAAGAACACATAACCACCTTCCTTTGGAAATGAAAGCAACTTTGTTGAAAGATAGAAGAGATCAATTATTAACACTTACCATGTCGCACACCGAAGAATTACTTTCATCTTTCCCATTCTAGTGATGGGAAAGTGAAGTTTCGCTCCCGTAGTACAAGGTTGGGGGAAAAAAATTTTCAAATAGAAATCTGAATTTTTTTCAACTGTTTCTAATTAAATATCAAAAATAACATTTAAATCTTTGATATATATATATTTACCTGTTGATTCCATTTAAAAAAATTATGATAAAGTTTAAAAACAAATCTGTTTGAGTCTGCAAATTAATGTATGAATATGCTCAGTCACCGTAAACAGCAACAAATAGCGCTGATTTAGTTTATGCCTTTATTCTGCCATCCCGTACTTAGATTATTGATCGGTTACATTTATGGGTATTTTGTGCTGTTTATAGCTCTACTAGAGAAGAAATGCTTCCTAAATTTTTAACGTAAGGATATTGATTTTTTTTTACTACCAAAGATTGTCATCCGGGAACTACACACATCAGATTTCGATCAATATTTTAGCAGACTTTCTATATTAAAGATGTTTTTTATTTACTCTAATGCTTCTAAAATTTTTTTTATTGCTTCCGAAATGGATACTGCGATTATAAGTAATAATTTATTAGAAATGATCGAAAGTGAAACTGCTAGCGATCGATAATGGCGGCAATCGGAACAAGCACAACAGGATTACTCAAATTGCAAATTTTTAACCAAAATTTCTGCAGGAATTTTAGAATTAAACTTTTCCATAGCAGTTATGCAGCTTCATAATAAAGAGTCTCATTCTCAAATTCAGTACATTGATTAAACTTTAAATATTTAGAAACTTTTTTAATTTTTTTTTCATAGTTCTTTATTACTTTTCTGATATATTTTTCATTTCTTATTTAAATTATCTAGTTTTAAAGCAAAATTATTTTTTATGACACTGCTTTAATTAGGCTTGGAGTTTGCCAATCGTCAAAAGTCTAAGAATATACATTATATGCATAAATGACTAAATAGTTTGGGAAAAACAAAATAAATGAAAGATTTAAGAAATAATCGAATTATTGTGAACTGTTTATATTAAAATAATAATATAGAAACAATGGGAAATATATATATATTTGAAATTTTGTTAAAGATAAAGTGGAAAAAATATAGCAAAATTTTGCAATGTTTTTTTAAAAAAAATGCTTAAAAAATGTAACCTACCATGTTGTTTCTTCTAATTTTTGCTATTTTATTCATCATTATCATCATCATCATCCTCAAGCAGCCATGGGCTACGGAGGTCCAACCAGACCGTGCAATTTAGTTCTCCAAGCAAGTCGATCCTGAGCTACATCTACTGCATCTGGCCACTGCACACCAATTCTAACAAGGTCCTGTTTGACATTGTCTGCCCACCGCATCCTAGGTCTCCCCCTCCTTCTGAGGCCTCCAGGCACACTGTTCATAACCCTATTCGCCAATCTATAATTATCCATACGGGCAACATGGCCAAACCAGCGGAGTCTCTCTCTGCAAAATATGCTGCTTAAAGGAGGTTGCAAACTCCTTTGCCTAAACTCATCATTAGTTACAAAGTTGAACCACCTAATGCCCAAGATACTGGGTAAGCATCTGGAATCAAAAGCATCTAGTTTCCTGTTGTTTACAAAGTGTCCAAGTTTCACTACCATAACTAACCCTAGAAAGAACCAAACTGTTATACAGTCTAATTTTAGTCTTTAGGTGTATACGCCTATTTCTCCACACCCTCCATAGATTCTTAAAAGTCCTGGCAGCAATCCCTATTCGTCTGTTAATCTCATGCCGCACATCACCATTATCTGTTACATAGCTCCCAAGATAATTAAACTGTGACACCTGTTCAAGACTGCAACCATTCAGATTAACTGAATCACAGCCTGCTTGACCAATTTTCATCACTTTCGTTTTCTCTCTGTTTATAACCAAACCTACTCTACTACCAGTCTCATCAACAGCTTGAATGAAAGAGTTCATCTCATCAACATCATTTGCCAAAAGGGCTAAATCATCAGCATAATCTAAATCAGAAATTTTCATATCTGCAGTCCATTTAAGGCCAAAATCTTTCCCTTGAAGTGACTTTCGCATAACATAATCAATAACCAATAAAATAAAATAAATACCCCCTCAAGCAGATGCTTGCCACAGAGGTCTGACAGGAGCCTGTCAGTTTATATGCCACAGTAGGAGATCTGAGAGGATGGCAGGACCTCAGCAGAAAAACGACACACACATCCATGCCTAATTCCGGGGCTTGAACCCAGGTCCCTTAGATCAGTAGCCAAGCGTGCTAACCACTCGGCCAGCTAAAGAGAAAAGGAGACAAAATGCACCCTTGTCAAACACCAGAAGTAAATCTAAACCAATTGCTACAAGCCTTACCAAATCTCACACATGAATCAGTGTTATTATAGAGAGCTTTCATTATGTTAACTAACTTGTCAGGTATACCATATGATATCACAATCAACCACAAATTATGACGATCAACAGAGTCGAAAGCCTTTTTGAAATCAACAAAGCTAGCAACCAAAGGTTTCTGAAACTCTAAACATTTCTCAAAAATCTGCCTAAGTGAAAATATCTGATCCACACATCCCCTACCACTTCAGAATCCACATTGCTCATCATGCAATTGCCTGTCAACCAGATTCTTAATTCTATTAAGCACAATCATGGAAAGAACTTTCCCTGGAACAGAGAGTAGACTGATACCCCTATAGTTATCACAAGAACTGCGATCACCTTTTTTGAAAATAGGGATAACAATAGCTCTGGTAAAATCCTTCGGAACCATGCCTTTATCATAAAAGATATTCAGAATTTCAGTCATCCAGGTGGTAACCGAAACATTCCCAGCTCTAAGCATTTCTGTAGTAATTTCGTATACCCCTGGGGATTTATGAAGTTTAAGTTTAGAAACAGCCAAACTAACTTCAGATTGTGTTATAGGGCCAACATTAAAGCCACCAATGCATCTATCATCATTGCAAACAATGGGAATAGAACTAACCGCATTGTTTAGAATATCACTGAAATGCTCAGTCCACCTAGCCATGACAGAATCCTCACCTTCTATAACCTTACCTTGTTTATCCTTCAATCCCTGAATACCTGTCTGTTTTCTACCACACAAAACATTAACTGTCTGGTATAGCTCTCTGCTGTTGTGCTGTCTAACTGCTTCCTCGGCTTTGTCAGCCAAACCATCAAGCCAAAGATTCTTATCAGCAGCTAACTGATCTTTTACATGTTTATTAAGTTCTCGTAATGCTTTCTGTTAGGACTAGTAGGGTATTGATTAAGGACATTCCTGCAGTTCTTTCTTTCCGAAATAAGCTCAAGTGCCTTATCACTCAGATAATTCTGTCTCTTCTGCTCCTTTTTTCCTAAAAGAGTACTGTTAGTCTCCAAAAAAGCCTGTTTAAAATGATCCCATTCTTCCTCAACTTCAGTAGTAAGCATACCATGACTGTCATAATGACTAAGTAACCTATCATGGTAAGCTTTGGCTATAACTGGATCTTTTAGAGCTTCAGTATTAAAAGTAAATTTTTTAACCCTAGCACAACACTTTTTAAGTTTAAGTTGCAAGACACTTTTAGCAAGGTAAAGGTCAGATCCAATTTCAGCTCCCCTATATGACCTGGTATTCCTAACAGAATTAGCCCATTTGCTGTTAATTAATATATAATCAATCATATTCTTATGCAGCCCATTGGGTGAAACCCATGTGTACCTATGTATGTCGCGGTGTTTGTAATAAGTGTTAGTTATTCTGAATCCATTGAGTTTACTTACCTGCAGGAGACGCTGCCCATTGCCATTGCAGCTACCAATACCAAAAGGGTCTATTACTCCTCCCCAAAGGTCAGAGTCAGTACCAACTTTGGCATTGAAGTCACCAAGAACAAGGGTAATATCTCCTTTCCTGACAGAATTCAAAATATCCTGAAGTTGTCTGTAAAACCTATCCTTCTCATCCTCATCGGCATCCTCAGTGGGGGCATAACAGCAGATAACATTCAGGTCTTTAACGCTTGTCTGAAATTTTGCTGTAAGAAACCTTTCATTAATGCACTTATGTCCTAGAAGAGCATCACTAGCGTGTCTGCTGAGAAGCAGACCCACGCCTTGGTGATGCTTATTGTCGTCCCTCCCTGAAAAGAGAAATTGAAGATTATTTTTAAGAATCCGACCTTTATCTGTCCATCTGGTCTCTTGCAAGCCGAGAATATCTAAATTATAATGGTGGAATTCTTGTGTGAGGACATCAAAAAAAAAAGCTCTGTGCAGAGTCCTCACATTCCAACTACCTATGGAGAGAAAATGGTTAGTTGGATGTTTAAAGAAACTATGTTTATTGAGAGAGGGAATGCCGACAATATCAAACAGCCCCCTAATCGCAGACATGGGACAAAGACCCATTCTCCCACCACTAAAGGCTGAAGCCATCTACACTGGAAGACTTCCTCCAATGTAGAATTTGACGATGCCAAAAGAAGCAAAGAGTTCAGGTGCCTGCGATGACCTCTGCTCAGGATTATCCACCAACTGATAAACATATCCTGTGAAACTATTCACTTGGGGCTGTCAACCCACAAACAAACAGAAAACACAGCGGAAGATTTTCCCTCCACAGAAGCCCACCAGTGCAGCAAAATCAGGATCCATAATCAAGCTCAGAGCCATATATCTGTCCAGTCCAGTGGGTTTATATGGTCAGCACCAGGACCCTGTGTGGTTGACCACTCCTCAGCAGGGTAGAAAAAAAAAGTAGCCATAGTTGTCCAGATCAGTAGGCCACACTAATCTGGCAGCCCTCCCCTTCCGTTCACTTCCACAAGAGAGTATCTCTTGTGAAAGGTACTAACGGTCTGTACCACGAGAAGGCGGGGTCGGACATTAGGTGCTAGGCCTGGCCGGTTCTATGCATCATCACAGGGGATTGGTGCATAGCTCTCCTTCCAGTGACTACCTAGCTAACCATTTACAGACCCCATCGATTTTAGTACCATATAAAAAATTAAAATTTTCACTAACTTTATATATATGTGTGCAAAATAGAATTTCAGAGGTCCTATAAATGCTGATTTTTTTTTCAATTTATTCAATATTTTCCCTGTAAGAAAATTTTATGTATTCAGGATCCTATTGTATTAGTTTAAGAACTAGGATAAACAAATTTACTAACACCAGTTTATGAAAGTTGAAATAGCAAGCACTCTAATATTCATATTTGGAAGCCTACAAACACTCTTTCAGAAGCATTTTGTCTACAGAGCCCCTGAAATATTCAGTGAAATGTCAGAATGTATTAAAATTGGAAGAAATTTTCATAAATTTAGTAAAAAAACTAAGAGCTTGGTTGCATAACATACATGATATGGAAGTTATACTGTGATCACTGTTATATAAAATTGTATTACCTATGTTTAGATTGTAATTAGATTACTCAATAGAGTAATAGCACTTCAAAAAACATGTTGTGTGCCTTGTATAATGTTTATTTTTCTTAAGCACAGGCAAGTTTGTAACTCATGTGGATAGTTTTTTTCCAACTATCAAATGTAAATGTGAAAATGTTACTTAATACTATTTTTTCTTTAAATTGATTGATTGATTATAATTATAAAATGAATACATTATATATGATTGCATCAGTGTTTATGGTGATGTACCTTTTACTTTAACTAAATGATTTTACTGATTCCTAATATTCATCAAAATTGTATAATTTGGTTTTTAATCGAGATATTTTCTTGATTCCTTAACCCTTATCATGCCAGGCCTGAAAAATTGAACTGTACCCTATGCCAGGCTTTTCAACTGTGTTCAGGCAAAAAAGTGAACTTTAGAACATTTTTGCCAAATAACTGTGAAAGGAATTATGACGTGTTGTATGCCAGATTAATCAGCATTTAATTCAGGATTTTCTGAAAAATAATAACAATGAGTAGTTTTAACAGGGCTTTTTATAAGCATGTAGTAAAAAAATGCATCTGGTTATGCAAATAAAAATTTATTAAAAATAATAGACAAAAATGATTATAATGCATATATCTATAGACAGGCTTTTTATTTATGTAATTAGAGGTAAATAATTTTTTACTTAAATAAAGAAAATTGGCCTGTAAATGGTAGCTAGGCATAAACTGGAAGGAGAGCTGTGTACCAATCCCCAGTAATGATGCACAGAACTGGTGTCTGACCCTAATGCACAGAACAACTAATGTCTGGCCCTGCCTTCTCGTGGTGCAGGCCATTAGTACCTTTCAAAAGAAATATTCTCTTTTGGAAGGGAATGGAAGAGGAGGGCTGTCAGTTCAGTATGGCCTATTGATCTGGTCATCTACGGCCACTTTTTTCTTTTGAACCCTGCTGAGGAGTGGTCAATTTCACAGGGTCCTGGTGCTGACCATTTATACCTACTAGACTGGGCTTGTTTATGGATTTGAACTTGATTATGGATCCTGGATTTGCTGCACTGGTGTGCCTCTGTTGAGGGAGAATCTGCCACTGTGTTTTCTGTTTGCTTTCTGGGTTGCCAGCCCTAAGTGAACAGAGGCATGGGATACCTTATATCAGCTGGTGGATAATCCTGATCAGAGGCCATCGCAAGTACCTTAAACTCATTTAGCTAGTT
Organism: Ryuthela nishihirai; assembly: GCA_038380435.1. NCBI lineage: Eukaryota > Metazoa > Arthropoda > Arachnida > Araneae > Heptathelidae > Ryuthela > Ryuthela nishihirai. The sequence goes on from JAWZYU010000032.1 coordinate 45,161,638, forward strand.
GGGCATCGTCAATCCTAAACTGGAGTAATGTGTCTCAAGCAGGCCATATGGCTTTTGAAAAGTCCACTTGAAAAGGTGGTGCCTGAAGTTCCTACCAGCATCGGTGACTTCAGCCTTTAGCGGAGCAGGAACAGGTCTTTGCCCCATGCCTGCGATCAGGGGGCTGTTTGATATTGTTGGCCCTGCCTATTTCAATAAACCTAGTTTCTTTAAAAATCCTACTAATCATTTTCTCTCTGCAGGAACATGGAATGTGAGGACAATTACATAGAGATTATTTTCTTGATGTCCTCACACAGGAATTCCAGCACTATAATAACCTAGATATTCTACGCTTGCAAGAGACCAGATGGACAGTTAAAGGTGAGATACTTAAAAAAAAACTTTAAATTTCTCTTTTCATGGAGGGAGGATGGAAAACATCTCCAATGGATTTTTCTTCTCAGCAGACATGCCAGTGATGCTCTTCTAGGATATGACTGCATTAATGAAAGATTTCTTAGAGCAAAATTTAAAACAAAAATTAAAGACTTGAATGTCATCTATTGTTATGCCTCCACAGCAGACACTGATGAGAAAGAAAAGGATAATTAATTAGTGAAATGACTTCATTAATGAAATAACTCATCAGATTGATTTGAAAGAAAAGGATGCATTTTACAGCCAGCTTCAGGATATTTTGAATTCTGTGAAGAAAGGAGATATTTCTCTTGTGCTCGTTGACTTCAATGCTAAAATTGGTACTGACTCGAATCTTTGGGCAGGAGTTTTAGATCCCTTTGACACTGATTGTTCCAATGGCAATGGGGAACGTCTCCTACAGGTAAGTAAATTTAATATTTTGTAGATGACTGACACATACTACAAACACCGGGACATTTATAAATATACATGGGTTTCACCTGATGGGTTACATAGGAATATGATAGATTATATTTTAATTAACAGCAAATGGACTAGTTAGTTAGGAATACCAGATCATACAGGGGAGCCGAAATTAGGTCTGACCATTACCTGGTCAAGTGTTTTGCAGCTGAAGCTTAAGAAATGTTGTGCTAAGGTTAAAAAATTAGCTGTAACACTGAATGCCTGAAAGATCCAGATTTAGCTAAAACATACCATGATAGGTTACTTAGTCATTATAACAATCGTGGTTTGGTTACTGCTGAAGTTGAGAAAGAATGGGATCAGTTAAAACTGGCTTTTCTTGAAACCAGCAGTACCCTTTTCGGTAAAAGGGAATAGAGGAAACAAAATTATTTGAGTGATAAAGCTATGGAACTTATTCTGAAAGAAGGAAATGCAGGATCAATATGAATCAACACCCTACTAGTCCTAACAAAAGGCATTACAATGAGCTTAATAAACATGTAAAAGATCAGTTAACAGCTGATAAGAATCTTTGGCTTAATGGTTTGGCTGACAAAGTGGAGGAAGCAGTTAGATAGTACAACAGCAGGGGATTGTATCAGATTGTTAATGTTTTATGTGGGAAGTAACAAACAGTTACACATGGATTGAGGGATAAATATGGCAAGGTGGTTGAAGGTTGAGGATTCTGTGATGGCTAGGTGGGCTGAGCATTTCAGACATGTTCTAAATAATATGATTATTTCTACTCACATTGTTTGTAATGAGGATAGATGCATTGCTGGCTTTTATGATGACCCTATATCACATTCCGAAGTCGCGTTGGCTATCTTTATCTTTAAATTATAAATCCGCAGGGGTGGACAAAATCACCACTGAAATGCTTAGAGCTGGGAACGTTTGTGTTGTCACATGGCTGACTGAAATTTTGAATATTTTTTATGATAAAGGTGTTGTTCCTAAGGATTTTACTAGAGCTATCATTGTTCCAATTTTTAAAAAAAGGTGATCTCAGTTCTTGTAATAATTATAGGGGAATTAGTTTACTCTCTGTTCCAGGTAAAGTTCTTTGCATGATTATACTTAATAGAATTAAGAATTTGGTTGATGGACAACTGTGTGATGAAGAGTATGGATTCAGAAGTGGTAGGGGATGTATTGGTCAAATATTTTCACTTAGGCAGATTCTTGAGAAATGTTTAGAGTTTCTGCAACCAGTAGTTGCTAGCTTTATAGATTTCAAAAAGGCTTTTGACTCTGTTGTTCAACATAACTTCTGGTTGATTGTTAGATATTATGGAATACCTGATAAGTTAGTTAGTGTAATGAAAGCTCTCTATAATAACACTGAGTCATGTGTGAGAGTTGGTATGTCTTCCAGCATTTGGTTTAGCATTGCTAGTGGAGTTAGACAAGGGTGCATTCTGTCTCTTTTTCTCTATAGTTAGTTATTGATTACATAATGCTAAATTCTTTTGCAAGGGAAAGATTTTGGCCTTAAATGGTCTAGAGATTTCAAAATTTCTGATTTAGATTATGCAGATGACTGTTGGTGGAGTGACATCCCTGCTGAGACTCACTTCTGGTGGAGTGTACATCTGGCAAAAACCTATAGAAATGTACTACCCCGACTGTTTGGATCCAACTGTGAAGCCCTGATGCTGTGGGGTGCCATATCATGGCATTCCTTAGGGCCATTAGATATTCTTCAGGGTCGCGTCACATCCACAAGGTACGAATCCATTCTTGGGGACCACCTGCACCCAATGTTGCAGGCATTGTTCCTCAATGACTGTCCCTGATTTCAAGTGGATAATGCACCCATGCATTGTGCGAAACATGTCAAGTTGTGGTTTGCAGATGATAAGGTACAGCAGCTACTCTGGCCATTTCAATCTCCAGACCTCAATATTATTGAACATTTGAGGGAATATCTGGAGTGCAAGGTCAGATCACACTTTCCACCTCCAGCATCAATGGCACAGTTGGGGCCATATTTTATAGAAAGAATGGTCTCACATTCCATTACTGCATATGTTCTTGAACACCCATGACTTGTGTAAGTCTGTTCCATGTCAAATTGCTTCTGTTCTGAATGCCCAAGGTGGGCCTACAGCTTATTAATAAAATGTTCTTCACAAACTGGTAGGGGACAAACAGTATGTGTTTCCATTATTTTGATAAACCCCTATAGGTTATGTTATACATCAAAAGAAAAATCATTGAATTGGAGTTAAGAAAATGTCAAAAATTGAATGAAAAAGACAAGAAAAATTTTATAATCTTTTTTTTTTTGAAGAAAATTGAAAGGTTTTATTGTAGTTTTTGCATTTTCCATAAAAAATTTAAAAAATTAATTTTGCTGTATTTTCTGAAGTATTTTATTACCTTATATATATATAATTCATAATATTTTTATCATTACTTTTTATTTAGTTTAAAAAAAAATTGGTCATTTATGCAAATATTGTACAATGTTGATTTTTTCCACGATCGGGTTAAAACTCTGAGACTAAGGTAGCAGTGTTACAAAAATTTATATTCTTTAAAACAAGATTATTTAAATAAAAAATGAAAAATAAATAACTAAAAAGGTAATAAAGAGTTGTAAAGAAATTAAAAATATTTGAAAGCAAATATAGAATATTTGAAAGCAAATACACCGATCAGCCAAAACATTAAAACCACCTACCTAATATGATGCAGGCCATACTCTCGCCGCCAAAAGAACTCTCACCTGGTGAGGCATAGATTCAACAAGCTGTTGGTAGGTGTCGCTTGACATTTGGTACCATGATTGCAACACAAGATTTTGCAGTTCCCATAAATTACATGGTTGGGGTGATGCTGCTCCTATCCATTTCTCCAACTCAAACCACAAATGCTTGATAGGATTCATGTCCAGCGAATTTGGGGGCCATGGCAATAAATTGAATTCTTTGTCATGTTCTAGTAACTATTCCTGAACTTTCTCGCAGTGTGACATGGGGTCTTGTTGAAAGTGTGACATTGTCTTGTTGAAAGACGCCATCTCCGCCAGGGAATACAGTCACCTTAAATGGGTGTACTTGGCCAGCCACAATGTTCAGGTAGGTGGCTGCAATTTTTTTCATTCATTATTGTAGGTCATGCTGGCATGACCCTTCCTCTATCGGTCCTCCAGCAAGATGAGATAGCCTGTGCTGACCTCTGCCATCAATGAGGCATGGCTGACCCACGCCTTGTCGACGGCTCGAAATGTTATCTGTTTCAGATCATCTTTGATAGGTACTAACTACTGCATAGCGTGAGCATCCTACTAACATCGCTGTTTTGGAAATGTTCCTACCAAGGCATCTTGCCATAATGATCTGGCCTTTGTCAAAATCAGATAAATTCTTTGCTTTTCCCATGTTGAGATGAAACGAAATACTGCCTACGAGAGCTCTGACCCAGGTATTATATTTATATATCATTTGTGTCCTTGGCACATGACACTGATTGGCTTCACGTGCACTTCTTTGCATAATGTAGAGGTGGTTTTAATGTATTGACTGATAAACAATGGAATAAACTCGACTTATTCAATATCTACCAATAAATCAGCACTTTTGAAGTTGATTCATAATTATGATTTATTGGTATGTATTGACTGATCGGTGTATAAACTGACTACATGTAAAAGTTAAACTTTATGAAAACAACAAAAACTTGACTTAGAAATGTACAAATTCTGAATGCTAGTTATGAAATTACTTCAATTTAATTAAAAATAGTACAAAAAAACCATATCACTTAAAAATTCAAATTTTTTGTTATAATATCATAATTAGAAGTTTCCTAAAGTAGCTACCATTTTAAGTCATATATGACTAATGATTTAATTTTTGGTTAAGCTTCATATAATTATTCTGTTTAATTGCAGTATATATTTGAGAAGCAGTGTAAGTAATTTAGATGTAGTATATGAATCAGCATTTAATTCTGGATTTTCTAAAAAATAATATATTTAATAAAAAATGATTTTAGTAGAGGCATGTAATAAAAGAAATGCATACCCTACCTTGTCTAGTGGTTAGTGTACCTGGTTACTAAGACCAGTGGGACATGTCCTTGTGTAAGTGTTTGTATGTTTTGTGAGAAACCATGAGAAGCTTATTATAGCTTCCAGGTTATTTCTGTCAGGAAGTAACTTCTTCCTTTTTTAGAAAAAAAAAGGATATCACCCTTCTGAATCAGAGAAAAGTAACTATAGAGCTGAAGCAGTTGTGACTTTTCTCAGTCAAATAAGTCAATGATATGTTTTTACAAAAAGCTCATGATTTTCCAGCTCATCTTGATGATATTCATTAGTTTTGTCCTTTAAAAACAAAAATTCATCAACAAAAGAAAATGCAAAAACACTTTTGGTACTTTCCGAAATATCTGAACAGGCTAACATATGCACACTGTTTGAAATCAAAATCAGATGTTTGGCAATCGATATCATACTCATTTGATGTTGCCGATCATGTGGGGATGACTCAGTTGGTAGCATGTCAGGCTTGTAATTTGCAATTTCAAGGTTCGAGTCCCAGCTGGGTCAGCATTGAGATTTATTTCTGCAAAACTCCTTTCCCTCAGTCAGGGAACACTGATGGTCTTGGAAAAACTGCTGTACATTTGATGGGATGTTAAACCATGAATCCATGTGTGAGAGAGCCATACCCTGTGCATATTAAAGAACATGCTGGATGGTCTTGACAAGAGGCTACCATCTGTCTCCCAATAGCTGTTTCAGTGGGTCCCCTACCTTCTCTGAGTCTTTGAGATCCTTGTAACCTGGCCATTTAGCCCATTGTGTGCAAAAATGTGCTCCTCAGAGGTAAAACAACCCAGTCCTGTGATCAAAAATATATCGATTTTTGTCTTTGTATTCCATTTGTATCCGTCCTGTGGCTGAGTGGTTAGCGTTCTTTGCTACTGATCTAAAGGACCTGGGTTCGAGGCTCAGACAAGGCATGGACTTTTGTGTTGTTTTTCTGCTGAGGTCCTGCCATCCTCACAGACCTTCTACTATGGTATATAAACTGACAGGCTCCTGTCAGAACTGTGACAAGCAGCTATTTGAGGGGGTATTTATTTATTTATTTATTTATTTATTTATTTATTTATTTATTCCATTTGTAAAAGATATCTGATGATAAATAAAAATTATTTAGAAACACTAAAATAGTTTTTAATTGCGAAATGTGCTTAAATTATGCAAAAACATATATGGCTCTATTTTCATGGAAATAACTGAAAACCTCCTGTAACAAAAACACCATTGGCATCTGATTTCATTTCATTGAAAACACAGATGGTCAGTTGTTTACAAAATAACTCATCTCATTGGATCACTCAGCCAGCTAGTGGGGGACTGTTCCAAATGTAGAACAGCAGCAGGGCTGGCTTGAAAATTCACAGGATCCTTGGGTTACAGATGTAATGCTCCATATTCCTCCTCTCATCCCCCTAATGCTTTCCATTTTGCAAGGTTCATAATTTTTATATAATTGGATTATTTTATCTCTTGAGCAGCACTTTTCTGCACACCATGGACTAAACAGCTAAGGTCACAAGGACCACGAGGGCTCAGAGGAGGTTGCAGGAGGGGACCCACTGGAGAACTGTTAAGAGACAGATGTTAGCCCCTGTGAAAAACATCCAGTATGTTCTTTAACAATTCACCGGGTATGGCTAGCCTGCATATATCACCGATGGGATGTTAAGCTGTGGCTCCATATGCAGGCTGCTATCAGTTGGATGGGCTTAACATCCCATCCAACTGACAGCAGCCTTTCCAAGCCCATCGGTGTCCCCTACTGACAGAGGGCGGGGACTTCTGTGAAAATAAATTTCGGTGCTGTCCCAGCTGGGACTCAAACCAGGGAACTGCAGATTATGAACCTGGCACACTACCAACTGCCCCTTTTTACTAATCACAGAAATAAATATCACATTATTCAGTACCATCCTGTTCTCTTCAAGAATTATGTCATTTGTCAGCATTATTTAAGAATAAGAAAATTTGGAAATAAAATTGTCAAAATTCAAATTGATAGTAATACATTTTATTGCTCATGAACTGTCAGTGGAAAATTTTTGGGCATATGGAGGTACTGTATGCAACAATTTAATTAATATTACTAATAATTTTCTCATATTAAAAAACTTCAATACAGTTTTTTTGCTCTTTTTCTAGCAAATTCTAAAATGTGTTTTCAATTGACAAAAATTGATCTTCTTGGTTTACTGTCACTTTAGAAAATTCTTAATAATTTAAATTTTGAGGAGATCTTTCTGCTGATGTGCCAGCTACCATGTAGTTAATATTTTCAGTGAGAGAATAAAATAGGGATACAATTTTGAGAGACTGTTTTCAAAAATGAACTGCAGAACTTTATGCATTGCACATTTTGAAAGGATTATTTTACAACCCATTCTTCATGCAAATCAATCCCATTAAGACTACTTTCCATGCTAAATTCAAATCTTGTCAGTTTTTTATGAGATTGGTTGTATCGATGCTTCTTAATTTTTTCATATCGGATAAAAAAAACTAACTATTTATGAATATTCGTAAACTTCAAATTTTGGTTTTAATGACATCTCAAAGCACTGTCACTATTTTTTAAAAAGTAATTAATTCAAGTTTTCTTTGACATCTGTTGTTGGCTAATCAGACCCTTCATAGTCAAAATATATTTACTTTCATTCTACACTGGTTTCCATAAATTAAGGAAAACTCAGAAAAATTATGCTAAACAAAAAAACTATATAAATGATTTTAATAAAATTTGATGAAAATATTAATTACAATGCTAGTTTCAGAATGACATAAAATATTTTACACTAGAAACATTTTTCATCAAAAAATAACACATGAACTTGTCCAAGAATGAGATGTCAGAATGCAATGGGAAAAGTTCTTTAATAAAGAGTGTGGTCACCCCTTACAGCAATGCAGGCACAACAGTGATGTTTCATGCTGTTTATGATTTTGTGAATCAGCTCAGTAGGGAGTAACGACCATTGTTCCTTTAAAGCAGTAATAAGCTCCCCCTTTGTTTCAGGTGGCAGATTGAAGGCAACAACACGTCTCCCTAGAGCATCCCACACATGCTCAATTGGATTTAGGTCGGAAGATTGAGCTGGCCACTCCATACGCATAATGGTCTCCTCTTGAAGGTATTGTTCCACTAGTCGAGTTCTGTGTGGACGAGCATTATTGTCTTGTAAGATGAATGTTTCACCTATTGCACCAGGATGTCATCTCTATACCTTTGAGCATTGAGGTTCCCACTCATCAGCACATAGAGGTCTGTGCATCCACCTAAGGAAATGCCACCTCAAACACACATGCTACCTCTGCCGTAACTGTCTCTTTGATGGATATTACTGGGTTGATAGCAGGTACCTCTTTCTCTCTATATCAAACAATGTCCGGAATCACTCTGCAAGCAATATCTAGATTCATCTGTGAAGAGAAGGGACCTCCATTGCTCTTCTTTCCAGTTAACATACGTGCATACCCAATTCAACCGCTCTCTCCTGTGATGTGACGTAAGGGGTATACAAATTACTGGCCTTCTAGCATACAGACCTCCCTCATGAAGCCTTCTACACACAGTATATGCTAATAGAACCCTTCCAGTGGCTGCTGCAAGAGAGGATCGTAGTTGAGAGAGAGTAGAGGTCCTACTCCTTTGTGCTGTTAATCGCAGATATCGGTCTTGTACATGGGTCGTAACTCTAGCCCTTCCTTGGTTAAACCTCTGAGTTGTAGAATCCGTGCTAAGAAATTGATTCCACAATTTGAGTCTATGGCCCACAGAAAGACTTGCATTCTGCCATCGTGCACCTCTGACTGACTTTGGCCTGCTTCTAGCCGACCAATAGCTCTCCACCGCAGTTCATTTGGCAAATGATGTCTTGAAGTCATTCTTATAAAATGGCTATTTTGACTTTCTTTACTCACATTTACAACACAAAATAACGATTCACTAGAAATACCCGTTTTATTCCAATTATGCAAATTGACACAACCTAGACTAATTTGCATAGTACATGCTCACTTGACATTGCTTGTTACATGAACAAGTTTGGGGAGGCTTGCACAATTTTTTGGCGAATTTTCACGATTTTTTCACATTTTCCCTTAATTTATAGAAACCAGTGTATATGCACTTTTTTCAACTTTGGTTTAAATTAAATGCTCTTGCAAGTTTTTTGCAGCAAAATTGAGGTTGTAAATCCTGAAATCTTGAAAAAAAGCATGTACATTCCTTTAAATGCACTGTTACCATATATATGGGCATAGCAGAATTCTGTAAAAACTCTGAATAACTAATTTTGAGCTTTGGTGTGTTTCAGAAGTGCAAACAGCAATTTCTTATGCAAATTGAGGTGCTGTACACGAAAATTACAGCAAAAATGCTTGATTAGTTACAGTTTTCAAGTACAATCACTTACCTGTATTATGTCATTTGCTGAAGTTGCATATTAGTGTACAGCAACCACCACTTTTCAAATGACAATGCTTTGCCTGCCGCTTATATACCAAATCTTGTGAATCTCTCATCACATTCCAACAGCAAACTGCTAATATTGATGGGCTACATCTTCCTTGATATCTCTTTTCCATTGTAGCAATATTATGATGAAAATGTTCCCTATGCTCATCACTCATAGTGTCACAGTTTTCTGGAAAGAGATCCAAATGAGAACTTAAGAAATGTACCTTCAAAGACATACTACATCCCAGTTTTTGATATGAAGACAGCAGTTTTTCCACAAGGTCTTTGTAATTTTTTGCTTTTTTATTCCCCTAAAAGCCCATTCATTACCACCTGTAGGAAGGCATACCATGCTCTCCGTTCATCACTAGTGATAATATGATCAAATACCTCATCATAAAGATCATGCTGGATGGCCTTGACAGGAGGCTACCATCTGTCTCCCAACTGCTGTTCCAGTAGGTCCCCTCCCCCAACCTTCTCTGAGCCTTTGGGGTCCATGTGGCCTGGCCATTTAGCCCATGTTGTGCAATAAATGCCACTCAGAGGTAAAACAGTTAAACCCAAAGCCTCATCATATAGCTGAGTGAATATCTAGACCGGTAAAAACACCCTCTTTTGTCTTTGCATCGCAAAGTTTGTTGTTGTTTCTGTTAAAAAAGTTGTTGCAAAGTCTGTTGTTGTTTCTGTTAAAGTGTTGGAAATTTCTGTTAAAGGTACAGAAAGGCAGTTTGCATCTGGTCCATAGCCTTGAAAAATTCTTCATTAGGCTCAATTTTATATGTAAAGGTGGCAACAAAATCTTTATGGATTGTACCAGCAGATGATGCTGTATATTCTTCTTGCTTGGATCTAGTGATTGACGAGAAGATCAAATCATCTTCATGTAATGAGATGCTTTGTCTCTGCTATTCCATTTGCAAAGGAAGCAACAGAACTTTGTATATCCAAGCTGTAGTCCATGTAAAAAGACCATTTTAACTATCAAACACATTTTAATATCTTGTCAATGTTTTAACATCGAACGTCGTATGTTTTTTAACTGTCACGATTTTACATCCGAGCCCCTTACACTCGGACATCTTTTATCAGATCATTGTTTTAACGCTGTTTTTCAATTTTTAAAATATACTGGATATTTTAACCGCTTGTAGTTTTACTCCCTTTTTATTACTCTATATCTTTAACCCAGTTTGCTTACAGCCTGGTTATTTTTATGTTTTTATTCGTATAACATATTTTTACATTTGTTCATTGTTGCTCTGCCTGTTCTATTTTACTGAAATCTATTTTTTTGTTGGTCTTTGTAGTTTATTTTTAACTTTGGTTAAGGGGTAACATGATTTTTATCCTTTTACCTTTTGGACATATGTTTGGCGCATTATAGCCTTAGTTGCTAATGCGCCAATAAACCCCAAACAACCAACCAACCATGCAAAAAGCAATGACTTTTAAGTCCGCACAAATATGCCACTTGTGTTTGTCATAATTTATGTTTTGAAATAATTGTTTCATATTGTCAAGAATGGCTCTCATACTTAATTTCGAAGAATCTATAAATAACCTTCATTCTTCTGGAGTATGTGTCATTTGGAGGGATGTGAATAAACTGTCGGCATCTTTGCAAGCAATCAGGTTACTACCTACAGTGGTAAAGACAATACCATATCTTTTTTGATGGTTATGATATGCACTTATTTTCACATTTCTATCAAGGAGATTCCACTGACGTTTTTATTCAGTTTTTAAAATTAAAAATTTTGCAACTTTAAAAGGGGCAAAATAATCTAAACAATATTTATTCTACCTAAAGTGCTGCTAAGGAAGGTTTAGCAAATAAGTAAGTTTTTGCCAAATATTTGGATGCAAAAATGACTCGTATATTTTTCCAACTTCTAGGCGAGTTTTTCACCCAGAAGAAATTAAACAATCCATAATTGAAATCCAAAGTGAATGCACAGTATTCCCTGTTAAGAAACAATAATTAATAGATTCTGAAAAAATTCATCGCCGTCACGGCGGGAATTGAACCCGCATCTCTCCAGATTCATGCCAGAGTGCGCTACCATTGCACCACGCGTCGGACAACGAATATTTTCAGAATATGACCTTTTAAGTTTTTCTTCTTGAGACGTGACTGAGACAGCGCCATCTATACTCAAGGAGATGCAACGTTTTACAGTCGTTGCATTTGATTATCAGATGTTAATGAGAAGGTCGCTAACTCTACCGCGTTAAATATATAATTGAAATCCAAAGTGAATGCACAGTATTCCCTGTTAAGAAACAATAATTAATAGATTCTGAAAAAATTCATCGCCGCCACGGCGGGAATCGAACCCGCATCTCTCCAGATTCATGCCAGAGCGCGCTACCATTGCACCACGCGTCGGACAACGAATATTTTCAGAATATGACCTTTTAAGTTTTTCTTCTTGAGACGTGACTGAGACAGCGCCATCTATACTCAAGGAGATGCAACGTTTTACAGTCGTTGCATTTGATTATCAGATGTTAATGAGAAGGTCGCTAACGCTACCGCGTTAAATATATAATTGAAATCCAAAGTGAATGCACAGTATTCCCTGTTAAGAAACAATGGCATGAATCTGGAGAGATGCGGGTTCCATTCCCGCCGTGGCGGCGATGAATTTTTTCAGAATCTATTAATTATTGTTTCTTAACAGGGAATACTGTGCATTCACTTTGGATTTCAATTATATATTTAACGCGGTAGCGTTAGCGACCTTCTCATTAACATCTGATAATCAAATGCAACGACTGTAAAACGTTGCATCTCCTTGAGTATAGATGGCTCTGTCTCAGTCACGTCTCAAGAAGAAAAACTTAAAAGGTCATATTCTGAAAATATTCGTTGTCCGACGCGTGGTGCAATGGTAGCGCGCTCTGGCATGAATCTGGAGAGATGCGGGTTCGATTCCCGCCGTGGCGGCGATGAATTTTTTCAGAATCTATTAATTAAACAATCCAAATTTCATGACAGCCAAAATTCTGACATGGCAATAAAAAGGAGAAAAGTAAAAACCAGTTATGTGAAATAAATGTTGACCCTAATACTACAAAATTTTCTTTAAAGTTCTATGCCTCATCGCAAATGATAGAGTATTTTAAGCTTCATAATAGTTTTTGAATGGTCTCATTATCTCTCTTAGTTAAAAAGTTACCGATATTGGTGAAATTTTTTGTCACAAAAATAAGGTATATTTCTTTTCGTTCATTTCGATAATGCTAGTTGTCATCTATACATTGCCTAATGCCTTGAGGAGGGAAGAGGGATAGAGATTGTGCTACTTTTTTTGAGTTGTGTTTTGTTGCCAAATGTTACTATTTAGAAAAGGTACTAATTCTTCTGTACATTTCGATTTTCGCATTGTTTGGTGAAGAGATATGAAAGATTTAGTTGTTTTGCCTCACAGCTGCATTTTTGTGTGAACAGTGCTGAGGACACAAAGATACTAAAAGATCAGAGCTGGATAAGGAAAAGGGGATCCACTGGACAGCTATTAGGAGATATCTGGTAGCTTCCTGTCAATGCCACCCAGCATGTTCTTTAATGTGTACAGATAAAGTCTTCTGAACACTTAGCCATAGCTTAATGTATCATATGGCAGTTGAAGCTCATCAGTTTTTCTGTTCTCACAGAGAGTAGAGACGGGGTTTGTAGGGGAAATTTCAATGTAGATGCAGTGGCCACTCAAACCTGGAAATGTCAGATTACGATTGTGCTCCATTATCCAATGAATCAACCAGCACTCCAATTGTAAAAGACTAACCAAATTTTGATTTACATTTGTGATTAATAATTGCACCTGCTAGTGCATGCTTGCTATGTAGCATTGTATATCATTTTATATTCACTCAACATTCTTCTCATCATTTCCTATGTCGTTTTATTACTTTCATAAATTTTTGTGTTTCATACTGCATTCAATATGACTGAAGTTACTGTTGCTTTTTACAAACCGGAATATGATAGATGATTTTATAAGAATAATATAGTTGTAGGATTTTAAAATTATTAAGTGTATGGTATGTAGCAGGGAGAAATTAAAAAAATTGCATCTTTAGCAATTTCTGAGTTTAAAAAAAAATACTATTCTTCTTTTATTTTTTTAATTAAATAAATTTCCATTTCTTTAATTTGAATAATTATTTAATAACCATTAATTAAAAGTTGTCTTTAGTTTGGTATTTGGAAATATTGCACTGTAATGTATATGATTCAGAGCATTCTGTTCCATTATTATTCAAGCAATTTAAGGATTTATTTATGCGTCTCTGGAAAAAAAATGTTTGTGGTATTCAAGAGATACTGTTTAGAGCAGGAGTGTCAAACTCCATCTTGTAAAGTGCCAATTTTTCTTTCAAAGTATATCAGTGGGCCAGGATTCAATTAAACACTAATTTTACATAAAAAAACTTTTATTTAAATTTAAAGTATACATCAAAATTAAAATGGCATTAAGTTATAATGGTTAAAAAACAGTGCATTATTTCAAAGATCCAGATACCTTGACATCTTTTCAGTTTCTTTTCTGTACCTATGTGTTCAGTGTATGGAAAAACTATTCATGAAATTCAAGTATTATTAATTGAGGTCGCGGGGCACATCTAAATGCCCCGGGGGCTGCTCATGGCCTGCGGGCCGTATCTTTGACATGCCTGGTCTAGAGCATCACTTGTGTTGGAAGAACCTAGGCTTTGAAGCAGGCCTGGATCTAGAAAAAAAACAAGGGGCAAGAAACACAATCAAGTGGGGGAAATGCAAGGGGGGGGGGCAAGAGATTGAATTTCCAATATAGTATTATAACATTTCCCCATGCATGAAATAAAAATAAGTTTCATAACTTTTTGCTTCTTTTATCATTATTAGCATTCTGAAAGGAGGTGACATGGCACCCTTGGCCCTCCCCATAGATCTGGCCCTGCTTCGAAGTATGCTTACTGATGCACAATTGAATGAATATTCACAGGATCTCAAGTGCAAATATATGAGATTTGTGACACAGATAATAATCATTGATTGCGAATCAGGGCCCAATCTAGGGAGGAGGGGAGAGGAATGGGCCATGCCACTGTCATCCAGATCTGGCCACTTTGATCCTAGATCCTCTTTATAGCAATGCTAGAAAGGCTAATCAAGGCAAAAAATTATAACACTTCTGCATGTTCATGCATTTTTCCATAATGTTTTAAAAACCTTTGAAATGAAGGGAAAACTTACTTTGCAATGGAAATCCAGTCTCTTGCCTCCCCCCTCCCCCCTCTCTCTCTCTCTCTCACTGTTACTGGCTTGACTGTTGCTGGCAAACACCCCATTATTTTCATCTGGGTCCAGGCTTGGCACGAATCATGCAATATGTGTTCTAAAAGTAACAGCTAGAAAAATACCCATCTCCTCTGGTAAATATCGGATGTCCGTTTCCAAAGAGAAATAAGTATTTTTTATTTTCCTCCTTTAGCACTCTATAATAGTGGAAGTCTGAACTAACTGATGATTGGGAAAATGCAAATAGTAATGATGTTTAGTGTCTATATATCACAAAATAAATTTTTAATTTTTCTCTTAAAACCAAAAAATTGCATTTTTCTACCAACACCCTGAGAATAAAGGGGCAAATCACTGTTGTCAATATAAACTTATTGACCATAATACTTTACTACCAAATTTTCGAATTTTAAGTGTTGATGGATCATTTGCCATATTTGTTTAGTTCTTAGAGGGTGTTATTAAAATTATTGGGTGATTTGGAAAATGTGAATGCCCAAAGGAAATTTTGAATTTATTTCTAAAAATCAAGTTGAATTTCTACAGATGGAAGCAGATAAAAGGCAATCTCTGAAGGTGTTCCTTGGAGCCTATTCTCACCTAGGGGCAATATTTAATTAGGATCAATCTTGGTCGTATGGCTTCAAGTATTTGCTATGTATTTTTCTGTTTCCAATCACATACTTTGAGTGTCAACACCAGACATTTTAGCTAAGACCACTGTTGTACTATCTTCGACAGTGCAGCCCCCTTCTTTCACCTCTCACCTTCTCAGTTATCATGTGAAAAGTTCCTTTCTCTTCTCCGGTGGCCCTTCTACTATATAACAGATGTCATCATCATCCTCAAGCAGCCACGGGCTACGAAGGTCCAACCAGACAGCTCAGTTTGGTTCTCCAAACATATCTGTCTTGAGCTATATCTGCTGCATCTTGCCACTGCACACCAATTCTAACAAGGACCTATTTGACATTATCTGCCCACTGCATCCTAGGTCTCCCCTCTTCTTTCTGAGGCCTTTAGGCACACTTCATAACCCTGTTTACTAATCTATAATTATCCATCTGGGCAACATGGCCATATGGATAATTATAGATTATCCATATAGTATATAACATTATCGATAACCAAACTAAAGAAATTATGAGGAAGTTGCCAATTCTTTTGCCTAACCTCTTCATTTCTTACAAAGTTGAACCACCTAATTCCCACGATACTGCATATGCATCTAGAATCAAAAGCATCTAGTTTCCTGTTGTTTACAAAGTGTAAAAGTTTCACTTTGTAACATAACTAACCCTAGAAAGAACCAAACTATTATACAGTCTAATTTTAGTCTTTAAGTGTATACGCCTATTTCCCCACACTCTCCATAGATTCTTAAAAGTCCCGGCAGCAATCCCTATTCACTGTTAATCTCATGCCGCACATCACCAGTATCTGTTACATAACTCCCAAGATAATTAAACTGTGACACCTGCTCAAGATTGCAACCATTCAGATTAACTGAATCACAGCCTGCCTGACCGTCATCACTTTAGTTTTCTCACTTTAGTTTTCTCTCTGTTTATAACCAAACCTACTCTACTACCAGTTTCATCAACAACTCAAATGAAGGAGTTCGTCTCATCAATATTATCTGCCAAAATGGCTAAATCATCATCATCATCATCATCCTCAAGCAGCCATGGGCTACGGAGGTCCAACCATACCATGCAATTCAGTTCTCCAAGCATGTCTGTCCTGAGCTACATCTGCTGCATCCGGCCACTGCTCACCAATTCTAACAAGGTCCTGTTTAACATTGTCAGCCCACCACATTGTAGGTCTCCCCCTCTTTCTGTGCCCTTTAGGCACACTGTTCATAACCCTAATCGCTAATCTATAATTATCCATACAGTCAACATGGCCAAACCAATGGAGTCTCTCTCTGCACAATATGCTGCTTAAAAGAGGTTGCTGACTCCTTTGCCTAACCTCATCATTAGTTACAAAGTTGAACCACCTAATGCCCACGATACTGCGTAAGCATCTAGAATCAAAAGCATCTAGTTTCCTGTTGTTTACAAAGTGTAAAAGTTTCACTACCATAACTAACCCTAGAAGGAACCGAACTATTATAAGTCTAATTTTAGTCTTTAGGTGTATACGCCTGTTTCTCCACACTATCCATAGATTCTTAAAAGTCCCGGCAGCAATCCCTATTCGTCTGTTAAACTCATGCCGCACATCACCAGTATATGTTACATAGCTCCCAAGATAATTAAACTGGGACATCTGCTCAAGACTGCAACCATTCAGATTAACTGAATCACAGCCTGCCTGACCAATTCTACTCTACTACCAAACCTACTCTACTACCAGTCTCATCAACAGCTCTAATGAAAGAGTTCATCTCATCAATATCATTTGTCAAAAGGGCTAAATCATCAGCATAATCTAAATCAGAAATTTTCATATCTCCAGACCATTTAAGGCCAAAATCTTTCCCTTGCAGTGAATTTCGCATAACATTATCGATAACCAAACTAAAGAAAAAAGGAGACGAAATGCACCCTTGTCGAACACCAGAAGCAATGCTGAACCAATTACTACAAGCATTACCAACTCTCACACACGATTCAGTGTCATGATAGAGAGCTTTCAAGAGTTCATAGAGGACTAACTTGTCTGGTATAAACAATACGATCTCATAATCAACCACAAATTATGACGATCAACAGAGTCGAAAGCCTTTTTGAAATCAACAAAGCTAGCAACCAAAGGTTTCTGAAACTCTAAACATTTCTCAAGAATCTGCCTAAGTGAAAATATCTGATCCACACATCCCCTACCACTTCTGAATCCACATTGCTCATCACGCAATTGACTGTCAACCAGATTCTTAATTCTATTAAGCACAATCATGGAAAGAACTTTACCTGGAACAGAGAGTAGACTGATACCCCTATAGTTATCACAAGAACTGCGATCACCTTTTTTGAAAATAGGGATAATAATAGCTCTGGTAAAATCCTTAGGAACCATGCCTTTATCATAAAAGATATTCAGAATTTCAGTCATCCAAGTGGTAACCGAAACATTCCCAGCTCTAAGCATTTCCGTAGTAATTTCATCTACCCCTGGGCCAAAGATTCTTATCAGTAGCTAACTGATCCTTTACACGTTTATTAAGCTCTCTGTAATGCTTTCTATTAGGACTAGTAGGGTACTGATTAAGGACATTCCTGCAGTTCCTTCTTTCTGAAATAAGTTCAAGTGCCATATCATGCAAATAATTCTGCCCTTCTGCTCCTTTTTTCCTAAAAGAATACTGTTAGTGTCCAAAAAAGCCTGTTTAAAATGGCCCCATTCTTCCTCAACTTCAGTAGTAAGCAAACCATGACTGCCATAATGACTAAGTAACCTATCATGGTAAGCTTCAGCTATAACTGGGTCTTTCAGAGCTTCAATATTAAAGGTAAATTTTTTAACTTTAGCACAACACTTTTTAAGTTTAAGTTGCAAGACACTTTTAACAAAATAATGGTCAGATCCAATTTCAGCTCCCCTATATGCCCTGGTATTCCTAACACAACTAGCCCATTTGCTGCTAATTAATATATAATCAATCATATTCTTATGCAGCCCATCGGCTGAAACCCATGTGTACTTATGTATGTCGCGGTGTTTGTAATAAGTGTTAGTTATTCTGAAACCATTGAGTTTACTTACCTGTAGGAGACGTTGCCCATTGCAGCTACCAATACCAAAAGTGCCTATTACTCCTCCCCAAAGCTCAGAGTCAGTACGAACTTTGGCATTGAAGTCACCTAGAACAAGGGTAATATCTCCTTTCTTGGCAGAATTCAAAATATCTGAAATTGTCCATAAAACCTATGCTTCCCATCCTCATCTGCATCCTCAGTGGGGGCATATCAGCAGATAACATTCAAGTCTTTAATGCATGTCTGAAATTTTGCTGTAGGAAACCTTTCATTAATGCACTCATATCCTAGAAGAGCATCACTAGCATGTCTGCTGAGCAGCAGACCCACGCCTTGGTGATGCTTTCCGTCCTCCTTCCCTGTAAGGAGAAATTTAAAGTTATTTTTAAGTATGTCACCTTTACCTGTCCATCTGGTCTCTTGCAAGCCTAGAATATCTAGGTTATAGCGCTGGAATTCCTGCATGAGAACATCAAGAAAATGATCTTTATGTAATGTCCTCACATTTCTACAGAGAGAAAATTATTAGTAGGCTTATTGAGATAGGTAGGGCCAACAATATCAAACAGCCCCCTGATTGCAGGCATGGGCAAAGAACTGTTCCTCCTCCGCTAAAGGCTGAAGTCACCGATGCTGGTAGGAACTTCAGGCACCCTTTTCAAGTGGATTTTTTCAAGAGCCATATGGCCTGCCTGAGACCATTACTCCAGTTTAGGCTTGACAATGCCCAACTAGCTAAGTAAGGTTCAGGTACCTGCGATGACCTCTGATTAGGATTATCCACTAGCTGATATAAGGTATCCCATGCCTCTGGCTGGCAACCCTTAGCAAACAGAAACTTAGGGCTGGCAACCCTGAAGCAAACAGAAAACACAGCGTGATCCTTTCTATTAGGTCAATCAGATTCTTAATTCTATTAAGCACAATCGGTGACAGATTCTCCCTCAACAGAGGCGCACCAGTGCAGCAAGTCCAGGATCTATAATCAAGCTCAAATCCATAAACAAGTGCAGTCTAGTAGGTATTAATGGTCTACACCAGGACTCTGTGAAGTTGACCACTCCTCAGCAGGGTTTAAAAAAAAGAAAAAAGTGGCCATAGGTGACCAGATCAGTAGGCCATACTGAACTGGCAGCCCTCCCCTTCCATTCCCTTCCAAAAGAGAATATCTCCTTTGAAAGGTACTAACGGCCTGCACCACGAGAAGGCGGGGTCGGACATTAGGTGCTAGACATGGCCGGTTCTGTGCATCATCACTAGGGATTGGTACACAGCTCTCCTTCCAGTTTATGCCTATCAATTAATGATAATAATCCTGTGGAACAAAAACTAACAATTCATTGTATGGGCTGAAAAAATATTTGTTATTATGACTGTTATTCTGTTTCTAGGAACTGTAATAAAGAACTCTGTGTAAAAGAAATTTTTAAAGAAATCAATAACTTATCAAAAACAAAATTAATTATTTTCTCAAAATGAATTAAAAAAAAAAAAGTAAATATGATGCCGAATAACCATTTTCAGTGTCTCTTGTAACCTGGATAGGTTTCATAATCTCTTGGTGTAAAGGATCATAATTTGTTTTCTATTTTAACTTGTAGTTTCACTTTATTCTAGTTAAATAATGAATTATTATTATAATAAATATTTTTGATGTAATATTAAAGGCATATTCTAAATTTTTGTCATTGGCAAATCAGCATGACCAATTAGTTAACTAATTAGCATTAGCTATTATTAGTAAATTAGGTTGAATCATAAAAATATTACTTCTCTCGTATAGTTAATTGTTTGATGAAAATACTTCAGGATAGCTATCAGAATTAAGCTAACATTACTTCTTATAACATTAAAAGTAAGAAAAAAATTCCTCCTCAAGCAGCTGCTTGTCACAAAGGTCTGACAGGAACCTGTCAGTTTAATAATGCCATATTAATAAACATAGTAGAAGATCTGTGAGACCTCAGCAGAAAAATAACACAAACATCCATGCTTTATCTGGAACTCGAATCCAGATCACTTTGATCAGTAGCCAAGTGCTAATTTTCTTAATGGAGCATTTCCAAGGGTTCAGTACAGAAATTCCAAGCTTTAACATTATAAAATATTAAACCTTGGAATCTCTGTACTGAACCTTGGAAATGCTCTGCAGAACCCCGGAGTTCGACGGAACATAGTTTGACAAGCACTGTCTTGGATAATCAATATTTTTTTTTAATAAATAGTTAATTTTCCATTTCCTTTAAAACGCATGTGACTTTGAAAACAAAATAGGAAATTCCCTTTCAGCATTTTTTATATGCTTTACAGGAAAAATCCTTCATATTTCCATAAATGGCCCCCTGCAGATTGGAGATTTATGACTACCCCTGGTATGATTTTAGCTTTTCTTTTTCCTTTTGTTGCATTATAGCATTTATTGTTCATGGTCCATAAAACTCAAAACTAAACCAACATGTTTTCTTCCCTTGTGAAGAAGGGGAAAATGTCACAGTATATCTTTTGAACACAAAGGTCTTAGAGTAACAAGTTACGTATCAAGTGAAAACTTATGGTGGTTCACCCATTTACTTTCTTTTCTTTCACCAGTTTTTCTTTATTTACATTATAATTATCATTTTGAGGCTTTTTTATTTAAATTGATCCACCATTCTATATGCCTATTTCGTTAGAGAAGTTGCACATGCGCAACTTTCTTATTTTTCAACAAGAGCTTTCTTATTTTTTCTCTGTTAGAGAGTAGCGCTGCTTCCACTGTGAGCAGCGGTTAGAGCTTTGTTGGTAGAGAGAGAGGAGGTAGTTTTCAGTGTGAATTGAACTGAAGATGCGAGTTATTGGGCTGCTAATGTGAGCAGCAACTTGATTTTTGTAAAAATTGCTTGCTTTTTGGTGCAGTGTATTTTTGGGGAGTCTAGATTTTAAAATAAGCGTTATTTTGTGAAACTGATTTGATTTTCTTATTTTTTTCTCTTGAGCACAGTTTTGGTTTAGAAGCATTAATATCATATAACTAATTGTTTACTGACAATCATTGATTTAAGTTCGTTTTTTGTTTAATGTGTTTAAAAAAAACCTTATTTATTGGCAATTTATTGCATGGTACCCAAAAATATCTGCTATCTGATAAATTAAATTTAACATACTTTGGAGCATTGCACTGTGATGTGGAGAGTGTCACAGGCTACCTCAAGTTTTGCGACACTCTCCACATCACAGTGCCCCCCCCCCCCCCCCCACACACACACACTTTTTCTACAAGGGAGACAGAAATTTCATATGCTCAGTTTGAATAAGTCAGCTCGATCTGAAAGGAAAACTTGTGGCATTGAGAATGCTGTAGGTTACCTCAAATCATTCCTCACTCTTTCTTCCCCACCAAAGAAATAGGGAAATTTAAGAGAAGTCTATTGGAATCAGTCATATTGTGAAAGTAAAGCTCAGGATTGGAAGAATGACATAGGGAATGCAAAAATTTTCTCCTCTAAATCAGAAGAAATGAGTGTTTTTAGTGATAAAGTTCTGTGAAATTGCCAAAAAAAGCAAAAAATAAATATACAAATTAAGAAAAAGAACTATTTTTCTATATGCAACCTAAAAAGTAAGAAAAATAGCAAGAAGTGCTATTACTGAAGAAGCCAAAGTAATTGAGAAGTGTTACGGTTTTTTTTTTATTTTGTGTGTTATAAACATGTTTAATGTGTAATTGTTTTGTCAGTGAGGAGGTTAAAGTGAATCTTTTGGACTTTCAACAAGGTGTTGAAACTTTGAAAGTAACAAATTATTATCAGAATCATTTCCTGGCACCTGAAAAGTTAGAATAAAACAGAATAAAAATTGGTGTCTATTTTTTTATATACTTCCAAAATTGAAGTTTTTCAATTAAACAAAAAACTTTAGGACAGTTTAATCACGAATAGCAAATGTATATTTTGTAACTTCATAAGTTGTGCATTTTTAGAAGTGACTTGGTAAAGAGACATTGGCACTCAACAATTGGCAATGGACAATCTATTATGGTAGTAGCAACTAAAAAAGTAAGAAAATTGCAAAAGAAACTAGACAAAATGATGTAAAGTATTCAATAGAAATATTAATCAAACCTCTAAATTGCGTGCTATATGCAATTACAAATGTTATCACAAATGGCAATAGAATGAAAAATGTAACACGATTAATTTATTAAAAATCTATAAAAGAGATTAAGAATATATGCTATTCTAGGTACTTATAAAATGGCTATAATAATCAGTTTGTGTTTGCTTTTTGGTTGCCAAATTGCAGGCAATACTTAATGGTAGTTATTGATGGCTGATATTTCTTTACATGACATCAAAATATGTGTTTGCTGTAATTAGTGCTGACAAATGGTGCAACAATGCCCTTGTAATACTATATGGCATCAGAATAAGTCTCATCAACAAAAGGCATAGCCATGCTTTGGCACAAAAAAATAAGTAGAGTTTCCATAGAAACTGCAGAGGGGACAACAAGGGTCATTGCAACCAGAAGAGATATAAAATTAATGGATACAAGGCTTTTTAACTGTCCAATAAAAGTATGTTTTGTCATCAAATAAAAACTTTAAATTTTAAGGAATACTACACCCTTCCCCCCAATTGGCAGAAGAAATTCTGTGTCAGTTGACTAAAATATGGGAACAAAGTGGTGTGCAGCTGATGTATCAGCAGTTACAACTTGTTATTAAAATGTTTGGTGGGGCACTTTCACTAGTGCAGGCAGGGATTAGATATAGGAAAAATTTGGAGAGATGTATGATATTGAATTATATTTGGATGAAACAGTGTTCTATAATGCTTCCCCCACAGCTATTCTCAAAACGTTTTTTTCCCAAATATATTTCATTAAACTCTGAAAAGTGTTCCATCCCTTTCCCTTTCAACCATAGTAAACACAGATTACCTATAGATATAGAATCCATTGAATATTTGTGTGAAAAAAAAATTATTGCCAATGCAGCAGGAATCAAACCCACAATGCTCTAGATCAAAGGTGGGCAAACTGCAGCTCTCGAAGCTACTGTGTGCAGCTCCCAAGACAATATTGGGTTTCATTGCAAATTTTTCTAAAATTTTATATTAACCCTTTAAGATCCTGGAGGGGAAATGGTAGGCTTCCCATAGACCCAAGAGGTATAAAATTCAGAAGTATACCATTGAAATCGCAGTTTTTAATAGATTACGAAGAAAACGAAAACATAACCAAAACTTGTTTTGAACAAGTACAGATGATATAACTGGACTCTGCGTAATCACTCTTCATGCAATATACACAAGTTATGTGTTTGTGGTGGTAATGGAACATAACTAATAACTGACTTTTGGAAACAAATCCCAGAAGCAAAGTATCCCAATCTTCAGAAAACTGGCTTCCAACTACTCTCTGTTTTTGGGACAACTTACTGCTGTGAATCTCTCTTCTCTGTAATGAAATTTGTCAAGTCAAAACATTGTGCTACCCTCACTAACAGCCTCCTCATTGAGCTTCTTAGAACAGCTTTGACATTCTACCAGTCAGATTTTAAACTATTAATTGAAAAAATGAAGACTCAATCAAAGTCTTAAACAAACAGAGATTAAACATGTTCAGCTTTGGTGAGTAGGATTACTATATAGTTGTATTTTTTATTATTCATAGATGCAATTTTAAAAAAATATTTTATGTGGCTCTTCTTGTTGAAGAACTTGCCCATCCCTGCTCTAGATACATGCCAGAGTGCTCTACTGTTAAACCACACATCAGATGATAATTTGCTTCTAACGATGCAACTTACAAATCTTTCACTGAATGAGGCGGACCTTGTGCCATCTATATACTTCAGGAGACTTCAGGAGATTATTTTCCAATTGCTGCTAATGATTCAGATATTAATGAGGAAGTCACTCATGCTTAGGCATTATTTATGAAAAAAAAATCCATCCATAGTAAATACACAGATTACCTGTAGATATAGAATTCATTAAATACTCATTAAAAAAAGTGTTTCCGACATGGGGGCGGGGGGAGAATCGAACCCGCAACTCTCCTGTAGTATAGATGGTGCAAGGTCTGTCTCATTCAAGTAGATACAGTGATTATGTGATAATTAAATCTTTAGATAATTTCACTGATATTAATTAATTTTAATTAAGGGATCATTAGATTTGGAAAGACTATGAAGTTAAACCATGGCTACATATTCAGGGGACAAGTAATACCCTGTGTACATTAAAAACATGCTGGATATATATGATGGGTGGCTCTCATCCTTAAACAGCTGTTCAGTAGATCTTCAATCCTCTTCTGAGCCTTGATGGGAAGTGGTGGTGGTGGTGGTGGTGGGGGGGGGGGGGGGTTGTGATCAGTTAGTCCAACAATATGGTGTGACTCAAGAGTAAAATAATCCTATATGTGATACACTAATGGTAAGCTAATCTTACTGAGACCAATACCCTTTATCTCCACTAGACCAAAACCACTGTTTCTACACCTATTTTGAATTTAAGAATATAAAATTTTGTTTAAAATGCAGTTTTCTCAAATTTTACTATAAACTTTTTTAATTTGATTTTTTACCTTCATACAGATGAAATAACAAAACCAAAATTAACATCTTCTAATGAGGAAATACAGCCTTTAAATGATGAAAATAAAGATTATGAACCCATTGAAATTGGAGCACAGGTGAGTATAATGTAGAACAGTGCTTCTCAAACTTTGATATGGTGGGCAGGCAAATTTTTTAAAATGTGCAGGGACTGGTATAACATTGTCAATTCTTGGGTGTATGTTTATGTGTGTGGGGGGGATATTCAGAAATTTGAACTGAAAAATTATATTTTGTATTGAAAATTGTAAGCTTTGTTTCAGTATATATATACATAGAATAAATGAGCACATAAGATACACAATATAGTATTGCAATGTAACTTCAAAACAATTACCACTAATAATACTAAAGCTTAACTCTTTCACTACCATACTGGCTCAAGTGTGGGTAGGAGGTAGTGAAGAGGAAGGAATAACATTGGTTGGATGAGTCCATGTAAAATCTCGGCCATATTGGGCTGGTACAATAGTGAAAGGGTTTAAAACATAAAGCAAAATAATTGTCATATATTGACAAGCACTGTGAGTCTCAGGACTCGTAACTACCTGTAGCATTATACTAAAAAACAGTTATATATTTTAGACCTAAAAAAGAACTAAAAATCAAATTCGATGGAAATAGGTTGTCGGAGTAACCAATAACCTATATTTTGCCTTTTACACTATTTGAAATGCGAATTAATAAAATAGAATATCATAATATAGGAATAGAAAAACAAATTTCTATTTCTATGTTATTCTGTTCTATATATATAAGAATTAATCCTTACAGTATTGAGTTTCTGAAACTGAATTCACTGTGGTGGCCATATTTATTTTAAAGTGTTTACAGAAAATGAAACAAATATAGAACCTCATCCTGAAGTAAATAATAAATGGAAATATATCGTGCTATATACCAAAAGAAAGAGCATTTAATTGTGCTTAATAAAATGGCAAAAGTTCGAAGAAAAGAATGGTAGGTTTAATTTTTTAAGCATTTTTTTTTTAAAACATTGCAAAATTTTAGTGTTTTTTCCACTTTATCTTTAGTAAAATTTCAAAAAAATATATTTTTTACCTTTTTTTTCTATATTATTTTGATATAAACAATTCATAATATTTAGATTATTGCTTAAATCTTTCATTTATTTCGTTTTTCTTAAATTGTTTAGTTATTTATGCATATTCTTAGACTTTTGACAATCGACAAACAGCACAAGTAAAGCAGTGTCATAAAAATAATTTTGCTTTAAAAACTAGATAATTTAAATAAGAAATTAAAAATATATCAGAAAAGTGATAAAAAAATTTTAAAAAATATACCCCCTCAAGCAGCTGCTTGCCACAGAGGTCTGACAGGAGCCTGTCAGTTCACATGCCATCAGAAGGTCTGAGAGGATGGCAGGACCTCAGCAGAAAAACAACACAAACCTCCATGCCTTATCTGGGGTTCAAACCCAGGTCCCTTAGATCACTAGGGAAGCACGCTAACCACTCGGCCATGGGATGGCTAAAGTGATAAAGAACTATGAAAAAAAATTAAAGAAAAAAGTTTCAAAGAATTTAAAGTTTAATCGATACACTGAATTTGAGAACGAGTCACTTTATATGAAGCTGCATAACTGCTACGGAAAAGTTTAATTCTAAAATTCTGGCAGAAATTTTGGTTAAAATGGCAATTTCCTGACCTTAATTTGTTTACATGCTTTAAATGTAATTAAAAATATTGATAAAGTCCTACCATTTAAAAATCTCGTTCTAAGTAATCCTAATGCTTTATTCTGATTGCTGCCATTATAGATCGCTAGCAGTTTCACTTTCAATCGTTTCTAATTAATTATTCTTTATAATTGCAGTATATAGTTCAGAAGCAATAAAAAATAATTTTAGTAGCATTAAAGTAAATAAAAATGTCTTTAAAATCGAAAGTCTTCTAAATATTGATTGAAAGCCGATGTGTGTAGTTCTCAAATGATGCAATTTCCGGTAGTGAAAAAGAAAATCAATATGCTTACGTTAAAAGTTTAGAAAGCATTAGAACTCTAGTAGAGCTATAAATAGCAGAAAAGAGTGGGAAATGCAACCAATTGATAATCTAGGCATGGTACGGCAGAATAAAAGTATGAACTGAATCAGCGCTACTTGATGCTGTTTATTGTGACTGAACATGTGCAGCCAACTCAAATAGATTTATTTTTAAACTTTATCACGATTTTTTCTAGCAGAATCAACAGGAAAAAATTTTATATCATAGATTTAAATGTTATTTTTGATATTTTATTAGAAATGGTTGCAAAAAAATTCAGATTTCTATTCGGAAAAAATATTTTTTCACAACCACGTATTATGGGAGTGAAGCTTTGATCTCCACTAGAATGGGAAAGATGAAAGCGATTCTTTGGTCTGCGACACGGTAAGGGTTAATAATAGAAATTCAAATAATGCTCACTTTTTACCCTTTGCATTCATTGAAATATTCTCATGTAGCAATCCTAAATTCATAATTTCTTGACATAAAATCCGATCATTGGGTTTTATTCTTGAATTTTATTAATTTTTCCATTTTAATATTTATTGGTAGGGCAATATAAAATTTGGTCCATAAAATAAAAAGTATTTGTGAAATTTCCTTCTTGGTTAAAGGTACTAAAATTTTATATTCAGAGTCACACAAACTTTCACCAGTAATTAAAATTACTGTATTAAAATACTAAAGACTGAAAGTTTTTTTATTAATCCTTGCAGTATCCAGCCTGAAAAACTGATTTACATGCAAAGGTCCAGTTATTTTTTCACTCTGATCAGGCAAAAAAAATTAACTTTAGAACTTTGTTGCCAAATAAGTAATGAAAGGAATTATGGCATGTTATATGCCAAATTAATCGGTATTTAATTCTGAATATTCTGAAAATAAAATATTTGACAAAAAATACAACTAGTTTTATTTTAATAGGGCTTTTTTTTTTTAATCACATAGTAAAAAAATGCATCTGGCAACACAAAAATTGTTTAAAAAAACTAATATACAGAAATGATTATAATGCACATGGATAGAAAGGCTATTTCTGAATAACAAAAAAAATCATTTTCTTGTTTTGTAATTTTTTTCTTGATGCAGTAGACTCCCTCTTATCTGGCCTTTATGGGAACAGAACCCTGGCTGGATGAACAAAAGGCCAGTTAATCCAAAAATTGTGTCAGAAAATAAAAATGGCAAATGACAAAAATATTAACTGTACTATATTTTGACTAATAATTTGTTGTACAATATTAACAATTTACACACTTGAAAAAGTCCCCTATTTTCTTTTCTTTTTTTTTAATTTAACACTTTTTTACCTGTAAAGTCTTGCCATTTTTTTAATAATCATCACATCAATCGCAGATGAGGCCTGTTATTGTTCAATATATCTTACTCCAACATCAAAAGCTCTTTTCCTTCAATATGGCTAACTTTCCTTTCTTCCTCTTCATTCTCCACTTCTTCTCCATTCTCATCTTGGCAGACTGCATTGATAATTTCATCATTCAGTTTTTCATTTTTCAACTGTTCATCACCTTTTAACCACTTTTCAATGTCATCTTCAAGTGTGTAACATTCAGACAGCAGTTTAAAGTCATTAGGCAACAAAATATTATCATTATCCATCATATATTTGGCAGGCGCAGGCTCATTCGATACTTTCGTACCATCGTCTTTGGTGCTTTCTACACAGTTTTCAACTTTGGGCCAAAATTTTCTCCATGACTTCACAAACGTTGTACAAGGGATTTCTTCAAAAGCTCTTGCCAACACATAGATCACTTCCTTCATGTTTATTGTTTTCAAAGCATTTAAAAGTCCTATTCCATCATTTTTGGTTTGCTGTAGAATTTCTGAAAGAAGTTTTCTCCTGTATTGCCTTTTTAAACTTAACAAGCACACCTTGATCCATTGGTTGCACTAAAGATGTTACATTAGGTAGCAAAAACATGGCTTTTATGTTGTCAGAAATAAGTTCGCTTGGGTGTGTTGGGGCATTGTCGAGAATGAGTAGGGCCTTTACAGGCATTTTAAAACTTGTCAAGTGGTTTTTTTACTTTTGGAACAAATTCTGTAAAGAACCACTCTTTAAACAAATATGAGTCAATCCAAACAGACTTTTGAACCTTGTAGTAAACTGGCAGAGCAGCTAAATTTAAATGCTTGAATGCTCGAAGTTTTGCTGATTTCCCAATTACGAAAAGAGGAAGTTTGTGCATACCTGCAGCATTTGTACACACTGCTTCTTTGTTTTTTTAAATCCTGATGCTGAGGTTTCTTGCACTGTCACAAACGTTTTCATTGGAAGAAGTTTAAAATTTAACCCAGTTTCATTGTAACGCTCCAAAGAAATGAAATACTTTTAAAGTTTGGACCCTTTGTCTAATCCAATTATTTTTATGCTCCGGATAGCTGAGTCGGGTGCCAGACAATAATTGACAAATTGCCAAAAATAAAGTTTAATTAGGGTTCGAAATACTGTTCCACACCCCACCAGCTCTGGGTGATGGGGTGGAAGAACTAGGGGGAAATCGAAGAATTTAGACCCCCAAAATGGGTATGCTTTGCTTAGTGTCTTTTTATACTGTTAACTTATTAAATGGCATTATTCAGCCCTGTTATGCAGCTCATTCGATTAACTTTTAGATTCAGATATCTAGACATTTAATAGCAAGAACAAATTGAGCTAAACTGGCAATTAACACAAAAATACAACATTTATTAACATATTTCACAGATCAGACAACATACAGGTAATTGAGTCCCATTCTCAGGATGGTTTCGCCATTTGTGCTTCTAGCCTGGCCCATTTTAACAAAGGAAAAACCTTACGCAAGGATGCTGGAACAGTTTATTTGTCCAATAGTTCATGGAGAACGAGCTGCTCGCTCATAAGACAATCTTTACGGTTAGTTGGAGGCCCACTCTTGGGCCTTGTGGTGGCGGCGGCGGCGGCTTACAAAAACATTAATAATGCGCTTGTGAAAAATGGGTTCCAGAATAATTACAAAGTATTTGAGTGAAGGTAGGGACCTTCACTCAGATGTAGACTTTGAGATGAAGCAGCATCACTAGGCCGGGATTGAGACATTGTTCAGTCCAGCACTACGCCGCACATTCACTTATGCTCACATTATAGAGTTTTCGCACCATCTGCAGGAGATCTGCAGGGATCACCTTCGAGAGCTCAGGCAAGAAGAAGGTCGGAAGCAAGAAAAAGGCAACACTGTTCACCTCTAAAAAGAACAAAGCACACCACGACCCCTATCGGAGGGCAGCGTTAGCCGATGTGGCTGCCGCTCATTGGGCAGCGCAGCTGACCTATGGGGGGATGCACCCCTCGGTGGGCTTTGATGTCCACTGCGACGGTCAAAACGCGAATCTTCCATGCTTAAGGCAAAGTTTGTCCTCTGCTAAAGTCTGGTGCCAGAGAATTTCTCCGAACTGCAGGTCAGCTTGAAAGTCTTTGTCGCTGCCTTGTAGATCGAATATTCAAGAATCTTCCAACCCAAAGTCGTGTCCACAGGATAAAATCTCTGTGGGCACGACAATACCAACGAGCGTTAATGAGTAAGAATTCAAAAATATTAAATGATTGTCAAAATTTTATGTTAATGCTAATCAAAACAAACTAACTTTGCTCAAGAGAAAAAAATTAGTAAAGATTCAAAGGGTTTAAATAACAATTTATTTCCAAAAAGCACTCACAAAAACTTCAATAAAGAAGATACTGCATCATTTCTTACTACAAACATCTTCAGCAAACTCCAAACTAAAACTGATCTCTAAACTGTGCTGTGCTCTACTACTCTCTCTCTACTATCTTCTGTGCTACTGTGACAACATGTCACCAAGTTATAACGAGAGGTACAAAGCCCGCACGTGTCATGTTGCACGCCGGGAAAGACATTTGCATAAATTGATGAGCAGTGCAAGCTATGATGCAAGAGTGGGCGTGTCCTGGTGCACGCGCTTTAGCAGGTGACAATCGAAAGTTCGGAGTTACGCATGCGCAACTCCTAACTCTTGGAAACGAGCGCTGTAATGCCAAAAATGAAATAAAAATCCCCAAAATGATAAATATAATGTAAATTAGGCAAAACTGGTTAAGGTCAAGTAAAAGTGAATGAGAGGGCATCACATCATCTGCATTGTAGATTTGTTCGCGCATAGGCCTTCTTCTTCAATAAGCACTAAAAGTTTTTCTGAAAATTCCTTTGCTGCTAAAGGATCAGCTGACAATTTCTCACCACAGACACCAAGGTAATGAACACCAATCCGTTTTTTCCAGTGAGAAAGCCATTCCTCGCTTACTGAAAAATCTTCCCCATTATCGATTTTAGAATGAAGAATTAATGCTTTTTCTTTCATGATTGGCATTCCTTTTCGACGCTCTTTCATGAACCATAACCAAAGTGCATCATCAAGAATATCATTTTCCGGCTTTTTAAGAGTGCACCGAGAAGAAAGGAAGTCTTCTTGGAATGACCAGTTAAAGCGGAGGCCAGTTGAGCTGAGACCAGATAAGAGAGAGTCTACTGTATTATACTTTGAGAGAAGTCCAGGCTTTTAGCCAATTGTGCAAGTCAGATAAACAAGTCAGCTTTAGAATTAAAAAGAAAAAAAACAATCAACAGAAATAGGTTATATTACATACGAAATTAAACAGAATTTAATTCCAAAACTTGTGAAAATGAAAAATTTAAACAAATTTACAAGCATATTAATTTTAATAAGAAGTTTTCACAGCAATATAATAAAAAAATAGATTTGACTATAAATTTAAAGCTTAATGTTGGAAAATGTGCTGAATTAAAAATGGTAAATTATATATTAACTGAAGGTAAAATTCTTCCCAAATAATAATATATTTACCTTAAACATTATTTTTATTTCTTTTAAATGATTCTTTTTGGTGTGCCATATTTTAAAGCATGGGCAGTGTTATACAAGGGACTTGGATTGCTCACATTATTAATGGGAATTTCTGTTCTGTTTATGAAATGAAGGAACACTTTCTTAGACCTTTTTTTACTAAACATTTCATTTTTTTTCTTTGGGTGTTGAATTTTTGGGTTTTTGGCTAAGTGCTGAAAAGTTAGTGCACTAAAGCCAAGAAAATAAGCAACAACATTATATTGTCAGGTTGGCACAGCCAAGTTATTTGAAGGTGGGGGTAAAATATTTTAAACCATTAAATATAAACTTAAAAACTTGCAATTTTTGGTTATTGATGAAATGGAGGAGTAAAACATCCTTAGTGAGTAAAGAAACCTATGCTGAAATTGCTCTCCAACAGAAGGACTGATTTCTGTGCTAAGTTCTTTTTGCTTCCATATCCAAGACCTAATTCATTTTCAGAAATTTCTGAAAACGATAGAGATCAAAGTTTTTTTTTTTACTGGACATCGAAGAACTAATAAAATAAAAATTAGCATAGAATCTAATGTGATGTTAAAATATCCATAACAGCAAGTTGTAAGCTGGCCGTCTGATATAGCATGATTCCGAAAAATCATTTGATAGATCAACTGACCAAAAGATCTATTTATTACAGAAATAAAATAAATCTACTGAAATGAAAACTAAGGTTTGAATATAAAAAGAAGTAAATACACTGAAGTTCCAATGAATTGGGGATAACAACCTAGTAATGTGTTGGACCCCCTCTGGTCCTGATAACAGCCGCCACATGATGAGGCAAGGACTCCACAAGCTTGCATAAATGTTCCACAGGTATGGCGACCCATGCATCCTTCAGAGCTGCCCACAATTCTCTCAAGGTTGTCGCTGAATGGACACGGGCTCAAACACTGTGCTCGATGGTATCCCAAAGATTTTGGATTGGATTTAAATCTGGGCTTCTAGGTGGCCAATTCATTATTTCAAAGTCAGCAGAATGCTCTTGCAACCATGCAGTAGCCAACCTGTGAGATGAACAGTTGTCTTGCTAGTAGATGCCATTTCCATTGGGATGCATGATGGCCATAAATGTGTGTAAAATGGTCAGCCATGAGTTCTACGTACTGGGATGCATTGAGAGTCATCGGTACACATAACAAAGGTCCCACAGACATCCAACTGAAGACACCCCAGGCCATCACTGAGCCACCACCAGCTTGTACTGTTCTGACCTGACATGCAGGATCCATGGCTTCATGGGGATAGCACCATACTCTCAGTTTCCCATCAGCGTGATGAAGTTTAAATCGAAATTCATCACTCCAGACTATCCGTTGCCAATTTTCAATGTTCTTTAGCCCAGGCATGGAACTGAGCCCGTTGTCGTGCCGTTAGAAGTGGGACTCTTGTAGGTCAGCGTCTCCCGAAGCTGAGATGTTAAAGTGAACATTGCACGGTCTGTGCACTGACTTCCTGGCTGGAACCTGCGTCCAGATGGGAGGTGATTTCAGGTAATGTCTGGCCCCTATCGGTCGGTCCGTATGATGTGAGCCAGACGGCAAAGCCCACGATCATTCAAGGCTGGTTGTCCTTTGCAGTTTGTCCAGGTGCTTGTTTTTTTGCTGCAATTTTCATATTCCCAGAACACCCTTGAAACTGTCATATGAGAAAATTCGTTTCAAGTTCGTTGACAATTTCAGAGATTGAGTTTCCCATCTGTCAAGTACCTATGATCTGTCCTCTGTCAAATGCATCTAAATCCCGCTCCTTTCCCATTACGCTTCTCATGACGAATGCTTGAGGAAACCAAAGCTGACAGCTACATATGACCAGAGTTTCAGTAATGTCTGGCCCCTATCGGTCCGTATGATGTGAGCCAGACGGCAAAGCCCACTATCATTCAAGGCTGGTTGTCCATTGCAGTTTGTCCAGGTGCTTGTTTTTTTGTTGCAATTTTCATATTCCCAGAACACCCTTGAAACTGTCATATGAGAAAATTCGTTATTCGTTTCAAGTTCGTTGACAATTTTAGAGATCGAGTGTCCCATCTGTCAAGTACCTATGATCTGTCCTCTGTCAAATGCATCTAAATCCCGCTCCTTTCCCATTACGCTTCTCATGACGAATGCTTGAGGAAACCGAAGCTGGCAGCTACATATGACCAGAGTTTCAACCATGCATGCGTGCAAATGCAGGACTTGCAGTACCAAATTTAGGTAATGTCTCCTATCCTTAATTCAATGGCACTTCAGTGTATACACAAACAGCATCCAATATACTGGAATAACACTGTAAACAGTCAATTGTGAGCCACCTATAACACACGATGTGAGATAATGAGCCATTCTATCTCCATGCTGGGATAAATGAGAAATATATTTTTAGGAATAATCAAATAGGTTTAAGGCAGAAAAGAGTGTAAAATAGAAAAAAGAAAAACCAGAGGTATGTGCTTTGTAATTACTTCTGAAAGCTCTCGTTTTTCAATATAGCATTTTTTAATTAATTTTCAGGAGATTTTCAAAATTTCAAGGAAAAGTTAGTTGATAATAGTTAAAAAAGGTGCATTTGAAAAGGTGATGCCTGAAGTTCCTACCAGCATGGGTGATTTTATCCTTTGGCAGAGTGAGAATAGGTCTTTGCCTCCATGCCTGTGATCAGAGGACTGTTTGATATTTTTGGTCCTACCTCTCTCAATAACCTAGTTTGTTTAAAAATTTTATTAATAATTTCTCTCTACAGCTACAAGGAATGTGATTATTCTCTTGATGTCCTCATGCAGAATTCCAGCATTATAACCTAGATATTCTAGGCTTACAAGAAACCATATGGACAGGTAAAGGGGAGATATTTAAAAATAACTTGAAATTTCTCATTTCAGGGAAGGAGGATGGATAGCATTTTCAAGGTATAAGTTTGGATAGAATTTGGTTGATGGATATCTGCATGATGAACAGTGTGGATTCAGAAGTGGTAGGGGATGTATTGATCTAATATTTTCACTTAGGGGTCACAATTCACCACCCATCACAGATTTCAATGATCTTTGGCATAAATGTTAGTACACATAAATATATACCCTATGTCAAAAGTTTTTTTTTATATATAAACAGAAGGTTTGGTTGTTAGGGATTTTATGGCACAAGAGCAAAAAAGAGGCTATGTTGTCCAAACAAGGGTAATTAAAACAGCAAAAGATATCAAACCCACAAAGTTAAAAGCAACACACAGAGAGGGTGAAAGCAATGTAAATGGAAAAGACAGAACAAAAAAGAAATGGGTAATACAATGCATATAAAAACAAGGGTAAAAAGATTCAACAGATACGAAACAGAAAAACAACAGATGTATAACACACAGAATAAATACAACAATTCAAAAGATCAAAAGGTTAAATACGTTGAATTTGTGGAAATAGCTGGTAAAGCATAAAATTTCAAAAACAAGTTGAAATCAAGTAGTCAGATAAAAGATGTCCAAGTGTAAGGGGCTTGGATGTAAAATCGTGAAAGCTAAAATAAAACAGATGTTTGAAATTAAAAGCTGTACAATCAGTTAAAATATGTTTAATGCTTAAAATGATGTCACAAAACTCACACTTAGGTTTGTTGTCAACCCAGAGAAGAAATGAGTGCGTAATAAATAAATGACCAAAGCAGAGCCAAACAAATACAATTTCCTCCTTGCAATTCTGCAAAAACATGACTGCCATTGTTTTAACAATAGCCCTGATCTCTAAACATTACCAACCTGTCCAGACTAAGATCTCTGCCACTGTGCCCACAGCACAGTGGAAAAACCACTGCCAGAAGTCGACATATTGAACTAGCACCATCTGCCAGACCAATATTCATCACTTTAGTTTTTTCCATGTTTATCACAAAACCTACTCTACTACAGTCTCATCAACAGCTCAAATGAAAGAGTTAATCTAATCAACATCATTTGCCAAATGGCCAAATCATCAGCAGAATCTAAGTCAAAAATTTTGAAAGGTCCAGACCATTTAAGTCCAAAATCTTTTCCTTGCAAATAATTTTGTGTAACATAATCAATAACAAACTAAAGAGAAAAGGAGACAAAATACACCCTTGTCTAGCTCCACTAGCAATGTTAACCAATCAACTACAAGCCTTTCCAACTCTCACACAAGACTCAGTATTATTATATAGAGCTTTCATTACACTAATTAACTTGTCAGATATTCCATATGATCTAACAATCAATCACAAGTTACGTCAATCAACAGAGTCAAAAGCCTTTTTGAAATCTATAAAGCTAGTGACCACAGGTTTCTGAAACTCTAAACATTTCTTAAAAAATCTGCCTAAGGGTCACTCCATGTCAAATCAATCAAAATTTTGGAAAAAGTTCACACCCATCATAGATTTCAATGATCTTTGGCATAAATGTTAGCACACATAAGACATCTAATTGTCCAAAATATTTTGAGTCAAAAAATTTTTTTGTAAAGTGTAATAATTGTTTAACCTAAGGGAAAAATATACAAATTGTGATTATGACTAAAGGTTTTTCTTTGCTTCTATGGTAGATGAGAACACCAAACTTGGTGTACTGGTATAGATTTTCCTTATTAATTCAATAAAAAAATCAAATTTTAAAAATTTAATATGGGTTTTAAAAAAATTTTAAAAATAGAAAATTTAAAAATGTGAAAAATGGGGGAGGTGTTGCTATAGATAGAAAAATTAAAACTGGCCTATGTTGTACATTATACTCCATAGAAACATTCAACATTTGGAGTATGGTGATTTTTTTGATAACGAGAAAAAAAATATTGAATTTTTATCAATGTTATCGCTAATGATGCACTTCAGGGGACTGCAGGTGACACTCTTGTGCATGTGCGCTAGAGGAGATGCACAGAGAGGCTACCAACGTGTGCTGCTTGCACTCAAGTGCAATTTTGTAACTTCAACCACTCCAACTAGCATTTGACTGCTACTGAAAACTGTAATACTGCTATTGATAGAAGTTCATATCCATTTTTACAGGTGAGTAAACAAAAAGCTCAGTATTTAGAGGGAACATATTTAGAAATACAAATGTTGGGTTATACATAGGGTCACCAGATTGCAATGGTAAAAACCAGGACAGGTTTTTAAATATTCAGCCTTCAGGTACTTTAAAACAGTAAATTATGCTTTATTTTTGATCAATGAAAATTCATGGTGTAATTGCGATTATCTCCATTTTTTAATCTGAGGAAAAATATTTCTTTGCTGATATTATCTTAAGAACAGTGCAAAGGTAGAAGTGGTCACCCAGGGTGCCAATAGCAGAGGGTCACTGGATGGTTTTATTCAATAATACAAACTGTAATTGTTTTCATTTACTAGACTTCACAAAATTAATTCAAGTTGCATAGTACTCGTACTTGGTCCTTCTAAAATATATTAAAATATAAAATCAATTCTCTTGATCACTATTGTCAGTAACTTAGCAATTTTCAGTTTAAATGATTATGTATTCTAATTATTTTATGATTAAATTCTTTATTATGAACATATTTTACGATAACATTTATATCATTAGCAATGAATATGAATTTATTAAAATGAACTAAATTCAAACTTGAGTATGAGCAATTTTTTTCTACTCATTAAATTCAAAAAGCATCTTTTTTCTAGCCCAGGGTGCCGAAAGGGCTACTGCTTCTCTGCTTATTTGCACTACACTAGCCCATTAAGCACTTCCTTAATTATTATAGAACACTTGATCAAAAATAAAGCATAATTTTACTGTTTTCAAATTATACTAATTGAGGTTGGAACATTTAATAATCTGTCCCAGTTTTTACCGATCACAATCTGGTCACCCTATGTATCACTCAACATTTGTATGCTAAATATGTTCTCTCTAAATACTGAGCATTTTGTTTGCTCATCTGTAAAAATGGATATGAACTTTTATCAATAACAGCATTATAGCTTTAAGTATTGGCAGTGCTTTTTTTTTTCTGGAAAAAAAGGTGCTGTTTACTCACCATGAAGATGTTATTACAGCAACTTTCACACTTTTAACATATCCTCCGATACACCCTGGTCGTCTGTAGATCGCTTCTTGCTTTTGGTATCAACTGCAGAATGATAACCTCGGAGCAGCCATGAGTCCACATATTTGCTAGGGTTGAACTGAGTGAGAGGAGGTCCTACTATCCTGATGAACATCAGTGCAGAAGTTAACAAGAAAAATGACCTAGATGAAGTTACTATAAGATTCATCTGAGAGAAACCCCTTTCACAATCACTGGAAGATATTGCAATTGTGCCCAGAGTGTGCTTTAGAGGAAGTAGTATGTATGGGACTTTATTTTCTTGAAGATATTCACGGAAACCACGAACTGCTTCTCTTTCATTTAAGCGAAATTTGCGTGCTAACTTTTTAATTTCAGTTTCACCAAATGTCAGATGCTTCCTAGGATTTTCTGGCCAATACTTGGAATCTAAAATCGTAGCAATTTCAGGCAAATCAGCATCATCTCCTTCAAGCAGACACTTTCCAACAGCTTCTTTCAGACTTTTATAGAAAGCAGATGAACTTATTGCAGGACTGTGTCTTTCATTTTCGTGAAGCTCAATCCCTTTGAACTTCATTTTCTTCTGACTTTAAAAGAGAAATACTGTAGTATGGACCAGCATTTTCAATTCTTTCTTCAAAAAGTTGAACTGTATTCTTTATCTTCCTGTCTGCTTTGTACAAGTCAATATTTCTCTCTTGTAAATCTAGA
Source organism: Ryuthela nishihirai (assembly GCA_038380435.1). Classification (NCBI taxonomy): domain Eukaryota; kingdom Metazoa; phylum Arthropoda; class Arachnida; order Araneae; family Heptathelidae; genus Ryuthela; species Ryuthela nishihirai. Next base: position 45,200,288 of record JAWZYU010000032.1, read on the forward strand.
CTTAGTTCACTAAGCTCTTGGAGAGCATCACACATAAGGCCAAAATCAAGAACAAACTCACATGACGTTATTTTTCTTAAAAGGCCCTCATAAAGACAGCGATCTGTTTTGCTTCTTCTGCTGTCTTCTTTTGCCTCCTAAAGTGATGGACGAGGGCTTCAAAGTCTTGCCACACAGCAGAAACAGTGCAAAAGCTAGATGCAACCCAGCGAGTGCTTAAAATTCTGCCAATTTTAAGTTGAAGTTCTAGAGTCGCTACACATTCCTGTAGTTTCCTAGCATTCTTAGGTGAAGCATGATAAGTCACATAAAGTTTATCCTTGAAACTCTTAAAGCGAGTCACTCCTGCCACATTGTTCACTGTGTCACTGACAGACAATTCAAGGTGATGGCTAGCACAATGCCAGAAAATAACACTATAAAACTTCTCTTACATAACCCCCTAACACCATTACACACACCAAACAACACGGCTGCACCATCACAAGTTACAGACAATAAACACTCCTTTAAGTAATCTTCAGATAATCCTGAACACTCAAGATGACTAAAGAGTTTAGAATTCCTCTAGCAGTTACATCTGATAATTCAATCAAATCTAGGAAAAAGACTCTCAGGAGCCGAAAGTTCAGGAAAAACTACACGAACAATAACAATCAATGTTGTTCTGTTACTCACAATTGTCTATTCATCAATAAGTAACGATATTTTGTTCTTGGAGTTCACTATATTCTCTTTCATTTCAGCTGTTGATGAGACTGTAGTAGAGTAGGTTTGTTGATAAACAGAGAGAAAACTGAAGTGATGAAAATTGGTCTGGCAGATGGTGCTAGTTCAATATGTCGACTTCTGGCAATGGTTTTTCCAGTGTGCTGTGGGCACAGTGGCAGAGATCTTAGTCTGGACAGGTTGGTAATAAATGTTTAGAAATCAGGGCTATTGTTAAAACAATGGCAGTCGTGTTTTCACAGAATTGCAAGGAGGAAATTGTACTTGCTTGGCTCTGCTTTGGTCAATTATTTATTACGCATTCATTTCTTCTCTGGGTTGACAACAAACCTAAGTGTGAGTTTTGTGACATCATTTTAGGCATTAAACATATTTTAACTGATTGTACAGCTTTTAATCTCAAACATCTGTTTTATTTTAGCTTTCATGATTTTACATCCAAGCCCCTTACACTTGGACATCTTTTATCTGACTACTTGATTTCAACTTGTTTTTGAAATTTTATGTTTTACCAGCTATTTCCACAAATTTAATGTATTTAACCTTTTGATCTTTTGAGTTGTATTCTATGTGTCTTATACACCTGTTGTTTCTCTGTTTTATGTCTGTTGAATCTTTTTACCCCTATTTTTTATGCATTGTTTTACACATTTCTTTCTTGTTCTGTCTTTTCCATTTACATTGCTTTCACCCTCTCTGTGTGTTGCTTTTGACTTTGTGGGTTTGATATCTTTTGCCATTTTAATTACCCTTGTTTGGCACAATATAGCCTCTTTTTTGCTCTTGTTCCATAAAATCCTAACAACCAAACCTTCTGTTTATAAAAAAAACTTGTACCATAGGATATATCTTGCAGTACCACAAATTATGTCTGCTCCTTTCCTCTCCTAAAAGAGGGGAAAGAAAAAGTTCACAGCAGGGGTGATTGATCATGCTGGGTAAATTTGCTAGTAAATTGTATTTACAAGAAGCATTCTTAGGTGAACCAAAATATCCTTAATCAAAACCAAAATATCTTTTTGAATGGATATGTATGAAAATATTTTGATTTTTTTTTTAATAATTTTTTTGGAGATTAGAAAATTGATGTGTAGTTTAATAACTTGAGTTGAAAATATTATTTCTTCAAGCATATTAATGAAATAAAATAATGAAAATTGAAACTGTATTCTCAGGTGAATGATAATACCCCAAGTACAAAGAATTCTGCTGCAGAGCAAACTACAGAATCTAAATATGCAGAAGAAATTAGTGAAGCACCCATTGAAACACCATCAGAACTTCCCCCTGGTGTTCTCTATAAGGTAAAAATATAATTTACTTCAGCACTAATAAATCTGTGTGTTCAATAAGTAAAAATATTTTAAGTGACTTGTAATAATAATTTTGTTTTCACTTAAAAGTTCTACAATAAATGTCAGTCATTTTATATACTTGTTACTCAGATTTAACATAAAATTGTAACCCAAAACTGATAAAAGTATGAAATATTGGTTGCAAAATTTGTAATATGTGCACATCTGTTATTTCAGAAAATGTTACTCAAATTCTCATGTTTATATTCTATGTTATTTGTATGACAAGTTACACTGAAAGCTCCTTAATTCTTTTTAAGCACACATTTTGTGGAAGAATATCACTAAAGATAAAGATATGAATTAAATCTTGATATAGAAAATCCTCATGTAGCTATGGGTGTCCTTACCAGAATATAACTTTGTCCTCCAGACAGGTCTGTCCTTAGCTCCAGCTGCTGCATTGACCACTCTAGGCCATTTCCAGTTTCACTTTGTCTGCCCATCGCATCTTAGATTTCCTCGTTTTCCTGAAACTTTTAGGCATATTTCATAATCCTATTTGGTAATCTGCAGTTATGAGTACAGGCAACAATGGCCAAACCAATGCAGTCTCTCCTTGAACAATATGCTGCTCAAAAGAGGTTGCTCATTCCTTCTAATCTCGTCATTACTTCTAAAAGTCAAACCGTCTTATACCCAAGATATTGCGTAAACATTTAGAATCGGAGCCATCAAGTTTCCTGTTATCCTGCTTACAAAGGGTCCATGTTTCAGTATCATAATTAACCTTAGAAAGGACCAAACTATTATACACTGAATGGACAAATTATTATATACATACCTAATAACCTGTCCACCTTTTGCCCCTACAACAGCAACCAGACATCTCAATAAGGACTCAATGAGGTGTGGTAAACATGGAGGTTGTATTGCCACCCATGAAGCAATGATCACTGTGATGCCCCATCATTCACTTTTGCTTTACCTTAACCAGTTTTGCTTAATTTACGTTATATTTATCATTTTGGGGATTTTTATTTCCTTTTTGGCATCACAGTGCTCGTTTCCAAGAGTTAGGAGTATACATATGGCTCCGATCTTCTGACTGTCACCCGCTAAAGCGCGTGCACTAGGACACGCCCCCTCTTGCGTCGTAGCCTGCGTCGCTCGTCAGTTTATGTAAATGTCTTTCCCGGCGTGCAACATGACACGTTCGGCTCTTGTTAAAACCGGTGACATGCTAGTCACAGAGCATAGTGTAGCATAGCAGAGAGAGAGTTGTAGCACATAGTTGGAAGCATGTAGAGAAGTGAATGAGCTCAGTTGAGTGCACAGTTAGTGCAGTGTGTATCTTCTTCATTGAAGTTTTGGTGAGTGATTTTTGGAAATAAATTTGTTTGTTATTTAACCTTTTGAGTCTTTACTAATTTTTTCTCTTGAGCAACTTGAAAATAAGTTTTGATTATATTTAGATATTTAACTTGACAATCATTTTTTGGATTCTTACTCATTAACGCTCGCTGGTATTTTGAACCCTAATTTAACATTCTATTTTTTTGGCAATTTGTTAATTATTGCCTGGCACCCATCTCAGCTATCTGGAGCATAAAACTAATTGGATCAGAAAAAGGGTCCAAACTTAAAAGTATTTTGCATTTCTTTGGAGCGTTACATCACCTGTTGTAGAGCATCCGCAGTTGCCAATGGAGATTGGTGGGCTTGAACATTTTTCCAATTCGTCCCACAAATGGGGTTGAGGTCTGGCAATCGAGGGGATCATTTGAGTGCGATAAACTCACTTGAATGCTCCTGGAGCCAATTGGTTGCCACTCAGGAAGTATGCAGTGTGGCATTGTTGAAAGATGGCATCATGATGAAGAAAGAGAATCGATATGAATGGGTGTAGATGGTCAGTGACGATGTTCACATACCTTGTGCTGGTGGTCTCAATGGGTACAAGGTGCCAAGGAAGCCCATGTAAATGCACCCCAAACTGTTAACACTGCCTCCCTGTATGATCCCAACTTGGCAAGCTGGGTCCATTGCTTCTTGTGGTTTATGCTACATGCACACTCTCTCGTTGGCGTGATAGAATTGAAACTGTGATTTGTCAGATCAGATGACATGTTTCCAGTCTTCTGCACTCCAGTTGTGATAGGCTTTTGCCTAATCTTTCAGTGCCTTACAGTCAACAATGGGACACAATGTGGATGTCTACTGCCATAGCCTATTTTTTCCATGGTATGATGGATAGCCTGTGCATAAGCTTGTGGATGCACCCTCATTCAATTCCGATGTTATCTGTTCCACAATAGCTGTGATTCTTTGTAACAATGTGGGACAGTCTGCATTCACCTTGAGAGTCAATTGCACATTTACATCCACATTTCTCCTGCTGGTTAGAATTTTGCTGTATTTCACGTAGTCTTGATATGCACATGTGATGGTCTGACATGGAAATTCCAACAGTTCAGCAGTTGTGGTGATTGAACAACTGGCCTTCACACCTACTATCTGGCCAATGTCAAATTTGCTTATGTCGCTGTCTTTATCTATGATCTCTGTGACTTGTTTCCAATTCATAGAGACCTGCTCTGTTTATAGGCATTGCCAGTTTCAGCATCCCGCATGACTGGACGCGATACTTCTGCTTTGCATATTGTTATTGGGATGTATATAATAATTTGTTCATTCAGTGTACGACCTCATTTTAGTCTTTAGGTGTATAAGCATATTTTTTCACATTTTCTTAAAAGTTGCAGAAGCAATCCTTATTCTTCTGTTTATCTCATATCACACATAGCCAATATCTGTTATATAGCTCCCAAGATAATTAAACCAAAACATTTGCTCATGAGCACAACTATTCAAAGCATTAATCACCATCTACCTGAACAATTTTCATCACTATTTTTCTCATGTTTATCACCAAACCTACTCTATTATCAGTCTCATCAACAGCCCTAATTGAAAAAAAAAACATAATCTCAACAAACATCATTAGCTAACAGAGCAAAATCATCCACATAATCTAAATCAGAAAATTTTAAATCTCTATACCATTTGAGGTCAAAATCTTCCCCTTGCAAAGAATTCTGTATAATATAATCAGTAACCAAACTAAAAAGAAAATGAGACAAAATGCACCCTTGTCTAACTCCACTAGCAATGCTACACCAATCACTACAAGCTTTACCAACTCTCACACATAACTCTTATTTATAGAGACCTTTCATTATGCTAACTTTTAAGGTATTCTAATGATCTAACAATCGACCACAAATTATGATTATCGACATAATCAAAAGTATTTTTGAAATCTATAAAATTAGTAACTAAAGGTCTTCTGAAACTCTAAATGACTCTGTTGATCGTCATAATTTGTGGTTGATTGTGAGATCATATGGTATACCAGACAAGTTAGTTAACATTATGAAAGCTCTCTATAATAACACTGAGTCGTGTGTGAGAGTTGGTAAGGCTTGTAGCAATTGGTTTAGCATTACTTCTGGTGTTCGACAAGGGTGCATTTTGTCTCCTTTTCTTTTTAGCTTGGTTATTGATTATGTTATGCGAAATTCACTTCAAGGGAAAGATTTTGGCCTTAAATGGACTGGAGATACGAAAATTTCTGATTTAGATTATGCTGATGATTTAGCCCTTTTGGCAAATGATGTTGATGAGATGAACTCTTTCATTCGAGCTGTTGATGAGACTGGTAGTAGAGTAGGTTTGGTTATAAACAGAGAGAAAACTAAAGTGATGAAAATTGGTCAGGCAGGCTGTGATTCAGTTAATCTGAAGGGTTGCAGTCTTGAGCAGGTGTCACAGTTTAATTATCTTGGGAGCTATGTAACAGATAATGGTGATGTGCGGCATGAGATTAACAGACGAATAGGGATTGCTGCTGGGACTTTTAAGAACCTATGGAGAGTGTGGAGAAATAGGCGTATACACCTAAAGACTAAAATTAGACTGTATAATAGTTTGGTTCTTTCTAGGGTTAGTTATGGTAGTGAAACTTGGACACTTTGTAAACAAGATAACAGGAAACTAGATGCTTTTGATTCCAGATGCTTACGTAGTATCTTGGGCATTAGGTGGTTCAACTTTGTAACTAATGATGAGATTAGGCAAAGGAGTTTGCAACCTCCTTTAAGCAGCATATTGTGCAGAGAGAGACTCCGTTGGTTTGGCCATGTTGCCCGTATGAATAATTATAGATTGGCGAATAGGGTTATGAACAGTGTGCCTAAAGGCCTCAGAAAGAAAGGGAGACCTAGGATGCGGTGGGCAGACAATGTCAAACAAGACCTTGTTAGAATTGGTGTGCAGTGGCCAGATGCAGTAGATGTAGCTCAGGATAGACTTGCTTGGAGAACTAAATTGCACGGTTTGGTTGGACCTCCGTAGCCCATGGCTGCTTGAGGATGATGATGATGATGATGATGATATCCCTCATTCTTCTGAATCCACACTGTTCATCATGCAGTTGTCCATCAACCAAATTCTTAATTCTAGTAAGCAGAATCATTCAAAGAACTTTGCTTGGAACAGAAATAGACTAATCCCCCTATAATTATCACAATAACTATGATCACCTTTTTTTAACCCTTCCAATGTCCAGCCTGAAAAACAGGTTTCTCTCCAGGGTCCAAGCTATTTTCTGCCTATGCTCAGCCAAAAAACACTTTTAACTTTAGAACTTTTTTGCCGAATAACTAATGAAAGGAATTGTTGCATATTGTATGCCAAATTAATCAGCATTTAATTCTGGATTTTCTGAAAATAAAGTATTTAACAAAAAAGACTATAAGTTTTATTTTAATAGTACTTTTTTTAGTCTTGTAATAAAAAAATGCATCTGGCAACACAAATAAAAATTCATTTAAAAAAAAAATCTAATAGACAGAAATGATTATAATGCACATAAATAGAATGGCTACATGTTTCTGAATAACAAAAAAAATTTTGGTTTTAAGTAAACTGACAGGCTCTTGTCAGACTTCTGTGGCAAGCAGCTGCTTGAGGGGGTATTTGTTTTTTTATATATAAATATTTCTCTCGTTTTGTAATTTTTTCCTCAGTACCATACTTTGAGAAAATTCCAGGCGTTTAGCCAATTGTGCTGAGTTAAATAAACAAGTCAACTTTAGAATTTTTTTAAAAATAACCAATCAATAGAAATAGGTCATGTTATATATCAAATTAAATATAATTTAATTGCGAATTCTATGAAAATAAATAATATAGACAAATTTGCAAGCATATTGATTTTAATAAGCCTTTTTCAATGTGATATGGTGAAAAAAAAGATCAAACCTATACAATTAAGACTATTTTGGAAAACTTGATGAATAAAAATAGTTAAATTATAAATTTATCGAAAGGAAATTTCCTCCCAAATAATATAATATTCAACCTGAAATATGATTTTTATTTCTTTTAATGATTCTTTTCAGTATTGTATATTTTAAACATGGCCAGTGTTATAAAACGTGACTTGGCCTTCTCACATTCACGGGATTTTCTGAAATGGTTATGAAATAGAAAAATAATTTCCTTGGTTCCTTTTTTTTACTAAACATTGTGAAATTTTTCTTTGGGTGTCGAAGTTTGGTGATCTTGGCTAAGTGCAGAAAGGTTTGTTCACCAAGGACCAGCCCTTTCCAAAATTGCCCTCCCAAATGATGGCCGATTTCCATAGCAAGGAAGTCTATTTGCTTCCTATCCAAGACATTCAATTTCAGAAAATGGTACAAGCTCAAAGTTTTTTAATTAAAAAAATAAGAAATAATAATGGAAAAATTACATATAACATAATGGGATGTTAAATAAAATATCTGCAACAACTTTTAAGCCGGCCTCTGATCTAGCATAACTCATAAAGATCGATAAAACAGCCGATTGAAGATCGCTAACTAACGGAAGTAAATATACAGAAATGAATTTGCTTTCATATCCAAGACCATTTATTTCCAGAAAATGATACTATTATCAAAGTTTTACTTGAAAAGTAATAAATAATAAAATAAAAATTAACATATAGCCTAATGCGATGTTAAAATATCCACAGCCACAAGTTGTAGGCCAGCCATACGATATAACATAGCTATGAAAAAATTAATCGGCCAAAAGATCGCTAATTTTCGAAAAAAAATCTACTGAAATGAAAACTAACTGAGTTTTAAATATAAAAAAATACTAACTTGACAAAGAGTATCCAATATGCTGGACCAAAACTGAAAAAAAAAACCACACGAAACAATGGAGATAACATGTATCAGCCATCTGCGTATTGTTTGCCTCAGCGAAGCATAACTATTTAAATGCAGGTTCAAGCAGAATTTCTAAGAAGGATGTGTTTACTTCCAGTTTCGATTTTGAAGGTGGGAAAGATGCATAGAATGCTGGGGAAAATGATAAAAAAATAACTTGGGAATACTGAAATACATTTATGATAGAAAAGAGTGTGAAACGAAAAAAAATATGGCGGTATGTATTTTGTAATTAATTCCAAAATCTACTGTTTTTATAAATAGTTTTTTTATTAATTTTTTGGAGATTTTCGAAAATTTAAGGAAAAATTTGTTGATAATAGCTCAAATCAAACTTGTGAGCTTAAATCAGAAGCTTGCTTCAGCAAATAGGAATGTTAACAATCAAATCGGCAATACCGTTTAGTGCTTCAAAAAAATGGTAATCAGATGGCTTTATAAAATTATTTATATTGTAGTTTAGTAAAATATGCATCAAATTAAAAAGCAAAATATTATTTTTGAAGCCTGAATTATATATCTTTATAAGATATATATAAAAAATTACAACAGCAATTTTTATTTTTTAAAAAGTAATATATTTTTGTTGTACTAAATGCAGATATATACGTCATTGGCCCTTCAATTCAGATTCTCCGTACGTATACAGACGGGCTGGACACTGGGTTAAAAACAGGGATAATAATAGCTGTAGTAATATCTTTAGGGATGACACCTTTGTCATGAAAAAATTCAAAATTTCAATTAGCCTTGTGACAACACAAACATTCCCAGCTCTAAGCATTTCAATTGTGATTTCAGTGACCCTTGCAGATTTGTGCAGTTTCTATTTAGAGATAGTCAAAGTGGCTTCAGAATGTCATATAGGGCCAACATTAAAGCCATTAATACATCTGTTCTCATTACAAACAATATAAGTAGAAATAATCACATTATTTAGATCATCTCTGAAATACTCAGCTCACCTAGCCATGACAGAATCCTCACCTTCAACAAACTAGCCATGTTTTCCCTGTTTCTTCACACAGAAAAAAAATTAACTCCCTGCTGCTGTGCTGTCTAGCTTTTGTCAGCCAAGCTACCAAGCCAAAATTCTTATCAGTTGTTAACTGGATCCTTTACACATTTAGTAAGTTCTTTGTAATCCTGTCCATTAGGTCTAGTAGGATGTTGATTCATATTATTCCTGCACTTCCTTTCAGAAATATGTTTCATAACCTTAACACTCAAATAACATTGTTTCCTCTGTTCCCTTTTACCCAAAAGAGTACTGTTGGTTTCAAGAAAAGCCTGTTTAAACTGATCCCATTCTTTCTCAACTTCAGCAGTAAGCAAACCATGATTGTCATAATGTCTATCATGGTATACTTTGGTTATATCTGGGTCTTTCAGATCTTCAGTGTTAAAGCTGTCTCTTAACCATAGCACATTTGTTAATCCTACTGGGGACCAGTTCCTTATACAAGTTGCCAGAATTCAAAATGAGACTTGCACTGCCTGTATTAGTTTTTAGTACAAGTACAACACATGAAGCATGAATTAAAAAAATAAAATTTAAGTTTGAAAATTTTCTTATGCATATTTTATAAAAATATATTATTCATGTTTGAAAGGTAATACCTTTTTATTTAATGAATATTTTATTAAGCTGTGATATAAATAATTTTCTAAAGCCATCTGATTGCTGTTTCTTAGACCTGATATATGGTAATTGCTGATTTATTTATTAATTCCTGCACTGAAGCAACCCCCTGATTTAAGCTCACAAGTTTGATTTGAACTATTATCAGCAAAATTTTTCTTAGTTTCGAAAATCTTCTAAAGATCAACCAAAAAATTGCTGTTTAAGAAAAAAACAATTAAGTTTTTGGAAGTAATTGCAAAGTATGTAGCTCCATCCCCACACTGTTTTACACTCTTTTCTTCCTTAAACCTATTTCAGTATTCCTAGAATTGTTGTTTAGCATTTATATGATTTATCCCAACATTCTATGCATTGTTCCCACTATTGAGGTCGAAATTAGCTAAAAGCAGCCTTAACCAGAGCTTGTTGTTCAAGATTGGCTGCAGCAAACACTAGATCACAGAGTCACAAAGGTTGCTCACATATCTGAACTGTGTGTGAAATAGCTGTATGGTAGATTGTTTACGTGGTTGATTTAAGTCCAAATATTTCCCCATGCATTGGATATCATCTCTATTCATACAGTTATTATTTTGTTTATTATTTTTATAATTAAATTTTAGTTTTCATTTCTATTTTTGTAAAATATCTATATATTGATCAATTACTGATTATTTGGAGTTATGCTGAATCGAATGACTGGCTTACAACTTGTTGCTGTGGGTATTTCAGTTAACATTGCATTAAGTTATATGTTAATTTTTCTTTTATTTCTTCTTTTATTCCAAAATTAAAAGCTTTGATCTTTTATCTCTTCCTGAAAATGAATGAAGTCTTGGATAGAGAAAAAAAAAACTTGGCATGGAATCAGTCCTCCTGTGGTAAGGCAATTTTAGCAAGTATTTTTACCTCCGTTGCAAAATTTAATTAAATTTTTTTATATTTTCTAAGTTTTTTTCTTGTTTTTAAAAGTGTTAAACCCCTACCCCTCCATTATCTTGGCTGTGCCACTCTAATGATAGTTGTTTTTTGCATGGTGGATTAACTTTTCATCAATTTGCCAAGATTCCCAAAATTCAGCAAAGTTCATAATCTTTAGTAGAAAAAGCAGTGAACATGTTTCTCTATTTCATAAACAGGACAGGAAATACCATTAATGTGAGCAATACAAGTCATATAATGCTGGCTTGTGTTCAAATTAATAAAGTTAAATGTTAATAAAAATCATTTATCATTGCTCTAGAGAAAACATTGCAAAATAAAAATATTTCATATAATTAAGTGTATTTCCAAAAAAACATGACTCACCAATTAAACTGATGAATACAATATTCTGAACAACTAAAGCTCATTTAAGCAACATCTCCAAAACTAACAAACTTCTCAGCTGACATCGTCCTCTCCATACCTCTCTCCCTAGCATTTTCCCTACTGACTCTTATTGACAGCATGCATCTCTCTAAACCTCTCTCACTAACATTTTCCCTAATGACTCTCTCTCTTAGCTTCATTCCTACTAAATTTTTGGCCTTACATAACTTACTATACATGTGGCATGCAACTTACATGTGTGTTTCATGCTGGGAAATACATTTGCATAAACTTATGATTGTGCATTTGCTATGACGCAAGATGGGGTGTGTCCTTATGCGCTCATTTGCAGCTGTCGGTCAAAAGTCGAAATTGCACATCCGTAACTCCTTTAGCGGTCTGGATGAGGAAAAATGGTGGTGCCAACTGAAAATTAAAAGCCCTGAAATGATAAATATAATGTAAATAAAGTAAAACTGGTTAAGAAAAAGCAAAAGTGACATTCAAAAGTCATTCAAAAGTGAACGGGTGATCATCACAGGGTCTTTTTTTGTGATGATCCACTTATTCATTACCTGTTCACTTTTGCTTTCCATTAACCAGTAAAAGTAGTTGTGCATGATATATAATTAGAAAAAAAAATTTTTTGCAAATATCATTCCTTATATTGTGCCTATGAGGAGTTTTATTTAATGGCAGCTTAAAGTAAGCTGAAAAGATGTTCATAAAAGTAATAAACAAGTAGTATAAATCAATCTTCTGTACTTAAATGATTTTTTAAAGCCATTTAAGCACTTCTGTTACATATTTTTTCTAAATTTCGTTTAAAAAATTATGCACATTTTTATGGCATATTTCAAACCACCGATGCATCCAATAATGGCCTTTCGTAGCAAAAAAAAAATTGGATTTTTTTTTAATGTAATATGCTATTTTGTGGTAGTATCATCGACAGATTATTTTAGAAAATGTGAACTGTGTGACTGCACAATTGGAGCATGCATGCTTAATACAGTTTTTATTTACACAACTGGGATATAGTTTTGTGGAGATATTATAACAAAAAATCCGTCGCATTATCCAGTCTGTATATGAGCTTTTGATTGTATTCTTGTTTGTCATTATTTGTTTGTGATTTTCAATAAATGTTTGAAAAAAATCATGGGAACTTTTGTGTACCTTGTATAATTTGTCATAGCTGCCAATTGAACATTTGGGTTTAGAAGTTGATTAATTTAGGCATCATTTTATAAGGAATATCATCCAACTTTCCAATAATGCTTAATTACTATTTGCGTCCCCTGTACTTGATCCTACTGATGTATGGATAATTTTTAATGTAAAAAAGCTTATTCATTTCCTTCTTATCAGGTTAAAGCCACATTTAAGTATGTTGCTGAAGATGTTGATGAGCTATCATTTGATACAGGAGAAATTATAAATGTTATAGAATTTGATGATCCTGATGAACAAGTAAGTTTCTATAATTATAAGGTATGAAATCTGTGTGCTTGTAGATTTATTGACTAAAAACACTTTTGTGTTTTGCTGAAAACTTATGTTTTTTTTTTTAAAGTTTATTATGCTTACAAATATATCTGTCCAGTAGGTTTATATGGTCAGCACCAGGACCCTGTGTGGTTGACCACTCCTCAGCAGGGTAGAAAAAAAGAAAAGTAGCCATAGTTGTCCAGATCAGTAGGCCACACTAATCTGGCAGCCCTCCCCTTCCGTTCACTTCCACAAGAGAGTATCTCTTTTGCAAGTTACTAACGGTCCGCACCACGCGGGGTCGGACATTAGGTGCTAGGCCTGGCCGGTTCTATTCATCATCACAGGGGATTGGTGCATAGCTCTCCTTCCAGTGACTACCTAGCTACCATTTACAGACACATTGGTGTGCAGTGGCCAGATGCAGTAGATGTAGCTCAGGATAGACTTGCTTGGAGAACTAAATTGCACGGTCTGGTTGGACCTCCGTAGCCCATGGCTGCTTGAGGAGGATGATGATGATGATGCTTACAAATGCACTGTATTTTTAACACATCAATACATTATAATTGATATTACTAAGGTTTTATTCAAGGCATCAGACTGAAAAAAAATTAATTCTGTTTGGTTTTTGTGATTAAAAAAATCAGGTTTGGGTTCAGTTTTTAAATAAAAATAAAATGGGTTATAGTTCATTTGTAACACAATTTATGTAACAAAAATGCACTATATAAATTGAATTTTTTATTGCTGCAATATAAACATAAAGTTGAATGGAAATATTAATTAAGTAGTATATATATCTAAAAATATGTATATTTAAAAATATTATTTAGTCAAATCAATAAAATATATTGATCTGATCAATCTTGGCAATTTACACAAAGTTTCCTAGTATTAATTAAATCATTCATAGCACTCTAAAGGTTAAATATAAAAAATAGAAAGTAAACCACTTTTAACCTTTTTTTTTTGGTAACTACTTTGTTGTGGAGTAATTAATCCTTACAGTGAAATGTTTTTTTTTTACCCTCTAAAAATGCAACTCAACTTCTGAGCCTCATTATGAAACAAACTGTATTAAAACAGTTTATTTTATAATGAACATTCACTGGCATTTTTACATTGCATACTAAAAGAAGGAGATTTTAATTCTGAACCAAAAAAAAATCAAAATTAAAAGGAAAAAATGCTAGGTAAGCATTTAAAAAATGTTGCAAGTTCATATGTACTGATTTTTGAAAATTGATTAATCAGTTTCTGACACTTAAAGGGTTAAGTCCATGTAGGTAAGTAGACAATTGTTGTTCCTGGCTAGTCTTTCAAGGACATGTAGGCTATTCTGTAAAATGTATTGTCAGGCAGCTAAGACTAGATATGCAACAATTTAGTCTAAAGTTGTTTAGTCTAAAATCTTTGGGCTACATTTCCATAGTACTTTTTGTTTTATATAAATCTTGAGAAACAACACACATCAGAATACAATTTTTGTGAAAGCATATAAATACAGTGCGTCCCAAATGCTCTTGAAATTTTTTTTTCTTTGTATATTTTAATAAAACTTTCCAAATAGACTGAGTAAATGCATCAAAACCAGAGATGGAGACACTTGAAATAATTAGCTGAAAAAAATTGGTTGCCCTGAGGGGTTTTGAACCCATGTCTCCCAGAAGCATCATAATGGCTACACCACCAGAGACTAACTATTTTCTTCAACAATGTGGCATATCAGCATTCCCACATTTTTGTTGATTCGCCACTGTCATTGTTGAAGAAAACAGGATATTCTAACGGTCATGTCGCCTGGCATGCTTCTGGGAGATGGTTTAAATCCCACACAGGTTAACCAATTTTTTCAGCTAATTATTTCAAGTATTTCTTGTCTAAAGGACACTTTTCTATGATACTTTATTGCAGAGGTGGAAATTTCGACTTAATAATTGATCTAAATATGAGCTTTTGATTGTGTGGTTGTTTGTCATTATATGTTTGTGATTTTGAATAAATGTTTGGAAAAAAATCACGGGACTTTTGTGTCACCCTGTATGATTTGTTATAGCTGACAAATGTTTTATAATATTGGGATACACTGTTATCTATTATTCTTATCACCTAAAATAATCTAGTTAATTTTCTTTAGGGTAATGTAGGCTAATAATCTCCCTGCACTACTAATACAATGAATGATTTGAAAATTTTCTTAAAATTTGTATTTTTCAAATCTAAAATTAAAAAAAAACAATCCAAACCATTTAAGAAATTGAAATTGGATCAGGGTTCTTTGCAAAATAAAAAAAAATTATAGGTTTGGGTTGGGTTCAAGTAAAATGGTCAGTTGAGAGCAGTTTTTGTTCCTATCTAGTATGAGCTCTGGTCTTGTAATCTGGTATTCCTCAGCATCTTGTAAGTATTCACCTGAACACTACACTTAATCCTTACTAATATTATGTGCAATGCAATTCAAATGCAGATTTTCAATGTATGATTTTGTGTGTTTGGAAGTAAAATGTTTGGTGGCTGGTACATAAAATTTATGAAACAAAATATAACCATGTTTTTTGTCAATTACTTTTTTTTGTGACTTCTGTGGCTCAGTGGTTAGTGCACTTGGCTACTGATCTAAAGGACCTGGGTTTGAGCCTCAGGTAATGCATTGATGCATGTGTCATTTTTCTGCTGAGGTCCTGCCATCCTCACAGACCTTCTATTATGACATATAAACTGACAGGCTTCCTGTCAGACCTCTGTGATAAGCAACTGCTTGAGGGGATATTTATTTATTTTTTTTTTATAAAATATCTGTATTATTTGTTGGAAAGTTGGTCAGAGGCAGTTGCATCTTGTTCTAGTGCATGAGCAAGTAACCTCTCTGCATTAATTAGAAAAAAATTAAGAATAATTTTCCCCCATTTGAAAATTATTTTACTATTCATATGTTTTCGTGAAACATGAGGTGAAGCATATTTCCCCCCACGTTGATGAGTTTATGAAAGCGGAAACCCTAATTTTTTGCTGATACTATGCGTAGTTGAGCAAGCACATTTAGTACAGTTTAGTTTAGTCCATCACACAACAGAGCTAACTGTGGAGATGTAGCATAAAATATGAGTGCAATTTTTCTCTGCTCCTCATTCAGGTGCACACATGTTAAGATAAATGTGATTGCTGATTGGATATATCAATATGAGAGAGTGACCAAAAATTTATTCTCACAGTGAATCGATATGGGGGGAGGAAATAAAATTAAATCATAGCACACAGAGTCTACAATTAATTGACACATCAATAATCAGCTTACTGATTAAATCATTAATAATGCTATTAGCATGAGTGACTTATTTATCTACTTTTCACTCAGTGCAATATTAAAAGAAATTTTCTGATCATAGATAGCACCAAGCAGGGGTGTACCTAAAGACTACGGTTGTGAGAGGGGGGGGGAGAAATCGAAAATTTTCCAACTCAAAAATTAAATTTTGCCAACTGAGAAAATAATGTCTCTGCCTTGATTTTCACTTCGTTGGGGGGTTGAGTCAATTTTCACAATTCTCATGCATTTTGTCATGTAACTTCCAAATTTGCCAACTAGCCATAATTTTACAGAAATAATCCCAATATTTACATCTCGCCTGAATTGTAATATAAGTCAGTGTGAATTTTTCCAACTCTCCTTGATTTGGCAAACTCCTTAATTTCACAAAACCAATCCCAATCTTTATATTCCTAAATTTGCCAAGTCACTTCAAATTTTTCAAACTCCCCCAAGATTTTGCCAAGTTGTCTCGATTTGGCCATCTGTCCTTAATTTCACAAAAACAATCGCAATTTTTACATCTCTCCTGAATTTGCCAAGTCACTGCAAAATTTTCAAACTCCCCAGAATTTTGCCAAGTTTTATCAATTTTGTCAACTCTCCTTAATTTCACAAACCCAATCCCAATTATCACAACTCACCCGTATTTTACCAAGTGGATTCGAATTTTGCCAAGTTCCCTTGATTTTACAGAAAAAAATCCCAATTTTTAAATTTTATCTGATTTTTGCAAAGTCACTCTGAATTTTGCCAACTCTCCTCGATTTTGCGAATTTGCCTTGATTTTGCCAACACACCATAATTTTACAGAAAAAAGATTCCAATTTTTACATCTCACCTGAATTTTGTCAACTCCCCACGATTTTGTCAGTCACTTCGCCATGATAATATTATACGAATTGTTCCTGAACGTAAACTCTATATGGAGGAGTGTAGCAAAGGACTATGGTTGGGGAGGAGGGAATCAAAAATTTTCCAGCTCAAAAATAAAATTTTGCCAACTGAGAAAATTATGTTTCTCTCAGGTTAGTGCCTAAATTTTCGCTCTTTTTTTTTTGGGAGGGGGGTTTGAGGTAATTTTCATAACTCTCGCCTGTCTTTTTTTTACGAAGTGGTTTCCAATTTTGCCAACTCCCCTAGATTTTTCCAAGTTGCCTCGATTTTGCCTTCTGTCCTTAATTTCACAAAAACAATCCCAATTTTTACATATCTCCTGAATTTGTGAAGTCACTGCAAATTTTTCAAACTCCCCAAACTTTTGCCAAGTTTTCTCGATTTTGTTAACTCTCCTTAATTTCACAAACCCAATCCCAAATTATCACAACTCACCCATATTTCACCAAGTTCCCTCAATTTTGCCAATTTTACATTGCAATTTGTTACAAATTAACAATTTTACAGAAAAAAATCCCAATTTTTATATTTCACTTGATTTTTTGCAAAGTCACTCTGAATTTTGCCAACTCCCTAAGATTTGCCAAATCCCCTAGATTTTGCCAACTCATCATAATTTTACAGAAAAAAAATCCCAATTTTTACATTTCACCTGAAATTTGCTTACTCCCCATGATTTTGCCAAGTCACTCCGAATTTTGCCAACTCCCCAAGATTTTACTAAAGCACTCCGGATTTTGCCAAGTTTTCCGATTTTGCCAACTCATCTGTATTTTACTAAGTAACTTCGAATTTTTGCCAACTGCTCAAGATTTTGACATCTCCATTTTCCCAACTGCCCTAGATTTGTCAAGTTGCCCCGATTTTGACAACTACCTAGATATTACAAAATCACTTCAAATTTTTTCAACTCCAAGTTACTTTCAGGGGGGGGAGCCTCCCCCCATCTCCCCATAGCTATGCCCCTGGCACCAAGTCCAGGTGCAACAATCACAGGAGGTTCATAATTTACATTAGTGAAAAAAAGACAGCTGGCATTAGTTTAGTGATCTTGGAACACTCTGGAATTATCTGGAGAGACATGGGTTCAAATTCCACATGTCTGCAAAAACTTTTTTCACAAAACTATTTATTGATACTTTTTTTTTTAACTTCCTCTAAGCACAACTTACCTAATTTATTTAAGCCATTTAACCACTTCTATTACATAAGTTTTTGAAATTCCATTTCAAAAATTATGCACATTTTTATGGCACATTTCAAATTACACTGAACAGCAAATTTTGACCTTTGGTGTGTTTTGGAAGTACTAACAGCCATTTCTTCCATAAATCGAAGTGCCGAACACAAAAATGGCAATAAAAACGTTTGATTGACTATGGTTTTTATGATACAGTCACTTACCTTTTTTACATCATTTGCTGAAATTTTTATATTGGTTTACAGCTACCACTGCCTCTTCGCCTGCCACTTATATACCAAATCTTGAGAAGCTTTCGTCACATTCCAGCAGTAATATGCCCTCTTTCTCAATATCTTTCTTCCATTTAGCAATTTCCTGATGAAAATGTTCCCCATGCTCATCACTGACAGTGACACAGTTTTCCAGAAAGAAATCCAAATGAGAACTTAAGAAATGTTCATTCAAAGTGACACTTTTTCCTGGTACATCCTACTACATCCTGGTTTGTGATATGAGAACAGCAGTCTTCTACAAGGTCCTTGTTATTTTCTACTTTTTTTATTCCCTAAGAATCCCATTGCCACCTGCCACAAGGCATGACATGCTCTCCATTCATCACCAGTGATAATATAACCCAATAATGATAATACGATCAAATAGCTCATCATGTAGCAGTGGGCGACTATCTGGACTGGCAAAAACACCCACTTTTTATCTTTGCATCACTAAGTCTTGGAAATTTCTGTCGAAGGTACAGATAGACAGTTTGTGTCTGACCCATAGCATTGACAAAACTTTTTCATTATGCCCAATTTTATGTGTAAAGGGGGCAACAAAATCGTCATGGATAGTATCAGCTGATGCTGCTGCATATTCTTATCTGGCTCCAGCGATTGCTGAGAAGGCCAAATCCTCGTGTAATTGAGATGCTTTGTATCTGCTGTTCCATTCACAAAGGAAGCAACAGAACTTTGTATATCCAAGCTGTAATCCAAACAAAAGAGCAATGACTTTTAAGTCTGTATAAATATACCACTTGTATTTGTTATAATTTATGTATTGAAGTAATTGTTTCATTTTGACATAAGTTTCTTCATATTAACAGCAATGCCTACTGGAGCAGAAGACAACACTTTCCCCATTGTGTAGAAGAATGGCTTTCATGCCTAATTTCGAGGAATCTATAAATATCCCCCATCTTTCTGGAGTATGTGTCATTTGGAGGGATGTGAATAAACCATCAGCATCTTTGCAAGCAACCAGGTTACCTACCATGGTAAAGAACAGTACCAGATCTTTTTGGCAGCTATGATATGCACTTACTTTCACATTTCTATCAAGGAGATTCCACTGCTGCAGTCTGGATATATGAGTTCTGCTTTGCCTTTAACAGCTCCATATCTCTAACAAGATTATTCAACTTGTTCTGTGTGATCTTGTGTGGTGAATCCAATCTTGTGGATGTGTAGTCGAGATTTACAGAAGCTATTTCCTGTTTCTTACTTCTCTTCTGAGTCCACAAAATGTTCTGGTGACTCTGGGATGGGCAAGTTTTCCCCATGTGGCACTTGATGAATGGTTGTCGGGTATGTTGGGGTAGTTTATTGTCTGCTTTTTTTTTTAGTTATGTAACTTCCACAGAGGTGTCATACAAAAGTAATAGTCATTATGTGGATGGATGGCTCCTGCAACATCATAGGAATAGCAAATGACATCACCACCTCTTTCCATTTAGCCAGCTGTGAAGATGTGTTGTTTACCTATTACACACTCTGCTGCTCGTAAGCCGGAATATGCAAATTAGGAATGCATTAAAAAGACATGCAAGTCTATTCTCAGTTTGTACCTGTTCTAGGTAACTCTTGCTTTCACCACAGTGGCAAGTCAAGCTGATTTTGTCCCAAAGACATCATATGTATGATTTTCAGTGGTAGAGAGCGATTGGAAAAATGGAAGCAGGTCAGTTCCAGACAAACATTTTCAGAGTATTGAATGTTTCACAAAATGTCCTGTCAAGACTCTGGAGATAATTTCAACAGACAGGAGACGTTCATCATCGACCAGGACAAGGCTGTCCCAGAACCACAACTGCTGCGGACTATCACTATACAAGTCTTACTGCCAGAAGGAACATAATGATGACTGCTAGGCAACTGGCTTTGGAGCTTGCATCAGTTACAGGAATGAGGGTTTCAAGGCATACTGATTACAGGAGACTTTGTGAGCAATACCTTTGTGCCAGGAGACCTGTTATATCTATCCTTCTAACTGCCACTGCCTGGTGAGCTCATTTTAACATGGAGTCTTAAACATCACACTTGGAGTCCAGACCAGTGAGACATGTTATGTTCACAGATGAATCGCATTTCAGCTTAAGTACTGATTTGTGAAGTATTCACATCTGGAGAGAACCAGGGACTCTCAACAGCCCCTTGAACATCAGAGAAAGGGACTACTTTGGAGGCAGTTGAATGTTGGTTGGGGGAGGAATCATGACGAATGGGTGTCTTTCATGCACATCTTTCCGAGGGGGGCAGGGATGGCTCAGTTGGTAACATGCCAGGCACATAATCTGTAGTTCCCAGGTTTGAGTCCCAGCTGAGTCAGCATTGAGATTTATCTCCACAAAATTCTCCACGCTGACCATGGTCAGTAGGGGACACTGATGGGCTTGGAAAAGCCGCCAGCTGTCAGATGAGATGCATCCATCAGATGAGACACCAACCTTCTCCGAGTCTTCGGTCAGTAGGGGACATTGATGGGCTTGGAAAGGCCTTCGGGGTCCATGTGACCTGGCCATTTAGCCCATGGTGTGCAAAAAAGTGCCACTCAGAGGTAAAACAACCAAGAACCCAACCCATCTTTCCTAGTGGCTCTGTTACTACTCTGTGGTACAAAGACGAATTTCTGAACCCTTATGTCAGGCCATTCTGGGGAGCTGCCACTCCAGATTTTATTCTTAAGGATGATATTTGCCAAATGGAGTGGCCACCCAAATCTCCTGACTTCAATCCCATTGATCATGTATGGGATACTCTAGGGAACCTCCCCTCCCACAACACTCCACGAACTCAGAATAGCACTTGTCAAGGAGTGGTCATTAATCCCTCAAGACCACCTCATCATAAACAGTATGAGGAGTTGTTGCTTGAGCTGTATGGCTGTCAGGAGTGATCATACTCCATATTAACATATCACATGTTGTACATAACAGACTTTAAGTATCGTTCCATGGACTGCTCCTTCATCTCAAATGCACATTATACAATTATGAATTTCTTTTGCTTGATTTACATTTGTAATGTAAAAATAATAAATCCCTTTACCAAATTTTATTGTATTCCCTTAAAAAAGTTATGTATGAATTTATATATTATCCTTTTATTTTGAGCACCAGTGTATTTGATTATTGCCTTTTGAATCCTCCAAGTTATAATTCTGCCCTTTGTGGAAAATTTTCAAAAATTTATATGAATATTGCAAATGATCTATATGGTTGGTTGGTTGTTTTACCTCTGAGCGGCACTTTTTTGCACACCATGGGCTACATGGCCAGGTCACATGGACCCCGAAGGCTCAGAGAAGGTTGGGGGAGGGGACCCACTGGAACAGCTGTTGGGAGACAGATGGTAGCCTCCCGTCAAGGCCATCCAGCGTGTTCTTTAACGTGCACAGGGTATGGCTCTCCCGCACACGGGGCCACGGCTTAACGTCCCATCCGACGGACGGCGGCCTTTCCAAGCCCATCGGTGTCCCCTATTGACCGTGGGCAGGGCGGGGAATTTTGCGGAGGATCTATATGGACTAGAAATTTTATATATTAGTAGTAGAGTGTAATGATCAAAGGGTTTACATTGGCAGGAATAATTTGTCCCTTCACTGCTAGGGGGATGGGAAAATGCAACTTCTTTTTTTTTTGAGAGATTAATGAAAAATTATTTTTGAGTTTAATAGGTACTAACAAACTATGATGATTCATAGTTTTCAAATCTTCCCAAAGGCTATGATTTGCATCTTTAGAGGGAACTAAATGTAGAAAACATGAAACTTGAATATTGCAAATGATATATTAATGCTAGAAATTTTGGTGATAGGATGTGTTGGTGAAGAATGGATACCCAGATAACTAAATAACAAGTCCCATTGCTGAGTGGTTAGCACGCTTGGCTACTGATCTAAGGGGCCTGGGTTCGAGCCCCGGGTAAGGCATGGACGTTTGTGTTGTTTTTCTGCTGAGGTCCTGCCATCCTCTCAGACCTTCTATTATGGCATATAAACTGACAGGCTCCTGTCAGACCTCTGTGGCAAGCAGCTGCTTGAGGGGGTATTTATTTTTTTTATTTGATTATTTGGTAACAGAGTGAGAATTCGAAATAAATAAACTATTAATGAATTGATTTAATAACTAAGGCAGTAACATTACAATAAATCATAAACAGGTTTCTGTGCTATTCTCAATAAACACCACTATGCTTTCTGTCAGTACTAAATGATTCTAATGATTGTAAATAACCTGTCACATTTGGGAAACTAATTCTACTAATCAATGTAAAAGCATAAGTCTTAATCTCACATTTCTATGGTTAAATAAAAAACGCTTTTTAAAGAAATATAATCAGCGATACAGAATCATTGCTTTTTACTTTCAGTTTACCTTATCTTACTAATTCAATATCAAGAACTAATTCAATAAACTCTTTGGCACTCCCATGCACACTATAATAAAAACATTTCATCTTTAGACTAACTCGCACAGACTAAAACAAAACACTCTTTCCTGCACATTAATTTCTTACTTTTCTTCACATTAATTTACCTTTAATTCTGAAGCTGTGAAAGACTCGGTTATAGCTAAAACTTACCATGATAGGTTTAATTTGATTATTTAGTCATTATGACAGTCATGGTTTGCTTACTACTGAAGTGGAGGAAGAATGGGACCATTTTTAACAGACTTTTTTGGAAACTATCAATACTCTTTTAGGAAAAAAGAAGCAGAGGAGACAAAAATTATTTGAGTTATAAGGCACTTGAGCTTATTTCAGAAAGAATGAACTGCAGGAATGTCATTAATCAATACCCTACTAGTCCTAATAGAAAGGAGAGCTTAATAAACATCAAAAGGATTAGTTAGCTGCAGATGAGAATCTTTGGCTTGATGGCTTGGCTGACAAAGCCAGGGAAGCAGACAGCATGACAGTAGAGAGCTGTACCAGATAGTTAATGTTTTGTATAGTAGAAAACGGATAGGTATACAGGATTGAAGGATAAACAAGATAAGGTTATATAAGATGAAGATTCTGTCATGGCTAGGTGTACTGAGCATTTCAGTGATGTTCTAAATAGTGTGGTTAGTTCTACTCCCATTGTTTGTAATGTTGGCCCAATAACAGTCTGAAGTTATTATGGCTATATCTAAACTTAAACTACGTAAATCCCCAGAGTAGATGAAATCACTCTGGAAATGCTTAGAGCTGGGAATGTTTCAATTACCACATGGATGACTGAAATTTTGAATATCTTTTACGATAAAAGCATGGTTCCTAAGGATTTTACCAGAGTTGTTATTAACTGTATTTTTTTTAAAAAATGATAGCAGTTCTTGTGATAAGTATAGATAGGGGTATCAACCTACTTTTTGCTCCAGGTAAAGTTCTTTGCAGGATTGTGCTTAATAGCATTAAGAATCAACAAGAGTGCATTTTGTCTCCTTTTCTCTTTAATTTGATTATTGATTATTTCATGTAAAATTCACTGCAAGGGAAAAATTTTGGCCTTAAATGGTCTGGAGATTATGATTAATATTCTGATCTGAAAATTTATGATTTAGATTATGCTGATCATTTAGCCATTTTTGCATATGATTTTGATGAGATGAATTCTTTCATTAGGGCTGTTGATGAGACTGGTAATAGAGTTGGTTCGGTGATAAACAGAAATAAAACTGAAGTGATGAAAATTGGTCAGGCAGTTGGTGCTTCAGTCATTCTGAATGGTTGCACTCTTGAGCAAGTGTCTCGGTTTAATTATCTTAGGATTTATGTAACAGATACTGGTGATGCATGGCATGAGATTAACAGATGAATAGGGATTGCTGCCTGGACTTTTATCAATCTGTGGAGAGTGTGGAGAAATAGGTTTGGTTCTTTCTAGGGTTAGTTATGGTAGTGAAACTTTGTAAACAAGATAGCAGGAAACTAGATGCTTTTGATTCCAGATGCTTACGCAGTATCTTGGGCATTAGGTGGTTCAACTTTGTAACTAATGATGAGGTTAGGCAAAAGAATTTGCAATAAAAGGATTGCTTTAAGCAATCCTTTTATTGTGCAGAGAGAGACTCCGTTGGTTTGTCCATGTTGCCCATATGAATAATTATAGATTGGCAAATAGGGTTATGAACAGTGTGCCTAAAGGACACAGAAAGAGGGGAAGACCTAGGATGTGGTGGACAGACAATGTCAAACAGGATCTTGTTAGAATTGGTGTGCAGTGGCCAGATGCAGCTGATGTTGCTTAGGACAGATGTGCTTGAAGAACTAAATTGCATGGTCTGGTTGGACCTCTGTAGCCCATGGCTGCTTGAGGATGATGATGATGATATATATATATACACACACACCGATCAGGCAATACATTAAAACCACTGTGTTATGCAAAGAAGCGTGTGTGCAGCCAATCAGTGACATATACCATGTTCGCATATGATATATATAATACCTGGGTCAGAGCTGTCGAATGCAGTATATCATTTTGTCTCAACAATGTGAAAAGCAAAGGATTTATATGATTTCGACAATGGCCAGATCGTTATGGCAAGACGCTTTGGTAAAAGTATCTCCGAAACAGCGATGCTGGTAGGCTGCTCCTGCTGTGCAGTAGTTCATACCTGTCAAAGATGGTCCGAAACAGGTGACACTTGGAGTCATTGACAAAGTGTGGGCCTGCCACGCCTCATTGATGCCAGAGGTCAGCGCAGGCTATCTCATCTTGTCTGCAGAAACAGGATGGCTACTGTGGCTGACATTACCCATAATTTCAGTTGTGATAAAGGGCCCAATGTGTCCTAACACACAGTTCATCATAAGCTCTTGGATATGGGTGTCTGCATCTGCAGACCCATTCGTGTGCCTGTGCTCACAGCCATTCACCATCATCAATGCTTGCAGTCGGCATTGGACCATAGAAGGCTGGAAGAAGGTCACATGGTCGGATGAATCCTGTTTTTCGTTACATCTTGTAGATATACGAGATCGTTTGTGACGTTTATCCACGGAAGCCTTCTCACCTGGATGCACTATGGGATGGATTGGGGTGGCTGGAGGGAGTGTAATTGTCTGGGCAATAATTTCTTGGAAACACTTGGACCAATTATCCCTGTAGAGCAAACTCTGACAGCTGTCACCAGCTGAACATCATGGCTGACCAAGTACACCCCTTTATGGTGACTGTATTCCTCGATGGAGATGGCATCTTTCAACAAGACAATGCCCTATGTCACACTGCAAAGAATGTTTAGGAATGGTTTCTAGAGCATGTTGAGGAATTCCATTTATTGCCATGGCCCCAAATTTACCAGACATGAATCCTATCGAGAATTTGTGGTTTGAGTTGGAGAAACGGATACGAGCAGCTTTACCCCACCATGTAATTTATGGGAACTGCGGGATCTTCTGTTGCAGTCATGGTACCAAATATCAAGTGACACGTACCAACATCTTGTTGAATCGATGCCTCATCGGGTGAGAGCTCTTTTGGTGGCAAGAGGAGGATCTACATCATATTAGGTAGGTGGTTTTAATGTTTTGACTGATCGGTGTTTATACACTCATGAGCCATAACATTATGAGCCATACATGCTACACATAACATTATGAGCCCAGCATGCTATTAGATAGGTGTATCATGAGCCATACACTTATCTAATAATATGCTGGGCTGCCTTTTGCTGCAATAATCATTTGCACATGGTATGGCATTGACTCCACTATACCAAGAAAATATATTGGATATTCTGTGCCAGCTGGACAGAATGATGTCGCCTAGTCCAGCAATGAAATGAGGCACTGGCATGGAATGGTGAATGTTGCATTTCACTGTATCCCACAAATGTTTGATGGGATTCATGTTGTGGGAAGTTGGTGACCATGGCATCCTATGAAATGCTTGGAAACAATCTTTGACCCATTATTCCTGCAGAATGTGGAATTTGTGACAGTAGGACACCATGGGTTAAATGGCCAGGTCACATGGACCCAAAAGGCTCAGAGAAGGTTGCATGAGGAAATCCACTGGAACAGCTGTTGGGAGATAGATGGCTCCTTGACAGGGGGATCTTGCTGAAAGAGTCCAATACCATCTGGAGCACCATAAAGGGCATCACTTGGTCCGAAACAGTGCATGAGTATGATGTTGTCATCAGGGTGTGTTCATTGGGGATTAGGTGACCCAGTGATTTCCATGAGAAACATGCCCCATATCATGATACTGCTGGCATGTATGGGACTTTAAAATGAACTGGCTCCAATAGGATGTTAAGCCATGGCCTCATGTGCAGGATGGCCTTGACAAGAGGCTACCATCTGTCTCCCAACAGCTGTTCCAATGGGTCCCCCCCAATGGGTCCAACATGGTCTAGTTGCAGTTGTTCACCTGCACAGCATCAAATACAGACCATCAGCATAGTGGAATTGGAACCTGGACTCGTCGAACCAGGAATTCCCTGGTTCGACGAGTCCAGGATATAAGGAAAAAGAGTTGCTTTTTCCAGTCATCCAGTGCAAAGTCATGTGCTCCCTTGCCCACTGCAGGCAGAGCTGCCAATGACAGTCAGTCAACATGGGCACATGAACAAGTCATCCATAGGCCCATCTGCAAGAGTTTCTCCTGGATTGTGTTCTTGGAAACATTTCTATGTGCACCCTGGTTGTAGTCTGTTGCTAATTGAGGGATCACGAGCCATCTGTTGTTCCTGACAGCATATGCCAACCAGTGATCAGCTCAACAGTCAAAAAGTGATGATCTCCCCTTTCTGGCATGTTGTGTGAATGTTTACATCCTCTTCAGACCATTTTCACCACACTTTCACTACAGTGACTCTCAAACAGTTGACATTGTTTGCTGACACTTATGCTGATGGTCCTGCAGTTGCATTCCAATAATCATTCCCTGTTCAAATTCTGATGAGTCATTCTCCATTGCACATACTTTATACTGATGAACTGATATGATTTGTCAGTGATCTTATACATTATGTGTTGGTCAGTGACTCACTACTAAGTATTGTGGAATGCATCCATTAGTGCAGACAAGTAATCATAAAGATCTGGCTCATGGCCCCATCATTTGCAGACCCTCTATTAGTCTCCTAATAGAGGGGAAGGGTTGTTTGAAAAACCAGGTATCTGAATGAATATTTAACGAAACATTTAACTGTATAGTACCCATAGTAAACATGATTAATAAAATAGATAGTGTACACACAATGCACATTCATTACCTATAAGCAATGTAAGTAGCTATTATCATCATCCTTAAGCAGCCATGGGCTATGGAGGTCCAACCAGACCATGCAATTTAATTCTCCAAGCATATCTGTCTTCAGCTACATCTTGCATCTGGCCACTGTACACCAATTCTAACAAGGTCCTGTTTGATGGGCGGGGGTGATTCAATCGGTAGCTTATCAGGCGCATAATTTGCAGTTCCCAGGTTCGAGTCCCAGCTGGGTCAGCATTGAGTTTTATTTTCACAAAACTCTCTGCCCTGCCCACTGTCAGTAGGGGACACCGATGGGCTTGGAAAGGCTATCATCCATCAGATGGGATGTTAAGTCGTGGCCCCATCTGCACGAGGGCAATACCCTGTGCATGTTAAAGAACATGCTGGATGGCCTTGACAGGAGGCTACCATCTTTCTCCCAACAGCTATTCCAATGGGTCCCCTCTTTCAACATTCTCTGAGCCTTAGGGATGCTTGTGACCTGCCCATTTAGCCAATGGTGTGCAAAAAAGTGCCACTAGGAGGTAAAACAATCCAACCCTCTTTGACATTGTCTGCTCACCACATCCTCAGAAAGGTGCCTAAGGTCATTCTTCTGAGGTCTTTAGGCACACTGTTCATAATCCTATTCGCTAATCTATAATTATCTATATGGGCAACATGACCAAAACAACGGCTCTCTGCACAATATGCTGCTCAAAGGAGGTTGTAAGTAATAAGATTAGGCAAAAATAAAAAATAAAAGAAATAAATACCCCCTCAAGCAGCTGCTTGCCACAGAGGTCGGACAGGAGCCTGTCAGTTTATATGCCAAAGTAGAAGGTCTGAGAGGAGGGCAGGACCTCAGCAGAAAAACGACACATACATCCATGCCTTACCCGGGGCTCAAACCCAGGTCCCGTAGATCAGTAGCCAAGCGCGCTAACCACTCGGCCACCAGTCGGCAAAGTTGAATCACCTAAAGCCCAAGATACTGCATAAGCATCTAGAATCAAAAGCATAAAGTTTCATGTTATCTTGTTTACAAACTGTCCCAGTTTCATTACCATAACTAACCCTAGAGAGAACCAAATTACTATACAGTCTAATATTAGTCTTTAGATGTATACACCTATTTCTCCACACTCCTCATAGATTCTTAAAGGTTCCAGCAGCAATCCCTATTCGTCTGTTAATCTCATGTCACACATCACCAGTATCTGTTACATAGCTCCCAAGAAAATTAAACTGTGACATCTGCTCAAGACTTTGTTGATTTCGAAAAGGCTTTTGATTCTGTTGATCATCATAATTTGTGGTTGATTGTGAGATCGTATGGCATACCAGACAAGTTAGTTAACATAATGAAAACTATCTATAATAACACAGAGTTGTGTGTGAGAGTTGGTAAAGCTTGTAGTAATTGGTTTAGCATTACTTCTGGTGTTCGACTTTTTTCAAATTAACTGAATCACAGCCTGCCAGATCAGTTTTCATCACTTTAGTTTTCTCTCTGTTTATAACCAAACCTACTCTACTACCAGTCTCATCAACATCATCTGCCAAAAGGGCTAAATCATCAGCATAATCTAAATCAGAAATTTTTGTATATCCAGATCATTTAAGGCCAAAATCTTTTCCTTTCCAAAATCTTTTCCGAATTTTGCATAACATAATCAATAACCAAACTAAAGAGAAAATGGGACAAAATGCACCCTTGTGCACCAGAAGTAATGCTAAACCAATTGCTACAAGCTTTACCAACTCTCACACACGACTCTGTGTTATTATAGAGAGTGTTCATTATGTTAACTAACTTGTCTGGTATGCCATACGATCTTACAATCAACCACAAATTATGATGATCAACAGAATCAAAAGCCTTTTTGAAATCAACAAAGTTATTAACCAAAGGTTCCTGAAACTCTAAACATTTCTCCAGAATCTGCCTAAGTGAAAATATCTGATCCACACATCCCCTACCACTTCTGAATCCACATTGCTCATCACACAATTTCCTGTCAACTAGATTCTTAATTCTGTTAAGCACAATCGTGCAAAGAACTTTTACTGGAATAGAAAGTAGGCTGATAGACCTATAGTTATCACAAGAACTGCAATCACTTATTTTAAAAAATAGAGATAATAATAGCTCTGGTAAAATCTTAGGAACCAAGTCTTTTATCATAAAAGATATTCAAAATTTCAGTCATCCATGTGGTAACCGAAACATTTATCAAAGCATTCCATAGTAATTTCATCTACCGCTGGGGATTTATATAGTTTAAGTTTAGAAACAGCCAAAATAACTTCATACTATGTTATAGGGCCAATATTAAAGCCAATCATCATTACAAACAATGGAGTAGAACTAGCCACATTGTTTAGAACATCACTGAAATGCTAAGCCCACTTGGCCATGACTGAATCCTCATCTTCTTAACCTTACCTTGTTTATCATTCAATTCCTGTATACTTTTCTGTTTACTACCACAAAACATTAACTATCTGGTACAGCTTTCTACTGCTGTGCTGTCTAACTGTTTCCTCGGCTTTGTCAGCTAAGTCACCAAGCCAAAGATTCTTATCTGCAGCTAACTGATCCTTTACACGTTTATTAAGCTCTCTGTAATGCTTTCTTTTAGGCATAGTAAGGTATTGATTAAGGACATTCCTGCAGTTCTTTCTTTCTGAAAAAAAAAACCTTCCTTTCTGAAAAAGTTATTTTTGAAATGAGCTCAAGTGTCTTATAACTCGAATAATTTTTGCCTTCTCTGCTCCTTTTCTCTTAAAAGAGACTGTTAGCTTCAAGAAAAGCCTGTTTAAAGCAGTCCCATTCTTCTTAAACTTCAGTAGTAAGCTAACCATGATTGTCATAATTAATAAATAACTATCATGGTAAGCTTTAGCTATAACTGGGCCTTTCAGAGCTTCAGAATTAAAGGTAATTTTTTTAACCTTGGCGCAACACTTAAGTTTAAGTTGCAAGACACTTTTAAAAAGGTAATGGTCAGATCCAATTTCAGGTCCCCTATATGATCTGATATTCCTTAAGGAACTAGACCATTTGCTGTTAATTAATATATAATCAATCATATTCTTATGCAGCCCATCTGGTGAAACCCATGTGTACTTTTTGTATGTCGCAGTGTTTGTAATAAATATTAGTTATTCCCATGCCATTAAGTTAATTTACCTGTAGGAGATATTGGCCATTGCCATTTTCTGCTATCAATACAAAAAGGGCCTATCACCCCTCCCACCACAAAACTCCCTGCCTTGCCCATGGTCAGTAGGGGACACCATTGGGCTTAGAAAGGCTACTGTCCATCGGATGGGTTGTTAAGCTATGGCTCTGTGTGCAGGAGAGTCATAGGCTGTGCACGTTAAAGAACACACTGAATTATCCTTGATGGGAGGTTACCATTTGTCTCCCAACAGCTGTTCCAGTGAGTCCCCTCCACCAACATTCTCTGAACCTTTGGGCTACTTGTGACTGGCCATTTAGCGCATGGTTGTAAAAAAAGTGTCACTCAGATGTAAAACAATCCAACAATCACACCTCCCCAAAGGTCAGAGTCAGTACCAACATTGACATTGAAGTCACCTAGATCAAGGTAATATTTCCTTTCTTGATAGAATTCAAAATATCCTGAAGTTGTCTGTAAAACTTATCCTTCTCATCCTTATTGGTATCCTCAATGGGGGCAAAACAGCAGATAATATTTAAGTCTTTAATGCTTGTCTGAAATTTTTCTGTATGAAACCTTTTATTGCACTCATGCCCTGAAGAGCATCACTAGCGTGTCTGCTGAGAAGGAGACTTATGCCTTGGTGATGCTTATTATCTTCCCTCCCTGAAAAGAAAAATTTAAGATTATTTTTAAGAATCTGACTTTTATCTGTCCATCTGGTCTCATGCAAGCCGAGAATATCTAAATTATAATGGTGGAATTCTTGTGTGAGGGCATCGAGGGAATAAACTCTGTGCAGAGTCCTCACATTCCAACTACTTATGGAGAGAAAATGGTTAATGCGATGTTTAAAGAAACTATACTATATAAATATAAAGTATAGTTTCTTTAAAATAAAACTTTCTTTAAAGAATAATATATATATAGTTTCTCACTATACATAGTTATATTTATATATAAATATATAACTATACTATATATATAAATATAACTATGTATATTGAGAGAGGGAATGTTGACGATATCAAACAATCCCCTAATCACAGGCATGGGGCAAAGACCCATTCCCCCACTACTAAAGGCTGAAGCCATCTACTATCTGGAATCCAGATAGATGATAGATCCAGATAGATGATGAACCAGATAGATGAAACCAGATAGATGATGATCTAATATCATCATCTATCTGGAAGACTTCCTCCAATGTAGAATTTGACAATGCCAATAGAAACAAGAGTTCAGGTGCCTACGATGATCTCTGCTCAAGATTATCCACCAGCTGATAAAACATATCCTGTGAATCTGTTCACTTGGGGCTGTCAACCCACAAAAAAAACGGAAAACGCAGTGGAAGATTTTCCCTCCACAGAAGTCCACCAGTGCAGCAAATTCAGGATCCGTATCTAGATCAGACCTTATTGCAGTCCTGTCTGGTAACTTTATATGGTCAGCACCAGGACTCTGTGTGATTGACCACTTCTCAGCAGGGCAGAAAACAAAAACCTCACAGGTACAGAAAAAAAGTAGCCATAGTTGTCCAGATTAGTAGGCCACACTAATCTGGCAGCCTTCCTCATCGTTCACTTCCACAACAGAGTATCTCTGTTGAAAGGTACTAACGGCCTGTACCACGAGAAGGCGGGGTTGGACATTAGGTGTTATGCCTAGCCAGTTCTTTGCATCATCACAGGGGATTGGTGCATAGCTTTCCTTCCAGTGACTACCTAGCTACCATTTACTAAAAATTAAATAATAATGAAATAACTCTTTACCATTTTCAGTAACAAACTATCACCTTGACATTGAAACTCCTTTCCTTGATAAAAATGCATCTACACAAATCATGCCATAATTATTCATTCAGCAAGTGACAGCTGGTGTGAGAACTAATCCATTAACCATGTA
This sequence comes from Ryuthela nishihirai, assembly GCA_038380435.1. Taxonomy (NCBI): domain Eukaryota; kingdom Metazoa; phylum Arthropoda; class Arachnida; order Araneae; family Heptathelidae; genus Ryuthela; species Ryuthela nishihirai. The sequence goes on from JAWZYU010000032.1 coordinate 45,232,985, forward strand.
AGTTTTCTGCCTCTAGGGAAACAACAGCAAGTTTGCAATCCTGAGCCTGTTACCAAGCTCTGATGAACTGAGGCTCTGCCATTTCCATCTCCTTCATCTAAGTTTATAAACTAACCGAACATACCTTGTCTAGTAGTTTAGTGTACCTGACAACTTTATCAGCAGGCATAATCCTGTGTAAGTGTTTGTATGCTGCATGTGAAATCAGGACAAGCCAAATAGAGCTTCTAGGTTATCTCTATCCTTTGTATAGTTGGGAGTACCTTCCCCTTAAAAAACTTTGAACACTCAACACTACATTTGACCAATTCAGATAATAAACTGGTGTCCTGTGAACTAAGTGCACTCATATGCTTTAGACAAGTGGAATAGTTCTTAAAAGAAAATTGACCATGAAATAGTGGATATTTAATTCTTTTTGAAAGGAAAAAAAATATTGTTTGGCACATTGACACAAATATTTGCTGAGTCCAAAATATCACACTAAAATTTAAGTGAAACATACTTTTATTACACTGAGAGGCCAAAATTCATAGGATACCTGCCTAATAATGAGTTAGTCCTACTCGAGCCCTCAGCAGTGTAGCCACGTCTGAGGCATGGAGTCAACGAATTGCCGGTAGTGTTCTGCAGGGATGGCAGCCCACACATCCTACAGTGTAGATCATAATTGTGTTGCATTGAATGGTGCTGGATTCATGTGCTTGTTTCCATTGTGTCCCACAGATGCTCCAAGGGGGATATATGTATTGGGGAACCATGGGCCAATTCATGGTGGTGTGAAGGCCATGGAGTGTTCTTCAATTCACCTCCTAGCAACCGAAGACTGTTGACATGTTGCATTATCTTGTTGGAATACCCCTTCACCATCAGGGTGCTTGAGAGTCATGAAGAGGTGCAGGTGTTCTGCGAGAATGTCCACATCTCGTACCTGTCAGTGATTGCTCCAAACAGAATAGAGCCCCACACCATCACAGAGTCGCCTCCAGCCTGAACAGTACCTTGCAGACAGGAAGGGTCCATGGTTCACGGGGCCTATGCCACACTCTAACATGCCTGTCAGCGTGAAACAACTGGAACCTTGATTCATCAGACCATGCTTCCTGATGTCACTGTTCTACTGTCCAATTTCGATGTCTTCAGGCCCATTCCCGTTGTTGAGCTCTCTGACGAAGTGTAAGCAATGGGACACAAGTAGGTCTTCAGCTACCAAATCCGATTGAGTGCAGGTGGCAATGGACAGTCCTTTCAGAAACGTTTTGTGTTTGTCCAGCATTCAAATTGGCAGTGATTTCACACTGTAGCCTGTCTGTTGGTTGTTACAAATCGTGACAGCCGATGTGAGTTCTATTCATCAATTGCATGTGGCTGTCCTGTTCGCTGGTTTATGTGTATGGAAATGGCATCAATAGAATACTGATGATACCGAGACCTGGGAAAACTGAATTCCTGCATGATCTTGACACCATAGACCTGGGAAAACCGAATTCCTGCACAATCTCCGATATTACATGGCCCATCCTTCTGGCACTGACAATCAAGCCATGTTCAAAGTCGGACAACTCACGACATGTAGCCATGCTGAATTAACAACTGCTCCAAAATGAATGTTGGGTTTGTAGGCTACTGCAGCGCCATTCTGCGGTTGACATCCAACGCATCAGTTATGAGTACAGCGTGCTAGTTTTACTTTAATTGCTATTCCCATGACTTTTGGCCTCTCAGTGTACATGTTGAGCAGAATTCATTCACATATATCACTACATATTTGATTTTAACCAGAAGTAAAAGAAACTGAAAGATGCAGTGCAGATGTGGATGATGTTATCAATAAACATGCAATTTCATTTTACCATTAGATACTATGCAGAAAGGTCGAATATTGGATGGGTTTTGCATTGAGTGCCTGATAAAGAGAGAGATTTATTTCAACTTGTTGTTGGGTTACTTCATAGAAATGGTATGGGGTAGCTCATTTGATATTGTGCCAGCCTCATAATCTTCTGTTCCCAGTTCAAGTTGAGATTTATCTCCGCAATTCTGCCCATGGTCAGTAGGGGACACCAATGAGTTTGGAAAAGCCACCTTCTGTCGGATGGGACATTAAGCCGTCGCCTCGTGTCGGAGATCCATACTCTGTGCACATTAAAGAATACACTGGATGGCCTTTATTGGGGGGGGGGGGGCTCCCATCTGTTTTCTAACGTGTCCAGTGAGTTCTCTCCCCCAACCCTCTCTGAGCCTTTGGTCCTTGCGACTGTGATGGTTCACCCATTCACTTTTACTTTACCTTAATCAGTTTTACTTTATTTGTGTTATAATTATTATATTGGGATTTTAAATTGAAACATCATTCTCCCTGCCCTTTTCGCTAGAGGAGTTATGATTGTGTAACTCTGCATTTTGATTGACAGCTGCTAAATGCATTCAGAAGGACATGCCTACTTATGTATATCTAACATGAGCACATGATCATCATGTGCAAATATGGCTTCCACCACGTGATGTCGCACATGTCAGTTTGAAGCCAAGCATGTATGGCAGAGTGACAGTAGGTCACAAAGTTAGTTGCTCAGTGAGAAGTAAGTTAGAACTTTGGTGGTAGAGAGAGATGTGTTGAAGGAGGTTGTTTTTTGGTGCAACTTGTTTATATGGTGAGTCTAGAATTTGAACATTTATTTATGTTATGAAATTTGCTTTGACTTTCTTATTTTTTTTTCTCTTGATCAGAGTTTTGATTAGAAATACTAATTTAATCTAACCTAATCGTAGACAATCACTTAATTAAGGTCTTTTTTTTTATCTAATGCATTTGATAAAAGAACCCTTGTTTAATTTATTGGCAATTAATTGCCTGGTGCCCGAAAATTCAACTATCTGGCAAAATAAAGACGGCATACTTTTGGAGCATCACATGACTTGGCTATTTAGCCCATTGTGTGCAAAAAGTGCTGCTCAAAGATAAAAACTCAAAAACCGAATCCAACTGCATGGAACCATGTCATCAGTATTGGGCTAAATTTTTCAATATAATGAGGTTAGATTTTGACCTGCCTTTAAGCAGCATATGAGGTGGTCTGACAAAGTCAAATTAATAATTGACTTAAGTTATTACTTTAGGATCTGTAAGCAATCTGTCTGTGGCCCTTTTTAATTGAAGGTTAGTAATAATAATATAATTGAAGGTCTGTAATAAATGCTGGTATAAAATTCTTGCATAATTATGGTATATGTTGTATAATTAAGGTAGTTGTTTATATTTTACAGTTTTATGTACTAACTGGATAAATTGTTTCTCACCAAAACTGCATTAAAGTAATTGTTTAAGTATTAAATGCAAATTTCAGACAATTAAATTTTAACATTTGTTGCCTAATTTCAGGAGGAGGGCTGGTTAATGGGTTTTAAGGATGAAGATGGAAAAAAAGGTTTGTTTCCAGCCAATTTTACAAGGCCACTTTAATGTGTTTTCCTATATGGTGGGAGTAACAACAGGAAGTTACTGAAGGTGCATCTACAGTCCTGCCACATTATATTGGACAGCCATTACATTCCTACTCAATCTGGTTTAGGCAACTGTACAGTACTCTTATTCTCAAACCAGGCAGTTTGTTTAATCTCAGAAATGGGGGGAAAGCAAGCTGAGAAGAGAGTAAGATTATGTAATCTTAAAATTTTGTATATTATTTTGTAGCATATCTTATGGTACAGAATCTAACGTATATTGAAAATTTATTTCCTCATTTGCACATAACAGAGTTGTTAAGATGCTACTGCCTGATAAATATATGTATATTATATTATTTTTATTTAACAATAAAGATTTACAATTGATATAATATTGTTGAATATTCAATTACTTTCCCAATATGTTAGAAGCTAATGTACATAAATCGGCAGCGTTTATTAATGACAGTGTACTCAATAATTGAATAGTTTAAGATAAAGTTTAACTTTGAAATACATTGCAAATAGTGATGCAAAGGTACTTTTATATTAATACAACTTTTTGTAATTCTATTTGTTTGGCGTGAATGCTTCTCAGTGAGAAAAGAGCAAGAAAATAGATATAAGTGACCTTCACTTGCACACTAAATACACGTGGAGTACAATTTTTTCCATTCATTGAACCACTTAAATCATCTATTACTTTCCCCATCCCACTCCCATGAAAGTAAGACTTTGACTTAGGGGTTCATTCATAAATTATGTAATGTTTTGAAGAGGGTGTTACAATTTGTGATCAGTCATTTTTCTTTGTTTTGTAATGACCAAAATCTGCTTTTTTTCTTCTTTTTTCTTCAAATATTTCTTACCATTAACTTATGCTACTAGCACTAGGATACTTGCAATGTTGATTCCTATAGAAAAAGTGATGTGTAATGGGAAGAGGAGGTCTGATTAATGATTGCATAGGAGAGGGGGTTAAAATTTTAAAACAGCAATTTGTGATTTATGCATGACCCCTAGTCCAGAAATGCATTGGAATTCAAAGTCTCAAAGGTTTTGTGGAAAAATGTCATTGGATATATATATCATCATTGAACACTATGTTCAATCATGTTCTTAAATCTTTATTTTTGAGCAGTGTTGATTCAGTAAGGGGTTATGGTTAGTGTTGACAAGTATAAGAATTTTGTCAACTTATTTAAACTTGAGTAATAACTACTGTGTCAAATAGTTTAATAAAGGTATATTTTTTAAATGTTTCTAGTATTATTATTTCGATTTTGTCAGTTCTATAGAAGATTTCCTGCACTATTGTTTAATGCCCCAGCTTCCATAACTAAGTACTGAATGAGTATTGTTGAAGTTAAATATTTAGGGAGATTATATTAAGATGGTCAACTTCTTTGCTGGGGACTGATAGAATGCCAATTTTAGCCTTCCATTCACAAAACAGGAGAAAGGGATCATAGCATAAATTTTGAACCCAGTGTAGAACTGATGAGTATGAGGTGGAAAAAGAATTCTTATATACGAGTGCCTTAACCATCCTGAAATTTAAAACATTAATATTTTTCAATTATTTAAATGATTTGTCTGCAGACCTGAAGATTTTTAGCTTATGACTAATATCAAAATTAATCTTGTAAAAAGAGTAGTGCCAGTAATGGTTAAATAAAATTATACTATTACTGCAGTTTCCTGTTATCTTTTGAAAAAATATTAAATTGAAGTATTAAATATGGAAATGTATTTCTTTTATCCATTATTGTGTATGAAGTACATTAACTCTTTTTTGCCTCAATTTTTGTACATCAATAAAACTGAAAATAGGAACTATTTTATTATAAAGAAATGTTTGCTTTAATCGGTAAGTGAAGAAATTTTTTTAAAGCATTTTTATTGCTAATGGGACTAGAAGTCCCAACATGATACCATTCACCTGTTTTGAAAAATAGCGCAACTCTAGCAAGAAGAGCAACAAGAGGAAAGGGTATCTGTGGGAGTGGGTAAGCATTGTGATTTCATCAAATATGTATGTAGGTGTATAGTTTGGATTCTTCTCCCATATGAAAAACTTGAAATAGCAGTTTTAGAAGATGGGCTGTATCATGATCTCTACAGGAACCCATAACACTGAAAAACTGATTTACATCCAAAAGCCAAGTAATTTTTTACTAAGTTCAGCCGAAAAACACTCGAGAACTATTTATCAAATTGCTAACGAAATATATATAATATTTAATTAATTCAGTTAAGTGCTCTTCAATTAGACATATAACGTTAGTTATATGTCTAATTGAAGAGCACTTAATTGCGGATTTTCCGAAAATATTTAAAAAAAGACTATTTAATTCTGAATAACAGAAAAAATAAAGTTTTACTTGAAACAAGAAAATTACTCTATAATTTTTTTCTCTGTACTTTGGATCCATAACTTTTATGATAAAGGCATTGTTCCTAAGAATTTTATCAGAGCTATTATTATTCTTATTTTTAAAAAAGGTGATAGCAGTTCTTGTGATAACTATAGGGATATCTGCTTTCTTTCTGTTCCAGCTAAAGTTCTTTGCATGATTGTGCTTAATAGAATTAAAATCTGGTTGACAGTCAATTGAGTGATGAGCAATGTGGATTCAGAAGTGGTAGGGGATGTCTAAATCAGATATTTTCACTTAGGCAAATTCTGGAGAAATGTTTCGAGTTTCAGGAACCTTTGGTTAATAACTTTGTTGATTTCAAAATGGCTTTTGATTCTGTTGATCGTCATAATTTGTGGTTGATTTGTTAGATCGTATGGCATACCGGACAAGTTAGTTAACATAATGAAAGCTCTCTATAATAACACAGAGTCGTGTGTGAGAGTTTGTAAGGCTTGTAGCAATTGGTTTAGCATTGCTTCTGGTGTTCGATAAGTGTGCATTTTGTCTCCTTTTCTCCTTAGTTTGGTTATTGATTATGTTATGCGAAATTCACTGCAGGGCAAAATTTTTGGCCTTAAATGGTGTAGATCAGGGTTTTTCAAACTAGGCTCCGACATAATTATCTGGAGTCCACGAAGAAATTTTAGAATGTTAATATTTTTTCCCAAAACGAAAAGTGAATCAGAATATGCTATGCATAAAAGTAAAATATATATTTAATTATGATACGTGGCATCACTACTTGCTAGTAGATATAGCACCATCGGAAGATCTCGTGTCATTGGAGATGTAACGTTGTCTAGTAATTTTCACATGAAACGTCGGTCAACCCTGGGTAGTGATGCCAATTGTCTTTTAAAAGCCAGATCTGGCTTTAATTTATTTGGTTCTATTAAAAAAAAAATTATCGGTTACCCTTTGACTTTAGAAAAAACATTATTCCAGCCTTTTTCACGATTCTTTATATCTGACTTCGTTATGGTAACATTGATTTCCGGTCAGCATATCAGTGTATGATGATGAAACTCAAGTGCTTGAACGAGTTTTCCTTAAAAAGCTATTTTGTGTCCGTGAAATTACTTTTGAAATGCCAATGATATAAGAATACATTTTTAGCCAAATTAATAATTAGTTGTCATCCTTATAATGGATAAGTGATTGAATATTAGTAATAAATCGAATAGGTTACAAATCCCCCTAGGCTTGAAGTAAACCTTATCTGGTGCTAGTGTAGTTTCTATTTTTATTGTATTTTTTTCTTATTAAGGTTCCGGAATGTTTATTCTTTCTGATGTGGGATCCGCAAGTCTAAAATGTTTGGGAAACCTTGGTATAGATATCAGAAATTTATGATTTAGAGTATGTTGATGATTAGACCTTTTTGGCAAATGATGTTAATGAGATGAACTCTTTCATTAGGGCTGTTGATGAGACTGGCACTAGAGTACGTTTGGTGATAAACAGTGAAAAAACTAAAGTGATGAAAATTGGTCAGGCAGATGGTGCTTCAGTTGCTTTGAATAGCTGCATTGTTGAGTAAGTGTCTCAGTTTAATTTTCTTGGGAGCTATGTAACAGATATTGGTGATGTGCGGCATGAAAAAAATGAAAGAATAGGAATTGCCGCTGGGACTTTTAGGAAGCTGTGGAGAAATAGGCATATACTCCTAAAGACTAAAATTAGACTATAATAGTTTGGTTCTTTCTAGGGTTAGTTATGGTAAGGAAACTTCGACGCTTTGTAAACAAGATAACAGGGAACTTGATGCTTTTGATTCTAGATGCTTACGCAGTATCTTGGGCTTTAGGTGGTTCAACTTTGCCGACTCCTTTGTCTAATCTCATTACTTACAACCTCCTTTGAGCAGCATATTGTGCAGAGATATTCCGTTGGTTTGGCCATGTTGCACGTATGGATAACACTAGACAACAAATTGAAACTTTTTTTTAAACATTGGTCAAATAGGAAATTTTTAACTAATTTTAGGGTGCTGAATTCAAATATGGCTTTGAAAGTTCTGCAGCACGTCGTTTTTATGTTTTCAAATTTCAATAAATACGCATATCGGGGAAAGGAAAATAAATGTGACAATTATTAAATTGTAACTTAAAACTTATCAGTTACATGATTACAGTGAAAAAGATTAGAAACATCATAGTTGTAGACCACTGTATATAAAGAAACAAATGAAATATAGTATTGAAACGCAAAATAAGATATACTTACAAGAAGTTCATTTTTGTCTTTTACATGCTGAGATATCGTCCTTCTGTAAGAACTAGCAGTAATCACCTATCATGCTGGGTCTCACCTGCCTTGAACTCTTTCATTAGGGCATTATTTCTCCTCCATGGTTCGGATATCCTGGTGAAATTTTTCCCCTTGCTCATCACTGACAGCTCCTAAGTTCTTGGGAAAGAGGTCGAGATGCGAGTGTAAGAAATGGATCTTCAAAGACACTGCAGCTAAGATTTTTCATAATTTTTGAAAAGATTCTGAATGAGCTTATGGTAGTTTTCCTCTTTATTTTTCCCCAGAAAACCCTGGGCCACAGACGTGAAGGATTTCCATGCAGCGTGATCTTTCACATTCAGTTTTTCTTCGAATACAATATCATTCCAATAGTTTCCTGATCTGAGGGCCAACAAAGATCACTTCTTTCAGTTTGGCATCACTTTGTTTTGGAAAAATTTCCTTCAAGTGCAAAATCCTTTTACCAGTTTTGTCCATAGCCTTTACAAAGTTTTTCATAAGCCCCAGTTTTATCCGTAGTAATGGGAGTAGAACATCGGAAGGGTCAACTAGAGACTTATACCTCACATTATCTTTCCAGGAATTAAAACATCTCTTTTGGGGCCGTCTTTTCTTTTGTAGTGTTCCTTTCTGGCCCTGTTCCACAAACACAAAACAGCAAAAATTTTGTGAAGCCCGAGCAAGAGAGAGAGAGGACTTTTAGGGCACCACATGTTGTCCACTTAAACGTCATAGTTTATAGCAGTGAGTATTTTTTTTTTCATTCTTTCATAAGTTTCCTTCATTCCCACAGCCTGTGTCACTGGAATGGAAGGTTTTTGGTTTCCTTTATGTAAAAGGACAGCTTTTAAACTGAATTTTGACGAATCTATAAATAAATGCCATTCCTTAGGGTTATGAGTTCCAATTTCTTCCATCAGCCCTGAAATATTTGTGCAGAAATACAAACCATCTTGCATCTCGTAATAAGCACATAAAGCCAAATTTCTCTTCCTGAACAGAGAAACCTACCCTTGACCAGACGATTCCACTCCTGAATTCTTAAACCTAAAACCTCAGCTTGTTTGTAAAGTCCAAGGTCTCGAACACGATCATTTAGTTCATTTTGCTGAATCTGATGAGACTCGTTTAACTTTTAAGGGGTGTATGTAGATCAGGATCTCTTTGTGCCTGAAAGTCTTCCTCTGATGAATGTAAATCCATCTCCCAGTGGTTGGAGGTGTCAGTACAGGAAGATCTCCATGAGGAACTGGCCTTGTGGCTGAAGGCACATTTGGATATTTTATTTTGCTTTTGTTCTTTTTTTTAAAAGTCCAACACTTTAATTAAAAATAGCAAAGATGCAAGTGACTAGTTGGGTCACATCAAACCATTGGAACTGCAAAGGGCATGGATTTTATCTTGCCTTTCAACCATTCACTCAGGCCAACAAACCACAAAAAGCAGCACACATGTACATGTTCCTCCTACAGTTAAAACAACAAGAATGGCGGTCTGAAGCTAGGTTTCTGTTGCATGTTTTCTCCCACTTGGTAATCAGTGTTGCCACCACAAAAAGTAAAATATCTAGTATCCTCTCAGTTGCCTAGAGGTGTTGGTATAGGAAGATCTTAACAGTAGTCAAAATGACCAATAACATAAACGTGCTAGCCATTTTTTAAGGCCAGATCTGAAATAAGCACCTGAAAAATAGTTAAAGGCAGCTACAATTGTTCATGTTATAAAAACCTTGTAAACCAAAGTAATTATAGATTAGCGAATAGGGTAGGGTTATGAACAGTCTGCCTAAAGGCCTGAGGGGGGAGACCTTGGATGGATGGACAGACAATGTCAAACAGGACCTTGTTAGAATTGGTGTGAAGTGGCCAGATGCAGCAGATGTAGTTCAGGATAGATATACTAAATTGCACGTTTGGCCCTCCGTAGGCCATGGCTGCTGGAGAATGATGTATACTGCTCAAAAATTAGGGGATATTTCAAAATGAATATGAAGCGATAATATATCCCCTAATTTTTGTGAGCAGTATACTTTGAGAAAAGTCCAGACCACCAACTTTGCTGAGTCAAACACGCCAAATTTAGTTTTTTTTAACAAATAACCAATTAACCGAAATAAGTCGTGGTACATACCAAATTAAGCAGTTGGGTTTTGCTTCTGAACGGCACTTTTTTTTTTGGGGGGGGGGGGGCTCAGTCGGTAGCGCGCTAGGCTCGTAATCTGTAGTTCCCAGGTTCGAGTCCCAGGGTCAGCGTTGAGATTTATCTCCGCAAAATTCCCCGCCCTGCCGACGGTCAGTAGGGGACACCGATGGGCTTGGAAAGGCCGCCGTCCGTCGGATGGGACGTTAAGTTGTGGCCCCGTGTGCGGGAGAGCCATACCCTGTGCACTTTAAAGAACACGCAGGATGGCCTTGACGGGAGGCAACCATCTGTCTCCCAACAGCTGTTCCAGTGGGTCCCCTCCCCCAACCTTCTCTGAGCATTTGGGGTCCATGTGACCTGGCCATTTAGCCCATGGTGTGCAAAAAAGTGCCGCTCAGAGGTAAAACAACAACAACAACGGCACTTTTTGGCACAAAATGGCCAAGTCACAAGGACCCCGAAAGCTCTGATAAGGTTTGGGGAGGGGACTCGATGGAACAGCTGTTGGGAGACAGATGGTAGCCTCCCGTCTAGGCCATCCAGCATATATTCTTTAATGTGCATGGATACGGCTTTCCCATACACGGGGCACAGCCTAACGTCATCAGATCGCCATCTTTCCAAGCCCATCAGTGTTTCCTACTGACCGTGGACAGGGCGGAGTTTTACGGAGATAAAATTCAACGCTGACCTAGCTGGGACTTGAAACTATCAAATTTAACAATTCCGAATTTCATTAAAATATTTTAAAAAATTTCTCAAACGTATTATGACTTTTTTTCCTCAGTGTCATAAAAAGATTAAAATCAATGAAAAAAGGGATCTGATTTTTCAATTGCTTAAATTTTAGAAATCCTGGTGAAGAAAAACTGTTAATTTTATATTAATGGAAAGGAATTTTTTTTTCTAAATGTAATTAAATAATAATTTGTTTTTTCAATATAAATTCGTTAAAACATAGGCCAAAATTGTACAAAAGGATTTTGCACTGTTCATACAGTAATTCATTGGATATTTTGTACTGTTTATTGCAAGTGGAGGAACATCGTGCTTTTCTTTTTTGGGCACCATGCAATTTTCTTTGGGTGGTACATTTTGGGGTCTTGGACAAAAATACTGAAAAGCTAGTGCACAAAGAATAAAATCGTTAAATATTCTCAAAGAGCACGGCAACAAAAACTTGGGGGAGAGGATTTTAAAAATCATTCAGTGAAAATTAATTTCTTTTATATAAAAATTTGCGAAGAGAATGTGGGTTAAAAAAACTCAAGTGTAGTAGTGGGGGGAGGGGTTAAAATGCCGTACACAAAATATCCTAATTGTAGCGGGACGATTTCCGTGCCAACGAAGTCCTGTTTGCTTCCGTATCCAAGATTATTTTCCGTAAATGGTGAAAGATCAGATTTTTGACTGAGAAACAAAATTAAAAAAACGTAAACTAATGAGATGTTAAAAATCCACAAGCAACAAGTTTTGAGCCAGCCATTGTCATAGACGGAGTTAAGTAGTATAACTCCGAAAGATCGATAATGACATAAATCTAAGGAAATTGAATCAAAATAGATCTTTATACAGCGGCAAGCGTGTCATCGGCATTTGTGATGTAGAATAACTGAAAGATTGCTAATGGCCAGGGCCGCCGAGAGAATTTATGGGCCCCCCTTGAAAACTTTTTATCTTTACAAATCATTAATCGCAATTATTCTGGACACAATGATTACATTCAAAGGAAAAGCCTGTTGCGCAGTCAGGCATGCAAAAACATAGGCCTACACAGTTTGTGTCACAAAACTTTTTAGCATTTATTTTAGGGAACATATTTTGCAAAGTTCACAGCAAGATTTAGGATTTTTGAGTAAATTTAATATAGGCTACATAACATATCATGGAGAAAAACTATGCAATTCTGCGAGTCTTCATTTTTAATTGTCAGTACTGAAAAATAGACAACAATATTTGTTAAACTTCACATTAGCATAATAGCAGATTCAACACTAAATATAATGTAACACATTATTCCCAAAGAGTTGCAACTTCTAACTTATACAGTAGATCAATGTCAACAAACAACTCTCCTTGACTTCGTTGATCAAAATCGTCAATTATGTCATCATAATTAAAGACGTAGCAAGATCGCTCTCCAGACTAAGCAAACCAAGGTTACTCAGTCTTTCTTGACACATTGTTGATCTGAATATATTTTTTATTTCCTTCATTTTGCTGAAGGATCTTTCAGCATCAGCAACTGTCACAGGAATTGTACAGAATATTCTAATGGCTATACAAATATTTGGAAATAAACTGTCCAGTTTCAATTCTCTCAGACGGTTTAAGAGCCCGGTGGTTTCAATGGGCCTGTCCCTAAATTAGAAGGATGAATTGATTTTAGATATTTCAGCTCATCACTGATCTCTCTATTAATGTCTTCATAATATTGTTCATGCAAAGTAACACCCATATTTTCAATGTCTGGATATAGCCATAAGCACTTAAATCTATCATTTAACTTTTCCGCCAAAGTGAAACGATTAGTAAGACCACAAACAACAGAATCAATTACCCTATAAAACACATTTACTCTGAACTCCCATTCTTCATTAGTTTCCCCCTCATTCCCTCGAAATTCTGAAACATCATTTATTTCGTCCAAGAAAGTTTTCCTTCTTTTCACTCTCGTCTTCGGAAGTTCTGTCTCTGCAGGAAGATCACTTGCTAATGAGGTCGCCACTACTTTTACTTCATTTAATAAGTTCTCCCATTTATTATGGAGTTGTTTCAGTTCCTGGAGCAGATCGCGAATATTATCAATCTCTACATCAAGAGTTGCATCACGAGCTTGTAGAACCTTGTTGCGAATGTCAATTGCCGAGAGAATTTTGAACCAGATTGTTGCCATCAAAGTGCACTTAAATGATTCAAGGTATCGTTTTATTCCCATCAATTCCGTTTTACACTCAGCTGAGAGATTAAAATTTTTGCATTGATTTAATGCATGTTTGATGAGTGATAAGTGTTTGGAAAATGCTTTAACACTGTCAACATGAGCAGACCATCTTGTTTTTGATAGGCTATGCAAGGAACAACCTATTGTATTCTCTGGTATCTCCCATCTCTGAGGGCTCTTTAAAAAGAAGTTATACACTTTTTGAACCATATCAAAAAACGTAATAGCATCTTCACATCATTCAGCAGCGTTCACACCACACAAATTTAGACTATGTGCACTACAATTAGAAAATATGGCAAATGGATTTAGCGCACTTATAATGGCTTGCGCGCCATTGTATGCACCAGCCATATTCGCTCCATTCTCATATCCCTGCCCCCCTGCAATCTTTTAAAGGGATCTTATGCTTGTCTAATTCTTTAGTGAGTACATTTGCAATTTCTTGTCCAGTTTTCTTATTGCACTTTACACAACTTATGAACCTCTCCATTACTTTAAATGAAGAATCACGGTCTAGAACGTATCTTAAAATTAATGTCATTTGCTCATTATGAGATGTATCTGGAGTAGCATCAGCTAGTATTGAAAAATACTTTGATTTTTCTGTTTCTAAGAGTACAGCTTGAAGAACCTAGTTGCTGCAAGCCTTAATGAACTCGTTTTGAGAATCCGCTGAAAGGTAGTGAGCTTGAAGTCTCTTCCCTTCTTGTTGTGACTCTTGAACTTTAGTCACATGTTCTCTCAACAGCGGATCATATTGAGCGAGCAACTCAATAATCCCAAGGAAGTTACTATTATCCGATGACCCTATTTTGCTGGAAGAACCTCTAAATGCGAGACCCCTCTCACCAAGAAATAATGTAACAGAATCCTGTGAAATAAATCCCTCCAATATTTCACTTTAGAGGCAATTTCAGAGTTCATTTGAGAATAAATATCAGTTCCATGACGAAATCTTTCCAATCCTCTCCATTCAATATAGCATTTTTTTGTGATTAGCACTCATTTCATGAACTGGCAATTTGTTATATAGTTTACGCCAAGAATAATGATTTTTCCACCCTTCATCACTAACTAAAACGGATTTGTGGGATTCAGGGTTGCGACCAAATAATCTGCAAGGAAAACAGTATAACGACTGATTTGTTTCACTTCACACTAACCAGTCTCTAGGAACACATTCTCCATTCTTGAGTTTTGAAAATAAACTGTTTTTGGAAAGGCCCTTGTTCCGTCACTTGGAAGGTTATTAGGCATAGAAGGGGGACCTTTTCGAACTATACCTTCAATTACACTTACACTTGGGCTGCCACTTTTTAATTTTCCAAGATCACACGATACTTGTCATGATTCAGAGTTCGGAACTGGAGCGGGTAAGTTCGCTTCACTTTCATAGTTTATAGAACGCGCATCATTTTCACTGCTGTTTGGTTGTTTCGTTTCAATACTGATGTCGTCATCATTTAAAAAAAAAATCAGAACCATCATCATTCCCCTCTGAACTCGAAATTTCTTTATTTTTGAGAGCGGGAACAGACGAGCTTGAGATTGGGATTAGTTCATTTTTTGCACCTTCACTGTCCACATTCACTTTTACACCAACAAACAAAGTTCTACTCACTTTCATAATAACTTCCAATTTTTTATTTCTCTCCCTGCGCCTCTCAGCTCCTGACTTATGCTTATACTTGTCCATTGTTCAGTTAGACTATAGCACCAATGAATATATCATTTTACTAAACAAATGGCAACGAAATGGTGAAACAAATGTGCCGACAAGAGACTTTTAAACTGTTATAATTTGTAACACTGACACACAGACCACAGACGTTACTGGAACTCGGGTTGGGTTTGGGAGAGTCCAACTGTTGCTACTGCTGCAGGGGTGGGGTGGTTAACAGGGAAAATACAAGCAAATGCTGGAAGTTAACGCGGACAAAAGATGTTAAGAAATGGTTCGTTCAACTTCTATTAATGAGATAATATGTCATAATCCAACTAGTGTTTCTTTTTAAAAGCATATTATAACAAATAATGTTCTTATGGAATTTTATAGGATCGATATATAGCCTAACTAAGAATAATTTTTGTAAGGAAAAGTAAAGAGTCACTTAATCTGACGGGCCCCTATGCACTAGTCCTCCTTGCACCCCCCCCCCCCTTCGGCGGCCCTGCTAATGGCATAAAAATTTCGGCACTCTGCGGTGACTTCTTTGGTTTCAGTTAGCAGAAACTACGCATTAAATGCTGGGATAAGCGATAAAAATTAATTCTAAGAATATTAAAATAGGTTTAAAGCAGAAATGAGAGTGTAAAATGGAAAAACATGGAGGTTCTTGCTAGGTAATAGTTTCTAAAATGCTCCAGTTTTAAAAGCAGCAACTTTTGATTAATCTTTAGAAGAATTTCGAAACTAAAAAGATTGAATTTGCAATATTTTAGATTAAACTCGCAAGCTTAAATCGGGAGATTGCTGTAACAGTGAGAGATAAAACAATAACTATCTGGCACAATCCCCTTGATTTTGTGCTGTGTAACTGCTTCTGATTTGTCAGCCAAGCTTTCCAGCCAAAGATTCTTGTCATCTGCAAACTGATCCTTTAGACCAGAGGTTCCCAAACTTATTTGTCCTACCTCCCCCTTTTCAGAAAAAAAATTACTCAGCGCTTCCCTGGAAATCTGTCTTTAAGCGGACAAACAAAAAAATGAAGTGACAAATTTGCGTTCTTTTATGTATCTATATTTCTACCTACGTCCTACAACAGAATAAAGAAAGATGTAAACAAGACACCTTAAAATTATAAAATTATTTATTAAAATCAACCATAGTAACATTCGCATTACACACAGAAAATTAAGATAACGAAGGATAATTTTGTGTTTTTTTGGAAAATAAAGTAATCACTACGACTTTAACTCTATGTTACACAACAGATGAAACATGTACGAACGGTTTTTCAAACTTATCTTATTTTCCCTTCTTTCTTTACGCTTCCACCGCACCCCAATTGCACCCGAGGCTATTACCGACCCCCTGGATCGTTCCAGCGCCCCCCAGAGGGCGGTATCGCCCACTTTGGGAAACATTGCTTTAGACGTTTATTAAGCTCATCATCATTGCTTTAGACGTTTATTAAGCTGCCGTCTGTTAAGACTAGTAGGGTCTTGATTCATATTATTCTGCGTTTCCTTCTTTCAGAAATAAGTTACATAGCCTTATCATTCATATGATTTCGTTTGCTCTGTTCCCTTTTACCCAAAAGAATACTCCTAGTTTCAAGAAAAGCCTGTTTAAACGAATCCCACCCTCAACTTTAGCAATAAGCAAATCACGATTATTATAATGATTAAGTAACCTATCGTGTATGCTTTGGTATATCTGGATCTTTAACACCTTCAGTGTGAAAGGTAATTTTCTTAATCTTATCACAACATTTCTCAAGCTTCAGTTACAAAACACTTTTGACCAGGTAATACTCACACCCAATTTCGACCTTCCTGTATTATTTGTTATTCCTTACCGAACTAGCCCATTTGCTGCTAACTAAAATATAATTTATCATATTGCTGTGCAACCCATGTGTCTATAAATTAAAAAAATTAAATATTATTTATCCCCGTGAAACATACCACGGTGTTTGTAGTATGTGTTGGTTATTTGCAAACCATTTAGTTTACTTACCAATAGACTTTCCCATTGACATCGAAGCTACCAATGCCAAAGGGACCTAAAACTCCTATCCAACGGTAAGAGTCAGTAACCAACTTTAGCCTTGGAGTCACCTAACACAAGAGAAATCCTTTCTTAACAGAATTAAAAATATCCTCAAGCTGTCTGTGAAACATATTCTTCTCCTCATTCTCATTAGAGACCGGTGTGGGGGCATAACAACAGATGACATTCAAATTTTTTACTTTTGTACAATTTTTTTTATAAAATGTTGAACAAAACATTTTGTTATTTCATTAATGCAGTCATATCCTTGAAGAGCATCCAATACTAAATGCTTACTTGATCACTTTAATATTATGAAGACTTTTTGGACTCAATTTTTTTAACTTTATTAAATATATTTCAGTATCCAGCATTGCTCTTCAGGAGGATGTTCTGAAACCTTGTTACAGTCTGGCTACTTAAGCAGCCCCTGTAAAGAGTTGTACAGCTTAAACAAGTAATTGTTAAATAATAAATTAGATGTAATTATAAGTAATTTACATAATAATTCCTTTATATATATGTGTGTGTGTGTGTAAAACGAACTATTAATAATTAAACAAGCTAAAAGTTTAATAGCTAAAAGAAGGTGTTATTTTTAAGAAGTATGAGAATTTGAATAACTGATGAATAAAGGATGAAAAACTCATGTATAATTACTAACTGGTTAATATTTCTAACAAATGCAAAATAAAGCAGAATTGTAGACCTATGTTATGTTACACTCTAACCAATTAATTACAAATCAAACCATCTTATTTGCTGTACAGCGCCTCAAGAAATGCTCAATAATAAAACTTTTATTAATTGTTATTGTTTAATAACTTAGTAAATGACAACGCAACGCTTTTACACTTTAGTGCTTTTACACAAAGGTGAGATACTTAAAAATAACTTTAAATTTCTCTTTACAGGGAGGGAGGATGGAAAGCATCACCAAGGCGTGGGTCTGCTGCTCAGCAGACATGCTAATGATGCTCTTCTAGGATATGAGTGCATTAATGAAAGGTTTCTTACAGCAAAATTTCAGACAAGCATTAAAGACTTGAATGTTATCTGCTGTTATGCCCCCACTGAGGATGCCGATGAGAAGGATAGGTTTTACGGACAACTTCAGGATATTTTGAATTCTGTCAAGAAAGGAGATATTACCCTTGTTCTTGGTGACTTCAATGCCAAAGTTGGTACCGACTCTGACCTTTGGGGAGGAGTAATAGGCCCTTTTGGTATTGGTAGCTGCAATGGCAATGGGCAACGTCTCCTACAGGTAAGTAAACTAAATGGTTTCAGAATAACTAACACATATTAGAAACACCGCGACATACATAAACACACATGGGTTTCACCTGATGGGCTGCATAAGAATATGATTGATTATATATTAATTAACAACAAATGGGCTGTTATAAATACCAGGGCATATAGGGGAGCTGAAATTGGATCTGACCATTACCTTGTTAAAAGTGTCTTGCAACTTAAACTTAAAAAGTGTTGTGCTAGGGTTAAAAAATTTACCTTTAATACTGAAGCTCTGAAAGACCCAGTTATAGCTAAAGCTTACCATGATAGGTTACTTAGTCATTATGACAGTCATGGTTTGCTTAATACTGAAGTTGAGGAAGAATGGGGCCATTTTAAACAGGCTTTTTTGGAAACTAACAGTACTCTTTTAGGGAAAAAGGAGCAGAGGAGGCAGAATTATTTAAGTGATAAGGCACTTGAGCTTATTTCAGAAAGAAGGAACTGCAGGAATGTCCTTAATCAGTACCCTACTTGTCCTAATAGAAAGCATTACAAAGAACTTAATAAACGTGTAAAGGGTCAGTTAGCTACTGATAAGAATCTTTGGCTTGATGGCCTTGCTGACAAAGCTGAGGAAGCAGTTAGACAGCACAACAGCAGAGAGCTGTACCAGATAGTTAATGTTTTGTGTGGTAGAAAACGAACAGGTATACAGGGATTGAAGGATAAACAAGGCAAGGTTATAGAAGGTGAGGATTCTGTCATGGCTAGGTGGGCTGAGCATTTCAGTGATGTTCTAAACAATGTGGTTAGTTCTACTCCCATTGTTTGCAATGATGATAGATGCATTGTTGGCTTTAATGTTGGCCCTATAACACAATCTGAAGTTAGTTTGGCTATTTCTAAACTTAAACTTCATAAATCCCCAGGGGTGGGTGAAATTACTACAGAAATGCTTAGAGCTGGGAATGTTCCGGTTACCACTTGGATGACTGAAATTCTGAATATCTTTTATGATAAAGGCATGGTTCCTAAGGATTTTACCAGAGCTATTATTATCCCTATTTTCAAAAAAGGTGATCGCAGTTCTTGTGATAACTATAGGGGTATCAGCCTACTCTCCGTTCCAGGTAAAGTTCTTTCCATGATTGTGCTTAATAGAATTAAGAATCTGGTTGACAGGCAATTGCGTGATGAGCAATGTGGATTCAGAAGTGGTAGGGGATGTGTAGATCAGATATTTTCACTTAGGCAGATTCTTGAGAAATGTTTAGAGTTTCAGAAACCTTTGGTTGCTAGCTTTGTTGATTTCAAAAAGGCTTTCGACTCTGTTGATCGTCATAATTTGTGGTTGATTGTGATATCATATGGTATACCAGACAAGTTAGTTAACATAATGAAAGCTCTCTATAATAACAGTGAGTCATGTGTGAGAGTTGGTAAGTCTTGCAGCAATTGGTTTAGCATTACTTCTGGTGTTCGACAAGGGTGCATTTTGTCTCCTTTTCTCTTTAGTTTGGTTGTTGATTATGTTATGCGAAATTCACTTCAAGGGAAAGCTTTTGGCCTTAAATGGGCTGGAGATACGAAAATTTCTGATTTAGATTATGCTGATGATTTAGCCCTTTTGGCAAATGATGTTGATGAGATGAACTCTTTCATTCGAACTGTTGATGAGACTGGTAGTACAGTAGGTTTGGTTATAAACAGAGAGAAAACTAAAGTGATGAAAATTGGTCAGGCAGGTTGTGATTCAGTTAATCTGAATGGTTGCAGTCTTGAGCAGGTGTCACAGTTTAATTACCTTGGGAGCAGCGTAACTGATACCGGTGATGTGCGGCATGAGATTAACAGACGAATAGGTATTGCTGCCGGGACTTTTAAGAATCTATGGAGAGTGTGGAGAAATAGACGTATACACCTAAAAACTAAAATTAGACTGTATAATAGTTTGATTCTTTCTAGGGTTAGTTATGGTAGTGAAACTTGGACGCTGTGTAAGCAAGATAACAGGAAACTAGATGCTTTTGATTCTAGATGCTTACGCAGTATCTTGGGTATTAGGTGGTTTAACTTTGTAACTAATGATGAGGTTAGGCAAAGGAGTCTGCAACCTCCTTTAAGCAGCATATTGTGCAGAGAGAGACTCCGCTGGTTTGGCCATGTTGCCCGTATGGATAATTATAGATTGGCGAATAGGGTTATGAACAGTGTGCCTAGAGGCCTCAGAAGGAGGGGGAGACCTAGGATGCGGTGCGCAGACAATGTCAAACAGGACCTTGTTAGAATTGGTGTACAGTGGCCGGATGCAGCAGATGTTGCTCAGGACAGATATGCTTGGAGAATTAAACTGCGCAGTCTGGTTGGACCTCCGTAGCCCATGGCTGCTTGAGGATGATGATGATGATGATGATGATGACACTTAGTACACTTTAGCATACGAAATTATCTTAGGATAAAAGACAGACATATAAATGGATTACACTCTCTTTACTTTTCTGTTGGCTTCTTTATACTATCATCAGTGGAAGTAAGCTTCATTTTAAAATCTAAACAAACTTATTACTTCTCACACAGCAGTTAACTAAGTGGCTGTTTAAATAATCTCTTGAATAGGGCAACAATAACCTAGAGGGTACACATCAGAATTCCACACGCTGAATTCAGTCACAATTCATACTCAACTGCCTGTTCTATTAGAGACATGGCGTATTCTTCACAACACATGCAGTAGTAGTAGTAGTATCCTTTATTTCCATTTATATTAAATTATGATACAATATAAATATTTACAAAAATTTTGAAAATGTACAACTACACAAGAGTTCATAGACTCGCACGCGGAGTATAAGGTTAAAATAAAAAACATATAAACATTAAAAACAATATTTTAAGTATATTACCATATTAATATTTTCTGTCATGGTTACATCAACAACATAGTTACAGAATCAATAATAAACTATAAATACACCAATTTTTATTCAAAAATTTAACATCCTAAAGAGCAAACAAATAAACAGAAAATTTTACAAACAGAAATGTAGGGGAAAAAACCCTCCAACCTAAAGAAATTTTTTTATATCATCTATATTACAAATACAATCTCTATTATTTTTGGAGAAAATGTAAGAGAATTTATTTCATCCTTTATAGTTTCAGGAAAACTGTTAAATATTTTAGGCGCCAAAAATATATAATGTTTTTGCGTAATAGTTTTCTTCAGAAGTGGTACAATGAAATTAATACGTGCACTTGTTCTGGCATTCTGCATTACTTTTTTAATGTCACTTTCTCTATAGTGCTTTTTTAAATATAAGATCACATTATAAACATACATTTTCCGTAGTGGTAAAATTTGAAGATCATTATAAAAATATTTAATGCTATCATATTTTCTTTTTCTTAATACACATCTAATTACTCTATTTTGAATATTAACTAAGGATTTAATATTACTATAAAACATTCCTCCCCAAGATATTATTCCATAACTTAAATATGACTTAACCCAAGCATTATATATAAGCTTTAAAAAAGTAAGATTCATAAAATTTCTAATATAAAACAATTTTGGAATTGTATTAATTTCTTTTATCAAATATTTAATATATTCATTCCAATTTAACTGACTGTCTATATATATGCCCAAATATTTGTAATATTCTACTCTTTCAATTGCTTCACATCCACACTGATGTCCTGTACAGTTTACAGAGTGATAAAATAATTTATTTTTTACTTTATCTACTTTATTATTTTTAAATTGAAATATAAATATTTCGTTTTATTAATATTCAATAACAATTTATTTTTAAGAACCATTTTCTAATATTACCCAAGTCTTCATTTATGTCTTCAATTAAAATATTTTCATTTTCAGCCGCATATATCAAAGCTGTATCATCAGCGAAAGTTATTATTTTTCCTTTTTTGAAGATTGCAAAGATCGTTAATAAATACATTAAATAATATTGGCCCCAACACAACCCTGTGGAACTCCATATTTTAGTTCAATTCCCTTACTAAAGAAGTTTACCATTTTTACTCTTTGAATTCTATTTTTCAAATATGTTTCCAACCATTTCAAAACATTTCCTCGAATTCCATTTTTTTATCAGCAAATCATGCGAAACCGAGTCAAACGCTTTTTTGATGTCCAAAAATAGCACAACAGTTTTCAAATTGTCATTTATAGATCTGTATACTGTGGAAGACAATTGTAATATAGCATCCTCAGTACCTACATTTTTTCTAAACCCATACTGATGATCAGAGAAAAAATTATTTCTATTCAAGAAATTTAAAATTCTAGTTTTAAGTAGCTTTTCGAAAATCTTTGAAAAAATTGAGAGCAAGGATATCGGTCTGTAATTTGCGATATCTAAATATTCACCTCCTTTATATATTGGGACAACGGTTGAATCTTTCAAAATCGAGGGAAAACATCCAGATGATAACGATAAGTTAAATAGGTAACATAATATATCTACAATATAACTTTTTATCTCTTTTAGTGTCTCCGCAGATATCTGATCACTTCCAACTGCTTTTCCTAGTTTTAATGATGCAATAACTCCAAAAATCTCATCCTCTGATATATAATCAATAAAAATAGAATTTAGAGATGAAATCGATATATGGCTTTCATTATCAACATATCAGGAATTTCCTTTACGAGATTACCAACAATTTCTGTATAATAGGTATTAAATTTATCAATAAACAACACAGGATTTTCATTAAAAGAATAAATATAATTTATTTTTATTTCTGAAGGGGACATTAAGTTCCTTTTGCTGTCTACCAGACAAATCATTTATAATTTTCCAATATTGTTTAGTATCACCGTCACTATCTAAAAATTCTGCAATGTAATACTTTGATTTTGCTTCTTTGATTAATTTTAATATTAAATTTCTGTATTTTCTAAAATAATTATTTAGGTTTGTATTAAATGGTTGATTTTTACTCAATTTATATAACTTATTTTTCTTTTTAATAGAATTTAAAAGAGCATTTGTTATCCATGGTTTCAGCATCTTTTCTCTATTCTTTAAATATATTGTGTCTTGATAACTCTATCATATCCTGCACTTTCAATAAAAATAACCTGAATGAAGCATTTACATCATTTCCTATTTTAATTTCATTCCATTATTTACCCTTCAAAGATTCTTTTAACTTGTCCATATTTATCCTACGTATTGTATTTAATTTTTTCCGATTTCTGTTCAATTCTAACTGAAAATTTATTCCTATAAAATAATGATCGGTAATATTAAGTTTAATAATATTAGTAGTTAAATTATTTTGGTACGTACTTCTTACAAATATGATGGTCCAAACAAGTTTTTGCTTCCTCTCTAGTGATCTCTCCATGACACACAATAAAACCATTTGACTTAATCAGCTGTAAATATTCATGTTTAATTTTATCATTTCCTTTTAGATTAATATTCATATCACCTATTATTAAAACATTATTATTATTTATAGTTTCTAGTTTATTCCCTAGTTCTGTAACAAAATTTTGTTTTGTATATAGGAGAAATGTTATATTATTTAGTTTAAAAGAAATTTCTACCATATTGGCAGTAACAAACGCATTATTAAATCCATACACTGTTATGCCCTGCTTAACAAACACAATCACTCCACCTGATTTACTTTCATTTTCGCATTTATAATAAACTTTATAATTAGATATTGTATACAATTGTATTTCATCATCAGCAATCCACATCTCTGTTAAAACAATTATATCAGGTTTAAGTTCTATTAAATTTAAGTAAAGTAAAAAATGATCAAAATTCCTCCGCAAACTTCTGATGTTACCCATAATAACATTTTACCCCCAGGCCATTTATACAAATTCCTATCATAAACACTGTCACTATCTATTTCACAGACTGTATATTTCATCCAAACCAAAAATGCAGCACCTCATGATACAAATACGTATGTTTTATGAGTATTTGTTGCACGTTCTGATGTGGTTTCAATATCACACAGTTACTGCTACCAAGCCAATGGATGAATTGACAGATTGTAAAGATATGGAAGATGATGTTGGGATTGGTGATCTTCCTCTTGATTTAGTGAAATTGAGATACATTATTATCAGTCAACTTATGAACCATAAGCATCTACTTTTGCATCGTCATAACTAATCACGATGTATATGACTAAGCTAAATATTAAAAGGCACATTAAAAAAAACATGAAAAAGAGATTGATATTCTTCAGCCATTTGCAATATGTCAATATAATAAATAATTTGATAAATACAATGGACATGTTGACAGGTTAGATTGGCATGTTTTTCATATCACGTTCCAATAAGAGCTAGAAAGTAATATTTTTCCATTCTTTATGAATGCCATTATTATACAGTGAAATGTCAGTATAACGAAATCGAATCAGTTACCAATATATTACTTATATTGAAATGCAATAAAAAGAGTGTTATGATAGGCAAATACTACAAAATAATCAATATGAAAGAAATTTACCTGTATTAAGGTTTACTTCTTTAAAAAGTCGGTAATTTTCTTTTAACTGTCTATTCCAACAATGCATCTCTCTGAATTCTTTAACGATGTCGGGAATATCTTTGGCTGTTATTAGAAAACAGCGAAGACTTCGCGCCATATTGTCTGCTGATAACACTAATTATCGAACTTAAACAATAATAATAACGAACAATTATAACAAAAGCTTAAATATAACAAATGGTAATAATATAACTCGTGTATCGCAACTGTTTTGAAATAAATTTTTGCTGACGTTACCGTTATCTGCACTACAATGAGTTGCGTAGATATCCAAGTTTGAAAATCGTTGTTTAGGCTAGGAAAAAGTGACAGAGCCGCTTCAAAGCATTATGTCGACACCGGTAGAAAGCATCTATGCCACGCAGTGAAATCAGCAAAAATGCATGCCGGGCGATGTACGAAAACGTGATTCATAATGCTGGAATTGGTTAGATATTCGCAGCGTTGCTAAAATGTACATGTTGTTTAAGGATTTTTTTTTTTGAAAATTTCATTACATATGTCACATTTTTGTACTGGGATAATTTTTGATTTCGTTAAATTAATATTATTGGATCTATAAATGGTAGCTAGATAGTCATTGAAAGTAGAGTTATGCACCAATCCCATGTGATACATAGAACAGGCCAGCCTAGCACCTAATGTCCGACCCGCCTTTTTCTGGTGCAGGCCGTTAGTACCTTTCAAAAGAGACACTCTGTTGTAAAAGTGAACGGAAGGGGAGGGCTGCCAGATTGGTGAGGCCTACTGATCTGAACAACTATGGGTACTTTTTTTTTCTACTCTGCTGAGGAGTGATGCCCTCACACAAGAATTCCACCGTTATAATTTAGATATTCTTGGCTAGCAACAGACCAGATGGACAGATAAAGGTCAGATTCTTAAAAATAATCTTAAATTTTTCTTTTCAGGGAGGGAAAAAAACTTATAGTTTGAGAATAACTAACGCTAATTACAAACACCAGGATAAACATAAGTACACATGTGTTTCACCAGATGGGCTGCATAAGAATATGACTGATTATAAACACTGCACGACATTGAAATTGCCCCACCCAGAAGGAGTGCGGGGATAGGGGAAAATGTAGCACACACATAGCAATACATATTGACATACGATGATTTAATTTACAGCCACTTACAGCGGTTAGAAGATGAGATAATGCAGCACAATATGACTGCCTCAGTAGGTGGTTGCGCCGCCGTGAACGGCAATAAAGGCAGAAATACGGCGTGGCATGGAGTCATACAATCGACGGATGTGGGCATGAGGAATTGCACACCAAGTAGCATTCACTTGCTCCCATAATTCATCAAGATTCTGCGCCAGCCGGTGAGAGGATTGCACACATTGTCCAATGTGGTCCCACAGATTTTCTATTGGGGATAAAGCTGGAGATTGTGCTGGCCATGGCAATACTTGAACATGTTGCAAACATTTTTCTGGAGACCCTGGCAGTGTGTACATGGGCGTTGCCATGCTGGAAATTGGGCTGCTGCATGGCTCCCAGGAACTGTAACAAAACGGGCTGCAGAACCACGCTAATGTATTATGAAGCTGGCCTATCCATCAGCCCCCAAAGTGGCGATCAGATAATCCCGCACATCATTCCTGAAGTGTGCTGGCGCCCTGTCATGTTGAAACCACATTCGTCTTCGAATAGCCACGGGAACATCTTCCAGCAGTCCTGGCAACATTTCTTCAAGAAATATAAATTGTGTCGGGGAGACAGCAGGTCATGAACGATACCCGCCCAAACATTGACAGTGAACCGCTGTTGATAGCAATGCGCCATTGTGGCATGTGGATTTTCTTGCACCCAAACGTGAGAATTGTGCACATTAAACACACCCTCACATATGAAAGCGGCCTCATCTGAGACGACTACATGAGCCAGAAAATCAGGCTGCACTACAGTCTGCTGCAGAAACAGTGCATGAATTCCACATGAAGAGGGTGATCCTGAGGTTGCAATGTCTGGACTTTCTGACGATGAAACCGATGTAACTGGTGCTCTTGCGACACTCCATACCAGGGAATGATTCACACTGAGGCTACATGCAACAACTCGCCTGCTTGTGCCTGGATTGTGCTCAATCCATCGTAGGATCTCTTCTTCCATGTCAGGAGTGCACATGGTTCTCTCCCGACCAGTGTCATGCATGTTTCCATCGAATGTTTCAGTTTCTCGCAGTTGGCGGTGCAAACGCGCAAATGTTTGGTTGTTTGGCACACATCTGTTATGTGTGTGTGAGGCTGTTAGGTTGTACCAACAGTGCAACTGTCGTACCATCGGTACAACCTCACAGCAGCTCTTCCATTTCCATTGGCACCCCCATAAGTCAGATGCATGTCAGTCATCTCAGCAGTCGTGAAACACTCCATGTTACACGTAATGTGTCTGATTTACGAATGCCGATGGCAAACCCAAGTCCGTTCTCCGTTCCCACTTCGCCCCTCTAGCAATTGCAGCGCCCTCTAGTACCGAAGGGTTACGTCAGCAGACATACATTCACAGACGAAAAATGTGTGTCTTGGTGTTCCCCATCTCCCATTGAAATTTGTACAGAGTTTTGGAACACACTATATAAGAAAAATATTGTTGCGGATCACAAAAATGGATAGCCACTGAGCGTGAGTATTAAAAGCTATATTTCAAAACCAAATTCAATACAAGGTAAATTGTTACAAAGGAAATATGGATGAAGTATCTTATTAACAAATCAACTATTAACATGCACAAGTCATCAATCTTCCTGCATGAGCACACATCAGCTCTGTGTATTTTACTAAATACTACCTTTTACTTGATTTACCAGGTCACCCGAAGATCTTCACTCGTAAACCAATTCTCGTCCTGTGCTAATAACTTTTCACACACTAGCCGAACAAAAAGACAGTCCGTGTAGACATTCGAAGTTAGCCATAAAAGTTCCCACTTTTATACTTCCGCGTATACACAACACATCAAGTTACTTCTTGATACTTAACGATAAAAGATCCCACTTTTATCCTTCCGCGTATACACAACACATCAAGTTACTTCTTGATACTTAACGTGCACTGTCTCAGAACAGCCCACCGGCCATTTTTGAACTCTTCGACCGTTACAATGCAACGACCGTTAACGCTCCACTCTTCTTCTCCAAATTCTCCCAACGTTCTTATTCGTTGGCTGAAACTTTTTGCTTTCGGTTGCCAGATTCCTTCTGTCGTAACAATATTATATATAGATTTATAATGATTATTCTTGCATTCTCTGAAACAAATCATTGCACTAATGAGAATATATGTACTTTTTTTCTTAAAGTTCACTTTTCTTGCCTTTATGTTAGTAAAGTCATTTAATGGCAACAACAACAAAAATTGTTGCTTCGAATAAATCTGTTTCAATGGATAAAACTGCTAATCCGACTCAGTCTCTCTTTGTTCATGGAAGGCAATAAATATCTTTTACTCTTTTGAATTACCAAAACGTTTTTCTCACTCAGTACTGTAACTGGTTGGGAGAAGGGAACCCACTGGACAGGTGTTTGGACAGAGATATAGCTGTTAGCAAGCTGGACAGATGAAGGGGTTGGATGGCCTTGCTCCCATCAAGGACATCCAGCGTGCACAGGGTATGGGTTTTCTGGACATGGGAACACGGCTTTCACAAGACAATTGGTGTTCCCTTTCTGACAGAGGACAGTGTGGAGATTTGTCTCAGCTAAACTCCACCTTGACCCAGATGGGAATCAAACCTGGTAACTACAGATTACGAGCCTGGCACGCTACAGACTGAAAAACCCCGCCACACCTTCCTTCAGTTCTATTCATTAAAAAACTGTTATATTGCTGCATCATAATTCCTAGCTCAATTAAATTTAAAACTATTCCACAATTTATATTTACATCAGTCTTATTTTCTAATGATACCCTCAAAGCTACATTATTTTTTACATAGAACATATTATATCTCAAGATTACTTTTAAGATATAATGCCACTTATCACGTTTATTTTCCATCTGTTTTAGAAAACCATCGTCACTGAGGCTTCCAACTTTCAGTTCTTTTCAGATATTTTCCACGCAATGTAATTATTTATCTCATCTGCTGAAGATTCATGGTTACGTATTCTTGGATTTAGGCATTTCCGTTTGCAAAATCGAGAATCCTCCTTATCAAAAAGTGAAGAATTTTTGACCTTTGACAAAAAGAAAACAAGGATCACAATGCAAAGTGTTCATGTGTTTGGAAACGAATAAACGTTTTCTAAAATGCTTTCCTTTGTCAGTTAATACGTACATCCAGTTATTATTGAAACTGCGACCATCGTTTCAAACGTTGTTACTTTTTTTCAGAAAGAGCTTACATTTAATTAACCCATAAGAGAGTTTCAAAGCTCTCTTGGTGAGGTAATTTCCGAACATACTATTAATAGAAACTCTTTGATAGAAATTGTGTGACACTGTCATAAAAATAAAATATAAAAATCAATCAAAAATATTTAATCTTCATATTTTCAACAAGATTAAATATTATACTACTATTAATATACTACTACTGCATTTTCATAGAAATTTAAACAAATATATCCATCGATTTTCACTGGGGTTGTTCCATTTCCAAAGAGCATTTTTATTTTCCATGCTTTACTGTGGAAAGGAAAAAGTCATTTTGGACCACTGTAGAGTTTTTTTATTTTTTTATTACTTTTGCCAATTTTTGAAAAAAATTTGTTGATGGTATGGAAATGAAAATGCTTGAAATATAAATAAAATTTAATTGGGAAATTCGATTAGAACAATCTTGAACATTAAACTCCAAGTTCAAAGATAAATTATTTTTGTGATAAAATAAATAAAGTTCATAAAGTTTCCATTGGAAACAACGAAAATGATAATTTGAAAACTCTTTTTTTTTATTTCATTGTTACTAATGAAATATTATAATTCGCAATTTTCAAATATTTTTTTTTAACTTACCTAACTCGCTCCAAGGTTGCTATAGATCCCAAGTTGGATAGTTCCCGTGTCATATTGATAAAGGGGAAAGAATGAACTAGAGTCTCTTGAAGGGTATCTTGATCTTCTAGGTTGAGGGCTAGAAGACGTTCTTGGCAGTATGGGCAAAATTTGACTTTTTTTTGAAAATGTGATTTGACGCTTTTGGCCACAGGGAACAAAACAATGTAAAAGTGTTCAGCATTTATTTAGATATCAGTAGTATAGTCCCAGAATAGCCCCCCCATGCACAGTGCTTTCCCCCTGTGACGTCACTGACCACGCCCCCTTATTAATATTCATAACTGACCAAGTCCCCTTATTAATATTCATAACTCACTAATTAATATTCATAACTCAATACTTAAAAAACCTTATCAAAAGTGCCACCCCTTCATTAAAATTCCCCCCTTTATTAAACCTTATCAAAATTGCCACCCCCTCATTAAAACCCCTCTACGTCCACCATTTTGAATTCTGACGTCATCACCTTCATGTCACAAACTTTGCCGTTCGTCCGCCATCTTGTATTCTGACATCAGAACCCATCCGAAGTAAAACCTCGATATAAGTCTGCTATCTTGGTTTCTGACGTCATCACACTCCCCACAAAGTTCCGAAATATTCTACATCTGGCTAACTGCAGCACCATCTAGTGTTTAACGTATATACTATATTAAAAAAAGCTATTTTCCACAGCTCGTCTCGAACCCGCATCCCTATTGTTTATCATCGTGTTTACCCATTACACCAAGAGTACTATGTGATTGCAATCCTTAATGGTAGATGATCTCTGTGAAGAAGGAATAGCCGATCATTGTAAATTAACCAACGAATTTCTTATTAATTAAAAACTTATCGAAAGTGACGTCCCCTGAATTAATATGTGCCACCCTTTATTAAACACTTATCAAAGGTTCTGCTCTCATTAAAAAAAACCTTTATCAAAAGTTCCACCCCCACCCCCTTGGACGGCCAACCCTTCTCGAAACTTCCATCCTCCTATTAGATGCTACCATGGATGTCGCAATCCTCAAAATAATTACAAAGTCCAACTAAAATTTCGATGGTAAGATTCAGGACATCCCCTCTCAGAATAAATGATACAATTCTCAAAATAACTGCACAGTCCAACTAAACTTTCGGTGACAACGTTCCCCTCTCATCCCTTTGGCGACCATCTTCCATGACCAACCTGTAAACTCGTTATTCATTAAAAGTCCAACCAATCCCTCTTTATTAAAAAAACCCTCATTAATTAAAACTCTTAGCAAAAGTTCCACCCCTCCTCCTCCCCCGAGCAGCTGTCTTGGAAGTCAACCCTTCTCGAAATTTCCATCGAAGGGTCATCTTAGATGACGTCACCCACCACGCTGTCTACACCGCTCTGTTACTGTATTGTATCAGACATGATGTATTACAACATGTTTTGGAAAAGTTCATTCCCCTAACACCCTTGACCGCCATTCTAGTACCCATCTCGAAATTTCTCTTAAGTCCAAAGACGTCGGATAACGTCACCTGTTGACAGTAAACAACCCTTCTGGCCAAACCCCGCATTGTCACCCCCCACCTCAACCCCTTTGTTTCATGCCATCACAGCAGACAGGATATGGGAACAATGTTTTGGAAATAATCTTCATCCTCTTATCAAAACTTATTAACCCATCTTCCCTTTATGATAGATCAGTTATTTTGTAAATAGACAAAGTACCCCATCGGAAGAAGACAATCTACCTTGAAATTTCCCTTGGAGCCCCCAAACCTCCAAGTGACCTCTCTCAGTGGCGCACCCAGAGAGCGGCGGCGGGGGGGGGGGGGGAGCAAGGGGCCCTGGCACCACCCAAAGAAAAGGGAAAATAAACACTAGAAAATTTTCTAAAAATCTTCTCCTAATTAAAATTAATTTTTTATATTTATGTTGAGTCGTGTCTTCTATTTCTATACTACTTATGAATTAGCTAGCCGTCCCATGGCCGAGTGGTTAGCGTGCTTGGCTACTGATCTAAGGGACCTGGGTTCGAGCCCTGGGTAAGGTATGGATGTGTGTGTTGTTTTTCTGCTGAGGTCCTGCCATCCTCTCAGATCTTCTACTTTGGCATATAAACTGACAGGCTCCTGTCTGACCTCTGTGGCAAGCAGCTGCTTGAAGGGTATTTTTTTTTTATTTATGAATTAGCGGTCACATAAGGTTGGAATACCGTATAGCTCTCGGGAATCACGGCCGCTGTGAATACAAGGCGAACAAATTGGGCAGACCGAGTGTTACTTCGTTTGCCCGAGCCGGGCCAGCGGATCTCTCGCCATGTAATAATCTGAAAAGGGAAATCTAGTTGTCTCAGAAAAGAGGACTGAGCCTCCCTTTTGGACACAAGGATTTTGTCCCTTTTTATGGATATTACATTTTATCACCTCTTCAATCCATTTGTGCGAAACATCACGATTTCGCCCGTGTCAGGTCATGGCCACTATTCAGCGCCCCTCCGCCGCATTCTTAATGCATTTCGTACCCTCTACAAGATTTTGGGTTTTTCTAAGTTTGAAAATTCTCCGGGTGTCGCTAGTTACTATTTCGTTTTCTGAACGAAACGTTAACGTTAACGAAATAGTAAACGAACGTCGTTTACTATTTCGTTCTATGAACAAAGCTCCGTTATGGGTTGTTTCTTTTCCGGGTTCTTAAACATGATTTACTCGCGTAGTGAAACACATGTGTGAATACATATCATTATCAAAAAACGGGTTTTTGCAGGAAAAACAACCACTTTCACACTTACACAAACTTAGTTTACTTACATACTTGTTCTAAGAATTCCACACTGGTATAGAAATATGCATTCTCATTCAGAAAAAATCACTAACTTATTTAGACATGAAATGCGCATGTTAGATTTTTTCACGTAGTAAAACACGTATGGGAATATACAGGGTGAATCTGAAAAAGTGGGCAAAACTTTACGGGGTGGTAGAACCTTCATACCACCTATACGTTCATACCACCTATACGGTTCATACCACCTATACGAGCAATATTCGTCATAGAAAGTATGGGCGAAACGCAAATGGCGAGCCTCTAGGTGGCGTTGGAAATGGTGTAAAAGGGTCGGTCCTCACACCCAACGGCATTTCTACCGTGGATTGCCGAGAGGATGGCTGGTTATACTAACCACGAAATGGCGGATATGCACTTTGTGTATAGTGTGGCGGACGGGAATGCAAGTGAGGCACAGAGACGTTACCGCGACCAGTTTCCGATGAGATGCACTCCAGAACGCAAATGTGCATCGGTCCCTATCCTGCAGGTTTGAAGCCTGCATTACAGCTGGTGGCAGCTCTTTTGAGCAATTTCTTTGAGCATGTACCTCAATTACATTCCTGTTAATAAAATGTTTTCTGAAGTATCTCCTCTCCTTCTTGTGTTCATTCTTTAAATGTGACAGTGGAAAACTACCTTTTAACTTCCCACCACTTGCGTTCCGACCATACATTCTATGACGAATATTGCTCATATAGCTGCGTTCTATCACCCCGTAAAGTTTTGCCCACTTTTTCAGATTCACCCTGTATATCATTGTCGAAAAACGTGTGCTTGCAGAGAAAAATAACCACCTTCGTCCTTATACGAGCTTGTTCAAACGTAGCAGGGAAAAATACTGTAGGAATACACATGGAACCCTGAAAAGAGTATGAGAATGGGCCCAAAATATAGAGATTCTTTGTGCAAATATACCGTTTTAACACACGTTTATACTTTACATGTTCATGCACGAAAATATTCCACACACTCTAAATCCATGTCATGACTTTTTAGTTCATATCTTAATTGCACCCTGTCTATGAGAAATGCATCATTCATTGACCAAGTTTGCTTTTTAGCAAAGTGCATGGTCATATCGCTACTGTGCGAAAGATCGATCACCTGCGCCATTTTCGCCTCGAGGTGACCATCGGAAAGGGAACTGTCCCGCAGAAATTGTATGTTATTGGTTGGAAAAAATAAAAGAAGACGAACCATAAATGATGGAAATGATACACCCTGAATGTCATTTGAAAATCCGTGGATGTTGGTGCATGTCAACGCTATCACCACCTATCACCACCTTTCTTTCCGCATTACTTCTACTTCATATCACACCGGGATTGCAACTTTCACATGTTCTAATTTTTCTGTGAAACTCGTATTAAACAATACTTTTTTTGATTGTTTTTCCATTTTAACACTGAATTTTTTGTTATATCGGCACCGTTTTGTAAAACATGAAGCATACACACATTTCTTATGATATTAAATTAACAATTTTCTATCTGGGTTCCTTCTAACAGCGATTTTGTTTTTTCCTTCCTAATATACTTTATTTCCATTTCTGGTGGGATATAACCATATTTTCCCGGTAACTGCTACATACTTTTTAATTGTGAAGAACAGTATAAGAGGGCATTTTAAAATAAGCTGACTGCTTAGAGTTTTTGCAGGCAGTAAACTGTTGAGATGCGTCGTCCAGCTGAAAAGTTCCCCCGGAAGATAAGATGCCAGCATATGGGACCTTCCGTTGACCTGTCCAGCAAAGCGTTTTGGTGCTGCATTTCGCAATGATTGAAAGCGAATAATGATTTCACTTCACCATTAGGTTTGAAAAGATCCTTGAGGAAGATAAAATTCAGGGAGCTGGTACTGCGTGGAAGAAGGACAACGCTTCATATATGTAAGGGATTTAGATATGCTACGGTTTATCTGTTTTCGCATCGAGGGACTCATTCCATTGGTCAGTATGTAAGTTGCCTGTGACGTTTGAGTTGCGCTTTCGTCACTCGATGGCGTTTACTGCTTGTGCGTGCGTCTTCATGCCATATCATCAGATTAAGTGAGAAGAATAGCAGGAGTTTTCAGTACTTTTAATAGAGGGAGTGTTAAATTTTAAGAAATGAGAGAGTATAGGGAAGGAATTTTCCTATTTTTTAAGAAGTGCATTTCTGGACTTGGGATGTTTCGCTCCGAGAGACTCTTAGTTTAGTTTGTAAAGACATTATTTTTTGTCTGTCACTTTTATGCAATGTACGCTCTATGTGAGAACATCGATTTTTTGTGGCATATCTATAAGTGCAGAATTGTTTTACTGAGGTGCGAGCACAACATATTTGTCAGAACAAACGACTCTGTCCCTCACCAGTTCGAGCCATCGAGATGCCACTGAGGTTGTGAAAAGGTATTATTGGTGCGACTATGAAAATTAAGCGCAAAATTCACCGGTCTGTGACGTAGTTGACCCGCTGCACATCCAGGCTTGTGGATGTGGCAATCCTTCGCTGATCCAGTCATTCGCGATAATAGGAAAAAATTAATCAATCCGCGATCTTTAATCAAGTAAATGCCTTTTGCGTGAAATTTATATCAGTGTCGCTTTTCTACACAAGGGCGAAATTCGTTTTCACCGGTGTGACTGAATAGTAATAAGTATCCAAAGCTTATTGCTCAGGTTTGTAGTTCTAAATTATTCTTGAAAAATGTTTAGTGAGGCGGATTTTTCTGTTACCGATATCGTATCGAAGAGGCTTTCTCATGT
This sequence comes from Ryuthela nishihirai, assembly GCA_038380435.1. Classification (NCBI taxonomy): domain Eukaryota; kingdom Metazoa; phylum Arthropoda; class Arachnida; order Araneae; family Heptathelidae; genus Ryuthela; species Ryuthela nishihirai. The sequence continues at coordinate 45,268,259 of JAWZYU010000032.1, forward strand.
AAGTTCATCGTTTCCATAGAGATACTGATATAATCGCTGAAGTATTTGCTAAATTTTGACTATCAGTCCAGTTGCAAATAAAATTTCGACGGATTAGTTCAGGTAAGTTGAGAGGGTAATCATTATATCAATCTAGTGAGGCTTTAAGTGTATTTTTATAGTATTTGCTAAAACTAATGTCCCCTCCTCCATTAACATACACTTAAGTTCATGTTGTGCTTGGATGTAGAATTAAAGATAGATGTTTTACGCAACGCAAACGAAAACGCAAGGATACCTGCAACGTATCAATTATTTTCTATTTTTAGCATTGCCTACTTGCTATAAAACTGAACCGTGTACAAAAATCTTTATAGAATTATTTTTCATCGATGAAAGACAACTAAATAACTGACCTTGCAAACAAGCATAACGGACACGCATGTACGCGTACTAACGACGGGTCGTAACACGAAATAAAATTTCATCAGTGTGATGAGTCATTGGTCTTGTGATCACACGTTCGCCAGTAAACGGAGGAAAAGACGATTTTTAAAACTGTAAGAGTGTTTATAATTGCAGATTTTTTTTAAAATGATATCTTACTTCCAAATAATTTTATAAGCTGATTTTTCTTCCGTGGAAGAAATATTTTGTTATCGATTTTTACTAAGTAGCGTTACTTCCTTGGAAAGAGTAATATTTTGTATAAGTGAGTCATGGTGTTGAATTGGGGATACAGTGAAAATAAGCATTAGAAATAAGTGTTTTAAACTTGAGACCAAGTCGCGTAACCGATATACGGGAAATGAAAAAGTTAATTTTATTCGTTATTCTTTTGCTGATGGAATCGCGATTTGTTTGACCCGGTTTAGTAATAAACTATTGAAATAAAAAATAGGAAGTTGAGTTTGATTATTTATCTGTGATTTTATTTGTGCTGTTGCAATTACGATGTCTTTGAAATGGCTTAGTATTAAAAAGGGAAAATAAGTTAATGCATTGGCAGAGGATTGTAATTCGTAAGGAAGAACGAATTTTTTTTTACCTCTGATTCGTGTGATGAGGTTTTTGAAATGGTTTAGTATTAACGTGAAAATACGGAGAGTAATGAATTGAGACATGGCAGAAACAGCAGTCACTTCATTGTTCCAAAACATGTCCTGACGGGGTAGAGGACGCGGAGAGTGTGGGTTGGGTTGTTTTACTTCTGAGCGGCACTTTTTTTGCAAACCATGGGCTAAATGGCCAGGTCACATGGACCCCGAAGGCTCAGAGAAGGTTGGGGGAGGGGACCCACTGGAACAGCTGTTGGGAGACAGATGGTAGCCCCCGTCAAGGCCATCCAGCGTGTTCTTTAACGTGCACAGGGTATGGCTCTCCCGCACACGGGGCCACGGCTTAACGTCCCATCCGACGGACGGCGGCCTTTCCAAGCGCATCGGTGTCCCCTACTGACCATGGGCAGGGCGGGGAAATTTTGCGGAGATAAATCTCAACGCTGACCCAGTTGGGACTAGAACCTGGGAACTACAGCCCCCCTGAGAGTGTGGTGTATAATATGTCTGAACACAAATATCTGATGACATCATCCTTTTACCAGACGGAGACTAATTTTAATAAGAGAGGCCAGTGGCGCACTCAGGAGTTAATCTTGGGTGGGGTGGGGGTCCGCTGGCCCGGCTCGGGCAAACGAAGTAACACTCGGTCCACCCAATTCGTTCGCCTTGTATTCACAGCGGTCGTGATTCCCGAGAGCTGTAGGGTATTCCCACCTTATGTGACCGCTAATTCATAACTAGTATAGAAATAGAAGACACGACTCAACATAAATATAAAAAATGAAATTTAATTAGGAGAAGATTTTTGGAAAATTTTCTAGTGTATATTTTCCCTTTTCTTTGGGTGGTGCCAGGGCCTCTTGCTCCCCCCCCCCCCCCGCCGCTCTCTGGGTGCACCACTGAGAGAGGTTTAACACTTGGAGGTTTGGGGGCGCCAAGGGAAATTTCAAGGTGGATTGTCTTCTTCCGATGGGGTACTTTGTCTATTTACAAAATAACTGATCTATCATAAAGGGAAGATGGGTTAATAAGTTTTGATAAGAGGATGAAGATTATTTCCAAAACATTGTTCCCATATCCTATCTGCTGTGATGGCATGAAACAAATGGGTTTGAGGTGGGGGGTGACAATGCGGGGTTTGGCCAGAAGGGTTGTTTACTGTCAACAGGTGACGTTATCCGACGTCTTTGGACTTAAGAGAAATTTCGAGATGGGTACTAAAATGGCGGTCAAGGGTGTGAGGGGAATGAACTTTTCCAAAACATGTTGTAATACATCATGTCTGATACAATACAGTAACAGAGCGGTGTAGACAGCGTGGTGGGTGACGTCATCTAAGATGACCCTTCGATGGAAATTTCGAGAAGGGTTGACTTCCAAGACAGCCGCTCAGGGGAGGGGGGAGGGGTGGAACTTTTGCTAAGAGTTTTAATTAATGAGGGTTTTTTTAATAAAGAGGGATTGGTTGGACTTTTTAATGAATAACGAGTTTACAGGTTGGTCATGGAAGATGGTCGCCAAAGGGATGAGAGGGGAACGTTGCCACCGAAAGTTTAGTTGGACTGTGTAGTTATTTTGAGAATTGTATCATTTATTCTGAGAGGGGATGTCCTGAATCTTACCATCGAAAGTTTAGTTGGACTTTGTAATTGTTTTGAGGATTGCTACATCCATGATAGCATCTAATAGGAGGGTGGAAGTTTCGAGAAGGGTGGAGAAGTTTCGAGAAGAACACCCAACATGAATGTATATTAATGGAGTAGGGTATATTAGTTTTAACAAATACACTAACCTACTATAAAAAATAATATGCTTAATAAGCCTCACTCTATCGTACCCTCTCAACTTACCTGAGCTAATCCACCGAAATATTATTTGCCACTGGACTGATAGTCAAAATTTAGCAAATACTTCAGCGATTATATCAGTATATATCTATGGAACAATGTACATGAGAAAGCTTCTTCGATAACATAAAAATCCGCCTAACTAAAAATTTGCTGGAGTAATTTAAAAAGTACAAACCTCACCAACAAGTTTTGGATACTTATTACTGTTCAGTGACACCGGTGAAAATGAATTTTCCCTTGTGCAGTAAAGCGATACTGATTATGTTGTGATCGGACCTCAATAAAAGAATTCTGTACTTTTGTCACGAAAATTGATGTTCTTGCATAGAGCTTACAAGAAGCGACAGAAAAAAAATAATGCCTTTACAAACTAAGAGTCATTCTGTGTGAAACATCCCAAGTCCAGAAATACCCTTCTTAAAAAATAGGAAAATCCTCACCACACACTCTCCCACCTCTTAAAATTTAACATGACCTTGGCGCTTAATTTGAAGAACTGGCAGGGAGATGTGCGCGCGCATGAACAGCCAGTTCCGCCGGTGATAACTCAAAGATCATGCAGCACTGACCTATGGACATCCCATTGATGTGAAAACAGATATGCTACTGTTTATCTAAATCCTTTACTTATGGGAAGAGTGAGTTTTATCTTCCTCAACTCTATTGATAAAGTTAAATAATTATTCGTTTCATGACGAAATGCCGCACTTTATAGGATAGGTTAACCGAAGCTCCCGTCTTCTCTTCGGGGGGAATCTTTTCAGATTAAGGACACAGCAGTTTACTGCGTGCAAAAACTGCAAGCGGTTCGCTGATTTTAAATTGCCCTCTTATACGTTCATCTCAATTACAGAAAGTATGTATCAACAAAAATAAAATTTAATTCTGCTGTCTAATCCTATCAAGATCACAATGGATGTTTTACACATAAAATTTAAGACTTCCTCTTTTCTGACATCTTATTCACTAAACGTGCTCATCAAAGTCGCTATCTACAAAAGATACTTCTCAACAGACACTAATGACTCATCATTACACAGACAAACTACCTAACTGGTTCAGATATTATGTAAGATTTAGAATGAAAGACTTATTGCAACTTTGCTTCACTGTCATGCAATCTAAGAGATAAACTAACTCATTACATAGCTTAATCTTCAGATGCATGTATCTCCATAGAATCGTAAACTCTCAATATCTATTCTTTGCATTTTCTCATACATCTCGCCATCACTGATTCATCTTCCATATGTGTATATTTACTTTCTAATAAACCATAGTTTAACGACCAAAGTAGGTAAATCGCAAGCATCATCTGAGTCAGATTATTATTTTTTTCTATATATCTAGACTTGCTAATTCTTTACGTTGAAAATCTCACAACCTGAAATGGACACTATTCAGTATTTTACCCACGACACAGTTATAAGTTATGATAGCCAGCAGATTAAAATATTTAAATTTATCCCATAGACAATAGGTTAGCATGCTCAAACTTCTGATCTAAGAAACCTAGAGATCCATGGTAAGACATGAGTGTTGTTTTTCTACTGAGCGCCTTCTACTATGTCGTATGAAAGGATTCTATAACCGTTATCACAAATAGTTGCTTAAAACCATATTTATTTTTAAAAATACACTGATTTCGAACTCACTAAGATTCTTAAATGCAATCAATAGATGCACATATTAGGACCTATACCTTTCATCTAATAATATATGAAAAGGAAAGTTTGTCTGTTTATAAATTAATACAAAAGAATGAACAGTTATTATAATAAGCAATTATAGTATGTTGACTGCATTCACTTTAAATATGATTCGAGTAAGCCGAAAACAATCTGAATAGGTGTTATTACTTTCAAACAGGATAACCAAAGTTGGTAAAATCACAAGCATCATCTGTGTCAGATTATTATTTTTTCCATATATCCAGACTTGCTAATTCTTTACGTCGAAAATCTCACAATAGCCTGAAATGGACACTATACAGAATCAGATATAAGCTATGATAGCCAACAGATTAATAGATTTAAATCTATCTACTCCATAGACAGTAGGTTAGCACGCTTGGCTTCTGATCTAAGAAACCTAGAGATCGAGATCCATGGTAAGATATAAGTGTTGTTTTTCTACTGAGCACCTTCTACTGGGTCGTATAAAACTGAAAGGATTCTGTAACTGCTATGACAAATAGTTGCATAAAGCCATATTTATTTTTAAAGCAAAGATACACTGATTTCGAACTCACTAAGATTCTTACACGCAATCAATAGGGATTTGTACTAAGGATGTCTATATTTTCGGATTCGTCCTCATGCTCTTTTCAGGGTTCTGTGCGTTCTACAGTTCCCTACTACGTTTCAATAAGCGCATAAGTAAACTGCGTGTATAAGGGCGAAGGTGGTTATTTTTCGCTGCAAGCACACGTTTTTTCGACAATGATATGTATTCACATACGTGTTAGTAGTAGCATAAATGAGAGTTCTGGCACAGTGTTAAAGTATAGGGAACTCTATGTTAATCTATACACGACACGAATATCTAAATATATAGAACTCTATCTAATCTCTACACGAGGAAATCTAACCCGCACATTTCATGTCTAAGTAAGAATCGGTTTAGTTATTTTTCCTGCATGAGAATATTTCTATACTAGTGTGGAATTCTTAGAACAAGTATGTAAGTAACTATGTTTAAAATAAAAAAATAAATACCCCCTCAAGCAGCTGCTTGCCACAGAGGTCTGACAGGAGCCTGTCAGTTTATATGCCACAGTAGGAGATCTGAGATGATGGCAGGACCTCAGCAGAAAAACGACACATACATCCATGCCTTACCCGGGGCTCGAACCCAGGTCCCTTAGATCAGTAGCCAAGCGTGCTAACCACTCGGCCACGGGTAATAAGTGTGAAAGTGGTTGTTTTTCCGGCAAGGACACGTTTTTTGATAATGTTATGTATTCACATATGTGTTTCACTAGGTGCGTAAATCTTAACATGCATATTTCGTGTTTAGGCAAGAGTGGGTTTAATAATTTTTCCCGCATTAGAATGCATGTTTCTTTACGTTCGAAACATTTTTCCCTGTTTATTACAAGTATGTGCATGTGCGAAGTACAATAGTAACAATAGTTTAACCACAAGTATTCATTTTTTAAGTATTAGGGTGTTATGGATGTTCGTGTTGTTTTCTGCTGAGGTCCTGCCATCCTCTCAGATCTTCTACTGTGGCATATAAACTGACAGGCTCCTGTCAGACCTCTGTGGCAAGCAGCTGCTTGAGGGGGTATTTATTTTTTATTTATTTAGTGTCACAATTTTGTTTCTTACAACAAAGTTCATTTCTAGTGAGATGCAAGTCACCAACGTTATTTTTCCTGCAAACATTCACTTTTTGTGCAAGCGTGTGAATATTAAATGTAACTTTTCAGTTGTATGTGAATCAAATATTCACTTTTCTGATCAAGGGTGACATCCACACATTGTGTATAACATTTGTAAGTATGAACCAGTTTGGATAATTTTCATGCTAGCGCCTTTTACGTGCGAGACGTACTTATGTTTTTCGGAGAGTTGGAACTTGAATATGTGAAATTAGTTTTTTTTAAACGAGTTTCGAAGAAGCATTTTTTGTTCAAAAAGTGGTTATGCAAAATATTTCATCACTGATCTTAACTTGAATACTCATATTTCAGTAGGTGTAAGAATTTTTCTTCAACACGTTCGAATACTTTTCTTTTAAGCACAAATGTCTTACGTTACGTTTTCTGTCAGATGTCTCGTAACGAACAAAACATGTGTGTTTTTGCTAATACAGAAGATGACATACAATCCGAGAATTTTTCAAACTTAGAATAACACAATATTGATGCGTTAAGAACGAGACGGAAGGATGCTAACAGCTGATCATGATCTACGACGAGTGAAATCCTTGTTGCGTTGCGCAAGGGGCGATGGATGATAAAACATGTAATAATCTAAAAAGAGAAATCCAGTTGTTTCAAAAAAGAGGACCAAGGATTTTGTCTTTTTTCAGGGGTATTACGTTTTATCACCTCTTAGGATAGGTTTTACGGACAACTTCAGGATATTTTGAATTCTGTCAAGAAAGGAGATATTATCTTTGTTCTAGGTGACTTCAATGCCAAAGTTGGTACTGGCTCTGACCTTTGGGGAGAGTTGATAGGCCCTTTTGGTATTGGTAGCTGCAATGGTAATGGGCAACGTCTCCTACAGGTAAGTAAACTCAATGGATTCAGAATAATTAACACTTATTACAAAAACCGCGACATACATAAGTACACATGGGTTTCACCCGATGGGCTGCATAAGAATATGATTGATTCATATAAATTAACAGCAAATGGGCTAATTCTGTTAGGAATACCAGGGCACATAGGAGAGCTGAAATTGGATCTGACCATCACCTTGTTAAAAGTGTCTTGCAACTTAAACTTAAAAAGTGTTGTGCTAAAGTTAAAAAATTACCTTTAATAGTGAAGCTCTGAAAGACCCAGTTATTGCTAAAGCTTACCATGATAGGTTACTTAGTCATTATGACAGTCATGGTTTCCTTACTACTGAAGTTGAGGAAAATGGGGCCGTTTTAAACAGTCTTTTTTGGAAACTAACAGTAGTCTTTTAGGAAAAAAGGAGCAGAAGAGACAGAATTATTTGCGTGATATGGCACTTGAGCTTATTTCAGAAAGAAGGAACTGCAGGAATGTCCTTAATCAGTACCCTACTAGTCCTAATAGGAAGCATTACAGAGAGCTTAATAAACGTGTAAATGATCAGTTAGCTGCTGATAAGAATCCTTGACTTGATGTCCTGGTTGACAAAGCTGAGGAAGCAGTTAGGCAGCAGAACAGCAGAGAGCTGTACCAGATAGTTAATGTTTTATGTGGTAGAAAACGGACAGACATACAAGGATTGAAGGATAAACAAGGTAAGGTTATAGAAGGGGAGGATTCTGTCATGCCTAGTTGGGTTGTGCATTTCAGTGATGTTCTAAGCAATGTGGTTAGTTCTACTCCCATTGTTTGTAATGATGATAGATGCATTGGCGGCTTTAATGTTGGTCCTATAACACAATCTGAAGTTATTTCGACTATTTCTAAACTTAAACTTCATAAATCCCCAGGGGTAGATGAAATTACTACAGAAATGCTCAGAGCTGGGAATGTTTTGGTTACCACTTGGATGACTGAAATTTTGAATATCTTTTATGATAAAGGCATGGTTCCTAAAGATTTTACCAGAACTATTATTATCCCTATTTTCAAAAAAGGTGATCGCAGTTCTTGTGATAACTATAGGGGTATCAGCCTACTCTATGTTCCAGGAAAAGTTCTTTCCATGATTGTGCTTAATAGAATTAAGAATCTGGTTGACAGTCAATTGCGTGATTAGCAATGTGGATTCAGAAATGGTAGGGGATGTGTGGATCAGATATTTTCACTTAGGCAGATTCTTGAGAAATATTTAGAGTTTCAGAAACATTTGGTTGCTAGCTTTGTTGATTTCAAAAAGGCTTTCGACTCTGTTGATCGTCATAATTTGTGGTTGATTGTCAGATCATATGGTATACCAGACAAGTTAGTTAACATAATGAAAGCTCTGTATAATAACACTGAGTCGTGTGTGAGAGTTGGTAAGTCTTGTAGCAATTGGTTTAACATTACTTCTGGTGTTCGACAAGGGTGCATTTTGTCTCCTTTTCTCTTTAGCTTTGTTTTTGATTATGTTATGCGAAATTCACTTCAACGGAAAGATTTTGGCCTTAAATGGGCTGGAGATATGAAAATTTCTGATTTAGATTATGCTGATGATTTAGCCCTTTTGGCAAATGATGTTGATGAGATGAACTCTTTCATTCAAGCTGTTGATGACACTGATAGTAGAGTATGTTTGGTCATAAACAGAGAGAAAACTAAAGTGATGAAAATTGGTCAGGCAGGTTGTGATTCAGTTCATCTGAATGGTTGCAGTCTTGAGCAGGTGTCGCAGTTTAATTATCTTGGGAGCTATGTAACAGATACTGGTGATGTGCATCATGAGAGTAACAGACGAATAGGGATTGCTGCTGGGCCTTTTAAGAATCTATGGAGAGTGTGGAGAAATAGGCCTAAAACCTAAATATTAAAATTAGACTGTATAATAGTTTGGTTCTTTCTAGGGTTAGGTATAGTAGTGAAGCTTGGATACTTTGTAAACATGATAACAGGGAACTAGATGCTTTTGATTCTAGATGCTTACGCTGTATCTTGGGCGTTAGGTGGTTCAAGTTTGTAACTAATGATGAAGTTAGGCAAAGGAGTCGGCAACCTCCTTTAAGCAGCATATTTTGCAGAGAGAGATTTTGTTGGTTTGGTCATGTTGCCCGTACGGATAATTATAGATTGGCGAATAGAGTTATGAACAGTGTGCCTAAAAGCCTCAGAAAGAGGGGGAGACCTAGGATGTGATGGGCAGACAATGTCAAACAGGAGCTTGTTAGAATTGGTGTGCAGTGGCCGGATGAGCAGATGTAGCTCAGGACAGATATGCTTGGAGAATTAAACTGCACGGTCTGGTTCGATCTCCGTAGCCCATGGCTGCTTGAGGATGATGATGATGAATAAAGGTGAGATAACGGAGCCCTGCCGCAATCCATGAGTGGCAATGAAAGAATCAGATACAGTGTTTCCCAGTATAATGAAAATTTTTCTTTTGGTTATTACATTAGTGAGAAATGCTAAAAGTCGGTTTTTTATTCCAATTTGTTTTAGCTTGTAGATCATCCCTTCGTGCCAGACAGAATCAAATGCACTCTTTAGGTCCAGAAAGATATGATAAGATTATGGCCAAGTGCATTGCTGGTTTGATGATCAACTATATTGAGCTTTTTCCTGAAGCCGGTTTGATTGTCGTAAAGTACATATTTCTTTTGTAGCATCCAGTCTATTCTAGACTTTATCATTTTTTTTCTATTATTTTTAGTATGTTCGCGGAGAGCGTCATGGGTCGATATACTTCAAAGGTGTTCTGATTTTTGTTCCGCTTGGGAATGGGTACGATAAATGCTTCACACCATTGATGAGACAGTTTTTCTCTGTTCTAGTAGTAGTTAATGATGTTAAGTAACTGACTGACTGCTTTATTCGGCCCATGTTTTAGCATTTTATTTGTTAATTGATCTGGGCCTGTTGCTGAATTAGTTTTAGAGGAGCGTATGGCTTTTATTAATTCTTCTATTTTAAATTTATCGTTTATTCTGTCTTCATCAGTAATGTCTTCTTGCTTGCTAATTTTTGGTTTCCAGTTTTTAATCCTGTCTTGGTTATCTAGAATTGCTGCAGTGGTGGGGTTTTCTCTTAGTTTTCGGAATTTTTGAGTAAACTTGTCAGCGGCAGTTTTAGTGTCAACATTTTGCTTCACAAGTATATTTTTCCGTGGAGTTTCTGGTGTTACTGGCTTTCCAATATTTTAAATTAATTTCCATGCTGTGGACGTAGGGGTATATATATATATATATTTATTTTACATATTTTTTGCCACTACATCTAGTTGGCGTATTTTCTTTTCTTCGTAGTAACTGCAGTCAGTTTTTTGTGTGTTCTAATGTCTTCTTCCTTTGTAGTTCTTCTGGCCTTTCCGCTCTTCTTTCGGATAGCAATCATCTTTCTAATGTATAATGCTAGATAATTAATATAGTTGTGTTTATTAATTTCAATAGTTCTGCACGATTGTTTGTAACTTGGTTTAGGAATTTCAGTAACGATTGATCATTTATTTCAGTTTCGCCGCTGACAGTGTCATTTATATTTAAAGCGACAGCTTGCCATCGAACAATTTTTCCTTTGTTCGAAGCTTTTTTTGCGAATGACGAGAATCCCTCAATAATGATGGTGTGTGGTCGCTTGTGAGCATATCCGCTGAAGTCGACCAATTTAAAATATAGTCCAGCTCAGGTGAAGCAAGGGTCAAATAGATAGCAGATGAATTAAAATTGTGTCCAAAAAACTCGTGTGTTGTCCCTTGTTGAGTAACGTCAGATTCAATCTGTCAATGATATTCTCTATAGCTCTGCCTCAGGTGTAAAAGGAATTTTCCCCAATTGATGCTGCGGGCTTTGAAATCTCCGCAAATGATCGAAGAAGGGGGAGCATCTATAATCTCTTCAATTATAATCTCAGGAATGTCCTCTCCTGGGTTATAGAGTTAATGAGTGAAAGTTCCAGATGTTTAATCTTGATACGTACGGCTATGCTTTCTAATCTTGTATCGTTTTCAGGTAACTTGATTAAGCTGTGTGGTATGGTGCGATGTATAAGTAGCGGCCGAAAACGGAATTATGTGAGATATATAGTACCACTCCGTTTATTTTTACCGCTTCCGCCCATGTGAAATTCATTTCCACTTGTATTTTTCTGACCTTGACAGCCTCTGTTTTGTTACGACATCCTTTGTAAGTGGCTGGATGTCTGCCACCGCAGTTGGGGCAGCAGGAAATTCGGGCCATACATTCCGAATGGTGGTGTGGTTCACATCAGTGCTTGCATCTTTTTCGACTACGGCATGCGAAGGACGAATGGCCAAACCGTTGACATCTGAAGCACTGTAGAGGTGGTGAAATGTAAGCTTGGAGGAAGAAATGGAAATGATGTATGATAATTTCTTCTGGAAGATCGCTGTTTTCAAATGAAATAATTACTTTAGTATTAGGAGTGCTTACATACTCTAGTGTGACTGAACTTTTTCCCAAATCATCATTCTGTACACATCCGTTACCCCTTAATCATTGGTGCATTCAAGAATTTCTTTATTTGAAATTCTCGTGGAACTCCTAAGGATATCGTCTTTTATATCCTCTTTTGAATATTGTAATTCAGTAGCATGGCCCCCAATAGTTCTAAGTTCCCTGCTGCGAGCTATAGTCTCTGGTCTGCCTAATTCTAATAATACGTATTCGTTGATAGTGAATCTTAACTTTATTTGGATATCAAAGAAAGGAGTAAGCATTATTTTAATTGCCATCCTTTTTGTTAAGGGATTCGGCGATTTTCTCCACCACCCTAAGGACCTGGTGTTCGGTAGATCGATTCTGTCTGAAACCAAACTGGATCTCAGGCAGAATAGGATGGCAGTCAAGAAAGTGGTCAATACGATTGAGCAAAATCTTTTCAAAAAGCTTACTAATTGTAGACAGCAAGCTGATAGGACTGTAGCTGGATGGAATAGCAGAGTCCTTACCTGGTTTATGTAAAAGCTTGACGATAGCATTTTTCCAGACATCAGGAAATATAAGATTTCGAAGTAAATAATTAAATATCGAACAGAGATGCACAATGGCTTTCTTCGGAAGATGCTTGAGCATCCTGTTCGATATTTTGTCTTGACCCGAGTCTTTATTCAATTTTAGACGTTTGATTGCCTGCTGAATTTCCAGTGGCAATGTAAAATTTACCCTGGTTCGATCTACCTTATCAAAATGGAGAAGGGATTTCCTCACCAATCCACAGGTATGATGGTCAGAGAGATCAAAGTCTCACGGAATTGCAATTCGAGGGCATCTGCAAAAGCCTCGGATTCATCTTCATCACTGAAATTTATACCAGTTTCTCCATGTATAGGTGGGAAACTGGTAAATGGTTTCTTTAAAGCTTTGGTCATCTTTCAAATGTAATTATCGGTTGTAGACAATGATTCAACTTTCTTATTCCATTGTTCACTTCTAAAAGCTTTGAGGCTGGATTTGACCTTGAGTTTTAAAGAGTTGTAAAGCCTCTTATCAGATGTCAATCCATGTCTCTGCCATGCATGTCTTACCTTGTTTTTCTCCTTAATGAAGCAAGAGAGATGCGATGGCAGGACATAAAAATCTCGCTTTGGTGTAAAATCCACGCTAGCTTCGGTTTTGGAAGTTAGCAATAGGGTCGTAAAGTCATTTATGGCATCATTAATGGATCTACCATTAGAAAGTTGGTAGGTTCCAAGAATCTTGCTGTTTACAAGAACCTTATAAAATTGCCAGTCAGTCCGCTAAACGAACCAGTCACAAGAGGTAAGCTGTTATCGAGTTTTAGAAATAACGTATAAAATAGAAATTTGAAAAATCAGTGGTGATTTTTAAGAGATATTTCACTGACAGCAATAATCTACTCACTTTTCTGAGAGAGGTGTGGGAAATGCACCTTTTTAGATTTAAGAATTTAAACACGAATCCTTTTGTATTGTAAAATCATTAATGAAAATCTATTTGCATTTTTTCCATTATCCGCTAACTCAAATTAGAACTCTTAACGAATGAAACAGTAGGTAAAGGAGAAACATCTTTCTCTTTGAAAACGAGATTCTCATATTCTCTTATGCGTCCTTCTAGTTAAATATTACTTCCACCAAAAGGTATTATAAAAATAATATTTTCTCTTTCTCTTCTCTCTGAATTCTCTTTGCTAATGAAGAAATTTTGGTATCATTAGCTTTTTAAATTAAAGGTTTCCTTACAAGTTATTGAATATTTTTTAAAGAAAAAGCATCTCTGTAAAAAAGGAAAACAATACCCCTTTTTTTCTGCCTTCCCTATATGGCCATTCCATTTCGGAGAAACAAGGTAAGTATACCACGTTAATTTATTTTTAATGTTTGTCTTCTCCTCTGCAAACATTTTTGCGGTGAAAGAATAAAGAGCTGCAGAAATTAAAATTGTTTTGCAGTGACGCTGAAAATGCCCTTTCGCCAAGAACGCAAATGGCCAGGTGGATTACTAAAAGCATTAATTGAGGATTTGGCTTTAAATTAAGCGACTGGTTGAGGACGAACTGTGAATGTGTTTCGCGCTTAAGTTACACAGGATTAGAAGAAGAGCACGGAGAATATTTTGTTCTTTGTGCTGGCATTGTTAGAATAAATAATTGCTGGTTCAAAACAAACTTGGTCTCTTCAAGGCCACTCAAATCCGATGAAGATACACCTGCATAAACGCAATACCATCCCAGTTCCTTCTTGCACCTTTATCTCTTGAGCCACAAACTTCATGGCTTCGGATCATCATCATTTGCATATCTCAACTGCGCATACCCACCCTTCTATTTGCATGTTTGTACGACATGTCATTCTGGGTTGGGGCACTTTCATTGACTAGCAGTGTATATTTTACCATAAAACTACCGCTCTTAATATCTTTTATTATATCTAACGTGTTTAAAATGTTTGCTTTGAACAAATGATCAATACCAATATTTTCTTCTTCTTCTTCTTTTAATTTGAAGGAATTGGTAAAATTTTGGGACATGTACATTTAGTCTCCGCTTTACCATTTCAAGTGTGGCTTCAGACCTTAAATAGTTCACAGCCAATAAAAATTCAGGACATATAGTCAGTTAAAAGGAATTCCTGCAAAATAGCTACCAATGAAAAATGGTTCTCTCTGCAAAGAGGAAGAATAGGAGAAAAGGGTGAAAAAAACACAAAGAGAATCAGTTAGAGTTGAACCTCAGTAGACTGGATGAACTCCATCATAGAGTTATAGATATCCCAATGGAATTTTCCATTCGGCCAGAAATCCAATATTCTCTGATGTTACCTTTATTGTGTACCTGAAGTCTGTTCAGTTCTTTTCCACTTCTTTAAATGACAGGAAAGAAGCTGTTCGAAGTGTGAAAGCGCCCTCTGTTGGCCAATTTCACCTAAGGGTCATGATATTATATTAGATCGATGGAGTTGTCCCCTCTTGATGACTCATTCGTTCTTTTCTCTGACAGTCATGAAGGCAGCATGACTTGTTCTTGCTCATAAATGTGAACACACATATATATATATTGAAATTATTGAAACGATATTCGAACTTATTTACTGTCAGTCCACCCTTGAGGAGAAAGGCAAGAAACTTGCTGCACAAGTTTGTTTTAAAACAGTTTTTTACTAATTAAATTTTAATCTACATTTTTTTCAATGTGTTAACGTGCATAAGTCCACAGCGATCGTATAATGAAAAGAACGTAAACTCAATTGACACATAGAAATCAGAGTGCAATAAAAAAGAAATTAACTAACTTCTATCTCATGTTAATTTCATTCCATGTGCTACATTTTATAAATCGAATTTAAATATACATTCATCACTAATTTTAATCTTTCCAGTGTAACAGAACTCTATTCTGGTGTGCACATGGGATGGAGGTGGTTCATTCAATAGCACCCCAAGCTCGTAATCTGAAATTCCCGGGTTTGAGTCCGCTTGGTCAGCGTTGCGATTTATCTCTGCAAAACTCTCCGCCCTGCCCCAAGTCAGTAGGAGACACCGATGGGCCTGGGAAGATCGTCGTCCGTCGGATGAGACGTTAAACCATGACCGCGTGCGGGAGAGTCATACCCTGTGCACGTTAAAGAACATGCTGGATGGCCTTGACGGGAGCTACCATCTGTCTCCCAAGAGCTGTATAGTGGGTCCCTTCCCCCAGCCTTCTTTGACCGCTCAGGACCCTTGTGACCTGACCATTTAGCCCATTGTGTGTAAAAAAAAACGCGCCACTCAGGAGTAAAACAACCCAGCCCAGTTTGTAAATCTTGAATATTTTTTCATTTACTTTCATTTGATTTAAGAATATTCGCTAAGTTATATACTTAAATTGCTAATCATTAAAAAAAATCTGTTTTTATAGAATAGAATTTTTTTTCTTCCGTTTGGTATTTATTTTCGAAGTGTATGAACGGGAAGGAGGAGTTCAACCTTGATTCAATCAAATTGCTGGTATTGTAAAAACCTATTAATTTTATTAATGTTCTGCTTTTTTAGGTAATTATCCTTTTTTGTTTCATTTTAGGTGAGATTGTGTATGAATATTTTCCCTTTTTAGGCAAAGACGCCAAAAAGGAAACGTAATAAGGGTATATTTATATAAATACACTCGAAAATAGCAATAAAAGCAATATTACAGTCAAAAATAAAGATTTAACAAAAAAAATACCCCCTCATGCAGCTGCTTGCCACAAAGGTCTGACAGGAGCCTGTCAGTTTATATGCCATAGTAGGAGATCTGAGAGGATGGCAGTACCTCAGCAGAAAACAACACATACAACCATGCCTTAACCGGGACTCGAACCCAGGTCCCTTAGATCAGTAGCAAATAAGAATAAAATTCAAAATATAATAAAAGGTGAATTAGAGGTTCAAACAAAACTTATTGTAGATCCTTGTTCTGACATTTTTCAAAATTTGGTTGAATTTACTATTCATTATAATGCAGTTTTAAAAGAACGTATTGATAATAAAAGGTCCATTTTATATTTTTCACTAACGAATCAAAATCAGATAATAAATTTGCTTGGTGCTAGAATTAGAAATGAAATATATGTAGAATTAAACGAAAAAGAAAAAAACTAATATACACTTATATTCGACTGCACTTTTGATGCTTGCAGACAATAAGAAATGAGGGAAATTATGTGTTGTGTCCGTGTTGGCTTCGATAATATGGTGAAAATAGAAGAGAACTTCATTGACTTCATCCACTCATGGCAAAACCGAAGAGAGCTAAAGTCTAGTTTACAGTGGCATGGATTACTGGCGTCAGTTCAACTGTTGCCAATAAATTTGGACTTTCCAATGTTAATATTTCATGCATACATAGCTCGGTTCAACGTGTGCATTGAGCATCAGCTCCCCAATTGGTTAGTAGCGCCAGTATACCATGCCAGTATAAACTAGCCTTTACATCCGAAATTATTAGTAAACTAGAAGCAGATAACATGAATGTTAATGACGCCAGAGGACACGAATATGACAATGGTCCTAATATGAGGGGTAAATATAGAAGAATTTTAGATCCTATTCTGGGAATTAGTTTGCTACGTTTGTGCTACGTTGTTGCTACGCAGACGAGGCAGCACGGTTTAAAAGCATTGGATCGGCCAAACCCAGTATTCTCAGCGTCAACCAGACACAATGTGGAACAGTTTACGAATGCAGAGAAAGCCGATATGCACCTGATGTACGGCGTAGCCGAGGCAATGGTAGAGAAGCACATAGACTACCGTGAGCGATACACCCATGTGCCCGATCATAAAATGTTTGTGAGACTGCACCACCAGCTGTCTGAGGGACGCACCTTCCACGTTAGTGGACATGATGCCGGATGAGCACGGATGGTCAGAACGCCAGCTATGAGCGAGGACATCTTGCATATGGTGACAGATAACCCAGGTACAAGCACGCGATCCGCTGCCTGGAGCCTGGGTGTGGATCGGAACAGTGTCTGGCGAGTGCTGCATGAAGAAGGGCTACACCCCTATCACTTGCAGCGGGTGAAGACATTGACAGCTGTTGATTATCCCCTGCGCAAGGATTTCACCCAGTGGTTCCTGCACATCCCGATTCCAAGTGCCGCACATCCCGATTTCCCCGCACATCTGCTCTTTACGGATGAATCAACATTCTCACATGAAGGCGTAGTGAGTGTCCATAATGCGCATTTGTGGGCGGCCCAGAACCCCCATGGTACACGTCCAAATTCGAACCAGCAACGGTTCGCCATCAATGACTGGACGGGGATCATGCATGACTACTTAATTGGACCCTACCTACTGCCGGATCGCCTCGATTCTACAACAGGTTTTGCCGAACCGCCTTGATGGGCGACACACTTTTTTTTTCAAACAACATTTTTCTGCAACAGGTTTTGCCGGAATTGCTTCAGGATGTTCCAGCTGCAATCCGCACCCGTATCTGGTTCCAGCAGGATGGGGCACCCGCCCATTTCAGCAAGCGTGCGTCCGTATCTTCATAACACATTTGGGAATCGATGGATTGGGCGCGATGGTCCCATCCTGTGGCCCCCGAGATTGCCCAATCTTTCTTGACTTTCTTGACCGATTTCTTGGAATTGACTTTCTTGTATCGATTTCTTTCTGTGGGGATATTTGAAGAGTGTTGTGTACGAGACGCCCGTGCAGTTCGCGGAGGATCTGGTAGCCCGACTGTCCGTCGCAGCCACCAATGTGCGCGACAAGCCCGTTGTTTAGGAGCAGGTACGCCGATTACTACTCCGCCATTGTGCCGCCTGTATCAACGTTGGTGGGCGCACGTTTGAGCATTTGTTGCAATGATCTGCAATAAATGTCACTCT
Organism: Ryuthela nishihirai; assembly: GCA_038380435.1. NCBI lineage: Eukaryota > Metazoa > Arthropoda > Arachnida > Araneae > Heptathelidae > Ryuthela > Ryuthela nishihirai. The sequence goes on from JAWZYU010000032.1 coordinate 45,286,258, forward strand.
GGAAACCTCTGTGTCTGTCCTTCATTTCCAACTCCTCACTGCGTTTGCGGCCGCATATTCTATGACGAATATTGGTGGGTTCGGTGTGTACTACCATCCCCTCAAGTTTGGGACATGAATTCAGGGACATATACAGGGGTATACAGAAATACATGTCGCTAATCGTTTTTATTCTTATATTAATAATTATACTTATTTTATGACAAAATTAAAATGTTAATGCTATTTGGAAAGAAAAATATTAGAAATACTGTTAGAAACTGAAAGTTCATGGGTAAAATCATTGCAAACACAAAAAGGTCATTCATTTATTAAAATTAGAGAATACTTAAAATATAATGCTTCTTTATAATGTCTTATGATCAAATAACACTTTTGGAGTTCAAGTGTCTTCTATCCCTAGAAGTAAGGTCATGATGCACCAAGCAAAGTTTATACACTGAATGTACAATTTTATGCACACCCTGCAGAAATATCGCATCCAGTCATGTGGGATGCCTATGTATAGAGCTGGTCTCCAAGCATTGAAAACCAGTCACGGAGAAGGGGTAAAAACAGTAATTTAAGTGAGTTTGACCATGGCCAGATAGTAGGTGCGAGGAAGGCCCATTTGTTCAGTCACTGCAAATGCTGAACTGTTGGGACTTTCATTTCAGACCATCGCATGCGTTACCTAGACTACTTGAAATATGGCAAAACTTCCAATTAGTGGGCGAAATATGTATGTAAATGTGCAATTGACTCTCGAGGTGAGTGCAAACTATCCTGTATCATTACAGGGACTCGCATGGCAACCATGGAGCAGATAACGTCAGAATTGAATGAGGGCACATCCAAAAGCTTATGCACAAAAACTATCCATCGTACCATGGGAAAAATAGGCTATGGTAGTTGACGTCCACATCGTGAACCTCGTTGACTACAAGACACCAAAAGATTAGGCTGCAGTTTGCATAGGCCTATCGCAACCGGAGTGCAAAGGACTGGAAATACGTCACCTGGTCTGATGAATCATGGTTTCAACTCTATCACGACGATGGGAAGGTGCATGTGTGGTGTAAACCACATGAAGTGACAGACAGGGCTTGCCAAGTTGGGATCATACAGGCAGATGGAGGCAATGTAACAGTTTGGGATGCGTTTACATGGACTTCCTTGGGGACCCGTTAAGACCTCCATCACTGGCACAAGGTATGTGAACATCCTCACCGACCATCTACATCCATATGCAATGATTCTCCTTCCGCACCATGACACCATCTTTCAGCAGGAACCGCCATACCGCATACTTCCCGAGTGGCGACCAATTGATTCGAGAGCATTCAGGTGAGTTTACCATATTCAAATGGCCCCCTTGATCACCCGACCCCTACCCCATTGAGAATTTGTGGGATGAATTAGATAGATCTGTTCGAACCAGCCAAATCCCACCGGCAACTGTGGATGCTGTACGACAAGCAATCCTCGCTTCATGGGCGGCAATATCACCTCCGTGTTTTCAACACCTCATTGAATCCTTACCAAGACGTCTGGTTGCTGTTGTTGAGAGCAAAAGGAGGAGCAGCGCGTTATTAGGTAGGTGTATATAATAATTTGTCCAAGCAGTGTATATACAGAAATACATATCGCTAATCGTTTTTATTCTTACATTATTAATTATGCTTATTTTGTGACAAAATTAAAAGGTTAATGCTATTTAGAACGAAAAATATTAGAAATACTGTTTAGAAACTGAAAGTTCGTGGGTAAGAACATCACAAAAAAAATTCATTTATTAAAATTAGAGAATACTTAAAATATAATGCTTCTTTAAAATGTCTTATTATCAAATTACGCTTTTGGAGTTCAAGTGTCTTCTATCCCTAGAAATTACATTACAATTACATTACTTATGTCCGAACCAAGGAATGCATAAACTCAAAATGGGTTTGGTTGTTTGAGGATTTATGGTGCAAGGACAAGTAATGTAATGTTAAGCCAATATTCATTCTTATAATACCAAAAGGAAAGATGTAAAAGAAATGAAAATTCACAACCAAAGTTAAAATGGAAGGGCAAAAGCAATAAATGGCACAATGAGCATAAAATGAAAACAATGGGCATAAAAGACTCGTGTAGAAAGAGAAGCAAATCGACTCATGTGCCAACGGCATTCGATTTAAAAGTCATACAATGAATTAAATATGTTTAATCGTTAAAATGGTGTCCAAACTCGCAAATAGTTTGTTTGTTCGCCCGTAAATGAAAAAAAACGTGCAAGAAAAGAACGACTTATGTGGAGCCGAAATAAAATTGAAATCGTAAGGAGGACGTAAGTCCTCCTTACGATTTCAATGAAATGATGACTGCAATGGTTTGACAACAGCTTGACCTTGAAACGTTTGTTATCAACCTGTTCCGACCAATATTCGTTCGGTCTGATATGGTCTGCTCTGATAGTGTCACCTCAGACCAGGGCCAAGTCCTGTGGCTGGCAAACCGTTGTGACTGGCAAAGAGTTGACGATAGATGCATTGGGAGGAAGGGGAAACAGCAAGTCACGGATGGCAGTTGGCTCAGCTGTCAACTGAGCAACGCTATCCACACTGGTTCAGGTAGCCTTGGACACGCAAACTGAAAGGGAATGGTCCCATTTAGAGTGTACTTGCAAGCATAGTGTAGGGACAACTGATGGCGGCGAAGAGATGAAAATGGTACTTAATAAGAGGGACAAGATTCCTATACAAAACAGGACTATTACTGACAAGGCCGGATATATACGTCACTTACGTTTACCGCCCCTTATTTATAGTCTTTTTTTTTAAAGTTTCATATGAAAAAATGAAATTTTTGACGTTTCAAATCATTAATAAAGGACATAATGTAATCGAAACGGATGTAAAAATTGTAATGATAAGTAATTTTTTTTACCATGTACGTAAGATGACCAAACTCCCCATTTTTTGGCTACGGTGCAGTATTGGGTCCTCAGACGCCATGTTGTACTTTTCTCCAGGATGTTTCTCCAGGACTGTAACGTTGAGTTGCAATATGATATCCATCCGCATGTTCCAATGTTTACGACTGATATATATGCTGTTTAGAATAGTTCTCTGTAAGAGATTATTTGTTTCCGGGTCTTTTCTTAAGTTGATTCTTTAGTGATGAGTGCTATTACGGATATTTACTTTTGATATTTATTTTATGGGCTTTTTTAAGTGCGAAACGAGGTTTCATTGTTTAGCGATATGCGTTGTTAATGAAATCATTTGATGAGATTATTTATTTTTAGGGCTTTTTTTCAGTAAGGAACAAAGAGTTATTCTTTAGCGATAAGAGCTGTTAATGAAATCTAGTTTTGATGAGAATATTAATTTTTAAGGCTTTTTTTAAGTGCAGAACGAAGGTTTGTTCTTTAGCGATAAGAGTTGTTAATAAAATCTAATTTTGATGAAATTATTTAATTTTCGGGGTTTTTTTAAGTGCGAAACGAGGGTTCATTTTGTAGGGATAAGCGTTTTTAATAAAATCTTATTTTGATGAGAGATATATATATCCTTTAAATTACATATATATATCCTCAATACGCATCTTAAGGTAGATGCGGAACGGACTACTTTTACCATTCAGACAGACAAGATGGCGGCTGAGGACCCAATACTGCAGTTCTGCCCGTTTTTTAAGTCCATGTCCCGTTTTCCTGAGAAAGGTTGGCAGGATGGCAAAATGTTCCGATTTAATAAATAGAATATTTTTTATTAAATACTAAAACACTACTAGTTTCACTAAAGAAGAGAAAAATGCGGCGGTAAAATGTAAAATGAAAACTTTGAAATGACAGCTGAGCCACTACTACCCATCAAAATGAAAATTCATAAAGCTCATACTGAGTAAAACTATTTTTCCGTGGATTTTTTAAAATTTAAATGTTAACTAAATTTTCGTCCTTTTTTCTCCCTAATCGCCAGTTTATGCAAAGGTTCATTTTTCGCTGCAAATGAAGAATGTTAGATGCCTCTTTTTTTCTCTTCTAGCACGAACCCCATCTCGCAAAAGGAAAGTGTTAGTACTCATTAATACTTAGGTGAAGAAATTCAGTTTCGTCTTGAGTGGTACTTGAACCCACATCTCCTGAGTACACGTCAGGTGCTCTGGAATTGTATTCAGGATCCATCGGTTCGACTCCCACTCAAGGCGGAATTCAATATTTTCAGCTAACTGTTCAAATGTCCCAATATTTACAGGATCTCTACTGCGATACTCTGTTACGAATATGTTGTAATTCGACTAATACACTGACCACCAACCACTTTAAATTAAATGAAATAAATTAATATTCACCAACACAGATGGTACTCATAATAGTTTGCTACAAAAGTTATAATAAATTGTTTACTGAAGGAAACAGTTTTAGACGTTTGGTTAATGTTTTTTCAGTTTCCATCGATTTTGAAAGAGTTCAGGACGAGCGTGACAACAACATCTGCTCTCAAATATTCAGCGTCAATAACTCTTAAAATATTAAATGAGTGTAACAGCAGTTAATGCTCTCACATAATCAGCTTCAATATCTAAATATTAACGAACATAACAGCAGCATCTGCTCTCAAATATTAAATGAGCTTAACAGCATCTGCTCTCAAATATTCAGCTTCAATAACTCATTAAATATTAAACGAATATTGGTTAAAATCGAAATTTGAATAAATTTGATTATGATCTAAAAGTTCTATTAATCTTCGAAGCGAATCGATTTCCTTTTCAATAGCAATTGTCTTGCGGAAACATAAAGAAGAAGGAGTGCTGGCGGAGCTCACGAACAATAAAAGAACATGTGGGTAGCGATAGAGAGAAAGGGTCAATATAATAAAAGCAACAACTAATAATTAAGTGCTCCAAATTTCAAACGTAGAGATCAGTGAGTGTCAAAAGTTACGTAGCTCACTTCTACATATTTTCAATTGTACATATGATGTTTTTTCATTTTTTTACATATGATTTTCAGAGCTGTACCGCGATCTTTAGGAAAGCTCTATTTTGGGAGCAAAGACATATCTGTGCATGATCTTGTTTACAAGAAGTAGCATCTGTATACACAGTTCCTAATATTCTGCGTGCATCGACGTTTTTAACGAATTAACTAATGATTTTTTTTGTACAAAAATATAGTTTGTTGATATGAAACGTTTGAGGAAAAAAAACTGATATATATATGTGAGGAGAGGTAAACGTGCATGTGGTCGCCTTTAAGAATTTTTTTCTTCTTTAAAAAATATTACATATAATATTGAAAGAATATTCAAAAACCCGCTAAATCAGAAAATGGAAATATATATATATATACTGGAAGAGCGCTCTTATCCGCACAGATCAGTCACTTGCCCTTTGTTTTCCCCTTAAATTGTATTCTTTTTAGATCTGGGATCGGGGCCTAGGAATAGTTTCTAACTCTGGCTAATTAACTCTCTTAAATTAACTTCATTAGAGCAAAGATGTTTAATTATTCAAATAGTATTAGAGCGAAGAAAAGATATTTTTAATGGTAAATATATATATATTAAATTTCTTCTTCAGTTCCGATAGAAAAGGCTTGAGTTTAAATTTTGAATTCATTCAAGGCCATGATAAATGTACCTATAGAAATTAGAATAAGTTGCCTCCTTTAGTGTTGCTTACTGCAAAGAAATAAAGACATGGATGTTTTAGTTTTCCGAATAATTAAAGATGTAGTATGACAAAGAAGCAAAATATCAAAAGAAAAAAAAATGTAGCAACGATTAAAATTTTTAAAACATTTGATTTTTCTTTTCAAAATTTTTGTGAAATTCCTTCAGCCGTATTTGCCGTGACGTGTAATGATTTCCCTTGCGTTCACCTATTTTGAAACCAGATATGAATTTGAAATCAGAGCCGACGCCCATTACTCGACAGGAAAGTTCTCTTGGCTCAACAAATCTTTCTTGATGGCTCTGCAATTGGCGATGACGAATCACTTCTCGACGTGTTCTTTAGAAAGCACTTGCACGTAAATGAGCGTAATGAAGGTTTGCAGAATTGTTATGCATCACGAGCGACGTGTGAAGGAGAGGATTAGCATTTTTTTTATGTAATCCAAGGAAAGGGCACGTCAGCATCAGCATTGTTTCCCGAGAGATCTTCTTACACCATCAAGAACCCTACTGATCAGAATGAGAACACTTGTTATCCTACGTCATGGCTTCTAATTAACGCCTCCTTATGACGTTAAAGGAATCCTGTGTATGAAAGAATTCTTCCTAATAAAAACTGCTCCCGATCATGAGGTTTTGATTTACAGATTTTTGAAGGTCGGCACTGGTAAGTACAAAACGTTTCCGTTACTAAAGTATCAAATCTTACAGTGTTTAATAATAAGCAATTCGTGTCAGAAAACTGAGAGTTCAATTTACACTTTTCCGCTAAACTTTTCCGTTATTAACAACTTCCGTAAATTTCGTAAAATTTTAAAATCCTAATTAATTCAAGTTAATTGTATAATTTTATTCAATATCCTGCAGATTAATGAGGAATGCATTAGATAGAATGTTGGCAACGCATTAAACAATTTATCGTAATTGCTGCTGAAAAAGAGGCTTTTTGCAAGGTATTCTGACCTCCCAGCTGCTTAAAAATAGGCTTTTTGCAAGGTATTCTGGCCTCCCAGCTGCTTGAAAATAGGCTTTTTGCAAGGTATTCTGGCCTCCCAGCTGCTTAAAAATAGGCTTTTTGCAAAGGTATTCTGGCCTCCCAGCTGCTTAAAAATAGGCTTTTTGCAAGGTATTCTGGCCTCCCAGCTGCTTAAAAATAGGGTTTTTGCAAGGTATTCTGGCCTCCCAGCTGCTTAAAAATAGGGTTTTTGCAAGGTATTCTGGCCTCCCAGCTGCTTAAAAATAGGCTTTTTGCAAGATATTCTGGCCTCCCAGCTGCTTAAAAATAGGCTTTGATATTGAACGATATAATTAGACGCGAAATTCTGTTGGAAAACAGGGCTTTCACATAACATAATAATGATCTCTTCCATTATGTCTTCAACAGTTCATGAGCATATTCTGCATCCTCAGAAGGAAAACGTTTGCAGCTGCAGCTTTAAAATACAGTCATAGAAAATGTATCAAATGCAAGGTCTGACGCTGATTCAATTAAATTCGATTAAACACACTCTTGAACATCAACTCAAAGTTTAGAGAAAAAAACTAGCTTGAGCTGAGTGGGATTCGAACCCGCGACCTCATGTCAGATGCTTTGTACTGAGCATCTGACATGAGGTCGTGCAGTTCAAGAGTATTTTCATCGAATTTCAAATTACCACTTATTTAATTATGGGATTCATTTAATTGAATAACCTGGACATGAACACTGTTTAAATAGGAATTTTAACATTTCCGATATTTTTAGATTAGCAGTATTTCTCTTATGCAAAACAAAGATGTATAATTTTTTTAAACTTCGTCTAATTTTGAAAGATTAAAATGTTAAATATGTAGAATTTTCTCAAATACAAGTCTCGTATCTTCAAGTCCAAAAACAAAGCCGCAGAGCTAGAATATTTGTTATTTCTTTGTATAACCCTTATCACCATAGACACCGGTAGTGGGGAGGGGCAGGTTGGAGAGGGGCAGTTGCCTCATTCAGGAAAAATTGACCGAAAAATTAATTTATGTTAAGTAATATTGATCTACGGGACCTGGGTTCGAGCCCCGGGTAAGGCATGGATGTTCGTGTTGTTTTTCTGCTGAGGTCCTGCCATCCTCTCAGACCTTCTACTCTGGCATATAAACTGACAGGCTACTGTCAGACCTCTGTGGCAAGCAGCTGCCTGAGGGGGTATTTTTTTAATATTGTAATGGATGGAACACATGCAACAATGAAGACGTGACTGTGGTACCAGGTGGCACTCGAGATATAGCTCGGAGTGCGAATTTCATCACTAACCACTTCGAACGCGAAATCAACTTAAAGAAAGGAAAGGATATTCGGTTGTTATTTTGGAAGACTAATATGAAGCAGAAAATGACATATATTTGACTTTGTGCGGATTAGTCTAAGAAGAAATATATTTATTAATCTGTGCGCTTTAGTAGTAAAAGTTTGGTCTTTTGTACACGTTTAGTTTGTGCTAAGAGCGCTGAAGAGTTTCGATGTTGAACTGGTAAGAAAAGTTATGGTTTCAAGTAAAATAGCAATTTATTTGTATCATAGGGAAATATGCTTGGTTAAAAAATAATCTGGTAATTGCGATTATCAGGATCAACTTATACTGATAGAGAGGATATTGCTGTTTTGTGTAAAGAAATTATTTATGATTTACGTAAGTTTTATTGCCTTAGTTATTAAATCAGTTCACTTATAGTTTGCGCATTCGTTTCCGAAATCACGCTCGGTTGATCATATACAGATAGAAACTGTAATTAACTTGTAACAATATCACAAGAACATGAATTGAAAAAGAATTGAAAAACACTGCAAAAAATTGTAAAACATTGCATGAATCACAAGAACATGAATGCAAGAAATTAACGTGTTTTTTTCGTTAAAGAATGTTAATCTCGTTTTTTTTGCTTTCTTTTGTTATCAAAAGTATTTTATTTCTTTTTATTTATTATTATTAAAAAAACATTTTTTATGTGTGTGGTACTCATTAACCTTTCACTACCAAACAGGCCAAAACGGCCCAAGCTATAGGTAGGGAAAAGGAAGGAATAGCATTGGTTGGGCAAGTCCATTTAAATTTTTTGCCCTGAAAGGGTTTGAATGGTTCTAATGAAATATTTCTGTCTTTAAATATTGATTTGTCTGTTTTAAGTCCCACTGTTACGCTGTATCTGTCTTATTCACTCGTTTAAGACAATCAATACACACTTTTTCACAAGGTGCACAAATTAAAATTTTCTTTTATTTCCCCCACTTAAACATATCATAGTAAATTTATAAAGTTTATAAATCATCCCTCCTGGTTTGGACATTAGTACATTTTCCCTATCATGCCAACGCTTGCCCCTTTTCATTACCTTCTTTTCTATCACTATTTGCTACGGCAGTCTCTCTGCACTGGAGTCTAATAGTTTCACAGCCTTTGCTCGGCTATCTGTTTTTCCATAAGTGACGTCACCTCTATAATTCTTGTGCTCGCCCTTTCACCTGGAATGAGCCTAGTTTCTTTCAATACTTAACATTACCTTACAAATAGTTTACACTTAACTAATCTTGCACTTAAAGTACAACAAAATAAAAACCTTGTGCATCCTTACGTGCTCTCCCGTTACATGTTTCACCATCTATCCCCGATGGCTTCCTCAGACGACGTGGCCGCTAATCTGGTCCTACAATTCACAGTCCTGTCTTTTTGTATATCTCTCTGCACATGCTCCTCACTTTCGTTCTTTTCGTCATCCTTACTATTAACCTGATCCATGCCAATGGTGGTATGTAGATTTCTCCGTTAATGCATTTTTTTTTCTATTTTGGTATTGTAATTGATTTTGAGGAGTGTATATTGCTTTAGCGAAAAATATTTGATTTTATTATTAATTCTAGTTTTTCAATTACAACCATAATGATTGTTTTTGGCATTGCTATTGATTATTCCTAATACACACGTTTGTTCTGTGAAAGCGACACAATGGTGCTTTGGCACCTTAGTTCAGTATTAGAAATTTAAATTTAGGTTGGATGAAATGAGATTCAACTTAATCACCTGTCAGAATCCATTTTTTAATAAACCGACCACAACTAAAACTATACTTTGCAGCCAAAACTCTCTCTTGACGAAAATAAAAAAAACCCCACATGTGCCTATTTCTACTAGACGGCAACATTTGACGTTATAGATATATTTCTGCGACCTGCCAATCAAACGGGACCGGCAGAGTTTTGTACTTCCGCATAGCAATAGCAGAACATGACTTTTGCTTATCATTGTGGATGTATAATTTATGTAAATGTGCCAATGTCAGATGGTGAAAATATTTTAAATCTTCGCTTGTCAATTCTTAAAATTCAACGTTGCAAGAATTGCATTTTTTAGTGATAGCAATAATGGTTTTTTTGAAAAGTACCACAAAATATTTGGATATAAAATAACAAGAATAATATAACTGAAAATTATATGTTCTTATACATTATAAAAGCCATTGATTCATAATCAGTGGAGAAACGATAATTAGTCAAAAGTTTTGGAAGTGTAGGGTTATCAAAATTATTGATAAAAATTTTCACAATAAAAACCGAACACTTCATAGTTTCTTAAAAATAAATTTCCCTAAAAAGGAGCGGATTAAACTCTCAGATCTCCTTTGCTACTCCACTGGATATATATAATATTAATATCAGAAGAATATTTGATTTCAAATTTAAAGTTTCTTTCCCTTCTTGATTCGGAGCATCAAGTACCGCAAAGGGCGTTGCAATTCAATTTCACATTGCTCTTGGCAATTGCTCTCTCTCTGTTCGAAAAGTCTCACTTCACCACTTGTGTGTGCCTCCTTCATAGAACGATTCAGAGAATTATGGGAAATTTATTTTATTCACGAGAAGAGCATAAATAAACTTAACAGATAAATTTCTGCACCACAGATAGGATAAATTTTGATATTATCCATCTTGATAAATTTTCTCCAACTTAAATTTCCCTCAGGTGCAGGGCCAGATTAACATTCTTTGCCGCCCACGCCAGAGTTGGAACCTTCCCACAGGAAATTTTAAACTTAATTCAGCCTTTACCGGCGGAATGACACTATTTCGTTTTGGTGGAGAATGGCATTCAAGAAAATTATTACACACAGAGTTATGAATAATATTATACCAGCAGATTCAGCCGGCGTTCCTCGGGTCTGAAACTCTTTAGCATATTGATAGATGGCACTCCCTCTACATAGCAAGCTTTCATTTGACATAAATATCATTACGATCGATTTCCTCCTGTTTAATTTTTTCCTCTCTTTTAAGGAAGGAAAGAAATGGAACTCTTTCTAGATACCGTATGATCCTCTCAACATAAGAAGGATCTAAACCGAAAAAAGGAATTGCCTCGCTCAGATAAGCGAACTTTTCAATTCATTTCGTACCCACCAGAGTCCCTTATATACAATTTGCCAAGCATATGCAACTTTGTAGTAAAGGAAAATTAACTATGGTCTGAGTTGCTCAAAAAATGTATAGATATTACGAAAAAATTATTATTGCTATTGAATAACATTATTTATTACTTAAAATATTAGAACTTTTATTAATTAAGATGTTACATTTTACATAAGACTAGCTCGTCCACCACAGAAGCTTCCAATTCACCTTTAAGTGTTGTGTAGAGCAGATTTCCTCCACTTTCCCATTGACATGTTATCAGTTTCGATGATTTTGTTATTGCCGCAAATCTTTCCCCGAAATACATGTCATAAATATCTTTCTTTTTCCCATTTGGCTGTTAGTCTGTCCACAATTACTAGGAATGCCAATTCTGAAGTGTTCACGGCCCGTCAGAGATATATCAGAAAGGAAAATTAATTAAAAGTTTCGAAAGTGTGGGGTTTTGAAAAGTATTGTTAAAATTTTAAAAATAAAAATTGTAGAACTAGTAGTTTCTTAAAAGAATAAATTTTCCTAAAGAGGAGGTTAAAATTTTTCTCAGTGCTCTTGATGAATGAGTCTGATACGAATTCTTAGTTTCAGGTACACTCAGGGGGGTAGCGAAAGAATATGGTTGGGGGGGGAGAGATCAAAAATTTTACCACTCGCCAATCAAAGATATAATCGCGAATCAAATAATGTCTAGATTTTCGCTCCTTGGGGGGTGGGGGGGTTGAGGCAATTTTTCACAACTCACTTGCATTGCATTTTGCCATTTGACTTCAAATTTGGCCAACTACCAATAATTTCACTGAAATTATCCCAATATTTACATCTTATCTGAATTGTAGCTGGTAAGCGTGAATTTTCCCTTGATTTGGCCAACTCTCCTTAATTTCACAAAACCAATTCCAATGCAATCTTTACATCTCTCCTTATTTCTCAAGTAACTTCAAAATTTTAAAACTCCCGAATATTTTGCCAAGTTTTCTCGATTTCGTCAACTCTCCTTAATTTCACAAACCCAATCCCAATTATCACACCTCGCCTACATGTGGATTCGAATTTTGCCAACTACCCTAGATTTTTCCAACTCGCCTATATTTTACCCAATGGTTTCGAATTTTGCCAACTATCGTAGATTTTGCCAACTCGCCATAATTTTGCAGAAAAAAAATTGCAATTTTTACATCTTCCCTGAATTTGCCAAGTCGCTTCGAATTTTATCAACTCTCCTTAATTGCACAAGAAAGGCACAATTTTCACAACTCCCCTGTATTTTACCAAGTGGCTTCGAATTTTGCCAACTACCCTACATTTTGTTAAGTTTCCTCGATTTGTCCAACACCCCTTAATTGCACAAAATAAATCCCAATTTTCACAAAATCTCCTATATTTTACCAAGTGGCTTCGAATTCTGCCAAGAATTCTCGGTTTTTCCAAATCTCCTTAATTTCACAAAACCAATCCCAATTTTTGCAACTCACCTGTAGTACCAAGTGGTTTCCAGTTTTGCCAACTTCCTTAGATTTTGCCAAGTTGCCTCGATTTTCCCACCTCTCCTTTACTTCGCAAAACAATCCCAATTTTTATATCTCTCTTGAATTTGCCAAGTCACTTCAAATTTTTCAAACTCCTCAAAATTTTGCCAGTTTTCTCGATTTTGTCAATCCTCCTTAATTTCACAAAAACAGTCCCAATTTTTAGAACTCGCCCGTATTTTACCAAGTGGCTTCGAATTTTGCCAACTGCCCTAGATTTTGCCAAGTTTCCTCGTTTTTGCCATCTCGCCACAATTTTACAGAAAAAAAATCCTAATTTTACATCACACCTGATTTTTGCACGGTCACTCTGAATTTTGCCAACTCCCCCAAGATTTGCCAACTCTCCTAGATATTGTGAAGTTGCCTCGATTTTGCCAACACGCCATAATTTTACAGAAAAAAAGATTGCAATTTTTACATTTCACCTGAATTTTGTCAACTCTCCATGATTTTGCCAAGTCACTCCGAATTTTGCCAACTGCCTCTAGATTTTGCCAACTCGCCATAATTTTACAGAAAAAAAACCCAATTTTTTACATCTCACCTGAATTTTGTCAACTCCCCACCATTTTACCAAGTCACTCCGAATTTTGCCAACTTCCCCTAGATTTTGCCAACTCCCTAAGTTTTGCCAACTCGCCATAGTTTTACAGAAAATAATCCCAATTTTTACATCTCACCTGAATTTTGCCAACTCCCCACGATTTTACCAAGTCACTCCGAATTTTGCTAACTTCCCTAAGATTTTGCCAACTCGCCATAATTTTACAGAAAAAAATCCCAATTTTTACATCTCATCTGAATTTTGTCAACTCCCCACGATTTTGCCAAGTCACTCCGAATTTTGCTAACTTCCCCTAGATTTTGCCAACTCGCCATAATTTTACAGAAAAAAATCCCAATTTTTACATCTCATCTGAATTTTGTCAACTCTCCATGATTTTGCCAAGTCACTCCGAATTTTGCCAACTGCCTCTAGATTTTGCCAACTCGCCATAATTTTACAGAAAAAAAACCCAATTTTTTACATCTCACCTGAATTTTGTCAACTCCCCACCATTTTACCAAGTCACTCCGAATTTTGCCAACTTCCCCTAGATTTTGCCAACTCCCTAAGTTTTGCCAACTCGCCATAGTTTTACAGAAAATAATCCCAATTTTTACATCTCACCTGAATTTTGCCAACTCCCCACGATTTTACCAAGTCACTCCGAATTTTGCTAACTTCCCTAAGATTTTGCCAACTCGCCATAATTTTACAGAAAAAAATCCCAATTTTTACATCTCATCTGAATTTTGTCAACTCCCCACGATTTTGCCAAGTCACTCCGAATTTTGCTAACTTCCCCTAGATTTTGCCAACTCGCCATAATTTTACAGAAAAAAATCCCAATTTTTACATCTCATCTGAATTTTGTCAACTCCTCACGATTTTGCCAAGTCACTCCGAATTTTGCTAACTTCCCCTAGATTTTGCCAACTCGCCATAATTTTACAGAAAAAAATCCCAATTTTTACATCTCATCTGAATTTTGTCAACTCCCCACGATTTTGCCAAGTCACTCCGAATTTTGCTAACTTCCCCTAGATTTTGCCAACTCGCCATAATTTTACAGAAAAAAATCCCAATTTTTACATCTCATCTGAATTTTGTCAACTCCCCACGATTTTACCAAGTCACTCCGAATTTTGCTAACTTCCCCAAGATTTTGCCAACTCGCCATAATTTTACAGAAAAAAATCCCAATTTTTACATCTCATCTGAATTTTGTCAACTCCCCACGATTTTGCCAAGTCACTCCGAATTTTGCTAACTTCCCCTAGATTTTGCCAACTCCCTAAGTTTTGCCAACTCGTCATAATTTTACAGAAAAAAATCCCAATTTTTACATCTTACCTGAATTTTGCCAACTCCCAACGACATTACCAAGTCACTCCGAATGTTGCCAACTTCCCCTAGATTTTGCCAAATCGCCATAATTTTACAGAAAAAAATCCCAATTTTTACATCTCACCTGAATTTTGCCAACTCCCAACGACATTACCAAATCACTCCGAATGTTGCCAACTTCCCCTAGATTTTGCCAAATCGCCATAATTTTACAGAAAAAAATCCCAATTTTTACATCTTACCTGAATTTTGCCAACTCCCAACGACATTACCAAATCACTCCGAATGTTGCCAACTTCCCCTAGATTTTGCCAAATCGCCATAATTTTACAGAAAAAGTCCCAATTTTTACATCTCACCTGAATTTTGCCAACTCCCCACGATTTTACCAAGTCGCTCCGAATTTTGCCAATTCCCCAAGATTTTGCCAAGTTGTCCCAATTTTGCCAACTCACCTGTATTTTACTACGTGGCTTCGAATTTTGCCAACTGCTCTAAATTTTGCCGTCTCTCCATTTTCCAAACTGCCCTAGATTTACCAACTTGCCTCGATTTTGACAACTCCCCTTAATTTTACAAAAAAAAAATTACAAATTTTCACAATTCATCTAGATTTTACGAAGTCGCTTCGAATTTTGCCAACTCCGAGTTACGTTGGGGGGTAGCCTCCCCCCATCCCCCCATGGCTACGCCCCTGGTACCCTAACCACTAGCCCTGACTACTATTCCAGCTACTATCCATGACTACTATTCCAGTGTGCAACTCCTTGTGAGTTTGTATGCTGTATTCTTCGTGTGTTTATACAGTGTAGGAGAAACCAATACAAGCCAAAATCTTACATATTATCTCCATCCTTCAAGTTAAAAAAATAATGCTATGGGCTGAAGAGGTCGACTGCCACAAAAACATCGATCTTCTTCGCCTTTAAAATTTGCTTTTTTGCTTCACATGTGTCATCTCAGGTCGAAGTGCACATGGACATTGAAAATCCTCAAGGTATGTATATGGGGAGTGGAGTGATGATTCTTTGCTCTGCCTGTACTTGTGCGGCTGAAAGTGAACTATGGATCCCAGGTATAAGGTTCCGTCCAGGATTCAGTGATGAAGGTTTTGGACCCCAATCATCATTAATCCCTTCTTGCTTGCCTTCCACATTTCACCGGTCCAAAGTCTTTACATTGAGACCAACAAACCATCGTTTTCTCTTTGCCATCAGAATTTGTCCCTAGAGTTATGCGTCTGAAGAAATTTGTTGGTTCTGTTCAGTGTGTTAAGCATAGATTCCCAAAATTTGGCCAGGGACGCAGTTTCTAGTCTTTGAAGTTTGAATAGTAAAGCTCTAGTTTGAACTGGAGTACCCGACTTTTGGGTTTCGTCTCTTTCGATCTCTTTTAGAACGTCTAGAACCGCTTACCAGTTCTCATTTAATTCATCACCGACCTCGTTTCTTGCTGTCCAACTAGTACCCGAAAGCCTCTTCGGGGTAAACTTCGTAGCTTTAAAACTCTGTTGTACTTCCGTTCTATGTGTACTTTATGAGAAAAAGGTGTAAATATTTTGTAGAAGAGTGGAAAAGGAAGCAGACTCCTCACAACTGTCTACAGCATTTGTTCCCACTAAATTAAGAAAGTGAACTGCGCATGGAATATGCGACGCATGCGTGGGGATAAACCTCCTTGAAACAAGCTTGGAGACCTAAATATGTTCCCGACATGTTCGAAGCATTAGCCAGCGACAGATATGAACATCGAGATTGAAAGATTCTAGGATTTAGATCATAGCTTTAAATAATTCTTGACCTTTAGGTCAGATTTTGAGTAAAAATGTATAACATATCGTAAAAGTATAGCTAGTTGGTCCACATGGGCGACATCTGAAATTGAATCCATTATAATCGAATAATATTTCCCATGTTTCACTTCGGACAAAATATGATGAATTACCTTCTTGGCTAACACGTGTATGAACTCATCACAAAAGTCGAGGACAAGTACGACGTCTTCCCTTTCCTTGGGTTTCCCAACTTAGAAATGTGTTAAGCTAAAAAGGATCCAATTCAGATAGTACTTAAGCAACATCATGTAGTAACCATTGTTTATAGAACAAAAGTTTTCCTCACACCCTCTTGAGTGGCAATACGCCAGAAAGAAGAGCTTTGATAACTTCTACTACTAGTCTTCCTACTTTCTTCCAGTAGTCAATCTCTTCCAGCTGCTCAGTAAACTGTCTATCTATGTTGCTTAAATCATCCCCTCTTTTCTTGAGGATGAACACACTCGCCCCATGACTAAGAGAATTTTCATGCTAACTTATCCGAGATGAACCATTTTTCCAATCGTTGAAAACATTCTCAACAAACAAACGAAATTTCAGTCTTTGAATTACAGTGAAAAAGTCGACAAGGTCCTCGAAAAACGTATCCTGCCTTTTCAGAGTAAATCAATTACGTTCGATTTTGGATCTCTCCATTAGCCAATTTTCTTTTAAAATAGTTAGCACTAAATGACCAACTTCGCGTACCGTATTCCAATTTTGATTTACGGAAGTCCACCTTTTCAATCTGTTTTATGCCATCCTTGGCGACATAATCACGAAGTTCCTGATTGATTACCCAGTTGTCAGGTTCTAGGTCGAAACTCACAGCAGGCTTAAGTTCGCCACTTAACAATACAAAAGACTGTATTTCCTCTTCCAAAGTCTATCAAATGGTTACACATAAAAAAGTATTAAATTTTATAATTATGACATTTAATTGAATAATGACAATTTACATATTTGATATGTATAATATTTAAAAATTTCTCTCGTTTTTCTTTATACTTTTTGTATTGTTTTTAAACAAACCTGAAATGAAGAAGGGCCTGGCCCTAACATCAACATGGTTGTTAGGTGTATAAATAAATAAAGGCTCAAGGCTCTCTTCTATCCCAAGAGATGAAATGCTTGGACCTGATGCTTCCTCTTCCAAAAGACTGAGAGTGCCTTCTCTGAGTTCTATCTCAGGCAATTCTACATTCTCTCTTTCCGTTTTGAGTCAACTTTTAAAAGAGCAACTTTTCTTTCGTTGCAATGATATTAAAATGGCTTGTTTTTTTAATGTAGTCATTTTTTTTAATATGTCTCGTCACCACACAGTCTTTTTTTCGGAGCACTCATACTACTACTGGTATAACGAAACTATAAGTTCAAAAATTTATAATATTATGAGCAATATATTATATTGCTCATAATAATTTTAATCTAATATATATAGAGAGCTCGTGAGTAATTGACTGCTAATTGACAGGGGATCCCACTAATTCTAACTATGAAGCAATAATGGCAGATCTCTTTAGATTTGCATCTAAGGTCTAATCCAGATCGTAGATCTGGGGAAAAATCCAAAATTTGATATCCGACGTGTCCTTCAAAGTCAAATAAAAGCGAGGTAGAGATCAAACTTTGATCGACCAGTGCTAGAAACTTGAATATTGGTATCCGGGGGATGTTTCGGGTGTAGATGTCATGAACGTTATGAAATTTTGGATTCGGAGGGTTTCTTTAGGTCAAAGATCAAATATGGATATATATATATAAGGATGGTAGAGAATTAAAAATTGATGCCTGGGGATATTTTTTGAGCCGTAGATCTCTGGAATTGTGTTAAATTTTGGATGCGGTGTGTTCTTCGAGGTCAAAAATAAAATCTGGATATATCAGCGGCTGAAAGAGAAAAATTGGTGAATAGAGCTACTTCCGACAGTAGATCCGTTGTGCATTCGGGGTGAAACAGAGGTCTGAGGGATGGGCTAGAAATTAAGAGCGAAGGTAACTTTTGATTTCTGTATATTAAATAACTGATATATTATTGTTACGACAGATGAACGTGCTACAATGAACCCGTGATGTGATATATATGATCTTGATGCTCGCGTGTACTACAGCATGACAATTACATTATCCACCACTTCGAACGAACTTGACTTAAAAAAAAAACAATGAATAAGACAGTTATATTAAGAGGAATTAGAGTGTGAAGGAAAACGTAGTTTGTCTTTGCCTGTGCATTAAATTATAAGAAAAGTAATTAGTAATTATTTTATTTGGTATGTGCGTGGGAGGTTAAATAAACTTATTAATATGGATCCTGTTAGTGGACTGATAAGAAAGAGAAAGATGCTTAGTATACTTAAAGATGTGGCTGAGGAAGTTATATGTTAGTCGCACAAGCAGAGCTACTCTCAACTTTTCTGTAGGAAGAGTTCATCGTTTGATGCATAGTTATCTTAGTTTGTTTACAAGAATTGGTAAGGTTATTCTTAGATTACAGGTTTGTTCACGAATATGATGGTGTAACTTATTGTGTTGTACAAGCCTTATTTCGTGCTTTGAATAGAGACAGTAAGAATTTATAGAGAAAACAACTCTTGTAGGAATAGTGATAAGGTGCTAAGTTCTACTGAATGTTTATTTTTACACTAATGAAGATTTGTTTTGGTTGAATTTAGTTTAAATAAATGTTTTCATTCACTTTTGTAATAAATTACATTATTTTAGAATAATTGTTAATAATTATTATTTTTGAACTCAAGCTCAGTTTCCACGTTAAATTCATAACATTTTTAATTTAACAGTTAAAACAATAATAACAAACTATTAAATATTCCATCGAAAAAATCTGTCAGCCTCTTATATAAGCTTACCCTTTTTTTTATTATTATCTATAGTATCATAAAAACTGTTTTTTCTTAGAGCAGTTCTCAATCTGATTTTAAATCTATTTTGGTTTGTTGTATTTTTCATGTCTCTTGGTAAAGGTCGATAAAACCTATTGCCCATGTAAAATGGTTTGCTTTCATAGAGGTTTAGAATATGTCTTGTTGCAAATTAATTTTTGTATTCTGTGGAATTATTATTTTTGTACAGGTGCAGGAGATTTTAATATTAACATTTTGAAAGAACGTCGTATTTAAAAAATACCATTGGATATTGTTTAATTAGACTGGACTAGACAGAACAGGTTGACTTCCTCTTTATTTTTCTTGAAATATTTTTTTATCTTCAAATAAGCCAATTTACGAATGAAACACGTCATTTTATCTCGCTCGGAAGTCCGAAACTGAATTGCGGCTGAAACCATAAGAACTGATTTTCTCCGTGAAATACCACGTCTCTTTTATTTCTAAAGCGTAGAAGGTTCTGAAAGATTGGTGAAACGGCTTTTAGAGAAGGTCCCAGATCTTTGCACTAATCGCAACGCTCAATCTCATATGTTTTCAATGGATACCTGCATACATAAATCTTGAACACAATGAATATGAAGATAAATAAGCCAAAAACGCCAAAAGCCTCACCCATACTATGTTAACTCCTTATCATTTTACATTGCATAAAATGTATAATAAATCCAATGTACTAACAGAACTTCAAAATTGGTAAAATATGAATGCACAACTTACATTCCGCTATAACATTGCCCTAAAATTAATAAATTTTCAGAATATGGATTAAAAAAAAGAAATTACTACCATTATGAGACTTAAATCTAACACAGCATTAACAAATAACATATTATATAAAATGAAAAAAGTTACATCACCAAACTGCCCTTACTGTGACAATGTACACTCAATTGAACACATAATATTACACTCTAAGAGATATAATAACAAAAGAAACCTATACTTTCAAAAAGTACAAAAATATAATATACCAAATTATTATCTTTAAAAAATTATTGGAAGCCATAGATAAAAATTTAAAACAGAAATTTTTAAAACTGCTAATTGCATTCATAACTAGTATTGCCATGTTATATAGCCTATAAAAAACTTAAAAAAAATATACATATACAGTATATATAAATTAAAACTTAAATATATATATATATATATATGAAAATATACATATATTTAAAAAACAAGTAATAAAAAATGTGTCTGAATGAGTCTGTATAAGAAGAGACTTCCTTATACAGGAAATATCCATTAGCGATTTGAAGAGAGAGATGACTCGGGGTCGTGGCCACTTCAGTGACGCAAATGGGAAACGACGGATTTCGAATAATCGGTTTAGACTTCGAG
Organism: Ryuthela nishihirai; assembly: GCA_038380435.1. Classification (NCBI taxonomy): domain Eukaryota; kingdom Metazoa; phylum Arthropoda; class Arachnida; order Araneae; family Heptathelidae; genus Ryuthela; species Ryuthela nishihirai. The sequence continues at coordinate 45,306,814 of JAWZYU010000032.1, forward strand.
AATCTCGAAGAAATCACCGACTTCTGGAAATCCCCACTTTCAAAATTATGTGGTGTTCTGCTCCCATGATAACTTACGCCGCTCTCATCACATCCAACTTCTATCACTTTCCTGATTCTTGACTTTACATTGTAAATTTCTTTCTTTATTTTCCTTCATTTTTGTCATAAATCTGCCGTTTGCAGTGGCGTATTAGCCATGAAGGGTGGCCTTATGGTTAATACACCACTGCTGAAGTGGTGTGAATCATTTCTATGCTCATTATATTTACGCTGATATTATTATTAGTACTGAAAGTAGTTTTTAATTCCTATAACTAAATGTAATATTTATTATTTTAGGGCAGTACAGCTGAAAAAATGAGACTTGTGACAGCAACCTGTTTCATTCTTATCTTCCTTGCAGTTGTGGGTAAATACTGATTCCTCATCTTTTAAAGATATGACACTATATAACTATAAATACATTCCATCCCTCTTGATTAGTACAATGGGAAAGACATTGGAGGACTGCATCAAAAGGAAAATAATATTCGAAGAAGATACTTTCAATTCTTTAATAATACATGCTACTGATCTATTCAATGCCAAATATTAATATGAATCGATTGTAAAATTTCAAAGTGACACAATTAAATTTTGTTTCAATCGTTAAGATAACAGCAGAGGAAACTAATATTTTAAAACATCTGCTAGAAAATGAAAAAAAAAACGAGAATTTAAGGTATAGTGATATTTGCATTCGCATAGTGTATTTTTAGTAAAGTAGCTAAATTTATTTGTTAGTAATTTGCTCAGAGTGTCAAACGTACTTTGAACATTTGAAAGTTTCCGTTATTTTTGATACACAATTTTGCATTTTTGATATACCACAGCGCGTTCTCACGGTTTCGATGTAATTAGCATTTTAAAAATTATAAATATAATGTTTAAAATCGTAATTTTTTCTATCCCTAATGCGGTAAAAAGTAATTTGAAATTTCATTTTGTTTCGATAATAAATACACTGGTTTCCATAAATTAAGGAAAATCTCTATGTTAAGTCAATGGGAAGCTATTGTCAAAGCTCTATAACTTCTAAAACAAGTTTTTTTGTTTTGAAAAATGTGATTTCAGATAAAGATCTCAATCAAATATATCAATATCTCGATTGTCAAAAATATTCGTTCAGTGTTTAATGAGTTATGGAAGATTGAATATTTAACAACAGCAATGCCAGTTTTAAGAAACTTATACAAAACTGAAAAATGGTGAAAGAATTCTTTACACAAAGTTCTAAAATGCAAACTTCTTTTATTAAACACTTTGATATAATACTTATTACTAAGTTTTAATTAGCTTTAGAAGTCAATTTTTGTGGCTAGCATTGTTATCGCTAAATATTCAAACTTCCATAACTCGTTAAATACAGAACGAATATTATTGAAAATCGAGATATTGATTTATTTGATTGAAATCTTTATCTGCAATCACATTTTTCAAAACAAAAAAAAACTTATTTTAGAAGTTATAGAGCTTTGACCTTAGCTACCCATTGACTTAACATAGGGATTTTCTTTAATTTATGGAAACCAGTGTAGAACACATTCGAAGTTTGTGCTTCATGTCGAGAAAGTGATGAACCATCAAATATAATTGTAATTAAAATATAATGTATTTTTATTAATTAAGCTCATCAACAATAAATTCTGTTTAATATTAATAACTAGCAGATTTATCCTGCGTTGAGAGAATATTTAAATAAATTAGATTTCTTTTAATTAAAGAAGTCGATACTTCTTTAATATTATTTTATTTTTCAAAAATTAAGGTGATTTTATTTCAGGCATGAAAAATTGTCAGTTAAAAAAGGGGGGGTGAAATATATTTACTGCTGCTTATTACAAGAGCAGTGATTTACTTGTGGGATTCGAAATTCTTTCAAGCGCTAAAGGACTACATTGTTGCTATCACAACCGATGAAGCACGTGCCTGTATTAGTTGCAGTTAATCGACGATCTGAGGAAGCACATTCTGCAGGGCTCAGATTACACAGATTTAAACGTGGCAAGAAAATGACGTAAATGCATATCGATTTTTTGAAGATCTTAATTCCCACCTCGTGTTTCAGTTACAACCAAACACTTATTGCTGATTAGTTACGATAAGAGAAAGTTTTATGTAGAAAATATTTCCCCCGATTTTATTGAAGGTGGGTGGGGGAAGAAAAAAGGTTCGAATGTCTTAAATATGACTCTTTGTTATGATGAAATTAAGTTGTATACCTAATTTAGAGTCTCTAGCTCTCTTGAAAATCTTTAACCTCATTCCCTTTTTAGTGTCCCTAGCTCCCTAGAAAATACTCCCTAGAATCTCTTACCTTTTTTTGGGGGAGAGGGGGCACTTAATTTCTTAGGATCCAAACCCTTACGTAACACTATGAGAAAAAACTGTACAGAGAATCTGGTGATCCTATCTGTTACTGTTTAAGAGCATTTATAATTGATTTTTTTTTGGTGGGGGAGGATATATTTAAGTAAAAAAAATCCACTAGAATGATACGTGCGGAGCCTCTATGCTATAATACAAGCCCGGGTGTGGTATAAAAGCAAAATTAACAGTAGTAAAATTTTCCTATGTTCAGCATATAAAGTGGTTTCATTTAGTCTTCTATATGACCCAGATTAGATACGTACCCAGGATTTAGTTTCCAGGGGAGAGGGCGATCCGAGAATTTAGTTTTGGGGGGTCCGAGAATTCAGTTTCGGGAAAGCTCTCAGATTTTAGTTTGGGCGGGGGGGGAGGAGGTTGAGAATAAGATTGAGTAGAGCATTGATTGATATATTAATTGTTAGTTGTGATAGAATATTGGATGTCATAAATATCTAATATTAATAATTCTAAATTTGTAATTTGCGGACCTATGCTGTATAGTTATACAGCATAGGTTAAATATACAGCACTTTAAAAATGTGTTACATAGCCTAGATTTGTTGTACCTTTAGGATTCGGCTGGAGACTATCTGTGAAATAACTGAATGCAATACAATTGGTCTGAACCTTGGAACATAAAATTATGACCATGGATCTCTTCTGATTCAATCAAATGCCAGCCACTGGGAGCTTTGTCACCGTCGACTAAGCTTCAGTTGCATGACGTCATGCTCTGTCTACACTATTACTGTTCCTAGTAAGAGAATCCTAGTTAAACGTCATCTATCGTTAACTGAAGTTCTAAAATCTTTTATACACTATGGTTAAGTCATTGATTTTGAAGCATAAACTCTCAAAGTTGCGCACAAATTTTCCACAAATATTTTTCTACGTTTGTTTTCGATGGTTCGAAAGATTCTTTTTTCGAACAATAACTAATATTCATTCCATTTGTTTTCCGAATTTAGAGCAGATATCAGAAGTTTATGTATATTTCTTAACTGATAAAAAGTATCCCGTTTTCTTTTCCTTCAGGTGTACCTCTTGTTGAAGCGTTTCTTGGATGTCCTTCAGATGAAGCGGGTTGTACTAAGTACTGCAAAGACAAAGTGGGAGCTAATAAAGGGAAGTGTGCCGGAGTGATGAAGATGTGGTGTGAGTGTTCCTTCGGCTCATAGCAGCGGGAAGAAAAAGTCATCAGATCATCTTCCGCGCATGTTTACCTCTCACCTACAACATCTCTTAATGAAGCGAACTGATGAAGATTTTGCTCACATTTCCTACCTTGCCATTGAAAAATATTTGCGAAAGTGAAGATCATTTGTCATCTTATTTTTATACAACTGTGATAGATTCAGTGCAATAATTTTTTTGTTAGATATTCGCCTGTATTTATGAATGTGAAGTTTAATATTGAAAGTAAGAAAATAAAAACATTACATGGGACAGCAAAATTACTCATAAATCCCTCGTAGCAACATGTTAGATTAATATCTGTGTCAGTATTGCCTTATCGGAAACTGAAGAAAATCGAAAGTTTCAAAGATGTACTCGGTCATCAGAATTTTCGATCTCCGACTTTACAATATTGAAATCATTTCCGTTTGCCCAGCCCCTGCATCCATCATCTCCTGCCGTCTTTTCTGCCAAAGCACCAGAAACGAAGAAGCCAAGAAACCAGAACCAGGGAGGTGTCTGATGCCACCCAAATATCCAGCACGATAAAACAAACAAACAAAAAATAAATAAATGAAAATATCTATCTTCCTATAGTGCCCTAAAAAGTAGAAAATAATCCTAAAACATATCAATGGTGCAATCAGTCACTGAGTTCGTATGCACTTCAAAGGAAGATAGGGTGCCGGCAATCTTGTCGAGTAGATAAATCGATGCCCTATCTTCTTTCGAAGCAAACTCAGTTACTGATTGCACCATCGATATTTTCTATAATATAATATATGTACATTTTCTACTTTTTAGAGCACTATTGGAAGACAGGTATTTTTTAAATTTTTTAATTTATATTGTTTTGTTGTCACTAAAAACACATACCTTCATAAACTTTGATATATGACTCGTAAACATCGATCACATTTACCACCGTTTTGGATTCAGGCTTGAGGTAGACCACGACATTAGAGACGTCACAAGCATTAATTTTTGATACGACTCGTTAAAGTCGACCCCCGTGAAAATCCCCTCCCCCACATTTTATCAGGGAAGAATAGTGTGGGCAAAATTCGAAATACGATAGTGTACGACCGTCATTATACGAGCTTTCATTTGATACCTAACTCGTAACTGTAGGCCTTGGCGTTCTGATGACATGGCAGAACAACTATTGCTCTCTTTTAGGGGGGAGATGAGCATAGGGGTCATTTTTATAGCCTACGACACTCCCTGCATCACAAGTTTTCATTCAACACATAGTTCGTTACTTTCTACACTCGCGTTCAGGAGATATAGAAGAATAATGATTTTCCCATTGTCCCCCTTTTCTAGGGAAGAAGAAAGCAAGGGGGTCAATTTTTCATATTCTACGACATTTCCCGCGCTGCAAACTTTCGTCTGACGTATATCGTGTTACTTTCGGCATTCGCGTTCTGGAAATATAGCGAAACAATTGTTTCACATTTCTCCTTTTTTAGGAGGGAGGAAAGCATGGGGGATCAATTTTATCTTGCTTTTATTCTATGTATAGTTTGTTACTTTAGGCCTTCGCGTTCTGGAGATATAGCTTTCATATTTCCCTTTTTTAGGGGGAGAATGCATGGGGTCAATTTTTTTTATAGCCTTTGACACTCCCCGCGTCACAAGCTTTCATTTGGTGCATAAATCATTAAGTTCCTCCATCGCGTTGAAAAGGTATGGTGGAACAACATTTTGACAAATCCAGAAACCATCCAACCGACCTAACGACAAATGTCAAAGCCGAAAGCGATAGGAAGATAGGTAAAAATTGGAAAGATTAAAAACTAATCTTTTGTATGAGTAGTTGCTTATAAGCCGTTTATTAGTATGTTACACGAAATTATGAACTTTACCAACACTAAATGAAAGATTTTGCACCTATACGGATTTTTTTCTTTCCATCATGACTTCTTAATTTTGTCCCAACTCCCCCCCCCCCCAAAAAAAAAATGTAATCACGGCCGGTTCAAAACATTTTGCTGCTTTGCTGCCACTGTCGGATTAAAATGTTAAAATTCTGAAGAAATGTTAGGTTAAATGTAGAAAAAATAAAAGGGTAGATAATAAGTAAAATATCGGATATCGTTGTTCAATTAATAAAAGTTATTTTAAAAGAGGAATCGGTTATAAATTGTTGCAAAGTATTGCATATAAAAAGCATAGGTAATTCATTAAAAATTACGTTTTCTAGCTTTTACATTAGAAAAATTAGCAAAGTGACAAAGTTCAGGTTGTTTAATATAACTCCAACCAATTTTTCTTAGCGCATTGCCTCTCAAGCAATTTTCATTAATTACAATTTTGAGAACCTCTTTTTTATTAATTGAACAAAATAGCCGAAAATATTCTTAGTGCAAATTAGAAAATTAGCAATAATTGAATTCGTATTTGTCTTAGAATCACAGTCAATAAAGACACCAGCATTTAAATGTTACATGTTTAAGTAACAACAAAATTGTGACTTTTAATTCTGAGAAGAAATAACGAACTAGAAATTAGGAAGTTTTCCATTCACACAATGTGGAAATGGCGAATACTTTTTGCAGTTTATTGTAATTTAATTGTTTATTGTAAAAAAAGTGAGGGAAAAAATGGCTAAATGCAAAAAGAATAATTTGCTTTTTAAATGTCACTGCATTTCGAATATTAGAAAGTAGATGCTGATATTAGCCAACGGCAGTACCAAGCTGAAAACATCGGTTCTCGTCCGATCACCGAAGTTTAAGCAGCTTTGGGAGCGGTCAGTGCCTCGGTAGGGTGACCACCTATGGAACACCGGGTGCAGTTGGCATAAAAATCTGCTGAGGACCCGCCATCCTCACAGATTCCTTCTACTATGGCGTATTAAACTGTCAGACCTCTGTGGCAAGCAACTGCTTCAGGAGGTATTTATTTTTTAGATGATTTTTATATTTTTTACACAGTTTTATAGCAAAACCATATTATCGTTAAAATTCCCACATTCATTTTTATTACATTATTTCCTTTGTTAATTTTGGAAGAACAATGAAAGGGCCTACCGATTCTGTCAGTATACATACATATATACCCATCAGTCAGATGTTTCATTGTAAAACGCTTCAGGCTGAAATTGTGCAAGAAAAGACAAAAGTTCAGAGACTTATTTTTTCTCGTTTTGGTGTGACAAGTTCACCTTTGAAGTTTATCGATAGAGTTTTGAAAAACTCTGCTAGATTTCAAATGGTAACTTCAAATAAGGCTGCCCAAAATCGTTTAATTTTTGTCACGAATTCTTGGTGAACAAACCAAGAGCTGGTTTTAAACAAACACAAAATCCTTTTATAGATTTTACCATGGAACAGATGAATGATCTCACTGGATATAGAATACATTTGAGACTCGATTTCAAATTTATCAAGAATAATTAATCAAAATAAGAGAATCTTAATTGAGACTCGATTTCAAATTTATCAAAGTTTTGCTACCACCAGTATTATAAACAAAATATTTTGAATAACACTTCTCCATTAAATCAGCAAACTTTTGCTATGCTTTCTCTGTCCCTCAGCCCCAGTACGGCAACTAAACGACTGTAGCTGGGATTGGACAAAGTGGAGCGCTGGTACTCAAAACGGAGAATCAGGATGAATCACGAAAAGAGTCAACCAGTTCTCTTTTCCAGTAAAAGAATGATTAATCCTGATTCTCCAACTATATTTGGTATACAAACTAGATGGATACCAACGGTTGGTGACAAACCTTGGTGTCACTATACATAAGAAGCTTAAGTGGGATGCACATGTAACTAATGTGCTTTTTGAAGCTAATATCGTTAGATCTAAACTTGGCCCCTTGGTAGAGTGGAACTCTACACTCCCTCCAGAAAAGAAAATATTCTTGTATAAGACCATTATGCGGCCTATCCTGACATATGTATCCTCTATTCATGTTGGTGGTGATGCCCCACACTGGTGACTATCCTCACCAGTGTGGGGCATCAACACCAACATGAACTGAGAGAACAACCAGAGAGAGAGAGACTATTATCAGACTCAGTTAAATTGCATAATAAAACTGTTAAATAATAATAAGCCTACTAAGTATGCATATTGATCATTTGCACATAATAAGGTATGCGGATGTCATCTGAACATGAACAAACAGGTACAGGTCCATAAGTACAGTGATAAATTACTACACGATTCTTCCGCATATGAATACTGTTGCCATATGCTCTGTGAATGCAGTGGATAGGTGAAACTGGGCCATTGTTCAACAATTAAATCTAATATATGTTTTAGAGCAGAGCTCTGTGGTCCGCGGAAAAATTTTGGTGGTCTGTGGAGAAATTTGGACACCGACACAGGATCGCTGAAAATTTTCGTCTAGGGGCGCGTTTGTTGTCGGGCGACTATCAACCCACCGGCGTCGCTGCTTGCTAACGCTAGTACGCATGCGCCAGGCTTCAGTGGCGCATGCGTACCGTCACAACAATCAACCCCCCCCCCCCCGTGAATACCGATTCTCGTCCGATTGTTTTATTTTGTTGAAGCGAATTGTCATCTGTCAACACTATATATATATATACTCCCCCCCCCGCGGAGTGGGACCTCCTTGACGAGGGGGGGGGGGGGTTACGGCGCCTCTGAGAAGTTGGGTTCAGATCGCTGGTTCTCCGGGATTCACGAAGTCTTGTAGTCTCTGATGGAGGGGCATTAGCCCCTCCCCAGCCAGTGACTGCCAACCCGTGACTGGTAAGAGAGCCTATGTTTGCGGAGTGCCCCTGAGAAACTTCGAGCTGCAGCCCTGGTTGAGGGGCAGTGTTGAGTTTCTGCAGAACGGAGTGGTCGCCTGGTCCAGTGAATTCTGATGCTGTCTCTGTGATATCGGGGTCGGAATATTGTTCACTGGGGGGCTTCGGCCCGTTCGCAATGGAGAGGACGAAGTTGAAGGCTCGCGACTGGGAGTGGTGACCCCGGTTGACGGGCTTATCGATGGAAAAGCCAAACTAAGAGTCCCCAGTAACTTTTTTAGGCTTCCATGTATAGGATGTATATAAAACATGGTGGAGGTTTTCAGGTGCCTCAGTGAAACTGGGTGCCAGCTCGTCGGTGTTTCTGGCGTGCCTTGTGGCCTCGATGGAGGGGCGGGCTGGGGGTCTACTGACTGGGACTTCTGTCCCGAGTCGAGTGGACTTATCGGCCATCCCCTGCGAATCCTAGGTGATCTTGGTGCCCCAATGGAGGTGCTTTATTGAGGGCCTGTCGAATGGAAGGATCCCCAGTCGAGTGTGCTCCTTATCGCCCCAGCGAAGTCTGGGGTGTCATGGAGTTTGGATGGAGTGGCCGGTGGGGGCCTGCAGACCGGATTGGGAGTCTCCAGTCATGTGGGTTATCTGCTTGGCTGCAGCGAAGTCCGGCTCGAGGTATAGCTGGGGAGGCCACCGGTTGGTGTCCTGGCAGAGAGGACGAAGTTGAAGGTCATGCCGAACGGGAGCGCGGCTCCATTAAGTGTGACTTATCGATGGGAGAGCCTGGGGACTCTCCATCATGATAGCTTTTCCATACAAAAAGATAGGAATTTTTATGATATTTTGGCTCTAAATTCAAAAGATACCATCTGATTATTTTGGCAGATTATTTGGACAAAATCCAGTGAGTGATTGGGCATATTATTAGGTTATGTTTCAAAAAATCCTAAAAGATCCCACTCTCACTGCACCTCAATGATTATTTCTACAGACAGGCTATAAATCCCGAGCAGTGTTTTTCTCTTCACTCAGTCTTCTCCCGCTGTAGGCAGATGAAATGTAAGGCAGCTTAAACTGACAGGAACCTGGTTAGTTGATTGTGGTTTCTGTGACAACTCCCTTATGGTGATATGCAGTCACAGTACTGCGGTGCACCGGGATTGTCACGCATTATTACGTTGTCAACACTATACTGGTGTTATTTCTCAAGATACTATTCTTAGGTAACCGACCAATGATGTTTTTATTTTAACTGTGCACAGTGTGATATTTAATGGCATCGAAGAGCTTGAGTTTGATAACTGTCATTTCTTGTTTGGTTTAAGATTCGAATAATATAAACCCACAATGAGTGAGAAAAAGCAACCAAGTATTTTGCATTTCTTTGGTAATACTCCGTGTCACCGTGAGTTGATCAATGAGCCACAGCCTCCACATCCCCCACCAGGCACCATCAGGAAGGACATTACAACTGGAGGCGGAGAGGAGAAAAAGTTCAAGGTTTCAAGAAAATATGATGAGGACTACTTGAAGTGTGGATTTATTCAAGAACCTGGAAGTGATTTGGATCCACGGCCGCTTTGTGTCTTGTGTTCTGAGAGTTTATGCAATGATGCCACGAAACCTTCGAAACTCACCAGGCACTTGCAGTCAAAACGCTCAGATTCAGCTAAGAAGCCAGTTGGATATTTTCAAAGGATGCGTGAAAGTATGCAAAACCAAATAAGTTCATTAGCAAAAATGACTGTTGAAGATAAGTCCCTAGTAAAGGCTTCTTATTTAATAGCACTTCAAATCGCGAAAAGTAAAAAGCCGTATACGATTGGTGGAGAATTAATTAAGCCTTGCTTGTTACAAGCCTGTGGAGAGGTTTTGGGAAAACAGGTTGTCCAGAGATTGAAAGTAATTCCTATGTCCGCTAATATTGTGAAGCGCAGAATCGAAGACATGGCCAAAGATATTCAAAATCAAGTGATAGAAATGGTGAAATATTCAACGTTTTATTCAATTCAACTCGACGAATCAAAAGACATAACTAAAAAGGCAGTTCTCCTTTGTTTTGTGAGGTTTGAGTGTCAAGGAGAGCTAAAGGAAGTTCTGCTTGTTCGCTCAACTTGCAGGGTAGAACAACCGGCTCGGAGATTTTCGATGCACTTAATGGTTATTTACTGAGACACGGTATTGAATGGGAGAATGTGTTGGGATATGCATAGATGGTGCCGCAAGTATGACCGGGCATCTTTCAGGAGTTGTTACAAAAGTGAAAGATGTTGGACTTTACATTGTATTTTACATCGTGAGCAACTTGCGGCGAAAAGAATGTCTGCAGAACTGCACGAAGTACTCTCAGATGTAATTAAAATTGTAAATGAAATTCGGAACAAAGCGCTCAATTCTCGAATATTTGAGGCACTTTGTGAAGAAATGGGCTCTCAATATACTCATCTCCTTCTTCACGCTGAGGTGAGATGGCTGTCGAGGGGAAAAGTACTAACCCGATAGTTCGACTTGCGCCAAGAAGTCAAGTTATTTTCCCAACAACAAAATAAATCAAATTCCTACATCTTTTGTTCGTCGATGATTGGCTAGCCAAGCTTGCATACCAAGCTTGCATAGATATTTTTTCACTGTTAAACGAGCTAAACACGTCCTTGCAAGGACAGCTTGCGGATGTGTTTACACTGCGAGGTAAAATGGATGCATTTCAAAAGAAAATATTGCTGTGGCAAACGCGGTTGGCTGAAGAAGATCTGCAAATGTTCCCGAATCTTGATGAATACATGAAAGAAAAGGATGTCAACCGACAGGTAATAACCATTGTTGACAGCACTTACGGTCGCTCACAGAATCTTTTCGCCGTTATTACCCATAGGAAGAGGACCCCAGACATGACAATATATGGATAATGGATCCATTTTCGGCGAAAATTGAAGATAGCAATTTTTGCATTAAAGAAAAAGAAAGCCTAATCAATATATCAACCAACGACAGACTCAAAGCTCCACTCATCCTCATCAAGACATCATTTTTGGCTCTCCGTAAAAAATGAGTACCCAGTGTTGAGTGAAAAAGCCATCAAAATTTTGATTCCATTTGCAGCAACCTATTTCTGTGAAACGACATTCTCATCTGTTACGGCAATTAAAAACAAGTACCGCTGTCGACTTGAAATAGAAACGGCTCTCCGTGTTGCAGTGACGTCATTAGAGCCAAGAATACATAAACTTATTTCAAACAAGTAGCAACATATATCACAATAATAATTTTGTTATAATTAAACAAGTGCATTTCATATTAATAAAATACAACTTTTATGATCATTATTTTATACATGTTTGTTCCTTTTTAAAAAAAACTCATGTTAGTGGTCCGCGGGATTCAAAATTGTGAGTTTAGTGGTCCGTGAGGTCCAAACGATTGGTGACACTGCTCTAGTGTGTTATTATTTCTGTAAAGTACTGTATTTAAAACATACTTCACAAATAACTCGTAAGAAATATTTTGTGTATTTCATTTGTTTTTTTGTTCATGTTGGAAAATACGTATACATTTGAAGAAAAATTAAGATTCTTATTTCCTGTGAACCAAGGAAATTTTATTTCTCTTGTAGGAACGCATTGTATAAAGGTAACAGTGTTTTGGAACAGACGTTTACCCCATAATTGCTTAATACTATTCTAAATTACATTTGTAGCTAATCTATTCCAATAAAGATTCAAGTGTTCCCACCAAGACATGCGTGAAAATATTTTCACAGCATAAAATCACTGTAGCACATTTTTGAGTTACTTGAGATTCATTTAAAACTTCTCTGATTATTTACAAGCAGATTTTTTATTTCTGTGTAATTCCGGTGTCGGAAAAATTAGTCGCCACTGGGCCAGAACTCTCACTTTCTTTCTGTGGTTATTTTTCAAAATAGAATGTGTGATAGAGAATATCAATCAACTGCAGTCATATTCTACTTTGTTTCGCTAGTTTGTAAATGATGTTTTACAGCCCGATACACAGCACACAGACTTCAGATCGTTGCAAACCTTTCAATTTAATATTAACTACGCTAAGAAAGAAATCACAGTGACGAAAAAAAATCAGATATAGAACACTATTTATTTATTAACAATATTGTCATTTTCGCACATATTCAGAAGTGCGTACCAGCTCGTCGTACACTTCTTTTAGTAACATAGGAAAGTTCAATTCAGACGTGAATGATACATTACCTAATAATGTAATTCCACTTCTGCCTCTTCAACTAAACGTTTAGCGATATCGGTTAAACGAATGTTTCTTACGGCTTATATGATATAGTCTTCAACAAATTCAACGGTTATGGCAAGGCACCAATGGCGAAGCTGACTTGGGTGATCTGCTTTACACCCAATACAGTTGTTACGTAGAAGCTGAAAAAGTTCTTTGTGCATCCTGACACAGTCTTAACTGAACGGTGCAGAGTCGTAGTAGATAGTTCTTCAGTTAAATTAATTCACTTTCCATTGTTGAATCCTTTGCTTGGTCCCTTAAGGCCTTCAGATGAGCTTGTATGATGATGAGATACTGTCTGATTTTGTCGGGTTCTGACGAGTTCATTACGAATAAGATTTCGTGGTCTAGCCATTCCGAAGATGTTATGGCTTTGCCGTTACATTGATGGCTTTTAATTGGCTAATGGCATTGATGGCTTAAGTCGCGGTACAAGGCAGATGACGTCCTTGTTACACCGTAAACAAACGGCACGAAATCTCTTTCCTTTAGGGTATTTCTTGAAACCTTTCCAAGTAGAATCGCCCTTTCGTCCTCCAAATATTTAATACACAGTAGTAAAGTAGATACACCGAGTCACTTACTGACAGCAAATGCTACAAACACACAGTGGTACTTATGATTTAAATTCAAACCTTTAGCCAATCAGTGTGACGTCAGTTCTTACGTAGAATCAGAAAAAGTTCTTTTCTGATGACTACTTTTAATGTCTGCTTTAAACAGTCCATTATCTTTTCTGTATCTTTGTTCTCTTGCTCATGGGAGCGATCACTAGATAGTCTTCGAGGACGTTTTGCAGCTATTTCAGAATTCCACACGGCATTCGAAAATTTACCAGTTTCATACTTCAGTGCCAACAAGCTGTAGGTGATGGAGTCACACAAATCTCTCAGCCTCTCCCACTGCTCAAACCTGAGACGAACCGAAGTAAAAATTGGAGCACCATCCTCACAGGGACTAAGTTTTCGATGAGCACACAGCGTATACCTTTGAGCACTACCATAGTGTCCAGTTCATACTCGTCGTATTCAATATCTTTGAATGCTTCGACGATTGTAGATGCATAAGGAACCAGGTAATACCACTCTTCTTCACACTATCCATTGTGGGATACAATTATAATGACTTATTATTATACCTCTTAAACACACGGATATGCACTTTTGAGTACTTCTTGTACTCACAAGTCTTCAAAAACAAATTAGAGTCAAACTGAAACACATGTTGATCATCATCATCTCCAATAGGAACTCGCTTCGCAGAGAGATCACCACCAGACACAGGCCCCTTAACACAGGCCATCGCCAATTCCCCATACTGCCAAACTATATCTTTTCACACATCAAGGGATGTTACTTTTACCTAAAACCTTTGACGTCATCTTGCAAAATCCTTTCATTGGTCGAGATCTAATTCACACTGATTGGCTAATGGTTTGTATTTAAATCATAAGTACCACTATGTGTCTGTATCATTTGCTGTCAGTAAGCGACTCGATGTATCTACTTTACTATGGTGTACTAATTAAACTTGACAATCCTTTTTGAATTGTTACTCGATAAGTAATACCTGATATTATACACTAACGAACCTTATTTAAACTTCATTTCGCAAGTTATTATTGCCTGGTGCCCGACACAGCTATCCTGAATTTGAATAAATTTGGATCAGACAAAAGGTTCAACTTTAAAAGTTAATAATCTTTGGAGCATTACACCAGAATACCTCGAAAAGGTATCTAAGATAACCTCTGATATCCACTAGTCATCTTATGGATGTTGTCCGGAGATTGCGGCTGTCTGGGAACGATTTGTGTGTTCCTTCAATTAAACACGTTTGAACCATCTTTCATAATCACAATGGCCGACAGGTCAGTATATTTGGCTATTGATCAAAGGGTATGCCACTCTCACAGAACTTCTACAATCAGGGGCGTAGCTATGGGGGGATGGTGAGAGGCTCCACCCCCATAGCTACGAACCTGACTTAGAGTTGGTAAAATTCGAAGTGACCTGATAAAATCCAGGTGAGTTGTGAAAATTTGGATTTTTTTTGGCAAAATTCACGGAAGTTTGCAAAATCCTGGGCACTTAGCAAAATTCGAAGTGACTTGATAAAATTGAGGTGAGATGTAAAAATTGAGATCTTTTTTCTGCAAAATTATGGCGATAATTTTTATAAAATTCTGTAACAACTATAAAATTATAATAATACCACTAATAATTATAAAATTATGACGAGTTGGCAAAATTTAGGAAAGTTGGCAAAATCGAGGCAGCTTGGCAAAATTCAAAGCCATTTGAATTTTGATTTATTTGATCAATTTGAATCAATTTGAAGGTGAGCTATGAAAATTGGGATTGTCTTCGTGAAATTAAGGAGAGTTCACAAAATCTGAACAACTTGGAAAACTCTTGGAGAATAGGCAAAATCTTGGGAAGATGGCAAAATCGGCAGAACTTGGCGAAATCTTCGGCAGTTCGCAAAATTGTAAGTGACTTGGTAAAAGTGTGGTGAGTTGTAAAAACTGAGATTTATTGTGTAAAATTAGTGTGAGTTGGCAAAATGTTGGGAAGTTGGCAAAATTCAAAGACACTTGGTAAAATACAAGTGAGGTGCGAAAATTGGGATTGTGTTTCTGAAATTAAGGAAAGTTGCAAAATGGAGCCAACTTGGCAAAATCTTGGGAAGTTGGCAAAATTAGACAACTTGGAAAAGTCTTGGAGAGTTGGTAGAACGGGAACTTGGAGCTCTGACGTGGAAGGAAGCGGACGTGTTTTTTGCTTAGCTTCAAGAAGTGAAATTTAGTTAGCTAGTTATCAGGCAATGTAAGTAAATTAAATTGCCTAATAACCTTAGGCGAGATCGGGTATCCAACCCCAGTGGAATCCTTGGTGGGTAGGATAGGTTAGAAGTAGCTTAATATTTTATTTAAACTTTAATATATGTTTAGGATTTTAGAGATTTCAAATTGAAATCTCTACATATTTTGTGAATAGCAGTTACTTGTGATCGCTTTTAATCTCTCTTGGAGATTAGATATATTTTCTGTTTTTGACTGACAATATTATTGTGAGATTTACAACCGTTTAAATTTCCGTTGCAGTTTTTAATAAGTTATAGTGCTCCGGTAATAAAACTATTTTTTAATTTAAGTTCTAATTATTTTGATATTGCTGTATCTTATTTGTAAAAGATTTTACAAATTCCAAATTTACTTGTAGAAAGTTTTTACAAGTATTTACTCTTGTTATTCAGTAAATTCGAATTTGAATTAAATTTTGTTTTGTAAAAATCACGTTATATTGTACAATGTCAGCTACTAAAAATTTAAAAAAAGAGATATCGGACCGCTCAGAGACACCAAAATTTGAAAATTCGAACGCAGTAACGGCTCCTATACCGGTCCGCACAGAGGCATCCGAAGCTATAATTAGCAAATCGGACCACCCAGAGAAATCGGATTCTGAGAAAACTGTACATAGCTGTCAACTGCTTGATCAGCAAAAGAAAATTTCAAAAGCACTCAATAAAAAATTGAGTTGCTTCCTTCACTTCATACTATTAATGATATGAATCCAGAGCAAGCTGAAGAACTCAACCAGGCCATTCTTCAGGGTTTTAACTTAGAAAAAGCAATTAAAGAGCACAAGTGCTCTAAGGAGTGTTACAGTAGTGCTACTAAGAAGCTCATTGCTGCCACTAGGGTTGATATTACGGATCCTTCACCTACTGAAGATAATGACAAAAGCAAGTTAGATGAGAGTGATCAAGGTTTCAAAACTGTTAAAAAAGGATGCAAAAGGCCCTTAAATACAGATGAACCTTGTATCACTAGTCAAAACAAATATTCCTTACTCTCTAGCCAGTGTGCTTCAGAGGAAGAATATGACATAAGTGACAACGTAGGAACACCCTCACAAACACAAAAAGTTTCCTCGCTTCAGAATGAAGAGGGACAAATTACCTCCAATAGTTTTGAGGCAACCTAAGAATTGGCTGAACATTCGTAAAAAGATGGTTACACTGGCTGTGGAAGCATTACAGCAAAAAAAAAACTGGTGAGACCATTAGAGTCCAAACGAAATGTAGCCAAGACTATAGAAGTTTTATAAATTTCTTTGAGAAGAAAATTTTACTTTTTGTACGTACCAGCTGAAGTCACTAGAGAAATTTTATAAAATTCTTTGAGAAAGAAAATTTTTATTTTCATACATACCAGCTGAAGTCAGAAAAGAACTTAAAGGTGATCATCAAGAACATTCCTGATGACCTCACCTGTGAAGAACTGGCTGAGGAATTGTCCGGAATGGGTTTCATAATACTTAAAGTTTCTCAACTTAAGAAATACAAGGACAAGACTCCCTTACCTATATTTCTCATTCAGTTGGCAAAAACAGATACCAACAAACAGATCCTTAACCTGACTGATCTTTTCCATCAAAAATCACTGTTGCGTCCTTTCAAAGGAGAAAAGGATCAACACAATGTAGCAAATACCAGCGTTATGGGCACACTGAATAAAACTGCTTCAACACCCCTAGATGAGTGAAATGCGCTGGCAACCATCTTACTACTACGTGTATCAGAACACATAAGGATGACTTGGCACTGCGGAAAAGATTACACGGCCAATTACAGAGGCTGTGAACTCTTTCTCAAACTTCTCCATAGAGGAGTATCTTTGGAAAAACCCAAGAAGGTTAAAAAATATGTACAACCCAATAAGACCTACGCACAAGCTACCAGATCTCGTGAAGAGATTACAAGAAAATCTAACACTGTTCTACCAGTTACTAAGCCTTAAGACAAAGGGAAGGCCACAGTTAAAGGTATCAACAAAAAAGAGCAAAGCAAATGAGGATTAACGTTTGACTTTGCTAAGGAAATTAAAGCTATCCTGGAATGCTTCAGGAAATTGAATTTGGGGAATATATTGCTCAAAGTTAAAACATTTTGTCTTAAATTTAAGATGGCTAAGGATTGGACTGTGAGGATCTCAGTAGGCATCCAAGCTTTTGATTTTGTTGCATCACTCTTGGATGGTTAAGTGACCCGGACTAAAGATCCTTGATCTATTACGATCTCTTGGATTTTTTACCAATTAAAGCGTCCAAAGTTAATGGTGTTTGAAACTCGCTTGTTTTACTTTTAGTTGTGCTTGTTTTATCAAATTTCTTTTGCCCTGGTGACCCCTTTGGGGTTTATGTGTTTTAACATTTGTTATTACCAATCAGGTACTATTTTAGACTTCGAGATATAAGCCCTAGGCTTGGAGCTCAAAAAATTAATTCAAGATATCAGATATCAGAGTTCGCAAAATCCTGGACAGTTGGTAAAATTCGAAGTGACTTCATAAAATTGAAGTGAGATGTAAAAATTAAGATCTTTTTTCTGTAAAATTCTGTAACAATTTTAAAATTATAATAATGTTACTAATAATTTTAAAATTTTGGCGAGTTGATAAAATTTAGAGAAGTTGGCAAAATCGAAGCAGCTTGGCAAAATTCAAATCCACTTAGTAAAATATAGGTGAGTTACAAAAATTGGGATTGTTTTTGTGAAATTAAGGAGAGTTGGCAAAATCTGGACAACTTAGCAAAATGTTGGGAAGTAGGCCAAATTCAAAAATACCTGGTAAAATACAGATGAGTTGTGAAAATTGGGATTGTTTTTCTGAAATTAAGGAAGCTGGCAAGATATAGACAATTTGGAAAAGTCTTGGAGAGTTGACAAAATCTTCGGCAGTTGGCAGAATTGTAAGTGACTTAGTAAAATTGTGGTGATATGTAAAAATTGAGATTTATTCTATAAAATTATGGCGAGTTCACAAAATCGAGTGCTGTTGGCAGAATTCAATTCGAAGCCACTTGGCGAGATGTGAAAATTGGGATTGTTTCTCTACAATTAAGGAGAGTTTGGAGAATCGAGGCAAGGCAAACTCTGGACAACTTTGAAAAAACTTGGCGAGTTGGCAAAATTTAGGTGAGATGTAAAAGTAGGGAATTTTTCTGTGAAAATATAGCGAGTTGCCATATTTACAAAACTTCTCCCACGCCACTGAACAAAATCTTGGAAACGTTCCTGACAAAGACAAAATTAAATTTATTTACTTATTTTCGCACTTGGTAAAATTCTATCTCCGAGTTTGAAAATTTTCGTTCTCTCTCCCTCCCCCTTAGTCATAGTCCTTCGCAACGCCCTGTCTACAATAGCATATAAACTGACAGGCTCCTGTCAGAACTATGTGGCAATAAGCTGCTTAAAGGAATATTTATTTATTTATTATATAAAATAGGCGTTAACTATGTTAAAAATACAGTATAATCGTCCTTTATGCCCAATTTTTTCTTCTCTCTTGATTTCAACAGTACGGTTGCCAGCTGTACTTCTAGTCATATCTCTGCAGGTGATACCATTGATATAGTAAACGGGAACTAGATAGCTCACGACCAACAAATTTCTGCTGGCAACGTGGGACCAAAATTGTAATAACCGTAATGAGTTCAATTAGCCACTAAAATGGTGGTCTATCGGTGTAAATTAACCTTAGAGGGAAATACTTAATTAAAAAATATTAGCTCATGGTGAATTATTATAAACCTGAACTTCATTATTTGGTTTTTATATACCACTAGATTGTTATATTATTCTTAATTAAGTGGAAGCACCTATTTTTTTTTAATTAAATTTTATGCATTTGCTAAACATTTGTTGCTATTTCCGCAGTTTAAATCACTCAGCTTACTAGATGGCGCCACGAGTTATAATTTGTCAACTTACCAAGATTTTGCCAACTCTCCTTAATTTCATAAAACCAATCCCAATTTTCATAACTCACCTAAATTTTACCAAGTGGTTTCCAATTTTTCCAACTCCCCTAGATTTTTCCAAGTTGCCTCAATTTTGCCACCTGTCCTTAATTTCACAAAAACAATCTCAATTTTTACATCTCTCCAGAATTTGCCAAGTCACTGCAAATTTTTCTAACTCCTCAAAATTTTCCCAAGTTTTCTCGATTTGTCAACTCTCCAATCCCAATTTCCACAACTCGCCCCTATTTTACCAAGCGGATTTGAATTTTAATAACTGCCTAGATTTCGCCAAGTTTCCTCGATTTTGCCAACTCGTCACAATTTTATAGAAAAAAAATCCCAATTTTACATCTCATCCGATTTTTGCAAAGTCATTCTGAATTTCGCCAACTCCCAAGATTTGACAACTCTTCTAGATTTTGTGAAGTTGCCTCGATTTTTCCAACACGTCATAATTTTACAGAAAAAAGAATTGTTAATTGTTTCCCATATTCGTGTTTTTATGCTTGTTGTCTTTGGTGGAATTATATAAATTTTTGCAATTTTATGGAGATTTTTTTTTGGTTGTCTCTATTGCGATTGTACAGATCAGCGATATATTGTCAAACGTTTATGCTTGTTTTTTAAACTTGGATGATCAGAAAGTGCAGAAGGGTTGTTCGTTGTTTAATTTGTGTGCTTGGATTAATATAGCTGATTCCGATAAAAAAAATTATAGCTTTTCTTTTTTATTGTGGGATGGCAGTTCATTGTTTGGCATTATGCGCTTTTTAAAATAGCTGACCCCAAAAATATTATTGCCCTAGGTGCTATTATTTTGGCTGGTTTTATGTGTGGAATCAAAATTGCATTTTAGCATTAATAATAATAGTGTCAATCATTCATTTTATTCTTATAATATTATGCAGAGCATTCAGAACATTCTTTACACGTATCTCTAGATTTGCACTCATACCTCCGAAGTTAACGAGATGTAACTTATTTGAAAGCTTGTCTAAACTGGTCATTACGTCTTTTAAAAAAAGGTCATATCATCATATCTCTTTTCGCTGGCGGCGGGTAAAGTTCAGTCTGTGCGTTTTTCCTATGCAGCCTACTAGAGATAGGGAAAGATTTTACATTTTCCTAAGGATGCAGCTTGGAAACAACGCGAAAAAAATGCATGCCAATTTATTGCAGGAATAAGGGGATCGTGCTTGTTCATCATCATCATCATCATCATCATCATCATCATCATCATCATCATCATCATCATCATCATCATCATCATCATCATCATCATCAAGCAGCCATGGGCTGCGCAGGTCCAACCAGACCGTGCAATTTAGTTCTCCAAGCAAGTCTATCCTGAGCTACATCTACTGCATCTGGCCACTGTACACTAATTCTAACAAGGTCCTGTTTGACATTGTCTGCCCACCGCATCCTAGGTCTCCCCTTCTTTCTGAGGTCTTTAGGCACACTGTTCATAACCCTATTCGCCAATCTATAATTATTCATACGGGCAACATGGCCAAACCAACGGAGTCTCTCTCTGCACAATATGCTGCTTAAAGGAGGTTGCAAACTCCTTTGCCTAACCTCATCATTAGTTACAAAGTTGAACCACCTAATGCCCAAGATACTGCGTAAGCATCTGGAATCAAAAGCATCTAGTTTCCTGTTATCTTGTTTACAAAGTGTCCAAGTTTCACTACCATAACTAACCCTAGAAAGAACCAAACTATTATACAGTCTAATTTTAGTCTTTAGGTGTATACGCCTATTTCTCCACACTCTCCATAGGTTCTTAAAAGTCCCGGCAGCAATCCCTATTCGTCTGTTAATCTCATGCCGCACATCACCATTATCTGTTACATAGCTCCCAAGATAATTAAACTGTGACACCTGCTCAAGACTGCAACCATTCAGATTAACTGAATCACAGCCTGCCTGACCAATTTTCATCACTTTAGTTTTCTCTCTGTTTATAACCAAACCTACTCTACTCCCAGTCTCATCAACAGCTCGAATGAAAGAGTTATTGCTGGTTTCAAGAAAAGCCTGTTTTAACTGATCCCATTCTTTCTCAACTTCAGCTGTAATCAAACCACGATTGTCATAATGACTATGTAGCCTATCATGGTATGTTTTAGCTAAATCTGGATCTTTCAGACATTTAGTGTTACAGCTAATTTTTTTAACCTTAGCACAACATTTCTTAAGCTTCAGCTGCAAAACACTTTTGACCAGGTAATGGTCAGACCCAATTTCGGCTCCCCTGTATGATCTGGTATTCCTAACTAACTAGCCCATTTGCTGTTAATTAAAATATAATCTATCATATTCCTATGCAACCCATCAGGTGAAACCCATGTATATTTATAAATGTCCCAGTGTTTGTAGTATGTGTTAGTTATCCGCAAAATATTAAATTTACTTACCTGTAGGAGACGTTCCCCATTGCCATTGGAAAATCAATGCCAAAGGGATCTAAAACTCCTGCCCAAAGTTTCGAGTCAGTACCAATTTTAGCATTGAAGTCACCGAGCACAAGAGAAATATCTCCTTTCTTCACAGAATTCAAAATATCCTGAAGCTGGTTGCAAAACGCATCCTTTTCGTTCTCATCAGAGTCCGCTGTGGGAGCATAACAACAGATGACATTCAAGTCATTAATTTTGTTTTAAATTTTGCCCTAAGAAATCTTTCATTAATGCAGTCATATCCTAAAAGAGTATCACTGGCATGTCTGCTGAGAAGAAAACCTAACCCTTGGAGATGTTTTCCATCCTTATTCTTAAGGGAGAAGTTAATCTTAAGTATCTCTCCTTTAGCTTCCACTGGTCTCTTGGAAGCCTAGAATATCTAGATAATAACGCTGGAATTCTTGCATGAAGACATCAAGGGAATAATCTCTATATAAAGTCCTCAAGTTCCATTTACCTGCAGAGAGAAAATTATTAGTAGGATTTTTAAAGAAATTATATCTATTTAGAGAAGTAGAACAAAAATATATCAATCAGACTACAGATAGCAGGCATGGGGCAAAGACCAGTCCCTCCTTCACTAAAGGCTGAAGTCACCGATGCTGGTAGGAACTTCAGGCACCACCTTTTCAAAAGCCATATGGCCTACTTGAGACACATTACTCTAGTTTTGGATTGACGATGACCAAGTAGCCAAGTGAGGTTTATAATCCTCTTATCAGTTGATATCAGGTATCCCGTGCCTCCGTTCACTTAGGGCTGGCAACCCACAAGCAAACAGAAAACACAGCGGTAGAGTCTCCTTCAACAGAGGCCGACCAGTGCAGCAAGTCCAGGATCCATAAGCAAGCTCAAATCCATAAGCCAATCCAGTCCAGTGGGTGCAAATGGTCAGCACCAGAACCCTGTGAAGTTGACCACTCTTCAGCAGGGTTGAAAAAAGAAAAAGTTGCCATAGATGACCAGATCAGTAGACCCCCTGAGCTGGCAACCCTTTTCTTCCGTTCCCTTCCAAAAGAGAATATCTCTTTTGAAAGGTACTAGCTATGTAAAGCTAGCGCCGTTTCCTTGGAAACGAATAAAAGATTCAGTAAATTCCTAAATTGCTCTGAAAAATGTAAATCTATGTCCTAATGCCATTGAGACAATCATGCACATTGTACTGGAATGTGATTCTCTAGAGCACCTTCGTTGTGATTGGCAATGGCATACAGAGAATGAAAACTGGACACAAAACGACAAATTGAGTTCGATGGTTGGCTTCCTCGTAATGAGTGAAGTTATTGGACAGGAAAATCTTGAAAAGACCACGCTCCTCCTTTCGGAATAGTTATCACATAGAGAAAGATTCAATAGAACATAAGGTACAAATTGTCGACATTCGTATACTTCAGAGAAGAAGGAAGAAAAAACTTCGGTCAATTCAAGTGCTACCAACTAGAGGCCCTGTACAGGTAGAGGTTGGCCATCTCAAAATTGGACGCCATGTTTTGTCGTCGCTGGGATTGTTTAGCGTGCATAGCTGAATGGTATTACATGGTACTTACGTATACTGGAAAAGGGTAGGGTAATATATGATACAGATTTCAGTGTTCATGAGTGTTTTAGCCACTTTAGAAAGTGGCTAAAAAGGAAAAAGTAAATTTTACGGCTTTTTTTTAAAAAAAAGACATAATTTTGCTTTTCTATCTGTCCTTCTGTAGACATCGAACTTTTTTGTTTATACATCATCATCATCATCATCATCCTCAAGCAGCCATGGGCTACGGAGGTCCAACCAGACCACGCAGTTTAATTCTCCAAGCATATCTGTCCTGAGCTACATCTGCTGCATCCGGCCACTGCACACCAATTCTAACAAGGTCCTGTTTGACATTGTCTGCCCACCGCATCCTAGGTCTCCCCCTCCTTCTGAAGCCTCTAGGCACACTGTTCATAACCCTATTCGCCAATCTATAATTATCCATACGGGCAACATGGCCAAACCAGCGGAGTCTCTCTCTGCACAATATGCTGCTTAAAGGAGGTTGCAAACTCCTTTGCCTAACCTCATCATTAGTTACAAAGTTGAACCACCTAATACCTAAGATACTGCGTAAGCATCTAGAATCAAAAGCATCTAGTTTCCTGTTATCTTGTTTACACAGCATCCAAGTTTCACTACCATAACTAATCCTAGAAAGAACCAAACTATTATACAGTCTAATTTTAGTCTTTAGGTGTATACGCCTATTTCTCCACAATCTCCATAGATTCTTAAAAGTCCCGGCAGCAATACCTATTCGTCTGTTAATCTCATGCTGCACATCACCAGTATCAGTTACATAGCTCCCAAGATAATTAAACTGTGACACCTGCTCAAGACTGCAACCATTCAGATTAACTGAATCACAACCTGCCTGACCAATTTTCATCACTTTAGTTTTCTCTCTGTTTATAACCAAACCTACTCTACTACCAGTCTCATCAACAGCTCGAATGAAAGAGTTCATCTCATCAACATTATTTGCCAAAAGGACTAAATCATCAGCATAATCTAAATCAGAAATTTTCGTATCTCCAGCCCATTTAAGGCCAAAATCTTTCCCTCGAAGTGAATTTCGCATAACATAATCAACAACCAAACTAAAGAGAAAAGGAGACAAAATGCACCCTTGTCGAACACCAGAAGCAATGCTAAACCAATTGCTACAAGACTTACCAACTCTCACACATGACTCAGTGTTATTATAGAGAGCTTTCATTATGTTAACTAACTTGTCTGGTATACCATATAATCTCACAATCAAGCACAAATTATGACGATCAACAGAGTCGAAAGCCTTTTTGAAATCAACAAAGCTAGCAACCAAAGGTTTCTGAAACTCTAAACATTTCTCAAGAATCTGCCTAAGTGAAAATATCTGATCCACACATCCCCTACCACTTCTGAATCCACATTGCTCATCACGCAATTGCCTGTCAACCAGATTCTTAATTCTATTAAGCACAATCATGGAAAGAACTTTACCTGGAACAGAGAGTAGGGTGATACCCCTATAGTTATCACAAGAACTGCGATCACCTTTTTTGAAAATAGGGATAATAATAGCTCTGGTAAAATCTTTAGGAACCATGCCTTTATCATAAAAGTTATTCAAAATTTCAGTCATCCAAGTGATAACCAAAACATTCCCAGCTCTGAGCATTTCTGTAGTAATTTCATCTACCCCTGGGGATTTATGAAGTTTCAGTTTAGAGATAGCCAAACTAACTTCAGATTGTGTTATAGGGCCAACATTAAAGCTGCCAATGCATCTATCATCATTACAAACAATGGGAGTAGAACTAACCACATTGTTTAGAACATCACTGAAATGCTCAGCCCACCTAGCCATGACAGAATCCTCACCTTCTACAACCTTACCTTGTTCATCCTTCAATCCCTGTATGCCTGTCGGTTTTCTACCACATAAAACATTAACTATCTGGTACAGCTCTCTGCTGTTGTGCTGCCTAACTGCTTCCTCAGCTTTGTCAGCCAAGCTATCAAGCCAAAGATTTTTATCAGTAGCTAACTGATCCTTTACACGTTTATTAAGCTCTCTGTAATCTTTTCTATTAGGACTAGTAGGGTACTGATTAAGGACATTCCTGCAATTCCTTCTTTCTGAAATAAGCTCAATTGCCTTGTCACTTAAATAATTCTGCCTCCTCTGCTCCTTTTTTCCTAAAAGAGTACTGTTAGTTTCCAAAAAAGCCTGTTTAAAATGGCCCCATTCTTCCTCAACTTCAGTATTAAGCAAACCATGACCGTCGTAATGACTAAGTAACCTATCATGGTAAGCTTTAGCTACAACTGGGTCATTCAGAGCTTCAGTATTAAAGGTAAATTTTTTAACTCTAGCACAACACTTTTTAAGTTTTAGTTGCAAGACACTTTTAACAAGGTAATGGTCAGATCCAATTTCAGCTCCCCTATATGCCCTGGTATTTCTAACAGAACTAGCCCATTTGCTGTTAATTAATATATAATCAATCATATTCCTATGCAGCCCATCAGGTGAAACCCATGTGTACTTATGTATGTCGCGGTGTTTGTAATATGTGTTAGTTATTCTGAAACCATTGAGTTTACTTACCTGTAGGAGACGTTGCCCATTGCCATTGCAGCTACCAATACCAAAAGGACCTATTACTCCTCCCCAAAGGTCAGAGTCGGTACCAACTTTGGCATTGAAGTCACCAAGAACAAGGGTAATATCTCCTTTCTTGACAGAATTCAAAATGTCCTGAAGTTGTCCGTAAAACCTATCCTTCTCATCCTCATCAGCATCCTCAGTGGGGGCATAACAGCAGATAACATTCAAGTTTTTAATGCTTGTCTGAAATTTTGCTGTAAGAAACCTTTCATTAATGCACTCATATCCTAGAAGAGCATCACTAGCATGTCTGCTGAGCAGCAGACCCACGCCTTGGTGATGCTTTCCATCCTCCCTCCCTGTAAAGAGAAATTTAAAGTTATTTTTAAGTATCTCACCTTTACCTGTCCATCTGGTCTCTTGCAAGCCTAGAATATCTAGGTTATAGCGCTGTAATTCCTGTATGAGGACATCAAGAGAATAATCTCTATGTAATGTCCTCACGTTCCACGTTCCTGCAGAAAGAAAATGATTAGTAGGATTTTTAAAGAAATTAGGTTTATTGAGATTGGTAGGGCCAACAATATCAAACAGCCCCCTGATCGCAGGCATGGGGCAAAGACCCGTTCCTCCTCCGCTAAAGGCTGAAGTCACCGATGCTGGTAGGAACTTCAGGCACCACCTTTTCAAGTGGACTTTTTCAACAGCCACATGGCCTGCCTGAGACACATTACTCCAGTTTAGGCTTGACGATGCCCAACTAGCTAAGTAAGGTTCAGGTACCTGCGATGGCCTCTGATTAGGATTATCCACCAGCTGATATAAGGTATCCCATGCCTCTATTCACTTAGAGCTGGCAACCCAGAAGCAAACAGAAAACACAGCGGCAGACTCTCCCTCAACAGAGGCCCACCAGTGCAGCAAGTCCAGGATCCATAATGAAGCTCAAATCCATAAACAAGTCCAGTCTAGTAGGTATAAATGGTCAGCACCAGGACCCTGTGAAGTTGACCACTCCTCAGCAGGGTTGAAATAAAGAGAAAGGTGGCCATAGATGACCAGATCAGTAGGCCATACTGAACTGGCAGCCCTCCCCTTCCGTTCCCTTCCAAAATAGAATATCTCTTTTGAAAGGTACTAACGGCCTGCACCACGAGAAGGCGGGGTCGGACATTAGGTGCTAGACCTGGCCGGTTCTGTGCATCATCACTAGGGATTGGTACACAGCTCTCCTTCCAGTTTACACCTAGCTACCATTTACAGGAAAATAAAATTATACAGATAAGATTATACAGATAAATAAAAAAAAAATTTCTGTGTTAGATAGGTATTACTGATGTATTACGATTTGCATTTTACAAATCTCCCAAAAGTAATAACTGTGCCCTCTAACGGTGGAAAATTTTGAAAATTACAAAATATTAAACGATGTAGTTATGTTAGAAGTTTGAAATTTTTGTGTTGAAATGTGAAGGTTACGAAGTTACCATTAACAACAATCACTTGACCCTTTAGACCCAGTGGGGGAGGTGAATGCAACTTTTTTGTTTTTTTAACAGAAAAGTGTATGTTTTTAGAGATCAATTAAAAATGATTTTTGGGTTAACAGGTATTGATGAAATATTACAATTTGCATTTTGCGATTTTCCCAAAAGCTATAATTGTGCCCTCTAACGGTGGAGAAAAATCGAAGAATCCCAAAAATTTAAAACGAATATTGCAAACGATGTAGTTATGATAGAACTTTGAAATTTTGGTCGTGGAATGTGACAGTCCTGAAAATTTCATTCACAACATTGAGTTGACCTTTACGCCAAAAGGTAGGTAAGAAACGGGAATGGATTTGTTTTAAAAGATAACTGGAAATCTCTTTTTTTATTTGGTTACTAATGAAATGTAATTCGCATTTTCAAAGGCAGTTTTAATTTATATCCTTAGAGATTACTAAATATCGAAACTGCAAAACGTTAACGAATGTTTCAAGTATTCTGTTTATGGGAGAAATTTCAGAGTGTAGAGTTCTCTTATGGTAAAAATTCCACTGACAGCAATGATCTGCTCACTATTTTCAGAGGAGCGAGAGAAAAGTAACTTTTTAAATTTAAAAAAACACAAATACATTTTATGTTTTATAGTTACTAATAAAATAATAATATGTGCATTTCCCCCATCATACATTAAAAAAATCCCTCAAGCAGCTGCTTGTACAGAGGTCTGGCAGGAACTTGTTAGTTTATACGCCATAGTAGAAGGTCCATGAGGAAGGCGGGGCCTCAGCATAAAAACAACATGAATATCCATGAAAAAAACTTTTAAGGAATGAAAAAGTAGGAAAACGAAGAACTTCATTCTCTTTGAAAATGAAATTCCCATATGCGCCAGAGGCGATGTTCGTTTTTCTAGTTATTTTACACTTGCAGTACCCTCTGACAGTGAAAATTCGAACTACTGTACAATTGAGAAAATAAACTATTAATATTTTATTAGTACCTGTAAAACACAAAAAAAATGTTTTTCATTTATATCTTAAAGCAGAAAAGTTGCATTTTCCAACGGAACATATCATTACTCTTACGGTAAACTAGAGGTCCTGTGTAGTTAGAGGCAGGCCATCTCGGTGATTAATTTCCATTGGTTGACTGAGTCACGTGGTTTATGAGCGTCATGTTTTGTCGTACCGTAACCCGAAAGCCTATGAGTTAGTGTATATACCAAGTTAAAACTTCTCAGTTGTTATAGTTTTATATATACTGCTCACAAAAATTAGGGGATATTTCAAAATGAATATGAAGTGATAATATATCCCCTAATTTTTGTTAGCAGTATATTTCTACAATTTTTTTTCGACAAACTCTGACATATTTTATGAATGCCTCACTACGCTGCATTTGAGTGTAAAAATTTCTCTCAAAGAAATAAATTAATGAATATTTTTTTCCGAGAAACTCTATCAGAAGACGGCGAACGGCTGCAACAGTGAAATGAGCTAACTGAAACCAACTAATAATTTCTTTTAAGATTCGTTTGAAGCATGAGGTAAAGTTTTCACTTTGTCGTCTGCCTATGCCAATATTTGTTCGCCTGTCTGTCCGTCTCTCTGTTAATTGCTGTCTGTCCATCTGTCTTTCCAACTATCTGTCAGTCTATAGACAAACAATTTTTTTTACTTTTAGAGCTAAATGAAAAATTCTTTTTGGGTTGGATAGGTGTCAAACAATTATTGCGATTCGCAATTTTGAAAAATTTCAATAACTTTAATAGCGTCCCCTAGCTCTGGGAAAAGATGAAAAATGATAAAATTTTAAAATAATATTGCAAACAAATTATTTACACTAGAAACCTGAAATTTTGATAGTAGAGTATTATGGTCAGAAGGTTTACAACGGCAAAGCCTACTTGCTGTCTTAGCCAAAAGGGAGTGCGAAAATGAAACTTTTTTTAAGAGGTAAATAAAACAATATACAGGGTGTCTCAAAAATATAAGTACAAACTTTTAGGGGAGATAGATAACATCTAAAGGAATGAGAATTGCATATGAACCCATAACCGGAAACGTCCCGTAAGGCAATAGGCAGCACTGTTCCTCAGTGCGCTAGAGGGGAAATTTCGGATTTCCTCATTCGAGCGGTAGTCATCTGACTATGAGCATGCAAATGTATTCGAACAGGGAGCTGGCAGACATGCACGTAGTGTATGGAATAGCTGAGGACAATAGACGAGCCACTCAACGAATGCATCAAGTACTCTTCCCACACAGACATGTACCGGCCACCGTTTGTTTGCACATGCACATCAAAATTTGCACGTCTCATGGTGGAAACTTCGAGCATCTGCTGTAATTAATTAAGTTTTTTTAAATAACCCCTCAAGCAGCTGCTTGCCACAGAGGTCTGACAGGAGCCTGTCAGTTTATATGCCATAGCAGAAGGTCTCAGAGGATGGCAAGCCCTCAGCAGAAAAACGACACAGCCATGCCTTAACCAAGGGCTCAAACTCAGGTCCCTTAAATCAGTAGCCAAGCGCGCTAACCACTCGGCCAGTAACATTATGAAATGTATCATCTAGTACGCCATTTGTAATAGTTATGTCCAATAAATGTTTTCCCATTAATCACTGTCTTGTGTCCTTTCAGATCTTGTACCTCTGCTACCACTTTCCCTTGATGTTTCCGGTTATGGGTTACTATGCAATTCTCATTCCTTTAGATGTTATCTACCTCCCCTAAAAGTTTGTACCTATATTTTTGAGACACCCTGTATATAAATTTCTTGTTTTACAGGACTAACAAAATAGTAATGATTTCAACAATATTTGATAATCTCAGCGTTACCTGTAGACGTTTAAACGTCTATAAATCAATAAATGTTTTTTGTGAAAACAGCCGGCATTTGTTCAACAGATTAAAATACTCTGACATGTTTCTGGAGAGGTGCGGGTTCGAATCCCGTATGTAGGCGAAATTATTTTACACAAAAATGTTAATATTTACATTTTTCGAATCCCCATCAGTGGAATTTCCAGTGTTAGAGAGTGCTAAATGCGGTATAGAAAAACCCGAAAGGCGACCTCTAGCGGCGGAAAAGAGCTGGAAAATACCAAATCTTTAAATAAATATTACAAACTTTCTATTTTTTTCTATAAACTTCAATTTTTGGTCATAGAGTATAATGGTCAAGTGGTTTACCCAAATAGTAATGATTTGTCCCGTTGGTAAAATGCAACTTTTCTGCTTCAAGAGATGAATAAAAAACTTTTTTGCACATTATAGGTACTAATAAAATATTAAGTTTATTTTTTCAATTACACATTAGTTCGAATTTCCACTGTTAGAGGGTACTGAAAGTGTAAAATTCTGGCGCATATGGGAATTTCATTTTCAAAGAAAATGAAGTTCTTCCTTTGCCTACTTTTTTACTCCTTAAAAGTTTTAATTATGGATGTTCATGTTGTTTTTCTGCTGAGGCCTCGCCATCCTCATGGACCTTCTACTATGGTGTATAAATTGACAAGCTCCTGTCAGACCTCTGTACAGTCAAATGCTTCAGGGATTATTTATTTATTTTTTAATGTATGATGGGGGAAATGCACATATTATTTTATTAGTAATTACATAACATGAAAAGTATTTGTCTTTAAGATCTTAAATTTGGAAAGTTGCTTTTCTCTCGCTCCTCTGAAAATAGTGGAAAGATCATTGCTGTCAGTGGAATTTCTACCATAACAGAACTCTACAAGCCGAAATTTCTACCATAAACAGACCACTTGAAACATTCGTTAAAAGTTTTGCAGTTTCGATATTTAGTTATCTGTAATGATAAAAATTAAAACTACCTTTGAAAATGCGAATTACATTTCATTAGTAACCAAATAAAAAAAGAGATTTCCAGTTATCTTTTAAAACAAATCCATTCCCGTTTCTTACCTACCTTTTGGCGTAGAGGTCAACTCAATGTTGTGAATGGAATTTTCAAGACTGTCACATTCCACCACCAAAATTTAAAATTTCTAGCATAACTACATCGTTTGCAATATTCGTTTTAAATTTTTGGGATTCTTCGATTTTTCTCCACCGTTAGAGGGCACAATTATAGCTTTTGGGAAAATCGCAAAATGCAAATTGTAATATTTCATCAATACCTGTTAACCCAAAAATCATTTTTAATTGATCTCTAAAAACATACACTTTTCTGTTAAAAAAACAAAAAAGTTGCATTCACCTCCCCCACTGGGTCTAAAGGGTCAAGTGATTGTTGTTAATGGTAACTTCGTAACCTTCACATTTCAACACAAAAATTTCAAACTTCTAACATAACTACACCGTTCAATATTTTGTAATTTTCAAAATTTTCCACCGTTAGAGGTCGCAGTTATAACTTTTGGGAGATTCGTAAAATTCAAATCGTAATATATCAGTAATACCTATCTAACACAGAAAGAATTTTTTTATTTATCTGTATAAACAAAAAAGTTCGATGTCTACAGAAGGACAGATAGAAATGCAAAATTATGTCTTTTTCTAAAAAAAAAAGCCGTAAAATTTACTTTTCCATTTTTAGTCACTTTCTAAAGTGCTTCCACTCATGAACACTGAAATCTGTATCAAATATTACTCTACCCTTTTCCGGAATCCGTAAGTACCGTGCAATACCATTCAGCTATGCACATTAAACAATCCGAGCGACGACAAAACATGGCGTCAATATTTTGAGATGGCCAACCTCTACCTATGTAGGGCCTCTAGGGTAAATCACTTATCATTAGACACTATGACCAACAATTTAAGTTTCTAGGATTTAAGTTCTAGTTCTTTCTAGGATCTCTATTTCTAACTATACAGAATCTATGCCTAGCTACCATTTACAGACTGAGGAAAAGTTTTTGTTCTGCGAATTTGCTGTGCACAGAATTATTGTTGAGTGTTTTTTATATATTAAAAGTCAATTTTTAATATTTTTATGTACGTGGTATGTAAATATTAAATGTTAAATTTTATATTTTAAAAATCTGAAATTGCTGCATTATCAGTGAAAACTACTGGTGAAGAGATGAGCAAAGTTCATCCTGATAATCGCGAATTTTTTTCTCAATATTTTGGTGAATCGGACTCGGATGAGTTTGAAGGATTTCCCGATGCTGAAAGCAGGATAAGTGACGAGACTTCTTCCATTTCAGATGGAGATGAAGATCATTTTGAATTGTATAGCCTCTCCAGTGAAAGTTGCAGTGATTCAGAGGAAGAACCTGCCTCTTCCGAAGGTAAGGAACTTTCACCGCAATGGGCTAAGCTTGAAGAAAGCTCATTTTTACCAGAAAGACATACGTTCATTGCTAGCCCTGAAAAAAAATATAAAACAGCTAAAACAGCTTTGGAATATTTTAAACTTTTCATCAATGATGAAAGTTTTCAAGAAATTGCAGAGCAAACCAATAGATATGGCACAGTCTTGCTTGAAAGTCGTGAAACTAGCCCCGAATATCCCACTGCAAGAATAACTAGATTTCGTGGGAAACCAACATCTGCCAAAGAAATGGAAAGTTTTTTTGCTGTAATTCTAGCAACAGGTCTTGTTCAGAAACAATCTTTGGGTGAATACTGGTCCAAAGAGATGGTTGTACACAGTCCATTCTTTTCAAAAGTAATGTTCAAAAATAGGTTCACTCTGTTGCTGCAATGTTTGCATTTTAGTGACAACAGTATTGTGAGACCTAAAAGAGGTGAACTTGGCTATGATCCTTTAGCTGAACTAGGTCAGTTGTTCCCTGATATTATAAATAGATTCAAAACAACCTATATTCCAAATAGGGTGCTAAGTATTGATGAGACAATAATTGGCTATAAAGGAAGGATTTGTTTTAAGGCATATGGTCACCGAAAGCCAGACAAATTTGGAATAAAACTTTATGTGTTAAACGTTAACAAAACAGCTTATGCCTGGAATGTAATAGTGCATACTCACAAAGGAAGTGTTCAGCCTCATGCCAACAGCATAAGCCTTGCACATGCTGTAACTCTAAATGTGATGGACAGTTTGCTACATTTCTATCATTTTCTATATGTTCTATCATTTGTATATGGATCGCTGGTATTCCTCTCCAGCCTTACACCAAGATCTGTATACAAAAAAAACTCATGCCACAGGTACTGTAATGCCAAATAGGAGTGGTATACCTAAATATAATTTAGGAGAAAAGTTGAGAAGGGGAGATTTAATTTCATTCAAAAAAGATTGTCTTTTGGTTATGAAGTGACATGATAAAAAAGATGTCATCATGCTCTCTACCTTTCATAATGCTGAAATGCCAGAGGTCCAGCAAAGAAGAAAGAGCCATGAAGGTGAAAGTATTGAGACTATTTTGAAGCCCAAGTGCGTGATTGATTATAATGCCCAAATGAGAGGTGTGGACCGTGCAGAAGAGCTACTTCAATATTACCCAATAAAATATAGATGTTTAAAATGGTGGAAGAAGTTATTTTTCCATATAGTAAACATGGCTGTCTTAAATGCTCATATTTTATTTAGGGAAAGTAATCCAACAGTAAGCCATTACCAGTATAGGATTACTCTTGTAAAGCAATTGCTTAAAGAAGGCAAAAATATTGATAAACAAAGCAAAGCACGCATCCAGAATACTATACTCCCAATTATGCGGTTAACTGGATGCCACTTTCCAAGACAAATTCCAAAACAACATCAGAAGAAACAACCATGTAGCAAATGTATTGTGTGTACAAGACCAGGACATAGAAAAGAAACATCATATGAGTGTGAACAGTGTGAAGTTGCTTTGTGTTATGGGGCATGCTTTAAGTTATATCATACTGAAAGAAATTACAAGATGGTGTAGCATTGTTCAGAGTGAAAAATGTTATACATAGTCATTGAGCATTCATGGGTTATGGAAGTCCAACCAGAATGTGTAATTCAGTCCAAATGTCTGTCCTGAGCTATAGCTGCTGCTTTGGTCACTGAAGAACAATTCTAGCAAGGTCTTGTTTGACATTGCCCACTGTATCCTAGGTCTCCCACCTCTTTCTAAGGCCTTTAGGCACATTGTTCATAACCCTATTCACTAAATTGTATTTATGCATACTTATAACATGGCCAAATCAACATGGTCTGTCCACAATATGCTACTCAAAGGAGGTTGCCTAATCTCACCATTACTTACAAGGTGAAACCACCTAATGCCAAAGATACTGTGCAAATATCTAGAATCAGAGGCATCAAGTTTCTTGTTATCGTGATTGCAAAAGGTCCATGTTTCACTACATAACTGACTTCAGATATAACCATGACTTTAGATAGGACCAAAGTATTGTATGGCTAATTGTAGTCTTTAGATGTATATGCAGTTATTTTGCCACCCTTTTCTCCAAGTCTGAATTTAGTTATTAAGCTAAATTTAATGTAATTTAGAAAAGCAATTGAAATTTTTTTGTTAAAAAATAGGTCATACTCTGATTATACTGCAGTTATGGTCATTAGTTTGTTTGCAAATCTACCATCCCTAAAAAAAATAGTGCAGTTGCAAATGCGGTAGCTCCACCCCTTTGTATATGCCTATTTCTCCACACTCTCCATAGATTCCTAAAAGTCCCAGAGGCAATCCCTGTTTGCCTGTTAAACTCATGCTGCACATCACCAGTATCTGTTACATAGCTCCCAAGATAATTAAACTGAGACACCTGCTCAAGAGTGGAACTATTCGTATTAACAGAATCACAACCTGCCGGACTAATTTTCACCATTTTAGTTTTCTCTGTTTATCACCAAACCTACTGTACTACCAATCTCATCAACAGTTCTAATGAAAGAGTTCATCTCATCAAAATCATTTACCAAAAGGGCCAAATTGCCAGTATAATCTAAATCAGAAATTTTCAAATCTTTAGACCATTCAAGGCCCAATCTCCCTGTTGCAGTAAATTCCACATAGCAATCAATCTCCAAACAAAAAGAGAAGCGGAGAGAAAATGCACCCTTGTCTAACACTACTATCAATGCTGAACCAATTGCTACAAGCCTTACCGACTCTCACCATGACTTAGTGTTATAAGGGAGAGTCATCATAATCCTAGCTAACTTCTCAGTGTACCATATGATCTCACAATCAATCATAAATTAAGATGATCAACAGAGTGAAAAGTCTTTCTGAAACTATAAAATTGGCAACCACGGGTATCCGAAACTAAACATATCTCAAGAATCTGCTTGTATAAAAATTTCCTCTACATGGTGGATAAAAAAGGTTACAAGGTCAATATGTCATACCCAAGATCTTTGATGTACACGACCAACCATACAATGTGAAATCTCAATGAATACACTATTTTCAACATAATCACAAATATTCAAACACTTGTCGCTACACGTAATGAGTTTATCTATTCCATCAACGAAAAAACTCCTGTCCCTGGTGATTTAATCACACGGTGATGGCATGTTGCACTACTTCCTCTGATGTATAATGATGTCCTCCCAAGTGATCTTTCAAGTGTGGAAAAAGGTGGAGATCACATAGAGCCAGATTGGGAGTGTATGCAGAATGACTATGAACTCTGTTCATTGTGTGCAGGCAGGCATTATTGTAAATGAGAACGATGCATTGACAAAGGAGACCAGGGCATTTCCTAATGGCCTCTCATCAACATTTCAGTATGTCACAGTATCATTCAACTGTAATGGTGTGTCTCTGTGTTTCACAAATTGCACCACAGGCATCCCAAAAGATTAACCAACACTTTTCCAGTGGAAGGTGTTACTTTGGATTGGTGATGTTTGGCGTTTCTACTCCATCAATGCATGCTTACTGCTTAGCATGTAATGGTGGACTCGTGATTTGTCGCCTGTCACCACTCGAAGAAAGTTAATTTCTCTCTGTTGCATAACGTTGCAACAGTGTGAGGCTGGCCACCATTTGTTATGCCTTGTCCTCTATTAATGCATATGGGAACCCATCTGGCAAACACCGTATGGTACCATAACTCTTCTGTGACAATATACTGGACCGATGCATCACAAAGTGGCATGTTGATCGTATTGAATGATCTCAATGCATGCTGCATTCACTTCCATTAGGGAGTTGCTGGAATGCCCACTGTGTTTACTATTTAAAATAGTATCTCTGCCTGCTGAAAACTTCCAAGACCATGTTGATGTGACATCACATTCTATCCTGTACTCTTCAACAAGCTGTCAGCGGATTTTGGCCATATAAACTTTCCTCACCCACAGAAAATGAATAACTGCTCAGACTTCTTCATGAGACTACGTTTGCAACCTCATAGCCACTTTGAACTGCTACATCTCTGCTCCTATACATGCATGCATCTGTAAACCCCACTGTGTTGCCAATCAGTTGCACTATAATATATATTTAATACTCTCCTATGTCTTTGGGATTTTTTTGTGATAATAGACCTTTTAAACTTTCTGATACACCTACATATACTCTTTACCATATCTGAATCCATACTGTTCATCATGCAGTCTCCATTAACCAAATTCTTAATTTTCTTGAGCACAATATGAGAAAGAATGTTACCTGTCACAAAAAGTAGATTATATCGCACACATATATCACTGGGCTCTCTAAATATTAATGTAAGGTTTTCTATCCTCCCATTGTGTTGAAAACCTGACCTACTTTGGTCTTGGTACAGTCTTTGGTACAGATGGCTTTGTGGATGTTGCTGCTGTTGGGCTGTCATCTCTTGTGCTTTTTATTGATGATTGAGTTAGCCATCAATAATTGCTTGTTGCTATCCATGTTTTCATAATTACTGTTAATAATATGGATAAATAACCATTGATAAAAACAAGCGTTATGTGTCATTTGCAAGCCATCTGTGCCAGAGACTAGGAAGAAGACCCCTGACTGTGGTGGCATCAACATAAGCATGAGTGCCCCACAGCAAATTTTCAATAAACAGGATGATAGTGAACCTTGCATTTATATTTAGAGCTAAAGGTAATTTTTTTTGTATAAAATTTTAAATAATATGCAGCCCAATTTAAGTAAATCAGAAATTAAATACTTCATATATTCAGCAGTGCAGTAGCAAATTATCAGTCAACTCTATTAATCTTGGCAGTTTTTTGTGAGCTTTACACTAGGTTTATCTGAAAGCTGACCTCACAGAATGCACTACAGTTATCTTGATATTCAGTATGAAATAAAGCTCCTAAATTTACTATTTTTGTTTTTTTCTTTTAAGAGCTCTTTTGATGCATAAATTTAAAATGAAAGAGTTTCATAGTATTAAACTTGTTGCCTAAAAGGGCAAATGATTAAAAAGTTCCATTTTCTGCAGAACGTTTCTGAGGTCAACTCATGTTTGTTGAAACATTAAATCTAGCACCAGAATCCATTCTGCGGTATGGTAGTTAGCACACCATCTTTTCTGCATGTGCTTTTTATGTATATTTTTCATGCTACATAAGCATAGTTATGCTGGAGTAGTTTATTATGTGTCTTAATTAAACTAATCACTGAAAATGTGATTTATATCACATTATGGCTAACATTGCTTTTAATCATAGATGGCAATTGTATGGACTCCAGTATTGATCAATAATTGCTTAACCCATTCGCTTCATATTTAAACGCCCTGCCTGTACTGCAGGAATCTGATTTAAATCCCCTTTCCCTACTGAGTATTTTAACAATGCCGATTTTAACGTATAAGAGCAGAGCTTGTCATCCGATTTTAGCGTATAAGAACACCGCATGAGCAGAGCTCATCATCTGATTTTAGCGCATAAGAACACCGCATGAGCAGAGCTCGTCATCTGATTTAAATAGGTTAATATGAGGGTAATTATGGTTAATCAGTATGCAAGCTAAATCAAGGAAAAAAAGCATTCTTATCAGAAAAAAAAATCCGGTGTGATTTGCCTCTTTTTGCATATTTCAAATGTGTAGTAATTTATTGCTGTGATGTAAGCTTTGATTAGCAGTGGATATCTCATGTTTAATGGTTTATGAAAAACTCAAAAATACTGACTCACCATCCATCTTACTTTGCTGAAGACCAGCTGTACACCAAATCAAACTTTTTGGTTCTTAGAAAGTTACCTGGGCCAGCTAGAGGAAAACCTTAATAATCTAAAAAATCTTTTGCCTAGAAGTAGTGGGATTCAATGATGCAATTTATCCCAACAGTACTTAGTAGGAATTGATTATGATTTGATTGACTTTGCATTATGATTGATTACTGTATTAGTTAATAATATACTCAATAAATTAATATTCTGGAATGCTAATTTTGGAAGAAGGATTTCCAATATGGACATTTGCATCTCATTTCAAACTTTCTTCTAGTGAAAGAATAATTCATATCAATCAACATTTATGTTTCAACAGTGAAATACCTACTACACCTGCTGCTCAGAAAATTTCATTGAATTTCCTAATGCCATTATGTTGATCAACAACAAAAATTCTATTATTCATGCAACATATTCCAAAAATTGAAATGTGCTAATGCAATGTCATTATGACAATAATGAAATATCTACTATACATGATAGCTTACCAATACATGAAATCTCAAATATAACATAATATTTAACTTCTACTTTTCTCAACTAATCATCATATTGCTGAAGAAGGATTGATACATATATCCAAAAAACTGGATACTGTGATATTGTGTGCATTTTATATTTGTGTTACATCTTTCTAACAATTTTGTGCTAGTCTTTCAAGACATTATAATGTGAATTTGGGGAAAATCACAACAAAATTACCAACTGTTCATTACTGCTCAACAACTATGAACTGTGCCCTTTACCATATTATGGATGAAAACTGGAACTTTGCCACAATTCTGTTTATTGACTCTGCCCATGTTATAACATGTTTATTAGCATGCTTGCAGATATACATGTAAGATACATTGTTGTTTATTGCTAACTTTTTATATATTCATTGTTCATACACAGATTTTTTTTTTCAGTATTTGAAGTCTGGCAGTAGTCTGTTACATAGTAAACTTAATATTTGAAGTAAGTTTGGGTCCAAGTTTGCAAACATTGAGGGTTTCTCTAGTGTTCTTTTCCCTGCTTTTTAACCCTCAAATTATCAATTATTGTTTAAATCTGAATGGTGACCAGGTCTCACTTTTAATTTATATATTATTAAATTCACTGCACTATGGTTAGTTTTATGAGTAACTAATAAGTTATTATTTTACTATAATAAAATATCTTAAATCATGTTTACATGCCTTTAATTTATTAAATGATAGGGTATAGACTAGAAAGTAACATTAGGTAAGGGAATGCAAAATCTTGCCATACCACTTTCTTTCTGACCTTGTATTCCTTGCCCTGATGGCACTTGCTAGTCTACATTCATATATTAAATTAAGTGCATGTATACGTGTTAACAAATAATTTAAAATAATTTTTTATTATAGTAAAATAATTGACTAGTAAATTTCTTTAGAAACAAGAATTTAAATATGTTGTATTTGTGCTACACAATTTTTGAATTAGATCCAGTCCTCTCCTACCCACCTCAGTCTTTCTCTGCCACTCATTTTCTGTGATTGTGAAAGAGCTCAAAGTCAATATGTATTCACACAAAGAAATAAATTATTAGTTTTCATAATGTTTTTTGAGACAAGAAATGAAAAAATGGTATTTTTTTCCTATATAAATTGAAAATGAAATGATAAAATTGACGAAATCGGTTATGGAAAGGATTCCAGCAATCAAGTGGATGAGGAGAATGTAGAGATTATACTAAATATTGGTACCAGAACAGAAGTACAACTAAGTTTTTTTAAAAAGCGCTATAAAAGGTAATATCTACAGTGAAAGCCACTTCCATCCCTTAATGATTTTACTTCATTGACAGAGGAATTCAACCTCTATGAAATGTCAAAATGTGAAACTTCTTTTGGATGTTCTTTTAAGTATTAGACCAACATCAACACAAAATGAAAAGTTTAAATTTCAGGAATTTTTGGTTTGAAAGAAAGGAAAAGATTAAGCTACCATATGTGCAACCTCTGTGACTACACCAGGTGACATTTTTTTAGGAGCAGCAAATTTGCCAGTACAGTTACTACAGTATGCAAAACTGGAGTTGACCTATTTCTCAACATAATTTTCAGCAGTTTTTAAAAATGACATTAACTGTACCTAAATTAATTATTAGCATCTAAGATTAGACTTGCACAAAGGGGTGGCAGAGTTCAAGTTCACTCTAGTCGAGAGATATCCTAGTTTGTTCCAGGCAGCAGAGTAGTTAGTACTAGCCCTGAACAAGGTTATCAGATAAAGCAATCAATGCCTTATGTTTTTTAAACTATCACTTTAAACATATATTTTGTAAGCATTTGTTTTAACTAAAATTGTTGTGTTAAAAACTAAATGTATAACAGAATAGTTTTGTTGTATAATAAATATAATAAACATAGAAATGTTTGCTTAATGTTAACATAGAATAATTTTAAATATTTTTAGCATATTTTTATAATCTATTTTCTTTTTAAAATGTTATCAAAATAATTTTTTAGAATTATAAGTACACTGCTGCCCATTAAAAGTGCAACACCAAGAAAGACAATAGATATCAAAGCCATATTTAGCGAATACATAGCTTATGTTACAAGGATCGAATGATTGCAAATACAACTCGTTAGACTTGTGGAATACAAAGAAATCAGCATCTTGTGTAACCACCATGAGCAGCAATAACTGCTGCTACACGGTCCAGCATTGAAAGGATGAGACATTGGATGTGTGTTTGGGGAATGTCAGTGCATGCAGTTTTGATACGTAGTCAAAGTTCATCTGTTTTAGCAGCTGCTGGTGTCTGGTGTGCTGGGGACAAATCTGGTGAATGTGCAGGCCAAGGCAGAAGTGTCACATGGTGGCTATCCAAGAATTGTTCGATGATGCATGCCTCATGTGGTCGGGCATTGTTCTGTTGGTAAATGGCACCAGAGAGCCCCTGAAGATAAGGTA
Source organism: Ryuthela nishihirai (assembly GCA_038380435.1). Classification (NCBI taxonomy): domain Eukaryota; kingdom Metazoa; phylum Arthropoda; class Arachnida; order Araneae; family Heptathelidae; genus Ryuthela; species Ryuthela nishihirai. Next base: position 45,348,276 of record JAWZYU010000032.1, read on the forward strand.
CGACAAGAGGCTCCAACACCTCAGTAATGTAATGCTTGCTGTTCAAAGTATCTGTAATGCGTACGAGGCGCGTGCATGAGTGGAGTCCAGTGGCACCCCATACCATAACACTAGGGGCCGTACCTGTATGGCACTGCAACATGCATGTCTCACTGAGTCTGTTGCTGCGGTACCACCAGATATGGATTCATCCATCTAGTGCTGCATACTGAAGCGGGATTTGTCTGAAAAGACAATGTGATGCCATTCGCACATCCATGCTCAACATTCTTGGCACCATTGCAGTCGCATACGCCTGTGTTGTAGAGTCAATGGCTGCCTAACAAAGATGCCCCAATGCTGCAGATGACGTTGAACCATACATGCGGACACTGGTTGATGTGCAACACACCCTAACTGTTGAGCTAAGGTGTTTGATGTTGTTGTACAATCATTCATGTGCACGAGACGTCTGTCCTGTCATTCGTTTATGTGACGGCCATTGAGTTCGTTCCTTCTCTACCCACTGACACCATATTCTCTTCACTGTGACAGCTTCCATCCAACACAAGCACCGATGTCTCGGTACGATAATCCGCATTCCCGTAATCCCACAATTCTCCCTTGATCAAAGTCAGAAACCTGGTCTTATGGATGCCTTGATTCTTTAGTGCACAAGAACTGCGAGCAAACACAATTCTAGTGCTTTACAGCGGCTCTTTGTAATCTCTTTACCACTTCCAGGGGGCATAATGCCCCCTGGAACACATGAAGGTCAGACATGATGTGTGTATGTGCTGCACTTTGAATCATTTACATGTTCTGCCATGGGCTACCCATCTTGCATATTTCGGGACAATCTGATGAGTTCTTCCTGGTGTACTTTTAATGGCCACCAGTGTATATAATTTTCAATATGATAAACAGATTCAAGTGATATGATCTGTACCTCTTAAAATCACACAATTTGGTTTTAAGTTTTGTTGGTATTTTGATCATTATGGATTAATGATTTTTTTATTATATTATAATAGAGATGATTTCTACATTTTTATAGCTGTTTTTCTAATCCATTTATTAAACGTTATGAAATTTTCATTTTTTGGTAAACACTGCTTAATCTTACAGATGATTCAAAATCAGCAACTACCACAACAGCATCTTAGCATATCCATTGCAACAACAAGCACAGCAGCATTTGAATCAACTTTTATCAAAACATCAACTGAGGTTATCTCCACAAATGCCTCCACATTCTCTGGGACATACCTTATCCCAGTCTTCAACTCTGCAGTCACAGCAATCCCTTTGCAAGAGACATCTAGAGCAACCTTTGTACTGGTACTTGGCCTCAAACTCCACCCACACCACAGTCACAAAATCAATTGCCACCATTATAGCCTTGACAACTTACACAGCAAAAACAAACTGGCCTTCAGCAAGCACAGCCAGTACTTTATGTTTAGGATAGTAATGATTAATTAAATTATTAATTCAGCTGGTAAAGTTTTCTCTTTAATTCTCAGAAAAATGAGTGTTTCTGCTGAAACAAAAATGGAAATAGTAGCAAGGTTAAATAGGAATTCAAGACAGAAATTAAAACAGATCAAACAGGAGCAAATGGAAGGAGGAAGCTGCTCTTCAGAAACTTTTTCAAATACTGTTCGGGAGAAAGAGGAACCATCAATGCCCCTGTCAATAGCTAGTACAGGATATGCCAACCTAGAAATAAAACAAAAGCCTTCAGCAGAAGCATCACAGCTCCCATCTAAATATTGTCCAAACTAGAAAGGTAATATATTGCTTATTTAACTTTTCAATTACTGAGTTATACAAAGGGTGTCTAATATACACAGTCGTATCACAATAATATGACCATCTACCATACATATACTATGGTAGATGATGACCATCTCCCATACATATACTACTGTAGATGGTCATATTATTCTGATATGACCGTGTACATTGGGATAGGGACCAGAAAAAGGGGGTTGGAAAAACTAATATAATCTGCCTTTAGTATATCTATTGTATCTATTTTAGTATAATCTGATGTAAATAAGAGGATGTGTTCCATAATGTTATCAATTTTGCCCATGCAACAAAGACTGAAAATTTTATTCATGCAAGACAACAGAATTATATAATAATTGATAAGGACTATTTCTCGACATTACAAATGCACACATTTCTGTAGTCAATATTTGTGTGGTGTAATGTTTCCTTATCCCTCATGTTAAAGAGAGAAAGTGACAGATAAAAAGAGTGAAAGACGTTTCAATATGTTTTAAAGAATATACTTCCTTTTTATCTTCCTTTGAAAAGATGGGGATTTTGAGAGGGGGTCAAGGAAAGGGACCTTGGTTACTCATTCCTCTCTGATTAACAAGCTGCAGTTCAGCAAGAGGATATGAAACATAATGCACATTTTTTATTTAATGCAAAATTCTGCACAGCCTGACAAGGAGTGTAATAATATAAAAATATATATATTTTTTTAATTTGCATTGTAATGATGTAAGTGTGGAAGTGTTTAAACATATATAGAATTTTCTTACTTATTCCCTGGCGTAAGTGTAGATGGACTATATTATCATCCTCTGTAGTTTATTTTACTTTTCTCTGCAGGTATCTCCATGTTTATTGTATATTTATTCTTAAAAACATATTGTAATCTTAATAACTCATAAAATGCCTAAGAATGTTCAGCATTTATGTTAAGGCTTATTTCAATTCAAATATATTTTTATTTGAAAATGAAATATGTGCTAGAAGATCTATGCACAGTAACAATACACAAAATACAAAAGAATATAGCTGTATTCTGAATAATTTCGTAAAAATATTACCTTCAGAGTTATTAAAATTTCATCATTTTTCATGTAGATGATTTAGCAAATTATGGAAAGTTGGACAAAACTTTTTCTCAGTAACCATATAGAAGAAAACTGATTTGCAAAACTCACCATCACCAGTATCATAACTCCTAAATATAATTTCTGCCTCGTGATTTAATTTGGATATTTATGCTTGAATTTTTTAAAATGCTTCCTAAAACATAAATTAACAACAACTGTTGTTTTCATATATATATAGCAATACACAAAATGAACACAAAGGGAGTTGAAAATGATTTCATTTCACTCATCCAAGGATTAATGTATTTTTTTGCTTTCTTATTTTATTTGAGTAACTTAGAGTTCCGTATAACATTTAATATTGGTTTAATACCATATATATTTTGAAACTGAGCAGATAGGAATATTTTATTGATGGAACATAAAATCACCCCTAATACAAAAATTCTGTTAGATTACTTTTAGCTTTCTTATTTGCTCCTCCATCCCAGCTAACCGTTATATGTGATTAGCTGGGGTGGAGTCACATGACAACAAAATACATGTGATTTAGTTATGATACTGGCAATGTAGCTGGGTCACTAAGCAACAAAATTATTTTTAGGAGTTATGATCCGGCAATGTGTTTTTTTACCACCTTGGGCAGCGGATACAGGCTGCACAATGACTCATTATGCTGCAAATCAGGGTGTCAGTGATGGTTCGAGAGAGAGATTGCCATTCTTGCTTGAGTGCAGATCAGAGCTCCAGGAGGATCCTGGGAGGTGGATTGTGACCAGAAATTCATTCATCCCAAATCAGTTCTACTGGATTTAGGTCAGGTCACCATGTTGGGAAAGCCAGTCCACATGGCTTATGGTTTCCTTCTCAGGGTATTGGTCCACCAATCAAGCTCTGTGAGGGTGAGCATTATCATCCACTAATACAAAATCAGGACCCATTTCTGTGTGAAATGAACGAACATAAGGTTCGAGGATCTCATTGTGATACCTTACAGCTGTTAGTCCCTCTTGGGAAGACATGAAGGTGTGTGCAACCATTTAGAGTGATGCCTGCATACACTAACACACCACCAGCTCCAAAGCACACTTATATCCCGTATGTTTAAAGAGAGGAAGGAGCTCTCTTTGGCGTAGTAGTAAACCGAAACCATAACTAAATTTTAAGCTATAGAGAAATGATTTTAAGGAAATCAATATTTGATAGATAGATCTGATATTTATGTTTTTATGGTGCAGTATGGCAAAGTGTAATCAAATTTTTGTTGAGATCTTTATAACGTATAGCCACACAATTGAAGTACAGGCACTCTTTGACTAATGTACGTAATTGTTTTGTTTTTTTGTTTTGTTTTTCGTGTATATCAGTCTGTTTTGTACCCAACTTTGGTCTTGTAGATACTAAATACAGTGCAGTTCAACTCAGTGATTATAACCCACCCACCCAACAAACTTCAAGCCATATGTACAGTATTGTTTACAGCATTTTACACTTTGTAACAGTTGAATGAGGTAGAAAAAACATGCGATGAATAATAATGTAAAGTACAGTATATACAGGGTGTCTCAAAAATATAGGTACAAACTTTTAGAGGAGGTAGATAACATCTAAAGGAATAAGAATTGCGTAGTAACCCATAATCGGAAATGTCACTGTCAGTCAATAGGCGGCGCTGTTCATCAGTGCGCTAGAGGGGAAATTTCGGATTTCCTCATTCAAGCGGTAGTCGGCTTACGAAGAGCATGCAAAGGTATTCGACCAGGGAGCTGGCAAACATGCACTTAGTGTATGGAATAGCTGAGGGCAACAGATGAGCTGCTAACGAATGTATCAAGAACGCTTCCCACACAGACATGTACCGGGTCACCGTTTGTGCGATTATGGATCATTAAGAGGTAGCAGAAGTGAGGGCAGGCCGCGATCGACGTGTACTCCCGCCATGGAAGAAAGTGTGTTGGAATAAATGTTTTCCCATTAATCACTGTCTTGTGTTCTTTCAGATCTTGTACCTCTGCTACCACTTTCCCATGACGTTTCCGGTTATGGGTTCCTATGCAATTCTCATTCCTTTAGATGTTATCTACCTCCCCTAAAAGTTTGTACCTATATTTTTGAGACACCCTGTATTCAAAAGTAATTTATTATAATAATCTATAAACAGTACTGTATAGTATATAAGCAAAATACAACATGCGAGAACACAAAGAAACAAGAGTTCAATTTGCTGACATTATTGTCAGTGTTGTGGAGTCATGAACTTTCGATGACAGTGATTCTGGTTTTCTTGAAGCAGATTTACCGGTCGTGGTACCACATGTGGATGCCACACATCTGCTTTCCACTTTCTTGAAATATTGATGGATTTTAATCTGCACAGTTTACTTCTCTCCGTAGATTGGTTTGTAGCAGGCATTGGCATTGTTTACACCTGCTGCACTTTTGTGAACCGCTCAGTGTTAGGATCTTGAACCTCAAAAGATGAGAGTGCTAGCTGCTCAGGTAAATTTTTTTTTCAATAATTTCTTCCTCTTCAATAGCCTGTTGTCTGTTTTTCAAGTTCGAAGAAATATTCGTTGCTCAGCTTCAGAGAATGGCTTTCCAACAATTGGTAAACACTCTTCATGCACCTCCAGATCCAATTATTTTTCATGACTGACTCTACCTCTTCAAATGTACGGAACTCAGGAGCAAATTGTGGAATGAGTTTCTTCCAGATCCTATTCCTATTTGATGATATCTCACACCAGACAGCATCTATATTCTTGATTGCGTCATAGATGCTATATTCCTTCCAAAATTGCTTTATGATCATTCCATCCTCTCCTTCTGTTGCTGTTAAGGCTTCCTTAAAAGTTCTTCATGTGTAAAAATGAAGCAATGAAACTTGCATGTAGCAATAACCTCCTGATTAATTGGCAGTGAGAGGAGAGGTGGTATTGGGAGGCAGGTACACCACTTTAATATTAAAACAAAAATCATCCGCTTGAGGTAGATGTCCAAAAGCATTGGTACTAATAGGATCTTGAATGGGATGTTTTCAGGACAGTACTTTTCTACTTGTGATATGAAATGTTTGTGGAATCACTCGTTCAAGATTTCGAGAGTAACTTGGGCCTTAATGTTAGACCTCCAGATCACTGTAAATGAAGCTGTGATGATGACTTTGCGTGTGAAAACCCTTGGATTTTCTGCGCATTACACTTAACAGTGGTTTGAGTTTGCAATCACTGGCAGCATTTCCCCCCAGCAGTAGAGTTAGCCGGTCCTTGGCTGCCTTGTACCCAGGCATTTTCTTTTCTCCCTTCATAATACGTGTGATCGGGCATTTCTTTTTCCAAAAACAGCCAGTTTCATCTGCATTAAAGATCCATTCTGGCTTGTAATCCTCATTAACAAGAGTGTCCCACAAGAACTCTGGATATTGTTTGGCAGCTTTTTCATCGGCACTAGTTGCATCACCACTCACTTTAATATGTATCAGATTTATTCAGGCCTTGAAGCATTGGAAGCATCCATGACTTGCATTAAAGGTCTCTTCAGTAGCACTTTCAGCACGTTTACTTTTTATCTCTTCAAATAAACTTTTTGGTTTTTCTTCAATGAGCTGTGGGCTACAAGGCATTTGTTTTTGTTGCTTATCTTCCAGCCACACACTTAAAAATTTCTCCATTTCCTCAATCACTGGACTTCTTATTTATTATTGTCAACTGCATTGGTGCTTTATATGTTCAATAATTCACGTTTTATCCTGGGAAACTGTGTTCATAGTAAAGCAACTCAAACCTAACATGTGCTACATCAACCTGCTTTTCATCCTTTCCCATTCGTTATATGTCTGTTTCATTTCCATTGTAATAGAGTGTCATGTACCACTAATGCTCTCACTTCGTTTTCACTTTTGGATAATGTTAGGGAGAGAACAATATCTTTTGTAACAGGAAAACAAGGGTTGGGTTGTTTTACCTCTGAGCGGCACTTTTTTGCACACCATGGGCTAAATGGCCAGGTCACATGGACCCCGAAGGCTCAGAGAAGGTTGGGGGAGGGGACCCACTGGAACAGCTGTTGGGAGACAGATGGCAGTCTCCCGTCAAGGCCACCCAGCGTGTTCTTTAACGTGCACAGGGTATGTCTCTCCCGCACACGGGACCACGGCTTAACGTTCCATCCGACGGACGACGTCCTTTACAATACGACGTCCTTTTTTTTACAATTACGACGTCCTTTTTTTTTCAGTGTCCCCTACTGACCGTGTGCAGGGCGGGGAATTTTGCGGAGATAAATCTCAACGCTGACCCAACTGGGACTCGAACCTGGGAACTACAGATTACGAGCATGGCGCGCTACCGACTGAGCCACCCCCGGCAGGAAAACAACTGATCCTACTCTGAACAAGAACAAAAAAACAGGGATCTATTGACAAGCAGCTGATTTTGGTGTTTCACCAGCATAGTTCAAACTATCGATATATTTTCGATATACAGTATTTTTATTTATTTTAATAAACTTTATGCTTTGTACGTATCTACGAATTGTACCTAAGTAGAGAAGTGCCTGTACTAATATAGCATCCTAGTCTTCGTTTCACCATCAATGATTCATCCATAAATACGTTATGTGATGAATTGCTAAAGCCATTGTTTCCAAGTCTCTGCACTAGCCAGAGAAATTATTTCTTTTCACCTCCCATTGGTGTGCCAACAAAATTCTTCATGCATGCCACCTTTACAGTTCGCCATCCCTGCCCTAGTTGATGTGGCCCTCAGATGTTCAGGAACAGGTCTAGCGATGGTTTCATATATTTGAAATCAATTCTAAAGGCGGCTTACAATGCTATGACACATTTAGCCATCTGGCTACTTAAGACTGGCATTGTCTGGCCTCAAGCTTCACAGATGGCATACAATGTTGTGAAATAAATGCAAGTACAAAGCAATGAACTATTGAATGAAATAACAAGCACTGCAAAGTCTGCTCGGTAGCAGAATATATTTAAAGAAACTAAACACAGCTATTGATCCTTATTTGTAGTAAATTGTCACTGAAGCATTGCAAAGTGACAACAAAGTTAACTAGTTTATATATGTAAAAATGATGGTGGGAAACAGACTAACATACCATTCCTATGTGCTAGTGTGTTTCTTACCATTGTATTTATTGTGGTACAATTATTTATAGGTAGGACTATGTTGTTGCAGATACTTTTTAATCACACTGTATCATTACTTTCTAGAAGGCTAGATGCTAGCTGATGAAGATGACAACAATTATCATTACTTTCCCCCAAACATGAATGAGTGGTGAACAGTAGTGGAATGAGTGGTGAACAGTACATACATGAATGAGTGGTGAACAGTACATACATGAATGAGTGGTGAACAGTACATACATGAATGAGTGGTGAACAGTGCATACATGAATGAGTGGTGAACAGTGCATACATGAATGAGTGGTGAACAGTGCATACATGAATGAGTGGTGAACAGTGCATACATGAATGAGTGGTGAACAGTGCATACATGAATGAGTGGTGAACAGTACATACATGAATGAGTGGTGAACAGTACATACATGAATGAGTGGTGAACAGTACATACATGAATGAGTGGTGAACAGTACATACATGAATGAGTGGTGAACAGTACATACATGAATGAGTGGTGAACAGTAAATACATGAATGAGTGGTGAACAGTACAGGAATGAGTGGTGAACAGTATCCTCCAAACATGATATTTCTTAATTTTTTAATGTAGGGGACTTCAAGATACTTTCCAAGTGCACAAGCAGATGGATAATCCAAAGACTCGTGTAATATGCAAAATAAAAAAGAAATATGTTTCATAAAAGATGCAGGTTAATTACTGGCCTGTGGAAATTTGTTTTTCAGATTTTAAGTAATATTGAATGAAAATAAAGACAATTAAATAAATTACTTCAAAAGCTAAAAAAATTATCCGTCTTAGGTGATATTAGAACGCACTGGAGGATTCAATAATAAAAAATATCAACTCCTGATATTAAGTTTGCAACATGATTGAGAATATTAAACATAAGCATTTGAATTAAATATCACTCTTATGAGATATAACGTAAGGAGAGGTAAGCTTTATCACGGTTTTCAGTCAAACATGCTGGTTTCTCTTTCGACATCAGATGGTGCAAAGTGGAGCTCGCACACCTATGTATGCAAAAGAAACAGTGAGAACATGTAAAAAAAACCTCTGATGAATGCATTGAAACAATATTCCAAACACCAGGAATACTGTTCACCACTCATTCAGGATTTAAAATAAATACCCCCCTCAAGCACAGAGGTCCTCCTCCACAGAGGTCTGACAGGAGCCTGTCGGTTTATATGCCATAGTAGAAGATACATGAGGATGGCAGGACCTCAGCAGAAAAACAACACAAACGCCCATGCCTTGTCCGGGGCTCGAACCCAGGTCCTTTAGATAAGTAACAAGTGCGGTAACCACTCGGCCACGGAACCAGGTATTTTTTTTTCTTTGTAAAATAAAAGATATAATTGTGTTCACAACAATTCTGTAATCAGCGTATTTTTTAAGATTTCAATAAAAATCCATGGTTGAAGAACTGAATTCTCCCAAGGAGTGTAGTTGTTATTCTACCAGTAAGCTAGTTTTTCTGAGTATTTCTAGCATTTCATTTGGCATATAAAGTTTGCTTTGGAAGCTAATGCTGCCATCTAGTAGCATTCCACTGCTAGTACATAATAAATGTACATAAAATGCTGTTGTTAATATATCACTATAAGAAGATAATGTAAAATAAATACAGAAATTCACGTTGAGCTGAAAAATCACTTATGAATGTGTGTTTAAAGATTTGAAAAATATCCGGTCTAGGAATTGAGCCTGGAAACAACTCCACTATAAGTTTTTTTATTTCAGACAATTTCATCTTACTGTGATTTTTAATTTATTAGGTAAAATTTTGTTTATATAGACCACAGATGTATTATATAAATGCTGAAGGATGTTTGGATTGACTGGTTAGGAAGTTTGTTGTTGTTAACAGTTTCTATATTAAAATTTTACCATTACATATCAGTAAAAATCAAAATACCACAAATTTTTATGGTAATTTTTTTTTACTTTTTCAGCATACGAAGTGGGTGGAGGTAGTAATAAATACTTATAAGTGAAAATGCAATAAATTATGTGATTTTTGTAATCGCAAAAGGGAAAAAAAACTAATATTAGAAATGAATACAATAATCACTCCAAAACTCTACCTCTGACTCCTTCCCCTCTAACGCGATTTAACAAGATTCACCAACCTTAATCTCTCGAGTGAAAAATTCTGGCTGTGCTTGGTATTTAATATAAAAGTTCTTTTAGAAGCTGAAGCGACGGTTTTATTAATGTGAATTCCAAAGTCAAAATATTATCGTCATACCAAAGTACTTCATGGAAACTGTAATATGGGTGTTATTAATTTTAATGTTTGTGTCAGGCGGGGGAGAATTCAAGTTCAAAGAAAAACCAATATTGGTTTTCTTGATATTGACAGTGAATCCATTTTCAGTATAACAATGAAGCACATCATGAATATTGTTTTAGAGAAATGAAAGAACTTGAGGTAAAATAAAGAAGACAATCGTCTGCATACATAAAAATATTGTAGTTGGTGGAGGATTCTAGAAGATCGTTAACAAAAAGGTTGAAAAGAAGTGGGCTAAGAATGGTTCCTTGAGGTATTCCCCGATTGATTTTAAGAGGTGTAGAGATCTCAGTGCATAATTTAGTTCGGATAACACGGTCTTTGAGATACTTTTTAAACCAGGAAAGAGCTGAGGGCGATAGGTTAAGATTATAGCAAAGTTTTTGCAAGATAAGTTTGTGTTCAACTGAATCAAATGCTTTTGAGATGTCAAGAGAAGCCAATCCCACAACCGTTTTCACTTTGCTGTCTAAAGCCAAGCTCCATTGATTAACAAGAAGTGTCATGAGAGTTTCAGTTGACCAATTTTTCCTAAACCCGAATTGCCTGCACGAAACTAAATTAAATTTTTCAACAAAAGTCGATAATTATCTCGACGGTTTTTTTCTAAAATTTTGCTTAAAGCACATGTAACTGAAATAGGGGATTTGAAATTTTAGAAGGATTTGAAATTTTAGGTATGGGTGAGATGATGACTTCTTTCCATGGAACTGGAAATTTATTAGTGTTAAATGAACAATTAATTATTTAATCACAAAATTAATTTAATTAAGATCACAAAGGGGTGCCGAAATTAATGGAAAAATTTGGAATCGTACTTGTGGAAATTTTATTTTTTGTTCGGATCCCTTGCAAAATGCGTAACTGACGTTTCACTGCAGTAATTTTATTAGCAAGTTCTTTCAGCTAATTATTTCAAGTATTTCTTGTCAACAGGATATTTCCTGTGATACTTCATTACTGAATTAGCCATCTTTGTCCTTGGGGGCGGGGGCGGGGGTGGCTCAGTCGGTAGCGCGCCAGGCTCGTAATCTGTAGTTCCCAGGTTCGAGTCCCAGCTGGGTCAGCGTTGAGATTTATCTCCGCAAAATTCCCCGCCCTGCCCACGGTCAGCAGGGGACACCGATGGGCTTGGAAAGGCCGCCGTCCGTCGGATGGGACGTTTAAGCCGTGGCCCCGTGTGCGGGAGAGATATACCCTGTGCACGTTAAAGAACACGCTGGATGGCCTTGACGGGAGGCTACCATCTGTCTCCCAACAGCTGTTCCAGTGGGTCCCCTCCCCCAACCTTCTCTGAGCCTTCGGGGTCCATGTGACCTGGCCATTTAGCCCATGGTGTGCAAAAAAGCGCCGCTCAGAGGTAAAACAACCCAACTCTTTGTCCTTGAACGAAATAGCGACTTTATACTTTTGTCGGGATTTCTGTAACTTTTCTCATTTGCATAGCAGAGTTCAGGGGAAACAGCTGAGGCTTCTATCTCATTTGACAGCTAAAGGTTACCGCTTTGATGATATCCGTCCGGCCAAGAAGAAAATGGATCACACCTCGCACAGGTACAGAAGGGGACTGTTTCTGAGAATACGAAGATGAGGGCATTTCCCAGAAGCAGTTGGTTAGTGACCTACAAGTGCCGAAACTATGGTCGACCATAATATATGCTTTCGTTGCCTACTAGATGTCAACTTAGAAGAGTTTTTTCATCATTGCAAAGGAAATTTCTTCTAAATGAAGCAAAATTTAATTTAAAAAAAAGAGTGAAAAGTAATCAATATTTACAAATTCATATAGGTAAATCAGTTTTTTTTTACAGATCACTTAGAAAAATAATTATTTATATGAATCTGTTAATCTTATCAAAATTATGTTTTTGGTGATTTATTACTTTTTTGAAATGCAAAGCGCTTGAAAAACCCAAAACGGGATCGTTCATAAATTACGTAACGTTATTTTAGCTGATTTTTCAAACACCACACGTCCCTCGTCCACCTCCCCTCCACACGTCCATTCTATCCTCTCCATGACCACTTCTTTTTCTATGGTAATCAGCATACCCAAAATGACTGTAAACTCAACATTTACGTGTTGTAGGATATTGGAATTCAGCACGTAGCTATTTTTAAAAACTAGGGTTTTTTAACAATTATTAAATTACATGTTAATAGAGTTCTAATAAAAAAATTTCGTCACATGGTTCAAAATGAAAAAAACCTTTAATTAATCACAACTTTTGCACATTACTAGTTGAGGTAGGAGTGGTTCAGTCGTAGCTTGCGACGATCGTAATCTGTAGTTCCGAGGTTCGAGTCCCACCTGTGCTAGGTTTGGCATTTCTCTCCTCTAAATCTGTACCCTCTCCTCGGTCAGAAAGGGAACATCAATGGACTTGAAAATGATGCTGTTCTTTGAATGTAACATAAGTTCTTGGTCCCATGTGTTAGAGAACTATACCCTGTGCATATTAAAGAACACTCTAGGTGGCCTTCCAGGTGTTATCTCTGCAAAATTCCCCGCCCTGCCCATGGTCAGTAGGGGACACTGATGGGCTTGGAAAGGCTGTCGTCCATCGGATGGGATGTTAAGCCGTGGTCCCGTATGCGGAAGAGTGCCTATGCGGACCCTGTGCACGGTTAAAGAATATGCTGGGTGGCCTTGATGGGAGGCTACCATCTGTCTCCAAACAGCTGTTCCAATGGGTCCTATCCACCGACTTCTGAGCCTTCAGGGTCCTTGTGACATGGCCATTTACGCCCATTGTTTGCAAAAAAGTAACGTTCAGAGGTAAAAACAAACCAACCTTCCAGGTGTTCTTCAATGGAGAAGTGGAATCAACTGGGAATTATATTTGTGGAAGTTACTTGATGTGAGACTAGCGTCGGTCTCCTAACATCTGCTCAGTGGATTCCCTTCACCCGACTTCCTCTGTACCCTTGTGACATGTCTCATTGTCAGTGGTGAAAGTAGATTTTATTTCTTCCCGGTACCCTTCAAAGCATAGCTATGTGTGGAAAATCACACACAGGCGATCACTCCACTGAAGTCGTCTTGCAAGGGTTAGATTTTCTCATTTTCGATGTGTTTTCCGCGAATAGTGAATTAAAAAAAAATAAATAAATACCCCCTCAAGCAGCTGCTTGCCACAGAGGTCTGACAGGAGCCTGTCAGTTTATATGCCACAGTAGGAGATCTGAGAGGATGGCAGGACCTCAGCAGAAAAACGACACACACATCCATGCCTAATTCCGGGGCTCGAACCCAGGTCCCTTAGATCAGTAGCCAAACGTGCTAACCACTAGGGCTTTTTAATGTCAAATAATATATTTATATACTTGCTGATTCCGTTGGATTTCAGTCTTATTGAATAAAAAAATATGATTTTCGTACTGAAATTTTTTTTAGGAAGGAAAATTAACATTTCACTCGTATTGTAATTTTGAATACTAACTTTCATATTTTAAACTCGGAAGTCAAATATAGCATTTTTTTTTAGAATAACATTTAAAATTTATAAAGCTTAATCAATGATTACATGACATACGGAAATTTCGCCTCTGACTTATCCCCGATAATAGATACGAAATTGTAGTTTCCGCATCCAAAATAAAGTTACGAAAACAGTGACTTTTGTCAAAAAAAAAGTTGCGAGATGATTTTGTCGACCGCTGTTGTGTGCCAACCAAAATCATTTGGCATTCCACTCTTGTCACTGGTACTATAGGTTGGCCATACCTGCAGTAGAAAAATTAATCGTTTCACTTTTACAGGTGATATACCTATTTGTTGGCATTCTTAACTTTACATATGATTGACTCCTGTCTTCACCTTAATGAGAAATGTTTAGCGATTCAACAACGCTAATATCACAGAGTGAAAATGAAAACTATTAGGTTTGCCGTGAGTTCAAGCTTTTACCGTTTGGATACCATTGCAGCCCGATATGCAGAAGACCATTGCATCCCAAAATCTCATCTCTCATGCTTCCTTAAGAGGTAGTCGTTTATTGTAAACTGCAACGCCACTCTTCTAGTGGACCTGGCAGAATTATTTCTGTTCTCTCCTAACCTCAATTCACTCTGAAAAAAGGTTCCAAGAAAAGTAACCTTGCTTTTGTATAATGCAAAACTGTTGGGCTTTTTCTTTCAGTTCTACAGCATTGTTCGTTAAAGCAGAACCCAAATCATGCTATAGCATTATTTTTATATCAAATTTATAGTTTGGTGTAATTAAGAAGTTGATAATTTTATCAATGTTTTTTAAAAAAAAACATCTTCGGGTGGAAAATATCTAGTTGATAATCATAATTTTTTTTCAATTATTATAATGATTCTGATATTTGGAGATCTGAAACGGCTGGACGTTTTGTAGCATGTATTGCATTTTATTTTGTATTTTGTAGTATGTAGACGTTTTGTAGTATGTATTACATTTTATTTTGTATTTTGTAGTATTGTAGTAATTTATAGTATATACAAATACTATAAATTTTGATACTGAAGGTTAAATTCCAAGGGATGCAAATGATGAAAAAGCATTAGAGAGTTAAATTCTTGGTTAATATTTTTTTTCACCTCTCAAACAGCTGTTTATCATTGGCGTGATACGATCCTGTCGATTTAAGACGTCAGATGACTAATTATGAAGGCGAGATCACAGCAGAAAGAAAATAGTCATGCCTATAAGATCTCGAATCCAGGTCCCATAAACTTGAAGAGAAGCTTGTAAACCATTTGATCACAAGGCCGATGTCAAGCTCAATAAATTTGACAAATGCCAGTTATCAACGACACAGTTTTTGTTAATCACTTTGAATCTTCCGTGGGTCTTATTCTTGAACTATCTTTATAATTAGCTATCCATTATTTTAAACTTTTTTACAGACGACAATGTTGAGATGCTGCTGTTCAATACTAACAAATATGCTGAATTCAGTGAAAATGATAGTGGTTATAAAAGTCGAAGCTGGTAGTTCAGTATAAACTACTGATGAAATAGGAGGATTCATCATTGCAATTGCCTTGAGTATGGGTCTTTTTTGGATGTCGAAAATCTCATACTACAGGTACGTATCAAGAGTCAAAGATTTTTCAAAAGCATTCATTTTTAATATTTAACATCAAACAAAAAAGAAACAAGAAAAAAAAAATTGAATATTGTTACTTACAAAGAGAAAATTTACAGCAATCTGAAGTTTTCTCTTCAAACTCTATGAAAAAATTAACTGCGCTGAAATAAAAATCGTTTTCCCCCCAGTAGTATATTAACGATAAGACTCGGGTGGAAAATATTTTTTGAAGGGCCTAAAGCTAATTTTATGAGGAGCGACAAGGGATAAAGTAAAATTTCGATACAGGTATAATACCTTTTATTTAATATTCAAATAACTTATCTAAAGTAAATATATATACACCCAATTCTGTTTTTACACGGTAGATAGGTTCCCGAAAAAACCGTGTAAAAAAAATACAGTGCACATGAAAAAATAGAAGATTGGTTCCAGACATCAAAACCCAGTACAAATAAGTTGTTTTGAAACAACGATTTGTTTCAAAACAACTTCTTTAATTAAATCTTTATTTGATTTTTATTCATTTAAACACATTTTTTTTATAAACTGATAAAGATAATTATATGTACAAATATAAAGTAAATTATCCTTCATAAAGAGAATAATATGTCACTAATTCAAGAATGCAAAAAAATGACACATATGCTTATTAACTAGATTTTATTCCTTGCCGCTTTCTGACAATAGATGCATTCGTTTGCGTAAAACTGGAATTAAATCGGTTTCATCGCTTGAAACATTTTGGCCGTCGTGTTCTTAATTCAATGGTGAAATGCTCTCTGTGGCATGGGGAACCAAATTATCACTTGTTTCCAGTGATTCTGAAGTTTGATTAGTTTTGACAACGAACTTTGTAATCGATCTTGAGATCCTGTTTTGACTCTATCTTTGTATAATTCTTGATAACCCGCCATACATGACTTCAGTTCACGTTTAAACTGCTCAGCTCGTTCGACAATGGGATCATGTGTAAGAAAATGACTTTCCAATTTACTAGCCACTTGAAGCCCTTTAATTAAACCTGCAGTGAGTAGAACTTTTTCATCACCATCACTTTTTTTTCGTAATAAGTCTCAAGGACAATTATTATTTCGTCTTCTGTAAGAGCTTTGTCAACCAACAATTCATCAATATCTGCAAACAATAAATCATCGAATCCTTCTCCACCAACTGCATGTGCTAAAATGATGATATTAGGGCATTTAGTCATATTTGGGGGTACAGGAGCTTTGCTTTTTACACATTCTGGCCAAATAGCTATGTAGCATGGGTTTAAAGTCAATGGTTTTAATTCTAATAACGGCAATCCAGCATGTCTGATACAATCTAAAATAAAAAATTTCCACACATCAATAATTGTTAGTGTTTTATCCGTATCTAGTTTATCCAAAATGTGTTGTAATGTTCGTCTTAGGTAGTAAGTTTCAAATGTGGTAATTATACCCTGGTCTAGTGGTTGTATTAATGATGTCATATTAGGCGGTAGAAAACAAAATTGCACATTTTGATGTTGCAAAACAGGATGACCAGGCGCATTATCTATATGAATAGAACTTTGAATTCAAGATTTTTTTTTTCTTCAAATAGAGTTTAACTTTTGGAACAAAACATTTATGGAACCATTCATTAATTCTTTTCAAAAATTCCTTCTGTATCCCAGGTTTTTTGTTTGCCATCCATTACGTTGACAATTTCTTCAAATCTACACCTTTCATTGGCGTGTTCTTAGGGATCAATTGATGAACAGCGGTTTTAACATACGATCTCTTGAAACGTTGCTGCAAAAATAAAAAGGTCACACAATCTTTCGCTGCTTTAAACCCATCAACAGTTTTTTGTGATTTTACTACGTGGGTTCTACTCCGTATTTTTTTCCAAAAAAAGACCAATTTCATCTGCATTCCAAACTTGATCTCAGGAGTGTATCCACCATCTTCAATGATTTGGGCCAATTTTGGACAAAATTCTTTAGCAGCCGGCTCATCTGCAGATACAACTTCACCTTTTTTCTTTATATTATGAAACGCGTGAGTAGTTATTTATGCATAACCCTTTCCTTCCAGAGCAGATGTTATAACCCTTTCCTCCCCAGCAGGTGATTGACCATAGTGTGACAGATATGGTTGGATGATTCCCAGGTGGGCAAGGCTTATTGAAAAAATCATTGTGTAAAAATCATCTGTCGGAATTCTGTAGACGAAGCCCTCCCTAGCAGATGTTGCTAACCTTTTCCCAGGTGGGTGAGTTAGTTTCCTCCCCCGCTCTGGAGGTCCGACTTATTGAATTGAAAAAAAACGTTGTGTGTGAAGAACAGCTGTCGGAATAAAGATCCCGTATAAAAAATTATGAGACGAAGCCCTCCCTAGCAGATGTTGTTGACCTTTTCCCAGGTGGGTGAGTTAGTTTCCTCCCACGCTCTGGATGTCCGACTTATTGAATTGAAAAAAATCATTGTGTGTGAAGAACAGCTGTCGGAATCAGATAAAAATTATGAGACGAAGTCCTCCCTAGCAGATGTTGCTAACCTTTTCCCAGGTGGGCAACCTAGTTAATGATTTCCTCCCACGCTCTGGATGTACGACTTAATGATAGGTAATCGATCAGTTGAAAAAATAGTCATTATGTGAAGAACAACTGTCGGAATAAAAATCTTTTTTCATGAAAGAGTTCCTGTATAAAAATTATGAAAAGAAGTCTTCCCTCGCAGATCTTTTTCTAGATCAGATTAAGAAAAAAATCCTTTCCCCCACCATATGAAGACCAATTGTTGGACATTTCGCATGATCGATCAGTTGATTCTCAGATGAAAAATTCTTTCCCGTCAGATACTTGTTTTCTTAACAGAATATTTTTGTGAATAATTATATCGAGTAGGCAATTTTAATGAAAAAACCCTTTGAGAAATCCCTTCCATAGATGAAAAAACCCATCAGTGTCCCCTACTGACCGTGGGCAGGGCGGGGAATTTTGCTGAGATAAATCTCAAAGCTGACCCAGCTGGGACTCTAACATGGGAACTACAGATTACAAGCCTGGCGTGCTACCGAGTGAGCCACCCCCACCCCTATTTAATAATTGAATATACCCAAGCATAATACAGTAAAGTCAAAAAAAAATTTTAAATAGTATAATCTATAAAAGATAATCTTGTTTTTTTAATTAAACCATTTACATGCGATTTCCATTTCTAATCCTGATATATAATTACGCCTACATATTTGAAATTGGTCACTCTAAATATGGAGTGCTTACCACAAATAGTGTTATGATATTGTTGCAATTTAAAATGGATGAGCACTGAACATGAGTTCAAGTAAAAATTGGTCAATGAAAATTACAATACAATGCAATTTATTACAAAAGCATAGATGAAATTATTTATAAAGAAACTAAGTCAACAGGCACGAAACTATAATAATGCAAAGATCAACTTTCAGAAGAATCCATTTTCTCAATTGTATTCACATCCAATTACCGAAACAAGACTAAACCCACTGCAATAAGAAAGTGCATAAGGGTAAAATTTTCAGTTTGATTTAAATCATATTTCGCAGGAGAGACAAATAGTTTTTCACCATAACACGATTGATATAGCAACATAAAAACTACAGGGATGAAGTATTTCCCTGAATCACCTCAGGGACCTAAAGAATCTTTCACAAATCAGTATAACGCTGATGCAGACTCTGGTAACGAAGACGGTATGCTTTCCCTAAATCATACCACCTCATGGCTAAATTGCTTATTAAAGCTTCACTGTCATACAATCTTAGAGATAAACTAACTCATTATATACCTTAATCTTCATATGCATGTTTCTCCATAGAATCGTAACTCTCAATATCTCTCCTTTGTATTTTCTCATACATCTCGCAAGATAATTAAAGTAACTTGCTCAAAAGAACACAATCAATCACTGATTCAACTTCCATATATGTATATTTACTTTCTAAAACCTATAAACCATACTTTAACGACCAAAGTAGGTAAAATCGCAAGCATCATCTGAGTCAGATTATTATTTTTTCCATATATCTAGACTTGCTAATCCTTTAAGTTGAAAACTCGCAATAGCCTGAAATGGATACTATTTAGTACTTTACCCACGATACAGAATCAGATATAAGTTATGATGGCCAACAGATTAAAAGATTTAAATCTATCTATCCCATAGACAGTAGGTTAGCACGCTTGGCTTCTAATCTAAGAAACCTAGAGATCGAGATCCATGGTAAGACATGAGTGTTGTATAAACACTGAAAGGATCCTGTAACCGTTATGACAAATAGTTGCTTAAACCCATATTTATTTTTAAAGCAAAGATACACTGATTTCGAACTCACTAAGATTCTTACATGCAATCAATAGATGCACATAACTTTCCCTAGATCATTCAACAATTTAATGAAAAGCTACATATCTTTCGTCTCCTAACATGTGAAAAGGATACACACTAGTCAAGAAAATAATCAACCATTCCAAATTATTTGATCAGACCTTCAATAGAAATTGTCTTTTGAAAGTTTGTCTGTATAAAATTAATACAATAGCATGAACAGTCATTCTTTCACAATAAGCAATTATAGTATGTTGACTGCATTCACTTTAAATCTGATTCGAGTAAACGGAAGACTATCAGAATATTGTTATTACTTTCAAACAGAATAAAAATCCTGTTTAAATTTACATATTCACAGGTTTATGACTATGTAAAGATTATGTATGTATGTATGTATGTATGTACGAGAATGTGCAAGTTTCTCTGATCTTATGCGAAGTACGGATATATTCATTTTTATATCTGTGGTTAAGAGATGAATGGCATTATACACACTCACTGGATGTCTTTCTAAGTGTATGTCTCTATGCATATATGTACGTGAATGACTAAGTTTTTGTCTCGTTTCTGTGAATCCAGTATGTGTGTGTTTGCTTCTGTGAATCGAATGTGTGTGTGTGTGTGTATGTGTTCATGATTTGCTTCTATGAATCGGATGTGTATGTGTGTGAGTGTACGTGTGTGTGTGTATATATATGTTTTCATGTTTGTTTCTGCGAATCGAGTGTGTGTGTGTGTGTTCATGTTTGTTTCTATGAATCGTGTATTCACACACACACACAAGAATAAACAAATTATCAATCTGTCAGTTGCTCGCTACAAAAGAAGCTAACAGTTTACATCCTACAAACCTCAGCAGAGTGGTATTATAGCTCTATTAGGAATTTCCAAAATATATTTTTATCTCATTTTATCTTATCAAAATCACTAGAACATGCACTTGTGAAAAGTTTACTAAAGAGAAAGATGTATTTTCTCTCTTCAATATTGTATACACTACAGTTTTCAGTTAGTCTTTTATTGTTAACTCACTATTTTACCTTTCTTGTTTCAGTTAAGTATAACGTATAGTCAATAATAAAACAGCTTTGCAGGAAAAATCTTTTATTCTTACACTATCTTCAGAAAGGTTATATTTATCGAAGACTTAATAAAGATTTTTTTTTTCGAAGCAGAGATTGAAGGATTCAAGATCGTAATAAAAGTTACAAGTCCACGAACACAACATTATATTCTACATAAGCCGTCTCACTCTCATAAATAAAGTTTCCGAGAACACATCACTTTATTCTGCAAGAGTCGAATCATTCACATAATTCTGTAATGCTCGTAGGTGATTTTGTAACGCTCTCAGATAGAGGAAGAATTTGTTAGACTCTGTGGAATTCAAAATGGATCTAAATTTCTCATCTAACCAATCAGGAGATGTTATAGTTTCACTACTGCACGGAGTTTCTGCATGCTTTTTAATCCTAGGAACAACACCTTGCATATCCTTGCCACAGTTCTTACACACTGAACGGAATCCTTTCCCTCTTTGATGTTTTCTGTATCCTTTCCACACTGGTTCACTCTTTCTACCCATCATATTAGTCACCAGAGTAAAAAACCACAATATCCAGTTAACAACCTACACGACTCTCACAATCCACGAACATTTTTGATCAGCAAACTAACAATAAAACAATGAACTACGCACAAACAGTGAAAAAAAACATCACTGGCGCAAAAAGTACCAATAAGTATAATCATACATCTAATGAAAATATGAAAACGACCGGATCAAGTGCTCAAAATACTTCAATGAACTTGCTTGGAAATGCAACGCCTAAATCACTCTTAATAGATCTTCTCATCAAACTACTAGATCTAATATTACTTAATAGCCCTGAATTAACACTCATAAAAGACATTCTCTTTTCCCTACTTAATAGCGCTCCATGGTAAAATCAGCACTAATAATTCAATGGAACTGCAGAAGCTTACAAAATAAAACTCATCATTTTAGACATCTACTTTCATCTAAAAATATTCAAATAGCATGTATTCAGGAAACAGGCAAAGGTAAGCTCCCAAAAATCAATAATTATGTTTTGTATACACAAAAAAAACTCCCCTAACACCAGAGGTATAGCGACTTACATTAACAAATCAAAGGCAAATTAAAATAAATATAATATCTGAAAAATTAGAAGTTTTAATTTTACAAACTAGAATTTTCAATCATCTAACTTATATTATAAATATATATAATGCTAGTAATATGATTACATATGCCCAATACTCGGAGATCTTAAGCAATCTTGAGGGGAATATATAATCTGTGGTGACTTTAATACACATAACTCATTATGGTATTCATACAAAAATGACAGTAAAAGTAAACATCTTATAAAATTCATAGAACACAATAAATTACTTATATTAAACCAAAAAACATGCACTTGTATTAACAGATTTAACAATTTGTCCATTATTGATTTAACTTTATGTTCTGAAATTATAGCACAAAAAATACAATGGTCAATATCTTCAGATAATTATGAAAGTGACCACTATCCTATCTTTTTAACATTTACAAAATTACCACATTCTAAACCAACATCTAATATCATAAATTGGAATAAATTTAAAGAAACAATAACTACTCAATTAGATAATGAAACTGACTATTACAATTTTTTTAATTATCTGGAAATTAAAAAGAATGAAAACTCACAAAAAATCACCAAATTAATTCCTAATAATAACATACATAACATATTTATCAATAATCTCATAGCAAACAGAAGAAAAGCTGAAAGAAATATGAAAAATAAAAAAACATTTTTGGCATGTGAAAATTACAAAAGACTTGAAAAGGCAATTTCAAAAAAAATAAAAAACTTACAGAAAAACAACTGGACTGTATTTACAGAAAAAATATCCCCTCAATCAACAACATCTAACTTATGGAAAATTTATAAGAGTTTAAATAATGAAACAAAACCATCAGACCCCATACAATCATATGATTTAAAATTTAATAAATCTCTAAAAGAAACCTCAGAAGACTTAGCACAAAATTTTATTGATACCACATTTATCCCAAGTAACAATTTAGACAAAAGACTATCTAATTCAAACATTATACACAAAACATTTGAATCTCAGAAAACAAAATTTTTAAACCTATCATTTTCATTCTTTGAATTAAAATGTGCCATAAATGTTTTAAAACCCAAAACCTCTACAGGACCTGATAAAATTACAAACAAATTATTAAAATATCTTCCTCCAAATTGCTTGAGAAATCTTTTGGACATATTTAATGATATATGGAATAAAAGAACTTATCCTTCTGTCTGGTTTCATAACTACATGATATTTATTAAAAAAGAAAATAAATCCTCAGATTCTCTTAAATCTTACAGACCAATATGTTTAAGCTCTAATATTTTAAAATTATTTGAAAGGATGATAGCATACAGATTAAATTGCTACATAGAAAACAATAATATTCTTAACTATAAATTCTTTGGATTCCGCCCTGGAAAATCAACTAAAGACTTACTTTTAAATCTCATATCTGATGCAGAATATTCCTTAAAAAACAAATTATACATGGTTTCAGTTATTATAGACATCGAGAAAGGCTTTGACTCTATATCTTTTAACATTTTACTATCAAAATTAAGAGAAATCAAATTATGTGGGAATTTATATCATTTTTTATTCCATCTTATAAAAGATAAGACATTTCAAGTCAAATTAAAAAAGACAATTTCTAATAATTATAAATTCCAAAATGGAATTGTTCAGGGAGACATATTATCTCCCAGTTTATTTAATATCTATTTGAAAGATCTCGACAAAATATTTGATAAAGAAATTAACTTTGGCACATATGCAGATGACATAATTTTCTGGACCATAGACTCAAATATAGATTTAATACAAAAAAGACTACAACACACATTAAATAAATTATACAGTTTTCTAAATGACTTAAATTTAAAAATTTCAATTGAAAAAACTAATATCTTATATTTTTACCACAAAAGACTTCCACAAGAATTCACTCTCAAAATTAATCAAAAACCTATTACCATTGTAAACAACACAAAATTTCTTGGCCTAAATATAGATTCAAAATTATCATGGGATTTATACATCAAATCTGCTAGAGAAAAAGCTTCAAAATTATTTAACTTTCTGAGATATCTTGGGAATTCAAAATGGGGTTGCTCCCAAAAACTATTAATATTAATTTATAAATCAATTATTTTACCTAAAACTTTTTAAGGTATTGAACTCATTAACAATATTTCAAAAACTAAACTAAAACTTCTAGAAAGCACCCAAACAAAAATATTAAAATATTGTTTAGGCATATTTCAAAGTTCATATAATCTAGATGTCTACGCAGAAACAGCAATACCACTTTTATCAATTCATAAAAAATATTTACTATCTAATTTAATATTTAGAATCATCTCCAAAAACAAAACACATGCAATTATTGAAAAAATCATTAACAACTTCCAAGATATTACTTTAAATGAATTTCATGAGAAAAATGTAATCTTAAATATATTAAATAATCAAATCAGGGGAAACTTTTTACCTAACTTCCCATTTTGGATTTCTGTAAACCCCATAATTATGAAAAATATCCAAGGTATAGACTTAAAAAAAAACATATGACAGTTCTACTTTAAAAATCTTAGCAGAAACTCATCTCAATAATAATTACCAGAATTTTTTACACATTTATACTGATGGCTCAGTGGACCATGATGGGGGTTCATCCTCTGGAGCATACTTTTGTCCTTCTGAAAATTATTCATTTAAATTCAAATTTAACACGTTAACACCTGTCATAATAACTGAACTTACAGCAATCATACTAGCAATAGACTGGGTAAAAAATACAATAATAAAAAAATAGTAATTATAACTGACAGCAAATCCTCCTTGGAAATAATATTAAATAACCCTATACATTCAAACTTTCCAATATATTTAAATGACATTTATATTCTATTGTTTAAGCACTTAAAACTAAATAATATAATATATCTACAATGGGTACCAGCCCATTGTGGAATTCCTCATAACGAATATGTAGATATATTGGCAAAACAAGCTAAATCTTTAACAAATACTATTACTACACCTTTCATGTTTAATATATTCAAAACAAATAATAAAATCAGCAGACAAAAAGAACTACAAGAATGGTATATTAATAATGCTTCACACACACATAGATTTAAAATTTCACCTTTAATTTCTGAATTTAAAAATTTTGGATTAAAAAAGAATGAAATTAATGCTATCATCAGAATCAAAATAAATAAAGCACTTACAAATTCTTACTTATTCAAAATTAAAAAAATTGACTCTCCCAATTGTAACTTCTGCAGCTCCATACATAATGTTGAACATATTTTATTTGAATGTAATAAATATAATATAGAAAGAAAAGAATTCTATGAAAAGCTCAAAAAAATAAATATTACACAAATTAATTTAAAAAATATTTTGGAACCTTCCAAATCTAAACAAAAATATATTTCTTATTCTATATTAATTTCATACCTTAAAAAAATAAATATCTTAACTGCTCTTTAATTTAAATCTTATATATCTTAAATCAAACCAAAAAGTTTTCTGAATGAGTCTACGAGGGATCAGAGTCCTCGTAGGAATATTCATGTTGGAGATTTGTTTCGCAACGCAATAAAGCTATGCACGCAGTGAGAATCGTTACTCTGTTTTCATTTATCCCTGACGACCAATCAGAATAAAAATCAGAAATTACTCTTCTACAATTGGGTTTTTAATATCAGTATGAATTAGAAAGACTTTTGCCAGATGACGTCAACGAACTGGATTTAAATCATTAGTACCATTTGTGTGTCTGTCGCGCTTGGCTACTGATCTAAGGGGACCTGGGTTCGAGCCCCGGGTAAGGCATGGATGTTCGTGTTGTTTTTCTGCTGAGGTCCTGCCATCCTCTCAGACCTTCTACTATGGCATATAAACTGACAGGCTCCTGTCAGACCTCTGTGGCAAGCAGCTGCTTGAGGGGGTATTTATTTTTTATTTTTATCATTTGCTACCAATAAACAAGTCGGTGTATCTACTTTACTAGAGTGTATTAAATATGGCAGGTCGAAAGAGCAATCCTATTTGGAAAGGTTTCAAGAAATACTCTAAAGGAAAGGGATTTCGTGCTGTTTGTTTACAGTGTAACAAGGACGTCATCGGTCTTGTAGCACGACTTAAAACCCATCAATGTAAGGACAAACCGATAACGTCTTCGGAATGGGTAGACCACGAAATCTTATCTGTAATGAACTCGTCAGAACCCGACAAAATCAAACACTATCTCATCATCATACAAAGTCATCTAAAGGCCTTGAGGAACCAACCAAATGTTTCAACAATGAAAACTGAATGAATTTACCTGAAGAACTCTCCACTAAGACTCTGTATCGTTCAGTTAAGAATGTGTCAGGATGCACAATGAACTTTTTCGGATTCTACGTAAGAACCGTATTGGATGTAAAGTAGATCACTCAAGTCAGCTTCGTCATTGGTAACTTACCATAACCGTTCAATCATTTGAAGACTATTTCACAGAAGACATAAGAAACTTTCATTTCATCGATATCGTTTTGTGGATGAGTCAAGAGTTAAGTTACATTCTTTACATAATATGTCATTCATGTCTGAAATGAACTTCCCTATGTTATATTGTTACTAATATATCTGATTTTTTGGTTATTGCGATTTCTAATATATTAATATTAATTATATATTGTTACTAATATATCTGATTTTTTGGTCATTGTGATTTCTTTCTTAGTGTAGTTATTATTAAGTTGAAAGGTTTACATCAATCTGAAATCTCTGTAAAACACCATTTACAAATTAGCGAACCAAAAGTTGAATACTATTACAAGTGACTAACATTCTCTACCACACATTCTATTTTGAAAAATAATCGTAGGAAGAAAGTGAGCGTTCTGAACCAAAAGAGAATAATTTCCCTGATATTGGAATTACTCAGATATAAAATCTGTGTCTAAATAGTCAGAGAACACAAAACGTGCTACAGGGATTTTTATACTGTGAAAGATTTTAGCCAAAATAGCCAAAATAACTTCAGATTGTGTTATAGGGCCAACATTAAAGCTGCCAATGCATCTATCATCATTACAAACAATAGGAGTAGAACTAACCGCATTGTTTAGAACATCACTGAAATGCTCAGCCCACCTAGCCATGACAGAATCCTCACCTTCTATAACCTTACCTTGTTTATCCTTCAATCCCTGTATGCCTGTCCGTTTTCTACCACACAAAACATTAACTATCTGGTACGGCTCTCTGCTGTTGTGCTGTCTAACTGCTTCCTCGGCTTTGTCAGCCAAACCATCAAGCCAAAGATTCTTATCAGCAGCTAACTGATCGTTTACACATTTATTAAGCTCTCTGTAATGCTTTCTATTAGGACTAGTAGGGTGTTGATTAAGGACATTCCTGCAGTTCTTTCTTTCCGAAATAAGCTCAAGTGCCTTATCACTCAGATAATTCTGCCTTTTCTGCTCCTTTTTTCCTAAAAGAGTACTGTTTGTATCCAAAAAAGCCTGTTTAAAATGATCCCATTCTTCCTCAACTTCAGTAGTAAGCATACCATGACTGTCATAATGACTAAGTAACCTATCATGGTAAGCTTTAGCTATAACTGGGTCTTTCAGAGCCTCAGTATTAAAGGTAAATTTTTTAACCCTAGCACAACACTTTTTAAGTTTAAGTTGCAAGATACCTTTAACAAAGTAATGGTCAGATCCAATTTCAGCTCCCCTATATGCCCTGGTATTTCTAACAGAACTAGCCCATTTGCTGTTAACTAATATATAATCAATCATATTCCTATGCAGCCCATCAGGTGAAACCCACGTGTATTTATGTATGTCGCGGTGTTTGTAATATGTGTTAGTTATTCTGAAACCATTGAGTTTACTTACCTGTAGGAGACGTTGCCCATTGCCATTGCAGCTACCAATACCAAAAGGGTCTATCACCCCTCCCCAAAGGTCAGAGTCAGTACCAACTTTGGCATTGAAGTCACCTAGAACAAGGGTAATATCTCCTTTCTTGACAGAATTCAAAATATCCTGAAGTTGTCCGTAAAACCTATCCTTCTCATCCTCATCAGCATCCTCAGTGGGGGCATAACAGCAGATAACATTAAAGTCTTTAACGCTTGTCTGAAATTTTGCTGTAAGAAACCTTTCATTAATGCACTCATATCCTAGAAGAGCATCACTAGCATGTCTGCTGAGCAGCAGACCCACGCCTTGGTAATGCTTTCCATCCTCCCTCCCTGTAAAGAGAAATTTAAAGTTATTTTTAAGTATCTCACCTTTACCTGTCCATCTGGTCTCTTGCAAGCCTAGAATATCTAGGTTATAGCGCTGGAATTCCTGCATGAGGACATCAAGAGAATAATCTCTATGTAATGTCCTCACGTTCCACGTTCCTGCAGAGAGAAAATGATTAGTAGGATTTTTAAAGAAATTAGGTTTATTGAGATTAGTAGGGCCAACAATATCAAACAGCCTCCTGATCGCAGGCATGGGGCAAAGACCTGTTCCTCCTCCGCTAAAGGCTGAAGTCACCGATGCTGGTAGGAACATCAGGCACCACCTTTTCAAGTGGACTTTTTCAAGAGCCATATGGCCTGCCTGAGACACATTACTCCAGTTTAGGCTTGACGATGCCCAACTTGCTAAGTAAGGTTCAGGTACCTGTGATGGCCTCTGATTAGGATTATCCACCAGCTGATATAAGGTATCCCATGCCTCTGTTCACTTAGAGCTGGCAACCCAGAAGCAAACAGAAAACACAGTGGCAGACTCTCCCTCAACAGAGGCCCACCAGTGCAGCAAGTCCAGGATCCATAATCAAGCTGTAATCCATAAACAAGTCCAGTCTAGTAGGTATAAATGGTCAGCACCAGAACCCTGTGAAGTTGACCACTCCTCAGCAGGGTTGAAAAAAAAAGAAAAAAGTGGCCATAGATGACCAGATCAGTAGGCCATACTGAACTGGCAGCCCTCCCCTTCCGTTCCCTTCCAAAAGAGAATATCTTTTTTGAAAGGTACTAACGGCCTCCACCACGAGAAGGCGGAGTCGGGCATTAGGTGCTAGACCTGGCCGGTTCTGTGCATCATCACTAGGAATTGGTACACAGCTCTCCTTCCAGTTTACACCTCCTTCCAGTTATTTTGGCTATTTCTAAACTTAAACTTCATAAATCCCCAGGTGTAGATGAAATTACTACAGAAATGCTCAGAGCTGGGAATGTTTCAGTTACCACTTGGATGACTGAAATTTTGAATAACTTTTATGATAAAGGCATGGTTCCTAAAGATTTTACCAGAGCAATTATTATCCCTATTTTCAAAAAAGGTGATCGCAGTTCTTGTGATAACTATAGGGGTATCAGCCTACTCTATGTTCCTGGTAAAGTTCTTTCCATGATTGTGCTTAATAGAATTAAGAATCTGGTTGACAGGCAATTGCGTGATGAGCAATGTGGATTCAGAAGTGGTAGGGGATGTGTGGATCAGATATTTTCACTTAGGCAGATTCTTGAGAAATGTTTAGAGTTTCAGAAACCTTTGGTTGCTAGCTTTGTTGATTTCAAAAAGGCTTTCGACTCTGTTGATCGTCATAATTTGTGGTTGATTGTGAAATCATATGGTATACCAGACAAGTTAGTTAACATAATGAAAGCTCTCTATAATAACACTGAGTCGTGTGTGAGAGTTGGTAAGGCTTGTAGCAATTGGTTTAGCATCACGTCTGGTGTTCGACAAGGGTGCATTTTGTCTCCTTTTCCCTTTAGTTTGGTTGTTGATTATGTTATGCGAAAATCACTTCAAGGGAAAGATTTTGGCCTTAAATGGGCTGGAGATACAAAAATTTCTGATTTAGATTATGCTGATGATTTAGCCCTTTTGGCAAATGATGTTGATTAGATGAACTCTTTCATTCAAGCTGTTGCTGAGACTGGTAGTAGAGTAGGTTTGGTTATAAACAGAGAGAAAACTAAAGTGATGAAAATTGGTCAGGCAGGCTGTGATTCAGTTAATCTGAATGGTTGCAGTCTTGAGCAGGTGTCATAGTTTAATTACCTTGGGAGCTATGTAACAGATAATGGTGATGTGCGGCATGAGATTAAGAGACGAATAGGGATTGCTGCCGGGACTTTTAGGAATCTATGGAGATTGTGGAGAAATAGGCGTATTCATCTAAAGACTAAAATTCGACTGTATAATAGTTTGGTTCTTTCTAGGGTTAGTTATGGTAGTGAAACTTGGACGCTGTGTAAACAAAATAACAGGAAACTGGATGCTTTTGATTCTAGATGCTTACGCAGTATCTTGGGTATTAGGTGGTTTAACTTTGTAACTAATGATGAGGTTAGGCAAAGGAGTTTGCAACCACCTTTAAGCAGCATATTGTTCAGAGAGAGACTCCGTTGGTTTGGCCATGTTGCCCGTATGAATAATTATAGATTGGCGAATAGGGTTATGAACAGTGTGCCTAGAGGCCTCAGGAGGGGGAGACCTAGGATGCGGTGGGCAGACAATGATAAATAGGACCTTGTTAGAATTGGTGTGCATTGGCCGGATGCAGCAGATGTAGCTCAGGACAGATATGCTTGGAGAATTAAACTGTGCAGTCTGGTTGGACCTCCGTAGCCCATGGCTGCTTGAGGATGATGATGATGATGAAAGATTTTCAGCTCATGTCCCGGTGGGAATACATGAATCTTTATTAGAACACTGCAGTTTGTTCCCAAAGTGCATGAAAGCCATACCTATTCATATTAAAGAACATTGACTTCCTATCCAGTGGTTCCCCTTCCCTTGGGGGCGGGGGTGGCTCAGTCGGTAGCGTGCCAGGCTCGTAATCTGTAGTTCATAAGTTCGAGTCCCAGCAGGGTCAGCGTTGAGATTTATCTCCGCAAAATTCCCCATCCTGCCCACGGTCAGTAGGGAACACCGATGGACTTGGAAAGGCCGCCGTCAGTCAGATGGAATTAATATTCCATCTGACTGACGGCGGCCTTAATAGCAGTGGCCCCGTCTGCAGGAGAGTCATATCCTGTGCCATTAAAGAACACGCTGGATGGCCTTGACAGGAGGCTACCATCTGTCTCCCAACAGCTGCTGCAGTAAGTCCCCTCCCCCAACCTTCTCTGAGCCTTTAGGGTCCTTGTGACCTGGCTATTCAGCCCGTTGGATGCAAAAAAGTACCGTTCAGAGGTGAAACAAACCACCAACCTTCCAGGTGATCTTTAATGGAGAACTGGAATGAACTTGGAATCGTACTTGTGGAAGTTACTTGATGGGAGACTACCGTCGGTCTCCTAATATCTGTTCAGTGAATTCCCTTCATCCGACTTCCTCTGTACCCTTGTGACATGTCTATATAGCACATTGTGTGCAAAAAGTGCCACTCATAGGTACGCCTCATTATTAAAGTTTCTGGCTCTCATTCAAAAGTTGTTTTAGCCCAGTCCTACCTGTGTGTTACCCAACCTAATTATGCAATATGGCATATGTAGCTGGGGGGAGGGGGATTATGGACTTATTTATAAAAAATTTTACGTAGAAATTTTTTAAATTTAGTCTTTATTCTTTTTCTTCTATAATTATGTTAAATACTAATCACTTTTATTATATTTGACAAATTTATTGTCATAAGATTGTTATTTCTGTTTATTAATCAGCAATGGATTTCGCCTTATAATTCAAGAAGATTGGGTTGGGTTGTTTTACCTATGAGCGGCACTTTTTTGCACACCATGGGCTAAATGGCCAGGTCACATGGACCCCGAAGGCTCAGAGAAGGTTGGGGGAGGGGACCCACTGGAACAGCTGTTGGGAGACAGATGGTAGCCTCCCGTCAAGGTCATCCAGCATGTTCTTTAACGTGCACAGGGTATGGCTCTCCCACACACGGGGCCACGGCTTAACGTCCCATCCGACGGACGGCGGCCTTTCCAAACCCATCGGTGTCCCCTACTGACCGTGGGCAGGGCGGGGAATTTTGCGGAAATAAATCTCAACGCTGACCCAGCTGGAATTCAAGAAGAGTTGGATTAATGTTTGTATTATGTTTGTATTATGAAGCATCATTTCCTTTATGTCACACCAAAAAATTTGAATTTACTTAATTATAATTTGAGGATGGAAAAAAAGTCTCCCATTATTTAAAAAAAGTTTAAAGGAATATGTTTTTAACATTCAGAATTTGGAAGAATATATAAAATGCTAACTAGCGTTTATTTGTTTCTCCCTAGTTTTTGCCACTGCCACTAAAAAGTGTTCAGTAGTAGAATCAGTTGATTCCTGGATGGGGAATCTGCCCCTTGGTTTCAAGATTGAAAATCTATTATTTCCTTTCTTTTGTGTTCTTATTTTTGCTTATTTGTTTTTATGTATTGTTATTTATGTATTATGTAATTAAAAGTCTGTAAAAAATGTAGTTACAAAAATTTGTGAATATTTAAAAAACAATGCAACAGAATTGTCACTATTTACACATATAAATTTATTTGAATCTTGTAAGTATTATACAACTAAATTTTTCAGACGATTCTTCTCTTTTATAGCTTCATTAATTTTTTGTTGTAAATATTCTACTTGTTTTGAAACTGTTTTATTTTCTTTAAATTCACTGTAGAGTACCTAAAAATATTTTAAAAAAGAATGATAAAAACATTTAATTAAATGCATAAGATTTAAGTTTTCCATATATTAAACCTTGAATTATATATTTGGCATAATTTTAACAGAAAGTAAATAATTTAATATGAATATGCATGATAATATAAAGATGTAACGTTAATTAATAAAAAAAAAACCAAAAAGACGCATACTATATCGGTAATTGCAAATATATAATATCAACAATTTTACAAAGCCTAATACCTCTGAAAAATACAATCTTTTGCACAATCCCAATATTCAGGATTTGAATTGCTGAAGAGGGCCCATAAAATGGGCTGAACGAGTTTCAATAAATAAGGTTAGTATACATAGATCATCTCAAAAATGTAATAAGAGTCAAGTAAAAATTTATCCTTCTTGTAGTAAAAACTTTTACGAAAGTGAGGAAAAAAAAAAGTCATCAAAATCAATATAAGGCACTCAAATAACACAAATATTTTCTGTTGTTAGAAAGAGAAATATCTTTCACATAAACACATATCAGCAAGATTATTTTATCCGAGAACAGTTGTTTGTTTGGAGTTTTATAGCACAACAACTGAAGTGGCATGTTGTGCCAAACGAGGTTAAAGAAAAGGATAAAAGACAGAGAAACCAAAGTTAAAAACAACACATAAAATAGTGCAAAAGAACGAAAAATGTATAACAATATGTGTAAAAAGAGTTTAAAACAGAAGCAACAACTGTAAAAAAGTAGAATCACCATGGGTGTATTATGACCCATGTAAAAGTTTAAATTCCAAAATATGGGTTGTTGCAAATGAAATGGCCGTTGAATGACATCAGGTTTCTGCTGGTTGCGGAAGAAAGCAAGCGCTGAAGTTTATGCAATTTTTTATGTCATATGGTAACGTCACACGTGGGTGATGCAATCGCAGTATTTGTTTCGTTCAACCAGCATTAAACGTTGAATACTACCAACATCAAGTCAATCATGGAACCCAGTCAATTAAGGTTGCTAGCTTGGCTATTGATCAAAGGGACTTGGGTTCGAGCCCCAAGTAAGGCATGGATGTAAGTGTTTTTCTGCTGCGATCCTGCCATCCTCTCAGGCCTTCTACTCTGGGATATAACTCTGTATCAAGCAGCTGCTTGAGACGGTATTTTTTTTTTACCTTTACGAGTTCAAATTGGGAAATTCTGCAGCGACTGCGGTAAAAAACATCAATAAAGCATTCGGTGGAGGAACAACTAATGAGAGATCCACTCGCCGTTGGTTTGCAAAATTTCACTCAGGAGATTTGAGGCTACAAAACGAACCCCGTGGCCATCGTCCTTCCTCCATTGATTCGAATGAATTAAAGGATTTAATCGAATCAGATCCACGACAAACTGTACGAGAGATTGCCCAGACACTAAATGTACACTTTTCAACTGTTTCACGGCACTTGGCAATAATAGGAAAAGTAGGGAAGCTCAACAAGTGGGTGCCTCACGAACTCACGGATGAAAACAAAGCACGGCGTTTGGAAGTGTGCTCTTCTCTTTTAAGAAGAAGTAAAGAAGAAAGGTTCCTGCAACGAAATGTGACTGTGGATGAGAAGTGGATATTCTACGACAATCGTACCACGTTCGTCGCAGTGGTTGGGGGTGAAAGACGCTCCAGGAAGGACTCCAAAGGCACCTTTGCATCCAAAGAAGATGTTTACTGTATGGTGGTCTTCTGCTGGTGTTATTCACTACTCATTCCTTCCACGAGGTGAATCGATAAATGCAGCTCGATATTGTACAGAGATGCGGCAAATGCATGACAAATTGTGCCTTAAGCAACCAGCACTTGTGAATAGACATGGAGTCCTATTGCTTCAGAATAACGCCCGACCACATACGGCAGGTCAACCATACAGCAAATCAACGATTTGGGATACGAAATTGTGCCTCGTCCTCCATACTCTCCTGACAGATTACCATTTTTTCCGGCACTTGAGCCATTTTTTGTCCAAGAAATGCTTTGCCAACGATGCATAATTGATCGGGCAGTGGAGGACTTCATAACTTCCAGAGACACTGATTTTTACAAACGTGGTCTAAATGCTTCTGGAGCTTACTTTGATTAAACCGGTATTCTTCTTCGTTTTATTCTCTTCTTTTTCAATCGTCCATAAAATCGGCCATTTCATTTGCAACAATAATAAAAAATAAATACCCCCTGAAGCAGCTGCTTGCCACAGAGGTGTAAATTAACTAGTAAAGCGTAAAAAGAAAAAGTAAAAAAACACGAGTCATCAATTAAAAGATGTCCAAGTGCAAAAGGCTGGATGGTTAAGTGATAACCAAATTAAATACGGCATTCATAGTTAAAAGCAGGATGTTATTAAAACATGCTTGATAGTCAAAATGGTCTCAAAAAACTCGCACTTAGATTCGCTGTCTGCCCATATAAGAAATGAATATTTAAGAAGTGAATGACCTTAGTAGAGCCGAAAAAGCGCATCTTCCTCCTTGAGATTTCTGTGAAATAAGGACTGACATGGTTTGACAATAGGTTTGATCTCAAAGAGTTTGTTACCAATCTGTTCTGACCAAGATTTCTGCCACTGTGCGCAAAGATTGGTGGGAAAACACTGCCAGAAATCCAAATATGGAACTGGCAGTGGAGAGCCAGACATGAACCGGGAACTGAACAGAAGGGAATGGTGGTGGGTGCTGTCAGATCTTGGAAAGAACAGGGTCAGGTCAAGGCCTCACCAAGATCAAAGCCTGTAGAGAGCTAAGCAAGTCAGTGTAAAGCACACACACCAACGATAAGGCTTAGCAGTCACATAGTCCAAGGCAAGGCTGGTGGCATGCAACTCTGCACTAATGATGGAACACTGCTGTTGTGATGGTCCGCCCATTCACTTTTACTTTTCCTTAACCAGTTTTACTTTACGCTATAATTATCATTTTGGGGATTTACGTCATGGGACGCTCTTGCGTCATAGATAGCACAACCGCACAATCGTCAGATTATGCAAATGTTTTTCCCAGTATGCAACACACACGTGTTAGTTGTATGCAGCATACATACTAAGTGACGTTAGGTCACGGAGAGAATAGAGTGAAGTAGTAGTGTTAGTAGGAAGGTAGATTGGATTGGATTGTTTTACCTCTGAGTGGCACTTTTTTGCACACCATGGGCTAAATGGCCAGGTCACATGGACCCTGAAGGCTCAGAGAAGGTTGGGGGAGGGGACCCACTGGAACAGCTGTTGGGAGACAGACAGATGGTAGCCTCCCGTCAAGGTCATCCAGCGTGTTCTTTAATGTGCACAGGGTATGGCTCTCCCGCACATGGGGCCACGGCTTAACGTCCCATCTGATGGACAGTGGCCTTTCCAAGCCCATCAGTGTCCCCTACTGACCGTGGGCAGGGCGGGGAATTTTGCAGAGATAAATCTCAACGCTGACCCAGCTGGGACTCGAAACTGGGAACTACAGATTACGAGACTGGCGCGCTGACTGAGCCACCCCCGCCCCAGTAGGAAGGTAGTGATGATAATGGAGAATGAGAACGATGTTAACTCAGAAGGTTTTTTTTTCATTTGCTCAGACTACTTTTGTATTCATCAGTTTATATGGCGAGTCGTGAATTTTTTGGAAACAAACTTGTTGTTATATGAATATTTTGACTTTGCTATTTTTTCTCTTGAGCAACGATAATTGATTTTGATTAAGACATAAATTTTAAAAACTTCACAATCTTTTGATTTTATTACTCAATAAGTAACGCCCATATACTTAAAGAACCCTCATTTGACTTTATTTGGCAAGTCAATGTTGCGTGGTGCCCAATACACTATCCGGAGTTTTAATTTGGATCAGTCAAAAGGTCCAAAGAAGTTTGACGATCGTTTGGAGCATTACACTGTGGGATGGCTGATCCCACTGTGTGCCAGACTTCAAGTCATCTGTGAAGACAGACAAGAAGTCCAGATGCTCTCAATAATTGGAGTGGGTCCTCGAGACCCCCCCCCCCCCACCATAAGGGAAAATTCGTATTCTACCGTTCAACACTACGCGAGTGGCATGAGAAGACTAGAAGCAGAAAATAAAGGTTTGTCTCAGGGGAGACCAGTAGGGACTTGGATTGGATTGTTTTACCTCTGAGCGGCACTTTTTTGCACACCATGGGCTAAATGGCCAGGCCACAAGGACCCCGAAGGCTCAGAGAAGGTTGGGAGAGGGGACCTACTGGAACAGCTGTTGGGAGACAGATGGTAGCCTCCCGTCAAGGCCATCCAGCATGTTCTTTAACGTGCACAGGGTATGGCTCTCCCGCACACGGGGCCACGGTTTAACGTCCCATCCGACGGACAGCGGCCTTTTCAAGCCCATCGGTGTCCCCTACTGACCGTGGGCAGGGCGTGGAAATTTTGCGGTAGGGACTTGGAGTATGGGTGGCGTTAAAAGGGGTGCGAAGTGCAACCCGGCTACAAAGATATGGAAGATAAACAGAAGAGCAAAAGTAGCTCTGGTCTCAAAGGAGTGAGTCCCGGAGCTGGCATACAAGCCAGCCCATGTCCCTCAGGTGCGCCCTGATTCGGGCGCTCCTGATGGACACTGTGACTGCCCTACCTGCTACCTCACCGATTGCTTGGGAGCTTCTGAGTTCGTTAGAGAACCCTTCCGTGATCAGGCACCGGAGGATGTAGTGACCAACATCTGCGTCTGGAGCCCCACAGGCACAGTTACTGTGGGAAGTGATTTTAAAACGCTCCAGATATGCTGGGAAGCTCCCGTGTCCAGTCAATACCTGCATAATGTAGTGGTCCGAGGACATCATGGATAGACCAACCCTTTGTAAGAATGTCTTCATTTGAAGACCATTCTCAGTCGTATCCCAGAGCCTCTGTCACTCGTCCATTAATCTTTGACTTAAGATAGACTTCAGGGTATTTTTAGAAGTCTTTACTGCTATCTCAGGTTGGGTGTTAGTACCTGCTGAAAGGGCCAGTTGGTTTGCCTGCTTATTCTCTTCATGACCAATGTGTGCCTTGATCCAGGAGGAGATCCTGGGCATGTTCTGGGTACCTAGGAGGCGTTTGACCTCGTTTACCATATGTCTGTTGTTAGCATCTTCAAGCGCTTGCAAAGCTGCCCGGTTGTCAGTATGCAGCCAGATGTCATTGCTATGACTGCCGTCATTGAGGGCCCAAATTAGGGCCTCTCTGATGGCAAGCAGCTCTGCTTGGAAGGCCGAGCCATTTACAGAGACCTTCCTCTTAAAATCATACACTTTGGCTCCTTGATTGTAGACAGTGTAGGCTAGCCCACACCATCCTCACTCTTGGAACCGTCTATGTACATTTCTACTCCTTGACCAGATGGTAACTCCATAGACCATGACACATGCAGTTTCTTAGTGGGATGAGTATCCCACTTAGCGGTCTGAGCCTCATAAACCTCAGGGTCATACTGGACTCCGAGGAATGTTGCCTTTTCCCTAGCCTGCAGGACTCTAAATATGGTCGCTTCTTTACCAACTGTTAAATACAGAGGAGGGATCCCTCTATCACCAGGATAGCATCCA
This sequence comes from Ryuthela nishihirai, assembly GCA_038380435.1. Lineage (NCBI taxonomy): Eukaryota > Metazoa > Arthropoda > Arachnida > Araneae > Heptathelidae > Ryuthela > Ryuthela nishihirai. The sequence continues at coordinate 45,386,299 of JAWZYU010000032.1, forward strand.
TAGATGTGGTTCTATAAGCCCTTGTGATTTGCAGTAAAGCTGGCTTCTGGGCTGTGAGTGGCTTTCTGCACATGATGGAGTGGTCCGCCAGGTGCCTGCTCCATAAGTCAGGATCCTCTCTGTTCCCATGAGACGTGAGCCACTGTAACACTCCAAAGATTAACTTTTCAAGTTGGACTTTTTGTCTGATCCAAATTTATTCAAAATTACGATTAACTTGTCAGATGCCAAGCATTATAACTTGCCAAATAAAGTTGAAAATAGGGTTTATTAGGTATTTCTCTAGCATTATTTATTGAGTAAGAATTTGAAAACGATTGTCAAGTTTAATTAAAGTTTAAATCTAATCAAAAATCAATTAACGTTGCTCAAGAGAAAAATAGCAAAAATTCAGAAGTTTCTAAAACAAAGTTTATTTCCAAAAAATTCAAAAAATACAAAAGTTGGAGTACTAACAACTCTCGTGTATCTAAATCTCTACTAACAACTCCTATCTACACAACACATACTGATTCAACATATTACTTCAACGTACTTCAGCTGACTTCTAACAATCTACTAACATCATTCTCTACTGAACTTCCACTAACAATACTCTCTCTACTACTCACAAAAACTGTCTATTCTAACTCTGTGACCTTAACATCACTTAGGCGACTTTTTTCACTAACATCATCATACGGCGTACAAAATCCGGCACGTGTCTGTTGCACGCTGGGAAAACATTTCTTAGTTATTACATGCAGCATACAAAATCCGGCACGTGTCTGTTGCACGCTGGGAAAACATTTCTTAGTTATTACATGCAGCATACAAAATCCGGCACATGTCTGTTGCACACTGGGAAAACATTTGAATAATCTGATGATTGCACTAGCTATGATGCAAGAGGGGTCATGTCCTATATGTGTGCATTAGCAGCTGCCAATCAAACCAGAGTTGCGCATGCGCTACTCCTATGGCTCAGAAGCAAGAATTGCATTAGTCCAAAAATGAAATAATAATTCCCAAAATGATAAATATAACATAAATAAAGCAAAACTGGTTAAAGAAAAGTAAAAGTGAATGGGTGGACCATCACAATGACTGGCAAAGAGTTGCTGACTGTTGAGTCAGGTGTAATGCCTTCCCCATCCTGCAAATAGAAAAGCTGCAGGAAGAGGAAACAGAGTCATGGTGGAAGTGGCTTGGCTATCAACTGAGCAATGCTATTAACACTGATGTTGATGCCTTTGAGGTAGCCTCGGACACACAAATCAAAAGGACAAATGGCAATCAGGGTGATTCATGTAGAGCATTTCCCACTGAGGTCTGAAAATTCAGTCCCAAGTGGGATGGCCATGCAGATATCACAATTTAGATGCATATTGCAGGGATTACTGAGGGCAAATAAAAAAAGATGGTTCATTGGTCTCAGTGTAAAGACTCTGCACCAATGAGGGGCAGAAGGCTCTCATATAAACATGAAGGGCCTGATTGTGAATGGGATCCAACACCTTCACCCCTGAATCCCAGGTGGAATCATACACCATTGCCATGGCCTTCTCCAAGCCAGGAAAGGATCCCATGATTGCTCCAAAATTATTAACCAATTGCATTGATGAGTTGTTGGAAAGAATGGTAAATGCCAGATTCATCTGGTATTTAGAACATCAGCATGGCTTTCACAGGCATGGTCAACACATGACCATCTGATGTTCCTTGAAACTGCAGTCAGGAATTTCTTTATGTTGAACACACCTATTGTTAATGTTCTTTGATATGGAAAAGGCATTCTTCATGGCTTCAGCTTGAGAGGTCACATGATGATCTTCATTTCCAACTTTTTTCTTCCCATACTTTTCATGTCCATGTTGGCAACACTGTCTCAGCTTCCCCCCCCCCCCAAAAAAAAAAGAACAGGGGTACCACAAAGCTGCATCTTGAGTGTTACACTTTTTGCTGTCAAGATAAATTCCATTACTAGGCAACTACCTCTGACTGAAGGCAATACCCTTTATGTTGACGATTTTAGCATCTTTTGCTCATTGTCCAGCTTGAGGGTCATTGAGCGACAACTGAAAACTGCCTTGAACAATCTCAGTGGGCAACGGCCAATAGCTTTCAATTCTCGTCACAGATGACCACTTTTTTTGCACTTTTGTCACAAGCGTAATCTTCATCTGGACCCTGATCATTGTCGTGGGGATACCATCATTCCAAATGATGCAGAGACAAAGTTTCTAGGTCTGATCTTCAACCAGAAATTGACCTTTTTTACCTCGTGTATGTTTTCTCAGGTCCAAGTGCATACGGGCAGCTAACATTATCAAGGTCCTCTTCTCCCTCTCATGGGGAGCCAACCAGTGTGCTTTGCTCTGCCTTGTCCAGTTGAAACGACTGGAGAAACTCCTAACAGAAGGCCATGGCAATGGTCTTCTGTTAGGAGTCTGGAAACTCTTCCTCCAGAAAAATATGGTTAAAGTCAGAGCAGCTGATATGGATCAGCTCCTCTGACTTTAACCATATTTTCCATGTTCCTACATCTCTCGATGATGAGAGATGTAGGAACGTGGCAATAATGAGTATTGTCTGGCCCAACAGGAGATGCACAAGAAGTGTTCAGAGCTAGGTGCAGCTCCTCCGCTGTCAATGGTTCCAGTTCATTCGAGAGGAACAGCAGTAGAAAACATTTGCATTACCCTTCTGGACCAGAAGCTCTGGGGAGTATAAAGAAGAGATAGACAAGGACTCCCTGCACTGTTGGGGATTAGAAATTACCTGTCCACTGTGCTCTAGTATCGAAAATGAGTGGAATGACCAATTCCCACCCAGTGGCAGATCCAGAGGGGTTGGGGGGGTCGAATATATCCCTGTAGACAAAAAGAACAAGGAAAAATTGATTCACATTTACAAATCAACCGAATGCTTTATATATATGCTCATGGGTGCACAAAACACTTTGATCACACAAGTTAAAATACATCACGATCACAAAAAAAAAATTATGAAGATGATGGTGTATTTGTTCAATTGATTTCTCAACTTGGGATTATCAAAACAATTATCTTTTAAGTGGGGGAGTTTTGAAATTGTCATAATTGAAGAATTCCCATATTTCGTTAATATTATCAATAAGGTTCGAATTTTGATTCGTATTTATATTTTGTTTCCCTTTAGATCAGGGCTGTCCAATCCAAACTGATTGAAGAGGCACTATTCAAATACAATACTATGAAAGGGCAGAAGACGAAAATTCTCCACTTATAAACAGAAACATGCATTTCAAAGGAATTAAAAGAAAAAAACATACTAACACTTATTACAAACACCGTGACATACATAAGTACACATGGATTTCACCTGATGGGCTGCATAAGAATATGATTGATTACATATTAATAACGAATGGGATAGTTCTGTTAGGAATACCAGGGCATATAGGGGAGCTGACATTGGATCTGACCATTACCTTCTTAAAAGTGTCAACAACTTAAATTTAAAAAGTGTTATGCTAAGGTTATCTTTAATACTGAAGCTCTGAAAAACCCAGTTATAGCTAAAGCTTACCATGATAGGTTAGTTAGTCATTTTGAAAGTCATGGTTTGCTTACTACTGAAGTTGAGGAAGAATGGGACCATTTAAAACAAGCTTTTTTGGAAACTAACAGCACTCTTTTAGGAAAAAAGGAGCAGAGGAGACAGAATTATTTGAGTGATAAGGCATTTGGGCTTATTTCGGAAAGAAAGAACTGTAGGAATATCCTTAATCAATACCCTACTGGTACTAATAGATTGCATTACAGAGAGCTTAATAAATGTATAAAGGATCAATTAGCTACTGATAAGGATCTTTGACTTGATGGCTTGGATGACAAAGCCAAGGAAGCAGTTAAACAGCACAACAGCAGAGAGCTGTACCAGATAGTTAATGTTTTGTGTGGTAGAAAACGGACAGGTATACAGGGATTGAAGGATAAACTAGGTAAGGTTATAGAAGGCGAGGATTCTGTCATGGCTAGGTGGGCTGAGCATTTCAGTGATGTTCTAAATAGTGTGGTTATTTTACTCCCATTGTTTGTAATGATGACAGATGCATTGGTGGTTTTAATGTTGGCCCTATAACACAATCTGAAGTTATTTTGGCTATTTCTAAACTTAAACTTCATAAATCCCCAGGGGTAGCTGAAATTACTACAGAAATGCTTAGAGTTGGGAATGTTTTGGTTACCACTTGGATGATTGAAATTTTGAATATCTTTTATGATAAAAGCATGGTTCCTAAGGATTTTACCAGAGTTATTATTATCCCTATTTTTTAAAATAAGTGATCGCAGTTCTTGTGATAACTATAGGTCTATCAGCCTACTCTCTGTTCCAGGTAAAGTTCTTTCCATGATTGTGCTTAATAGAATTAAGAATCTGGTTGACGGTCAATTGCGTGATGAGCAATGTGGATTCAGAAGTGGTAGGAGATGTGTGGATCAGATATTTTCACTTAGGCAGATTCTTGAGAAATGTTTAGAGTTTCAGAAACCTTTGGTTGCTAGCTTTGTTGATTTCAAAAAGGCTTTCAACTCTGTTGATCGTCATAATTTGTGGTTGATTGTGAGATCATATGATATACCAGACAAGTTAGTTAACATAATGAAAGCTCTCTATAATAACACTGAGTTGTGTGTGAGAGTTGGTAAGGCTTGTAGCAATTGGGTTAGCATTACTTCTGGTGTTCGACAAGGGTGTATTTTGTCTCTGTTTCTCTTTAGTTTGGTTATTGATTATGTTATGCAAAATTCACTGCAAATGAAAGATTTTGGCCTTAAATGGTCTGGAGATAAGAAAATTTCTGATTTAGATTATGCTAATGATTTAGCTCTTTTGGCAAATGACATTAATGAGATGAATTCTTTCATTCGAGCTGTTGATGAGACTTGTAGTAGAATAGGTTTGGTAATAAACAGATAGAAAACTAAAGTGATGAAAATTGGTCAAGCAGGCTGTGATTCAGTTAAATTGAATAGTTGTAGTCTTGAGCAGGTGTCACAGTTTCATTATCTTAGGAGCTATGTAACAGATACTGGTGATGTGTGGCATGACATTAACAGATGAATAGGGATTGCTGCCTGGACTTTTATCAATCTATGGAGTGTGGAGAAATAGGTGTATACACCTAAAGACTAAAATTAGACTGTATAATAGTTTGATTCTTTCTAGGGTTAGTTATGGTAGTTAAACTTGGACATTTTGTAAACAAGATAACAGGAAACTAGATGCTTTTGATTCTATATGCTTATGCGGTATCTTGGGCATTAGGTGGTTCAACTTGTAACTAATAATGAGGTTAGGCAAAGGAGTCGGCAACCTCCTTTAAGCAGCATATTGTGCAGAGAGAGACTCTGTTTGTTTGGCCATGTTGCCCATATGAATAATTAAAATTGGCGAATAGGGTTATGAACAGTGTGCCTAAAGGCCTCAGAAAGAGGGGGAGACCTAGGATGCGGTGGGCAGACAATGTCAAACAGGACCTTGTTAGAATTGGTGTGCAGTGGCCAGATGCAGCAGATGTAGCTCACGACAGATATTCTTGGAGAACTAAATTGTAAGGTCTGGTTGGATCTCCATAGTCCCTGGCTACTTGAAGATGATGATGATGATTAAGGAATCAAGAAAATATCTTGATTAGGAACAAAAATATACATTTTTAATTAGTATTAGGAATTAGTAAAATCATTTAGTTATGCACCTAAATATGTTTGGTTGAATAATTGGAAGAAATTGGCTAAATTCAGTATTCTTGTGTGTGTTTTATGAACTGCAAATTGAATGTGCCTGCTTTAGATGGTCAACATATTTTTTCCTATTATTCATAATCAAATCAGGCATATTGTCTCTCAGCAGTATTTTTAAAATTACTAAGAGATCCGATCCTACTGAAAGATTATGAACTGATCCATCTCTATTTTCATGAGCAATACAGGTCATCGATTTCATTAGGCTTTGGTTGGACTATGAAATGTCACTAAAATCATATTCTCTATCATCACTTTGTAGGGTTGAAAAACCTTCACTTCTTGCCATCAGTGTAGCTGATTATTATTTGTAAATTGCAATAGAAACCTTGTTCCCTTCTTCAAATAATCAGGATTTGTTGACTTCTTTTGCTAAACTATCAATGGCAAATAAAATATTCATAATTTCTTCCTCCTTCATTTTTTCCATTCATGGAAAGCCATCTCAAACAACAAAACAAAATATAACAAATATAAAAATTAATTTCAACTCTAAAATTATATCAAGGAATTTAACAGTTGCAGAATTTTCAGTCCTCAAAAGCTTTAAAAAATAAATGACTTTGTTCTTGTCATAGCCCTGGGTTGATCTATTCCTTTAATGCAAACAACTGAGTCATACTGGAAGAAGTTACAACCTGAAGGACCAGGGCCAGCAGTATTGCACCTTGCAGCAAATTTGCCAATAAGTTAACTGTAGCTGCTGTAAAGCTGATCGAGCTAATAGCAGATTTGAAGGAAGGGTCAACAGATATTCAAGTTCACTCTGGGTGACAAAATAGCTATTGTAGAGTCTGGGTGGGTCAACAAGTATCGACCATTAGCACTATCGAATTTCATGCACCCACAGGGCAGCATGAAACTCTATAACCTGTTCATGCCTCAAATGACCCCCCCCCCCCATAAAAGCAGCTTGCAGCAGGTTGTTCCTTTGCAATCATGTGAGTCGTGCATGCCAACAACAATGATAAGTTCCACTGGTCAGCATTGGCTCCTAGAAATTTTACCTACAGTTTGAAAAGGGGGACTCCTAGACAATATTTCTTTGCTTGCTAATGATGCCAAGCCTAAATCCATTCAATGTCACAGCCTGCACCACCCTTCTTTTGTTTAAGGGAATGGTGATTGTCCTTCTACCACTGCTTTTCTTGCAAGCCCAGCTATAGAAATTGAAGAATACAATGGTAAATCCTTACATGTGTGCAATAAGAAGGAACAGCAATTTGCAAAACTGTAGATGACGTATTAGCTGCAGTGAAAAATCATAGTGAACTGAAACATAAAGTATACAAAGAATGTTTGACTTCAGTTGAGGTGCATTGGTTACAATAGCTATTTCTTGCATCTTTAATATTGTATCTGAACGAACTGATAAAATCAGATATAAGATTGATAATAAGAGATGGATGTGCGATAAATATGTATAAATAAAACTTTCAATGTACGTTTCTATTCATTTCATTAGGATTTTTTTTTTTTTCAGAACCAATCTCCATATTTTTCCATAAGTTATTGGTCTCCATTTGTACATTTCGATTTATATGATGATATCCCAGAAACTATCTATAGTGTAAAGAAGCTATCTACTGAGGCAGGCATGGACCGGTAAAGGGTGCTATAGCATCCCAGTTCCTTAGCATTGCGAGGCCCCTGGGACCTAAGAGGAGCTGGATTTCCTAATAATGACAATTGTTATTTTACAGAAATTCCACAAAATTGGGGATAAATCCATTTTAAGCTTCACGTACAAATTCTCAAGAAAAATTACTGAAAATTCTGAAAAAGAACTGAATTTTTTTTATCAGAACCAGGGCCCCTCTGCTACAGCCATGTCCCTGAAACAAAAGTGCCAGTACACCCCTGTACCAGGGAATGGGTGTAATCTTATTTCATTAAATTGCTTTTGTGTTCAAAAGAAAAAGAATAGACTGTTTTTTGGCCAAATGACTTAGTAAAGTTGCAAAATCCATTTTTTTTGGCCAGCGGACCTCTTAATTCAAAAAGGAGATTCCCATCCATCCAAAATGGAGATTTCCATCCATCTCGCAGACTTTATTCCACACAACTTTAGAACTGGTTGTGAGGTAATAGAAAATATATTTCTGATCCTTCTGCTGCTGAACGATATAAGCTTTCAAGCACACCAGGATGAAAGCCAAGCCTAGTTTTAAGCATTACAAATTGCAGGGAAATCAGGACTCCACTATAGTTTTGGAAATCATAGACACCATATCATCTTGAAGAATGGTCGAGGCAGTCAGTGTGTTGTACTTCGAAGTCTGTTATCTCTGCCATTGCAACATGGAATGGTTCTTGGCTGACTGAATGTTGGTTGAACTCACAGAGGAGTTTGAAACCACTCCAAGTCTGCACAATTAAGCCTCCACCATAATATGCATGAAGGGTCACAAAGATGGTACACACCACAGAAAGATAATCACTTTCATAACAGTTGTCCTAGATCTCCCATGCAAAGAGCGAAAGGACCGAAAAGGAGCAGATGCTGAGATCAATGGCAGTGAATATGTGGGTTAGGGAGTGAAAGTAGGTACTGACACTGGTGTGCAACTGGGAGAGTGATGGATTCAGGAGCCATTGCGCAACGATGACCCTACTCCTCGTATTTGTATCAGTACTGTCCCAAAGAGGACTGTTTCCACTGAAGTCCTCCATAGTGAGAAAGGGGGACAGCAGCTGCGAGACTAGGTCTTCAAGGAAGACGATACATCTGGGTGGAAGATACACAAAGCAAACAGTTAATGAAAATCCCACAAAGAGATGGATGGCTATAGCTCAAGAGTGGTGGTGAGGGGTACAACCTGGAATGGAGAATGGTTGCTCATGAAGATGGTGACACTCCTGCGAGCTGGTCCATCTCCATCCTTGGTCCCAGCAAACAAGGTAGGAGTGCCAGATCATGGGGTCAGTGACTGTCTGCAAGTATGTCTCCTGCAGGCAGATGGGATTGTGTGCCTGAAGAAGGACCTTGATGTCTTCAAGATTCCTCTGGAATCCATGACAATTACACTGTAGGAATGTGGCCATCCCAGGTCATAGCAGAATGGGTGGATAATGATTTCAAATTTATTTTGACTGTTGCTGATGACAGTTCAGGAAACTGAGGGAGTCCATATCCATGTCCTGGGAGTCATCCGAGGGGCATGGATCTGAGACTGCCAAACAAGGAGGGCATAATGTATTTCTTGAGCCCTGGTGGGAACCCCTTTGGTTTGGAAGGTCTGGTTGTCTGCAGTTGAGGAGGGAGCCTTTCAGTGGTGGAAGTAGGTGCTGCAGCAGGAATGGGTTGGGTTGTTTTACCTCTGAGTGGCACTTTTTTGCACACCATGGGCTAAATGGCCAGGTCACATGGACCCCAAAGGCTCAGAGAAGGTTGGGGGAGGGGACCCACTGGAACAGCTGTTGGGAGACAAATGGTAGCCTCCCGTCAAGGCCATCCAGCGTGTTCTTTAACGTGCACAGGGTATGGCTCTCCTGCACACGGGGCCACAGCTTAACATCCCATCCGACGGACGGCGGCCTTTCCAAGCCCATCGGTGTCCCCTACTGACCGTGGGCTGGGCTGGGAATTTTGTGGAGATAAATCTCAACGCTGACCCAGCTGGGACTCGAACCTGAGAATTACAGATTACGAGCCTGGCGCGCTACCGACTGAGCCACCTCCGCCCCTGCAGCAGGAATGGAAACTGGAGTGGATGTCAAGATGGACACTTCTTCAGTTTCACTTTCTATAGAGGTACTTTGTGGCAGGTGAGAAAGATTAGGATGTTGAAATGCTGATATCAGTCTGAACTGCGATGATGGGCTTTCCGATAACTGCACTGATATAGAAAACTTTTCTCAGTGGAGAAGGTAGTGCAGCAAGCTTTCTTGCCTCAGGGTAAGTGATGTTATTTATCATATTAAGGTGTTGCACCACTTTCTCCTCCTTCCATCTATGACAGTATGTGAGAATGCCAGATGGGCACCACTGCAGTTGACACAGCTTGCCTGCATTGCAGTGCAGTTAGGATCAGCATGATCCACACTGCCACCAAGCACATATGATTTTAGCATGGCAAGCTCTGCCTCTGACATTGAAAATAACAGAGGGTTGAGAATGTATGGTAACACAATGCAGGTAGCCTGCTCGAATAGTAGCAGGTGAGCAAGGAGTGCTAAACAGGACAATCAGTGTCCAAGTGGGTACTAATTTCCCATTGCAACATACCAAAGTTTGTCGAATTACAACTTCTCCCTGGGTGTTAAAACCAAGCAGATTTCCTCCTCATAAACTCTGAGGAGGCCTCACTCCAAGAACAGCTCGTGGGAAGTATTCAAGGACTGGTGAGGTAACACTGAAATGGGCACCCCACTAATTGCCTTCAGTGACCTTCAGGAGCATTCTGAATGTTAAGAGCAAACAGTCCCAACATGTAAGTCACCAGATCTTAGGCACTTAATGGATTTTGTGCAACCTGCGAAACCTTCCAAATCTTTCTGAATAAAAAATGGAGACATACCCAAGCACTTGGTTGCCTGTGGAATGAGTGATCAAAAAATGTAGGATGGGTGATAACAATGGTGAGGACAATGAGGAATGAAGAACAGGAGGTGGGCCCTCATGGTGAGCAGATTTATTGATCAAGGCAGAAGTATCATTTGCAAAATGCATGGTTGGTATATTTGTGGTTCAGTGCCCACCTATCACAGAGCACAATGACGGGACACCCAATCAGGCATCAGGGCACTATACCAAAGCCATCACAAATAAAAAGGAAAAATGAAACAAATGTGAATAATTTAGATGTCCTCACATATTAAAAATACGAGGAAAAGTAATGAAAAAGTGTGAGGAACTTGCAAACTTGTATCCAGACTTGGGCAAGGCACTCACCGTACTGTAGTTGGCCCTAGTAGGTCCAACCCACCAGCCGATTGATTCTATGGGGAAGCCACCCCAGAGCCCCTGCTTACCTGAAGCAGAGGCCCTCAAAAATGCTGCCCAGCCCCACAATTAACAGGTTCCACAAAGGCAAGACAGGCAAAAAGGGATCCTGCCAGTCATGAGCTGAGGAGAGCAGATGAGAATCCCCGAGCAACTACCAGGATCCTTTCCAGGGACACAGTCATAGTGCATGCCAAACACACAGGCAAGCACTTAGGACAAAAGCTTGCACCAAGGGATTCTCGAAGGACAAGAGCAAATTATTCAGCATAATGCTTTCTTAAAAGGGAAGCCAAATATATACATATACACAGTAACAAACCAATATCTACAAAATAATAAACAGGAGTAAGTAACCTAAGTAGAAGGACAAGGGATGGGAAAAATTGGGCCAAAACGAACTGGAATGCTGTTCCAGTATAAATTCCATATTTGAAACAGGCTTCAAGTCTGCACACGATTTCTTTTGGCACCTAACTAATAGCTATGGGTCCTCATATTCAGGGATATAATGGAACAATATTTACATCTCCCCTTTTTTGGAGGGAAGAAACCATAGAGTTACATTTTTATAGTCTATAACAGTGGTTCTCAACCTTTTATCTTCACGTAACCCTTGGAAATGTGTATGTAACTGGCATACCCCTTATATAGATAATATAAAACTATAGTTATAGTAAAACAATGCCAACTTAGCGACTTTGTTACTAGATCTAGTACTTTTGAGCTCTTACGGCATACCCCAAAAAAATTGCATACCCCACATCACATACCCCACATTGAGAACAAGTGGTCTATAACATTCCCAGGCCACAAGCATTCCTTTTGACACATAACTTGTTATGTTTGAGCTTTGTGTTTGAAGTATATAGTAGAACAAACCTTTGTGTATATATATATAGCTCTTTTTTATGGGTGAAGAATGCTTGGAAAGGAAATGTTTTATGAACTGTGACACTCTCGTTACAAACTTTCTTTTTACACATAGCTCACTGCTTGCATTATCAAGATATAATAGAACAATTGTTTTCACTTCTTATTTTATGGAGGAAGAAAGCATAGGGAGTAAATTTTTTATAGCCAATGACACTCCCTGTGTCACAAGCCTTCATTTGACACATATTACATTTGGAACTCGTGTTCAAAAGATATGGTGGAATAACTATTTTAATAAACACACAGACTAACAAACCAATAAATGGCGAGCAAAAAGCAATAGGAGATAAGTAAAAAAACTGACCTTATGTGTAATATCAATAAATACAGGATCTAAAATTGAAAGAATGACTGCTAAATCTACTTTTACATTAGAACTAACTTGCTAGAATTCTTTTTAAGAGAAATATTTTTACACAAATATCTATTATATTTAGACAATTGTTATCATTTTTGAAAGTTTTAAGTGTTTCCTTTGCTTTCCATTCACAAACATTTTTCATAAAAGTACCATGTTTGCATTTAATATATAATGACACAAATACAGAAGTACAGTAAATAAAAAGCATTGAGATAAGCAAAATGAATTAAAATTCCAACAATATATTAAGTTGGGAATTCTAATATAGTGAAATAAAATTGATTACCTAGTCCTGTTCTAATTTATATTTTAATCGGTTAAATTCCCAAAATCACAGTGTAATAAGATCTACTGCACTGAAATTTAGACAAGCTTGGAAAACATTGGCTTAGGACAAGTTAACTTATTGAGTACTATCAGGAATTAACTTACACAGGATTAAATTTACTTATAAAAGATATAAAAATTCAGACATGCAATTAAACTGATATCTTACAAAGATAGATCTCAGTTTAATTGTATGTCTTACGAAAAATTAGACTGAGATCTTACAAAGCCAAAATTAATTACATTTACTTTACTAACAGATATACAATCACAGCCATCTTCTATTAAAATATGGCAATAAAATGCCTGAAGCTGCCCTTAGTTTCATATTCGTTGTATTTACAAATTTGTTGATTACTAATATCATCAAGATATTATACAGCTTATGAACCTATTCATAATGCATACAAAGAAGGGTTTAAGTTTTAAAACATCATTTTTTTAATATCTGTACTTCACAAGAAAACTGCACTTTATTTTTCATGTATCAGAGAAAAGCAGTTCAGCCAATAAATGATGAGTTTAGGTCATCAACTAGCAAAAGGCTTGGTCTAAGCCACATCCAACCAGTAAACTATTGCAATAGTAAAGAAATATCGAAAGGTGCAATGCCTAAAGTTTAACATTTGAAAGATTCATTCTCAGCTGACCCATTAAAATTTCTGAAGGTGAAACTTGCCAATTTTGAATACATTGCTTCAATGGATATGTATTAAATAAATACAATTGAAAATTAAATAAAATGAAAACAAACTACACATAATGGTCAAGTCAGAAAACAAACATTAGTGCAAATTAATATTTAAGTGTATATTACAGAAATGTTGGTGGCTTCCCCTAATGATGAGCCACCCCTGGCTGCTCTTCTCTCTCCTCTTCCTACTTCAAAGAGTCAGAGGAGAATGTCATATGGTTGCCATTATATTTCACCAGTTGACTTCTCAACAGGTTTTCAAATCACCATGAACTATACTGTCACAGGAAGTACAGGTAGGTTTATCACAAGCCATGTGGGCATTATCAAACCTCCGGCATTTCAAACAGTGCAAAACAAAAAAGATTTGCTTCCTGTGTTTCATTATTATTGAATCTTGTATAAGATAATACTATTTCCGAATGTTTGACTATAAATTTAAATATTTATACCATCTTTGCGTGGGCAATCCATCTGTTTCATTCCCAATCGAAAGATGTCACCATGAGAGATTTCAGATCATGAAATTTAATGTGAATAGTTCACATTAGTTGGAATTAAACTAGCTTTGGGTTAGAGAAGTCATTAGAGAACTTGACACACTATCAGGAGATCACAAGTTCAGCTTTCACTTGGTAAAATTCAATTTTTTCAGCTAACTCTTCATGTGTCAATTATTATAAAATGTACAGGGGTTTATCAAAATAATGGAAGCATGTATTGTTTGTGGAGAACATTTTATTAATAAGCTGTAGGCCCACCTTGGGCATTCAGAATAGAGTTATACAAGTCTTGCACATATGGTAATGGAATGTGGGACCATTCTTCCTGTAAAATATGGCCCAATTGTGCCAGTGATACTGGAGGTGGAAAGTGTGATCTAACCTTGCGCACCAGATATTCCCACAAATGTTCAATAATATTGAGGTCTGGAGATTGAGGTGGCCAGGGTAGCTGCTGTACCTCATTCTCATGCTCTGCAAACTACAACTTGACATGTTTCGCACAATGCATGGGTGCATTATCCACTTGAAGCCAGGGATGGCCCTTAGGGAATGATGTCTAATTTAGGAATGATGCCTAGGTTTCCTATGGAAACTTTCTAATAAAGCATTTTGTGATATATGTTCATGGATTTTTTTCCTTTTTTATATACCTTAGAATAAATCCCTTAATTTGTGACATGCACTTAAGTTATCCTGCATTAAAACACTTTTTCTTTAAAAGGAATCAAAGGGCAGAAATCCTCTTTTGAAACTTGCACAGGTTTCCTATGAAATATATAAATACCCAGACATTGTCTATCAATCTGGTTAAGTAATGTTTTGTTTTAATGAGTTCTTCAGATTAAATTCATTAACATTTAGAAATTTCTATAAACATCTGACAGATATAGAATATTATTATATTTAACAAAAAACTTACTTGAACAACTACATAGCCTTGACTTGTCAACAAATATGTAGCTAAAGCATTAGTTCCAGTCAGTGATATTTCATTCAGCGTAAAATCTTTATAGTTTCGAACAAGCAATGCAATTCTGTAAATATATACATATAAAATTATCACAATTACACATCAATTATAGTGTCGCTGCTGTACAATATGGAGAACAATGTTAGAAAGTTAAATGAAAGCAAATAAAATTAAAAAAAAAACTGTAATGTAAATCATCCCAATTTTGTTACTGATGACATCTATTATCAGGAATGGGCTGCATTCTATATTTATAGGTGATCTGTGCTTCTACTATTGATTGATTCTCACATTAATAAGGGTATTAGCATGATTCACTATCTAATTAATCAACATCATTTGTAAGAGTGTTGCCCATTCCTGATCATAGATGTCGCCAGAAACAAAAATCTGAAATATTTATAATAATATTTTGCTGGAAAATGATCTATTGCTGATAGTTCAAATAAACAAGTTCTACAAATTAGGAATTTTATCATAAATATGTTTTGCACATTTTAAAGCAATTTTTTAATTCTAAATTAACTAAATATATAACTATTTTGAAATGTATTTTTCCTCATTTTTAAAGATGATTAAATAAATTACTTTACTATTTTCGTAAGGCATTTGAATGTTGCTCATCGGTGAATCATGGTTTATGCTGTAATTCTGAATACTCTTAATAACAATGCTGTTTCTAATCCAGAAAATATAATTGATTGAGTAAACATTTAAAACAGTAAAAACAAAACATAGTATAAAAAGAGATATGATCTTCACACACTATGTTCAACAGTTTAATTAATTGTTCCTTTAACCTAGTGCAACTATTACCATACCACCTGGACTTTGATCAAACACAATAATCTTATACGATTGAAGAGTTAATTTAAAAAAAAAAGAATTTCAGCCATTAGTGGGAACTGAACCAATGACATCCAAGAAATATCTGATGTGTTTTCAGGAGGTCAAGGTTTCCAATTCTTGCTACTGGCTGAAATTCCCTTTCTCAGCTAACTCTTCAGTTATTTTTGAAACTGCTATTGTAATCAAGTAACTTTTTAACTATATATATATAATTGTATTTTTTTGTCATGTACTTTACTTTTAATTATATATAACTCATGGGAATAGAAGACAAAGCTTTGCATTGTGTAAATTTCGCCTAATAATCTTTCAGCAGGCAACTGCCTCTAATTATAATTGGCAAGTGATGTATTATTATAATGCAATTTTATGCAACATTATTAAACAAATAAATAAATAAATACCCCCTCAAGCAGGACCTTGCCACAGAGGTCTGACTATCCTGTTAGCAATGGTTTGGCATGAGCCAAATTGTCACTTGCATTATTGCTATTTTTAACTAAAGTGACAGGCTTTTCAAGAAAGAACAAAAGCAAAATACAATATCCAAATATGCTTTCAGCCATAAGGCCAGTTCCTCATGGAGAAGATCTTCCTATACCAACACCTCCAACCAAGTGGGAGGAGATGGAAGACTTTGATCACATACAGATCCTGATTCTACATACACCCCTAAAAAGTTAGATGAGCCTCATCTGATTCAGCAAAATGAACTAAATGATTTTGTTTGAGACCTAGGACTTTTCAGACAACAAGCCGAGGTTTTAGATTTGACTTCAAAAGTGGGATCTTCTGGACAAGGGTACCAAAGTTTCTCTGTTCAGAAAGAGAGAGTTGGCTTTATCTGCTTAATACAAGATGCAAGATGGTTTGTGTTTCTGCACAGATATTTCAGGGCTGATGGAAGAAATTGGAACAACTCATGACCTAAGGAATGGTGTCTATTTATAGATTTGTCAAAATTCAGCTTAAAAGCTGTCCTTTTGCATTAAAGGAACCAAAAATCTTCCATTCCAGTGACATATGCTGTAGGAATGAAGGAAACTTATGATGAAAGCATGGAAAAAATTCTCAATGCTATAAAATATGACCAGTTTAAGAGGGCAATATGTGGTGACCTAAAAGTCATAATCTCTCTTGCTCAGGCTTCAAGGAGGCTTCACAAAATTTTGCTGTTTTCTGTGTTTGTGGAACAGAAGGGACAGAAAGGAACACTACAAAATAAAAGACTGGACCAAAAGAGATGTTTTATTCCTGTAAAGAGTAAATAAAATTTCATAAGCCTCTAATTGACCCCTCTGATGTGTAGTAGTAGGAGCAGAACATCAAACTGGGGCTTATGAAAAACTTTGTAAAGGCTATGGACAAAACTGGTAAAGGGTTTTTGCACTTGAAGGAAAAATTTCCAAAACTAAGTTAAAAGAAACTCAAAGGGATCTATATTGTTCCTCAGATCAGGAAGCTACTTAATGATACTGTCTTTGAAGAAAAACTGAATATGAAGGGGCATGTTGCATAGAAATCCTTCACAACTTTTTTGATTCCCCTGAAAAATCCTAGACCATAGGGTCTAGGGTTTTTCAGGGGAATCACAAAGAGGAAAACTACCATCACCACATTCAAGATTTTTCCAAAAACTCTGAAAACTTGGCTGCAGAATATCTTTGAAGACCCATTTCTTGCACTCACATCTTGACTTCTTTCCCAAGAACTTAGAGATGAGCAAAGGGATCAGTGATGAGCAAGGGGAAAGATTTTACCAGGATATCCAAACTGTGGAGGAGAGACACCAAGGCAGGTGGAACTTAACAATGATGGGTGACTGACTACATCATTGCTAAGGCTGCTTCTTGCAGAAGGAAGATACCTCAGCACACAAAAGACAAAAATTAACTTCTTATAAGTACAAAAGATCTTTACCCATGTTTTCTTATTTTGCATCTCAATGTTATTTCATTTGTTACTTTATATTCAGTGGTCTATAACTATGATATTTCTAATTTTTTTCACTGTAATCATGTAATTAATTAACGAGTTTTAACTTGCAATTTAATAAAATGGTCACATTTATTTTCATTTCCCAGATATGCATATTCATTGAAATTTGAAATACATCAATCTGTAATTTAAAAAAATTGCACGTTGCATATTTTTCACAGCCATATTTGAATTCAGCACCCCAAAATTAGTTAAAAACATCCTATTTGACCAATGTTACAAAAAAAAAGTTTCAATTTGTTGTCTAGTGTTATTAACAATCAGTGAGAAAAAGATGGATCCTTACAGATTTGTTTTCCCAATTAGAAATTTATTTTTTGCTGCCTATAAGCTACAACTCATTTTCTTAAAACATTTCCTTAGTTCTTTATGGAATATGCTCTTTATCAAAATTTACATATGATTAACTTTTGGGCAAATGTTTATAATTATTTAGTACAGGAATAAAATAGAATCATTTGAATCAAAGCACACACATTTGTATTTTATGCAGCAAAGTGTAATAATTTTGATTTTACATAAATTATATATGGGCTCTAAAATTTAATTCATTAAAAACCATTGAAAATCTTCAAACAAAGTGAAATTGTATTATAAAATTTCAATAACTGAAAGTTAATTAATTTTCTAGTACACCACTGAACCCACAAATAAGCAGAAAACATGGAGACAGATTCTTCAACAGAACCAACCAGTGCATGAAGTACATAATCCAAAATCCAAATTGTAAACAGTATGGTTATAAAAGAAAAAAGAGTGGATACAGAAATTCAAACCAGTATCCTCTCAGATCTTCTACTGTGGCATATAAACTGACAGGCTCCTGTCAGACCTCTGTGGCAAGCAGCTGCTTGAGGGGGTATTTTTTTTTATTTTATGCAAAATTGATCTAGCAGCCTTCCTCTTGTATTCCTCTTCAATGAAGAGAATATCTCCTTGAAAAGTACTAATGGCCTGCACCATGAGAAGGTGTGATGAAACTTTAGGTGCCATGCCTGGTCAGTTCTGTGCATGATCACACAGCAATAATTAACAGCTCTCCTTCCAGTTATGCATACATACCATTTACAAGATATAATAATTTAGTCCTTTCTACAGTTTGCCATGGAGCACAACTTGGATTTGTAAGCAACCCCCCCCCCCCCCCCCAGAAAACTCAGTGCTTACACAGTATCTTGAGAATTAGGTGGTTTGACTATGTATGTAATGTTAGGGTTAGACAAATAAATTATCAACATCAAAACATAAAAAACATCTTATCTGTGGAGAGAATGCATTAGTTGGCCATGTTACCTGCATTCAGAAAGGTAAGAAATAGAAGGAAACTTAGAATGAAATGGGTGGACAATGTCAAAAAGAAACTTTTCAGAATCAGCTAGCAGTAGCCAAATATAATGGAAGTAGCTCAGGATATATGAGTATAGAGACTAAATTTCACAGTCTGCTTAGAGCTTTGTAGCCCATAGCTACTTGAGGAATGTGTTACTGTCTTGTCTTTCAGTTTACGTGTACATACATACATTTTTTTAACATTGGCAGAAATTGAAAAAAGAACACCAAGAACAACTGAAGAGTAATCTATGAAATTTATTTAGAAGAAACAACTTGTTGAGAAATGGCAGTGATCACACATGTGAAGTGATTCAATGTTTATTTTACTTTTTAATGAGTATGAGATTTTACAGAAGGCACATTTTAATAAGGTGTTGAACCTCCTCGAGTAGCAATACAAGCTTCCAATCTGGCATGCAACTAGTTGTACAAATGCTCTTGTATCATGCTGGGGAATACCATTCCATGCGCTTTCAACTTGGACGTGTAATTCAATGATGGTCGTTGCCTGGCACAGTACATAGAAGTGTCTTTGTCTGATCCAGTCCCAGACATGCTCGATTGGAGACAAGTTCAAAGAGCATGCTGGCCAAGAGAGTTGGTGAACTGCCTGAAGAGCAAGTTGAGTTGCCATCGTACCATTGCTGTGTGCAATTTGATGAAAAGACCAACCTGCTTCCCGAAGACCCACTATACTACCTCACTCAAACTCTGCTAACTGAACAAATGTTATTTGCCTGCATCATCCAGGCATGGTAGCTTCTTCAAAGAGCACTAAACAACATGACTTCTTTCTTCACGCCTTAGTCGTTAAATACACACTGCATACATTTGCATATTGTTGTTCTCAGCTATGTCATTATTTTATCCAATGACTTTCAATCTTGGATTACCCTCTACCTTTTTCTCAGATTTCTTGGGCGTTAAAGGGTTAAGTTTGCTAAAGAACAGGATATAGTTCATATTGAGGACATTTTTTGGCAAACTTCATATGTTCAATATTTCAATATAAGTATTCTTTTCAATGATACTGATATTGGATTTTTGTTTTCTGATTAGATCTTTCAATATTATCCTTTCTGCTATGTGAATGATTTTAGATTGAATAGAAGAAATATGCCTATTGTAGTTAATTTTAATGAAGTAAGAAACAATATTTTGGTTTTTGCAAGTGATCAGAAAATTCAAGTTCAGAAGATATCTGTTATTTCCTTCTGAGAAAGAAAAATCTTCTTATGTGAAGCATGATTAAGAAAGAATCTTTATAAGTTTCTAATCCTTGTTAAGAAGGAATTCAGTATATATATAATACTAAAGATATCAATCAATGATAGATTAATAATAGACTAATAATATAACATAATTAGACTTTTATCTAACATAATTATGCAAGATATTGAAGATCATATAATAGCTAAAAGAGACCTGAAACCATTAGTATGGAAATGTTACATTGACGATATATTTGTTGTTTGGCAATATTCTACAGAATATTCTACTATTTGAAGAATTAAATCAGGCCTACAACTCTATAAATTTTACTGTTACCTATGAAAACAACAAAACAATTTCTTTTCTGGATATATAAATTTATCGCACTAACTCCAATTTTCAAACTACAGTTCATAGGAAACCATTTCACCTTGTTACGACTTTTACTTCCTCTAAATGATCAAGTTTGGTCATCTTTCCGGCGCGACCAGGAGGCCGCTCTGAGTGCCAGTCCGAAGACCTCACTAAATCATTCAATCGGTAGTAGCGACGGGCGGTGTGTACAAAGGGCAAGGAAGCAATCAACACGAGCTTATGACTCGCGCTTACTGGGAATTCCTCGTTCAAGGGGAACAATTACAAGCCCCTATCCCTATCATGAAGGAGGTTTAACGGGTTACCCATTCCTGCTGGAAAGGGAGATCACACGCTGATTCCTTCAGTGTAGCGCACGTATGGCCCCGGACATCTAAGGGCATCACAGACCTGTTATTGCTCTGTCTTGTGCGGCTAAACATCGCTTGTCCCTCTAAGAAGAACATCCAACTAGAGTGATTGGAATGCCTATTTAGTAGTCTAAAGTCTTGTTCGTTATCGGAATTAACCAGAAAAATCGCTCCACCAACTAAGAACGGCCATGCACCACCACCCACTGAATCAAGAAAGAGCTCTTAATCTGTCAATCCTTAAGGTGTCCGGGCCGGGTAAGTTTTCCCGTGTTTCAACTATCTCACAACAGATCTTCACTTATCACTAACATGTTTTCCTTATTTTACAAAGTCTATAAAATCTGCAGCAACAAGTATTTTTTGAATGCAGAACATTCCTTTATATATTCTCTATGTTACGACACAGGATATCCTCAGCAATTCATAAAGAGAATTCACCTCTCTGCCAGAAATAAAATCAGCAACTTCCATCTTCAAGACTTTCAACTCTTCTCAAGAAGTAAAATATACCTCATCCATATTACATTTTCCAACCATCAATAATACCATCAACAGTATTATGAAAAATTATAATTATAAAATACCTACCAAATCTCCACTATTTTATCTCTCATAACACAAGACAGAGATATATCTTCACTTACAGGTAGTGTATATTTAATACCCATCATTTACCCTAAATCAGACTCTTGCAGTACTTCCAAACCTCTCGGCCTACATAGGACAACCAAAAGAACTCTTCAAGAAATAATAAAGGAACATCAAAGAAATATTAAATTAATGCAAACTACTCTTTCATCTACAGTTATACTA
This sequence comes from Ryuthela nishihirai, assembly GCA_038380435.1. Lineage (NCBI taxonomy): Eukaryota > Metazoa > Arthropoda > Arachnida > Araneae > Heptathelidae > Ryuthela > Ryuthela nishihirai. The sequence goes on from JAWZYU010000032.1 coordinate 45,407,738, forward strand.
CTCTTTCATCTACAGTTATACTTGAAGGAGCTAACCCTCTATTCAATGAAGCTTTCATCATTAGCAGTCCTTCTTCCATCTTCAAGTTATTGTTCACAAAAAATGTACTAATTTTCGTCAATAAACACAGTTGTTGTAGTACCGACCAACCTCAACTAAATCCAATTAAATCAATTAATGGAAAATTCTATTACAAAACTTTCCACAAAGCAATATGTCTTTTCCATAGTTATAAAAAAAAAATCGACCACCAAACTGTAACTCCCCAACAATCACCAGCACCTCTCGTGATTGCTGACTTAACCTATCATACTGCATGACTTGTGCATCGCATCTCTACACAACTACAATTTGAAGCAAGACTTAGAACTTTGAATTTTACCTAATCTTTATAAGTTAATTTCTAATCATTGTGTGTCTGAAGAAGTCCTAATAGTTAGGATGAAATCAATCACTTCCTTTATATATTCCGTTACACTATTTGATAATCATCTCATCTGTTAATTTTTACATCTTCATGATTAGTGTACAAAATTTAGTAAGTATAAACTTCTGAAAAGCTGTTTAGTCTTCTTATTATTCCATCTACTACACTATTTCTACAAGAGATGACATAACATCGATAAATGATACAATTATAGTGAAACAAAGGGACTATTATATACATCTCATTTATTTTTGAAAGTGAGAAATAAAAAATCTGGCAATGAAAATAAAAATTTATTAAAAAAAAAAAAGCAAATGGACCAAAATAATTGTAATGCATATTTTTATATAAAATATTATAATATATATATAAAAAGTGTTTTTGAATAACATAAAAATAAACTTTTCTATATATTTTTTTTCCTTCAGTGATATACTTTTAGAAATATCTACTTTTTGTTTACTATGCTCAGTCAAATAAAAAGAACTTTAAAAAAAATTTTTGCCACATAACCAATTAACCAAAATATGTCATGTTATACAGAAAGTGCATTTAATTGTAGTTACTGTCAAAAATTCAAAAAAAAAAAATTGTAGTTAAAATTTTATATGCGTTTTCTAAGAAAATTGCAAAGTTTTACCCTGCACTTTAAATTTTAACTTTGGGAATATAAAAAAAAAATGCTGTTTTTCCTAAAATATTTTATTATTTTAATAGAGTGTATGGACACATTTAATCATAAATGGCTTGCTTTTGTGGTCTATTGGTTATATTTTCCTATTTACCATTGGGGGTTTAATGGGAGTTGTCTTAGCCAACTCATCAATTGATTGCTACAGTAGTTACAATCAACTTACTTTTCAATAGCTGATTTCCAGTTGCTTTTTAAAATGGCATTAAATTTAGCTAAATTAAACATTAATATCTAAGATCAGACTTAAAAACTTGACTTTGCAGAAGAAAGGACAGCTGATATCCAAGCTCACTCTGGGATGCAAAATAGCTAGCACTGGCCATGATCATGAGGACCTGAAAAAATAAACATTGAGCAAGGGAAGGGGAACCACTGGATAGGAAGTCAATGTTCTTTAATATGAATAGGTATGGCTTTCATGCACTTGGGGAACAAACTGTAGTTATCATATTATTAATAAATAAAAAAATCTGAGAAATAAAATTTAAAAAATATAAATATAAAAAAAACGTCTGAACAAATATTCAAAATGACATATACTTTCACAAACAGAAAAAAATTAACATATTGTTATTTTTCACAATTTTTTTTATTATATATTATTTTAAAATAAATACAATTAAGAGATAAAGTAAAAATTACCTATAAGCACCAATAGGTAATGGCTTAGACACCTTTGGTTCTTCTCTCAAACTATATTGTGAAAGAAGAAGTGGTTTCCCATGTATGTCGATAATAAACTCTGCATCTGAAAAAAATTTATGATTCAGTAATAAGGAATATATTTCATAAGAGTATAGATTATAAATATTAATATTTATTCATCAATGCAAAAAACATGGAAAGTGAAAAAGAATAGAATAAAAGAGTGGTACTATTTAATTTATAATTGACGAGAACATAATTATTTTACTAGCAGAGTAGACCCTCATAAATTGCAGGATTGTAAGTGTGATTTACCTCATACTGAATTCACAAAGTGTGACAGTAGTAAGGGGGAGTACCTTCATATGAAGTTGATGATTAAGTCACTCAAAACATCTGCTGGTTTCAGCTAAGAGCCCAATGCATTCCACCAACCTTACAATTGATATTGATAACTCCTCTCCAGCTTCACTCTACATTTCTTAACACCTCAATACAACACTACCACCATTTCCACTGTCAAGTATCATCACTACTCTGAAGAATAATCATTCACATTTCCTTGTTAAAAGTATAATTATTTTCACTATCGTATGTGCTGCCCTATTTCTGCACAATTTTTATCTTTATATTTCTTCGAGAGGTAAAATTAAGTAAAATTTTATAGATGAAAAGTATAGTATGGAATCCGATGGACGGCGGCTTTTCCATGCCCATCGGTGTCCCCTACTGACCGTGGGCAGGGCGGGGAATTTTGCGGAGATAAATCTCAATGCTGACCCAGCTGGGACTCGAACCTGGGAACTACAGATTGCGAGCCTGGCACGCTACCGACTGAGCCACCCCCGCCCCTTTTATTTGGCAAGTTAATATTGCCTGGCGTCCAACAAAGTTATACGGAATTTCGAATAAATTTGGATCAGACAAAAGGTCCAACTTGAAAAGTTAAAAATCTTTGGAGCTTTACAGAGCAGTAAAAAAAGTGGTGCATTGAGAACAGGGACTGTATATATATATATGTGTGTGTATGTATAAATTGTATATATTATTCAATGCGATTGTCAAATACATTTTTGAGCTCATTAGTCATATGTACTATTCATAAATTTAATGGCAGCTTAAACTGCATTTTTTTTTGTTGAGCAAGAAGCTTTAATCAAAGGTACTGAAGTTTCAGCACAGTTATTCCTGATAGTTAAGATCTTTATTGTATGTATGTAAAGATTAGAAGTGTCCAGACACATGATAGATAAACTTTTTGATAAGCATTTTATTTGCAAGCTCAGTATAACTTTAGTATTGTATGGTTGTATAGCAGTATCTTTGAGCACTGCTCAAGATAAGAAGTTTCAAAATTTCCAAAATTCAAAATTTTTGCAGACCGCTAAACATGTCTGCTAGTAATATGGCCAATTCCGCCGTAGTGACTACCAACTTAGAAAAAGTAAAAGATAGATTGCAGGATTCGATGAAAGAAGCAGAAGTGTTAATGAATCTGCTTAAAGAGCCTCGGGAGAAAAGGATTGAAACCTTTAAAAAAAAAAATGACAACAACCCCTAAATTTGCTGACAATGCTATGTCGTTCACGAATCAATAAACTTTGAATGTAAGGTTCCATTTTTTGTTCTGTCAGAAGCAAATGATAGAACAGAGTATTATCAACTGCCTCAACAACGAATTGCCAATCAATTTATTAACTGTAAATCCTTAATAAAAGTTCATATGTTAATTGGCCTTTACCTGAGATAAGGTTCAACAGTTCGAAATGTCCGTCACCATGGACATTTGTCAAGTTCATGGAAGAGCATTTCCGTTTACATGAAGTGCCCGGCAACGAAAAGGTCAAAGTTCCTCAAGAAAAGCCCTCTCATGAGTTAAGTCTTGCCACTGTTGTTTTACTTTTTGTTAAACCTTGCTACGAAGAAACTGAGTTAATAGATCGTAATGATACAGAAGCCGATCTTTCATGTCCAAATGAGAAAATTTTAGATGATATTTATGACAATTGTCAATTGAAATTGCAGCAGTGGTCCAGTGGACTTTCTGAGTTATCTTGTAGTCCAAAGCAGAATGTAAAGAAGAACCTATAAAATGTCCTATTAGTGTAATTAATGTAAATTTAGAAGAGAAACAAGTTGATGATGCAAAGCAAATTGGTAGTGAGAAATGTGTCGATATAGTTGTAGAGGAAAATAGTACAAAATTAGTTGATGAAAAAGTTTTTGAAGTAGAAGTTTTAAACAAAAATAGTGCTGAAAGTGTTGATGAGAAAAATTTTAATTAGAGGTTCAAAAGGAAATTAATGTTAATGAAGAACTCTTAGCTAATGAGAAAAGCACCACAGAAATTGTTTTGAGTGCAAATAATCCTGATGATTCTGACAAGAAGTTTTCAACTGTTGAAGTATGTATCATGTAGAAGCAGGTGGCAATAAACCTGGAAAGCACAAAACCAGGCTCTTGAAAGCCAAGTATGTAGCAACAAGATGTCAACGAAATGGCCACAGCCTGCAGAGCAACAACCAGCAATGAAGTAGTCAACATAGAATAGATGACGTCACCAATGAGATCTTCAGAAGTGCTTACACCTAGCTTATCGATCGACGAGGGAAAAATGTCACTGGGAAAAAGACTGGATGATGATTTATTGCAACGGAATGCCAACAATGAAAATTTAAGTATATTATTATTCTTCCACTGGGGCACTAATGATTTATTATGTTTTATTTCTCTGGAATACATGAAAACGGAGAAGAGAGAACCAATATTTATTGTGATTTATATACTTAGAGATTTTGAAATGTTTAATTTCTTGTTGAAACTATGGAGTTTTGATATTGACTTTTTGAAAAGCGAATTTACTATTCAAGATTTATAGTTTGAGTTTATACTGTGATGTGAATAGAATTTTTTTATGTATTCTTGTTCATCTGAAGTTATAGTTGTTGTATTAACGTGATTTAAAGTGTATTTTTGCAGATTTTTTTTATTTCAGCTGACTGAAAGCTGAACTGTAAGTTAACATTAAGTTAGAATTTAAAAATTGTAAAATGTTTATGGATACAAATGATGAGAATGAAAGAATTTAGTACACAGTGATTAAATATTTTGAGCTGTATTTTGAAGTGAATTTTTTGTATGCAAAGTGTATTTTCATGTGAATGGAATTGAATTAATGAAATGTTGGCATCATATATTATAAATTATTGATACAGTTTTTCTCTACTCTTAGATACGATGTATGTATATGTGTTTAAATCTGATTGGTGTCATCAGTGATATTGATGCATCAATGATGTATAATTATCAGTATGACATTGGCAGCATTTGTTTGCATATATATAAGCTGACCATGATGTCTCGGAAGTTTTTTTTGTACCCTTTTAGAGCTGTCCCCAATGGCATAGTCTGGTTACCGAGACAGTCACCAGCATAACTCCTTTAGGAAGGGGACGTAAAGCTCGAAAAGGAGAGGTAACTAATGCATTTTTTTATTTCAGCTAGCTCGCAATTATTGTGTTTAGGTGAAGATTTTAGCAGATGATTACAACTCCCACTTGTTTGTAAAATTTGGAATTTCTTAGATTCACATGTTTGATGTAGTTAGGAGGATTTAATGGTGTTCCAATACCCATTTTTTTATGTATGGTAGGAGAAGATTTAGCTTTCACATATTTTTATGGTTAAGGAAATAAGCGGAAGTTCTTTACCCCACTTGATATGTCTGTAATTATATTCTGTAAAATAGCAGAATTTGGTGTAATTGAATTTTTTTCTTTAATCTTTTTAGAAGTTAAGCAGGACAGGAGTAATATTAACCAGTTTTTTGTATAGGTTATCTTATGCAATTTTTGAAGTATGTATCAAAATGTGATACTAGTTAGTCCAATAATGCTAGTATGCAGTTAACTGCCACAGCCATTGGTATATATTTAAACTAGGTAGCTTTACACATTTTTAGGTGGAAAGGGAGGAGGTACCCTTTGGTTGTGATGGAAAATTGTGTCAAAGTGAGAGTAGATCGTCTTATCAAAATTTGCGTCAGCATGCTTTTACTTTATTTCATGTTCAGCGATGCATAAATGATGTGAGAAGTGTCCTATTATTCAAAATTTGCTCATCAAAATCTGTTAGGTCAAATTTTGACTCTCTGTGGTAGGAGGAGTTGTGTTGGTCCACCCATTCACTTTTACTTTTCCTTAACCAGTTTTACCTTTTTTATGTTATATTTATCATTTTGGACATCGCAATTTTAGTTTCCAAGATGTAGGAGTTGCGCATGCACAATCCTGACTTTTCGATTATCAGCCGCTAGCCGTCCCGTGGCTGAGTGGTTAGCGCGCTTGGCTACTGATCTACGGGACCTGGGTTCGAGCCCCGGTTAAGGCATGGATGTTCGTGTTGTTTTTCTGCTGAGGTCCTGCCATCCTCTCAGATCTTCTACTGTGGCATATAAACTGACAGGCTCCTGTCAGACCTCTGTGGCAAGCAGCTGCTTGAGGGGGTATTTATTTTTTTTATTTATTTTAATGTGCACATGTAGGACACGACCCCTCGTGTCATAGCTAGCGCGATAGTCAGATTATTCAAATGTCTTCCCAGTGTGCAACAGATACGTGCCAGATTTGTACGCAGCATTTTATAACTAAGTGACGTTAGGTCACAGAGTCAAAATTGACAGTTAGTAGAATGAGTATTGTTAGTGAAGATGTAGTAATGTAGTGGAGAGAGATGTAGTAAAGATTTAGATAGATGTGAGTTGTTAGTACTCCAACTTTTGTATTCTTCCACTGAATTTGGTGAGTCTTTGAATTTTTTGGAAATAAACTTTGAATTTTTGCTATTTTTCTCTTGAGCAACGTTAACTGATCTTTCGATTAGATTTAAACTTTAACTAAACTTGACAATCCTTTTTCGAATTCTTAATAAGTAATTCTAAATATCTAACAAACCCTATTTCAATTTTATTTGGCAAGATAATATTGCCTGGTGCCTGACAAATCTATCCAGAATTTTGAATAAATTTGGATCAGACAAAAGGCCCAACTTGAAAAGTTAAAAATCTTTGAGTGTTACAAACTGGCAGCGGAGAGTTGGATAGGGGGGTGGCTGGCAGAAACATCTGCCAAGTCATTGCCTCTAATCCCGACATGACCAGGCACCCAACAGAAGAGAACAGTGATGGTGGCTGCCCTATGATGGAGCTGCTAACGAATCTTGGAGAGAACAGGGTGAGGCAGATGCCTCACCGAGATCAAAGCATATAGTGAGCTAAGCAAGTCGAGGTAAAGCACACACTGACGACGATGCTTAGCCGCCACATGGTCCAAGGTGAGACTGATAGTGTGCAACCCTGCAGTGAAGATGGAACACTGCAGAGGGATCTGGTCTGCAATGATTACATCACAGCAGACCATGGCCGATCCCACTGATGTGCCAGACTTCGAGTCATCTGTGAAGACAGGCAAGAAGTACGTGTACTCAGCACAATGGCTGGCAAAGAGTTGCCAGTACACGCAGTCAGATGTAAAAGCCTTCCCTGTCCTGCACAGGGAAAAAACACAGGAAGGGGAAACAGTGTGCCACGGTGGGAGTGACTCAACTGTCAACTGTGCAATGCTATCGAGACTGGTGTCGATGTCTATGGGGTAGCCTCAGACTCGCAAACCAAAAGGACAAATGGCAATCGACCAATTAGTGTATAGCACTTCCCACTTTGGACTGAAAACACAGTTCCAAGTGGAATGGACTTGGTTGGGTTGTTTTACCTCTGAGAGGCACTTTTTTGCACACCATGGACTAAATGGCCAGGTTACATGGACACCAAAGGTTCAGAGAAGGTTGGGGAAGAGGACCCACTGGAACAGCTGTTGGGAGACAGATGGTAGCCTCCCGTCAAGGCCATCCAGCGTGTTTTTAACGTGCACAGGATATGGCTCTCATGCACATGGGGTCACAGCTTAATGTCCCATCCGATAGACAGCGATCTTTCCAAGCCCATCAGTGTCCCCTACTGACCGTGGGCAGGACCGGGAGTTTTGTGGAGATAAATCTCAACGCTGACCCAGCTGGGACTCGAACCTGGGAACTACAGAGTACAAGCCTGGCACGTTATCGACTGAGCAACCCCCGCCCCTGGGGGATAGACTGGCAGGGATCTTAATTTAGATGCATATTGTAAGGACAACTGCTGATGGCGAAGAGAAAAAGATGGTTCATCGGTCTCAATGTAAAGATTCTGGACCGTTGAGGTGCGGAAGGATCCCGTGCAAACAAGGAGGACCTGGTGATGGAGGGGGTCCTTCATCACTGAATCCCGGGTGGAGTCGTACACCTGGGATCCGTAGTCCAGTTTCAATCGGACAAGTGCACGGTACAGGTAGAGCAGAAAACATTGGTCAGCTCCCCAAGAGAGAGAGGAGAAGACCTTGACAATGTTCAAAGCCCGCGTGCACTTGGACCTGAGATGACGTATGTGTGGTAAAAAGGTCAATTTCTGATCGAAGATGAGACTGAGAAACTTGTTCTCTGCCACAACTGGAATGATGTTATCCCCGAGCTGCAGCTCGGGATCCAGCTGAAGATTATGCTTGTGGCAAAAGTGCACACAAGCGGTCTTCTGTGGGGATGTACATTGATAGGCTCTTGGCTGACAGAGTGGTCACCGAGCTCAGAGAGGAGCTCAAACCACTCCAGTCAGCCTGATCAAGCCTCCACCGTGAGATGCGTGAAAGATTGCAAGGCCTCCCATGGGAGATGGTGCACACCACGAGGAGGTGATCACTTTCATAAAGGTTGTCCTCGACCTCCCATATAAAGAGTGGAAGGTTCGAGGAGAAGCAGATGGTGAGGTCAATGGCAATGAATGTGTGGGTTGGGGAGTGAAAGTAAGTACTGACACCAGTGTTCAAAAGGGAGAGTGAAAGATTCAGGGGCCACTGCTCCAGTATCCCACCCTTCCCATTTGTGTCAGCACTGCCCCAAAGTGGACTGTGTCCATTGAAGTCCCCCATGATAAGGAGGACGGCAGCTGCAAGACGAGGTCATCAAGGTCTTCCTGGAAGACGATGCTTCCAAGTGGAAGATATACTGAGCAGACAGTCAGGGTGAACCCCATGAAGAGGCAGATGGATACTGCCTCTAAGTTGGTGATGAGGGGTACGACCTGGAATGGAGAATGGTTGCTCATGAGGATGGCGAAACCCCTGTGAGTTGGACCATCTCCATCCCGGTCCCAGGGAACAAGTGAAAAGTGCTGGATCGTGGGATCTGTATCAATAATATCGGGGACCAGGACAAGGCCTGGTCCCCGATATTGCATCCAAAATTAAACTCATACAACTGCTTTCACTATTGGAGTGATGGCCCTTTTCTGGCTTGCAAACATCACTTCCCCACAAATGTAACAAAATGTATCTGCACTATTAACACAGTTACGAGGCATCACCTGAGATGGATTAAAACTGCAAGGATCACTTGTGTTATACTTATGACTCAGGGGTAAATGGGAGTCACTCAAAAGACTTGCTCACACTACGAGACATAGCTTACAACTAACGATTGCATCATCTTTTTCCACAATTGTAAAGCCATGATGTCATGACTCAATTACATTGCATCAGACAATGATGCAATACCTCCAGAGGTAATGTGTATGTCGGGCTGATGCAATATAATGCAATATGTTGCAATGTGGAGTTTAAAATACATCATTGCGAAATGGTTACCTATGTACTCAATGTGGATTGAGTCATTTATACACGACCATCTCTGTCTCTCCTAAACAAGAGTCAATCGACAAATTTCATTGTCATTTCCATGTTCAGTACCTCGAAATTAGCAAAGATTGGCTATTTTTTTTATTTCAAAGCTTTTTGTGTGTTGCCCAGTGATTATTAGTATTTCACAGCTTCAATTTTAAAACATGGAATGCAGGCTGTATATCATACTCAGTTACACAGTAACCAAGTAATAGAGCTAACTAAAAACTTTTTTAACAAACAAATAAATAATTAAAAATCAAACCAATGCAAAATCCCATATTTGTATTTCTACTGGACTGCATATATTTTCCTTGGGATACTATATTAGTCAAGGCACTGACTACTTGATTTTTACAACTTTCTGATTCTTTTCGTACTGGCACCTGAAATGAACAAATAGAAGTAAAATTTAAGTCTTAACCAGTATCTAAAGAGAAACAAAAAAAAAAACGGTATGGTATTTAAATTACTAAAGTAGCAAAATATTAAAAATGGGTATGTACGCATGAGAATTCCTATATTTAATCATTAAAGTGCAAGTTTTGAAAACTGAACTTAAGTACAATTGCAAAGTTTATTTTGAAGTGTTTCCAGAAAAAAACTTGGAATCTATCATGAAATAATGAACAAAAATAGGATATGTATCAAAAGAAACATCCTTTAAAAGTAATAATATTAAAAAAAAAATGATAACTATAACTTTTACTTTTAAAGCAAAATCTAATTTTTCAAAAAAAAAACTTAATTTTTCCTGGCATGTTATTTTTGGCATTTATGGCTAAATTATTTCAGGGTCATTCCATGTCAAATCTACCAAAATTTTGGAAAACGTTCATCACCCATCACAAATTTCATTGATCTTTGGCCTAAATGTTAGTACACATAAGATACTAATTGCCCAAAATATATTGAGTCAAAAAAAATTTTGTAAGGAGTTATAATCATTTAACCTCAGGGGAAAATATACAAATTGTGATTGTAACTGAAGGTTTTCCTTTCTTTTTTCTTTGGTTCTATGGTAGATGAGTAGAACAAGCTTGGTGTATAATGTAGATTTTGATTGTTAATTCAATAAAATAATCAAAATTGAAAAATGTAATAAAATTTTAAAAAAATTGAAAAACTGAAAATTTTAAAAAGTGAAAAACATGTGATGTGGCTCTATAGATAAAAAAAAATAAAAAAAATAAACATTCTATAAAATTTGGAGTATGGTCATTTCTTTGATAACAAGAAAAAAAATATTGATTTTTTTTTTACCAATGCTATTGCTAATGATGCACTTCAGAGAACCGCACTAATACTCTTGTGCCTGCACACTAGAGGAGATGCACAGAGAGACTACTGAAGTGCTTTGCTGCTTGCACTCAAGTACAACTTTGTAATTCCAACCACTCCAACTACCATTCAACTACAACTCACAGCTATAATGCTGATGTTGATAAAAGTTCATATCCTTTTTAAAGAGGAACAAATGAAAAAGCTCAATATTTAGAGGGAACAAATTTAGCAATAAAATGTTCAGTGATACATAAGAGACCAGATTTTGATTGGTAAAAACCAGGAGAGGTCATTAAATGTTCTGACTTCAGTTCTTATAACTTGAAAATGGCAAATTATGCTTTATTTTTGGTCAACTGTTCTATAAAAATTAAGGGGAAAAAAATTCATTCTGAAACATGAAAACGTATTGGTGCAATTGTAATTACCTTTTTTTTTTCGAGGAAAAATATTTCTTTGCTAATATTATCTTAAGAACAGGGCTGGGGCAAGATAGGGGAGGTCGCCCAGGACACCAATGGCAGGTTTAATCCAATAATAGAAGCTAATTTTTTTCATTTACTAGACTTCACAATATTAAATATGAAGGATAAAACACAGTGTGATGAATTAAAGATAGATGAGTTAACTCTATAAACACCGTAGGTGCTGGACTAGTTACATGTTATTGTGACAAACAATTGGCTCATTGATACTTAGTGTCAATGAGCCAATTGTTTGTCGCAATAACACGTGTAACTAGTCCAGCACCTACAGTGTTTATAGAGTTAACTTCATCTATCTTTAATTTGGCACACTGTGTTTTAATGTTCTGATGGTCATAGATTGGTATGGTGAAGTTTAGGTTAAATAGTCATACCTGCATTTTCTTTGTTCTTCTAGAGGTAGCTTAGTCAGTTGTTCAAAGAGGACAATTCCAAGTTGTGTGCTGTTCTAGGTAGCTGATGTTTTCACAGATCCGGTTATTGTTGCTTCTCATTTAGTGATACAGTTCTGAAGTGTGGTGATGTTGCACTTTGCTGCCTCTGTAATATGAGTCACTGGGTGTCATTCTAAACTTCACACTCCTATTAGTGCCCTGAGCACTCCTATTAGTGTCCTGAGCTTGTTGCCTATGAGATGTTGGTGACCAAGCATTGCCTGGTCACCAACATCTTGCTTATAACTAAGTAATATGTCTGGTCACCAACATCTTGTATAGGCAACCAGCTGAACACAATAATAGGAACGTGAAATTTAGGATGACACCCAATGACTCATATCATAGAGGCAGCAAAGTGTAACACCACCACTCTATCACCATGAGTAGCAATAATACCAGACCTGTGAAAACATCAGCTACCTAGAACAAGCACACAACCCGGAATTGTCCTTTTTGAACAACTGATGAAGCTACCTCTAGAAGAACAAAGAAAATGCAGGTATGACTATTTAACCTAAACTTCACTGCACCAATCTACAATCATCAATTACCACCACATTAATGGCAATGAGCTGATTGTTTGTTGCGATAACACGACAAGTCCAGCACCTAGAGTGTTTATAGAGTTAACTTCGTCTATCTTCACAAATTAATTTAAGTTGTATAGTACTCATACTGGTACTTCTAAAAATATTAAAATATAAAATCAATTCTCTTGATCACTATGTCAGTAACTTAGCCCTTTTCAGTTTAAGTGATTCTTTTACATTCTGTTCTAATGTTTACGACTAAATTGTTTATTATCAACAATATTTTATGTTAACATTTATTTCATCAGCAATGAATATTACTTCATTAAAACGAATTAAATTTAAACCTGCATATGTTCAGTTTCTCCTATTCATTAAATTTGAAGGAGAATGGGGGTGTAAAATAATTTTCTTGTCCACGGCACCAAAAGAAATATGAATGGCACTGTTTAGTTATTTGCTTCTTTGGATTGCACTAGCCCAGCACCATGATTAAAATTCGGTTTCATCTTTCAGCTGAAATTCTCTTCTCCATTATTGTCTCTGAACTGCAAGAAGGAAAACGAAGATTGCTATCTTCCTATTATAGAATGTTCCCAAATGAAGTAGATTTTAAACAGAATGATTACCATAGCAACCAGTGCAGTAAGATTTCCCTCCCTATGCACCACTTTAAGTGACACCAGTGAAGGAAATAATAATAACTATTCTTTCTGGTAGAACTAAAGTAATAAATCAGCATAATTGAAGTCGGCTGCACATAATATGTGTCAAAGCAAACCAATGCAATAACATGCACACAACAACCTTAGCAAGCAGATCTTTTCATGTAATCTGTTATCACCATCCTTTATTCTTCTATCGCAATAACCAAATCATCGCTGCAGGATTGAGATACTGATGGTTCAGAGAAGATGAATAGTGTGATTGCATTATTATTCCATTAATGGAATAATAAGTAGGATAAATACAGTCAGATCCTGTTATTGAAACCTTTTTAAAACTTCATATTTTTTTTCCCCATTTGCCTCCCACTCCCCCACCACAAGATGAATTTGGGATCAAAATTGCACAGATGACTTCAAGCAGGCTCAGCATGATTGAGATTACAAATATTTCTTGCAGTTGTGGAAAAAAAAAAATTCTGATTATAATTGCAAACTTTAGCAATTAAAAATAAGTACCATGTGGCTTTTACTTCCAAATTTTCAGTTATTAACAGTATTTGTAATATTACTCATTCCAAACACTGATATTTTAATTTTGATAAAATGAGTTTTATTAATAAGAATAAATGATTAGTAACATGCATATCTGCTTATATAACTTATATTGCTTTAGAGAAATTTTTTTAATTAGGCACTTGTGATGAACAATTGTCCAACTGGTTCAGGCAGACTCAGCCTCAAACAATTATCCAGAATCCCTCTCCATCCATGCACACTCTCCCTTGGAGGTCTCCCATTATTCAGCGGTACTTGAGGTATATATTCTGTAACTCAGGAAGCAATAAGCTGGAAAAAAAGTTTTCAGCTTATTATTTCATGAATTCCATGTCTACAGGACATCTCCTGTGATACTTTACTACTGAATTATATTATAAATCTGTAGTTCGGTTTCGGATTGTGTCAAAGACTGTGCTAGTGATCTGCTTAATCCTTACTCTAACCTTGATGAGAAAGGGGATTCTGATTGGCTTGAAAAGCAGATTACATCATGCCATGGCCAGTGCAAGGGAGCCACACCCAGCATACTTAAGACATCCCAAGCAAACTTATTATTTTGCCTCCCCTCAAGTAAATTTGCTTTTTGCTGCCCTAAAAAATATTTTTTTTACCATCCCAAGTGAATGAACTCTTTTTGCTTAGATTTTATTTTTTGCCACCTCAAGTCATTTGTACAATTTATGTGGATCTCAGTATATTTTTCTGCCTCCACATATGAAATCAAATGATCATCCAAATTAGTAAGGATTTCAAAATTATTATGCTTGTGGCCGCTTGGTATGCTTGTGATACTGCAACAGCCCTGTATATTTATACCCTATACATTCATCTTTATACCAAAATAAGTTCATACTAAAACCGATACCCACAAAAATTGCATATTTTCTGATATTCCTGAAGAAGCTTGTAAACAACTTATTTTCTAATTTTCATTAATACAGTGATGATAACAATGGTTTAAATGTGCATTTAGTTTTAATTAAGCAATGTAAAAAAAAGTTACTGAAAAGTTAGTTAATTCTGGTTTTATTTCAGTATCACAAGGGTGACCAGATGTCCTGGCTTTGAGAGAACTGTCCCCGTGTCCCAAAACAAATCTTTTGGGGCACCTAAATGACCCAGTGTCTTGTGATTATATACACTCCACTCTCCATTTCCATGGATATAACTCATTTTTTGAATAACATGGTCACTGTATTATGGCTATTTTCATAGACACTGTATTTATGATTTTTACTGATTTATGAGAACATTTTTTTTTTGTCTGTGAAATACAAACTGCTGCAAGCATAGCATGTGCAAGGTTTTGAATTAGCCATGGCATGGCTAATTCAAAGATGATGTGTGACTTTGAATCAGTCACACATCTGTAAAACATAAAAGCCTACCGTCAATTTGCACAGAACAACTGAAATCTTTAATTGGCATGCTTAAAATGGGTGAACTTGTACCTCCCACCTACTGAAAATTACCTGTCATACCTATTGCCCAGGGGCAGATCTGGAAAATATCTTTAGGTGGGGGTGATATATGAGGTAGCACTCCTTTTTAAATAAAGAGAACTGATAAAAAAAAAATGGATTTCACAACTTCAGTAAGCCTTTTGGCCAAAAAAAAGTCTATTCTCCTACTTTTGGACATGAAAGCAATTTAATAAAATGAGATTACACCCATCCCTCGATAGATAGCTTCACCGTAAATCGAAGCCATGCAAATTAAGACCAGCAGTTTAAGGGAAAAATGGGAATTGGTTCCGGAAAAAAAAATCCTTCTTATGAATAAAAACATACAATGAAAGTTCTATTTACAATATTTATTTATATTTTCTCAAATCTATCTCTGATTATAAATCTTGCATCTGATTTTGTTATCAATAGAAGAAATTGTTTCATTATATTTAGCTATGTCATTCCTATCAGATACAATATTAAAAATGCAAGAACTAGAAATAGTTATTGTAAGAGATGTACCGTCAACTTGTATTCTTCAATTTCTATACCTGGGTGTGCATCAAAAGTGGTGGTATAAGGGCAATCATCACTTTCTTAAACAAAGAAAGGCTGGTGAAGGACATTGAAGGAATTTAGGCTTGGCATCATTAGCAAACAGAGAAATGTCATCTAGAAACCTTCCCTTTCAAACTGTAGGCAACATTTCTAGGAGCCATTGCTGACCAGTGGAATTTATCATTGCCGTCAGTGTGTACACTCACATGATTCCAAGGGAACAACTCACCCCAAGTCGCCTTTGGTCTTTCGAGGGGTGAACAGTTTGTAGAGTTTTGTGCTTCCTTGTGGGTGGAAGTTTGGTGGTGATAGTTCTCGACACTTATTGTTGTTTTATCCAAGCTCTAGAATAGATATTTTGCCCCTATGAGCGAACTTGGATATTTTCCTCTCCTTCCTTCAGATCTGTTATTAGATTGGACACCTTTACAGCAGCTTTAAAGTAGCTATGGTTAGCTTATTGGCAATTTGTCACAAGATACAGTAGCATTGGCCATGGACCTTCCCATTGAAACTTCTTCCAATCTGACAGATGTTTGTGCTAGAGGAATAGGACAACCCATGCTTACAACAAGAATAGCACACATACATTTATTTTTTAGAATGATTTTGGGATTGGAACTTCTGCAGCTTTTAAAACTCCCTGATATAATTTTGGAGTTGAGATAAATTTTTATATTTGTTATATTTTGTTCTGTTGTTTGAGATAGCTTTCCGTAAACCGAAATTTTGAAAGAGGAAGAAATTCTGAACATTTTATTTGTCATTGATGGTTCAGAGAATGAAGTAAATGAATTCAGATATCTGAAGAAATGAACAAGGTTTCTATCGCAATCAACAAAGAATAATTTAGCTGCATTGAATGGCAAGCAAGATGGATTTTTTTAACCCTAAAAAGTAATGATAGAGGGTATGATTTCAGTGACATTTCATGGTCCAACAAAAATCACTAATAAATCTATGACCTAGATTGCTCACGAATACACAGATAGATCAGTTCATAATCTTTCAGAAGGATTGGACCCCTTGGGAATTTTAAAATTATTGCTCAGTGACAATATGCCTGAATTGATTATGAATAATATGAAAAAATATGTTAACCATCTAAAGCAAGCACACTCAATCTGCAGTACATAAAACACACACAAAAGAGTACTGAATTTAGTTAATTTCTTGTAATTATTCAATCAAACAAGTTTAGATGCATAACTAAACGATTTCACTAATTCCTAATAATAAAAATAAATAAATACCCCCTCAAGCAGCCGCTTGCCACAGAGGTCTCACAGGAGCCTGTCAGTTTATATGCCACAGTAGAAGGTCTGAGAGGATGGCAGGACCTCAGCAGAAAAACGACACATACATCCATGCCTTACCCGGGGCTCGAACCCAGGTCCCTTAGATCAATAGCCAAGCATGCTAACCACTAGGCCACGGTACAAATTCAAAAATGTATATTTTGCTTCTAATCAAAATATTTCCTTGATTCCTTAAGAGTAGTCTTTTACCTAATTCCTTTGAAATGTATGGTTTCATTTTTAAGTTGAGAATTTTCCCCTGCTGCTCTTTCAGGATATAAATTTTTACTCCCTCTTCAATAAGTTTTGATTGCATAGCCCTGATCTAGAGAAAAACAAAATAAACACGAATCTAAATTGGAACCATATTGATAATATTAATGAAATATGGGAATTATGAGAATTTCAAAACTCTTTCACTTGAAACATAATTATTTTGATAATCCCAATTTGGGAAATCAAATGACCAAATGCATCATGCCTCTTCTTCATTTTTGGTTATCCTGGGGTAATTTAACCTGTCTGATCGAAGTTTTGTGCGCCCATGAGTATATACATAAAGCATTCAGTAGATTCATGAATGTGAATCAATTTTTTTCCCTGTTTTTCTTCGGCCTGGGGGGGATTGCCCCCTGGATTTGCCACTGCACAATTCTACAACTGCTTTAGTTACATTTTCTGTGGGATTTTGGAGACAAAATGTTCCACTTTCAGTAATCTGAAATTGGAGCATTTTATAACCCCAGTCCTAGTTTTTACCAATCGAAAACTGATCACCCTATGTGTCACTCAACATTTGTATTGCTAAATTTATTCCCTTGAACAACTGAGCTTTTTTGTTTGCTCGTCTGTAAAAAAGGATGTGAACTTTATCAACAGCAACATTATAGCTGTGAGAGCAGCCAAATGTTAGTTCAAGTGGTTAGAGTTACAAAGTCACATTTAACTGCAAGCCGCAAAGCACATTGGTAGCCTCTCCATGCATCTCTTATAGTGTGCAGGCGCAAGAGCATCAGTGTAGTCCCCTGAAATGCATCATTAGTGATAACATTGGTACAAATTCAACATTTTTTTCTCATTATCAAAGAAATGACCATACTCAAATTTTGTACAACTTTTCTATGAAGTATAATATACAACATATGTCAGTTTTAATTTTTTATCTATAGGGCCACATTACTTTTTTTTTGCATTTTAAATTTATCAGTTGCTTTTTTTTAATTTTCTTTTTCAAAACCATATTAGTTTTCAAATTTGGTTTATTTTTATTGAATTAATAATCAAAATCCATATCAGTGAACCAAGTTTGGTCTTATCTACTATAGAAGCAAAAAAAACCTTTAGTTAATCACAATTTGTTTATTTTCTCCTTAGGTTAAGTGTTATAACTCTTTACAAGATTTTTTTTCACTCAAAATATAACATTTTTGCCAAAGAAAACCGAAATCTGTGATGAGTGGTGAACTGGTCTGGTTGAATTGACCATGGAATGACCCTTCACAATATACTCTAGTATATTTCATAATATTTCCATTACTGTTTAAATTTTCCATTTAATTTTTAACTTTTTCAATGAATATTCTATAACAATGCAGAATTAAAGTCTTAAAATATAATTAAATTCTGTAAAAATACTGTGTTATTAAAAATCCTCCTCAAGCACATGGGGTCCAACCAGATGGTGCAATTTAGTTTTCCAAGCATTTCAATTGGTAAAAACTGGACAAGCATGTCTGTCCTGAGCTACATCTGCTGCATCTGGCCACTGCACACCAATTCTAACAAGGTCTTGTTTGACATTGTCTGCCCACCGCATCCTAGGTCTCCCCCTCTTTCTGAGGCCTTTAGGCACACTGTTCATAACTCTATTCGCCAATCTATAATTATCCATACAGGCAACATGACCAAACCAACAGAATCTCTCTCTGCAAAATATGCTGCTTAAAGGAGGTTGCCGACTCCTTTGCCTAACTTCATCGTTAGTTACAAAGTTGAACCACCTAATGCCCAAGATACAGCGTAAGCATCTAGAATCAAAAGCATCTACTTCCCTGTTATCATGTTTACAAAGTATCCAAGCTTCACTACAATAACTAACATTAGAAAGAACCAAACTATTATACAGTCTAATTTTAATATTTAGGTTTTAGGCCTATTTCTCCACACTCTCCATAGATTCTTAAAAGGCCCAGCAGCAATCCCTATTCGTCTGTTACTCTCATGATGCACATCATCAGTATCTGTTACATAGCTCCCAAGGTAATTAAACTGTGACACCTGCTCAAGACTGCAACCATTCAGATTAACTGAATCACAGCCTGCCTCAACTATTTTCATCACTTTAGTTTTCTCTCTGTTTATAACCAAACCTACTCTACTACCAGTCTCATCAACAGCCCTAATGAAAGAGTTCATCTCATCAACCTCATTTGCCAAAAGGGCTAAATCATCAGCATCATCTAAGTCAGAAAATTTCCTATCTCCAGTCCATTTAAGGCCAAAATCTTTCCCTTGAGGTGAATTTTGCATAACATAATCAATAACCAAACTAAAGAGAAAAGGAGACAAAATGCACCCTTGTTGAACACCAGAAGTAATGCTGAACCAATTGCTACAAGCCTTACCAACTCTCACACATGACTCAGTGTTATTATAGACAGTTTTCATTATGTTAACTAACTTGTCTGGTATGCCATACGATCTCACAATCAATCACAAATTATGACATCAACAGAATCAAAAGCCTTTTTGAAATCAACAAAGCTAGCAACCAAAGGTTTCTGAAACTCTAAACATTTCTCAAGAATCTGCCTAAGTGAAAATATCTGATCCACACATCCCTTACCACTTCTGAATCCATATTGCTCATCACGCAATTGACTGTCAACCACATTTTTAATTCTATTAAGCACAATCATGGAAAGAACTTTACCTGGAACAGAGAGTAGGCTGATAGACCTATAGTTATCACAAGAACTGCGATCACTTACTTTAAAAAATAGGGATAATAATAACTCTGGTAAAATCCTTAGGAACCATGCCTTTATCATAAAAGATGTTCAAAATTTCAATCATCCAAGTGGTAACCGAAACATTCCCAGTTCTAAACATTTCCATAGTAATTTCATCTACCCCTGGGGATTTATGAAGTTTAAGTTTAGAAATAGCCAAAATAACTTCAGATCGTGTTATAGGGCCAACATTAAAGCCATCAATGCATCTATCATCATTGCAAACAATGGGAGTAGAACTAACCACATTGTTTAAAACATCACTGAAATGCTCAGCCCACCTAGCCATGACAAAATGCTCAGCTTACCTTGTTTATACTTCAATCTCTGTATACCTGTCTGTTTTCTACTACACGAAACATTAACTATCTGGTATAGCTCTCTGCTGTTGTGCTGTCTAACTGCTTCCTCGGCTTTGTCAGCCAAGCCATCAAAGTCAAAGATTCTTATCAGCAGCTAACTGATCCTTTACACATTTTTTTAAGCTCTCTGTAATGATTTCTATTAAGACTAGTAGGGTATTGATTAAGGACATTCCTGCAGTTCTTTCTTTCTGAAATAAGCTCAAGTGCCTTATCATTCAAATAATTCTGCCTCCTCTGCTCCTTTTTTCCTAAAAGAGTACTGTTAGTTTCTGAAAAACCTGTTTAAAATGGTTCCATTCTTCCTCAACTTCGGTAGTAAGCAAACCATGACTGTCATAATGACTAAGTAACCTATCATGGTACGCTTTAGCTATAACTGGGTCTTTCAGAGCTTCAGTATTAAAGGTAAATTTTTAAACTCTAGCACAACACTTTTTTTAAGTTTAAGTTGCAAGACACTTTTAACAAGGTAATGGTCAAATCCAATTTCAGCTCCCCTATATGACCTGGTATATATACGCAGTATCTTGGGTATTAGATGGTTCAACTTTGTAACTAATGATGAGGTTAGGCAAAGGAGTTTGCAACCTCCTTTAAGCAGCATATTGTGCAGAGAGAGACTCCATTGGTTTGGCCATGTTGCCCGTATGAATAATTATAGATTGGCAAATAGGGTTATGAATAGTGTGCCTAAATGCCTCAGAAAGAGGGGGAGACCTAGGATGTGGTGGGCATACAATATCAAACAGGACCTTGTTAGAATTGGTGTGCAGTGGCCAGATGCAGTAGATGTAGCTTAGAATATACTTGCTTGGAGAACTAAATTGCACGGTCTGGTTGGACCTCCGTAGCCCATGGCTGCTTGATGATGATGATGATGATGATGATGTGGTGACCTGGTATTCCTAACAGAACTAGCCCATTTGCTGTTAATTAATATATAATCAATCATATTCTTATGCAACCCATCTGGTGAAACCCATGTGCACTTATGTATGTCACGGTGTTTGTAATAAGTGTTAGTTATTCTGAAACCATTGAGTTTACTTACCTGTAAGAGACATTAGCCATTGCCATTGCAGCTACCAATACCAAAAGGGCCAATCACCCCTCCCCAAAGGTCAGAGTCAGTACCAACTTTGGCATTGAAGTCACCTAGAGCAAGGGTAATATCTCCTTTCTTGACAGAATTCAAAATATCCTGAAGTTGTCCGTAAAACCTATCCTTCTCATCCTCATTGGCATCCTCAGTGGAAGCATAACAGCAGATAACAATCAAGTCTTTAACACTTGTCTAAATTTTTCTATAAGAAATCTTTCATTAATGCACTCATATCCTAGAAGAGCATCACTAGTGTGTCTGCTGAGAAGCAGACCCACGCCTTGGTGATGTTTATTGACTTCCCTCCTTGAAAATGGAAATTTAAGATTGTTTTTAAGAATCTGACCTTTATCTGTCCATCTGGTCTCTTGCAAGCCAAGAATATCTAAATTATAATGGTGGAATTCTTGTGTGAGGACATCACAAGAATAAGCTCTGTGCAGAGTCCTCACATTCCAACTACCTATGGAGAGAAAATGGTTAGTGGGAGTTTGAAGAAACTATGTTTATTGAGAGAGGGAATGCCGACAATATCAAAAGCCCCCTAATCGCAGACATGGAGCAAGGGCCCTTTCCCCCACCACTAAAGGCTGAAGCCATCTACACTGGAAGACTTCCTCCAATGTAGAATTTGATGATGCCAGTAGAAGCAAAGAGTTCAGGTGCCTGCTCAGGATTATCCACCAGCTGATAAACATATCCTGTGATCCTGTGACTCTATTCACTTGGGCTGTCAACCCACAAACAAACAGAAAACACAGCAGAAGATTTTCCCTCCACAGAAGCCCATTAGTGCAGCAAATTCAGGATTCATAATCAAGTTCACAGCCTTATATCAGTCCTGTCCAGTAGGTTATTATGGTCAGCACCAGGACAGTTTATATGGTCAGCACCTGGACATAGTTGTCCAGATCAGTAGGCCACACTAATCTGGCAGCCCTCCCCCTTCCATTCACTTCCACAAGAGAGTATCTCTTTTGAAAGGTACTAACGGTCTGCACTACGAGAAGGCGGGGTCAGACATTACGTGCTAGGCCTGGCCGATTCTATGCATCATCACAGGGGATTGGTGCATAGCTCTCCTTTCAGTGACCACCTAGCTACCATCAGTATATGGTTTTGGCAGTACACGGAGGACCAACATCATATTAGGCAGGTGGTCATAATGTTTTGGCTCTTCGGTGTATGGTAGCTACTATATACTGATGGTTACTGCACACTTCTATAATATTAGAGTATTTGTTGTAATATGGCTACCTATATGAGGTGATTACACATTTTTTTTACAGATCAATAAGTGATAAGTTTTACTATGGATAACAATTACTAGAATTCTATTAGAAAAGGTATCCTATAATTGGAAAGAAATAACTTGGTACAATTTAGATTGTTGACTGTTTAATTCTTGATATTTTAGAATTAAGTACACTTCAAGTACTTTTCTTAGTATAAGGATTGCAGAAGGGAAGTTTGTTACGGTGGTCTGTATTATCTGACTATTTTACCTTACCTTACAACTGACTATTTTACCTTACCTTACAATACCAGTTTACAAGGTTGCACTAGCAATTAAGTATACTGGTATCATATTAGTTATTGGAGCTGGAGTAGTTGTTTAAACCTTTCAACAATGAGATGTTTGAAATGCATTTCCGTAAACCAAAAATTTGAAAGAAATTTTGAACATTTTATTTGTTGTTAATCATAAATCAATGACAAATATTCATTGATTTATGAATTCAAATATTTATTTCACTACCATAATGGCAGAGATTTTAAATGGATTTGTTCAAATAATGCTATTCCTTCCTCTTCACTGATTCCCCTATGGTTTGGGCCATTATAGTAGTGAAAGGGTTAAAGTAGAAAATTTATGTTGATTTCTTTTAAGTTTAAACTTGTATTTTGAAAATTTCTAACTTTATTTTAGCTTACTTGAAGTGCAAATAGTTGTAACGTCACCTATATGCATTGTCTAAGCATACCTATCTTTTATTAAATAACTTGAAATAGTGAACATAAGCTACAGTACAATACATATAATTATAAATTATCAAAATTTAAGTTTAAACTTAAAAGAAATTTATTTCCTTTAAATCTTCCAGGTGCATCAGTTCTATAGGGCATTTCAATATTCCACAGATCAGGAGCACAGGTACTCGTCAGCAACACTAGCACAACATACACCGAAGAGCCAAAACATTATGACCACCTGCCTAATATGATGTTGGTCCTCCGTGTACTGCCAAAACAGCTCTTACCCGGTGAGACATGGATGCTACAAGATTTCTTGTGGTATCTGGTACCAACACATTACCAGCAGATCATTTAACTCTTGTAAATTATGTGAATGAGTCGCCACAGATCAGATATGCTGTTCCCAACACAAACCACAGATGCTCAATTGGATTGATGTCTGGAGAATTTGGAGGCCAGGGAATACCTGGACATCTTCCTCATGTTCCGCAAACCATTCTCAAACAATCTGGGCAGTGTGGCATGGCACATTATCCTGCTGAAAGAAAGCACTATTAGAGATTTTGGGTTGTTTTACCTCTGAGCGGCACTTTTTTGCACACCATGGGCTAAATGGCCAGGTCACATGAACCCCGAAGGCTCAGAGAAGGTTGGGGGAGGGGACCCACTGGAACAGCTGTTGGGAGACAGATGATAGCCTCCCGTCAACGCCATCCAGCGTGTTCTTTAACGTGCAAAAGGTATGGCTCTCCCGCACACGGGACCACGGCTTAATGTCCCATCCGATGGACGGCAGCCTTTCCAAGCCCATCGGTGTCCCCTACTGACCGTGGGCAGGGCGGGGAATTTTGCAGAGATAAATCTCAACGCTGACCCAGCTGGGACTCAAACCTGGGAACTACAGATTACGAGTCTGGCGCGCTACCGACTGAGCCACCCCCGCCCCACTATTAGAGATACACCATTGCCATGAAAGGATGTACCTGGTCTGCAATGATGTTTAGGTAGGTGGAAGATGTCATAGTTTCCTGCACACGAATGACTGGACCTAGGGTTTCCCAGTAGAACATTGCCCAAAGCATTGCAGCTCGTTTTTGTCTCATGGTGCATCCTGATGCCAACACTTCCCACGTAAACAACACACACATACCCAGCCATCCACATGGTGCAACAGGAAATGAGATTCCTTCTTCCAATCATTCAAGGTTGAGTTTCGATGCTTGCATGCACATTGTAGGCACTTTCAATGGTGAACTGAGGCCAGCACGGGCACTCAGAGCAGCCTGCGGCTATACAGCCCCATTTTCAGCAGGGTTTGATGAACTGTGTGTTGTGACACACTACACGTCAACAGCATTCAAATTACAGGCGAATTGCATTACAGTATCCCTTCTGTTGGTTTATACTATACAGGATAGCCTTCGCTCACCTCTAGCAACAATGAGCCATGGTTGGCCCACACCTTACCAGCGGTTCATGATTTTTCCCTCCTTGGACCACTTTTTGAAGGTACTAACCATGGCTGACCATGAGCACCCCACAAGCCTTGCTGTCTCGGAAATGCTTTGACCCAGTCATCTGGCCATTACAATTTGGCCTTTGTCGAACTCATTTAAGTCTACTGCCTTTCTCATCTAAGAACAAGAATAACACTGAATAACAGAGCTCAGTATCAGGTGTTATTTATAACATTTCATGACCTTCACACGCACTGTCATTTACTGGCAGTTGCTTCAATCTGCATAAAGATGCGCTGGTCATAATGTTTCGGCTCTTCAGTGCATAAACCTTTCTTTTTTTAAAAATAGAAATTCCCATTTAATTTTTTTTACTTATATTTCATAAAAGTAGATAATTCAAACTTAAAAATAATACTTTCCTTTTCCATTTCCTGCATATTTTAGTATGATACCATAAAAATTTCTCCCAGCTCTCTGATTGCCATTCCATAGAAACAATCTGCACTATTACCATTCTGCTTGTTTCTCCACTTTGGAGCAACCATCTGATCTCAGCTCACAAGGCTAATTTGAACTACTGTAAATGCATTGCTTCTTAAAGTTTCAAAATTCTCCCAAAAATTAACCTAAGAACTTTTTTTAAATCAGAGGATTTTGTAAGCAATTAGAAAATACGTAATATTTTTTTTCCCATTTTACTCTCTCTTTTTAGCTTTAATCTATTTTGATATTTCTGGATTATTTTTATTATTTGTCCCAGCATTAACTGGGGGCAGGGGGTGGCTCAGTTGGTAGTGTGCCAGGCTCGTAATCTGTAGTTCCCAGGATCAAGTCTCAGCTGGGTCAGCATTGAGATTTTTCTCCGAAAAATTCCCCATCCTGCCCATGGTCAGTATGGGACACCGATGGGCTTGGAAAGGCTGCCGTCCGTCGGATGGGACATTAGCTGTGGCCCCATGTGTGGGAGAGCCATACCCTGTGCACATTAAAGAACATGCTGGATGGCCTTGATGGGAGGCTACCATCTGTCTCCCAACAGCTGTTCCAGTGGGTTCCCTCCCTCAACCTTCTCTGAGACTTTAGGGTCCAGGTGACCTGGCTATTTAGCCCATGGTATGCAAAAAAAGTGCTGCTCAGAGGTAAAACAACCCAACCCAGCATTAATTGCACAATCCCTTGAGATGGAAATCAAAACCATCAATCTGCATAATTCCCACAACTTCCATTTTCAATTAGATGACACAGCTGTCCACTATAATCAGAAACATGTAACTGCTGTAGAAGTGTCACTCTGCATGTGATAAAAAACAACTTTTGTTTATAAACACCATTGCTTTATCAGTGGATACTTTTCATCAGAAAAAATAAGCATTTTTGTCATATATTGTTTGTGAAAATTGTATTCGCTGTTTTTCTAAATGAAATATGTAGTTTCAGCAAATGTACTGAAAAACATTTAGATTGAGTTGAACCCAAATTTTAAAATAATTTTTCAGGTATTTTGCTGATTTGGACTCGAAATCTGAATTTTTTGGATTTCCTGCATTACATCTTGAAAGAAGCGATTTTTCCTGAAGAGGAAACAGAATGCGCTAATGTAAATTAATTTACGGGATATAGAAGAAATATTTTTGGATTGTGAGAGAGACAAGGCGTTTGTAAATTTAAATATTACTTTCTGATAGAATTCAAAAGTTTTTTGGAGCAAGGTAAGAGTTTTGTCATTAGTGAACAACACTGAATGAGATTTGGAATTTAATATCAGTATGGAAAACATTAATTGTAGCTCCCAAAACTCTGTACTTTAGTTACTACTTCAGTAACTCTGTAATAAATATTAAATCAGGCAAATATTATAGTTGTTGATAAATTCCTTTACGAATTTCCAGAAAGATGGCTGATTTCAGACATACAAGTCTGGAAATAAATACATATTGAGTTGTACCAAGACAATTAATAAGTTACTCTGATATTTTTATAAATGCATATTTTTACTAAAAATCAATCCAAAGTGAATGCACAGTATTCCCTGTTAAGATAGACATCAAACATTAATTAATGGATTCTGAAAAAAATTCATCGCCGCCACGGCGAGAATCGAACTTGTATCTCTCCAGATTCATGCCAGAGCGCGCTACCATTGCACCACGCGTCGGACAACAAACTCATATTTTTATTAAAACTTTTATTGCTAATTTAAATTTGAAAACTATATTTAGTGCAGATATTTCAATACTTCCAGTTTTGGATCCACATATGGTAACATTTCACATTTCCAAAAATTTGATTTTAGAACAACTCACCTGAACATTCATCAAAGAACTATCAGATGGCAATTTAGAATCAGGATGTATTTTCATCAGGACAGCTTTCAAATTTGAAAGTTTTAACTTTGCATTTACAATATTACATTCTTCATTTGCTGTAAAATAATTAAAATACAATGTAACCAATAATGCTTCACAGAAAGTGAATTATAAACATATGAAGCCATGTACAGACAAATCAAAAACTGACACAATATGGAGATAAAAATAAGTAAAAAAAAAAACCTTACAAAAATTATATAGAATTATAAAGAAAATCAGTTTTATTGGGATAACTTTTGAATAGTTGTTTTTGATCATGACTATGTCACACTGTAAAAGTTCTCTTATCCAACACTTAATTATTTAGAAAACTACATAACTAGAATTGGGAGAATTACCAATATCACACAATACAACATGAGAAACCAAATTTTTATATGCATCACGTGAATTACAAATTTTCAGCCTCTCAGAAGGTAAAAAAAAGCACATTAAATTATAAAATTTTACACTATATTTTCACCCTGTGCTTTCCAAAACAACAGAAACTGATATTTCTAATACAGGACATTATTATCCAGCATCCACCAAACTTAAGAAATGCTGAAAATTAAGTTATTCCAATTACAAAATAGTTTCCTTCATTTTTTACTGAAACATTTTAACAGTGTTAATATTTTGAACTACTATATCTACAGGGGTTTATCAAAATAATGGAAACATGTACTGTTTGTGAAGAACATTTTATTAATAAGCTGTAGGCCCACCTTGGGCATTCAGAACAGATGCAATTCAACTTGAAATAGGCTTATACAAGTCATGCAGATATGGTAATGGAATGTAGGACCATTCTTCCTGTAAAATATGATCCAACTGTGTCAGTGATGCTGGAGGTGGGAAAGTGTGATCTGACCTTGCGTTCCACATATTACAACAAATGTTCAATAATATTGAGGTCTGGAGTTTGAGGTAGCCAGGGTAGCTGCTGTACCTCATTCTCATGCTCTACAAACCACAACTTGACACATTTCACACAATGCACGGGTGTATTATCCACTTGAAACCAGGAACAATCATTAGGGAACAATGCCTGCAACATTGGGTGCAGGTGGTTCCCAAGAATGGATTCGTACGTTGCAGATGTGACACGACCCTACAGAACAACTAACAGCCCTAAAGCAATGCCATGATATAGCACCTTACAGCATCACCTCCATGCTTCACAGTCTTGTGGTATGCTCTGCAGGTTTTCGCCAGACGTACACTCTACCAGTGGTGGGAAACAATATGTAGCACGTTTCATCAGACCAGATGACACATTGCCAGTCTTTAGCATTCCAGGTATGTGTTTTGCACCACCTTACGTTTTGTTGCATTGATGTTGGTAATCAGAGGTTTGTGGATTGCAGCACAGTCATA
Organism: Ryuthela nishihirai; assembly: GCA_038380435.1. Taxonomy (NCBI): domain Eukaryota; kingdom Metazoa; phylum Arthropoda; class Arachnida; order Araneae; family Heptathelidae; genus Ryuthela; species Ryuthela nishihirai. The sequence continues at coordinate 45,436,173 of JAWZYU010000032.1, forward strand.
AATACTGGCACATTGAAGTTCCCGACGAACTGTTATGATGGAAATGTGATCATTCTAACTGGTGTTCCTCTTCTGCTATTTGCAGTGCCATGGTCTTGTGCTTCCATTGTACAATCCATGCCAACAATCACCTATCCCTATCCAATAACTTTGTATGGTGTCCACAATTTGCACTTTTGGAGGCAATGCCCCGTCCTTTTCGATAGATAGTCATAATCTTCGATACATTTCCTCGTGTTACACCTACTATTTCCACCGTTCTGGTTACTGAAGCTCCTGCAAGATGAGCACCAATAATCATGCCTTTTTGGAGGTGACCGAGATCTGACACTGTTGATAATTACACCACAACAGCTGTTTGACCTGTGCCTGTGGCACTGCTGCTACATGATTGCTGACATCATACTTCTCCCCTTTATATACCTCACATCGTGGGTAATGTCATCCCTGTGATATGCATATGGCGTATTGCATGTACTCCAGTTTCCATCATTTTTATAAACCCCTGTATCTATAACTGGTTTCCAACTTTATGGTTTGACCCCATTAGGAGCTCCAGTCTGATTCTGATGTCACAATAGAATGGCATCACAATAGATTGTTTTTTGGTGACACTGCTATTTGTGTAAATTTCTAAAATACAGAGAAGTGCACATTCACTAGATCTTATGAATGAAACCTGGTTAAATAGCAATTGAACAGTTCCTAAAACATGGCATGAAGAGGATACTGAATATTAGTGTCAGAACCTGGAATAGATTTGAAACAATCGATTTATAATAGTTTTGAACAATAATACATGAAAATAATCTGAATAAAAAAATTATAAGCCCGGTACCATTAACATGTTGTAAATATATACATTAATTTCCAGATGGATTCAGTAGATGATGTGTTACTAGCTACATCTTGCACAAAAAGTCACCCGGAAGATTTGGAAGGTTTTGAGGTTCTCCTGGTTCAAATACAGAAGAGTTGGTGTTAATGGCTGCTCAGATCTTGGGTCATCCTCCATGGAATCACGCCTGTCTGTGAAGCATTTGTGCCACTTGAGAAATCCTGCTTTATTTCAAGCATTGTTCTCCATATACTTGAGTAATTTCTGCAAATGTCTACACCACTTATACCTCACCAAACAGTAATGTATCACATACTGCTGCTGTTTCTAGATCAGCTATGGCTTGCAAAAAAAAAATCACATAAATGAAAATGACAGAAATTGACTGAGAACTGTTCTGCTGCTATTTGCAACCATATAATAATGAGTTTCAATATGTGCACACTGCTCAGTGCATTGTAAAGAGTCACTGTGTTATCACATATCATGCATTAACTCATATGGAAAAACTGCTAATTGTTACCAACAGCAGTTCACAAATTAAATGATCCACATATGCATACTACACTCCTAATGTGCATGTTTCATTACAATCACATAAGTACAGGTTTGGCATCTTATGAGTTCAGCCTATCCAAAACAAAATAGCAACTTTTGGATGAGTTCAGTTCATTCTTAAAGGTAGGTGAAGAAGAGCCATTAACCACATAAGCCATTTTGTTTTTTAAATTGCAAGAAAAACCAATTTTGTTACTTTTTCTTTTGAAGTTAATATGAAATGAAAGAGTGGGTTACATCATTGGATTAATTTTCACTTTTTAATGCACACTGGAGGAAGTATTTTAATTTTTCTAATTCAAATATTTTATATTTTGATTTTTAGTGACAACTTTGATGTAAAAACACTTATCTTTCCCTATGAATTCTATTATGCACATCATAAGCTACATAATTTGACAAGACTCTAATGATTGACCCAAATTACATTTTAATCTCCATTTCAGGATAAAGAATGTACAGGGTGTAATTTGTGAAAGAATGCAAATCCTTAATGTGAGAGATAGGAGGGTCAGAGATATTTTTATAGCCTATGATACTCTCCATGCTACTAACTTTCATTTGGTACATCATTTGTTATGATTGACCACCAGCTTTAGTAGAAACAGTGAAACAACTATTTTGATAAATGCACAAAATGTGTCCTAAAGAGTGAAAAACAAAAACCATAATGTTATGATTAAATCCCTTATTACACAAATATTAATCTTTTATCTGCTTTCCTTTTGATTTCTATTACCTTGTTTTAAGCTAGGTAGATAAGTAGCAATGTGTACTCTTAAAATGCTGAATGAGCATAATTTGTTCCATTCACTACATAGTGTGGCTTTAGTGCTTGATGAGCTCAGTTTGTCCAGAACAAAATAAAACAGTGACTTTTAGATAGTTCAGCTTATTTGTGGCAGATTTGAGTCAACTTAAAAGGAAGAAGGGCAACAATATATTTTTTTAAAGAAACCAGTTTGGAATCCCATTTGGTTCTGAAATTAATGTGATATGAACAAGTGAATTTAACATTGATATGTTCTATTTATTTTTTAGGGCAGAGATAGGAAGCTACATAATTTTTAATTTTTCTCTATTTCTATTGCTTTTTACTTTTAAATAACAATCTCCTATTAAGAAACTTTATCCTCTCCTTTGTTACTCTTTCTGTACCTATTAATCTGTAACTTGACACGATTTTGAAGGGTCAATCAACATTACATTTTCCTATTTTGGGTAACAAAAATAGGGGGGGGGGACATAATTTGCAGTATTCTACACTTTCATTCCCACTCTATAAGAGCTCAGAAAAGATTGGAGAAGGGGACCCATTAGATGGAAGCCTCATGTCAATGCCATCCAGCATGTTTGGTTCTCCTGCACATGGGGCACAGCTTAATGTCCCTCTGACAAAAAGTGGCCTTTTCAAGTCCATTGGTGTCCTTTTTCTCACCAAGGGTAGAATTGGGCTTTGCAGAGGTAAATCTCAACACAGGCATAGTTGGGACTTGACCCTGAGAACTACAGATTGTGACCTCAACCAAGTAAGCCAACCCCCACTCAAAATTTTATTTAGGTACATTGCCTATTTCATTAATGAATCTGAACAATTAAAATAAAACAACTAGTTATAAATAAACATTTTAGGAACAGTAGTATTATTTAATATTCTAATTTCAGTATTCAACTGATTAAAAAATTTAAGACCAATACATAACATTTTGTCTACATTTTCAATTTAAATTTTGTTCCAAACAATATGAACCATAATCATTTTCTGATTTTTATATTTAACTTTCTCTAACAAAACTGGGATTCGAAATTTTTTTAATATTTTTCCATATTTCTAGCATTATTTTTAACTCAGAAGGAATTACACTACAAGAATTAAATACTACTGTATTCAAGTGGATGCACAAGAGTTCATAAAAAATTTATTAGTGAAATGGATTTTGCCCCAAATATCTTGGGTAACTTTTGTCTGCATATTGTATGCTTTATTACAAATAATAGAGAATATTCTATTGTTCAGAACAGTTTTATTAATAATTTCCTTATTATGGGGTTCACATAATGCCAGAGCTAGGGTGGGTTGAGCAGACACCAGCTCTGGGAGCAAAATTCTAAGGGGCGCATAGAAATACTTTATTGGGTTGATGCAAAAGTAATGGGGGAAAAGCATGAACTAACACTTGCTGGAAAATTTGTCACAAAATATGCAGGGTCTTGTAAATATAATAAGAAGACGTGCATGCATAGCTCCAGTACCTAATGAAGTTCTGTACCTACATATAGACCATATAAGTGACAACAAGCATTTCACAATGGCTACATAAGATGTGTGAATTTATTCCATCATGCTGTACAAATTCAGAAATCATTCAAGAGTGTTTGTATAAACTGTGCAAAGCTTATGGGGACAAAGTCATCTCTAATGCTAATGGAGATGGCTTTATCCCCATAAGCGTTTTAAAAAATAGTTTTTCTAAAAGTCCCTGTTACCAGTCAGATGACTTTCAGCTCAGAAACGAAGCTCTACACAGTTGGCCAGTGGAGTTGAACAATGACTATTTAAAGGCACTGCTGAATGAAAAACCACGTTGGGCATCCAGGGAACTGGCACAGCTACTGAATACCAATCAGTCCTCTGTCATTTGATATCTGCAAAAGCTGGGTTAGGTATCAAAACTGGATACCACATCAGTTGTCACAACAGAATATTGAATATGGTGGCTCACTATACTGCATGTGCTTCATTGCTTGCTTGACAAAAGGAAGATGGTACTTCCCTACACAAAGGACAGAGATAACCTAGAAGCTATATTGTGCTTGTCCTGGTTTCTCATACAGAATACAAACACACAAGGATATGTCCCACTGGTCTTAGTAGTCACGTATGCTAACCACTAGACCAGGTAGAGTCCAATGGTTTTCTCAACAGAATGATTTTTATTATATTTAATGGGTAACTCTTGTTCACATATTGTATGCTTTATTACAAATAATAGAGAATATTCAATTGTTCAGAACAGTTTTATTAATAATTTCCTTATTATGGGGTTCATAATGGTTCACATAGTGCCAGAGCTAGGATGGGAAATTATCAATTATCAATTAAAAAATAAATTATCAACTAAAAATTTATTCTAAATTTTTAGTTGAGTTAATAAATACCAGCTTTCAAAAAGGTATTTTCTTCTCAGACTTAAAAATTGCTATTGCAAAACCTATTTAAAAAACTGGACACAAAACTTGTTTTAATAACTATAGACCAATTTCCATTCTTCCCACCTTTTCAAAAGTTATTGAAACCATCATGAAAATAAGACTTAATAATTATTTAGAAAAAGTTTACTTTTTATGCAAATTTCAGTTTGGTTTTAGGAAAGATTTTAAATACTGAACATGCTATCTTAGAGTTTACTACCAGTATTTATCAAGGGATAAATAATCCTGAAAAAACACTAGCCCTATTTCTTGACATATCTAAAGCTTTTGATACAGCTAGACATGATATTTTATTAAATAAATTATATTTTTTAGGAATTAGGGGAAATTCATGGATGGTTTAAATCTTATTTATCTGAATGCTATCAAATGGTTTCTATTAATAATATTGAAAGTACTAAAATACTGATTTATAAAGGAGTTCAACAAGGATCTATTTTAAGACCTATTTTATTTTTAATTTATATAAACGATTTTTTTATCAAAATTTAAAAGGAAAATCAATTTCATATGCTGATGATACAGTGCTTGTTTACAAAAAAGGAAATCAACATGATTTATTTCTTGATATTTATAACGATTTAAATATTATTGCAACTTGGTTTAACAAAAATGGATTAAAAATTAGCTCTGATAAAACATGCTTTATGTATTTTTCACTCACCCTGACAAATTTTTTTAATAAATTACAATTTCATAGTATGCATTGTGTCAACAAAATTTCTTGTGAATACCCTGAAATCAAACAAAATAAGACTACAAAATATTTGGAAGTTTTAATAGACAGCAATTTGAAATGGAAATCACACGTTAATATGCTAGTAAATAAAATACGATTTTATTTAGTCAGATTGTACCTAAAATCAATCCAAAGTGAATGAACAGTATTCCCTGTTAAGAAACATTAATTAATAGATTCTGAATCTATCAGAATCTATTAATTAATGTTTCTTAACAGGGAATACTGTGCATTCACTTTGGATTGATTTTAATTATATATTTAATGCGGTAGCGTTAGCGACCTTCTCATTAACATCTGATAATCAAATGCAATGACTGAAAACGTTGCATCTCCTTGAGTATAGATGGCGCTGTCTCAGTCACGTCTCAGGAAGATTTATAAGGTCATATTCTGAAAATATTCGTTGTCCGATGTGTGTGCAATGGTTAGCGAGCTCTAGCATAAATCTGGAGAGATGCGGGTTCGATTCCCGCTGTGGCGGCGATGAATTTTTTTCAGAATCTATTAACAGATTGTACCATTTAAAAAAAATTATCTCTGGAAAATTTTTAATTACTCTTTATTTTGCTTGAATACAGTCTCTTTTAAAATATGTTTTGACTAGCTGGGGTAATTATGACCAAAGTTATTTGTGATTATAAAATTCTTAGTTTGAGACACTACATATATACTATACGAATATTATTACCATCGTGTTAGTGAAGTACAATATAAATTCTTAAAAGTTATGACATTTCATAATAAAGTCTATATGACTAAAGTTATTTGTGATTATAAAATTCTTAGTTTGAGATCACTATATATATATACTACAGCTGTTTCCATTTTTAAAAAACCAACACTTTTACAAGTTAAATGTAAAGAGTATGCTACTCATCAATCTGGTCTTTTATTTGTAATCCCTAGAGTAAAGAAATTAAATAGCTCATAAGCACTTTTTATTTTTAGCTCGTAGAATATTTAATTCCTTACCTAATGAAATTAGAAATGAATGTTCATATAGTGTTTTTAAATTGAAAGTGAAAAATATTACTACTACTTCAAATATTGATGATTACTTTAAAGTTATACAATAATATTTTGTTTTTAATATGAGACATATTTTTTGTCACTAAAGACATTTCTCAATGTAATAATTCAATTTGGCATCCTAAATGAGCAAATTGCTCAAAGGTCTGCTAATATGTAACTTTTATTTATTTTGCATATATTTTATTCTTTTTCTGATTTGCACTAATATTGTTTTCTGTTTGTATATGCAAGTCTTTGTATTGTATTGTCATTTTGTTCTTATTAAATTCTTATTATTATCATTTCGTGTTTGGGTGTAATGGAGCAGCCATGTCTCATCTTCGGTGATGACCTAGTCTAGGTAGTGGAGATTTTTCACGATAAGGCTCTCCATTGCTGACAAAGCTGCAGATGATGATTGTACTATTTATTGGATAACAAGTGCAGAACCCATTACAAACACAATAATCTCATTTTCAAGTGTCCATCAGTATTCAGTGAACTGATGTTTTTAGTATATCTGTTAATTCTACTATTACTCTACAGACAAACTTTTGCTTTTGTAGATAATGACAGAAATTGTGTTGAGGGATACTTCATCAATCTTATGGATGATCTGCTTTCACATGGAATCAAAGCGACTGATCTGGACCATTTTCAAAAACCTGGTACCATCTGTAAACTGTTGATTGTGCTAAACATCCTTCCTTGTACACTTCTTTCAACAATTACAATTTCCAAAACACTTTTTCCAAGGCACACACAAATTTGATTGCACAATTCTGTTGATTTGATATCCCTAATGAAAAAAACTTGAAAGAAAAAAAAATCAGAAAAATGCATTTTACAAGTGACTATGAAGGTACCACACTTCAAATGATTTCTGTGCATAACAGAACAATGTGAGAAATTAAATGATGGTCGTCATGGTTATGAGAAAATATGATTAACCAATGGTACACTCATGTGGATTTCTAAACAATATTGCCAATTTACAGTAAAAATATTCTGTTACTTCGGGATGTTCTTTTTAGATTCAGCCAGCTTCAGCCAATTCACAACACCCATTAATGAGTGTTTGGAGCTCAACTGCTTTTGTTTACATTGCTCGCTGTTTCTAGTTGTCAAAAGAGCACTCCTGAAAACTTTGCACTTTTATTCAAGTTTTTTTTTAATTTAAAAGGATTCAACCCTTCCAGTGTCCAGCCTGAAAAACTGGTTTATATCCAGTGACTAAGCTATTTTCTACCTACACTCAGGCAAAAAAAAATTAACTTTAGAATTTTTTTTGCCAAATAACTAATGAAAGGAATTATGGCATGTTATATGCCAAATTAATCAGCCTTTAATTCTTAATTTTCTGAAACTAAAATATTTAACAAAAAAAGACTACTAATTTTATTTTAATAGGACTTTTTTTTTATAGTCCTATTAAAATAAAATATAGTAAAAAAATGCATTTGGCAACAAATAAAAATTTGTTTAAGGAAAACTAATAGACAGAAATGATTATAATGCACATGAACAGAACGTTGAAAAATGTGTTGAATAGAAACAGTTAAATTATATATTAATTGAAAGTACAATTCATCCCAAATAATATATTTACCTGAAACATAATTTTTATTTCTTTTAATGATTCTTTTCAGCGTGGTACATTTTAAAGTATGGGCCAGCATTATATAAGGTGACTTGATTGCTCACATTAATGGGATTTTCTGTCCTGTTTATGAAATGGAGGAACACTTTCTAGGCTATTTTTTTTTACTAAACATTATTATTTTGTTTTCTTTGGGTACTGAATTTTGGGGATCCTGGCTAAGTGCCAAAAAGTTAGTGCACCAAAGCAAAAAAAAAAGTGTCTATATCATCAGAGTGGCACAGTCAAGTTACTGGGGAGATTGCCAAAATTGCTCTCCAACAGAAGGACTGATTTATGTGCCAAAGAAGTCCTTATTGTTTCTGTATCCAAGACTTCATTCATTTTCAGGAAACAATAAAAAAAAACCTAATGTGATGTTAAATAAAATATTCATATAGCAACAAGTTGTAAGCTGGCCATCTGAAATAGCATGACTCCAAAAAATCAATTGATGGATCAACTGACCGAAAGATCGATAATTTATGGGGGGGGGGGGGGAGAATGAAAACTAAGTTTTAATATAAAAAAAAATTTTTATTTTAGGAGTAGTTTTCCACTTGAAAATGACCATGGGTTTTAACTTTGTTCCATCTGCAATGCATGTTAATACTACTGTAAACCTGGTCTTTTCATGGCCTGTACTTCTTACTTTAACAGTTTTCCGATATACTGGAACAACACTGTAAACAATCTATTATGGAGCCACATATAACAACTGAGTGAGCCAAGGACACACGTGTGAAGCCCCTGCGTCCTCGGTCCACTCCATTGAGCCATGTGCAGTGAAACGTGATTGATTTGATATGAAGAGTGGGAAAGAGACATATAATGCTGGGATAAATGATATAAATAATTCGAGGAATATTAAAATAAATGTAAGTCAAAAAAGAGTGTAAAACAAAAAAAAAGAACAGCGGTACATACTTCATAATTATTTCCAAAATCTTCTGTTTTTAAAATTAGTAGTTTTTTTTACTAATTTTCAGATTTTTGACTAATAATAAATTTGTTGATAATAGTTCAAATCAAACTTATGAGCATAAATCAGGGGGTTACTTCAGCAAATAATAATATTAGCAATCAAATCGGCAATAGCATATAGACAGAATATAGCAATCAGATGGCTTTAACAAATCATTTATATTGTAGTTACTAAAATATGCATCATATGAAAAAAGAAAAAATTATTTTTCAAGCCTGAATTATATATTTTTATAAAATATAACTAAAAAATTTTTAAAACGGCAATTTTTAAAAAATTTATTTTTTGTACTAAAAATGGATATATACGTCTCATTTTGGATTTTTTTTCAATGTATACATACAACCTGGACACTGTAAAGGTTAATAGTGATTGCAATGGCAGCAAAAGGCAATTTGCAAAAAGATAACAGGAACAGGAAAGGCATAATCCTTAAAACAGAAAATCATTGAGAAGTCTGAAAAGAGGGCAAGGCCAGGTCTGCTTGCTACAGAGTACAGTTGTCCCTATGATTTCCACCATACTGCAAAATAAGGACAAAATAAAAGCTACCAAACTAAGTCATACCTTTACTGTAATATTTTTGTTTCATTTATTGATTCTTTTACTACGTTTCCATTAATTTTAACCTTTTACCATGTTTTTATAATGTTTTCGTCTGTCAAGAACGTGTTTAAATACCATGTTTTTAAGGTAAAAAATGTTAATTTGCAATAACCTTCGAATGAATTTAAGCCTTTAATATGCATTTCCCAAATTCACATAATGAACTTTTCACATATTTAAAATTTTCGTGGAACGAATTAAATTCATCATGTGATGATCCACTGTATCTAGTTCTCACATTGCTTTCCTAGTTCAAAATTTTTAGCCAATCATACAAACCTTTAATATTTATTTTTTATTAATCTGAATCTCTATATTCTAAATAAAGGACCATATGAACAAAAGATTAATTACTTAATCTAAGGATAATAAATTGATTATTACTAAAGGATAGTAAGAAAATATCTAAATGTATATAATCAAGATGCTAAATGTATATAATCAGATGAATTTTCACGAATTGGCCTAGTAGGAACTCATGAAACCAATTAACACTGTATTTAGCTTATCAAGTAATGAAGGAGAGAAATAAGGTCACCATATTTAACTTACCAAGTAATGAATGATAGAAATAAGGTGTCACCACTCTGAGTAACTGATCCTTTTCTGCATATCCAAGAACTGCTAAAGACCATGTAACATCTAGCCAAATAGAATTAGATACAATCTTTTCCCTTGTCAAATGAGGTAAAATAGTAGAAAAAACATGTTCAGCTTCTTCAGGCATGTAATTCACTGCAGCTAATGTTAAAACATATGCTACAAATTCTTGAGGTCTACATTTATCCAAATTGTTTAAAATCCATTCTTTACATGTCTCTAAAAGAGCTGGGAAAAAAATTGATAAATTATTTAACAGCAGTGAAAATATCTCCAAATTAATAAACTCATAGTGAGATAGGTTAAGATTATTATATATTTATCTATAAAACACTAAAAAATTGATAAGTTTTAATTCAACATTATTAATTACAATTGCATACTAGCTGTTTAAAACTGAAGCATATTAAATACACTGGGCAACAAATTTTCATACAAGTCATGCCTCTATGATAAAAGTAGCCATTTCTTAAAGGTTTCAAGGTGCTGAACACGAATATGACAATGAAAATGCAAAGTTGGCTATGATTTCTGAGAATTCAGTAATAGTTTCTTATATAATAGAGGAAACATAGATGACAATCACAGAATTACCTGCTGACTTTTTGACGTTGATAAATCAATAAATATTTTGTGGAAAAAATTTCGCCAACAGACATCCCATCCCGTATGTCGTCGAAATCTTTTCCACAAAATATTTAATAAAGTAATACATTATCATAAAACTGACGTATCGGTAAAACATGACATGTATTGGTAAAACTCCGCTTCTACTTCCGACGTCACTTTGTCTGTCGCTTGTGCAGCTGCTGAGGATCATCTCTGGCGAGCGTCCAACAGTAGTCAGCCAACATTGAAGTGGACCAATTTCCCTGGTATCGTTTCTCCATCGTTGCAATGTCCTGGTGAAAATGTTCACTGTGCTCATCATTAACCATGCCGCAGTTGTCGGGGAAGAAATCTACGTGGGAATGGAGAAAGTGGATCTTTAAGGACATATTGCAGCCAAGTTTGTGATACAGAGACATGTCCTTAACCAGTTTCTTGTAGTTATCTGGCCTGACACTTCCGAGGAATTTAGCTGACACCAGATGAAACACGTCCCAAAACTTTTTCTCGTCACCCTCAAGCAGGTTGTCGAACATCTGGTCTCTGAACAGCTCGCAAATCTGAGGACCCACAAAAATTCCCTTTTTAATTTTCGCTTTGCTGAGTCGAGGGAATCTGTCTGCCAAGTGCTTGAAAGCTAATGCAGTCTGGTCCATGGCTTTTACGAAGTTTTTCATCACAACGAGTTTGATGTATAGGGATGGTAGCAGGATTTTGTGCATTTCTGCCAGTGCTAACTGTTCCACATTTTTCTTTCCGACTTTCAGAGATTTCCTCTGAGGCCAGTTTCTCTTCACATAGTGCAAAGTCTTTGCTCGGCTGTCCCATTCACATAAGAAACAGCAGTACTTCGTATATACCAGCTGCAGACCCATCAACAGAGCTATTACCTTCAAGTCACAACAGAGATGCCAGTCATACTTGTTGTATTGAAGACAGTTCAACAGTTGTTTTAGGTTGTCGTAGGTTTCTTTCACGTGTGCCTGACTGGAATGGATGGAAGTTGATTTCCATTATGCAGCAACACTGCCTTGAGACTCAATTTCCAGGAGTTTATGAATAGTCGCCATTCTTGAGGGTCATGTTTGATTCCGAGGGCATTCATCAGGCCATCTACATCAGAGCAGAACACAAGATCATCTTCCTTTCTGAAGTAAGGTGCAAACTGCTCATGACGAGTTCGAAACGAAGTCACTCAGACATTTTCCTTGAGAAGATTCCATTGCTTAAGTCTTAATCCAAGTAACTCTGCTTTGGCCTTGGACAGCTCCAGATCGCAAACAAGATTGTTCATTTCTTCTTCAGTGAGAATGTGTTGTGCAGATGACGCATAGTGGCAGACGTATGAATCATCATTAGATACTGAAAGCTGCGGAGAACCCGATGTCAGTTCACCTCCCTCCTCATCTGAATTGATGGAAAATTCTTTTGAAGGTTCGGGAACAGGAAAGCCTTTGTCATGCAGAACTGGTCGGAGAGCAGATTGTATATTCGGGTGCACTATTGTCCACTTCTTTTTCCTTGTAATGCCTTCAGAAACAGGTGGAACCATGCAGAAGTAGCAGTCATTTGCGTGACTGCTTGGCTCTCTCCAAACCATAGGAATAGCATCGCTGCTTTTTTGCCTTTCAGCTACTTCGGAAGATTTCTTCCAAAGTGGAGCATAGTTAAAATCTTTTCAAGCTTGGAAAAGTGCTATCTACATTAAAAGAACTGATTATGTAATACCCACTGAGCATTTAATATTACCACTAAGTTACAATACGCAACAATGGCTATAAACATCACTGCAAATATCATCCTTGGTAAAAGAAAAAGGAACTTGCATCACCACGAACGACTGACAACCTTCGCTTGTACATCAGAAATCAACGATTGTGAACAAAGAAAAATTTGTGTCAGTTCATAACATCTATGTCAGCATTGTAACAACTTCAAGAACATCTAATATACAGGACAGGTAGCATATACAATTACCAACTACAGAATGACAACGCTGCAAAATATGCAATTGTACCAGCATATGTGGTAAATATGTTTTCACTTTATATTACGATTCTAATGGCTCTCTTGAAGAAAGAGTTATGTTGAAATAGTGTATAAAGTTAAGGGTAATTATAAGGTAGAACCATAAGGGGTAGTAATATGTACAGCACTCTCCTAGTTTGAGAATTACTCCCAGGAAGTTTCTTAATGTTTTAACTTATACCACAGCATTATCGTGATTAAATTCTTTTTAATAAACTATAGCTGTGTGATAACTTATTTTGTACATATAATTTTATGAATAATGCTGGTTTTTCAATCACACAAAAATTGCTTTGGCTTTTTTACTATTTACATAATACAAGTTTATATAACATTATCAACATAATAGTGCTTTTGCACAGTAGTTCAATGTATTAAATTTATGAGATTTAATTTAGGCTAAATTAAATGAGAATCGAATTCTCTGTCAGTTGTACTTTTTGGAAGTGTGGATGTGTGTGTGTGATGGGGGGGGGGGGGGGTCAAAAATTTTGTTAACATTTTTATTAATACCTGTTAATGAACAAACAAATTACCCCTCAAACAGCTGCTAGCCCCCAGAAATCTGACAGGAGCCTGTCAGTACAATACGCCATAGAGAAGGTTTGTGAGAAAGGCGAGTCCTCGACAGAAAGAGAACATTCATGCATTATAGCTGGGGCTTGAACATTAAGAAAAGGTTAGTAAGCCAAACACCTAACCACCCTGCCATTGCAATGCTGATGATGTTTGTTAAAAATAACTTTCCTCAATGATGGGGAGATTGCTCTCTCAATCCCCACCCTGAGTTTGCTACTAGACTACATATACAGGGTATTTCAAAACTGTGCACAAATTTCAATGGGAGATAGGGAACACCAAGACAAACCTTTTTTGTCTATGAATGTATGTCGCTGATATAACCCTTCAGTGCTGCAATTGGCTAGAGGGGCGAAGTGGGAATGGAGAACGGATTTGTGTTTGCCATCGGCATTCATAAATCAAACACATTATGTGTAACATAGAGTGCTCCACAACTGCTGAGATGGCTGACATGCATCTGGGGATGGGGCTGCCAATGGAAACAGAAGAGCTGCTGTGAGATTGTACTGACAGCACTTTCCAAATAGATGTGTGCCAAACCACCAAACATGTGCACGTTTGCACTGGCAACTGCGAGAAACTGGAACACTCCATGCAAACATGCATGACACTGGTCAGGAGAGAATCATGTGCACTCCTCACATGGAAGAGATCCTATAATGGATTGAGGACAATTCAGGCACAAGCACGTGAGCTGTTGCATGTAGCTTCGGTGTGAACCATACACACCCTAGTGTGGAGAATGTTGCACAAGCAGCAGTTACATCTTTCATCGTAGAGAGTCCAAACATTGCAACCTCAGGATTACACTCTTCGTGTGGAATTCGTACGCTGGTTTCTGCAGCAGACTGCGGTGCAGTCTGATTTTCTGTATCTTGCTCTTCTCACATTTTGGCACACAAAAATTCACATGCCACAATGGTGCATGTCATCAACAATGGTTTGCCGTCAATGTTTGGGCAGGTATCGTCCATGACATTTTGATTGGGCCATACCTGCTGCCTCCCCAACTCAATGGGCAGATTAATCGGGTATTTCTTGAAGAAATGTTGCCGGGATTGCTGGAAGATGTTCCCGTGGCTATTCACAAACGAATGTAGTTTCAACATGATGGAGCACCAACACACTTCAGCAGTGATGTGTGGGATTATCTGAATGCCACTTTTGGGGGCCAATGGATAGGCCGGGGTGGACCCATCTCCTGGCCACCAAAATCGCACAATTTAACATGTATCGATTTCTTCCTCTGGGGACACATGAAAAACCTTGTGTACGAGACTCCCATTGACTTGGATGAAGACCTCATCACAACAATCGCTGTCACCACTGCAACTGTTCACGAAATTCCAGGAATCTTTCAACATGTACAGCAATCAATGCTTCGATGCTGCCGTACATGCAATGCTGTTGTCGGTCACAACTTTGAGCACCTTCTTTAAATAAACACGTTGTTCACTTGTTTCCATTCATTTATGTACCAGCTATACCAATATTTCTGTCAGCACCTTCTAGACCAATGTTTCCCAAAGTGGGCGATACTGCCCCCTGGAGGGCGCTGGAATGATCCAGGGAGTCGGTGGAAGCATAAAGAAAGAAGGAAAGATAAGAAAATTTTGAAAAACTGTTCGTACATGTTTCATCTGTTGTGTAACATAGAGTTAAAGTCATAGTGATTCCTTTATTTTCCATTTTATACTATGTTTGATTTTAATAAATAATTTTATAATTTCAAGTTTCAAAGTTCTTATTTACAACATCTTTCTTTACTATGTTGTAGGACGTAGAAATATAGATACATAAAAAAATGCAAATTTGTCACGCCATTTTTCTGTTTGTTCACTTAAAGAAGGTAGATTTCCAGGGGGGCACCGAGTAATTTTTTTTCTGAAAAGGGGGCGGTAGGACAAATAAGTTTGGAAACCTCAGCTCTAGATGAACGCTGGACACCCTCTAGATGCGAATGTATGTCTGCTGATGCATCGAAGGGTTACATCAGCAGACATACATTCACTGACGAAAAAAAGTGTGTCTTGGTGTTCCCTATCTCCCATTGAAATTTGTACAGAGTTTGAAACACCCTGTATACTACTAACATTTGATTTAATAACTTATAGAAGTACTTTCCCTCAATGATTCAGAAACATCAAATACCAGAAAACCATTCAGGTTTAGCGACTCGAAAATATCTAGTAGTAAAACAGTTCAATGATTTGGAAGCAGGGAGCAGTGGAACTATGTTCCATTTTGTTGCAGTAGTGTCTTTGTTAATTGCTTGCCCTACACAAAATGCCCTGCTTTGCCACTGGATACAGCACAATAACAATTTCAGAATTCAAGTGAAAAGGAGAAAAAAAAAGCAAAGTTGTTTCACTGGATAACTCCAAGAAACATTTCTTAGCAAATTAAAAACTATATTTACGTCAAGTCAGATTAAATGTCTTTTGCAAGGAAAAACGTTTAAAACATACTTCAAGTGGCAAAATTTTATTTTTTCTTTAGATTTCCATTATAATTATTAACAGTTGGAAATAAGATCAGTTGTAATAATTAACATGTAGTGTTTTAATTTAAAATTTGTATCGAATTTAATTTTAAGAGCAAAACCAAAATAATTATCAAAATCATCAAATAAAAATTCTACAGTAATTCGACATTAAGTAGTACATATCGATAAGCAATATCAAAATATACTCAAGGGCCACTATATTAAATAATTTCATGTTTTGTCCATAGTAACCCATAGACAGAACTCAGTAACTTCTTAAGCTTTGTGTGAAAAAATGGACCAAAGAAAATTTAAAGATCTCACTCAAGTCTATTTAAATCTCAATTTCAAACACTATTCTTTCAGCATTTAAAGAGTTATGGTTGCTTAAATACACACACCAGCCACTGAATTAGAAACCTTTATGCAGTTATATGTAAATGTCACTTGTGCAGTGTATATGCAAAATATGTGGTCATGTGCATCACCACATGACCACGTATCAAAACAAAGGATCTTTTAAGGTTTGATAAAGGGCTTATTGTGGGTGCCTGTCTGGCTGGAGCAACAAGTTTAAAAACAGCAGAGCTGACTGATTTCTCAAAAGGTGAGATATCTCAGGTTTTTAATAAGTGGAAAAATAACCCACATTGCTTGTATAAGAGGTATAAAAGTGTGGCATGATGACAATCTGTTAGGAACGAGATCACCGTAGTCTGAGAAGGCTTGTACAGAGATACAGGACTTCCTGTGTGCAGCATTTGACTGAAGCATTCAATGAAGCTGTTCCCAACTCATATCTCAGTAAACTATGTGCAGGGAATTGAAGAGGATTGGTATTAGAAGTTGCATGCCTATACAGAAACCACTAATTTTTGCAAAGAACCAGAAAGTTCATCCACAGTGGTGTCAGGAATACTGTAACTAGACATTGGAAGACTGGAAAAAAGTAATGTGGTCCAACGAGTCGTGGTATACCTTGTTCTGTACCGACAGTAGGCAGAGAGTTTAGTGGGAGCCCCATGAAGCAATGGACACAGCTTGCCTTGTAAACACAACTCAAGATTCTGGAGGCAATGTCATGGTGTGGGGCACATTTTGTTGGTATGGAATGGGTATTATTTATATTGCTGGAAAGTTGGGTTTTCTCCAAGTATTATCTGAACATTGTTGCCGATCAAGTCCATCCTGCAATGTCAACTTTTATCCAGCAGGTGACAGCTGTTTCATGAACAACAATGCTACTGTCCATTGTGCAATATGTGCTCAGCAGTTGTTCAGCAAGCATGACAGCGACTTCCACCATCTTCCCTGGCCACCATAAAGTCCAGATCTGAATCCCATTGAGAATGCATGGGACATGTTAGAAAAACACATCCAGAAGCAAAGTCCTTTTCCGTCAAATCTGAGCCAGTTAAAGGACAGTCTGGTGAATGTCTGGTATGCTGGAGATGTAAGAGAATAAAAATTTAAAAAAATAAAAAATACCTTGTGGAATCTATGCAAAACTGCATATGTGCTGTAATTAGGGCTAAAGGTCCAACTCGGTATTGAATAAAAGTTTTTAATTCAGTGGCCGGTGTGTGCATTTGGCAAGTTAGCTAGTTACACAAAAAAAATTCAAAATTGATGAAAATCGACATAAATGCTATGCACAAACTTTCCTTAACTCTTCCAGTGTCCAACAAAAAAAGATTTAAAAAATAATAAAAATTGTCGTTTTATATTTTTTTATAAATATCTTATAAAAAAATATATAATTCAGGTTTGATAAATAACATTTTATTTTTCATTTGATGAATATTTTGTTAACCCATGACATAAATAATTTGTTAAAGCCATCTGATTGCCATTTCTTAGAAGTGATAAAAGGTTGGGTTGGGTTGTTTTACCTCTGAGCGGCACTTTTTTGCACACCATGGGCTAAATGGCCAGGTCACATGGACCCCGAAGGCTTAGAGAAGGTTGGGGGAGGGGACCCACTGGAACAGCTGTTGGGAGACAGATGGTAGCCTCCCGTCAAGGCCATCCAGTGTGTTCTTTAACGTGCACAGGGTATGGCTCTCCCGCACACGGGGCCACGGCTTAACGTCCCATCCGACGGACGGCGGCCTTTCCAAGCCCATCAGTGTCCCCTACTGACCGTGGGCAGGGCGGGGAAATTTGCGGAGATAAATCTCAACGCTGACCCAGCTGGGACTCGAACCTGGGAACTACAGATTACGAGCCTGGCGCGCTACCGACTGAGCCACCCCCGCTCCAGTGATAAAAGGTATTGCCAATTTGTTAACATTACTCTATACTGAAACAATCCCAAATTTAAGCTCAGAAGTTTGATTTGAACTATTATCAACAAATTATTTCCTTCAAGTTTCTAAAAACTCCTGATAATTAACAAAAAACTGCAATTTTTAAAAATGCAAGATTTTGGAAGTAATTATGAAATATGTACCTATTTTTCGGTGTACCACTCTAAAACATGTTATTAAAAATTAATGTTACTACAATGTTCAAATTTATTACTTTAATAAAATTCAGAATTAAATTTTCTTTAATTTGGTATATAACATGACCTATTTCTGTTGATCAGTTATTTATTAAAAACATTTTAAATTTGACTTGGTTATTGGACTCTGAACAAATCTGGACTTTTCTCAAAGTATGGCAACGGAGGAAAAAATTACAAAATGGAAGAAATGTTTACTTTAATAAGAAATTTTTTTTTTGTTATACAGAAATAAATAGCCCTTCTATTCATGTGCTTTATAATCATTTCTGTCTATCATTGTTTTAAAATATTTATTTGTGTTGTCAGATACATTTTTTTACTACATGAATCTAAAATTGTCCTATTAAAATAAAAATTGATGTCTGTTTTGTTCAATATTTTATTTTCAGAAAATCCAGAATTAAATTCTGATTAATTTGGCAAAATAACATGCCATAATTCCTTTAGTTATTTGGCAAAAAAGTTCTAAATTTAAATTTGGTCTCTGGATGCAAGCATTTTTCAGGTTGGACACTGGAAGGGTTAACTCTATAAATAACAAACAAATATCGTTGGAAATTGAGATTAAAATTGATTTGATTGAAATCTTTAAATTATCTTCAGTCACATTTTTTTCCCATAAAAAGCTTATTTAAGAAGTCACTGAGCTGTATCTCAATTATTATTGATATAAATGGAATTGTATCTAATAAAGTGGTCACTGAGTGTATATCCATAACAATAAATATTTTCATTACAGCTACATAGACCTCAAACAGTTAAAATTAAAATTATGTTTAATTTTTTCTGCCAAAGTAAATCTATGTTTGTACACTTGCTATAAGATTTATTTACCCTAAGTCTCCCCATTGTGACATCTAAACTCCTAGCCAATGAGTGTCAAGAAATGTTCCCTTGCTTAGAGACAATACCCTACCTTCATTCACTCTGATGCTAGTTACCTGCAGAAAAGCTACAACTATGCTATCCTAAAACTTGAACCCATACCCTGGCAGTTGCTGTATTACTGTAAATCACTGCATCACCGAAGAGGCATTAATAATAATGAATGTCAAGATAGAAAGAAATAATAGATCAGGTCATATAATTAAAGGGCAGATTTCAGTCTGACCTGGTGAAAGTGTCTCCAGAGTGATCATATTCATAATTGTATGCACTGTAATAAAGAGTTGCAAATTGTTTTTTTTGTGTGTGTATGAAAAATTGGCATTGTAGAAAAAAATGCAATTTGCTCTGAAAGATCTCAATTCTCTGAGAGAATTAGAAAAAAGGCCAGATACAACGACATTGTTATGAAATAAAAAATTTGACACTAAGCACATCAAGTATCTTCAGAAACACTTAATATTGTTTTAACAAGATATTTTAATATTTAATAATGAACTATTTGTAAAATTTTAAAACCATTAGTTCTTAAAATCTAATAAGTCTATATTCCCCCAAAAAATATTCACTTAAATTTATGCAAAATGATAATCTCATATCACCTCACTATCTATTACCAAAATTATTTTTGATTATACATTGGAAATTTACAGAAGATTGATTTCATACATTATAATCAGTAGTATCAGAGCCAGTGCTATTTTGCTACCCAGAATGAACTTGGCCTCTGCCACCCCTAACTCAAGTTTGATTTTATATATTAATGATTAATTTAGCTAAATTTAATGCCATTTTTAAAAGAAAGTGAAATCATCTGTTGAAAAATACACCATACTTATTCTGGTCAACCTTACTGCAGCTGTGGTTATTAGTTTGTAATTTGTCACCTGGTATGGTTGCACCAGTTGTATTTGCAGTAAGGCTGCCCCTGAGTGGCATACCCAGAAACTTCCAACAGGTTTTTTGAAATGTTTGAGTCTCAGTTTACACACTTGAGTCCCTGTTTTTGAAAGACTATTTAACAACGTATATATTTAAGCCCTCAAAAGGGGTGGGGGGTTATAACATCTTCCCTTCTCCTTGTGTAAGCCACTGTTTGTAATAAAACAGTACAACGTAACAGCTTGGGCAATAATGAAAACGAATTGTAAATTTAAATTTGAGGATGTTAATCATTTTTCTTCTGCATAATAATTAGTCTATTACAAAACATGAGAAATTTAATAGCAAAATCAAGCACTACTTTAATATCTTATAGAAGCAAATTATTTTAACAATAGTGTCTTCACAGATTTAATTTGTATTCATTACTCTTTTGCTAAGGTTAACAGTCTAGATAAACAAAATGTTATATGGTAGCAAAACAAGAAATAATGAAAACAACAAAATAGCTACTTACTAGAATGTCTTCATCTTAACTGGCCACAGCAAGTAATATAGCTGATATTGAAGATTTTAACAATAGTGTCTTCTTCACAGATTTAATTTGTATTCATTACTCAGTCTAGATAAACAAAATGTTATATGGTAGCAAAACAAGAAATAATGAAAACAACAAAATAGCCACTTACTAGAATGTCTCCATCTTAACTGGCCACAGCAAGTTAATATAGCTGATATTGAAGATGGTTTATTTACTGAAGGAATTTCAGAAATCAGATCATTTGTTAAATGCAAAAGAAGAGTTGAATCAGGAAAGTTTAAGGTGTTCAATGCAAAGAGAATAGAGATAATTTGTTTAACATTAAGCTTTTCAGGCCTTTGATTTAAATGAAATGAAATGGCTCTAAGAAGTGGTGTAGATCTTCTATTTTGCTCTGCTAATATGCACATTAGTTTGCAAAGCTCAGCTATTGACATTTTCTCTGATATTTCCATAAGTTTATCTTCCAATTTTACCACAAAAGCTTCATTAAAACGATGAGCCATCTGAAGCAACTTTAAGGCATCACTACTTTCTGTTATTTCAAACCATCTTCTTTGGATTACTTCCAACAAAGAATTAACAACTGTCTTTTGTAAATCTGTATTTTCATGATGAGAATGGAACCACAAGCATGAAACTAAATTTTTCATATTCAGTTTCCTAGATCTCCATAAAACTTCATTTTCAACTAATTTAACACAATCTGCTTCTGGATTAACACCAATTTCCAATAAACTTCGAAGACCAAAAACTAAAGTACTGTGTCCAACTTGACTGCATTTCCTACCAAATAGATCACAAAGCATTTTAAACCTCTCATCATCTTTATAATTTTTAGAACTAAATTCCTGATTATATGATTGTTTATGAAGAATACTTAACATTGTTACTGCATCTGTAGGTGAAATGTTCAATTGATGGACATTAGAAAGGAGGTTCTCCACAGATACTGTTCCTGTCATTTCAGAACCATTTGCATTTTCACTGAATTCAGTTAGCTTGCTAACTACATTAACAATGTCAATGCTACTAGAACTATAATTGGCTCGCCAAGTTGCCTGTAGCTGATAATGCATTAATCTTGATCTTGCTCCATTAAGTAGAACAAATTTACTTAATCTGAAGACTGCAGAAGCCATATTTGTTAAATTACCAAATTTTTTGCCAAATCTGCACTGAAAATAAATAAATCAAAATATTAAAAGATGTTGAAATACAACATTATATTCATAATTTTAAACCAATATTCAAGCATGTCATACAAAAAAAATTGAATTGTATGTTTACAATTAAAAAATCTACATATTTTGCTATGTTATCAAATATAAACTACAGGGCAGTCCCATATATATCCAGAACTTGCTACACAACACACTTGATATTAAGTTTTTCTTAACCTTTAACAACCGTTTTAGTGGTAGCAGTTTAGACCCTTCAGCAAACAACTGTTTGTCGTTGAAAGTTGTTCATGCTAGATGTTGATATATATAAAAAAAAAAGCTGGAATATTTCTATATTCTCTTAAGGCTACATAAACTGTAAAAAAAATGTATGGCAACCTACAGATCATTTGATGACATTGAAAGCAAAAATTGTATGGGGTGATTTTGACCACACCATCAGCACAGTTGCATTATAAAATTTGATGAAGCCAAACCTTGAAAATTTTGGCCCTCATCTGAGGTAATCTTCAAATTTCAAGATATCTATAAGACAAGACAGGTTGAATGGCTGACTGAATAAGTCAGTCACCTGCCTCCTCATGGTATAGGCCATTAGCACCTTATACAGGAAATATTCTCAACAGTTAAAAGAGACAGAACCCATAAATAAATTTGAAACAAAAGTGATAACAAGAAACAACAACAATGAGTCTATCATTATATTTTTATGACCTGTAAATTATAGCTAGCATATACTGAAAGAGCTGTATATCAATCCCTTGTGATAATCCACAGTATTGGCCAAGAACAGCACTTGTCCAACACCACCTTCTCATGGTACAGGGTCTATGATACCTGCCAAAGATATTCTCTTCTGGAAAGGGAACAGGGGAGGGCTGCCAAATCAGTTTAACCTATTAATCTGGTCATCTATGACAATACCACCTAGAGTGAAAGCCAATTAACCTTTAAACTACATCACAACAATGGCTATTCTAGTGGGTCATGTCACAAACAAGCAGTGAGAAGCAACATCACAGTGAGTCACAGGTGCATCTGCTATGTTAGTGCTGCTGAGTTAGTGTAAACCACGTGTAATAAAAGTGTTTGGAGAATCTGTTGTTTGGAATAACTATCCACTAGAACATTTTTCTATAAAAAAAAAAGGTAAGATTGAATTATTCAGCAACTTGCATAGTTTATATATTCATTTTCACACAATATATGAAAATATATTGTGTGAAAATGAATATATAAAATTTATCTTATAAAGTTTTAAAACTAGGGTTGAACTAAAGTAACCTTGGCTCGTGGAGCAGAGGAATTTACAGTAGCTAAATGCAGTTAAGAAAATAGTGCACATTAGGTGTATTCTAATGCAAAGCTGTGAATAATAATGTATACACATATCAAAATTGTCTCTGAAATTATGCAAATAGTTTTCTGAAAATAAGTTCATAAAAAAATTAATCTTATCAAATGTTGTGTTCTGAATATTTTCAATCAAACACAATGTTATGCAGAGTGTTAACTTGCTATGCATTTCAATTTTGTTATATATAACTTTTTATTTTACATGCATTTAAAATTAAGCAAAATATTATGAATCAATAGTAGAATTTGAAATAGCATAATAATTAGGGTTGTGTTGTTTTTAGGTATTTTGCAAACAATGGGTTAAAACAGCCAGCTAATAAGAAAGAAAAACCGAATAAAGGACCCAAGGGCTCAGAGAAAGTTGTGGAAGGGGATTCACTGGAACAGCTGTTAGGAGATAGATGGTAGTCTCAAAGCCATCCAGCATGTTCTTTAACGTGCACAGGGTATGACTCTCCTGAACACAGGGCCATGGCTTAACATCCCATCCGATGGATGACAGCCTTTCCGAATCCATTGGTGTTCCCTACTGACCGTGGGCAGGGAGTTTTGCAGAGATAAATCTCAACGCTAGCCCAGCTGGGACTCAAACCTAGGAACTGGAGATTATGAGCCTGTCACAAAACTGAATGAGCTGCCCCACATAATTACTTCAAATTAATTTCAGTAGAATGTAATGTCCAAAATACATATAAATTAAGCAGATTTAGTGGTATGAAATTCCTGTGAAAATGTTTATATGAAAAGCAGTTTAATGTTTTTTAAATTGTTCTTGAACTTGAAATTATTGGCTCATTCCATTGTGTATATGTCATCACCATCTACTGGTTCATCTGAAATCACCGGCAATAATTTCACTTTCAACTGCACTCAATGAAATGATGTGCAAAAAATAACAGCAGAGAGCAGATGCAGTGAGAGTCTTGCATGTATGACATCAAAATCAAGTTGGTGGGCTTGTTAATTCTAGGAGGCTGGGGCCAGTGGTCACTTCACAAGACCTCAGGGCTGACCTTTTAAATCCAATAGTTTAAATAAAATAAAAAAATAAAAGCTTGGAGAACTAAATTGCACAGTCTGGTTGGACCTCCGTAGCCCTTGGCTGCTTGAGGATGATGATAATGATGATAACGAGTTTAAATAATTGTTTAATGGTTGGCTACCAAAGGACTGTCTAATGGCTTTGACAGAATCTTGCTGCATTGGTGGATTTCCATTGACAGAGTAATTACCAATAGTAATTACCACTTGTTTACTATTTGTTTATAAATTTCCCGCATTAAGTGAACATACGTATAGGATACCTTATATCAGCTGGTGGATAATCCTGATCAGAGGTGATATCATGTACCTGAACCTGGCTTCTGTGGGAATCACTGACCTTATACTGGATGAATATGTTTTAGGCATATAAAATTTACATTTTGATTCTGGTTCTTGAAAATTTCCACTTGTGTTGTGGTGCCTAAAGTTCCTGCCAGCATTGGTGGCTAAGCCTCTAGAGCAGTGTTTCCCAACATGGGGCCCACACCCCACAGGGGGGCAATTTGATTGTCAAGGGGGGCAATTCGAAAATGGCCTCGTTCAGAGTTTAACCGTATGGCGGCCGTAGGATTAGCAAGTCCGGACAAAAGAAAACCCGAAGATTACATTGTTAGTCGTCATTAGCGTTCTTCAAGAGAACAATGAGGGCGCCCCTTGCCCTTACCAAGAATCAATACAAATTACAGAGGGTATTAGGACGAACATTGTATATTCCTTTTTGTCTTTGTGAGCACATATTTTATTTTTATAACACATACTATTTTTTTACTTATTTATTTTTCTAACACATACTTTACTTTCAGTTTTTAATTGATCTTATATTTCTTTCTTTCAGCCTCTACAATTTTCCTCTACAATTTCCTAGTGACTTCTTCCTGAAACCTATCATTTAAGTTACTTCAAGTATACAATTAAAAGACCTTCTTGCTCAAAAATTAATTTAAAATAATTTAAAAATTCTCTGTCATTGAGCAATAAAATTTCAGAGTTTATCCTTCAAACTATTTGGATGTTGAAAGTTCTTAGGAGAAAAACTCTCAGAAGCTTTTCGGAGCAAAGACAGCGCTCCGTCTTCAGTGAAGTGATGTTATGTACTGACGTTGGGTCCGTTTAGACAAGAGCTTCTTTCCACATGTCGTGTAGGGTGATTCCAGTGTCTCGGTTGCAGGTGGGGACGGACGAGGTCATTATTTCAATAGCCTCGCGGACTATGGTTCCGTAGAAAGTGGATGCGCGCGCAAGAAGTGTGGCGTGCTCCCAGTCTATTGTTGCCGTGTGTTGCACTGCTAGCTCAGAGGCGGCCGTCGTTAGCTTCTTTTGGCTGACATCAGCTTTGTGCTCCGCGAACCTTTCTTGCAAAGAGCGAATGGTTTTGCCGATGTAGTACACAACGGAATTATCCGTCAACTGTAGGGGAAATCGGTATACGCCCGATTTTTGAAGAAGGCTATATTTATCCCTGTCCCTTTTGACTAATTTCTTCAAATTTGGAGCGGGGCTGAAAACAATTTTTATACTATGGGCTCTGAGTAATTTGTGGACCGATTCACATAGGACAGGGACGTAAGAAATGGGTCCGGCAAAAATAGTACTCTCGGGGTCGGTGATTGGGATGAGAGCCGAATCTCTTCTGCTTTCGTTTCTATATTTGCTGATAATTTTGTCTATTGCTGTTGGGTTGTAGCCATGGGAAGCAGCGATGGAATGGATGTTTAAGATTTCTTTTTCAAGCAGTTGCTCATTTGAAGACACGGTGAATGCCCTATGTGTGAGGGAACGGAAGGCTGCAATTTTGTACGCCCACGGGGCACATGAGTCTGCACGTATGACAGAAGGGACGTAGGTAGGCTTCCGGTATACCGACATCGTCAAGGCTCCTGTGTCATCTTTTTGGATGAAAACATCTAAATAGGGGACGGCATTTCTATTTTCCTCCTCCTTCGTAAAGCGTATCGTGGGATATATATTGTTGGCAGAGTCAATGAGGCTGTTTAATTGCTCATTGCTGCCATTCCAAATTAAAAATATATCGTCGACGTAGCGACACCAGAAGAAGGGTAAAATTGCAGCTGAGTTGAATAATTTTGTTTCAAGATCTTGAAGGACAATTTCAGATAGGATACCGGAAAGGGGTGAGCCCATGATCCAGTGGCTCACTAAAACTTCAGATAAGCCTTTTTGCCCTATTTTTAAACCCCTTCCGGTTATTAATCTGTCCAATAAAATTTTTCCCCCTAACGAGCTGGCTGCTCTGGAACATGGCCCTAAATTTAGCCCTTTCCACAGAGTTTTGGACAAAAAAGAAATAATATCCGAAGTTGAAAATGTCATTAATAATGCGCGTGAACATTTGGAAGAGCAGAAAATTAATGCTATAAGACAAAAAGTCCTCAAATTCATAAAATCCCGACAAAATTCTCCATCCTACTCAGATAGGAACTTTTCATCGGAATATTTTCAGGCATTAAAAAACGTTCAAAACACCCCTGACATAGTTGTCACTTTAGCCAACAAAACATGCCAGTTTGTCATAATGGACAAGAATGACTATGATGCCAAAGTTTTGGACTTCATAAATAGCTGCCATTGCACCTGTTTAAATATTGACCCCACCAGTAGTATCAAAAACAAGGTCTGCAGGCTAAAAAACAACAGGTGGCTCCCCAAGGACCTCAAGAAGAGCTCAGTACCATCCAACTGCCAAGCACCGCGAATGTTTGCCCAGTGCAAGGTGCACAAAGAAAATTATCCCATCCGGCCGCTCGTGTGCAAAAGAACTTCTCCAACTTTCTTTCTTGAAAAGAGTTTGTCGAAATTTCTATCCAACTTCATTTCCGATCACCCATTTTCTGTAAAGTCGACAGCGGAATTTCTCAACAGACTCAAGATCTGTCCATTCCTCCCGACAGCAAATTTGTCACACTTGACATAGTCTCTTTATTCCCATCCACTCCAGTTTTTGATGCAGTCATGTTGTTTCGGACAAAAATTATTGAAACGCAAAAATTTTCCCTTCCCGAAATCAACGCCATTCATGAGGCTCTAAAACTCGTCACCGAAAACCAGTTCCAATTCCAATTTCCAGTTCGGCAACCAAATCTATAGGCAGGACTCAGGGGCCCCCATGGGCTCACCCCTTTCCGGTATCCTATCTGAAATTGTCCTTCAAGATCTTGAAACAAAATTATTCAACTCAGCTGCAATTTTACCCTTCCTCTGGTGTCGCTACGTCGACGATATATTTTTAATTTGGAATGGCAGCAATGAGCAATTAAACAGCCTCATTGACTCTGCCAACAATATATATCCCACGATACGCTTTACGAAGGAGGAGGAAAATAGAAATGCCGTCCCCTATTTAGATGTTTTCATCCAAAAAGATGACACAGGAGCCTTGACGACGTCGGTATACCGGAAGCCTACCTACGTCCCTTCTGTCATACGTGCAGACTCATGTGCCCCGTGGGCGTACAAAATTGCAGCCTTCCGTTCCCTCACACATAGGGCATTCACCGTGTCTTCAAATGAGCAACTGCTTGAAAAAGAAATCTTAAACATCCATTCCATCGCTGCTTCCCATGGCTACAACCCAACAGCAATAGACAAAATTATCAGCAAATATAGAAACGAAAGCAGAAGAGATTCGGCTCTCATCCCAATCACCGACCCCGAGAGTACTATTTTTGCCGGACCCATTTCTTACGTCCCTGTCCTATGTGAATCGGTCCACAAATTACTCAGAGCCCATAGTATAAAAATTGTTTTCAGCCCCGCTCCAAATTTGAAGAAATTAGTCAAAAGGGACAGGGATAAATATAGCCTTCTTCAAAAATCGGGCGTATACCGATTTCCCCTGCAGTTGACGGATAATTCCGTTGTGTACTACATCGGCAAAACCATTCGCTCTTTGCAAGAAAGGTTCGCGGAGCACAAAGCTTTGAAGAAATTAGTCAAAAGGGACAGGGATAAATATAGCCTTCTTCAAAAATCGGGCGTATACCGATTTCCCCTGCAGTTGACGGATAATTCCGTTGTGTACTACATCGGCAAAACCATTCGCTCTTTGCAAGAAAGGTTCGCGGAGCACAAAGCTGATGTCAGCCAAAAGAAGCTAACGACGGCCGCCTCTGAGCTAGCAGTGCAACACACGGCAACAATAGACTGGGAGCACGCCACACTTCTTGCGCGCGCATCCACTTTCTACGGAACCATAGTCCGCGAGGCTATTGAAATAATGACCTCGTCCGTCCCCACCTGCAACCGAGACACTGGAATCACCCTACACGACATGTGGAAAGAAGCTCTTTGTCTAAACGGACCCAACGTCAGTACATAACACACTTCACTGAAGACGGAGCGCTGTCTTTGCTCCGAAAAGCTTCTGAGAATTTTTCTCCTAAGAACTTTCAACATCCAAATAGTTTGAAGGATAAACTCTGAAATTTTATTGCTCAATGACAGAGAATTTTTAAATTATTTTAAGTTACTTCAACGAACAATTTAATTTTACATAGGCGGGGGGGACATAAGAATTTTAGAAAGGCTTAAGTGGGGCATGGCACAAAAAAGGTTGGGAAACATTGCTCTAGAGGTAGGGAAATGTCTTTGCCCCATGCCTGCAATAAGGGTTGGGCTGCTTTACCTCTGAGTGGCACTTTTTTGCTCACAGTGAGCTAAGTGGTCGGGTCATACAAACCCTGTGGGCTCAGAGAAGATTGGAGGAAGGGAACCCACTGGACAGCTGTTAGGAGACAGATGGAAGCCTCCTGTCAAGGCCACCCAGCATGCACTTTTAACATGCACAGGGTATGATTGTCCTGCACATGGGAGCAGGCTTTCTTACCTGTAGGAGATATCCATTCTAATGTCCCATCGACAGATGACAGCCTTTCCAAGCCCATCGTGATCCCCTACTGACTAAAGGCAGGGCAGGGAGTTTTTCACAAATAATTCTCAAAGCTGATTCAGGTTGGATTCGAACCTAGTAACTGCAGATTACGAGTGTAATGCACTACCAACTCAGCCAACTCTGTCCCACCTGCAATTGAGGGCTGTTTGTTATTATTGGCAATACTTCTCTCAATAAACCTAGTTTATTCAAAAAAAAAAAACTACTAATCATTTTCATTCC
The DNA here is from genome assembly GCA_038380435.1 of Ryuthela nishihirai. Lineage (NCBI taxonomy): Eukaryota > Metazoa > Arthropoda > Arachnida > Araneae > Heptathelidae > Ryuthela > Ryuthela nishihirai. The sequence continues at coordinate 45,465,604 of JAWZYU010000032.1, forward strand.
ACAGGTATATGAAATGTGAGGATTCTGACAGAAAATATTCTCTTAATGTCCTCACACAGAAATTCAAGAATTACAATAAGGAAAATTCTTGGCTTGCAAGAGACCAGATGGGCAGGTAAAGGTCAAACACTTAAAAATAATCTCGTATTTCTCTTTTCAGGACAGAAAAAAATCTGCAAGGTATGGATCAGCTTCTCAACAGAAATGTGCTGGTGATGTTCTGATACTATTGCATTAATGTAATTTCTTGCACTTAAATTTAAAACTAAGATTAAAGACTTGATGATTATGCTTATGCCCATACTGAGGACTCTGATGAGAATGAAAAGGATAGATTTTATGAACAACTTCAGAATACAACTCAAAAAAGGATTTTGGGTTGTTTTACCTCTGATCAGCAATTTTTTGCTCACCATGGGCTAAAAGGCCAGGTCACAAGGACCCCGAAGGTTGAGAGAAGATTGGGGGAGGGGACTCACTGGAACAGCTGTTGGGAGACAGATGGTAGTCTCCATCAAGGCCATCCAGCGTGTTCTTTAACATGCACAGGGTATGGCTCACCCACACATGGGGCCATGGCGTAACATCCCATCCGATGGACAGTGGCCTTTCCAACTCTAAAAAGGAGATATCATTCTTGTGCTTGATGATTTCAGTGCCAAAGTACTTACAACACACTGGGGCGGGGGTGGCTCAGTCGGTAGCGCACCAGGCTCGTAATCTGTAGTTCCCAGGTTTGAGTCCCAGCTGGGTCAGAGTTGAGATTTATCTCCGCAAAAATTCCACGCCCTGCCCACGGTCAGTAGGGGACACCGATGGGCTTGGAAAGGCCGCCGTCTGTCGGATGGGACAGTAAGCCGTGGCCCCGTGTGCGGGAGAGCCATACCCTGTGCACGTTAAAGAACACGCTGAATGGCCTTGACGGGAGACTACCATCTGTCTCCCAACAGCTGTTCCAGTGGGTCCCCTCCCCCAACCTTCTCTGAGCCTTCGGGGTCCATGTGACCTGGCCATTTAGCCCATGGTGTGCAAAAAAGTGCCGCTCAGAGGTAAAACAACCCAACCCAACTTACAACACAATGGAGAATATCTTCTACAGCAAACACGTCAAACACACGTCCCGCAGACATAAACGCTGTGGCCCGCCGAGACTTCTTGAAAAAAAAAATTTTTTTAACTAAAAGATGGAAAAAATATTAATTAGTTAGTAGTAAAGAATCGCAGGATAAGTCCTGTAGACATGGAACTAGTGAAATGAGGAGCTGAAAAAAATTTGGTTTTGCCACGAGTTCGAACCCACGTCTCCAGGAAACATGCCTGTTATGCTAGACCACTACACCATCAATGGCTAACCTTTTCTCAGCTTAGTGACCTTATAAGCTTTCTGGATTTTATTTATTTGATTCACACTAGTGGTGCCATCTATCCAGGAAGTGGACAACTCTTTTGAAGTAAATAAATTTATTTTTTTTATTTGCACACAATTAAGTATGAATTTTGCATTTGAGTAATTGAAAACATGGCAACCCTAATCATGCGGAAGTGACCTAACTGACATATGTTTGCACAATGTAGGTACATGAACGCAGTCTGCTAATGTCAACTGCTTATGCCTCGGCTGAGTCCGCTCAGTCGTTGCCATTGGAACCGCACAGTATCTGCTCAGTAGTATGTTTGCGACTATATTTTTAACTGTGTGGAGTGAATTTAACAATAATAAACATTATGTTAAAGCCCAGCACCAGTATGAGTAAGAAAAGATCAATTGAAGAAGAACACCGAAATTTTCAAGAGAAATGGGAACTACAATATTTTTGTATCCAAGCCAAGAATAAAATATTATGTCTGATATGTAGGAACTCTATTGCCTCGGCTGAGCAAATCTATAGCCTCGGCTGAGTCTGCTCAGTTATTTTCCAACCCCAATATAATTTTTTTTATTAATATATATATTTTTTATAATAATTTTTGTAAGGAGTACAATCTTAAAAGGCACTATGACACAAATCACAAAGTAAACTATGACCGATATGTTGCGATATTTCACAAAAACAAACTGTCAGAATTGAAGTCAATTCTTCAAAAACAACAAAACAAATTTACTAAACCTGTTGAAGACAATACAGCTGCTGTAAAAACTAGTTATTTATTATCACATTTAATTACAAGCAAAGTCCAAACCCTTTACTGAAGGGGAAATTCATTAGCGAATACTTACTTAAAGCAGTGAAGTGTTGTGCCCAGAACAATAAAAAAATTCAAAAATGTAAGTTTAAGTCGAAATACTGTGGCTAACAGAATCGATGAAATAGGCTAGAATTTGAGGAATCAGTTAAGTTCAACAATATCAACATTTGAGGCCTACTCTATTGCAATCGACGAAAATATAAACATTCGAGATATCTCTCAGCTGGCCATTTTTATTTGCGGATGTGATGTGAACCTAAAAGTGGGTGAAGAGCTTTTGGAAATTATTCCTATATATGATACAACCACTGGAATCGATATTTTTGGAGCACTCATGGAAGTTTTTAATAAATATGTTACCACTGAAAAAAGTTGGTTTGTCTTGCAACTGATGGTGCACCTACCATGATGGGTATTACTAAGGGAGTTGTTGCAAAACTAAAGAAAACATGCAATGAACATGGTAATAATTATTTTGAACATTTTCATTGCATTGTTCACCAGCAAACTTTGTGTTCCAAAGTTTTAAATATTGGACGTGCTAAAAAAAGTTGCTAAAATTGTAAATTTTATTCGATTTTATCAATTTGCTTCATTTCTGAAAGACATAAGAAGTGAATACACCGATCTACCCTATTATACAGAAGTTTGATGGCATTTGAGTCACAAAGTCTTAAAATGATTCTTCGAATTGCTGGACGAAATCGTAATTTTCTTGGAAACAAACAAATTATGAATGCGATGAGTTAAAAGTGGGCAAAAGACCTGGCTTTCTCTGTTGACATTACAAGTCATCTTAGTCAACTTAAGCTTCAAGGCAAAAATCACGTTGTCACCATGCTATTTGATAATATTAACATTTTTTAACAAAAATTATTACTTTGGGAAAAGCAAATAGAAAAAGTCTCATTTTGAAAGTTTCTAATCTCTGTTGCTAAAATCACCTGAATTGAAATTTGCAGAATATACTCACTAAATTAAGTTGTTAGAAACGGAGTTTGATAGATTTTCTGATTTCAAAAACTGTGAATTACAATTTTGTCTTTTTACTTCACCTCTGTCCATTGATATTGAAATATTTGATGATAACTTACAGATGGAATTAATTGAAATCCAATGTGACTCTTTGTTGAAACAAAAATATACAAAAGTTGGAATTCCAGAATTTTACATTTATTTACCTGCAGATAGGTTACCCAAAGTGTTGTCTTTCGATACACGTATACTGGCTATGTTCGGGAGCACATATTTATGCGAGCAACTATTTTCTTTAATGAAAAATAACAAAACTCCAGAAAGGTCAAGATTAACTGATCAGCATCTATCGTCAATTTTGAAAATTACATCAGCTCAAGACATTTAACCAAATTTTGATGATTTGCTTTGGGGAAAATGGTGCCAAGTATCCTAAAAAAATAATATAATAATAATAAATGTGATTTTGTTGTAAATTTTTTGTTATTTCTGTTTTTTTTTAATATAAATAAATGCTTTAAAACACAGTGTGTAATAATTTATATTTGGAAAATAACATCTTTTTTTCTCCTATTTTGCTTATTTTTTTAATACTGAAAACATGCGGCCTTCGGCCTAATGCAAAATAGCTTATGTGGCCCATGGTGCAAAATGAGTTTGACATGCCTGTCCTACAGGTAAGAAAACTTAATGGTTTATAAGAATAACTAATACTACAAACACTACAATATTTACAAATATACATATATTGCACAGAAATAAAACATTTTCTATTTTTAATAGCAAATAAAGCTAGTTCTGTTAGGAACACCAGGTTGCAGAGAGTACCCAAAATTAGGTCTTACCATTATCTTGTTAAAAGTGTCTTGCAACTGAAGCTCTGAAAGACCCAGAATTAAAGCTAGATTATTATAGCAATCCCAATTTGCTTAATACTGAAGGTGAGGAGAATGAGACCATTTCAAACAGATTATTTTTGAAACCAGCCTTATTCTTCTGGGTAAAAAAGAAAGTGCAATGAAAATAAAGTCATTTGAGTGATAATGAAATGGTGCTTATATCTGAAAGAAGGGATTGCAGGGATAAATAGAATCAACACTCTATTAGTACTAATAAATAGAATTATAGAGAACTTTATGAATGTGTAAAGTATAATTTGAAAGCTCATATGAATCTCTGACTTGATAGCTTGGATCATAAATATAACTATGTAAAGATATGACACTTCCATAAGGCCCATGGTGGTCTTCACCAAGTATGCAGCACTCCTATGTGCACCAAGTAGTAACTAACATAAGTCACTAATGAGCACCTTAGGCTATTCAGCTTTCGACTCCATGAACATAATGTAAAGAATAGAATCACAGCAGCTTTGCAGTTTCTTTTTACAAGATAAATGTTTTCTGTCTTCAAGTTCTTCCTTAAAATAGTCTGGTAAGTTATGCCACATTGAATATTTGCAAATATTTACTCATTAAAGGGAGAGAAAACACAAGTAAAAGCAAAATTGGGAGAAGAAAAAAATTGTCTGCTGATGTTGGAGATCAAACTAGGAACTTGACATTAGAAGTCGAGAGACATACTACTACGGCATCAATTAGTTCTTGATAAAAGTGTTAAAAATGCTACACTAAGATTCTGTTATAGGACAAATGTTCATTGTAAATATTCTCATATTTTGTTTGATAATGTAATAAGACTGATTACGCATGTAAACTGAAGACCTTTATAAAGCAACTAATTGATAGCATTATTTTGTTTCTTGATGTTTCAGCCTTCATGGCAATTAACATATATTATCACTAGGCTTAATGCCACTATGAGGAAGTTCATTATATGAAATGAATCCTTTCGATGTAATTACATTATCGTGCAATTAGTAATACTATGAACTGTTCCATATTCTTTTAATCTCATAACGAACATATTTAAAAACTTTCCCTTGAAGTTTATCGTTGCCTATGTAAACCTCAAAAAGTTGCAACTGAAAGAGTGCTTAAGCTACTATCATTATTAACTGAGGCAGAACATGATCTGAGTAGTTTACCATGGTACCAATAGAAGAAGCACTCTTGCTAGTTAGTGTCATATTTTTGCATAGTTATATTTATCTATGGCTTGGATGGCAAAGCAAAATAAGCAGCTAGACAACACAACAACAGCATCATACCACAGTCAATGTTTCATGTGGGAAAAATGCACTCGCATACAGGATTGATTGATCAGTAAGGTAATTAGTTACTAAAGGTGAGAATTCTGTCATGGCAAGGTCAGTTGAGCATATAGGAGATGTCCTAAACAGTGCAAGTTCTACTCTAACAGTATTTAGTTCTACTACCAATGTTTGTATTGCAGATAAATGTATTGCCAACTTTAATGTTGGACCTATATGATGATCCAAAGTTATTTTGGCTATCTCAAAATTAAAACTTCAGAAATCACTAGGGGTAGGTGAAATTACCACTGAAATGTTTAACATTGGAAACATTTCTGTTGTCACACTGCTGACAGGAATTATGAATATTTCCTTTGAAAAAGGGATTGATTCTAAGAATTTTAGTAGATTATTATGAACTTTCTTCATCTATTTTCAAAAAGTATGATTGCAGCTTGAGCAATTATTATCATGGTATCAGTCTGCCTTCTACTACTGGTAGAGTTGTTTGCATTATTGTGCTTAATGCTCAAGCATTTGGTTGATGGACCACTTTCAGATGAACAGTATGAATTCAGAAGTGGTAGATGTTGTATAGGTCCCTTTTTTTCATAAATCAAATTCTAGAGAAATGTTTATAGTTTCAAAAACTTGTGGTTATGGGCATCATAGATTTCAAAAAGGCTTTGATCTGTTGGTTGGTTGGGGTTTTATGGCACATGAGCTACTAAGGCTATAAAGGAGCTAAAAGACAAATAACCCTTAACCAAAGTTAAAACCAAATGCTGTAAAAAACAAACCAACAAGATGTATATAATAGAAACAATAAAGAGGTAAAACAATAAATATATATATACAGTATATACAATACATTAAACTAACCCAGATGTAAAAACCTGGGTTAGTTTAATGTATTGTATATACTGGACCTCGGCCAGATGGCAAATAAACAACAAATCCATAAAATCACAACCTGGTAAAACAATCTGTGTACTGTAAAACAGCAAAAATTGGAGGTAAAAAGGTATTATCAGATAAAAGATACCCGAATGTAAGTGGCTCAAACGTAAAATCATGAAAAGTAAAATATAAATGACATTCGAGGTTAAAACAAGGGCAATGAATTAAAATATGTTTGATAGTTAAAACGGTGTCACAAAACCATTTGATTCTGCTGATTGTCATAATTTGTAGTTGATTATGAGATCATATGGCACTCATGAGAAATTAATCTAATATGATGACTCTTTATAAAAACACTAACTCTATAGTATCATGTGTGAAAGTTAGTAAACTTGTTAGTTACTACTCAATTTTATCTCTTTTCTCTTTAATTTGATTATCAATTACGTTTCGAGAATTTACTGCAAGTACAAGATTGGAACCTAAAATAGACTAGAAATACACTGGTTTCCATAAATTAAGGAAAAATGAAAAAAATCATGATAATTAGCCAAACAATTGTGCAATTCTCAGCAAATTTCATGTAACTAGTAAAGTAATGCCAAGTGAGCATATCATATGCAAATTAGTCTAGGTTGCGTCAATTTGCATAATCAGATAGCGGCATAAAAACGGGTGTTTAGGAGTGGATCATTATTTTCTGTTATGATGTGAGTAAAGAAATTTGAAATAGCCATTTTGTAGTAATGACCTCAAGACATCATTTGCCAAATGATGGTTCTGAGATGGAGAGCTATTGGCTGGCTTGAAGCAGGCCAATAGCTCTCCACCCAGTCAGACATGGCACGATGGCTGAATGTGAATCCTTCTGTGGTCCACAGACTGTGGAATCAATTTTTTAGCACGGATTCTGCATCTTGGAGGTTTAGCCAAGAATGGGCTAGAATTATGACCGCTGTAGAAGACCGATATCTGCGATTAACAGCACAAAGGAGCAGGACGTCTACTCTCAGCTACGATCCTCTCTTGCAGAAGCCACTGGGAGGGTTGCATCAGCTTCTATTGTGCATAGAATGCTTTGCGAGGGAGGTCTGTATGCTAGAAGGCAAGTAATTTGTATATCCCTCATGTCACATCACAGGAGAGAGTAGTTGAATTGGGTACACATGCATGTTAACTGGACAGAAGAGCAATGGAGGTTCGTACTCTTCACAAGTGAGTCCAGATATTGCTTGCAGAGTGATTCCGGATATTGTTTGAAATGGAGAGAACGAGGTACCTGCTATCATCCCAGTAATATCCATCAAAGGCACAGTTACGGCAGAGGTAACTAATGTGTTTGGGGTGGCATTTCCTTAGGTGGATGCACAGACTTCTATGTGTTGATGAGTGGGAACCTCAATGCTCAAAGGTGTAGAGATAACATCCTGGACCCATATGTATGTCCTTACACTGGTGCAATAGGTGAAACATTCATCTTACAAGACAATAACGCTTGTCTACATCTTACAAGACGATAACGCTTGTCCACACAGAGTTCGACTAATGGAATAATACCTTCAAGAGGAGACCATTATGTGCATGGAGTGGCCAGCTCGATCTCTCGACCTAAATCCGATTGAGCATGTATCAGATGCTCTAGGCAGACATGTTGCTGCCCTCAATCCACCACCTGAAACAAAGGGGGAGCTTATTACTGCTTTAAAAGAACAATGGTCGTTACTCCGTACCAAGTTGGTTCACAACATCATAAACAGCATGGAACATCACTGTTGTGCCTGCAATGCTGTAAGGGGTGACCACCTCCTTATTAAAGAATTTTGCCCATTGCATTCTGACACCTCATTTTTGGACAAGTTTCTGTAGCACTTGAGGATAGTGCTACAGAAACTTGTCCAATGAAATGGTACATATTTTTTGATGGGTTGGGTTGTTTTACCTCTGAGCGGCACTTTTTTGCACACAATGGGCTAAATGGCCAGGTCACATGGACCCCGAAGGCTCAGAGAAGGTTGGGGGAGGGGACCCACTGGAACAGCTGTTGGGAGACAGATGGTAGCCTCCCATCAAGGCCATCCAGCATGTTCTTTAACATGCACAGGGTATGGCTCTCCCGCACACGGGGCCACGGCTTAATGTCCCATCCGACGGACGGTGGCCTTTCCAAGCCCAGCGGTGTCCCCTACTGACCGTGGGCAGGGCGAGGAATTTTGCGGAGATAAATCTCAACGCTGACCCAGCTGGGACTCGAACCTGGGAACTACAGATTACGAGCCTGACGCGCTACCGACTGAGCCACCCCCGCCCCTATTTTTTGATGAAAAATATTTCTAGTGTAAAATATTTTATGCCATTCTGAAACTAGCATTGTAATTCATGTTTTCATCAAATTCCATGAAAATCATTTATATAGTTTTTTGTTTATCATAATTCTGAGTTTTCCTTATTTTATGAAAACCAATGTATGAAAAATAAATGTGTATATCTAAAAACTAAAATTCGGCTATAAAATAGATTGGTCCTTTCTAAAATTTGCTACAGCATTTGCTATGCTGCTAAAATATTCTAATCCATCGCACACTAAATAACAGGAAACTTAATGCCTTTGATTCTAGATGTTACACATTATACTGAGCATTAGGTGATTTAACTATATCAGTAATAATGAAGTTAGTGATTGAGTCAGCAACTACCATTGAGCAGTATCTTATGCAGAAAATGTGCTGATTTGGCCATGTTGCACACATGTAGAATTATAGATTACTAAACTGAGTCTTAAGGTGTTTTAACCCCTGATGGCACTTTTCCTCACTCAATGGGCTAAATGGCCAAAGTCATTTGCGTGATGATGAAATGGTGCTTATATCTGAAAGAAAATATTGTAGGGATAAACAGAATCAACTCTACTAGTACTAATATATAGAGTTACTGTGAACTTAGTAAATCCCAAAAGCTCAGAGAAGGTTGGGGGAAGGGGACCCACTAGACAGCTGTTAGGAGACAGATTGTAGCCTCCCATCAAGGCCATCCAGTGTGTTTTTAATGTGAACAGTGTATGGCTCTCCCACATATGGGGCATGGCTTAATATCCCGATGAACCACATCCATTCCAAAATCATTGGTGTCCCCTTTCTGACTGAGGGCCTAGTGGAGGTTTTGGAACTCAAATCTGGAAACTACATTATGAGGCTGGCACATTACCAATTGAGCCAATCCCCACCCCAGACTACAGTCAGGTTGGACCTATGTAGTCCATGGCTGCTTTGGGATTATGTTTGTATACATATTTTTAAAATCAAAAACAGGTGAAATTAAAGAATTGTAAGATAAAAAGATGCAATGGCATCATTCAGTTTATAGCTAGAACTTCTGTCAAATTGGGGGTTATTTTCATCTATTAATCCAACTATGATAAACAGTATCCAAAACATACATAGAAGACAGAATTTTAAAGTTGAGGTCTTTTACTGCTAGATCTGCTGCATCATCATCTTAACAATCATCTTCCTTCAATCTTTTCTCATTTACCACTATTAACTCCTCATTCATCAGCTGTATTCCACACAATGTTAAAAAAATCCTGAATGTTCCTTTGTCAACTTCCTCAAATCCTGCATTGATTGCCAGGATTGCAAAGTTTCTTAAGTTCCATTAAGCTACTTTTTAAATTCAATGAAGCCAAGAACATATTTGAGCAACAGAGTTTTCAAGTTTCCATTCATTTAGATTTATTTTTTTGTGTGATTTTGCTCCATTCTGCAGTAATGTTCTCAATAGACATTTGTTAAGCCATGAAATGCTCTACAACTGAAATAAGGGTAAATGACTAGAAACTTTTTTAATGGCACCCCAAAGATCAAAATGAAGAAGGGTAAGTTTCTCCTTTGGCATTTTAAAGCCTAATGACTTCATCTCTGAAAATAAAAATGTGAGATGACATCCTCTTCCAGAATGGCCAACCTCTCTTCATTAAATTCCTGCTCGGGTGAATATTCTCCCTCTTCCATGATTTTTTATAACTTCTATGTGAAAACACTTGCCCCAGAGGCATTGCCACTAATGTTTTCTCCTGTTACATGGAAATTATAAAAATTATAATTTTTTTAAATCTCTCAACCCATCTATGATTTGCTTTAAAGTCAAACCAGTGACATGGGCATACTATCAGCCCAAGCTCCTTCGTAAGAGCTTCGAACAATGTAACTGCTATATCATGCAACAAAATCAATGGAAAACTTAAAGGAATAGGTATTATTCTTATCATTGCTAGCAAATTCAGTGGCCAGTGTTTTAAAATTTTCTGTGATTGCTACTCTGCTCTTTGCTATTTGATTAAATTCTATTCCACTAACATGTTTAGCTCTCAGTTTGATTTTCTTTCTGTATAAAATTGTCATATGCACTGTTGAAGGCACCAAGTGCATTTGTGCAAATCCTGGTTTCCCTTTTAATTGTCTATGTGTACCAGTGACCAAATTAATTACACTGCATAAATTATATACAAGAAATTGCACTGTTAAGAATGCATCTCCACACCAAGTATACACTGTCTGGCAAAATTATTATGAACACTGTTTCATGCATGAAGTATACACACAAGTACATTGGCATAAAACACACCAATGTATGCAAAAATTTCTTTACTGACCTTACCATTATATGTCACTATGAAATCCTATAAAAGCTGTAAAGGCATGGTGAAAAGCAAACTCAAATGTGATATGGGCAAGAAGACTGATATGACATTGAAAGGTGGCTCATCATTGGAGTACCTATAACAGAGGAATGGAACTCAGCAAAATATCACATGGCACAATATCCCAAATGAATGCAGAATAGCAGCAATCTCAAAAAAAAAAAAGCATTTGGCAATCATGGCAAATGTGGAAGAAAATGGATCTAACAGACAGGGACAGGCATTTGTTAGTACAAACTGTATGGCAAAACAAAGCTGCTACAATTCATTAGCTGAGGGACATGAGAACTAGTTCTGTGACCACACCACAAAATCCATTTCAATGAGAATTATGAGCAGAGAATTGCAAATTTTGAAATTTGGGAGCACCATGTACAGTGTTCATAACAATTTGTCCATGCAGTACATGTCATAATGATTCCATTGAAAGCTGATTCATTCAAAGTTTTCTACTCCAAGAATGCATCTTGAGCATTCAATGAAGAATTACTGTATTAATGAAAATTATTATATTAATGACAAATGAATATAATAATCCATTACAATAGTGAATAGGTTGAGAGGTATTGAATAAGTTCATTGAGAGAATTCTTACTTAAAGTCTTGATGGTTATAAATACACTTGTTTCCATAAATTAAGGAAAATCCCTATGTTAGGTCAATGGGAGGCTAACATCGAAGCTCTATAACCTCTAAAATAAGTTGTTTTTTTTTGTTTTGAAAAATGTGATTGCAGATAAAAATCTTAATCAAATAAATCAACATCTTGATTTTCAGCAATATTTGTTCAGTATTTCATGAGTTACAGAAGTTTGAATGTTTAACAGCAGCAATGCCAGTCTTAAAAAACTTATACAAAACTGAAGAATAATGAAAGAATTCTTTATACAAAGTTCTAAAATACAAACTTACTTTATTTAACACTTTGATACAATACTTATTACTAAGTTTTAATTAACTTCTTAAGTCAATTTTTGTGGCAGGCATTATTATCACTAAATATTCAAACTTGCATAACTCATTAAATACTGAACAAATATTGATAAAAATTGAGATATTGATTTATTTGATTGAGATCTTTATCTGCATCACATTTTTCAAAACAAAAAACTTACTTTAGAAGTTATAGAGGCTTTGACATTTAGCTTCCCATTGACTTAACATAGGGATTTTCCTTAATTTATGGAAACCAATGTAGTACAAAATCCTGTTTGGATATGTAGAATGCAATACACTATTATTATGTATAAATTTAGCTGTAAAAATATCAATGTAATTCAAGGTGTATTCACTCTAAGATAGATAACATTAGTACAAGTGAGGAAAAGTTCATATAAAGAGAAACTATAATAAATAGTTTTCACAGGCAACACCTAAAAAGATACTGCAGTCTCTGCTGTAGAGTGTGATATTTTAGTAATTCCCCTCTCTAAATGGATGGAGGTAGTTGACTCAGAAGGTAGTTGAATTCCACCATGCAAGCTAAAAGAAACAAATTACTTGGCAAAGAATTAAAAGGATACTAAAAAGCTTCAAAACTCTACATCAGAGGTGTCCAAACCCAAACTTAGCAAAGTGCCACTAGAAAAAAACACTATATTCTTGGAGTCACAGAAAAAAATCCTGTGATTGAAAACAAAAACATATTCTTTCCAATGGGTTCTAATTGGAATAAAGACTTATTTTTAAGGAATCAAAACATCTTGATTTAAAAAAGTTAATTTTTTGATGAACAATGGACTCCCGTATAACATGCTCCACTATAACGTGAATTCATATAAAGCGACAAAAAAATGCGACTAGTATTCATACAGCGCGATAAACAGTATTACGTGTAAGATAAATTTAACATTTTGATGTAGTTTTTGATTTTTTGTTTAGAAAAGCAAATGTATACACTTACCTGTTGTTTATATATGCACAGTTAAGCTGACAGCTTTAAAAGACATAAAGGTTTATCAAAAAAATAATATGCACATTTAAAGATATAAGAGGAAAATATTTTTATTCAACTTTTAATTAAAATAAAAATATTTACTTCACTATTTAACATTCATTCACTATCATAAGTATCAAGAAATAAGTTCCAACGAGTCTGTCTTGTTAACATTGGTTGTACAGGTTCATCGCTTGAAGAGTCCATAGTTTTGGCTTTATTGTTATCGTTATTAAAAAACAATTCTTTTTCCAGATCATTTTTAGATTGAAAATATGGGGATAGACAATTCGTATGATAATGCATGTCCCGTATAACACGATTTCCTATAATGTGGAACGTATCCAATATGTTGTACAGGAGTCCACTGTACTATGAATTGGCACAATTATTTAGAACCCATCTAAAAATGCTTGATCATATTAATTAGAAGAAATGAGTTATATTCAGTATATTGACAATTTTTTTTTATGTGCTGCAAGTTCTTTTGCAACGAGTCACAAATTGGCCAGGAGTGCTCAGCATCATATGAGTTGAGCAGGAAAAATGGAATTTTTGTACACTTGATTGGTGGAATTATTTCCTGCATTTATATCTGCTGAAGCTCACACTGTAAACAGAAACTTCAATTGTTGGCTGTGAAAACTATATTTTACACAAGCAAATCTTTCATTATGTTACAAATCTGCTAACCAAACATTCTTGTGACTTACACAATGGCTTTTTGAATGTCAGATTGCACAGTGAGTATCCAAGTCATAAGATGGCAATAAGAAACACTTCTTGTTTATGCAATTGCCAATGTCTCAATCAAATTTGAAGATTTTATTAAATGAAGTGAGGCTTTCCAATGTCTAGGGGCTTCAGTTGATAAGGATGGGCAGGTGGTCTCTTCCAGGACAGAAGAAACTGGGAAAAAATGGAAATAACTAAGAAGAATACAAAATAAACTCTATTTTATGTTTCTTTATTACAATCAAATAATTATACATTAATAATCTGAAAAAATGTAACTATGAATCTACAGTGTGTAAATATTTGCACATTCTTTCAAAAAAATTACAGAATTATGAAAAATAAAAAAAGTTCAAAATTAATATTTAGAGATGAGGTTATCAATGTTATTGAAGGCAAAAGGTATACATGAATATAATATGAATAGTTGCTTGAATCAGAAGTCTTTAAAATCTTCCAGTAGCAATCCTGAAAAACTAGAATGGATCCCCAGACCAAGCTTTAATTTCCAAACTTTAAACTTTTAAAAACTTATGACAGTTTTCTCAGTCACATATTTTGACTGTTCTGGTGACTGAATGGTTAGTGTGTTTGACTACTTACTGATCAAAGGCACTTGGGTTCAAGCCCGGATAAAGCAGACTTTTCTTTCTTGTTTCATGCCTTTGCATGTCTCCTGCTGAGGTCTCGCTTGCTTTACAGATCTCTGGCACATTATATGATGGCCTTTTGCCAAACCTGTTACCAGGAACTGCTTCAGGGAGGGGGGATATTCTGAGAAAAGGCCAGGCTTTTTGTCAACTGTGCTCAGTTAAAGAAGCCTAAATTTAGAAATTTTTTTGCCATATAACCAAGCAATAGAAATAGATCACATTCTATACCTTAATTTTGATTTTTTTTTTTTCAAAATATTTAAATCATTTTACATGCATATTAATTTTAATGACTTTTTTTCAGTGATGTAGTAAAAAAAGGCTCAGCAAAGCAAGGAAGGCTTAATTCTGGAAAATGTGATGAATAAAAATTGTTATATTACATACACTGCTTTACAAAATTATTATGAACATTGACCATATCATGTGTGAAGTATCAAGGAAAGTGCCAACACATGCACACATGCAAAATTTCTTACTGGCATTAGAATTCTACAGCTACTGCCATCAGAGTTAACTCTAGTAGAATCAACTATGATCTCTGATCTCTTAAACTGTTTTAATGTTTTAATTACATTTTTTTGCCAATTTTTTTGTAGCCTGTTAAACATTCCAGCATTCATAACTCTTTAAATACCTAAAAAATATTGAAACTGAAATTTTGATAAATTTGATTGAGAAAAAATATCTTTAGACATATTTTTCATTAAAAAACATGAAGTTGTTGAGTTCTGAATGTGATTTTCTATTGAGATAACATGAAACTGTTTCCATTTTTCTGTCCAGTGACTATACTTCACTACAACATTCTATATAGCTACAGTGGAAAGTAAAATCAAATGCAACATGGGTAAAAAGGGTGATCTGACTGATTTCAAACATAGGCTCATTGTAGGAGCATAATGGGCAGGAGTAACCATATCAAAGGTGATGAATCTCAGCAGAAAATTATGGGGTGCAATATCCCAAGTGTGTGTGTGTGGAGAATAACAATGATCTCAAAAAATGTTCCTCAACTGCAGCAAATGTGGGAGGGAAAAGACTGTGACAGACAAGAACAGCCATTTTTGACATGAACTATATGGGAAAATAGAGTTGCTACAGTTCATCAGATGAGAAAGATGACTGCTAGCAGTACTTCAAAACCTGATGTTCGATGAGAACTATGCACTGAGAATTGAAACTTTGATATTTGAGAATTGTACCATGATAAGAAATCATGGGAAATGCTGAAAACGACAAAATTCGAAGACTCCAATGGTGTATGGTGTAGCAAACCCCATCAGTGGAGGGTTGGAAATTTATTGTATGATCAGACAAATCATGCTATATACTGTTTTTAACAGATGGTTGATATAGAGTGTGGCAACAAGCTCATGAAACAATAAACCTGTCATGTGCAGCTCCTACTGTTCAAGATGCTGTAGACAGTGTGATGATATGGGAAGCATTTTCATGGCACAGATTGAATCCTCTGGTTTCTGAGCAGGATCACAGTACTTCCTCAAGTATAAAAGGATCTTGGATGATCAAAGTATTAAGCAGGTGTTCATAATAATTTGACCAGGCAGTGTATACAAAAAAGGAATTTCTCTCAGAATAATAAAATGTTCACCTGACATCAGAATGTTTTTTGGTTGTTTCATGCAATTTTTTTACTATAATACTTTTAAAATGCGAACAGTTTTGCACAAGATGATTGCATAGTTCACACTCATGGGATCTTCTGTCTTGTTTATGGAAGGGAGGAACACTTTCTTAGCTGGTGTTTTTGCAATGAACACTGCTCACATTTTCTGTTTACATGTCTCAGTTTGAAGATTTTGGCAAAGTGATACAAATTAGTTCATTAAGACTAAAAAGATTCTGATGGGCTTGGGAAAGCTGCTGTCTGTTCCTGCCAGTCATATCCTGTGGATGTTAAAAAACATGTTGGATGGTCTTAATGGGAGGCTATCATCTGTCTCCTAACAGATAGGTGGTTCCTCTTTCATCAGCCTTCTCTGAGTCCATTGTGTGCAAAAAAAGTATCACTCAGAGATAAACAATCCAATGGAAAAAAAAATAGTATCCTCGAAATGGTAAAGCCAAGACTTTGGTGGAAAGGGAATTAAACCTATTTTTAAACACCCAATATAAACTCATAAACTGATAATTTAAAGTAAAATTTGCTTCAGCATAACATCAGAGAAAGGTAGGGGAAAACCTACAGGGATGTTACACACCTTTAACAAAATTGAATCATTGTCACCACCCTCCTGCTAACTACAGAAGGACCGATTTGTGAGCCAAGTAACTTATTCCTGCTTTGAGTGGTTAGCATGCTTGGCTATTGACTAAGAGACCTGGGTTTGAGCCTGGGTAAAGCATGGACATTTGTGTTGTTTTTCTGCTGAGGTCCTGCCATCTTCTCAGACCTTATACTGTGGCATATAAACTGACAGACTCCTATCATACATCTGTGGCAAGCAGCTGCTTGAGCATTTATTATTTCTGCATCCAAGATCACATTCATCTCAGGAAACAATATTTATAGGAAAACCAAAGAACAACGAAAAAAAAAAATTAACAAGTAACTTTAAGCAATGTTAAAAATTCAGCGCAATAAGTTGTAAGACTTTTTCATCAGAAAACACTAGCAAAAATGCAGCATTACAAGCACCCACTACTACTGGAAGTTTGTGGATATGCTACATAACTTTGAATGATCAATAATGATATATAAATCTATGGAAATAAAAACAAAAATTAAATAAAGATATAAAACAGTAATCAAGAATCAGTTTTCCTCTAGTCTTTACAATAAGAAAATAGGTGTCTCACAGATCAGAAGAGGCATAGGTCACTTTCCACTTTTTAGGACTCTAGCCAAAATAACAATAGTCATTTTATTTATGAAAGTTTTAATTCAAAATCGACATAATCTATATAAAAAAAATTAACTCTGACAAGAGTGTGTAATATACTATGACATAGAGAACATCTGTAAGGTGGGATTTCGGCAGAAAAATAACACCAGAAAAGAAATATCCATGCCTTCTCCAAGACTTGTAGGTTAAAAGATTAAAATCAAATTAATGTGATTAAATAATGTGACTTTTTCAACATGGAGTAATATGAACTAGACTCACACTGACTGCTACTAAGGAATGGTGATCCATCCATTGGAAGACAATATTCAAGCAGTAGCTTATCAAAATGTGTACAAAACTGAACAGGTAAAGACTATTTGTAAGGTAGAATTATATTTTAATAAGATATGTGTGAAAATATTTAAACAGGAATTACTATTCAGCAGTAAAGAATCACAGGATATGTCCTCATGGAACTCATGAAATAATAACTCATGAAATAATAAGCTGAAAAAAATTGGTTTTGCCATGAGTGGGATTCAAACCCACATCTCCTGGAAACATGACAGTTATGCTACCACTACACCATGAATGGCTAATATTTTCTTCAGCTAGTGTGACATATAACCTTTCTAGACTTTTCATTTGATTCACACAGTGGCACCATCTATCTGGGAAGTGGCCAACTCTGTTGCCTCATAGAGATGAAATTTAATATTTGTTATTCACGCTCATGATGCTAAATCGATAATTCGATAGTAAAGAATCACAGAATATGTCCTGTAGACATGGAACTCATGTAAAACAATAAGTTAAAAAAAATTGGTTTTCCCATGAGTGGGATTCGAACCCACTTCTCCTGGAAATATGCCAGTTATACTACCACTACACCATCAATGGATAATGTTTTCTTCAGCTAGTGTGACATCTCTATGAGGTAACAGAGTTGTCCACTTTCCAGATAGATGGCACCACTGAGCGAATCAAATAAAAAATCCGGAACAGTTATGTCACACTAGCTGAAGAAAATGTTAGCCATCGATGATGTAGTGGTAGTATAACTGGCATGTTTTCAGGAGATGTGGGTTCGAATCCCACTCATGGCAAAACCAATTTTTTTCAGCTTATTATTTCATAAGTTCCATGTCTTCAGGACATATCCTGTGATTCCTTACTACTGAATTATTGATTTAATGCCATGAGCATGAGTGACAAATATTAAATTTCATCTCTATGAGGCAACAGAGTTGTCCACTTCCCAGATAGATGGTTGCACTTGCAAATCAAATGAAAAATCCAGAAAGGATATGTCATACTTGCTGAAGAAAACATTAGCCATTGATGGTGTAGTGGTAGCATAACTGGCATGTTTCCAGGACACATGGGTTTGAATCCCACTCATGGCAAAAGGAATTACTATTTATGAAAAAAATTGAAGTTTCATTCATTGTGCTAGGGATGTTGACCAAGCAACTACACAAACAAGCTTCAGAAATCTGAAACAGTGGTTCAGATTTAGGTTAGAAAGTTTTAAATGTGGGTCTACAAGGTTCGGTAAAAATATTTACTATCTAATTTGCATCTTTCATTTAACTTCATACAGTTAACAATTTTATAGCAATGATTTTATTCACTAAAAAAAAACATTCATTCATAATGTATTATATGACATTTCTCACTTTATTGAAATTATTAATTCTTTTACATTCAAACACTTTATTGGTAATTAAAGGTATATTTTATTTTTCACATGGAATATTCAAAAATGTTCAAAGAATACAAAACTACAATATTATGATCAGAAGGAAAAATGCAATGTAAAGTTGTAAACGTAAATATAAATGGTGTAGTGTTAACACAACTTTTAGGTCCAGTTATACCAGACTAGCAACTGCCAGACAAATGGTATGACAATCTTCTGTCACTCTAGTCTCAAAATTTGACTAAGCTCAGCCAACAACTAAAGATGAAGGGTAAAAATAAACAGGCATAATATCGCCCCCTTCAGCCTGGAAACTTACTAGAAGGAACACAAACTCCTTATTCAACTACATTCCACGCATCAGGCAAACCCAGACCCTGCCGACGTTTAGACCACAGATTGCACCCAGAATGCCACCAGAAACCAATGGATGATCATGACAATTGGGGAAAGGGAGGGAACAAACAACCATACCACCAAGATAATGCAACAAAATAACTGTGAGAAATACAACCTTCTCAAATTCAAATTTAGTCTAATTTAACTGCCAACTCAATTGAGATTTATTTCACACTTTCGTTGCATTACAAACATGTACTTTCAAGATTATAACAACAAAAAGCAATAAATGTTTTTCTTTTCCAACATAACTAAACAATTTTGAATGTGTAAAATGCAAAATCCACATGAACCAAAGCTCATCAGTGAGATACTAAATTTGAAAGCGTGAAATAGTTTATAGGAACAATGTTAACATATTTCTCATGCACAAATCACAAACCCGTTAGCATTATTATGACTCAAATGTATATTTAGTGCTATAATCAAGCAAGGTGTAATCACTCTAATTGATTTTCTACATTTTACCTGAGTAACAACTTCATAATTAATTAAAAATAGTATGACTTCTTGCATACTTTATGTTATTAAGCAAACAGTCGAATACTTTGGGAGCCTGGCCTACATAATGCTTACAAACAACGTTTTTCTAAGAGAAACCACATTTAAAATGCCAATGTGGAAGTTTATTGTATACTTGAATCATCCCAATAATTGACAATACATGTTAAGAAGGGGCTACTAAATAATTCCAGACTTGTAATATTTGTAACAAATTATAATAATTCCGAATACTATCAAACTTTTATTTTTTGAGCATGCACCTCAATGCATAATTTGAAGATTTCGAATGGGTTGTAAACTTGATTTAGAATGGGCACCCATGAAATAGTATTTGATTCAAATAAGATGTTTCCAAGAATTGTACATTACTTTTAACTTGACACATTCAAAAGCTTCAAATAAAGTATGTTCTTAAAAGCCTAATATTCAAGCCTTTTACTATATTTTTTACATTCAATTTCCACATGAGGTTCCTATCTATATAGAACAGATAGGATTACAATAGGATAGCAATAGAACAGATAGGATTCACTTTCGACAGATAAAGTTCACCTGATACCCAACAATTTATTTTCTGGAACTTAGACAATGTATCTACAATGTTCTACCATATTATATTGAAATTCCGGACTGCTCTTATAAATCCTCGAATACACAGGCCCAGTGCAGCTCAGAGAGCACTTCTGATTCATCCCCCTTTCATGGCACCTCAGAGGCACACCCAGTCCATGCTTGACATTGGCAACCCCATGCAGGCCACATGTGCACCCACCAATTGAATGTATCGCAACTCTATCTCATCCTGCTGTCAGGACAGTGCCTCCCTGACAATGTGCCAAAGCGGACGGCATGAAACGAGTCGCAATGCCTGGTCACCAACATCTCATATAGGCAACTGGCTCAGCATACTAATAGGAGTGCAAAGTTTGCAATGACACCCAGTGACTCATATCACAGATGCAGCATGGTGCAATACCATCGCACTTAAAAATTATCACCAAGTGAGAAGCAACAACCTGTGAAAATATCCACTACCAAGAACAGTAACAACCAATGAAGCTGAATTAAAGAAGAAAATCCAGATGACTATTTAACCTAAACTTCACTGCACAGATCTACGACCATTAATTACCACAGTAGTGTCAATGAGCTGATTGTTTGTCATGATAACAAGTGACTAGTTCAGCACCTACAGTGTTTATAGAATTAGTTTAATCTATCTCAGCCAACAACTGTAAATAGATGTGAATAATAACAAAAATCAAATATTGAAGTAACTTAATAAATTAACACACATAATAAATTTACAGGGGAATAGATTTAATGAACTCATTCATCACATTATATAGAACCAAACTGCATTTAAAAAAATTATCACCTTAGATAGCACTTTACTTAATGCTCTTCTAGGATACAAGTGTATTAATGAAATATTTCTTACAGCAAAATTTCAGACAAGCATTAAAGACTTGAATGTTATCTGCTGTTATGCCCCCACTGAGGATACCAATGAGGATGAGAAGGATAGGTTTTACGGACAACTTTAGGATATTTTGAATTCTGTCAAGAAAGAAGATATTACACTTGTTCTAGGTGTAACTTCAATGCCAAAGTTGGTACTGACTCTGACCTTTAGGGAGGGATGAGTTGGGTTGGGTTGTTTTACCTCTGAGCGGCACTTTTTTGCACACCATGGGCTAAATGGCCAGGTCACATAGATCCCAAAGGCTCAGAGAAGGTTGGGGGAGGGGACCCACTGGAACAGTTATTGGGAGACAGATGGTAGCCTCCCGTCAAGGCCATCCAGCGTGTTCTTTAACGTGCACAGGGTATGTCTCTCCCACACATGGGGCCATGGCTTTACGTCCCATCTGATGGACGGCGGCCTTTCCAAGCCCATCGGTGTCCCCTACTGACCATGGGCAGGGCGGGGAATTTTGCAGAGTTAAAGCTCAATGCTGACCCAGCTGGGACTCGAACCTGGGAACTACAGATTACGAGCCTGGCGCGCTACCGACTGAGCCACCCCCACCCCTAGGGAGGGATGATAGGCCCTTTTGGGATTGGTAGCTGCAATGGCAATGGACAACGTCTCCTACAGGTAAGTAAACTCAATGGTTTCAGAATAACTAACACTTATTACAAACATCGCGACATACATAAGTACACATGGGTTTCACCTGATGGGCTGCATAAGAATATGATTGATTATATATTAATTAACAACAAATGGGCTAGTTCTGTTAGGAATACCAGGACATATAGGGAATCTGACCATTACCTTCTTAAAAGTGTCTTGCAACTTAAACTTAAAAAGTGTTGTGCTAAGATTAAAAAATTTACCTTTAATACTGAAGCTCTGAAAGACCCAGTTATAGCTAAAGCTTACCATCATAGGTTACTTAGTCATTATGACAGTCATGGTTTGCTTACTACCGAAGTTAAGGAAGAATGGAGCCATTTTAAACAGGCTTTTTTGAAATCTAATAGTACTCTTTTAGGAAAAAAGAAGCAGAGGGGGCAAAATTATTTGGTGAAAAGACACTTGAGCTTATTTCAGAAAGAAAGCACAGCACGAATGTCCTTAATCAATACCATACTAGTAATAATAGAAAGCATTACAGAGAGCTTAATAAACATGGAAAGGATCAGTTAGCTGCTGATAACAATCTTTGGCTTGATGGCTTGGCTGACAAATCCAAAAAAGCAGTTAGACAGCACAACAGCAGAGAGCTGTACTAGATAGTTAGTGATTTATGTGGTAGAAAATGGACAGGCATACAGGGATTGAAGGATAAACAAGGTAAGTTATAGAAGGGGAGGATTCTGTCATGACTAGGTGGGCTGAGCATTTCAGTGATGTTCTAAACAATGTGGTTAGTTTTACTCCCATTGTTTGCAACAAAGATAGATGCATTGGTGGCTTTAATGTTGGCCCTATAACACAATCTGAAGTTATTTTGGCTATTTCTAAACTTAAACTTCATAAATTTCCAGGGGTAGATGAAATTACTACAGAAATGCTCAGAGCTGGGAATGTTTCGGTTACCACTTCGATGACTGAAATTTTGAATACCTTTTATGATAAAGGCATGGTTCCCAAGGATTTTACCAGAGCTTTTATTATCCCTATTTTCAAAAAAGGTGATCACAGTTCTTCTAATAACTATAGGGGTGTCAGCCTACTCTCTGTTCCAGGGAAAGTTCTTTGTATGATTGTGCTTAATAGAATTAAGAATCTGGTTGACAGGCAATTGCGTGATGAGCAATGTGGATTCAGAAGTGGTAGGGGATGTGTGGATCAGATATTTTCACTTAGGCAGATTCTTGAGAAATGTTTAGAGTTTCAGAAACCTTTGGTTGCTAGCTTTGTTTATTTCAAAAAGGCTTTCGACTCTGTTGATCGTCATAATTTGTGGTTGATTGTGAAATCATGTGGTATACCTGACAAGTCAGTTAACATAATGAAAGCTCTCTATAATAACACTGAGTCGTGTGTGAGAGTTGGTTAGGCTTGTAGCAATTGGTTTAGCATTATTTCTGGTGTTCGAGAAGGGTGCATTTTGTCCCCTTTTCTCTTTAGTTTGGTTATTGATTACATTATGCAAAATTCACTGCAAGGGAAAGGTTTTGGCCTTAAATGGGCTGGAGATATGAAAATTTCTGACTTAGATTATGCTGATGATTTAGCCCTTTTGGCAAATGATGTTGATGAGATGAACTCTTTCATCTGAGCTGCTGAGGAGACTGGTAGTAGATTAGGTTTGGTTATAAACAGAGAAAACTACAGTGACAAAAATTGTGATTCAATTAATCTGAATGGTTGCAGTCTTCAGCAGGTGTCACAGTTTAATTATCTTGGGAGCTATGTAACAGATACTAGTGATGCACGACATGAGATTAAGAGATGAATTGGGATTGCTGCCGGGACTTTGAAGAATCTATGGAGAGTGTGAGAAATAGGCGTACACACCTAAAGACTAAAATTAGACTGTAAAATAGTTTGGTTCTTTCTAGGGTTAGTTATGGTAGTGAAACTTGGATGCTTTTTAAGCAAGATAACGGGAAACTTGATGCTTTTGATTCTAGATGCTTACGCAATATCTTGGGCAACAGGTGGTTCAGCTATGTAACTAATGATGAGGTTAGACAAAGGAGTTTGCAACCTCCTTTAAGCAGCATACTGTGCAGAGAGAGACTCCATTGGTTTGGTCATGTTGCCTGTATGGATAATTATAGATTGGTGAATAGGGTTATGAACAGTGTGCCTAAAGGCCTCAAAAAGAGGGGGAGACATAGGATGCGGCAGACAGACAATGTGAAACAGGACCTTGTTAGAATTGGTGTGCAGTGGCTGAGGAGTGGTCAACTTTACAGGGTCCTGGTGCTGACCATTTATACCTACTAGACCAGACTTGTTTATGGATTTGAGCTTGATTATTGATCCTGGACTTGCTGCACTGGTGAGCCTCTGTTGAGGGAGAGTCTACCGCTGTGTTTTCTGTTTGCTTCTGGGTTGCCAGCTCTAAGTGAACAGAGGCATGGGATACCTTATATCAGCTGTTGGATAATCCTAATCAGAGGCCATCGCAGGTACCTGAACCTTACTTAGCTAGTTGGGCATCATCAAGCCTAAACTGGAGTAATGTGTCTCAGGCAGGCCATGTGGCTCTTGAAAAAGTCCACTTGAAAAGGTGGTGCCTGATGCTCCTACCAGCATCGGTGACTTCAGCCTTTAGCGGAGGAGGAACAGGTCTTTGCCCCATGCCTGCGATCAGGGAGCTGTTTGATATTGTTGGCCCTACCAATCTCAATAAACCTAATTTCTTTAAAAATCCTACTAATCATTTTCTCTCTGCAGGAACGTGAGGACATTACATAGAGATTATTCTCTTGATGTCCTCATGCAGGAATTCCAGTGCTATAACCTAGATATTCTAGGCTTGCAAGAGACCAGATGGACAGGTAAAGGTGAGATACTTAAAAATAACTTTAAATTTCGCTTTACAGGGAGGGAGGATGGAAAGCATCACCAAGGCGTGGGTCTGCTGCTCAGCAGACATGCTAGTGATGCTCTTCTAGGAATGAGTGCATTAATGAAAGGTTTCTTACAGCAAAATTTCAGACAAGCATTAAAGACTTGAATGTTATCTGCTGCTATGCCCCCATTGAGGATGTCAATGAGGATGAGAAGGATAGGTTTTACGGACAACTTCGGGATATTTTGAATTCTGTCAAGAAAGAGATATTACCCTTATTCTAGGTGACTTCAATGCCAAAGTTGGTACTGACTCTGACCTTTGGGGAGGAGTAATAGGCCCTTTTGGTATTGGTAGCTGCAATGGCAATGGGCAACGTCTCCTACAGGGAAGTAAACTCAATGGTTTCAGAATAACTAACACATATTACAAACACTGTGACACACATAAATACAAATGGGTTTCACCTGATGGGCTGCATAGGAATATGATTGATTATATATTAATTAACAGCAAATGGGCTAGTTCTGTTAGAAATACCAGGGCATATAGGGGAGCTGAAATTGGATCTGACCATTACCTTGTTAAAAGTGTCTTGCAACTTAAACTTAAAAAGTGTTGTGCTAGAGTTAAAAAATTTACCTTTAATACCGAAGCTCTGAAAGACCTAGTTATAGCTAAAGCTTACCATGATAGGTTACTTAGTCATTATGACAGTCATGGTTTGCTTGATACTGAAGTTGAGGAAGAATGGGGCCATTTCAAACAGGCTTTTTTGGAAACTAACAGTACTCTTTTAGGAAAAAAGGAGCAGAGGAGACAGAATTATTTAAGTGATAAGGCACTTGAGCTTATTTCTGAAAGAAGGAACTGCAGGAATGTCCTTAATCAGTACCCTACTAGTCCTAATAGAAAGGATTACAGAGAGCTTAATAAACGTGTAAAGGATCAGTTAGCTACTGATAAGAATCTTTGGCTTGATGGTTTGGCTGACAAAGCCAAGGAAGCAGTTAGACAGCACAACAGCAGAGAGCTGTACCAGATAGTTGTTTTGTGTGGTAGAAAACGGACAGGTATACAAGGATTGAAGGATAAAAAAGGTAAGGTTATAGAAGGGGAGGATTCTGTCATGACTAGGTGGGCTGAGCATTTCAGTGATGTTCTAAACAATGTGGTTAGTTCTACTCCCATTGTTTGTAATGATGATAGATGCATTGGCAGCTTTAATGTTGGCCCTATAACACAATCTGAAGTTATTTTGGCTATCTCTAAACTTAAACTTCATAAATCCCCAGGGGTAGATGAAATTACTACAGAAATGCTCAGAGCTGGGAATGTTTCGGTTACCACTTGGATGACTGAAATTTTGAATAACTTTTATAATAAAGGCATGGTTCCTAAAGAT
The DNA here is from genome assembly GCA_038380435.1 of Ryuthela nishihirai. Taxonomy (NCBI): domain Eukaryota; kingdom Metazoa; phylum Arthropoda; class Arachnida; order Araneae; family Heptathelidae; genus Ryuthela; species Ryuthela nishihirai. The sequence goes on from JAWZYU010000032.1 coordinate 45,491,685, forward strand.
TTGATTATATTATTCCTAAAGATTGTCATAATTTGTGGTTGATTGTGAAATCATACGGTATACCAGACAAGTTAGTTAACATAATGAAAGCTCTCTATAATAACACTGAGTCGTGTGTGAGAGTTGGTTAGGCTTGTAGCAATTGGTTTAGCATTATTTCTGGTGTTCGAGAAGGGTGCATTTTGTCCCCTTTTCTCTTTAGTTTGGTTATTGATTACATTATGCAAAATTCACTGCAAGGGAAAGGTTTTGGCCTTAAATGGGCTGGAGATATGAAAATTTCTGACTTAGATTATGCTGATGATTTAGCCCTTTTGGCAAATGATGTTGATGAGATGAACTCTTTCATCTGAGCTGCTGAGGAGACTGGTAGTAGATTAGGTTTGGTTATAAACAGAGAAAACTAAAGTGATGAAAATTGTGATTCAATTAATCTGAATGGTTGCAGTCTTCAGCAGGTGTCACAGTTTAATTATCTTGAGAGCTATGTAACAGATACTAGTGATGCACAACATGAGATTAAGAGATGAATAGGGATTGCTGCCGGGACTTTGAAGAATCTATGGAGAGTGTGAGAAATAGGCGTACACACCTAAAGACTAAAATTAGACTGTAAAATAGTTTGGTTCTTTCTAGGGTTAGTTATGGTAGTGAAACTTGGTTGTTGGGTTGTTTTACCTCTGAGCGGCACTTTTTTGCACACCATGGGCTAAATGGCCAGGTCACATGGACCCCGAAGGCTCAGAGAAGGTTGGGGGAGGGGACCCACTGGAACAGCTGTTGGGAGACAGATGGTAGCCTCCCATCAAGGCCATCCAGCGTGTTCTTTAACGTGCACAGGGTATGGCTCTCCCGCACACGGGGCCATGGCTTAACATCCCATCCGATGGACGGCGGCCTTTCCAAGCCCATCGGTGTCCCCTACTGACCGTGGGCAGGGCGTGGAATTTTTGCGGAGATAAATCTCAACGCTGACCCAGCTGGGACTCGAACCTGGGAACTACAGATTACGAGCCTGGTGCGCTACCGACTGAGCCACCCCCGCCCTATGTAAACAAGATAACAGGAAACTAGATGCTTTTGATTCTAGATGCTTACGCAGTATCTTGGGTATTAGGTGGTTTAACTTTGTAACTAATGATGAGGTTAGGCAAAGGAGTCTGCAACCTCCTTTATGCAGCATATTGTGCAGAGAGAGACTTCGCTGGTTTGGCCATGTTTCCCCTATGGATAATTATAGATTGGTGAATAAGGTTATGAACAGTGTGCCTAGAAGCCTCAGAAGGAGGGGGAGACCTAGGATGCGGTGGGTTGACAATGTCAAACATGACCTTGTTAGAATTGGTGTGCAGTGGCCGGATGCAGCAGATGTTGCTCAGGACAGATATGCTTGGAGAATTAAACTGCACGGTCTGGTTGGACCTCCGTAGCCCATGGCTGCTTGAGGATGATGATGATGGCCAGATGCAGAAAATGTAGCTCAGGACAGATATGCTTGGAGAACTAAATTGCACGGTCTGGTTAGACCTCCATAGCCCATGGCTGCTTGAGGATGATGATTAGAATTTATGCAACATACATCATCCCTTGATTTACATGGTACATATATTCCTGAAAACCACCATGTAAATCAAAACCATGCAATTTGAGACCAACAACTTATGGAAAAATGAGAATGTGTTACCTAACAAATTTTTATTTATACACATATAAAAAAAATCTCTGGTCTTGGCCTGTAAATGGTAACTAGGTATTATACGAATCCTCAGTGGTGATGCACAGAACAGGTCAGACCAAGCACCTAATGTCTGACCCTGCCTTCTTGTGGTGTAGACTGTTAGTACCTTTCAAAAGAGATATTCTCTTCTGAAAGGTAATGGAAGGAGAGGGCTGCCAGATCGGTTTGGCCTACTAATCTGGTCATCCATGACCATTTTTTTTTCTTTTCTTTTTCTGTCCTGCTGAGGAGTGGCCAACTTTACAGGGTCCTAGTGCTGACAGTTTATACCCCCTAGACTGGACTGGTTTATGGCTTTGAGCTTGATTATGGATCCTGGACTGCTGCACTGGTGGGTTTTAGTTGGGGAAAATCTGCCATTGTGTTTTCTGTTTGTTTATGGGTTGCCAGCCTTAAGTGAACAGAGGCACAAGATACCTTATATCAGCTGATGGAGGATCACCTGATCTAAGGCTATTGCAGGTACTTGAACCCTCACTTTGCTAGTCAGGCATCATCAATCCTAAATGGAGTAATGTGTCTCAGGCAAGTCTTTTAGCTCTTAAAAAGGTGGTGCCTGAAGTTCCTATCGGCATGGGTGACTTCACCTTTTAGTAGTGGCGGAATGGGCCTTTGCCACATGCCTGCAATTTGGAGGCTGTTCGATATTGTTGTCCCTACCTCTCTCAATAAACCTAGTTTCTTTAAATATAACTCAAAATTTATCTCAATTACCTCAATATTTATTGATTTATGGACATTAAAAAATCAACAGGTAACTCTGTGATTGTTATTCATTGTTTAAATCATTAATAATGCTAATAGTGTAAAGCAACTTTATTTATTTACATCTTACTCAGCACAATAAAAAATAGTTACCACCCGATATCATAGATGGCACCAAGTGTAGGTGCCAAAATCACAGGAGGAGTATAAAAGTCATTAAGTGGAGGCATTAGTTCAATGGAAGATTACTCTGGCATGCTTTTGGAGAGATGCGGGTTCAGATCCTCTATGACCACTGCTAACGCCTTCTTGTGGCAGCTTATCTCTTCCATTCGTGCCCCACTGGTGACTGATCAGGATATGGCTCAGCTGCCCTGCTCTGGGATTGAGCATTGCTATAATGATCCTTTCAGCTTGCAGGAACTCATCTCTGCAATTGGGGCTTTGAAGCGCTCCTCAGCCAAGGCCCTGACAGTGTCAGCTATACTCATTTAGCTAACCTGTCACCTGAGGTTCTGCATGTGCTTCTTAATGTCTTCAATCATCTTGGACCACCTGCACAGTACTTGATTATGGAAGGCAACATCGTGCCAATCTTGAAGCAGATAAAACCCACGACTGAGCTATCCTCTTACAGGCCCATTGCTCTACCATCTTGTCTGTGCAAGATCCTAGAGAGACTGGTCCTTGGACACCTAAAATGGTATCTAGAGTCCAAGGGCCTCCTCCTTGACAGCCTTTTGGTTTTCCACAAAGGGAGGTGCACATGCAATAATCTTATCAACTTCACTTCCGCTGTTGATCAGGCGCTGTCTGAGAAACAGACTACAGTCGCTGTCTTCTTAACATTCAGAAAGCATTCGACTACCTGTCCCACTCAGATATTCTCTACAGGCTCCATGATCTCAGCCTCAGAAGCAATATCATCCACTGGATCACAGTGTACCTCTCCAACAGGACAGTTCATGTGAAGCTGGGCAACAGGAGCCTCCCACACTATCAATCATGGAGTACCTCAAGGGGGTGTCTTTAGCCCGATGTTACTGAGCATCTTGTTGCCAGGCCTCCCTCTTGATTTAAGAATAGAGTGGGTATTTTCATCTATGCAAACGACATCTGTGTCTGGTTCCCTAGCCAGGACCCCTCCTATGCTCTGCTCAAGATGAAACATGCTGTGGTCAGTCATCGAGCTCTTCAACAACCAAGTCTCGCTATTTCCAGTGATAAGACTGGCCATGGTTCTCACAAAGACCTGCCCACCTTCCCTGACTTCGTGCTTGGATCATACCACATCAAGGTTGTCAAACAGTATAAGTTCCTTGTGTGGTCCTGGACATCAGGTTGACCTGGAGACCTCACATTTAGCATCTTAAGGAAGTTGCCACAGCACACAGAAACATACTGTCTTTTCTTGCTGGTACCCACTGGGAAGTTCCTGCAAGACCCTCCTGGTCTTGTACTGGCACTTGATCCTCTCCCATGTTAACTAAAAAGGTCCCCTTCTAAACAATGCTTCTGCTTCACTGCTGAGCAAGTTGGCCACTGTCCACACTATATCTCTGTGCCTTTGTCTCGGATCTGCCCAACACACCAAATGTGTCTGTCATTGCAGAGGCTGATGACATGCCTTTCTGCCTGCACCAGAAAAGAGATATACTGTGTCATCTCTCGAGGCTCCATTCCCTCCACTTTAACCATGAGCTTCTCAAGAAGTTGCAAGACAGACCAGACTCTGCCATCACCATGTCTGCCACTGACTTCTATGACCAAGTCATCCCTGCCAGCTCCACTGCTGGCAATACGCTCTTCCCTGGCCTTCCATCCTGGAGAAACAGTGATCTTATGATCAGTCACTATCCCATCTCTAGATCGAAAGAGTGACTCAGTCCTTGATGACTGTGGCCATCAGGCTTCTCTCCACCTCCTACATCACTGCACGATATGCGAGATGCACTGTGGTTTACACTGATAGATCTGTTGACCAGAAGAGGTTACATGCTGCCTCTGCCTTTGCCATCACTGATAAGGGCAATTGCCAGAGGTTTCCATCTCCCGCATCTTGCTTCCTCCACCTGTGCGGAGCTTCATGCTATTCTTGAAGCTGTACTCCACATTCTCAGCCTCAAGAGTGGCAACTTTGCCATCCTCTGCAACTCCAGGCTAGCCTTGGAAGCTCTCCAGAAATGAGACAGCAAGAGCTGCAACCCCTTCCTCATCCAGAAGATCATGGAGACATGCTCCAAGGTCACTTCTGCCGGAATCATGGTTCATTTCCAGTGGATCCCCTCCAATATAGGTATACTTAGCAATGAGCTTGCTAATCGCACCGTGTAGGAGGCGCTTGAGAATCAGATATATATCTAATTACCCTCTCTCTCTCAGCAACTGCAAGACGTTTGTCTCACAACCGATGAGCCAATATCGTCTTGCCCAGTGGCAGAGGGACACCAGTTGTTCCTAATTTAGGTACCTGATTGACCCTTCTCTCACTGCTCCTAACCTCAGTAACCTCTGCAGATCTGAGGAGACACTCCTTCATCATCTCCAAGTTGGTGTCATCTACAGCAACTCTATGCTTCACACTCTTGGCAGAGCGTACAGTCCTAACTGTGCTACATGCAGCACACCTGAGACTGTATCTCACATACAGCTCAACTGCTCCCATTATAATGCTGAAAGAGAAGCTTTGTTCCAGGAGCTTCATGCCAATGAAACCACCGACTACTCCATCACCTCCCTACTTGATAACCACCATAACACAAAGCTACAGCAAACACACTTCCAATTTGTCACTGATTTTTTTCCAGAACATTGGCCTTTTCTGCAAAGTCTAATGTATCTTTTACTTTAATGAGATTAGTATAATTAATAGTTTCACGAGATAGCTGAGAGGTAGTTTTTCTGCCTCTGCTATCTTGTCCTACTGTTGTGATTGATGTAGGGAGCCCCTCATTGGAGACTAATTTCACCATGATTTTTACACCTTAAACCTCGAAAGAAATTTTCATCTGTGAACACAGATGTCATTCGCATAGATGAAAATACGCACTCTATTCTCGAATCGAGAGGGTAGGCCTGACAGCAAGATGCTCAGTAACATCGGGCTGAGAACACCCCCTTGAGGTACTCCATGATTGATAGTGTGGGAGGCACAATAAATATTATACAAATAAATATAACAAAATATTTATTGATTTATAGTATAGGCATTAAAAAATCAATAGGTAACTTTGTGAATGTTATTTATTGTTTAAATACTTAAAAACAATTTTAAATTTCTCTTTTCAGGGAGAGAGGATGGAAACCATCTCCAAGATGCAGCTTTGGTTCCCAACAAACATGCCAGCAATGCTCTCCTAGGATAAGACTACATTGATGAAAGATTTACAGCTAAATTTAAAACAAAGGTTTAGTGATAAGCCTATGGAACTTGAAAGTTATACCACCACAGAGGACTCTGATGAGAATGAGAAAGATAAGTTTTGCAGACAACTTTAGGATATTTTGAATTCTGTCGAGAAAGGAGATTTTCTCTTGTGATAGGTGACTCAAGCTAGGTGACTTCAATGCTAAAGTTGGTACTGACTCTGACCTTTTGGCAGGGGTGTTAGGTCCCTTTGGCATTGATAGTTCCAATGGCAATGGGGAACATCTCCTATGGGTAAGTAAACTTAATGGTTTACTTACCCATAGGAGATGTTAATGGCTCAGTTAATGGTTTGCGAATAACTAACACATACTACAAACACCAGGATGTTTATAAAATGTATCGGTTTCACCTGATGGGTTGCACAGGAATATGATACATTATATTTTAATTAATAGCAAATGGGCTAATTCAATAAAGAATACCAGAACATACAGGGACCATTACCTGGTCAAAAGTGTCTTGCAACTGAAGCTTATGAAATATTGTGCTAAGGTTAAGAGAACTGCTTTTAACACTGAAGGTCTGAAAGATCCAGACACTCAGAAAGAGTATCATGATAAGCTACTTAGTCATTATGACAATCATGGTTTCCTTACTAAGTTACTCCAGTTAAGAATGGGATCACTTTAAACAGGCTTTTCTTGAAACCAACAGTACTCTTTGGGATAAAAGGGAATAGAGGAAACAAAATTATTTTAGTGAAAGCCTATAGAACTTATTTCTGGGAGAAGTGCAGAATTAATATGAATGAACACTCTACTAGGCCTAACAGAAGGCTTTACTTTTAATTAATACACATGTAAAGGATAAGTTTCAGCTGATAAGAATATTTGTCTTGATAGCTTGGATGACAAAGCAGAGGAAGCAGTTAGAACATCAAAGGGTAGTAAAAAATAAATAAATATAAATAACCCTCAAGCAGCTGCTTGCCACAGAGGTCTGACAGGAGCCTGTCAGATTACATGCCATAGTAGAAGGTCTGTGAGGATGGCAGGACCTCAGCAGAAAAACAACACATACATCCATGCCTTACCCGGGGCTCGAACCCAGGTCCCTTAGATCAGTAGCCAAGCGTGTTAACCACTCGGCCATGGGACGGCTTAGTACCAGATTATTAATGTTTTATGCGGGAGGAAATAGACACATACATAAGGATTAAGGGATAAACATAGCAAGGTTGTTTGGGTTGTTTTACCTCTGAGCGGCACTTTTTTGCACACCCTGGGCTAAATGGCCAGGTCACATGGACCCCGAAGGCTCAGAGAAGGTTGGGGGAGGGGACCCACTGGAATAGCTGTTGGGAGACAGATGGTAGCCTCCCGTCAAGGCCATCCAGCGTGTTCTTTAACGTGCACAGGGTATGGCTCTCCCGCACACGGGGCCACGGCTTAACGTCCCATCCGACGGACGGCGGCCTTTCCAAACCCATCGGTGTCCCCTACTGACCGTGGGCAGGGCGGGGAAATTTTGCGGAGAAAAATCTCAACGCTGACCCAGCTGGGACTCGAACCTGGGAACTACAGATTACGAGCCTGGCACGCTACCGACTGAGCCAGCCCCGCCCCTACATAGCAAGGTGGTTGAAGATGAGGATTCTGTGATGGCTAGGTGGGCTGAGCATTTCAGAAAAGTTCTAAATGATGTGATTATTTCTACTCCCATTGTTTGTAATAAGGATAGATGCATTATTATAGTCCCCATGTAAAATTTACATTCTTCTTTTAGGGCAAGTCTGAAACTTTCAAGTGTATAGTAGATGGCACTCCCCATGCTGGAAGCACAAACTCATTATGATTGTTTTGTACCCCCACTGCTACCTCCCATGATAAAACTTTTATCCCCCTATTCTAGAGGAGGTCTGAAACTCTAGAGCATATAAGTAGATGTCAATCTCCAAGTTGCAAGATCTCACAAAAAAATCTAAATCTGTACCATGTAAAACAGTCCAAAATTGTCCAAAATGAAACTGGAGTTATTTTTCTTGACCATGTAAAACTAAATTTATTAGAGTGTAAAATGAAAACCATTGATATTGAGGGATGGGTGTGTCACTGAGAGTTTAACCTAACAGAATGAATCAGCAGAAGCAAAAAAGTAATTATTCATGTCTTAGTGTAGGAAAAAAAGACTTCAAAAGGAAGAAGCAATGAGTCCATTTTACAAATGCCATTCCACAAAGAAACATAAGTGGATCAAGTTGAGCAATGAACTGTTATGGTTGAAAAATGAGGTTCATGTAAAATGCAGAATTTTATAGCAGCGACTCTAAATCAAATGTGAAAAACGTGACTTTTTTTATCAAGAGGGAAAACAATTGCTTCCTTCTGTTTTATAAAAGTACTATACACACATCCTTTGATTTATAGACATAGTTGATAGGTTTGGGAAATCAGTGTAAATTAAAACCAATAACTTATGGAAAAAAGGTGGATTCTGAAGAAATACTTGTGTAAAAGGTACACTGAAAGTTTTACTTATATATTATTTATCTCAAATTTCTGTTCAGCAGTAATAGTAAAAATTAGTGAAACATTTTTTAATTGCACTAATTCAGATAAGCTCAGATTAATTTCTCATACATTTCCTTTTGGTCATGAAAAATATTCATTGTTAATGTAGAAGCACACTATTGAATTTAAAAGCAAAATTTGAAAGAAGGATATTTATGAACTGAATATAAATTAGAAATTAAGCATTTGTACCAACACTTAGTGCTTTATTTTGTAAAATTAATATTTATGATATTTTATGAAACAGTGTACTTATTAATCAACTCTATATTTAACCTATATAATAGTCTATAAAGTTAAATTTGTTGCTAAAAATGAGATAAAGCATGATTTTTACTAGTCTAAGAAATTCAGTCCAAAAAGTCAAATCTTGCTGCTGATTCAAAACAGGCTTAATTTCATTAAGATGTCATGAGACAGATTGCATTAAAATGGCAAGAATATAACTTTAGCAAAAGAATATAAATATAACTTGTTACATATGCTATACCACTGCTACTTCATAATATATATTATATCTACATACATAAAAGAAAATCTCAATCCATTTCATGTAAAACCCAGTCTACAATCTTGTAAAATGAAACTAGTTGCATGAGCATGTAAAACCGAGTCTATCACCCTGTAAGTTGAAACTGTTTGCATGTAAAACCAAAACTGTGTAAACTGAGGGATAGGTGCACTTAAATAAATATATAAATATTTCATGTTCACTTGCTTTTAGTGACCAAATAAGGCAATGTGACATTTTAATTTTTCAATTAGTATTTTTGACTTTTATTGTTCATTTATTATGTTACATAATGCTGTATGATGTAATAAACTAGTTAAAGTCATTTGGTTTATTTTGTCTTATATAATTAAAGTTTTTTCATCAGTTTTCTATTCCTGAAGCTATCTTACACTTAAGTGCATACTCATGCTTAATGTTCAATATTACAAATAAGTAACTTTTGGGTTGTTTTACCTCTGAGCGGCACTTTTTTGCACACCATGGGCTAAATGGCCAGGTCACATGGACCCCGAAGGCTCAGAGAAGGTTGGGGGAGGAGACCCACTGGAACAGCTGTTGGGAGACAGATGGTAGCCTCCAGTCAAGGTCATCCAGCGTGTTCTTTAACGTGCACAAGGTATGGCTCTCCCGCACACGGGACCACGGCTTAACGTCCCATCCGACAGAAGGCAGTCTTTCCAAGCCCATCGGTGTCCCCTACTGACTGTGGGCAGGGCGGGGAATTTTGTGCAGATAAATCTCAACGCTGACTCAGCTGGGACTCGAACCTGGGAACTACAGATTACGAGACTGGCACGCTACCGACTGAGCCACCCCCGCTTCCCTATTTCATTTAAATACTGTAACTTATTTATTTTCATTTTTAATACAAAGGCATTTGGAGCATTCCTCACAAACAGAAAAAATATAAATTTTATGATACCTTTTCATAATTTGGTCCATAGAGGGTTATATTAATTCAATATGTGATATCATCATTGGTATATTTTATTTTTACTTTTTACTGAGAAAGATCTGGTGTAGGGGGAGCCCCTCATTGGAGATTAATTTCACCATGTTCTTACAACACTTTGAACCTGAGAAAGATAGGGCATTTTTAAATATTTTAAATTGTATATTTTATTTTCTGTTTTCTAGTGGCAACTTATCAAGAAATTTTGTCACTAAAAATGCCTTTCTCTTGCTTTGGAAAATAAAATTGCTATATGACATATGTCAATCTGCACATCTTAAGGCTTTCAAACAATACAAAACATATAACTCACAAATAACATTCTTATAATACATAAGAGTGACACAATTAAGATTGATTGTTAAATTTCTATTTTTTTGAGAGGGGATAAATATGGTATAAGTTAAGGTAGCTCATAACATTCTCAACATAACAAACTTTTGAAATATAATTTGTTAACGACTTTGAAATTTCCCTCCTATTTTGGGGGGTGGGGTGGAAAGGGGTGGGACAACACTTAAACTAGCATATAACAGTTCCCATATCAAAAGCATTTATTTGACACCTAATTCATTACTCTCAGCCTTGTGTTTGAAAGATCAGTTGTTCCACCATTTCCCTTTTTAGGGGGAAAACCCATGGTGGGGTTTTAACAACTTTTGGCATTCCTGTTACAAAAGCCTTCATTTTATACATTACTTTCGGACATGCATTCAGAAGATATAATAGTTTTCACATTTGATTTTTTTAAGGGGGTTGGGTTGTTTTACCACTGAGCGGCACTTTTTTGCACACCATGGGCTAAATGGCCAGGTCACATGGACCTCGAAGGCTCAGAGAAGGTTGGGGGAGGGGACCCACTGGAACAGCTGTTGGGAGACAGATGGTAGCCTCCCGTCAAGGCCATCCAGCGTGTTCTTTAACGTGCACAGGGTATGGCTCTCCCGCACACGGGACCACGGCTTAACATCCCATCCGACGGGCGCGGCCTTTCCAAGCCCATCGGTTTTTTTTTAAGGGGAAGAAAGCACAGGTAAATTCTTTATAGCCTATGAGACTCCCTATGTCACAAGCCTTTGACACATAATTCATTACGTTTGGCTTTAGGGTTCAACAGGGATGGTGAAACAAATATTTTGACAAGCACACAAACCAAGATGAGTGAAAAGCAATAGGATAGATCAGTGGTAGGCAGCACTGTACCTAAGGAAACGTGGGGGGGAGAGGGAGTCAGAGAGAGAGAGAGCAGGTGACACAATCAAGTGGGGAAAAAAGCCTCCCCCCGAGCTGAGACTGGATTTCCATTGCAGTATATTTTCTCTTCCATTCTACAGCTATTTAAAAGATTTTTTGAAAAATGCATGTAAAACATGCAGAGGTTTTATAAATTTTTTGCCTCCATCGCACTTACTAGCATTCTCAAAGTGGTGGTGGTGGTGGGGGGGGGGGGGGGGTCATAGTACCCTTTCTATCCAGATACAGCTCTGGTGGTGGGCAAATGTCTCTTATGTTTCTAAGCTAGTGGCAATATGCAATATTATTAGGTTAACAATTTAGGTATAGTACCATAAAAATTAAGATATAAAATAATTTTACTTGTCATTCAAGTCACTCTAACATTATGTTTTATAATTATAATTATTAATAATTTTTATTATTTTATACAATAATATATTCATTTATATTTTAATACAGAAATATATATTAATGATAATATAAAGGTTAAAATTTTCATTTTAGTTTACTGGCTTCGCAAATAATACAAATAAATATAGGCTGGATTAAACACTACCATGGGATACATGTGGCCTGCAAGCCATAGTTCACCATCACTCGGAGATATGGTGATTGACTCAATTGAATGAATTTAGCACTTTTATTTAAAGACTTAAAGACTTTAAAAACTTTTAAAAAACTTTTAAAAAACTTTTTAAAGACTTTAAAAAAACTTTTAAAAAACTTTTTAAAGACTTTAAAAAAACTTAAGGCTGGCACATTTATTTAACTTGAAAATTAATGACCAGTAATATTTATTCATTCTCAAAGATTTTTATGAAAACTTCTCATCAATAAATCAACACAAGTAAATTTTGATAATTTTGTTTTAAAAAATTCTTGATATTTAGTTCATGCATGTAAATTGACTTTTTATTATGTATATTTTACAAATCTTTTTATACACCTAAATTCTTGCATCAAAATGCATTTTCTTAAATATTTTAATTTGTTCACTAATCAAAGCAAATTATTGGCATTAATTTTTTTCCAAATACACTGCTGGCCATTAAAAGTGCAACACCTGGAAAGACGAGAGATGTCAAAGCCTTATTTAGTGAATACATAGCTTATGTTACAAGGATCAAATAATTACAAATACAACTTGATTAGACTTGTGGAATACAACGAAATCAGTATCTTGTGTAGCCACCATGAGCAGCAATAACTGCTGTTACACGGTCCGGCATTGAGACATCAGATGTGCGTTTGGGTCCATGTAGTTTCGATACATAGCCAAAGTTCATCTATTGTAGCAGCTGCTGGTGTCTGGTGTGCTAGTCGTCATGAGATCATGGACCAGACATGTTCAACTGGGGACAGATCCAATGAACACGCAGTTCCGGGACAGATCCAGTACTGCTGACTGTTCAAAGTAGCGGTAATGCATACAAGGCATGTGCATGAGTGGAGTCCAATGGTACCCCATACCATAACACCAGGGGCCGGATCTGTATGGCGCTGCACCATGAATATCTCACTGAGCCTATTGCCGCAGTACCACCAGATATTGATTCGTCCATCATGGTGCTGCATACTGAAGTGGGATGTCTGAAAAGATGATGATGCAATGCCATTCGCACATCTGTGTGACATTCTTGGCACCACTGCAGTTGCATACACCTGTGTTGTCGAGTAAATGATAGCCGAAGCAATGGCTGCCTAGTAAAGATGCCCTGATGCTGCAGACGACACCGAATTGTACATGCAGACACTGGTTGACGTACAACACACCCTAACTGTTGAGCTAAGGTGTTTGATGTGGCTGTATGATCATCAAAGCAATGCGAACAAGATGTCTGTCCTCTCATTCATTTGTGTGACAGGGCCATTGAGATCTCTCACATTGTCAAGTTCGTTCCTCCTCTACCCACTGACACCATATTCTCATCACTGTGGCAGCATTCCATCCAATACAAGCACTGATGTCTCGGTACGATAATCCGCCTTCCTGTAATTCCACAATTCTCCCTTGATCAAAATTGGAAACCTGGTCGTATGGATGCCGTGTTCTTCGACAAGGCATACTTGATCCTTTAGTGTGCAAGAACTGCGAGCAAACACAATTCCAGTGCTTTACACTGGCTCTTTGTAATCTCCTCTTATACCACTTCCATGGGGCGTTACTGTCACACATGTGCATGTTCTGCGCTTTGAACCATTTACATGTTCTCTCATGGGCTACCCATCTTGCATATTTTGGGACAATCTGGTGAGTTCTATCTGATGTTGCAATTTCAATGGCCAACAGTGTATATATGATATTAAAACAATGAAAATCTTTTTAAATTTCATATAATTATTGGCTGGTCACATTGTAAAATCCATTAAATCAACTCAAAATTTTTATGACTAGTTTCTACATTATGCATAAACCATTTCATGTTTCTGATAAAGAGTGCAGTAGGTTTGCAATTGGTAGGAATGTCCTTAACCCTTCCAGGTTCAAGGATGTCTATAGATATTTTTTTCACAAAACTTGAAACTTCATTTCTTTTTTTAATTGCCATTTGAAAATTATCTAACATATATCTTTTAAAAATACATAATTCAAATGAAAAATATTTTCATTTTTCATTTGATGCATATTTTATTATACTACAATATAAATAATTCCATAAAGCCATTTGATTCCCATATTTCAGAAGTGCTATATGGTATTGCTGATTTGTTTGTTAACATTACTCTGTATTGCAACGATCACCTGATTTAAGCTCAGAAATTTGATTTCAATCATTATCAACAAATTTTTCCTTAAAGTTTCTAAAATCTCTTGATAATTAATAAAAAAAAAACTGCCCATTTTTAAATATGGAAGATTTTGGAAGTAATTATGAAATATGTACCTATTTTCTTGATATACCACTGTAAAATGTGTTATTAAAATTAAAATTTTACCACAATGTTCATATTTTTACTTCAATTAAATTCTCTTTAATTTGGTATATAACATGACCTATTTCTGTTGATTAATTATTTGTTAAAAATATTCTAAAGTTGACTTGTTTAATGGACTCTGAAACAAGCCTGGATTTTCTCTAAGTATGGTACAGAGAAAAAAAATTACGAAACGGAACAAATGTTTACTTTAAACAGGAATATATATTTTTTTTTCGTTATTCAGAAATAAATAGCCCTCCTATTAATGTGCATTATAATCATTTCTGTCCATTAGAATTTTTCAAATAAATTTTTATTTGTGTTGCCAGCTGCATTTTTTTACTACACGACTCTAAAAAAAGTCCTATTAAAATAAAACTTGTGTTTTTGTTAAATATTTTATTTTCAGAAAATCCAGAATTAAATGCTGATTAATTTGGCATTTAACATGCCATAATTCCTTTCGTTAGTTATTTGGCAAAAAAAGTTCTAAAGTTAATTTTTTTTTGCCTTATCAGAGTGAAAAAATAGCTGGACCTGGAAAGAGTTAATCAATACCCTACTAGTCCTAACAGAAAATGCTACAAAGAGCTTCATAAATGTGTAAAGGATCAGTTAGCAGCTGATAAGAATCTTCGGCTAGATGGCTTGGCTGACAAAACCAAGGAAGTTGTTAGACAGCATAATATCAGAGAGCATAATTGACATTTTATATGGGAAAAAATGTACAGGTACACAGATTGAACAGGTATACTACACTTGAATAACCAAACAAGGTAAGGTTATTTAAGTGGAGGAATCTGTCGTGGCTAGGTTGGCTGAGCATTTCAGAGATATACTGCATGTGGTTACGTCTACCCCTATTGTTTGTAATGAGATTATACTGTACATATTACTGGCTTTAATGTTGCCCCTATAACAGAGCCTAAAGTTAATTTGGCTATTTCTAAACTTAAACTACATAAATCCCCAGGGGTAGATGAAATTACTACAGAAATGCTTAGAGTTGGAAATATCTCTCTTACCACATGGTTAACTGAAATTTTGAATATCTTTTATGATAAAAGCATTGTTTCTAAGAATATAACCTGAGCTATTATTATCCACATTTTTCAAAAAGGTGATCGCAGTTCTTGTGATAACTATAGGGATATCAGACTACTTTCTGTTCCAGGTAAAGTTCTTCCATGGTTGTTCTTTACAGAATAAAGAATCTGGTTGATGGGCAATTGCATGATGAGCAGTGTGGATTCAGAAGTGGTAGGGGATGTGTAGAACAGATTTTTTCCCTCAGGCAGATTCTTGAGAAAGTTTTGTTTCAGAAACCTATGGTCATTAGCTTTGTAGATTTCAAAAAGGCTTTCAACTCTGTTGATCATCATAATTTGTGGTTGATCATGAAATCGTATGACATACCAGATGTTAGTTAACATAATGGAAGCTCTCTCTATGTCAACACTGAGTCATGTGTGAGAGCTGGTAAGGCTTACAACAATTGTTTAGCATTGCTTCAGATGTTTGTCAAGGGTGCTTTTTGTCTCCCTTTCTCTTTAGTTTGGTTATTATGTTTCGCAAAATTCATTGCAAGGGAGTTTTTGTGTTTAAATGGTTTACAGATCTGAAAATTTCTGATTTATATTATGCTGATGATTCAGTCCTTTTGGCAAATGTTCAGTTTTGGCAACTGGTAGTAGAATAGGTTTGGTAATAAACAGAGAGAAAACTAAAGTGATGAAAATTGGTTAGGTAGGCTGTGGTTCAGTTAATTTGACTGGTTGCAGTCTTGAGCAGGTGCCTCAGTTTAATTATCTGGGAGTTATGTAACAGATATTGGTGATGTGCGGCACAAGATTAACAGATGAATAGGAATTGCTGCTGGGACTTTTAAGAACCATGTCAAGTGTGGAGAAATAGGTATATATATGTCTAAAGACTAAAATTAGGCTGTATAATAGTTTGGTTCTTTCTAGAGATAGTTATGGTAGTGAAACGTGGACCCTTCATAAATAAGAAAGCAGGAAACTTGATGCTTTTGATTCCAGGTGCTTACACAGTATCTTAGGTGGTTCAACTTTGTAAGTAATGACGAGGCTAGGCAAAGGAGTCAGCAACCTTCTTTAAGCAGCGTATTGTGCAGAGATTCCATTGGTTTGGCCCTGTTGTCCATATGGATAATTAGAGATTAGCAAATATGGTTATGAATAGTGTGCCCAAAGGCCTCAGAAAGAGGGTGAAACCTAGGATGCAGATAATGTCAAACAGGACATTGTTGGAACTGGTCTATAGTGGAGAGATGCCACAGATGTAGCTCAGGAGAGATATGTTTGGAGAACTAAATTACATAATCTGGTTGGACCTTCATAGCAAGTAGCTGCTTGAGAATGATGATTATGATGATGAAGTATCCTCTGATTAGTTATCTGTAGGTTTTCATATCTTTACAAAGAATGAAATAACATATTTATCAACTATTAAATTTGCATTACTCATTGCAAAAGACTATGATATGCAAATTATGCTGGTGATAAAAGCAGCTTCAGGAATGGATTCTCATTTCAGATTAAAAGTGGCTTTATCAAGCATTTTGGATAACAAAATTTTGAATGCAAAGGAAGAACCCTTTGGATTACATTAAGAGATAGATAGCCATTAGGAGGATGGAAGCAGAACAGTCCCATAAAGAGACTGCCAGTCATGAATGTGTCTGAAAATGTAATATCCAGACTCTGGAGATGTTTTCAACACACTGAAACAAGTTTTAAAAGAATGAACCAGGGTAGGCCCAGAGCAATAACAGTTCATGATGCTTGTTCCTTAACCATAACTTCAAGGTAAAATAGAATTATGTTAATGTACTAACTTGCATTGAAGTTATACAGCTGCCACAGGAAGGGTAGTATTCAGAATAATTGTGTCCTGACAACATGAAAAAGAAGGTTATAGCTAGAAGAACCTGTAGTGTGCATACCACTAACTTCAGCTTATCAGAGGGCATGACTGGAATGGATCAAGCAACATCTCTATTGGACCAATGATCAATCTGGACAGATTCTCTTTTTGGATGAATCATGATATAGCCTATAGAGTGATTCTTAGTGCCAATGCACCTAGACAGAGTATGGGACACATTATCACCATCTGAATATTGTGGAAATGAACCATTTTGGTACAAATGGTTTGTTGGTGTGATGAAGTATCACTATCAATGGATGCACTGACCTGCATGTCTTCTCAGATGGGTCTCTAACTGACCTAAGATATAAAGATGAGATTTTAGAGCCTTATATGACTCTTTAGAGGTGTCATGGGCCCAGAATTCCTTTTTATGGATGATAATGCTTGTCAACATTGAGCTCAGATAATGGAAGAATATCTTGAGAATGATGAATCCAGAGAAAGGCCAGTGAGGTCCCAGACCTAAATCCCATTCAGGGACGGTCATAAGTCTCATGTCCATAGAGGCCATTTAGGGGCATATGGAAGATTTTGTAGTTAAAAATGACAAACTTAATTTTACTAATGGATTATTTAGCAGTCGATATCCTTCTTTAACATATTGTCATTTGGCCTCTGGGATAGGTTGTTATCGGTTGTCCTTCCTAAAAGAGCAAATGGCAACCAAACCTTGCACAATTAAAAGGACCTTCTTGCTCAGAAATTAATTAAAAATAGCTTAAAATTATCTGTCATTGAGCAGTAAAATTTTAAAGTTTGTCCTTCAAACTATTTGCATGTTGAAAGTTTTTAGGAGAGAAAATAGTTTGAAGGATAAACTTTAAAATTCTATTGTTCAATGACAGAAATTTTTAAGTTATTTTTAAAACCATGCACCTCAAATTCCTTCAGAAATGAAAAATGTCTGAAAACAAAAACATTCAAAAGTCTCTTGTAGGGGGTCATGGAACCCCTGGCATCCTCCTTATGACTGTCACTGATCTTACTGAACATGCTTGGGATGCTTTGGGAAAGTAAGGTGCAAATCATCAGCCCCCTCCAAGAGCCATTTTGTGACCTGAGAATGCTTTTATTGATGAATGAACTTTTCCACCCTCTAGATTTTTGAATAACTTTATTACAAGCACAAGAGCTCATTGTGCAAGCTATATTGCTGTTAGGGGTAATCATACTCCTTACTAACTTCAATATCTGCAATGATCTGTAATTTTTCAAAGTTGGAAAAGTTTTTGATATATTCTTTAACTGGAAATTTAATTTTATAATTGGAAAAATATTCTGATATTTTCTTTATTTTAAATGTAAATATTAATCTATATATGTTATTATATATCCTCTGAAACTTTCATTACAGTCAAAAAACTTAAATTATGACCTTAAATTAGTGTGATGATTTAAATTTATATAATTTATTTTCACAAGAGATAATGTACATTCCTACATTAAAAATATTGTCTTTAACAATAAATAACAAAGTTACCTGTTGACTTTTCGATATCTAAAAACATTTATTGAATAATATTGTCATCTGTAACAAGCTATATTCATATTTTTTTCCCTAAATTATATTCTTGCCATTGCGATACAGTCTGTCTCATGACATCTTAATGAAATGAAGCCTGTTTTGGATCAGAAGTGAAATCTTACTGTCTAGACTAATTTTTCAAACCAGTAAAAAACTATGTTTTATCTCATTTTTTAGAAAAAAAGCTGAATATTTATAAAGGCTAAATACAACTACTGTATATTTCCGCAGATAAGACGACCTTCAGATAAGACGAGGTATAAATTTTCGTCAAAGTTTTATAGTTTTAGCATATATCTGTCCTATAAGATGACCATAAACTATCAATGACCTATGAATTTAGTTTAGCGATCATCATCTGGATCATCATTCAGTGATCATCATCTGGATAATAATACTGTATAGTGTATACGGAATTATGTCCTATTCGCAAACATTCCCACTGATTCAGGCATTCAGGTAATGACCTTGACTATTCACAAAAGCGTCGTATGGGTATTCTATTTTGTGGACATACCCTACTCTGTACTAGTAAATAATTACGGTTTATCCGTTTTTTCCTCAGTAGCTCAATAGGGTTGGGTTGTTTTACCTCTGAGCGGCACTTTTTTGCACACCATGGGCTAAATGGCCAGGTCACATGGAACCCGAGGGCTCAGAGAAGGTTGGGGGAGGGGACTCACTGGAACAGCTGTTGGGAGACAGATGATAGCCTCCCGTCAAGGCCATCCAGTGTGTTCTTTAACATGCACAGGGTATAGCACTCCCGCACACGGGGCCACGGCTTAATGTCCCCTCCGACGGACGGCAGCCTTTCCAAGCCCATCGGTATCCCCTACTGACCGTTGGCAGGGTGGGGAATTTTGTGGAGATAAATCTCAACGCTGACCCAGCTGGGACTCGAACCTGGGAACTACAGTTTACGAGCCTGGCGAGGTACCGACTGAGCCACCCCCAGTAGTAGCTCAATAAACATAACTTTTAATATTTATTTTGTTTTAGTATTGTTTTACTATTACAATGTAATGTATTATCATATAGCATATTTAAATAATATGATAGATTTTTCGATAAGTTGTAGTAATAATGGTTTCAATTTATATAAATTTCAATCTAATTTTTTTTTGTATCTGTCCTATAAGACGACCCGGATTTTGGGGGCCTTTTTTTACGATTCAACTATCGTCTTATCTGTGGAAATATACGGTAATTAATTTCTCAAAATATCATATAATTACTAATTTTACAAAAGAAAGCACTAAGCATGGCAGAGTGGTTAGTGCGCTTGGCTACTGATCTACGGGACCTGGGTTCGAGCCCCGGATAAGGCATGGATGTATATGTCATTTTTCTGCTGAGGTCCTGCCATCCTCACAGACCTTCTACTATGGCATATAAACTGATAGCTCCTGTCAGACCTCTGTGGCAAGCAGCTGCTTGAGGGGGTATTTATGTATATTTATTTATTTGTACAAATGTTAATTTCTAATTTTCATTTAGTTCCTAGGTATCTATCTCAAAAATTTCATCTTCAAATTCGATAGTGTATTAAAACTTCAAACTACACTGTGCAGTTTTCTTAATAGAGAGCCCTCTTGCATAGAATTTTTAGAAAGTGGGCTTAGCCTCTTAAAATGCATTTTGATGGGATACATTAATATCCACATTGTCCCTGGGTGAAGGGATTTGGGTTGTTTTACCTCTGAGCGGCACTTTTTTGCACACCATGGGCTAAATGGCCAGGTCACAAGGACCCCGAAGGCTCAGAGAAGGTTGGGGGAGGGGACCCACTGGAACAGCTGTTGGGAGACAGATGGTAGCCTCCCGTCAAGGCCATCCAGCGTGTTCTTTAACGTGCACAGGGTATGTCTCTCCCGCACACGGGGCCACGGCTTAACGTCCCATCCGACGGACGGCGGCCTTTCCAAGCCCATCGGTGTCCCCTACTGACCGTGGGCAGGGCGGGGAACCCTGGGTGAAGGGAAGAATTTCTTTATTTTAATTGGAGTTTCAGTGATTTCTGGTCATACAATGCTAGTATACATATACTATGACAGGGTGGTCAAACTATTTTTACAAAATTTGTTCTTTAAAAACTCAACCAATTCTCCAGGAAAAATTCTCTATCACCTGGTCCCTTGTGGTATTCATACTTTTTACTTTCCAGTTACAAGTGAGCATGCACTTTTATGTAAAGCAATTCTGAATTAGAATAGCACACTGCCTTTTACAAATATGGAATGCCCATTCTCAAAGTGAAAAAGTTACTCCTTTCCAACTTCAGCATTCTCTATGGAAATTTGTTTGATGGATGATTTGGGAAATACGAATAGTAATATAACATTATTACTTATTCAATCAAAAAAGAATTTTTCACTTATCTTTCAAAATAAAAATGTTACTTTATCACTTTGCCCCCATCCCCAGAAAATTGTCAAAATACTGCTGTCAATGTAAACTGTTTACTATCCCACTCTGCTGCCCACATTTCTAGCATATCTGGTTTCATGCTTTCCAACTTCAGTTCTAACAGTGGAAATTAAATTGTGATTCATAAAATGGTGGGGGCAGGGGTGGCTCAGTTGGCAGCATGCCAGGTCATAATCTGCAGTTCCCAGGTTCGAGCCACAGCTGGGTCAGCATTGATTTATCTCTGCAAAACTCTCCACTCTGCCCATATTCAGTAGGGGACACCAATGGATTCAGTAAAGGCTGTCGTCCATCGGATGGGACATTAAGCCATGGTCCCGTATGCGGGAAAGCCATATCCTGTGCATGTTCATGAACACACTGGATTGCCTTCATGGGAAGTTACCATTTGTCTCCTAACAGCTGTTCCAGTGGATCCCCTCCCCCAACCTTCTCCGAGTCTTTGTGACCTGGCCATTTAACCAATTGTGTGCAAAAAAAAAGTGCTGCTCAGAGGTAAAACAACCCAACCATAAAAAAGTGAATCCCAATATTTAAATAGTACCCATTCAAACTCTAAAAAACAGGTTTTACATTTATCTCTAAAAACAAAAATTAATATGAATGTTTACAAACCACAGCTCTTTTTGAAAACAAACTAAAATTGAGAATGGGTGACGAAACCATCGAGTTATTTCAAAATGCAAAGACATGAACATGAATTATATATAATGACTGAATATGAATATATATATATATGACTGTATCATGAATATGAGACATAAATATGAATTTTCATGTCCCTCAGCTGAGAGCCACGAACCACCACGTGGTCCTTTTTAATTCTAAAAAACAATTATAGATGTAAAAAATAAAATAAATACCCCCTCAAGCAGCTGCTTACCACAGAGGTGACAGGAGCCTTTCAATTTATATGCCATAGCAGAAGGTCTGTGAGGATGGCAGGACCTCAGCAGAAAAACACACAAAACCATGCCTTAACCGGGGCTCGAACCCAGTTCCCTTAGATCAGTAATCAAGCGTGCTAATCACTCGGCCATGGGACGGGCTTTTATATAAATAATTCATTAAAATTTCTAAAAATTAAATTCAGATATTACACACAACCAAAGCAAGATGCTTAAAGACATATAAAATCAAATCTCACTTCCCTTGGCCAAACCATGCCTGATCTTTACATATTAAAAGAATGAGACCGGTAAACAAATATTGTTTTTTCTTATTGTATTTTTTCGTCACGATCAATTTTCCCGAATTATTTTGTGTACGATCCTTCAGAAATTTTTTCACTGAAAGTTCCGGCTCATATTACTTTTATATCACCACGGTGCAGCAAAAATGTAAAATAAATTTACAAGACTATTTGGCTATTCAATTAAAAACGTAACTATAATTTTTACCTTAATATAAATGCTTATTGTAGTTCAAATCATGAGTAGCAACCATTTCCTAAGTTCACTCATCATGTTGCCACACCGAAATATTTCAATTAAGAATCCATTCATAACTTGGCCAATAATAATAGAGTAGAGACCTAAAAAATTCGAGTTTTCTCGAGGCACACTTATGAAAGCAAAATCCGCCAGAGGGGGAGGAAACACTCCAAACTAGAGGCTTTACATAGGTAGAAGTTCGCATCTCAAAATTGGAAGCCATGTTTTGTCGTCGCTCGGATAGTTCAGCGTGCATAGCTGAATGGTATTGCAACGAATACTTATGAATTCATGAAAAGGTAGGGTAATATTTCATACAAATTTCAGTGTTCATGATTGGAAGCATTTTAGAAAGCGAATAAAGAAAAGGAAAAGCAAATTTTACGGCTTTTTGTAAAAGAAAAAAGATATAATCTCGCTTTGTTGTCTAGTCCGTCTGTAGACATCGAATATTTTTGTTCATAAATAAAAAAAAATAAATATCCCCTTCATCAACTGCTTGCCACAGAGATCTGACAGGAGCCTGTCAGTTTATATGCCAAAGCAGAATATCTGAGAGGATGGCAGGACCTCAGCAGAAAAAAACACAACAGCCATGCCTTACCCGGGACTTGAACCCAGGTCCATTCGATCAGTAGCCAACCGCGCAAACCACTCGGCCATATACAGATAAATAAAAATTTCTTTTTGTGTTAGATAAAAAATAATGATATATTACGATTTGCATTTTTCGAATCCCCGAAAAGTTATAACTGCGCCCTCTAACGGTGGAAAATTTTAAAGTTCCAAAATATCAAACGAATATTCCAAACGATGTAGCTGTGTAAGAAGTTTAAAACCTTGGTGTTGAAATGTGAAGGTTACGAAGTTACCATTGGCAACAATCACTGACCCTTTAGACGTAGGGGGAGGTGAATGCAACTTTTTTGATTTAACAGAAAAGTGTATGTTTTTAGAGATAAATTAAAAATTCTTTTTGGGTTGGTCAGGAATTGATGAAATATTACAATTTTCATTTTGCGAATTTCCCAAAAGCTATAATGCGCCCTCTAAATGTGGGAAAAAAAATCAAAACATTAAAACGAATATTGAAAACGATGCAGTTTTGCTAGAAATTTGAAATTTCGGTCGTGAAATGTCACAGTCTTGAAAATTTCATTGACAACAATGAGTTGACACTAATCCCAAGGTAGGGAAGAAAGGGAATGGTTTTGTTTTAAGAGGTAATTGAAAATTTCTCCTTTTAGTTGGTTACTAATGAAATGTAATTCGCATTTTCAAATGTAGTTTCAATTTATATCATTAAAGATCACTAAATATCGTAACGGCAAAACATTTAAAGAATGTTTCAAGTGATCTGTTTATGGTAAAAATTTCGGCGTGTAGAGTGCTGTTATGGAAGAAATTTCAATGGCAGCAATGATCTGCCCACTATTTTCAGAGGAGCGAGAGAAAAACAACTTTTTAAATTTAAGAAGTAGAAGATAAATATTTTTTAAGTTTTATAATTACTAATAAAATACTACTATATGCCTTTCCCCTAGCATACATTGAGAAAATAGATAACCCCTCAAGCATCTGCTTGTACAGAGGTCTGACAGGAACCTGTCAGTTTATAGGCCATAGTAGAAGGTCAACGAGGATGGCGGGACCTCAGCAGAAAAACAACGCGAACATCCATAATTAAAACTTTTAAGGAGTGAAGTAGTAGGCAAAGGAAGAACTTCATTCACTTTGAAAATAAGATTACCATATGCGCCAGAGGCGATTTGCGTTCTTCTAGTTATTTTGCACTATCAGTACCTTCTGACAAAGGAAATTCGGACTATTCTAGAATTGAGAAAATAAACTATTAATATTTTATTAGTATCTGTAATGTGCAAAAAAAGTTTTTCATTTATCTCGTAAAGCAGAAAAGTTACATTTTACCAATGGGACAAATCATTACTATAAGAGTAAACCCCTTGATCATTGCACTCTATGACCAAAAAACTTAAATTTCTAGCAAAAATAGATAGTTTGCAATATTTATTTAAATATTTGGTATTTTCTAGCTTTTTCCCTCACTAGAGGTCGCCTTTCGAGTTTTTATATACTGTCTTTAGCACTCTCTAACACTGCTAATTCCACTGATCGGGATTCGAAAAATGTAAATATTTTTGTGGAAAAAAATTCGCCGACATACGGTATTCGAACCCGCATCTCTCCAGAAACATGTCAGAGTATTCTAACCTGTTAAAATACCGCCGGATTTTTTCGCAAAAAACATGTATTGATTTATAGACGTTTAAACGTCTACAGGTAACGTTGAAATTATCAAATATTGTTTAAATCATTAATATTTTGTTAGAGTCTGTAAAACCAAAAAAAAAAATTGTTTTGTTTATCTCTTTAAAAAGTTTCATTTTCACACACACACCCTTTTGGCTAAGATGGCAAAACCTAGTTGACGTTGTAAACCTTCTGATCATAACACTCTACTACCAAAATTTCAGATTTCCAGTGAAAATAGTTTGCTTGTAATATTCGTTTGAAATTTCAAAATTTTCCATCTTTTCCCATCGCTAGAGGGCGCTTTAAAGCTCTTGAAAATTTAAAAATTGATAATCACAATATGGTCTGTAAATGGTAGCTAGGTAGTTACTGGAAGGAGAGCTATGCACCAATCCCCTGTGATGATGCATAGAACCGGCCAGGCCTAGCACCTAATGTCCGACCCCGCCTTCTCGTGGTGCGAACCGTTAGTAACTTTCAAATGAGATACTCTCTTGTGGAAGTGAACGGAAGGGGAGGGCTACCAGATTAGTGTGGCCTACTGATCTGGACAACTGTGGCTACTTTTCTTTTTTTTTCTACCCTGCTGAGGAGTGGTCAACCACACAGGGTCCTGGTGCTGACCATATAAACCTACTGGACTGGACAGATATATGGCTCTGAGCTTCATTATGGATCCTGATTTTGCTGCACTGGTGGGTTTCTGTGGAGGGAGAATCTTCCGCTGTGTTTTCTGTTTGTTTGTGGGTTGACAGCCCCAAGTTAATAGATTCACAGGATATGTTTATCAGCTGGTGTATAATCCTGAGCAGAAGTCATCGCAGGCACCTGAACTCTTTGCTTCTATTGGCATCGTCAAATTCTACATTGGAGGAATTCTTCCAGTGTAGATGGCTTCAGCCTTTAGTAGTGGGGGAACGGGTCTTTGCCCCATGTCTGCGATTAGGGGGCTGTTTGATATTGTCGGCATTCCCTCTCTCAATAAACATAGTTTCTTTAAACATCCCACTAATCATTTTCTCTCCATAGGTAGTTGGAATGTGAGGACTCTGCATAGAGCTTTTTCTCTTGATGTCCTCACACAAGAATTCCACCATTATAATTTAGATATTCTCGGCTTGCAAGAGACCAGATGGACAGATAAAGGTCAGATTCTTAAAAATAATCTTAAATTTCTCTTTTCAGGGAGGGACGACAATAAGCATCACCAAGGCATGGGTCTGCAGTGATGCTCTTCTAGGATATGAGTGCATTAATGAAAGGTTTCTTACAGCAAAATTTCAGACAAGCGTTAAAGACTTGAGTGTTATCTGCTGTTATGCCCCCACTGAGGATGGCAATGAGGATGAGAAGGATAGGTTTTATGAACAACTTCAGGATATTTTGAATTCTGTCAAGAAAGGAGATATTACCCTTGTTCTTGGTGACTTCAATGCCAAAGTTGGTACTGACGCTGACCTTTGGGGAGGAGTAATAGGCCCTTTTGGTATTGGTAGCTGCAATGGCAATGGGCAACGTATCCTACAGGTAAGTAAACTCAATGGTTTCATAATAACTAACACATATTACAAACACCGCAACATACATAAGTACACATGGGTTTCACCTGATGGGCTGCATAGGAATATGATTGATTATATTGTTACGACAGAAGGAATCTGGCAACCAAAAGCAAAAAGTTTCAGCCAACGAATAAGAACGT
The DNA here is from genome assembly GCA_038380435.1 of Ryuthela nishihirai. Lineage (NCBI taxonomy): Eukaryota > Metazoa > Arthropoda > Arachnida > Araneae > Heptathelidae > Ryuthela > Ryuthela nishihirai. The sequence continues at coordinate 45,518,008 of JAWZYU010000032.1, forward strand.
TGGGAGAATTTGGAGAAGAAGAGTGGAGCGTTAACGGTCGTTTTGTATTGTAACGGTCGTTGTGTTGTAACGGTCGGAGAGTTCGAAAATGGACGGTGAGCTGTTCTGAGACAGTGCGCGTAAGTATCAAGAAGTAACTTGATGTGTTGTGTATACGCGGAAGGATAAAAGTGGGATCTTTTATCGTTAAGTATCAAGAAGTAACTTGATGTGTTGTGTATACACGGAAGTATAAAAGTGGGAACTTTTATGGCTAACTTCGAATGTCTACACGGACTGTCTTTTTGTTCGGCTAGTGTGTGAACAGTTATTAGCACAGGACGAGAATTGGTTTACGAGTGAAGATCTTCGGGTGACCTGGTAAATCAAGTAAAAGGTAGTATTTAGTAAAATACACAGAGCTGATATTGTGTGCTCTACGCAGGAAGATTGATGACTTGTGCATGTTAATAGTTGATTTGTTAATAAGATACTTCATCCATATTTCCTTTGTAACAATTTACCTTGTATTGAATTTGGTTTTGAAATATAGCTTTTAATACTCACGCTCAGTGGCTATCCATTTTTGTAATCCGCAACATTTGGTGTCAGGAGTGGGATAATTTATTGAATGCCGTTAACTAGAAGTATGGATGAATTAGTAAAGTTGATAAATAGCTTGAAAGTCGATATGGCTACGCAGATGACTGATATGAAAGATATGAAAGCCGATATGGCTACGCAGATGACTGATATGAAAGATATGAAAGCCGATATGGCTACACAGATGAATGACATTAAAAGTCAAAATAATGAGTTGAGAACGCAAAATAGTGAGTTGAGAACTGAGATAGTTTCTCAAAAAGATGACTTGAAAGCCGATATGGCTAACAAAATAGGTGACTTGAAAGCCGAAATGGCCGCACAAAATACTGAGATGAGAGCTGAAGTGGCTTCTCAAATTGATAAGATTACTGATCAGTGTAAGGACATTAAAACCGAACTTAATAAACAATGTGATTGTTTAAAGGTTGAAATTGACAGTGTAAAATATGATCTTGATAGTGTTAAGTTAGATTATAAACATGAAATAGAAATTGTAAAAACTGATTGTGAACGCCAGTTTCAGATTTTGAGAAATGAAATGTTACCTTCTGCTTGTGATAATAATAATTCTAGTGGAAATAATGTTATTACACATATCGCTAAAAATACAACTAAACCTTCTACATATGATGGTCAATCATCTTGGACAGTATTTAAAACACAATTCGAAGTTATCGCTACAGCCAATGAGTGGAATGAATTCCAAAAGGCCAGTTTTCTTGCAGCTTCCTTAAGAAATTCTGCTGCGGAAGTTTTGCAGTCTGTTCCAGAAGAAAAACGACTTGATTATCAAAGTCTAGTTTCTGCATTAGAACTAAGGTTTGGTGATAGTTATTTAAAACAATATTACGTGACTCAATTTAAACATCGCATGCAGAAAAGTGGTGAAACTTTGCAAGAGCTTGCTAGTGATATTGAGCGTCTAGCTAGATTGGCTTATAGTAACTGTCCACCAGAAATTCAAGATAATTTAGCTCAATTACAATTTATTGATGCTATTGCTGACCCTGACACTCAGCAATCTCTGAGGATGTTGGAAGGTGAATCCTTAAAGTCAGCTGTGGTACATGCTATGAAATACGAGTGCTCCAGGCTTTCCTCCCGAGCGAACAAACGTGCAGTGAGATTTGTGAGTGCAGAAGAAACTGTAGAAAAGGATAATGAAATGAAAGAACTAACCAAAGCCATACTATCCGCTTTGAAAGATATAAAAGGTTCTTCTTCAAAACCTACAACAGACCTTCAGTGTTGGAATTGTGGCAAGACCGGACACATTCGTACCAACTGCACTAGGAAACGAATGAGGAGTCCAAGTCCATCAACTAGACAACAGGATCAGGGAAACAGAAATTAGTCAGTCTTGCGGGGCAAAGGCTGGCAGTTGATTGGTTGGCCCCAAGGGAAGTCGCCCACGTTTCAACATTACATGGCGATAATAATGGATTAGTAGCTGATGGAGCCATAAATGGAATACCTTGCCGTATGATAGTCGACACTGGTGCAAATGTAACTTTACTCAGAACGGATATAATAAAGAAAATAATACCTCACCCAAACTTGAATACTACACAGTCTAGAATAAACCTACAAACGGCCACTGGAGATTGTGCAAAGGTTCATGGAAAAATAGAACTTAACATCCGAGTTGGTAGCTGTCTGGTTCGCCATCCTGTTTACATCGCTGACATCTACGATGAATGCATATTAGGTCTTGATTTTCTTAAGAAACATGGATTCGACATCAGACCCAGTGATAACCTACTCATCTATGAGACAGAAGAGATTCCTCTGCTTAGCCAGACGTCTGATTCTTTATCAAGCGTAACTCCAATATTAGTGACGGAAGACACAGAGATCCCAGCACAAAGTGAAGTTATAGTCCGTGGACATCGGGCGGAGACTTCTGGGGCCTTCCGATTGGCAGTTACTGATGCCTCTGGTAAAGGAGCTTTGGCTCATAATATCCTGGTTGCAAGGACGTTAGTCAGAATAGATAAAGAACAGATCCCTATCAGAGTGATGAACTGTAACAAATCCAATAGAATGTTAAAAAAAAGGTGAGGAATTAGCAATATGTGAAGCTGTTACCTGTGTAACAAGTATAAATAAAATAGAAGTTACCGATTCACATCAAAATCATACAGACATCCCATCTCATCTTACTGAATTATGGAGAGAAACAAGACAAATATTAACTGAAAACCAAGCTGTTAAGGCCGAGAACCTATTAAAAGAATTTTCTGACATTTTTTCTGCCACATCAAATGATTATGGCCGTACTAACCTGACAGAACATAAAATCAACACTGGTGATTCTCCTCCAGTCCATCTGCCGGCAAGAAGGCTTCCATTGGCAAAAAGAGAGGAGACGGAACAACTCATAAAGGACATGGAAGCTCAGGGCATTATAGAACCATCACAGAGTCCCTGGACATCACCAGTAGTTCTTGTCAAGAAAAAGGATGGATCTACACGATTTTGTGTAGATTATCGCAGATTAAATGATGTAACAAAGAAAGATTCCTTTCCTTTACCCAGGATTGACGATACACTAGACACTTTATCTGGGTCAGAATGGTTCTCAACATTAGATTTAAAGAGCGGCTATTGGCAAGTTGGTATACGTCCTGAAGACCGTGAGAAAACAGCTTTCAGTACAGGGAATGGACTTTGGCAGTTTAAGGTGATGCCATTTGGACTTTGTAATGCACCTGCCACATTTGAGCGACTAATGGAGTCAGTGCTCAAAGGTTTGTCTTTGGAGGTCTGCCTGGTTTACTTGGACGACATCATAGTTCTTGGAAGAACTTTTGAAGAACATTTGAGAAATCTTCGTCAAGTATTTGAAAAACTTAAGGCAGCCAAGTTAAAATTGGGACCGACAAAGTGTAAACTGTTCCAGCAAGAGGTTCATTACCTTGGTCATGTGATCACTACAGCAGGGATTAAGACTGATCCTAGTAAGATAGAAGCTGTAAGAGACTGGCCTCCACCACAAGATGTTCATCAACTTCGTAGTTTTATTGGACTTTGCACCTACTATAGAAGATTTGTCAAAGGTTTCTCCAACATCGCAAGGCCATTACATCGTCTGACAGAAGAGGGCCAGCGGTTTATGTGGACCACCGAATGCGATATAGCCTTTCAACAGCTAAAGAAAACTCTTTCCACAGCACCAGTGCTAGCGTACCCACAAACTGGAAAACAATTCGTAATAGATACTGACGCAAGTAACACGGGAGTTGGTGCTGTGCTTTCACAAGAACAAGACGGTCAAGAGAGAGTTATTGCATACTTTAGTAAAACTTTATCCAAACCAGAGCGGAATTACTGTGTAACACGCAAAGAACTGTTAGCAATAGTAAAAGCAATAGAACATTTTCATCATTATCTCTATGGCCAGAAATTCCTTATACGTACTGATCATGCTGCACTTAGATGGTTATTAAACTTCAAAAACCCTGAAGGACAAATCGCTAGGTGGATACAACGGTTACAAGAATACGATTTCTCCATCGAACATCGAAGTGGTAAAATGCATAAGAATGCAGATGCTCTTTCCAGGCGCCCATGTATTGACAACTGTAAACATTGCTATAATGCAGAACTGAAATTTGGAACTAAAGAGATAATGCCCATAAGACAAATAGTATCGACACAAACAAACAGTGACACCCCTAACATCTGGATTCCAATTGAAATCAGGAAGGCTCAACTAGATGATGAAGACATAAAACCAATATTAGAATTGATTGAAAAATCTGATGTAAGACCTAAATGGGAGCAAATCTCGAGGTATAGTCCAACTACTAAAAGTTACTGGGCACAGTGGGACTCCTTAAAAATGGAAGACGGAGTATTATACAGAAGATGGGAGAATCCCACTGGACGGCTGATCCGTTGGCAGATAATCCTTCCTCGATCCCGAGTGGAACTTGTGATGAAAGATGTACATGATAGTGCCACTGGAGGACACTTCGGTGTTAATAAGACATTAGCCAAAGCCAGGGAACGATTTCATTGGTTGAAAAGTAGGGCAGACGTTGAGAGATGGTGTAGGCAATGTGAAGCCTGTGCAGCAAAGAAAGGCCCTAAGACTAGGAGTCGGGGTAAGCTGCAGACGTATAACGTTGGTGCCCCTTTTGAAAGAATAGCCATTGATGTAATGGGTCCGTTTCCTAGAACTGATGATGGAAATCGATATTTATTAGTGGTAATGGATTATTTCACAAAGTGGCCTGAGGTATATCCCATCCAAGATCAGGAAGCAACAACAGTGGCTGAGATGATAGTTAATAACTTCATTAGTAGGTATGGGGTACCTTTACAACTCCACTCTGATCAAGGACGGAATTTTGAATCCAATGTGTTTAAAGGCATCTGTCAACTATTAGGCATTCAGAAAACCAGAACAACTCCCTTACACCCTCAGTCGGATGGTATGGTTGAAAGGTTCAATAGAACAATTGCTCAGCATTTAGCATTATTTGTGAACGACCATCAACGTGACTGGGATCGCCATGTACCACTCCTTTTGCTGGCATATAGGACGGCAGTGCATGAGACAACTGGACAGACACCTTCCATGATGCTTTTTGGAAGAGAGTTACGTCTTCCCTGTGACCTTTTGTATGGTCGGCCCGAAGCAATGCCTGTGTCCACTCCACAATACGTACAAGAATTGCAACAACGACTAGAAGAAATCCATCACTCCGTTAGACATAACATCGACATAACAAGTGACAGAACCAAAACAAGATATGACAGTAAAATAAATGGAACTATTTTCAATCAAGGAGATCTTGTCTGGCTATACAGTCCACATAGAAAGAAAGGACTATCTCCAAAACTTCAGAAACCTTGGGAAGGTCCATATACAATAGTTAACAGGATTAATGACGTGGTATATCGCATTCGTCGACGTCCAGCTACAAAGTGCAAGGTGGTTCACGTGGATCGTTTGGCCCCGTTTCATCGAAGAACTGAAGAAACTTTGGAATCCAGAATTGTTCGGGACGAACAAGACCTAGGAAGGGGGCAGTGTTACGACAGAAGGAATCTGGCAACCAAAAGCAAAAAGTTTCAGCCAACGAATAAGAACGTTGGGAGAATTTGGAGAAGAAGAGTGGAGCGTTAACGGTCGTTTTGTATTGTAACGGTCGTTGTGTTGTAACGGTCGGAGAGTTCGAAAATGGACGGTGAGCTGTTCTGAGACAGTGCGCGTAAGTATCAAGAAGTAACTTGATGTGTTGTGTATACGCGGAAGGATAAAAGTGGGATCTTTTATCGTTAAGTATCAAGAAGTAACTTGATGTGTTGTGTATACACGGAAGTATAAAAGTGGGAACTTTTATGGCTAACTTCGAATGTCTACACGGACTGTCTTTTTGTTCGGCTAGTGTGTGAACAGTTATTAGCACAGGACGAGAATTGGTTTACGAGTGAAGATCTTCGGGTGACCTGGTAAATCAAGTAAAAGGTAGTATTTAGTAAAATACACAGAGCTGATATTGTGTGCTCTACGCAGGAAGATTGATGACTTGTGCATGTTAATAGTTGATTTGTTAATAAGATACTTCATCCATATTTCCTTTGTAACAATTTACCTTGTATTGAATTTGGTTTTGAAATATAGCTTTTAATACTCACGCTCAGTGGCTATCCATTTTTGTAATCCGCAACAATATATTAATTAACAGCAAATGGGCTAGTTCTGTTAGAAATACCAGGGCATATAGGGGAGCTGAAATTGGATCTGACCATTACCTTGTTAAAAGTGTGTTGCAACTTAAACTTAAAAAGTGTTGTGCTAGGGTTAAAAGTGTGTTGCAACTTAAACTTAAAAAGTGTTGTGCTAGGGTTAAAAAATTTACTTTTAATACTGAAGCTCTGAAAATCCAGTTATAGCCAAAGCTTACAATGATAGGTTACTTCGTCATTATGACAGTCATGGTTTGCTTACTACTGAAGTTCAGGAAGAATGGGATCATTTTAAACAGGCTTTTTTGGACACTAACAGTACTCCTTTAGGAAAAAACGAGCAGAAGAGACAGAATTATCTGAGTGATAAGACACTTGAGCTTATTTCAGAAAGAAAGCACTGCAGGAATGTCTTTAATCAATACCCTACTAGTCCTAATAGAAAGCATTACAGAGAACTTAATAAACGTGTAAAAGATCAGTTAGCTGCTGATAAGAATCTTTGGCTTCATGGTTTGGCTGACAAAGCCGAGGAAGCACTTAGACAGCATAACAGCAGACAGCTGTACCAGATATTTAATGTTTTGTGTGGTAGAAAACGGACAGGTATACAAGGACTGAAGGATAAACAAGGTAAGGTTATAGAAGGTGAGGATTCTGTCATGGCTAGGTGGGCTGAGCATTTCAGTGATGCTCTAAACAATGTAGTTAGTTCTAATCCCATTGTTTGCAATGATGATAGATGCATTGGTGGCTTTAATGTTGGCCCTATAACACAATCTGAAGTTATTTTGGCTGTTTCTAAACTTAAACTACATAAATCCCCAGGGGTAGATGAAATTACAACCGAAATGCTTAGAGCTGGGAATGTTTCGGTTACCTGGATGACTGAAATTCTGAATATCTTTTATGACAAAGGCATGGTTCCTAAGGATTTTACCAGAGCTATTGTTATCCCTATTTTCAAAAAAGGTGATCGCAGTTCTTCTGATAACTATAGGGGTATCAGCCTACTCTCTGTTCCAGGTAAAGTTCTTTCCATGATCATGCTTAATAGAATTAAGAATCTGGTTGACAGGCAATTGCGTGATGAGCAATGTGGATTCAGAAGTGGTAGGGGATGTGTGGATCAGATATTTTCACTTAGGCAGATTCTTGAGAAATGTTTAGAGTTTCAGAAACCTTTGGTTGCTAGCTTTGTTGATTTCAAAAAGGCTTTTGACTCTGTTGATCGTCATAATTTGTGGTTGATTGTGAGATCACATGGTATACCTGACATGTTAGTTAACATAATGAAAGCTCTCTATAATAACACTGAGTCCTGTGTGAGAGCTGGTAAGGCTTGTAGCAATTGGTTTAGCATTACTTCTGGTGTTCGACAAGGGTGCATTTTGTCTCCTTTTCTCTTTAGTTTGGTTATTGATTATGTTATGCGAAATTCACTTCAAGGGAAAGATTTTGGCCTTAAATGGGCTGGAGATACGAAAATTTCTGATTTAGATTATGCTGATGATTTAGACCTTTTGGCAAATGATGTTGATGAGATGAACTCTTTCATTCGGGCTGTTGATGAGACTGGTAGTACAGTAGGTTTGGTTATAAACAGAGAGAAAACTAAAGTGATGAAAATTGGTCAGGCAGGCTGAGATTCAGTTAATCTGAATGGTTGCAGTCTTGAGCATGTGTCACAGATTAATTATCTTGGGAGCTATGTAACAGATAATGGTGATGTGCGGCATGAGATTAACAGACGAATAGGGATTGCTGCCGGGACTTTTAAGAATCTATGGAGAGTGTGGAGAAATAGGCGTATACACCTAAAGACTAAAATTAGACTGTATAATAGTTTGGTTCTTTCTAGGGTTAGTTATGGTAGTGAAACTTGGACACTTTGTAAACAAGATAGCAGGAAACTAGATTCTTTTGATTCCAGATGCTTACGCAGTATCTTGGGCATTAGGTGGTTCAACTTTGTAACTAATGATGAGGTTAGGCAAAGGAGTTTGCAACCTCCTTTAAGCAGTATATTGTGCAGAGAGAGACTCCGTTGGTTTGGCCATGTTGCCCGTATGAATAATTAGAGATTGGCGAATAGGGTTATGAACAGTGTGCCTAAAGGCCTCAGAAAGAAGGGGAGACCTAGGATGCAGTGGGCAGACAATGTCAAACAGGACCTTGTCAGAATTGGTGTGCAGTGGCCAGATGCAGTAGATGTAGCTCAGGAAAGACTTGCTTGGAGAATTAAATTGCACGGTCTGCTTGGACCTCCGTAGCCCATGGCTGCTTGATGATGATGATGATGATGATGATGATGATGATGATGATGATGATGATGATGATGATGATGATGATGATGACGACGATGACGACGACGACGACGACGACGACGACGACGACGACGACGACGACGACGATGATGATGATGATGATGATGATGATGATGATGATGATGATGATGATGATGATGATGATGATGATGATGAATCACAATATTCATTTGACACCTATCCAACCCAAAAAGTATTTTTCATTTATCTCCAAAAGTAAAAAATTGATTGTCTATAGACGGATAGACAGATGGACAGACAACAATTAACAGAGAGACGGACAAACAAACGAACAAATACTGGCATAGACAGACGACAAAGTGAAAACATTACCTAGTTTTTCAAACGAACTTTAAAAGAAATTATTTGTTGGTTTTCAGTTAGCTCGTTTCACTTTGTAACTGTTTGCCGTCTTCTGATTAACACCCAAATACAGCACAGTGAGGCATTCATAAAATATAACAGCTTTTATAGAAAAAAATAGTGGTGGAAATATATAAAACTAGAACAACTGAGAAATTTTAACATGGTACATACACTCACTCACAGGCTTTCGTCTCACAGACAAAACATGGCGTATTCCCCACCCTGCCCATGGTCAGTAGGGGACACCAATGGGCTTGGAAAGGCCGCCGTCCGTCGGATGGGACGTTAAGCCTTAGCCCGTGTGCGGGAAAGCCATACCCTGTGCACGTTAAAGAACACACTGGATGGCCTTGACGGGAGACTACCATCTGTCTCCCAACAGCTGTTCCAGTGGGTCCCCTCCCCCAACCTTCTCTGAGCCTTCGGGATCCATGTGACCTGGCCATTTAGCCCATGGTGTGCAAAAAAGTGCCGCTCATAGGTAAAACAACCCAACCCAAAAAATGGCGTCCATAAACCACGTGACTCAATCAACCAATAGCAGTGAATCACCGAGATGGCCGGCCTCTAACTATACGTGTGGACCAGATGATAAAGGGGCCAAGGTCACTTTTACAAAATGGTCCAGTTTTTAAAGAAGGATGTTAGACTCTAACTATACAGGACCTTTAACACAAACAAACCATATTGTCTGCATGGGTTTTCATTGAGTGCTTTCTGCGTTCAGTTTTAAAACTGCGATCTTTTCAAAACTAAAAACTTTTAATGCGCAATTTTTAAAATTTTCTGTATTCTTAAAGATGGTGATATGTTGTTTTCGGATCTGTAGATCCAGAATAGGTGCGTATGATATTAAAACAAAGGGACAGGAATTGAAGATCAAAGGTCACAGGAACTACGTATCACGTGTTCAAAGGGCTTGAAATGGATGGGAATCCCCCCTCCCACGTTAGACAACTTTCAGAACCCCCAGCCTTAAAGTACAGGGAGCGGGGTGAGAGAGAGTACTGAGTCATAGGTCACGTGGTATATATTTTTGGGCCTTTGATTGCCTTCATTCTCTTGATTACGAAATTCGACAAAGCAGAGGTCCTGTATAGTTAGAGGCTAGCCATATCGGTGACCGTCTATAGACAATCAATTTTTTACTTATAGAGCTAAATGAAAAATTCTTTTTGAGTTGGATAAGTATCGAAAAAACATTGCGATTCGCAATTTTGAAAATTTTAAATAGCTTTAGTACCGCCTCTAGCGATGGGAAAAGATGGAAAATGTTAAAATTTCAAACGAATATTACAAACTATTTACATTGGAAATCTGAAAATTTGGTAGTAATTATGGTCAGAAGTTTTACAATGGCAACAACGCTTTGCCGTCTTAGCCAAAAGGGGTGCGAAAATGAAACTTTTTTTAAGAGATAGACAAAACAATACATACCTATTTTTTTTTGTTTTACAGGCACTAACAAAATATTAATGACTTAAACAATATTTGATAATCTTAGCGTTACCTGTAGACGTTTAAATGTCTATAAATCAATAAATAGTTTTTTGTGAAAAAAGCTGGCATTAGTTCAACAGGTTAGAAGATTCTGACATGTTTCTGGAGAGATGCGGGTTCGAATACCGTATATCGGCGAACTTTTTTCCATAAAATTATTAATATTTCCATTTTTCGAATCCCATTCAGTGGAATTTCCAGTGTTAGAGAATTTTCCGCTAAAGGCGGTAAATAAAAACTCGAAAGGCTCTAGCGGCGGAAAAAAGCTAGAAAATTCGAAATCTTTAAACAAATATTGTAAACGATCTATTTTTTGCTAGAAACTTAAATATTTGTTCATGGATTTTAATGATCAAGTGGTTTACCCTAAGAGTAATGATTTGTTCTGTTGATAAAATGCAACTTTTCTGCTTTAAGATGTAATTAAAAAAAAAATTTGTGTTTTACAGCTACTAGTAAAATATTAATATTTTATTTTCTCAATTTTACAGTAGTTCGAATTTCCACTGTCAGAGTGTTCTGAAAATGTAAAATAACTAGAAGAACGCATATCGCCTCTGGCGCATATGGGAATCTCATTTTCAAAGAGAATGAAGTTCTTCCTTTGCCTACTTTTTCACTCCTTAAAAGTTTTAATTATGAATGTTCGTGTTGTTTTTCTGCTGAGGCCCTGCCATCCTCATGGACATTCTACTATGGCGTATAAATTGACAAGCTCCTGTCAGACCTCTGTACAGTCAAATGCTTCAGGGATTATTTATTTATTATTTAATCTATGATGGGGGAAATGCACATATTATTTTATTAGTATTTATAACACATGAAAAGTATTTGTCTTTTAGTTCTTAAATATAAAAAGTTGCTTTTCTGTCGTTCCTCTGAAAATAATGGAAAGATCATTGCTGTCAGTGAAATTTCTACCATAACAGAACTCTACAAGTCGAAATTTCTACCATAAACAGATCACTTGAAACATTCGTTAAAAGTTTTGCAGTTTTGATGTTTAGTGATCTCTAATGATATAAATTAAAACTACCTTTGAAAATGCCAATTACATTCATTAGTAACCAACTAAAAAAGAGATTTTCAATTATCTCTTAAAACAAAACTGTTTCGTTTCTTACTTACCTTGGGCTAAGGGTCAACTCATTGTTGCCAATGGAATTTTCAAGACTGTCACATTACACGACGAAATTTTCAAATATATAGCATAACTACATCGTTTGCAATATTCGTTTTAATATTTGGGATTTTTCCACTGTTTTCCACCGTTAGAGGACGCAGTTATATCCTTTAGGAAATATTCAAAATGCAAATTGCAATATTTCATCAATACCCCTCCAACCTAAAAAGAATTTTTAATTTATTTCTAAAAACGTACACTTTTTTGTTTAAAAAAAAAGTTCCATTCAGATCTCCCTGGGTCTAAAGGGTCAGTGATTGTTGCCAATGGTAACTTCGTAACCTTCACAATTCAACACCAAAATTTCAAACTTTTAACATAACTACATCGTTTGGAATATTCGTTTAATATTTTGGAATCTTGAAAATTTTCCACCGTTAGAAGGCGCACTTATAACTTTTCGGGGGATTCGAAAAATGCAAATCTTAATATATCATTAATACCCCTCTAACACAAAAAAGAATTTTTTATTATATCTGTATAAAGAGAAAAGTTCGATGTCTTCAGAAGGAAAGCCAACAAAGCAAAATTTTCTCAGTTTTTACAAAAAAAACCTGAAATTTAATTTTCCTTTTTTAGCCGTTTTCTAAAGTGCTTCCAGTCATGAACACTGAAATCTGTATCAAATATTAAACTCCCCTTTCCGGAATCCATAAGTACTGTGCAATACCATTCAGCAATGCACGCTAAACAACCTAAGACAGGACAAAACATGGTGTCCAATTTTGAAAGGGACAATCTCTACCTATATAGGCCTCTAACACAAACTGTAGGCCCTATATAGGCAGAGTTTGGCCATCTCAAAATTGGACGCCATGGTTTGTCGTCACTCGGATTGTTTGGCGTGCAAAACTGAATTGTACTGCATGGTACTTATGGATTCGGAAGAAGGGTAGGGTAATATTTGATGCAGATTTCAGTACTCACGTTTGGAAGCACTTTAAAAAAAGGCTAAGAAAGAAAAGTAAGCATTTGGCTTTTTTTTTTAAAAAAGAGTTAATAATAGCACTTTGTTGTCTTTCAGTCTGTACACAATGAACTTTTTTGTTTATGCAAAAAAATAGAAAATTCGTTTTGTGTTGGATAGGTATTAAGGAAATATTGCGATTTGCATTTTTCGAATCTCTTAAAAATTTTAACTGCGCCCTCTAATGGTATAGAAAGTAAAAAATTCCAAAATATCACGAACATAACCAAACAATGTAGTTATGTTAGAAATTTGAAATCTGATCGTGTAATTTGACAGTCTTGAAAATTCTATTGAGAGCAATGAGTTGAACCTAAGCCCAAGATCGGTAAGAAATGGAACCGTTTTGTTTTAAGAGATAATCGGAAATCTCTTTTTAGTTGGTTACTAATGAAATGTAATTTGCATTTCCAAAGGTAGTTTTAATTTATATCATTAGAGATAACTAAATATCGAAACTGCAAAAAGTTTTAACGTATGTTTCACGTGATCTGTTATGTTAGTGAAAGGTTTCTTACAGCAAAATTTCAGACAAGAGTTAAGGACTTGAATATTATCTGCTGTTATGCCCCCACTGAGGATGCAGATGAGGATGAGAAGGATAAGTTTTATGAACAACTTCAGGATATTTTGAATTCTGTCAAGAAAGGAGATATTACACTTGTTCTTGGTGACTTCAATGCCAAAGTTGGTACTGACTCTGACCTTTGGGGAGGGGTGATTGGCCCTTTTGGTATTGGTAACTGCAATGGCAATAGGCAACGTCTCCTACAGATAAGTAAACTAAATGGTTTCAGAATAACTAACACATATTACAAACACCGCGACATACATAAGTACACATGGGTTTCACCTGATGGGCTGCATAAGAATATGATTGATTATATACTAATTAACTGCAAATGGGCTACTTCTGTTAGCAATACAAGGGCATATAGGGGAGCTGAAATTGGATCTGACCATTACCTTGTTAAAAGTGTCTTGCAACTTAAACTTAAAAAGTGTTGCGCTAAATTTAAAAAAATTATCTTTAATACTGAAGCTCTGAACGATCCAGTTATAGCTAAAGCTTACCATGATAGGTTACTTAGTCATTATGACAGTCATGGTTTGCTTAATACTGAATTTGAGGAAGAATGGGGCCGTTTTAAACTGGCTTTTTTGGAAACTAACAGTGGTCTTTTATGAAATAAGGGGCAGAGAAGGCAGAATTATTTAAGTGATAAGGCACTTGAGCTTATTTCGGAAAGAGAGAACTGCAGGAATGTCCTTAATCACTACCCTACTAATCCTAATAGAAAGGATTACAGAGAGCTTAATAAACGTGCAAAGGATCAGTTAGCTACTGATAAAAATCTTTGGCTTGATGGCTTTTCTGACAAAGTTGAGGAAGCAGTTAGACAGCACAACAGCAGAGAGCTGTACCAGATATTTACTGTTTTGTATGGTAGAAAACGGACAGGTATACAAGGATTGAAGGATAAACAAGGTAAAGTTATAGAAGGGGAGGATGTGTCATGGCTAGGTGGGCTGTGCATTTCAGTGATGTTCTAAATAATGTGGTTAGTTCTACTCCCATTGTTTCTAGTGATGATAAATGTAATGGGGGCTTTAATGTTGTCTCTATAACACAATCTGAAGTTATTTTGGCTATTTCTAAATTTAAACTTCATAAATTCCCAGGGTTAGATGAAATTACTATAGAAATGCTCAGAGCTGGGAATGTTTCGGTTACCACTTATATGACTGAAATTCTGAATATTTTTTATGATAAAGGCATGGTTCCTACGGATTTTACCAGAGCTATTGTTATCCCTATTTTCAAAAAAGGTGATTGCAGTTCTTGTGATAACTATAGGGGTATCAGCGTACTCTCTGTTCCAGGTAAAGTTCTTTCCATGATCGTGCTTAATAGAATTAAGAATCTGGTTGACAGTCAATTGCGTGATGAGCAATGTGGATTCAGAAGTGGTAGGGGATGTGTGGATCAGATATTTTCACTTAGGCAGATTCTTGAGAAATGTTTAGAGTTTCAGAAACCTTTGGTTGCTAGCTTTGTTGATTTCAAAAAGGCTTTCGACTCTATTGATCGCCATAATTTGTGGCTGATTGTGAGATCATATGGTATACCAGACAAGTTAGTTAACATAATGAAAGCTCTCTGTAATAACACTGCGTCGTATGTGAGAGTTGATGAGGCTTGTAGCAATTAGTTTAGCATTACTTCTGGTGTTCGACAAGGGTGCATTTTGTCTCCTTTTCTCTTTAGCTTGGTTATTGATTATGTTATGCGAAATTCATTCCAAGGGAAAGATTTTGGTTTTAAATGGGCTGGAGATATGAAAATTTCTGATTTAGATTATGCTGATGATTTAGCCCTTTTGGCAAATGATGTTGATGAGATGAACTCTTTCATTCGGGCTGTTGATGAGACTGGTAGTAGAGTAGGTTTGGTTATAAACAGAGATAAAATTAAAGTGATGAAAATTGGTCAGGCAGGTTGTGATTCAGTTAATCTGAATGGTTGCAGTCTTGAGCAGGTGTCACAGTTTAATTATCTTGGGAGCTATGTAACAGATACTGGTGATATGTGGCATGAGATTAACAGACGAATAGGGATTGCTGCCAGGACTTTTAAGAATCTATGGAGAGTCTGGAGAAATAGCCATATACACCTAAAGACTAAAATTAGACTGTATGACAGTTTGGTTGTTTCTAGGGTTAGTTATGTTAGTGGAACTTGGACACTTTGTAAACAAGATAACAGGAAACTAGATGCTTTTGATTCCAGATGCTTATGCAGTATCTTGGGCATTAGGTGGTTCAAATTTGTAACTAATGATGAGGTTAAGCAAAGGAGTTTGCCACCTCCTTTAAGCAGCATATTGTGCAGAGAGAGACTCCATTGGTTTGGCCATGTTGCCTGTATGAATAATTGTAGATTGGTGAATAGGGTTATGAACAGTGTGCCTAAAGGCCTCAGAAAGAGGGGGGACCTAGGATGCGGTGGACAGACAATGTCAAACAGGACCTTATTGGATTTGGTATGCAGTTGCCAGATGCAGCGATGTAGCTCAGGATAGACTTGCTTGGAGAACTAAATTGGATGGTCTGGTTGGACCTCCATAGCCCATGGCTGCTTGATGATCATGATGATGATAGAAATTTCGGCGTGTAGAGTTCTGTTATGTTAAAAAATTCCACTGACAGCAATGATCTGCCCCCTATTTTGAGAGGAGCGAGAGAAAAGCAACTTTTCGAATTTTAAAACTAAACGAGAAATATTTTTTATGTTTTATAATTACTAATAGAATACTACTATGCGCATTTCCCCAATAATACATTGAAAAATAAATAAATAACCCTTCAAGCAGCTGCTTGTACTGAGGTCTGACAGGAGCCTGTCAGTTTATACACCATAGTAGAAGATTATGGCAGAGTATTCTGACCTGTTGGATGTATAATGAGGATGGCGAGAACTCAGGAGAAAAACCACACGAACATACATAATTAAAATTTTTAAGGAGTAAAAAAGTTGGCAAAGGAAGAACTTCCTACTCTTTGAAAATGAGATTCCCATATGCACCAGAGAAGATATGCTTTCTTCCAGTTATTTTACACTTTCAATGCCCTCTGACAGTGGAGATTCGAAAAAAATAAACTATTAGTATTTTATTAGTACCTGTAATGTGCAAAAAAAGTTTTTCATTTATCTCTAAAAGCAGAAATGTTGCATTTTACCAGTGGGACAAATCATTACTGTTAGCGTAAACCACTTGACCATTATACTCTATGAACAAAAATTTAAGTTTCTAGCAAAAAATAGATCGTTTGCAATATTTATTTAAAGATTTGGTATTTTCCAACTTTTTTCCGCTGCTAGAGGTCGACTTTCGAGTTTTTATTTACCGATTTTAGCACTCTCTAACACTGGAAATTTCAACTAAGGGTATTGGAAAAATGTAAATATTAATATTTTTGTGGAAAGAAATTTCGTCGACATATGGGATTCAAATCCGCATCCCTCCAAAAACATGCCACAGTATTATAACTTGTTGAACTGACGCCGGCTTTTTTCACAAAAAACATTTATTGATTTATCGACGTTTAAACGTCTACAGGTAAAGCTGGGATTATCAAATATAGTTTAAATCATTGATAACACTAAATAGCGTGATGTGACTTCATTATTTCTTTCCATCTTACTCAGAGCATTAAAAAGAAACATTTGCCACCCGATATCATTGATGGCGCCATAAGGAGGCACCCAAAATTCATGGGAAGAGTGATAATCATTATTAATGGCAAAAGATTGTGACGGCATTAGTTCAATAGGTAAGAATACTCAGGCATGTTTCTGGAGAAATGCGGGTCCCAATCCCGTATGTCTGCAAAATTTTTTCCACAAAATCATTTATTGATTTGTAGACGTTTAAACAACTACAGGTAATGTTGAGATTATCAAATATTTTTTAAATCCTTAATATTTTGTTAGTGCCTGTAAAACAAATATATATATATATTGTTTCGTTTATCTCTTAAAAAAAAGTTTCATTTTTGCACCCCCTTTTGGTTAAGACAGCAAAGCCTTGTCGCCATTGTAAACCTTCTGCCCATAACACTCTACTATCAAAATTTCAGATTTCCGGTGATATTGTTTGTTTGTAATATTCGTTCAAAATTTCAGCATTTTCCATCTTTATCCACCGCTAGAGAGCGCTAATAAAGCGCTCTCTTCTTGAAAATTTTCAAAATTGCGAATCAGAATACTTGTTCGACACCTATCCAACCCTAAAAGAACTTTTCATTTAGCTCTAAAAGTAAAAAAAAAAATGTTGTCTATAGATGGACAGACAACAGTTAACACAGAGGCATAGGCAGACGACAAAGTGAAAACATTAGCTCGTTTTTCAACGAACCTTAAAAGAAATATTTTGTTGGTTTTCAGGTAGCTCATTTCAATTTTGCAGCCGATTGCCGTCTTCTGATGGAGTTTCTCCGAAAAAAATATCCATTGAATTAATTTTAATTAATCCAAAATCAATTATTCTTTGCGTGAAACTATTACACCCAAATGCAGCGCAGGGAGGCACTCATAAAAAAAAACAGCTTTTATAGACAAAAAATGTGGCAGAAATATATAAAACTAGAACAACTGAGAAGTTTTAACTTGGTACATACACTCACTCATAGGCTTTCGTCTCACGGACAAAACATGGCGTCCATAAACCACGTGACTCAATCAACCAATGGCAGGTACTTATTTCTCAGCCCAAACAATTCTTGGTCCTACTCATAATAATATAAAAAGCCACTATAGGGCCTTGGCCCTATATATCAACAGCACTGGGAGATTCCCCTAAAGCCTCTCTGCCTCTCCAAAGGCCTCTACCTCACTTTTAAAAGATCATTGGGACACTAAAAGATCCAGATGCCAATAAAAGATTTTCATAGGACATCAAAAGACGCATTTTGGACAACTTATTCGATAGAAACTAACTCAAAATAAAAATAAATATATATATAGTATAAAATCATCAAAATAAAAAAAATCAATCTAACTATCAAAAATAAAGTCACATAAAGGAAAACTTTATTTCTATATTGGAAATTTTTATATTTCTCTTTAACCCAATAATTTATATGGAATCTCTCCCAGAGTATAACATCTCCATACACATTATCATACCTAATATACATATGGAATCTCACCACATCTCCCACTACCCTTTGATGGGAACCTTAAACTGCACTCCTGCCACACACCCCATGCTCATGGCTGACCTTCCACTGGCTCTACAAAAATAAACACTGACCACCACACACTGAACACATAAATTTGATTTGCAACTGGTATAACGTAGCTAAATCATTTTTCTCCCTTCTCCTCCAAAAAAAAATTATCTTTATCATACTCCTTCCCATATATAAGGCTGTCACTGAGCTAAGACTTTTCCCAGATCCACCCTTGCGCAACATTTCACTGCATGGCAGGGCAACCCAATGCTAACCTCTGGAGTTAGATAAGCAACCATAAATATTTCCTCCTCCATCTTCCTGACACAGGAGTATTACCTATCCTACCGTCTCAGCTCCCCCCACCAAAAATTTCATCCCCCCTCCATGCTCTGCAACCCATCTTGGGATGACTTTAAAGAAGAAAAAAAAATATTTTCTCTTCGCCCCCCCCAAAGGGATTTCTCCCTAGCACCCCAATTCTCATCTATTCCATGGACATGACCACCCTCCCCCACCCCCCATTTACCTCCCCCAATGAGCAGGGGTCAATTTTGATTGACTCAAATCTAACATATTGGCAACCAACCATGGCCACAACTTCAAAAAATAACATATAACATTCGGCACTCTGAAAATTATAAAAAATATATATATAGACTACTTCTTCCTCCATATCTCTCCACCCCCCTTCCCCCCCATCATATGACATGCAACTGGTATTTATTCTCTTTCACCTTTCAACGTCAGCCTCTCCACCACTGGGAGGCCTGCGGCCTAGAGCCCAATTGCCAATATGTACGATTGTCAGCCTTCACTGTGCTGGCCAGTCTTTGCCGTTTTCATCCGCACCCACTGCCCTTTATGCCTATGGACCTGATGATAGGAGGACCGAGGCCCCCTTTACAAATAGGTCCAGCTTAGAAAGAAGGATGTATAAGAAGAAAAAGAAGGCCAACCTCTAACTATACAGGAACTTTAACACAAACAAACCATATTATCTGCATGGGTTTTCATTGAGTGCTTTCTGCGTTCGGTTTTAAAACTGCGATCTTTTCAAAACTAAAAATTTTTAATGTGCAATTATTAAAATTTTCTCTATTCTTAAAGATGGCGATATGTTGTTTTCGGATCTGTAGATCCAGAATAGGTGCGTATGATATTAAAACAAAGGGACAGGTATTGAAGATCAAAGGTCACAGGAACTACGTATCACGTGTTCAAAGGGCTTGAAATGGATGGGAATCCCCCCTCCCACGTTAGACAACTGGATATTGGACCACTGACTGATACGTTATGATGATGACCTGACTGATACGTTAGACAACCTTCAGAACCCCCAGCCTTAAAGTACAGGGAGCGGGGTGAGAGAGAGTACTGGGTAATAGGTCACGTGGTATATATCTTTGCGCCTTTGATTGCCTTCATTCTCTTGATGGGGAAATTCGATACCTTTTATAAACAATCAATTTTTAAAACAACTATGAACTATATCAATTTGAAAAAAATTATAAAGACAGCTCAAAATGCATTGTAACTTTGAGATAAAAAAAAACAGAAAAATGAAAACAAAATAGCATGAAATATTAATCGAGAAACACGCAATGCTGA
Source organism: Ryuthela nishihirai (assembly GCA_038380435.1). NCBI lineage: Eukaryota > Metazoa > Arthropoda > Arachnida > Araneae > Heptathelidae > Ryuthela > Ryuthela nishihirai. The sequence continues at coordinate 45,537,983 of JAWZYU010000032.1, forward strand.
GTGCTTGGCAATTCAAGGGCACAGAATTTCTCCACTCAAATGCTGAGCTCGTGGAACTAAACAAGTTTATCGGGAGAAAGGAAGTCGCATTTTTTTTTTTGCATCTTTCTGGCATCGAATTTCTTTTGTCGCTAATGCATAGAGTATTATATTCACAGTAATAATTCAAATCACTAACTCACAGTAATATCTAATATATAATCAATTGTACATGATTGACTTACAGGGGATCATGCTAATTCTAACCTCGGAAAGTGTAAACTGTGATATTTCATCAACAACTATGCAACAGCAAATAGTTTTTCAACATATCTCTATAAAGAAACAATATTCTCTTAAAACATTGCCAATAATACAACGTGACCTTCACATTCCACCATCAAAATTTCAAAGTTCTAGTATAAATACATCGTTCGAAATATTCATTTGAATTTTAGAATTTTCAACTTTTTCGACAGTTAGAGGCGCATTTACAGCTTCTGGGAGAATAGGAAAGTGAAAATCGTAATATTTCATCAATACCTGTCCAATGCAAAAAAAAAGTTTCATCTCTATATAAGAAATTTTGCTGAAAACAAAACAATTGGAATTTCCCAGCCACCCTGGTCTAAGAGGTGAATTAATTGTTTCCTATGGAAATTTCAGGACGTTCACCACCATAATTTCGAATATCTAATCATACATCATTTGTAAAAAATTTAAAAAGGAACCTAGTATTTTAGTTTGTTATTACGGTATACAGAAGCGAAATCACCAAACTTATTAAAAAAAAAATAAAAATAAATACCCCTTCAAGCAGCTGCTTGCCACAGAGGTCTGACAGGAGCCTGTCAATTTACATGCCATAGTAGAAGGTCTGTGAGGATGGCAGGACCCCAGCAGAAAAACAACACACATCCATGCCTTACCCGCTGGCTCGAACCCAGGTCCCTTAGATCAGTTATTACGATATTTTAAATCCAAAGCTATACGATTTTTCTTTCTAAAAACACTTTACATTTAAAAATGTTAACAGCATATAAGTTACAAACATAAATGTAGCATATTTTTTTCCCAGGGTTCGTCACATTCATGGAATTTGAAGTTTTTCCTCGCTACTTTAACACGAAAACGACTAAAGAGAATGTCAGTGTGTTTGCGCGCCACTTACTAAGAGGTTCGCGTAAAGGTACCTTTTTCGAGCAGTAGCGCAGGCCTGTAATTTATCATTGTTGGCCAAGTCCATAGTAAATACCTTGGATTACCTTGGATACCTTGATGGAATACACACCTGCACTAAAACGTATCTTTACGCGAGCCTCCTATAATATAAAATCTCACTAGATGGCGAATTTTGTAAAAGGGACCTTGGACCCTTTATCGTCTGGTCCATGAGAAATTTTTTTCTGTGGGGGCAGTATGAGTCAAAAAGTAGGGACCAGTACAATGAAGTGCTAGCGACCATACATGCTGGCGATAGGCTTTTGGCTGCAGCCGAAGTCACGCCGCAGCCCGCCTAATAATGAAGGAGGTAGTTTAAGTTTGGTGCCAAAAAAGTGCTGCGTCGTAGTTTTGTGGCAAGGGAGCGGGGAGGGGACAGATTTGGAGTTAAAATTCTTCTGGCAGTGAAAAACGTAGAATGTGTGATCACTGTGTGGCCCATGTTGGCCGGGGTTGGTAAGAAGTGTGCAGGGTCGAATGTGAAAATTCAAAACCGCCCCATTTCAAGGGGCAAATTTCTGAGATGGGGGAAGGTAAAGAGGGGATGGAATAGGTGAAAAAGTAGGGGGCCAGGGTAATTTCCCTTGATGGAAAGCGAGAGAAAATAATTGGTCTTCTCTAAATCTGCCCTCTTGTGTCAAGGAAAATGTGTAGGGTATCTTCATGGAAATATTCGTTGAACAATTCTGGGTTGGGGAGGGGAAAGTGTAATCTGGTAGGTTAACCTTATGAGATAGTGTTTGATGCAGTGAAGTCTCGCGCAGGGACTGGAGCCTCAAAAGGTTTAGCAAGAATGAGAGCTACTGATCAATTAAAAATTAAAATTTGATTTTAAATGATGGGGTGAGCTACGTTATTGGTAAATTAGATAATAATGAGTATTTTTGGAGTGGGGGAGAGGGGTTGGGGGGTTTTGGGTGTTCAAAATAATTGTGTGTGTTAGACATGAGGTATGTACTTATAATTGTACATTCAGTTGTAATTCAGTGTCTATGATTTCATTGAAGAGGGTTGTCTTATGGCTGTAGGTGTTAGTGAATGATGTCAGAAATGTTAAGAGGGGTGTATTTTAGTGATTTAGGGTGTTAATATTTAAATTTGCCACCACTAGTTGTAACCATTTTTGAAAAAGGGTACTTTGGGAGTTGTAGTCTATTGTACAGAGTATATATTTATATATATTGAAAATATCAATAAAATTGCACTAGGGAAATAAGGTGGGGCAGTAATGTATCCAAAATGCTTCTTTTTTGTCCCTGTAATGGATCTTTTTTGTCCCTTTGGATCTTTTTGGCATCTGAATCTTTTGGTGTCCAATGGATCTTTTGAGTAGGGGGTGTGGTTGGAGAGTCTGCAGGAAGTTGGAAGGTTAAAGGATTTTGCCAGTACTATGTATGAAATGGGCTAGGGCCCTGAAATGTGATTTTGCATTTGTATGGGTTGGGTTTAGGATGGTCTGTAAGGTGAATGTGGTGACTCAAGTGTAGCAAGTTTGTGATAGAGGGTGTGTCTTTGTGTGTTGTAGATTTGACCGTGTAGTAGGTAGAGGGGGATATCCTCTATCACTTGGCAGCTTGGGCAGAGTGCAAAATGTATTTTTCTAATCATAAATGTCTTTGTTAATGTTTGCTCTGCCAGTTTGGAGTCTGTGTATCGCTGTTTGGTAACTTCTGGATAGGTAGTTAAGAAGTAGTGTGTTTGGAGAGGGTGCTATTCGGCTCTGAATGTAATGTGTTGGACCCAATTCTGAGTCCTTGTGTGGTAAAAATTTTTTGTGTATTCTCTTATGTGATGTTTGCATGTGGTGACAGTGTGGTAATATGGGGCTGTGAATGTAAGACCTTGTTTAGCAAATGAGTCAACAGTCTCATTATGGGTGATGTTGCAATGGGAAGGAATCCAATAAAATGTTAGGGTGTTTCCCTTGTCTATAACGTTGTGTGCTATCGTTTTGTATGTGGAAAAGGGAATGGGGCTGTGATGGATTTTCTGTCAGTGTGTTAATGAGTTGTATTGCAGGCATTGAGTCTCTGATTATGTTAATGTGTTGTTTGTTGAGGTGGGTGGCCCAGCCTAACGCCATATGTATTGATGCTAGCTCTGAAGAAGTGCTATTTTCAGCATGATTTAATTTTATAACATAAGAGAATTTGGTGGAAGGGGTATAAAAAGCAGCAGAGCCAGAGGTGGTGTGTGGAATGTGAAATCCATCAGTATAAATTGTAAGGTCAGTGTCTGATAGTTGTGTGATTAAATTGTCTGCAGCAATTTTTAGTTCAATGGGGAGGTGGGCTTTTTTTTTTTTTGTGATGTGTGGTAGAGTGAGGTGAATGTTTGGTTTTTTAAGTAACCAATAGGGAAGTGTTTGTGTGGGTTTATAGGGTTTAATTTGTTGCCACGTAAAGTAAAATGTGTGTTTTTTGATTATTTGTGCTGTGGTAGTAGAGTTGGTGGTGGATTCAATTCTACGTATGGCTGGGTGAGTCGGATTGTAGTGTTTAAGTTTGATGTAGTGTGTGCATGTGAGGAGGTGTCTTTTGATCTTCACATTTCAACACCAAAATATCAAATTTCTAATTTAACTACACCGTTTGGCTATGTTCGTTCGATATTTTGGAATTTTCTACTTTTCTCACCGTTAGAGGGCGCAGTTAAAACTTTTGAGATTCGAAAAATGCAAATCGCAATATTTCATTAATACCTATCCAACACAAAAATAATTTCTATTTTTCTGCATAAGCAAAAAAAGTTCATTGTCTACAAACGGACAGACAAGAAAGCGATATTATTTCTCTTTTTTTTTTAAAAAAAGTCCTAAAATTTATTTTTCTTTTTTACCCGTTTTCTAAAGTGCTTTCAATCATGAACACTGAAATCTGTATCAAACATTTCCTTACAGTTTTCGAGAATCCATAAGTACCGTGCAATAGCATTCAGCTATGCACGCTGAACAATCCTAGAGATAACAAAACACGACGTCCAATTTTGAGATATATACTCCCTAACTGATTGTACCTATGATGGCAACATAAGCTTTGAAAACAGCACGTTTTATTATCATTGACCGTATTGGGAGTGCGCCACCCAGTTTTCCATCTATATCCATGGGTTTTTTTTCTCCCGTGCTGCATGTAATTTTTTTAACCTGTGACTCATCCGAATTCACGCCCTGTTGAGTAGGAACATCATGGCCATTGCTGTTCCGACGTTTTCTGAGTGGTTAACCGGCTTCTGACAGCTGTTCTACTTGTATGCATTAAAGTGCATCCCAGAGGTAAACCAAGTAGTATAAGAATTGTGTGTGTGTGTGTGTGGGGGGGGGGGCAGAGAGAATCGAACCCTCACATTTTAATTGTTTTCAATAAATGAAGTATATGCACACTTTTTTGCTTATTTTGAATTTATAATGTTTTTCTGCAATTTAGTACAGTAGTTAGGTTTTTGAAATGTAATATCAGGTATTGATGATAGTATTATATTCTAATATATATAATATGCTATATTGGTCTAACAAACTTTGCAGCCTTCATTTAATAGTTCTGTCATATATTCAGTATATTGCAGAAATTATACGAAGAATAGAGTGCTTAAAATATCGTTTGAAAAGATACTGTATGTAGTGCAAATACTGTATGTAGCAGTGGCATCAGGTGCCCAAACATTTCTCCAGGGCAATTAGGTACATTTTAACATGTTATTTTTGGTCCTTATAACAAGCAGAATTACTTGTACACCATTCTGTTAAATAGCAGAACAAGTAGCCCCTGAAAAGACAATGAAGCAACCAAAATAAATATATTTGGAGTTAAAACACTTAAAAGTTTTTTTTTAAGAAAAATTTAATTTTTTTTGCTTTCACTAACAGTTTGCTGAGGTGTTCATAGATGCTAAACTACATTGAAAGACCTAGACTGAATTTTGTATCTTAGAATTATGAAAATATTTGGGTGGGTTACAAAAGGAAAATTGCTTCCTCCCTGGGAATATTAGGTAAATTAATTTATGATGAATAATATAGGTGTTAGCCATCCTGTTGCCGAGTAGTTAGCGTGCTTGGCTACTAAAGTACCTAAGTTCAAGCCCTAGGTTATGGAAGGAATGATTGTGTTGTTTTTCTGCTCAGGTCTCACTTTCCTTACAGACCTTCTACTATGATGTATAAACTGACAGGCTCTTATCAGACCTCTGTGTCTAGTAGCTGTTTGAAGGGGGTTTAATTTTCTTAATATAGGTGTACTAAAAATTAATGCTGTGTTCTCCTTCAAAATCTCTACAAAATTCCAAATTATCTCCTATAAAATGTAATCTAAATTTTTTGTTTTCAGAAACATTTATTTTTATTAATATGAAAAAATATTTTTATATGTATTTTGAATAATAAGTTTAAATTTTTTCATTTTGTTTTAAGGCACCCTTAGTTGTATTGGTGTATAACATATGCATTATTGCAACTGTGCTCATTAATGAATGGGGTGATTTAATATTTCTATCTTTAATCACTTGATATTCATTTTTGTCTCTCTTGCTGAAAAATATATTTGCCTGCTCCTCACTGGGAGTTTTTCTTCACCATTTAATCTATTAAATGGGTGTTCCAGAAGAAAAAGGTCAACTTGATGTATTATTCAATTTATAAATATATATAAAAGAAATAGCAATTTTATATTGGTGAAGGAAACTTAAATACTTTACCACAACATAAATTGAATAGAATTGCGAATAATATATGTACTACACCTCTCCCTTCCTATAGGTGTCTCCCATTGCTGTTGCCCATGAAAACTACCAAAAGCATGGTTGAATGAAGAGATGCAATTGGACATGGGTGAACATAAATTAAATCGAATGGCATCATCTCTGCAGCAACTGTTTCTGCCCTTGAGGTTAGGGGCGGGGGTGGCTCAGTCGGTAGCGCGCCAGGCTCGTAATCTGTAGTTCCCAGGTTCGAGTCCCAGCTGGGTCAGCGTTGAGATTTATCTCCGCAAAATTCCCTGCCCTGCCCACGGTCAGTAGGGGACACCGATGGGCTTGGAAAGGCCGCCGTCCGTCGGATGGGACGTTAAGCCGTGGTCCCGTGTGCGGGAGAGCCATATCCTGTGCACGTTAAAGAACACGCTGGATGGCCTTGACGGGAGGCTACCATCTGTCTCCCAACAGCTGTTCCAGTGGGTCCCCTCCTCCAACCTTCTCTGAGCCTTCGGGGTCCATGTGACCTGGCCATTTAGCCCATGGTGTGCAAAAAAGTGCCGCTCAGAGGTAAAACAACCCAACCCAAAGCCCTTGAGGTCAAGCAAAAAAGTGACTGGCATGCACAATGCTATTATTTTCAAGTCGTAAGAGAGTTGCAATTTTTCAAGTAGACTTCCTATTCCTGCTGACACCATTAATCAAGACTAGCCATGGCTCAGTTTTTTTGTTTAAAATATTAACCCAGACATTCAATTTTTGTTTTCTATCAAAATATTAACAGAATTTTGTTTTCTCAATTAAAAGGAAAACATTAAAATTTTTTTGTTTGTCAGAGCCTTGAACCCAGTAGCCACAATTGATGCTATGCCACTGGTATCTACTAACCTTTGTGCCCCATAGTTTGCACATTTTTAGTATTGAATGCAAATTTCAAGTTGTACCAGCATAAATTATTGGACTGATATACTTGTTAAACATACTCTACTTTCACAGCTAATTTATGCCTTATGCTTTTAACCTTGAATTTAAATTTTTTATACAGTACAACTAGTTGAGTTGCACTTTTAAACTGTTGACCCAAATTTGAAATAAAGTGTGAAAGGAGGGACCAACTAATTGAGGTCTTTTGCCTTCCTCACAGGTCTATATAGCGATTAAACTTACAGGACCCTTTCAGACCTCTGTGACATGTAGCTTTTTAAGGGTTAATTTTTTTTTTGTAGTGGTGACAACCTTTCTGTTTTCTGCTTGGATATTACCTTTAGGAAGCAAATATGGTGATATCTCTCAGTCCCTCCAAGTTCAGGGGCGGCTCAGTCGGTAGTGTGCCAGGTTCTCATAATCTGCAGTTCCCAAGTTTGAGTACCAGCTGGATCAATGTTGAGAATTGTCGCTGCAAAACAGCCCTACTCCCAGTCAGTAGGGGACACCAATGGGTTTGGAAAGGCCACTGTCCATCGGATAAAATGTTAAGCTGTGGCCCCGTGTGTGGGAGAGCCATACCCTGTGCACATTAAAGAATATGCTGGATGGCCTTGATGGGAGGTTACCATTTGTCTCCCAATAGCTGTTCCATTGGGTCCCCCCCCCTCAACATTCTCTGAACCTTTGGGGTCATAGTGACCTGGTTATTTAGCCCATTGTGTGCAAAAAAAGTGCCACTCAGAGGTAACCTCCAAGTTCAGATAAGTCACCACTATCCTGTAACCACACTATAAATACAATCATTTTCTAAAAATTAAGTTCAAAAACACAGAATAGCTGAAATGTGGCTGTTAAGCAGTTTTTTTTTTTAATCAAGAATTGAACAAAATTTAACTACTTTAAGCTTAAAAAAAATTATTTTTTAAAAGCATAAGAAATACAGTTGTTATAATAATTTTGAAATACAAAGCATGTTTCCATCATTGTTTTTGTCATGATTTCTATTTTTACATTTTATAAAAAAAGAGACTAATATTCATATTGTATAAGTTCCATAGCCAAGGTAGTATATCCCCTGATACAAATACAGTTCACACTGTATTTATATTAGGGGATATACTCTCTTGGTACGAGGGGTCAAAGTTTCAGACCCAAGGTCAGCTGCATTTACATATTTTTAACTATTATACTAACATGTCAGCAATTGTATGTTTACTTCAGTCTACTTTGCATTAACATAGAACAGTGATAAAATAGATGCCTTAAATAGAAATAAATAAATACCCCCTCAAGCAACTGCTTGCCACAGTAGAAGGTTCAGACCTCAGCAGAAAAACACAAACATCCATGCCTTCTTACCTGGGGCTCAAACCCAGCATGCTACTGACTAATGCTCAGATCAGTAGCCAAATGCACTAACCACTCGGCCGCAGGTACATACATTATAAAAGAAAATAAAAATGATAAAATGAGCTGTCTTGTGGTTGAGTGTGGCTGGTTAGCATGCTTGGCTACTGATCCAAGGGACTTGGGTTCAAGCCCTGGGTAAGGCATTGATGTTTGTGTTGTCTTTCTGCTGAGGTTCCACCCTCCTCACAGACTTACTATGGTGTATAAACTGACAGGCTGTGCCCAACCTCTCTGGCAAGCAGCTGCTTGAGGGAGTATTTATTATTACTTTTTTATTATTAGTCTTAGTTGTATAATATGTAAGATATCAACTATGCTGATCATGGAGTTTCAGCACATAGATTTATCTACCAACTTGTAGCTAAAATAGTAGACAGATCTATGGTTTTTTCTAACAAGTTCGTGCCCCAGCTGGGACAGTGTCGTGATTTATCTCTGCAAAACTCCCCACCCTGACCGCGGTCAGTAGGATAAGTTTGGAAAGGCTGTCACCCATTGGATGGGACATTAAGCCGTAGTCCTGTGTGCAGGAGAGCCATACCTACTGGACATTAAAGAACACATTGGATGGCCTTGATGGGATGCTACCATCTGTCTTCCAACATCTGTTCCAGTGGGTCCTCTCCCCCAACCTTCTCTGAGCCTCAGGTCCTTGTGACCTTGTCATTTAACCCATTATGTGCAAAAAAGTGCTGATCAGAGGTAAAACATCATCATCCTCATCCTCAAGCAGCCATGGGCTATGGAGGTCCAACCAGACCGTGCAATTTAGTTCTCCAAGCAAGTCTATCCTGAGCTACATCTACTGCATCTGGCCACTGCACACCAATTCTAACAAGGTCCTGTTTGACATTGTCTGCCCACCGCATCCTAGGTCTCCCCTTCTTTCTGAGGCCTTTAGGCACACTGTTCATAACCCTATTCGCCAATCTATAATTATTCATACGGGCAACATGGCCAAAAGAAATGGAGTCTCTCTCTGCACAATATGCTGCTTAAAGGAGGTTGCCGACTCCTTTGTCTAACCTCATCATTAGTTACAAAGCTGAACCACCTAATGCCCAAGATACTGCCTAAGCATCTAGAATCAAAAGCATCAAGTTTCCCATTATCTTGCTTACATAGTGTCCAAGTTTCACTACCATAACTAACCCTAGAAAGAACCAAACTATTATACAGTCTGGAAGACTTCCTTCCTTTCCACTGGAAGACTTCCTCCAATGTAGAATTTGACGATGCCAATAGAAGCAGAGTTCAGGTGCCTGTGATGACTTCTGCTCAGGATTATCCACCAGCTGATAAACATATCCTGTGAATCTATTCACTTGGGGCTGTCAACCCACAAACAAACAGAAAACACAGCGGAAGATTTTCCCTCCACAGAAGCCCACCAGTGCAGCAAAATCAGGATCCATAATCAAGCTCAGAGCCATATATCTGTCCAGTGGGTTTATATGGTCAGCACCAGGACCTGTGTAGTTGACCATTCCTCAGCAGGGTAGAAAAATATGTAAATGCAGTTGACCTCTGTATAAAACTTTGAGTACTCATACCAAGATGTAAAATTTATTTTCTGATACAAATAGAGTGTAATTAACTGTTGAAACTATTTAATTATTTTTACATTTATTATCCAGTGCTGATGATGAATGAGCAGTGGTTTGATATACTATATTGAATTGAAAAGTGTTAGTGAAAGTCCAATCATTCTAATAAAGGGTAGAGTAGATGTAGTGGAAGTCAACAAACTTGTTTATAGAAATAAGTGCGAAATCTAAAACATTTTAAAGAGTCAGCACTGTGCATGGCAGGGACAGTCACCCAGAATGACAATGGCAGAAAGGTGCTGCAATGGGCATAATCAAATATTGACTGCAAATTTTTTGTTTTTCATTTGCTAGACATCACAATAATAATTCATATTGTATAGTACTTCTAGTTGAAACTTTTAAAATATATTAAAATATAAAATCATAATTCTCTTGATCACTATATCTGTAACATAGACCTTTTTCAGGTCTATGTTAATAATGTATGCTATTTAATGTAATGTTATGTAAGTGATTTAATTTTCAGCTTTCATGATTGTCATCTAATTATTTATGGCTGAATTTTTGTTATTACCTTATTTCTGATAATATTTATTTTATTAAAATGAACTAAATTTAAACTTTAATATGTGTAAATTTTTCTATTCATCAAATTCATCAGGGTAAGGGTGCACCAAATAATTTTCTTTCCCAGAGCAGCAAAAGTGCTAGGAACTGGTGGTAGATAGTACTCTTTTTCTGCAGATATTTGTGAAATCCTGTAATTTTTGGATCATAAAAAAAAAAACTAAAAATGTTCTGGAATGATGTGTTTCTTCTGAAAGAATATTACAATCTCTAAACTTCCACAAAAACTATTGAGAAATTGTCGAGAAAGGAACCAGACCCTGAAATCATTAGACAGCTGCACTTTGTTTTCCAGCAACATCAGTGCCAACAAGAAGTAGTGAAAACTTTGTGTTCACAGTTAAAAACGAGGTGGGGTGGAACACTACTGCCTTGGGCAAAAGAGTTTGAAACCTACAGTGTTAAAGTGATGCCTGGTTGAGTGGTTTAACGTGCTTGGCTACTGATCTAAGGGACCTGGGTTCGACTCCCTGGTAAGGCATGGATGTGTGTGTTGTTTTTCTGCTGAGGTCCTGCCATCCTCTTAGACCTTCTACTATGGCATATAAACTGACAGGCTCCTGTCAGACCTCTGGTAAGCAGCTGCTTGAGGGGGTATTTATTTATTTTTTATTTATATCATAGTAATTTTTCACTGTGAATAACCGTATAAGTTTTTTGAATTTAGTTTGTGTTTATCTTTTTATTTTGAAAACTTATATAACAAACATATCTGCTGTTTTCTAATAAAGTGTAAAAATTTTAATTGTAGCATTCAGTAAGAGAAAGCTTGTTTTTTTTCAAGTTTCACATACTCTAACTGCTTAGTTTTAATTTTTAACAGGCTTTAAAATGGCTTCATCTGAAAGCACCCACATATCAGACAGTAAGTTACCAGGTTTGCTTGCAGCAGCTGTTACAGGAGGTGTAGCAGTTGGTCTTGTTGCATTATCTGTGCCCTTTGTATTGCCAGCTGTTCGAAAAATATGTTTGCCCTATGTTCCAGCAACAACTGCTCAAGTTTGTAATGTTATGAAATTGTTGTGTGAAAGAAATGGAAATGTAATTGACTTGGGAAGTGGAGATGGGAGAATAGTAAGCATTGCATTTGAAAATTAACTATATGTAGTCAATATATTTTCTTTGTATTAATGCATAACAATTGACTTTTGTATACCATAAAGTATTGGACTTACAAATAAATTCTGACAAAAATTTAAACATAAAAATACTTTATTAGGCTAAAATATTTATTGTAGAATATACTCTCTTTTATAAAGTATGTGAAGTATTAATGTAACATTTAACTATTCAATCCTGAAATACTTTTTATTGCACTTTTGTTAGAAATGATGTTGATAAATGATTCCATTTCCAACTTTTGATCACCTACATTACTGTTGAATGAAAATTATTTTACTGTAAAGTAGTGATGGTCCTATGTCTAAGTTGGTTAGTGGGCTTGACTATGATCGACGGGATCAGAGTTTGAGCTCTGAATAAGGTAACAATGTTTCTTTTCATTCATGAGGGTTTTATCTCCCTCACAGATCTTTTGTATGGTGTATTAAATTGACAGGCTTCTGTGAAATCTCTATTACAAGGAGCTACTTGAGGGGTATTTTTTTTCATACAGAAACAAGTATTTATTTGAAAATCACAAAATGAAAAATATTGACATATACTTAATTGTAGAAAACTGAAATGAATATACAATTGTACTTTGCTATTCATTGATTCTTTATTCATTGCTGCTAAACATACACAAAACTTGTTTTTTATTCATTATCAGTTTATTCATTATCTGAACTGTCCAATTAGTAAATGTCTGTAACAACAACAAGCCCCACTACATGCCCCATATGGTGGCATATAAGTATAGACTGTGTATACACTATATGGTATCAGCATATAAGTATTTATATGCTGATACCATATAGTGATATATACACAGTTGTATCAGAATAATATGACCACCCACGGAATCGGAGAGTGCACATGACAAGGTTGACCACACGGAGATATAAGCAGTCGGCCAGGACAGATGAGCCATAGTGCATAACATGAGCACAATAGGCAGAAGTATTGATCTGACAGACATTCAAAAAGAATGATCATCAGCTATCATGCCAAAGGTGGAAGCATCTCGGAAATAGCAGACTTCGTGGACTGTTCACAAGTAAGTAAGGGTGTACCAAGAATGGACCGCTGGCACACTGAGTACCTTCAGACGTCATAACTGTGGAGCCCCAAAGGCCAATGACTCCACAGAAGAACGCAGCTTCTGTCGACTGGTAAAGGGCAGTTGACATGCAACAGTGCAGCAATTGACTACTCAAATGAGTACCACCCAAGTGTGTATTCTTTGAGTAGTCACCAAAGTATGGGCCACCCAAGTATGTGTCCCTGATAACAGTATAGGGAACCCTGTTACGCAATAGCCTCCGAAGTCGACATTGCATAAAGGCGCCCATGTTAACCAAGATCCATCAGCAATGACACCTGCAGTTTGCACGGGACTACCATCATTGGACAGTGGAAGAGTAGAAAAAAGGTTGCCTTCTCTGATGAATTGAGGCATCAGACACATAAGAACCAACATTCGGACACGCTTGTCAGTCAAGTACAGGCCAGCGGTGGCAGTGTGCATGTCCAAGGGATGTTTTTTCTGGTATGATCTGGTACCGCTGGTACCACTGGATGGGTCCCTGAACACTAATGGCTACCTGTCCATCCTCGCTGACCACATGCATCCTTTTATGTTGGATGTTTACTCTGGTGGTGATGGTGTCTACCAACTGGACAATGCACCCTGCCATGTCGCTAAGGTGGTGTGCAACTGGTTCCAGGAATATGACAGAGATGTCTCTGTTCTCCCTTGACCAGTGAAATTGCCCGACCTCAATCCCATAGAGCACTTGTGGGACCATTTGGATTGACAGGTTCGGCATGCAGACCCACAACCACATCATCTCTGTGCTCTGCTGGAGTCCGAATGGGCACGTGTGCCTCTGGCAACCTTCCAGGGCCTCATTGCGTCCATGCCATCTTGCCACTGTCATCTGGGCCAAGGGTGGTTATTCTCATTAATAGGTAGGTGGTCACATTATTCTGATATGATTGTGTATACATTATAATAATATTCTTGCATTCATTTGAATCGCATATGTATACACTATAATAATATATTTGCAGTCATTTGAAATCATTATTTTTTGAACAATGTGTAATAAGTAATTAGTAATTACTAAAATAGCTTTTTATCTTCAGGTTATAGAGGCTGCTAAATTAGGCTATCATTCAGTAGGAGTTGAACTGAATCCTTGGTTAGTTATTCTCTCTCAAATAAGAGCATTTAGAGAAGGTGTGAGTACAAATACAAAATTTAAATGTCAAGATCTTTGGAAAGTAAGTGCTTCTTGGTTTATTTTCCATATGTGTATGTATTTTATAGTTATTAGAATATAGTGACAATGTGACATCACTATATTTTGTAAATATCATGTTTAAAATGTTATTTAGTATAATCTACTATAAATAGTCGATAAATAGCTCTGTGAATTTGCTATTTATTGATTAATAACCCACTATGATCTTTTAGTGTGAAAGTTTCTGTATTAACCTTTCCAGGGTCCAAACTGAAAAACTGGTTTACATCTATAGGCCAAGCTATTTTTTTACTATACTCAGCAAAAAAAAAAAAATTGAACTATTTTGTCCAATAATCAATGAAAGAAATTATGACATGTTATATGCTATATTAATCAGCATTTAATTCTGGAAAAAAAAAAGTTTTATTTTAATTCAGCTTTTTTAGAGTCATGTACTAAAATACATCTGGTAAAGCAAAAAAAATTATTTAAAAAAAACATCATCATTATCATCCTCAAGCAGCCATGGACTACGGCAGATTGTGCAGAAACCAACAGAGTCTCTGCACAATAACATGCTGCTTAATGGAGGTTGCCGACTCCTTTGCCTAACCTCATCGTTAGTTACAAAGCTGAACCACCTAAAGCCAAATATACTGCGTAAGCATCTAGAATCAAAAGGATCAAGTTTCCTGTTATCTTGTTTACAAAGCATCCAAGTTTCACTACCATAACTAACCATAGAAAGAACCAAACTATTATACAGTCCAATTTTAGTCTTTAGATGTATACACACTAAGTCCCGACGACAATCCCCATTCGTCTGTTAATCTCATGCCACACATCACCAGTATCTGTTACATTACCAAGATAATTAAACTGTGACACCCTGCTCAAGACTAATAAATGCAAATTATAATAATACCAAATTAAACAGAATTTTGAATTTTATGAAGATGAAAATTTTAAATAAATATGCAAATATTAATTTTAATAAGACTTTTTCACAGTGATATGATAAAAAAAATAGTTCTGACTATGAAACAGGCTTCATTTTAGAAAAACTGATGAATAAAAACAGGTAAATTATATATTAATCAAAAGGTAATTTCTTCCTGAATAAGATATTTATATGAAATATTATTTTTATTTCTGTTCATAATTCTTTTCAGTATGATCTATTTTAAAACATGTCAGTGTTATACAAGGTGATTAGGACTGCTCATATTTACGGGGTTTTTCTATCCGTTTTATGAAGTGGTGAAGTGAAGTTTTATGAGTGGATGGACAATTTCTCTATCTTTTTTATTGAACATTTTGCAATTTTTCTTTGATGTTGCATTTTGGGGATCTTGGCAAAGTGCTGTAACATTTGCACACCAAGGCTAAAAAACACTCCGTGTGTGTGTGTGAAAGGGGCTATGACACTCTTGGCTAACAGAGCCAAAGCTTTTTTGCTTCTGTGTCGGATATTCCTTATCAAAAAAAATAAAAAATCAGTTTTTTTACTGAAAAATGGAGAAATAAGGGGAAAAAATTAACATATAACTTAATGCAATGCTGAAAATATATCTACAACAAAGCTGGCCATGGTCATAACTATGTATCCTAACTCCAAAAGATCTATAACGACATATAAATATGCAAAGATAAAATCAATAAATCAGTAGAAGTAAAAAAGAAAGCTGTAAACCAGCCATTGTCACAACTAGTGATGTAGCATAATTCTGAAAGGTCTAAAGTAATAACCCAGCTGGGTCAGAGTTGAGATTTATCTCCGCAAAAATTCCCCACCCTGCTCACGGTCAGTAGGGGACACCGATGGGCTTGGAAAGGCCGCCGTCCATCGGATGGGACGTTAAGCCGTGGTCCCCGTGTGTGGGAGAGCCATACCCTGTGCACATTAAAGAACACGCTGGATGGCCTTGACGGGAGGCTACCATCTGTCTCCCAACAGCTGTTCCAGTGGGTCCCCTCCCCCAACCTTCTCTGAGCCTTCGAGGTCCATGTGACCTGGCCATTTAGTCCATGGTGTGCAAAAAAGTGCCGCTTAGAGGTAAAACAACCCAACCCTAAAGTAATAAAAACCAATAAATTGATAGAAGTAAGTTGAAAGCTACCCATCATCTTAGTGATGTAGCATAACTCTGAAAGATTGAGACATATAAATCTATGGAAATAAAATCATAGATCTGAGGAAATGAAAATGATTTAATTACAAAAGTACAAATAAAGTACTACTAAATTGAAAAGTTATCCAATGTTGATACTATATGCAGCACATAGACATATATTTGCTACTAATTACTATCATCTGCATCTTGCTGTGCTATGATCTAATTTACCAGCAGTTTTGCATGAGCAAGTTATGTTTAGTTAAGGTTTTGGTTTCAGTAGCAGGAGAGCACTGTTGAATGCAGGGATGGATGGTAAAAATAATTCTAGCCATACTGAAATAGTTTTAAAGCAGAAAAGAGAGCATAAAATGAAAAGGAAAAATAATGTATTTCATAATTGCTTCCAAAATCCTTCGATTTTAAAAGTAGCAGTTTTTGGTTAATTTATGGGAGGTTCTGAACTTTAAGAAAAAATTAATTCTCAACAGTTCAGATAAAACTTGTGGGCTCAAAATCAAGAGGTTGCTGCAATGTAGAAAAACAGAAACAAGCAAATTGACTCTGCCATATATTGGGTCTAAAAATGGTGATCAGACGGTTTTAACAAATTATTTATATTACAACTTAATAAAATATTCATGAAATGAAAAAGTATAATATTTCAATCTTGAATTATGTTTCCTTTTATAAGATAAGAAAAAATTTCAAACGGAAATTTCTATTTAAAAAAATTCAAAGGTTTATGTGTTATTCTAAAAACAGATTTGGCCATCTTCGACCTCATTTTGAATTCTCTCAACATGTATAATCATCATGGAACCTGGAAAGGTTAAATCATGTTATCATGCATTTATATAATAAGCTAAGCCCATTTTGCTTAACTGCATGAGTATGTCATTTGCATGATGCAGAAAATATTGAAATTAGGTTATGATGGATGCAGACTTTTAACAGATTTTGAGACCCTTTCCAGAAAATTACCTGATTGATCCACATTTTTTATGTGGTATTCCCTTAGGCAATCATGTAGTGTGTTCAAAAGTAAAGTTTTTATCTGTGATAGAATCAGAGAGCTTACAAATGTAAGCTTCTACTCCACAGGATCCTGGTGTCTGATAAAAAATGCATCCTCTGTGACAACAACTGACAGTTGTATCAATGGTTATCTGTGGAATAACCAATGAAAAAGGTGCCAAAAACCTGCATCCCTGCAAGGTAGTGTTGACTGTGTTTTGGACAGCATCTGGTATTGTGCATTATTAGCTGTTGCAGCAGGGGGAAAAATCGCTGCTGTTGTATACATATATAATAGTCGTATATAATAAATAAATACCCCCTCAAGCAGCTGCTTGCCACAGAGGTCCGACAGGAGCCTGTCAGTTTATATGCCATAGTAGAAGGTCTGAGAGGATGGCAGGACCTCAGCAGAAAAACGACACATACATCCATGCCTTACCCGGGGCTTGAACCCAGTCCCTTAGATCAGTAGCCTAGCATGCTAACCACTCAGCCACGGGACAGCTGTTGTATGTATACAATATATATAAAATTGTATATATAATCATACTCAGGGATGTTATGACGTGTGGATGTTAAACTCAAGGAGTTAGAGCCTGCTCTGAATTGTCAAGGCCACTACTGTTGGAGAATAACAAAAGATCACTCAGATGTATGTAGTCTTGTGTTATTCTGCCACATTCATCATATTCCCCTGATACTTCACCAACAGACTACCACATATTCCATGTGCTTGGACAATCATGTGCTAGAGATAGTTCTATAACCATGATGCCTTGGAGAACCAGGATGCCTGTAGGACTTTTGCACCAATAAGAATACTTGGTTCTATTGGAAGTCTTTTTTACCTTGAGCAGTGTTGGGGTAAGGTTAATGCATGTGCTGGTGATTATTTTGACAAATAAAAGTACTCTGTAAATACCAGGTGTGTTTATTTATGATGATGCAAAAGCACTGGAACTTTTTATATGACCTGATATTATCCTTTGCAACTGCTCAGTCTCTGACAACGGCTGCATATAGCTCTTGGCCCTCGCAAAATGTTAACATATTAAGAGGTATGTTGAAAATGCTAATTCATATTTGCCATATAATTTAAATGTCATCAGTAGCCCTTGAGAGGAAACGGTGCTATAAAAAAGTTAAAATCATTTAAACTCTTTTTAGAACAAAAAAACAACAATAGCAAAAAAAAACCCCAGCAAACCAAGTCATAAAGACATTTTTTTTCTTCAGTTTTTCATTGGTATGTAAGTACCATATAACATGGTGATTCTAAAATTTAACCAATTTAAATAACAGTTTAATGCATTGCAAGATCATGTAAAAATGTTTGTGATAGTTCCAATTATTTTATTTTTTTTTTTCAAATATTTTTAAGTGTAGAAAATATTGTTAAAATCAATACTGAAATTTTTATTTTTAAAAGACGTTTTCTCAGTTAGTAATAGGTATGCTTTTTGATTTAATTAGAATTAGTATTTTTATATCGCTTATTTGTTTCTTGTTCACTTGAATTCCTTACACCTGTTTTTTTTCCCATCTTTATTGTTTATCTTTTTATATATTGACTTTTTTTTTTTGTCTTTTATAACTTGGTTGTGGGTTCTGTGTTGTTATTTTTTAACAGTTTTTCCTTATGTGTAGCACAGTAGAGCCTCAATTGCTCATCCACCATACAACCCCAACCAAACACTCAAAAAACCTCCAAGAAGGAATTCGAGGACATAAAACAAATATGTAATAAAATTATCCGGTACAACAAATAAATCCAGTAGCAGCTCTAGCCTCTTTAGTCACTAGTAATGAAGCAATAACATTTTTTTTTTCAAAGTGCTATAATCATTGTTACACCAAATTCTTATTTCAAACAGTTTTACTTCCGTAATAGTGAAGATCTACTTTATATTTGAGTATATTACTAAAATAGCTTTCTAATAACCACCTCATTAAAGCAAAAATGTATTAAAAGAATACTGCAAATAAACATACCAACCTGACAATAGTATATTGTAAAGTTTGTACTACAGCATCTACAATAGCATATTATGTCTTCGAAATATGTGCCATGCCTGTTACAGTGCTTTTCATATAACTTCAGAAATTGAGCAACTGTTCTTATCATTCAGAGTGATGTTGAATTTATTTGTAAATCCAAAATCATGATTACAGTTGATCCTATTGTCATATAATTGGCAGATTTGTTCTTTTTTTTATACAAAAAATTTCTGAAATTTTTTTCTAATAACAATAGGAAGATTGAATTCATATAAAAATACTGTTTCACTTTTGTTATCAAGAAAGCTTAATTTTATAATTGGATTAATATATGGCCCAGAATAAAGTATACCAAAGTTTGGCAATACTGTATGTTGCACATGTAGATGGGGAGGTGTTCTATCAATGATGTAATGTAACCTTGGAATTTGAACAGGAAGGTTGCTTGAGCAGCTGTATTGTAATGCTTCTCAGTGTTCAAGAACTGGCCTTTGTTAATGAGCATTATTTTTGTACAATATGGGCAGTGGTGTGAAAAGGGGACCAATTGTGAAAATGGCATGCGGGTTTTTGAGGAAAAGTTTTAACCACCCTCAACTAAGTGAACAGTGTTGTTGGTTCTGAGAGACTGCAAGAGTAGTAGCTCAACAGAAGCAGTGTTCAGTAAGGAAAAGGACCCCCACAGCCAATGTGTAGAGGTGCTTGACAAAATTCTCAGATCACCAAGGAAAAGTCAATGGCGAATAGCAAAAGAACTAGCTATGAAGAAAACATCTTTTCAAAGTTATGGCATGTTTTTTTTTTCATGCTTTGTGTAAGTTAAGCAGAAACTGTGAGAACTAGGTGTGTTATAAAATATGTTTGTTTCATGTTTGGATTCTCACTAATGTTTACAAAGATGAGAGTTTCCTCTGCAATGTCTGCTTTTCTGATGATTGACGTGCTGTTGCACAGATACATTAACATTTCGATGACAAGATTCCTGAATTTCCAGATGAGGTCAAGGAATGTTCTCATCATAGCTAGAAAGTCATTGTCTGATTGCTATTTCTGGTCATGGTCTTATCAGACCTTTCATTATTAATAATGAGGGTAAATGTGTCACAATGAATCAGAAATGTTACCTGCAGTTGATTATCAAGCCCTTTCTGCATGATAATAAACTCCTCTGCCAAGCAAGAAATTTGTCGTTGGATATCTTGCAAGACAAAGCTACAGCACAAATGACTACTGCAGTCCAGTACCTTTTGATATTGACTAGCTGAAGACCGATATCTGACATGTACTGCACTCTATACCACCTCAGTGTATCCAGGAAATGCTTGACAATCTCTCTCAGATATGAAACCTGTTTCAAACATCTGTTTCAGATTTGGAGCATGTGTTTATGTAATGTCATCTGTTACATTTAATTTCCACTGCTGTAATGTGTTTTCATGTATTGTTTAACCTAGAATGTATTAAAGTACAATCCTTATTTTTTTAATTCTAGGCCATACTGTATATATTGATTTATACTTCCTTCTCAGGATGTTTATAAAAAAAAACACTATGGCATTTTTATGCTTGAGTAAGTGTAAAACAACATTGTCTTAGTTCAACTTAGAATACTGACACACAACCAAAAGATCACATATTCAAACATAAGAGGTAGCTAGATGAATATTTCATATTTGTTTAATGTCTGATTCAATATAGTTTTCTTTAAAATATTGGATTTCTGAAAGTGAACTCATCAAAATTAATTTTTAGAGAATTTTGAGCAAATAACAAACTTTAGAACCCCAGCCTGAAGTAACTCACAAACAGAAATATTCATATACCAAAAGCAAGAGCATTGCGATTAGTAAAATAGCCAAAATAAAAAAAGGGAAGATAAGTGAAATTTTGCTCAATTTTTTAGTTTAATTTCAATCACATATTCTAAATTATTTGATTATTCTAATATAAATAGTTCATATTATTTCTGTCATTATTTAAATCTTTCATTTATTTAGATTTTTCAAAAATTTTCATTCCATTATGCAAATAATACATATGCTTAAATTGGGCTTGTCCTGGCTACTCACAACTAAGAAACTAGTGCCACAAAAATTTATCTTGTTTTTAAGGCAAAGTTAAAGAGGTTATTGGGAAATACCTGACTGTTGTTATGTAGAACTAGTACTTGCTCTAAGGAAGTGTTAGGGTTGATGACATAAAGCACGTTTACTGCCTCATGTCATCAGCTTTTCAAAAACTTGCTAAAGGCAATCAGTCATTTAAGTAGTATTTTAATACATTTAATGACATCTCACTTATTCTTGAGCAATGATATACAGTATTGTGATGAGTAATTTTAAATAAAAACTAAAAAATCTGCAGCCAAGAAAAGGTGAAAAACTGAAAAATTAAAAAAAATTTTGAAGAATATAAAGTTTAAGCATTGAAAATGAGATCAAATGATTTCGGATCAAGTTGCATTATATACTGCTTTGGAGAAGTTGAATTTGAAACAAAGCATAAATTTCAAAGTCTCAGTTTCTTAATGCTAGTTCTGAAATTACTCCCAACATAATAACTACTAAAATGAATCGTACTTTTTAAAAATCAAGTTTGTTGTTGTAAGCCATAGTTCTATATTATTTGAGACACACATTTTGAGGCTAACGATTTCTGACATATAATGTTGTATAGCTACTTTCCAGTAGTGTTGGGGCAAAGGTTGATTCAGACATTCAGTATGCCAGTTGATTCAGTCAGTATTGGTGCTACCTATGGTAATTCAAGCAGGAGTATAACTGTTACAAACACAAATGGATTGTTTTAGAACCTTGTTATTTTTTAAGTTGAATGAATAGGTTGAAAATATAAATTTAAAAGTAATTTCCCACATTTAAATAGTATCAGTAAAAAGATTGTCAATTTCTGTTCTAAAAATTATTTTTGCTGCATTTTTATTATGGAACTAATATTGGAATTCAAGGTCACTAGAATTTGAAAATTGATAACAATACATTTGATGCAAAAAGTTCATAAGTTTGTTCTTTTCAAACACACTTTGGAAATTTGGGATTCCCTCTCTTTTGATATTAATATTTTAGTTTGCTGACTTTTCAAAAAAAAAAAAATTTTTTTGAGTTGATTGTAGATTTGATGTTTTTTTTTCGCATTTTAATGTCAATCGCAGTTTGAAACATTTACCAAATTTCTGAGCACTAATAATATATATGTGTCTGATAAGACCATGAAGTGATTATTATTATCGTTTTTTTCCAACACGACTAATTTGATTATACATCTTATATGTGATACTGATCTAACTAATTCTGTTAAAAATGTTGATCTCTAAGCAAATATTTTATTGCAGACTGACTTGACCAAATACAATAATATAATCATATTTGGAGTTGAACAAATGGTAAGTCAATGTTTTTGCACAGTTTTTGTTCAGAGTATTACATTGATATGCACAATGTTCAGTTTAATATACAGTAACAAAAGCATACTGCATTGGGCCCATCCAACCTGTGGCTCATTGCAAAAGAACTTTCAGCTCATAAAACTAATAATCAGTATATTGAATCGATCTCATACCTTCCAATTTGTTTGGCCAAATATATTTAGTGCATAACTAAATGATTTTTCCAGTTCATAGTATTTATTTGAAATGCATATTTTCTTGATTCCTTAAAAAATATATATTTTTTAAATTCATTATGCATTAGAATTGAATGCTTTCATTTTTAAGAAGAGAATTTTACTTGCAGCTCTCTATGAATATAGTTTTTCTCCCCTTGGCTCTTCACTAAGTTTTGGTTGGACAAGCATGTACCATATAATAGTAAAATATAAAAATATATATTGTATAACTTTCTGAAGTGTATATGAGTTTGTGAGCTATTCCTAGCAGTAATGCAATTAAATAACATAAATCAGAAAAATGACTGTTTCAAAAATATCAATTCTGTCATTTTGCATTAATTTTTGTTTTCGAAAAAGTTTATAGAAAATATTGTCCCAAATTGTGATTTTACGTATTAGTCTGACAATGGTTAAATTTTTTATTTGAACATTAAGCATGGACAATCTCACTAATCTAGATAGTTAAAAAAAAGAGGGGAAATGCCTACATAAAGGACAGATACCTAGAAGTTCTATTGGGCTTGTCCTGGATTCTCATAAGCATACACAGACAAGGACATGCCATTGTCCTTGGTCATGCCATTGGTTCATAGTCAGGTGCACTAAATATTAGATCAATAGGGCAGGTCTAGTGGTTAACTTCTTAAATAACATTTATAGTTCAAAATAGTAGGCATTTCAGCTAATAAAATTGTCAGTGATGACAGATCACTGCAACCAGTAGTGTAAGTAGTACTTCCAAGTTTGATATATATTTAGTACCACTTTTTTGTGTTTTAGTATTCTGTTATATTATAATTTTGATTTATTATATAGTATCCTCACAGACCTACTATAGCGTACAAACTGACAAGCGCCTCTCAGATCTCTGTGGCAAGCAGCTTCTTGAGGAGGGGGTATTGTATTAAATCACAGGATTCATTTTCTGCATGATATGCAGAACTACACTATTTTTTGTGTTCAAGTTATGACTGCATTAAACTTCTTATTGGTGGCATATGAGGAGAAAGGAAAAACTTGATTACACCTTGCATATACTTATTAGGGTGTAAATTTCATTTGAAAATATGACTAATGGATGAAATTTAATATCTGTATTAGAAATTTTGTGGTACTGACATGTATAAGAAATATATTTTTTCTATAAATATTGTTTATTTTATTTATAAATGTTACTCTTTTTCTTGCAGATGCCTAAATTAGAGATGAAACTCTCAAAAGAACTAGTCAGTGGACACTGTGTAATAGCATGTAGATTTCCATTGCCAAATTGGAAACCTCTTAAATCTATTAATGCAGGAATTGATACTGTTTGGTTGTATGTAAAATGTTGAGTTTTATTTATTAAAATCATATTTTCATAATTGAGAGAAATTGATTAATGCAAATTCGCCTTAAAAATGCTGATAGGTGTACATAATGTTTGTTTTTTTCGTTTTAAGATGCCTTGCTTCCACAGCTCTAGAAAGAATAAAAGTGCCCATGGGAAACAATAGAAAAAAAAACAAAACTAATCTGAAATATGACACGTATGGAAACGGAGGATTAGATAAGCTATAGTTAACGTTAGTCTATGAATTTGTATAAAAAATTTTTTGATCCCTTCAAAATTTCTGGTTACATTACTGAGGGCAACAAATTGTTTTTAGAAATCAGATATAAAAGTTATCAAAATTATAACTTTCCAACACGACTAATTTGAAGTTGTTGAATAGGCATATGGGCTCTTGCGATCACGTCAGATCTGACACTTCTAGTTCTGGATAAGTTGATTTAATTATCATTATCGTAATCTTTCACTTTACAACAAAAATATGTTTTATGCAATTCATTTTGCTTCCCTCCACCCACAAAAATATTTTTCAGAAGAGTCTTGGTAATAGATTACATATTCAAGTTTATTAAGTGGAGAGTATGAGGCTTGTTAAAAAAACTACTCGTCCTCGGCATACAAAAGTAATGGAGCTGGAAAGAGATTGAATTATTAGCTCGTAGACTGTGATTGTAGTAATAAACGATAAGCTTACGACATAGGTGTTATCATGGTATTAGCAAGGAGTGTCTAAGGGAGAAGAGAGCTAGCTTCCATAGACGTAATGTAAACTTTTCGATTGCAGCGCCCTCTAAACATGGCAAATTCGTGCATTGCAGTGAAGCCACCTATCCAGGGAGAAGATCGAGTTCCTTGCATTATTTTTCCACCGCCGAGCAAAGATTTTCAATTGCTTACACCAACTGATTAATTTTACATACACTTTAACTCTGAAAAATGTTCATTTTTCTCCATGAGGTACACTCATAATTTGCTTTTCGTTCAGTGAGAAAATTTCAAGAAGTATTGAAATCATTTTCTTTAATAAAATCCAATTTTGTAAAACTGGTAGTAGCTATTCTAAAGAACAAAATTTAATATTTTGAACAACCTATAGCATTTAGTATATTATAATAAATTGTGATTTATGTGTCAATGCACGATAACATGATCTGTATAATTATATTTTATGCAATTGCTGATATTTTCAATAAATATCATATCGAGTTTTTACTTGTATAAACGTTCAACAGATGGCAGCAGGTACTTCCCGTATCAACCATAAAGAAATAATTACACTGTTAGAGCAAAGTGCAGAAGCCAATGTACATCGATATGTTCCAAGGAACACAAACCTGCAACATACATTGACTTATATATATTTGCAAGATGATTAAATGTATTAATTTACATATTAATTTAAAAAATTATGCAAAATTACACAAAATAAACATACAGCGGTTTTTCCAGGTATCGTAAAATGTAATCCTGAACTGGATAAAACACTCATTGAATAACTTTAGGGTCAGCTACCACTGTGCCAAACATCCATGGCTGTTAGACATTTGGAAACACTGGTTAAATCGCAATATATATACCAATAGTAAGACAAACCATAGCTGCAGTGGGCTAAAAATGATTACACTGCGCATGCGCAGATCGCCCCTTACAGTTGTTTTTGTGCCTGCACATCAATTTGCCACGTTCAGCTTCGGAAAAATTCCGCAGAATGGCGCCACTTACGCTTCTGCGAAGCTAGCCTTCTTCTTAGACCTTCTTTGGTATTAGCATAACTGATATCGAAATTATAATAAAATAGTTTCTCGCAATTCGAAAAAAAGCAAAACAACCAGGAGTTTTCTTAGAGGCCTCTGTTCCACTCCTGCACCTTATTTGCATACTCTCCTATTTTCAGACAGTTAAGAGATTCGGGTTTTCCTAATGTCCTCATCACCCAGTTGCGGATGCCTAATATGGTCATCTTTCTAACGTCTATACCCCCACCAAACCAATGGAGAACGTAAGGTGGGAACTGTTTTTGGATTGGGCAAAAGAATATTACCCCGAGTCCAAGCACAGTTCTGTCTTTTCACCCTTAGTCTGCCATTGTAGAGCGTCAGAGACAACAGCTAGATAAGAGCCCACCTCAGCTGTGTAAAACCCAGCCGCCACACTTTCCGTTGGATTCTCCCCTTCTGCTCTTTAACTGCGAAAGCTGTGTTCAAATCAAAAGTAAGCCATCTTAAGCATTATTTGTCAGAGTGCCATAGACGAGAATTCCCTAAAGCCTTTTGAGGACGATGGACTTTCTCGAAGACTAGTGATCTAAATTTCCTCAGGTAAGTATCGCAACTTAAAAGTTAGTCAACTTCAGATGCTATTGGTTGGGTCAGCGTTGAGATTTATCTCTGCAAAATTCCCCGCCCTGCCCACGGTCAGTAGGGGACACCGATGGGCTTGGAAAGTCCGTCGGACGGAACGTTAAGCCATGGCCCCATGTGCGGGAGAGTCATAGCCTGTGCACGTTAAAGAGCACGCTGGATGGCCTTGACGGGAGGCTAGCACCTGTCTCCCAACAGCTGTTCCAGTGGGTTCCTTCTCCCAACCTTCTCTGAGCCTTCGGGGTCAATGTGACGGCCATTTAGCCCATGGTGTGCAAAAAAGTGCCGCTCAGAAGTAAAACAACCCAACTCAGATGCCATTGAATTTAGAATTCTTTGTGGAAAAATAGAACTAGTCTCAATCTGCTTAGACCTTTTTAGCGGCAGTGTTATATCTATTATCTTCTCATCTTTATTAAAGAAAACTTCAGTGGATCTGTTATTCTGAATTAAATAAGAATCAGCGCTCCACCTAGTAAGGAAGTATAAGGAAAAGCTAAAGCCAAAGTAAAAATACGATCACGACCTTCGAGGGACAAACCCTTGCTTCCCTCATAACATAGGAATGTCGAGCTTTTCATTTGCTCTAGGACCTGTGAAGAACACTAAATCTTACAGAAAGATCCAATTTTAAAAATGAAGTTAATGACAGGAAATTGTGTTGCATCTTTCATATCTGAGTTCCAAATTTGGAGTAATAAATGCAGAGTTTGGTAAAGGAATTTGCTCATTCGGAAGAATTATAACGAGGTCTATTATAAAATGTGAGTTATAGTTCAAGAATGTTACATTTGCTATTATTAATGCTGGTGGTTCTTCCTCAGGTGTGGAGCCTATTCATGAAGGAGGGTTTCTTCAGAATTTGAGAACCCACCAAAATTTGGTAGTGTTTCGGTGCAAATATCGGGCGGGACTGGTAAAGAAGGCTATAGCATCCCCTACCCTTAGTGTTGTGGGGTCCATGGAACATAAGAGGAGCAGGATTTTTTAAATAATTGTTATTTTGCAGAAATTCCACAGAATTGGGGAAAACCTATTTTAAGCTTACGAATAAATATTGAAATCTTAAAATTTTTTTTATCGCACTCCGGGTCCTCCTGCTGCTTTTCTGAGAAAAAAGGTCAGACCGCCCCTTGGTGTAATAAATTATTTTGACAGCTTCAAGTTTAAAATGCAAGACAGCCTTAAGGCTTTTCATGGGGAAATTCAGTTAGAGTTTTGCTGCTATAGGCATAAGAAAATATAAAATAAGTTGAAAATCTTGAAATTTAAGGCTCTCAGACGCCTTCGAGGAACCGCTCTACAAAGGTCAATTGCGGCCTTGTGAGCGAATCCAAAATTGGCCCCGTTTCGAACAAATGATTGGAAAGTAGCGACTGCCGGTAGCCACCGATCTCAATATGATGCAACGAGAATTTCATGAGCTTTTCATTTGCTCTAAGACCTGTGAAGAACACTAAATCTTACAGAAAGATCCAATTTTAAAAATGAAGTTAATGACAGGAAATTGTAAAAAGAGTGCGCAATCGGTTTGGAAAGTTGAGGCGTATTGAATGACAGGCGGCCATGTAAAGGGTGGGCAGTAACGCAGGCAGCACCTATTAGCATTAGCTTTACACGCGTTGGTAATATAATTTTGATTAAATATAATACTCGACTGAATAATTGCTTTCAGAATTATCTAGAAGTCAAAATTTACTTTAAAAAAATACTAAATGCACTTTTTTTAATTTTTATTCTTTTACCTCTGACCATATAAATCTCCGCTGAAACAGCTGGTCGCCGGAGATCAGACAGGAGCCTGCCAGTCAGTACTATACATTCATTAAATTGCCATTTCATTCTATATGTAATAGAAATTTTCTACATTTTACTGAATTTCAGAATGAAATTTATTTTTAGAAAAAAATGAAACTTTTATGTACCTTGTATCAGGAACTTTCCCCCCCTCTTCACTTTAAAATTGCTTTTTCGCGCAATCCAATCGCTACAGATGAGAAAGGTATACTTTTTTAATCACTTAAATTTTTTCTTGAAATCTTTTAAACGATTTTGATGAAGTGAACTGCTCTACGGTTGCTAACCTGTTTATAATTAAAAACATTTTTTTCGAATGATAGAAAATTAATCAAACTCTCACTTTTACTTTTTTATTTATGCATTAACAAATACAACAATGGTAACATTTAAATTATCGGAAGGTATTACCTCTGCTGACTACATGGGAAAAAAAGTTACTCTCCTTTAAAAAGGATTAGTTTAGTATATATTTGTCTATCTGCTGTTCCGCGCAATTGTAAACTCTGTTGTCTACACATATGATGAATACGAATGGCGAAAAATTCTTGTAACAAATTTTTAACAAGTTTTGAGTAATGTTATTCTGCACCAAATTCTGCCGCAGAGAACAGATGATCCCAGCTTTTGAACATTATAGTACTCGAAATTATACTTAGTACTTCACACTGCAGTTCTAGCATCCAGTTTTTTTTTGCTTTGTTTTCATTTTGAATGATGATTTTAGCACTCGTTCTGCTATAGTGCACAATTGAATATAAGAGTATAAAAAAATGATTTTAATTCCTATTGATTGAAGACAAATATTAGGAATAATAAGTTTAACACAGTATTGTCCGCATGATGGAACTCATGGGCTTGAAATAAATTTCCTCTACCATATTGCTTATGTAATTAGAAAATATTGGAATTTTAAGTGGTGCTTAGTATGTTTTCATAGTAGTAAATTATTAGCACAAAATTTAGGCAGCAATTCTATAGAATTCTCAAATTTAGCTATGTCAACTGAAATATTCATAAAATACAATCTGTGTAATAATAAAAAAAATTTAAACTCGAATAAACATAAAGTTATGATTACCCACATGGGATCTGAACCCACAACCTCCTGATAATATGTTGAGCACTCTGTCCACTGAGGTAAATATCATCCTCTTTTAATGGATTTAATCATTACACCATAGAGTTAGTCATTAGCAGGGCTTGATTTTTTTTTTTTTAATTTTTGTCGGGGAGGTGGGCAAAGCCCTCTCCTTTCAGAATGTAAGGGTAAAATAGGCAAAAAATTACTAAACTTATTTATATCTCTTGCATTTTTCAATATTTTTTTTAAAAAATCCATAAAATGGAGAGGGAAAATGTTATATTGCATTAGAAATCAAGTGTCTTGTTTCCCTTTCGGTTTTTTCCTAGATCTGGGCCTGGTCATTGGGGATGTGTCTGACTGTAATTGAATACTGGTTCTGGTCTAGAAGTAACTTTCCAGGTTAATGCACACAACCAGCACATGTCAAGATGCATTGCTTTTCTTTTAAGTCAACATACTTTGTATCAAGCATAAGGATTAATGTTTGGCGGCAGGTAGCTTAGTGATCAGAGCACCTGAGATGTTATCAGAAGGTTGTAGGCTCAGATCCCACCCAACTAATGAATAAAGGAGAAAATTGTCAACATATCACCAACAGGTGCATATCTGTGATTTCCTATTATTTCTTAACTATTTCTTCTCATCATTATAAAGATAGACAATGCAATTTTATCAGAAAAATTCTTAGGAATATGAATATAATATATATAAAAAACTGAGCCTCCATGACATAGAAGCCAAATTTTCCAGGATTGTAATCTGCAGTTCACAGGTTTGAATTTCAAATGTGCCGGTACTGAGAATTTCTCCAATTTTGCCTTCATTGAGAAAAGGGATACTGATGGACTTGGAAAAACTGTTTGTCATATGGGAAGTTAATTTGCAACCCTGTGTGTGATAGCCACACCTTGTGTATACTAAAGAACACATTGGATTGCTTTGATGGGAGACTATCATTATTTCCTACCAGCTGTCCAGTGGATCCCCTTCCCCTACCTTCTCAGAGTCCTTGAGACTTGGCCTTTTAGTCCAAGTTGTAAAAAATAATGTGCTTCAGAGGAACCTCAACCTTCATGAGAACTCAAAACTTACTTATCAAGGTCACAATTAATAAATCACAGAAATGTGTACAAAAAATTATCATGCATTTATTTTCATTTAATTAAAAAAATTATAGGGAAAAATTAATCTTTATTTACTTCCCTCCTCTCATAATAAAAGAAATAGTGGAAAAGATAAAAATAAATTCTACTAAGTATATATTTTAAAATAATATTGAGGCTGTATATTTTAAAAAAACTAGTCTTAACTCTTTCTGAACATGTTGCTCATTTGAAGGCCTTCAGGTAAAGCAGAAAAGCTGTGAAATAAATATGTTTCTGCACAAAAGCTTTGCAAGTGCATAGATCAGCCAAAACATATTTTTCTTTGAAGGACATAAACTAACCAAGGTGATTTCTAAGTTTAAAAATGAAAAAAAAATTAATGTGCTCTAAATACATGACATATATAACATCTTATACTTAAAGCAGAATATATAGTGACCAAGCTATCTTCTCATTTTCATCAAAATCTAAGAATGTGAGTTTGTGGATACTGAAGCCAGCTCAGTCAAAGATGCTAAATAGATGATTCAAAAGCTACTACATTGTTATCAATAATGATATATTCTCCATTTGAATTAGAGTGAATCTCAGAGTAACCATGTTGGTCATACCATTAATCTGTTATGTGGGCACTTAAACTGCTAAAAATCTTCGTGTTATAATGATGTCACAGAAATTTTTCAAACTTAACCTTTCAACAAAGAATAACTAAATATATTTTTCTCATATTATATAGATACAGCAGACCAATATTGTTTCTTGATGTTGCCTGCAACATATAATTGTATTTTCCAGTGAGGACATAGTGGAAGTTTTATGGGTAATTTTTCATGGAAAACAATCTGAATGCAAGCACAGTACTGACATTTGGTGGAAATTGAAAGTAGCACTTATAAGTCTGGTATACTAACTGAGCCAGCCTCCACTTCACCAAATTTTCTTGGCTTCTGACAGAAATGTGTAGACTGATACAGGTGAAATTTTTTAGCAGACACAGCTAAATTGCAAATTGCATCAAGGTCATATTTCTTTTATCATTGAGATCATTTACTGCAATAGTTGCTCTGTTTTCCACAGCAATCATTTATCAGTATCAGGTTCCGATGTGAATGGGGGGGGGGGGGGTCATCATTTTTGCGATGGACCATTGCCTCATATCCCTGGGAATAATAATCAGAATGGAGGACAAATATTATTAAACATCTGTATAGGTACACATCTTTCAAGAGATCTTTTAGACCACTAAAATGGAGGTAAATTTGTTAAGAATGGTGATACACTATCTTGGCCTGCTTTATCTTCCTAGTTCAATGTACTCATTTGGCAACTCCCCCAACATTATTGTTTTTCTAGATCTGGGCCTGCTTGGTATCTATGTAGTAATCAGAGCCTCACAGCCATACTTGCAGAAGAGAGAAAAAATATCTCTGAGATTCTGATGATACACTAGACTATGTTGGCTTTTTTTAATCTAATATATCCATTTAAGCAAGCAGAATTGATCATACAGAAAAAAAAATCATAAGTCTGTCATCTGACCACAAAAATTAGGAAAAAAAATCTATATGCAATATAATCTATGCATATACACAGTCATCACACTCATTTATCAGTGTCAGGTCCAGATGTAAATGGGAGGGAGGGGGGGGGGGTGCATTTACATCTGGACCTGATACTAAAAAATGAGTTGTGTGGATAACAGATTACTTACAGTAGGAGAGAAATGTAGATAAAGAAACTTTTCAGAGTACCCATGTGTTAAAAATAAATCAAGATACCAGGCATATCATTAGTTCATAAGGAAATCTTGAAACGTTAATTGGTGAGAGTTTAAAATTTTGCTGTGTAACTTTCGCAGCAATATTGCAGGGGGTGCTGTAGTACCCTATGTTACTCATCCAGGGTTAAAATGAAGGTTTTGTTAACTTTTGCATAACATATGTGGTGACAAATTCAAACGTTCCCCCTCCCAGAATTTATTAAACTGGATTTAACAAAAAATAAACACATACCCTTCATTCAGTAGAATATGCTACAGAGAAGATCTGTGAGGAAGACCTCAGCAGAATGGCAACACAGCTAAACAATACATATGAAAACCATGAGCATACTGACCACCAAGGAATATTAGTTACCATATACACAGTCATATCAGAATATGACCACCTACTATAGTATATGTATGGTAGGTGGTCATATTATTCTGATGTGACTGTGTACATATATATATATATATTCCAAAAATTTCTACTGACAGGCATTGCCCCAAATATCATGCCGTTCATACAACATGGTCTGTATTTGCCTTATGGAAGAACCATTTGAAATATGTACATTTTTAAAAGATTTGCCAAATGCTGTTGAATATACACAGTCGTATCAGAATAATATGACCAACCCCCATTCCCATTATTAAATTTTTTTAATAATATTTATTATTAGGCAGGTGGTTATATTATTCTGATATGATTGTGTACTTTGCATTCAAGAGGAATTCTTTGTAAAAAGAATTTTTTTTTATCATGATATTTATTTTATATATATATAACTCTTCACTTGAAGTGTTCAGAAATAATTCGATAGGGTACAACTATTGTTGAAATATCGTTAGATGATAAATGTAGAATTAAATAATATGTAAAAAAATTGCATATACATATATAATATCACTCAGAAAACATATTTCATTGGAGAGCAGAGTGAATTTTTTGAAAGCTGTACAAGGATTTAAATAAATTCTGAAACATAAAATGCTGGATTAATAGATTGGGAGAAACTTATTAGTTATTATATGCGATTTTTTCATATTCAACCCACGTAATTTTACACTGATCGTAAGCTTCGTCATAAGAAAAAAGCCCACAGCCTTGAATTAAGCTGCGGTTACCATAGCTTCCTGAGCCAAATGCCCCAGCATTTTATTACCAGTAAGTACCATGTGTTGAGGAGTTGACAGGTATATTAGATTTGAATGTCTTTAAACGTAAAAACAAAACCTGACATTTTTTTTATATTTGAGTAGAACCTAAAATTCTAAATATTACTCTTAAAAATTCTCATCTTCACTACAACCGTGCAAAAGAAAGTTGTTATATTGAGAAAAATACTTTTAAAACTAATCGATGCCATACAGGTAGGAAGATAACAGGAGGAGCCCTAAGCACTTGAAAATGATGCTTCGGCGACTGCGCGGCAGCCATGTTGATCTATTCAAAACGTTGATCAGTAGTATAGGTGAGTAACAAAGTGTTGCGCTATAAAAATTTAATTTTTTTCGACATTTGTATTATGGCAGCCTGTTAAGCTTACGGCTGCACGAATCGCCCTTGTAATTGTAATTAAATTAAAAATTGTCATTTTTAAAATTTAAATAAATTCTGAAACATAAAATGCTGGATTAATAGATTGGGAGAAACTTATTAGTTATTATATACGATTTTTTCATATTTAACCCACGTAATTTTACACTGATCGTAAGCTTCGTCATAATGTTTTTTATTTTATTTTAGGTGAAAGTATTAGATATTATTTTCTTTAAATGTTTCAGTGTTTAGATTCCTCTGTCTTCATGATTTAATAAGTTCAGTGTAAGAAGGGAAAAGTAAATTACAATAAAGTATTTTCAAAAGTTTGTCATTTTTAAAAAAGTTTAAATAATTATATAATGATACAAGCAACTTCGTGTTGAAATTACGCCGCTATGAAATCGGTTTTATTTCGAGTTACAAACCTCGATTCTTCACCAGATTTTTTTTTATTTTCTTTGGATTGTACTCAGTGATAAATGTGAAGATGTACTTATATTGATTGATTGATTGATTGATTTTACGTTACACTTATTTGAGAATTCCTTCTGCAGGATTTCTCATTTAAAAAATTTTGTTGGCTGTAATTGAATATTATTGTGTATTCTATTTAATGGATGATGAATTTATATACTGTTGCGGATCACAAAAATGGATAGCCACTGAGCGTGAGTATTAAAAGCTATATTTCAAAACCAAATTCAATACAAGGTAAATTGTTACAAAGGAAATATGGATGAAGTATCTTATTAACAAATTAACTATTAACATGCACAAGTCATCAATCTTCCTGCGTGAGCACACAACATCAGCTCTGTGTATTTTACTAAATATAACTTTTCACACACTAGCCGAACAAAAAGACAGTCCGTGTAGACATTCGAAGTTAGCCATAAAAGTTCCCACTTTTATACTTCCGCGTATACACAACACATCAAGTTACTTCTTGATACTTAACGATAAAAGATCCCACTTTTATCCTTCCGCGTATACACAACACATCAAGTTACTTCTTGATACTTACGCGTACTGTCTCAGAACAGCTCACCGTCCATTTTCGAACTCTCCGACCGTTACAATACAACGACCGTTACAATACAAAACCGTTAACGCTCCACTCTTCTTCTCCAAATTCTCCCAACGTTCTTATTCGTTGGCTGAAACTTTTTGCTTTCCGTTGCCAGATTCCTTCTGTCGTAACAATACTTTGAAATAGAGGTGATTAAAATATCAAGAAGTTTCTTTTTTGTTTTTTATTTTATTTTAGGTGAAAGTATTAGATATTATTTTCTTTAAATGTTTCAGTGTTTAGATTCCTCTGTCTTCATGATTTAATAAGTTCAGTGTAAGAAGGGAAAAGTAAATTACAATAAAGTATTTTCATAAGGTGAGAAATATAATCTTTCTTTTTTTTAATTTGGATAGCATTGAAGGGTTTTGTTTAAATGCCCCCTTTTTTCTTGGATTGGAGTCTTATATTTTTGAATTTCTTTTTAGATTAATTTAATGTATCTGGTGTAAATTGTCATAGGTGAGTGACAGCGATCATTAGTTAGGGTGAAAATTTTTCAAATTGGTTAAATAATTTTAGTTAAAAGAGGAGAGGAGAGTGTAATGCTTTTCTCCTTTTCGTTAATTCTTCTGACAGGGTTCTAATTGTCCCTTTTTAGGGGAATACTTGAATTTATTTAATTCTGTATGGATTTCAAATAGGGCGAGTTTATTGCTTGTAGTTATTTTATTTTTACTTTGGTTGAGGGGTAGGTTAGGCGTACATAAAGGGATATATTAGAGACTGAGGAGTCAGGCACTGAGATGTCGGGTTCAAGCCACTGTCTGGAACGTTGCCTTTTTTTTGTAAAATGGATATTATATTCCCTTCACCCTGTGGATATATATTTTTTTCTTTTTTTTACATTTTTTAAATTTTTTATTATTTTTGCTTAGTATAATTTTTAGTTGCTTTTTTTTTTCATATAGTTTTTTCAGATGTTATTTTGAAATTTTCCTTTGTGGCTGAGAAAGGATGTATTTCAATCCTTATGAGATTTTTTTTTGAGAGATTGTAATAATTGTGTATTTTGTATTGATTGTTAACTCTGGTTGCGGGAGGAAATTGAGCATGAGATGGGGGAGAGATGTGAAGCTGATGGTACAAACATAGGGCTGGTGGGTTTGAGCCACCATCTCTGGCGTTTTTTTTTTGCATAAATATATATATTTTTTAAGTTCTTTTTTTTTACTTCTTATACTATTGGCTTTATTTAGTTTGTTAAGCAAATTTTTTTATTTTTGTGGAATGAGAATTTTTTTAACGTAAAACAGTTATTTTCTGAACCTTACAAATGTGATTTTTTTGCAGTTTAAATGCTGCTATTGCATATAATGTTTAGTGTTTTATCCATAAAATGTTTTCTGCTATTATCGGTGCAGTATAAAATAAACTTTCAAAATCTGGTAATTGTTTGTTATTGTCGTAATCAACGAAATACATAAATAGTTCTGCTATACAGTAATTCTGTATTGAAATATTCATATAAATTCAAAATAGCTTAAATTGGCTTTCTCTTAGTCGTAAAAAATAATCTTCCCGTATATAACGCACAGTAAAACTGAGTATAGCACATGAAAAGTAGGCTTGATTGCAGCGACAGACGGTTTGTTTTGAATGCAACAATATGGCTACCGCCCTGCTGCGTCAGCATCATTTTCCTTGGACAGGGAAAGCGCATTAGGACGTCTCCTGTCATTCATACCTCCGTGATCGATGCAGTCTTGAGGCTGCCAGTTCCCATTGCTTCAAGATACTGCATGCAAAACACACTTTACTACGCTAAAAGTACAATAGACACTCAATCATTCCTTGCAACTTTATATATTTGCCACTTGGTGGGCTGAATTTCTTAGGGCGTAATGAAATTCAGTAAATTGTACCTAAAATTGTATATGCTTCATATTAAATGTCACTCGAGGTTAATACAAGCAAATATAATTCTTTACTTTTCATAATGTTAAACATAGCAACACTGAAAGTTACAGCTCTGCTGAAACTTGTATAAACGATCACTTATGATAAATAAATGAAACAAATTAAACGTTTATTCACTTATTGAATGCCATTTCTTGTTTCTTTCCGGTGATCTGTAGATGGATTTGTTAGCCACACAATTAACTATTTTTTAGGAAATCAAATTTCCTTACTTGGGTTGGGTTGTTTTACCTCTGAGCGGCACTTTTTTTTGCACACAATGGGCTAAATGGCCAGGTCACATGGACCCCGAAGGCTCAGTGAAGGTTGGAGGAGGGGACCCACTGGAACGCTGTTGGGAGGCAGATGGTAGCCTCCCGTCAAGGCCATCCAGCGTGTTCTTTAACGTGCACAGGGTATGGCTCTCCTGTGCATGGGGTCATGGCTAAACGTCCCATCCGACGGATGGTGGCCTTTCCAAGCCCATCGGTGTCCCCTACTGACCTTGGGCAGGGTGGGGAATTTTGTGGAGATATATCTCAACGCTGACCCAGCTGGGACTCGAACCTAAGAACTACAGATTACGAGCCTGGCGCGCTACCGATTGAACCACTCCCACCAACGCAAGAATATCGTTCCATCCAAAATTTCCTTACTGCAATCCTAGTAATAATAAAAACACCAGTTTCAAAACCACTATGATAACAGTAGAATATGTTAGACAGCTAAAGAATATATTAATCCTATCATATATTATTCAGTATTATTCCTTAATTATCGTTTCACAATGAATATAAATATTCACGAAGGAATAGTTTAACTTCCATTTCCGAAAGTACTGTCGAAAGATAGTGACACACATAGCGAAAAAATTACTGATTTAATATAATTGCAGTTGAACAAGAAACTAACACGCTGATGTTTACTAACTAAACACTCTGATGATTTTCCACTTGTGTATTTTATAGTTGATAAAATATGTTCATCAACTATAATATAACTTAACAAATTAAGGTGCGTCGACTGCCATGGCTGGTTTTCATATGCCCACAGTGTTTTGCGATATTTTTTATGTTGAACTACTTTTTTGCTATCTAGAACTATTTAGGGTGGGGTAATTTGGGGTAAAACGGTACTATATCAATATCTTTTCATTGCGCATGCAGGAAGTTATATTTCGATTCTAGTCCCCCTGTTGGTAGGGGACCATTTTTTGGACCACTTTTCAATGGCTGGGCTATAGTGCCTGTAGGTGTAGTGTGGCATTCGCCTATTAAAATCTGGCAGAAAAAGTATCCCATACCAGTAGAGGGCGATGGGAACGATATTCTTGCGTTGTTAACATTACCCTCTATGGATGTTTCGCTTTTCAATGACTTTTAAACACAGAAGTATTTTTGCAATGATTTTACCATTCATATGCACATTATTCCTAAGTATTTTAACTGAACTAGTAAAACTTAGAGAAAGCTTGAGCAAGTATATTTTTTTAAACCGAATAAAGTTGATGGCCGTTCGATCAAAACAAACCGCATTCCTCTTTATGCATCAGAGCACTGAAGTGATCATTTTGATTGGCTCTTTGGTAAACTCTTCGAATGACACGTGATGTAACGTATGTTCCAACATGTGACGTTTGAACTCGCCATTGTAATAGACGTCTTATGGCGTAGATATACTTGTAAATTGCAAAGGAAATTTAAAACGTTGTAATTGGCTAAACAAGAATGCAAGTTATCAGTATCATGATTATTGTTTCTTGCCATTCACTTTTCGTGTAAGCATGTGAATATTACATTTCAGCTGCCAGTGAATCAGTCACTTCAGAATATTGACACCCTTGCGAACTCACTGAAACGTGTCTCCTTGTGTCTCTCCATATCTATATACTATTCTTACGAGCACAAAAGATAGAACTTTCGAAGGAAGGTGAACATTGCACCAGTTAAAAAACGATATTCTGTTTTGTGGACGTTTAACCAGCGCCATCTATCGGTACAGGAATCCTCAAAACTAAGAAACAACCAATAGAGTGAACTACAGTGAAATCCTCACACGGGACAAGACACTCACGTTGAAAATAGGTAATAAATCTCCAAGATCAATAGCTGAAGGTTGACTTGAAGGGTTGTCCAGCATCGTGCACCAGTGATGGGTTGGCCCGGATCGTGCAGCAGTGATGGGTTGGACCGGAACCTGCAGCAGTGTTGGGTTGGACTGGAGACTGCACCAGCGATGCTATTTACTGGTGAATTACCCGTACTAGCAGAGTTGTAAGAGGTGGTACAAGGTAAATGCAAATCGGTTCATACATACATTGTGTCTGCTTCTTCATATCTCTATTCTTTCGAACACAAATGTTAAAAGATTTCATGCAGCAGTTAAGAAAGAGTAAATAAGTGATTTTCTGCGTTTCGGACATTTAACCAGAGCTATCTATCGGGTAGAGGAATCCTCAAAACTAAGTAACAATACTAGAAAAATCACTGTCTATAACATTTATATTCAAGTATTTCAAACCATTTTCTTGTTACAAGACATCTGACAGAAAACGTAAGCATTCATCACCCCAAAACAGATAAGACAGAGGGCGCTATGTGCCGTCTTGAAAAACAGCAAAAGGTTAGTAACCACGGTTTAACCATTCATTTTTTAAGTATTAGGACGTTCATGTTACAATTTCATGCAACAACGTTCATAGCTAGTGAAGATACAAGTCTGCAACATTCACTCTTCTGTGTAAGCATGCGAATATTACATTTCAGCTGTATGTGAACTAAACATTCAGCTGAGAAGAATATTTAAAAACAGCAGTGTGAACTCATGGATACATAAAACGTGTCTCCTTCCTGTGTCTCTTCATATCTATATACTATTCTTACGAGCACAAAAGATAAAACTTTCGAAGTACGATGATCAGTGCAACAGTTAAAAAAAGTGATTTTCTGAATTTTGGGCTTTTCACCAATGCTATCTAGTGGCAAATATGTTGACTATCCGATTCGAGTAAAACAACAGCTGTCTATGAATGATTATGTATGTACGGTTTCTCTGATCTTATGCAAAGTATATTCATTTTTATGGGATGTATGGTGTATAGTGTTATACATAAGTGTATGCATGCATCCATGCGATGGACTAAGTTTTTCTCCATATTGTGTCACGCACTTGTTTTCATCTCTGTATATGTGTTAATTGTATGTACGTACGTGCGTTGCGTGTGTGAGTGTGCTTTCATGTTTGTTACTGTGAATCGTGTATGTGAGTGTGTGTGTGCGCGCGTTTGTTCACATGCAAGAATAAATATATTGTCTTACAGACACTTGCTTACTACAGAAGAAGCTAACAATTTAAAACGAGACCTTTATGCAAAATATTTCAGCACAGATCTTAACTTGAATACGCATATTTCAGGAGGTGTAAGGATTTTTCTTCAACACGCTCGAATATTTTTTTTTAGCATGACTGTCTTACGTTACGTTTCCTGTCAGATGCACCGTAACGAGCAAAACGTGTGTGTTTTTGCTAATACAGAAGAGGACACAAAACCGAGAATATTTTCAAACTTAGAATAACACGACATCCTGATGCGTTAAGAACGAAGTGGGGGGGGGGGGATACTAATAGTTGAACCATGACTTGAAACGGTCGAAATCCTGTTGTTTCGCGCAATGGGGCGAGGGGTGATAAAACGTAATAC
Source organism: Ryuthela nishihirai (assembly GCA_038380435.1). Taxonomy (NCBI): domain Eukaryota; kingdom Metazoa; phylum Arthropoda; class Arachnida; order Araneae; family Heptathelidae; genus Ryuthela; species Ryuthela nishihirai. The sequence continues at coordinate 45,578,145 of JAWZYU010000032.1, forward strand.
TCCTGAAAAAAATCCTTGTACCATAAAAGGTCCTCTTTTTTGAACCAATGGGATTTCCCTTTTCAGATTATTACATGTTTTATCACCCTTCGCTCCCTTGCGCGAAACAACAGGATTTCGATCGTTTCAAGTCATGGTTCAACTGTTAGTATCCCTCCGCTTCGTTCTTAACGCATCAGGATGTCGTGTTATTCTAAGTTTGAAAATATTCTCGGTTGTGCGTCCTCTTCTGTATTAGCAAAAACACACACGTTTTGCTCGTTACGGTGCATTTGACAGGAAACGTAACGTAAGACAGTCGTGCTAAAAAAAAATATTCGAACGTGTTGAAGAAAAATCCTTACACCTCCTGAAATATGCGTATTCAAGTTAAGATCTGTGCTGAAATATTTTGCATAAAGGTCTCGTTTTAAATTGTTAGCTTCTTCTGTAGCAAGCAAGTGTCTGTAAGACAATATATTTATTCTTGCATGTGAACAAACGCGCGCACACACACACTCACATACACGATTCACAGTAACAAACATGAAAGCACACTCACACACGCAACGCACGTACGTACATACAATTAACACATATACAGAGATGAAAACAAGTGCGTGACACAATATGGAGAAAAACTTAGTCCATCGCATGGATGCATGCATACACTTATGTATAACACTATACACCATACATCCCATAAAAAAGAATATACTTTGCATAAGATCAGAGAAACCGTACATACATAATCATTCATAGACAGCTGTTGTCTTACTCGAATCAGATATTCAACATGTTTGCCACTAGATGGCATTGGTGAAAAGCCCAAAATTCAGAAAATCACTTTTTTTAACTGTTGCACTGATCATCGTACTTCGAAAGTTTTATCTTTTGTGCTCGTAAGAATAGTATATAGATATGAAGAGACACAGGAAGAAGACACGTTTTATGTATCCATGAGTTCACACTGCTGTTTTTAAATATTCTTCTCAGCTGAATGTTTAGTTCACATACAGCTGAAATGTAATATTCGCATGCTTACACAGAAGAGTGAATGTTGCAGACTTGTATCTTCACTAGCTATGAACGTTGTTGCATGAAATTGTAACATGAACGTCCTAATACTTAAAAAATGAATGGTTAAACCGTGGTTACTAACCTTTTGCTGTTTTTCAAGACGGCACATAGCGCCCTCTGTCTTATCTGTTTTGGAGTGATGAATGCTAACGTTTTCTGTCAGGTGTCTTGTAACAAGAAAATGGTTTGAAATTCATGAATATAAATGTTATGGACAGTGATTTTTCTAGTATTGTTACTTAGTTTTGAGGATTCCTCTACCCGATAGATAGCTCTGGTTAAATGTCCGAAGTGCAGAAAATCACTTATTTACTCTTTCTTAACTGCTGCATGAAATCTTTTAACATTTGTGTTCGAAAGAATAGAGATATGAAAAACCAGACACGATGTATGTATGAACCGATTTGCATTCACCTTGTACCACCTCTTACAACTCTGCTAGTATGGGTAATTCACCAATAAATAGCATCGCTGGTGCAGGCTCCGGTCCAACCCATCACTGGTGCATGATCCGGTCCAACCCATCACTGGTGCACGATCCGGGCCAACCCATCACAGGTGCACGATCCGGGCCAACCCATCACTGTGCACGATGCTGGACAACCCTTCTAGTCAACCTTCAGCTATTGATCTCGGAGATTTATTACCTATTTTCAACGTGAGTGTCTTGTCCCGTGTGAGGATTTCACTGTAGTTCACTCTATTGGTTGTTTCTTAGTTTTGAGGATTCCTGTACCGATAGATGGCGCTGGTTAAACGTCCACAAAACAGAATATCGTTTTTAATTATAAATCGTTTTTTAACTGGTGCAATGTTCACCTTCCTTCGAAAGTTCTATCTTTTGTGGTCGCAATAATGGTATATAGATATGGAGAGACACAAGGAGACACGTTTCAGGGAGTTCGCAAGGGTGTCAATATTCTGAAGCGACTGATTCACTGGCAGCTGAAATGTAATATTCACATGCTTACACGAAAAGTGAATGTTGCTGAAATGTAATATTCACATGCTTATAGGAAATGTAAATGTTGCTGACTTGCTTCTTCACCAGAAATGAACGCTGTTGTAAGAAATTGTAACATTAACGCTCTAATACTTAAAAAATGAACGGTTAAACCATTGTTATCAACCTTCTTGTTGCCTTTTAAGCTGGCACAATTCACCCTCTGTTTCGTATGCTTACGTTTTCTTTTAATGTGAGAATGCAGGTAGTGTGCTTTCCTATCGCTTCTCTTTCTCAATCTCACTTCTGCAATATTGTTTGTCGTGGTTTGAAGTGTGAAATAACCTTTGAAAGACTTGGTGCTTTATACGTTAGGTCCATTTGAAACGCAAAGTATTGTCTATCCATTATGGGGCCCTCAGAATCGAAATTAGTACTGGCTTACAGGAGTAATGCTACTTTCTATAGGCAGTGTTCTTTCAGATTTCCAAACAAGATACATAACATTATCAAAAAACGTGTGGTTGCCTGAACCACTTTCACACTGTACCACCTGTTCTAAGAATTCCACACTAGTATAGAAATAGGGAAAAATAACTAAACAGACATCTCCGTGTTATATTGTAGCGAAACACCCTATCTTTTGTCGAAAAACTTGTGTTTGCAGCATGCACTTATTCAAACGTACCGAAGAAACCTTTCATTAATGCACTCATATCCTAAAAGAGCATCACTAGCGTGTCTGCTGAGAAACACACCTACGCCTTGGTGATGCTTAATATCTTCCCTCCCTGGAAAGTGAAATTTAAGATTACTTTGAAGAATCTGACCTTTATCTGTCCATCTGGTGTCTTGCAAGTCGAAAATATCTAAATTATAAAGCTGAAAGTCTTGTGTGAGGACATCAAGAGAATAAGCTCTGTGCAGAGTCCTTACATTCCAACGACCTATGAAGAGAAAATGGTTAGTGGGATGTTTAAAGAAATTATGTTTATTGAGAGATGGAATGCCGACAATATTAAACAGCCTCCTAATCGCTGGCATGAGGCAAAGTCCCGTTCTCCCACAAAGCCATATACACTGGAAGACTTCCTCCAATGTAGAATTTGACGATACCAGTAGAAGCATTCAGATTCATTCATTCAGATTTTCAATGCAACAGATTTTGGTATTCTGTTATTTCCGACGTCCGTGACCGAAAGGTCACGAATTTCGCAGCTGATCAAGGTCACTTTGATACAATACGCCTGGACACCACACCAAGGAGTGTCTAAGGGAGGAGAGCGCTAGCTTTCATAGACGTAATATAAACTTTTCGATTGCAGCGCCCTCTAAACAAGGTAATTCGTGCATCGCAGTGAAGTCACCTAGCCAGGGAGAGGAGCGAGTTCCCTGCATTATTTTTCCACCGCGAGCAAAGTTTTCAATTGCTTACACCACGTGACTAATTTTACATACACTTTGACTCTGAAAAATGTTAATTTTCTTCATGAGGTACAATCATAATTTTCTTTTCGTTTAGTGAGAAAATATCAAGAAATAATAAAATCATTTTCCTTAATAAAATCCAATTTTGTAAAACAGGTAGCAGCTATGGTAAAGAACAAAATTTTCATATTTTGAACAACCTACGGCATTTAGTATATTATAATTAATTGAGATTTATGTGTCAATGCACGATAAAATCATCTATATAATAATATATTATACAATTGCTGATATTTTCAATAAATATCACATCGAGTTTTTTACTTGTATAAACGCTCAACAGATGGCATCAGGCACTTCCCATATCAATAATAAAAAAGAATTACACTGTTAGAGCAAAGTGCAGAAGCCATTGTACATCGATATGCTGCAGGGAACACAAACCTGCAATATACATTGACTTATATATATTCACAAGATGATTAAATGTATTAATTTACATATTATTTTTAAAAATTCTGCCAAATTACTCAAAATAAACATACAACGACTTTTCCAGGTTTCGTAAAATGTACTCCTGAATGGGAGTACATTTACGAATAACATTAATTGAATAACTTAAGGTTCAGCTACCACTGTGCCAAACAGCCATGGCTGTTAGACATTTGGAAACACTGGTTAAATCGCAATATATATATATCAATAGTAAGACAAACCATAGCTGCAGTGGGCTAAAATGATTGCAATGCGCATGCGCAGACCGCCCCTTACAGTTGTTTTTGTGCCTTCACATCAATTTGCCACGTTCGGCTTCGGTAAAATTCCGCAGAACGACGCCACTTCCGCTGGTGCAAAGCTAGTTTTCTTCCGCTTAGACCTTCTTTACTTTGACCACATTAAGATATCTAATTTCCAAAAACAGAACAGTATCAAATATAAGAACTTTAAACTGGTAGCTATTTATTTTTAAAAATTTATAAATTTTTTGTAATGTTCTCAAATATCTTAATAAAATGCAAATAAATAAATTACTCTATTTTAAACTACTTTTAAAATAAATGGTTTTAACTTAAATTCTATACCAATTAAATCAACGATATATTTGTGCAAAATTAATTTCCTCTTTTCTTCCCTGCTTTTGTTCAAGGCTGTCCAGGCCTGATGTATCAAGGCGGTCTTAGTCTGATACCGTGTTGGGTTAAAAAAATCTGGTCCCTTGCTGCAATGAGCAGCCTTAAAATAATAATTCTTTTAGAAATATGGGGAACTGGCAACGGCAGTAGATATAAATGTTATTTTGACTCTTACGTTCAGAGGTAGGGAGCAGTAAATACCATCAAATTTGGTCAACAATGAATTGATTACCGTTTCCCATTGCAACATCATGGTTAATATTATTGCTTCTAGCAAGCGCCACTTTTGGAATTTTGACTTCATATTTCGTACTGCAATCCAGAACACAAACAGAAACATTATCCGAAATTTTGAAGCGTCAGCTATGATTCCAGGATGAGTTATGGCTGCCACAGACAAACAGGCACACAGCCAAACGGCTTCTCTTATCATTAGAGATATTTCCCAATTATCACACGAGACAGATAAAAATTGTCTCTGATCGTCTGGTATAGACTGAAGACTGCCTTGAGAAGGGTGGGATACGAACCAACGACCTCCTGGTGACACTTCAGAGCACGTGAATTTAATTAATATCTGACGGAAAATAAAACCTACATTTACCTCTTAAAACAAAAGTTGAATGTTCCTCTCTCACTGAAAGAAAAAGAATAAATTAAATTTCCTAAATTCAATTCTAAAATCTCTTCACCATAATTATCTACCACGTAAATTTCAAATTGCTAGAATAAATAATATATTCTGATGTTTTCCTTAAATCTTATCATATTCTTATATAAAACAGGACCATTTTAGAATTGGTCTACAGTGATCCTGGTTTCGAATATTACCTATTGAGAGAAAAAGGTGTAAAATTTTGAATTTTTACTGTTGGAAGGAGGTCTTTGTAAAGGGTCGTCCGTAAATTAATCAGTTCTGTTATAAAGCAATTTTTTACCCCTTTCTCTTATGGAACAATACTTAACCTAAGGTTGCATCCCACTTCTCACATTCCGTTGTGTTTGTCGTATCTTTAGAAAGGATGTACCCTTTCTTTGTTCCAGTCAGCTTAGAAAATGAGTGTTGCCTTACCTATAGTTAATTAGAAGTGGTGACCGATTGGTCAGAGCACTTCGCTGCAGATCGAAGCCAAAGGAACCAGATTCGATCCCGGATCAAAGGACACAGGGTCGAGGCAAAGATGAAAGTATTATGTTCGAGATGTGGATCAAATGACCCATGTTCGAGTCCCGAATCAAAGGATCTGCTTTCGAGCCCCAGATCAAATGTCCCATGTCATTTGAATTTTGGATCAAAATGCCATTTAATTCAAATGGCCATGTCATTTAGAGCAAAGTCAGAAGATTCAGGTTCCAGTCTAGAATAAGGCATGAATATGTGTTTTATGAGGTTGTCTTTCTTCTGAGGTCTCGCCTTCCTCACAGATCTCTATGGCATAGTATACAAACAGGCTCGTGTCAGATATCTGTAGCAAGGAGCTGCTTGAGCGGTTACTTATCTTTTTAATAATATAAAAAAGTAGGTTGTTAAAACTAAGAAACTCAAGAAAAAAATATTAATTGCAAATGTAAAACAATTTGTTGAAAGAAGACATCACTCTTAGTTTAACATCAGTATCAATATACAGGAAAAATTGTTTTGAGCCAGGTTGGATTCGAACCCACGACCTCCTGATGTCATGTCACGTGATAGTGATACATTCCCTGACAGTTGAACAGAAATGTCGTGAAATGTCTTCATATTATTGAATAAGTACACTCGTGACATATTTCCCATCTGTGAGGCTGTTTACGAGCAGCGAAGACATTGCCTTTATAAGAGAGAGAAAATTGTGTAGATATGTTCCTATCATCAAATAAAAGGGAATCTAGGTCCGATAGCTCAGTGGTCAGAGCACCTGACATGTTATCAGAAGGTCTTGGGTTCGTATTCCATTCATCTGAAAACAATGATAAAATTGATATCGACGTTAAACTAAAAGTGATTCCTTCCTTGGCAAAAGACGTCGAGAAGTTTCTTCAATGTATATCATTTTAGTGTTACGGTAAACCAACATCATGTAACACAGTCCGATGCTAAAGTCATATTAATACCCTTTCATTCAAAGACAATGAAAAATTTGTGAATGATTCCTCATGGAATTGAGATGCAAACCTGCATTTCTCCGAACTGTTGCCATAAAGAACGGAACACAGAACTGTCGAGAATTCCATTATACGACCGTTCACAGGAAACAGGGCCCTAACCTGAACCATGATAAACAGCCCCAGAGCAATGAACACCAGAACCAGAGCAAACTTCAGAATTGGCATACGACAGTCAGATAGATAGTGTTCATCTGGCATCCTCCAAACTCAGACTCGTCCGTTCAGACTGCTAGATGGTGAGTCGTGATCCATCACTCCAGAGAACGCATTTCCACTGCTCAACAGTCCATTGGAACCCTGCTTTATACCACTAAAATCGACGCTTGCGTTGATCTTGTGGATTTTAGGTTTGTGTTCGGCTGTAAGAATTGGTCTGCAGTGGCGAGATGCAGCAGATGTAGCTAAGATCAGATGTGTTTCAAGAAAACCATTATCCACTCTGGTTTGACCTTCGTAGCTCATGAATGCATGAGAATTTTTGAATGTGTGTAGGTAATGATTGCGAGAGTAAGTGCCACTCGAGATGTAGCACGAGGTGAGAATTACGTCACTTACGAGTTCAAATGATGAAGCTGAAATGAAAGAACATAATTCTATTTCTTCCCTGCTTGCCTGTGATTATGTACCAGGTAGATGAATGTCTAATAGTTGATCGGAGAATCTGTGTATATATGAAAGAGATTAATCATAATCTGTGAGCGTTGATAGTAAGATGTGTGGTTTTGGAGATACTTTTAGTTTCTGTTATGTTCAGTGATCAGTTTTGGATTATTTAAGTGATAAGAAAGATTTAGTTTTAAGTAAAATAGCATTTTATCTGCATCGCAGAAAAATGCTTTCTGTTTAAAAGAAAATCTGGCAATTGTGATTATCAGGATAATTTCGTTCTCATTGATAGTATATTGGTGTTTTGCGTGATTAGTTAAGAAATTGTTTATGATCTATACCAGTGGTTCCCAAAGTGGTTCCTACAGACCCCTAGGGGTCCTTGTGACCGCTGAGGGGGTCTGTGGCAAATTAAAATTAATTTGGGGGTGCGTGGACAACGTCGGGGGTCCGCGAAAGGTTTAGTATAAAGTAAAATAATTGTGACCCATTTTTATCATTATGAAAGTTAAAATAAATAGCAATAAATAAATTGGCAGCGATTTTTACGTCCTGAGTAAAATATAAGTATAGATAGGTACATAAAATACAAGTAATGACAAGCATCGCTCGGTGGGAGTAGGGCCGCCTGCGGCCGTCTATCTATATGTCTATGCAGGTTTAAAGAGGAACGGTATCTCGCCGCTACATGCAATAACTTGTCTAAAATATGGCACTATAAAAGAGTCGTGCATCTAATCAACAATTTAGTTCTGTTTTGTGCGTGATGTTAAGTGCATGCAACAAATTTTCCTAGTTTTGAACAAAAAGCAGTATCATTTTTTGTATTGTTACGAAGATTGCGTACGTTACGTAAGTATTTTTTTAATACAATTGATATCTTTTTGTATATTAAATTTATTTAAGCAAAGTTATACTTTTGTTAAAGTTAATTTATAAAATAGTTTCATTATATAATATTTATCAATACTATATTTTGTTATTTATTAATTTATTTGATAATAATTGAATTATTTAATTTTCAAGAAAAAAAATAATTAAATTAGTTAAAAATGCGTACTTAACAATATGTGACATTTACTTAAAATTTTATCCTTTTATCTTAAATAATTAATTGATGCGAGCGTTACTTTGTGGCATTCCATTTTCAAAATGAAACAAAATATTAATAAATAATGGTTTTTTGCAAAGAAATAATTTGTTTCATTTTCTTATATCTGAAATTTGTAGCCTTTTTTACAGATAACAATATGAGTGAGCCGAAGAAAAAATGCAGACAATATAGTGTTGAATATTTAAAATATGGCTTTAGGCATGGATGTGTGTGTCGTTTTTCTGCTGAGGTCCTGCCATCCTCTCAGATCTCCTACTGTGGCATATAAACTGACAGGCTCCTGTCAGACCTCTGTGGCAAGCAGCTGCTTGAGGGGGTATTTATTTATTTTTTTTTTTATTCCGTTACCAAGAAATAGTACTTTACCTATGTGCCTTCTAGGCAATGAAACTTTGTCGAACGATTCAATGAAACCTTCTAAGCTTAAGGAACATTTGACAAAAGTCCATAGCGACGAAAAAGATAAAGTTTAACCTTTTTTTAAAACAGTCAAAGAATAATATTTGAAAACACCGTCATTGCGACAACTCTTAGCGACAACATCTGAGCGAGATGACGATGGACTGCGTGCTTCTTATAACATTTCTATACCGATTGCAAAGTCCGGAAAGCCGCACACCATTGGTGAAGAACTTATTCTGCCAGCTGTAAGTGAGGTAATACGCACCGTGCTGCATAAACCAGCTTCCGATATTATAAGAATTCCATTGAGTAATAATAGAGTACAAAGAAGGATTGACGAAATGGCTCAGTGCGTAGAAAATTCTTTATGTGAGTACTTAAAAACATCTGAATTCTTTATACAGCTTGACGAGTCAACTTTACCAGGAAACGAAGTTTTACTTTTAGCTTATGTGAGATTTGTAAAAGAAGAAAAAATTTTCCAAGAATTGTTATTTGCCAAATATTTGGAAACTGATACGAAAGGTGAAACAATATGTAATGAATTAAAAAGATTTTTCCATGTAAAAGCTATACCATTGAGTAATATCCTCTCCGTTGTTACTGACGGTGCCCCGGCAATGGTAGGACGGCACCGAGGCTCTCTGGCATACTTAAAACAAGCTATACCGAATGTATTATCTGTACATTGTGTCATTCATCGGCAACATTCAGTCGCCAAAAATCTTAGTGAACGCTTGCATGGCTAACTAGATTATGTCATTAGAGCAGTTAATAAAATCAAAAGGAATGCCTTAAATGAGAGATTATTTGTTCAACTTGTTTGGAAAATGATAAAGATTATAATCGTATACTACTTAACACGGAAGTTCGTTGGTTATCTAAAAGTGCATGTTTCGGTCGATTTTATGCACTCTTTGATTCAGTGTTGGAATTCCTGGTAAGTAAAGACAATGATTTGCGGCTCAATTTAATTAATTCAAAAAATGACATACTTATATGACTGACTTATTTGCTAAATTTAACGAAACCAATTTGAAGCTACAAGGTGATCAATTAAATTTAATCAAAACTAAAAGCATAATATCTGCGTTTGTTGCAAAACCTTTTCTATACAAACAAAACTTGGGGAAAGGAGAATGCTGTCAGCTTCCAAATCTTTCAAAATAGCAAAACGAGATGAAGATTTGTTTGCTTATTGTCAACACTTATTCTGATACCTCAGCCATTCTGATACCTAAGCCAAAGATTAGAAGACATTCTTCACTTGGTTAACCTCGATTGGGTGTTGGACCCTTTTGCAAGTAGACGCACAAACTCAGATGAATCCATACTAATACAGGAGCAATTTATTGAATTATCCACAAATGAGGAGCTGAAACCAATGTTTGAACAAGAATACCACAAATTCTGGTTACAAATCAGATACCAATTTTATGTCCTGCATTATGGGTTACTGTACAGAAGCTGTTGATTGCTTTCCCGTCTTCCTATTTAGTAGAACTTGGATTTAGTGCAGTTATGAGCCTCATCACGAAAAAAAGAAACGGACTGGAAATTAGTGCTCGTGGAGACTTACGAATGTTACTCACAAACATAGAGCCGAACATAGATAATCTCATATCATCCCATCAGGTTCACCCATCTCATTAAAAATCTCATTGAAATAATGCGTTTTTGTATTTTAAAACAAAAGTTATAATTTCAATAAATACTATTTTAAATATCAAAATGTTTTATTTATATTTTATTTTTACGTCATCATTTACCATTCAAGACATCAAAGTTAAATTTGTAATTTTTCTATTATACAGTTATGTAGAGTTATTTCATTGGGGGCGTTCATGGTCAGGTTTTTGCTATAAGAAGGGGTCCGTGGGCATAGTAAGTTTGGGAACCACTGCTCTACACCAATCGTACATAACCAATTTTATCTGTCTCGTGTGAAAATGAAGAAATATAACATAAACTTTTCAGTCTGGCTGTATTAAAGAGAGTGGTGTTTAAAAGAGACGAAATTTGAATATCACCATTCAACTGTCTCGGTTTCGGATAAATAAAGCAGAAGCAAAATCTGAAGATCAGAGAAGAGAATCAACCAATGAAAAGAGGCTACATCACGTGAGTCCTAGGCTCGCAGATGTAATACTCCGCCACATGAAATAGTACCACAGCGAATGGGAGAATTAAGCCTCTTTTTGATATGTTCATTATTAATATATATATACTGTATTGCATTAAGATTTTAAAAATACTGTTCTTAATTTCAGAATATTGCAAAAGTAGACAATGAAGCATGATTTATTTTACTCTGGTATGTTAGCGAATGGAAGAATTGAGCATTCTTGTTCAGGTTGTTGTTGACATCAGCGCGAGCTCTCATTCCCTGTTGCTTCGTTCCTATGCAAATTATTTCCGTTTAGACAAACTTGGTCACGTTCAATCCTGGACAGTCATGAACAAAAGAAGGGAAATTAATTATGCATACATATATAATTCATTTGATTGGTTCAAAATTTAAATTTGTGTTCTTTTACCTATGAAAGGAATTTTTTGCATACAATGGGATAAACGTCCAAGTAACAAGTATCCCGAGAGTTCAGAGAATGTTGGGGTAAGGGAACTCACTGAACAGCTATTAGGAAACGGATGATATCTGCCATTATGTCCATCTAGCGTGTTCTCTAACGTTGAGTTGTTCTTATCTATGAAAGGAATTTTTTCCATAAATAAAAAATAAAAATAAATACCCCCTCAAGCAGCTGCTTGCCACAGAGGTCTGACAGGAGCCTGTCAGTTTATATGCCATAGTAGAAGGTTTGAGAGGATGGCAGGCCCTCAGCAGAAAAATGACACAAACAGCTATGATTTTCCCGGGGCTCGAACCAAATCCCTTAGATCAGTAGCAAGGCGCTGACCACTCGGCCATATAATGGGCTAAATGGCCAAGTATCAAGAATCCCGAGGGTTCAGAGAAGATTCGGGTAAGGGAACTCACTGAACAGCTGTTAGGAGATAGATGATAGCTTCCCATTATGTCCATCTAGCGTTTCTTTAATGTTGGGTTGTGTTACCTATCAACGGCATTTTTTGCATACAATGAGCTAAATGATCAAGTTTACAAGAATCCCAAGGGTTCAGGGAAGGTTGGGGGAAGGGAACTCACTGAACAGCTGTTAGGAGACAGATGATAGCCTCCCATCATGGTCATCCAGCGTGTTCTTTAGCGTTGAGTTGTTTTATGTATCAACGGCCTTTTTTGCATACAATGGGCTAAATGGCCAAGTCACAAGAATCCGGAGGGTTCAGGGAAGGTTGGGGTAAGGGAACTCAGTTCAAACCCCGGATACGGTATATGGATGTCTGTATTTTCTTTCTGTTGAGGTCTCGAATTCCTCACAGATCTCCTCTATTATCCTGACAGGCTCCTGCCAGACCTCTGTGGCAAGTAGTTGCTTGAGGGATTATTTCTTTATTAACACCTTATTCATACTTCTCTGACCGATAAACATTTCCTTATTTATATATTTTAAATAAATATTAATGTTATATTTATTATAATAATTGCTACATAATTATTAAAATGATTTTTATATATTTAATTATGACAGTAAGGTGTCCCATGATAAGGAGGAACCTGATTTTTTCACCCAATATGCGTTCAGACAGGGGGAACCAACGTGTGAGAAATTTGACAGCATTCGTAAAGTGTTTCGGGAATGGAAGGGGACCAAAATTTCCTCACATGGAAATAATTTGAATAAAAACGAAGCAAGGAGCTATGATAGCTAAAGTGGACAACAATACTCAAACTCTCAGTAGGGGTAAGGCCAAAATGGTTTTCCTGCGGGGAAGGGGGGGGCAATTAAAGAAAATATATCTTATGCTCATAAAGACTGGCCATCCTGGATTGTAGCATTCTAAAACTATGGAAAGAAATTGGGTAATTTTTACGATAGGAACAAACACATTATACTAATCTAAAAAATTTATCGACTGATACTGATTTTTAGAAAACTAGTAAACTTGACATTGCAACCCTATTAATAAGGGTAATATATGTCCACACTTCTAAATAATCATACCTAATTTATTAATTCGAATTTTAAAAATTAAATACTTTTTATTTTTGAAAAGTATTTAGACAGACCATCTACTATCGTATTAAACAGAAGGCTCCTGTCAGATCTCTGTGGCAAGCAGCTGCTTGAGGGGATTTTTATTTCCTTTTTTATTTATTTATTTATTTTGAATACTATATCCAAGGGTATACTGTAGAAAAGGGTCTTAAATTCCCACAAAAAATGCCTTCATGGGTGTGTGGGGGAGGTAACATAGACCATATAACCATAATGTCTTATGAAGGAATTCTCTATATGGTTCTTTAATGGGATCAAATCCCCTATGAAGGAACTCTATGGGATCAATTCCTGCAGCCTTGTCCAAAGGTAACCTCGTGCAATGCAAATCAAGTGAGTGCATCGCAACATTATTTGATGACCAACAAAATTATAATTTTATTTTGTTCCCCAATGCAATTTTTTAATTTCATTGTAACTAAGTTTTTTTAATTCAGTGTAATATATAATAAGAAATGAAGAATCTTTAATAGATTCTTATCAGTTGTTAATTGTTCTTTTACACGTTTATTAAGCTTGTTATAGTGTTGTCTGTGTTGATTCATATTAATCCTGCACTTCCTTCTTTCAAAAATAAGTTCCATGGCCTTATCACTCAAATAATTTTGTTTTCTCTGTTCCCTTTTACCTAAAAGAGTACTGTTAGTTTTAAGAAAATCCTGTTTAAACTGATCCCATTCATTCTAAACTTCAGCAGTAAGCAAACTACGATTGTCATAATGACCACATAACTATCATGGTATGCTTTAGCTATAACTGGATCGTTCACACCTTCAGTGTTAAAGGTAATTTTCTTAACCTTAGCAAAACATTTCTTAAGCTTCAGTTGCAAGACACTTTTTACCAGGTAATGGTCAGACCCAATTTCGACTCCTCAATGTTGTCTGGTCTCCTCAATACGACTCCTCAATATTGCAGTATCATATTCCTGTGCAACCCATCAGGTGAAACCCATGTCCGGTGTATAAATGTCCCGGTGTTTGTAGTATGTTTTAGTTGTTCAGAAACCATTAAGTTTACTTACCTGCAGGAGTCGTTCTCCATTGCCATTGAAACTATCAATGCCAAAGGGACCTAAAATTCCTGCCCATAGGTCAGAGTTAGTACCAACCTTAACAATATTTCCGTTCTTTAGAGAATTCAAAATATCATGTGGCTGTCTGTAAAATATTCTTTTCATTCTCATCAGAGTCCTTCGTGGGGGCGTAACAACAGATGACATTTGTCTTAAATTTTTGTTTTAAATTTTGCTTTATAAATTCTTTCATTAATGCAGTCATATCCTAGAAGAACATCACTGGCGTATCTCTACTAAGTAGCAAACCGATAAGCCTAGAATATATAGGTGTTCTCACGCTGTAATTCCTGTGTGAGGACATCAAGAGAATAATATCAGCGTAACGTCCTCACGTTTCATATACTTGCAGAAAGAAAATAATTAGTAGGATTTTAAAAGGAAAATAATTTCATTGAGAAACGTAGGACCAACAATGTCAAAAAGCCCCCTGATCGCGGGCATGGGACAAAGACCTGTTCCTCCACCGCTACAGGCTGAAGTCATCCATGCTACTAGGAACTTCAAGCACCACCGTTTGAAGTGGACCTTTTCAAGAGCCATAAGGCTTGCCTAATACACATTTCTCCGGTTTAGGATTAGAGATGCCTAACTAGCTAAGTGAGGGTTCAGGTAGCTGCGATTGCCTATGATCAGGATTATCCACCAGCTGATATAAGGTATTCCGTGCCTCTGTTCACTTAGGGTTGGCAACCCACAAGCAAACAAAAAACACAGCGGCAGATTCTCCCTCAAAAGATGCCCACCACTGCAGGAAGTCCAGAAGCCATAATCAAGCTCAATGCCGTAAACCAGTCTAGTCTCGTAGGAATAAATGGTCATCACCACGACTCTGCGAAGTTGAATACTCCTCAACAGGGCAGAAAGAAAGAAAAATTTTGTCGCAGATGACCAGATCAGTAAGGCACACCTCCACTGACAGACCTCCACTTCTGTTCCCTTCGAAAAAAGAATATCTCTTTTGAAAAGTATTAACGGCATGCACCAAGGACATTTTGTGCCAGACCCGGAAGGTTCTATGCGTCATCACTATAGATTGCTACACAGCTACCCTTCCAGTTTGTGCTGAACATTTACTGACCAGAAGCGTTAGTGGAGAAAACTTGCAATGTAGGCTACTTTGTGACCCGAACCTGGTAACATCAGAATCACATAGGGAGGATAGTATCAGTAGCTGTAGTGATGATAATCCAATATTCGGTACTGAAAGCGTGAAAATATGGTTGATGAAAATACGTTTTTCTTAAACCTTGGACGTATCATTAAGATACATCCGTGATATACAGTCTTAAAAATTTTAAGGTGAATGAGAGATGATTGAACTAAAGGCAAACAATTCTATTAAATTACTATATACATTTTGTGGTAGTTTAACTCTGAAAATAGCAATTAATGGATAATTCGGAAACAGAACACTCCCATTTAATGCGGGAGATGAGTTCCGGGAAGATCATTGTTATACGAATTTCCGTGTAAAACAAGGGGTTTTTTATTTATTTGTATTTTCGCCTATTTTTTTATCTTTTTTTTTCCTTTTCTTGGTTTCGTCATGGATGTTTTATTTCAACAAAAGTAATAAATATTCTCAATATTTATTTAAAGATTACATATATGCATAATTATGTATGTAAATATGTGCTCGATTAATTAATTTTACAGTTTGTTTCTTAATATGGAGCGAAACTAGCTGGTTTTGCATTGCTTGCCTCTGTTTTGTGCATAACGTTTATTTGTAGCATTTCATTAACTAGTCACAACATCGTCTTATGGCATCCAGTCACGAAATATCAATATCATGATCCTTCAACAAATCCATGCAGTTTTTTGTGCAGTGAAAGGGCTTTATCGAAACATTTAAACACCAACACTATTTCTGGTTCAGATTCTTGTTGTTCTTCAAAAGCAGCGTTGAATTCTAAATCCTGAAGTTCATCGTTAGTGAGTGGCTCACTGTGGAGTTTAACAACTTCGTCCATCTTTCAAAGTTACGCCTTCGTATCCTGCTCCAGTTTGATATTTCGCTGATCTTAATTAAAAAATCCGACTTAAATTCTTGTAAATAGAGTATTTAGAGGGATAAATCCATGCACGATTTACGTGAATTATGCAGTAGTGATTTGGAGAACTAAATTGCACAGTGTGTTTTGACCTCCGTAGATAATGGCTGCTTGATGATGACCATGTTGTTGTTGATGGTGATGATGATTAATAAACTAAAACATTGCAGTACTCTAGTAAGTACGAATTAAAGTTTCATTTAGGAATCACCGAAGTAATTTTCAGTAAAATGAACCAAGAAATGCAAGGAAAGAGAAAAATTGTATGAAGAGTCATAAAACAAGTGGTGAAAAAGGGCGAGAAATGTATTCTATGTGTCACGGATAATGCAGCTTATAATGTTATTGCTTCTGGCAATAGTGTAATTCAAATGTATACCACGTGAGAGGTATCCATTTCAGTTCGTTACAGGAGCTGCTCTCCCTTTTGATAATGACAGTAACCAATAGAGAACAGAACAAAATCATAAACTTACAGTATACACTGAGATGCCAATTTGTTAGGTACACCACCTAAATTTGTGATACAGAGCACATTGCTGTTTATACCGTTTCATCACCTTCATGGGCGTCTTCGTTTACCTGCAGTTGCTTCCATTTGCATAAAGATCTGCTGGTCAAAATGGTTTGGCTCTTCGGGATATATTTTGCATTTTTCAAACAATGTTTTGAAAACTTCTAAAACGATGGGTTAATATTTTACTGCAACAGAATCCAGTTTCTTACCATCACTCCTATCCCCTTACTCCTTTTCTTTTTCTAGACTGACTGTTATATTTCATTGGTATTATTGTGAATTAAGATTTATTAGCTTTTAACACATTTCCATAAAAGCAAAATTTCTTAATGGCATCGTCAGGTCCGACTGTCCGTCCATCTGTCTGTGTATTCAATATCTCTGGAACCTATCGATCGATTTCATTGGATGGATGGAGGAAATTTATGCTTTATGCTTTGGATGGAGGAAAAGTCTCAGTTTACACGCATATGTTTTTATATCTGTGTTTCTATGGACGCAATGTTTCTGCAACTAATAAACCGATCTCGAAATACTTTTTTCATTCCACAGAAGAAAGGATCCAGTTTTGAATGCGCATATCTTTAATTGCCAATAAGGAAGGGTTAGGGTACTTAAAAAGTTGTTACATCTTTAGTTGGACCATTAGAAGTGAAATATACCAAGAAAAGGTGCACTTTCATCCGTCCACAGCGAATGAAATTTAATTTTTTTGTGTAGATATTTTTCATTCCTTCCTAAAATAGTAACTATTTGTTATCTTTTTTAAATGTACCTAAAAGCCGTGACCAGGTTTAATATTTTCTGTAAAACAGTGGCACACCGAATACTGTGAATTTTAGATTTGAAAAATAAAACCATTAATACGTGAAATCAGAATAAGAGAAACTGGTGAAAAAGAAGTAGAGATCGATCTGTCTTTAATGATCAGTGACCTTCCACGGTCTAACCCTTCCACGGTTAGAAAGGGAACAGCGATGATCTTGGAAATGACAAAGTGCATTGAATGAGTCGTTAAACGTGGACCAGTGTGAAGAAGAGCTATGCCTTGTCTACGTTAAAGAAAATGCTAAAATGGCCTTGAAGGGAGGCTATCATCTACATCTTAAGAGTTGTCAAATGATCCCCATCCCCAACTTTCCCTGACCCTTTGTGGCCCTTGTGATCTGAACTTTTTGTCCATTGTGTGAAAAACGTTCCTCTCAGAGATAAACAAGTCCAACCGAACTGGTCAGTGAAATCAGTCGTCTATTTTAAAAAGAAATCATTCAGTATGATATCATATATTTTTCAAATTAATAAAACGGTAAAATATAAATAGCTAATTATTTCTGTTTTCCTTTGTAAAGGTCGAATAATTGTTGTTTTTTGACATAATTCGTTTTTCTAACTAATGGGTATGAATTTTTTTCGACACTAATTTTAGTAAAAACTACCGTTTCTGAAACTTTCGCATTTTATATTTCAAACTATAAAATTGTTAACGAAACTCCGCGTTAATCTTTCAGGTTTTCTCTTTGCCAAATGTGTCATGTTTTGCCACTATGCGACTCCATATTCTCGTATTCATCGTTAACTCCCAAATAATGATCGTGTTTTGAAATCTCAGTTATGTCCTTCAAGTTCAAAGATCAAATTTTCAAACGAAACATTTTTTTGTGCTCTCATCCAGATAATATTTTTATGTGTTTAACGAAGTTTACAAGCAAAACTGAATCAAAGTTTGAATGATATTATTTAGAATAAGGAAAACAATCACAAAAATCCTAATATGTAAAAAAAAATTATACATTTAATTTGTTGTAGAATTATCCTGTCTAATTATCTCCAATAAAACTGTCTTTATAAGGGGTTATTGTAGAGATTGATAGCAAAGTCTGCAACTGAATGAGTAAGAAACATTATTCAACATGAAATGATGAAGTTTGGTAGTTCAATGAATGCAAGCAATATCCAGATTATCCGGGAAAAAAGGATTAATATCAGGATTAAACAGAGAAACTAGCTAATATCTACAATATTCAGTTTCTGATACTAGCTGTAAAATGTACATAGTGTATGAATATATATATAGGAATGCAATGAATATGAAGGAGGGAGGGGGAAATTCACATTAACCACCACTCAAATTACAAAAAAAACTTTTTGAAATTAATATATTTCGTTCAATCACACAATCGTACTAACTCGTTGCGATAGCTCTATATCACGGATATATCTCAGCGATATGTCCAAGTTTTACAAAAAAAAATTCCGGAAATGCATCAGTAATCTCAGGTATTCACTGAATATCTCCATGAATGTTGTTGTGTTTGTATAACACTATTGCTTCTTAAGAGTATTTTGCAAATGACATTTCATTTTTTCTGTCACGTTAAGATGTTTTGACTAATTTATCTTTTAAAAGACCAATTAATAGGAAATAAAATTTTAAGGAGAATCTTCATTCCTATACATCGAAAATCGTTCAGGAGAAGTGTTGAAATTTACGATTACTGTTCTTTATTTCCTGTGAGCAGGGAATTAGGAAATTTCATTGCTTTTGCAGTGACATATTGTTTAAAGCCAATAATTAATATAAGTGATTTGATCATTTGGAATAACGTTTACTTCATAATTTTTCATGGAATAAATGTTCTGTATTACTATTATAAATTACATTTGTAGCAAATTTGTTTTGATAATGATTCATTTAATCATGTAATGTGCATGTTTTCAGGGACAGATCAAATTATCTTGTTTTCGCAGGCTTTTTCTGCTGCTCATCCTTTTTGAACGCAAATATCTGTAAACGAACTATAGCGACTCTCTATCGAATTATTTAAAAATACTAAAATAACTGTACACAAATTATAACCATTGTCCATCCAGTATTTATAACAGCGACAAAAGAAATGCAATAAACTCCCACTCACTCAGCTGCTTACTACAGAGGTCTGAGAGGATCCGCTCACTTTAATATATTTTAAATAAAAAATTTGCGAGAAAGATGATACGTCAGCAAACAAATATATATATTCCAGGCTCGAGCCCAGGTCACATTTAAACTGTAGCTAAGCAAGATAACCAATCAATGATCAGGACGACACGAGAGATATTCATAGGCGAAACTAAAGTATTTGCTTGTTTATTGGTTAATAGGAGCAGAGCTCCAATGCAGATATGGACTCTGAATATGCAAATATTTAATTAAAAGTCTGTTTCATATAATATTGTACCTTTCTTTCCTTTCGTATTTTAATGACTGCTACCTTATATTTGTAACAAGGTGCTTATATATAATTTTTAAAAAACTACACGTCATGAGAATAATGAGTAATCAAACGTTTCACCAAATGAATAATTTTGGAGGAATAGTTCAATTCGAGAAAGAGCAAGAAGCTCTTCTACATCTGTCGTTCTTTCAAATGTTTTTCCAGTTTTAGACAAAGAATTCAATAATTGCTTTAAACTACTTTTCTGATATTTGTGATTGTAGTTATATCAAGTATGCACAAAACAGGAAGTTGACAAATCTTATTATAACCTGAAAATAATAGTTAAATTAAAAATGAACATATATTTTGAAAAAGTCATGAAATATATTCAATATATTAAAAAAAGATGAAATATACGGTAAACAATAATAGAAAAATCCTATTTTTGAATACAATTTCAGGTTCAGGACACATTATCGAATTATGATATTAATTTGAATATAAACTCTCTATTGGGCCCTTTTTATATTTAATGATAACATTTTATTTAATATATCTATATTTACTTTAAAAGTGATAAGTCCAGTGATTTTTCAAAGTTGCCAATCAAATTAATAAGTATCCTAAATATGAAGGATATTACCGGATATTTCTTATGTAGACCAAAGGGTTTGTTTTCCCATTCAGTTTTTATTTCCCTTTGATAAGAACTTCTGCTAAATGGCAAGAATTAGAAATATTAATTTCAGACTGCAGCTTCGTCTTAAAACGTCTTAAGCATTGGATTCACAAATTTCTTTCCTCCCAACAAAAAAGATGAAATAATATTCCCTAAAGGGTAAGATTTATGACTACCAACTTCGGAATAATGCTTACTGTAATTATTATTTAAAGGAACTTGAAGGTTTGGACCAACAACCTTCATTCAGTCTCTTGCACCCTCTAACAGTTAAAATTCAAACTAATGGATGAGTGGCAAAATCCGATTAAGGTTTTTTTAACACTTATAAACTCATATTTTATTTTAGGGTATAAATGAAAACGAAAAGAAAGAAAATGAAGGCGGATGAATTTCCCACTCACTCTCTGAGAAGAAGTCTGATCACAACGACCTCCCTGGGGTTAAAGGTATTGTTGTAAATGTAAAACTTTGGGCCACACATTTCACCCAAAAATTTAAAATTTCAAACATCAATTGCTGGAAAATTCCTTCAAAGTTTTGAAAAATCCTAACTTTTATTAGATGAAAATTCAACTTTAAAAGTATTTTTATTTCTATAAAGCCAAAAATGTTGAAAGTATGATGAAAAGAATCCCTCGCTTTTCTGAAAACTAGCGAAAAGCATAAATCTTTTAAGGTCACTTAACAGAAATTTAGTAAATGTTCGCGTACAGCAAGGAGTTCTTCACTGAAACGTTGCGACAAGCGAATGTACTACGTGCGAACATTTGGATGTATGACAATCCGTAGGAAGTAGCGTTGGGTTGTTTTACTTCTGAGTGGCATTTGTATTCACACAATGTGCTAAATGGCCAGCCACTTGGACGCCGAGGTATCAGAGAAGTTGGGGAAGGGGACCCATTCTGCAGCTGTTAGGAGGCAGATGCTAGCCTCCCGTTAAGGACATCCAGCGTGGTCTTTAGCACACACAGGTATCGATTTCCCTATACGCAGAGCTACGCCTTAAGACTCATCCGACGGACGGCTGCCTTTCCAATACCACCATCCATAAAAATAAATCACAGCGCAAGCGCCTCTAAAACATTAAAAACTGCCATATAACTCAGATTCCTGGTTAGAAACTATTACCTTTAGTTTCCTCACCAGTTTCAATATAAAATAGACTAGTACAAGAGGAAAGGGGAGCGAAACTGGAGAAATTTTACAATGACCTGAGTATTGACCACATATATACATACATCAGGAAACTCTCGCAGATTTATTTATAATTTTGATTCCTAAACTCTATGAGTTATGTTTCATTATATTATAAACACATAAATCCAATTTATGTGAGCACAGAGATAATGTATTTGGCAAACTCAATTTCAAAACTTATATACTTTGGTACACGATATAAAAGGTTTTGCTCGGTCCGATAAAATTTTCAATAAAACCGCACATATTTTAATATAATATTAATTTGATTATTCTTTATATACATTTTAAAAACTCCACATATATATTTTTTTTATTTGCTAAGCTAACAATCATTTGCTCATCAGGAATATTCGTTCAAAAAATTACAAAATCCAATCAATAACAAACTGTCTTATTAATCTGTGCAAAAATAATTTAAAACATTATACCACTATAAAATCAGTAAATTTGGCTACGGATTCATTCGGTTACAATGATAGTTTTAAAATTATACTTTTTATGAAACAGGAAACAAAAATCTCTGTACAATATATAGTAAATATGATGTCCCACAACCACATAGTCACACCAAAGATTCCCTCGATCCCTTAATTGGTCAATCCTCCTCTGATACTAAGCAAAGGAAATGTTAAAAGAAATTAACTTTGTTGTGGAAACTTAATAAAACACAATGGAAAAGTACTGTAAATGAAATGCGTTTATCTCTTATCTATTTTGCATATTCCGACAAAGGAAATGCGATTACAGCTGGATCGTCAACATAATGACGAGTATAATTTTCGATATTTTTTTCTACCCTGCTGAGGAGTGGTCAACCACACAGGGTCCTGGTGCCGACCATATAAACCCACTGGACTGGACAGATATATGGCTCTGAGTTTGATTATGGATCCTGATTTTGCTGCACTGGTGGGCTTCTGTGGAGGGAAAATCTTCCGCTGTGTTTTCTGTTTGTTTGTGGGTTGACAGCCCCAAGTGAATAGATTCACAGGATATGTTTATCAGCTGGTGGATAATCCTGAGCAGAGGTCATCGCAGGCACCTGAACTCTTTGCTTCTATTGGCATCGTCAAATTCTACATTGGAGGAAGTCTTCCAGTGTAGATGGCTTCAGCCTTTAGTGGTGGGGGAACGGGTCTTTGCCCCATGTCTGCGATTAGGGGGTTGTTTGATATTGTCGGCATTCCCTCTCTCAATAAACATTTTTTCTTTAAACATCCTACTAACCATTTTCTCTCCATAGGAAGTTGGAATGTGAGGACTCTGCACAGAGCTTTTTCTCTTGATGTCCTCACACAAGAATTCCACCATTATAATTTAGATATTCTCGGCTTGCAAGAGACCAGATGGACAGATAAAAGTCAGATTCTTAAAAATAATCTTAAATTTCTCTTTTCAGGGAGGGACGACAATAAGCATCACCAAGGCGTGGGTCTGCTTCTTAGCAGACACGCTAGTAATGCTCTTCTAGGATACGAGTACATTAATGAAAGGTTTCTTACAGCAAAATTTCAGACAAGCGTTAAAGACCTGAATGTTATCTGCTGTTATGCCCCCACTGAGGATGCTGATGAGGATGAGAAGGATAGGCTTTATGAACTACTTCAGGATATTATGAATTCTGTCAAGAAAAGAGATATTACCCTTGTTCTTGGTGACTTCAATGCCAAAGTTGGTACTGACTCTGACCTTTGGGGAGGGGTGATTGGCCCTTTTGGTATTGGTAGCTGCAATGGCAATGGGCAACGTCTCCTACAGGTAAGTAAACTCAATGGTTTCAGAATAACTAACACATATTACAAACACCGCGACATACATAAGTACACATGGGTTTCACCTGATGGCTGCATAGGAATATGATTGATTATATATTAACTAACAGCAAATGGGCTAGTTCTGTTAGAAATACCAGGGCATATAGGGGAGCTGAAATTGGATCTGATCATTACCTTGTTAAAAGTGTCTTGCAACTTAAACTTAAAAAGTGTTGTGCTAGGGTTAAAAAATTTGTTTTTAATACTGAAGCTCTGAAAGACCCAGTTATAGCCAAAGCTTACCATGATAGGTTACTTAGTCATTATGACAGTCATGGTATGCTTACTACTGAAGTTGAGGAAGAATGGGATCATTTTAAACAGGCTTTTCTGGACACTAACAGTACTCTTTTAGGAAAAAAGGAGCAGAAGAGGCAGAAATATCTGAGTGATAGGGCACTTGAGCTTATTTCGGAAAGAAAGAACTGCAGGAAAGTCCTTAATCAATACCTTACTAGTACTAATAGAAAGCATTACAGAGAACTTAATAAACGTGTGAAAGATCAGTTAGCTGCTGATAAGAATCTTTGGCTTGATGGTTTGGCTGACAAAGCCGAGGAAGCAGTTAGACAGCACAACAGCAGAGAGCTTTACCAGATAGTTAATGTTTTGTGTGGTAGAAAACGGACAGGTATACTGGGATTGAAGGATAAACAAGGTAAGGTTATAGAAGGTGAGGATTCTGTCATGGCTAGGTGGGCTGAGCATTTCAGTGATGTTCTAAACAATGCGGTTAGTTCTATTCCCATTGCTTGCAATGATGATAGATGCATTGGTGGCTTTACTGTTGGCCCTATAACACAATCTGAAGTTATTTTGGCTGTTTCTAAACTTAAACTTCATAAATCCCCAGGGGTAGATGAAATTACTACAGAAATGCTTAGAGCTGGAAATGTTTCGGTTACTACTTGGATGACTGAAATTCTGAATATCTTTTATGATAAAGGCATGGTTCCTAAGGATTTTACCAGAGCTATTGTTATCCCTATTTTCAAAAAAGGTGATCGCAGTTCTTGTGATAACTATAGGGGTATTAGCCTACTCTCTGTTCAAGGTAAAGTTCTTTCCATGATTGTTCTTAATAGAATTAAGAATCTGGTTGACAGTCAATTGCGTTATGAGCAATGTGGATTCAGAAGTGGTAGGGGATGTGTGGATCAGATATTTTCACTTAGGCAGACTCTTGAGAAATGTTTAGAGTTTCAGAAACCTTTGGTTGCCAGCTTTGTTGATTTCAAAAAGGCTTTCGACTCTGTTGATCGTCATAATTTGTGGTTGATTGTGAAATCATATGGTATACCAGACAAGTTAGTTAACATAATGAAAGCTCTCTATAATAACACTGAGTCGTGTGTGAGAGTTGGTAAGACTTGTAGCAATTGGTTTAGCATTACTTCTGGTGTTCGACAAGGGTGCATTTTGTCTCCTTTTCTCTTTAGTTTGGTTGTTGATTATGTTATGCGAAATTCACTTCAAGGGAAAGATTTTGGCCTTAAATGGGCTGGAGATACGAAAATTTCTGATTTAGATTATGCTGATGATTTAGTACTTTTGGCAAATAATGTTGATGAGATGAACTCTTTCATTCGAGCTGTTGATGAGATTGGTAGTAGAGTAGGTTTGGTTATAAACAGAGAGAAAACTAAACTGATGAAAATTGGTCAGACAGGCTGTGATTCAGTTAATCTGAATGGTTGCAGTCTTGAGCAGGTGTCACAGTTTAATTATCTTGGGAGCTATATAACAGATAATGGTGATGTGCGGCATGAGATTAACAGACGAATAGGGATTGCTGCCGGGACTTTTAAGAATCTATGGAGAGTGTGGAGAAATAGGCGTATACACCTAAAGACTAAAATTAGGCTGTTTAATAGTTTGGTTCTTTCTAGGGTTAGTTATGGTAGTGAAACTTGGACACTTTGCAAACAAGATAACAGGAAACTAGATGCTTTTGATTCCAGATGCTTACGCAGTATCTTGGGCATTAGGTGGTTCAACTTTGTAACTAATGATGAGGTTAGGCAAAGGAGTTTGCAACCTCCTTTAAGCAGCATATTGTGCAGAGAGAGACTCCGTTGGTTTGGCCATGTTCCCGTATGAATAATTATAGATTGGCGAATAGGGTTATGAACAGTGTGCCTAAAGGCTTCAGAAAGAAGGGGAGACCTATGATGCGGTAGGCAGACAATGTCAAACAGGACCTTATTAGAATTCGTGTGCAGTGGCCAGATGCAGTAGATGTAGCTCAGGATAGACTTGCTTGGAGAACTAAATTGCACGGCCTGGTTGGACCTCCGTAGCCCATCGCTGCTTGAGGATGATGATGATGATGATGTTGATAATTTTCGAAAGAAACCTCACTCTTAGTTTAAGATGCCATGACGATGATAAGTATGTTGCTAGGATACGTTAAATAGATCAAAGAAATTTCTCGGCGCTCATGTTCATCTGTCAAAGGGAACATCACTCTTAGAGTAAGTAGATATCAAATGTTAGAGGAAAATTTGACTGAGCCGGGTGGGATACGTGCCCATGTCCTCTTGATAACATGTCAGATACTCTGACTGATGAGCCACCGGCTGCCGTTCAAGATCTCCTCTAATTGATGTTAAAAACTGTCTACCTATATACCACCATGTCTGGACATAAGCGTCGAGAAATTTCTTTGAGCTATTAAATGTATCCTCGTAACATACTTACCATAGTCATGACGTCAATCCTCTTTGTCATCTCCGTCCTTGTCAATCCGTACTTGTCATCTCTTTCAATACGATGTGAGCGGCTGGTCCAATGCCTGCATGAGACACACTGTAGGTAGACAATGTTTAACATCAATTAGAGGCCATCTTTATTGGCGTCCGGTAGATCAGCTATCATAGCACATGACATAGTATCAGGAGAATGTAGGTTCGCATCCCATCAGACTCAGACAATTTTTTCCTATAAGATTTGATATCGACTTTAATATGAGTGGTGTTCCCTTTGATAGTTGAACATAAGCGCAGAGAAATTTCTTTGAGCGTAATTTTACTTGACAGACAGGCTACACTCCCTGATCAGTCAAAAAATCCCTGATCCCTCTATGGAACTTAGAGACCAATTATCTTGAGATATTCAAGCTCCCTCTTTGTGGAGAGTAATTCGTGATTCATGTGAGATTTTAACAAGTGGCTGAAGTGTTTCTACCTAGAGAGTATTACACATGCTCAATAGCACTAAGGTATGGATATCTCGGAAGTGACTCTATTCGGCCATTTCGAAGAAATTCTTCTATCAAATGGACTTTATGTGCACGAGCAATGTCTTCCATCAGAAAGAACTGAAAGCGCAGTGCACAAAAATCCGATATATGATGCAAGAAATTTCTTCCCTGTATCTTAGATCAGAAAAAGTTCATTTCAAAAACGTTCGGTTATTGGTTGAACATTATGTCTGCTTACTCCATTTGATCTTTTCCCCTATATATAAGTTAATTTATAAGTGTAGTTAATTAATGTTGTTAATAAGTCTAAGTAATAACATTTTCTATTGCTTTTGACATGCTATTGAGTCCATCACTATTTCTGCAGATGAGACATCTATACTAATTATGTAACGTTATATAATACATTGAGGGGCGGAAATAGTGGGAATATGAGTTAAAGTAGAACTAGCGCATTTTACTCGTAACCGATGCGTTTGAGATCAACTGCAGAATGGCGCTGCAGTAGCCTACAAAGCCAACATTCATTTCGGAGTAGTTGTTAATTCAGCGTGGTTGCAGGTCATGAGTTGTCTGATTTTGAACGTGGCTTGATGGTCAGTGCCAGAAGGATGGGTCATGCAATATCGGAGATCGTGCGGGAATTCGGTTTTCGCAGGTCTACGGTGTCAAGAGTTTATCAACAGAATTCTATTGATGGCATTTCCACATACATAAACCAACGAAAGGGATGGCCACGTGCAATTGATGAACGTTACTCACGTTGGCTGTCACGAATGGTAACGACCAACAAATGGACTACAGTGCATGAAATCACTGCCAATTTGAATGCAGGCCAAAAACAAAACGTTTCTGAAAGAACTATTCGTCGCCATCTGCATTCCATCGGATTTGGTAGCCGAAGACCCACTCATGTCCCATTGCTTACACGTCGTTACAAAGCTCAACAACTGGAATGGACACAAAGACATCGAAATTGGACAGTAGAACAGTGATGTCGGGTTGCATGGTCTGATGAATCAATGTTCCTGTTGTTTCGTGCTGACGGGCGCTTTAGAGTGTGGCGTAGGCCCCGTGAAGCCATTAACCCTTCCTGTCTGTAAGGTACTGTTCGTGCTGGAGGCGGCTCTGTGAATTTTGTGGGGCGTGTTGACTACATTGGGCTCTCTCGTCCATTTGGAACAATCGTTGACAGGTATGAGATAAGTGGACATTCTCACAAATTACCTGCACCCCTTCATGACTCTCGAGCACCGTGATAGTGAAGGGTTATTCCAACAAGATAATGCAACGTGTCACCAGTCTTTGGTTGCTAGGAGGTGGATTGAGGAATACTCCACGGAATTTACCACCATGAATTGGTCCCCACAATTCCCCCGATATGAACCCCTTGGTACATCTGTGAGACATAATGGAAACAAGCTTACGATCCATGAATCCAGCACCATCCAATGCAACACAATTACGGTCTACACTGCAGAATGTGTGGGCTGCCATCCCAGCAGAACGGTACCGACAACTCGTTGATTCCATGCCTCGATGTGTGGCTGCACTGCTGAGGGCTCGAGGAGGACCAACCCGTTATTAGGCAAGTATCCCATGACTTTTGGACTCTCAGTGTATTACAAATGGGCCCAGGGTGGGAAGCTGCTGGCTTGTTGGAGTCGGTGACTTCGAGTATCACCCATCGGTGAAACTCATTTTTTCGCAAAATTGTTTCTTAAATGTTAACAGGAAATTTGTTTATTTTGCAATTTTGACTAATATTTTCTCATTTTCTTCTGTCTCTCAACTTGTATATCCCTCCATCTCTAGATACTCAAACTTTCAGTTTTTAGAATTAAATGAAGAATTATTTTTCGATTACATAAATATTGATGAAATATTAAGATTCACATTTTCGTATATCTAAATGCAAACTATTATTTACTTTACAGAATGTTCTAAACGATCTATTTGTAATGGAAATTTTATATTCCAGGTGGGTTCCGTAATTAAACTTCTGAGAGATATTTTCCTGCATATCATGGGATAAATGACCAGTTTGAAGGACCTTAAGGAAGCGCTGTCCAACCAGCGACCCGCGGGCTGTATACGGCCCGCACAAGGATTTTTGTGGGCCGCGAACAAAACCAAAGTTTTACTTGAAATTTTAAATAAGTATCTATAATCCACCTTATAATTTTTATCTACTTATGTTACTTTGCTTGATATGCAATCTTCAACTTTCTCATTCTATTTGCAATTATTATTTCATTATTTCAACTTACTCTTTCTATTCCTATTGCCCAACAACTACGGCCACAATGCTCCCATTAAATTTATTAAATATTTGATTAGGTTTAGAAAATTTATATTCGTTTATTATTACTTATTGTTTTTCGTATAAATAAAATAATTTTTTGAGGTGACATGAACTGACTTTTCAATTATCTATCCTGTCCTATTCTTTTTTTGGCCCGCGAAATATTGGTGAAAGAAAAAATGACCCACGGGCTTAGAGAAGTTGGACAGCATTGCCCTAAGACATAGAGAAAATGGTAAAATGGATATCTCTCATGATGTATACATTAGAATCATACTATTGCCAGAACCAATAACATTATAAGTTGCATTATCCGTGGCACATAGATTACATTTATCGCTCTTTTTCACCATTCGTTTTATGACACTTCACACACCTTTTCTCTTTCCTTTCATTTCTTGGTTCCTTTTACTTAAAATTACGTCGGATATTGTTAAATGGAATTTTAATTCGTAGTTACTAGAGTACTGCAATGTTTTTAGTTTATTAGTCACCATCAACAACAACACGATCATTCCAAAGTAGCCATGGGCTACGGAGGTCCAACCACATTGTTCAATTTATTTCTCTAAATCTTTACTGCATAATTCACGTAAATCATGCATGGTAATCCCTCTAAGTACTTTATTTACAAGAATTAAAGTTGCATTTTTAATTAACACCAGCGAAATACCAAATTGGAGCAGGATACGAAAGCGTAACTTTGAAAGATGGATGAAGTTATTGTCGGATTTAATGCTTAATGTCGGATTTGGTAGCCGAAGACCCACTCATGTTCCATTGCGTACACGTCGTCACAAAGCTCAACAACTGGAATGGACACAAAGACATCGAAATTGGACAGTAGAACAGTGGTGTCGGGTTGCATGGCCCCAGTGAGCTACTCACTAATGATGAACTTCAGGATTTCAGAATTCAGGGCTGCTTTTGAAGAACGACTAGAAAGTGAACCAGATATAGTGTTGGTATTTAATTTTAGATAAAGCCCTTTCGCTGCGAAATAAACGCATGGATTTGTTGAAGGAACATGATATTGATATTTCATGACCGGATGCCATAAGACGATGTTGTGACCAGTTAATGGAATAATACAAATAAATATTAGGCACAAAACAGAGCCCAGCAATGCAAACCAGATGGTTTCGTTCCTTATTAAGAAATAAACTGTAAAATTAATTAATCGATCATATATATGTACATATGTATATACACAATTACGCATTTACGTAATCTTTCAATAAATATTGTGAATTATAATTATTTTTGTTGAAATACAACATCCATTACATCATCATCATCATCATCATCATCATCATCATCATCATCATCATCATCATCATCATCATCATCATCATCATCATCATCATCATCATCATCATCATCATCATCATCATCCTGAAGCAGCCATGGGCTACGGAGGTCCAACCAGACCGTGCAATTTAATTCTCCAAGCAAGTCTATCCTGAGCTACATCTACTGCATCTGGCCACTGCACACCAATTCTAACAAGGTCCTGTTTGACATTGTCTGCCCACTGAATCCTAGGTCTTCCCTTCTTTCTGAGGCCTTTAGGCACACTCTTCATAACCCTATTCGCCAATCTATAATTATTCATACGGGCAACATGGCCAAACCAACGGAGTCTCTCTCTGCACAATATGCTGCTTAAAGCAGGTTGCAAACTCCTTTGCCTAACCTCATCATTAGTTACAAAGTTGAACCACCTAATGCCCAAGATACTGCGTAAGCATCTGGAATCAAAAGCATCTAGTTTCCTGTTATCTTGTTTACAAAGTGTCAAAGTTTGACTACCATAACTAACCCTAGAAAGAACCAAACTATTATACAGTCTAATTTTAGTCTTTAGGTGTATACGCCTATTTCTCCACACTCTCCATAGATTCTTAAAAGTCCCGGCAGCAATCCCTATTCGTCTGTTAATCTCATGCCGCATATCACCATTATCTGTTACATAGCTCCCAAGATAATTAAACTGTGACACCTGCTCAAGACTGCAACCATTCAGATTAACTGAATCACAGCCTGCCTGACCAATTTTCATCACTTTAGTTTTCTCTCTGTTTATAACCAAACCTACTCTACTACCAGTCTCATCAACAGCTCGAATGAAACAGTTCATCTCATCAACATCATTTGCCAAAAGGGTTAAATCATCAGTATAATCTAAATCAGAAATGTTCGTAGCTGCAGTCCATTTAAGGCCAAAATCTTTCCCTTGAAGTGAATTTCGCATAACATAATCAATAACCAAGCTAAAGAGAAAAGGAGACAAAATGCACCCTTGTCGAACACCAGAAGTAATGCTAAACCAATTGCTACAAGCCTTACCAACTCTCACACACGACTCAGTGTTATTATAGAGAGCTTTCATTATGTTAACTAACTTGTCTGGTATACCATATGATTTTACAATCAACCACAAATTATGACGATCAACAGAGTCGAAAGCCTTTTTGAAATCAACAAAGCTAGCAACCAAAGGTTCTGAAACTCTAAATATTTCTCAAGAATCTGCCTAAGTGAAAATATCTGATCCACACATCCCCTACCACTTCTGAATCCACATTGCTCATCACGCAATTGACTGTCAACCAGATTCTTAATTCTATTAAGCACAATCATGGAAAGAACTTTACCTGGAACAGAGAGTAGGCTAATACCCCTATAGTTATCACAAGTACTGCGTTCACCTTTTTTGAAAATCGGGATAACAATAGCTCTGGTAAAATCCTGGGGAACCATTTCTTTATCATAAAAGATATTCAGAATTTCAGTCATCCAAGTGGTAACCGAAACTTTCCCAGCTCTAAGAATTTCGGTAGTAATTTCATCTACCCCTGGGGATTTATGAAGTTTAAGTTTAGAAACAGCCAAAATAACTTCAGATTGTGTTATAGGGCCAACAGTAAAGCCACCAATGCATCTATCATCATTGCAAACAATGGGAATAGAACTAACCACATTGTTTAGAATATCACTGAAATGCTCAGCCCACCTAGCCATGAACTATCTGCTACAGCTCTCTGCTGTTGTGCTGTCTAGGCTTTCTGCTGTTGTGCTGTCTAGGCTTTCTGCTGTTGAGCTCTCTGCTGTTGAGCTTCCTCGGCTTTGTCAACCAAACCATCAAGCCAAAGATTCTTATCAGCAGCTAACTGATCTTTTACACGTTTATTAAGTTCACTGTAATGCTTTCTATTAGGACTAGTAGGGTATTGATTAAGGACATTCCTGCAGTTCTTTCTTTCCGAAATAAACTCAAGTGCCTTATCACTGATAATTCTGTCTCTTCTGCTCCTTTTTTCGTAAAAGAGTACTGTTAGTGTCCAAAAAAGCCTGTTTAAAATGGCCCCATTCTTCCTCAATTTCAGTAGTAAGCATACCATGACTGTCATAATGACTAAGTAACCTATCATGGTAAGCTTTGGCTATAACTGGGTCTTTCAGAGCTTCAGTATTAAAAGCAAATTTTTTAACCCTAGCACAACACTTTTTAAATTTAAGTTGCAAGACACTTTTAACAAGGTAATGGTCAGATTCAATTTCAGCTCCCCTATATGCCCTGGTATTTCTAACAGAACTAGCCCATTTGCTGTTAATTAATATATAATCAATCATATTCCTATGCAGCCCATCAGGTGAAACCCATGTGTACTTATGTACGTCGCGGTGTTTGTAATATGTTAGTTATTCTGAAACCATTGAGTTTACTTACCTGTAGGAGACGTTGCCCATTGCCATTGCAGCTACCAATACCAAAAGTGCCAATCACCCCTCCCCAAAGGTCAGAGTCAGTACCAAAACCCAAGAAAAGGAAAAATAGATCGATAAGAGAGGCAAAAATACAGAAAAATAAAAAAAATCCCCTCGTTTTACGCGGATATTCGTTTAACGATAGTTTTCCCGGAAATCATCTACCGCATTAAATGAGGGTTACCTGTATTACTATTCCGTTTCTAAAATATCCATTAGTTGAAATTTCAGAGTTAAACTACCACCAAATATATATAGTAATTTAATAGAATTGTTTGTCTTTCGTTCAAACAACATTACCTGACGTTATAATTAAAAAAATTATATATCACGGATGTATCTTAATGATATGTCCAAGGTTTAAGAAAAACAGATTTTCGTCAACGATATTTTCACGTTTTCAGTACCGAATGTTCGATTATCATCATTACAGCTACTGATACTATCCTCCCTATGTGATTCTGATGTTACCAGGTTCGGATCACAAATTAGCCTGCATTGCAAATTTCCTCCACTAACGCTTCTGGTCAGTAAATGTTCGGCACAAACTGGAAGTGATAGCTGTGTAGCAATCTCCAGTGATGACGCATAGAACCGTCTGGGTCTATCACATAATGTCCGACCCCGCCTTCCCTTGGTGCATGCCGTTAGTACCTTTCAAAAGAGATATTCTCTTTTCGAAGGGAATAGAAGTCGAGGCCTGTCAGACCAGTGTGCCCTACTGATCTGGTCATCTGCGACAAATTTTTTCTTTCTTTCTACCCTCTTGTGGAGTGTTCAACTTCGCAGGATCGTGGTGATGACCATTTATGCCTACGAGACTAGACTGGATTACAGCTTTGAGCTTGATTATGGATTCAAGACTTGCTGCAGTAGTGGGCATTTGTTGAGGAAGAATTTGCCGTTGTGCTTTCTGTTTGATTGTGGTTTGCCAGCCCTAAATGAACAGAGGTACAGGATTCCTTATATCGGATAATCCTGATCAAAGGCCATCGCAGCTACCTGAACTGTCACTTAGCTAGTTATTCATCTCTGATCCTAAACCGGAGTAATGTGTCTCAGGCAGGCCTTTTAGCTGTTGAAAAGGTCCACTTTAAACGGTGGTGCTTGCAGTTCTTAGTAGCATGGATGACTTCAGCCTGTAGCGGTGGAGGGGCTTTTTGATATTGTTGGTCCTACGTTTCTCAATAAAAATTTCTTTAGATCCTTTAAAAATCCTACTAATTATTTTCTTTCTACAAGTATCTGGAACGTGAGGACGTTACGTTGAATTATTCTCTTGATGTCCTCACGTAGGAATTCCAGCGTGAGGACACCTTTATATTCTAGGCTTATCAGTTTGCTTCTTAGCAGAGATACGCCAGTGATGTTCTTCTAGGACAGTGTCTCGCAAACCTTTTTACTTTGCGGCACACTGAATCTAATTTTTTTTCCGCGGCACACCTAAAAAAATTTTTGATGGTTACGTAAAAAGAGGAAAATTGAAGTTTCGTTAAATGCATTTTATTTAAAATAACTATAATAATAAATATAATTAATCATAACTCGGTGTTTGTTTTAAATATTTGTCCATTCTATGGCTTGAAATAATCAAAAATTAATACCAAAATTTGGAAAAAGCTTGATAAATACTTACAAGATCCCAATTGATAAAATCTGAAAGATTTTTATTAAAGCACGTCGATAGCACGTCGATATTAAAGCACGTCGATAACACAAGTCAAGTCAAAATGAAATCTTTGGAATATCTAGTGTCAATTTGAAAATCTCTCGCGGCACACTTGGAATCTCTCGCGGCACACTACTGTGCCGCGGCACATAGTTTGCGAGACACTGTTCTAGGATATGAATGCATTAATGAAAGAATTTATAAAGCAAAATTTAAAACAAAAATTTAAGACAAATGTCATCTGTTGTTACGCCCCCACGAAGGACTCTGATGAGAATGAAAAGAATATATTACAGACAGCCACATGATATTTTGAATTCTCTAAAGAAAGGAAATATTGTTAAGGTTGGTACTAATTCTGACCTATTTGCAGGAATTTTAGGTCCCTTTGGCATTGATAGTTTCAATGGCAATGGAGAACGACTCCTGCAGGTAAGTAAACTTAATGGTTTCTGAACAACTAAAACATACTACAAACACCGGGACATTTAAAAATATACATGGTTTCACCTGATGGGTTGCGCAGTAATATGATAGATTATATTTTAATTAATAACCAATGGACTATTTTAATTAGGAGTAGCAGACAATTCAGGGGAGCCGGAATTGTGTCTGACAATTACTGGGTAAAAAGTGTCTTGCAACTAAAGCTTAAGAAATGTTTTGCTAAGGTTAAGAAAATTACCTTTAACACTGAAGGTCTGAAAGATCCAGTTATAGCTAAAGCATACCATGATAGCTATGTGGTCATTATGACAATCGTAGTTTGCTTACTGCTGAAGTTTGGAATAAATGGGATCTGGATTTTCTTAAAACTAACAGTACTCTTTTAGGTAAAATGGAACAGAGGAAACAAAATTATTTGAATGATAACGCATGGAAATTATATTTGAAAGAAGGAAGTGAAGGATTAATATGAATCAACACCTTACTAGTCGTAGCAAACAACATTATAACAAGCCTAATAAACGTGTAAAAGAACAGTTAACAGCTGATAAGAATTTTTGGCTTGATAACTCGGCTGATAAAGCAGAGGAAGCTATTAGACAGCACAACAATAGGGGATTATACCAGATTGTAAATGTTTTTTGTGGAAAGAAACGGGACACATACATTGATACACAGGGACTGAGGGAGAAACATGGTTAAGTGGGTGAAGATGAAGGATTCTCTGATGACAAGGTGAGCTGAGCATTTCAAAAAGGTTCTAAGCAGTGTGATTATTTCTACTTCCATTGTTTGTAATGAGGATAAACGCATTTCTACTTCCATTGTTTGTAATGAGGATAAACGCATTTCTACTTCCATTGTTTGTAATGAGGATAAACGCATTATTCCATCTATCCTCAGTTAATGATTGCAGCAGTTTATTCATTTCATGGTTGTGCTTAATAGAATTCATTTAATGATGGTTTTATGGCTTTAATGTTGGCCTTGTATTACATTCGGAAGTTGTTTCGGCTCTCTCTAAAATAAAACTGAGTAAATCATCTGGGGTCGATGAAATGACCACTGAAATGCTTAGAGCTGGGAACAATTGTGTTGACAAATGGCTGACAGAATTTTTGAATATTTTTTATGATAAACGTGTTGTTCCTACAAATATTACTAGAGTTATTTCTATCCCTATTTAAAAGAAAAAAAAGGTGATCGCAGTTCTTGTGATAACTATAGAGATATCACTATACTTTCTTTTCCAGGTAAAGTTTTTTGCATGGTTGTGCTTAATAGAATTAAGAATTTGGTTGATGGACAACGGCGTGATGAACAGTGGGGATTCAGAAGTTGTAGGGGATGTATTGATCAAATATATTCACTTAAGCAGATTCTTAGGAAATGTTAGAGTTTCAGAAACCTGTAGTTGTTAGCTTTGTAGATTTCAAAAAGATTTTTCACTCTGTTGATCGAAATAATTTGTGGTTTATTGTTAGATCATATGGAATACCTGATAAGTTAGTTAGTGTAATGAGAGCTCTTTATAATAACACTGCGTCGTGTGCGAGAATTGGTACGTCTTGCAGCGATTGGTTTAGCATTTCTAGTGGAGTTAGACAAGGGTGCGTTTTGTCTCCTTTTCTCTTTAGTTTGGCTATTGATTACGTAATGCAAAATTCTTTGCAAGGGAAAGATTTTGGCCTTAAATGATCCAGAGATATCGAAATTTCCGATTTAGATTATGCAGATGATTTGGCTCTGTTGGCTACTTATGTTGATGGGATGAATTCGTTCATTAGGGCTGTTGATGAGACTGGTAATAGAGTAGATTTATGATAAAGAGAGAAAAAACTAAAATGATGAAAATTGGTCAGGCAGATGGTGCTTCAGTTGCTTTGAATGACTGTATTCATGAGATAGTGTGTCAGTTTAATTTTCTTGGGAGCTACGTAATAAATACTGGTTATGTGTGGCATGAGAAAAATAGAAGAATATGGATTGCTGCTGGGACTTTCAAGAATCTACGGAGAGTGTGGAGAAATAGTCATGTAAACCTAAAGACAAAAATTGGGCTGTATAAGAGTTTGGTCCTTTCTAAGGTTAGTTATGGTAACGAAACATGGACCCTATGTAAAGAGGATAAGAGGAGACTTGATTCCTTTGATTCCAGATGCTTGCGCAGTATCTTAGGCATTAAGTGGTTTGATTTTATAAATAGTGATGAGCTTAGAAGGAGTCATCAACCTCTTTTGAGCAGCATATTGAGAAGAGAGAGACTGCGTTTGTTTGGTCATGTTGCCCGTATGTACAGCTGCAGATTGGCAAACAGGATAATGAACAGTGTGCGTAAGGGTTGCAGAAAAAGGGGGAGAATTAAGACGAGATGGGCAGACAATGTCAAAGAGAACCTTTCTAGAATTGATCTACAGTAGCCAAATGTAGATGCTGTAGTTCAGAACAGACATGTCTGGAGAGGAAAATTACACTGTCTTTGTAGGGCCTCCATAATTCATGGCTTCAAGAGTATTTTGTATGTATGTATATACATATTTAAATAATTTAAGAAAAATCAGTTTTTCTTAATTTATCAGTATGTCATATCGTCATACAATTTATAGTTGATTGTGTTCAGGTAATTTATAACAGAAAAAAAAATTGAAATCTGATTAAAAGATACTTTACAGTGACCGATAGAAGTTTTATGTATTTAGTGATTTTTTGGCTTCAAATTTTTAGAACAAGATAAACATGCGAAAACTACGGTGTGTTCAGGACTGTTAGCCCCCAGTAAATTTTTTTTTAATAGTTATTATACCAGTTTATTCAACAAAAAAAGACATACATGTTTCACATTGCATTTGCTATTATATGTCACATATAATTTATAAAATCTTGAAATAAATGAAAAAAGGAGCAAAATTTTGAGCGCTAATAATCCATAACTTCCACTCGAGAAGTAATCACGTGTGAGGTCAGTGAAGAGTTATGTTATAGATTCCCATAACAGAGTGAAAATCACAAATTATAGTGATGATGAAAAATTAAATTAAATCTCAAATCAAGAGATCTCACGCAGGAAATTGTAACAGCCAATAAGTATATATATATTTATTCTTTATATCAGAATTTATTCAGAATTAGTTTTTATATTTCTATTCTTTCTCCTTTCAAATGAAAAAAAAAACAGAATTAAAAGAATATTCGAAGCCTATTTGAAAAAAGCAATAAAGTAACCCAACCTTCATAGAGTTATGTTGGGTTGTTTTACCTACGAGCGGCACTTTTTTGCACACCATGGGCTAAATGGCCAGGTCACAAGGACCCCGAAGGCTCAGAGAAAGTTGGGGGAGGGGACCCACTGGAGCAGCTGTTGGGAGACAGATGGTAGACTCCCGTCAAGGCCATCCAGCGTGTTCTTTAACATTCACAGGGTATAGCTCTCATGCACATGGTGCAACGTCTTAACGTCCCATCTGACGGACGGCGGCCTTTCCAAGCCCATCGGTGTCCCCTACTGACCGTGGGCAGGGCGGGGAATAACCTTCATAGGGACTATCAGAATTCTCTCCAATCCGACTTCCCTTAAAACCAACATTTTATGAGTCTTTCTCTAAGAATGAAACTATGGGAAAACAAAGGAATGCATTTAAAGAGACCTAAAGACCCTACATAAACTCTTTTTTCTATACGTCTATTATGAATAAAGAATTTAAATTCAATCTTTCCAAATTGATATTTTAGTACAAGGAATTATTTTTCTTCTAAATCTGTTCTTTCTAAGCGACATAACAGGAAACTAAAAAAATATGAACTACCAGAAAAATTTATTTCCATTCTCTCTAATTTAACTTTCAATAAAGCATTTGTATCTGTTCTTTCTAATCCAGCAGCTCAGTACAAAGGATTTTTTTCGATGTGTATTTATTCTTAATGAAATGTGAGGAAATCTAAATATACACACAGGAAATCAAACCGTACCTCTATCAGTAGTCTCATTAATCCAACTTTCAATAAAAAAAATTTTCCTTCAGAACAAGAAATCAAGCGAACACACTGCAAGAAAGCAGCACAATAAAAAATATATATATTTTATCTCTAAATCAGTAAGCAGTTTTTCTTCTATATCTGCGTTTCAGAAATAAAAGTTTGAATGCTTAAAAACGTTTTATTGCAAGTCAGGTTACAGAGAAAAGATATAAATGTCAAATTTTCCGGTTTTATTTAATCATCTTTACTACCATTCGATTTCCGATTCTGTAGTTCAGAAGGATTGGAATTACAAAACAATCAGTTTCAATGAATTGTCGGATTAGTTACATCACGTAGTCATAACT
This sequence comes from Ryuthela nishihirai, assembly GCA_038380435.1. Lineage (NCBI taxonomy): Eukaryota > Metazoa > Arthropoda > Arachnida > Araneae > Heptathelidae > Ryuthela > Ryuthela nishihirai. Next base: position 45,617,375 of record JAWZYU010000032.1, read on the forward strand.
CGTCATTAGCGAGCACTACATTGCTCGCGAAACTGGTAAACGTTTACGCGAATGAATTTAGCTTCTACTTGTCTCGAGAACAATCACAGAGAAACTTTTTCTGCTGTTACGTAAACGTTATATCTGGCGCTAAATCACGAAAGGATTTCCAGCAACCAACATGCAGGCAAAAGCAACAGTTGTTACATGTCACTTATTAATTCAACGTACTGAATATTCCACAATTGTAAAGCCACTGGAAAAATCAATTAAAATAAAAAAATTACCATTACACTGATATCAAAATAGTAAATCATAACTTACAAATTTTATTTGGGTGAGGGGTCGTTAAAAAGCATTTTCTCTCGTCAAGTCCGTCCTTTTTCTTCTTGTTGTTCTCCTCTCAGAAACGTTGCAGAATACTGAACTTTGCAGTTTGGTTTCTTTAATGCGATTTCATTTCAGGTTGGTTCGGTTAAAAGGAGCAGATAATTAAAGCATCGTTTAAACAAAAACGTTTAGTAGAGTGAACAAGTGTAAACACCGACTATTGATGCTTTCATTCGATTTCTGAGTGCTCCACTCATAAAATATGCTTTAAAAACAGCGATTCCAATGATGTATCTGAATAGAAACCACAGATTCAAAACTTTTAAAAATAGAATAAGGATAAAATAAGTGTAATATCGGCTGTTTACACTTTTCTTTGCGTTTCTAATTGTTCCATTCCCAAGAAGAAGATGGAAAAAAAATATTGAATGTCGTAGTAATGAGAATACTTACAGTTCTAGTCTGTTCGATTTTCTCTGGTGCTATCTTTTAATATCACTATTCTTTTTCATTCAGACAATTTGCCACGGTAAATAAAATTCGTTTCAATCAAATTCAGTTCAAAGAGAATAAAAATTAACGTTCATGTACTGCGTAAACTTTCATTTCAGATAGTTCATTCAAAGGAGTTTCCAAAAATATTCAATGTATTCAAATATCAGACTAGAGAGAGTAGATGTAAGAGCTTAAATGAGTATTGGACCAGATAGAATAAATGGTGATGTTGACCCTGACCGTATTCTTTCCTGGGTTCTTTCGATTAACGATATCCAGTTAATATGTTTTAATCAAAGTCGTATTAGAGAGAATAGATACAAATGCATCATTAATCACGGATTACCTAAAATACATCTAAATATCGGCTGTTTTACATTTCCTTCGTTGTTTGTTTCGTTCGTAAGAAGAAAACAAAAATAAAAGATGATTTTACTGAATGTCGTACTAGTTTTAATTTGTTTCATTTCATTTGAGGATTGCTGAACGTAGTGTTCAAAAACATTCCTTTGATATTCGATTGGTTAGTTTAGAGATGATCTTTCCTTTTATTCAATGTAGGATTAGTGAGAACACATTCTTATGCAGATTGTTTTCTTTTGGCCATTTAAAAGAAATAGATACATGGAAATCCGCTTTGAGCAAAGACCGATTAGCAAGAATAAATATAAATATTCGTAGCTATTACCGTTCGCTTGTACATGCTTTTCTATTTCCGACTGTGTCTGCCGGATTAAAAGAACCTTCAAAATATACTTTTATTTAATGCCGGCTTAATGAGAATACTAATAACCTTATATAGTTTCATTTTCTGTAGAGCGTATTTTTTATTCAAGATCGTTTTACATGGAAGGAACAGAATGGAACAGAAATGCAAAATTCCGTTGTATCAAAAGTCAGATTAGCGAGAATGATAGTAAATATAGTCTGTTTTGAATTCCTATAATACAACTGATTAGTTGTATTATAGGTTTAAACGATTATTAGGTTTAAACCTAATAATCGTTTAACATTTATAGGTTTAATAATCTAATAATCGTTTAAGATTTATAGGTTTAAACGATTATTAAGAAAATCTTTCATTTCCAAAAGAAAGAATCGGAATTCTTTCTTTTGGAAAAATTCCGATTCTTTCTTTTGGAAATGAAAGATTTTCTTAATAATCGTTTCATTTTGGCCGGATTATTGAGAATACTAGTAGCCTTATACATTTTCTTTTCCTGTAGTCGTTCCTTTTATTTGAGAATGCATGACCTAATTACTTTTAATTATCTAACTCGCTCCAGGAACGTTGAGTCTATAGCAAAACCCTATTCCCGTGTCATATCGATAAAGAGGATGAATGCCCTTGAAGGACAGCTTAATCTTCTAGGTTGAGTGTTAGAAGACGTTCTTGGCCACGTGGGCAAAATTTTACTTTTTTTGAAAATGTGATTTCACACTATCGGCCACAGGGAACAAAACAAAGTAAAAGTATTGGGCATTTTTTAGATGTTTATGCATGACCTAGAACGCACAGAATGGAATAGAAATTTATTAATTAGACAATAGCGCTTTTTTTTATTTCTTGTAGTACATTTGATAGATTTCCGGTTGTTTCTTTCAGAAATAAAATATCTTTTAAATATTCGTTTCATTTAGTCGCACATTATTGAGAAGAATTATGCATTTAGAGTAGAATTATGCATTTGTTTCCTGTAGTTGTTATAAAGTAAGTCGGATTAGCGAGAAAAATTGTTATTCTCAGCTGTTTTGATTTCCTGGGATAGATTCGATTGATTTCCAATTGTTTCTTTTAGAAGGAAAGGATTTTTTTAAAATTTCGTTTTATTGAAGGTCGTATCACCGAAAAAGCAGATTATACTATGTAGCTTTGTTTCTAGTTGTGCATTTCTTTCATCTTTCGCTTTCTATGTTTAGAAGGAACTGACTGCATAAAAATCCGCCGTAGTGCAAAGTCGGATTCAATACATTAGATGCAAACCCTTTGTTGAAAAACGGATTAAAGAAAATAGACTCAAATATTACAGTGCGTTCGCGTAAAGTAGTTTTGTTTCGGTGAGAAGGAATAGAATTGTTAAAAAATTTCGCTGTATTCAGTGTCGGATTAAAGAAATAAATAACGATTATGTTGATATCTAAAAAATATCGTATTATGAAGTGCTTGGTGAAGAGACTTCCGAGAATTGAATATGTTTGCTCTAAGGAGATATTTCAGAAATAATGTTAGCAATCCAAATTTTTCCCATCGTTTCCTTTTTTCCACCCAATTGTCGTATCCACCCAATTTTCGTACTATTCCAATCTTTTTCCCAATTGTCGCATCCACCCATTGTCGTATCCTGCCAATTGTCGCATCCACCCACTTGACTTCCACCCAATTAATGTGCTTACGTAATACAATATTGCATATTGATAATTCGTTTATATTATTTGCTACGGAATAATACGTCATGTCAGTTCGGCACGCCTCTAATCATTTTACAGATTTTCCTCGTCATTTTTTTCATGCGAAATAAAACATATTGTCATCCACGCCATAATGAACGCTAATTATTTTTTTCATTCGACGTTAGCATTCGGCTGCTAATCAGAGGGACCTGGGTTCCAGCCTAAGGTTGTCCGTGTTGTTTTTTGCTGAGGTCCAGCCAATCTCACAGATCTTCTAGTATGGTGTGTAAACTGAGAGTCTCTGTCAGACTTTTGTGGCAAGCAGCTGGTTGAGGGGTATTTATTTATTATTTTACAAATGCACCATAAATGCTTCCTAGAATATTTGGATTTCACAGAGATATATTTTTTCCTTAAGCGAAGTAATAAATTTTATAATTATTTTCTTTGTAATGCAGGTGGTGAAAAATATTCATAAATTGAAATGTTAAATGCTTCTAATTTAGTCCAAAGATATCAAAGGCCAGGCATATTATTTAATTCTACATCTAATACTTTTACAACAGAGGTAGTATATAGCCTATGATTTCTGAACTAAAATCCAAAGAACAAAAAATTAGGAATAAAAATCGGAAAGGTAGTTTCGGGGAATCTTTAATTACGGTTTCGAACCTGTCTATATAACGCAAGAAATACGTTCCTAAATAACGAAAACACAAAATCTCAATGTCGTAACTTTCTCAGAGAGACATTTCAAAGATATCATTAAATTGCAATTCACCCGATGTTCACCTACGGTATTTATTTATTTAATAATGATAATTGACATAGGGAAAATGTCTCTGTTCTGGACTTTCAAGGAAGTTGGATTTTTATGATTTTGCAAGTAATATTTCGTATAGAAATATAAGTTAGGTGATAATTTTTTTTGTCAAAAAATGTTTCTATAAATACAATGTTCTCAGCAAATATTTGTACAGACTATAATTTTTTCATGTGAGGAGTTTCTTGTCGGTACATCAGGAATTATTTATGTAATATTCAAAACTTGCCAGTTATGGATAAATTAACACCCGATGAAAATAATTTTATGAAAAATTAGTTCAATTCAATGATTTTAAAGTAACAGAAATTGGAAAAGGCCAAGTTTCAATTTGTTGGAATTAGTATTTTTTTAAAAATAAATTGTGATGACGACGTGAATTGCTTACACTACACACAAACCGAATTGATCATGTGCAAGATTTCATAACTCATGGCTGAATTTATAGCCTCCAGAGAGATTACAGGGAATTAAAATAATTACGTCAATAGCTAAAAATGATCCTACACATTATTATGATTAGCATAATAGTTATTGTTCTCGCTTTAATCTGTTTGACTTTTTAAAATATTTCATTTTACAAAATCTGTTTGCATGTGAAGCCAAAACAATAATCTTCCCAAAACTTCATGCCCTGCTCTCCCTCGGGGAGTAGGGACAACGATGGTCTTGGAAAGGCTGCCGTGGCGCCGTGTGCAGGAGAGCCAGACCCTGAGCACGGTAAAGAACACCCTTGATGGCCTTGATGGGAGGCAGCCATTTCTCTACTAACAACTGTCCAATGGTCCTCTCCCCTCAACCTGCTATGAACCCTCGGGGTACTCGTGATCTGGCTATTTAGCCCATTGTGTGGAAAAAAGTGTCGTTCAGAAGTAAAACAACTCAATCCAAGCCAACATAGAATCTGGGTTATCTTCCTATTTTATATAGAGCAGAATGTTTTTCCCTATAAAAATTCAGTTATCATATTACATTGTTGTTTGTGTGGTTTTTTAGTATTTGTTATCTTCATACAATTCTTTAAGGCTGGAATTTTAAGAATCATCGAGCAACTTTTCCGCTGCATAGGAGACTTACATTATTTTTTTTCTCTGGAACAAACAATGGCGCAGCACACTGAAATATGCAGATGGTTACTTGGCCTAATAAAATATGCATCAAACTCTTAGAATAATCTTTTTACATTTTAGACTTTTATTCTATTCATGTGTCTTCGCACCAATAAATGTTACTAATACAACAGCACACTACTACTAAAAATAAAACTTAACAACCATTCAGCCTGCTTAACAAATTTATCGCACATATCAAAATTACTAATTTTACGGCTTACACACTTCGAAACCAAACTATTTCTTTTCACCATTAAGGAGATAGTTTGGTTCTACGTGAAAACCAAGATATGGTTCTTGGTGAACCAACTACAGTTCCGTGGAACTGAAGTCAGTTCTGTGTGAACTACATTGTAGGCAAGGGTTGGGTATCGTTTCGCCGAGTTTGAGATCGCTAAACGAGAATCTGCAAAGTGCGGTTCTCCACCTCATTGCAAAATTGTTTGCAGCAGCAAAGGCCTATAGAGTCGAGTGAATCCCCAGCACGTGATTGTATATAAATGTGTATAAACAGTGTCGTCCCTATACGACTCTCGTGCGTGAATTGTTGGACATATCTCTGTACATCACTTGGCGCAGCAAGTCTAAATCATACGTCGGTACGGATGTAACAACCCAACGAACCTGTTTTTTGTTATTTCATCTAAGCAATGGTGAATCTAATCAAGGGACTAATTGATCGTCCTCTACTATAGAGTGGTTAATCTTTCGCCATCACTGTGCACCACATTTGGCGCAGTTCAGTTCAGCATCATAAATAATTACATTCGATTTCATCGATAAGGGGAAGAAAGTGCATCGTTGCCTTACCACCGATCACGACAATGCTAGAACTTTGCAATTTTGGTGATAAAGAAGGACGATCAATGGGTTTGTACCGGCAGATTTGCTCCCTTAACACCAATAGGTTTAAAAAATGATCATTTTCGCTTTAAAGTATAGTTGAGAAATTCTTTTTCTGTTTCACAGGAATTAAAAAAAAACTATTACTTGTGGCATTTACTAGTTGCATTTTCCAAAATTTTCCATTTTCGAATTACACTGTCAGATGCTGGATATCTGAAAATTTAAAATTTTCTTCTCTTTGAAAACTATCATCCCACATCTGACAGAGGTATGTTCATAGGCCCGTCTTTTAGCACTACTCTACAATTGGTAGATCGTTTTAGCGCTTTTCTGTAGATGTGTTTCAAAAATATTTTTATATTTAATATATATATTCTAATCCTTACAGTACTGAAGATGCAATTGATATACATTTTTTTTCGTCGCGCTTTTCTCATGGCCTCTATTTATTTTATGCTCTGAGCTAATGAGAGTTAGCTCCTAACTGCACGTTACTGTACACTCGCAGCGACTGAGTGCTAGTCTGTCATACTGTGCTTTCCACAGTTTGAGTGGTGTTTGCCAGTCTGTTTACTCCGCTGTGTGCCATGTTTTTACCAATGGTTCGTGTTCTATTGAACAGTTTTGACGCATGGATCTGGATCTCTTCAGTGAAAATGATGCAGATTTTGACTGTAGCAGTACATTGAACAGAATTACACAATCTCGATGCCATCTACTGCTAAAAAGCAACGCTCCAGGAGAATAAACTCCAGAAAAGTCAATAAACTGCCATTTCTTCTCAAGAAGAATGTTTCACAATCTGGCCCAGATCCAGAGGATGTGCCAGACCCGGACCATCTTCATGCCAGGAACTTCCATCTTCTCTACCAACAATGCCAAGAGTGCTATGTTTGCGATTGCGCCATGTACTGGCGAGTTCAATAGAATATAATTTAATTTACTTAATTAAAATTTTCTTTCATTATTATTCATTTGACAATACAAAATGTATTTACAGAATCATGTTTATCATCTATATTATTATTTAAATAACACAATAAACACAATAAAATACAATAATTTTTGTGCTGCATCTGAAACAATATGCATGTTAGCAGATGATTTCGAAATAAGTGAAACCTATTTTGGATGTAACATATTTACATCGCTACAGAATCTGAAAATATGTTATCGTAGGTAACAAATTTCGATTTTGGGAAAGCATCTCCATAGAGAATATGCTATAACGATCTTCAATATAGCACTGATTCAGTTACCGCTCCGATTTCCACTCTAACCACACTTGCAATGCAATTTCGCCGCAATAAATAAATTATTTCATATTATGAAGTTTAAAAATAAATGAATTCAATTAATTATTAGCCAAATTTAATTGCTTAAAATTTTATGCATGTTTTCCTCCTTTGGCTCAACGGCTCTCCAGACGACTTTTGGTAAACGGGTTCTGCTTATAACTGTAGTTTTTCCCTATTTCTTGCTACCAGGTTTTCTTCTGTTAATGAAATTTGCATTTTTAATTTTAGACTGGTTGATCGAAGTTTCAACATTCATAGTACCAGGAAATACCGAATACTTCCATTTAAACCAGTAGTTTCGTATGAAATTATAATGCATAAATATAGTCTTTGTGTTGCAACTTAAACGATTACATCTGAACACATTATTTCGAAATATTTGAAACCTATTTCGGGTTCAATTTTATTTTATTTTCTACAGAATCGAAATCAAACAATTGCTATTTTACGGAACGTCTTAATTAGTGGACAAAAATGGATCATTCGACGCTCTACCATACAAGATGAAACTTTAAAGGGCAAATTAGCGAAACTTGAATGAAGAAATGAAAGCTATCTGTTACATGAAGCCTTTTTAGTGATGATACCACCGTACATTCACTAGCGAATGTAGGAAAGTATCATTGATACATTTCGAATAAAATCTATTTTTCCTTAACTTTAGATATATCGTAAAGATATATCTTTAATGTACTATTGCACCATGATTTATAAAGTAGTTATAGATTGAACGAAAGGTATTTGTTTCAATTACATTGAGTTATAAACATGGTGGTAGTTTAGATAATAGCTTTCATATTTTAATTTTCATACGGTTTTAGTTCATCATTTATTGGTTTTTGAGATTATCTATACGTTTGTCAAAACGGTTCTTCTAAGATGTTGATCACTAGCAACATGCTACCTACCAAATAAAAGACTGTTACATAGAAGGGCCGTGTATTTTGAAAAAAATTGCCCGATTTAATTTTTATTTAATACCATTTAAATAATAAGTAAATATCCCTTCAAGTAACTGCTTGTGAGAGGTGTCCGGAACATGACAATTTAAACCCCATAGTAGAAGGTCTGTGAGGATGGCGGAACCTCAGTAGAAAGAAAACACGAACTACTACGCTTTACCCGGGACTCGAACCCAGAACCCACTCGAATCAGTAGCCAAGCGCGGTAACCACTCGGCCATGAGACCGGCTCCTGTAAAGAAAAGGAAAGAAATGTGAAAAGCATTTTTTCACAATATTTTCTAAACGCGAGGGACGAGAGTAACGATTGCCACGTTACAAAAAGTGCCTTTCGATACTTCCTTCCTGAAAGAGATGAATTCGGAATTGGCTTCGCAGGGCTCAAAATAACACAGGACTCTACTGGCCGGAGCTCAGGATATTTAAATTTAAAATATTTCTTCTAAAAAAGGAGAAATCTAATATAAAGAATAAAGTTTGTTTGTTTCTCCGTCTGCTTATGCACATCGGACTCCAGAAGAACTGGAGGCACCAAACTTTGCATGAACGTTCCCATCACCCAGAGGAAGGAAATAGGATAAGTGCGAACCAGATGGGTCAATTGAAATTGGGGTGGGCGAGTTATAATTTCCCAGGATCTCCATAGACCTAACATTAATGATTAGAAGTTATTCAAAGCAACTTTTGCCCCCAGTAAATTCGAAAAAAGGGATACATCAATCTAAAGCAATTCCTGATTTCGCTGATTAAACATCAACGTTTGAAAGTTATGAAAATTAACTATTGCCACCAATGAATTTGAAATAATGAAAGCATCAAACTATTGTAATTTCTTTCACGTGATAAACTCATGGTTCGTTTTGTTGGGTCAAGAGTACGAGCGTCCGTGGATATTAAGGCCGTTCTAAATTGAGCACGAGCGGGACACGAGAATCTTGGTTAAAATGAGAGATTCAAAAATTTAATTCGTATCGGAAGTTAAAATCATTAAATTAATTATGCCAAAGTTAATAAAAGAATATCTCATACGCTATGATAATTAAAAAATGAATTAAATATAATGTTAAGAAATAAATAATTTTGTTTAACGATAATAATTTTTTGTATCATTACATTTTTATACACCTGATATCATAGTCAGTTTTCTTTAGCTATAAAGTTATATATCCTTGGCAAATTGTATCTGAGTAACTCTGGTGGCTATGAAGTGATTTTAAAAGTTCGATTATCTGAGCAAGGGAAATTCCGCTTTTAGTTTTAAAAATTTCTGACATGGGAAGGAAAATTGTTACCTCGAACGATGTCTATTTCCTTCCACCCCTAAAAGAGAGGAAGAAATTTTTAACCGAACGGGAAGGATATTGATTGTAATGATTTTTATGCTAAACTTACGACGTGGGGAGTGTCATCCACTCTGTATTCTAAAGGATTTCAGACCTGAGAAACGCCGAGGTAAATCTGCTAGTATAAATTATTTTCAACCATTAATAAATCTTAAATAATTAAAAATAAGCATCATCCTTCTCTCGATTAATTTTTAACTATTTTGTCTTTAATATATGAATGGCTCTTTGTCTTTATAATGGCATTACCAGCTGACTTTTAGTTTCCATTAATATTTATGATATTTTGATTTCCCTAGAGCATTAACATTTTAATTTTGTCATAAAATGATAAAACTAAATAATAAATGATTAGTGACATGCATTTCTGTATGTGATTATTCCAAAATTTATATCTTATGATTCATCAGAAATACATATTTTCCTGAAATCGGGCTTGGGCTCAACAATTATCGAAAAGATTCGTGCTCGAGAGACCTCAGGCTACAAATATTGATCCCTAAATCGACTCTACTTCTCTCTCTGAAATTCAGAGGACGAAAATAAAGCGAGTTATGTGTGAAATTAATGCCTGTGACGAGGGAAGAGGGTGAGTTCTAGGCTATAAACAAATAGCCCGATTTTTAAACCTTCTCCTACCCCCCCAAAAAGGAGAAATCTTTAACCCATTTGCTTGACTTTCATCTTTCAAGTGCGAAGATTAAGTATGAAATTTAAACTTGTGGTTTCAAGAGTTTTATATAAAAAACTTCCTAAATGCTTTATTTCTGTCCAATAAAGGAGAAATATACAAACATCTGTTTCACCTTCCCCGAACTTTCTCTGAGCACTTGCGGTCCTTGAGTTCAGAATTTTTAACCCATAGTGTGTAACAAAATTATGCTCAGTGTGTAACAAAATTAGCTCTCCTATCCGCGATTCAGATCGCGGATAGGAGAGCCAGTTCTTTTCAACTAATTATTTCAAGTTTTTCTTGTCTACAGGATGTTTTCCAGTGATTCTTTGTTACTGAATTATTCATATAACGCTGCTGGAGAGAGTGACAAATATTACTACCATCAAATGTGGTGGCTTGGCTGCCGATTCCTGATAAGAGATGGCGCCACTGGCGAATCAACAACATTGCAGGAATGCGTAAATGTCACTTTGTTGGGAAAATGATTAGCACTGGATGGTCTAGAGCAGTGGTTCTCAACCTTTTATGCTTGACGTTTCTTATAAAATGTGCATATATGCACATTTTATAAGAAAATGTGCATATATGCACATTTTCCCCTGGAAATGTGCATATAACTGTCGTACTCCTTGTATAGATAGATAAAACTATAGTTATAGTATAACAATGGGAATAAAATAAAACATACATATGTATATTAAATTTTGTATTCATAAATTACATATATCGATAAACATAAAAAATTGCATAAACAATTTAACAAATCTTAAAATTATAAACATTATAGTGGGTAATCAGTGAAATGGCTGCGCTTATTTACGCTTCACAGTTCATCAATGGTTAGGGTTATCTTGCTACGGTAGAGTCGCAAGTCATCTTCAACAACCACCTTGTTCCTATATTTATTTTTTAAAGCAGTTAAAGATGAAAAACCAGTTTCACATAAATAAGTTGTTGTGAAAGGTAAAAATATTTTAATGAAATTCTTGACAACGTCGAATATTCCTTCTCCACACAAATCCAAATACTAATCAATGGCTTTTTGAATGAGTGCTTTTTAAACTATTGTCGCAAGATATCTCAATCAACTCATCTTTATTGCACAATGGAAGCTTACATTTTTCCAAATCAAATGTGAAGGGGTCTCGAATCCATTCTTGCGTTTCATCAGGGGATGGAAAATACTGCCTTATAAGAGTCTTAAGAGTGCTTAAGTGAACGATCATTTGTTGTCTGATGTCTTTAAAGTCTGCAATCGTTTACTCATTTTCTTTAAGAAATGAACCTAGTCGCTGAATTTGATCACAGCTGTTTTTTTTTAATTTCGTTTCCCCAGAGAGAATTTTTTTATCATGGCCTCTGTTTTCTTCTCAACATAGAACACGTCAACGTTGTCTCCTTGCAACGACAAGTTCGAAATATTAATTTTTTCAAAAATATCAGCTAAATATGCTAACCGTAGATGCCATTCTAAACCTTGTAGCCTCAAAGAAAGTCGAAACTCGTGGTCCATGAAAAAAAAGGCGAAGTTCATTGTAGACTTTAAATAAACGGCAAAGAACATTTACTTATGAAACCAACATATTTCTGTGTGAAGAGCAATCTCTTATGCAGGCTACCTATTTCTTCACACATAATTGAAAAAAGTCGAGACTTCAATGGTCGGGTTTTGATGAAATTAACCATTTGTACACTTTCATCCAGAACTCTTTTCAAATCATCAGGGAGAAATTTAGCTATCAGCGCTTCACGGTGAAGACAACAATGAGTGAACTTACATTCTGGTGCGACTTGTTTTATACGACCTGCTAGTCCTGTGACATAACCACTCGTTGCTTTTGCTCCGTCAGTACGTACAGAAATGCAATTTTTCCATTCAAGGTTGTTTTCGGCAAAAAAATGAATCAATCATATTAAAAATATCATCACCCTTAGTAGAAGTTTTGAGAGGCCTACAAAATAAAACATCTTCAAATATTGCATCCTGGAATTTTCCACGAAAAAAAAGCAAGTAGTTAAACTAGCCTAACTAGGTCTGTCGACTCATTCACTTGTATGTCAAACCACGGGCTATATTGAATAGCTTGAATGAGTTGGTCCTTAATATTACAGGCCATATCTTTAATTCTCCTGGAAACTGTGTCGTTTGATAAAGGAATGGTTCTGACAAGGTTTGTCTCTTTTTGACCAAACATACAAGAAGCTATTTCTTCCGCTGCTCGAAGAATGAGTGACTCGCCTATTGTGTGGGCCTTTCCGGCTTTGGCAATTTGAAGGCTTACTTTGTAAGACGCTTTAAGGGCACTTTCATTTTCTTCCACACCAGAAAAATACTTAATTACGGTTTTTCTACTACTCAAGTCTTCCAAAAGACGTTCAAAAGAGCTTAAGGGTTATTTGTAAATGCTCATGTTTCGTTTCAAAGTGTCGCCGTAAAAGAGACGGTTTCATAGAATTTTGTGACAGGACTTTAGAGCAAACAACGCACTGTGGATTTAGTCCTGCTAAATTTCCTGCCAATGTAAAGTCAAATTGTAAATATGATTCATGGTATTTACGTTTTTTATTTTTTTTATCACTTGATTGTTTAACATTTAACGTTTTTTTTAGTTACTGCTGAATCCACCTCTTTGCTCATATGGGATGATGACGTAGCCGTAGATGTAGAAGCAATCGTCTCCGGCTCCACGTTACTTTTCTTCTTAATTATCCATTTATCCATGTTTCAAGGCACTTTAAAAACACATCATTTAACTTCACAGTAAACTGAAGACTAAAAATAACTTTAAGCACAGCAAGTGAAATAAATCACAACAAATACATAAAGCAGTAAGAAGGCACATTCACTAACTTAGAATGGATGTTTTGACTGGGCGATCAGCTGTCCGGGTAGGTTCGGCTCTCAGGTGGAGAAGGAAGGATTGACAAACGTGTACAGACATGAACTACAGCGCCGTGCTTCGTCACTCAGTTCTCAGAAAATAATCAATAGCAGTGTTGCCAACTTAGCGATTCGTTACTAGATCTAGCGACTTTTGAGCTCTCACGGCGTTCCCCAAAAACATTTACCGCGTATCCCACGTTGAGAACCCCTATCCCAGACATCACACTCCCTCCAGTCGCCTGGATCCGACCCACAGTGCATCCAGGTGAGAAGGCTTCCATGGGTAAACATCGCGCACGAGCTCGTCGGTCCGCATTGTGTAACACAAAACGGAATTCGTCTGATCATGCGACCCTCTTCCAGTCTTCTACGGTCCATTGTCGATGATCACGTGCCCACTGCAATTGTTGACAACAGTGAACGGCTTTGAGCATAGGCACATGAATGGGTCTGCGACTTCGGAGACCCATATCCAAGAGCTACGATGTACTGTGTGTTCGGGAACATTGGATCCTTTACCACAATTGAAATTATGGGTAATGTCAGCCACAGTAGCCCTCCTATTTCTGCGGACAAGAGAAGATAGCCTGAGCTAACCTCTGGCCTCAGTGAGGCGTGGCTGGCTCACGCCTTATCAAAGGCTCGAAGAGTCACCTGTTTCGGACCATCTTTGATAGGTACTAACTACTGCATAGCGTGAGCAGCCTCCCAAGCGTCGCTGTTTCGAAAATGTTCTCACCAAGACGTTTTGCTATAACGAACTGTCCTTTGTCGAAAATCAGATAAATCCTTCGCTTTTCCCATGTTGAGACGAAATACTGCCTGAGAGAGCTCCGACCCACGTATTAAATATATCATTCATACCTTGACACGTGACACTGATTGGCTGCATGCGCGCTTCTTTGCATAACACAGAGGTGGTTTTAATGTATTGATTGATCTGTGTATATATATATATAAATTGTTAAATGCATACAGCGTATACTATAGTCTTACGAACAAAATGGTTATTCAAAGAAAATACTTCAGGAAATTTTAGAGAATTGCGATGCGAAATGCGAAACCCATAAAAAGATTTTCCAAAGTCTATTTTCCATTCTACCTAACACTGACAATTCAAAAAAACTTTCGCTTAAATCGATACTGTTTCTTTCGAATTCAAAATAAACATCAATGAAACAGTAATTAAATTTCTCAATGCTAAATTTCGATTTTAAAATATCTAAAATTTTAAAAACTTTTTTATCTACCTTTAATGCTTGATTAGCTATTTTTTGCATGTTTTAACAACTGTTAGGATTTAAGAGTTTACAATAATTCTGCTAACTCCAATATCATACATACAACATGCTTCGGATCATCTAGAAAGGCTTGTTACGTATCACCATGTACCTCTTCGGATCCACTGCAAGTTGCAAGTTGCTTTTGTACATTAATTACACCTCATACCAATCACACATTTCGATAACCTCATACATAGTACGAGGTGCAGTTGTGTGGCGTATACATATATAGAGTGATTGCATACCTTACTAGTAATCAATTCGTATCCTAACATAACTTTTCACTCTTTTGACAACATTATTATATTTTCGGGGATAATATTACGAAACTGTGGCAACAGGTTGAACATTAATTGAACACGTCTACAAACACTTCCTCCCCAACTGCCTTGCACACTGGTAGCGCGATATTTTTTTACAATCCTTTTCCGATGAATCCACTTTAAAATTAAGGGCATTCTATTTTTTCCTAATATTGCAATGTAATTTTCTGATTTCCTTTGGTGTTCCTATTTACACGGTAAGTTTGGGTTCGGCACCAGTTTTTGGACTAAATTTATTATATGAGAATTAAAATGGTAATGCTAATTTGAAGGAATGTAACAATATTTTGACAATTTTCAAATAACAAAAGTACAATAATAGAAATAACTCTCTGAGAAAAATCATCAAATGATATTTATACTTGCCACCTCGATGTCACAGTGGTATCGCATTGGTCCGCCGTGACACTACAAATACGGCGGTTCGCGGTCGAATCCCAAGATGCCATTGTTGTTTGTTTGATTGCTGTTTGCTCAAACTGAGGCAGTGGTCAGCAGCAGAGTGACTTCACTCTCAGTGCCGCATAGCCTTGCATGAAGAGGCCGGTAGAACACAAGAAGTAGTTTCTAGAACCTTACTCCTATATCTTTCAAATCAATATATGTGCATGCAAATAACCTCTTTCATTTAATATTTCGAAATTTTACGATATTTCAAATTTTGTAATCATATTACTATAATGAAATTTTAAATTATTATGCTACATTGAAGTAATGCTGGAAATATTTGGAAAATATTCCCACAAGGCATTTTGAATTATTTAATTTGGATATTGTAACTTTTTTACATTTTTCAACTCAAAATGTTCATAAAAATCTGCATTAATATAAAATATAAATAACTTCTTTATTCAAATTGCATTATAGAATACTTAATTTCGCTTAATATATTGGTTGGGCTGCTTTATCATTAAGTACACTTTTATGCGCCCATCGGGATAAATAGTCAACTAATAATAATTCCAATGGCTCAGACTAAGGCCGGATCTAGGAGAGGGTAGACAAGGATGGTAAAAGGAGAAAAAAATTATTAAACCATTTTATATTTCATGAATTTTTCATGAAAAGTTTTTAAATACCAGTAAAACACAGTGGTAAATATTTTAATTCATTGAAAATTTACATTTTTTGGCTAGATTGTTTTTTTGCCCCCTCCCTCGATTTTTTTCTACATCCGGTCCTGGCTCAGATCCTGGATTAAGAAAGGGGCTCAATGAACAGCTGCTAAGAGATTTATTAAAGATTATTTAACACTAATTATTTATCCGTAATTATTTTATTATGTACACGAAGGGCTTAATGTCCCATCTGCCAGATGGTGCCTTTACAAGAAATTGATTTCCCTTTTCGAACAGAGAGCAGAGCGGTTTGTTAGCAAAAGGAAATCTCAACATAGGTACAGGGGGGGGGGGGGGGGCTTGAATATAGGAACATCAGATTATGAAACCAGCGCGCTACCCACTTAATTAGTTAGATCGGCGTTTAGTAGTAAACTTTAGGTCTGTCAAATTCTCTGTTCCCGTTTAAAGTAAAACATGATATTTTTTTTTTTTTGAGAAAGTAATAGGGGTAAAATAAGCTTCAGACAAAGAAAAGGAAGAAAAATACTTCATTTTTGTTCGCATGTAAATCTCTTTATGATTCAAAATTGGATTTTTTTTTAATTCTAATATTTTTTGGAAAGGAAATAGCTTTCCCCTTTATTTTGCTTTCTTGATATTTGGACATTTTGTAGTTATATCCTTCCTTTTAGTAGTGTCTACGATTGGCACGCTTACGGTAGTTAAGTGTCAGGTGGGGATGACCAAAAAAAATTAAGAGTGATATAAGCAAACAATGGCACATGTAAGTATATATTTAAATGCAGCAGCCCATTATTTGACTACCATTTATGGAAAATTTGTCTTAGAGCAGTGGTTCTCAACTTTTTATACTTCACGTGCCCCCTGGAAAAGTGTATGTAACTGGCGTACCCCTTGTATAGATAGATAAAACTATAGTTAAAGTATAACAATGCAAATAAAACATTTATATATATAACATATATCTAGCGACTTCTGAACTCTCACGGCGTACCCCCAAAAAATCTTACCGCGTACCCCCAAGGTGTACGCTTACTCCATATTGAGAATCTTAGAAGAAAGAAATTGCGTTTAAGCTTTCACTATATATTACATTAAATATTTTCGGATGCTTCTAGTAAGATTCATCCATTGACGATAAGTTTGGACTTCCCATAGGAAGGTTTTTACGATTAAACGAAAGTCAAATTACTTATATTAATTTAGTACATAAGAACACTGGTAGTTTAATTGTTTGCAAATTTCTCAATTTTTACATGTATTTCTAATAGTGGTATGTACGGAAATTTTTTAACTATATGGAAATAAAGTTTGAAAAGGAACAGAGAGATATAGAAAATATCTGTTTGTTCCGTGCACTACCACTTTAATTTTTCACCTCTTTTTTTTTTTCTCGTTTTTTTTTTGAAAACGAAATAATAGTTTCGGGGGAGGGGTAAACATAATTTTTTGTTTTAGCAGATAATTGTTTGCATTTAGAGATAAATGAAAAAAAAAAACTTTTTTTGGGTTAGATAGAAATTGATAAAACATTTTGATATGATTCGTGCTTTCGGATAATTTCGAACACTATAACTGAAATTCCAATATTTCAAACGAATATTTCAACGACATAATATTAATGATAGAAATATGAAATTTTGATGGTGGAATATGAACGTCATGAAGTTTTTATTGGAAAAAATGAAAATGATAAATGCAAATCTCTTTTTTATGATTGGTAATAATGATTATCAATCTTATCAATCTCTTTTTTAATTCAATTATTTTATCAATCTTTAGATTATCAATCTTTTTTGATTGGTAATAATGAAATATTATAATTCGCATTTTTCAAATACTTAGTAGTTTAAATTTATTGTTATACATTAAAAGAATGGAAACTGAGAGTAAATTCAAAAATATAGTAGTATTTAATAATTATATATATAAGAAGTATGGGAATTTGAATATTGAACTAAATATATTTATGACTAATTATTCACTATCTTCCATTGACAAATGCAAAACATTCAAATATCCTTAATTTGACATTCAAATTAACAAGTTTTAAGAGTCAAACTATCTTAATTGAGTAGACAGCACATTATCAAATAAATTTATACTTAGCACAATATCAAACATTCAACAACAGGTTACATAAATCAATTATTAATAAGAACTGCTTTACTTTGTTTGCAAGAGTACAAAGTATTTTCTTTAAATTATAACACGACCTTATGTCTTATTTATACTACCTCTGCCTTCTATTCTGTAGTAGCACAACTTTGTATGAAAGAACACCACCGTTCTAGAAAATGGATTTTCTCTGTAAGGTCATAGCTTTTCTATTCTTGAATATAATCAAATCACTATTTGACACTGACTGTAATTGACATCTCCGTCAAGACACACACAATAGTAATTGTAAAACTACATCTAAGACGACTAATCTCGCACAACACCAAATCAACTCTTTTTACTTCTCTCCAATTCACCGAAAAAACAACTGAATATCCTTTTCTTTTGAAGTTGAATCAAAGTTCGAAGTCGTTGGTGATGTAATTCGCACGCTGAAACATAAGCGAGCTTCAAAACGATACATCACATCAGAAGTTCATTGCAACGCGTTTACCTGTCAGAACAATGTATATCTTTATTAAAAAAATAAATACCCTCTGAAGCAGATGCTTGCCACAGAGATCTGACAGTTTATATGCCATAGAAGAAAGTCTGTGAGAATGGCATGACCTCAGCAGAAAAACAGCACAAACGTCCATCCAGGGCTCGAACGTAGGTCCCTTAAGATCAGTAGCCAAGCGCGCTAACCACTTCCAGGGCCCGAACCCAGGTCTCTTAGGATCAGTAGCCAAGCGCGCTAACCACTCGGACACGGGACGGAATATATATCTTTACAGATCATTAAATATGAAGCAGTAGATATGTTGACGTGTTTTACAATAACATGTATAGGATAAAGGTTTGAAAAATTAATGGTTGGTTTTAAGGGATAATGAATGCACTGAGAGCAATAATCTACTCACTTTTCTGAGAGGGGTGTGGAAATGCAACTTTTAAAATTTAAGAATTAAAAATCAAATACTTTTTTGTTGGATAATTACTAATAAAATATTATTTGAATTTTTCCGATCATCCGATAACTCGAATTAAAACTTTTAAGGAATGAAATAGTAAATAAAGGAGAAACTTGATTCTCTTTGAAAACGAGATTCTCATATGCGTCATAGACGATATGCGTTCTTCTAGTTTTAACTTTATTCAGCGTAGAAAAAATCTTTCTTTCTTTTTTCGTTTTGCTTAACGGGAGATATTGAAATACATATAATATCCGCAATAATTACACGATTGGTGGAGCTGCTTCTGGGAGACTCATTCCTTAAAATTATATGTTCTATCAAGCAGCTAATCAGATGATCTACGCGAAATTGCATGAAAGTATAGTAAAGGACAGCGCTGAAAGGTACTGAGAAAGAATGGGTCCTAGTCGGTTAAGGAAATACAAGGTACAAAATCATCTAGATCTCTGAGGCCCAAGGCGATCTACGGAGGGTTGATGAAGAACGCAACCTCCTGCAAAAGGGCAGGTAAATTGAAACAACAACTTAAAATCACTAATACGGTGTTGGGCTGCCACGTGAGTTCAGTACAGCCTGTATACGGGGTGCCACAAAATCTTCCAGTGTCTGAAAGTAAGCAGGAGGGATGCGACGCTAGAAAAAAGAAACGTGATCAATTCCTGCTTGTTCGGTGGAGCTTGCAAACGCTGCCTGAGGCGTTGTTCCAGAAGTTCCCATATATTTTTCTACTTGTAATAATGGTAAAAATAGCATACAAAGTATTGAGAAACTACGTAACGTAAGAACACGTAAATTCACTAGAGTATATGAGCTCTAGTGTGAATGAAGACAAATGTTCCTCACTTTATGCCATAACATTTAATGAAAGTCAGTTATATCTATTATTTCTAGGTTTCATATGCATTGTGTAAAATCCATTATTTAAGCAGTTGAGAATGAAAACTCAGTCACTCATCATCATCTTTATATGCTTATCACTCTTTATCCTTTTATATTTTTCTAAGAATTTATTTTCTATGGCAGCTTCATAGTGTCTTACATAGAGCTAAGGATATGACTTCCATATCTCCAAGAAATCGTGGAGCAGGTTGAAAACACATAAATATCTCGGCAGCCGTCAAAGATTTTCCAAACCTACGATATTCTTTCTCAAGATATTTGAAGGACGAAGTCTTGTCCACAGTTTTCTAAAAAATAAACATTTTAATGAATGAAAAAATCTGAATTCTTTAGCAAAATGATACATCTTCATGACATCGAGTTTACTACTGTTCAGACCCTCTATTTTGCAGTGTTAGGTGAGAACTACACACAACACTTGTATTTTATTAAGCTCACCTCCAGCCCAATAGAGTCACATGCTTAGGATATAGGCCAGTGATGAGGAAAATATGGCTTGCGATCTAAATTCTTGGAGATATTTTATCTGGCCTGACCACATTTTTATGTGAATAGATGCTGAACTGATGCATTTTGGTTTTGAGAATATTTACTAACACCGAACCGTGCCATGATTGGTATTGGTTGTGAGTTGTAAACTGCTGTGTTCAAATCTTGTATTTATTTATTGGTAGTTCTTGCCACGACCAATAGATGGCAGAGCCTAAAGTGTGACTCAACATCAGAGTTTACTCGAAGTGAAAAAACTTGAAAAGATTTCCTCATCACTGCATTAAGCTATTGCCTAGGCGTGCCAACCTGATATATTAGTCAATATTCTAGTGTTACATTTCATTTATTCAAGTGCAAAAATTAAATCCTCTGCAACCTTTAGAAAAGTGAAAACACTTCTAGATAGAATAGAAAGTTGAAGAGCAGTTGGATCTCTCTCTCTTACCAAAGGCGGATCCAGAAAATGCATTTAGCGGGGGCGATATACGAGGTAGGGCTTCTTTGCGAGTTAAGAGGTCCCCTGGCGAAAAAATGGATTTCGGAACTTTTCTAGGCGTTTTGACCGAAAAACAACATATTCCTTTTCGAAATTTCTTTTTTTTTTGGATACAAAAGCAATTTAATAAAATAAGATCCCTCGATTTAGGCGGAAGATAGGTTCCTTACACACGAAGATAAGTTCCGGGATATCACCGTATAAATAGAAACCGTACAGATCGAGACAACAACCTAGGGAAAAATAGGTATTGGTACCGAAAGAAATCCTTGTTTTGAATAAAACGTATATTGAAAGTTTTATTTATACATATTTATCTTTGTTACCAATAGAAGAAATTGAGTCATCATATTTATTTATATCAGGGGTTCTCAATGTGGGGTACATGGTACAATTTTTTGGGGTACGCCATGAGAGCTCAAAATTCTCCAGATCTAGTAACAAAGTCGCTAAGTTAGCATTATTATACTCTAACTATAGTTTTATCTATCTATATAACGGATACGCCAGTAACATACACATTTTCAAGGGGTACGTGAAGCATAAATGGTTGAGAAACACTGATCTATATCTTTTCTACCAGATACATTATTAAAGATGCAAGAAGAAACCAAAAAAATTCAGATTTTATTAAGAAGAGAAAAAGTTTTCGAATGCAGTGGACGAAGAATATTGACCTGCAATAAATGGCAAGCAGGAAGCAGTTTTTCAACCCTATACAATGATTATATAGAAAGTGATTATAATGTCATTTCATGGTCTAACCAAATCACTAATGAATCAATGACCTGGATGGCTCATAAAAATTGATATGGGCCAGTTCATAATATTTCCGTAAGATCGGAAACCTTTGGAATTTTAAAATTATTGTTGAGTGTTAATATACGTGGATTGAATATGAACAATACGAACCGATATGTTGACCACCTAAATCAGGCCCGTTCAATCCGACACAAAAAAATGTACTAAATCTAGCTGATTCCTTCCAATTATTCGATAAGCATATTTAGATGCATAAAAAAAGATTATACAGTCGCTCAAAAAAGTATCCGAACACTATGGTTCATTACAGAATTCAGAAAATATATCTGGTAACGATTGGTTTTTAGAAATTAATGATCTGGCAACCTTCGAAAGTCGAAAGCCTTTTTGAAATCAACAAAACTAGCCACCAAAGGTTTCTGAAACTCTAAACATTTCTCAACAATCTGCCAAAGTGAAAATATCTGATCCACACATTCCCTACCACTTCTGAATCCAATGCTCATCACGCAATTGACTGTCAACCAGATTCTTAATTCTATTAAGCACAATCATGGAAAGAACTTTACCTGGAACAGAGAGTAGCTGATACCCCTATAGTTATCACAAGAACTGCGATCACCTTTTTTGAAAATAGGCCTAATAAGAGCTCTGGTAAAATCCTTAGGAACCATGCCTTTATCATAAAAGATATTCAGAATTTCAGTCATCCAAGTGGTAACCGAAACATTCCCAGTTCTAAGCATTTCCGTAGCGATTTCATCTACGCCTGGGGATTTAAGAAGTTTAAGTTTAGAAATAGCCAAAATAACTTCGGATTGTGTTATAGGGCCAACATTAAAGCCACCAATGCATCTATAATCATTGCAAACAATGGGAGTAGAACTAACCACATTGTTTAGAATATCACTGAAATGCTCAGCCCACCTAGGCATGACAGAATCCTCACAACCTTACCCCGTTTATCCTTCAATCTGTGTATGCCTGTCCGTTTTCTACCACACAAAACATTAACTATCTGGTACAGCTCTCTGCTGTTGTGCTGTCTAACTGCTTCCTCGGCTTTGTCAACCAAGCCATCAAGCCAAAGATTCTTATCAGCAGCTGTAACTGATCTTTTACACGTTTATTAAGCTCTGTGTAATCCTTTCTATTCGGAGTAGTAGGGTACTGATTAAGAACATTCCTGCAGTTCCTTCTTTCTGAAATGAGCTCAAGTGCCTTATCACTCAAATAATTCTGTCTCCTCTGTTCCTTTTTTCTAAAAGAGTACTGTTATTTTCCAAAAAAGCCTGTTTAAAATGGTTCCATTCTTCATCAACTGCAGTAGAAAGCAAACCATGACTGTTATAATGACTAAGTAACCTATCATGGTAAGCTTTAGCTACCATGATAGCTGGGTCTTTCAAAGTTTCAATATTAAAGGTAAATATTTTAACCTTAGCACAACACTTCTTAAATTTAAGTTGCAAGACACTTTTTAGCAAGGTAATGGTCAGATACAATTTCAGCTCCCCTATATTCCCTGGTATTTTTAACAGAACTAGCCCATTTACTGTTAATTAATATATTATCAATCATATTCTTATGCAGCCCATCAGGTGAAACCCATGTGTATTTATGTATGTCGGGGTGTTGTAATAAGTGTTAATTATTCTGAATCCATTGAGTTTACTTACCTGTCAGAGACGCTGCCCATTGCCATTGCAGCTACCAATACCAAAAAGGCCTATTACCCCTCCCCAAAGGTCAGAGTCAGTACCAAATTTGGCATTGAAGTCACCTAGAACAAGGGTAATATTTCCTTTCTTCACAGAATTCAAAATATCCTGAAGTTATCCGTAAAATCTATGCTCATCCTCATCAGCATTCTCAGAGGGGGCATAACAGAAGATACATTCAAGTCTTAGAAGACAAATGTTCACTACATATCATTGCATTAAATATTTTCGGATGTTTCAGGAAAGATTCATCGATTTACGACAGGTTCAACTAGAGTCTAGACCAGGCGTCGGCAACTTATGACCCGCGGGTCACCAAGTGACCCACTTGAGTTCCGCAAATGAAGTATAAGATATAAAAATAAATTATAAAACATAAACATGAAACAAACACTTTGAGAAAGTATTAATAATAAGATTAACATTTTGGTTTGATTACAAAGTTGCAGAAATGAACATAGGCGGAATACAGCGACATTGTCCGAACGAATCTCATCTGTTTATTCACGTAAAAGACGAAGTAGATGTAAACAAGAGTAGATATGTGATCAGGGCTCCAATTGGTCGGCTGGTGTGATGTTGCTTCTTCGTTTGTTTGTCTATTGGGACCACTTAGGAATGTCCCCTCGGTTCGATCGCAATACGCGACAGGTGAAAGAGTTTTTCAGATAAAATCAACGGTTTTATCACAATTGCTGGGACTCAATACTGAGGCTCCTCCCCAATAAATTGGTTCACCTTCAGCCTTTACTTAAATATAACAATTATTTATTGAACCTTCCAAACATGCTTGATAGACGAGGACATATGCTTAATTACATAGCATTACATCAACACCAGCTTACTATGCCTGTTCAGCTGTATTCACAGAGCCCAATGCCGTTATTACCAGTCGGCATTTCCCAGCTTTACAATTTTTCGTCCGCACGCGTTCGTTCCTCCACTGGCTCTGTCCTCCTCGTTGCCAACCCTTTCTCTCTCCGCCCGACCCTCTGGGAAGTCCGCTAGCCTCCGGGTTGCTTGTCAGCAGATGCGAGCGTTTTGGGTGACCTCCGTCCCCCCGGCACTGCTACTTCAATTAACTCTCCAGATGCTGGGACAGAGGGCCTCCCACGTAGCATATGCCCATTTTGGTGAAATCCAAAATAACATTCAAAACCCAAACAAAAAAATTTTTTAAAAAGGCCTCTAGCCTGACACCTCCCTGCCAGAAGTCAGTAGTTAGTCCTGTTAACTGCTGACTAAAAAGTCAAGTTGAACGCTGAAAATTAGAATTCATATTCCCGTAAACCTGAGAGTTCAATGCCACAAAATTCAGAGTTCGAAATCGCTTCAGGAATTCTATAAATTCTCTGCGAATTGGCACATCTTTCGCACATCTATGTACACTACACTTAAATATAGAAGAACTTCTAGGTATATCCTGGTGCACTGAGTCTAAATATTGTCTTTTTGCTTCAAACAAAAAAAAAACCTGGTGACTGAAGTAGTTGTCCGAGAGTACACAGTTTATAAATTAATTCTGTCTTTGATGAAGGTATGCCGTACTGGCGGTGTTCATTCGTTCACAGGTGACATCCCATGTGAAAGGCTATGCACACCTTTCGTGACTACCTAGATATCACCTTCCCGTACGTACCCTCTGACTCTACAGGCTGAAAGTCGTCGACATTGGCGTCGGCCTGACCTTTTAAATTTGTAAAAGGTGTTAGTGTACCCTCCCTTAGACAATTTGGCTCATCAGTGACTTCGAGTCTAGACAATGCATCTACATGTTTGAGCTGGGAACCCGGACGATGTCCGTCGGATGGGACGTTAAGCCGTGGCCCCGTGTGCGGGAGAGCCATACCCTGTGCACGTTAAAGAACACGCTGGATGGCCTTGACGGGAGGCTACCATCTGTCTCCCAACAGCTGTTCCAGTGGGTCCCCTCAACCAACCTTCTCTGAGTCTTCGGGGTCCATGTGACCTGGCCATTTAGCCCATGGTGTGCAAAAAAGTGCCGCTCAGAGGTAAAACAACCCAACCCAAACCCGGACGATGCTCAATGGATACCTGATATTGCTGAAGAGCTAAAGACCATCTTTGCAGCTTCGAACTTTGGTGACTCGCCGTTGTTAGACAGGTTAAAGGATTATGATCGGAGATAACCTTCACTGAAACACCAAATAACCACGATTCGAACTTTTTTAATCCAAAGATAATTGCGTAAGCTTCTTTATGAACGGTTGCCCACCTTCTTGTGTGTCTGTCAATTTCTGGCTGGCATAAGCTACAGGTTTGATATTATTCTTGTCATCTGTCTGGGCGAGGCACACCCCGACTGCATAATTAGATGCGTCAGCATACATTATGTAGGGTTCCCCATGCTTTGGTACATCCAATACTGGAGCGGTACATAACCTTTCCTTCAGGGTCTGAAATGCTTTATTCGCTTCGGCTGTCCAGATAATTCGCTCGGGAGCCTTTTTCCTCGTTAATTCTGTTAGAGGCTTTGCTATTTCCGCGAACCTGGCAATATAATCCCTATAGTACCCAAACAGCCCTAAAGCTCCACGGATTTCTTTCTTCGTCTTGGGGATCTGCAAACGATGTATAGCTCCAAGTTTTTCCGGGTCCGGTTTATGGGTGCCTGACCCCACTATATGTCCTAGATATTTCACCGTATTTTGGGCAAAACAGCATTTTGCTAAGTTTCCTGTAAGCCCTGCGTTTTCTAATTCCATTAGCACCTCTCTCAGATGCCTCATATGATCTGCCCAGGTTTCGGAATAAATGGCTACATCATCTAGATACGTTACCGAATAATCCTGATGCCCAGCTAATATGGAATTCATTATTCGTTGAAAGCAGGAAGCCGCTCCAATCAAACCAAACGGGAGAACTTTCCATTGGTACTGAGCCTTGTGAGTAGAAAAAGCAGTTAGCGGTCTGCTTCCCTCTGCCAGCTCTATCTGTCAGTACCCACGTAACAGGTCTATCGTAGAGATGTAATTAGCAGCGCCTACCTTGTATAATAGATCAGGTACATGGGCCATGGGAAAAACATCAGGTACTGTGTAACCATTCACCATTCTAAAATCACAGCATAACCGCATGATCCCATCTTTTTTTGCAACACACACAATGGGATGCGTGAACTCGCTCTGTGCGGGCTCTATCATATCTGCTTCCAGCAATTCATTTACCTGTCTTTCGACTTGTTCTCGCATCGCATGTGGTACCTTGTACCTGTGTAGCGTCTTCAAATGACTGCCCTCTTTTAATCTGTCGAGTGGTTAGCGCGCTTCGCTACTGATCTACAGGACCTGGGTTCGAGCCCCGGGTAAGGCATGGCTGTTTGTGTCGTTTTTCTGCTGAGGTCCTGCCATCCTCTCAGACCTTCTACTGTGGCATATGAACTGAAAGGCTCCTGTCAGACCACTGTGGCAAGCAGCTGCTTGAGGGGGTATTTATTTTTTTATTTATGTTGCCCTTGCTTGCATCTGCCTGGACGATTTGAAAAAAACCTCGGAAACTCGTCCAATAGCTCATGCAGTTCCTTTGCTTGCTCTGCTGACAGGTTCGGAAAAGCATAATTCATCGGCTGTAGCCCGACCTTGCTCCCTCTTTCTTGTGCTGTTGCTCTAGGCATTTCTTTTATTCCTCCAAATTCGGTATCTTCATCAAAGATCACTCATACCACATTACAACGAGCTTTTAATTCTTTCAACCTATTCGCATAAACATGTCTGGTTGCCCCGTCTGGTAACCTTACTGTGCGGTTTACTGGTAACATAACTGTGCGGAAATATGCGTCGCACTACTGTTGCTGGGGCTATCCACCTGGCATACAGCTTGTTATTTGAGTCTGCCGTTAAAGCTATCACCTGATCTCCTTCTTTAAACTCCTTAACCCGAGCGCTCCTATTGTAATAATATGCATATTTCCTTTGATTCTCTTCTGCTAGATCCTTAACCTGTGCTGCTGCTATTTCTAGCCTGATCTTTAATTCTTGGAGATATTGAGCAGCAGTAACTGGAATACCCACAGGCATGACCTGCTCGTCAGTCCAGCTATTCTTTAGGATTGAGAGTGGCCCTGTTGGTTGCCTCCCATACATCAACTGAAATGGAGATATACCGGTAGTACTATTGGGTACCTCCCGGTACGCCCACAGTAAAAATGGCACGGCCTTGTGCCACTGCCTGGGTTCCTCTCTAATGACGTGGTGTAACATATTTTTCAAAGTCTGATTAAATCTCTCTACCAAACCATTACTTTGAGGATATCCCGGAGTAGAAAATCGAGGTGAAGCTCCAATTCTCTTTTCCATTTCTTGAGTTAATTCTGCCGTAAAATTTGTCCCTCTATCTGTTGCGATAACAGAAGGTATGCCTGTCCGCTGAAATATTTCTAACAGAGCATCGCAGGTGTTCTTTGCTGTAAGCGATGTTAGGCATACCGCCTCAGGCCATCTAGTATGCTGATCAATCAGACACAATATGAACCTGTGCCCTTTTGCAGATGGTGGGTCTATCGGACCAATAGCATCCAGATTTACCCTTTCAAAAGGTAATTTCGGGCGCACTATAGGTGTGATGGGGATTCTATCCTGCTTCTTGACCTTTTCCCTTAACTGACACTTCAGACAGGAGTCGCAAAACTTTCTAACATCCTTCTTGCATGAAGGCCAAAAGAATGAATATCTAATCCGCTCCTGACTCTTTTTAGCACCTAAATGACCACCAAATACGGACTCGTGTGCCAGTTCTAAAATCTTTTGACGTCTTTCAAATGGTACTACCAGCTGACTCACAGACTCTCCTAATACCTTGTCCTTATGGTATAGCAAATCGTCCAAATAAAAATAGTTATTTTTCTTCTCTTTTGCTTCATTATGGGCTATTCTAAGTGAGGGGTCATTCCTCTGCTGAATCTTAAACAGTCTCACATCACTAGTAGCGAGAGGATTTATTTCTTCGGGAGTTTCTGTTTTCGTTCCTACCTCCTCAGGCTCCTCTTCTCGTACCTCACCTTCCTGTTGATCGTCCTGTTGATTAACAGCTTGTACCTTGGGCTGTATAGTCCTTGGTACGTTTTCCTTTTCCTCTAAAAGATCACAAAATGTTTCTGCACTTAACAGTACTTCTTCCTGTAGTCCATCAACTACTGCGCATAATACGTTTACTTTTCCACCCCTGGCCTTGGGCGAATCAGTCTCTTCTATTAGGCTCAAAGCAAACTCCTTTACCTCTGCTCGTTTTGTCTCTTCAAAGGGCCCACGTACTATTATGTGGCTCTATACCATATGTTTTTCTTCCTCTAGCATGCCTTTTCTGACCACCGTTATCTCCGCCCCTGAATCGACCACTGCTTGCGCCGTTTTCTCGCCGCATCTAACTCTAACCAGCTTATAATCAGCAGGAATCGTCCTCTCCCACTTCGATCTTTTCTCCCTCCTGAGAACTTCACCTAAAGGTATTTTAACTCTGGCTATCATTGCCTCGCTGTTCTGCTTTACCGCCTGTGAATCAACTTCCCTCACCCAATTAACCTTTGCATGATGATTACTAGCACCGGACTCTCTTGATCGAACTGGGCAAACACGCATCAAATGCTCCTGTGATCCGCACTTATGGCATCTTCTTATCAACCCTTGCGAACCCTTATTGCTGGGATAATTATACGAGATATTGCGCCTGAATCGACTGTCTGTCCTAAGATTCTCCCTTCGCTGGAAATTATTACCACGGGTATCCCCTATTCGCTGTGGCCATCCTTTCACTTTAGTAAAGCTTTTTGTCTGTTTTCTGTCCTCTTTCACACTGAGTGAGTGTATCTCTGCCCACATGGCTATATCGTCTGCTTTTGTCCATGACTCCGCCTCTTTCTGTACTATGTAAGCATGAGTGTCTTGAGGAAGGCTATCACGTAACTTATCCGACACTATCAGGTCCATAAGCTCCTCAAATTTTGTCACCTTCCTACTGCGGACGTAGTAATCCCAGCTATTTCTGAGTCTCGAGGCTAACTGATTATATGACTCATTCGGTTCTTGTGTGATAGTTTCAAACTTTCTCTTGTACGCAGAGGGAGTGGGCTTAAACTCTTTTAATACAGCCTCTTTAACTTTCTTATAATTAGCAAAATCCTCTGCACTTAATTTTCGAAAAACGTGATTTGCATATTTACCGTCTAAAAAAGAAATGATGACTTTGCCTTGAAACTCCTCTGGTACTTCATATATCTTAAATCCCCTTTCCGCTGTCTCAAAGAGATTTATCACCTCTTCTGGGTTTTTAGGGCTTCCGGCTAACATATTTCCCAATAATTTTATATAATTAGCCAGCCGCGCATCTGCTGGATTACTAGAAACAGCCACCGTTTGCACATCACCGCTCTCCTCGTTTGCATTCCTCATTTGCAGTTCCAGCATTCTATACTCATGCTCTCTCTCCTTTTCCCTTTCTGCTGCCTCTCTCTCTTCCCTTCTCAGCTGCATCTCTAACCTCATCCTTTCTAATTCAAAATCACATCCCATTCTTTCTTTAGCTCTCTGCTTTCTCGTCCCACTCTGCAGCATATCCGTATCGTTGTCATTGCCATAATCCCTCAACTCTCTCATGTCTTCCGCAGCATCAGACTCTCTGTCTATTGTCACCTCCTCGCTTCCCAGGTCCCTCCCTGAAGCACCACCCTGCGTGCTATCCCTTTCTATGACTGTGTAGCCTCGCCTTAACTCATCCCTTTCCCTATCGCGACTGCTCCTAAGCTCCATTTTAGCTCGTACAGGCCTCTTCCGTATCTAACTATTCACCCCTAGAGTAAGAGGATACTTACCTCCGATGTGACGACAGGAACGAACCGCCTCGTCAGTTTGCCGCCTGAAGCACACAGTCGGAACACTCTTGGCAGTATCAGCCTTGCGTTGGTCAGCTCCCAGTGGATGTTGAACTTTTCCGTCACCTTCACAGCTTTTTCCACAGTTCGAACGTGATGCACAATTCTTCAGGTACCTTCACAGCTATTCTATCACCTGAAGCACACCGCAGGACACTCTTGGCAGTATCAGCCTTGTTCTGGTCAGCTCACAATGGATGTCGGAACTCTTCCGTCACCTTCGCCGCTACTTTCACCTCTGTTGCGTACTGCCGGCTGCGCCACTTTGTGATGTTGCTTCTTCGTTTGTTTGTCTATTGGGACCACTTAGGAATGTCCCCTCAGTTCGATCGCAATACGCGACGGGTGAAAGAGTTTTTCAGATAAAATCAACGGTTTTATCACAATTGCTGGGACTCAATACTGAGGCTCCTCCCCAATAAATTGGTTCACCTTCAGCCTTTACTTAAATATAAAAATTATTTATTGAACCTTCCAAACATGCTTGATAGACGAGGACA
This sequence comes from Ryuthela nishihirai, assembly GCA_038380435.1. Lineage (NCBI taxonomy): Eukaryota > Metazoa > Arthropoda > Arachnida > Araneae > Heptathelidae > Ryuthela > Ryuthela nishihirai. Next base: position 45,648,033 of record JAWZYU010000032.1, read on the forward strand.
TATGCTTAATTACATAGCATTACATCAACACCAGCTTACTATGCCTGTTCAGCTGTATTCACAGAGCCCAATGCCGTTATTACCAGTCGGCATTTCCCAGCTTTACAATTTTTCGTCCGCACGCGTTCGTTCCTCCACTGGCTCTGTCCTCCTCGTTGCCAACCCTTTCTCTCTCCGCCCGACCATCTTGGAAGTCCGCTAGCCTCCAGGTTGCTTGTCAGCGGACGCGAGCGTTTTGGGTGACCTCCTTCCCCCGGGCACTGCTACTTCAATTAACTCTCCAGATGCTGGGACAGAGGGCCTCCCACGTAGCATATGCCCATTTTGGTGAAATTCAAAATAACATTCAAAACCCGAACAAAAAAAAATATTTAAAAAGGCCTCTAGCCTGACAGCTGGGCTCTCTGACTGCGTGCCACCTGCAGCTGACTAATAGGAGCCTGCCCATCTGCTGATCACGCATCTACTCTTGTCTACGTTTACTTCGTCTTTAACGTGAATAAACAGTAGTTCAGAAGCGCGAGAACAGTTACCTAAGCGAAATAATTATTATTTTTATTACCATGGGCAAACAAAAAGCAAAAAAGAGATTATTTCAAGATGTGTGGACTGAAAAGTATGGATGTATTGAAATGGTGACAAATTGATATGTACTTTATGTACAGATATAATTACCGCCAGGACACAAATTGAGCGACACTTTTCTTCAAAACATAAAGATGTGAGTGAAATGCCAAATGATGAAAAATATGAATACATTGCTAAACGTGTATTAAATTATGGTAAAATAAATTTTTGAAGAGATTTGTTATCAGCCACAATTACGCTACATCTGCCAGCTTTATTGCAGCTCTTATTATTGGTACCAACGGAAAACCGTTTACAGGCGGCGAATTTTTGAAAAACGCATTCATAAATTGTTCCGAATTGTCCGAAGTTCCGTTCAATGACTTCGCAAATAAAAAACAAATAATTGAGAGAATTAAAGAAATACCATTGTCGGCCAGAACAGTTCAGCGTCGCATTGAAGTTATGGCAAAAAATATTGACGCACAGGTCAAAAATGATTTGTTATCTAGTGACGTAATTAGCATTGCACTCGATGAAAGTACCGATGTAAATAGTATGGCTAGGATGGCAATTATTATTAGACTTGCATCAATAAATAGTTCGAACGTCATTGAAGAACTATGCGTTCTTGCTTCAATGAATGACACGACCAAAGGCATTGATATTTTCCGACAAGTACAGAGTTTACAAATTTCAAAAATGGGAAAATATTGGATTTAAAAAGTAAATTGTTTTCCTTAACAACTGATGGTGCTCCGGCTATGAGAGGAAAAAATGTTGGATTTGTGAAACGAATGGAAAATGAACTTGGCCGCCTACTTTTATCGTTCCATTGTATCATACATGAAGAAAATTTATTTGCAAAGGCATCTACGCAACAACTTAAGGATGTAATGGAAAAGGTTGTTAAAATCGTAAACATAATAGTAGCACGATCTGCATTAACACACAGGAGCTTCAAAGCTTTTTTGGAGGAAATTGAATCGAAATACGGAGATTTACTGTTACATGCTGAAGTACGATGGTTAAGTCGAGGCAAAGTGCTTAATTGATTCGTAGAGTGCTTTGATGATATACAAATATTTCTTTACGAAATCGGTGAAAATAATCTCCAGCTCAATGATAAACAATGGTTTTTAAGACCTTTGTTCTTAACAGACATAATGAACCATTATAATGATTTCAACGTACGACTCCAAGGAAATAACCACACAATTTTGGAAATGTACGAGGAATGGAAGAGTTTTTGTTCGAAATTAATATTATTTGAAACTAACATAAAAACTAAAATATTTCTTTTCTTTCCCTTACTAAAAAGCTAATATGAGAAAGAAAATATCGATGAAAGCAATATAAATATGTTCGAAAGTTGTATTTTGAAGATTAAAAGTGAATTTGAAAGTAGATTTCAAAGTTTTAAGAAGCACGGCGAAATGTTTACATTTATAATAAAGCACGAGAAATATGGGAAAATGTTTTAGATTTGAAGTATTTTGAATATTTTAAAATTGACAATTTAAGTTTAGAAATGATTGATTTTAAAAGTTCAACGTTGTGGACGGACAAATTCAAGACATTGCGGAAAGATTTAGAAAACACGGAAGATAATCAACTTCTCATGATATCATCGTGTTGGGCATCACTTCCTACGAAGTTTTCATCTTTGAAAAAAATTGGCTTTGCCATTTTGTCCGCGTTCGGTTCTACTTATAAATGTGAACAAATGTTTTCACACATGAAATTTATTTTAAGTAAGAACAGGAGCAGATTAACTACCGAAAATTCAGACGCTTGTATTCGTCTTAAAGTGACTAAGTATAAACCAGACTTGACTAAATTGACGTCACAAATTCAGCATCAGGAGAGCCATTGATAACGAAGAGAACGCATATAAATAAAGTTCATAAATTATTAATGAACAAAAATTTGACAATTATATTTGTTTTTATAATAATAAGAATTATAATTTTTTTATGTTTTGAGTTTAAAAGCATATTGTAATAGTTTTCTCAATAAAATTTATCTTATTATTCACTAACGGACTGTTTTAAAATGAAAATACCCATTGACCCGAACTGTCTTCTTAATAGTCACATTTTGGTTGAGTTTGACCCGCAGCCGAAAAAGGTTGCCGATGTTTGGTCTAAGCTGTCGGTTTAGAAAGAATAGGTGTAAATGCTTTATCGATTGTATAATTAGGGAGAATGGAAATGAATTTTTGTGGTAGTTCTTCTCTTTACTTTCCTGTTGCTTCGCTCGGAAAGAACAGATTTAGAAGAAAAATAATCCTTTTGAACTGAAATATCAATTGGAAAGACTGCATTTAAATGCTTTATTCATAATAGACATATAGAGAAAAGAGCTATAATGTAGGTTCTTTAGGTCTCTTGTATTCCTTTGATTTCCGATAGTTTCATTCGAAGGGAAAGACTCATAAAATATTGGTTTTATTGACAGTCGGATTAGAGAAAATACTGATAGTCCTATGAACTTTGGGTTTGCTTTGCTGCTTTTTTTAACGAATTGGCTTTTCGGATGCTATTCTAAAGAGTTATTTTATTTTCGTATGTTCATTTGAAAGGAGAAATAATAGAAATATTAAAATCCATTCTGAATAGATTTTGATATCAAAAATGGATTGGCCGCTACAATTCCTTGACCGAGATATCTTGTTTCCCGATTTAATTTCATTTTTCATCGTCACTACCATTTGTTGTTTTCACTACGTTATGGTAATCTATAACATAACACTTCATTGTTCTCACATGAGAATACTTTCTCGAGCGGGAGTTATGGTTTATTAGTGTTCGGAATTTTGCTAGAATCTTTCGAAACTTCGTTTATTTATTTTATTTCTTTGAGAAAAAAGATGCTTAGAAAGGTTTCAATGAAAGATTCAATGAAGGAAAAACATTCAATGAAAGATTCAATGAAGGAAAAACATTCAATGAAAAGAAACATCGTTATGTTGAATGTCGGTTTAGTGAGCATAATGATCGTCTTTTGCGGCTTCGTTTTCTGTGCTGCATTCTTTGGTTTCCCTTTTCTTCATTTAATTGATGCTGAAAAGAATATAAAATTCCGTTATAACCGAGGTTGGATAGGCGAGAATAATTCTCTATATCGGCTGTTTTGATTTTCTTTAGTACATTTGATTCATTTTATGATTGTTTCTTTTAGACGTACAGGACTTTTAAAATATTCGTTTTATAGAGAGACAGATTATTCAGAATACTGGTAGTCTTATGCATTTTCGTGTCATGTAGTCGTTCCCTTTATTTGAGATCGTTTGACTAAGATTGGACAGAATAAAATAGAAATTTAAGTATCCGTTGTATCGAAAGTCGGATTAGCGAGAAAAATCCTCAACATCGGTTCTTTTGATTTTCTCTAATGCATTTGATTGATATTTTGATCGAGATTTGAGTGTATAGCCAGGTCACAAGGACCCCAAAGTCTTAGTGAAGGTTGTGGTAAGTGAATTGACTGGAGAGCTGTTAGGGGACGGATGAAAGTTAACAGGACCGGATGTAGAAACAATAAAGAGAGGGGGGGGGGGAATCTAGAAACGTAATCAAGTCGACTGAAGAGATTGAGATGATAAACGTATAGATATAAGAAGCAGAATATTTTATCATGACAGGGTTGTACTTGAAAAATGCATGAAATAGAAATATGTTAAATAATATTTGCCTCTGTTGCCATTACTAGCATTCTGAAAGGGGGAAGGGAGCATGCTTCCCCTTAGATCAGGCCCTGGTGAATTAAATCCACTTGCTCTTTAAGACGCTCAGGATATGGCTCTCTTGTACAATGAGCCAAGGCTTAAAGTCTGATCAATGGACGGCGGCTTTTCCAAACTATTATTCAGTCCCTTGGTTAACCAGTACACTTGGTTCATGCTCGGGGTTGAAATAACATTCACAGTTTTCAGGTCAGTCTCAGTAGTAATTTAAATTCTGAATTTGCTTATAACAGTTAAAAATGCAAAAAATAATAGAAAAATGGGTTATGGTCGGCAAACAATTCATATCTTGAGCACGAAAGTATTGAATAATTCCTAATACTTCATTAGATGATTATGATATATGCATATGGCCAAGTGGTTACAGTGCTTGTCTATGGATAAAAGTGACGGGGTTCCAACCACTGCTGAAAAATTATTTTCCTGAGTTCTCGCCTTGCTCAGACTTCTATGGTGTATTAAATTAACTTAACTTTCTATGATGTATTAATCCCTAAAGGCTCTTGTCGGGGTTCTGAGTCAAGGGACTGCTTAAGGTTAATTTGTTCTTTCCTTATCATTACAAGTTATGGTTTTCACAATGTTACGATAATCTATAACGTAACTCTTAATTACTCTCACACGCGAGTACTTCTCGAGTGAGAGTTATGAAATTTTAGTGCTAACAATTTTGCTTCTTTTCCCATTTATTTCAAAACCTTATGAACTTTATATGACATGCAATAGCAAATTCAATGTAAAAATAATGGCGTTTTGTTGTTGGATAAACTGTTAATATTATTATGAAAAATTTACTGGGAGGCAAGAATGTCCTGAACACACCTTTGTTTCCGAATGTTCATTTTGTTCTGTGGATTTCAAGCCAAGGATTAATTAAACATGTATTACTTTTAATATTCATTCTAAAGTATCTTTTAATCTGATTTCAAAATTTTATTTTCTGATGTTAATTACCTGAAAGCATTCAACTAGAAATTTTATGAGAATATGTAGTTGAAAAAAAAATGAATTATATGACAAACGGTAGATGGCATACTGATAAATTGAAAGAAACTAAATTGTTGTGAATTATTTAATTATAGTCTTATTTTAATCATTATTTCAGCATTTGTTACACATCTTAACGAGAATATTTGATATTTTAAAATCAATATGTCACAACCAATTTCTTATGACCTTAATGACCATTTCACATCTTTTTGGTATATATTTTACCTATATTCTTTTTGTTTTTCCTTATGTCTGTTTGTTTATCGGTTATATGACAAACACACAAACTGACAAATGATATTACTTTGTGTGATAAAGTGTCACAGATTTCCTGTAGACATGTAAAACAAAATAATAAGCTGAGAAAAACTGGTTGTGCTAGGAGTGGGATTCGAACCCACATCTCCCAGTAACCGGCAAGGTATGCTAAACCATTACACCATCAATTACTAACCTTTCTACTTCAGCTAGTATGATTTAGCTTTCCAGCATTTTTTATTTGATTCGCATAGTGGCGCCATCTATCAGGAAGTGGTAACTATGTTGTCTCTTAGAACTGAAATTTAGTATTTGTTACTCCTGATAATTTTTTTTCCGCTTATTATTTCATGTGTCACTTTGTGTGCTTCTCAAAGCAATTGTTCCACCATACGTAGTACACTCGGCGTTAAATGAATACTTGGATGTGACACGCGTTATGTCAGGTAAAAATCCCCCCCCCCTAATTTTCTACCCCTAAAAAGAGGATTTATGCATATCGTTCTGCTATCTTCGGAATATGAGCATCCACAGTTAGGTTGTCAAATGAAAGTTTATCTTGTGGGGAGTGTGGTAATCGTATGCCTTTGGATGCTGTTTCAGCATTTTTGTGTAAATTCTGAAAACTGACACCATTTCGAAATGAATTGGCTCCTTTTGCCTTTTCCCCTTACTGATCCTTTGTTTCTCCCTCCTGACCTGTTTCCGTGAGCAACAACGAAGAGGAGCTAGGCAGACTTCTAGAAAGTTTTATAGCACCGCTCTCCCTCTCCATTGCCATCTGCATACGTATGCTGCCCTTGCCACGTGCACGGCAAGTCACACCCACTAATACGGAGGTCAAGATACCATCGGGTGATGTCCCTTTGGGCAAGTGTCTCACGAATAAGAGAACTGTAAAGTTCACAGAAAAAAGAGAAGACAGATAAGTAACGATTTCAAATTGAAGTGCAGCGCCACCTAACGTAAGGTCCGAATTACTCATTTTCTCTCTCCTCTCGTCATGTTGCGACTGCCATGAATCTCTCTCCTTTCGGAGCTTTCAACAGAAGATGAAATGTGTGAAAGGTGTATTGATATGGCGTTTTATTTCTTTATTCAATGTAGTGATTTGAAAAATTACGAATTATTATAACAAATTGCAAACACAACAAATTACGAGTGAAAAAAAAAAACTAAATTAAAGAGAGATATGAAATTTAACAATTAACTACCACCTGTTTTATAAAACAATTTAATTAAATTATCTTTAGTTCGTTCAATCCTCAGGTAACTTTTAAACCTGCAGAAGTGATATATCACGGATGTATTTCAACAATATGTCCATCCTTTATAAGAAAAACAAATTTAACTGAGATTAGTTGTCCACGAATATACAAAAGATTTAGTTCTTGCAAAAAAAAAAATATTGAGATCTGCTGTCGATGTCCCTTGGTTTGTTACTAACAGGCAACTTCATAAAGATTTGGGCATCGACGCATATTAAATGCATCTCAAATGGTTCCTTGAAGTTGTTTGTTAATTATTAGTTGACAATGTTTCAAAGCATTTAAAAGTCTCATTCTGTCATTTTCGGTTCGCTGTAGAATTTCTGAAAGAAGCTTTCTTCTGTATCGCAAGCACGCCTTGATCCATTGGTTGCACTAAAGACGTTACATTAGGTGGCAAAAACATGGCTTTCATGTTGTCAGAAATGAGTTCGTTTGAGTGTGTTGGGGCATTGCCGGGAATGAGAAGGGATTTTACTTGCATTTTAAGACTTGTCAAGTGGTTTTTTACTTTTGGAACAAATTCTGTAAAGAACCACACTTTAAACAATTACCTGTCTATCCAAGCAGACCTTTGAGCTTTGTATTGAACTGGCAGAGCAGCTAAATTTAAATGCTTGAATTCTCGGTGTTTTGCTGATTTCCCAATTACAAAAAGAGGAAGTTTGTGCGTAAGTAGTATCATCACACCCGGGGAATCCCCCACTAGTGCTTTCCCCCCTATGACGTGACCGACCACGCCCTATGACGTCACCGACCACGCCCCTCCCCTATGACGCAACATGCCTTAATCATTACGTAACATGCCACGCCCCTTTATTAATAATTCCTCCCCCTTTATTAAACCCCCTTTCCCCTCAGTGGCGCCACCTGTTGACAGTGAGAAGTACTATTTTCCCAAAAAACCCCTATTTTTATTCTAATTCTTCGATTTTTGATTTCCCCCTTTATAAAAAAAATTCCTCCCCCTTATGAAAAACCCCTGGCGCCATCTGGTGCCTGTGAAGAACACTAATTCTCCAAAAACCCTTATTTTAATTCTTTGATTTCCCCCTCCTATTAAAAATTACTCCCCCCTATTAAAAATTTCTTCCCCCTTATGAAAAAACCCTGATGCCTTCTGTTGACAATGAAGAGTACTATTTTCGGAAAAACCTCCTTATTTTAACTCTAATTCCCGATTTTTCTTTATTTTGTCCCAATGGTTGACCTATATTTTAAGCCCTCCCCCTTATGAAAAACCCTCTGGTTGACCATTTTAAGGCCCCACTCCTTCACTCGGCTGATGCAAGTCTCAGAATAATTGCATGGAACGATTGACTGGTCTTAGAATAATTGTACAGAAAAGGATGATACAAAATTCCTTAGTAATTAAACACTCATCAAAATTCCCTTACCTCTATTAAAAATCATCCTACAGTTGAAACTCATTTTACTCTTACTGTTTCCATAGAAAATACCATAGGGTGAAATTAATAATGGTTTAAATTATTCGTAGGGATGACATGTTAAATCTGCTTTTAGAACACACGTCTGCAGTGGAAAAATTTTCAAACTCCGTTAATCAACTCCCTAGTAATTAAACACTCGTCAAAATATTCCTCACCTTTATTAAAATCACTCCACGGTCGAAATAAAAATCAGTTTTTCTGTAGATGTGTTTCACCGGGGAAAAAAATCGTCCCTCGCTCTGTGGATTCCATCCGACTGTCTTGGGTTCCCGGACTATACCGTGTACTTGCTGTGGCTTAGATGCGGGGCAGATTTTTCAGATATTATAGCATTCTTTATAACTAGCTTTTTCTATGTATTTCTTACATCAAAACCAACACTACCACTGAACACTTTTGAATGCAGATCTCAAATTGTAAATCAACTCACAGAGTTGTATTTATTCCTTAGTAATTAAAACCCTTTGCTATTCATTTAGCCAGGACGACTAAACGATTCCTTTATAATTAAAATTCCCTGCTATTAAACTCCCTAGTAATTAAACACTCATCAAAATTCCCTTACCTTTATTAAAAAAAACAGTTTTCTGTAGAGGCGTTTTATCGAAAAAAAAACTTCTCCTCGGCAACGAGAGTCGAACGCGCTACCCAAGCTTCACTCTGTGAACTCCTAACAAGAACCAACCTGCAATGGAAAAGGCATTCCTGAAGTCGTACGTGGAGTCATGCCCACACGTGTCCGTTTACCAGTCAGGTAGCAACGAAACATCTCCTGACACAATCGCCCTGGGAGGTTGAGTGTCCAGCGTTCAGTGTGGTGACTCATACGATGTTGTTCTCTGAGGGTAGGTGACGTCACAACAAGGGGAAAGTAACGTGGAGTGACCAGCGAGTGACACGTATCAGAAGACTGAGCACTGGGGATGTTTAACCTTCAGTATAATTTTACACAGTGTGTTAGGATTAACAACTCTTATAGCATAGTTATTGCGGGTAGGCTCCCTCTCCCACTTTTAAAATTTAGATCTTACACCGACAGTCTTTTCATATACGTATTTTTATAACCATTTTAAAACCAACACTTATTTCTTTTATCCCTAGTGATTACTGGTTGTTGCAGTTTTTACTAGAAGAAACCCTACCCCTGCAGTAACAGCCCCCGCAGAATATAAAAAAAATGCTATCCGGCGAAAAATTAATAAAATCTGATTTTATTCGTCGTGATGAAAAATATTGATGGGGTAATAGGTTCGACTTAAAAGACTTCGTGTTCGGATCCTCACCACGGACAACCTCTCGCGGACGGACGGTTAAACCCTACGAAATTATTCCAAACGGGGAATCACAAGGTTTTTATTGACGAATGAATCTTGGACCTGTACTGCTTCCGTACATCGTGAAAACCCACTCACAGCCTTGATCCGTGTTCCCAATTTCCTTTACTAAGTCACTTCAAAAAACATTGTGATTGCAAAAGTATGACTAACAGTTTTATTACGCCACGTTTTAAAAATACTTATTACTGCTGTATCCGCGGTACGGGAAAGTAACACTGTTCGAAGAAAAATCAGGTAAAACAGTTTTAAAAAAAAAAATCGTTTCCTCCGTCGTTTGCGTATGTCTCATCACGCTGGTGAAACCGGGTGAAAAAATATTTTTTTTTTGTACGAGGTAGAATGTTAAAACTACGTCGCGTGCAAAAACTTTAGTCCCATCACGAATGCACATTAATGGAGTAGGGAGGTCGTAGTTTAATACTTCAGCTATAAAAAAATAATACAATGTCTCATGCACCCCTCTCAACTTGTCTACGCTAATCCGCTGAAATTTTATTTGCAACGGGTCCCTAGCGATTACTGGTTGTTGCATTTTTTACTAGAAGAAACCCTACCCCTGCAGTAACAGCCCCCGCAGAAAATAAAAAATGCTTTCGGGCGAAAAAATTAATAAAATCTGATTTTATTCGTCGTGATGAAAAATATTGATGGGGTAATAGGTTCGACTTAAAAGACTTCGTGTTCGGATCCTCACCACGGACAACCTCTCGCTGACGGACGGTTAAACCCTACGAAATTATTCCAAACGGGGAATCACAAGGTTTTTATTGACGAATGAATCTTGGACCTGTACTGCTTCCGTACATCGTGAAAACCCACTCACAGCCTTGATCCGTGTTCCCAATTTCCTTTACTAAGTCACTTCAAAAAACATTGTGATTGCAAAAGTATGACTAACAGTTTTATTACGCCACGTTTTAAAAATACTTATTATTGCTGTATCCGCGGTACGGGAAAGTAACACTGTTCGAAGAAAAATCAGGTAAAACAGTTTAAAAAAAAAAAATCGTTTCCTCCGTCGTTTGCGTATGTCTCATCACGCTGGTGAAACCGGGTGAAAAAATATTTTTTTTTTTGTACGAGGTAGAATGTTAAAACTACGTCGCGTGCAAAAACTTTAGTCCCATCACGAATGCACATTAATGGAGTAGGGAGGTCGTAGTTTAATACTTCAGCTATAAAAAAATAATACAATGTCTCACGCACCCCTCTCAACTTGTCTACGCTAATCCGCTGAAATTTTATTTGCAACGGGACCCTAGCGATTACTGGTTGTTGCATTTTTTACTAGAAGAAACCCTACCCCTGCAGTAACAGCCCCCGCAGAAAATAAAAAATGCTTTCGGGCGAAAAAATTAATAAAATCTGATTTTATTCGTCGTGATGAAAAATATTGATGGGGTAATAGGTTCGACTTAAAAGACTTTGTGTTCGGATCCTCACCACGGACAACCTCTCGCTGTCGGACGGTTAAACCCTACGAAATTATTCCAAACGGGGAATCACAAGGTTTTTATTGACGAATGAATCTTGGACCTGTACTGCTTCCGTACATCGTGAAAACCCACTCACAGCCTTGATCCGTGTTCCCAATTTCCTTTACTAAGTCACTTCAAAAAACATTGTGATTGCAAAAGTATGACTAACAGTTTTATTACGCCACGTTTTAAAAATACTTATTACTGCTGTATCCGCGGTACGGGAAAGTAACACTGTTCGAAGAAAAATCAGGTAAAACAGTTTAAAAAAAAAAATCGTTTCCTCCGTCGTTTGCGCATGTCTCAACACGCTGGTGAAACCGGGTGAAAAAAAAATTTTTTTTTGTACGAGGTAGAATGTTAAAAGTACGTCGCGTGCAAAAACTTTAGTTCCATCACGAATGCACATTAATGGAGTAGGGAGGTCGTAGTTTAATACTTCAGCTATAAAAAAAATAATACAATGTCTCACACACACCTCTCAACTTGTCTACACTAATCCGCTGAAATTTCATTTGCAACGGAGGCTGATATTTCGAATCCGCTATATGTTCCGGAGCTGCAGTGGAATGCATGGCCCCTGCTGAATGCTACGCTATCAGAAGTCCATGTGGCTGTCACGTTCTCCAAGCGCTCAGAATATTACTATACTTATAACTGATCTAAAGTCCGTTTTAATCAATACTTATTTCTTGCAACTCTGCGACTATTGGGCTGGCACATTTTCACTAGAAGGACCGCCTCACAGTGGCAATCCCACAGAAAAAATTAATAAAAGGAAAAAATCTGATTTTATTCCTCCTGATGAAAAATATTGAAGGTAATAGGGTCGACCTAAAAGGCCCGTGTTCGGATCCTTGCCCCGAATGGTTTTTAACAAAAGTCCTACGAAATTAAAAAACTATCCCGTTACACGACGGCGTTGTTTAAAAATATTTATTACGGCTGTATCCTCAGCAAACTCTTTCCTAGGAAGTAATGCTACTCGATGCAGCCACAGTTACATGCTTTTACCGGGTAAAGACTGTGCGTCAGAATGTTAAAAGTAGAATTCATACGTTTCCGTAAAAAAAAAAAAACTTTAGTTCCTGCTTAAAGGAGTATGGTTCGATTCAGGAAGAATAGGATTTGACCTCGTGCATTAGAAAAGGGAACAAATCCGTCCCCGGTGTCCTTTATTAGGTTGTAGTATTAGTATCCTTATACAAGCTCACTTCAAATTTTCATGTGACATTCTGGGGTTGAGTTTCAACCTTTTTATTTTTTCCAACCGCGATAATGCGCAGTTTTCTGCGGAACGCGAGCGACTTCGACGCCAAGGACGACCCGAACTAAACGATACGACCGTGCACTAGAAAACCGTGAACGGATTTGTGTGAAACGTAATGTACAGAGCTTGACAACAGTAATGTAGACTAGGATCCTCGCTCACTATACTATCATAACCTCGAGAAATTATCAAATATGAATAGACCTCTGTAAAGTTCCGACCCCACAATCTTCTGAGTTCATTCCCCGGTCGATGCTGTCAGGATTACAAGGGATGTTTTACACATTCAACGACTTTTTCTGACATTCGCTAATCAAAGTGTCTATCTACACATCAGACTTGTCATTACATCGACAAACTACGTGTCCATAGGCTGAGTAAGCATTTAGAATGAAAAATTGAGTCTGCTTCACGACACAGATTCGTAAAACGCTCATTAATTATTTTGTGAGAGAAAGCATGCATAAAGTTCAAACACTAATACATCTTCCCTTTCTAAAAAATCTGAAAATCTCACTGGAAAACAACAATATTTCCGTGAAAAATTAGGTCCCTGAATCGAGCCCTAGTTCGCGGCGTTCACTGACTTCAACCACCGATGAAACTTAACGTAAGCTCTCTCGCTGTTAGTTCAAGGTGCTTTCACATGCTCTTTTCAGAGTTCCTGGCCCACCTACTACGTTTCAATAAGCGCGTGTGATGGTGGCTAGCTACAAACACAAGTTTCGCTACAATATAACACTGAGATGTTTGTTTAGTTATTTTTCTCTATTTCTATACTAGTGGTACAGTGCGAAAGTGGTTAGCACACGTTTTTTATATGTATCCTGTTTGGAAATAACACTGTCTATGGACCATTACTCCTGTACATACCATAAGCATAATACCTCGCGATTCTAAGAGTCCCCCGAACCGGTATTAATCTTATTTTTGTAGTTCAACGGAGTGCTTTGAGCTTGCTCGACCGCTGCCATGGGTTGGACCGGTAGCGGCCCACATATTTAATCCAGAATTCGTACATGCAAACATTTTCTTTTGTAATCGTATCAGGTGTAGAGCAGAACAGGATACTTCAATCATCAGGACAAACAATATTGCAGAAGTGAGAAAGAGAAGCGCCAGGAAAGCACACTACCTGCAATCATCAAATCAAAACAACTAAGACAGAGGGCGCCACGTGCAGGGTTGAAAAGCAGTTCATAACAATGGTTTAACCATTCATTTTTTTTTTAAGTATTAGGATATTCATGTTACAATTTCTTACAACAGCGTTCATAGCTAGTGAAGACACAAGTCAGCAACATTCACACCTCTGTGTAAGCACACGAATATTACATTTCAACAACGTACACTTTTCGTGTGAGTATGTGAATATTACATTTTAGCTGTATGTGCACTAGACGTTCAGTTGCGAAGAATATTTAAAAACATCAGTGCAAACTCACTGAAGCGTGTCTCTTTCTTGTGTCTCTCCATATCTATATACTATTCTTATGAGCACAAATGATAGAACTTTCGAAGTAAGATGAAGCATGTATCGGTTTAAAAAAAAAAAAGATTTTGAGCTTTTCACCAACGCCATCTAGGGACAACAATGTTGACTGTCTGATTCAAGCAATCTATGAATATGTAGGAGAATGTTTCTCTGATCTTATGCAAAGTATATTCTTGTGTGGTGTATGGTATTATTCAACGGATGTCTTTCTAAGTGTATGCACATATCCGTGCGATGGACTAAGTTTTTTCTCACATACTTGATTCGTCTCTGTAATTGTATGCTTTCATGTTTGTGAGTGTGTGCGTATGTTTCTGTGTGCGGGCGAGTGTGTATGTGTGTGAGTATGTTTCTGTGTGCGGGCGACTGTGTGCGTGAGTATGTTTTCATGTTTGTTTCGCTGAATCTGATATGCATATACGTCTTCATGTCTCTCTCGGTGTGTCTGTATGTGTGTATATGTTACCGTAGGCAAGAATAAACATATTGTCTTACGGACACTTGCTCGCTACAGAAGAAGCTAACAATTTACAAACCTCGTGAGATCGGTATTATAGCTCTATTAGGAAATCTCATCGAAAAGTCACTAAACAGATAAGTTTACTAAAGATGCACGCTTGTATACAATTTTTCAGATTCTTTTACCTTTCTCGATTCTGTTAAGTAAAACAATGAAATAGCATTGCAGGAAAAAATCTTTTATTCATACACTAAGAAATTACAAGGACGACCCATCAGATATAGAACAGAAATTAGTAACACTATTACATTTATTTAGTACATATTCAGAGGCTCGCACCAGTTCGTCATACACTTCGTTTAGTAATATAGGAAAGTGTAGCATGTAGGAATCTTCAACTCCTGCCTCTTCCACAAAAAGTTTAGCGATATCGCTTAAATGAATGTTTCTCACTGCTTCGGCGAAACGGGATATGGCCACACACGAATGGCGAAGCTGACTTGAATGATCTACTTCACACCCAATTCGTGTTCGTACGTAGAATCCGAAAAATGTCTCTTCTGACGAGTGTATTTAATGTTTTTCTGAAACTTAGCTTTGCTCTCTGATCGTGCAGTTCAGCATTAGACAGTCTTGGAGTAAGGGATGTAGATAATTCGACATCCCTTACTCCAAGACTGTCTAATGCTGAACTGCACGATCAGAGAGCAAAGCTAAGTTTCAGAAAAACATTAAATACACTCGTCAGAAGAGACATTTTTCGGATTCTACGTACGAACACGAATTGGGTGTGAAGTAGATCATTCAAGTCAGCTTCGCCATTCGTGTGTGGCCATATCCCGTTTCGCCGAAGCAGTGAGAAACATTCATTTAAGCGATATCGCTAAACTTTTTGTGGAAGAGGCAGGAGTTGAAGATTCCTACATGCTACACTTTCCTATATTACTAAACGAAGTGTATGACGAACTGGTGCGAGCCTCTGAATATGTACTAAATAAATGTAATAGTGTTACTAATTTCTGTTCTATATCTGATGGGTCGTCCTTGTAATTTCTTAGTGTATGAATAAAAGATTTTTTCCTGCAATGCTATTTCATTGTTTTACTTAACAGAATCGAGAAAGGTAAAAGAATCTGAAAAATTGTATACAAGCGTGCATCTTTAGTAAACTTATCTGTTTAGTGACTTTTCGATGAGATTTCCTAATAGAGCTATAATACCGATCTCACGAGGTTTGTAAATTGTTAGCTTCTTCTGTAGCGAGCAAGTGTCCGTAAGACAATATGTTTATTCTTGCCTACGGTAACATATACACACATACAGACACACCGAGAGAGACATGAAGACGTATATGCATATCAGATTCAGCGAAACAAACATGAAAACATACTCACGCACACAGTCGCCCGCACACAGAAACATACTCACACACATACACACTCGCCCGCACACAGAAACATACGCACACACTCACAAACATGAAAGCATACAATTACAGAGACGAATCAAGTATGTGAGAAAAAACTTAGTCCATCGCACGGATATGTGCATACACTTAGAAAGACATCCGTTGAATAATACCATACACCACACAAGAATATACTTTGCATAAGATCAGAGAAACATTCTCCTACATATTCATAGATTGCTTGAATCAGACAGTCAACATTGTTGTCCCTAGATGGCGTTGGTGAAAAGCTCAAAATCTTTTTTTTTTTTAAACCGATACATGCTTCATCTTACTTCGAAAGTTCTATCATTTGTGCTCATAAGAATAGTATATAGATATGGAGAGACACAAGAAAGAGACACGCTTCAGTGAGTTTGCACTGATGTTTTTAAATATTCTTCGCAACTGAACGTCTAGCGCACATACAGCTAAAATGTAATATTCACATACTCACACGAAAAGTGTACGTTGTTGAAATGTAATATTCGTGTGCTTACACAGAGGTGTGAATGTTGCTGACTTGTGTCTTCACTAGCTATGAACGCTGTTGTAAGAAATTGTAACATGAAAATCCTAATACTTAAAAAAAAAAATGAATGGTTAAACCATTGTTATGAACTGCTTTTCAACCCTGCACGTGGCGCCCTCTGTCTTAGTTGTTTTGATTTGATGATTGCAGGTAGTGTGCTTTCCTGGCGCTTCTCTTTCTCACTTCTGCAATATTGTTTGTCCTGATGATTCCCCCCCGATAGGGGACCACCTTGTCGTGGTGGGGGGGCCTAGGGCCCAGCAACCCGGCTGAGGAGGCATTGCCGGTCGGGAGGATCCCTAGCTGGAGCAGGCCAGAGGATTTGCCGGCTGTAGTGGGCACCAGCTGGAGCATTCCAAGGTTTTGCCGGTTGGGGTGGTCCCTGGCTTGAGCATTGCTGAAGCCACCCGAGGTTGAAGACGCTGCTGGCCGGCTTGATTGCCGGTCGGATGGTGACGGCGTTGGAGACCTCACCTCTCAGGAGACCTGTGTGGTCTGTTCGACGGCTCTGCCGAAAGGCACGAGCTGTCAAAAAAGTCTGGGTCTTACTAAGAGTCTCCACCCCGGGTGCCGATCGAGCTTGGATCTTCTATATCCTTGCACATTTGCAAACCGGGGAATAGATTAAAGTTAGGTTTCTTCCGGTGGTCAGCTTTCCTTCTATAGGACTGCTGCCATGTGAGGCCGGGGTTGAGGTGCGCCTATAGGGCGTATTCCTTGCCCTCGGCTCTAGATAGTCATGGCTTTTCTTTAACCAGGTAGTGCTGTCAGGCGGAACCGGGAATTGCCGTGGTTGCACAAGATCGCAACATAGAGATCCATTGTCCTGATGATTGAAGTATCCTGTTCTGCTCTACACCTGATACGATTACAAAAGAAAATGTTTGCATGTACGAATTCTGGATTAAATATGTGGGCCGCTACCGGTCCAACCCATGGCAGCGGTCGAGCAAGCTCAAAGCACTCCGTTGAACTACAAAAATAAGATTAATACCGGTTCGGGGGACTCTTAGAATCGCGAGGTATTATGCTTATGGTATGTACAGGAGTAATGGTCCATAGACAGTGTTATTTCCAAACAGGATACATATAAAAAACGTGTGCTAACCACTTTCGCACTGTACCACTAGTATAGAAATAGAGAAAAATAACTAAACAAACATCTCAGTGTTATATTGTAGCGAAACTTGTGTTTGTAGCTAGCCACCATCACACGCGCTTATTGAAACGTAGTAGGTGGGCCAGGAACTCTGAAAAGAGCATGTGAAAGCACCTTGAACTAACAGCGAGAGAGCTTACGTTAAGTTTCATCGGTGGTTGAAGTCAGTGAACGCCGCGAACTAGGGCTCGATTCAGGGACCTAATTTTTCACGGAAATATTGTTGTTTTCCAGTGAGATTTTCAGATTTTTTAGAAAGGGAAGATGTATTAGTGTTTGAACTTTATGCATGCTTTCTCTCACAAAATAATTAATGAGCGTTTTACGAATCTGTGTCGTGAAGCAGACTCAATTTTTCATTCTAAATGCTTCTCAGCCTATGGACACGTAGTTTGTCGATGTAATGACAAGTCTGATGTGTAGATAGACACTTTGATTAGCGAATGTCAGAAAACGTCGTTGAATGTGTAAAACATCCCTTGTAATCCTGACAGCATCGACCGGGGAATGAACTCAGAAGATTGTGGGGTCGGAACTTTACAGAGGTCTATTCATATTTGATAATTTCTCGAGGTTATGATAGTATAGTGAGCTAGGATCCCAGTCTACATTACTGTTGTCAAGCTCTGTACATTACGTTTCACACAAATCCGTTCACGGTTTTCTAGTGCACGGTCGTACCGTTTAGTTCGGGTCGTCCTTGGCGTCGAAGTCGCTCGCGTTCCGCAGAAAACTGCGCATTATCGCGGTTGGAAAAAATAAAAAGGTTGAAACTCAACCCCAGAATGTCACATGAAAATTTGAAGTGAGCTTGTATAAGGATACTAATACTACAACCTAATAAAGGACACCGGGGACGGATTTGTTCCCTTTTCTAATGCACGAGGTCAAATCCTATTCTTCCTGAATCGAACCATACTCCTTTAAGCAGGAACTAAAGTTTTTTTTTTTTTACGGAAACGTATGAATTCTACTTTTAACATTCTGACGCACAGTCTTTACCCGGTAAAAGCATGTAACTGTGGCTGCATCGAGTAGCGTTACTTCCTAGGAAAGAGTTTGCTGAGGATACAGCCGTAATAAATATTTTTAAACAACGCCGTCGTGTAACAGGATAGTTTTTTAATTTCGTAGGACTTTTGTTAAAAACCATTCGGGGCAAGGATCCGAACACGGGCCTTTTAGGTCGACCCTATTACCTTCAATATTTTTCATCAGGAGGAATAAAATCAGATTTTTTCCTTTTATTAATTTTTTCTGTGGGATTGCCACTGTGAGGCGGTCCTTCTAGTGAAAATGTGCCAGCCCAATAGTCGCAGAGTTGCAAGAAATAAGTATTGATTAAAACGGACTTTAGATCAGTTATAAGTATAGTAATATTCTGAGCGCTTGGAGAACGTGACAGCCACATGGACTTCTGATAGCGTAGCATTCAGCAGGGGCCATGCATTCCACTGCAGCTCCGGAACATATAGCGGATTAGAAGTATCAGCCTCCGTTGCAAATGAAATTTCAGCGGATTAGTATAGACAAGTTGAGAGGTGTGTGTGAGACATTGTATTATTTTTTTTATAGCTGAAGTATTAAACTACGACCTCCCTACTCCATTAATGTGCATTCGTGATGGAACTAAAGTTTTTGCACGCGACGTACTTTTAACATTCTACCTCGTACAAAAAAAAAATTTTTTTTCACCCGGTTTCACCAGCGTGATGAGACATGCGCAAACGACGGAGGAAACGATTTTTTTTTTTAAACTGTTTTACCTGATTTTTCATCGAACAGTGTTACTTTCCCGTACCGCGGATACAGCAGTAATAAGTATTTTTAAAATGTGGCGTAATAAAACTGTTAGTCATACTTTTGCAATCACAATGTTTTTTGAAGTGACTTAGTAAAGGAAATTGGGAACACGGATCAAGGCTGTGAGTGGGTTTTCACGATGTACGGAAGCAGTACAGGTCCAAGATTCATTCATCAATAAAAACCTTGTGATTCCCCGTTTGGAATAATTTCGTAGGGTTTAACCGTCCGTCAGCGAGAGGTTGTCCGTGGTGAGGATCCGAACACGAAGTCTTTTAAGTCGAACCTATTACCCCATCAATATTTTTCATCACGACGAATAAAATCAGATTTTATTAATTTTTTCGCCCGAAAGCATTTTTTATTTTCTGCGGGGGCTGTTACTGCAGGGGTAGGGTTTCTTCTAGTAAAAAATGCAACAACCAGTAATCGCTAGGGACCCGTTGCAAATAAAATTTCAGCGGATTAGCGTAGACAAGTTGAGAGGGGTGCGTGAGACATTGTATTATTTTTTTATAGCTGAAGTATTAAACTACAACCTCCCTACTCCATTAATGTGCATTCGTGATGGGACTAAAGTTTTTGCACGCGACGTAGTTTTAACATTCTACCTCGTACAAAAAAAAATATTTTTTCACCCGGTTTCACCAGCGTGATGAGACATACGCAAACGACGGAGGAAACGACTTTTTTTTTTAAACTGTTTTACCTGATTTTTCTTCGAACAGTGTTACTTTCCCGTACCGCGGATACAGCAATAATAAGTATTTTTAAAACGTGGCGTAATAAAACTGTTAGTCATACTTTTGCAATCACAATGTTTTTTGAAGTGACTTAGTAAAGGAAATTGGGAACACGGATCAAGGCTGTGAGTGGGTTTTCACGATGTACGGAAGCAGTACAGGTCCAAGATTCATTCGTCAATAAAAACCTTGTGATTCCCCGTTTGGAATAATTTCGTAGGGTTTAACCGTCCGTCCGCGAGAGGTTGTCCGTGGTGAGGATCCGAACACGAAGTCTTTTAAGTCGAACCTATTACCCCATCAATATTTTTCATCACGACGAATAAAATTAGATTTTATTAATTTTTCGCCCGATAGCATTTTTTTTTATTTTCTGCGGGGGCTGTTACTGCAGGGGTAGGGTTTCTTCTAGTAAAAAATGCAACAACCAGTAATCGCTAGGGATAAAAGAAATAAGTGTTGGTTTTAAAATGGTTATAAAAATACGTATATGAAAAGACTGTCGGTGTAAGATCTAAATTTTAAAAGTGGGAGAGGGAGCCTACCCGCAATAACTATGCTATAAGAGTTGTTAATCCTAACACACTGTGTAAAATTATACTGAAGGTTAAACATCCCCAGTGCTCAGTCTTCTGATACGTGTCACTCGCTGGTCACTCCACGTTACTTTCCCCTTGTTGTGACGTCACCTACCCTCAGAGAACAACATCGTATGAGTCACCACACTGAGCGCTGGACACTCAACCTCCCAGGGCGATTGTGTCAGGAGATGTTTCGTTGCTACCTGACCGGTAAACGGACACGTGTGGGCATGACTCCACGTACGACTTCAGGAATGCCTTTTCCATTGCAGGTTGGTTCTTGTTAGGAGTTCACAGAGTGAAGCTTGGGTAGCGCGTTCGACTCTCGTTGCCGAGGAGAAGTTTTTTTTTTTTCGATAAAACGCCTCTACAGAAAACTGTTTTTTTTAATAAAGGTAAGGGAATTTTGATGAGTGTTTAATTACTAGGGAGTTTAATAGCAGGGAATTTTAATTATAAAGGAATCGTTTAGTCGTCCTGGCTAAATGAATAGCAAAGGATTTTAATTACTAAGGAATAAATACAACTCTGCGAGTTGATTTACAATTTGAGATCTGCATTCAAAAGAGTTCAGTGCTAGTGTTGGCTTTGATGTAAGAAATACATAGAAAAAGCTAGGTTAATATCTCAAATGTCTGACCCGCATCTAAGCCACAGCAAGTACACGGTATAGTCCGGGAACCCAAGACAGTCGGACGGAATCCACAGAGCGAGGGACGATTTTTTTTTTCCCCGGTGAAACACATCTACAGAAAAACTGATTTTTATTTCGACCTTGGAGTGATTTTAATAAAGGTGAGGAATATTTTGACGAGTGTTTAATTACTAGGGAGTTGATTAACGGAGTTTGAAAATTTTTCCACTGCAGACGTGTGTTCTAAAAGCAGATTTAACATGCCATCCCTACGAATAATTTAAACCATTATTAATTTCACCCTATGGTATTTTCTATGGAAGCAGTAAGAGTAAAATGAGTTTCAACTGTAGGATGATTTTTAATAGAGGTAAGGGAATTTTGATGAGTGTTTAATTACTAAGGAATTTTGTATCATTCCTTTCTGTACAATTATTCTAAGACCAGTCAATCGTTCCATGCAATTATTCTGAGACTTGCATCAGCCGAGTGAAGGGGTGGGGCCTTAAAATGGTCAACCAGAGAGTTTTTCATAAGGGGGAGGGCTTAAAATATAGGTCAACCATTGGGACAAAATAAAGAAAAATCGGGAATTAGAGTTAAAATAAGGAGGTTTTTCCGAAAATAGTACTCTTCATTGTCAACAGAAGGCATCAGGGTTTTTTCATAAGGGGGAAGAAATTTTTAATAGGGGGGAGTAATTTTTAATAGGAGGGGGAAATCAAAGAATTAAAATAAGGGTTTTTGGAGAATTAGTGTTCCTCACAGGCACCAGATGGCGCCAGGGGTTTTTTTCATAAGGGGGAGGAATTTTTTTTATAAAGGGGGAAATCAAAAATCGAAGAATTAGAATAAAAATAGGGGTTTTTTGGGAAAATAGTACTTCTCACTGTCAACAGGTGGCGCCACTGATGGGAAAGGGGGGTTTAATAAAGGGGGAGTAATTATTAATAAAGGTTCGTGGCATGTTACGTAATGATTACGGCATGTTGCGTCATAGGGGAGGGGGCGTGATCGGTGACGTCATAAGGGCGTGGTCGGTGACGTCATAGGGGGGGAAAGCACTAGTGGGGGATTCCCCGGGTGTGATGATACTACTTGCGTATCTGCAACATTTGTGCACACAGCCACAGTGCTTCGTTCTTTATTTGAAATCCTGATGCTGAGATTTCTTGCGCTGTCACAAATGTTTTCGTTGGAAAAAGTTTAAAATTTTACCCAGTGTCATCTACATTGTAGATTTGTTCTGCGCATACGCCTTCTTTTTCAATAAGCACTAAAAGGTTTTCTGAAAATTCCTTTGCTACTAAAGGATCAGCTTACAATTTCTCATCACAAACACCAAGGTAGTGAACACCATGCCGTTTTCTCCAGCGAGAAAGCCATCCCTCGCTTGCTGAAAAATCTCCCCCATTTTCGATTTTAGAATGAGGGATTAATGCATTTTCTTTCAAGATTGGCCCACTGATTCGCGTTCCTTTTCAACGCTCTTGCATGAACCATAACCAAAGTGCATCACCGACAATTTAATTTTTCGTCTTTTTAAGCGTGCACCGAGAAGAAAGCGTTTTTTCAGACTCGACTTGAGTGCAAAAAACTTGTAAAAATTTTCTATTCTTTCTCCAGTCCTTTACCGTGCTTTTACCAATACCTAGTTCATCACAAGTATGTTTTACTGGATCACTTTTGGATCAACGCGAACGGTTGGATCAGCGATGGATTTCCGCATCCACAAGCATGAACGTGAAGCGGGCCAACTTCGTCACAGGCCGGCGAATTTTGTGCTTAAGTTTCATAGTCGCCCCAATAATGCCTTTTCACAACCTCAGTGAGATCTCGATGGCTCGCACTGGTGAGGGGACGGAGTCATTTGCTCTGACATATATGTTGCGATCGGACTTCAGTAAAAGAATTCTGCATTTATAAATATGTCAGAAAAATCGATGTTGTCGCATAGAGCGTACATTGGATATAAGTGACAGACAAAATATAATGTCTTTTCAAACTAAGAGTCACCCGGAGTGAAACATCCCAAGTCCAGAATTTTATCCGTGAATTTTATCTTCCACAACGATCTTTTCAACCCTAATGGCGAAGTGAATAATTATTCGCTTTCAATCATGACGAATTGCAGCGCCCAATCGCTTTGGGGCAGGTCGACGGAAGATCCCGCATGCTGGCATCTTATCTTCGTGGGGGGGGGGGTTCTTTTCGGCTTATCGACGGATCTCAACAGCTTACTGCTTGCAAAAGTTCCACGTGGTCAGCTAATTTTAAAATGTCCTGTTACACTATTCATCACAATTAAAAAGTATGCAACAGTTACCGGGAGAATATGGTTTTATCCCACCAGAAAAGGAAACAAAGTACATTAGAAAGGGAAAATCACGGGAAAGGGACGGTTAGAAGGAACCCCGACTGAAAGTTGTTAATATCATAAGAAATGTGTAAATGCTGCATGTTTTAGAAAACGGTGCCGATGTAACAAAAAAATTCAGTGTAAAAATGTAAAAACAAGCAAAAAAAGTATCGTTTAATACGAGTTTCACAGAATAATAGAATGTGTGAATGTTTCAATCCCGGTGTGATATGAAGTAGAAGTAATGCGAAAAGAAATCTGCAGCAGCATAAATGTTAATCCCCACGTCATTTGTTAGGTGGTGATAGCGTTAACATGCACCAACGAGCACGGTTTTTCAAATGATATTCAGCGTGTATTATTTCCATCACTTAAGTTTCATCTCTTTTTATTTTTTCCAACTAATAACATTCCAACCCCCAATATCGCACAGTTTCTGCAAGACAGTCCCTTTCCGGGGGTGCCTTCAATGCGAAAATGGCGCAGGGGACGCTCTTTCTCACAGTAGCGATATGACCATGCACTTTGCTAAAACGCAAACCTGGTCAATGAACGCTGCAGTTTTCGTAGACAGGGTGCAATTAAGATTTGAACTAAAAAGTCATGGATATTTTCATGCATGAGCATGTAAAGTATAAACGTGTGTTGAAACGGTAGATTTGCGTTAAGGACGACTATATTTTCGGACCCATTCTCGTACTGTTTTCAGGGTTCCGTGTGCATTTTTACAGTTATTTTCCGTGCCATGTTGGAACAAGAGTATTAAATGGAAAAAAGTTTAAAAGTACCTATCTTTCTATATGCTTCCTAGAAAGTAGGAAAAAAACTTAAAATATACCGATGGCGAAATCAATCACCAAGTTCGTATTCACTTCAAAAGGAAGATAGGGCGCCGATTTACCTACTCGACAAGATTGCCGGCGCTCTATCTTCCTTTGAAGAATAATAGGGAATTTCCAATTGAAGTTGAAACTACTGCGAAATATTAAGAATGCGAACTACTGAGAAATATTAATATTCCATATGCTTGTTCCGCCGCAAGTAGTAGTCCGGTCACTTTCGAGGCAAACGACCTTTGACCCCTGAGAAAGTCCCTCCGTTATCGCACTTTCGGCCACGCCCCCTTTTCAAAAACACCCCCGATTTTGCCGTTCGTCCGCCATTTTGGATTCTGACGTCACACTCTCGAAAAGCCCCACGATTTTCCCGCCATTTTGAATTCTGACGTCACACTCTCGAAAAGCCCTACGATTTTCCCGCCATTTTGGATTCTGACGTCACACTCTCGTAAAGCCCCACGATTTTTCTGCCATTTTTGATTCTTGCATAATTGAGTCATCACACCCCTGGTTGACCCAAATCCATCGCAAACAACCGTCCCAAATATTTCCGACTAACTGCAGCGCCCTCTAGTATGCAACACACAAACTATAGTTTTAAAAAAAAAAAGTCTCCCACAGGTAGGTTTGATCCCAGTGCGTTTTATCCATTACGCCAGCGATAACACGTGGAAATAGTACTTAAAGGTAGTTGCTCTCAGTGAAGAACCGATCACTATCTTTTATAACCTACGATTAAAACTGTTTCTTGTAAATTAGGAGTATTTTTTTCTTTATAAATGGGAATTGAACATTGGGAACGAATTTTATTATTCCTTGTAAACCACATTGAGAACGAATTTTATTATTCCTTGTAACGCACATTTGTAAGTTATTTTTTTATTTCTTGTATGTCACATCGGAAATTATTTTATTATTCCTTGTAACGCACATTTGTAAGTTATTTTTTTATTTCTTGTATGTCACATCGGAAATTATTTTATTATTCCTTGTAAACCACATTGGGAATTAATTTTATTATTCCTTGTAAACCACATGGGGAATTAATTTTATTATTCCTTGTAAATCACATTGGGAATTAATTTTATTATTCCTTGTAAATCACATTGGGAATTAATTTTATTATTCCTTGTAAACCACATGGGGAATTAATTTTATTATTCCTTGTAAATCACATTGGGAATTAATTTTATTATTCCTTGTAAACCACATTGGGAATTAATTTTATTATTCCTTGCAAATCACATTGGGAATTAATTTTTTTATTCCTTGTAAACCACATTGGGAATTAATTTTATTATTCCTTGTAAACCACATTGGGAATTAATTTTATTATTCCTTGTAAATCACATTGGGAATTAATTTTATTATTCCTTGTAAACCACATTGGGAATTAATTTTATTATTCCTTGCAAATCACATTGGGAATTAATTTTTTTATTCCTTGTAAACCACATTGGGAATTAATTTTATTATTCCTTGTAAACCACATTGGGAATTAATTTTATTATTCCTTGTAAATCACATTGGGAATTAATTTTATTATTCCTTGTAAACCACATTGGGAATTAATTTTATTATTCCTTGTAAACCATATGGGGAATTAATTTTATTATTCCTTGTAAACCACATGGGGAATTAATTTTATTATTTCTTGTAAACCACATGGGAAATAAATTTGATTATTCCTTGTCCACTTAGAAATCAATTTATAAGTACTTTCCCCGTGGACCACGATTTACTGACAGAATCTGAAAAGGTCTGCGAAACAGATTTAAAATACGTATTTAAAAAATTCTTATGATTCATGAGCCTACGCGTTTATCCACGTTGATGAGTCATCTCGTTTATCGAAGTTTCTTTTACGAAAACGGAGGGTAACGATGATTCACAGGGACACGTTCCAACACGTCGACAGCCTACGTCTCGAATTACGTTGCCAGATATTGGATTGTTCGAAAACATACCCCTGGTGTCTAAAACACGTATTATATTTTAATCGTAATTTAAAAATATCGGAATTTTACCAGATAGCTCCATCTAGCGTCAGATCTCGACCAATGGAAGGCTATGACAGGATGACGTCACAGGTTTAAGGTATAAGTATTACCGCTTGACAGCTGATAAGATATTAGTTGTTCAGTATCGTAACCATGGCCTGTGTTAAGCGTTCCCTGACCGGTGGCGAACTTCCTGCGAAGCGACTTGCTCTTAGAGATGATGATCAGCATATGTTTCAGTTAGGCTCTGATTTGTTTGCGAATGTTTGTGAGTACAAGAACTATCCCAAAGTACACATACGT
This sequence comes from Ryuthela nishihirai, assembly GCA_038380435.1. Classification (NCBI taxonomy): domain Eukaryota; kingdom Metazoa; phylum Arthropoda; class Arachnida; order Araneae; family Heptathelidae; genus Ryuthela; species Ryuthela nishihirai. The sequence goes on from JAWZYU010000032.1 coordinate 45,674,755, forward strand.
CTGTTCAAGAGGTTTAGTGATAATTCGTTAAAACTGTATCCTACAAAAGACGGTGTGATGTTGTCTGAAGAACAGTGGCATGGACTGGTTTCTTATGTACCTACAATCGTCGAAGCATTCAAAGATATCGAATACGGCGAGTATGAACTGGATTCTACGGTTTGTTGCGTCGTGCTCAAGGGTAGACACGGGGTGCTCATTACAAAAACTATTCCCCGTGACGGTGCTCCAATGTCTTCATCGATTCGTCTCAGCATCGAGCAGTGGGAGAGGCTAACAGATTCGTGTGACTCAATCACCTACAGTTTGATGGCCCTGAAGTTTGAAAATGGTAAATTTTCGAATGCCGTGTGGAATGCAGAATTAGCTGCAAACCTTCCTCGAAGAAGCCTATCTAATGATCAGCCCCACGAGCAAGACAGCGGTGATTCAGTAAAACTTATGGACTGTTTAAAGCAGACTTTGAAAACATTCGTCAGAAAAGAACTTTTTACGATTCTACGTAAGAACTGTATCGGGTGCGAAGTGGATCATCCGAGTCAACTACGTCATTCGTGCCTTGCCATAACCGATGAATCAATTGTTGACTATTTCACAGAAGCAGTAAGAAACATTCATTTAACTGATATTGCTGAACGTTTTGTAGAAGAATCAGGTATTGAATTAAATCGACCAGCTAATATCTCATTTATGTCTGAATTGAACTTTCCAACGTTACTAAAAGAGCTGCACGACTTGGTACGTACATCTGAATACGTACTAACTAAATATTAATGTGACCTTAATGTTATTCTATTGTAAAAATAAGTGTTAATTTTTTATGTTAATAAATATGAATGTCTCTCTGATATTTATGTCATTGTGATTTCTTTCTTCGTGTAGTTAACATGAATTTTAAGGTTAGCATTGAAAGTGTTAATATCGTTTGCTGTAATGAACGTTCTCGAGTCTCTGTATCAAGACCCAGCACAGCCCGTAAGTTATGCTGGGGTGGATGCTTTATATCGTGCTGTAAAAGAAAGGGACGGGAAACTGAAGAAGGCAAAAATAGCGGAATGGTTGAGGGGGAAGGAAGCTTACACTATTCACAAACCCGTGAAACATCGGTTTCTCAAGAACAGAGTGATAGTGGGGTGTAAAGATGAACAATTTCAGGCAGATCTGGTAGATTTGTCATCTCTTAGTAAACATAATGACGACTACAGATATTTACTGACATGTATAGACGTGCTTTCGAAATACGCATGGGCAGTTCCTTTAAAACAGAAATCGGGGCAACTGATCACAAAAGCCTTTCAGAAAATATTTCAAGAAAGAAAGCCTCAGAAATTACAAACAGACAAGGGGACGGAATTCACTAACCGAGTGTTTCAGAAGTATCTAAAAGCACAGGGGGTTGAATTTTTCACTACTCATAACGAAACCAAAGCTAGCATAGTAGAACGATTCAATCGTACGTTAAAAACAAAAATGTGGAAATATTTCACAGATAAAAATACGAAACTTTACGTGGATGTGATAGACCAGCTATTGCACAATTATAATCACACCTATCACCGCAGCATAAAAATTAAACTCATTTTGGTATCACGTGAAAACGAGAGTCGCGTGTGGAAGACTCTGTATGACAATGTGTGGTCTCCGCAAAACCCCAATTATAAATTTCAGGTGGGGGATATAGTACGTATCGTGAAATCTAAACTGCATTTTTCGAAAGGGTACGAGGCTAACTGGACAGAAGAAATCTTTGTCGTTGACAAACGACTACCCAGAACACCACCAGTATATAGAATTAAGGATCTTATGGGAGACGTGATAAAAGGAACGTTTTACGAACAGAAATTACAAAAAATAAAGAGAAATCTTTATTATCCAGTGGAGAAAATAATTAAAAAGAGACGTCGTAAAGGAACAGTGGAATACTTCGTCAAATTCAAAGGATATCCAATCAAATTCAAAACTTGGGATACCTGCCCTTGATATGGCACCCCTATAAATAGAGAGGTATGAGAATCATTCGCCATAAATCATGTCCTTTTACGTGACGCTACCCAGCGACAGTTCGCTGAAATATTTTCCCGAAAATAAAACGTCTCATTATGTCACTAGACTCACTAAACCCATAACATTAGAGGGTCAATGGGAAGTTGCCCTGGCAGAAATCATTTACCCTCATACTTGGTATAATGTTACTCCGTTTAATAATTTATTTGGATTTCACTTGGGAACAGGGGATATGTACGGTAGGCGGATACCTCCAGGAATGTATGAAACAGTCCCCGACCTGCTACGGGCTATGATTGTACCGTCGCTTAGCGGAAAAATCAACGTGACGTATCATAAAGTCACCAAAAGAGTGAAAGTAGAAATTGTCAACAATGCCAAATTGGAACTTTATACAGGCTTAGTCGAAATGTTAGGTTTTGAGGCAGGTACTATTGTTCAAACGATGGAAGCACCCTACGTGGCAGACATATGCAAGCAGTTTACCCAGCGCTATTCGTTTACGCTGATCTCGTAGAAACTCAGATAGCAGGGGACGTCTTGGCTCCTTTATTACGCATCGTGAAGGTGAACGGTAAAGACGAAGAAATCATCAGTGCGCAGTACGATCGACCTCACTATCTGCCGTTAATCAGAAACAATTTCCAAACTGTAGTAATCGTTATAAGGTCGAACACAGGTCATCTGATACCATTTGAACGAGGGAGAGTGTTGGTGAAACTTCATTTCCGACTGAAGCAGCTGTTTTAAAAAAATGCACGTGCCTTACAAGTGTTGCACTAAACATTATGAGGACTATTACACAGCCCAAGTAGGTAATAGTCTGTCGTATTATCAAGGACAGTCGTTACAGAGGGGATATGGTTTAGGAGGATTTTTTGGAGCTCTCTTTAAAGCGGCTGTGCCGTTATTAAAACAAGGAGCTAAAACTGTCGGTAAAGAAGCATTGCGAACAGGTATGAAGATAGCTGATGATGTTTTACGGGGTCAAAATCCCAAAAATGCTGCTAGACAGAGAATCAAGGAAGCTGGAAGGAAACTGGGGAAAAAAGCTTACATCAAAGCTAAAGAGATGATGGGGGCAGGCGTTAAAAGGAAACGGGGTCAGCCGAAACGTGTCATTTCTTCAAAGGCGAGAAGAGTGTTAGGACGTGACATATTCGATCCGTAATGGCTTTTATTCATCGTGATTCGCTGGAGTGTGCTAAATCAGAACTCGACTTATTTGCTTTACCTCCCACACAGACCATCATTGAAGCGGGACAATGGGTTGAATATCGCCCCCTGGCTAACATCCACGATGGAGGACCCTTAGAATTTCATGTATCTGGAAGCGGCGAGGAATACATTGATCTTTCCCAGACTATGCTCTATGTGAAAGCCAAGATAGTGAAAGCTCCCAATCTACCTCTAAAGAAAGATGAACTCGTCGGTCCAACAAACCTGTTTTTACATTCGCTCTTTGCCCAAATTGATGTATCGCTCAACGACCGCCTCGTATCCAGCTCCAATAATACTTATCCTTACCGAGCTATGATTGAAACGCTACTGAACCACGGTGAAGACAGTAAGAAATCTCAGCTGACGTGTGAACTGTTTTACAAAGATACAGCCGGATGTATGAGTGAGACAAACCCGGCAGAAGCAGGAAAACCAAATAAGGGTTTGCAACAGAGATGTCAATTAACAGATCAGAGTGCTATCGTCGATATGATAGGTACGCCACACTGCGATATATTGTTTCAAAACCGCCTGCTTTTAAATCTAGTGGATATAAAAATCAAACTGATCCGCAGCAAAGACCCCTTTTGTCTACTGACATCTTCTGCCACTCCAGATTACAAAGTCATGCTAGAACATGCATCTCTTTTCATACGCAAAGTAAAAGTCAGTCCAGGTGTGTCGCTAGGACATGCAAAAGCCTTAGAGAAAGGCTCAGCGAAATATCCCATAGACCGTGTTCTTTGTAAAACGTATTCTGTACCCCAAGGTAATATGTCAATGATACAAGACAATGTATTCCTGGGTCAGATGCCTAATCGCATAGTCATTGGTTGCGTGGATAACGATGCTTTTAATGGTACTTATAGCAAAAATCCTTTCGAATTCAAACATTATCATCTGAACTTTATAGGTTATACGTGGACGGCCATCCAGTTCCCTACAAAGCACTAGAACCCAACTTTAAAGAAGGAAATTGGATACGAGCTTATCACAGTTTATTTCTGGGGACGGAAAAAGTAGGCCAAGACTGAGGTATTCAAATAAGTCGCGACGAATATTCTCAAGGTTACACGTTGTATGCTTTCAATCTTTTCCCAGATCTCTGCGACGGAGGGCACATGAACTTATTACGACAAGGAAATTTAAGACTCGAATTGAAATTCGCAGTGCCGCTGCAACAAACTATTTCCATCGTTGTCTATGCAGAATTTCAGAACATCATAGAAATAAATAAATCAAGAAATATCTTATTTGATTTTTCGTCATGAATGCCCTCCAACTCAACAGAATCCTGAAGAGAGATCCTTACGTGAGAACGACATTTCTCGGCGTATTTCCAGCAGACGGATTAAAGAGAAGATTACACTATTACCCAGCATCCCTCATTGTGAATGTAGATCCTCGGAATAAGCCTGGAAGTCATTGGATGGCTCTATATTTTCCCAATCCTTATACAGTAGAATTCTTTGATCCATTTGGAAATCCTCCTAATTATTTTAACGGACCTATTTTAAACTATGTATCGCGGTTCCAGACTATTGTATTTAATGATGTTATCCTGCAAAGTGACGAAACTGGTGTGTGTGGTCAATATTGTATATTTTTCTTAATTCATCGTTGTCGTGGAAAATCAATGTTTTCTATCATAACTATGTTTAATGTAAATCGTCATTGGAACGATAGACAAGTTTATCGCTATGTAAAAAAAACATATCCTTTAAATGTACCTTTCTATATGCCAAAATAAAAAATTTTTAAGTGTAAAATAAATTTGACAGACTCCTATTTTTAATACACAAACAAATATTTTATTCGGAAGAAAATCTTAAAAACTAGTTACAATTCATCACATGGTGAGCCAAATCGGAGAAACATTATTCACAGATTTATAATATTTATTCTTGATGAGGGTTTTTGGAAAATTTATATCTTTTAACACATTATCAAACTCAACATAACCTATAGGTTTTACACTTTTTTTATTCCGCAATAGGTTATCGATTAAATCCACAATATTCGAACCCTTCACAGTCCTATCTCTAATTTTTAACTCTCCATTAGGAGTCCAACTCACGACATTACTTTTATCTAAAATACTCATGATATGTGAAGCATATTTTTTAAAGTTTTTAGGAACAGTATCCGTTACTAATTTTAATATATCGTTCTCGACGTTCTGAAGTGAATCTAACTGTACAGTAAAATCTGGAACATGACTTATATCGTGAGTGACATTTATATATTTCTGCAATACTTGATTGTATAAGACGATTTTTTCAGAATCGGTTATTTTACGATTTAAAATATCTTTCATTTCGCGATCCAAATGCGATAACTGTTCCTCAGAAGGGGTATGACGCGATAACCTTTCTTCAGGCACCAACACGAGTTTTCTACTATACTCCATTTCTATTGAGTAAGGAAGTGATAACGGATAACGCAGCTGGTACTAATACGCTAAGGAAACCTCGTTTCTGTACTAATAATCTACGCTTCTTATACAGGGGAACTGTCTTATCAGCCAGTTTTCTTATAGACCTTTTATGCGGCTGCAATTTTATCTTCTGATTCCTAGTTAACTTAACATTCCCTTTTAAAACGTTTAAACAACATTCGCATAGAGTTTTAATGACCCCGTTTGGCGTCTTTCTCAACATTTCCGTGCGCATGCGCGGTTTACAAATGCCTAACAGCCGTAGCTGTTCTAAATGAGCCTCTGTACACTTGACCATTCTCTCTCTGAATGATTAATCTTAACAATGGATTAATCTTAAATAGCCTCCTTAAGCTTAAATATTTTCTAAACCGCAAAAATTGGAATGTTACACAGTAAAATAACTGATTCTTTACAAGTCCTTAGAAGAATGACGCTCTAACCACTTAGACAGCAATAAAACTTTTCGTGCAGCACAATGATCAGTATCGTGATACATACACTCGTATTCATAACAATGGTCTAAATCGTTTATATTAGGGACCCCCAGACATTCTAAATTATAACAATTTTTGTTGATATACCTCTCAAACATTTTACATTTGCTCAAACCTTTGGCATAAAACACATCATAGGTTAAACTGAGTTGAGTCATAAGGGTATACATTTCAGTATAAGGTCTATTGCCCTGATTCCAATACAAATGATGCAAATTTTCGGTCGTCCAATGACATGTTATCCTATCTTTAAATAACAACTCATTCCAATTATAGGGAGGTTTAAAAAGAAAATTTTCCATCAATTGTACATCTGAAACGCAAAAACTAAATTCTTTTACAATAAATTTACCGCCCTGAAGCTGAAAGCCTTCTGCATCTAATATAACCGACATATTGACTGAGGGGATCAGAAAAGAATGACGACTTTATATATTTTACAATGGATTGGTAGTCTGATCTAACCAATGAAAAGCTTTACCTTGGTTGATAGACGTAATTTACTTCCCCGTGGAATATATTTGTTCTCAGACGCATATCCTCTGGAGTTTCCATGCGAAGATCCACAAATAAATAATGATAAGGACGACGGGTGGCATCAGCATAGACTTCCATGAAAAATTTGGTTTTACCGGGATACAACTGCCTCGCAAGGTGATTAACCTGGCTGATATCTCTCCTGGGATTAAATAAACATAAATAATGAGCGTTGAGTGAAATATCGCGCATCTCTTTTCCTTTATGAAAAATATTTTGCACTATGGAAATAACAGACAGATTTTTATGATGGCTACCCTTAGTAAAGAGATGGGTTAACCACTTATCACTACCACATTCACTCATTAAATCATCAATCACAAAAACAGTACTATCTCCTAAATAGTCATTATAGTTAGTAGGTAATCCTTCCACGAACGTCACGTCAGGCATCTCGTCGTATAGAGGTTGATACATGCCGTAAAACCACACAATTTTTTCAGGCTGGGGTTTCATGAGCTTACTGTGTAATAATTTAGAAACAAAACGTGATTTTCCACTGCCAGTAGGACCTGCAACAAGAGCTGTAAAAGGATGATGTAAATGAGGCAACTCCATCTTTCACACTGATACAGAAAAAATAGAAACAGTTTAATAAATACCTTCTTAATAGCCGAAGGGGATGGTGTCCAGATCCGGAAGGATACAGAGCTTGTCGTACACAACTCTGTAATCCTTCTTCTCCTCCCGGTTAATCACCTTGCGGCGCTTGGTATCCCTGGTAATCTTTCGAGGGTTGACGGTTGTGAGCACTTGTGGCGCATCCAGATTCTTTACCAGCTGGGTCAAGCTGTCGAAATTCAGAATCAGGGAGTTTGCATAATTTAAGGTAAACCCCCTGATTTTGCAGCAGGTCTTTCCTTTAGCCGTCTTGTACGCATAATTTTTTTGCTCCTCCACTGATAAAGCTGATGATGTGGTCTCCTTCATCTAATTCATTTGTGAATTCCCCTAGGTAATTACCAATAGGGGGATCGTTTGCACCATCACTAAGGTATATGATGGAATCAGTGTCGTAGTAGCAGACAGCCTGACCCAGCTTCTCCAGCTCTCTGTACAACCTCAGCCTGGCATGGGCTGTGGTAAAAGCAGCTATAAAAACATTTGTCTGGTCCCTCTGGCTGATGAATTCCTGCTTATACTTCCAACTAATGGCTGCTAACTCCTCAGTTGGAAGATACATATCCTTAACCTGTATAAAAAAAAATTAAATTTTTATCAAACACTAAACACAAGAAAAATACTTTTTTAAATAGAAACTTTTTTTGAGAAAACTTTTAATTAACAAAAAATAAAATTTTTATCAAACACTAAACACAAGAAAATTTTTTTTAAACTTTTTTAAGAAAACTTTTCCTTAACAAAAATGAAATTTTTATCAAACACTAAGCACAAGAAAAATACTTTTTTAAATAAAACTTTTCTTACCTCTACTGTAGGATTTGTTAGCAGCTTGTTGAAGGAAGCAAGGTCGGCGACGAATGTTATCTGATCCTTATTTTCCTTCATTCCAAAACGCCCCCAAAAACTGTTCAGGCACGTCTTGGCACATTGGCGCCGTCCTTTGTTTACTTCAGTGCAGCCAGGGTTCAGTTGCACTCCTTCTCGTCGAGAATAATTTTGGATGTAGGCGGATTTCTCTTCCTCAGAATGGCAATCCACAGGCCAACCAGATGACTCCTGCTTCAACTTGAGGAATGTGTCGATGTAAGTCTTAAAATGGATGGTGGACTGTTCCTTAAAATGATATACTTCACATATTTTATCGACTTTATATCCTAGAGAAACTGCCTTTTTTACCTCTTCAGTGACCCACGTGCCAGTTAAAGCTCTTTGAACATCTGTATGTTCACAGGAAGGGGGCTCTCGAGTTTCCACACATGTCCTACAGAGGGGAAAATTTAATTTGTTGTTGGCTCTGTAAGGGAGGACTGGATGATAGAGGCCTCTAGGGGGAATAATGCGGCATTTAATGATGTCAAAATATTGGTTGAGGTCATCGAAAGTTTCTGTGATGACTTCTGGGTGTCCAACTGGATATGGGTCATACTTATTTACAGTTGGGTAAAGGGATGTGAAATCGATATATTTGATTTTCTCTGACCCATTTACGTTACACATGAGTTTCGATGCATTCGTCCTACCTCCGTAAAAGGCATCCCTAGGCTCAAGTCGGGGAACTACTTCATGAGTGGCCAGAAAGGACTTCAATGTGGAATCGTTTTTTTTCATTGCCTCGAACTCATGTTCCCAGATACTAACGTATTCATAACCTGCGTCTTTAAAATATTGTTGCTCTTCTTCCGTTTTTTGAAAGAGGGCCCAAAACGGGATTCCATTTACAGGATTAATAGTATCCCTATCATAGCACTTTTTGCAGCCGTGCCAAAAACAGCCTAAGTATTGGTACGCCGTTCTATTCTTTACATCAAAACCGTCTACGAATTTGTTGTTAACTTTCATTTCTCCTCCTCCATTCATACCGTGATGAATCCAAACTCCTGTACTGTGTTGAATGTAATCCAACCACTGAATACAGCCAAGACTAGAATTGTTGTTTTTGACGTAACCATGTACGGGGACAAGGGCTAGACATTTTTCAGGGATGTGCCTAGACCTGTAGGTAGCCATGCAGGCTGAGGCGATTGTAGTATACTGGAAGGGATCTACTTGATTGATGTTTAAAATTTCCTCTTGGAATTTGAAACAGGAGCGACGTAAAATATCCACATCTGATCTGCAAAGGAAATAGAAGAAGAGGGATTAGAAAAAAACAGTTAAACTTCTTCGTTATTATAAACATGTTTACAAATTTTTATTGCAACCCAATCAATAAAACATAGTTTTAGACATAACGTAAAAAAATATTATTCATAAATATTTTCATAAAAAACTGCAAAATTTTAGATTTTATGAAATAGCATTTTCTTATTAAAATTCACAAAACAGTTTTACATTTTCTAAAATAATTATTTTCTAAAACACAATTAGAAATTTTTTACAAATTTACATTTCGTAAATTAATTTTCTGTAGAAAAAAATGTTTAAGATTTTAAAAAATTATTTTTTGTAAAATATTTTTTCTAAAACAGCAGTTAAAACAGTTTTTACAATTTTGTAACAAATAATTATAAAAAAAAAAACTTTTTATATTTTTTACACTGAAATTTTTTTCTAAAATACAATTTAACATTTCGTGAAATAATAGAGTAAAAAAAATAAATGACTTACTTGCAATATTTGTACATTTCCTCCCGGAAATTGAATGGTTCCTTACGCCGCTCTCCATACCACTCTTTGAACTTGGATCTCTCTTCAGTAGACATCGCCTCTGGCATATAATACTCCTCTGCTGGGAGAATACCAACGTAATCTTGATTTTCCCTTTTGTTGAAGAGGTGAGGAAAGTAACCCTTCGTCAGCTCCTCCAAACCGAAGATTTTAGGGAGCTTTGCCAGTCCCATGGCCATAAAATTGAAAGAATACGTATTTTAAATCTGTTTCGCAGGACTTTTCAGATTCTGTCAGTAAATCGTAGTCCACGGGGAAAGTACTTATAAATTGATTTCTAAGTGGACAAGGAATAATCAAATTTATTTCCCATGTGGTTTACAAGGAATAATAAAATTAATTCCCCATGTGGTTTACAAGGAATAATAAAATTAATTCCCCATGTGGTTTACAAGGAATAATAAAATTAATTCCCCATGTGGTATACAAGGAATAATAAAATTAATTCCCAATGTGATTTACAAGGAATAATAAAATTAATTCCCAATGTGGTTTACAAGGAATAATAAAATAATTTCCGATGTGACATACAAGAAATAAAAAAATAACTTACAAATGTGCGTTACAAGGAATAATAAAATAATTTCCGATGTGACATACAAGAAATAAAAAAATAACTTACAAATGTGCGTTACAAGGAATAATAAAATTCGTTCTCATTGTGGTTTACAAGGAATAATAAAATTCGTTCCCAATGTTCAATTCCCATTTATAAAGAAAAAAATACTCCTAATTTACAAGAAACAGTTTTAATCGTAGGTTATAAAAGATAGTGATCGGTTCTTCACTGAGAGCAACTACCTTTAAGCACTATTTCTACGTGTCATCGCTGGCGTAATGGATAAAACGCACTGGTAAACGTGAGGTTGTGGGATCAAACCTACCTGTGGCAGACTTTTTTTTTTTTAAACTGTAGTTTGTGTGTTGCATACTAGAGGACGCTGCAGTTAGTCGGAAATATTTGAGACGGTTGTTTGCGATGGATTTGGGTCAACCAGGGGTGTGATGACTCAACTATGCAAGAATCAAAAATGGCAGAAAAATCGTGGGGCTTTTCGAGAGTGTGACGTCAGAATCCAAAATGGCGGACGAACGGCAAAATCGGGGGAACTTTCGAGAGTGTGACGTCAGAATCCAAAATGGCGGACGAACGGCAAAATCGGGGAGTTTTTGAAAAGGGGGCGTGACCGAAAGTGCGATAACGGAGGGACTTTCTCAGGGGTCAAAGGTCGTTTGCCTCCAAAGTGACCGGACTACTACTGCCGCATTTAAATCTAGTAAACGCATTCTTAATATTTCTCAGCAGTTTCAACTGCAATTGGAAATTCCCCATGAAAAATACAATTGACTCATAATTGGTTTTCATTACGACAACACCCATTTTGTACCAAATATTTATTCATGGATGGAACAAAATTATTTCTAGCGTTAAATCATCACATTTGATTTGCACAATGTAAACTCTTTCATGAACATCAATTATGCTACAAGTTGAATTCCTAAAACACTAGATTTAAAATTAAGACATTTAATGAAATTCAAACTTAAATGAGATTGTGCTTAACTAGAGCACCTCCTAGTACTCAATTTATGCATAGAACAAAGTTGTTTCTAATATTTAATTATCACATTACATTGGCATAATAACAGGAATAGCGACTATGCATTTAGTATAGTTACTGTTCCGGTAATTATGCCATAATAATATGATAACCCCCTTAGGCTAATTATATAATGCTCAAGGGGGAACCTAAACGTAAGACAATTAAATTCAAACGTAGATGTGGTTGTACTTGAGGATGATCGAAATCAAATATCTTACCTATCTTTTGGTATGCAGCAGGTTCGACCCGGCAGACCAAGGGATGAGGCCTCCATCTCGGCAAGGTTTCCTGGCGACTAAAGAATTTTGGAAATATTACGAAGATTAAACAGACGGGGAAGACATTGTGACGAATTCTTTCTTATTGTTACTAAGCGCTGAAATTTTGTTAGAGGAAAGAATGAACAGATCTCATTGTTCCATTTTCCGTTCATTGTGTATTTCCGTTCTGACGTTCATTGTGCATTTCGGAAATATTTGGATTTAAAATGTATCGGAATAAAACAGATAATTCTTTTGTAACTTAGCTGATGAAGCGAATTCTGTTATTCTAATATTAACATAGATTAAATTAAAGGTATTTTTACAGACATAAAAATATGTAGATGTTAGCGAAAAATTATTTTAACATCATCATGCAACAATCAAATAGTTGTACTGCATGTATGAAATTAGTTTTTCCTCGAGTTTCGAAGAAGCAGAAGCATTTTTTTAATCAAAAGGTGTTATTGCAAAATATTTCACCACTGATTTGAACTTGAATATTCATATTTCGGTAGGTATAAGGATTTTTCTTCAACGCGTTTGAATATTTTCGAGCACGACGTCATACGTTACGTTTTCTGTCAGATGTCTGGAAACAAACAAAACATGTGTGTTTTTGTTAATACAGAGAGATGATATGGGAGTGGTTAGGTTTAAGAACCTGGAAAGAAACAGCCCATAACGGAGCTTTGTTCAGAGCACGAAATATGATCGAAACTATCGACAACCTGAGAATTTTCAAACTTAGAAAACCCAAAATCTTGTAGTGGGCACGAAATATGTTAAGAACGCAGCGGAGGGATGGTAAAAGGTGAATCATGACCTGACACGGGATAAATCCTTGTTGCTTCGCTCAAAGGGTGAAGAGGTGATAAAACGTAATATCCATGAAAAGGGACAAAATCCTTGTGCCACAAAACTGTAGCTCAGTCCTATTTTATGAAAAAACTGGATTTCCCTTTTCAGATTATTACATGTTTTATCATACCATAATTCCTGTGATGGTCTGAAACAAAGGGGGTTGAAGTGGGGTGAAAATGCGGGTTTGGCCAAAAGGGCTGTTTACTTCAATGGGTGACGTCAGCCGACGCCTCTGGACAGAGAAATTTCGAAATGGGTCCAAAAACAGCGGTCAAGGGTGTGGGGGGATGAACTTTTCCAAAACATGTTGTAACACATCACGTCTGATACGGAAGCAAAGGGGGGCCCACAGCGTGATGGGTAACGTCATCCAAGATGACCGTCGATGGAAATTTCGAGAAGGGTTGACCATTCAAGAAGCTCGGGGGATGAAGGATGGAACTTTTGCTAAGAGTTTTAATTAATGAGAGTTTTTCAATAAAGGGGGATTGAGAGGACTCTTTGATGAATAATGAATTTATAGGTTGGTCATCGAAGATGACCAACCTATAAATGAAGGGGATTCCCTGAACGTTGCCACTGAAAGTTTAGTTGAACTTTGCAATTATTTTGAGGATTGCATCATCCATGATAACACCTGAGAGGAGGGTGGAATTATTCAGGGGTTTACAAGTCTGGACATGGTGATTGCATCATACATTCCAGATTTGCACCATTTCCTGGGACTTGGCTAGAATGTGCAAATTTTCTAAGACTTTTTCTAGACCTAGGACTACTTACGATGACGTCATAACTTGGTCCATCAGCCTTCTGCTATAGGAGATGTTGTGTTTGGCTGTCCCATTCCCTGATATTATCGCCACTGTCGAATCATCAAAAATTCCGGAAATGCATATAATATTACTTTGCCAAAAAGAATTGTCAGCTTCTGAATGTCCAGCGGTTTGAACGCCTGGCATGTTTTGGTAGTCGTGGGTTCGGGTCCCACTCAGGGCTACCGAATTTTTCGAGAAATTATTTCAAGTCACTGTATGATATATAGAGTAAGGAAACACAGAGAGTCACTCACCTACTTTTTAGCAATTATTTGAGCCACCAACGTCAGATTATGGAACCAGTGTTTTCTGTCATGATCTTGTGCAGAACCACAGACTGCTACGTTATATAGAGTTAGAAACCAGTGTGAAATAGAAGAATTTCAAATGAGCCAAATCCTTTTAATTTAAAGTAGTCATAAACGGTATAAACTGTGGGATGAAATGGATAAAGACAACTTTATCAGTTATTTTTCTCTTCAGGTAATTGATGCTATGAAGTTCAAAACAATTCAAGAACATTAAAACTTTGCTAGTCCTCTAAGGAGAATTTTGGGAGAGCTCTCTTTTTGATGTTTTATGTGGCCGAGGTACTAATGCGCTTGGCACTGATCAACGTGATCTAGGTTCGAACCCTAAATAAAGTAGGGATGTCAAGTTTCTGTGTTGTCTTTCGGCTCAAGTTTCGACTTCCTCACAATTGTTAGAAAAGATTTGAGAAGTTTTAATACAGAAAAGCGACATTGGATCTTGATATCGGTAATATGCAGAGAACGAGTTTATGATGAAAATTCCAGTAGAATATGAATCAAGAAGGAAATTCGGAGTTCTGTGGTTTGAAAAAATATTTTAAGGGAAAAAACAAGATATCAGATTTAAACTATATCTTTCAATATCATTCAACAATATTCTTTTAAAATTTGGGGAGTTGGTAACGGTGACATATTTAACATCGGACCCTGCTATTAAGAACTTTATATACACATTTCTTTAAAATTGCCTTAACTCCCGAAACTTCTCTACCTTACATGGCGATGCAAAATAAACTTTTTCTCTATGAAAAAACATTTGAAACGTTATCAGTGTAGACCCAACCTGCCCGGTTTTGACCTTGAAAACACCTCAAGGTCACAGTATATGGCCACGCCCATTTCCAGTCACACAACACTATGACATCATCATCTTCACCACAAAGTCGTCCGATTTTGATGTTCGTCCCCCATTTTGGATTTTGACGTCATCAACCTCACCACAAACTCCTCAAATTTTAGCGTAGGTCCTCCATTTTGGATTCTGTCTTCATCACCCATCCGAACTAAAACCTCGAACTTATTCTAAGCCCACCATTTTGGATTCTGACGTCATAACTTTCACCACAAACTCCAGCGTACGTCTGTCATTTTGGATTCTGACGTCATCATCCATCCGAAGTAAAACCTCGAAATTATTCCAAGTCCCAAGCTCTCCATCTTAGAGTCTGACGTCATTACCTTCGAAAACAACCCTCGAAATATTCTCACGAATGCATCATCACCCAAATCCATTGGCAACTAATTCTGAAATTTACCAAGTCCAATTAAACTTTCAGGGACAATGTTCAGCGCATACCCTCTCAGACCTGTCGCACAAATCCATGAAAGGTGACGTCATAGACTATGATTCAGTCATCTTGTCCAAACTTGTCCAGCTCTTTTCAGAAAGTAATGCAATGAAGCCCACTCTTTTAAAAATAACTGTCTTCCACAGCTGCGTTCGATCTCACGACATCACTATTATCAACACAGGACGCTTTTATCAACTACGCCATGGGTACGATATGGCTAAAATGCTTAAAACTGGATGATATCTGTAAAATTAAAGAAATAAACGAATTTTTTTTATTCTTCGAAAATTAACTTAGGAAAAATTATTTTAACCAATTTTTATTCCTTGTAAACCGCAATAAAAATAAATTTATAAACTCTTCGCACATTTGTATCTTCAGCCTTCACGTTTTATTCAAGGACATCGCATAAATAAACGTTTTGAAACATCAGATAGCAACTACATTTCTGGCTCGGACAGAGGTTAATTTTTTTATTCCTGGCAAATCACATTTAACTTAGGAAATTTTTAATGATTTTTCTCTTCCTTGTAAATCACACATTTTTATTTTCATCCTTCACATTTTATTCATGGACATCACAAAAGCGTTTTGAAACATCACATACGAAATTATATTTCTGGCTCGAGCAGAGTTAATATTTTATTCCTTGTAAATCACGTTTAACCTAGAAATAAATATTTTTTTCACGAAATTATTTTTTATTTATTATTATTTATTTCGTATTTCAACGTATATATACAGGGTGTTTCAAAAAGAATGCAACTCTAAATGTAAGAATGTAGAACTTACGCACATGTATATTTTAGGCCATAATATTAGTCAGTTGGCATTACTGTACTCAAGGTTAACAGCCTTTAGCAGTTGAAATGTCATGCGCTAGTCTCACTCAAGCATTCCTTCCTTTGTGCTGTGTCTGCTATGTCGTTTTTCAAAAACGAACATGTATTTATTGTTGAGACTTATTGTACATACAAATCTTAGAAACGTGTGAGAGAGGAGTTTGCGTTGAAGTTTCCTCAGTCTGCAGTTCCCAACAAGTCGACAATATCTCGTTTGATTGATACATTTCGTGACACTAGATCTGTACAGGATCGTAAGTGCCCAACCTGTCATCACTGTTAACTGCCGAAGTTCTTGATGATGTGTCTCAGCGTTTAACTCGCTCACCCAGAAAAACTCTTAGAAAGTTATCTTCACAGGTTGGACTGTCACCAGCTACTGTTTCCAGGGCTATAAAGAAGTTAAAGTTTCATCCCTACCGCGTTGGTATTGTTCATGAACTGAAAGAACCAGATCACTAAAAACGTTTACGGTACTGTCGTTGGTTTCGTTCTTTTGTGTTTCGTTCTTTTGTTGATGAAAATAGAATTGAGGTGTTCAACCATGTTTATTTCAGTGACGAGGCTTGGTTTCACTTGGACGGGTTAGTGATCAGTCAAAACAGTCGAATATGGAACAGTGAAAATCCTCACACTTTTCAAGAACGATCGTTACACGCACGGGAAATTGGTGTTTGGTGTGAAATTTCCCGTCGTCGTGTGATAGGGCCTTTATTTTTTGACTGAACTGTAACTGGTGACGTTTATTGTGACCTCATCCAACAGTTTATTGCACTATTGGATGTGAATGAACGAGAGTGTTGGTTTCAAAAAGATGGCACGACCGTCCATGCTGCAAATGACACAATGGTCATGTTGCAGGAATTTTTTGGTGATCATTTGATTTCAAGAAATTTGTGGCCCCCAAGATCCCCAGATCTTACTCCTCTAGATTTTTTCCTTTGGGGATATTAGTACCTTTATGAGTCAAAATTTATCATCATTATACCATCATCATCATCATTTGCTTATCTTGTTTCATGCGTCCCTATAGCTCAAAAGGAGTTTGACTTTTGAAATTTGAGATTATTGCAACACATCGTGCTACAATGTAGGGGGGGGGGGGGGGGCTCAGTCGGTAGCGCACCAGGCTCTTGTTCTGCAGTTCTCAGGTTCGAATGTCACCTGTGCGCCAGCGTAGAGAATTATCTCCATGAAATTTCCCATCCTGTCCTCGGATAGTAGGGGAACAAATGGGCTAGGAAAGGCCGCCGTCCGTCGGATAGAACGTCAAACCTTGGACCCCTGTGGATAGAGTTATCCTGTGAACGTTGAATAACACGCTCGATACCCTTGACGGGAAGCTAACAGCTGTCCAGTTAATTCCCCTCTCCCAACCTTTTCAAAGGACCTCGGAGTCCTTATGACTTGGACATTTAGATAATTGTGTGAAACAAATGCCGCTCAGAGGTAAAACAACTCAACCGTAGCAGATCGTCTAAACTTTTCTCAATACTTCAGCTTGGTCCATATCTTTATCAAAGAAGTTCTCTACGAAGCTCAACTGGACAGCAGACAGAGAGATGACGGAAAAGGATTTGTATGAACAGAGGCGTACGAAAGAGTTGGCATCGGCGCAGTTACCAAGGGCGCCGGAATCACAGGGCAGTGCTGGGGCGGCACGAGCCATTCCACGATATCTGACGTTTATGTGCAAAATAAAATCGAATGATTAGCAGCCCGTAGTTCGTTGAATTTAATACGTATTTTTATAACGTCGTATCGTTAAGACAGCATATTATAGATTTTCGTTATTTCCTACAAAAATATTTTTTTCCGTTTATCGATGGACAATTAGCCTCCACCCCCACCCCCTGCACCACGCAAGCCATAAAACAGCTTTGGGGCGCAATTTTCAACTGTTCATATTACTTTTACAAATCATGTCGTTACAAAATAAAATTCTGTTACATAGGTATATTTTTCTTTGGACGGAAATTCATAATTTTTACATTATATTGAATGTTTATAAACCCCGGGATTGTTTGAGATCAACATGAAGACAGGAAAGTACATCATCACTTTGTTTCCTATCAATCGAGCGAGAACTGACTCAAATAATTAATTTTAATGAGATTTTGCCAACGAAAAAGTAGGAAAAATTAAAATATTTTAAAAATAATTAATTGCAATTTCTTTGGCAATTATTTATGACCAATTAATATTTATCATGTAACTGTATTAAAATAATGAAAATAAATATATATAATATAAATAACGTGTATTTTTTTATCAGTAACTGAACAAGGGCAGACAATTACAAATTTGCCAAGGACACCAAAAGCCTAGCTACGCCTCTGAGTATGAAAAAGACGATGTTTATGATTACATTGTTTCACATTGTGATACAGTTTTCATATTGCTCATCCAATGTTCCTCCTATACACGTGACCATTGTCTAACTGACACCGATGTGCCTCCTTACATGTGACTACAGTCTAACCTGTCATCAAATGTCCCTCCTGTATATGTGACCACGGTCTAACCCGTCATCCGATGTCCCCCCCCCCGTACACGTGATCACAGTATAACCTTCCATCAGATGCCCCTCCTGTACATATGATCACAGTCTAACCTGCATAAGATGCCCCTCCTGTACATATGATCACAGTCTAACTTGCATAAGATGTCCCTCCTGTACTCGTGACCACGGTCTGACCTGTCATACGGTGTTGACGTGCTTGAGTGACAAAATGGTGTTGTTAAATTTGATAGGCTTAAAGGATATACTGTGAAGCAGTCGCATATGCTGGTGTTTCAAAACGAATAGTCCAACGACTGTATAAACAGTGGGGTACAATGGTATCCACCGATAACACTAGTCTGCATGAAAATCTTCCCTCGGAAAAAAATGGGTGTACTTTATAGATTTGAGGGTGCTGAATCCGAATCTGACATCCAAATGTTTTTATCAGGCACTATTTTCGTGGGATGGCGTTTTGTGAGAAAATGATTTTTTTTTCTGAATATGTACGATTTTATTCCTTTTATTCGTTTTCAAACTACATGATGCTAAGTTTCATTATCTGAGATAACTGACATTATCTGAGATAATTGACAGACCCTTGTATGAGGACTCGACCTGTCAAACCTAACTTTCCCTCTAGATTCTTCCCATCTTTTGTAGTATATTTGTTAGAGTATAAAAAGCTGTGCGTGACACGCTGTAGCGAAAATTCTGTAAATTGAAATATTGTACTGATTCGAGTGCAGTGTTTCCTTAGTATTTTTTGCTACGTAATGTTTACAGTGCAATGTCGCAGTCATCTGGTTCTTGCAAAAAAATCGATCTGAGAGCTTCTGTTACATATGTGGGGAAGTCAGCTTAAAGCACAAAAAAATTACTCACCACCACTTGTAAAGAAAACTTATCATCTCATATTTTGGTCGGAGACCAAAATAAAGTTTGGGCTCCAAAAATGTTTTGTAACACATGGTCGAGAACTCGGACTGGCTGGTTAAAACCTAGAATCATATGGATGACTGCTTTTTTCGTATGACAGACATTGCAGGCTTTACTGCTAAATCAAAAAACAAAAAATAAATACCCTAACGTAACATCCGCATTGAGAACCGTTCCTCACG
Source organism: Ryuthela nishihirai (assembly GCA_038380435.1). Lineage (NCBI taxonomy): Eukaryota > Metazoa > Arthropoda > Arachnida > Araneae > Heptathelidae > Ryuthela > Ryuthela nishihirai. The sequence continues at coordinate 45,694,354 of JAWZYU010000032.1, forward strand.
ATGAATCGGAGGCTGAAGAATCATCTCCAGAATTTAGTCCCAGCAACATGGGAGGCGGGAGAAGTTATACAACAGAGCTACATTTGATCACCCAAGCAGAACTGAACGATCTGGTTCGGGTTATAGACCTTTCAAAAACCAAAGCTCAGCTGATTGGTTCGCGTCTCAAGCAATGGAACCTTCGAGGAAAAGATATGAAAATTTCATTTTTCCGACAAAGGCAGTGCCAAATTCTGAAATTTTCTCCAAAGATGGTGATCTGGAATACTGTAACGACATACGAGGCCTGTTACAGCAACTAAGTTTCCGAACTCCCCTGAACAATGGAGGCTCTTCATTGATTCCTACAATGTGAGCTTGGAAACAGTTCTGTTACACAATGGTAATGAGCACCCATCAATACCTATTGGGTACGGAGTCCATATGAAAGAAACATACCAAAATATGATGATTCTGCTTCAAAAAATTCAATATGAGGAAGATAGCTGGAATGCATGTGCAAACTTAAAATTAATTGTTTTGTTGACTGGGCTACAAGTAGGATATACAAAATAATGTATTCTGTGTAGCTGGGACAGCTGAGCGAAAGACCGCTACTATGTGGTGAAAATATGACTTGATCGAACCTGAACCGATTTCCTGGTGGGAAGAACATAGCACATCCGGCATTAGTGGATAAGACAAAAGTCTTGTTGCTGCCTCTGCATATCAAATTAGGATTAATGGAAATTTTTATGAAAGCGATGAATAGAGAGGGTGATGAATTGGCTTACTTAAGGCAAACATTTTCACGGATTAGCGACGCAAAACTAAAAGAGGGAATTTTCTTTGGTCATCAGATTAGACAGTTGTTTGAAGATCCTGAATTCGAAAACATACTACATTGAAAAGGGAGCCTGGGAGGCATTCAGAAATGTTTGCCACAAATGTTTAGGCAATGTAATGACAGATAATTACGAAGAAATCATCGAAGAACTATTTTCTTCACATAGAGTATTAGAATGTAATATGTCGCTGAAGCTGCCTTTCTTACATTCGCAATTGATTTTTAATAGGAGCGAGTATCCGAGATAGGAGCGAGATAGGATCCGAGACGGATGAGCATGGAGAAAGGTTCCATCAAGACATATCCGAAATGGGAAAACGATATAGGTGCAAATGGAACGAGAGTATGTTGGCGGACTGCTCTTAGATTCTTCAGCGAGAGGCTTCAGAAATAAAATATAAGCGACAGAAGACATAAAAAATATTTTATGTAAATATTTGCATGCATCAAAATATCATTTAGTGTCAGCTTTATATTATCAGCTTTATATATATTTTATTACGTAAATAAATATTTGATAAAATATGTTTATATCCCTGAGTAAAATAATGTTTTTCTAAATTAAACTCATATAACTAGAGATTGTAGGTAATAGAACTAATTGGCTGTCAGATTCGGATTCACCACCCTCAAAACATAAAAATCAGACAAATTTTCAAAGGGAGGGAAAAAAAGATTTTTCTTTGCGACCAGTGTAATCAAAGACGTTAGAATATGTCTTTGATTATTTGACGTTTATACGTCTTTTTTTATTTGATTTGTCTTTGATTGATTTGACGTTTAGACGTTTAAAATAGGAACCACCGATGAGTATCACGACTAGTGACTGTAACCTGATTTCAAACCAAGCAGGAATTGCTATATACAATGAAAGAAGGACGACATCAGCCTATTTGAAAAGGAATATTGCGATAGAAACTGCATTTTTGGGTATTTAGAGCAGAGTGTCTCGGAAACAAACCTATGCAAACAGCTTCACATAAAGTAGCTCGGCAGCAATGAATAAAGCGCTATACATTGGATTGCATACCACTGGAAATGTTTATCTGGCAGGTGAGTCGCGTTTCTTTCTGTAAGCCAATGATGGAAGGCAAGAGAGTCGATCTCAGGAACAGCGAAGCCTTTCATACGACTCTATCCAAGGTAGTATCTAATGTAGTATATTTTAATGTTTTTATATTCAGCCCATTCAGGTATCGATGCATCGAAATCAGGATGGTAATATACATATTCTGGAAGATCAGCTGTTGCCGTTTGTGCTTCGTTCGAAGGATAAACACTACCTAGACTTTTCAGTGTGCCAGGATGAAAATGCAAGGTGCACAGGGACGAAACTGTTTGTGACTGGCCCGAGGAGCATGAGAGGTACCAATGGGAGACCTCGACTGGCCCGCGAAGTCACCGGATGTAAATCCCATTGAAATCCTTTGGGACTAAGGAACAGAGGTTGAAACATCGAAATAGGAATCCACGTAATCTAGCTGAACTACGAGTGTTATTTCTGGAGGAGTGATTACAACTGATGTAAATTGCAACCGACGACTGGCGGAATTCCTATCTAACAGTATCGCTGCTGTTATTCATGTGAAGGGAGGTGATTAATTTTTTTGTCCACCGAGCGTATATTGAATTATTAAAATTTTGATAATTATTTGAAGTTTCATGATTATAAAAATTGTAAGTTTGGTAGATATTCTAAAACTTTCCTCTACTATCGTGAACTTTCTGCTCACGGTTCTCTGCCACGCAATCCAAACTGCATTGAACACTTGTTGTTTGTTTATTTTTTATTTTATTTTTTCAGTCCTGAAAGTGTCTCTGCACTAGTGATGAGTCGTTCGGGAATGAATCGTTAAAAATGAACGAATCAGGTCAGTGAGTCACTCGTTCGTGATTTCTTTCTGAAAAGAATCGATTCTTTCAATCATTTGACCGTTAATATCTTCAGTTAATTAGTGACTGTGTTTTATTATGAAAAATAATTCATGGTGAGGTTTGTAAATGGTGATCCATGGTAATTTTTTTTCTCAAAGTTCCTTCCGAAGGAGCCGAAAGAATCAAACTGAAAGAATCGGACGTACTGACTTAATGACTGATATTAATCATTTGACTCCTTGATTGGGGTGGGGGTGGCTCAGTCGGTAGAGCGCCAGGCTCGTAATCTGTAGTTCCCAGGTTCGAGTCCCAGCTGGATCAGCATTGAGATTTATCTCCGCAAAATTCCCCACCCTGCCCGCGGTCAGTAGGGGACTCCGATGGGCTTGGAAAGGCCGCCGTCCGTTGGATGGGACGTTAAGCCTTGGCTCCGTGTGCGGGAGAGCCATACCCTGTGCACGTTAAAGAACACGCTGGATGGCCTTGAAAGGAGGCTACCATCTGTCTCCCAACAGCTGTTCCAGTGGGTCACCTCCCCCAACCTTATCTGAGTCTTTGGGTCCATGTGACCTGGCCATTTAGTCCATGGTGTGCAAAAAAGTGCCGCTCAGAGGTGAAACAACCCAACCCAAAGACTCCTTGATTCCTATCGTTCGCGATGGAGGTCGAATCAGAATGAACGAATCGGCCGTACTAACTCAATTGGCTCAAACGAATCCTTTGACTCCTTTTGTTCGGGAATCAGACGGACTGACTCATGAACTCTTCCAGACAAGTTCATATGATTCCTCTGACTCCGCGAATGATCATCAGTCGTTCGCGGGAGATGTTTATTAATAATTAATATAAATGAATGAAATGCCAGTGAAAGTTGCCTTAAAAAAATCAATTTTAATACTTGCTATGATTTAAATATATATCTATTTTAGTAATTTCATCAAAGCAGTTGAAAAAGGCTGTTTTCATAATTTTCGGCTCTGAATATATTTTTTTATATTCACTTGTTCTGTAGCGTGCAAGTTTTTTTAGTTGATATCTTAACAATTTGGAAATGAATCCATTTCGGACAAATCTTTTGAAGTTGTGTTCGATTTCTACGTACTAACCAAAAAATTAATAACAATCAAGATAAGACTGTGTCTGGAGAGCTCTCGAACATAAAACGAAAGATTTAGTAATGTGCAAAAATTAAAAGTTACTTCTCTAAAATTAAAAAAATATATATCTATAAAGCATATATTTTCCAAAATATAATGACATAAAAAAATTTAGTTATTAAAATTAAAAAATTAAATATTTCTATTTTATTTAGTGTCCATAATTTTGAAAGAGTTCACCGACAAGATTTCATTAAACAGAAGCTGATTCGAATCACATGGAGAATCAAATGAGACAAAAGAACGAATCTTTTGAATGACTCTTTTAAGTGAGTCGATTCAATAGAATCGAATATTTGAAAAGAGTCGTTTTGCCCATCACTCTTCTGAACTTATTTAATGGCCTAGATATTTTCCAATTAATTATCAGCAGCTCGCACTGGAAGCCACCGTTCGGGAACAATCACTGAACCATTAATAACGCATTCTTAATTAAACGAAAGTTTAAAACTTCTCATGAGGGAATGACTTGGACTTGGAGCTCTGACTTCGAACAGTCATGACGTGTTTCCGCATCGCTTCTGGATTACTTCAAGTTTTAATAATTAGCTAACTGTTTACTTAAATTTCCTATTAGCCTTAGGCAAGACTGGGTGAAAATCCTAGTGGAGCCTTTGGCAGGAAGGGTAGCTAGTTTAGCCTAATTTTTTACTTAAACTTGTAGTTTCTTAATTAGGGTTTTTACAGGTTTATTTTCTACATTGATGTATGAATAAAGCCTACAGTTTTGGATACACATTACTACATTTGATAAGTATTAGTACGAGTCAATAGCCGACCTGAGTTGGCCGCTATCAGTATAGGAAAAGTACACGCCAATAGCCGACTTTAAGCTGGCCGTTATTGGCGTTGGAAGAGTACGTACTGATAGCCGACTCAGCGCTTGGCCGTTATTGGCTTGGAAACATACTATACAAGTAAGCATTCTACTTTAAAAATCATCCGTTGAGGTATTCTAGCTCTAAGTTTTTCTCATTTTATTCGATTCTAGTCGCAACTGAAAATTAGCTTTTTTGCATTTTTATCTTTCATTCTTTATTAGATTTGTAATATTACATTTATTCTGACATATTTTTACTCGTTTTTGAGTTTTAATATTGTTTTTGGATTGATTACTGTTATTTTACCGTAATCCTATCCTTTTCAAATCCGGTCTGAGCCGGTTCTTTCAGTTACAGTTGCAACTGTCAAATTTTATATTTGAATTTTTAGAATAGTTTGCATAAATTTTATGTAAATTTGTTCTATTTCTTTTATTTATATCTTTTTCATACGTATTTACTTGTTTCAACTGCTTTTGTTTGAAAATTGTTCAAACTTCGAAGCATTTGCAATGTCAAAATCTGACATTCAAGAAAATTCTATCCCGGTCCTGACTGAGAGTTATTCTCAAAGTGACGTCAGATCGGACCTTTCTGAGACCTCTGGCGCTCAAGTCTCGATGGACAACGAAGTAATCGTGACAGACCCTGTGCACCGCAGCATAAAGACTGCATATCACCATATGGGAGAAGTCACATAAATCACTATCGACTAAAAAGGTAGCTGTTAATTTAAGCTTGCCTTACATTGTACCTGCCTACAGCGGGAGAAGACCTTTGTGAAGAGAAAAGCACTGCTTGGGATTTAATAGCCTGCCTGAAGATATAATCATTGAGGTGCAGTGAGAGTGGGATCTTTTGAATTTTTGTAAGGTGCCTAGGAAATGCCCAACACTCACTGAATTTTGTCCAGAAACTTGCCAACATATAAAATAAAAGATCTTGTCTTTTGAATTTTTTTAGCCAGAAAAATGAAGAGATGTCCTAACTTTTTGAGTCCTCTGCAGCAGAGGCTCCTAGGTACTTCCGTCGATAAGCCACACCTAATCAGGTCTCCCATACCCTTTCGGCATGACCTCCAACTTCGTCCTCTCCATCGAGCCGGGCAACCACAGCCCCGCTCGCCGTCTCGGCCTAGACCGTGCCGAGGCCGCTTCGGGGCCACCTAGCCAGTAAACCATTAAAAACCCAGCTGGCGACCCTCCCACAACCCCAACAAAGCCATTAGCCTACCGGGGTTTACAAGACAGCAGCAACACGGACCCCACTTCGCAGAGGAACCCAAGTTCCTCCACTGCAAAAGCTATAGAGTCCAAATCTCATTCCGTGGGACTCTTAGTTTGGCTGTTCTATCGATAAGTCCGCTGGCCATGGTGGCGAGCCTTCAACTTCTACCTCTCCTTTGTGAACGGGCCGAAGCCCCCAGTGAACATCCGTCCACCTCGATATCACAGAGACCGCATCAGAGAGCCCACGGACGAGTGTGCGGAGAGGTGCACAACTCAACCCGCAAGTACTCCTCGATGGGCCTACAGAAGACAGGGTTCCCCAAGCCCCGTCCGAGGCCCTTAGAACGGCCCCTCAATCTCGGCTGCAACCCCCAGCTTCGCTGGGGACAAGTCAATAAGCTGACTGGACCAACACAGCCCAGGTAGTCCGCCAGCACTCAACAGGCCCCCTCCACCGGGGACCACCAGACTTCAAGAACTCCAGAATGCCAGCGATCCGAGCCCAACTATTCAGAGACATCGTAAGCCTCCCCCCCCCTCGTCAAGGAGGTCCCACTCCGGGGGGAGTCTCGATGGACAGCTCCCAATTGACTTATAGCATGCAGATTTGCACGTTTTTGTCAGAAAAAAAACAAACTTTTGGTCGACTTAAATTCAACAGTGGCCAAATTACCCTCTATGAAGGACATTCACATCTTTTACCAGATGATACAGTCATGTTTAGTGACGCTATTCTTGAAAGATTCTATCTTGAAAAAGATGTCAATGAGCATGTTTGCAGTGAACATTGCTCTCGCCAATCCATTTTATTGGAAGGCATTAATGATTTGACTTCTGTCCCCATGCACAGATTAGACCTAATTGAAAATTCTACTGATGTTGCCAAAAAAACCCGAGGGTAAGGGTGCTGGCAAGAAATACAAAAAGGGACACAAGAGAGCCTTGTCTCCCAACACTGACTCTGCTTACGCCTCCAAGACCAGATTTTCTGTTTTGGAAAAGGAGTACTTAGATCCTCCCTGTTACTAATATGGAGGCTACTGATTCTCCTACCATTCCTAAGGGGAGTAATAACGAAAAAAATACCTCCCATCATTTTACGTTCTCCAAAGAATTGGTTGAACACTTATAAGGAACTACCTAAAATTGCTGTGGAAGCTTTCGCTGCAAAGACCTCAGGAAAAACGGTCCGTTTACAGTCCAAATGCTCCACTGATTATAGGTTCTTTGTAAGATTTTTTTAAACTTCTAAGCAGCAGTTTCACACTTACAAACTGAAAGAGGAGAAAAACCTCAGGGTGATAATCAAAAACCTACCCACTGACGGAACTTCTGATGATGTTCGAGTCGCTTTGGTGGACTTGGGCTTCAAAAATATTAAACTTTCACAGATGAGACGTGGAAAGGTCAAATCTCTGATTCCTGTATGCTTGGCAGAACTGCCAAAGAATGATGCAAATAAAAAGATCTACAATATCACAGATCTCTTTCACCTGAAAATACATGTTGAGAGTTATAAACCGAGAAAAACTTCAACACAGTGTCACCAATGTCAAAGATATGGGCATGCCCAGAGTGGATGCTTTAATCTGCCATGCTGCGTTAAATGCGCTGGCAATCATATGACGAAGGACTGTGCCCGCAAGAAGGATGAGAGTCCACCTAAGTGTGCCAACTGCGGCCTCGGCCATACATCCAACTACAAAGGCTGCACCCACTTCCCGAAACGTGAGGTGGTAGCTCCTCTTAAGGAACAAACTAATACTACCAGTGAAATAAGGGCTGTTAGTATTCCTGTTACCCCTCAACTCTCCTATGCACTCACAGCAAAGTAAATATTCAAAAGCTATTCATTTCAGAAGCTATTCATATAAAAATGTGGGCAGGCCAGATAAAATATCTCCAAGAATTTGTATCACAAGGCATAATTTCCCCCAACTCACTGGCCTAAACCGTAAGCATATGACTTTATTGGGCTGGAGGGGGACTTAATAGAATAGAAGTGTTGTGTGAAGTTCTCACCTAACGCCACAGAGTAGAGGGTCTAAACATCAGTAAACACCATGACATGAAGATCTGTGTGTCTTTGTAAATGAATTCAGATTTTCTCATTTATTAAAATACTTATTTTTTAGAAAACGGGGAGCAAGATTTCGTCCTTCAAATAACCTGGAAAAGAGTGTCGTATTTTTGAAAATCTTTGACGGCTGCAGAGATATCTATGTGTTTGCAACATGCTCCATGACTTCTTGGAGATAAGTAGGTCAGGTCCTTAGCTCTATGTAAGACACTATGCAGCTGCCGTAGAAAAAAAATAGTCTTAGAAAAACTAAAAGGATAAAAGAGTGATAAGCATATAAAGATCATGATAAATGATTGAGGCGTCACTCTCAACTGCTTAAATAATGGATCTTACAAAATGCATGTGAAACACAGAAATAATAGATATAATTGACTTTCAATAAGTGTTATGGCATAAGGTGAGGAACATTTTTCTTCTATTAGCTTCCAGATTCCAGAAACCTTAACTGGACACTATGCATAAGAATGTTTGATATATTAAAATTTAATATATTGTATGCCGAATGATTATCACGCTTGGCTACTGATCTAAGAGACCTGGGTTCGAGTCCCAGGTAAGGCATGGATGTGTTGTTTTTCTGCTGAGGTCCTGCCATCCCTCAGACCTTCTACTATGGCATATATACTGACAGGCTCCTGTCAGACCTCTGTGGCAAGCAGCTGCTTGAAGGTTTTATTATTTTTTTAATTAAAACAATGACAGTTATTAGAATCACAGCCATTATGAATTACTGATGTTTATACTTTTCTAAATATTACAAAATTTCTTTCCAACCTCGTGATCGTTTTGTTCATTGTATGTTATCAGCGACACACAGGCTTCAAGGCATTAGAAAAGTGCCACTTCACGCATTTAGCGTATTCAATACTCTCTCATGAATTATCAGCGACTTCGTTACAAGCCACGGACCTCGACACTTACAAACGCAAGGATCGACAATTACTTATTAAACAGAATGTTTAAAACTACGTAAACAGATATTAAAATTTAGACTGGTAGTTGTTTACACTCTTGTGTTAATTTCCCTTTAATCAAATATTTTTAAAAACATAAATATTTTATACTATTTAAGGAAAAAATCTTACTTAGAATTTAGTAGAAGTAAAAAACAAACCACCATTACTTTTCACTACTTTTATTAAGTATATTATTGCAAAAATCAAGTCATTGGTAATCTTACTTATATCTGATAACACATATTGATGATACTTAAGTACGCTTGTAGAAACAACTTCAAAGCAAATCCAAGTAACATTTGCGGAATGTAAAACTTGAAATTCGCGCTTTCAGATCATTTCTGAGGCAAATATTTCATAATCTATCCACCACTTTGAAATTATTGGATACATTGTCCGTTGTGAACAACCAATATTTTAATTCGATTTGCACCAAGCAGACCAATGGACTGTACCATATTAGAGCAGACATATTCATTCAGAGAGCTGTGACTCATGAAATGTTCCCATAGCCAAAATCACGTGGATTGTCCTCAGGGTGACTGAGGATAATTAATGAGAAGCATTCTGTCAGAAATGAAGATATCCATCAACAGATTTCCGCAGTGATAGTAACATGCTGATGCATCTCATCTTGTATTGAGTTAACGTTCTGGAAATATCCACTTTGTTGAAGGATGGAATTACGATCATAGAGAAACACATTATAATGGTTAATGTTTGTTGGCATGTGCATAAATTTAATAGACATGTTTATTAAAAAAATTCCATATGAACAATGAAAGCAAGAGGGGCATTTAAAAAATTCTTAACATGCATCTGCAACGATTGCACTTACCTAAACAAAACTTTTACTTCCTTCAAACTACTCCCCTCCAGCATCTATGCCAGGTTACAAATGTCTCCACCAATTCTGGAATGTTTGCTGTACCCATGTTGCGGAATACTCCGCAACTCTGAATGAACGCATTTTGCAAATTCGTGCACCCCTGAGAAAGACTTCCTAGCAAGTTTTCAATTTTTCGAAACCACCAAAACTCATATAGTGCAAATCGGGTGAATTTGCAGGAAGGGGTAGATGTTGAATTTTTCCCGCCCAACATAGGCGTAACTCAAGAAATTTGTAACTTTCCGGAACAGCTGGCACAAAACGGAACACTCTTAACGGCCGGCACGTAAGGAACACTTTTAATAATCAGCACGATAACGAACACTCTTAACGGCCGGCACGATAAGGAACACTTTTAATGATCAGCACGATAATTAACACTCTTAACGGCCGACACGATAAGGAACACTTTTAATGATCAGCACGATAAGGAACACTCTTAATGGTCAGTATGATAAGGAACACTCTTAATGGGCAGCACGATAACGAACTCTTGTTTTGTGAGCACTGGTATTATCATGAAGAAGAAAAAATTCTTGACATGCCTATTGTTGGACGCTGCTCCTTCGTCTCCTTAACCATTTTCGGTAAAACAATGTTCACATAGTATTTGCCATTTAGAGCCATTTTTCAAATAAGGTGTCCACGGCTTCCACACCTTGGGAATTAAAAAAAATAATGTGAACCTTCTCTTCGTTGAGCGAAAGTCTTGTCGGAGGATTTGGGAAAGCGGTTCATCTTCCACAACCCAAACATAGTTGTCGATCTTCCTAGTAGTTGTATAGTAATGAAGCCACGTCTCATAACCTGTGACAATGTCTGGCAACCGTTTGGGGCCACTAAGTTCAAACATTGCCAGCATGTCCTTTCACGAGTCAACGGTAGATCTTTTTCGCTTTCTGACTGTGGGTTGACCATTTGGCATAGACCTTTCGGAGCTTTAAATCTTGAAGAATAATTGTTTCCACACTACCAATAGATACACCAACATCTATATTTATTACATGAACGCTGATAAGTGGGTTTTCCTTAATGAGTTCACGAACTGCAGCGATTGGTCTCTCGTTCACGGCCTCCTTCGGTCTTGTCATGAGGGAATTCTTCGAAGCCCTGCCATCCTTCTTATCAAAGACGACTGCAGTTCGCATGACGCTGCAGTCATTGGACAGTGAAAGAGTGGAAAAAGGTTGCCTTTTCCAACAAATCGAGGTTTCTACTCCACAGAAGTGACAGGCGGTGGCGGATACGGCGTCAGACACATGAGAACCAACACCTGGACACCCTTGTCAGTCAAGTATAGGCCGGCGGTGTCAGTGCGCATGTATGGAGTATATTTTCCTGGTATGACCTGGGACCGCTGGTACCACTGGTTGGGTCCCTGAACGCCAATAGCTATTATCCATCGTCGCTGACCACACGCATCCCTTCATATTGGACCCTGGTGGTGATAGTGTCTACAAACAGGACAATGAGCCCTGCCATGTCGCTAAGGTGGTGCGTGACTGGTTCCAGGAACACGACAGCGAAGTCTCCGTTCTCCCTTGGCCAGCGAAATCGCCCGACCTCAATCGTATAGAGCACTTGTGGGACCATTTGGATCGACAGGTTCGGCGTGCGGACCTCAGTGCTCTGTTGGAGTCCGAATGGGCGGGTGTGTCTCTGGCAACCTTCTAGGGCCTCATTGCGTCCATCCCACTCCGTCTCGCCATTGTCATCCAGGCTAAGGGTGGTAATTCCCATCATAAGGTAGGTGATCATATTATTCTGATATGGCTTTGTGTAAATAGGAGTTTTTTCTAATTTTCAAAATCACGAAATTGTGATCTTGTAACAGTCATGATTAAGAAGTACTAAGAGCTTCTTTGTTAATGATATTTGGGAAGTATTCTCTGAGCATGAAAATCACTGAAGTATTATCATTAAAATTCTTTTGCTACTTCTGTTGCAATACAAACCAAATATCAAGCAATTATGAATCAAAGGCGTAACTGTCGAGGACGCACTGAATGCTTTGTTGAGGCTTTAGTTATAAAAGTTGATGGAAAGTAATGGAACCCATTGGATATATCGGATTTATTCATTAGATATAAAATTGCAAATGAAATTAACTAATTGGTCCTTCGAGAGCAACAGTCAACTTTCTTTATATCTTTGGAGGGAACTAAAAATTGTGAATAGGACTAATTTTAGTAGTAGATCTCAGAAATATTAAGAACGGTAGATCTGGTGTTGTCTTCAAGGTCATGTAGGGTCAGAGTGACAGTGTAGAAATAAAAAAATGCCAAAAGTAATGATTGATTTATAGTATATATATTAAGAGCAAAATTGACCTTGTTGTGGTATGAAATTCTAAAGGAACTTCCAGGAATGTTACGATGCTGATATTTGGCTTTGTTATAGACGTCACTTTTTTATGTAGGTATCGATCTGGAAATTTTACGAATCTTTTTTTAGGATCGATTTCTACAGAGAAACGATGGGAAATTGGGTGTTGCGCATTTTTACTCTGAGATAATGGAGTTCACGTTCACCGCACCCCGAGTCATTATGGCGGGTATTTAGCATATGTGTGGGCACTGTGACCATACACAAAGGGGTATTCCATTTGACCGAGCTCAGTGACGGGATATATAATGCCCCATTGCCAAAAATTCCATCTCCGTCTTGAAAGGTAGATCAAGAAAGAAGAATAATGCTGCTCTTAATCATTCAACAACCTTCACAGAAAGCGCATTGAGTATCTTACGCATGAACTGCATTACCTGTTATTATATTATTTTTGATGTTATTATTAGCCTAACAATTCAAAAACATGCCTTTATACATTTTCAACATGAATGCTGTCGCCTGTGCACACAGGGTTTCCCAATGATATGTGTTGCCTGATAATGCAACATGGGCCACAATGGGACTGACTCAGTTGTGGCCATTAAAAACAATTCATAGTAAATCTGCTTTGATTTTGAAAAGAAAAATTGAAAATTTAATTTTTAAATTTTATTATTAATAATTTTTTTAAAAAATTATGAATAACACCTAGTTTTTTAACTAACTGATTTTGTGTTATTAATTTTAACAGCCCTGCAAGCCACTGAACCAGAACGTTATGAATTTCAGTCTACACCTATATGGACCGAACGAAATTTATAACTACACATAAACAAGTCAAGATTTAAAGTGGTAGTCGTTTCACTACTTCACTAATTATTTCCTAAAATTAAAATATCTAATAAAAATGAGTTTTACTGTTTATTCAAATAATTAACTGAAAAAATGTAACGCATTTAAAATTAAGCAAAAAAGTTATGAAAAATTACTTACTATTTCAATGACTGCTTTCAAGCCTAAATAACATTATTTTTACATAAACGATCACTTAATATTTATAAACATCAAATGAAATAGAGTGGTAATAATATTATCAATTTTGAACAATCATACGTGGATGCACGTGATATTTGAAAAATGCATTTTTTGTTAATATATAAAGCACAGTAATTCAAAATTTTGTTATCAGAGAGTGTTTATATCCCAAAGTGGTAATTTCAAATATTTCGTATATCAATGTATTGATTGTTCGACAGTAGTCTAATATTGTCATTTTCTTTTACTTCATCTGACGCATACATATATTAAATGATTGTTTACCAAATTATAATATTATTTAATTTTGAAAACAGTCAGAGAAATAGAGAACAAATTTTCGTAACTTTTTTTTTAATTTTAAAAGCATTAGGCACTTTAGTTAATTTTTTGAACAATAGAATATCTTTTGTTTATTAGATATTTTAATTATAGTGAATAATTAGAAGGAGTGAAAACGATTACCACTGTAAATCTTGGCATTGTTATTTATAGTTTTAAACTTTCGTTCAATCCAACACATGCTTTTACAGGATAATGACATTCTAGTTCAGTGGGTTACAGTTAACGTAACTAGAAAATAATAACGTACGATCAGTTAAATAACTAGAGGTCATTCATAAATTTCGCAAGATGACTAATCAGAATTAAATCCATGCCCTTACGCTACCGATCGTAACGCTTTACAGGAACCTCCAAGCCCTTTCCTTCTACGCAAAAAGTTTTTCTTTTCTTAAAGAATTACCTTTTCTGTAGTGAAATTACCGTAGTAGTAGTTAATTTCTATCATCAGCCAATTAACATAAGTATCATCAGTAAAATTAACTAAAGTATCATCAGTAAAATTAACTAAAGTATCATCAGAAAAAAAAACTCACTCTTTCCTCAGAACACATGAAAACAATTTCTAAATGCAGAAACAAATTTACCATTTTAGCATTACGTCACACCCCTCCCCCCTATACTCTACGCCACAGGACAATGCAAAATCCCTTATCCAGGCTTTCCCTTGGATTACGCACTTTATGACGCTCTCTTATATACAGTTATATACATTTATGTATATATAGCTACGGAGGGAGATGAAAATGTTTTTGACACGTGTATATAGATTTCCATTCGTTCCTGTAAAGTTAAAGAGATACGACTTCCTTGAAAGTCTATTTAATCTTGTTATTACATACATACATACATACATACATACATACATACATACATAGATACATAGATACATACATAATCCTCATGCAGCCATGGGCTACGGAGGTCCAACCAGAGTGTGTAATTTTATTCTCCAGACGTAAATGTTCTGAGTTACAGCTGCTGCATTTGGACACTTCAAGCAAGGTCCTGTCTGACAATTTCTGCTCATTGCATCCTAGGTCTCCCCCTTTTCCTGAAGACTTTGGGAACACTGTTCATAATATTGTTTGCCAATCTGTTGTAGCTATGTATACGGATAACATGACTAAACCATTGCTGTCTCTCTCCGCTCAATATACTTCTCAAAGAGGTTAATGACTTCTTCTTCTAACTTCATCATTACTTACAAGGTCGAACCACTGAATTGACAAGATACTACGTAAGCATCTAGAATCAAAGGCATTAAGATTCATGTTATCCTGTTTACGAAGGGTCCATGTTTCATTACATACCTAACCTTAGAAAGAACCAAACTATTATACAGCCTAATTTTACACTTTAGGTATGTTCGCCTATTTTTCCACACTCTCCATAGATTTTTAAAAGTCCCAGGGACAATTCCTATTCTTCTATTTATCTCACGCGGCACATCACCAGAATCTCTTACATAGCTCCTAAGATAATTAAACTCAGACACTGGCTCAAGAGTGAAACCATTCAAAGCAACTGAAATACCATCTACTAGACCAATTTTCATCACTTTAGTTCTTCCCTGTTTATCACCAAACCTACTCTATTACTCACCAAAACCTCTCTTATCACCAAACCTACTCTATTACTCACCAAAACCTCTCTTATCACCAAACCTACTCTATTACTCACCAAAACCTCTCTTATCACCAAACCTACTCTATTACTCACCAAAACCTCTCTTATCACCAAACCTACTCTAGTCTCATCAATAGCCCAATGAAAGAATTCATCTCATAAACATCCATAGCCAACAGGGCCAAAGAATATGCATAATCTAAAAATGAAATTTTTGAAATTTCTAGACCGTTTAAGGCCAAAATCTTTGCATTGCAAAGAATTTCGCATAACATATTCAATAACCAACAATACAGAAAAAGAGACAAAATGCGACTTATCTAAACTTATCTAACTCCACTAACTTATCTAACTCCACTAACTTATCTAACACACTAAACTTATCTAACTCCACTAGTAATGCTAAACCGATCGCTGCAAATACGTACCAACTCTCACTACGACTCAATGATATTTTATAGAGCTTTCATTATGTTAACTCTTTTATCAGGTATTCCGTATGATCTAACGATCAAACAGAAATTATGTCGATCAGCTGAGGCAAACCTTTTTGAAATCTATGAAGCTAGTAACCACAGGTTTCTGAAACTCTAAACATTTCTCAAGAATCTGCCTAAGTGAAAACATTTGATCAACACATTCCCTACCACTTCTGATTCCACACTGTTCATCACACAGTTGTCCGTGAACCAAATTCTTAATTCTATTAATTATAATCATGCAAAGAACTTTACCTGGAAGAGAAAGTAAACTAATTCCTCTCTGATTATCACAATTTTAAAATCACCTATTTAATGCGATCACCTTTTTAAAAAATCGGGACAATAATAGATTTAGTAAAATCCTTAGGAACAACACCTTTATCATGAAAAATATTTAAAATTTCAGTCAGCCATGTGAAAACACAAATGTTCCTAGCTCTAAGCATTCAATTTCAGTGATGATTTCATCCATCCCTAGGGATTTATGCACTTTTAATATAGAGAGGTCCAAAGCCAGTAATGCATTTATCATCATTACAAACAATGGGACTAGAAATAATCACAATATTTAGAACCTCTCTGAAATGCTCATCCAACCTAGCCATCATAGAATCCTCACCTTGAACCATATAAAACATTAACAATCTGGTACAACGCCCTGCTGTTGTCCTGTCTAACTGCTTCCTCTGCTTTGTCAGCCAAGGTATGAAGTCTAAGATTCTTATCAGCTGTTAATTAATCTTTTACATGTTTATTAACTCGCTGTAATGCCTTCTGCTAGGACTAGTAGGGTGTTGATTCATATTAATCCTGCACTTCCTTCTATCAGAAATAAGTTCCATAGCCTTATCACTCAAATAATTTTGTTTCCTTTGTTCCCTTTTACCCAAAAGAGTACTGTTGGTTTCAAGAAAAGCCTGTTTAAACTGATCCCATTCTTTCTCAAACTCAGCAGTAAGCAAACCACGATTGTCGTAATGACTAAGTAGCCTATCATAGTATGATTTGGCTATATCTGGATCTTTCAGACATTCAGTATTATAGCTAATTTTCTTAACCTTAGAACAACATTTCTTAATATTCCTGTTCTTAAGCAACAACTTTAACCAGGTAATGGTCAGACACAATTTCGGTCCCCAGTATGATCTGGTATTCCTAACTGAACTAGCCCATTTGCTGTTAATTAAAATATAATCTCTCATATTCCTGTGCAATCCATCAGTTGTAACCCATGTATAGTTATAAACGTCCCGATGTTTGTAGTATGTGTTAGTTATTCTTAAACCATTAAGTTTACTTACCTGTAGGAGACATTCCCCATTGCCATTGGAACAACCAGTGTTAAAGGGATTTAAAATTCCTGCCCAAAGATTAGTCAGTACCATCTTTAGCACTGAAGTCACCTAGCACAAGAGAAATATAGTCTTTCTTCACAGAATTAAAAATATCTTGACAATAGCTGTAAAACCTATCCTTCTCCTTCTCATCAAAATCCTCTGTGGAGGCATAACAACAGATGACATTCAAGTTTTTAATTTTTGTTTTAAATTTTGCTGTAAGAAATCTTTAATTAATGCAGTCATATCCTAGAAGAGCATCACTAACGTGGCAACTGAGAAGCAAACTTACATCTTGGAGATGCTTTCCATCCTCCCTTCCTGACAAGAGAAATTTAAAGTTATTTTTAGGCATATCACCTTTACCTGTCCACCTGATCTCTTGCTAGGCTAGAATATCTAGGTTATAACGCTGGAATTCCTGCATGAGGTCATCAAGAGAGCATCTATGTAACGTCCTCACGTTCCGCTACCTGCAAAGAGAATATCATTAGTAGGATTTTTGAAGAAACTAGATTTATTGAGAAAGGTAAGGCCAACAATATCAAACCAAAATTTGTAACCCCCCCCCCCCCCCCCTCTCACACACACACACACACAGTTCTGCTGATATAGGATTGCAGGCATAGGGCAAAGACCTGTTCCTCCTCCGCTAAAGGCGGATGTCGCCAATGCCGTTAGGAACAATGCCGGTACATTTTCTAGTCGACCTTTTTAAGAGCCATATCACCTGCCGGAGAAACATTACTCTAGTTTAGAATTGGCGATTCCCAACTAGCTCAATGAGGGTTGAGGTAGGTTGGTAGGAACTTCAGGCACCCCCATTTCATGTGAACCTTTTCAAGAGCCATAGACCTGCCTGAGACACATTACTCCAGTTTAGGATTGACGATGCCCAACTAGCTAAATGAGGATTCAGGTACCTGTGATGATCTCTGATCAGTATTATCCACCAGCTGATATAAGGTATTCCATGCCTCTGTTCATTTAGAGCTGGAAACCCACAAGCAAAGAGAAAACACAGCGGCAGATTCTCCCTCGACAGAGACACACGAGTGCAGAAGTCCAACTGATATAAGGATCCATAATCAAGCTCAATTCCACAAACCAGGTCCAGTATTGGGGGTATAAATGGTTAGCACCAGGACACTGTAAAGTTGACCACTGCTCAGCAGGGTTGAAAAAAAAAGAAAAAGAAAAAAAAATGGCTATAGATGACCAGATCAGTAGGTCACATTGAGCTGGCAGCTCTCCTCTTCCATTCCCTACCAAAAGAGATCTCTTTTGAAAGATACTAACGGCCTGCACGACAAGCAGGCGAGTCGGACATTAGGTGCTAAACCTGGACGGTTCTGTACATCATCACTGGGGTTTGGTACACAGCTCCGCTTCCAGTTTATGCCTAACTACCATTTAAAAACAAAGACCACATTATCATTTCTCTTCGCTGGCGGCAAGTAGATTTCACTCTGCAAAACCTGTCTATTGTTATGAAGTTTCGTAAAGACGGTGAGAGATTTTACATTTTCCCAACGATACAACTTGGGGACGACGCCAAAAAACTGCTGCCGACTTATTACAAGTATATGGGGATCATGCCTATTCATATAGCACTGATAGGGGATGAATGCGAAGATTCAGAGGACAGCAGAGCTTCGGAGACATTTCTCAGACAGGAAGTCCGAAGGAGGCCGTGAAAGAGAGAACCATCGCTGTTGTTCGTAAACTCGTTTTGTAAACCCACACATCTCCGTTCAGGAAGAAGTTTAGATGCTAGTGTATCAATTGGCATTGTGTGGAAAGAGTTATTCATCAACATTTAAAGTTCTGAATGATCTGTGCCAAATGCGCATCCCACAAACTGGAAGAATAGCAAAAAAGAGCTAGAGTCGACTCGAACAATATGATGCTGGGTAATGATAGAATCTAGTGACCTGAAATGGTTAACAGACATTAACACAGGTGACGAAACAGGGTTTTACTTCCGTACAGATCCCAGAATGATCGACAACTATGTTTGGGTTGCGAAAGATGAAGAGAATCCCGATATCCTCCGACAAGACTTTCGTTCAAGAAAGGGAACGTTCACAAATTTATTCAACTTCCAAAGGTTTTGGACACCTTACCTGAAAAAAAAATGATTATAAATGCCAAATCATCATCATCATCATCATCATCATCATCATCATCATCATCATCATCATCATCATCATCATCATCATCATCATCATCATCATCATCATCATCATCATCATCATCATCATCATCAAGCAGCAATGGGCTACGGAGGTCCAACCAGACCGTGCAATTTAGTTCTCCAAGCAAGTCTATCCTGAGCTACATCTACTGCATCTGGCCACTGCACACCAATTCTAACAAGGTCCTGTTTGACATTGTCTGCCCACCGCATCCTAGGTCTCCCCTTCTTTCTGAGGCCTTTAGGCACACTGTTCATAACCCTATTCGCCAATCTATAATTATTCATACGGGCAACATGGCCAAACCAACGGAGTCTCTCTCTGCACAATATGCTGCTTAAAAGAGGTTGCAAACTCCTTTGCCTAACCCTCATCATTAGTTACAAAGTTGAACCACCTAATGCCCAAGATACTGCGTAAGCATCTGGAATCAAAAGCATCTAGTTTCCTGTTATCATGTTTACAAAGTGTCCAAGTTTCACTACCATAACTAACCCTAGAAAGAACCAAACTATTATACAGTCCAATTTTAGTCTTTAGGTGTATACGCCTATTTCTCCACACTCTCCATAGGTTCTTAAAAGTCCCGGCAGCAATCCCTATTCGTCTGTTAATCTCATGCCGCACATCACCATTATCTGTTACATAGCTCCCAAGATAATTAAACTGTGACATCTGCTCAAGACTGCAACCATTGAGATTAACTGAATTACAGCCTGCCTGACCAATTTTCATCACTTTAGTTTTCTCTCTGTTTATAACCAAACCTACTCTACTACCAGTCTCATCAACAGCTCGAATGAAAGAGTTCATCTCATCAACATCATTTGCCAAAAGGGCTAAATCATCAGCATAATCTAAATCATAAATTTTCGTATCTCCAGCCCATTTAAGGTCAAAATCTTTCCCTTGAAGTGAATTTCGCATAACATAATCAATAACCAAACTAAAGAGAAAAGGAGACAAAATGCACCCTTGTCGAACACCAGAAGTAATGCTAAACCAATTGCTACAAGCCTTACCAACTCTCACACACAACTCAGTGTTATTATAGAGAGCTTTCATTATGTTAACTAACTTGTCTGGTATACCATATGATTTCACAATCAACCACAAATTATGACGATCAACAGAGCCGAAAGCCTTTTTGAAATCAACAAAGCTAGCAACCAAAGGTTTCTGAAACTCTAAACATTTCTCAAGAATCTGCCTAAGTGAAAACATTTGATCCACACATCCCCTACCACTTCTGAATCCACATTGCTCATCACGCAATTGACTGTCAACCAGATTCTTAATTCTATTAAGCACAATCATGGAAAGAACTTTAGCTGGAACAGAGAGTAGGCTGATACCCCTATAGTTATCACAAGAACTGCGATCACCTTTTTTGAAAATAGGGATAACAATAGCTCTGGTAAAATCCTTAGGAACCATGCCTTTATCATAAAAGATATTCAGAATTTCAGTCATCCAAGTGGTAACCGAAACATTTCCAGCTCTAAGCGTTTCTGTAGTAATTTCATCTACTCTTGGGGATTTATGAAGTTTAAGTTTAGAAACAGCCAAAATAACTTCGGATTGTGTTATAGGGCCAACATTAAAGCCACCAATGCATCTATCATCATTGCAAACAATGGGAATAGAACTAACTACACTGTTTAGAACATCACTGATTAATGAAATCACTTCATTATGCATGCTTTTGGTACATCCTAGAAGAGCATCACTAGCGTGTCTGCTGAGAAGCAGACCCACGCCTTGGTGATGCTTATTGTCGTCCCTCCCTGAAAAGAGAAATTTAAGATTATTTTTAAGAATCTGACCTTTATCTGTCCATCTGGTCTCTTGCAAGCGGATAATATCTAAATTATAATGGTGGAATTCTTGTGTGAGGACATCAAGAGAAAAAGCTCTGTGCAGAGTCCTCACATTCCAACTACCTATGGAGAGAAAATGGTTAGTAGGATGTTTAAAGAAACTATGTTTATTGAGAGAGGGAATGCCGACAATATCAAACAGCCCCCTAATCGCAGACATGGGGCCAAGACCCGTTCCCCCACCACTAAAGGCTGAAGCCATCTACACTGGAAGACTTCTTCCAATGTAGAATTTGACGATGCCAATAGAAGCAAAGAGTTCAGGTGACTGCAATGACCTCTGCTCAGGATTATCCACCAGCTGATAAACATATCCTGTGAATCTATTCACTTGGGGCTGTCAACACACAAACTAACAGAAAACACAGCGGAAGATTATCCCTCCAGAGAAGCCCACCAGTGCAGCAAAATCAGGATCCATAATCAAACTCAGAGCCATATATCTGTCCAGTCCAGTGGGTTTATATGGTCAGCACCAGGACCCTGTGTGGTTGATCACTCCTCAGCTGGGTAGAAAAAAAAGAAAAGTAGCCATAGTTGTCCAGATCAGTAGGCCACACTAATCTAGCAGCCCTCCCCTTCCGTTCACTTCCACAAGAGAGTATCTCTTTTGAAAGGTACTAACGGTTTGCACCACGAGAAGGCGGGGTCGGACATTTGGTGCTAGGCCTGGCCGGTTCTATGCATCATCACAGGGGATTGGTGCATAGGTCTCCTTCCAGTGACTACCTAGCTACCATTTACAGACCAAATACTACACCAACATTTTTTACCCAAAATAGTTAAAGTGATTAAGAAGCAGCGTCCAACAAGAGAAGTGTCAAGGGTTCTCCATCTTAATGAAAATGCAGGTGCTCACAAAACCCGACAAATTAGGGCATATCTGGAGCAGGAAAAAAATCAAAGTGCTACGCCATATTCAAGCAATATGCACCATGCGATTTTTTGGTTGTTTCCAAAAATTAAAATGAACTTTCTGGGCAGTCTTTTTCTGGGGTACACGAATGCATTCATTCAGAGTTGCTGAGTATTCCACAAAAGAAGGTACCACCAAATGTTCCAGAATTGGCCTCTGCAACTTTGCATTGATACTGGAAGGGAGTACTTTGAAGGCGAATAAAAGTTTTGTTGAGTGAAGTGGAATAGCCTTTGTTCTGCAGATGTATCTCAAGAACTTTTGAACGCCCTTTGAAGGTAAAAAGCCAACTTTTCCCAATAAGTTTGCCTAATGAGTTTTTTTTCTGCAGCTCTTGTTGTTATCCTTGTAGTCCTTATGACCTGGACATTTAGATATTTACACTGAAGAAAAATAATATTAAAGTACGTATATCGACTAAACGTACCCTGCTGATACCATTAGCTGCTAATACCACTACCCTGTTAATTCCAGTTACCTAACTAATTGAAACCATAACTGAGGAAGGGCAAATACTCTTATTCCCTGAGAGCTACTATATATGACGCATAAATGACAGATGTCTGAAATGTTAATCATGTTAGTAAACCCCATACATCATTGGATATTTGATGGACTTATTCGAAAATTAACATAATACGACACTACTTTGCAATCTGCAGTAAAATCAAAGTTAATGACTACATACATACATACATACATACATACATACAAGCATACATACAAAATCTTCATACAGCCACGGGCAACGGAGGTCCTACCAGACTGTGTAATTTTTCTCTCTAGACATATCTGTTCTGGGCTACAGCTGCTGAATTTGGCATATATATTATATAATAGTCAATTCTAGCAATGTTCTGTTTGACATTGTCTGTCCATTGCATCCTATGTCCCCCCCCCCCTTTTTTTTTTCTGAAACCCTTAGACACAATGTTCATAATCCTGTTTACTAATCTACAGCTATGCATACGGGCAACATGGTCAAACCAATGCAGTCTCTCTCTTCACAATATGCTGATGAAAGGAGTTTGATGACTCCCTCTTCTAACCTCATCATTATTTACATAATCAAACCACCTAATGCCCAAGCTAATGCACATTTGTTATCCTGCTTACAAAGAGTTCATGTTTCGCTACCATAACTAACCTTAGAAAGAACCAAGCTATTATACAGCCAAATTATAGTGTTTATGTGTATACGCATATTTTTCCACATTCTCCATAGATTCTTAAAAATCCCAGCAGCAGTTAATATATTATATAGGATATATCATATAATATACATATTCCTTTAAAGTATGTAGAAAATGGGACTCACCAGGTCGGAAGCTTTCGTTTGGTATAAAACTCATTGCGATCGTTTCGTCTTCCCCCACTATCCCCCGGTAAATATTTTTCTCCCACTCTTATGGGAGATCTGAAACTCTGAAGTATATAGAAGATACCACATTTCCTGAACTTTCATTTGGCATGAACTCATTACAAACGAATCGTTTCTTCCCCGGTATATTTTTTCTTTAGGGGAAGTCCGAAACTGTGGAAAGTTGTAGTAGATGGCACTACCCTTGTGATTTGTAATAACTGGTAAAGTTACGTCTATGGGAGACACCAGTGTTTAATCGATATTGTAAGGTTTATTGGGTTTTAGGGAATATCAAACATCCCATACCAATTTTGTTTGATCCCAGTGTGTTCGCATATAGTCTATATTCTTCCCCTGGATGAAGGAAACGTTAATGCAAAATTTCATGGCTCTTTCTCTTCTGGGATGCCGAGTACAAAAGCGGATAAGCAGAGAGAAAAACAATCGAAGAAGCAATCTTTATTCTTTATATAGTAGATAAATTTGGTTTTGTTTCGAGCTGTCAACAACAGCACTTTTCCCTCAATTTGTCATTTTGCTTTCTTTCAGTCATCAAGAAATGAAGTCGAGCTCTTCCACTCTCAAGAAAACTTTAATATCCAAATTCTTTTCATCACCATCTTCTACAATCCTTAAATGGTATTTTGGATGTGGAGAAAGATATGGAGAAAGCAAAATCAGTATCGAGAAGAATCGTCCTAGCGATTTCAGAGTTTTTCACTTAGTGAATAATTTGATGCACTTGTTGATTGGATTTTCACTTTCAGCATTACATTAGGAAATTGAGAGATTTAACATAATAGTTGTATTCACGTAATTTTAGAAGTTCTGCCCATTTGCAAATTCATCTGGTTTATGATCGTTCGATTGTTTGTACACCAAATTAAATGATTTACTTTCAAAACTTTCATATAATCTTTAACTTTTGGAATTAAATGCATAACGTCTAGTTTTCACAGTATGAAAAATCGCACATTTGCTCGATTATTATTGATTCTATTAATCACGTCATCTTGTTTCATATTATGGTAGACATCTGTCAACCGATGATGTAAAGTACGCAGATTTTCAAATTCTTGGGTTTTTTTTAAATGACCTAATTATTATCACAAAGCTATCATGATTTAAATAAAATAGCCAACTAGTTTTACTCACCTTTCGATGACTTCACCACAGCCTTGGGGTAAAAACATCCTTCAGAGTCAGTTTGCCGAATTATACATAAAACTTGATTAAATCTCGAATCCTTACGTTGTGTTAATGCAACTGATACATCTACTAAATATCTTCCATCGTACTCCATCTTAGCATTAAACATCATTCGATAGTTCCAGAGTATCTAAATACTTCAGTTGAAAATGTATACGTAGCGAACTTTTTTCCTTTTGATTACCATTGTTGGAGTTTCATTTGTTGTTCTTTTTAACAGTCGATGAGCTCATTATTATGCCACTTTGCTTTTATGACGTCGTATTTATTGGATAATAATTTGTTATGATGTCAAAAAAAATAGTTGTCATTTTTGACTCCATATTAATTTTAAATTTGGATAATATTCCAAAATTGCTGATAATAGTAATTTATTTCATTCAGGGGGTTACAGTAAAGCCAAGGTATAAGTAATTATGGATATTAATTTAAACATTCAAGTGGGCGATGCTCCAGTACGTTTGAGAAATTAAATAGAAATATTGAGGATAGTACAAAAATAAAAATATATTTATAGGAATTGCATAATTATTTGATACATATAAACAAATTGACAAGTTGCAGAGACGAAGACAAACATATAATATCAAATATGATAAGAAAACGTAGTAATTAGGGATAAGAAAAAGAAGTTTGAAGAAGAACAACAGAGAACAGAGACTTTAAGACAACAGAGAGTAATATTAAATGAATGAACAGGTATAAAAGAGATTCTAGATAATCCAGACAAAGGGCAAAGAATTGGGAATTGGCAAGGGATTGGGAATAGGGATGAGAAGATATTGTTGGTCAAACGTTTCAACATTCTAATAGAAGTGGAGTAATATAGTTTTCGAATTTTGTTTTGGAATTTAAAGAAGTGATATCGCTCGATAGAGAGTTCCAAGTTGAGGGTGCTTGAAAGGCAAAAGAAATTTCACCATAGTTAGCTTTTAAAATCTTGGGAGAAGAAAACATTTTATTATCAAAGCGAAGGATGTGGCGATGTCGTAATCGAATATAGGGTGTAAGAATCGAATGAAGGGGATGAGACTTGTTATAAATAGTGTCGTGAATAAATGTAATAAACCGCAACTTTCTTCTAGATACAAGAGTGGGAATTTGGTAGTTGGAACGAATATCAGTAAGTGTTAGAGATTCTCGTTTGCTAAAAGAGATTTTGTTGATAATTTTGAGAGCTTCGCTTTGAACTTTTTCTAATTTATAAGAGTTCTTTTTATTAATACCCAAAAGAGTGGAAGCACAGTATTCGAGTTTTGGGCGGATGCAAATTTTGTAGAACATTGAGGCATAGGAGGATATATAGTTTCGAATGTATCTCAATATATAAGTTCTTTTAGAAGCTGAAGCGACGGTTTTATTAATATGAATTACAAAGTGAAGATTATTATCTATTGTCATACCTAAGTACTTCATGGAAGTAGAAACTGTAATATGGGTGTTATTAATACACTCCTTCCATCTGCTGCTTGGCGCATCTTGCTACATGACTTCCCACCCCTAGCACCAATGGCCAACCGGCCGTATCCCACTTCCCCCTTGCCACATCTAAGTGATACTGGCAAAGCATCGAACTGCTGCTATCTAGTGACTGTTACTCTATTAGTTTCGCTGCAGGACTCTCCTGAGCGAAAATATCTGCAAGAAAAAAAAATGTATTATTTTTACTTATCCTAACCTGTCCTATCCTGTCCTTATCCTAAGAGCCTCTCCAGGGAACTGTACGCCGCCTTGAAGATGACAGATGACTGCAGTCGAAAGCGTTCGATTCCTCCAAGCATGTAAATAGCACATTGCCGTACTTGTGTAAATAAATCTAAGTGGCAAAAAAAGAATTATACATTCTTATGAGTTATTAATGATGCCGTGAAATCGTTTATCGATTTACCACTGCATTCTCTTGAATAACACAGTATTTCAGAAATATCTATAAAATTAGTTTTTTATTTACAGCTGAAACAACTACATGACACGTCTTCTAAGAAATATGCTTTCTTTTTCAAGATTTCAATACTTATAGTTTTGAGATTTTGGACATGAAGCCTAAAATATTTTTCCTAAATTCTGTGTATTTCTGTAAGATAATTATTATTATTTAACAATCCTGCTCCTATGAAGTACCAGATGGGACTTCATAGGAACAGGACGACACTAAATGTTTTGCACGCTAAAGTGCCACTTACCAGTCAACTCCTGGATGAATTAATCCCTTAAACCAGTGGTTCTGAAACTTTTATGCTTCACTTACCCCCTGGAAAAGTGTATGTAACTGGCGTAACCCTTGTATAGATAGATAAAATTATAGTTATAATATTACAAAGGTTATTTTTACTTTGTTACTAAATCTAGCGACTTTTGAGCTCTCATGGCATAACCCAAAAATTTTTTTACCGCGTACCCCACGTTGAGAACCTCTACCTTACACTTAGGACGAATGGGAAATGCAGCTTTTTTTGCTTCAAGCGATAATTCGAAAACTGTTTTTTTCACTTCGACTGGTACTAAAAATATTACTTTCCGCTTTTTTTCAAATTCTTACATAGTTTAATTTATACTGTTAGAGATCACTAAATATGGAAACTGCAAAACTTTTAACGAATATTGTAAGTGGTGGAAATTTAAATTTCTGTGGTAGAGTATCCACTGACAGCATTAATCTGCCCCCTTTTTCAGAAGGGTGTGAGAAATGAAACTCTTTAAATTTAAGAAATAAAAAACAAATACTTTTTGTGTTTCAAAAGTACTAATAAAATACTGCTATTTGCATTTTTCCCATTATCCATCATTTCGAATCAAACTTTTAAATTATTTAATTATTATAATTAATAAGTTTTAAAATTTTTAATCAAACTTTTAAATTTTTTAATTAATCAAACTTTTAACTTTTAAACTTCCTAATTAATTTTTAATTAGGAGGCCACAGACAACCAATTTGCCACATTTTTTAATGTCCTTTTAATTAAATAATTTAAATTCTTTAAAATTTCTGCCACTAGTTCCATGCACGTGGTTTCACCTTAACACCCAGATGTCATTAGCACATTCATTTTAATAAGTAGGAACGCTGAAAGAAAAGTCAACCATGAACTTAGGAAAATCATAGTTGCAGATATTGCGAATAGCGTTATCTTTCTACCTCATTGTGTACTGGACAAATATAATCATTAAACTTTTTAAATATAAATAACATTTTGTTAAAAGTGCATCATCGTTTGGCGTGAAATGATGAAAATTTAATTTTCTTTTAATATCAAATATTCCTATTCTGGGACGACACAACGCTACGCAACATATTACCATGTTTAAAATCAACATATTTTCAAATATTATTCTTTAGAAATCACAAATATTGAAAAGCTTACTGTTTCAAAATCGAATGCAGAAAGTACTCAATGAAAACTTATGCATTCAACATGGTTTGTTTGTGGTGTTTACGCGCCCTCTTGCGGTTTTTTTTTCTGGGAAAGTTGAATTGTGCAGGTCTCTATATCTATTATTTTGGCCAAAGTTATGATGATCTCTAAGCAAATGCGAAGTTCTATGCTTTTGATATCAAGTTTTAGCGGCTTACATTGTAGGCCACTGCTCTAAAATGCCCATCGTTGGTTAAAGACCCTGTTGTGGATTAAAACGGCAAGGTAACACTAAAATAGCTATGAATTATAGCTACACTAAAAAAAACTATGAATTATAGCGGAAGTTCTTTTCTCTCTTTCGTGAATCAACTTTTGATAGCTGAGATCACGAAGAAAATTAAGTTTTAAAGTTCCGTTGAAATAATGCATTTTAAAATGTAATGCCTTTATAATTAAACAAAAATTATCACTGAAGTTACTCGTATCTTAGAAATTGAATTAGAAATACGTATTGGATAATGAAGAAAGAAAATGCTAAGGTTTTACCTGAAATAAAGTTAATGTTTAAAAGCAAACTTTTTTCAACTACTGATGGCGCTGAATGATAATGGTGACATTAGGTTTGTTGCCAGATGTTTTTTCTAAATTTCAAGCAAAATATTGTAGGAAAATAAAGAAATGCTCAAAGCGTAGCTATAGGCCTATAAGTAATAGTATGTCATTCGCTTAATTAAATCTGGACGAAAAAGTGTCCAATACCAGAAGAGGGCGCTGGGCAAGAAATTTTTTCCTTGTTAACATTACACTCTAAGGACGTTTCGCTTTTGAATGACTTTTAAACCTAGAAGCATTTATGCAATGATTTTACCATTCAAATGTACATTATTCCTTAGTATTTTAAATGAGCTAGTTAAACTTAGAGAACACTTGTGCACGTATATTTTTTGTAAAACGAAGAAAATTGATGGTCGTTCGATCAAAACAAACCGCATCCCTCTTTATGTATCAGAGCGCTGAAGTGAACGGTTTGATTGGCTCTTTGGTAAAACTCTTCGAATGACACGTGATATAACATATGTTCTAACATGTGTTGTTTGGATCCGCAAAGTTGTAATAGCAGCGTAGATCTTGCAGCGTAGATATCCCTGTAAATTGCAAAAGGAATTTAAAACTGGCTAAACAAGAAAGAATAATCATGATACTAATAACTTGCAGTATTAAAATGTTCTAACCTATCGGTCAATTCAAATTTTTATTACGTTGTACGCTATGAACGGTAACAAATAATTCATATTTGCAAATAATTTATGCCAAGCCTGTCGTTTTTTACGGATATTTCAAGGCTTAAACGCATAAAAGTAAAAAACGCTGAAGTTTTCTGATTATTTTAGGTTTGTGAACTTACAAATTTGCAATCCAACGTTCATATACATAGACTTTTTAAGTGAGTGACTGAAGGCTGACTGACAGTGGATCATTCTATGGTGCAGAAATGGTAAAGCTCTGAAAATTTGCACCTACGGGTAATCTGGATCGTAGATCTCGAAACAAATTCGAAATTTGACTTTCGACGTGTCTTTTGATACGAAACGGAGGTCACATAGACCTCCATTTCACCGGTTTGATAGTTTTTGCATAGGTCAAACCGTGATCTACGAGTGCTAGAAACGCGAAAATTGGCGTCTGTAGGTGTTCGGTTGTAGATCTAGAAAATGTTATGAAATTTCGGATCCGGAGGGTCCTTTGCTGTCAAAAGTCAAATTTAGGTCTATCGATGCTAGGGAGCTAAAAATTGGTTCCTGGGCATTTTGAGTTGTAAATCACGGAAAGGATGAGAAATTTTGGATGTGATGGGTCCTTCATGGTCAAAAGTCAAATATCGATCTACAGGTGTTAGATGGCTCAAAATCTACAGGTGTTAGATGGCTGCCTTGGGTTGTTTTGAGTCGTAAATCACAGAAGTTTGCAAAATTATGGATGTGATGGGTCCTTTGAGGTGAAATTCGACATAACGGTGCTAGAGAGCAACAAAATGGTGAATAGGGTTATTTCGGGCAGTAGAACTCAGAAATGGGAGGAATTTTTAGATTCGGTGTTGCGTTCAAGGTCAAATAAGGGTCGGAGTTACCAGCTAGAAAGCAAGAGATGCAGAAGGTACCGATTGCTTTCTATTACGTCATTAACATCCATCTTCAGATGAAAGATATTATGAGGAATACTAATATTCTTTCAATACTGTATAGTCCAGTCGTACAGTAATATAACAGTACAGTAATATAAGTACCTCCATTTGCCTAGTGCTCCAGAGCCTAGTTCTACCACATAACAATGCTACTGTAGAAAGAAATTATCACTGAAGTTACTCGTATCTTAGAAATTGAATTCTAAGTAGCTACTGTAGAAACTGTAGCTACTTTCTGTAGCTACTGTAGAAAGAAAATTATCACTGAAGAACTCGTATCTTAGAAATATTCAAGCCTTAAAGATATATTCAAAACTTAAAGATAGTGAAAACTGCTAATAGGTAATCTTTTAGAATCACTATTGCAGAATGCTTTGTTTTATTGCAGAATTACATGAAGTTTGGGAAAAAATTTCAAACCAACTGATGAGGGAAAAGCAAATTTGAAAATGTTACATGTTAAGCAATATTGTTTTTAAACAAGAAATATGGAGAAGTGACCCTGTTATCAGATTACGTGTTTTGTTTTCCATAGAAAATTACATTGTTTACTAACTTACGTTCTCTATTTTTACACAGAAAGAAATTGCGATATTATTGATAGTTTCTGTGTTAAATATTTATTATTGGATGGGAAAAATGGGGAAAACCTACCAATATTTGTTTGGAGCATTATTTAGGCAAGATTCTTTTCTCAATTGATTGTTTTAACTATGTGATTAAATTTAACATCAAAAGGTTATTGCGAACTGCATTCTACATGTTACAAGAATTTTTAATGTCAGAAACAGGATTCTGAAACTGTTATTGGCATCAGTCCTGATTTTTAGGGCATAACCCTACAAATTCAGAATCTCCTCCGTCACAAATTATTAATCTTTAACAAGAATTGTTTTCATAAATTCGGATTTAAATTAAGTAATGGATTTATTATTGGCAAAACTGTCGTAATAAAAAGCTGGAGGTTATTCAGAAAAAAAAATCATTTTCTCTTAGATCAATGTTCATTGGATTTTATCTATTGCAACAGTTGTTTCATTTATTTACATTTTCCACAAATGAATGAGTTGTAATCCTTGGATAATCCATATCCTTCAAAATATTTATATAATGCTATAGGGAAAATTGCTCAAAAGTTAAATTGCCATCATATTATAATGATCACACAATTGTAGAGTGGTTTGTGATATCCAACCACTGTAGGTTTCGAATCATACTTGCTATAGTAGCATTATAACCCCCATCCACAGAGAAAGAAAAATCACAGCTGAACATGTACTAGATAAATGAATCAAACTAATGAAATCTACTATTTTTGCACAAAAAATGCCATTAAATATTTTTGGGCACTTACTTTGAAATATGTTGAAAATTACTGCACATGTCAAAGGACATGCACATTATACATTTTAAATATAAAGTATCTTTCAAAAAGAGATAAGTCTGCTGATGCTAGTTCCTGAAATAATTTGTAGTAGAGAAATATAACTTTTAAGATGTTAACATATATTTATATGCACAAATTACACTATACAGAAGTTTCCTATAGTATATAAAATGCCATATATACTACTTCTACAACTAATAATATAATTGAAACTATGTAACGTAGATTGTTTTATGTTGTGCAATTTCAATATGTTGTTCCGTGACCATGTGGTTAGTGTGCTTGGCTACTGATTAAAGTGACATGGCTTCCAGGCCTGGTTAAAGTATGGATGTTTGTATTGTTTTTCTGCTGGAGTCTAATTTTCCTCACAGACTTTCTACTATGTAACGTAAATTGACAGACTCCTGTGAGACCTCTATGGCAAGCAGATGATTCAGGGGAATTTTTTTTCTATTTCAGTACGTTTATATAAAAAAAGCATCTACTATTTTATAGAAATAAATAAGTCAAGTTACAAAATGGCTCTCATAAATTATGTTCTTATACTGTAATCGCAATTCACCGCTGAGTAGTTTTGAATATTGGATTTAGCAAAATTTACATCTTAACAATATAAAACTTATGAGTTACACACTCATTTCCCATCATGAATTGTTTGTATCTGTATTTTGATCACTTACGGAAAGGGAATAATTTTTTAAATAGATTTTATAATAAGAAGGCTTTGAAATAGAAAAATTGATGAAAGTCAAAGAAGAAAAATAAATCATAATAAAAAAAGTACCAGATATTGAACTATGGCAAATTGCATGTTCAACTCCAAATATAAAAAATAAAGTACCTCCATTTGCATTATGTGACTGCTGTACGAACCATTAGTAAGAAAAATATTTTCTAAGTATTTAAATTTTTCATTAATTAATTTATCATTTGTGGAAGTGATTGTTCCCATCCACTTTACATCTTCTCAACTTTAGATATTTTTATTTTTTCCTGCTTTCCAATTTGGTTTTATTAACTCCCTTTATATGAACATTCTCCTCGGACAATAAATAAAATTTAACAATTTTGCGTGTGAGATTTTTACTGTGTGTAAGACAACCAATGTAAGTAATTTTTTTCTTCCTTAAAAAATCCATAATATCTAATATACTCTCTTGGTGTAGTTGACGAGTATTTAAATACCAGGTAATTGAATCTTCTACTTGATTGATTAGTTTCATAACTCTTCTGATGGATATAATAAGCCTCCTTTATTAAAATCACTTATTAGTCTACATAAAAATCTAGTCTTTTTCTCAGGAGATGCTAGACATATTTTCTTGCAATCATCACAATCATTTTCTGCAATACATTTCCTTGCCACATAACCTGCACAATTAGCAACTGACTTTGTGGATCATTATTGAAACATTGATAAATACCTAAAACAAATTATGTATCTAACACTCTTTCAGCATGGTTTAACATTCCCGTGTTTAAAGACTGTCCAACTTTAAAAGCATATTTAAATGATTAATTTTGCTATCGTGTGATCCAACAAAAGAATATATAATTTCTGGTTCACTGTTACCACTAATTGTGGACTTTGCCATGTTTCAGAAACTTAAGCATTGTCTACTTATTAAAAATTATGTTGGAGTTGGATGATCATTACAGCCTGAAGATTGATGAACAATACCAAAATGATTTTCTATTGAATCTTAGGTTAAGCGTGATCTCACCACATATTTATAATCTGCAGCCTGTGATAAATATTTTAGCAAAGAGGGAATACTATTTATGGTAACTCGAAAGCCAGCAGCAGTGCTAACACTTAAAAAACCAGCTTTACTGGGTCCCACATGGGATTCCCATTTGTTCAAATACTGCAAAAAAAGCCAAGCAATATTCCATGTTGCTTTGAATTTAGATGAGTAGTAGCATAAATGACGTTCTGGCACAGTGAAAGGGGCTCGAGAATTCTATGAAAATCCATGGGAAACGTTATGGGGGATGACGGAAAAAGTATGTTTCTTGTGGTTTTTGTGAAAAATATGAGTGAAAATTAGAAAAAATGGGGTGATTTTTAGCATGTGAAAAACTAATTTGTTTCTTTTCGGAAGATGAGTTTTAAACTAATTTTGTGAATTAGTTTAAATGAATTAGGTTCAAATGAAGGTTGTTTGTATGAGAGAAAAAATGGTGTGTTTTGTTGAGTTATCGTACACTTAGTGGATTATTCGGTTGTAAAAGCCCCATGTAAATCGGTGTTTCTTGTGTTTGTTTTCTGAAAACGTGTGAAAATCAGAAAAAAAACGGGTGCTTCATGTGAAAAAAAAATTAAATTTTTGGGGCAGACGAGAACCAATTTGTTTAACTAATTTTCAGAGAAAATGAGGTGTGTGTGAAAGAGATGAAAAACGATGTGGTTTGTTGAGTTATACACTTCACTGGATTATTTGGTTGTAAAATGCCAGGTAAATCGGAGAATTTTACAAAGTCAGACAGTTTTGCGAAATTTGTTTGAAACATATGAAAAAATCAACAGGTAAAATGATGTTTCCGGGGGTTCTGATAAAAAGATAGGCTTTGAATATCTGTGAATATATGATGAGAGGGTACTAGATGAAAAAAAATTTTTTTTGGAAGTGAAAAGTGATTTAGGTTAATTTTTTAAAGAATTAGAAAGAATTTGAAGTAAAAAGTGATGTAAGTTAGAATAATTTTGAGAATGTGTGAAGTTTGTAAAGAGAGAAGAGTTTTATCGTGCTAAACGGAAATCAGTCTCCTCAAAAGAACAACGGGCTTGAGATTTAATTTCATTGAACTAAATCTCTTATTCACTGAATTTCAGAATTGAAGCTAAAAAAATACTGGTTCGGGAACATACGTATTTGTTTTTAAACGTGCAAATAGATGTAGATTTCGTAATGATGGAATTTAAAATAGTTTTTTTATCCAATAACTAAAAGTTTTCCCTCTAGTGGTTGCAAAGTTGCTTTTCATTCTGAGACAATTACGCAATATACGTGGTAAAATTCATTTGGCAGTCTATTTAATTTAAATCGTATTTCGATGTCAGCAGTTGCTGATAATTCATATGGACGTGATTCGTATTTGCTGACATCGAAGTGGAATATCGGATACAGTTTCATAAAATCTTGTTAACTGACTTGTGTACCCGAGTCGATATCCATATTTTTTGCAGCTAAAAAGCTGTTGTAAACTCGGGGATAGTCTAAATTGTTGGGTTCAAAGTTGCACTCGAATTCTTGTTGGGGGAACTGTTTGCTATTCGTTCTGATTTGAATCCGTTCTAGTAACATGTGATCAAATACCATATTGTTTCTCGTTTGATTATT
Source organism: Ryuthela nishihirai (assembly GCA_038380435.1). Taxonomy (NCBI): domain Eukaryota; kingdom Metazoa; phylum Arthropoda; class Arachnida; order Araneae; family Heptathelidae; genus Ryuthela; species Ryuthela nishihirai. The sequence goes on from JAWZYU010000032.1 coordinate 45,729,181, forward strand.
TAATTGGTTAGACTTTTGTGAGACGACATAAAGATGGACGGGTTTATTTTGAGTTCTAGTAACCCGCCAACTGACATGAGAGTCAATTCGAGTATCAAATTTGTACAGTTTGCACGATTCCCAAAAGATTTCATGTGGATTGCCACTTATTAACTGAGAGTCTAGTTTTCCAAGTACTTGTAGTGATGGTTCCACTTTTGGAATAAACCAAGATACGTGAGATATTTCAAATTTATACAACGTAGCCCCAACTCTCTGAATAATGTCTTTGTCGTCACTTTTTTCTAGTTTTATGGTATGTTTTACACCGCAAAACACTTTATCCACGTCTCGGCAGAATCCAAACAGCCGATTCAGTGGTAAGAATAAACTTACATTTTGACTGTTTTTTGTAATTTCATATCTGTTCGAGATCCCTTGATTGAATTCAGGATTTTTCTTCAACGCTTACGCAAAATCCTTCATCTTATTATTCGTGTCCAGTTTATCTTCGCCTCCGTCGTACAAATACTTATTCATTTTCGAACTGTCTGCCGTATCTTTGAACCACATCATACTTGTGGCAGCACTGTGTGAAAAGTTTTCGGTAAAATCAATTAAATTGTGAATCGTGGTTGTGACTCCTGGCAATTGAATATCTTCCAATTCTCTGTTTTCTATATAATATTGAGCTCTCTTAAAAGTGTTGTACCCGTTATTGACCATCGTAACTACATTTGCCGCCGATATCAGACCCATCTAATTTCAGTATTTTGCCTCTGACGTGTATATAATTATTGTGCGGATGTAGGAAAACGTTCATATCTTTGGTAAATAGTTCGTATTTTTCGATATTTTTAACATTAACATTGGTTTCTCGATATTCTAAGTACTCATATTTTGACGTGGAATTATCGTCTATTGAGTCTTCGAACAAATTCCAGTAAGTAGCTTCAACATTCTTCCTATATTTACTTTATGATTTTTAGGCCATTTCCGTAAATTAACCGATTAAGAATATTTCTGCTTTTAGGGGATATTTACCCCCCTTTTTTGAATGATAGGCGACGGATTTGTATAAAATATTTTAACTCGCTTTCTCAGTATCTTCATCTTTATTTCGGTCTGATGTGTAACATATAGGTCACGTTTTCCTTGTTCAAGTCAATTATTTAATTGTTCTGATCGGTTACTTTCATTCTAACGATGTAAATGTAATCAGTTTTATTCAGCGGTAAATATATGGGGAAGAAAGGATGTGTGTCGATTAAACTGCCAGGCGGTGTTTGAGGCACGAAACTGTACAACACATCGCTCTTCTGGTTATTCAGATAGGAAGATTCGACAATAGAACAGTGACTTAGAATGCGATCGACCCCTTTCTTTATGTTGGGTGGGAACTTTCCTTCGTTTTTTGCTGCATCGATAATTTTTAATTCGAACCCTAGTATTTCTCGTAACTTTCCTTCAGAAAAATCTATTTTATATCCTTTTGCCAAACGAAAAACGAATCTTAATGTGAGGAGGTTGCTTTCTGGTATTATAGGGCTAGGATCTCCAAACACATTTTTGAAACATCATTAAATCCGTCTGTTCGTACATTCCATTCGGGAAAGTTATTTTATTCCATTGCCTTCCATTGAAGTATTTCAGAATGTTATTGTTATATTTATCACTAATGTTGTACCAGGAGTACCACATATTGCTACCGATCAGTGCTATCTCGTATTCACCATTGAGTGTGATCGGCGTTTATTAATTAATTTCCAAATCTTCGGGGTTGTATGCCGTAATAGTAGAGGAATTGATAGTTATGAGTACCATCTTTATTAATATAGTGTAGTACTAGTGGTACTTATATGCTGGTTGTTACCAACAATTCATTCCTATCTTTAGGAGTTTGTTCAAACTGATACAATACATCATATGGGCTTATGTTATCATTCCTTCGTTTAATGTAATAGATGCAACAGTAACCGCATTTTACAGAGTAATTTGCTTGAATTTGCGAAGAGTTATACACGTTCGGCTTTGAAGATGTAAGTAAAGAGTGTTTTATTTCTTCTGGTGGCGATAAACCGAATGGATTAAAGTACTCGACGTAAGGTAACTTCGCATCATTGAAATAAGCTATCCAATGAGTTCCTGAACCACGGGAAACATCAAAGTTCACTGTACCATTTTCGTTCTTGAATATTTTTGTTGGCAAATAATCGATAGAGATTACACCACGGAATCCTTTTTAGTTTTCCATTATGTTCTCGATATCTGAGTTACTTAATGGCTCTTCTTTTTAAAATCCCTGAGATATTTGTTTCCCTGGAATGTACAAACCTTTACCCTCTCTTTTATTTTTAGATAAGCCAGCTGATCTTTGCTTTCCAGGAATGTATAACCCTTTTCCTAGAACTTTTTGTGCAAGCTTAGTACCAGCATATCCCGCAGCTCCAACTGCAGCTGCTTTTCCCAATGCTACGAGTGCAGGTATTAAGAACGGCAGAAATCCACCTAGCTGTGTTTTACTGACACGAAGTCGAACTGGCGTTTTAGATTTTTTCAGTTTAATGATTTGTCTCTTCATCAGTTTCAAAGTATCGTTACCTTTCTTCTGTGGATCAATACTTAAAATTAAAGGATTCTTATTTACAAATGCACTCTTCAATTTCTGCTTTTGTCCAGGCGTTAAACTAGTCAGATAACTGTGATACATTATACTTAATTTCTTAAGTATCACGCACTTATATTTTATATATAAAAATTAAACATGTATTATGTAAAGTGTAAAACGAAAACTTTAACGGATAACGTCGAATATGTCACATCAAAGAATAAAAGAGTAATGATGAGAGGTAGATGTCGAACGTGTGGAGAAATGAAGTATAAATTTGTGAAACAGAAAGGAAAATTTGTAAAAGGTGGTGATATAGTAAGCTGTATTCAAGAAAAGTTTAATCCACCCGAAATGCACATTCCAGGTTACCAGTATTGTGGACCGTTTACGAAACTGGAGAAAAGGTTAATGCGAGGAGATCCTGGTATTAACCGTGTGGACAAAGCCTGCAAAAAGCACGACATTTCTTACAGAAAATCTACAGAAACTAAAAAGAGGCACGAAGCCGACCAAGAATTATTTAAATGATTTGGATGAAATTCAGAACCCAACTTTAGGAGAAAGAATTTCAAGAACGATAATCAAACTGTCATTGAAACAAAGAAACGGTTCGGTTTAGGACACAAGAAATAAGATGCTTTATTCCGTTTACTATGACCCATTAAAGGGATTTTCCGATATAAAAGATCTAATGCGCAAAACTGGATTGACGGAAAAAGAAGTAAAAAGATTTCTCCAACAACAAGATGTGTACACGTTACACAAACTCATTTATAAAAAATTCCAAACCAGACGGGTTTATGTCTCGAATGTAGACGACCAGTGGCAGAGTGATTTGAACGATATGCAAAAATTTAAATTTCACAATAACCACACGAATTACATTTTAACCGTGATTGACATTTTCAGCAAATTCGCCTGGGCAATACCTATTAAAAAGAAAACGGGTAGCGAGATTACCAAAGCATTTGTAGAAATTTTTAAACAACGTAAGCCATCCAAGTTACAAACGGATAAGGGAACTGAGTTTATCAATAAAGACACTCAAGCATTGTTTAATCAACGAGGTGTCCATTGGTTTGCCACTGAAAATGAGACTAAAGCTCAAATTGTCGAACAATTTAATAGGACTCTAAAGACAAAAATGTGGAAATATTTCACTGCCAATAACACTAGAAAATGGATCGATGTCCTACCAAAACTCGTTAAGAATTACAATACTTCTTGTCACAGATCAATCAGAATGACCCCAGAAGAGGCAAGCTTGCAGAAAAACAAAGACATTGTGCATTTTAATCTGTTTGGTAAAAGAATTAAATCTATTACAGCACCAAAATTTAAAATTTACGACAGAGTGAGAATCGCCAAGTACAAGACACCGTTTAAAAAGGTTATCTGCCCAATTTTACAGAAGAGATTTTTGAAATTGCTCAAGTTCTTAATACAGATCCCATAACGTATAAGATCAAGGATCTGAAAGGAGAACCAATCATTGGTAGTTTTTACACCCAAGAAATGGTGAAATACGAAAAGCAAGATGACATTTATAAAGTTGAAACCATTCTGATAACTAGAGTGAAGAATAATAAAAAAGAGTATTATGCTAAATGGTTTGGTTATGATAATACATTTAATTCCTGGGTCAAAGAAGATGATCTTTTTAAATAAAGTAAATGGAGATTCAAAATTTTGACTTTGAAGAAGATGAGAAATTCTTGAACAGAAACGTATTTGCACCTCTCTGGCCTTTTAGACTTTTAATCCATCGGGCTCAGGGAAGACGAACCTTTTGTTGAGCTTAATATTTAAACATCTCTACTATAATAAAATCTTTTTATATGTCAAAGATTTAACCGAGACGAAATATCAGTTTATGCAAGAAATATTCGACGATTTGCACGAAATTTTGGAGAAAACATTTGGCGAAAAAATCTCAATTGCAACTTTCTCTGCCAGTAAAGAAGATATCGTCAAGGTCAACAAACTGGATTCCGACATGCAAAATTTAATTGTTTTCGACGATTTCGTAACGGAAAAAGTTCCAAAACTCATCGAAGAATTATTCGTCAGAGGAAGGAAAAAGAACATATCATTGATTTACCTGACACAGAGTTAACATTTCGACTCCGAAAGACATTCTACTACGGTGTAATTATTTTATATTATTTAATATGCAGAACAAGAGAGAAATGTTGCAGATACAAATGGATCATGCACAGAAATCAGGAAAGATATTTTTATGCAGTTTTATGTATATGCAGTTTCAAAAATCTTACACAAGATTTCTTATTAATTGATAAAAAAACCAAGCACATGCCTTTCAAGTACAGAAAAAACATTGGTAAATAAAGATGAATTACTTGACAAAGTTTGGTGTCATCAGCTCTGAGACCGGCTCCGAAAGAGAACCAGCGGGAATTCCAGGTGTCGGTTTTAAGTTGACACACGATGGGGACTACGACATGAGAAATAAAAAATTGAGAAATGTAGCCAATCCCGAAGAGGGTTCGGACTCTGTGACAAAACAATATCTGCGGCAAGAATCTATAACATTGAATCACACGGGAAATTATGACGCAAATACTAAAAGAATATCGAACGTAGGCAGACCTATAGAAAATGGAAATGCCGCTACCACTCAATATGTTAATAATGCTTCTTTAAGTTTTCGGAACAATCACTACGATGCGCGAAATAAACAAATAATCAATGTTACTGAACCGGATGCATATTCTGGAGTAGTTACAAAACGATATTTGGAAAAAAGAGCACTTTGCAATGACGATGATAATTACGATGCAACCAATAAATGCATTAAAAATCTTGCAGAACCGATCGATTCATCCAATGCCACTACGAAACACTACGTCGAAAACTTGACCACTATTCAAAACAGTCCAATGAATACATTGATTAGAAATAAAGATGGGCTTTACGTTCCACGAAGCATTGCATTCGACGGGCATAGTCTCAATGCAGAAAAAAAACAAATCCTTCTTATTGCCGATCCCGAGTCTGATTCTGCTGCTGTAACTAAAGGATATTTGGAAAAAGTCGCATTAACAGGCGAACTTTGTCTTTAATGCGAACAATAAGAGAATAGGAAATCTCGGGGAACCGAGGCACAACAGAAATGCGACAACAAAAAGTTACGTTGATGGCTTGACAAAGTTAGATCCTAACCCATCGAATTCTCTATTGAGAAATGAAAATGGACTTTTTGCATCAAGTGGGAGCAGTTTTAATGGCGATGCAAAGGGAAAACGAATTACGAATGTTGGCACCCCAATTGTAAACAATGATGCTGCTACAACACTATACGTTGATAAAAATACTGTAATATGCGTTACCTATGGTGATAAAGAAGTGAAAAAAGACATATTGCAGTCTCATCCAATTATACAGATAAACACAAAATTCGACCTACTACCGCCACCTATTTTCAAAGACAATTACCATCTATGCATTTCTAATGGATATATAAGCAAGGTAGTCTGCTGCACAACAAATCCCTCTTTTAGTATAAATTATAGTATCAACTTGGACGATGAAAAATTCATTGAAATATTATGACCACAACTTCAGCAGTTTTTTTCTGTTATTCCAGTAAACAAGAAATTTTACAGGGGTAGAAAAATTAGTGTTTCACTTGCTCGACACTATCCAGATTCAAAAGAAAGAAGAAAAGTGCTTGGAGGTCCTGTTTCAGACTTTCATCACAGGGTCTTTATTGTATATGAATGAAGATGAAAGATCTTAAGCAATTACACAGTATTATATATGAAATCTTGAAATCGCGAGCAACTACAAAATCGAAAATTGAAGACACTATTTCGGGAGAGGAACGAGTTAAGGAAACCCTCGAAAAATTTCACAAGCCAGTGGTCGAACGGTTAAAAGGTCTGGAAACTGTGCGTGGAGAAATCATGAAAAACATACAGGATGTAGTGAAAACTTTAGAGCCAGAAGAGCCCACTGAGATGCCAGAAAAAACGTTCGTTTATAATCCAGATTCCAACTTGCAAGATGAAATATTAAACCAATATAAACTAAAACTTCCGAGTGATATCTTACAGGCGGGAAACCCCATTCCTGAGCTGAAAGAAATGATTTACCAAACAATCGGGCATCCTCAGAAACTGGGGGGCAATAAGGCTACAGAAACCAAACGCTATGGTACAACTACTGAGAAATATCGAATTATCGATAATCACATTGAGGCACTTAGAAAATATTTAAAGTCGATTAAAATGATGCTCACAGTAATAAAAAGTCAACAATTTGGTTCTGGACTATACAAGAGTTTCGACGACATATGCGAAAAATTATCAATCTTGGTTGCCAGTAAACGAGCTGGAAACACCAGTACAGAAGTAATATATGAAATTGTCAAAATTTGGATAATTTGCTAAAAAACGATATTATTGACAAAAAGGAACATAAGATTATGTTCAATAACATCGGTATTGTTTAGAAATTTACTCTTGGACACACACTATAGTCATGTCTATTTCAACTTCGGATTATGGAAAAAAATTCGATGTTTTGCATTATCGTACTACGATTTTTTGACCATGTTTTTTAGCTACTGTATATAATAAAGAGGGTATAACTGCTAACTCAAAGATGAGCGCAAGTATTCAATGTACCAAATGTGGGGTATTTATTCGCAAATCCAATATGAACCGTCATATGAAAACTGCATGCACTTCTCGCACATTTGAAAAATGCGAATTTTGCAATTCCACCTTTAGCACAGACAATTACGATCATCATCTGAATCAATATCATATAAATAAAAGCAGTTCTTTTCGGAAAACGTTTCGCAAATATAAAATTGATAACATAAATGTCAGAGAAGACATAAAAAGTTTCCTGGAGAAAAAAAAATAATGGAAACAAATAATTTGCAAGAAACTCAGTCAACTTCTAAAAGTTAGATTCATATTACAACTAAAATTTAAAAAGCAGACCGATCCTGAAGGACAGAAAGAAATATGTGCACATTTTTCGACATGTAACGAAATAATCAGTTTGCCTACCTATCTCAATCAATTACTAAAAAATGCTTATGAGAAAATTGATAACGACTTTGAAAATTTTATACAAAAGGGAAGTGGATGGGTGTTTGACAAAATACTTTCTATGGAAATTCAGATGTCTCAGTATAATGCAGTTGGAGCATCTGCTTTAGTAAATTTATCACATTTGAAATCTACAAAAGGTATAGTGAATGTTAAAAACTACGACAACAAATGTTTCTTGTGGTCAATATTATCAGCTCTACATCCTGCTAAAGACAATCCGCAACGTGTGGAAAAATATAAAATATTTGAAAACGTCTTAGGCACATTTTCATTGACTTATCTAGTAACCCTCGATCAAATCCCGAAGTTCGAGGTTTTAAATAATATTTCTATAAATGTTTTCAATTCTAAGAAAGATGGTTTGCATGCGTTATATATTTCACAGAATCCTGTTAAAGAACTCATACAACTTTTACTTTTAAAAGACGGCAATAATTCTCACTATTGTTGGATTAAAAATATTAGTAGGGTTACAGCATACCTTTCAAGACATAATGGTAAATCCTATCCCTGTCCATACTGTCTTCATAATTTCACTCGCGACGATTTATTAAAGAATCACGTAGATAATTGCAAATCAAACACTTTACAAACTATCAAGTTTCCCGAAGCGAATAGTACGAAATTTCATATGATTAAAAACGGTTTGAACCACCCATATGTAATTTATGCAGATTTCGAATGCTTTTCGAAATTTAGAAGAATTGAAACTAATCCATGTAGGGTGCGAACTAAGTATTTTGTACCGTCAGGATTTGCATATATTTGGACCGGAAAGTAAACTGATCAAAACCAGAACGCACAGAGGAAAAAATGTAACAGAACAATTTTTGAATGAAATGATCGAAGCCGAAACTTTGATCAATGATTTGAAGAAAAGAAATATTAAGATGACTGATTTTGACTGGCAAATTTTTACTGGAGCAAAATATTGTAATATCTGTGGGAAAATTCTAGGAATTGATAGAGTAAGGGACCACGATCACTTAACTGGAAAATACAGAGGTGTTGTTCACAACAAATGTAATCTTCAATGCAAATTCTCACTTGAAATACCAGTGTTGTTTCATAATCTCAAAGGATTTGATGGTCGCTTTATAGTAAAAGATTTGTGGAAATTTAAAGATAAGAAGAAAATTTCTTGTATTCCACAAACTACAGATATATATATATGCATTAAATTCGGTCAAATTAAATTTATTGATTCATTCATGTTCCTCAGCTCTTCACTGGATTCATTGTCGAAAAATGTGGAAAATTTCTACATCCTAAGTCGATACTGAAGACAACATAATCTGAATGACTCACAGAAAGAACTTTTGAAAAGCAAAGGAAGTTTTCCATATGAGTACTTGCAACAGAGTGCTCAGTTTTTGCAAACGTCACTTCCATCCAAAGAGAATTTTCAAAACAATGAACAATACGAAAGAGCTCAAATTTTATGGAAATCCTTTTCTATTTCTACCATTGGGGAATATCACGATCTGTACCTGATCACTGATGTATTGCTGCTAGGAGATATATTTGGAAACTACAGAAATTCGTGTATGAATAACTACCAATTCAATCGTTGTCATTATTTTAGCTCTCCTGGCTTATCCTACGCTGCCTGTTTAAAAATGACAGAAATTGAGCTGGAACTTATAAAAGGTGATATGTATTTTTTCATAAAAAGAGCTCTGCGAGGAGGAATATCTTTAGTGTCTAAGAGATTTGCACAGGCCAACAATCCTTTAGTAGATCCATATGAGAGAAGCAAACCACAAAACTATATCATGTACTTTGATGCAAACAATTTATATGGCTGGGCAATGTCTCAACCTCTTCCAACTGGTAATTTCAAATGGGTAAATGATATTGACCTGTTTAATATTCCAGACGACAGCAAAAAGGGTTATTTCTTCGAAGTTGATCTAGAATATCCGGCACATCTACACGATTTACACAATGATTTCCCCTTGGCTCCTGAAAAATTGAAACTCTCTGATAGTAATGTGTCATTCTTGATTCCAAATCTGTTCGACAAACAAAATTATGTCGTTCACTATAGGTTACTTAAACTCTATGTGGAACTGGGATTGAGGGTGAAACAGGTGCATATAATCTTGGAATTTGATCAAAAACCATGGCTGAAACCTTACATAGATTTTAATACAACAAAACGAATTAATGCCATAAATAATCTTGAAAAAGACTTTTTCAAACTGATGAACAATGCTTCATATGGCAAATGTTTAGAAAATAAGAGAAAGAGAATAAAATGCCACATTGTGAATACTGAAGAAAAGCGTAAAAAATTAATTGCAAATCCTAGGTACGTTTCGTGTGTTAAACTTGCAGAAAATTTCGTAATTTTCCACATGAAAAAGAAAAATTTTATATTAGATAAACCATATTACATTGGTGTAACGATTTTGGAGTTGAGTAAATTACACATCTATAATTTCTTTTACAATTTTCTGAAACCAAAATTTAATGCAGAATTGTTATTTACCGATACTGATTCCTTCTGTGTCGATATCCAGACAGATGACATATATGAGAAATTTAACTCAGACTACTTTGATTTCTCAAATTACCCCACAAGCCATGTATTATACAGTGAATCAAATAAAATGGTTCCAGGAAAATTTAAAGACGAATTAAAAGGTCTTCCGATCAAAGAGGTTGTTGCGTTACGTCCAAAATTGCATTCTATAGATTCTCCAATTCCCAAAAAAGCAGCTAATGGAGTTACAAATGAATTTAGTCACGAAGATTATCGGGAATGTCTATTTCATGGAAAAATCGTATATACGCAACAGACGGAATTTCGATCGGACCAAAGTGATATACACGTATACCAAATTAAAAAAATTACTTTATCCCAAGAATATACAAAACGACATATCAATGGAATTCAAACTTATGCTTTTGTAAATTATAGAATCTCAGATGTGCATGGCAAAGCAGGCAATACCATGTACAAAACTTTGAACTGAAAACAAATGTAAAAAAAAAATAAGTACTAAAAAACCATTTTGAAAATTGTACCAATTTGTAATTCTCTCTCAATTGGAAGATGAACCACAGGGATACAAATTTAAGTGGCCTCGACTCAATTTCTGTGAAATCCTATGGTCTGAAACCCTTTGTAATAAAATTAAGAGTAATAAACTGTTTAGAACAACTTTGCACAAGCGGCAAAGCATTAAATATCTCAGCAGTTTATCTATCTAAAATAATTTTTTTATTGAGTCAATACTAATTATTTTTTCGTCAGATTAGAGAACTTGATGAATCATAACTACCAATGTTAAAACTAAGCTTCTTCCTCGAGTAGAAAGTCTATAAGTAGTCTCACAAAAAACCAGAAGAAATTTGTTTAAACCTCATCTTCCCAAAAGTCTCCCATAAGTTAACATGGATTCGCTATACTTTAACATTGTGCCAGAACTGTCATTTATGCTACTACTGGAGTGATAGGCCTTTTTGGCATTGGCAACTGCAATGGCAATGGGCAACATCTCCTACAGATAAGTAAACTCAATGGTTTCAGAATAACTAGCACTTATTACAAACACCGTGACATACATAAGTACACAAGGGTTTAAGCTGATAGGCTGTATAAGAATATGACTGATTATATATTAATTAAATGCAAATGAGCTAGTTCTGTTAGGAATACCTGTGCATATAGGGGAGGTGAAATTGGATCTGACCATTTACCTTGTTAAAAGTCTATTGTAACTTAAACTTAAAAAGTGTTGTGCTAAGCTAAAAAATTTACCTTTGATACTGAAGCTCTGAAAGGCCCAGTTATAGATAAAGCTTGAGGATTCTGTCATGGCTAAGTGGGCTGAGCATTTCAGAGATGTTTTAAACAATGTGGTTAGTTCTCGTCCCATTATTTGCAATGATGATAGATGCATTGGTGGCTTTAATGTTGGCCCTATAATGCAATCTGAAGTTATTTTGGCTGTTTCTTAACTTACACTTCATAAATCCTCAGGGGTAGATGAAATTATTACAGAAATGCTTAGAGCTAGGAATGTTTCGGTTACCACTTGGATGACTGAAATTTTGAACATTTTTTATGATAAAGGCATGGTTCCTATATTGGGCGTCCGCAGGGGGGGGGGGGGGCAAACGGGCCCTTGCCCCTTCTGGGATCGAGTAAAAATTTTCACAAATTATAATCGTAACAATTTAAACATAATTAATTAATATACATTATATGTGTGTTTTTGTATTGATGCAATACTCTTTTCTATTACCTACTTGTGAAAAAAAATACCTAAAAAATTAAATAATTAAATAAAATTTATTGATGTAATTATTTGTCTGCAAGCTTTGCCCCCTCCCCGTGGAAAATTTTCAGCGGACGCTCATGGTCCCTAAGGATTTTACAAGAGCTATTATAATCCCTATTTTCAAAAAAGCAGTTCTTGTGATCGCAGTTCTTGTGATACCTATAGGGGTAATTCTCTCTTCCAGGGAAAGTTCTTTGCATGATTGTGCTTAATGGAATTCAGAATCTGGTTGACAGGCAATTGCGTGATTGAGCAATGTGGATTCGGAACTGGTAGGGGATGTGGGGATCAGATATTTTCTCTAAGGCAGATTCTTGAGAAATGTTTAGAGTTTCAGAAACCTTTGGTTGCTAGCTTTGTTGATTTCAAAAAAGCTTTCAACTCTGCTGATCGTCAAGATCGTATGCCATATCAGACAAGTTAGTTATCATAATGAAAGCTCTCTATAATAACACTGAGTCGTGTATGAGAGTTGGTAAGACTTGAAGCAATTGGTTTAGCATTACTTCTGGTGTTCGACAAGGGTGCATTTTGTCTCCCTTTCTCTTTAATTTGGTTATTGATTATGTTATGCGAAATTCACTGCTAGGGAAAGATTTTGGCTTTAAATGGTCTGGAGATACGAACATTTCTGATTTAGATTATGCTGATGATTTAGCCCTTTTTCCAAATGATTTGTTGAAATGAACTCTTTCATTAGGACTGTTTATAAAACTGGTAGTAGACTAGATTTGGTTATAAACAGAGAGAAACTTACAGTGATGAAAATTGGTCATGCAGGCTGTGATTCACTTAATCTGAATGGTTGCAGTGTGTCACAGTTTAATTATCTTGGGAACTATATAATAAATACTGGTGAGATGCGGCAACAGAGGAATAGGGATTGCTGTCGGAACTTTTATATAATAAAGTTCTGACAGCAATCCCTATTCTATTATGTGAAGAAATAGATGTATACACCAAAAGACTAAAATTAGACTATAATAGTGTGGTTCTTTCTAGGGTTAGTTATGGTAGTGAAACGTGGACGCTGTGTAAACGAGATAACAGGAAATTAGATGCTTATGATTCTAGATGCTTACGCAGTATCTTGGGGATTAGGTGGTTTAACTTTGTAACTAATGATGAGGTTAGGTAAAAGAGTCTGCAATCTCCTTTAAGCAGCATATTTTGCAGAGAGAGACTCCGCTGGATTTAGCTATGTTGCCCGTATGGATAATGATAGATTGGCGAATAGGGTTATGAACAGTGTGCCTAAAGGCCTGAGAAAGATGGGAAGACCTATGATGCGGTGGGCAGACAATGTCAAACAGGACCTTGTTGTGTTTGACATTGTCTGCCCACCGCATTCTAGGTCTCTCCCTCTTTCTGAGGCCTTTAGGTTGCAGTGGCTGACAACACTTTCTTGTCAGTTTCATTCTGGGTGACGTCACTGGTGGACAAAGGTTTCAAGAGATACTTGACCGATCGGTCCCGAATTTCGTGTGATGGTCCCACTTACGTTTATTATAGAAATATATTTATATATTACCTTATACATAGATGTATCATGGGCCAGCGTTGAGATTTATGTTCTCAAAAATCCCCTCCCTGGCTGGTTTACAGCAGGGGACTTCACCTAATGTGAGAAGGTGGGTGAAGAAGTTTACCGAAGGAGAATCAACCACAGAGGACAAACCACAAAGTTGGAGATTGTGAACTGCAGCACTGATGGCAACTGACAACGGATGGGAGTCTTCTGAAATATTTCCTTGACAATGTTTTAAAAAAATGAAATACCTCCTCGAGCAGAATAACCTGTTAACAATAGCGCCTGCTATATTGAGACTCAGGAAGCTGCAGGAAGCCATCAGAAAGAAGAAGGAATACAATAATCTCAATTCTATCCACCTACACTAGAGCAATGCACCCCCTCAGATGTATTTTGCTATAAATCTAGTAATTGCAAAGATCGGCTACTCTGTGATAATTCTTCTGCCTTACAAATAGGATTTGACACAGTCGGATTCTCACCTATTCAGTCCGATGAAAAGCAATGTCGGGGCACAAAGATTCGATGACATGAAAATCGTTTTCAAGACATGGATCAGAAACTGCTCACCACAATTTTCACAAACAGGATTCCAGTCTTGGGTTTAACGGTGGCGTAAATGTATCGCTTTTGCCGGAGATTACTTTGAAGGGTAGTTGAAGTAATGCAACAATGAATGTACATACATGTGTAACTGAAACTTTCTTTTCATTATAATAAAGACATTATTTCCTAAATGGCATTACTTTTAGTACACACTGTTTATAAAGTGACAGCAACATTGAGGATTATAATAGTTAACAAATTCAATAAGAAAATTACAAACAATGCTACATGTGAATGCAACAGATTTAAAAATGATTCTTTTCATGTCGAATTAATTCCGTTTTCCAAGCAAATGAGATTTCACAGTGTTTACACATAAATGGCTTTTGTAGCAAGTGGATTCGTCTGTGCACAGTTAGATTGTTATGTGTGGTGAAGGACTTTCTACAAAGATTGCAAGGAAATGATCGTCCTCCTGTGTGGACACGAAGATGCACCTCATCATGATATTTTGAATGAAACTCTTTTTACACTGGCAACACTTGTGAGGACGATCTCCAGAGTGGATCAGCATATGGAGCTTGATGCTGGATGATATATCAGTAAAGTAAGGATATAATGAATAAGGATATCTCCGACCTTCCTCTCGATGTTTCTTCTTGAGGTTGATGAGGATTTGTAATAAGGTAAACATACAGTGGCACATGTCACACTCATATACACATCCTCCTGTTTCAGAGAACAAAAAAAAATTCATTAAATTGCAATCATTTTCAACAACAAATGAACTATTGAAATGTAAGCAATAGCACAGTAGTTATGTTTCGAATATTTAATTGTCAGTTGATATTTAGAAATGAAACGTAAATAGGAATATAAGATTTTTAATGAAATTTGCTTTGAATATTTTTAGTTATTGATATGAGTTGTAAAGGTGCATTTTAATATAATTTAAATTCTTCAACAAAATTAAAATCCTGTAATAAAAAAATTAGCATATAATTAATTGGAAACAGTCAGTAATCCCATTTATAAGAGAAAGTTTTGAAAAATAAAATTAACTATTTACAATTGCATTTTTTTACATTAAATACATAGGTATTTATTTTTTTATCGTGCGCCTCAGAAAATTCTAGGAATAAAATTCGTTTGGCAAAACTTTTAACTAAGTATAGGATTTATATTTTGTTTTGAATATTTTTCAGTTAATGAATTTATATTTTTTTAGCAGAAAAAGTCCTGCATCTCTAATAGAAGAAGTGGCTTTACATGAATTAAAATATTCATCGAAATTTATTAAGAATATTGCATCTGGGAATGACATTGTCTTCACAGGATATATTCATCTATCATCCACATCCTGGGAAGATTACTCTTAATTGAAGTTTAACAAGAAAAAAGTTTTAATATGTCTGTGTTGTAAAAAGACATTTCCTCTAGAAAAAATAAATAATTCATGTAATGTTTGAGAGTAAATAATCCACTTAACAGGATTTATCTGATGAATAAAAATACTCATTTTTGTGTACGACTTCCAATACATTTAAAGAAAAGGTTTACTTCAAGATGTTTAAAAGAATGAATGTATAATTGAAACACAGAAAGTAGCATTTCAAATATTTATGTATTTATTGATATATAATAGTTTGAAATATTTACCGTTGATATAATACGATTTAATCGCGTCTATAACCATGAATATTGGACAATGCTTCGTTTGTGATGTTTGTTCGTATTTGTCTTTAATTCATAATGATATCTGTGTTGTCATGTGATATATTTTATAGGTTATCATTTGCTAACTAATAGAGTTCAATCATTTTATTCTTTGCGTATTTTAGCAATGTGCAAGAAATTCATGTAAATATATAGAACATTTAAAGTTCGTATTATTTTTAGATCGTAATGAGATAAGAAAAAAACAATATTAATATGTTCAATGCAAAGATATATTTTACACAAATTTGTCTCTGAAATAAATCATTGATAAGGAATTGTTTTTCCAGTTTCCAAAAGTTTTATATGCGGTGTGTGAGATATTAAGTTTTCTTAATTTTTCTCTAAGGTGATCTTAACGGTTACGAGTGCAGCAACTGCAAAAAGTGGCTCTGTTTAGGTCATTCGTATGTTACACATTCCTTTGTTCTTCGGGCGGAAGACGAACCTAAGTGCGAATTTTGTGACACCATTTTAACCGTTAAACGTCTTTTAATATCATGTCCAGCTTTTAACTTTCATGATTTTATGTCCGTGCCCGTTACACTCGGATAACTTTTATCCGGTGACTGTGTTTTATCCAATGCTTTTGTTAGATATTTTAACTGTCTCTGAATTTTACCTTTCGACATTGCTTTTTATATGGGTTTTATATTACTTTTTATATGGCTTTTTATATGACACGGGACGGCATGGGTGTATACCCATGCCGTCCCGTGGCCGAGTGGTTAGCACACTTGGCTACTAATCTAAGGGACCTAGGTTCTAGCCCCATGTAAGGCATTGATGTGTGTGTTGTTTTTCTGCTGAGGTCCTGCCATCCTCACAGATCTTCTACTATGGCATATAAACTGGTAGGCTCCTGTCAAACCTCTGTGGCAAGCAGCTGCTTGAGGGGGTATTTATTTTTTATACACCCATTGTTATATTTACCCTACTGCTTATTGATTTTTGTCTTTTAGATCGATATTTTTGTTGTTAGTTGTTTTAATGTTTACACTTATTGCCTTTCCTATTTTCTTTTTACTTTTAACATTAGTTGTGGGTTTCCTTGACTTTTAGCTCTTTCCTTTTACCTTTTACACCTCGTTTGGCGCATCATGGCCTTAGTTGCCTTTGAGCAATTAATCCCCGAAAAAAACCAACCAACTGCAAAAAGTGTTTTCGTCAATTTCCTGGAGCGACACAGCAGACTTTATAGTCAGGAAGAACCTGTCAGTAACCTTCAGTTGCTTCCCAGTTTGTCCTTATTCTTCTATTCCCTTAGAGAGATATTTGTCTATCCACACTGGCGAGAATCTTTTAGGAGTGTTCGCATTGAAGGAACGATGTGCACCAATATATCATTTAATGACCGATCAGTAATGAGAAAGAGCAGCAGGAATTCGCAGTGTCAGTGGAGAGTCTCGATGAGACCGCCAAGCAGTATGAGCCACCAGCAGCGGATCACCCAGCGATGATGCCGTTCTATAGGGACCATCTGAACTTACTACGTAGGGGGTGCATTTATGAAATCTGGTTCGTTTTTCCACCTGAATGTGTGTCTTGTATCGCCGTCTCGTTGCTCCGGGATGGGACTAAAAAGATCTTTATTTCTGCTAGCCTCTTGCGTGATTGGCTCAGGCAGAAAGAACTTTTAATGAACTTTTGGACTGGCTTTAGCCATCGCATGCGGAAAGCCTCCTTATTTGAGTAGGGCCGCGCTAGAGGCGCGTGTTAGAATCATCCCAAAAGTGAGAATTAGTTGTGTGTGTAATGTGTTGAACTGATCTGTTAATAAATGATGTTTTTTGTTACCTGTAAGTGATATTAGTTTTGAGTATTAACATATGTGTATAGATTTTAATGTGGGTCCGGGAACTGCCTTAGATTTGGCAGCAAGTAGGGGATCACGGTCTTAGTGCGTGTGCCGCCCTAAAATGTACTCAGGGGTGGTCACGACAATTATATATCGGGCAATCCGTGCCTAGAGTCATCGCGAACTCCACATAGCAGTCCATTCCTACACAAGGGGGTGCTGATAATGCAAAGCTAACTCGGTGCATATTTTTTTACGGAATGTGTCTCAAATATCCCACACTTCACAGTTTTTTAGTGGTATTAAGTGCGTGATATAACCTGAACCACTGTAATTCACTTTTATAAGATCTTTTCTTTTTTTGCGATATTAAGAATATTTAAATATATTATAATAATGGAACAAGGAACAAAAAAAGTTTTGCTTTTAAAATATTTTAAAACTACTTTTGTCTTTTCTGTACTTCCAGGTTTATGGTTTCTTTTGGTTGTAAAGAATAAAGCAGTTGGTATTGAAAATAAAAATGTAACGGCCGTGTATATTTATTAATATTTAGTGTTAAAAAACGTTGATATTTTTATATTGATACGAAATAATTTCTATATGAATATGAAACTGAGATAATTGTTTGGTATTATGCTGTCAAAATTCAGTAGATAAAATGCATAGGGATGGATAAAACCAGATCTAGGGAGAAAACCAAGGGAGTCGTGCTGACCCCTTTAAGGAGATCCTTTCAGAATGCTAGCAAGGGTAACAGAGAAAAAGTTATTAAATTTATATTTCATGCATTTTCGAGAAATATTTTAGACTTGTAAAAAGGAGGGGCAAATGTTATACTGAATTGGAAAATCGAGTCTCTTGCCTACCCTTGCCCTTACAATTTTCCGGTTAGATTGTGTTTCTTCACCAACCAAAGATCTGTAAAAACATTTTGATGGATCCTGGCCTGGGGATTCCCCGATTTCTGTGTCCTTGTGACAGAATAATAATAATACTTCGCTTAATTTATTGTAAACGAATTAATCTTTGTCGTTTGCTGATGAAACTGAAGGCATCAATATATTTCTGAAACGGAAGTGCAATTATGATGTTACGTGAGAACCATTTGATGCTTATTTCTGTGGCAACAATTTTAAACCAATGGTAACCAGCAATCGTGGCCTTCTTTATCTGTAAAGCAAACGTGGTCTTTTATATCTTGAGCGTGTATAATAATAATAATAGTTTATTATCCGTATAATTGAATACACAGAAGGGTCAGATAGTGCATTGCATTGTTACTCCTTCCTGTTGACTTAAAAACAAGAAACGCCTGAATAAAGGACTGTAAAGGTAATTGACATTTTTAGCAACAAATTCACTGTGATGAATATATAACAGAAATACAAATGCAGAAGAATAAAAACGAATATGAAACATAAAAGAAATGGTGACAAGTTGTGGCTCTGTGTATCCGTTCAGACGTGGAAATTTAATAACATTTCTTGAAACAATCCACAAATTTTGCATCAGCTATTGTGGAAAAAATTTCACGAAGGGAATTTGTTTTTTGCCTTAAAAGTCTTTTATTTTTCCTAAATCAAATACCAAATTTGGTAAGATCGTTGACGTTTCGGAACTAGGAGGAAATGGAGATATTCTGCCGCAAATGATGTTTTCACCTCGTTTCCGGTTACTAGTATTCTCAAAGCGGGATGTTATGGCTCCCTTGTATCCCCTCCCCTCTCCCCTAGATCCCATTCCTGACCTTGTGCAATTAATGGTGACTTTGCTGATCCAAATTTGTATAAAAATATATATTTCTGTTCCAAATTTTGATTTGTGTAGTTTCAGCTAGTTTTCCGAAATTTCTACTAAACTAGTGGTTCTCAACGTGGGTCATATGATTCCTAAGGGGACCACACCGTAATTCTAGGGGTCGACATGGAAAGAAAACGGAACATTATGGGTCACAGTAAGTTTCTGAGGAGACCAGTGAAACTTAACTGCCAGGATAGAATATTACGAATGAGACGTAAAAGTCGCATTCATTATTTTCATGAAAAACCATTTTGAAAAATTTAACAAGCTCATAACCGCATGGATATTGTGAAAAGAGGTGATCTTCGTTTTTCAGCTGGATATTGAATAACCTGAAAGTTTGCATCAGCCCCAAGGATCACAGTGGATAAAAGTGCCAATTATGAGAATATTTGGTGTTAGCAGGTCTTATGCTGCTACCAGGGGCGTTAGCAAAGGAATATGGTTGGGGGGAGAAGTCCAAAATTTTCCAACTCGAGCAAAATTCTGGCAAAATTTGCCAACTGAGCAAACTTGCTTAGATTTTCGCTCCGTGTGTGTGTGTGTGGGATGGGGTAAGCCAATTTTTAAGTTTCTCCTACATTTTGCCATTTGACTTCCAATTCTGCCAACTACCCGTAATTTACCATTTGACATCCAATTTTTCGAACTAGCCATAATTTCTCAGAAATACTTCCAATATTTACATTTCGTCTGAATTGTAGCAAATCAGTAAATTTTTGCCTTAATTTGCTCTAATCTCCTTAATTTCACGAAACTAATCCCA
The DNA here is from genome assembly GCA_038380435.1 of Ryuthela nishihirai. Taxonomy (NCBI): domain Eukaryota; kingdom Metazoa; phylum Arthropoda; class Arachnida; order Araneae; family Heptathelidae; genus Ryuthela; species Ryuthela nishihirai. The sequence continues at coordinate 45,749,310 of JAWZYU010000032.1, forward strand.
ATCTTTACATCTCTCCTAAATTTGCCAAATCACTTCAAACTTTCAAACTCTACAATTTTTGTTTTTGGAAAATTAAGAGGAGTTGTCAAAATCGAGACAACTTGGCAAATCTGAGGGAGTTTGAAAAATGGAGAGACGGCAAAATTTAGAGCAGTTGGCAAAATTCGAAGCCACTTAGTAAAAACAGGTGAGTTGGCAAAATCTTAGGGAGTTGGCAAAATCGGGACAACTTGGCAAAATCTTGGTGAGTTGGCGAAATTCGGAGTGACTTGGTAAAACTTGGGGGTTTGGCAAAATTCTGAGTGACTTGACAAAATCGTGGGGAGTCGCCAAAATTCAGGTGAGATGTAAAATTTAGGATTTTTTTCTGTAAAATTATGGCGAGTTGGCAAAATCTAGGAGAGTTGGCAAAACGTAGGGAGTTGGCAAAAACTAGGGATAGTTGGCAAAATTCGGAGTGACTTGGCAAAATCGTGGAGAATTGACAAAATTCAGGTGAGATGTAAAAATTGCAATATTTTTTCTGTAAAATTATGGCGTGTTGGCAAAATCTAGGTAGCTTCGCAATATCTAGGAGAGTTGGAAAATCTTGGGGGAGTTGGCAAAATTCGAATCCACTTGGTAAAATACGGGCGATTTGTGAAAATTGGGATTTTGTGAAATTAAGGACAGTTGATAAAATCGAGAAAACTTTGCAAAGTCTAGGGAAGTTGGCAAAACTGGAAACCACTTGGTAAAGTAGAGATGAGTTGTAAAAATTGGGATTGGTTTTGTGAAATTAAGGAGAGTTGGAAAAATCGAGAACTCTTGGCAAAATCTAGGGGAGTTGACAAAATTCGAAGCCACTTGGTAAAATACAGGGGAGTTGTGAAAATTGTGCCTTTCTTGTGCAATTAAGGAAAGTTGATAAAATTCGAAGTCGCTTGGAAAATTCAGGGAAGATGTAAAAAGTGCGATTTTTTCTGTAAAATTACGGCGAGTTGGCAAAATCTAGGAGAGTTGGCAAAAACTATGGGCAGTAAGCAAAATTCGGAGTGACTTGGCAAAATCGTGGAGAGTTGACAAAATTCAGGTGAGATGTAAAAATTGCAATCTTTTTTCTGTAAAATTATGGCGTGTTGGCAAAATCGAGGCAGCTTCGCAATATCTAGGAGAGTTGGAAAATCTTGGGGGAGTTGGCAAAATTCGAATCCACTTGGTAAAATACGGGCGATTTTTGAAATTAAGGACAGTTGATAAAATCGAGAAAACTTTGCAAAGTCTAGGGAAGTTGGCAAAACTGGAAACCACTTGGTAAAGTACAGGTGAGTTGTAAACATTGGAATTAATTTTGTGAAATTAAGTAGAGTTGAAAAAACCAAGTACTCTTGACGAAATCTAGGGGATTTGGCAAAATTCGAAGCCACTTGGTAAAATACAGGGGAGTTGTGAAAATTGTGCCTTTCTTGTGCAATTAAGGGAAGTTGATAAAATTCGAAGTGGCTTGGAAAATTCAGGGAAGATGTAAAAAGTGCGATTTTTTCTGTAAAATTACGGCGAGTTGGCAAAATTCGAATGCACTTGGTAAAATATAGGCGAGTTGTGAAAATTGAGATTTGTTTTGTGAAATGAAGGAGTGTTGGACAAATTGAGGAAACTTAACAGAATGTAGGGCAGTTGGCAAAATTCGAATCCACTTGGAAAATACGGGCGTTGTGATAATTGGGATTGGGTTTGTGAAATTCAGGATAGTTGACTAAAATCGAAGAAAGAATTTCACCTCCGCATCTCACCTGAATTTTGCCAAGCCACTCCGAATTTTATCAACTCCCCAAGATTTAGTCGTCACTCTGAATTTTGCTAACTCCCCAAGATTGAAATGAAGTACCGATTAATTGAATATATATATGTAATAAACAAAGAAGGTTTATTTCTGTGTCTGTCCGCTTTGCACTCGGCCCCCAGAAGAGCTAGAGGCTCCAAACTCTGCATGAACCATCGCTCTACCCAGGGGAAGAACATAGCTGGTGACGTATCAGCTGGAGACGTATTTCTCACGCTGAAGCACAACACGAGCATCAAAATGATAGATCATGATTTTATTGTTGCTTGCTCAATCTGTGTAACAATATCATTTAAAGGTTTAATTTGATGCATTCATTATTTCAAATTTATTGGTGGCATCAGTTATTTTGAATAACTTTCAAAGATTAATGTTTAATCCACGGAGGTATGAATGAGAGGAGACGCCCTAACGCGCTTTCCCTGTCCAAGGAAAATGATGCTAAGGCAGATGGGCGGTAGCCATATTGTTGCATTCAAAACAAACCGTCTGCCGATGCAATCAAGCCTACTTTTCACGTGCTATATTCAGTTTTACTGTGCGTTATATACGAGAAGATTATTTTCTTACGACTAAGAGAAAGCCCATTTAAGCTATTTGGAATTTATATTGTTTTTTTTTAATGCAATGAATATTTCCATACATAATTACTGTATAGCAGAACTATTTATGTATTTCGTTGAATACGACAATAACAAACAATTACGAGATTTTGAAAGTTTATTTCTATTGCACTGATAATAGCAGAAAACATTTTATGGATAAAACACTAAACATTATATGCAATAGAAGCATTTAAACTGCAAAAAAATCACATTTGTAAGATTCAGAAAATAGCTGTTTTACGTTAAAAAAATTCTCATTCCACAAAAATAAAAAAATTGCTTAACAAAACTAAATAAAGCCAAGAGTATAAGAAGTAAAAAAGAAGAACTAAAAAAAATATATATTTATACAAAAAAACGCCTCAGATGGTGGCTCGAACCCACCAGCTCTATGTTGTACCCTCAGCTTCACATCTCTCCCCCATCTCTTGCTCATTCTCCTCCCTCAACTAGAGTTAACAATCAATACAAAATACACAATTATTACAATCTCTCAAAAAAAAATCTCATAAGGATTGAAATACATCCTTCCTCAGCCACAAAGGAAAATTTCAAAATAATATCTGAAAAAAACTATATGAAAAAAAGCAACTAAAAATTATATTAAGCAAAAAAAAATAAAAAATGTAAAAAATATAAAAAAAAGAAAAAATATATATATCTACAGGGTGAAGGGAATATAATATCCATTTAAAAAAAAAAGGCAACGTTCCAGACAGTGGCTTGAACTTGACATCTCAGTGCCTGACTCCTCAATCTCTCATACCTATCTTCATGTACGCCTAACCTACCCCTCAACCAAAGTAAAAATAAAATAACTACAAGCAATAAACTCGCTCTATTTGAAATCCATACAGAATTAAATAAATTCAGTATTCACTTTAAAAGGGACAATTAGAACCCTATCAGAAGAATTAACGAAACGGAGAAAAGCATTACACTCTCCTCTCCTATTTTAACTAAAATTATTTAAACAATTTGAAAAATTTTAACCCTAACTAATAATCGCTGTCACTCACCTATGACAATTTACACCAGATACATTAAATTAATCTAAAAAGAAATTCAAAAATATAAGACTCCAATCCAAGAAAAAAAGGGGGCATTTAAACAAAACCCTTAAATGCAATCGAAATTTAAAAAAATAGAAAAATTATATTTCTCACCTTATGAAAATACTTTATTGCAATTTACTTTTCCCTTCTTACACTGAACTTATTAAATCATGAAGAGAGAGGAATTTAAACACTTAAACAAAATAATATCTAATACTTCCACCTAAAATAAAATAAAAACAAAAAAGGAACTCCTTGATATTTTAATCACCTCTATTTAAAAGTATGTAAATTCATCATCCATTAAATAGAATACATACTAATATTCAATTACAGCCAACAAAATTTTTTAAATGAGAAAGCCTGCAGAAGGAATTCTCAAATAAGTGTAACGTAAAATCAATCAATCGATATAAGAAGTATATCTTCACATTTATCACTTAGTACAATCCGAAGAAAATAAAAAAAATTCTGGTGAAGAAACGAGGTTTTTAACTCGAAATAAAACCGATTTCATAGCGGCGTAATTTCAACACGAAGTTGCTTGTATCATTATATAATTATTTAAACTTTTATAAAATTGACAAACTTACCGATGAAAAGTAATTCCTGGTATCTTTTTTTGAAGGGCGATTCGTGCAGCCGTAAGCTGAACAGGCTGCCATAATACAAATGTCGAAAAAAATTAAATTTTTATAGCGCAACACTTTGTTACTCACCTATACTACTGATCAACGTTTTGAATAGAACAACATGGCTGCCGCGCAGTCGCCGAAGCATCATTTTCAAGTGCTTAGCGCTCCTCCTCTTATCTTCCTACCTCCATGGTTTAATCACGCTAAATCAGAAATTAGTTTAATTTCTTGTATCCTTTTCGTTTAAATTTATTGATGCCAACAATTATTTTTGAATAACCTTTCACCGTAATGCTAAGTCTATTGGTTTTTTTTTCCTTTATGCTTTGAACAGAGTCTGCAACAACTGAAATACGACTATTTGAAATATTATAGGTAATGTGAAATATTCTTTTCATGGTTTTAGCTTCATACTTATGCAAATAAGGATTTGTGTTGAATTTATTTTACATACATGGTTTTTTTTAGTACTTTTGTAACTAATTAGTTTATTTATGATATTTTTGCTGCTAAGCATTCTTTGAACTCACGCTCAAGGTTTCCTATTAAAAATTGCCAACGATATCTATAACGCGCATTTTTCCCATCTTCAGGTGCTTTCCTTTTTAGCATATGGCAACGCTGCAATAATTTAAACCTGTGAAATATCTAAATCAGGGGTGGGGAAACTATTCTCTGCGGGTCACAAAAAAAAAGTTGGACATTAAGAAGGCCGTAATGAAAATCCATCAAACCATTTATTGCATACAGAACTAAGGGAAATAATAAAGAAGTGATTATATCGATCTTGACATAATACAGTTTATTAAAAATAAGAAAAATTACGTTTAGAGAACATACATAGTTAAACTCATGTTTTAATGAGATGGATGCAGCTGCATTTTTTGCCAGAGGGCCACAAAAATCATCCCACGGGAAGGAGTTTCCTCATCTCTGATCCAAATAATTACAGCACTATGAATCACGTGCTACAGTATATCGAATGGCAGTATTTTGTACCGACTTGACACGTGCCGGCACAATATTTTAAAGCGGCGTTGCCACATTTTCTTAGCATAAAAGGGAATTTTCCAACTTCGAAACGGATGCGATTCTGATTCTATTGCATATTAACGGTACGTTCAGCGAAATGTTCTTTCAAAGGAGTTCCAGTTCAAGCGTTCATTATTATCATTCATTAAATTTAACTCGTAGTTATAATTTTAGTTAAGTTCGTTAATTAGTTTCGCTATTATAAGCCAACATGGAATGAAATCTTCGCAGTTCCGTAAATGACACGGAAAGATATTCTGGACAATGTGATGCAGATATGCGACATCATTTAGCAATTCACGGAGAGATTATTGTTGGAACAAACAGTTTAAAAAATACGAAATTTTTTAAAACGTAAACTCTAATACATAGTAAATTTAGTTTATAATTATTATTTTGTAGTATGTAACTATAATAACATTTTATTTATTCGTTTCGGTATAACGAATATAAACTGGTTTCCATAAATTAAAGAACAATCCTAATTTATGTTAATAACGGTAATCTCACGTCGAAACTCAATGATTTCTAAAATAAGTATTTTGCAAATTGTGATAGCAGATAAAGATATCAATCAAATAATCAATATCTCGATTTTTAACAATATTCGTTCAGTATTTAATGGGATACGGGAGTGTGAATATTTAACAATAACAATTCCAGTCACAAAATTTGATTTCAGAATTTAATTAAGATTTAGTAATAATATTTAAAAAAATAAATACCGTATTTGCCGGCTTATAAGACGCACCCCCTTTTTTTAGACACATTTTTAAGGGGAAAAAAATTTCCACATTGTTTCATGAATTTCCATAAAGATTTACTGTACTCATTTTATAGTTATTTATGTATACAAAAAATGTAACTAGGGAACATTGTAGTTAGGTACCTTTTAATGTTCATCCTCAAAACCCAGAAATTCATCTCCAGAACTAAATGAAAAACCACTTGATGCCTCTTTTTCAGAAACTGAGTCTTCGTATTACAAATCATCCTCTGTGCCATCGAGTTACTAATACCACATTCCTTAAATGACGTTACAACTGTCTCATGTTTCACAGCATTCCATGAAGTTTTGACCCATTCACAAATCTGCAAAATGCTAGGTCTCTTCCTTCTTCCTGATGGTGTCACTTCAAAATCTGTAGACTGCATCCAACTCTTCCATTTCTCCTTCATGAATCCTTTAAATGGTTTATTAATGCAGACATCTAAAGGTTGAAGTTGGCTCGTTAGTCCACCTGGAATTGCAGCTAACTGAGTTTTCAGTTGGTTGATTTTATTTTTTACAGCTTCTGTTCTATGACTCCGAAACTGATCCCATACTAGCACAGCAGGTTTCTTTAACAGTCCACCAGGACGCCTAAACCACACATTGTCTATCCACAACTTCATCCTCCCTTCATCCATCCAGCCCTTAGGATGAATGTGCACAAACACACCTTTAGGCAGTTTTTCCTTGGGCAAGGTTTTCCTTTTGAAAATCAAAAGAGGCGGCAATTTTGTTCCATTGGCACAACAAGACAACACGACTGTGTAGTGCATTTTCTCATGTCAACAAGTTTTAACAATAACACTTCTTGCACCTTTGGAATCTACTGTTTTGTTTGAGGGTACATCGAACGTCAGTGGGACCTCATACATGTTTCCTATTTGTGAAAGTTCAAAATTTCGACTTTTTCTTGCATTAATGACAATTTTATGAAACTCGATAATCTTGTCTTCATATTCTGTTGGCATCTTTTGTGCTATTTTTGTTTTAGTCCGATACGTAAGTCATTTCTCTTCATGAATCTAGAACACCATGACGTTGATCCTGTAAAATCAGCGATGCCTCTGTTAGTAGCTATCACTCTTGCTTGTTGAATAGTCATTTTTGTGGAAACTGAAAATCCCGAGCTTCGGTGGACTAATAACCAAGTTTTTAATTCTTCTTCTAGTTCCGGCCATTTTGCAATTCCATGTCGCAGATTATGTTTACTACGCATAGCTTTTTTTAGGTCTTCTTCCTGTCTTCTCCAAGTTCTTATCATCTTTTCTGTTGGCGATGATCCGAAATTCCTCTCTGCTGCCCTCTTTCCGTGTTCTTTGGCATACTCAATCACTCGTAGCATGACTGCAATATCATAACAGAATCTGCGTTGTTTTTGAGCCATGTTTCGCAGCAAAAACATGAGAAAGTTTCTTCGGTACTAAAAGTTTACGTTTTGGTTGCCTTGAGGCGCTGTAATCGGTAACGAAGCGCCATGCTCGAGCTTTTCGAAAAAATATGCCGGTGAAATGTGATCACACATGCGCACATTGGATGAATCGTAACCTTGAGATGTCAGTGGATCTGAACTCTATTTTACTGGAATGCTGCCTCTGTCAGTAGTGAAGCATAAAATACGTCACGCAATTTATTATTTTTACAGAACAAAAAAAAATATGGAAACGATTTATTTGAAACCACTCTTTCACAAAAGGACAAAATGCAAAAGAATACTTATATATGTATATTGATATAAACCAAAAGTTTTAGACTGAAATTTCAACTCATAATTTTGATTACCGGCGCATAAGACGCACCCCATATTTTAGGCGTCTTTTGAGGGGGGAAAAGTGCGTCCTATACGCCGGCAAATACCCCCTCAAGCAGCTGCTTGCCACAGAGTTCTGACAGGAGCCTGTCAGTTTATAATATCAATGTTTAATAAAATAATGTGCATTTCAGAAGTTTCTCTAAAGATCTCATTCACCTATCATCATCAGTTTTGCTTGTTTCTTAAGACTTGCATTTTTATTGATAAATATTCAAACTTCCATTACTCAACAAATACTGAACGAATATTGTTGAATATCTCCATATTGATGTATTTGATTGAGATCGTTATCTGCAATCACATTTTTCTAAACAAAAATATTTATTTTATAAGTTATGGAGCTTCAATCTCAGGTTTCCATTGACATAACTACGGTTGCTCCTTAATTTATGGAAACCAAATGTATTTTGATCACCAGCTCGATTTTGTTATAATGATATATCATTGTTATTAGGTTAACGTATTATTAACGGAGTCAAATACGTTAGAAATGCGCTAATGAGAGTTTTGTTGAAAAAAATATCCCTCAGGTGAAATGATTTGAAAAATGGGAATAAGTAGCACTATTAGTTTTATTTCCATTGTTTAATATCTCAACAAAACACAACATTTTCGTATTAAATTATTATGCATCGTATAACAAATTTCGATTCCTTCAAAAACACTCTTAACGATTTGTGTTTGCTCACACATATCGCTTATGATTATAAAGGAGATATATTTCTTAACAAAAAATTTGATCTTACATGATTTTGTAATCTCATAACAGAAACTGATAAGTGAAATGGATAACTTTTAATCGACATTGATAATAAAGATTGAGTTAAAAATAAAATGAAGAAATAATATATATATGGATGGAAATGCACACAAAATCCTCAAGCAGTCATAGTCTACGGACACTCAATCAAACTGTGCGATTTATTTAGCACAACAGATTTTAAAATGTTTCTTTTTTTCGTGTTGATTTAAATTACTCTTTTGCACAAATGACTTTTCACAATGTCTGCACAAGAATGGCTTTTGTAGCAAATGGATTCTTCTATGCGCAATTAGATTCTGTTGCTCTTTGAAAGACTTGCTACAAAGATCGCAAGGAAATGGTCGTTCTCCTGTGTGGATACGAAAATGTCTTTCAAGATCAATCTTCTGTTTGAAACTCTTTCCACAGCGGCAGCACTTGTGAGGACGATCTCCAAAGTGAGTGAGCATGTGAGTCTTCATGTGGGTTGAGTAATCTGTGGAGTAAGGACATAATGAACAAGGATGTCTCCTGCTTTTCCCTTCCCATCGATGTCTTCTTTTGTGCTTGGTGAGGAATTTTAATGATGCAAATCGGCACTGGCAGATGTCACACTCATAAACCTGTCCATCTGTTTGAGAAAAAGAAAATGCAAATTTCTGGAAAGAATATAATTTTCACAATATTTATTAATTAGTACATAGTAGTATTTACAGTCTATAAAAAATTAGCCATCGGACACACAAGACGTTTTGTATGGTTTTACTCCTGAGAGGTATTGTTTTGTGCACAATGAGCTAAATGGCCAGGCCATAAGGACTCAGAGAAGACTGTGGAAAAGGGGAACCACTGGAGACAGACATAGAAATATCCTATCAAGGTGGTCACACAACGTGTTCTTTAACGTGAAAAGAGTTTGTTTCTCCTGCACACTGCTTAACGTCCCATCCGAAGGACGTCTTGCTTTCCAAGCCTATCGGCGTTTCCTTTCTGATCAATGGGGGTAATGTGGGATAAATATCAACATCCACAGAGTTGGGACTCGAACCTGGGTACTGCAGATAACGAGGCAGCCTTCTGTACCGACTGAGTCAACTCAACAATCATTGTATTATTAACAATATATATTTTTATTGTTAATTAGTAAAAATAGTAGCATTTGTATTCTGTAGAAACTTAGCCAACGATCATTGGAGACAATCTATTGTTGAACTGATCTTCCAATAGTAATGTGAAGATTTGAAATGATGAGGGACATTGGGATGACTCTTCATATGCCCTTATATGCCAGAAGGAATTAGCCCTATCAGCGCTGTCCTTAAACAATCATTATAGTTTGGTCGAAACCTTTGAAATGTTTAAATAATCATTAAGCGGGTAACGGAATTTGTGATACTTCACATTTTTAATCATCTCCAATTTATCAATACATCGAATAAATAAAAATAATAACAAAAACGGATAAATGACATTACGAATTTAAAATGTATATGGATATTGAACTTTTTCACAGTTAAAAATATAAAAAGGAAAATTTAAAGAAAAAGCAATAATCTGAATATAACTGATTTAAAAATGCTCCTTTTTCATGTCCATTTCAATTATACTTGTCGACAATTTTTTTTTCTTCAATAGTCGCTGCAGTAAGTGACATCGTCTGTGCTTATATTGATGCATCTGCTGTTTGAAAGACTTGCTACAAAGATCGGAAGGAAATAGTCGTCCTCCTGTTTGGTTAAGGTCTAGAAGCACATCCTATCTTATAACCCTTCGTCTGATGCACCTGATCTTACGGTTACTTAAAGGAAATGAATGTGGACTGTTCGTAGAAAGATCTTTCCAGGAAACCATAATTTACAGTAGCTGCTCTTTGACATGTCAATATGCAGACCACCAGTTGTTGCAGTTTACCAGTTTGTTCTCACGGAGCCACCGAATTGAAAGTGTCTAGGTTTCGTACCTCACAGATACTGCGCCAACATCCGAGTTGCTTGTTTCTTCCGCTGTGTGTAAACTTTTTATGAGGATCACGTCTCGAGAAAAATGCGTTTTTAATCTTAAGAATCCTGATGATGTTCAGGAGGTATTTCAATTGCTAACTGCGCCTCCTAGTGATGAACTTCAAAATGAAGATTTTGAGGAATCGGATTCCGAAGTAGACGTTACGAAGATGAAGAAATTTTTGCTTCTGAAAGTGAGCAGAGTGGAGACGATACGGACATGAAGAATGAAGATGAAATATTTCTATAAAGTAACTAAATAACGAAAAGTCAAATCCCAGAAAAATATAAGATTACAGCTCAAAATATCGTAATAAAACTATCCGGTGTTATAGGGCACGCGAAAGGAATAACTAGTGCTTATAACTCTTGGACATATTTTTTAACAGATGAAATATTGGATCTTATCGTCAAATACACCAATATGGACACAGAATCATTGCGAAATAAGTTTAGTCGACCACGAGATGCTAATTTGAGAGACAAAATTGATATGGAAGGCTTTATAGGTTTGTTGCATTTGATGGGCTTCCTACGGAGTAATAGACAGCGAATGGAAGAACTTTGGTGAACAGATGACATGGGAGTGGTGGGTTTAGAACTGTTATGTGTTTGGAAATGTTAAAAATTTTTATCAGATGTTGAGATTAGATGACAAGACCACTAGATCAGAAAGGAAAGAATTAGACAAACCCCCACCTTCCATGAGATTCTTATGATGTTCGTATAAGTTTGTAAGTCATGCTACTCGTTAGGTAAAAATGTCAGTTGATGAGAAGTTGGAGTTTTTGAGGAAAGTGCCCCTTTAACTTACTTCTAAATATGGTATAGAGATATTTCCTTTGGTGGACGATGTTAAAATGTTATTTACACTCAATATTGAAGTGTATTCTGGTAAATAACCAAAAGGCCCCTACGATATCAGCAGAAAGCCTACTGATGCTGTTATGCGTCTGTGTAAGCCGATTTATAATAGTGGGAGTAACATAACTGGTGACAATTGATTCACTAATTTGGTTGACGACTAATTTGTTGTAATTAAATATTAATAAGTTGACTCAATAGTTTAGTTACTGAGGAGAATAATTTTGAAACTAAAAGTCACATTTGAACGTAAATATAGCAGTGAAAAGAACGTTGTATCTCAGAGATAACAACGCGACCGAAAGTGTAAACAACCTAGATGGAGAGTTAAAACTCTTTCCACGATGTAAACACTTATGAGAACGATCTCCGGAGTGTGTGATCACATGATTCCTGATGTGCGATCAATAGAATAAGGACACAAGGAACAAGAGTGTCTACTGACTTTTCCTTCCCTTCGATGTCCTTGCTCGTGTTTGGTGAGGAATTTCAATGACGTAAACTTGCACTGGCAGATGTCACACTCATAAACGCCACCACTTGTTTAAGAAAGAAAAAGAAATGCATATTGCGTTAATTAGTATTTATTTAAATAACAAATGAACTATCGAAATACAGGCAATAACCAAAGTAGGTTTTATTCTCACAATGAATTATAAATGGACATTAAAAATTTAAATTGAAATAAGAAATTCACGGTTTATAAAATATTAAGCTACGATAAATTCCAACATAAATCATGTGAATTATGCCTAAGTTTTGAGGCTTAATAACAGACTGAAAGGAATATAAAGACAAAATACATAAAAAGTGACATAATTTATTAAAATATATTCAAAATGAAAACAATGCATGCAACACTAAACATAAAATTTCATTGTGTCATTAGTATGTTAGTAACTAACAAATAAGTGACTTAGCAATCTCAATTACTTAACTTTGTAACGTATTTCAAAACAGGGCAAAGAACTTTAGCACATTGTGTTAGTTACAACGAATTTTGTTTCAAACTCAGAATAAAAAAGTTTCGAAAGGAAATACAGTTAAATTGCTTTTAAAGTTACGATACAGTCACCTCTTGTCAACCCGAAGCTCAAAGGAAACGAAAAAACTTCGAGTTATCGAGTCTGTGCTAAAATTACATATAAACTGTTTAACATATAGTTACGGAAGCCGAAATAGATTCCAACCTACTGGTAATGTCTCTGTTCCTACAGTTAATGAACCATATTAACAACTTTACTGCTCAACTTCAGGAAATTCTGCATGCCTCTTTTTCTTTTATCGCAATATAGATGTTTGATACCATATCTTTATTCTTTAAAATGTTTGACAGAAATTTTAAAATGCTTGACAGTTACTGCTAGGAATTCCGATTTCTTAAGCAGTCGTTTTGATTCTGTCGGCCATTTTCAACATCACTTAATGAGAATGCATTCAAATTCGCTTTGTTGCCATTCTAATAAAATTACATCTGTGACAAGAGAAACTATTTTTAAACTAAAATTAAACTAGCACTTTCTACGAGGATTGAAAGAAACGCTTTTCTATCTGTCAGCCTTGCGGGGAATGGGGGGGGGAGGAAGCAGTGCAGAGCCAATAAGAATCCCTGTCCATCTGCAAGCAATAGGGACAATGAGAATCGCTTTGTCCACTTGACAAAAATCTGAAGGAACTTACCATCACCAGTAACAAGCACAAAATTTTCTGAGAAAAAAAAATATCAGAAAGGGAATTTCTTATAAATATTCTTCATAAGATTTCTAGTTATCGAGGTGAATAACATTTTAATTTACAAAAAAGAGGAAATACAATAAATGTATAAGGATTCCGGTGAAGATTATTTTTTTTCTAGTTAGCGAGAAATTCGAGATATAGGGTTTCGAGTTAACGAAAGTTGATTGTGTGTCATTGGCCTTGATGCATGTACCTTTGTAATGTCAGTCGTGTGTGCATCAAAGCCGCGTGATTAAGAGAAAATACCAGCTTAGACAAGAACAAAATCATCTATGAAATAATGAAAACACATAACAATAATGAATATGAAACTAAAATCGGATAACAGATTTTATGAGACTCCACAGTTTTGCTCATACTGAATTTGTTAGCACATGAATGGGAAGAAATAAAACGTTGAGCAAGAAAATTGTGAACTTTTAATCTACACGGACATCAAACATTTAAACGAGTTCACCATAGAGAAAATAAAAAAGTTGGCAATATACGAATACAGCAGATTCAAAAATGTTTCTTTTCATGTTGATCTAAATTACCCTTCTGGACAAAGGTCTTTCTACAGTGTCTACACATAAAGGGCCGTTGCATTAAGTGAATTCGTCTGTGCCTAGTTAGAGCGCCTGCGGTTGTGAAAGACTTGCTACAAAGATCACAAGGAAAGGGTCGTTCTCCTGTGTGGACACGAAGATGCTCATCGAGGTGGATCTTCCGTTTGAAACTCTTTCCGCAATGGCCACATTTATGAGGACGGTCTCCAGAATGGGTGAGCATATGATTCTTGATGTTGGATGATATATCAGTAGAGTAAGGACATAATGAACAAGGATATCTACGACCTTTTCCTTCCCCTCGATGCCTTTTCTTATGCAGTCTAAGGAATTGTAATGACGTAAACCTGCACTGACAGATGTCACACTCATAAACACTTTCACCTGTTTGAGAAAAAAACAAAGCAATGCGTTATATATTATTCGCTTAAGACGGTTAAAAAACTTTAGATATATAATCGAAAACCAGTGTAATTTTATTTTAATATTTGTTTTGTAATATTCCCAGTAAAGTAACATGAAATTGAATTAAAATACTAAAAGCTACAAAAAAGCTGATTCATTCGTAAACACTGACATACTGTTTTTAACAGGCATATAGTATAAAAATAAGAGATAGTTGGTATCTTGATATTTCTGTATATTCTCTCAGGGATGAAAGAAACAAAAACCAAAAAGAAACTGGTAAACAAAATTGCGAAATTATGATCGCTATCGATGATAAATAAAGAGTTAACAAATAAAATACGCAAAATTTACAAACGTTTGTACTGTCTGAATACAACCAATTTAAGAATTCTTCTTTTCATGTCGATATAAATCACTCTTCTGCACAAATGACATTTCACAACATCTGCACAATAATTGTTTTTCTAGCAAATGGATTTGTTTGTGGCTAGATAGATTCCTATGCTGTTTGAAAGACTTGTTACAGATATCGCAAGTTAAACCTCGAGATGAATCTTCAGATTGAAACTCTTTCCACAATGTAAATACTTGTGAGGACGTTCTCCAGAGTGGATGATATATCGGAAGAGTAAGGACATAATGAATAAGGAAATCTCCGGCTTCTCCTTCCTCTCGATGTACCTTCTTGGGTTTGGTGAGAAATTGCAAAATGTAAACCTGCACGGCGAGATGTCACACACGTAAACAGTTTCAATTGTTTTTGAAAGAAAAAAAGACAATTAAATGCATTAAGTATGATCACTCTGTTTCTGGCTATCGTCCGAATGTTGAAGCGTCAACCATCATTTTCCGATGAATTATAGCTTGTTATTGGCACTCGAACCTGGAAACTACAGATTACGAGCCTCGCCTGCTGCCGACTGAGTCATCCCCACCATACCAATATCTCAAAGAGCTTTAAAAATATTGTTTGTTGAAGCTCCTATTTGGATGAAATTCAACAACATTGAGCAGTGGATGTCTGTATATTTCAATGTATAAAACCTGGCTACATAGGAATTGCATAGTTCCTAAAAGTTGCCAAGAATAAGATTAATAAAATATAATTTATTTTAGGTCGCCATTAAAGGGGCCTGAAATTAATGCTTCAAGTGTGGGGGGAGGATATCGTGAAGGAAAGAAATTGCAAATTATCATGAAGAAATAAAGCAATCTACATTTAGGGATTCGAAGAGTGGGATCGCGATGTTCTTGGATTATTATTGAGGCTGCAAAAGATTCAGAAATAGAACTACGTAAGAGTCGGAACCAGAGAAAGATTAAAATTCACATACACAGCGTGGCACAATTATTATCAATGTTGGCTCGTATACGATGGACCATGGAAAGTGCCAATGCAGGCAAAAGTTCTTACTGACGTAAGCATTATAAGTCAATACGAAATCCTATAAAAGAGCAAAATGAATTGTGACATGGGTAAATAGGTAGATATATACTGCTCACAAAAATTAGGGGATATTTCAAAATTAATATGAAGCGATAAAATATCCCCTAATTTTTGTGAGCAGTATAGATGTACTTCAATATTTTTTTCGCTCAACAAGAACTATGCACAGAGAATTGAAAACTTTTATATTTGGAAACGAATAACCATTATATAGGTGTTCAAAATAATTTGGCCAGGAGGTGTATCTAAACACTCAAAAAATAATGTTGAAGGCGAATCAGATAAATCTGATGATCTTTAGTTTCACACGTGACATTTTTACATAAAAATTCCTCTTGGAAATTACAGAACATCTTTTAATTTCGCCATTGACTCAAACTAGAATAGAACATTTATAGTAATTCTCCCCTGAACAAAATATTAAATTGTTTTATACTCGTACATAGAATCTCAGGAAAAAATTTTAAAATAGAATAAGTATCGAAAATGCTGCATAACAAAATTCCGTATCTTTTGCAGTCAATAAAAGTGAAATTTATTTTGTATTATTTTTTTTATACGACTCGTTTCTTTTTCTGTTGTTTAACACAGAGGTTCTCAACGTCTGCCATATGGACCCTCAAGGGGACCAAGCCATACTTCTAGGGAGGCCACATGGAAAAAATCGAAACATTAAGGGGTCACAGTAAGTTTCTGAGGGAAGCACCCAAACTTAAGTGCAAGAATAATATGTTAGAAATGAAACGTAAAAATCATATTTATTATTTTGATAACAAATTTGTTTTAAACATTTTAACAAGTCCTCTTGGAACAATGTGTTTTCTTTCTTTTTAGTACATAGCAATAAAGATGTTATTGAAAAAAAAGTTATTAGAAAAAAGAACTCGTAACCTCTTTGGTATTGTGAAGAGAGGTGATCTTCTTTTGTTAATAACAGCGCTGCAGCCAGATATTGAAAAACATGCATCAGTCCCAAGGATTACAGTGAATAAAGTGGCAATTATCAGAATATCTTTTGTTAGCAGGTCTTATTATGCTGCTACAATACATTTTATGTCATTAAAAATTTCCTTTGCTACTTAGAAATAAAGTACCGATTATTAGAATATATTACTATATGAAATTTATACCATAAATAATCAATGAAGATTTTAACGTCTTTTTTTTCAACAGTGACTAAAATAGTAGTGGTGGGGAGGGGGGGGGGCACAGAGCAAATGAAGCTCAGAAGGGGGCCATAAGCAAAAAAAGGAAACTCTGGTTTAACATATCATTAAAATACAATAAAACTTCAATGATTCATATCTCACCTTTTTATTTCAATCACCCAAAAACCCTAAGTGGCGAATCTCGCACACACCTAAAAGAACCGAAATGAGCGTGGATAACATAACTTTAGATAATTCGTAATTTTACCAGGGCATATAATCAAAAACATAAAAAGAATAGAAATGGTAACCACAACTTTTAAATGACGAATACGTTACGAATATAAAATATTACCCGACGACAAAATTATTGGTAACATATATGAATGCAGCATATTTAAAAATGCCTCTTTTCATGTCGATTTAAATTACTATTCTCAACAAATGTTTTTCTACAATATCTGCAAATGAATGGTCGTTGTATTGGGTGATATCGTCTATGCCTGGATAAGTTGCTCCGATGTTTGATACACAACTACATATATCGCAAGGAAATGGTCGTTCTCCTGTGTGGATACGAAAATGGTCTTCCAGTTTAAGTTTTCAGAGTGAGCGAGCATATGATTCTTCATACGGCACGCTTTATCACTAGAATAGTGATATAGTGAACAAGGGAATCTCCGACCTTTTCCTTCCCCTCGATGCCTTACGTTTTGTGTTTGGTGAGAAATTGTAATGAAAGAACTGTAACCTGCACTGGCAGATGTCACATTTATAAACATTTCCACCTGTTTTAGGGAAAACAAAGAAAGCAATGCATTAATGCACTTTCATTTTATAACTTAATAATACATATTTATAAACATAATTAATATTTATTAATAATTTTATACATTATTAATACAATTTATAAACTTATAAAATATCAGCAAAAGTCTATGCTAGTGAAATGCAATCTGGCAATAATAAATATAATAATAATAATGCAAATACACCCAAGTTGATAAGTATTAAGCTGTCCTACAGAACATATATATCTTTATCAAACAATATTCTAATACAAAACAAAATTTTTTGATGTGCAGAAACGTTATGTATATATATACAAATGATGAAATACTGAATTGTATTAAACACGAAATTCGACTATAAGTACCATTATTTTCTCACTGCTTTAATCTTCATAAAGATTACTGATTATTTTCCGAAAGGGTCAAAGAACTGGCAATACTAAAATACATAAACAAGAACTGTTTCGTAGATTCCTCATATTAAATCATTTCACGCTTTGTTTAATATCTAAATTCACCTTAAAAGAAAATGTTATGTGAAAATTGCTTTTCTACGTCTACTCAAGAATATAACTTATCCTGTGTAAGATAAGACTGTTTCATTGGAGAAGTGAACTGTCACAGGTCGAAACATAATTTGCTTTAAAAAAAAAAGTTCACTTCCTTCAAAGACTTTTAACAGTAGAATCACTTGTAAGGCCTTTCTTCACTGAAATTGAACAAATGTCGATCTTGGTTGCATTAGTTTCAAGTCAGCACAATAAGGCAGCAAGTGTAATGTCTTCTTCATGATGATATTACTGATCTCTTGGAAGAGGAGTCTTCTGCTGGTCTTTCACTCCGAAAAAAATATAGTTCCTTTCTGAGGAGAAACAAAACAAAATATTACACTTGGAATTCAGTTCGTGAAGGATAAATTATATAAAAATGTTTTCATAGAGTTATAGTAATGCAAGAAATATGAGACATACAGTTTTTAATTCATTTTGAAGGAAATGAGGTAATGCTTTCAATTTGTCGTCTTTCCGTCTGTAGATATTCAACTTTGCCTTTGTAAAATTATTCAAAATGCATTTTCGATTGGAAAGGTATTGATTAAAATATTCACACTTTCTGAATCTCCGTATAGTTTAAATAGCGCCCTCTAGCTCCGAAAAACTTGAAAGTTGCTTAATTTTGCAAAAATAGTGTAAACGATCTATTTTGACAACAAATTCGATATTTTGGTGGAAAGTGAAGATCATGAGGTTTGCATTTGCACAATAAGTTGCCCTCTTATACCCAGGGGGTGGAACACAACTGTTTGGATTTAAGAGATAACTGGATATTTCTTTTCTTCAGTTGGACTGGTGATAATGAGCTGTTATAAATTCTTATTTTTCAAATCCTTAGGTAGTTTTAATTTACATCGTTAGAGGGCGCTAAATAGGAAAATGACGAAACTTTTAACGAATATTGCTAGTGATTTATTTAAAGTAGAAGCTTGAAATTTCGGTTTTAGAATGTCAAGAATATTCCACTGACAGCAACAATCTTTGCATTATGATTTCATCTTGCATTTTCCCAATTATCCATTAACTCGAATAACTGTACCTGGTCTAGTGGTTACCGAACTTGACTACTACGACCAGCGGGGCATGTCCTTGTGTGTTTGTATATGAGAAACCAGGACAAGCCTAATATAGGTTATCTTCGTCTTTTTTGTAAAAATTAAAAAAAAACGAAAAACTTCTTCTCTTTGAAAACGTGATTCCAATATTGATGTGTATTCTTCTTTTTAAACTTGAACTAGCGGTTTTTCTAATTCTCTGAGTAAAATTTATTTCAAAAAATATCCTGTAACAAATATAAGAAAGCTAAAATAAATCTCATGTTGAAAGAGCTTTACATTAGTTATTTAGAATGGGTACTCATTTATTCAGGATTTTCGGAAGTCGGGAAAACAGTAGAAAGGTAAACGTAGTTGAGGAAGTAATTTTATGAATTGTGATTAATTATAGAATTAAAAAGACAATTACATGGGACTTTTTTTGGGGGCCATAATACTGTCTGGCGTATTAATACAATGATGTGTTTTAAGGGATTACTTTGGTCATAAGACTATTTTAACTGTAAATCCACATTGCATTTTAATGATTTTTTTGCGTTCTGGTTGATTTACGATATGTTTACCCTCGTTTTATAACGTTACAAAATGGAAATATTTATTTAAGAACTATTTTACTGGGGGAGAATATCTATGATAAGTTCGATAAATAACACAACGAGTTTGACAATAACTAAGTATGAAATAAAAATATTTATTATGGTGGTATGTAGCCGTGATAACACTGTGAAGATTTAAATAAAAAGCGTTTAAATTTTTGAAAATTTACAACATCTGATATTTTTGTTCAACTCCACAAGCAATATTTTCAAAAGCATGTGATAACGATATCATGAGAGTTTTTTTTATTCCACACATTATTGATTCACTTCATCTAATATTTTTTTGGCTTTTTTTAATACTGCCGACGGATTCACATGAAACGAGAATTCACATTTATACGTTGAAATATTTTAAAATTTTTGATACAAACTTATTAACACAAATCGTGCATAATCCACACCGCCATACTTCGAAATATAACGGGCAATAAAAATGGCGACCGTTACTTGGCAGCAGAAGAGGGAATTTTTATAATTAGAAATATTCAAATATACAATTATGAATTCTCGTTTCATATTAATCCGCTGGCCGGAATATAAAGAAAAAAGCAATAAAAATTATAAAGTCACATTGGGGTGAATCAGTAAAGTGTGAAATCAGAACATCGCACATTTTCGGAAAATTTTCGGGTTGTTTTACTTGTGAGTGGAATTTTTTTTGTACAAAATGGGCTGAATTGCCAAGTCACAATGAACCCAAGGGCTTAGACGAAGGTTAAGGGAGCCACTGAAAGGCTGTTAGAAATTTCAGAGGTAGAAATCTATCAGAGGAACGCTGTTAGAGACTTCTCATTAAGGCCTATTCAGCATGTTCTTTAACTTATACAGGGTATAGCTGTCCTGCACCTGGGTCACGGCTTAATGTCCCATCCAACGGACGGTATCCTTTCCAACCCCATCGGCATCCCCTACTGATCGAGGGGAGTGCGGAGAATTTTGGGGAGATATTTCTCAACTCTGGTCCAAGTGGGATTCGAATCTAGGAATAGCATATTACGAGCCTGGCGCACTACCGACTGAGACCCCACGCCCCTGCAGAGCAGGATGGCTACGAAATTTGAGCCATTACTCTATAATATCAAATATGTCGAATATATTCTCTTACTGCAAAATTGCACCTATATATTTTCCTTTCACAACAAAAACAAAGGTTAATTACCGTAACAAATCCATACAAAAATTTAAAACATGCACTTCAAAAAGGCTCCACGGGCAAAAAATTCCAATAGGATTAAACTGACTTCTCGCTAGTACCTAATGTTTTAGCACTTTTTCCAGTAGCTTTATTAATTTTACTTTGGACTTTGTAGATAAAAATAAAATGGCAGCATGAGTATCCAATTCTACAAAAATTACCTTACATTACTTCCTTTTTGCACCTTATCTTTGCATCTGAATAATATTTTAATTCTTATTTCAATATAATATTTATACAGAATTATTCAATTCAATTCGTTTTCTGCGCTAACTACATGCAAACCATAACACTCGCAGAAAATAAAATAAAAAACACTCCACTCATATGCCTACGCCAAAAACAATATGATTGCCTAAGGTAGCTCTGGGGAATAATCATCGAATACATTTTACCATTCAAGTTTAACTGAAAGTTGTACAAGTTCCGTTCATAGGAAACTGATGAATGACTTCGAAGTATTAAGATTTCTGATCAAAATACGAAACATTCGATATATTTATTTTTTGCACACACGTTTCTATTCAAAATATTAAGCAATTTGGACTCTCGCGTTTCTGTCCGAATGATAGTTTTAAAATTATTAAAAATATGTTGAAAATAAACTAGATATTTGCTGTTAACATTTTGGAGTTGAAGTCTTTAATATAAGCCACAGTTTGCATTCGGGTTTTTGACAGATTTTACTTTTTATCACATTGCAAAGTGTAAGTTAAAAAGATAATCCCTGTACATTTGTCAAAATCCATTCTCTTAATCTAGTCTTGGATATTAATTATCATTCCTAGCCATATTGATATCATACTTTTATTGTTACATAATTGTGTAGCTATTTTAACGTTTTAGTCATTGGTGAGGAATATTACCAAGAAATTAAATTACTGAATGCCAGAAACCGCCATTCTGAATTTTGTAATATGTTGAAAGCCTGATAGGTTTCATCACCTTAATGGCTATTAAATGAAATGCAATGTGTTGCACTCAACATTGGCTTCATATTATTTTTCAATTTATCAGAAAATGACAGTAAGTTATATAAATGTACTTTATGATGGTTACTATTTTCACTCTTAATGTCCATAGCTTTTTTCCTCGAACTGTGAGACGAAAATTAATTTTAGATGTAGCTGTTTTCATAAATAAAAAGATTTCTTAAAAAATATGAATTATGATATGAAACCATTATAAATAGCAAAGAAATATTTGACACAATACAGTACCTTTATTAATATATTGAATATTATATTATGCTGCAATGATTGCTGATTAAAAACTGTGTAGAATGACTAAATGTTCCGAGAAAGATTGACAAAGTCTACTACTTAATTTATGATAATAAATTTCCGTCCCCTGCTGTCAACATGAAATAGGGAAATATACGCCATTATTAATGAACTAAAATTAGATGAATATTGGTGAATTAATAAACCAGCAGAGCATTTAGCAATCATTGTCACAATGTCAGATACTAGAACTTAGTAATATTCTATAAAAACTTTCGCACTGTTATACATATCTGAAAAAAATGAATTACTTATTAATATAAAAGAATATTAGAAGATAGATTAACGAATGAGGAAAGAAAATTCTATAATTTTTACCTTCTATATTTAGGTTACTTACTGGAAACAAAAGCTGGCATTTTAAATTTAGCTTTTGAAGCATTACTAGATATCTCAGGATTTCAAGTTGTGTTGCCAGATAATTTTCCCTTTTTCTAGTTCAAAAATATTAATATTTCGTGAAATATTTCATTGTGATAAGCATTTCAGTGTTGCTGTTCAACGAAGGTGTTTATCATCCTTTTCCTACTTGGAAAACCTTAATATACGATCTATAATTTCCACCCGACTTGTATTTCGTTATCTCTCGCTATTTTCAAAAATAAATTGAGCATTTCATGTAGCAACAAAGTAAAATTTTGCAAATTAACATTTTCAAAATATTATTTACAGGAGAAAAATTCGAATAAATAAAATCAGTAGCAAAATGGAAATCACTATACGTTTCTTAAAACTAGCTTTAAGGAAAATGCATTATTATCTCAAACTGCTCAAAATACCTCTTGAGATAAATTAACTGTTTTTGTCTACATACATATAAAAATCCTCGTACGGCCATGGGCTATGGAGGTCCAACCGGTCTGTGTAATTTTCCTTTCCAGACGTGTCTGTTCTGAGCTACAGTTGAGGTTGGACTTCTATAGCCAGTAGACGTTGAAGAGAGCGGACTTGTTTTTCCTTAGCTCCAAGAAATGAAATCTAGTTAGCAAACGTTTTACTCAAATTGCCTAATAACCTTGGGAGAGATCGGATATCCGACCCCGGTGGAGCCCTTGGTCGGCAGCATAGGTTAGAAATATCTTAAAATATTTTTTTTTTAATTTAGGATTTTAGAGATTTCAATTTGAAAGCTCTAAATATTGTGTGAATAGCAGTCTTTTGACTGCATATTTCACTGTTCGCTTGTAATCTCTCTTGGAGATTATTATATTGTTGCGGATTACCAAAAATGGATAGCCACTGAGCGTGAGTATTAAAAACTATATTTCAAAACCAAATTCAATACAAGGTAAATTGTTACAAAGGAAATATGGATGAAGTATCTTATTAACAAATCAACTATTAACATGCACAAGTCATCAATCTTCCTGCGTAGAGCACACAATATCAGCTCTGTGTATTTTACTAAATACTACCTTTTACTTGATTTACCAGGTCACCCGAAGATCTTCACTCGTAAACCAATTCTCGTCCTGTGCTAATAACTGTTCACACACTAGCCGAACAAAAAGACAGTCCGTGTAGACATTCGAAGTTAGCCATAAAAGTTCCCACTTTTATACTTCCGTGTATACACAACACATCAAGTTACTTCTTGATACTTAACGATAAAAGATCCCACTTTTATCCTTCCGCGTATACACAACACATCAAGTTACTTCTTGATACTTACGCGCACTGTCTCAGAACAGCTCACCGTCCATTTTCGAACTCACCGACCGTTACAACACAACGACCGTTACAATACAAAACGACCGTTAACGCTCCACTCTTCTCCAAATTCTCCCAAAGTTCCTATTCGTTGGCTGAAACTTTGCTTTCGGTTGCCAGATTCTTCTGTCGTAACACTGCCCCCTTCCTAGGTCTTGTTCGTCCCGAACAATTCTGGATTCCAAAGTTTCTTCAGTTCTTCGATGAAACGGGGCCAAACGATCCACGTGAACCACCTTGCACTTTGTAGCTGGACGTCGACGAATGCGATATTCCACGTCTGTGTCAAAATGAAAGCGAATCTCATTATGACGTAGATTTCTTTTCTGACTGAAGCCTCGTCCACAAACATAATACGTGTAAGGCCTATAGCCCTTGTGAACACGTTTATGTCTCTGCAGGGAGAAGAATCGACTAAGAGTTTTCGTGCAAAACCTGTAAAAAGTTTTCTTCTTTGGATTTTTACTTCTATCAACAGTAACAAGGAATGAAAGTCATTAGTGACATAAAATCTAGGGAGGAGTTTCATCCTCCAGTCTGACCCTTTTGTCAGTTGACTTTCACTTAATTCAGAACTGTCGTGATGAACCTTCAGCCATATTTCACCTGATTCGATTTGATCCCCAAGGTGCTTCACAAATATATCAGCTCCATAATTCTTTTTAGCGCTTCGGTCCATCTCCTCCTTCCATACTCTTGCTAGAACTGCAGCTTCTAATCCGACAACCTTACCTGTTTCTCCTGTATAAGTGAAATCAGTGATGTGTCGGGCTGCTAGCAATATTTTTTCTGTTTTACCTTCACATAGCCAGCTTGCAACATCTTCAGATACTCCTTGTTCTATTAACATGTTACGAAACTTGTTCAAAGCATTGCCGTTATGCAGAACCTTACGGACACGTGATGCTTCATCTACCCTATTATCCACAATGTTCACCAAACGCAGTTCTCCTCCTAACTCTTCGACGAGCTCTTGCAGTTCCAAGGATCCGTTACCAAGGAAACACTGAACAGCTTCCATCACTTCCAGAGAGTTGTCAACAGAGTTTTCAAGAGGTGAATCCATGTTGCTGATAACAGCTGAACAACTCAAACTCTCCATTCCACGAGCTTGTGATGCTGCAACCACTTTCTTAACTAAATCAACAGCAACATCTTCTGTACTGATGAGATCAATAGCTCCTTTTCCGAATTCAACATCATAAACCAAAGCACACACTCCTTCAGCCAGCTTTTTGGACACAATTGAGCATATCATTAGAGGAACGCTATCTATGGTAGCCATCAGATCCTTGCAGCGGTAAATCTCCTTATCTGTTGGCACCAGCTCCTCTGTCTGTCCTACGATGCAGCACCCGACGTCTTCCATCATCTGCTCGATTTTATCTTTAGTGCAGTCGACTGTGAAGCCAAGGATGGATTCCAATTTGTCCAGAGTATCTCCCGTCAATTGGAGAGCACGACCGGAGATCATAGGGACCTTGAGACCTAAAGCAGCAAGTGCAGGAGCCAAGACAAGACTCACTTTGTTGCCGACACCTCCTGTGCTGTTTTTATCTACCATCCGATGGCACCACTCGGGTCTCCAGCAAAACACATGACCCGAGGAGGTCATATTTGCTGTTTCTTCCGAATTCACTTTCTTGGAGCTCTCATTGTAATTAGCCAGGGAAATATCAGTCATGATTGCCAAATTGTTCATTCTGGAGATCAGCGACGAGTTCTGTAACATGATATTCTGGAGATCAGCGACGAGTTCTGTAACACTTTAGAGCTCTTGTAGTCGTGATAAAACTTTTCTATATCCTTATAATCTAAATGGTTATAATGTCCAAATCTGCACATTGACTGTTCAGAAAAGAATTTCAGCGTGGCTACGTTGAAATTATCTGAGGGAGTCACTTCTCTCTGATCGTAACTCTGAGGCTTAGTTTCATCCAGAAAGTTAGTCTTTGAAGTACTGTCTCTGCCTGAAGCTCCTTTACTAGCATCACCTGTTACGCTTCTAAGCCATTCTTCGGAATTCTTCTTTCTTAAATCCCCACTTTCTAAAAACGATTCAAGTGTGGCTATATGCTTCGGAAAAATCTCTCCGACTTCCCCGGTAACGACGAAGGGCACTTTGTATCTATGATGAATGGACGCCTCTTCTTTACTCGGACCACTCTGCGAAACGTAAACTCTGTTTCGTTCCCCTTCATTACCACTCGTTACTCTGCCTTTGCGATAATTGTCCATGACGCATTTTGCTGACGGCGAGGAATATAATACCTTTCGTGTGGATCTCTCTTCAGATCGTGCCAGACTTGTATACCTAGGTATTTTGAAGTGCAAAGCGTACTGTATAGTCTCACAGCTCTCTGATCTGTGTGATTGTTCTTCACAGTTCCTAGACATGTCACCAGCGACATAGACACTCTGCCATGCATCACCAGTAGTTGCGTGGTCAAAGGCATTATCTGCGCTATCTCTACGATTCTTGATTTCCAGTAGCAGATCCACATTTTTATATGCGTTGCCTTTCTCTTTTTCTTTTCCATGTTTACAATCTAACTTAACACTATCAAGATCATCTTTTTCACTGACAAATTCAACATTTAAACTATTGCATTGTCTATTGAGTTCGGTTTTATGATCCTTGAAGTGATCAATAATCTTACCAACTCGAGAAGCCACTTCAGCTCTCAACTCAGTATTTTGTGCGGCCATTTCGCTATTTTGACTTTTAATGTCATTCATCTGTGTAGCCATATCAGTCATCTGCGTAGCCATATCGGCTTTCAAGTCACCTATTTTATCGCTTTGGGCAGCTATATCGGCTTTCATATCGGCTTTCATCTCAGTATTTTGTGCGGCCAGGTCACCTATTTTATTAGCCATATCGGCTTTCAAGTCAGTCATCAGCGTAGTCATATCGGCTTTGAAGCTATTTATCAACTTTACTAATTCATCCATACTTCTAGTTAACGGCATTCAATTAAATAATCATAATCCCACTCCTGACACCAAATGTTGCGGATTACCAAAAATGGATAGCCACTGAGCGTGAGTATTAAAAACTATATTTCAAAACCAAATTCAATACAAGGTAAATTGTTACAAAGGAAATATGGATGAAGTATCTTATTAACAAATCAACTATTAACATGCACAAGTCATCAATCTTCCTGCGTAGAGCACACAATATCAGCTCTGTGTATTTTACTAAATACTACCTTTTACTTGATTTACCAGGTCACCCGAAGATCTTCACTCGTAAACCAATTCTCGTCCTGTGCTAATAACTGTTCACACACTAGCCGAACAAAAAGACAGTCCGTGTAGACATTCGAAGTTAGCCATAAAAGTTCCCACTTTTATACTTCCGTGTATACACAACACATCAAGTTACTTCTTGATACTTAACGATAAAAGATCCCACTTTTATCCTTCCGCGTATACACAACACATCAAGTTACTTCTTGATACTTACGCGCACTGTCTCAGAACAGCTCACCGTCCATTTTCGAACTCACCGACCGTTACAACACAACGACCGTTACAATACAAAACGACCGTTAACGCTCCACTCTTCTCCAAATTCTCCCAAAGTTCCTATTCGTTGGCTGAAACTTTGCTTTCGGTTGCCAGATTCTTCTGTCGTAACAATATATTTTCCTGTTGTCAGATTTACAACTATTGAAATTTCTGTTGTAGTTTTTCATAAGTTTTTTTTTTAAACACAAAAAATTTCCTCCCTTCAGAATATAGTTAAGAGGGATAAAATATCACCATCAGTTTTGAGGCAACCTAAAAATTGTCCGAACACTCATAAAAAGCTGTTTACACTGGCTGTGGAAGCATTTACAACAAAATTATTTGGTGAGACCATTAGAGTTGAAACGAAATGTACCCAAGTCTGTAGAAGTTTTATAAACTTTTTTAGAGAAAGAAAATTTTACTTTTCATACATACCAGTTGAAGTCACAAAAGAACTTAAAGGTGATCGTCAAGAACATTCCTGATTACATCACCTGTTAAGAATTGGCTGAGGAATTGTTCGGAATGGGTTTCATGACCCTTAAAGTTTCTCAACTTAAAAATTACAGGGACAAGACTCCCTTACCTGTATTTCTCATTGAGTTGGCAAAAAAAGATGCCAACAAACAGATCTTTAATTTGACCGATCTTTTCCATCTAATGATCACTGTTGAGTTCTTTCAAAGGAGGAAAGGATCAACACAATGTCACAAGTGCAGGCGTTATGGACACACTCAGGGAAACTGATTCAACATCCTTAAATGTGTGAAATGCGCTGGCAACTATCTTACCACTACGTGTGCCTGGACACACTGGGATGGTCCATTGACACTGTTCTAACTGCGGGAAAGATCACATGGCCAATTACAAAGGCTGTGAGCTCTTTCCAAAACTTCTCAATAGAGGAGTACCTTTGGAAAAACCCAAGAAGGGTATAATATATAAGGTACCCCAATATGTACAACCAATAAGAACTACGCACAAGCTACCAGATATCCTGAAGAGATTCCAGGAAAATGTTTCTCTTAATAAAATAATTTTCTTCCTACATAATTGAATTAGTCGTATTTCTGTTTCTCACATTATCCCATTGTTGGATATAGAAAGCGACCAAGGGGCCATGTTAATTCCTTTCGGGAATGGTAGTAAATGTAATTTACGCAAAAAATTATTAAACTTGAGCATATTTCAGGCATCTTTCAACGACTTTTTTCAAGATCTCTAAAGCGGAGTAGAAAATGTTCTACTGCAGTGTCAATCCAGTGTCTTGCGCGCGCACCCTCCCCCACACCTTTATTTTTGGCAAGGTCGGAGCCTGGATCACATTGAACTTTATTTCACGATTTCAAAAATGCTAACGTCGAAATATTGGTCTCCGTAAATTAGTACTTTTTAATTTGTTTTAAAATAAATATATCCGCTAAAGCAGCTGCTTGTTGCAGAAGTTACTATTTAATAAAAACTCAGAAATTTAAGGCAATCTTTTAATGCATGCTTGGCTTTGCGTAAGAAATATGTCTTATCACTGTGAGTGAATTTTTCTTCAACTTCTACGGAGATGAACGTACGTGTCAGCAACCTTGAGACAAATAGAGGCTGGCTAATATTTTTAGCAAAAATATTTTGAAGAAGTAACAACTGTTTTTAAATGCGGCTTTAATAGAGAAAAAATATACACTGGCTGGACAAATGATCATGAAAATCATGTGCAGTGTCATGAAGCATGCCAATCAATGCAAAATGTCTTACTGACGTAAGTAGTCTATGTCCCTGCGAAGTCCTATTAAAGACGTAAAAAACATGATGGAAAGCAAAACAAAGTGCGACATGGGCGAAAATTATCATCTGACTGATTTCGATGGGTGGCACATCGTTGGAGAGTGATGGGAAGAATCATTCGTAAAGGAGGTGATGGAACTGAGCGGAAAATAACGACGCATATTATCCCAAGTGTACGGAAATGGCAACGGTCTGAAGTTGAAAGAAAATCAACCAATTTACAGCCATTGTTCTATATCCTATAGAATGTCTGCGCAATAAGAAATCTGTTGCGGAATATCTGTTGGATTAATGCGATTGTTACAGAGAGTGAGAAGCCATACTAGCACCGTATGTGTGTCAATGGTAAGTTGGCACAGCATTGGATGCATCGAATACAATGAACAGATTTATATTCTTAAAATTAAGCCGATGACTTCTAGGGATAGATATATCTCACAGAACAATGCTAGGGAAGGAATAACTCTCAATGAACAAGGCTTGGGAAGGAATAACTCTCACTGAACAAGCCTGAGAATGGAATAAATTTAACTGAACCAGGCAAGGGAAGGACTAAGAAAAGAATAACTCTCACTGAAGACCAGAAAAGGAACAACTCTTACTCAGCAATCGTAAGGAAGGAATAATATTCACCGAAACTGGCTAGAAATTAATAACTCTCACCAAATTAAGCTAAAGAAAAACTAACTTAGATTTTTAAAATCTAGCGCCAATTCCTATCCTTCTATTTACCTCATGCCGCAGATCACCAATATGTGTTACATAGCTCCAAGATAATTTAACTGAGAAACTTGCTCAAGAGTGCAGCCATTCAAAGCAGCTAAAGCACTATATGCCTGACCAATTTTCATCACTATAGTTTTTTCTCTGTTTATCACCAAATCTACTCTGTCACCATTCTCATGAACAGCCCTAATGAAAGAATTTATCTCATCAACATCATTAGCCAACAGGGCCAAATCATCTGCATAATCTAAATCAAAAAGTTTGAAATCTCTAGACTATTTCAGGACAAAATCTTTCCCTTACAGTGAATTTTGCATAACATAATCAATAGCTAAATTAAAGAGAAAAGGAGACAAAATGCACTGTTGTTGAACACTAGAAGCAATGCTAAATCAATTGTTACAAGCTTTACCAACTCTCACACACAACTCAGTGTTATTATAGAGAGCTCTCATTATACTAACTAACTTATCAGATATTCCATTATATATTCTTAAAATTAAGCCAAGAACTGCTACGGATGGATATCTCTCACAGAGCAATGCTAGGGAAGGAATAACCCTCACTGAACAAGACTTCGGAAGGAATAACTCTTACTGAACAAGCCTGGGGATGGAATAAATCTAACTGAACTAGACTAGGAAAGGACTAGGAAAGGAATAACTCTCATTGAAGACCAGAGAAAGAATATCTCACTCAACAAGCGGAGGGAAGGAATAATACTCACTGAAATTCGCTACAAATGAATAACTCTCACCAAATTAAGCTAAAGAAAAACTAACTATCACTGAAAAGGTTGGGGAACGAATAACTTTCACTGAAAAAGGTTGGAGAAACGAGTAACTTTCACTGAATAAGGCTAGGAAACGAATACCTCTCACTGAATAAGCCTATAGAAGGAATATCTTTCACTGAACAAGTTTGGGGAAAGAATAACTCTCGCTGAAAAAGGTAGGGAAGGAATAACTTTAACT
The DNA here is from genome assembly GCA_038380435.1 of Ryuthela nishihirai. Taxonomy (NCBI): domain Eukaryota; kingdom Metazoa; phylum Arthropoda; class Arachnida; order Araneae; family Heptathelidae; genus Ryuthela; species Ryuthela nishihirai. The sequence goes on from JAWZYU010000032.1 coordinate 45,780,120, forward strand.
GAACAAGGTTGGAAAAAGAATGCCTCTCACTTAACAAGACTAGGGAACGTATAATTTCTTAAGAAGGCCAACTCCTTTTGCGGGAAAAGAAGAGTGCAATTTTCTTCTACATATCTGTTTCGAATGCATTACACTGGTTTCCATAAGTTTTGGAAAATCCCTATGTTAAGTCGATGGGAAGCTAAGGTCAAACCTCTATAACTTCTAAAATAAGTTTTTCTGTTTTGAAAAATGTGATTGCAGATAAATATCTCAGTCAAATAAATCAAATTCTCGATTTTCAACAATATTCGTTCAGTATTTAATGAGTTACGGAAGTTTCAATATATAACAACAGTGACAGTCTTAAGAAACTTATACAAAACTGAAGAATAATTTCCTTTTCACGAAGATCTAAAATACAAACTTATTTTATTAAACACTTTGATACAATACCTATTACTAAGTTTTAATTAATTTCTGAAGTCAATTTTTGTGACTGGCATTGTTATCGCTAAATATTGAAACTTTCATAACTCATTAAATACTGAACGAATATTGTTGAAAATCGAGATATTGATTTAATTGATTGATATCTTTATATGCAATCACATTTTTCAAAACAAAAAACTTATTTTAGGGGTTATAGAGCTTTGATGTTAGCTTCCCATTCACTTAACATAGGGATTTTCCTTAATTTATGGAAATTAGTGTATAATCCCCCCTCCTCCCCACCCATCAACCCAAATGTTTTCGTCTTCCTACTCTGTGTGATGTACAAAGGTTTTTAAGAAAGCTAAGTAGTATAGTCCTACTACATGCTCCCACTAGCAGTTCTTTCCCCCTATGACGTCACCGAGCAGGTTCCCTTATGCGCCCCTCTAATATCCCCCATTTTAATATTCATAACTGACCACGCCCCTTATTAATATTCATGGTTCATTAATTAAATACTTATCAAACTTGCCACCCCCTTTATTAAAACATCAAAGCACAGCCAATTTGAATTATGACGTCGTAACCTTCGTGCCACAAACTTTGTCGTTCGACCGCCATCTTGTACGTCAGCAGCCATCCGAAGTAAAACCTCGAAATAATTCTAGGTCTCAAGGCCGCCATCTTGGTTTCTGATCACACTCGCCACAAAGTCCCAAAATATTCCAAGTCCAGTTAACTGCAGCACTATCTAGTGTTTAATACACGTACTATATTTTAAAAAAAATATTTTCCACAGCTCATCTCTAACCCGCATCCCTCGCGTTTGTCTGCGCGTTACATACGATTTTTTTATTTAATTTTTATTCCTTATCAATTAAACACTTACCAAAGTAACGGCACCTTTATTAATATGCACCCCCTTAATTAAAACGCTTATCAAAAGTTCGACCTCCTCATTAAAAAAAACTTATTAATATCCGCCCCCCTTTATTAAACACTTATCAAAGGTTCCACCCCCTTGGACGGCCAACTCTTCTCGAAATTTCCACCGACGGCCATCTTGGATGACGTCACCAACAAACTCAATCCTCCAAATTATTCTAAGTCGGCAATCTTGGTTTTTGACGCCATCACATTCGCCACAAAGTCCCAAAAAATCTGCGAAACCCGCATCCTATGATGTAATAGAACCTTTCAGAAAGATTTAGAAAATATTGCACATTCTAGACAAGTCCCAGAAAATGCCGCAATTCTGGAACGTATGATGCAATCACCATGTCCAAACTTGTAAACCCCTGAAGAATTCCACCCTCCTCTCAGATGATATCATGGATGTCACATATTTAAAATAATTACAAAGTGCAACTGAATTTTCGATGGCAACGTTCAGTGCATCCTTCTCAGAACGGATGATGCAATCCTCAAAATAATTGCAAAGTCAACTAAACTTTCGATGGCCACGTTCAGAGCATCCGACCCTTAATCCCTTTGGTAGTCATCGTCGATGGCCAATCTATAAACTCGTTATTCTTTAAAAAGTCCTCCAATCCCCCCTTATTAAAAACCCACATTAATTAAAACTCTTAGCAAAGGTTCCACTACCGAGCGGCCATCTTGAATGGTCAACCTTTCTCGAAATTTCCACCAACGGTCATCTTGGACGACCTCACCCACCATGCTGTCGACCCCCCCCCTGTTTCTGTATTGCATCAGGCATAATGTGTTACAACATGTTTTGGAAAAGTTCATACCTCTCACACACTTGACGCCGTTTTCGAACCCATCTAGAAATTTCTCCAAGTCCTGAGACGTCGGATGCCGTCACCCGTTGACAGTAAACAGCCCTTCTGGACAAACCCGCATTGTCACCCCCCACAGACACACGCACACTTCAACTCCCTTTGTTTCAGACATCACAGTAGATAGGGTATGGAAACAATGTTTTGGAAATAATCTTGATCCTTTTATCGAAACTTATTTACCCATCTCCCCTTTAGGATAGATCAACTATTTTGTAAATAAACAAAGTACCCCATCGGAAGAAGACAATCCATCTTGAAATTTCCCTTGGCGCCCCCAAACCTCAAAGTGTTGTGCCTTTCTTATTAAAATTGGTCTCCATCTGGTTGAAGGATGACGCCATCAGATATTTGTGTTCAGACATATTCTGCATCACATTTTTCATGTCCCGTACCGCGTCAGGCCTTGTTTTGGAACGATGAAGTGATTTAACGTTAAATTCTTATTTCTACCATGTATCAATTTATTACTATCCGTATTTTCATGTTAATATTAAACCATTTCAAAAACCTCACACCACGAATCAGAGGTAAAAAAAATTCCTTCTTCCTTACAAATTTCAATCTCATACCAATTTACTAACTTTTTTTTCTTTTCAATACTAAGCCATTTCAAAGACATTGTGATCCAACAGCACAAAAAAAAAACGAATAAAATATAAAACTCACCTTCCTATTTTTTATTTCAACAGTTTATTACTAAACCGGCTCAAAGAAATCGCGATTACATCAACAAAAGAATAACCAATTAAACTAACCTTTTTAATTCCCGTATATACGTTACGCGACTTGGTCTCAAGTTTAAAAATTTTTACGCCTAATTCTTATTATCGCTGGATCCCCAATTCAGCACATGATTCACTTATGATGCAAAATATTTCTCTTTCCAAGGAAGTAACACTACTCAGTAACAATCGATAACAAAATATTATTTCTTCCCCGGAAGAAAAATCAGCTAATAAAATTATTTGGAAGTAAGATGATTTTAAAAAAAATCTGCAATTATAAACGCTCTTACAATTTTAAAAATCGTATTTTCCTCCGTTTACCGGCGAATGTGTGATCACAAGACCAATGACTCATCACGCTGATGAAATTTTATTTCGCGTTGCGACCCATCGTTAATACATGCGTGTTCCTTACGCTTGTTTACAGGATCAGGTATTTAGTTGTCTTTCATCGGATAAAAAATAATTCTCTAAGGAGTTTTTGTACATGGTTGAGGTTTATAGAATGTAAGCAATGCTAAAAGTAGAAAAGAATTCATACGCTGCGGGTACCCTTGAGTTTTCGCTTACGTTTGCGTAAAACGTATATCTTTAATCCATACATTTAATTCTACATCCACAACATTAATTTAAATGTATGTTAATGGATGTCTAATAAATTTTTTTCTTATTATCGCGAATATTTGGATCATTAAAGGATTGCCGCATCCACACGGATGGACGTGCAACAGGCCAACTACGTCACAGGCTGGCGAATTTTGCGCTTAATTTTCATAGTCGTCCCAATAATGCCTTTTCACAACCTCAGTGACATCTCGATGGCTCGCACTGGTGAGGAACTGAGTCGTTTGCTCTGACATATATGTTGTGATCGGACCTCAGTAAAATAATTCTGCACCTATAGATATGTCAGAAAAAAAATCGATATTCTCTCAGAGCGTATATTGGACATAAGTGACAGACAAAAAATAATGTCTTTGCAAACTATACTAAGAGTCACTCGAAATGGAACATCCCAAGTCCAGAAATGCCCTTCTTGAAAAACAGGAAAATTCTCTCCATATAGTCTCCCATTTCTTAAACTTTAACACCTTTCTATTAAAAATACTGACAACTACTCTTCTTCTCACTTAATCCGAAGATGAAAAGTCTGCTGAGAAGGTAAGATGAGAAGTCAGCTGAGAAGGCGGGGTCGGACATTAGGTGCTAGGCCTGGCCTGTTCTACGGATCATCACAGGGGATTGGTGTATAGCTCTCCTTCCAGTGACTTCCTAGCTACCATTTACAGACCAAGTTATATATATATAGCAAATATATTTATTCATCATCATCGTCATCTCACAAAACACAGATGCAGAGAGATTTTCTATATTTAAACCGCAAAGCTAATAGCTTATCTGCAGGAAATATTGATGAGCTTTAGTTTTCATACATAAGCAGGGGCGTAGCGAAGGAGTATGTTTGGGGGGCGGCAGAAATCAAAAATTTTCCAACTCGAAATTCAATTTTGCCAACTGAGCAAATAATATCTGTGTCACGTTTTCATTTAGATTTTCGCTCCGTGGGGGGATGGGGGTTAGGCAATTTTCACAACTCTCATGCATTTTGCCATTTGATTTCCAATTTTGCCAACTAGCCATAATTTCACAGAAATAATCCCAATATTCACATCTCGTCTGAATTGTAGCAAGTCAGTGTGAATTTTCCCTTGATTTGGCCAACTCTCCTTAATTTCAGAAAACCAATCCCAGTCTTTACATCTCTCCTAAATTTCCCAAATCACTTCAAAATTTTAAAACTCCCCAAGTATTTTCCAAGTTTTTTCAATTTTGTCAACTCTCCTTAATTTCACAAATCCAATCCGAATTGTCACAACTCGCCCGAATTTTCCAAGTGGATTCGAATTTTGCCAGCTGCCCTACATTTTGTTAAGTTTCCACGATTTGTCCAACACTCCTTAATTTGACAAAACAAATCCCAATTTTCACAAATCGCATATATTTTACCAAGTGGATTGGAATTTTGCGAACTACTCTACATTTTTACCAACTCACCGTAATTTTACAGAAAAAATCGCAATTTTTACATGTTCCTTTAATTTGCCAAGTCACTTCGAATTTTATCAACTCTCCAACGCAAAAGAAAGGCACAAATTTCACAACTCTCCTATATTTTACCAAGTGGCTTCGAATTTTGCCAACTCCCCTAGATTTTGCCAAGAGTTCTCGATTTTTCCAACTCTCCTTAATTTGACAAAACAAATCCCAATTTTCACAAATCGCATATATTTTACCAAGTGGATTGGAATTTTGCGAACTACTCTACATTTTACCAACTCACCGTAATTTTACAGAAAAAATCGCAATTTTTACATGTTCCTTTAATTTGCCAAGTCACTTCGAATTTTATCAAGTCTCCTTAATTGCAAAAGAAAGGCACAAATTTCACAACTCTCCTATATTTTACCAAGTGGCTTCGAATTTTGCCAACTCCACAAGATTTTGCCAAGAGTTCTCGATTTTTCCAACTCTCCTTAATTTGACAAAACAAATCCCAATTTTCACAAATCGCATATATTTTACCAAGTGGATTGGAATTTTGCGAACTACTCTACATTTTACCAACTCACCGTAATTTTACAGAAAAAATCGCAATTTTTACATGTTCCTTTAATTTGCCAAGTCACTTCGAATTTTATCAAGTCTCCTTAATTGCAAAAGAAAGGCACAAATTTCACAACTCTCCTATATTTTACCAAGTGGCTTCGAATTTTGCCAACTCCACAAGATTTTGCCAAGAGTTCTCGATTTTTCCAACTCTCCTTAATTTGACAAAACAAATCCCAATTTTCACAAATCGCATATATTTTACCAAGTGGATTGGAATTTTGCGAACTACTCTACATTTTACCAACTCACCGTAATTTTACAGAAAAAATCGCAATTTTTACATGTTCCTTTAATTTGCCAAGTCACTTCGAATTTTATCAAGTCTCCTTAATTGCAAAAGAAAGGCACAAATTTCACAACTCTCCTATATTTTACCAAGTGGCTTCGAATTTTGCCAACTCCACAAGATTTTGCCAAGAGTTCTCGATTTTTCCAACTCTCCTTAATTTCACAAAACAATCCCAATTTTTACAACTTAGCTGTACTTTAAAAATTGGTTTGCAGTTTTACCAACTTCCCTAGATTTTGCCAAGTTGTCTTGATTAATTTCACAAAAAATCCCAATTTTTATATCTCTCCTAAATTTGCCAAGTCGCTTCAAAATTTTTAAACTCCCCAAAATTTTGCCAAGTTTTCTCGATTTTGTCAACTCTCCTTAATTACACAAAAACAATCCCAATTTTCACATATCGCACGTATTTTACCAAGTGGATTCGAATTTTGCCAACTACATTAGATTTTGTCATCTCGCCACAATTTTACAGAAAATAATCCCAATTTTTACATCACACCTGATTTTTCAAACTCACTGAATTTTTCCAACTCCCCAAAGTTTGCCAACTCTCCTAGATATGCGAAGTTGCCTCGATTTTCCCAACACGCAATAATTTTACAGAAAAAAAGATTGCAATTTTTGTATCTCACCTGAATTTTGCCAACTCCCCACGATTTTGCCAAGTCACTCCGAATTTTGCCAACTCCCTACGTTTTGCCTACTCTCCTAGATTTTCCCAACTCGTCATAATTTTACATTTCACCAGAATTTTGCCAACTCCCCACGATTTTGCTAACTCCCCACGGTTTTCCAAGTCACTCAGAATTTTGGCAACTCCCCAAGATTTTGCCAGGTCTCTCCGAATTTTGCCAACTCCCCAAGATTTTACCAAGTCACTCAGAATTTTGGCAACTCCCAAGATTTTTGCCAAGTTGTTCCGATTTTGCCAACTCACCTGTATTTTACTAAGGGACATCGAATTTTGCCATCTTTCTCCAAACTGCCGTAGATTTGCGAAGTTGCCTCGATTTTGACAACTCTCTTAATTTTCCAAAAACACAAGATTACAAATTTTCGCAACTCACCTAGATTTTGCGAAGTCGCTTCGAATTTTGCCAACTCCGAGTTACTTTGGGGAGGAGACTCCCCCCATAGCTACGCCACTGTACATAAGTGAATATAGTAAAAAAGACCACAAAAGTCATATAAATACAGGTTTTCTGAGAATTTCAGATTAAAAGACATTCTTTAAATTTTTTTTAACCTATACCTTAATCTCACTAAAATCAGATATATGATTTCTCTTGGTAACTGGTTAAAGATCTCTGGCGCTTTATACTCTTTAAGATTTTTACCGTAATTATTAAAAACATTCGGGATTTGAAAATACTTATTGGTCTGAAGTCTGGTATTCTTATCATGTGTAATTTGTACTTTAAATGTGTCATTGAAAAAGTTGTCCAGAATAATGCCATATCTAAAGAGATTTTGGACTGATAGAATATTTAGGAATGAAAATCTTTCACTTGCGTTTGAAAAATTATCTCTAAACTTGTATGGAGTTATATTAGATGATTGCAATTTTTAATTTTTTTAGGTTAGTGATGCCATTTGTTCCACATATTGTAATTCTGTACCTAATTAAAGATTCACAAATTGCCTTGTAGACCATAAGACAAACGTCGGTATCGACTATGAATTGCAATTTGTAATTTTTAGCGGCGCGATATCTGAGACTTTCACATAGCCTCAAGACGTGAGTGTTCCATCGAAAGGTTGAATCCAAATATAAACCCAGGTACTTAAAATTATCCACCAATTCAATGCTATGACAATCACAAATATTTTTATTTTTCGGATTAATATATATAATTTATATTGTGCGTCTTAATTACATGGTTTGATGTTTTCAAAGAACCTGCTGAGTGGAGATCATCCATTTAGTTTTATCGTTATTTATATATATTAAATTAATATTCAGCCATCTAACCAAGCAATTTATAGTCATCCTGTAATACTCTTAGAGCCGCGTCCACGTCGCGATTGCTGTTTAAAATAAGAGCAATCGCGATGATATTTAAAAGAATCAGCAAAAAACTTAATTTACTTTTTAAATTTAAATTAGACATATCATTAATATACAGGAGGAACAACAATAGTCCAAGTATAGATCCTTGTGGAACTTCAACATTTAATTTTCTTTCGCTACTTAATGCATTTCCAATTTGGTTACAATAGTCCTATTACTTAGGTAATTTTTGAACCAAATAAAAGCTGTCCCTCTAATTCCATAGTTTTCAAGTTTTGAAAGAAGTATATTGTGATCGGTCTGTAAATGGTAGCTAGGTAGTCACTGGAAGGAGAGCTATGCAACAATCCCCTGTGATGATGCATAGAACCGGCCAGGCCTAGCACCTAATGTCCGACCCCGACTTCTCGTGGTGCAGACCGTTAGTACCTTTCAAAAGAGATACTCTCTTGTGGAAGTGAACGGAAGGGGAGGGCTGCCAGATTATTGTGGCCTACTGATCTGGACAACTATGGCTACTTTTCTTTTTTTTCTACCCTGCTGAGGAGTGGTCAACCACACAGGGTCCTGGTGCTGACCATATAAACCTACTGGACTGGACAAATATATATGGCTCTGAGCTTGATTATGGATCCTGATTTTGCTGCACTGGTGGGCTTCTGTTGAGGGAAAATCTTCCGCTGTGTTTTCTGTTTGTTTGTGGGTTGACAGCCCCAAGTGAATAGATTCGCAGGATATGTTTATCAGCTGGTGGATAATCCTGAGCAGAGGTCATCGCAGGCACCTGAACTCTTTGCTTCTATTGGCATCGTCAAATTCTACATTGGAGGAAGTTTTCCAGTGTAGATGGCTTCAGCCTTTAGTGGTGGGGGAACGGGTCTTTGCCCCATGTCTGCGATTAGGGGGCTGTTGATATTGTCGGCATTCCCTCTCTCAATAAACATAGTTTCTTTAAAAATTCTACCAGCCATTTTCTCTCCCTAGGTAGTTGGAATGTGAGGACTCTGCACAGAGCTTTTTCTCTTGATGTCCTCACACAAGAATTCCACCATTATAATTTCGATATTCTCGGCTTACAAGAGACCAGATGGACAGATTCTTAAAAATAATCTTAAATTTCTCTTTTCAGGGAGGGACGACAATAAGCATCACCAAGGCGTGGGACTGCTTCTCAGCAGACACGCTAGTGATGCTCTTCTAGGATATGAGTGCATTAATGAAAGGTTTCTTACAGCAAAATTTCAGACAAGCGTTATACACCTGAATGTTATCTGCTGTTATGCCCCCACTGAGGATGCCGATGAGGATGAGAAGGATAGGTTATATGAACAACTTCAGGATATTTTGAATTCTGTCAAGAAAGGAGATATTACCCTTGTTCTGGCTGATTTCAATGCCAAAGTTGGTACTGATTCTGACCTTTTGGGAGGGGTGATTGGCCCTTTTGGTATTGGTAGCTGGAATGGCAATGGCCAAAGTCTCCTACAGGTAAGTAAACTCAATGGTTTCAGAATAAGTAACACATATTACAAACACCGCGACATACATAAGTACACATGGGTTTCACCTGATGGGCTGCATAGGAATATGATTGATTATATATTAATTAACAGCAAATGGGCTAGTTCTGTTAGAAATACCAGGGCATATAGGGGAGCTGAAATTGGATCTGACCATTACCTAGTTAAAAGTGTCTTGCAACTTAACCTTAAAAAGTGTTGTACTAGGGTTAAAAAATTTGCTTTTAATACTGAAGCTCTGAAAGACCCAGTTATAGCCAAAGCTTACCATGATAGGTTACCTAGTCATTATGACAGTCATGGTATGCTTAATACTGAAGTTGAGGAAGAATGGGATCATTTTAAACAGGCTTTTTTGGACACTAACAGTACTCTTTTAGGAAAAAAGGAGCAGAAGAGACAGAATTATCTGAGTGATAAGGCACTTGAGCATATTTCGGAAAGAAAGAACTGCAGGAATGTCCTTAATCAATACTCTACTAGTCCTAATAGAAAGCATTACAGAGAACTTAATAAACGTGTAAAAGATCAGTTAGCTGCTGATAAGAATCTTTGGCTTGATGGTTTGGCTGACAAAGCCGAGGAAGCAGTTAGAAAGCACAACAGCAGAGAGCTGTACCAGATAGTTAATGTTTTGTGTGGTAGAAAACGCACAGGTATACAGGGATTGAAGGATAAACAAGGTAAGGTTATAGAAGGTGAGGATTCTGTCATGGCTAGGTGGGCTGAACATTTCAGTGATGTTCTAAACAATGCGGTTAGTTCTATTCCCATTGTTTGCAATGATGATAAATGCATTGGTGGCTTTAATGTTGGCCCTATAACACAATCTGAAGTTATTTTGGCTGTTTCTAAACTTAAACTTCATAAATCCCCAGGGGTAGATGAAATTACTACAGAAATGCTTAGAGCTGGAAATGTTTCGGTTACCACTTGGATGACTGAAATTCTGAATATCTTTTATGATAAAGGCATGGTTCCTAAGGATTTTACCAGAGCTATTGTTAGCCCTATTTTCAAAAAAGGTGATCGCAGTTCTTGTGATAACTATAGGGGTATTAGCCTACTCTCTGTTCCAAGTAAAGTTCTTTCCATGATTGTGATTAATAGAATTAAGAATCTGGTTGACAGTCAATTGCGTGATGAGCAATGTGGATTCAGAAGTGGTAGGGGATGTGTGGATCAGATATTTTCACTTAGGCAGCTTCTTGAGAAATGTTTAGAGTTTCAGAAACCTTTGGTTGCTAGATTTGTTGATTTGAAAAAGCCTTTTGACTCTGTTGATCGTCATAATTTGTGGTTGATTGTGAAATCATATGGTATACCAGACAAGTTAGTTAACATAATGAAAGCTCTCTATAATAACACTGAGTCGTGTGTGAGAGTTGGTAAGGCTTGTAGCAATTGGTTTAGCATTACTTCTGGTGTTCGACAAGGGTGCATTTTGTCTCCTTTTCTCTTTAGTTTGGTTATTGATTATGTTATGCGAAATTCACTTCAAGGGAAAGATTTTGGCCTTAAATGGGCTGAAGATACGAAAATGTCTGATTTAGATTATGCTGATGATTTAGCCCTTTTGGCAAATGATGTTGATGAGATGAACTCTTTCATTCGAGCTGTTGATGAGACTGGTAGTAGAGTAGGTTTGGTTATAAACAGAGAGAAAACTAAGAGGATGAAAATTGGTCAGGCAGGCTGTGATTCAGTTAATCTTAATGGTTGCACTCTTGAGCAGGTGTCACAGTTTAATTATCTTGGGAGCTATGTAACAGATAATGGTGATGTGCGGCATGAGATTAACAGACGAATAGGGATTGCTGCCGGGACTTTTAAGAATCTATGGAAAGTGTGGAGAAATAGGCGTATAGACCTAAAGACTAAAATTAGACTGTATAATAGTTTGGTTCTTTCTAGGGTTAGTTATGGTAGTGAAACTTGGACACTTTGTAAACAAGATAACAGGAAATTAGATGCTTTTGATTCCAGATGCTTACGCAGTATCTTGGGCATTAGGTGGTTCAACTTTGTGACTATTGATGAGGTTAGGCAAAGGAGTTTGCAACCTCCTTTAAGCAGCATATTGTGCAGAGAGAGACTCCGTTGGTTTGGCCATGTTGCCCGTATGAATAATTATAGATTGGCGAATAGGGTTATGAACAGTGTGCCTAAAGGCCTCAGAAAGAAGGGGAGACCTAGGATGCGGTGGGCAGACAATGTCAAACAGGACCTTGTTAGAATTGGTGGGCAGTGGCCAGATGCAGTAGATGAAGCTCAGGATAGACTTGCTTGGAGAACTAAATTGCACTGTCTGGTTGGACCTCCGTAGCCCATGGCTGCATGATGATGATGATGATATTGTGATCCAATGTGTCGAATGCTTTACTAAAGTCGAGAAAGAGAGCAGCAACCTTTTCTCCATAGTTCAAGGCTTTATTAATACATTCTGCAAACATTAGACAGTAGAGTTGTAGTACTTTTTCCCTTCTGGAAGCTATATGCCTATTAGAAATAATGTTGTGTTTTATGAGAAAGCTACGGAGAGTGTCATCTTTGCACCTGTCTAAAATTTTGTTTGAGGTGGACAATTCAGCAATAGGGCCTATAATTCGTATAATTACTTTTAACACCACTTTTATATATATATCTCAGTATAGCAGTTTTTAAAGTGGAGGATATATTTCCAAAAGTAATGCTTGTTAATTAGTTTAGCAAGATAATCTGTTAATTGATTCATGCATGCCTTTTTACATGTTTGGCGTGTATGTTATTAACGAGGTAATTTATTTTTTAAACTGAATGTCCGAAATAAATAAACCACGATTTTCCAAGTCACTCAGAATTTTGGCAACTCCCCAAGATTTTGCGAAGTCACTCCGAATTTTGGCAACTCCCAAGATTTTTGCCAAGTTGTTCCGATTTTGCCAATTCACCTGTATTTTACTAAGGGACTTCGAATTTTGAGTTCTTTCCATTTTCCAAACTGCCATAGATTTGCGAAGTGGCCTCGATTTTGACAACTCCCTTAATTTTCCAAAAACACAAGATTACAAACCCCCTTAAGCAACTGCTTGCCACAGAGGTCTGACAGGAGCCTCTCAGTTTATATGCCACAGTAGATCTGAGAGGATGGCAGGATCTCAGCAGAAAAACGACACACACATCCATGCCTAATCCGGGGCTCGAACCCAGGTCCCTTAGATTAGTAGCCAAGCGTGCTAACCACTTGGCCACGGGGTGGTATGTAAATGGATGAGTTCAATGGGGCATTAAGCGCCGGCATATAATTGTCTTTTTGGGTTGGATTGTTTTCCCGTAATTTATCAAACATGTCTGGAAAATAATTATTGAAATTCGTAGCAATTTGAGAATTTGGCAGATTTTTGGGCATATGATTAATTATTATGTTATCTGGTGTCTTTTCCTTCTTTCCATCTAATATGGTATTAATCATATCCCAGGAATATTGTGTATTGCCAGTAATAGATTTGAAGCGTTTCTTTTTTGGTAAAAATTGAGATTTTTCTTTTCTTATAAAATCAGTTAACTTAATTTCGTATTTGTTGATAAAGTATTTTGTTAGCATTTTCTTTTGTGTAAGTAATTCATGCTGCATCTCTTTGTTCAATCGTAATAATAATTTCGGGAGTAATCCATTCTTTGCTGTTTTTCCGAAATTTGATATTGTGTTGGTCTGTTGAGATATTTTTGTCCAGAATCATGTTGAATTTATTTTTAAAACTATTGTACATTTCATCAGCAGACGTGTTGACATGTTCAGCATTTCAGTTAGTGCTAATTATTGAATTAATGATAATTTTATGATCATATTTTAAATATTTTTATCACCTTAACACCGATTTATTCTGGACAAATGTTTGCCTACTCTAGAAACGGGAAAAAAATCTTTTTTGAAATTGAAAAACTCTACGGTTAAAATTTTAAACGCAATCGCCCTTCTTCAAAGGTTCTTACCCTTTTTTAATCTTCAGAATCTAAAAATCGGTGTCCTCAGCATCTTTTTAATCCCTTTTGGCGCAAGTTATGGTGTTACTGAAAGAAAAAATTCTTGTTTCTAAGAATTATTTCTAGTCTTTTCGTTTCAATTGACACTAAGATTTTAAATTAGTTTAAAATAATTACAACTTTTTAAGTATGCAGTGGCCAATAAGAGGACGAAATATAACAGAGTTTAGCGGAATAGCTTTCTGTATTGTATATGCTTTACCATGCGTTATATATTTTCTTCCTCCCCCCTTCCTTCAAATTGACGCAGAGGTTCATTCAGTCGGTAGCGAGCTAAGCTCCTAATCTGCAGTTCCCAGGTTCGAGTCCCAACTGTGCGAGCGTTGAAATTTATCTTTGTTGACCTCCCACCTTTCATTCGATCATAAAGGAGGTCTTCTGTTCAGAGGACAAACAATTAATTAGGTAAATAGGAACGAAATAACAGGTTTCGATTGCATAACAGTTTATTCTAAATCATCCATTCCTTCGAATTTTCACCGTTAGATGATACAGAGAAACGACAAAATTATTTTCTATGAAAACTAGTTTTTTAATGTTCGTGAAAGTCGATATGTCATTCTACTAATTTCCTTTGTTGTATTTTTTATATCGTTTTCAAAGGAAACGAGATAATATTTCCGCTTTGTCGTCTGTCTGTCTGTCCGCCTGTAGACAACTAAATTTTTTGTTTATCATCATCCTCATCATCATCCTCAAGCAGCCATGGGCTACGGAGGTCCAACCAGACCATGCAGTTTAGTTCTCCAAGCAAGTCTATCCTGAGCTACATCTACTGCATCTGGCCACTGCACACCAATTCTAACAAGGTCCTGTTTGACATTGTCTGCCCACCGCATCCTAGGTCTCCCCTTCTCTCTGAGGCCTTTAGGCCCACTGTTCATAACCCTATTCGCCAATCTATAATTATTCATACGGGCAACATGGCCAAACCAACGGAGTCTCTCTCTGCACAATATGCTGCTTAAAGGAGGTTGCAAACTCCTTTGCCTAACCTCATTAATAGTCACAAAGTTGAACCACCTAATGCCCAAGATACTGCGTAAGCATCTGGAATCAAAAGCATCTAATTTCCTGTTATCTTGTTAAAGTATCCAAGTTTCACTACCATAACTAACCCTAGAAAGAACCAAACTATTATACAGTCTAATTTTAGTCTTTAGGTCTATACGCCTATTTCTCCACACTCTCCATAGATTCTTAAAAGTCCCGGCAGCAATCCCTATTCGTCTGTTAATCTCATGCCGCACATCACCATTATCTGTTACATAGCTCCCAAGATAATTAAACTGTGACACCTGCTCAAGACTGCAACCGTTCAGATTAACTGAATCACAGACTGCCTGACAAATTTTCATCACTTTAGTTTTCTCTCTGTTTATAACCAAACCTACTCTACTACCAGTCTCATCAACAGCTCGAATGAAAGAGTTCATCTCATCAACATCATTTGCCAAAAGGGTTAAATCATCAGCATAATCTAAATCAGAGATTGTCGTATCTCCAGCCCATTTAAGGCCAAAATCTTTCCCTTGAAGTGAATTTCGCATAACATAATCAATAACCAAATTAAAAAGAAAAGGAGACAAAATGCACCCTTGTCGAACACCAGAAGTAATGCTAAACCAATTGCTACAAGCCTTACCAACTCTCACACACGACTCAGTGTTATTATAGAGAGCTTTCATTATGTTAAATAACTTGTCTAGTATACCATATGATTTCACAATCAACCACAAATTATGACGATCAACAGAGTCGAAAGCCTTTTTGAAATCAACATAGCTAGCAACCAAAGGTTTCTGAAACTCTAAACATTTCTCAAGAATCTGCCTAAGTGAAAATATCTGATTCACATATAGCTCTGGTAAAATCCTTAGGAACCATGCCTTTATCACAAAAGATATTCAGAATTTCAGTCATCCAAGTGGTAACCGAAACATTTCCAGCTCTAAGCATTTCTGTAGTAATTCCCTACCACTTCTGAATCCACATTGCTCATCACGCAATTGACTGTCAACCAGATTCTTAATTCTATTAAGCACAATCATGGAAAGAACTTTACCTGGAACAGAGAGTAGGTTACCACAAGAACTGCGATCACCTTTTTGAAAATAGGGATAACAATAGCTCTGGTAAAATCCTTAGGAACCATGCCTTTATCACAAAAGATATTCAGAATTTCAGTCATCCAAGTGGTAACCGAAACATTTCCAGCTCTAAGCATTTCTGTAGTAATTTCATCTACTCCTGGGGATTTATGAAGTTTAAGTTTAGAAACAGCCAAAATAACTTCAGATTGTGTTATAGGGCCAACAGTAAAGCCACCAATGCATTTATCATCATTGCAAACAATGGGAATAGAACTAACCGCATTGTTTAGAATATCACTGAAATGCTCAGCCATCTAGCCATGACAGAATCCTCGCCTTCTATAACCTTACCTTGTTTATCCTTCAGTCCCTGTATACCTGTCCGTTTTCTACCACACAAAACATTAACTATCTGGTACAGTCGCTCAAAAAAGTATCCGAACGCTATGGTTGATAACATTCAGAAAAAAATATCTGGCAACTATTGTTTTAGAAATTAATGATCTGGCAACCTTCGTGTAACGAACAAGAAGGTTGCCAGATTACTAATTTCGAAAAAAATCTTTGCCAGATATTTTTCCTGAATTCTCTAATCAACCACAGCGTTCGGATACTTTTTTGAGCGACTGTACAGCTCTCTGCTCTTGTGCTGTCTAACTGCTTCCTCGGCTTTGTCAGCCAAACCATCAAGCCAAAGATTCTTATCAGCCGTAACTGATCTTTTACACGTTTATTAAGTTCTCTGTAATGCTTTCTATTAGTACAAGTAGGTATTGATTAAGGATATTTCCGCAGTTCTTTCTTTCTGAAATAAGCTCAAGTGCCTTATCACTCAGATAATTCTGTCTCTTCTGCTCCTTTTTTCCTAAAAGAGTACTGTTAGTGTCCAAAAAAGCCTGTTTAAAATGATCCCATTCTTCCTCAACTTCAGTAGTAAGCATACCATGACTGTCATAATGACCAAGTAACCTATCATGGTAAGCTTTGGCTATTATAACTGGGTCTTTCAGAGCTTCAGTATTAAAAGTAAATTTTTTAACCCTAGCACAACACTTTTTAAGTTTAAGTTGCAACACACTTTTAACAAGGTAATGGTCAGATCCAATTTCAGCTCCCCTATATGCCCTGGTATTTCTAACAGAACTAGCCCATTTGCTGTTAATTAATATATAATCAATCATATTCCTATGCAGCCCATCAGGTGAAACCCATGTGTACTTACGTATGTCGCGGTGTTTGTAATATGTGTTAGCTATTCTGAAACCATTGAGTTTACTTACCTGTAGGAGACGTTGCCCATTGCCATTGTAGCTACCAATACCAAAAGGGACAATCACCCCTCCCAAAAGGTCAGAGTCAGTACCAACCTTGGCATTGAAATCACCAAGAACAAGGATAATATCTCCTTTCTTGACAGAATTCAAAATATCCTGAAATTTTTCATAAAACCTATCCTTCTCATCCTCATCGGCATCCTCATTGGGGGCATAACAGCAGATAACATTCAGGTCTTTAACGCTTGTCTGAAATTTTGCTGTAAGAAACCTTTCATTAATGCACTCTTATCCTAGAAGAGCATCACTAGCGTGTCTGCTGAGAAGCAGACCCACGCCTTGGTGATGCTTATTGTCATCCCTCCCTGAAAAGAGAAATTTATGATTATTTTTAAGAATCTGACATTTATCTGTCCATCTGGTCTCTTGCAAGCCGAGAATATCTAAATTATAATGGTGGAATTCTTGTGTGAGGACATCAAGAGAAAAAGCTCTGTGCAGAGTCCTCACATTCCAACTACCTATGGAGAGAAAATGGTTAGTAGGATGTTTAAAGAAACTATGTTTATTGAGAGAGGGAATGCCGACAATATCAAACAGCCCCCTAATCGCAGACATGGGGCAAAGACCCGTTCCCCCACCACTAAAGGCTGAAGCCATCTACACTGGAAGACTTCCTCCAATGTAGAATTTGACGATGCCAATAGAAGCAAAGAGTTCAGGTGCCTGCAATGACCTCTGCTCAGGATTATCCACCAGCTGATAAACATATCCTGCGAATCTATTCACTTGGGGCTGTCAACCCACAAACAAACAGAAAACACAGCGGAAGATTTTCCCTCCACAGAAGCCCACCAGTGCAGCAAAATCAGGATCCATAATCAAGCTCAGAGCCAAGCCATATATCTGTCCAGTCCAGTGGGTTTATATGGTCAGCACCAGGACCCTGTGTGGTTGACCATTCCTCAGCAGGGTAGAAAAAAAAAGAAAAGTAGCCATAGTTGTCCAAGATCAGTAGGCCACACTAATCTGGCAGCGCTCCCCTTCCGTTCACTTCCACAAGAGAGTATCTCTTTTGAAAGGTACTAACGGTCTGCACCACGAGAAGGCGGGATCGGACATTAGGTGCTAGGCCTGGCCGGTTCTATGCATCATCACAGGGGATTGGTGCATAGCTCTCCTTCCAGTGACTACCTAGCTACCATTTACAGACCGTTTATAGAGATAAATTAAAAATTCTGTTTGTGTTGGATAGATATTGATGAAATATTACGATATGCACTTCCGAATCTCTCTAGAGCGATAATTACGCCTTCAAGCGGTGGAAAAGTTTCAAATTTAAAAATTTCAAACGAATATTGCAACGATGTATTTAAGCTAAAAATTTGCAATTTTGGTGGTGGAATGTGAAGATAACGGAATTTCCACTAACAACAATGTGTTGGCGGTTTAGACCCAGGGGGTGAGAAAACACAACTTCTTTGTTTTAACAGAAAATTGGTTGTTTTTAGATATAAATGAAAAATATTTTTTCTGATTAGGTAGGAATTGATTAAATATTATGGATCGCTCTTCCCGAATCTTTCGAAAACCATAATTTCTCCCTCTAAGGGGGAAAATTTGAAAATTCCAAACGAATTTTGAAAGCGATGTATTTATGCTAGAAATTTGAGATTTTGGTGGTGGAATATGATATCACGGAATTTTCATTGCCAACAATGAGTTGACCCTTAGACCCAAGGGAGGGGCCTGGTGACAAAACACTTTTTTTTTGTTTTAGCAGATAATTGTTTGTATTTACAGAAAAATGAAAAATATACTTTAGTATTAGATAAGAATTTCATAAAATATTATAATTTGTACTTTAGGAATCTTTCAAAACTATAATTGCGCACTCTAATGGTGAAAAAATTTGAAATTCCAAAATTTTAAAAGAATATTGTAAAGATGTATTAACGATGAAAATTTGGAATTTTAGTGGTGTAATGTGAACGTCATGAAGTTTCCATTGACAGTCTATTTTAGTTGGATTGGTATTACTCAAATATTATAATTAGCATTTTTCAAATCTTTAGCTAGTTTTAGTATATAGAATCATTAAATATAGAAACGATAAAGGTGTTTTTAAATAACATGTATTGTAACAAAAATTTGAAAGTTTAGTGTTAGCTTTTCGAGGGATTACTGACAGCCATAAACGTACCCACTTTTCTGAGAGCTGTGTGGAGAATGCAACTTTTTAAATTTAAGAATTAAAAGACGAATATATTTATTTATTATTATTACCAATAATATACTATTCATCTCATCATCCGCTGACTCAAATTAAAACTGTTAAGGAGTGAACGATGGAAGTACTTCATTCTCTGTTAAGGAGTAAAGGAAAAAAATTCATTGTCTTTGAAAACGAGATACTCGTATGAGCCAGGGGCGACATGAGATCTTCTAGGCCTACTTTTTTTAAGATAGTAGTTATACATCTGTAACTGGTAACATTCAATTCTTGAAACTATTCATTTAGCAGCGAAATATATTATATAATAGCATGGGCACTGTATTCACTGTCCTATTTAAATAAAGAGAATGAAAGTCAAATGTAAGAGATGAATGTTCTTAGGATAAAAGAAAAAGAAATTAGTGTAATTCCAAAATATGGTATTGTTATTTTGCGTCTGAGAGGCATTTCTTTTGTACACAATCTTCTAAACGGCCAGGCACAAGAATTCCAAAGGATCAGAGATGGTTGGGAAAGTGAACCCATTGCAGAACTCTTAGGAGCATTTGGAAATTCCTGTCAAGACCATAGGGAATGTTCTTTAACGGCACAGGATATGGCTCACCTACACATGGGATCGCGGCGTAACATCTCATAAGACGGACGGCTGCCTTTCCAAGTCCATCGGCGTCCCCTACTGACCGAGTGCAGCGAATTCAACTACGAGGAGATAAATCTCAATGCTGGTGTAGGCGAAACTCGAACCTGTGAATCGCAGATTACGTGCCTAGCGAGCTTCTCGACCAACCACGCCACTTTCAAAGAGGCCTGAACAAAATTGTGTTAAATTTCTTACAAAATGGGCTAAAAATTTATTTTTGACTGAGTAGAATACATTCAGCGGAAACATTTTCATGTGGGTTTGATGGAGCCTTGGATGTGTGTAGAATAAAATGCAATCACTGTTAATTTTCAATATAAACTTGCACCTTTGGATTTCTCAGTTTTTATTATCTTATCATCTATAATCAAAACTCTGATGAAAAGGGATTACGTTGAAATTTCTATTTCTTTTTTTTTTATTTCTTACATAGTTATTGTCGCGTCTTTTACTTTTTTCCAGTCTATAACATTTTTCTTTTTAGAGAAAAAAATTTTCGGGTAACAGAGTGCAAAAGCCTTGACATAAAGTTTCACAATTGAATATTTTAACTAAATAATTTCTGGAGTCATATCTTTGATTATAGTTGGATAAAAACCGATTTCGAAAAGGTATAATTATAGTAACAAAAGTTTTACATCCGGGGCAGGGTGGGGGCTGCTCAGAGATAAAACACAATACCCTACTTTATTTTACAAGGACTTCTTTTTTTATCCACTTAACCACTGGCAGATCTTGAAACGTTTATTGGGGGAAAAAGGGTTAGTGACGGAATCGTACGCAATGTAAAATAATGTGTTTCCGTTATTCTACAGGCACGAGGATCACGGCAAGAGAGGGAACATTCTTACTCCCCCCTTTAACCGGGGAGAGGAGGGGGGGTTGCCCTCTCTTAAAGCGACGTTGCCACATTAGCTTAAAAAGTAGTTTTCAAACTTCGAAACTGATGCGATTCTGATTGCATTGCATGTTAACGGTAGCTTCAGTGAAAAGATATTTCAAAGCAGTTCCAATCCAAGCGCTTAATATTATCGTTCGTAAAATTTAAGTCATTGCTACAATTGTCCGTTAATATTATTATTGTTGTTTTAGTTAAGTTCGTTAATTCGTTTCGTTATTATCAGCCAACGTGACGCGAAGTCTTCGACATTTCGTAAATGACACGGAAAGATATTCCGGACAATGTGATGCAGAATTGCGGCATCATTTTAGAATTAACGGACAGATTATTGTTGGAAAAGACAGATAAAGGAATTATTGACTTTTTTAAGAAGTAAACCCTAATACAGATCAAAATTATTCAATAATGATTATTTTATAGTATGAAACTATGACAACACCTATCTTTATTTCATTTCTGTTCAGTATAACGAATATAAACTGATTTCCATTAAAGGATAGTCCTTTGTTATGTCAATGGGAAGTTAAAGTCGAAGCTCTATAACTTATGAAACAAGTTTTTTTATTTCAAAAAATGTGATAGCAGATAAAGATCTCAATCAAATAAATCAATACCTCGATTTTCAACAACATTCGTTCATTATATAACAAGTTATTGAAGTTTGAATATTTAAAAATAGCAATGCCAGTCTTAAGAAATATATGCAAAACCTTATAAATAGTGAAAGAATTCTTTACATAAACTTCTAAAATGCAAACTTATTTCATTAAGTTCTTTGATATAATACTTATTACTAAGTTTTAGTTAACTTCGGAAGTCAATAGTTGTGACTGACTTTGCTATTTTTAAATATTGAAACTTCTATAAATACTGAACGAATATTGTTGATAATAGAGATATTGATATGATTCATTCTTGAAAACAAAACATATTTTATACAGAATTCGACGTTAGCTTCCCATTTAAAGCAACATAGGGTTGCGCCTTAATTTATGGCAACCAATGTATTTGGGTGACCCCGCTCGATTTCGTTATAATGACCATCCACTGTTATTAGGTCAAAGCATTATTAGCAGAAACAAATATGTTAGAAATGCACTAAGGAGAATTTGGTTGAAGAAAATATCCCTCAGCAGAAATGATTTGAAAACTTGAGAATCACTGGGCACTACTAGTTTTATTTCCATTGTTTAATATTTCAACATAATACAACATACTTTTCTGATCAAATTATTATGGTTCAGATCATCTAATCCTTTTGATTGATTCAAAAACTTAAGGATTTGCTCAAACATAACGTTTATGATTATAAAGGAGATATATTTCTTAACAAAAAATTGTGATATTAATTTTGTGTCAATTTGACATGAACGAAAAGCAGTAAAAATCTCATAACAGAAATTGATAAGTGAAACATAACTTTCAATCGACCTTAATATTAAAGACTGAGTTAAAAATACAATAAAGGATTAAAATATACAAATGAATGAAAACACAAAATTCTCTCGTATCCATCCATGGTCGACGGAGGTTTAACCAGACTTTGCGATTTATTTGGCACAACAGATTTAAAAATGTTTCTTTCTTTCGTGTCGGTTTAAGTCACTCTTCTTCACAAATGACATTTCACAGTGTCTGCACAAGAATGACTTTTGTAGCAAATGTAGTCTTCTATGCACAGTCAGATAGCCCTGCTGTTTGAATGACTTGCTACAAAGATCACAAGGAAATGGTCGTTCTCCTGTGTGAATAGGAAGATGCTGTTCGAGATGATTCTTCCGTTTAAAACTCTTTCCACAATGGCAACACTTGTGAGGACGATCGTCAGAGTGAGTGAGCATATGCTTCTTAATGTTGGATGATATATCGGTAGAGTAAGGACAGAATGAACAAGGGAATCTCCGGCCTTCTCCTTCCCCTCGATGACTCTTCTTGTGTTTGGTGAGGAATTGTGATGATGTAAACCGGCAATGGCAGATGTCACACTCACAATAAATACGTCCACCTGTTTGAGAAAACACAAAAAAAGATTTCGATAAACCGTATATTTTTAAGAATATTAATTAATACAAGTAGCTTTTTATTCAGTAAAAATGTAGCCATTGGGCACTTGCGATATTTTATTTTGGGTTGTTTTACTTCTCAGAGTCACTTTTTTGCGCACAATGTTCTAAATGGACCCAATGACTCAGAGAAGGTTGGGAAAAAGGGAACCCACTGGACAGCGATTAGCAGACAAATGGAAGCCTCCTGTCATAGCCATGACAGATATACCGTGAAAACGTTTATCACTTCTTCTCATAGCTTAACGTTCCATCCGATGGACGGCTTCCTTTCCAAGCCTATTCGGGTCCCCTTCCTGACCAATGGTGGGAGTTAGTAGTGACTAATCTAAACGCCGACAGAATTGGAACTGGAACCTAGGAATTGTAGATTACGAGCCTGGTGCGCTACCAAGTGAGCTAATCCCCGTCCTCAATAAACATTAATAACAATCGCATTGTTAATTAATAAAGAGTAGTATTTGAATTGGGAAATATTTATCCATCGATCATTGGACTATGTTGAACTATGCTTCCAATAGTAAATGTGAAGAATTGAAAAGATGAGGGACATCGAGTTGATTCTTCATCTAAGTCCGTATATGCCAGAAGGAATTTGCTCGTCCGAGCGCTATTCCCATCCTTAGCTAACCATTAGTGATAGTTACGTTGATGTGTGTCGATTAATTGTAAAATGGACCAGGCGCAAAATCAGCATTAATTGACCTTAGCCTATAATAAAGATGCATGTTTTAGATACACGGTAATCATTTCGTTTAGAAAAGGAGCACAGTGAGATACTTAATTTGTTCATGGAATCACATGATACAGATCACTTCATGTCGCTGAACTGAAGACATGAATTATTATTCTTCAAACGATACAAAACGGAAATATTGTTTTTCTATTATGTTTAAAATTAAATATAAAATCAGTATAACGCTAAAGTAAACCTGAACTTTATATTCAAAAACAAAAAAAGCTCCCTCTATTTCTCACACAGATTTGTCTCTGTTAATAGTCAATATTACATTTATATTGTTTTTATCTCTTTTTCTTTGAAAACGAAATAAAAACAATATAAATGTTTGTCGTCTGTCTGTCCGTCTGTAGACATCGAATTTTTTTTGTTTACAGAGATAAATCTAAAATTCTTTTTGTGTTGGATAGGCATTGATAAAATATGACGATATGCACTTTCCGTTTCTCTCTAAAGCTATAATTACGCCCTCTAGCGGTGAAAAATATAAAAATTTTAAAACGAATATGCAAACGAAGTATTTATGCTAGAAATTTGAAATTTTGGTGGTGGAATGTGAAAGTCACGAAGTTTCCATCGCCAACAATGAGTTGAATACTTAGACCCAGAGGGGGGTGGGAAAACACACCTCTTTAGTTTTAGCAGATAATTCTTTGTTTTAGAGGTAAATGAAATATCAATTATTTTTGAGTTAGATAGGCATTCATGAAATATTATGATTCACACCTTTTAAATCTGCCGACAACTATAATTGCGTCCTCTAACGGTGGAAAAATTTGGAAATTCGAAAATTTCAAACAAATTTCGCCAACGACGCATTTAAGCTAGAAATTTTAAATTTTGCTGCTGTAATGTGAACGCCATGATGTTTCCATCGGCAACAATGAATTGACCTCTTAGAACACAGAGGGTGGGAAAACACAATTTTTTTCTTTTAGCAGAAAATTGTTTGTATTCATAGAAAAATGAAAATTTTTTTAGGGTTAGTTAGGAATTGATAAAATATTATGATTCGCACTTTTGGAATTCGAACACTATAATTGCGCTCTCTAACGGTGCGCCTTAATTATGAAAAAAATTGAAAATTCCAAACGAATATTGCAACGACGTATTAATGATATAAATATGAAATTTTGGTGGTGGAATGTGAAGGTCAACGAAGTTTCCATTTGAAACAATGAAAATGATAATTAGAAAACTCTTTTTTAGTTTGATTGGTAATAATGAAATATCATAATTCGCATTCTTCAAATACCTAACAGTTTTAATACATATATCTTTACAGATCATTAGGGGGTCGGGTTGCTCAGTCGCTAGCGCACCAAGATCGTAATCTCCAGTTCCCAAGTTCGAGTCCCAGCTGGGTCAGCGTTGAGATTTATCTCCGCAAAATTCCCCTCCCTGCTCATGGTCAGTAGGGGACATCGATGGGTTTGGAAAGACCGCCGTCCGTCGGATGTGACGTTAAGCCGTGGCCCACGCGTGCGGGAGAGCCATACCCTGTGCACGTTGAACACGCTGGATGGACTTCAGGAAGGTTACCACCTGTCTCCCAACAGCTGTTCCAGTGGGTCCCCTCCCCCAACCTTCTCTGAGCCTTCGGGGTCTTTGTGACCTGGCCGTTTAGTTCATGGTGTGCAAAAAATTGCTGCTCAGAGGTAAAAACAACCCAACAGTTCACTAAATAAGAAACGGCAGAGCAGTTAATGAGATTTACAAATAATATGTATAGAATAGAAATTTGAAAAATCAGTCATAGTTTTTAAGAGATATTCCACTAACAGCAATAATCTATCAATTTTTCTGAGAGAGAGGTGTGGGAAATGCAACTTTTTAGATTTAAAAATTAAGAAATGAATGTTTTCATGTTGTATAATTACTAATAAAATATAATATGCATTTTTCCTATCATCCGTTAGCTCACATTAAAAAAATCAGTATTTCATTACAGTAAAACCAACTCTTAAAACGCAAATCACAATGATTTAAATCACATATCCAATAGTTCGAAAAAACAAAACTCTGTTTCAGACACAGAGGTATAAAAATACACAAATAAAGTAAACTACTGATAAAATAAAGTAACAATACTGATGATACTTCGTAGTTTTGTATTAAACTTCTCTGAAAACAAGAAGGAACGCATATTATAAAGGAAACTAATAAACTGAATCGGGTATTTATAAATCCATGTTCGGAATTTAAAAAAATTACAAAATTTAAAAGCAAACTTTAGAAAAAGTTAAATGTAATAAATATAACAAGTTTAAAAATGCTTCTTTTCATGTCGATTTAAGTCGTCGTTCTGCACAAATGACTTTTCATAGTATTTGCACAAGAATGGCTTGGGAAGCAAATGTATTCTTCTAGACACTGTTAGATTGTATTGCTTTATGAAAGACTTGATACAAAGATCGCAAAGAAATGGTCGTTCCCTGTTAGGATACGAAGATGCTCTTCGAGTTGAATCTTCTGTTTTGAAATTCTTTCTACAATGTAAACACTTGTGTGGACGATCTCCAGAATGGATGAGCATATGATCCCTAATGTAGATTGAGGTCTTTTCCTTCCCCTCGATGTCTCTCCTTGTGTTTGGAGAGGAATTGTAATGACGTAAATCTACACTTGCAGATGTCACACTCTTACGCATTTTGGTGTGTTAGAGAGAAGGAATAGATATTTCAATTTAATATTTGCTTAACAATGATGCATGTTATTACTTAGAACAATCCTGAAAGAATGTAACAAGTGACTTACAGAAATGTTTTACATGGTATTGAAAAAAAAAATTGCGAATTTATCTAAAGGGTACAAATCAAAATTTGGAACAGGAAAAGCACTATTAATTTGGCAAGAATGTGAAATGAAATCGTGCTCTTTCGTCAGAAATAAAATTTATTTCAAATTTATATATAATATAAATGAACTGTCGAAACTTTAGTACATTGCAGCAATCATAAGCTCAGTTACAATATATAGTCGGTGAATAGCAAACTTCGGTCACTTAATACTGAGGCGGACTACGCATTAGTAGCAATGTAAACGAGACAGAATTGTATTACAGTGTGTGAATTACGTCATGAATGGATTGAAACACGGTTTATTTCAAAGGATGAGTCAGAGTAGTAAATTGATTAGTGTGAAAAAGATGAATTTTCTTTGGTGTTTGGGCAGAGACTACTGAGAATTGTGGTTATATGGTGGTAAAAGTGGTTTTGTTCGGAAGTAAATCTGTGTAGAGAGCATCATTTCTTCCATATGTGATGGAAGAAAAAGTTTGAATGTATGCTTTTGATTTGCGATTCCCGTTTACCAATGTTATATTGGTTAATCAGTTACATTTTAATAAATGTGATGATGATTTAATGCAGTTGATATTGGTGTTTCAAATGACTGACACTGTTTTTTGTATATTATTCATATAATTTATTGTCTCATTTATTATATCAGTTCATTTACTGTTTGTTTATTCCGAATTTAATCACAGTTCTAAAAGGAAAAAAAAATGAAACTAAAATTCTATAAGAATACGACGAGGACAAGCCGGGGCCTAAAATGAAAAACGTACGCTTATGAAATCTGGTTTCTGCAAATATTCGAATCAAATGTAACTCATAAAATGATTATTAAAGTGTATTGTGCCTATTAGGTGTAAAAGTATTAGCTTTATCGTTTCAATTCAAAAACTAACATACTTAACTACCTATAACCTTTCTCCAAGTTTCAAATTTCGATATCATTGAGCATGCAGGCAACGGGCAATGCTCTACAAACTGTTTAATCATTTCTGCTTATTCCTGTTAATGCATGCTCTGGAAATTTCGACTATTAATACGTCACTGGCTTTGTGCACGTGCCTTCGTCGTCAGAGTCCTGTGAACATCAAAACCTCGTGATTACGAGAAAGTACGAGCTCAGGCAAGGTTAAAAAAAATATGTCAAAACATATTCCCAAATCTTGCAAACACATAAGAATACAGAATTTAAAAATAAATTGGATAATAGAAATTGATAAAGGGCATTGTGAGATATAATCTACAAAGACATCAAACATTTAAACAAGTTTACAATAGAGAAAATAAAAAATTTGTTAATATATGAATACAATAAATTTAAAAATGATTTTTTTCACGTTGAACTAAAACATTCTTCTGAATAAAAGTCTTTTCGCAATGTCTGCACCTAAAAGGCCGTTGCATCAAGTGAATTCGTCTGTGCTTAGTTAGAGTGTCCTGCGTTGTGAAAGATTTATTACAAAGTTTGCAAGGAAATGGTCGTTCTCCTGTGTGGATACGAAGATGCACCTCGAGATGAATCTTCTGTTTGAAACTCTTTCCACAGTGCAAACACTTGTGAGGACGATCTCCAGAGTGAATGACCATGTGATGCTTGACGTGGGTTGATATATCGGTAGAGTAAGGACACAATGAACAAGGGAATCTCCGGCCTTTTCCTTCCCCTCGACGCCTTTTCTTGGGTTTGGTGAGGAATTGCAGTGATGTAAACATGCACTGACAGATATCACACTCATAATAGCTTTGGCCTGTGTGTAGAGAGCATAGAAAAAAATAAATGTATTAAATCGTATTCGTTTAAAATAATAAACGAAATATCAGCAATAGTCTTTGCTAGTAGAATATAATCTGATAATAATAAATATAATGATACAAATACACTAAAATTGGTAAGTATCTAGCTGTCTTACACAACATACATGTCTTTATAGCACATTATAATATAGGAATAAACGTTTTTAATGTCTACAATCATTACATATATATATAAACAAATGACGAAATACTCATTTGCATTCATTAAATATGGAATCAGATCAGAAGTACCCTTACTGGTTATTTTGCGAATGAGGCAAAGAATTGCCATTACGAAAGTGATAGATTCGTCGTATAAAGCAATTTACATTCTGTTTAATATCTAAATTCAACATCAAAGGATACGTTGTATAAAATTTGGATGTTCACAGCTACTAAGGAGTATAGCTTATTCTGTGTTTGATAAAACTGTTTCATTGGAGGACTGATTTGTCACAGATTGCAACAGAATTTGCTCTGAAAATAACAAAAAGTTCACTTCCTTCAAAAAACAAATGTCGATCTACGCTGCATTAGATTAAAGTCAGCACAATTGTAACGCAATTGTTGCTGACTTTAATCGCACAGGCAATTGTAACGTCTTCTTCATGATGATATTACTGAGATCTTGGACGAAGAGACTTCTGCTGTTCTTTCACTCCGAAAAATATAGTTTCCTTCTGTCAAAAAAAAATATTACACTTAATATTCATTTCGTCAACGAGAAGCGTTATAAAAATGTTTTCGTAGAGTTATAGTAATACAGGAAATATGAGACAAACATTTTTTTAGTTCGTTTTAATAAACGAAAATAATTTTCAATTTGTCGTCTGTCCGTCTGTAAATATTCAAATTAGTTTTTGTAAATAAATTCAAAATTATTTTTCGATTGGAAAGGAATTAATGAAATATTACGATTTACACTTTGTGAATCTCCGTATAGCTTAAACAACGCCCTCTAGCTCCGACGAAAAAGTTAAAATTTGCTTAATTTTACACGAATAGTGCAAACGACCTATTTTGGCAAGAAATTCAATATTTTGGTGGAAGGTGAAGATTATGAGGTTTGCATTTGCAACAATAAGTTTCCCTCTTATATCCAGGAAGTTGAAACACAACTGTTTTGTTTTAAAAGATAATAGGAAATTTCTTTTTTTAGTTGGACGGGTGATAATGAACTATTATAAATTCGTATTTTTCAGAACCTTAGGTGGTTTCAATTTACATCGTTAGAGAGCGCTAAATATGGAAACGACGAAACTTTTAACGAATATTGCAAGTGATTTATTTAAAGTAGAAACTTGAAATTTCAGTTTTAGAGTGTCAAGAATATTCCACTGACAGAAACAATCTTTGCATTATGATATCATCTTGCATTTTCCCAATCATCCATTAGTTCGAATAACCCTACCTGGTCCAGTGGTTAGCGTACAGTCGCTCAAAAAAGTATCCGAACACTATGGTTGATTATAGAATTCAGAAAAAAATATCTGGCAACGATTTTTTTTAGAAATTAGTGATCTGGCAACCTTCGTGTCACGTAACACGAAGATTGCCAGATCGCTAATTCCTAAAAAATCGTTGCCAGATATTTTTTCTGAATTCTGTAATCAACCATATTGTTCGGATACTTTTTTGAGCGACTGTACCTGACTACTACGACCAGCAGGTCTTTGTGTAAGTGTTTGTATGTTGTATGAGAAACCAGGATAAGACTAATGTAGCTTCTAGGTTATCTTCGTCTTTTTTGTAAAAATTAGAAAAAGTCTTTTAAAGAGTGTAAAAGTAGATAAACGAAAACCTTCACTCGTTTTGAAAACGAGATTCCAATATTGGTCTTCTTTTTAAACTTGAAATAGCGGTTTAATATAAGTAACTCTAAAATACGTCTCATGTTGAAATAGCTTTAGGTTAGTTATTTAGAATTGGGTACTCATTTATTGAGGGTTTTCGGATGTCGGGAAAATAGTAGATAGGTAAACGTAGTTAAGAAAGTAATCTTCTGAAGTGTGATTAGTTATAGAATTTAAAAAAAATTATACGGGACTTTTTTTTTGGGGGGGGGGGCATAATACTCGAGATCTTGCTAAGTCTAGGGGGCTGTGAATCGGTAGAGTTACACGGATGTGATAATAAACATAATCTGGCGTATTAATACAACGACGTGTTAGACAGAAGTGTTTTTAAGGATTAATTAGGGCATAAGGGCATTTGAAGTGCAAATCTGCGGTGCATTTTTTTTCGTTCTGCTTCATTTGAGATATGTTTACTCTCGTTTTATAATGTTACAGAATCGAAATAATTATTTAGGAACTATTTTACTGCGGGAGAATATCTATGATAAATTCGATACATAAAACAATAAGTTTTACAATAGCTAAGTATGAAGTGAAAATATTTATTATGGTGGTATGTAGCTGTGATAACATTGTGACGATTTAAATATACGATTGTATGTTTAAATAAAAAAGCGTTTAAATTTTTCCAAATTTACCAATTTTAATATTTTCGTTCAAGCTCCACAGGCAATTTTTCAGAGAATCACGCGGTAACGAGATTATGAGAGATTGTTTTGGTACTTTTCGGTACCAGTCGTAATTGTGCGCCAATCTTCATATCCAGTGAATCTGTCGTCCGCATTATAAAAAACGCCCCGATTGAGCGGAGACCAAGTGAGAAAGAATTAGTAAAGTGTTTTTTATTCGAGGTTGTCCAATTCGAGTTAGAATACTAGTATTTCACTTTATTACTTGTCAAATCCATTTCAGTGAAGTTAACAGATGCCAGTGATATCTAGTTTTTTGATGACTTTTTGGAATCCGTTTTTTGACCTTTACTCTCTTTGGTACTTTTCAGTTAACCGAAAAGTACCATTGTTTTTATTCCACACTTTATTGATTCACTTGATGTTATATTTTTGGTGGCTTTTTTTAATACTGCCGACGGATTCACATGAAACGAGAATTCAGAAATATATATTGAAATATTTATAAAATTTTGATAGAAACTTATTAACACAATATAACCACAGCGCCATAATTCGAAAATTCTGCTGCAGAATAGTGAATAGCGAATGATGATGCATAGAACCGGCCAGGCCTAGCACCTAATGTCCGACCAAGCCTTCTTGTGGTGCAGACCGTTAGTACCTTTCAAAAGAGATACTCTCCTGTGGAAGTGAACAGAAGTGGAGGGCTGCCAGTTCAGTGTGGCCTACTGATCTGGACAACTATGGCTACGTTTCTTTTTTTTTCCTACCCTGCTGAGGAGTGGTCAACCACACAGGGTCCTGGTGCTAACCATATAAACCCACTGGACTGAACAGATATATGGCTCTGAGCTAGATTATGGATCCTGATTTTGCTGCACTGGTGGGCTTCTGTAAAGGGAAAATCTTCCGCTGTGTTTTCTGTTTGTGGGTTGACAGCCCCAAGTGAATAGATTCACAGGATATGTTTATCAGCTGGTGGATAATCCTGAGCAGAAGTCATCGCAGGCACCTGAACTCTTTGTTACAAATGGTGTGTAGTGGTCGGATGCAGAAGATGTAGCTCAGGACAGACATGCTTGGAGAACTAAATTGCACAGTCTGGTTGGACCTCCGTAGCCCATGACTGCTTGAGGATGATGATGAGGATGATGATGACAATTATGAATTCTCGTTTCATATTAATCTGCTGGCAGGATTATAAAAAAAACCATAAAAATTATAAACTCACATAGAGGTGGATCCGTAAAGTGTAAAATCAGAACATCGTACATTTTCGGAAAATTACCCAGCAGGATTTTTGGGTTGTTTTACTTCTGAGTGGAACCTTTTTTTCTGAACCAAACGTGCTGAATTCCCAAGTCACAATGAACCCAAGGACTTAGACGATGGATAAGGGAGCCACTGAAAGGCTGTTAGAAATTTCAGATGTAGAAATGTATTAGAGGAAAGCAGTTAGAGACTTCCCATTAAGGCCAATTCAGGGTTTTCTTTAACGTATACAAGGTATAGCTCTCCTGCGCCAGGGTCACGGCTTAATGTTCCATCCAACGAACAGTGTCCTTTCCAACACCATAGGCATTCCCAACTGACCGAGGGCAGTGCGGAGAATTTTGGGGAGATATTTCTCAACACTAATCCGAGTGGGATTCGAACATAGGAATTGTAGATTACGAGCCTGTCGCACTACCGACTGAGCCAACGCACCACTGCCGTGCAGGATGACTACGGAAGTTGAGCCATTACTTTATAATATCAAATATGTCAAATATATTCTCTTGCTGCAAAATTGCACCTATATTTTCATTCCACAACAAAAACAAAGGTTAATTACCATAACAAATCAATACAAAACTCTAAAACATGCACTTCAAAAAGGTCCCATGGACTAAAAATTCCAATAGGATTAAACTGACTTATCGCTAATATCTAAATAAGGTTTAGCACTTTTTCCAGTAGCTTTTTCAATTTTACTTTTTTGAGAATTAATCTTTTATAGAAGGTACCTTTCTGACATACTTCTGTTTTGAAATTATGAAGGAGGAAAACGGACTACTTTTGCAGATAAAAATAAAATGGCAGCACGAGTATCCAATTCTACAAAAAATTACCTTACATTATTTCCTTTTTGCGCCTCATCTTTACATTTGAATAATATTTTAATTCTTACTTCAGTATGATATTTATGCAGAACTATTAAATTTGAGTCGTTTCCTGCGCTAACTACAAACAAACCATAACACTCGCAAAAAATAAAATAAAAAAAAAACACTCCACTCATATTCCTACGCCAAAAACAATGTGTCTGCCTAGGGTAGCTCTGGGGAATAATTGTCGAAACATTTTACAATTGAAGTTTAACTGAAAGTTGTGCAACGCTCAGTTCATCAGAAACCGATGAATGACTTCGAAGTACAGTGGACCCCCGATATAACGCGCATGTCGGGCGGGAAACAACACCCGCGTTATAAGGTGAACCGCGTTATACCGAGCGGCGCGGTGGCGACACAATAAATTTCACACTGTAAGCTTTTCTTTTACTCATCATGCATACAATAATTAAACACTATTCAAAATACATGCAGGAACTCAATACATACACAATTACTCAATACGCAGTAACAATAAAATGCGATACTCACTAACGCCGCACGGACCTGTATAAACATGTTTGAACTTATCGCGAAAATCGCCCGCGCTATAACCGAGTGCGCGGTATAGCGAGTAGCGCTATAACGAAGGTCCACTGTCAAAATACAAAATATTCGAGATCAATAACGAAGGTCCGAGATCAAAATACAAAATATTCGAGATGTGTATGTTATTGCTGATAGCCACGTTTCTATTCAAAATATTAAACAATTTGGACTCTCGCGTTTCTGTCCGAATGATAGTTTTATAATTATTAAAATTAGGTTGAAAATAAACTAAATATTTGCTGTTAACATTTTGCAGTTCAAGTCTTTAATATAAGCCACAGTTTGCATTCGGGTTTTTGACAGATTTTACTTTTGTCACTTTGCAAAGTTTAAGTTGAAAAGATAATCCCTGTTACATTTGTCGAAATCCATTTTCTTAATCTAGTCTTGGTTATTAATTATCATACCTAGCCATACTGATATCATACTTTTATTGTTACGTAAGTGTGTAGTTATTTTAATGTTTTAGTCATTTGTGAGAAATATTACCAACAAATTAAATTACTGAGTGCCAGAAACCGCCATTTTTAATTTTGTAATATGTTCAAAGCCCGATAGGTTTCACCTTAATGGCTGTTAAATGAAATGCAATGTGTTGCACTCAACATTGGCTTCATATTATTTTGCAATCTATCAGAAAATGGCCTTAAGTTATATAAATGTACTTTATGATGGTTACTATTTTCACTCTTAATGTCCATAGCTTTCTTCCTCGAAATGTGAGACAAAAATAAATTTTAGATGTATCTGCAATCACAAATAAAAGAAATTCCTCAAATATTAAGCATTATGATATGAAACCGCTATAAATATCAAAGAAATATCTGACATAATAAAATACCTATATTAATATATTATTCTGCAATGATTGCTGATTAATAACTGTGTAGAATGACTAAAAGTTCCGAGAAAGATTGACCAAGTTTACTACTTAATTTATAAAAATAAATTTCCGTTCCCTCCTGTCAATATGAAATAGGGAAATATACGCCATTATTAATGAACTAAAGTTACATCAATATTGATAGATTAATAAAACCAGCAGAGCATTTAGCAATCATTGTCACAATGCCAGATACTAGAACTTACAGTAATATTCTATAAAATCTTCCGCACTGTTATACATATCTGAAAACATGAATTACTTACGAATATAGACTATTAGTAGATTAACGAATGAGGAAAGAAAATTCTATAATTTTTACCTTCTATATTTAGGTTACTTACCGGAAACAAAAGCTGGCATTTTAGATTTAGCTTTCGAAGCATTACTAGATATCTCAGGATATCAATTTGTGTTGCCAGATAATTTTCCCTTTTTCTAGTTCAAAAATATTAATATTTCGTGAAATATTTCATTATGAGAAGCATTTCAATCAGTGTTTCTGTTCGACGAAGGTGTATTTCATCCTTTTCCTACTTGAAAACCTTAATATACGATCTATAACTTCCACCCGATTTGTATTTCATTAGCTCTCGCTATTTTCAAAGATACATTGAGAATCTCATCTAGTAACAAAGTAAAATTTTGTAAATTAACATTTTCAAAATATTATTTATAAGAGAAAAATTCGAATAAACAAAATCAGTCGTCCCGTGGCCGAGTGGTTAGCGCATTTGGCAACTGATTTAAGGGACCTGGGTTCGAACCCCGGACAAAGGCATGGACGTTTGTGTTGTTTTTCTGCTGAGGTCCTGCCATCCTCACAGATCTTCTACTAGGGCATATAAACTGACAGACCTCCTGTCCAGACCTCTGTGGCAAAGCAGCTGCTTGAGGGGGTATTTATTTTTTAAATCAGTAGCAAAATGTAAGTCACTATACGTTTCGTAAAACTGGCTTTAAGGAAAATAAATTATTTTCTCAAACTTTTCAAAATAGCTCTTGAGATAAATTAACTGTTTTTGTCTACATACGTTAAATAACCTCATGCAGCCATGGGCTATGGAGGTCCAAGCGGACTGCGTGATATTCCTCTCCAGACGTGTCTGTTCTGAGCTACAGCTGCCGTTTGACCTCCATAGCCAGTAGACGTGGAAGAGAGGATTTTAGAGATTTCAATTTGAAATCT
The DNA here is from genome assembly GCA_038380435.1 of Ryuthela nishihirai. Classification (NCBI taxonomy): domain Eukaryota; kingdom Metazoa; phylum Arthropoda; class Arachnida; order Araneae; family Heptathelidae; genus Ryuthela; species Ryuthela nishihirai. Next base: position 45,815,374 of record JAWZYU010000032.1, read on the forward strand.
CTACATGTTGAGTGAATAGCAGTCTTTTGACTGCATATGTCACTGTTCGCTTTTAATCTCTCTTGGAGATTATATATTTTTTCTGTTTTTGACTGACAGTTTTATTGTCAGATTTACAAATGTTTAAATTTCCGTTTTTGACTGACAGTTTTATTGTCAGATTTACAACTGTTTAAATTTCCGTTGTAGTTTTTCATGTTTTTTTTTAAACACAAAATATTTCCTCGCTTCAGAATACAGTTAAGAGGGACAAAATACCACCAACAGTTTCGAGGCAACCTAAAAATTAACTGAACACTCATAAAAAGCTGGTTACACTGGCTGTGGAAGCATTTACAGCAAAAAAAATCTGGTGAGACCATTAAAGTCCAAACGACATGTAGCCAAAACTACAGAAGTTTTATAAACTTTTTGAGAAAGAAAATTTTACTCTTCATACATACCAGCTGAAGTTACAAAAGAACTTAACGGTGATCATCAAGAACATTCCTGATGACATCACCTGTGAAGAATTGGCTGAGGAATTGTCCGGAATGGTTTTCAAGACTCTTAAGGTTTCTCAACTTAAAAAAATACAGGGACAAGACTCCCTTACCTATATTTCTAATTGAGTTGGCAAAAACAGATGTCAACAAAGAGATCTTTAACCTGACTAATCTTTTCCATCTAAAGATCAGTGTTGAGTCCTTTCAAAGGAAGAAAGGATCAACACAATGTCACAAATGCCAGCGTTATGGATACACTCAGGGAAACTGCTTCAACACCCCTAGGTGTGTGAAATGCGTTAGCAACTATCTTACTACTGCGTGTGCCTGGATACACAGGGATGGTTCACCGACCTGTTCTAACTGCGGGAAAGATCGCACGGCCAATTACAGAGGCTGTGAGCTCTTTCCCAAACTTCCCAATAGAGGAGTATCTTTGGAAAAACCCAAGAAGGGTATAATATATAAGGTACCCCAATATGTACAACCCAATAAGAACTATGCACAAGCTACCAGATATCCTGAAGAGATTCCAGGAAAATCTTTCACTCTTAATAAAACGATTTTCTTCCTACATCATTGAATTAGTCGTATTTCTGTTTCTCACATCATCCCATTGCTGAATATAGAAAGCGACCAAGTTGCCATGTTAACCCGTTTCAGGAATGGGAGAAAACGTAATTTACGGAAAAAATTATTAAACTTGAGAATATTTCAGGCATCTTTCAACGACTTCGTTCAAGATCTCTAAACGGGGTAGAAAATATTCTACTTCAGTGTAAATCCAGTTCTTTGCACACACACCCTCCCCCACACCTTTATTTTTGGCAAGGTCCGAGCGTGAATCATACTGCACTTTATTTCACGATTTCAAAACTGCTAACGACGAAATATTGGTCTCCGTAAATTAGTACTTTTTTATTTGTTTTTAAATAAATATATCCGCTAAAGCAGATGCTTGTTGCAGAGGTTGTTAATTAATAAAAACACATTTTTTTAAAGGCAATCTTTAAATGCATGCTTGGCTTTGCGTAAGAAATAGGTCTTATCACTATGAGTGAAATTTTCTTCAATTTCTATGGAAATGAATGTACATGTCAGCAACCTTGAGACAAATAGGCTGGCTAATATTTTCAGCAAAAATATTGATTGGCATGCTTCATGGCACTGCACATGATTTTCATGATCATTTGTCCAGCCAATGTATATTTTTTCTCTATTAAAGCCGCATTTAAAAATAGTTAATGTAAGTAATCTATGTCCCTGCGAAGTCCTATTAAAGATGTAAAAGATACGATGGAAAGCAAAGCCAAGTACGACATGGGTAAAAATGATCATTTGACTGATTTCAACAAGTGGCACATCGTTGGAGCTTGATGGGCAGAAGCATCCGTAACGGAGGTGATGGAATTGAGCGGAAAATCACGAGGCATATTATCTCAAGTGCAGGAAAAATGGCAACGGTCTGAAGTTGAAAGAAAATCAGCCTATTGATAGCCATTGTTATACATCCTATGGAATTTCTGCGCAATAAGAAATCTGTCGCGGAATATGCCATTGTTACAGCGAGTGAGAAGCCAAGCATACTGCGTGGGTCAATGGTAAGCTGGCAAGGCATTTTGGATGCATCAAATACAATGAACAGAATTATATTCTTAAAATTAAGCCAAGAACTGCTAGCGATGGATATCTCTCACAGAGCAATGCTAGGGTAGGAATAAATCTCACTGAACAAGGCTTGGGAAGGAACAACACTCATTGAACAAGCCTAGGGATGGAATAAATCTAACTGAACTAGGCTAGGGAAGGACTAGGAAAGGAATAACTCTCACTGAAGACTAGAGAAATAATAACTCTTATTCAGCAAGCGTAGGGAATGAATAATATTCACCGAAACAGGCTAGAAATTAATAACTCTCACCAAATTAAGCTAAAGAAAATCTAACTCTGACTGAACAAGGTTGGTGAACGAATAACTTTCATTGAAGAAGGTTGGAGGAACGAGTAACTTTCACTGAATAAGGTTAGGGAACGAATATCTTACTGAATAAGCCAAAAATTCTCTCTTTCAGTCCACAGGTTTCTTAGAAGGAGCATCATGACATTTTTCCATGGCCAGAATCAGAAGATCGGGAGGAACCAATACGTGACGGGGCTCCAGAATGCTTTAACTTTCAGCCTCGTACCATGTAGGTTCTTTCATTTTCTGGAAATGCTATGAGACAGTAGTCTCGATTTCCCCTCCACGGATCAATCAGTGGAAGGAGCGTCCATGCATATCCCTTGCAGGAGGATGAACCACTTTTCGCTCCTGCAGTCCCTAGGTTAAATCATTACCATTTGGCAGGAAACTTCTTTGTAGTGGCAACAAGTGGGACTCTAGACAAGTTTTCCGAGGGTATGAATGTAGATGACGTCCAAAGCCACCAGTAACCTAGAATTTGCAGGAAATGGTTCTCCAGTTTCCGGCTCTCACAATGCTGAACAGAGTTAAGTTTTCGATATGGTTCTATGTGGATGTGAAATATCTACGCAGAACACTTGAGGTTGACGGACTCGGAATGTTTTACAGACTCGTAAAGTTCTATTAGCTACATTATGTTGAAACCAGAGAAGGTATAATAGGCGTCATATGTATATAGCTCACAGGGATTAATAGTATTTAAACTTTCTAAGTTATATGGTTTTAAGCTGCAATTATTAGAGAAGTTAGTTCTTTTAATTTTTATGCCTTTATATATGAATCTCTATTTCTTCTCTGTAGGTGAAGAAATGTCCGAGTCATATGACCCCATGGAAACAGGTGTTACTAAAAAGACCTCATTGGGCAACTTGTAAGAGAAGCCGCCATTTTATGTACAGTCGCTCAAAAAAGTATCCGAACACTATGGTTAATTATAGAATTCAGAAAAAATATCTGGCAACGATTTTTTTAGAAATTAGTGATCTGGCAACCTTCGTGTCACGTGACACGAAGATTGCCAGATCGCTAATTCCTAAAAAATCGTTGCCAGATATTTTTTCTGAATTCTGTAATCAACCATAGTGTTCGGATACTTTTTTGAGCGACTGTACCTATATATACATTTATCGTCATGAAATACGTAATCCCAAATAAAGACTAGGTAAGTGATTCTGATTTATCATGGTGCGTACAATGTAGGGGTTTAGTGTAATGTTAAAATGGTAAACATATTTCTCCATTTAGAAATTGTTTTCATGTGTTCAGAGGAAAGAGATTTTTTTCTGATGATAGAAATTAACTACTGCTACGGTAATTCTCCTACAGAATGCGAAAATTTCGTGCAAAGCGTTACGATGGGTAGCATAAGGGCGCGGATTTAAATTCTGATTAAACAGAATTATGAAATTAATGAATGATACCTAGTGCCTAGATGTACAGTCTCTCAAAAAGTATCCGAACACTATGGTTGATTACAAAATTCAAAAAAATATTGGCAGCGATTTTTTTAGCAGTTAGTGATCTGGCAACCTTCGTGTCACGTGACGCGAAGGTTGTCAGATTACTAATTTCTAAAAAAAATCGTTGCCAGATATTTTTTCTGAATTTTGTAATCAACCGTAGTGTTCGGATACTTGTTTGAGCGACTGTACAGTAGTAGTCGTTTTCATCCTTCATTACTATTTTCTATATCAGTGCATTAATGAAAGGTTTCTTACAGCAAAATTTCAGACAAGCGTTAAAGACTTGAATGTTATCTGCGGTTATGCCCCCACTGAGGAAGCCAATGAGGATGAGAAGGATAGGTTTTATGAACAACTTCAGGATATTTTGAATTCTGTCAAGAAAGGAGATATTACCCTTGTTCTTGGGGGCGGGGGTAGCTCAGTCGGTAGCGCTCCAGGCTCGTAATTTGTAGTTCCCAGGTTCGAGTCCCAGCTGGGTCAACGTTCAGATTTATCTCCGCAAAATTCCCTGCCTTGCCCACGGTCAGTAGGGGACACCGATGGGCTTGGAAAGGCCGCCGTCCGTCGGATGGGACGTTAAGCCATGGCCCCTGTGCTGGAGAGCCATACACTGTGCTCGTTAAAGAACACGCTGGATGGCCTTGACGGGAGGCTACCATCTGTCTCCCAACAGCTGTTTCAGTGGGTCCCCTCCCCCAACCTTCTCTGAGTCTTCGGGGTCCATGTGACCTGGCCATTTAGTCCATGGTGTGCAAAAAAGTGCCGCTCAGAGGTAAAACAAACCAAAACACACAACCCTTGTTCTTGTTGACTTCAATGCCAAAGTTGGTACTGACTCTGACCTTTGGGGAGGAGTAATAGGCCCTTTTGGTATTGGTAGCTGCAATGGCAATGGGCAACGTCTCCTACAGGTAAGTAAACTCAATGGATTCAGAATAACTAACACTTATTACAAACACCGCGATATACATAAGTACACATGGGTTTCACCTGATGGGTTGCATAAGAATATGATTGATTACATATTAATTAACAGCAAATGGGCTAGTTCTGTTAGGAATACCAGGGCATATAGGGGAGCTGAAATTGGATCTGACTATTACCTTGTTAAACGTGTCTTGCAACTTAAACTTAAAAAGTGTTGTGCTAGGGTTAAAAAATTTACTTTTAATACTGAAGCTCTTAAAGATCCAGTTATAGCCAAAGCTTACCATGATAGGTTACTTAGTCATTATGACAGTCATGGTATACTTACTACTGAAGTTGAGGAAGAATGGGATCATTTTAAAGAGGCTTTTTTAGACACTAACAGTACTCTTTTAGGAAAAAAGGAGCAGAAGAGAAAGAATTATCTGAGTGATAAGGCACTTGAGCTTATTTCGGAAAGAAAGAACTGCAGGAATGTCTGTAATCAATATCCTATTAGTCCTAATAGAAAGCACTGCAGAGAACTTAATAAACGTGTAAAAGATCAGTTAGCTGCTGATAAGAATCTTTGGCTTGATGGTTTGGCTGACAAAGCCGAGGAAGCAGTTAGACAGCACAAGAGCAGAGAGCTGTACCAGATAGTTAATGTTTTATATGGTGGAAAACGAACAGGTATACAGGATTGAAGGATAAACAAGGTAAGGTTACAGAAGGTGAAGATTCTGTCATGGCTAGGTGGGCTGAGCATTTCAGTGATGTTCTAAACAATGTAGTTAGTCCTACTCCCATTGTTTACAATGATGATAGATGCATTCATGGATGTAATGTTGGCCCTATAACACAATCTGAAGTTATTTTGGCTGTTTCTAAACTTAAACTACATTAATCCCCAGGGGTAGATGAAACCCTGGGGTTTTATGTAGTTGGTCTGTAAATGGTAGCTAGGTAGTCACTGGAAGGAGAGCTATGCACCAATCCCCTGTGATGATGCATAGAACCGACCAGGCCTAGCACCTAATGTCCGACCCCGCCTTCTCGTGGTACCTTTCCGTTAGTACCTTTCAAAAGAGATACTCTCTTGTGGAAGTGAACGGAAGGGGAGTGCTGCCAGATTAGTGTGGCCTACTGATCTGGACAACTATGGCTACTTTTATTTTTTTTTCTACCCTGCTGAGGAGTAGTCAACCACACAGGGTCCTGGTGCTGACCATATAAACCTACTGGACTGGACAGATATATGGCTCTGAGCTTGATTATGGATCCTGATTTTGCTGTACTGGTGGGCTTCTGTGGAGGGAAAATCTTCCGCTGTGTTTTCTGCTTGTTTGTGGGTTGACAGCCCCAAGTGAATAGATTCACAGGATATGTTTATCAGCTGGTGGTTAATCCTGAGCAGAGGTCATCGCAGGCACCTGAACTCTGCTTCTATTGGCATCGTCAAATTCTACATTGGAGGAAGTCTTCCAGTGTAGATGGCTTCAGTCTTTAGTGGTGGGAGAACGGTTCTTTGCCCCATGTCTGCGATTAGGGGGCTGTTTGTAATTGTCGGCATTCCCTCTCTCAACAAACATAGTTTCTTTAAACATCCCACTAACCATTTTCTCTCCATAGGTAGTTGGAATGTGAGGACTCTGCACAGAACTCTTTCTCTTGATGTCCTCACACAAGACTTCCACAGTTATAATTTAGATATTCTCGGCCTGCAAGAGACCAGATGGACAGATAAAGGTCAGATTCTTAAAAATAATGTTAAATTTCTCTTTTCAGGGAGGGACGACAATAAGCATCACCAAGGCGTGGGTCTGCTTCTCAGCAGACACGCTAGCGATGCTCTTCTAGGATATGAGTGCATTAATGAAAGGTTTCTTACAGCAAAATTTCAGACAAGCGTTAAAGAACTGAATGTTATCTGCTGTTATGCCCCCACTGAGGATGCCGATGAGGATCAGAAGGATAGGTTTTATGAACAACTTCAGGATACTTTGAATTCTGTCAAGAAAGGAGATATTACCCTTGTTCTTGGTGACTTCAATGCCAAAGTTGGTACTGACTCTGACCTTTGGGGAGGAGTAATAGGCCCTTTTGGTATTGGTAGGTGCAATGGCAATGGGCAACGTCTCCTACAGGTAAGTAAACTCAATGGATTCAGAATAACTAACACTTATTACAAACACCACGACATACATAAGTACACATGGGTTTCACCTGATGGGCTGCATTAGAATATGATTAATTACATATTAATTAAGAGCAAATGGGCTAGTTCTATTAGGAATACCAGGGCATATAGGGGAGCTAAAATTGCATCTGACCATTACCTTGTTAAAAGGGTGTTGGAACTTAAACTTAAAAAGTGTTGTGCTAGGGTTAAAAAATTTACTTTTAATACTGAAGCTCTGAAAGATCCTGTTATAGCCAAAGCTTACCATGATAGGTTACTTAGTCATTATGACAGTCATGGTTTGCTCACTACTGAAGTTGAGGAAGAATGGGATCATTTTAAACAGGCTTTTTTGGACAATAACAGTACTCTTTTAGTAAAAAAAGGAGCAGAAGAGAAAGAATTATCTGAGTCATAAGGCACTTGAGCTTATTTCGGAAAGAAAGAACGGCAGGAATGTCTTTAATCAATATCCTTCTAGTCCTAATAGAAAGCATTACAGAGAACTTAATAAACGTTTAAAAGATCATTTAGCTGCTGATAAGAATTTTTTGCTTGATGGTTTGGCTGACAAAGCCGAGGAAGCAGTTAGACAGCACAAGAGCAGAGAGCTGTACCAGATAGTTAATGTTTTGTGTGGTAGAAAACGGACAGGCATACAAGGATTGAAGGATAAACAAAGTAAGGTTATAGAAGGTGAGGATTCTGTCATGGCTAGGTGGGCTGAGCATTTCAGTGATATTCTAAACAATGCGGTTAGTTCTATTCCTATTGTTTGCAATGATGATAGATGCATTGGTGGCTTTAATGTTTGCCCTATAACACAATCTGAAGTTATTTTGGCTGTTTCTAAACTTAAACTACATAAATCCCCAGGGGTAGATGAAATTACTACCGAAATCCTTAGAGCTGAGAATGTTTCGGTTACCATTTGGATGACTGAAATTCTGAATATCTTTTATGATAAAGGCATGGTTCCTAAGGATTTTACCAGAGCTATTGTTAGCCCTATTTTCAAAAAAGGTGATCGCAGTTCTTGTGATAACTATAGGGGTATTAGCCTACTCTCTGTTCCAGGTAAAGTTCTTTCCATGATTGTGCTTAACTGAATTAAGAATCTGGTTGACAGTCAATTGAGTGATGCGCAATGTGGATTCAGAAGTGGTAGGAGATGTGTGGATCAGATATTTTCACTTAGGCAGATTCTTGAGAAATGTTTAGAGTTTCAGAAACCTTTGGTTGCTAGCTTTGTTGATTTCAAAAAGACTTTCGACTCTGTTGATCGTCATAATTTGTGGTTGATTGTGAAATCATATGGTATACCATACAAGTTAGTTAACATAATGAAAGCTCTCTATAATAAAACTGAGTCGTGTGTGAGATTTGGTAAGGCTTGAAGCAATTGGTTTAGCATTACTTCTGGTGTTCGACAAGGGTGCATTTTGTCTCCTTTTCTCTTTAGCTTGGTTATTGATTATGTTATGCGAAATTCACTTCAAGGGAAAGATTTTGGTCTTAAATGGGCTGGAGATAGGAAAATTTCTGATTTAGATTATGCTGATGATTTAGCCCTTTTGGCAAATGATGTTGATGAGATGAACTCTTTCATTCGAGTTGTTGATGAGACTGGTAGTAGAGTAGGTTTGGTTATAAACAGAGAGAAAACTAAACTGATGAAAATTGGTCAGGCAGGCTGTGATTCAGTTAATCTGAATGGTTGCAGTCTTGAGCAGGTGTCACAGTTTAATTATCTTGGGAGCTATGTAACAGATAATGGTGATGTGCGGCATGAGATTAACAGACGAATAGGGATTGCTGCCGGGACTTTTAAGAATCTATGGAGAGTGTGGAGAAATAGGCGTATACACGTAAATACTAAAATTAGACTGTATAACAGTTTGGTTCTTTCTAGGGTTAGTTATGGTAGTGAAACTTGGACACTTTGTAAACAAGGTAACAGGAAACTAGATGCTTTTGATTCCAGATGCTTACGCAGTATCTTGGGCATTAGGTGGTTCAAATTTGTAACTAATGATGAGGTTAGGCAAAGGAGTTTGCAACCTCCTTTAAGCAACATATTTTGCAGAGAGAGACTCCGTTGGTTTTGCCATGTTGCCCGTATGTATAATTATAGATTGGCGAATAGGGTTATGAACAGTGTGGCTAAACACCTCAGAAAGAATGGGATACCTAGGATGCGGTGGGCAGACAATGTCAAACAGGACCTTGTTAGAATTGGTGTGCAATGGCCAGATGCAGTAGATGTAGCTCAGGACAGATATGCTTGGAAAACTAAATTGCACGGTCTGGTTGGACCTCCGTAGCCCATGGCTGCTTGATGATGATGATGATGATGATGATGATGATGATGATGATGATGATGATGATGATGATGATGATGATGATGATGATGATGATGATAAACCAAGTAAGTTTTATTGTTTTGTTCAAATAATTAAGTAAAGTGCCTAATGCTTTTAAAATTAAGCGGAAATGTTACGAAAAATTACTCACTCTTTCATTGACTGCTTTCAAATTTAAATAGCATTATTTTTACATCACATAAATTTACCTAATCATTTCACTTAGTATCACGTAATATTTTTATGCATATGATTAAATAAACTAGTGGTAATATTACATCAATTTTGAATAATCAATACACATGGATGTTGTGATATCTGTAATTTGCATTTTATTTAAAATATATAAAAAAATTAGTTTCAATTTTTGTTACCAGAGAACGATTACATCTCAAAGTGTAAATTTCAAATATTTCGTGTATTAAGGTATTGATTGGTCAACAGTACTTAAAACGTTCAAAATATTTAAAACGCCTCCGTAACTGTATACTATATAGTTACGGAGGCGTTCAAAACATTTTTGACATTGTGTATATTTCCACTCGATCCTCTGAAATTAAGGAGATATGACTTGTTTGAAAGACTAACTAAACTTGCCATTACGTATTAAAAACAAAGACAACATTATCATTTCTATCTACGCTGGGGAGGGGGGTGTAAATTAGACTGTGCGAAATCTGTCCGTTGTTGCCAGAAAGTTTGCTAAAGACAGTGAAAGATTTTACATTTTCACAAGGATGCAGCTTGGGGAAGATTCCAAAAATACTCCTGCCGATTTATCAGAAGTATGTGGTGATCATGCCTGTTCATATGGCATGATATTGAATGAATGCGAAGATTCAGAGGACAGCAGAGCTTCGAAGACCTTTCTCACACAGGAGGATTGCAGGAGGCCGTGAACGAGGGAACCATAAGTTATGTTCGTGAACTGATTAAAGAAAGCCCATACATCACCATTCATGAAACGTTTAGAGGTCAGTGCATCAATTGTCCATGTGCGAAAAAAATTATTCGTCAAGATTTAAAATTCCAAATGATCTATGCCAAATGGATACCCCAAAAACTGGCAGAACAAGCAAAAATGGGCTAGAGTCGACTCGAGCAAGGTGATGCTATCAATGTTTGAATCTAGTGGCCCGAAACGGTTAACAGACGTTGAGATAGGTGATTAGACGGGGTTTTATTAATATACAACTTTCAGGAAGATCGATAACTATGTTTCAGTTGCGGAAGATGAACCACGTCCGCAAATCCTCCGACAAGACTTTCGCTCAAGGAACAGGATGTTCACAATATTATTCAATTCCCAAGCAGTTTGGACAAGTTACCTGAAATAATGACTATAATAGCCAATACTACACCAACATTTTTTTGCCCTAAATGGTTAAAGAGTTGAAGGAGCAACGTCCACCAAGAGACGTGTCAAGGATTCCCATATTCATGAAAATGCCAGTGCTCATAAAAACCGACAATTTAAGGTCGATTTGGAGCAGGAAAAAAATCAAAGAGTTACCCCATTCTGCATATCCACCTACTATGCACCATGAAATTTTTAGCTGTTTCCAAAAAAGAAAAAGGAACTTCTGGGAAGCCTTTTTCAAGGGTGCAAGAATTTAGTCATTCAGAGTATTCCCCAACAGGAGGTACCACCAAGAGTTCCGGAATTGGCGTAGAAGTCTGTAACTTTGCATAGATACTCGAAGGGAGTACGATGAACGAGAGTAAATGTTTTGTTGAGGTAAGTGCAATGGTCCTTGTTCTTCAGATACATGTCAAGAATTTTTGAATGCCCCTCATAGCTAAAAACTGGACTTCTCCTAACAAGGTGCCTAATGAATTTCTTTAGTAACTTTTGTTATCCTTGCGACCCTTATGACCTGGACACTTAGACACCCACACTGAAGCAAAATAACGTGAATAGTACATATATCGATTAAAGGATCCCGCTACCCTACTAATACCAATAACCTGATTGCAACCATAACGTAGGAAACGCAAATACTCTTATTTCCTGAGTGTTATGTGACACCTATATGACAGATGTCTGAAATGTTAACCCCATGCCACGGTTTGAATATTTGGTGGACATTCGAAAACTAAATATAATACGATACTACTTTGTGTTTTCTGTAAAAAAATCTGACGTACCTTAAATTCTCGAATAAAAAAAAAATCAAAATTTTATACATGCATACATACAAAATCCTCATGCAGCCAAGGGCTACAGAGGTTCTACCAGACTGTGGAAAATGCTGCTGCATTAGTCCACTGTAAGCCAATTCTGGCAAACTCTTGTTCGACTTTGTCTGCTCATCGAATCCTAAGTCTTCCCCTTTTCCTGAAGCCGATAGGTACAATGTTCATAATCCTGTTTGCCACTCTGCAGGCAACATGGCCAAATCAACGCAGTTTCTCTCTGCACAAAATATGCTGCTCAAAGGAGATTGCTGACTCCTTCTAACCTTATCATTATTTACAAAGTCAAACTATCTAATGTCCAAGATACTGCGTAAGCATCTAGAATCAAAAGCCTCAAGTTTCCTGTTAATCCTGCTTGCAAAAGAGTCCATTTTTGCTACTATAGCAAATCTTAGAAAGAATGAAATAATTATATAGCCTAATTTTCATCGTTAAGTGTGTACACCTATTTTTCCATACTCTCGATAGATTATAGATCATTCTCTCCATAGATCATACAGTAGCAATCAACATTCTTTTGTTTATCTCAAGCCGCATATCACGAGTAAGTAGGAGGTTAAAAAAGTGTTCTAAAAGAGAGACGGATCAATATTAATCCTATGGGATCCGCCTCCCATTACTATAAAGTGGAGGTGGATCATTGTCATCCCTATAGGTCAATACTCTCGCTATTTTAAGGCTGACGCCAGTCAATGCCGAGCAAAAAATTGCAGCTCCTGGAATGTTTTACGCTATAATTATGTTTAACCAAATTGAGTTCAATTATTGAATACGACATCAGTTTCCCTTCCCTTTGTTAAGTAAACTCCTAGGAAGTAAACATAATCCTTTGGCAGCCAAAGGGATGAAGTAAACAACAGCTCGAAAATTAGAGGGAGCCATCATGGATAGCGAGATAACCCATCAGAAGTAAACAACCCTGTTTCCAAACACACGGTGTTGACCCCCCCCCCTTCAACCCCTTTGTTTCAGGCTGATGACATCAGTATTGCATCATACGTGTGCCAATACTTATTTCAGAATTCAGTTTCTTCCTTTATCAAGATATAATTAAGAAGAAATTATATCCTTCTTAAATCCCCTCGTTAATAATTAACCCACTTACTAATTACCCTTATTAAAATTTCCACAACCATGCCTCCCTTATATCAAACACAAATTCCCTCATGAGTGGCCATTTTGTAAATAAACATCATTCCAGGAAAGTCTCTCATCGGCCATCTTGGAAGTAAACAAATCTTCTTGCCAAACTTAGTCTGCCCCCCTCTTCATCCCGCTTTGTTTCAGGCAGAAAGATCTTAATTCATCCCATTATCAAAAGTCTCCCTTATTAATTTTATTCATATTCTAATTACAAAGTTATCATATTATCATAAAGTTATAACTGTTCAGATTTACTAAAACAACGTTTTAAGTTTCCGAGAAAAATTTATTGGTATGAAGTAACATTTCAAAGATTACGCTGGTAAAACATCGGGATATTGCTCGTGGTGACATCTTTATGTGAACGGACTACATTAGAATCCCAGTCATATTTAACATTATAACTGCAGAGTATGATTCTGGCACGCTACCGACTGATCCACTCCCTCCCCCTTCATGAGGAAGATATAAAATGAACAAGATATACGTGATCGGATATGACGTTTAAATATGATGCGGGTTTCATCGATCCTTGACACCTATTGGAAAACCCCTTCCTCCTGTCATGTGAAAATTCTCCACACCATAATTTTCCCTCCAGCAGTTTATACAGTGAACAGTGTCATTGCCTCATGTGGTTGGCATCACTATGCCTTCTGTACCAAAGGGTGTATATATCGCGATTCAGTTGACCACATGACCTTTCTCTTTCGCAGTCCTCTACAGTCCACTGAAGCTTCTCCCGACACCATTGAAACTTTGCTTTCCGATTTCTGACAGACACTAAAGGTTTCCAAATATGTTACCTTAAGACTGACCTCACTGCCCATTATTCGAGTTGACATGACTTGTTGAAAGCAGTGGTCATTAGTTATACAGCTAAAGTCGATTTGCTTTCAGGTGCGTCTGTAAAGCTCTATCGTCTCTGTCCTATAGTATCGAAAGTTTTTCATAATTGTTCCTGCCAGACATCGAGACTCCGTTTGCTAACATTCTTCCACATACTATAGAGGAGATAGCCTTGGGAAGTCTTGTGATTTTTCTAGTTTTGGCTATGCTTGCAACAAGCGCTGACCTAAGATTCTGCCGTCCTTCAAGCGAAGCAATCTTTTCGGTTCCCAAAGTAAATCTACAAATGTAGATTTATTTTGGGAATCGAAAATTTCGAGGTTACAAATAAGTGCAATTTTTTCTTCACCAAAAGACATGCTTTGCAGCCTCAAATATTATACTAGGCAAACCCTCCAACAAAAAATTGCTTTACCATCTCAAATGAATTTTTTTTAAAGTTTCGACTGACGTTATCTCCCTGCTCCCTCTAGAGATCTGTGCATTTAACTGAAAGTATTTTTCTATCTCCGTACAGGAAAGAAAGTACCAATTGAATCTTAAGGAATGAGATTTCAAATTTGCTCTACCAGCGAAAGATAATACCATGAGATCATTTTCACATTAAACTGATATTAGAGTAATTCCATCCAATTACTAGCATGCTGTCCTTAAACATATAACGCCCGAAGTTATCACTTGCAATGCTTGTGATGTTGGGTCAGTCCTGATTATTGAGTATCAAATAGAGTAGCCTTTATCAGTCGACTATGTTATATGACTTTCCCACGTCCTTGTTGGATGTTGGCCAGTGACTCAGTTGCTTTTCTTAACACAGTTTAGAATCACGTAACAGTGACATGTGACTTTTTCCTTCGCTTCCATTTGCAAAGCAGTTATAGTAAATAACACAGTTTCTGATTTTCCACCAGACAGTGCACTTGTCTGATTATCAACAGCATAATGTCGGACACTTAAAGTTTAGAAATTATACGTGAGTTTAGGCCAAGTTATATATCTGAATTTAAGTCTGAAATAAGTTCTAAGCAAAGTTATGTTTAACGCCTTCTTGAAATTTAAAAACTTTTGACACTTTAAGCTAAATATTTCAGGAGGAAAAAGATGAAGTTTTCATTGGTGTGAATTTTAAAAGCACTACTATCAAGAAAGGTTAAAATATAATTACCAGTAGAAATCGAAGTAAATTTTATTAAATAATTTCTAGGAATTATCTGAACATTTTTGGAGGAGAAAAAGAGAGAAAAAAGTTTAACATACAATATGCAATAGTGACTGTTCAAGAAAAACTTTTTCTAATGGCAACCATGTCAAGTGATAACCTTACGGTTAATTTTGGTTGTGGAACTGAAGAAAAAACTGTATGTCACTTTTGATATCTTGTTTGATCTATTGATTTCTGTTTTCGAAGTCTGTTTTGGTGCAGAAAGGAAAGCAAATTGGAATCCAAGAGTATTGGATCATAGAAAGATTTACTCTGCACAAGTGGGAACTTTTAAAAATTCAAAAGAACTTTACTTTTAATTTTTGTTTTATTTTTCTCTATTGTGATTGAGCTTCCTGCTATATGAAACAAAGAATAGGACATATAAAACTTGAAGAGATTCTAACCTTCCCACCACATTTCAATTTAACTATCTATCTGATTCTATCTATCTAATTCTAGGTCGGTGGATTCCACTGAAAGCTGCCAATCAATTAATTTCAATTTTTTTTTCTATCTTCCGCACCAGCCTTTATACATCTTCATTTGAATATGCTTTATTACAGAGATCCATTTATAATGTTGTAGAGGTATGTATGCCCTCCAATACTGATGTTTTCCGAAACCATAACTCCTCCTCTGCCAAAATGATGTGAGTTCCTTGTTCACGCCAGATGAGGACTCATAGAGTATCAGGCTGCAAGTTAAACCACGACCAGTCACTGAATAGAACTGAGCGTCAGTGACCATTGCTCTCATCGCAGTATTCTGCAGGCGCTAGAGTGATGTGGGATTAGAAGAATTCATGCGATAAGTCTCTGAGCATTAAGCCCTGTATGGTGAAGGCAGTTGAATATTATTTTCATATATACGCACCACCCCGTGCTGTAGTAAAAGCAGGTTGCAGTTGCATATAATTCAATCGGTAATTTCTAGGGACCATCACAAGTGATTAACTGTCACCTCTTGGCGTCAATGATGGTGCACGACCTTGACCTGGCCTTCTTCGAACTGTTCCTGTTTCTCAGAAAGATTTGATAATCTGCTTACCACACTTTGTATCCCTTGAAAGTTCTATGACATGGCCTGCTGTGTCTGGCCAGCTTCTATTCTTCCCATTGCCCTCCACTTTGTAGATTCTGGAAAATCATGATGAGTTTGACATCATTAACTTGCAACCACTAATATACAACCGAAGTTTCTCATTCACAGTGAAATGTGGTGGAATGATCAACTACTGTACTTATACCGGGATTTCTCCTAAGTCACGTGCACAAAATCGTTCTTTGCGATAATTTGAATTACCCTGCTAAATTTTCCAGCACATGCGTTTGACTTAGACACCGACCATGATGTTTACGTTAACAGTGCTCCGATTTGACTGTGAAATAATGTGGACGTCACATTATTCCTTAATTGTTTTGACCAGTGTGTATTTACACCACAAAATATATCCCTACCGTTATGAAAGGATTTCGCACCACTAAGTCTACGGTAGTCGTTATGAAAAAAGAAATATTAATTTTGTGCTGTGGGTAAATACTATTGCTACAACAGGGAGATTAAATGAGACACACTTAACTTTTCCTACTGTATTTAATTCTTTTACACGTTTTATTGTTTTTCACGCTTCAGAATCATATAAAGGGAGATAGTTTCCCCCAAATATAAACAATGTTGAGGTAAAATCGTGCAACGGGAGATTTACAATTTGAAATTAATTGGGGACTTCCACTGGAAACCACGGATTTAGAATTTGTGGATGATTAAAGAAGCATGTATATTAAACGGGACGATAATTCTTCAATAAGCATTATTTTTATTTTCAGTGGTAGTTTCATTTTATCCTTTCACTTTTTGTTCCTTTTATATACTAGAACGAATAAAATATATAGATAATTATTTTTGCTGGGAATATTTGAAGTTCAAGTCTAGGAGATTTAAATTTCAAGAAGGCATAAAAAGAAATATTCCTTAACTCCGCTTTCAAAATTCAGTAGAGATTTTTAGCTCGAAATACATTCACTTAATATTGTTACTCGTAATCACCGAGTGACCGTGATTAGACTAATAGTAAGGAAACGTATACGCTACATACAAAATCCTCATGCAGCCATAGGCTACAGAGGTCCTGCTAGAGTGTATAATTTTGTTCTTCTCATCTGCCTGTCCTGAGTTACAGCTGCTGCATTTGGCCACTACAGGAGAATTATAGCAAGGTTCTGTTTGACATTGTCTACCCATCGTATCCTTAGTCTCCCCTCTTTTCCTGACGCCTTTGCTCGTAATCGTATTTGCCAATCTACAGCTATACATATGGACAACACGGAGTCCACGTGTTATCATCAGTTATAAACAACGAAGTATCTCTGCAAAAAATGATGCTAAAAGGAAGTTGCTGACTCCTTCAACTAACCTCATCATTATTTATAAAGTCATACCATCTAAAGCCCAAGATACTGCGCAAGTATCTACATAAAATCAAAGGCATCGAGTTTTTTGTTATCCTGCTTAGAACGTATACATGTTTCCCCATCATGACTAATCTTAGAAAGAATCAAATTATTATAGAGCCTAATTTCAGTCTTTAGGTATATATGACTGTTTTTTCGCACTCTCCACAGACTCCTTAAAAGTCTAAGCAGCAATGTATATTCTTCTTTTTATCTAATGCCGATGGTAGCTAGATAGTCATTGGAAGGAGAGCTATGCACCAATCCCCTGTGATGATGCATAGAAACGGCTAGGCCTAACACCTAATGTCCGACCCCGCCTTCTAGTAGAGCAGGCCGTTAGTACCTTTCAAAAGAGATACTCTCTTGCGCAAATGAACAGAAGTGGAGGCTGCCAAATTAATATGGCCTTCTGATCTGGACAACTATGGCTATTTCTTTTTTTCTACCCTGCTAAGGAGTGGTCAACCACACAGGATCCTGCCGCTGACCATATAAACCAACTGGATTGGATTGAAATAATTCTCTGAGCTTGATTATGGATCCTTATTTTGCTGCACTGGTGGGCTTCTGTGGAGGGAGAATCTTCCGCTGTGTTTTCTCTTTGTTTGTGGGTTGACAGCCCCAAGTGAATAGAGTCACAGGATATGTTTATCAACTGGTGAATAATCCTGAGCAGAGGTCATCGCAGGCACTGAACTCTTTGCTTCTACTGGCACCGTCAAAATCTGATTGGAGGAATTTTTCCAGTGTTCCTTTAGTGGTGGGGTAAAGGATCTTTGCCCCATACCTGCGATTACGGGGCTGTTTGATATTGTCGGCATTCCCCTTTCTCAACAAACATAGTTCCTTTAAACATTCCACTAACCAATTTATCTCCATAGGTAGTTGGAATGTGTGGACTTTGGATAGAGCTTATTCTCTTGATGTCCTCACACAAGAATTCCACCGTTATAATTTAGATATTCTCGGCTTGCAAGAGACCAAATGTACAGATAAAGGTCAGATTCTTAAAATAATCTTAAATTTATCTTTTCCGGGAGGAACAATAATAAGCATCATCAAGGCGTGGGTCTGCTTCTTAGTAGGCATGCCAGTGATGGTCTTCTAGGATATGAGTCCAATAATGAATGGTTTATTACAGCAAAATTTCAGACAAGCATTAAAGTCTTGAATGATATCTGCTGTTATACCCCCACTGAGGATGCCGATGAGAATGAGAAGGATAGGTTTTACGGACAACTTCAGGATATTTTCAATTCTGTCAAGAAAGGAGATATTACCCCTGTTCTAGATGACTTCAATGCCAAAGTTGGCACTGACTCTGACCTTTGGGAAGGGGGAATAGACCCTTTTTGTAATGGTAACTGCAATGGCAATGGGCAATTGCTACTACAGGTAAGTAAACTCAATGGTTCAGAATAACTAACACTTATTACAAACACCGTGACATTCATAAATACACATGGGTTTCACCTGATGAGCTGCATAAGAATATGATTGATTATGTATTAATTAACAGCAAGTGGGCTAGTTCTGTTAGGAATTCCAGGGCATATAGGGGAACTGAAATTGGATCTGACCATTACCTTGTTAACCCTTTCACGACTAAGGGAAACATTTTTCCCATTTTAAAATTGGTGATTGTCGTATTTAATTATAACCTTATCTGCATTATTTATACAGAATGTCAAAATAGAACGTATGCCGAACGCAATTACGTAAACGGGAACGTTTAGAAAACAAAAACAGAACTGTCAGGACGCATAATATATGTACTATGTGCAATGTCCATCTTTGCCTCACTACCAAAAGAAATTGCTTCGCAGAATATCATAATTAGCACATCATTTTGTATAGTAATTTTATTTCATAATTTTGTATTATTTTAGTTAACATTTTGTTCTAATAAACCAATAAATAAAAGACATTGCACAATAAGCCTAACTATTATTTGTGTTACCTTTGTAGTCCATTGGGAAAAATATTTCCCATAAAATTCCAAAAAAACTACACATTGTTATGTATTTTTCTTATGATTTTTATTTATTTTACGTCTAAACGAACTAAAATAAACAGTTACATACTAATATTTATTCTTAGAAACCTTATGGTCCTGAAAGGGTTAAAAGTGGCTTGCAAAAACTTAAAAAGTGTTGTGCTAAGTTTAAAAAATTTACCTTTAATACTAAAGCTCTGAAAGACCTAGTTATAGCTAAAGCTTACCATGATAGGTTATTTAGTCATTATGACAGTGATAGTTTGCTTACTACCGACGTTGAGGAAGAATGGGACCATTTTAAACAGGCGTTTTTGACAACTAACAGTACTCGTTTAGGAAAAAAGGAGTAGATGAAGCAGAATTATTTGAGTGATAAGGCACTTCTGCTTATTTCAGAAAGAAAGAACTACGGGAATGTCCTAATAGAAATAATTTCAGAGAGCTTAATAAATGTGTAAAGATCAGTTAGCTGCTGATAAGAATCTTTGGCTTGATGGCTTGGCTGGCAAAGCCGAGGAAGCAATTAGAGAGCACAACAGCAGAGAGTTAATGTTTTGTGTGGTAGAAAACGGACAGGTATACGGATATTGAAGGACAAACAAGGTAAGTTTATAGAATGTGAGGATTATGTCATGGCTAGGTGGGCTGAGCATTTCAGTGATGTTCTAAACAATGTGGCTTGTTCTATTCTCATTGCTTGTCATGATAGATGCATTACTGGCTTTAATGTTGGCCCTAAAACACAGTCTGAAGTTATTTTGGCTATTTCTAAACTTAAACTTAATAAAACCCCAGGGGAAGATGAAATTACTACGGAAGTGCTTAGAGCTGGGAATCTTTCTTGTTACCACTTGGATGACTAAAATTTTGAATATCTTTTATGAATGGTTCCTAAGGATTTTACCAGAGCTATTATTATCCCTATTTTCAAATAAGGTGATCGCAATTCCTGTGATAACTATAGGGGTATCAGCCTACTCTCTGTTCCAGGTAAAGTTCTTTCCATGATTGTGCTTAATAGAATTAAGAATCTGGTTGATAGTCAATTGCGTGATGAGCAATGTGGATTCAGAAGTGGTAGGGGATGTGTGGATCAGATATTTTCACTTAGGCAGATTCTTGAGAAATGGTTAGAGTTTCAGAAACTTTTGGTTGCTAGCTTTGTTGATTTCAAAAAGGCTTTCGACTCTGTTGATCGTCATAATTTGTGGTTGATTGTGAGATCATATGCTATACCAGACAAGTTAGTTAACGTAATGAAAGCTCTCTATAATAACACTGAGTCGTGTGTGAGAGTTGGTAAGGCTTGTAGCAATTGGTTTAGCATTACTTCTGGTGTTCGACAAGAGTACATTTTGTCTTCTTTTCTCTTCAGTTTGGTTATTGATTATGTTATGCGAAATTCACTGCAAGGGAAAGATTTTGGCCTTAAATGGTCTGGAGATACGGAAATTTTTGATTTAGATTATGCTGATGACTTACCCTTTTGACAAATGATGTGCATGAGATGAACTCTTTCATTGGGGCTGTTGATGAAACTAGTAGTAGAGTAGGTTTAGTTATAAACAGAGAGAAAACTAAAGTGATGCAAATTGGTTAGGCAGGCTCTGATTCAATTAATCTGAATAGTTGCAGTCTTGACACGTTTAATTATCTTGAGAGCTATGCAACAGATATTGGTGAAGTGCGGAATGAGATTAATATGTGAATAGGGATTGCCTCTGGGACTTATAGGAATCTAAGTAGAGTGTGGAGAAATAGGCGTATACATCACCTAAAGACAAATATTAGACTGTATAATAGTTTGGTTCTCACTAGGGTTAGTTATGGTACTGAAACTTGGACGCTTTGTAAGCAAGATAACATGAAACTATATGCTATTGATTCTAGATGCTTACGCACTATCTTGGGCATTAGATGGTTCACCTCATATTTCATAGGATACTTGGGCATACACTTCCATCAGATGATCCGACACATCGAAACAGAACATTCCTTTGTCGATACCTCATCTAGCACACACCGATATAGCTGCTGCTCATGCGATCCACTGACACCTGGGGCGAGGGTGGCTCAGTCATTAACGCGCCAGGCTCGTAATCTGCAGTTCCCAGCTGGTTCAGCGTTGAGATTTATCTCCGCAAAACTCTCCACACTGCCCACGGTCAGTAGGGGACACCGCTGGGCTTGGAAAGGCCGCCGTCCGTCGGATGGGACGTTAAACCGTGGCCCCGTGTGCGGGAGAGCCATACCCTGTGCACGTTAAAGAACACGCTGGATGGCCCTGACGGGAGGCAACCATCTGTCTCCCAACAGCTGTTCCAGTATGTCCCGTCCCCCAACCTTCTCTGAGACTTTGAAGTCCTTGTGACGTGGCCATTTAGCCCATGGTGTGCAAAAAAAAGTGCCGCTCAGAGGTAAAACAACCCAACCCTACTCATTGACACCTAACCGCCACATTCAAAGCATCCGTAGTACAAGCAAAAATGTGATTCATCAAAGCAGGAAACTTTTTCCTGATCATGCGTGGTACATACTTGAACTTTCTCTTCTTCCTTCGTTACAGTAACGGCATTTTCAAATGCCTTGATGCAAACTAACATCTGATATGATGAATATTATCCGCTGTTTTTGTTTATATAAGGCCTCACATGGGGATGCTGTAAATTCTGTTCAAAGTACCTGTTACCAGTGTTATTCCATGTCGGAAAAGTAAGCAGTTAACTGACCTTTTCGTATATAGCAGTGGTATACAACCTACGACCCGTAAATAATTTTTATACAGCCAGCTCGGGAAGATGAACTGAAACAGCATTTTAAATTTTGTTAATTATTTCAAGTGTTGTGTACATTTAACCGTAAAATAAGTGGTAATAAACAAATTTAAACGACTGTGGCCCTCACTGCGGCGAATATATGTAAGTCTTGAGGTTACGATGTCACGGTTTCAACCAAATTTTGAACAATTATCTAAAACATCTATCCTCAATAATTTCATTAAATATTGTGCTTTGTTCAGTAAATGTTATTATGTATTGCACTTAATAAAACTTTCAAATATTTTAAATTTTAGGTGTCACTATATTTATTTATTGACTTTAATATTGAAATGCAGTGATCCCTGCGGCGGAGGTGACTCAGTCGGTAGCGGGCCAGGTGTTTTTTTTTAATCATTCATTTATTGGGACAATCGTGATATGTAGTTCCCAGGTTCGAGCCGCAGCTGTGTCAGCGTTGAGATTTATCACCGCAAAATTCCCCACCCTGTCCACGGTCAGTAGGTGACATCGATGGGCTTGGAAAGGCCGCCGTCCGTCGGATGGAACATTAAGCCGTGACCCTGTGTGCGAGAGAGACATACCCTGTGCACGTTAAAGAACCGCTGGATTGCCTTGACGGGACGCTACCATCTGTCTTTCAACAGATGTTCCAGTGGGTCTCCTCCCCCAACTTTCTCTGAGCTTTTGGGGTCCATGTGACCTGGCCGTTTAGCCCACGGTGTGCAAAAAAAGTTCCGCTCAGAGGTAAAACAACCCAACCGAACAATGCAGTGATTCCTTTCATGTGGAAAATTTTCTAAAGTAAGCATTTAAAAGCAAAAGAAAGGTATTTAAAAAAAACGAAAGTAAGCCTTTTTTTTATAATTTAATCAACTTCAAAAATATAAATCACTGAAATTGATTTATTGCATATAAAATTGTTGGGATTTTGAATTTTTTTATATAGCCTTAAAATAAAAAAAAGGTTATGAAAATAGAGACTTCCTTTTACTTTATAGAGACTTCAAGATACTGAAAATGTAATATTTTAATTTTTCCCGTAGGCATGTATATTTTTTCTTCAGATAAATGAAACAAATTACTTTATCAATAAGCATATACAGGTAAGCACCTATTGTCTGAACGATCCTGAGCATAGAGGAAAAATTGACTTGATCCTGGTTGGTTACGAACCAACGTTCTCCTAATGGCATTAAGGATTCTAACCACTGAGCTACCATTCCACCGATCGAGATCTCTTATGTTAGTGACTTTTTTATACCGCGGAGTCAATCATTGAAAGTAGCCTTAAATACATTTTGAAGATGGCGGTCGACAAAACATTTTCCAGAAAAACCGCCGAGCTAGTTACAATGTGAGTTTCATACTTACAGGACATTTTTTGAGCTTCTCTATTACTGAAAATTACACTACTCCATTTGTATGTCATGACGTCTACTGTTTTAAGTGCAATGATCTGAAATGTGCAAATCATTGCACTTTCATATATTACAATATCCACTGAGATATTCCTACAAGTTTACTTGAGTATTGTTAGTTAAATTTGGGTCACCTTGTGCATAAAGATTAAGATACATGTAAGAAAAGGTAGGACTCTTTATTTTATTCTAAAAGTAGTCAGTGTAATAATACGGATATTGTTTCAAAGAATCATTAAAACATCATTTTTAATTATATGCTTTCAGCTAGATATATACAATTAAAGGAAGAGTGAGAAAAGCTACCATTATCAATTACAGTATCTTTTACTGTAGTATTTTATAATCGTTTAATCACTTAAGCTTTGTTCTAACTTGTAAGGCATTCTAGTTCAGTGGCTTACAATGTAAGTCACTAAAAATTAACAACAAAAGCGTATGACCTGTTACTTTATAACAGGTCGTACGCAATTATAAATGAAACGTTACTTTACAGGTTGTTTATAAATTTATATAACGTATGAGAAGCATTTAACACTTAACTCCATACCACAGGGCATCTACTAGAGATGACGTCACGTGACTTCCTAACTTGTTTAGCATAACCTTCGCGGGACATGCTAGGAGACATTTTACGGCTCAAGCCACAGGCTATGAGAGCGGCTGCTGATAACAGCAACGACCTCTAACAACACCGGACAATTAAACAATGCTAAAGAAATTATGCTTCATTTTGAACTTTGCAACATTTCGATTTTAAAAATAGCATTTATAATTGGTCACTTTGCAACATTTCGATTTTAAAAATAGCATTTATAATTGGTCACTTCCATAAAGTATACAAATAAATAACGTACCTTAGAAGGAGTATTTATTTCTCGCATGAGATGTGGAACTATTTGCTCTGGCGGAATTGCATCTGCGATTTGTTCGTGCAAGACCCATGTGGATGTGACCTCTTTTTATCGGTTGCGTGTTTTCTTTGATCTTCAGATTTATATTTATATACTGACAGGATAAATATTGACAGTTTGTGTGAAGGTGGATTCACAATTAAATTTTAAAGGTAGCACTGAAATTAAACGAAAATAAAGTATAGCCAACAACGAAATATTTGAGTATCACCACTTTATATGTGTATGGAGAACTTTATTTGTTATTGGTGCCAGAGAATGTGATGATAACGCTTAAGGTTTGTGTGAAAATTGTCAATTTGTGTGCTATAATAGGCCGACAAAATGCCGATTCCTTAAATATTTTATGAAATATTATATATTCATTTCGAAATGTCAAATGAATAAAATTATCTGGCAACAACTATTTGACGCCATTTGTATTTCGAGTTTTCTAATGCTGCAGTGAGGTAGTTTCCAATATAGATTATTATTTCGTTAAGCAAGATAATTAAAGTACGTAATACATTTCTTTCCTTCGTTGATTTCAAATTCTGCTTGTAATATAAATAATGTTTTATGCTAAAGGTTTTATAAAATATATTGTACTTGCAATCTTTGCACCTTTCAGCAACAGTTTTCTAAACT
Organism: Ryuthela nishihirai; assembly: GCA_038380435.1. NCBI lineage: Eukaryota > Metazoa > Arthropoda > Arachnida > Araneae > Heptathelidae > Ryuthela > Ryuthela nishihirai. The sequence goes on from JAWZYU010000032.1 coordinate 45,840,325, forward strand.
GCTATGTTCAAGTGTTTGTTACGCTAGAAATATTCATGTAACTTCTGTTCATTGCTATCAATACATATATTTCTTTATTCCATTTTGATGGAGATGGTCAAAGATTTATTAAAATTGCGCAAAGTTATACAATATGTTGATTTTAATCGAAGGTTATTAGTTATTATCAGAATATAAACCATTTTTAGTGGTTTTATATATTTTTAGTATTTTTTCCCCAGCTCTTAGTTATATTAATATATTACGTATTTAATAAATGTATTACATATTGCAGAAAATATTTCTTTCCCGTTGAAGTTTTTCTTCATATCGCCTTACTGAAATGTAAACAATTCCTAAAAGTTATTTTTCTATGTAAGAGAATGAAGACAGTTTAAGAAACGTTTCTGTCATTGCACGTACTCATATCTGAAATTAATTATATATAAAATATTCTATACAGGGTGTCTAAAATATATAGGTACAAACTTTTAGGTGAGGTAGATAACATCTAAAGGAATGAGAGTTGCATAGGAACCCATACCCGGAAACGTCATGAGAAAGTGGTGGCAGAGGTACAAGATCTGAAAGGACACAAGACAATAATTAAGAATTTCTGAATACTTAAATATTAGTAGCCGAGTTTTTTTAAAATTAAAAACTACCGGGATTTTGGTAAATGATCATTTGAATAAAATACCTATTTATTTAAATGTTACTTATTCTGTTACTTCACTGTCCAGGACTTGATTGTATAGCAGACTTTGGAAGTGTATTCTTATTAATGTGCTTCGCGCCTCTTGCAAATTTCGTTACTCCACTGTGTAGAAAATTTCTAGGTTAATGTTGCATGATATTGGTGTTGTATATCTGTTTGAAGTATCTCCTCTGTTTAACGCCCGCAATCCGCAGATCCGTTGAGAGAGTGCAACACCTCAAAATGCCTTAATATCATGACGATTGTATTGGGGAATGAATTTGGAAAGAGAGATATGGGGGATCATTTACCACAGGCACGATAATAAGAACAAGAATGTGAGTGGTCAGTGCATATATTGCAATATATATATATATATACAGGGTGTCCATAAAGTCTCTTTACAATTTAAAAAAATTATTAAAAAATCAAATGAAAAGATAAATATTTGGAAATTATTACAAAATGAGAAGTAGATATTGAAGTTTTTTTCCATCATTTAATACACCTCTATATGGGCACTATTAGTTGCACGAAGCGCATCAAGACGGTATTCGATTTATTGCCATGTTCGCTGTAGCATAGCCTCATCGATGGTGGCAATGGCATCAGTGATCTTTTGCTTTAGGACAGTGATGTCCCGTATCTTTGTTCGATACACGATATCTTTAACATAACCCCATAGAAAGAAGTCCAGGGGAGTGATATCTGGTGAACGAGGTGGCTAGGGAATTGGGCCATCCCTTCCAATCCACCGGTCTGGAAATGTTCGATTTAGGAACCCACGGACTTGCAGTCCCCAATGTGGTGATGCACCATCTTGCTGGAAAATGATGGTTGGTTGAAGGTCATCTAGTTGTGCTGCCACATATTCAGTCAAAAGGTCAAAGTAAACATTTGCAGTTATTGATGCCTTGTTGAAGAAAAATGGACCAAGGATTCGATTGCACATGATCCCACACCACACATTAACCTTTGGACTATCTCAGTGAAGTTCACTATACACATAGGGGTATTCTCATCCCCAGATTCTCACATTATGTGTGTTCAATTTCCCTGAGACATGAAAGGTTGCCTCATCACTAAAACAAACTCGAGTCAGGAACGTTTCATCCTCAGAAATTAGTTCCAGCATGTTAACTGCAAACTCTTTTCGTCTTGGTTTATCATTTGTCTCGAGTGCCTGTAAGAGTTGCACTTTGTAAGCGTACAATCGCAAGTTCTTGTGTAGGACTTTGTGCACTGTTGAACGTGGTAGCTCTAACTGTCTGGCAGCAGTACGGATGGGTGTTGTGGGAGATCGACTAAAGACTTGTCTTACACGATCGATGTTTTCATCAGATGTATCCTCAGTCGTCCACTCCTCCCTTTATCCAACACTGTCCCTGTCTCCATAAATTTCTTGTGCCATGCGCGAATTGACGGACGTGACGGTGGATCTCTTCCATATTTAGTTCTGTAGTTTCGCTGAGTCTGCGTATCCGATTTTGTTTCAATAAACCATGATACACATTGTGCCTTCTCTTGAGGAGTAGCCATTTTTTAGAGTTTCTTTAAAAAATACCTCTTTCATCAACGTGCTACCTGAAATACACAAATGCAATGTGATTAAAAACTTTGATAACCCCTTAGTACATAGAACAAATTTGATTAAGATATCTCATCAATTGCCTTTGTAATAAATTTTTTAAATTGTAAAGAGACTTTATGGGCACCCTGTATATACTTTTTTTAAGTTTGCAGACATAATTTTTCCCTCATTGAATGTAAAATGGGTTCCCTAAAGGAAAAGCAACATCAAAATTGACAGATCAGTTTGATCAAGTTCTTTAAATCCATTTTTATTTTCCCATTCTGATCAGGAAGAGGAGTTGGTCATTTGACCACAAGTATATCTCAGATACGAGATAACTGATCAGATCTGTGTCGCATCGTCTGAGTCGTCAACATATTAGTTTTTCGCAAAACATAAACGCTAAAGTAATATGATATTCCTATTGTGGTCATAAACTCAAACGTAGATGTACTAGTGTTTTTTCTGTTACACATATTTCAATACTCTAAGATTTTGTAATTTCGATATCTTTGCCTCGCTATGTAAATTTATATATGAGACAGTTTTGAGTATTTCTTTCTAAAAAATATACACTACTGTAATAAATTCATTTTGTCTAAATAATTTAAATAATGAATTAACTAAATAATAAAAATAATAATAATTGGAATAACGCATATCGCCACTGACGCATATAAAAATCTCGTTTTCAAGTTTTTCCTTCACCTACATTCTCACTCTTTAAAAATTTTAATTTGAGCTAAGGAATGGTGCGGAAAATGCAAATAGTATTTTATTAGTAATTATACAACATAAAAGTATTCGTTCTTTAACTCTTAAATTTAAAATGTTGCATTTTTTGCACACTTCTATCAGATAAATGGATAGATTATTCCTGTTAGTGGAATATCCACTTGAAAAGCTACCACAATGATTTGAAATTTATATCAATATATATACAATTTATAAAATTTAACCATTTCTAAAAAAAAAATACCCCCTCAAACAGCTGCTTGCCACAGAGGTCTGACAGGAGCCTGTCAGTTTATATGCCACAGTAAGTCTGAGAGGATGGCAGGACCTCAGCAGAAAAACGACACATACATCCATGCCTACCATGTTTATATTAATTAATCTACAAATAATATATAGTATTATATGAGTGAGATTTCAACTAGACCACATATATACTAATATCAAATGCATCTTAAAAACGTTTTTTGGTCTGTTAAAAATATTCCTAATAAGATTGTTTCTTCTTTGCTCAATTATGATCATAATTTGCTATATTAACAAAAACATACGCGTTTTGTTCGTTACGAGAAATCTGACAGAAAACTTAACGTAAGACGTAATGTAAGACAGTCGTGCTCAAAAATATTCAAACGCGTTGAAGAAAAATACTTTCACCAACCGAAATATTAATATTCAAGTTCAAATCAGCGGTGAAATATTTTGCAATAACACCTTTTGAATAAAACAATGCTTCTGCTCTTTCGAAACTCGAGGAAAAAACGAATTTCATACATGCAAGTTAGGGTTTAACTATTTAATTGTTGTATGATGATGTTAAATTAATTTTTCGCTAACATCTAATATATTTTTATGTCTTTAAAATACCTTTAATTTAATCTATGTTAATATTAGAATAATATAATTCGCTTCATCAGCCTAAGTTACGAAAGAATTATCTGTTTTAATCCGATACATTTTAAATTCAAATATTTCCGAAATACAAAATGAACGTCAGAACGGAAAATGGAACAATGAGATTTGTTCATTCTTTCCTCTAAGAAAACTTCATCGCTTAGTAACAATAAGAACGAAATCGTCACAATGTCTCCCCCGTCTGTATAACCTTCGTAATATTCCCAAAATTTTTTAGTCGCCAGGAAACCTTGCCGAGATGGAGGCCTCATCCCTTGGGCTGCCTGGTCGAGCCTGCTGCATACCAAAAGATAGGTAAGATATTTGATTTCGATCATCCTCAAGTACAACCCCATCTATGTTTGAATTTAATTGCCTTAAGTTTAGGTTCCCCCTTGAGCATTACATGATTAGCCAAAGGGCGTTATCACATTACAATAGCATAATTCCAGGAACAGCGACTATGGTAAATGCATAGTCGCTGTACCTGTTATTATGCCAATGTAAATGTGATAATTTAATATTAGAAACAACTTTGTTCTATGCATAAATTGAGGAGTAGGAGGTGCTCTAGTAAAGCACAGTCTCATTTAAGTTTGAATTTGATTAAATGTCTTAATTTTAAATCTAGTGATTTAGGAATTCAACTTGTAGCATAGTTGCTGTTTATGAAAGAGTTTACATTGTGCAAATCAAATGTGATGGTTTAGCGCTAGAAATAATTTTGTTCCATGAATTAATATTTGGTACAAAATAGGTGTTGTCGTAATGAAAACCAATTATGAATCAATTGTATTTTTAATGGGGAATTTCCAATTGCAGTTGAAACTGCTGAGAAATATTAACAATGCGTTTACTAGGTTTAAATGCGGCGGAACAAGCATATGGTTATTAATATTTCGCAGTAGTTCGCATTCTTAATATTTCTCAGTAGTTTCAAAATGCAAATTAGAAATTTCCTATTTTCCTTCAAAGGAAGATAGAGCGCCGGCAATCTTGTTGAGTAGGTATATCGGCACCCTATCTTCCTCTCGAAGTGAATACGAACTTGGTGATTGATTTCGTCATCGGTATATTTTAAGTTTATTTTCTACTTTCTAGGAAGCATATAGAAAGACAGCTACTTTTTAACTTTTTTCCATTTAATACTTTTGTTCAAACATAGCAGATAAAATAACTGTAGAAATGCAGACGGAACCCTGAAACGATTATGAGCATGGGTCCGAAAATAGAGACATCCTTAGAGCAAATCAACCGTTTCCACACACGTTTATACTTTACATGTTCATGCATGCACACTCCAAATTTCATCCATGTCATGACTTTTTAGTTCAAATCTTAATTGCCCCCTGTCCATGAAAACTGCATCGTTCATTGAGCAGGTTTGCTCTTTAGCAAAGTGCATGGTCATATCGCTACTGTGCAAAAGATCGTCCCCTGCGGCATTTTCCAATCGAAGTCACCCCCGGAAAAAATCTAATCGAAGTTTAAAATCGATTAGATTTTCGATTAAAACTAATCGAAGTAATTCCAATCGAAGTCACCCCCGGAAAGGGACTGTCCCAGAGAAACTATGTTTTTGGGGGTTGGAATGTTACTGGTTGGAAAAAAAAAAAGATGATGAAACTTAAGTGATGGAAATGATACACGTTGAATGTCATTTGAAAATCCGTGAATGTTGGAGCATGTTAACGCTATCACCACCTAAGAAATGACGCGGGGATTAACATTGATGCTGCTGCAGATATCTTTTCACATTACTTCTGCTTCATATCACACCGGGATTGAAACTTTCACACATTCTATTATTCTGTGGAACTCGTATTAAACGATACTTTTTTTTGCTTGATTTTCCATTTTTACACTGAATGTTTTTGTTACTCGGCACCGTTTTCTAAAACATGCAGCATTCACACATTTCTTATGATATTAACAATTTTCAGTCGGGGTTCCTTCTAACAGTGATTTTCCCTTTCTAATGTTCTTTATTTCCCTTTCTGGTGGGATAAAATCATATTCCCCCATTTAACTGCTACATACTTTTCAATTTGATGAAGAGTGTAAAGAGAGCATTTTAAAATTAACTCTCCGCTTGGAGCTTTTGCAAACAGTAAACTGTTGAGATGCGTCGTTAAGCCGAAAAGATCTCCCCCAAGCATCAGCCGTAAGCCAGCATACGGGACCTTCCGTCGACCTGCTCAGCAAAGTGATTGGGCGCTGCATTTCGTCTTGATTGAAAGCGAATAATTATTTCACTTCGCCATTAGGGTTGAAAAGATCCTTGAGGAAGATAAAATTCACGGATTAAATTCTGGTCTTGGGATGTTTCACTCCGAGTGACTCTTAGTTTGAAAAGACATTATTTTTTCTGTCACTTATATCCAATGTACGCTCTATATGAGAACATCGATTTTTTGTGGCATATTTATAAGTGTAGAATTCTTTTACTGAGGTCCGATCACAGCATATATATTAGAGCAAACAACTCCGTCTCTCACAGCGCGAGCCATCGAGATGTCACTGAGGTTGTGAAAAGGCATTATTGGGGCGACTATGATAATTAAGTAGAAAATTCGCCGGCCTATGACGTAGTTGGCCCGCTGCACGTCCATGCTTGTGGATGTGGCAATCCATCGCTGATCCAACCGTTCGCGATAATAGGAAAAAAATCATCAGATCTCCATTAACATACACTTAAGTTAATGTTGTATTTGGATGTAGAATTAAAGATAGATATTTTTCACAACGCAAGCGAAAACACAAAGGTACCTGCAACGTATTAATTGTTTTCTACTTTTAGCATTGCTTACTTTCTATATAACTCAATCGTGTACCAAACCTATTTACAGAATTATTTTTTATCCGATGAAAGACAACTGAATACCCGACCTTGCAAACAAGCGTATCGAACACGCATGTACTAACGACGGGTCGCAACGCAAAATAAAAATTCATCAGCGTGAGGAAACGTTGGTCTTGTGATCACACGTTATCCAGTAAATGGAGGAAAATACGATTTTTAAACTGTAAGAGTGTTTATAATTGCAGATTTTTTTAAATGATATCTTACTTCCAAATAATTTTGTATTAGATTTTTCTTCCGAAGAAGAAATAATATTTGATTATCGATTGTTACTGAGCAGAGTTACTTCCTAGGAAAGAGTACTATTTTGCATAAGTGAATCAAGTGCTGAATTGGGGATACAGCGAAAATAAGTATTAGGAATAAACGGTTTTAAACTTAAGACCAAGTCGCGTAACGGATATACGGGAATTAAAAAAAGTTAGTTTTATTGGTATTCTTTTGCTGATGCAATCGCGATTTCTTTGAGCCGGTTTAGTAATAAACTATTGAAATAAAAAACAAGAAGGTGAGTTTTATTTTTTTATCTGTGACTTTTTTGTATTGTAGCGATCACGATGTCTTTGAAATGGCTTAGTATTAAAAAGGGAAAATAAGTTAAAGGATTGGGAGAAGATTGAAATTTGTAAGGAAGAAGGAATTTTTTTACCTCTGATTGGTGTGGTGATGTTTTTGAAACGCTTTAGTATTAATATGAAAATACGGAAAGCAATAAATTGAGACATGGGAGAAATAAAAATTTAACATGAAATCACTTCATCGTTTAAAACAAGTCCTGACGTGCTAAGGAACGCGGAAAGTGTGGTGCAAAATATGTCTGAACACAAATATCTGCTGACATCATCCTTCAACTAGATGGAGACTAATTTTAATAAGAGAAGCACAACACTTGGAGTTTTCGGCGAGCCAAGGAAGATTTCACGATGGATTGTCTTCTTACGATGCGGTAATTTGTTTATTTACAAAATAGCTGATCTATCATAAAGGGGAGATGGGTTAATAATTTCTATAAGAGGATGAAGATTATTTCCAAGAAATAAATTGCCAGCCTAAGAGCAGGGGGGCAGAACCTTCGATAGGTGTTTAATAAAGTGGGATGCATTTTAATAAGGGTTTTTTAATGAGGGGGTCGAAATTTTGATAAGCGTTTTAATTAAAGGGGCGCATATTAATAAAGGGACCGTCACTTTTGATAAGCGTTTAATTAATAAGGAATTAAAATCTAATTTATAAATTTTCGCAAGTTAAATTATAAGAAACAAAATATTCGAAAGTTTACTTATAAAGAAATAAAAAATTCGTAGGTTAATTTACAAGGAATGTAGAAATTCGCGAGTTATAAAAAATTAAAAAGTCGTAAGTTATTAAAAAATTAAATGCAAGAAATAAAAAAATCCCACGTTATTATAATAAAAAATAAATTCCGGAAATATAAAATTCGCACATTAAATTATAAGAAATAAAAATTGTTAATTTACAGGGACTAAAATATTCAATGGTTAATTCAAAAGGACTAAAAATACATAGGTTAATTTACAAGAAATAAAAAATCATTTATAAATATTCAACGTTAAATTATAAGAAATAAAAATTGCGTAGGTTAATTTACAAGAAAAAATACATAGAGGAAATATAAAGTTCCACGTTAAATTATAATAAAAAATAAATGTCGGAAATATAACATACCTAGGTTGTTTTATAATGATCGATTATTTCTATTTCATCCACCTTTCAACAGTCTAAGAATATACAACCCTTGGTGTAATGGATTAATGCGCTGTGTAATGCTCTGGTGAGTGTGAGGGTAACTAAAAATAATCTAAATTGAAGAGCATAATGTGAAATAATCGTATAATTATGTACCATTTTTTAAATCACAGTTAATAAAAATTAAATTTTGAAATAGGAATTGACCAAAAACACAAAGTAACATAAAGTATTATTAATTTCATTTAAAATTTTAGTAACTAATATCGTGCTTCATACCACCTAAATAATCTGTTACTTTAATATTAGAATCAAAAGAGCTCACAAAATGCAACAATCTCAGAGTACAGTTGTTTTAATATTTTTTACTTCCAGTAGGAGGTTCCTGTTCCCTGAGATATTGTTCTATGCGAAGCATTTTGAAACTTTGCTCCCTCTTGATCACGGTGATGAATCTTCGTGCACAGTATTTGCATGCTGAGCGAATATTGCAATTTACGAACAATATATTTGTAACAGGGATTTTAAACTTTGGTTTTGGAGAATAATTATCAAGAGCTTTATATTGGCACTAATCATTCCTCTTACCTCCTGAGAGTAGTGGAAAAATAACACTTTTATTTTAAGATCTATATAAAACAAAATTGTGCTAAACAGATACAATAAATTATTATTATTATTTGCATTTTCCCAATCATCTACTACAGTGGTTCTCGACCTTTTATGTTTCACATACCTCCTGGATGGAAATGTGTATATAATTTAGTGTACCCCTTGTATAGATAGATAAAACTATAGTTATGGTTATTTTTACTTTGTTATTAGATCTAGCGAGTTTTGAGCTCTCACGGCGTACCCCGAAATTTTTTACCTCGTACCCCACGTTGAGAACCTCTAATCTATCAGTTCCAATTTCCACAGTTTGACACCGATAAATGCGAAAAACGATGAAAATTCCAATTGCAACCTCTAACGAAGGAAAAAGTAGGAAAATAGATAATTGAAGAATTATTTTGTTTTATAGGTACAGAAAAAAAATATTACAATTTGCATTTACGCAATCAGCAGTTAGTTTGAATTTCCAATATCAGATGATGCTAAAATTGGGAATCAAATTTCATTCCTTTTAAAACGAAGATCTGATATTCACGAGAGGTGATATATTGTTCTTCTAGTTTCAAATTCTGATCACAGTACGACAAATGGTATTTGATATCAGAACACCCTGAAATCATTCTGGTGACTCAATTCAAGATTTTGCGAACAATAATTTCCATAGCAATAGCTGTACGAAATCTGCCGATTCTTATTAGCAATTCATTCATATGAAACATAATTTTCTTGCAGCCTGCAACAAGAGTTCCGTTCTAGAGACTTCTTTTCCCAGGTTCAGGGTGAAATAAAAATCCAACTTTCAATCAATTAACTATTATTATTACCCCCAATATATTAAATATATTAACCATTACCCTCTTGCATTTGTAATTTTGAACTTTGAAGTTTAAAAAGAAAATGAGAAGTGAATTACCGTTTGGGTTCTCATTAAAGAAATATTTATAAATCCCACACTATATATTAGTACTTTAAAGAGTTCAGTGTAAGAATCCGCGCTTTTTGCAAGCTTTTCTACATAAATGCAATTTAATTATTAGAAGTAAGAGTTATGAGACATTAAAAGAAATTACCCTTCAACTGGGTAGCACTAAAGACGAAGTTGGGTTGTTTATCTCTGAGCGGCACTTTTTTGCACACCATGGGTTAAATGGCCAGGTCACAAGGACCACGAAGGCTCAGAGAAGGTTGGGGGAGGGGACCCACTGGAATAACTGTTTGGAGATAGATGGTAGCCTCCCGTCAAGTCCATCCAGTGTGTTCTTTAACGTGCACAGGGTATGGCTCTCCCGCACATGGGGCTACGCCTTAACGTCCCCTCCGACGGGTAGCGGCCTTTCCAAGCCCATCGGTGTTCCATACTGACCGTGGGCAGGGAATGTTGCGGAGATAAATCTCAACACTGACCCAGCTAGGACTCGAACCAGGGAACTACAGCTTATGAGCCTGGCACGCTACCTACTGAGCCACCCCGCCCCGTAAAGACGAAGACATTGCTCTAGAGAAATGGATCTCAACCTATTACGTTTCACGTACCCCCTGGAAATGTGTATGTAACTGGCGTACCCCTTGTACAGATAGATGAAACCATAGTTATAGTAAACAATGGGAATGAAATAAAACACTGATTTTGTTACTAGATCTAGGAACTTTTGAGCTCTCACGGCGTACCCACAAAAATTTTACCGCGTATCCCACGTTAAGAACCCCTACTTTAGAGTAACGCCTTGATTTTTTAATTACTTGTTTAAGATACTCATTATATTATTTTTCAATCATCTAATCGATAACGTTGCATAAAGTAATGCGAAATTCATTATCCTTGAATTTATCATGATAGAGAGGGCTTCATTTACTACTTGGCTCCAGGGCCCCCAAATTATCGACCCAACTTTATCCTTTAAACAATTCCTTGAAAAGAGGTCTGACAGTAAGTATAATACAAGACATAAAGACAGTCTGGCAAGTTAATGACCTTTGGAATTTCTGTGTGCACGAGAGAAGAAATGTTGAATAAATATAAGAGACTTATAGATGATTACAAGATAACAGATATTAATAAGTGTGTTTTGCATTTTATTGAAATATTTCATAGTAACTTAGTAGCTACTATGAAATGTAGAAGGATAAACTAAGTAGTAAGTTGAAGGGTAAACATAGTAAATAAGCATTTTTTCTAACAAGTGTACCAAACTACTTAGGTGAGAAAGGGGACACCAGAGGTCTTGAGAAGGTTGCCGTCCGTTGGATGGGACATTAGCCGTGGCCTCGTATGTAGAATAGTCATACCCTGTGTACCTTAAAAAACAGACTGTGTGGCTTTGACAGGAGGTGTCCATGTCTCCTAAGAGCTGTACAGTGGCTCCCCTTCGGAACCTTCTGTGAGTCCTTGCGGCCTTTGTCATCTGAACATTTAGCCTATTAGGTGGAAATAAAAGTGCAGAATATATTCTTAATCAGAAATATTAGCAACCCGATCTCTCCCACATATACGATAGATAGATCCTTAGTTTTAAAACAATCAAAAATATATTTGTTTTCTATATTATGAATAATAAGTTATTATGACTTTTCTTATGGTTTAATTTAAAGCTTTAGAAAAGAAAAAGCTTTAAAAAAATTTTTTTTTAAGTTGCCAGATACAGAGCAAAAGAATATTAAAATTTCTTAAAACAATTATTACGGGGCATTTGCTATTGACGTCATATCGCAATTGTTACTCTATAGATGATGCCACCAATGAATAACAATTAAATTCGTTTGATGAAACAGAATACAAATTTGAACTGAAATATTTGTTTTTCTCTGTGCTCTGATTAGAGTCGTCACTTCCGTAGAGAAGAAGCAAGTCATCCCAGAACCTCGAGACATCGAACGGGGATCGACATCTAGCAGGTGAGAGGGTAAATCATGAGGTAAGTAGAATATGATTATTAGAAACTGAGCTAAAATTCTAATTATAAGGAGCAGAAACGCTTTGCCAACTTGGGCTGCGTTCAAACTTGTAAAAATGACAACATTCAGATTTTAGAGTTATAAAAATGAAGAAATGTTTTAATCTTAAAATCACTTCTTTTTCTCCCCAAGGCGATGCATAGATTTCATTATGATTGACTGCTTTAAGCTTAAAAAACATAAATTGTGGAATTAAAATTAAAGAAGTCGTTAGTATCAAAATCTTTCATTTTTACATGTTAGTTTTGAGTTGTTTTTCTTGCAAAAATGAAGAGTCTTAATGGTTTACGAATAGAGTAGATTTCACAAATGTAACCTATAGATCATTTAGTCTAGAAACAGGAATAAATGCTCTCCACACTTGCACAACGGAAGTTTTTTCATACGTATTGAACGTGTCTTATTTATCAAGTAGGATCCAAATAAAAAGTGCTGACTTTAATGCAACCGATAACTCATTACCTAATTGTGCATAACATTATAAATATTTGTAAATTCAAGTTTAAAGTACCAGTGGAAGGGAGGGAAATCACTTAATTTTCGTTCACAAAAAATGTTTTCTAACATATCGTGATGTAAAAGCACCGAATATTTAAATTGTTAGCAAAATAAGGCTGTAAAGTGTCTTCATTTAGATATGCTACTTTAGGTGTTACAATGAGTTTGGGCCATTTCTTGGCCGATCTCATCGCCATCAGAGTTACTAAGAATAACTACAGGCACATGGAATGGGCCGGCATTATTTCTCCACATGATGCTTAGAAACAGTACAAAAGATATGTTGGTTGGGTTGATCATAGCATTGACCCTTGCTTTACGGTCATTTCATTCCTTCCCCTTTTTATTTAATATGTAAAAAATAGATAAAGTAACGACGTCGATTATATTAAATTACTATTTTCTAAATAAACTGAACGTTTCCGTTATGAAATTACGAGTGTAAAATAAGAGTTAAAATTTCAACAAATTTTTAACTCTGGAGACATTATATTAACTTTAAGTACTGAATGTATGAAAATATCTTATAACGTAATACTGATCTAAAATGTTTGACGAATTGGTTGAATTTAAAATGCTGCCCTAGTAACCTCCACAGCCGAAGCAGACAGCCCCTCGCTTGTCTCGGAAGGTGACGTCACGTAGTGCATGTTGCTTCCGACAGCCTTCTCCGCCAAATCGCTCGCTCTATTCGAAAGTAAGTGTGCTCTTCGCTTAAATTAACGGCAGAAAGCGCTTTAAAATCGTCCATCGTCAGAAGTGCAGGAAGTGCCAGACGTCATGAAACATCAATCACTAAATTAATTTCTGGCCTAATCATGGGGGAATTGCATCCCCCCACTAACTGCAGAGGAGCGTGGATTATTTAAGCTATCTCGAAATCTCCAAATGCTGACCTCAGCTTGATCGTCGTCTTCGGTGTGAAAAACTACTCTGGGACAACATCTCTTCTACTCATGGAGATTTCAGCGCCAGAATCAATCAAAGCTGTGGAAGCATTCTGGCCACATCGCACATTCGCCGTCTGAAGATGGGTGAATCTAACCGTTGTTAATTGCCCTTCATCCTGAGCTTCAAACATATGCGTTGAAACGCGGGTACATCACACCTCTTCCGGCTCTTCTCATACAGTATGCACTGTATTAATCCCAGCACTGGGCGATTTCCTCTTTGCCCGCCATTGAGGGCAATCTCCTGCGAAGATGCTGCTTCGAGCCGCACCCAAAAAGCCACGCGCACTGATAGTGGTAGCAACTGATCGCTTCGCAAATTGCATGGGCGCTTTTTGTTCTAATTGCTCTCGCCTGGGAGGAGGAATGTACCTGGTCACCTGTCGATCAGAGTCCCCGTGGGCGCGCATTAATTCGACTGCTCGTTAAATGATGTAATATGTAATCTATGAGGTCTCTTGGATGAAACCAGTCCCAGCGCTCCTGCAATGCAATGTATTCATCAGTGCTACTCCGTACCTCTGATTTAATTCGATCGGCCACCAGCAGGTCGACCATATCTCAAATGTGGATACTTTTCTGCTTTCAATATACCCTCTCCACATTTCCCTAATTTTTCCGAAAACGTGTTCCACGTTTCGTACGCAAGCTTCTATGCCCCTGCAGAGACTTTACACCACGCCAAAATGTAAGCTTTGAGCTTACTGTAATCGCTAGGATCCTCGTCAGACAATAAAGCCAAAAGATCGTTCAGCTTCTCCCGAAAAATGGAGAGGACTACCTGGCCCCTAACCTTTTCAGGAACGCCCTGATTAGCGAAAACGCTCTTGATCCTCTTGAAATACAAAGGTATGTAAAGGAGAGTTTCTGGGGGCGATCCCAACGTAGTGTGAAGAACCAAAATCCAATATTACAGTACCTCATACTCCTTCCTTTTCGCGCTGCTATGGGAATCGGACCCAGGGGATCAGACCCATCACACGACGCACCGTGAGATCTGACGCCACTTGCCTTTGCTGTCTCAAACTCAAGATGCCTCATTTGCAGTTGGTGCTCGCGTTGTGTTTGCATTTCTTCGCGCTACGCTTGTCTTTCTTCGATTCCATTCGCAAGCGTCATTCTTCGGCCTCGGCCTCGCTTTGCGCTTGTCTATCAACTAGTTCGAGTCGCGTTAATTCGAGTTTCCTCAATTCCATTTCGAGATATCTAGCATCATCGGATTGCTCTGCTATTTCTTGAGTCGGATTTGTCAGTCGCTGACAGCATCTACTGACAAATCAGACGCAATAGCCTCCATGTTTTGCGTTGATCTGTGTCGAGTAGTGTCCACGTAGTGCGATTTAGAACCATTTCTCGCCTTCTCTCGCGTATTTTATGGCATAGAATAACAACAAGACAAAAAACTGGTTCTACATACTAGATCTTACCGCACCTGATGTGAAGTTCTAGCAGCGATGATTTACTTTCCTCCCAGCACTCAACATTTGCTAAAATTGTCCCTTAATGTAACGCCACCTCGTACGCAACTCTCACAATACAGATCCCGCTGATGACGCCAATGTAGATAGCCTCCATCTCTCCCTGTCTGGGCAGGAGAGTACCTGTACATATCTCGTCAGGATGATTTCCTTAGGAGCTAAGAGATACACATATACAATCGGCCAATGATGCTTATCAGGTAGCAGAGCATCTGGTTTAACTAGTTTCGTTTCTGACCTGTATTAGAGAGGGTCTATAGGTAACTGCTATTGCAATTAACTATTGCTTAGCTAGGATAATACACTCATTGCTAATATAAGATCAATGAGTGGAGGGTTTAAACAGGTTTAGTGTAGTCAAATGATGGCCAAAATCAGATGCTATGTGTGCCGTTTTCTTTCTCCTATGATGTGGCTATAGGTATGATAATTTGAACTAAAATTTGAAATGTTTATATACTTTTCAGTGAAGCTGAATAAAAAATATATTTAGTTGCTTGTGATAACAAAATAATTGATTGAGAATCGTTCTTCCAGTACGTCAGTATATCACTTTAGAAATAAAAGATTAAGATTCATTTTGAAAAAGACGTTCAAGCATATTTTAAATTATACAGTTGAACTACTGACTCTAAAAGAAGTTTTTGTCAAGGTGCTGTTTGGGTGGCTAACTACGGGAGACAGCTAAACATGACCGCGTTAGAGTGAAATGTAAGTGATGGTTGAAGACATATTCCATTTAAAAGTGACATGAATCAAATTTTGTATAAGGCATGAATAATGGAATTCTCTTGATTATCTCTCTCACAAGTTCATTATTTATCACTATAAACTATACAGGTGAAAAAACGACTAAGGAGATTATTACAAAATTCGTTCAATGCTTTCTGATTTGATTCATTTGGCAATGGCAATTAGAAAAAAAAATAATAAATGATAGGGATAGTAAAATTATATTAATATTTATATTAAATTTCAATTCTAGATTTAACGGCAGAAAAACTGCAAAATCATTAATTAGGTAACTATACACATATATCACGAATTCGTTTATTATCTACCGTTTGTTTAGTTTTTCCTGCGAATCGTTACATATATACAATCGGCTAATGATGCTTATCAGGTAGCAGAGCATCTGATTTAACAAGTTTCGTTCCCGACCTGTATTAGCGAGGGTATATGGGAAATTGCTATTGCAATTAACTATTGCTTAGATAAGATAATGCACTGAATGCTAATATACGATCAATGAGTGGATGGTTTACACAGGTTTAGTGTAGTGAAATGATGGCCAAAATCAGATGCTATGAGTACCGTTTTCTTTCTCCTATGATGTGGCTATAGGTATGATAATTTGAACTAAAATTTTCAAAGTTTTTTGCTTTTAAGTGAAACTGAATAAAAAAATATATTTAGTTGCTTGTGATAACAAAATAATTGATTGAGAATCGTTTTTCCAGTACGTCAGTATATCACTTTAGAAATAAAAGATTAAAATTCATTTTTAAAAAGACTTTCAAGCATATTTTAAATTATACAATTGAACTACTGAACCTAAAAGACGTTTTTGTCAAGGAGACAGCTAAACACGCCCGCGTTAGAGTGAAACGTAAGTGATGGTTGAAGAAATATTCCATTTAAAAGTGACCGAATCAAATTTTGTATAAGGCATGAATAATGAATTCTCTTGATTATCTCTCTCACAAGTTCATTTTTTATCACTATAAACAATACAGGTGAAAAAACGACTAAAGATATTATTACAAAATTCGTTCCATACTTTCTGATTTCATTCATTTGGCAATGGCAATTAGAATAAAAAATAATAAATGATAGGGATAGTAAAATTATATTAATATTTATCTAAAATTTTAATTCTACATTTAACGGCAGAAAAACTGCAAAATAATTAATTAGGTAACTATACACATATATCACGAATTCATTTATTATCTACCGTTTGTTTAGTTTTTCCTGCGAATCCTTACATATATACAATCGGCTAATGATGCTTATCAGGTAGCAGAGCATCTGGTTTAACAAGTTTCGTTTCGGACCTGTGTTAGCGAGGGTATATGGGTAACTGCTATTGCAATTAATTATTGCTTAGATAGGATAATGCACTCATTGCTAATATAAGATCAATGAGTGGATAGTTTACACAGGTTTAGTGTAGTCAAATGATGGCCAAAATCAGATGCTATGAGTACCGTTTTCTTTCTCCTATGATGTGGCTATAGGTATGATAATTTGAACTAAAATTTTCAATGATTTTATGCTTTTAAGTGAAGCTGAATAAAAAATATATTTGGTTGCTGGTGATAACAAAATAATTGATTGAGGATGACAAAATAATTGATTGCAAATCGTTCTTCCAGTACGTTAGTATATTACTTTAGAAATTAAATATTAAGATTCATTTTGAAAAAGACGTTCAAGCGTATTTTAAATTATACATTTGAACTACTGACTCTAAAAGAAGTTTTTGTCAAGGAGACAGCTAAACTTGCCCGCGTTAGAGTGAAATGTAAGTGACAGTTCAAGACATATTCCATTTAAAAGTGACCTGGATCAAATTTTGTATAAGGCATGACTAATGGAATTCTCTTGATCATCTCTCTCACAAGTTAATTATTTATCTCTATAAACTATACAGGTGAAAGAATGACTAAGAATATTATTACAAAATTCGTTCGATACTTTGTGTTTTGATTCATTTGGCAATGGCAATCAGAAAAAAAAAATAATGAATGATAGGGATAGTAAAATTATATTAATATTTATCTAAAATTTCAGTGGTAGATCTAACGGCAGAAAAACTGCAAAATAATTAATTAGGTAACTATACACATATATCACAAATTCGTTTATTATCTACCGTTTGTTTAGTTTTGCCTGCGAAGCGTTACAATATATACAACGGGCCAATGATGCTTATCAGATAGCAGAGCATCTGGTTTAACAAGTTTCGTTTCGGACCTTTATTAGCGAGGGTCTGTGGGTAACTGCTATTGCAATTAACTATTGCTTAGATAGGATAATGCACTCATTGCTAATATAAGATCAATTAGTGGAGGGTTTAAACAGGGTTAGTGTAGTCAAATGATGGCCAAAATCAGATGCTATGAGTACCGTTTTCTTACTCCTATGATGTGGCTATAGGTATGATAATTTGAACTAAAATTTTCAATTAATTAGTGAAGCTGAATAAAAAATATATGTAGTTGCTTGTGATAACAAAATAATTGATTGAGAATCGTTCTTCCAGTACGTCAGTACATTACTTTAGAAATAAAAGTTTAAGATTCATTTTGAAAAAGACGTTCAAGCATATTTTAAATTATACAGTTGAACTACTGACTCTAAAAATGTTTTTGTCAAGGTGCTGTTTGGGTGGCTAACTACGTGAGACAGCTAAACATGCCCGCGTTAGAGTGAAATGTAAGTGATGGTTGAAGACATATCCCAATTAAAAGTGACCTGGATCAAATTTTGTATAAGGCATGAATAATGGAATTCTCTTGATCATCTCTCTCACAAGTTCATTTTTTATCACTATAATATATGCAGGTAAAAAAACGACTAAGGATATTATTACAAAATTCATTCCATACTTTCTGATTTGATTCATTTGGCAATGGCAATTAGAAAAAAAATAATAAATGATAGGGATAGTAAAATTATATTAATATTTATCTAAAATTTCAATTCTAGATTTAATGGCAGAAAAACTGCAAAATAATTAATTACGTAACTATTCACATATATCAGGAATTCATTTATTATCTACCGTTTGTTTAGTTTTTCTTGCGAATCCTTACATATATACAATCGGCTAATGATACCTATCAGGTAGCAGAGCATCTGGTTTAACAAGTTTCGTTTCGGACCTGTGTTAGCGAGGGTATATGGGTAACTGCTGTTTCAATTAACTATTGCTCAGATAAGATAATGCACTCATTGCTAACATATGATCAATGAGTGGATGGTTTAAACAGGTTTAGTGTAGTCAAATGATGGCCAAAATCAGATGCTATGAGTACCGTTTTCTTTCTCCTATGATGTGGCTATAGGTATGATAATTTGAACTAAAATTTTCAATTTTTTCATGCTTGTAAGTGAGGCTGAATAAAAAATATATTTAGTTGCTTGTGATAACAAAATAATTCATTGAGAATCGTTCTTCCAGTACGTCAGTATATCTCTTTAAAAATAAAAGATTAAGATTCATTTTGAAAAAGATGTTCAAGCATATTTTAAATTATACAGTTCAACTACTAACTCTAAAAGAAGTTTTTGTCAAGGAGGCAGCTAAACATGCCCGCGTTAGAGTGAAATGTAAGTGATGGTTGAAGACATTCCATTTGAAAGTGACCTGGATTAAATTTTGTATAAGGCATGAGTTATGGAATTCTCTTGATCATCTCTCTCACAAGTTCATTATTTATCACTATAAACTATACAGGTGAAAGAACGACTAAGGATATTATAACAAAATTCGCTCCATACTTTCTGTTTTGATTCATTTTGTAATGGCAATCAGAAAAAAAGTAATAAATGATAGTGATAGCAAAATTATATTAATATTTACCTAAATTTCAGTGATATATCTAACCGCAGAAAAACTGCAAAATAATTAATTAGGTAACTACACACATATCACGAATTCATTTATTATCTACCGTTTGTTTTAGTTTTGCCTGCGAAGCGTTACGTATATACAATCGGTCAATGATGCTTATCAGGTAGCAAAGCATCTGGTTTAAAAAGTTTCGTTTCGGACCTGTATTAGCGAGGTATATGGGAAATTGCTATTGCAATTAATTATTGCTTAGATAAGATAATGCACTCAATGCTAATATAAGATCAATGAGTGGATGGTTTACACAGGTTTAGTGTAGTCAAATGATGGCCAAAATCAGATGCTATGAGTACCGTTTTCTTTCTCCTATGATGTGGCTGTAGGTATGATAATTTGAACTAAAATTTTCAATGTTTTTTGCTTTTAAGTGAAGCTGAATAAAAAAATATATTTAGTTGCTTGTGATAACAAAATAATTGATTGAGAATCGTTCTTCCAGTACGTCAGTATATCACTTTAGAAATAAAAGATTAAAATTCATTTTTGAAAAGACTTTCAAGCATATTTTAAATTATACAATTGAACTACTGAACCTAAAAGATGTTTTTGTCAAGGAGACAGCTAAACACGCCCGCGTTAGAGTGAAACGTAAGTGATGGTTGAAGAAATATTCCATTTAAAAGTGACCGAATCAAATTTTGTAAGGCATGAATAATGAATTCTCTTGATTATCTCTCTCACAAGTTCATTATTTATCACTATAAACAATACAGGTGAAAAAACGACTAAGGATATTATTACAAAATTCGTTCCATGCTTTCTGATTTGATTCATTTGGCAATGGCAATTAGAATAAAAAATAATAAATGATAGGGATAGTAAAATTATATTAATATTTATCTAAAATTTTAATTCTAGATTTAACGGCAGAAAAACTGCAAAAGAATTAATTAGGAAACTATACACATATATCACGAATTCATTTATTATCTACCGTTTGTTTAGTTTTTCTTGCGAATCCTTACATATATACAATCGGCTAATGATACTTATCAGGTAGCAGAGCATCTGGTTTAAAAAGTTTCGTTTCGGACCTGTTTTAGCGAGGGGTTATGGGTAACTGCTATTGCAATTAACTATTGCTGAGATAAGTAATGCATTCATTGCTAACATATGATCAATGAGTGGATGGTTTAAACAGGTTTAGTGTAGTCAAATGATGGCCAAAATCAGATGCTATGAGTACCGTTTTCTTTCTCCTATGACGTGGCTATAGGTATGATAATTTGAACTAAAATTTTTAATGTTTTTATGCTTTTAAGTGAAGCTGAATAAAAATATATTTAGTTGCTTGTGATAACAAAATAATTGATTGAGAATCGTTCTTCCAGTACGTCAGTATATCTCTTTAAAAATAAAAGATTAAGATTCATTTTGAAAAAGATGTTCAAGCATATTTTAAATTATACAGTTGAACTACTGACTCTAAAAGAAGTTTTTGTCAAGGAGACAGCTAAACATGCCCGCGTTAGAGTGAAATGTAAGTGACGGTTGAAGACATATTCCATTTAAAAGTGACCTGGATTAAATTTTGTATAATGCATGAATTATGGAATTCCCTTGATCATCTCTCTCACAAGTTCATTATTTATCTCTATAAACTCTACAAGTGAAAGAACGGCTAAGAATATTAGTACAAAATTCGTTCGATACTTTGTGTTTTGATTCATTTGGCAATGGTAATCAGAAAAAAAATAAATGAAAGGGATAGTAAAATTATATTAATATTTATCTAAAATTTCAGTGATAGATCTAACCGCAGAAAAAGTGCAAAATAATTAATTAGGTAGCTATACACATATATCAGGAATTCATTTGTTATCTACCGTTGTTTTAGTGTTGCCTGCGAATCGGCCAATGATGCTTATCAGGTAGCAGAGCATCTGGTTTAACAAGTTTCGTTTCGGACCTGTATTAGCGAGGGTCTATTGGTAGCTGCTATTGTAATTAACTATTGCTTAGATAGGATAATGCACTCATTGCTAATATAAGATCAATGAGTGGAGGGTTTAAACAGGTTTAGTGTAGTCAAATGATGGCCAAAATCAGATGCTATGAGTACCGTTTTCTTTCTCCTATGATGTGGCTATAGGTATGATAATTTGAACTAAAATTTTCAATGTTTTTATGCTTTAAAGTGAAGCTGAATAAAAAATATATTTAGTTGCTTGTGATAACAAAATAATTGATTGAGAATCGTTCTTCCAGTACGTCAGTATATCACTTTAGAAATGAAAGATTAAGATTCGTTTTGAAAAAGACGTTCAAGCATATTTTAAATTATACAGTTGAACTACAGACTCTAAAAGAAGTTTTTGTCAAGGTGCTGTTTGGGTGGCTAAGTACGGGTGACAGCTAAACATGCTCGCGTTAGAGTGAAATGGAAGTGATGGTTGAAGACATATTCCATTTAAAATTGACCTGGATCAAATTTTGTATAATGCATGAATAATGGAATTCTCTTGATCATCTTTCTCACAAGTTCATTATTTATCACTATAAACTCTACAAGTGAAAGAACGACTAAGGATATTATTACAAAATTCGTTCCATACTTTTTGTTTTGATTCATTTGGCAATGGCAATCAGAAAAAAACAAAAAATGATTGCGATAGTAAAATTATATTAATATTTATCTAAAATTTCAGTGATAGATCTAACGGCAGAAAAACTGCAAAATAATTAATTAGGTAACTATACACATATATGAGGAATTCATTTATTATCTACCGTTTGTTTAGTTTTGCCCGCGAAGCGTTACGTATATACATCGGCCAATGATGCTTATCTGGTAGCAGAGCATCTGGTTTAACAGGTTTCGTTTCGGACCTGTATTAGCGAGGGTCTATGGGTAACTGCTATTGCAATTGACTATTGCTTAGATAAGATAATGCACTCGTTGCTAATGTAAGATCAATGAGTGCATGGTTTAAACAGGTTTAGTGTAGTCAAATGTTGGCCAAAATCAGATGCTATGAGTACCGTTTTCTTTCTCCTATGATGTGGCTATAGGTATGATAATTTGAACTGAAATTTTCAATGTTTTTATGCTTTTAAGTGAAGCTGAATAAAATATATATTTAGTTGCTTCTGATAACAAAATAATTGATTGAGAATCGTTCTTCCAGTACGTCAGTATATCACTTTAGAAATAAAAGATTAAGATTCATTTTGAAAAGACGTTCAAGCATATTTTAAATTATACAGTTGAACTACTGACTTTAAAAGAAATTTTTGTCAAGGTGCTGTTTTGGTGGATAACTACCGGAGATAGCTAAACATCAAGAGAATAATATCTATGTAATGTCCTTACGTTCCTGCAGAGAGAAAATGATTAGTAGGATTTTTAAAGACACTAGGTTTATTGAGATAGGTAGTGCCAACAATATCAAATAGCCCCCTGATCGCAGGAATGTGGCAAAGACCTGTTCCTCCTCCACGAAATACTGAATTCACCGATGCTTGTAGGAACTTCAGGCACCACCATTTCAAGTGGACTTTTTCAAGAACCATGTGGCCTGCTTGAGATACATTATTACAGTTTGGGCTTGACGTTGCCCAACTAGCTAAGAGAGGTTCAGATACCTGCGATGGCCTCTGATCAGAATTATCCACCAGCTGATATAAGCTATCCCATACCACTATCGACTTAGGGCTGCCAGACCAGAAGCAAGCACAAAACAGAGCGGCAGATTCTCCCTCAACAGAGGCCCACCAGTGCAGCAAGTCCAGGATCCATAATCAAGCTCAAAACCATAAACAAATCCGGTCTAGTAGATATAAATTGTCAGCACCAGAACCCTGTGAAGTTGACCACTCCTCAGCAGGATTGAAAAAAAAAAGAAAAAAGTGGCCATAAACGACCAGATCAGTAGGCCATACTGAACTGTCAGCCCTCCCCTTCCGTTCCCTTCCAAAAGAGAATATCTCTTCTGAAAGGAACTAAAGGCCTGCACCACGATAAGGCGGGGTCGGACATTAGGTGCTAGACCTGGCCGGTTCCGTGGATCATCACTGAGGATTGGTACACAGCTCTCCTTCCAGTTTATGCCTAGCTACCATTTTCAGGTAAATTTAGATATGATTACAATTAGAAATTGTTTTTTTCAAAAAAAATTACTTTTAATTGTAAATAAACAAATATATCCATTTCAGATTAAAAGGACAATGTGATTTTCTACATAGTAAAATATTTTATCATACTTTGGAATATATTGGTGAAAATTGTTCCTGTTTGCCTATTAAGGGAGTTGATTGCTTTAAATATTTAGGTGTTTATATAGACATGCAAATTAAATTGGATAGAACATATAGCAAATATTATTAAAAAGTCAAATATTGTAATACCATGGTTATATTAGACAATTTGTTCGTATTTCAACTTTAAATACGACATGTAATTGTTGGGTTAAATAGTATTTTTATCGTATTGAATTACTTCTTGGGATGGCACGTATTATACTAATATTAACAGATTAATTGTAGCTCAAAATAGAATTATAAAATGCAGATTGGAAAAAAGAAGAATATGAAAGTGTCAAAAACTTTTATAAAGATGTTGATATTTTTCCCAGTTAGAAAATTATATATTCATTCAATTTTAAGACATTTGTTTAAAAATTCGTCGGGCCAAAATGTAAAATTTTCAAATTATAAAACAAGATATGGTAACTCTGTTAATCTCGTTCAATTCTTATCTAAGAAAACTATGACTAAAAAACTTATTTACCTTGGGCAAAATTATTTAATTTTTTGCCGAAAACCATAAAAATGAATAAAAATTACATAGCTTTACTTCAAAGCTTCGTAAATGACTACTACATATTGATAATATTGAGGGGGTTTTTTGTAACATAATTTCACATTTTTTTCATCATTCACTAAATTTTTTTTTCAATTTGTTCAAATTATTTTGTTCTTCGATTATTTTAAAAATGCTTGAAACGTTTAGACTGTTTGTTGCCAAAAATGATTAATTAGATATTGAGAGTTTATAAATTCGACTGGCGAGTTTATAAACTCATGAATTTCTATAAGTTTCAATTGAAATATTTGTGCCCACTGGGTAGATCAATGTAGTCGGATGTATTATGTGTTAAGAATTAATAATAATAATAATAATAATAATAATAATAATAATAATAATAATAATAATTATTATTATTATTCAAGAGGAAGCATGAGATGGAGTGGAAAGCATCGAACGGAGTGAAAGTTTTTTCACTGTTGGATTATTTTTTTTCTGCGTGGCATGTGTTTGACACACAATGGAGTAAATAATGAAAGCAGGCTTTTGTGCGTCCATTACATATTTATATTATTATTTAGGTTACTTACTGGAATTTGGCCTTCAAATAATCCCTAATTCTTTGAGACATGGAACATCAATGATGCTGGATGCATTCTACAGGAATGTTGTATCTGTATTGTGTCGCGCAGTTGCTGCAAATTTGCTGTTCAGTCTCGCTGCAAACAGCCGTCAGAACCTTATCCCAAATATTATGAATACGTTTTAGATGTGGCGATTGTGCAGACTAATGAGTTAAGGAAAACTCGTCGGCATGTAACTTGAACATTCTGTTGATGATACGTGTCTTGTGAGCAGGCGCATTATCATGCTGAATGTGTCCATCTTAGTGACGATAAATTATACCATGAAGTGGCGAACTTGGTCAGGAACGATGTTAAAATACGAGGTGGCGTTCAGATATCCTTCGATGAATATAATTGGGCCTAATCTGTGCAAGGAAAACATTCTCTAAACCATCACAACAACACCAACAGCCTGTTTTGTTAATACCAGACAAGACGGCTCCATGTCCTCATGTTGATTCCGCCCAATTTTTTTTTCATCATCTGATCTTTCCATCAGCATGATGCAAAGGTAACCATGATTCGTCCTATCAGGATTCGTTTTTCCAGTCCTCAAATGTCCAGTGTCAATGCTCCTCAGCCCATTGGAGTCGAGCTTTCATGTTCTTCCCTAACAACACTGGCACTCAACTTGTTTGTCGGCTGTCGTAGACCTTTCACGACAAGTCCCGATATGTGGTGTATGCGACTCTTATGGATATACAATTAAATATAATCCCATTGTTAATAGAAGAACAATTAATGCAGTAAAGAAATTTGGGTTAATAAAAGTTTTGATTATTTATATAGTTTACACACATACGCATATATGTGGCAATGATTCGAAAATCCATGAGAAATAAAAGAAGTTTGTAAAGGTTAAGTTTCTGGTAAAAAAACTATAAAAAGGAATTTGCAAGTTTCAAAATTGAAATTCAATTTCAGTTAATTCAATATATGATATGGCCGGAATGATTTACTCTTGAGTAACAGGTTGTTGCATACCATCGGCTAAATGGCGAGATCACAAGGACCCCAAAGGCTCAGGGTAGGTCAGTGGCACACTAGACAGGTGGTCTCTAGGCCAACCCTCATGCTCTCTCACTTTGGTTTGGTTTACCTCTAAGTGGGGAATTTTTAACACAATGGGATAGAAAACCAGGTTACAAGGACACCAATTTCTCGTAGGAGATTGGGGAAAGGGAACCTACTAGACAGCTGTTAGTAGACATGTGGTCGACTACAGTCAATCGTATGCATTTTTTTCTTTAACGTGCACAAGCTCACTGAACCTCGGATTAACTTCCTATCCGACGGACGGCGGCCTTTAGAAGCCCATCGGGGTTCCCTACTGACCGAAAACAGCACGAGGAGTTTTCCGGAGGTAATTCTCAACCGCTTCCCATGCAGGACTCGAACCTGGAAATGCAGATTACAAGCCTGAAAAGCTACCGACTGAGGTACACCCAATCCTGTTTACATGGTATAAGAATAACCTCTTGTAAATTCACAAATCGGAAAATGTATGTTGAGCAAACTTGTCTCTTCATTTTCAGCATCTAGTTTTGGCTAGTCAGTCATCTAGTTTTGGGATCTTCCAAGGACAGACTCAAGATTGCAAGCATTTAAATTGAAGAAAACAGATAATATTAAAGAAGTTTCATTCTTCTTTTCATGTTTTTTAAGAACATATTTTGGCTTCTGCGTAAATGAACCGAAACCATTCAAGATGGAAAGAAATCGTTTTTCTTAGATCATAGATCGTTAAATCATATACGATGTTCCAAGTAGAACTGTACCCATTACCATCTCCATCTTCAAATATGCCCAGTTGGAATAAGTAGAGATACAATAAAAAGTAATTCACCCGTGGGTGGGTCCCTAGAGGCTGATATTAAAACACAAACTAAAGCAGTATATATCATGCCCAAGAGACCTAAAACGAATAGCTCTGTGGAGAGAAAGCCATTTAATAATGAGGAAATAATCTCATTGGGATTATTTTTAACAGCCTCAAAAACCTATTTGAGATAGATTTAATGTGACTGGATATGTGGTCGATAACCAAGTTTTTATGAAGTTGTCTATTAGTAACAAACCAAGATTTATCGACAGCAGATTTCAATATTTTGTTTTGCAAGATTTGAATCTTACGTATATTCTTGGGGGTGGTGTTCGCTCATATTGGGGAAGCATAGGTTATTATGGAACGAATGACCATGTTGTATAACAATAATTTGTGCATAATCATCAGAATGTATTTCGCCGAAGGAGAGGTCCTGATTGACATCTCACTGTGTTTATTTTGGATAAAATTTCATGTATGTGAAGGTTTCATTTGAGTTTATGGTGTATGGTTATCCCCAAATATTTTATAGTCTTCTGCCATCCAATTAGTTTGTTTAAAAAGTTTAAGCGTTTTACTTTTTAAAAGGTCGTCTACTGAAGAGAATAAGACTAATTTCCTCAGTGTTGATCTTGAAAAACTTATATTTCACTAAAATATTTACTTTAAAAATATTAGATTATATTACGAACTGTAGTAACAAGTTTATGTACACTATATAATATTTTTTATTATTTAATAAGCATTAAAAATTAAAACTCCTTGTATATAATTTAAGTAAATATATCAGTAAGACGTATAAGATGGAGAGAAGATATTTTAATTACTATTTAGCTTAGTTCCTGGAATTAAGTGCTCAGAACATCCATAATTGTTTGAAGCATTGGACTTACAGATGCTGGATGCGTTGATATATTATATATCGGCTGCACTATACGCACTCTAATGCAGAGGATTGTCGAGCATAAATGGAATATCAAAAGCAAACCTCAACACACTGTTCATGCTAAAATTGTCCTTGAAGGCCAGATAGTGCCTTAGTTCGACTTTAAATTGATTGTCTTCTCCCTGAACTCTTAAACTCAAATTTCTTTCCGAGATACTCGAAATCTTCGCATTCAGAGACAGATGTTGCAACTTTGGCACACCCCTTTCTTCTGCTGCCTGGAGCATCTTGCTAGGTGAGTTCCCATCCCACCACCCATAACCACCGGCCGCACCCCTCCTCCCTGCTACATAAACCTATTCTCGATACCTCAACTACTCAGCTATTGTTCCTTTCAACACAGTGACCGACATGGTATGTTTATCCTGCTCACCTCTTGTTGCTAACACGAACACACAACGAAGAACTCAGCCTCATGGTGACTTTTGTTCCAGTACAAGATTCCTAAAACCTGCTTCCTCTGTAGGACTTTATTCAGCTGAAACTGTCTTAAAGAATACTGGCCTGATAATGAGTGCTGAGTACAGATGATGGCGTTCTGCTTTTAAAATAGCCTCCTGAAGCATCTGCTAGCTATTATATCTCTGAAAGGAACCTGAGAGTTTAATACGCCATAGCATTAATTATAGTGAGGATGGCGGGACCTCAGCAGAAAGACAATATAAACAACCTCGAACAAAGGTCCCTTTGATTCGAGACACTCTACAATCTTGACACTCTACAATCATGTGAATAGCACATTTCAGTTCCTTACCCATATACATGAATGAATAAACCTAATTACCAAAAAATACTTCATTTTTTCTTATAAGTTAATATTGATGCCATGATCTCATTTCCGACCGGAAATACCGACCGGCAATCATGCATTGCATGCATGATTTTTCACTTCCTTCTCTGCAGTTGTTTTTGGGATTTCGCTTATTGCTTTTTATATACTTTCTTTTCGTTATGTAATATTGAAGGTCAATGTTGCAGAAATTATATTATTTAATCCCGTGTGTTAACCTCTATGATTAGATGACTTGATGATCAGGTGATCTTGGATTCAGAAGAGTAACACTAAAATAAGATATTTGTTTCATTATTGTAATCAGGTCGTATTAAGGGGGGGGGGGAGCAGGGGCAAGGGAGACATGTCCACGCCACCCTTTCAGAATGCTAATGTAAAGGTAATAGAGACAATGAAAAGTTTTATATTTCATGCATTTTTCATGAAAGTTGTTAAAGATGTATGAAACGGAGGGAAAATGTCTTACTGCTTTCGAAATCAAGCTTCTTTCCCCACCCTTTAAATTTCTTTTTAGATCCGGATGTGATTGTAATAAACTAATGAATGAAAAATCCTAACCCTGTAAAGAGCGTATATCGTGTTCAATCAAATACAGTGTTAAATTCACTAGTATCACCTAGTGAATTTGAGTTTAATTTTGTATATGCTAGTAAAATCACCTAATGATATATCAGTTGATTATTACCTACAGTAGTGATATATACTTAGTCGTTATATTCTTTAGGTAATTGCTTTTAGATAAATATATATTAAACTAAAGCAATTAATACTTATTCCAAAAATAAATTTTCTTTTGTACACTTTGACATTACTAAACTGATTTTTAGTTTCATGCAGGACGTAACAGGGGTGGGGCAAGTGGATCATTCTCCCCCCCTTTCTCAATGCTAATAAGGATAGTTTTACTATCAGTACCCTCTGTTTTTAGTACCATAATAAGAAGTGACACAGTTTAAAAAATGAAATATATACATGTATTTAATTTCAATTTAATTCTTTCATTTAAATATTTTTCTGAGCATTGCAGTCTTGTGACCTGGATATATATTCCATCGGCAACAATGAAACCACATTGAAGCTGGGAAAATAAAGGGAAAGAAAACATTTCTTCATTTTTGAAGATCTCCTTTCGTGTCCTGATGACGAAGAGAATTCAATATTTCTGGATGCAACTCTTAGTTCTACAAATACTTCCCTCCTCGCTCAACTTCATGGGAATCTCCTTTATTTCGCACGTCTGAAGGAAACGAAAATCTCTTCCATTCAACTTCGAGGGTTCATTAAGTGTAACAATGCTGTATATAATGATATTTTGAAATAAATATGTTTGATTCATTGAAATGCAGCCTATTCACTTCATTGGTACATCTCAGGATTGCATACTTGCAGTATTCCTTAAACTAATAGCTATCTTAAATTCAACTTGCATTTTCGATATTAGATGCTGGATTCTTATAACCTAATGTGGGGTGGCACGGGTGGAAGGTAACCAATGGGAGAGAATTTGTTCTGCAGATCACGTATTTATGTATCTACAGGCTCCCTTAAAAGAGAAAATGAAAATTTGGATTCAACAAAACACGGTTGATAAAAAGCGATTCGCAGATATAAATGCTACAGGTAGGGATATAAAAGTTTAATATAACTTGGAATAAAACAACACTTGTACGAAATTCGGCACAACAGGTCAAATGTTTTAGGTATTACATGGCCGAATTCTCTTAAATATCAGGTAGATCTGTTTACAGTTTGTATAGTAATAAAGCTCTCAGAAACAATGTGCGAAGCCACTGGCATGTTTGAGAACTGTCAAGAGTTACGTAAGCATATGGTGAAAGAAAGCTCTGCCTCTTATCAGATGGACAGCCTCTTGCAGACAGCTGTACATCCGCTCAACCATGAATGAAGAAAAAATATTACTAATATTGACGATAAAAATATTATTCAATTGAAAGTTAGCACTATACCGTCAGCAATAGAGTGGTAAAAGATGGCTAATATTTAGAAAACGGCACAATGCATGGCCTGGTATGTAGAGACGAAATCCGATATTCATATACGAAGGAATTTCACATGATCAACATGTGGCAGAGACCGTCTTGATGTCCATCCATTCGCAGTAGTCAATGAAGTAATTCTATTGATTGTGAACTGCGTTATTGAATACTGCTCATGAATGATTTATATACAGGGTGTTTCAAAACTCTCTGTACAAATTTCAATGGGAGATAGGGAACACCAAGACAAACTTTTTTCGTCTGTGAATTTATGTCGGCTGACGTAACCCTTCGGTGCTAGAGAACTCTGACAGAAATATCGGTGGAGCTGGTACATAATTGAATGGAAACAAATCTAAACAACACGTTTATTTAAAGAAGGTACCGACCGGCAACAGCATTGCATGCATGACAGAGCCGAAACATTGATTGCCGTATATGTTGAAAGATTCCCGGAATTTCGCGAACAGTTGCAGCGGCGGCAGCGATTCTTGGGACGAGGTCTACATCTGAGTCAATGGGTGTCTCGTATACGAGGTTTTTCATGTGTGCCAAACGACTAAATCTAATTAAATCTGGCGATATTGGAGTTCAGGCGACGGGTCCACCGCGTCCTATCCATCGGCCCCCAAAAAGTGGGGTTCAGATAATAACCTACATCATTGGTGAAGTTTGCTGGCGCCCCGTCATATTGAAACCACATTCTTCTGCGAATAGCCACGGAAACAACTTCCAACAGTCCTTGCAACGTTTCACAAGAAATAGCTGATAAATCTGACCGTTGTGACGAGGAGGCAGCTGATATGACCCAATCAAAATGTCATGGACGATATACTCCCAGACATTGACAGCAAACCGTTGTTGATGACTATGCGTCATTGCGGCATGTGGATTTTCGATCAAATATGAGAATTGTGCACATTAAACACACCCTCACGTGTGAAAGAGACCTCATCTGATAAGAGCACATGAACTGGAAAATCAGGCTGCACCGTGGTCTTCTGCAGAAACCAGCGCAAGAATTCCAGACGAAGAGGGTAACCCTGAGGTGGTCATAATGTTTTGGCTCTTCGGTGTATATATTATATATGCACCATTAGCAGTGGTTCTCAAACCTTTTGGTCTCAGGCCCCTTTACACTTTTAAAAATTATTGAGGATACCTTCGTTCATTTTTGAAAAAATGTCTGCCAAACACCCAAGTCTGAATAACCAAAGCTTATCTGTCAGTTGTTTCTTTCAAGTGCAAATGGTGTTCCATGAAAAAAGTTGTTAATTCAGATCCCAATTCAAACAATCGCAGAAGTGCTTTTCCTCGAGACAACCATCGTACTTCGGTGTGCAGCAGAAGTGCTTGATACGTAATTCCCATTTCGTCATACAGAATATTAAAAAAGACTTGCACTGAAGGGTCGAGCTTTAGTAAAATTAAAAAATGTTACTTCTTCATCAAGGAGATTCTTAAGTGAATCTTTGATTTGATGAGTTTACTCTATCGTTGGAAAGTGTCATTACCTTATGTTTATGACCTCGCTGACCCCCTGAAAGAGTCTCGAGAACCCCCAAGTTTCCGCGAACCACTCTTTGAGAACCGCTGAACTATAGTAATGGGAAGGAAAGAATTCGGTAACGCATTTTGTTTGATTTCAAACCGATTTGTTGCTGTAACAATATGCCAAACGGAGAACATATGGATGTCTTTACATCGTGCGCAGAGTCCACTACGACTTACAACTGCTGAGGATGACAATTATGTAACACTGAAAAGCGAAACGTAGCAAACACATGTCAGCGAGAGAGCTCGCTGTAGAACTGTCTGCGGCTCGTGGACGAAGTTTCGAGGCAAAGATATAAGAAGGCTTCATGAACAGTATGCTAGACGACCTGCAGTTTGCATTCCATTCACACGGTCAGGATTGGATTTTACCTCTTTGGTACACTTTTTTGCACACAATGGGCTAATTGGACAGGTTACAAAGACCCTGAGGGTACAGAGAAGGTTGGTGTAGGGGATCGACTGAATTTATTCATTGTTTGCCAATATTCAACAGCTGCACTAAACGAATTAAATTAGACCTTCAATCTAACTTTTACTGTTAGATATAAAATAATCAAACGATTTCATTTCTGGACGTTTTAATAAATCATAATGACTCCATTTCTGAAACAACACTTTATAGAAAACTTCATTTATCAACAGTTTAAAACATTTCAATTCAATTCACAGCAGATCTTCATTTATCTCTACGATGTGATCTATATTCTTCGGAGCTTATCAATTCTGTGGCAACAAATATTGTTAAAGAAAGAATTGTCATTCATATACTCTATTTGTCCAGATGCATGCTATCCATATCATTTCATTGAGAAAAATCACCTGTCTTGCAGAAATAAAATCAACAATGTCCACCTTCAAGATACAAATCTCAAGATGATCATTTCGACAGATGCTAAATATACCTCTTAGATACAAATTCATCTTGGAATTCCTCTTGGATTACAAATCACCTACTAAAGTCCCCAACGACAATTATATCACTCATAAATTTCGACAGAGGCGTAACTTAGTAGAGTTTAGTATATTCAGTACCCAATATATTTTCCGCTCCGTTAAGTAACTCCGCATAGGTTTATAGCTGAAAAAATCGGACACTCAATATAAATGCCCTGTATGCTGAGCAGTTACCATACGACTGAAAATGTTCGTTGAGTCTGTGATGAGGAAATCCTATTTCGTTTTAAATAATGAGTTGATAAATCATCTGATAACATAAATGACTCTTTCCTGAATAAATTATTTGTCCCAAAATGAAAGTGATTTGCTTATTCAACGATGTTGAAATCAATATTTTTCAGGATAGTATTTCCTCAAAAGCTTACGTATTTACACGGCTGTTGTTTTAAGTCAGATATACCAGCGAAAAATGAAAAACGTTTGCAAACTTTTCGTAAATGTTTGCTCCTTTCTTCAAATT
Organism: Ryuthela nishihirai; assembly: GCA_038380435.1. NCBI lineage: Eukaryota > Metazoa > Arthropoda > Arachnida > Araneae > Heptathelidae > Ryuthela > Ryuthela nishihirai. The sequence goes on from JAWZYU010000032.1 coordinate 45,873,816, forward strand.
GGATTATAGTGCATCCATCTTAGGTATAAATGATTTCATTTTTAGAGAATGTTTCTGGTCAGATATGTCCAAATGTTTCCTTTTAAAACTGAAAACTCTTTGTACATGTTCTAAGGATCATCAAGTGAACAGACTTTCAGGGTCTGTTTAGGTTTGCGAACTGATCTAGGAAGCAATTCCAGAGAACTAAATTATCAACACTGATTCTTATTCCCCCATTTCTTTTCTTAACATTGTGACAACGTCATTTCCATCGTCAAGAAATATTACGAGTCCCTAAATAAGAATAAGAGTTTCAAAATCGAAATGTCTTGAGTAGACTTTGACATGTAGCGGGAAGCACATGCTGAGGTTTTTCAGAGGCCCATTAAGGTACGCCTTAGATGAATATACGCATAGAACATGATTGTACACAGTTGATGAGGAGGTGTTGCTGGAGAATATAAGACAACTCATGAATTGTCGCTGGAAGTAGTTCGATTGATGAATGAAATAAATAATAAAAAGGAGGGTGTTGGTGGCAAAAGACTGTATTTCCCTTGCAGCATAACATTTACCTCTCCATTTCAGAGGTCTTTAAAAATATCCTTGTAAAATGCTTGAAATATGCACGTGAAATCATTTTTGCCGCTATTACGCTTATTAGCATTCTAAAATGGGGAGCATGGCACTCTTAGCCGCCTCCCTTCCCATAGATACTGCCTTGAATCGAAATGTAGGTTTCGGATCCAATAAGCCAATTTCTATTCAAAATCAGAGTTGGAGATGCATCCAACGTAAAGAGGGTATGTTTCCAAACATTGCGGGTTTAATATTGATATCTTCTGCAGACAGGAGTTCTTGTGAAAAAGAACTCGTAGTGTTTCTGATATATTAAGTGATCAGTTCACGTGGTCCATGTTTAAAACGTTTATGCTCATGTTAATAGTTCAAAGCACTGACGTACAACATACCGAGCTGGAGACCAGGGATTCCGGAACATTTCCCCTCGCCGAAAATCCGTCGTCTGATATGAAATCTCAAACTTGTCTACCTGCTTGGAAATCCAAAACAGTTGTTTTGGTATAATTTTACTTCAACCTCAGAGTATATGTCCGACACTAAAAATAGATTTCAAAAATAACTATAAAATTTTATTTCATAGAGAATATCATTTTAAGCTTTTGTTTCCACCCCGATTCTAAATTTGCGTACCCTCGCCCCCTCGAAACTTAATCCTAGTACGTCCTGGCTCAAAAGGATTTTTTTTCTGACTGAAACACTGAGATTCCTTCTATTCTAAAATAAAATCAGAAATTTTTAGAAAATAATTAAAACGCAGAATTAGAGAATATATAAATATTTCAAACACGATTTTTTCTAAAACTTGCTTTTATGGACTACACTTGTAGTCGTGATTAATGTAGGTATGCAAGCAGATCTCTACCGTTTCTTTTATAATTTAAAATTTTGTTTTCATTAGTCTTTCGTTTAGTCGTCAAAGATCTTAGAGATCGTGCAGAAGTCTAGAATGTATCTTTTCAGAAACAGTATGATATTTAAAAATACTGAGGCACACAGTGCCGTAATTAGCCCGCACCAAACCCTTGAGAACGGTAGTAAGGGTAATGGAGACAAAGATGATTTAAATTGTGCATATTTCCAGCATATTTCAAGAAATGTTTCAAACACCCCTAAAATGGAAGGCAAAATATTATGCTTCAAAGAAATATCGCCTCTTTGCACCCCTTTTAAGTTTTTCCAGCTCGATTTGGTCACTAGACCGCAGTCCCATTTTTTATTTTTTAGACCTGGGCCTGCTGGATACACGTAATCCTCATTTAAAGCGACCCCAACTGTGGAAAGAATTAATTAAAAAAAATACGCATACTCTAATTAGGTAAAAGAATATCCTCGTTGAACGAGGAAGATGTTTTCCTCGGAGATCCACGTTAAAGAGGGTATTTTTGGTAAAAAAAAAATATTACCGAGGGTGCGTACTTGATACAAGCCAGAGCACTCTACCAGCTAACCGAACAATCGGCAGATAATTCGCTTCCAGAATGTAACCTTTATGCATTTCGCTAAATGTGGATGACCTTGCGCCATCTATAATCAGTGAAGGCAACTTATTTTCCAATAGATTCCATTCACTCTTAGGTGTTAGCAATGAAAAATCAATCCATAGTAAATACACAGATTAGCTATAGATGCGCAATTCAATAAATATTTTTTCCAAATAATTATTTATTCAATTATGTATCTACAGGTAATCTATGCATTTATTATGGATTTATTTTTCGATTTGTTTGCTTTTTGCATATATTATTGATCTTTTTCATGCTTTTATAATGATAATACATGTTTCCTTTTAAGAAATATATTTATGCTTCACATTTTTATTGGAAAATTATAAAATTATGTAAAAATGTCAATATCATCAATTAGTTAATATTACAATTAATTTCTTAATAAGGAAATAATCTAGGCAATTTGCTCTGCTTGTCTCCGTTTTGTGGTAATATTTGTTTTGTAAAATTCCGTTAAGTTATCACTGCCGCATTTTACGGTATCCACTACGAAAATAAAATCATTATTATGCTCCTCCAACAAATCTATGCGTTTTAAAGACGTTTTCTAAGGAAGAGCTAAAATAAATTGCATGGAATGGAGACGTAAAACTTGTACATCAAAACATCCTATTTAATGAATAACTCTACGAAAGTAAAGTAAAAGAAGCCAAAGTGAAACCGAAAACCAAACTAATCTACCTTGCGTAAAAGTTTCGTCACCAAATAAGTCGGTGTATTCTAATGACATCGATACCAAAAGACAGGTCTGAATATACAGGGTGATTCAGATATCAATATTTAGTGGGGAGGAAGGGAATAAGAAAAGAAAGAGATTCCACATAGGAAAGTATGGGGGCAGACGAACGCATGGTGGTGTAGAGGGCGCTGTGTGTACACACCTCTCATACAGAAGCACAGCTGTTTGACGCGTGCAGTCAGTTGTCATTCGACAAGGTGAATTTGCAGAAGTAACATGAACCGGTATACGTGGAATGAATGTGTAGATATGCATGTAACTTACGGTGCGGCAGGAGAAAGATGTCTTCGAGCCAGGCAATTGTATGCAGCACGCTTCCCAAACCGCCGTGTGCCACAGCATCAAATGATTTCACGTATTCATCGCCAACTGCGTGAAACAGGATCGTTTGCTGCTAGTAATGTTAATCGAGGGAGGCGCAGATCTGCACGGCCAGTAGCAGTAGAGGAAGCTGTCCTACTGGAAATCGAGGAACAACCTGGTGCTAGCACACGAGGTATGGCTAGGCAGTTTGGAATTTCGCAAGCAACAGCGTGGCGGATATTACACGATGAAGGGTTACATCCGTTTCATCTGCAAAGAGTGCAATTATTGGCAGCAGACGACCATCCCAAGCGTGTTATTTTTTGTCAATGGTTCATGCAGAGAACAGCCGTTGATCCCAATTTCCCAACGTATGTTCTTTTCACCGATGAGGCATTGTTCACTCGAGAGGGTGTCTTCAACACACATAATTGGCATGTGTGGGCTCATCAGAACTCACACGGTACAAGACCTGGAGCTGCGCAACAACGTTTTGCTGTCAATGTGTGGACTGGGATTGTCGGTGACTGTTTGTTGGGCCCGTATTTACTACCATCCCGTTTGGACGGTGCCAAGTACCTAACATTTCTTCAGACTGTGTTACCGGATCTTCTGAACGAGGTTCCTGATGGTAGTCTCCGGCGAATGTGGTTCGAGCATGACGGCGCTCCTGCACATTTCGCAAATGCTGTGCGTGCTTACCTATGCAGACAGTTTGGTGGTCAATGGATTGGCCGCGGTGGACCGGTTTCTTGGCCACCACGTTCACCGGATTTATCTCCAATCGATTTCTTTGTATGGGGTGCTATGAAAAACATGGTGTACGAGACCCCTGTTGATAGTGCTATGGATCTTGTAGCACGCATATCAGTTGCTGCCTCAAACATCCGGGAAATGCCAGGCATCTTCCACAGGGTCCAGCTGTCCATGCAACGCCGTTGTGAGTCATGCATTCTAGCACATGGTCGGCAGTTCGAGCACCTCTTGTAAGTCTTTACAACCAATGCAAAGAAATGTTACATGTAAGATAATAAATGTTTTTTCCTTACCACTTCCTTCTTATGTGTTCTTTCCATTATTGAACTGGGGTCATTTTGCCCTACTACATGGCATATGCGCCCATGCTTTCCTATGTGAAATCTCCTTCGTTTCTTATTACCTACCTCCCCACGAAATATTGATGATGAATTCTGAATCACCCTGTAGAAAAACTAAAGGGGAGGGTGAAAACGACACCATCTAGCTAGAAAAGTGAAAGTGGGGGGGGGATTGGATTCCCATTGCAGTATTATATTTTCCCCTCCACTTCAGAGGTTTCTAAAAATTACTTTAAAAATATGTAAAATATGCAGAAGTTTAATAGTTTTTTATCTCCATTACCATTGTTAACATTTCTTAAAGTGGAGGAGCATTGCTTCTTGCCATCCCCACCACCTTGAGACGACGCTGCCAAAAGGCATCACTTGAACAAAGATATTTCTTTCTGAGCATTTTTTTATTTTATTATTCGCATCAATGAATATCTGACGAGATGTCAATTAATCCAGATTATTTCATGGAATCCACTAAGGCTCCAGAAAATATAAAATGTATGCACATTATATATAAAATATATATACTATGCACTCTATAAAATATGATGTCTTCTCTGTAATCGCTAGAAAGAACCATGGGTATCTTCAAAAAGAACCGAGCTTTGCTGTGGATCTCTTTTACCAAAACGGCAGTAATGCCGCCGAATTTGCAAGAAAGCCGCACTTACCGTTTGCATTAGACATGATCATATTTTTGGTTATGGAGTTATTTGAAAAGTACAGTTTACCAAGGCAATGTTGAATAGCTTGCTGACCTAAAGGCAAGAATAATACAGCAAGTTGCAACCATTCTCCGAGACATGTCTCTAGCAACTGTGGACCATGTCGTATTACAATTCTACAGACCTCCAAGTACCTACCACTACTCCAAGTACCTACCTTACCCTCTGTTTTCTAGCATTAATCAAAACTTCATCTGCTCGGTTCATCCTGACACCTGGGGCAATGACCACTTCCGCTGCACATTGCTTGTTTCTCAAGGGATGTGCAGCTCCGAAAAGAATGTCAAAGCTTACCGACTGGTAGCTCTTTCAGCAGATCTCGTCTGACGAACTCACTGCCATCATTGCTACATAACTCATTGCAGTGTGAGAGGTCTTCACTGCTGCCCTGTCCCTCGTATATTTCCACTGTTACGATCTCGACTCTTGGTCATCTGCCCCCTCTGGATATCCACTATAAGCGGCTTCGCACCATTCGCAACCGAGCCAAAAAGCACCCCACCAACATGGTAGATTTCAAGACATGATTCATGCTAGAAGGCTACATGCTGCAATCAGAACGTACCTGAACCGCCGTGAAAGGTTCAGGTGGCGATCCTTCTGTTCCAGCATCAATGACTTCTCCCCTTCTTAGAAAGTCTGGAAGAACATCAGGAACTTGACAGGGAAGCAGCAGCCTGCCCTCCCTTTCCATGCCCTGTTCCGTGGGGATGATTTAGCCACCATTGCTAATGTCTTCTTGCAGCACCTCACCTCTTCCCTTCCTGCCCCACCGGTGGCTAATCTAGATATGGATCAGCAGCCCTGCTCTGGGAATGAGCCTTCCTATAATGATCCTTTCATCTTGCAGGAATACCTCTGCAATTGGGGTTTCGAAGCACTCGTCGACCTGAGGCCCTGATGGCGTCAGCTATACTCAGTTAACAAACCTGTCGATTAAATATTAAATAAACTCGACCTTCTTAGTATACATAAGTTATTACCACTTTTTAGTCGATACAAATTTTAAAGGAAAATTTGTTTTGAGCCAGGTTGGATACGAACCCACGACCTGCTGATAACATGTCAAGTGCTCTGGACCACTCAGCTACCGGCCGCCGATCAAGATCTGCTCTAATTGATGATATCCCACCAGGATCAAGACAATTTTTCCTCTAAAATTTGAATCGACTCAAAAGTGTTAATTACATAGTGTATAACAAACCTGTTACCTGAAGTTCTGATTGTGCTTCTTAAATCCTTCAATAACTCCTGGACCACTTGTATAGTACCTGATTCATGGAAGGCAAAACACATCATGATTATCTTGAAGCAGGGAAAACCCACCACTGAGCTGTCCTCTTACAGGCCCATTGCTCTATCATCTTTCATTCTGCAAGACCCTAGAGAGACTAGTCCTTGACGTCTAGAATGATATGTAGAGTCCAAGGGCCTCCTCCCTGACAGCCTCTTGGGTTTCCGCAAAGGGATGTACACGTCCGATAATCTTATCGACTTCACCTCCGCTGCTGAACAGGCACTGTCCAAGGGACAGACTAGTCCCTGTCTTCTTCGACATTCTGCTCGTCGCAATCAGCAAATGTCGAAGACAAGAAGAATGATGAGAAGGCATTCGACTCCATGCGACGGAAGAACAGTCGAAATCCTGTCTGGCATGGATGCCACCAGTGTGAAGATGTAGTGCACATCAATATTCATCGAATCTTCCATCAGCAAATGTCGAAGACGAGAAGAATGTCGAAGGCATTCGACTCCCTGTCCCATTCGGATATTCTCTATAGGCTCCATGATCTCGTCCTCAGAGGCAATATGATCCACTGGATCTGGCATGACACTCAAACACGATGGTTCATGTAAAGCTGGGCAATATGCTCAGTTCCTCCCACACTATCAATCATGGAGTGTCTCAAGAGGGTGTCCTAAGTCCCATGTTACTGAGCATCTTGTTGTCAGGCCTACACTCTCGACTCGAGAATAGAGTGGGTTTCCATCTACACGGATGATATCTGCTTCTGGTTCCCTAGCCAGGACTCCTTCTATGCTCAGCTCAAGATGAAACGAGCTGTGGCCACAGTCATCAGGTTCTTCCACAAGGTCTCATTCTTTCCACCGATAAGACTACATCAATGGTTCTTACAAAGAGATGTCTTCTGCCCTCCTTCCATGGCCTCATTCTTGGACCAGACCATATCAAGGTCGTTAAAAAGCATAAGTTCCTTCGTGTAATCCTGGACAACAGGATGACCTGGGGACCTCACATCCAGCATCTTAAGACAGTTGCCACAGTGCAGAGAAATATACTGTCTTTCCTTGTTGGTACTGGGGAAGTTCCTGCAAGACCCTCCTCGTTTTATACCGGCACTTGATCCTCTTCCGCGCCAACTACAGTGGCCACCTTTTGAGCAATGCCTCTGCTTCACTGCTGAGCAAGTTGACCACTGAATATACTATATCTCTGCGCCTCTGTCTCGGACTCTGCCCTAACACACCAAATCCGTCTGTCATAGCAGAGGCTGATGACATGCCTTTCCACCTGCACCGGAAGAGAGCTATACTTTGTCATCTCTCGAGGCTTCATTCCCTCCACTTTAACCACGAACTTCTCAGGGAGTTGCAAGATAGACCAGACTGTGCCATCGCCGTGTCTGCCACCGACTTCTACGACCGAGTCGTCCCTTCTAGCTCCACTGCTGGCAATACGCTCTTCCCTGACCTTCCATCTGGAGGAACAGTGATCTTATCATCAATGTCACTGTCTCTTCCCTAGGTCGAAAGAGCGACTCAGATCCAGTGGCCGTTAGATTTGCCACATGCAGCACACCCGAGACTGTATCTCACGTTCTGCGCAACTGCTCCGGCTATAATGCCGAAAGAGAAGCTTTGTCCTGGGAGCTTCATGCTACCGGAACCACTGACTACTCCATCAGTTCTCTACTTGGTAACCACCACAATCTGAATTTGCAGCGAACCCCCTTCCGACTTGTCACTGATTTCTTTCAGAACGTTGGCCTCTTCTGCAAGGTCTAATGTTTTTTTTTTCTCCTTCTACGAGATTAGCACTCTTAATAGTCCCGAGAGATATCTGAGAGGCAGTCTCTTCTGTTCCAACTTTCTCATCCTCTTGTTATGACCGGTGTAGGGAGCTCCTCATTGCAGGTTAATTTCACTATGAACTAATAACACCTTGAACCTTGAAACAAAGTGGCAGTAATGTCGCCTAATTTGCAAGAAAGCCGCACTTACCGTTTGCACCTGACAACCATATTTTTGGTTATGGGGTTATTTGAAAAGCAGAGTTTACCAAGGCATTGTTGAATCGCTTGCTGAACTAAAAATCACAAATTATGACGATCAACAGAGTCAAAAGCCTTTTTGAAATCAACAAAGCTAGCAACCAAAGGTTTCTGAAACTCTAAACATTTCTCAAGAATCTGCCTAAGTGAAAATATCTGATCCACACATCCCCTACCACTTCTGAATCCACATTGCGCATCACGCAATTGACTGTCAACAAGATTCTTAATTCTATTAAGCACAATCATGGAAAGAACTTTCCCTGGAACATAGAGTAGGCTGATACCCCTATAGTTATCACAAGAACTGTGATCACCTTTTTTTGAAATAGGGATAATAAGAGCTCTGGTAAAATCTTTAGGAACCATGCCTTTATCATAAAAGTTATTCTAATTTCAGTCATCCAAGTGGTAACCGAAACATTCCCAGCTCTGAGCATTTCTGTAGTAATTTCATCTACCCCAGGGGATTTTTGAAGTTTAAGTTTAGAAATAGCCAAAATAATTTCAAATTGTGTTATAGGGCCAACACTAAAGCCGTCAATGCATCTATCATCATTACAAACATGGGAGTAGAACTAACCACATTGTTTAGAAAATCACTGAAATGCTCAGCCCACCTAGCCATGACAGAATCCTCACCTTCTATAACCTTACCTTGTTTATCCTGCAGTCCTTGTATGCCTGTCCTTTTTCTACCACATAAAACATTAACTATCTGGTACAGCTCTCTGCTGTTGTGCTGCCTAACTGCTTTCTCAGCTTTGTCAGCCAAGCCATTAAGCCAAAGATTTTTTTCAGTAGCTAACTGATCCTTTACATGTTTATTAAGCTCTCTGTAATCCTTTCTATTAGGACTAGTAGGGTACTGATTAAGCACATTCCTCCAGTTTCTTCTTTATGAAATAAGCTCAAGTGCCTTATCACTTAAATAATTCTGTCTCCTCTGCTCCTTTTTTCCTAAAAGAGTGGGGCGGGGGTGGCTCAGTCGGTAGCGCGCCAGGCTCGTAATCTGTAGTTCCCAGGTTCGAGTCCCAGCTGGGTCAGCGTTGAGATTTATTTCCGCAAAATTCCCCGCCCTGCCCACGGTCAGTAGGGGACACCGATGGGCTTGGAAAGGCCGCCGTCCGTCGGATGGGACGTTAAGCCGTGGCCCCGTGTGCGGGAGAGCCATACCCTGTGCACGTTAAAGAACACGCTGGATGGCCTTGACGGGAGGCTACCATCTGTCTCCCAACAGCTGTTCCAGTGGGTCCCCTCCCCCAACCTTCTCTGAGCCTTCGGGGTCCATGTGACCTGGCCATTTAGCCCTTGGTGTGCAAAAAAGTGCCGCTCAGAGGTAAAACAACCCAACCCAATCCTAAAAGAGTATTGTTAGTTTCCAAAAAAAGCCTGTTCAAAATGGCCCCATTCTTCCTCAACTTCAGTATTAAGCAAACCATGACAGTCATAATGACTAAGTAACCTATCATGGTAAGCTTTAGCTATAACTGGGTCTTTCAGCTTCGGTATTAAAGGTAAAGTTTTTAAATTTAGCACAACACTTTTTAAGTTTAAGTTACAAGACACTTTTAACAAGGAAATGGTCAGATCCAATTTCAGCTTCCCTATATGACCTGTTATTCCTAACAGAACTTACCCATTTGCTGTTAATTAATATATAATCAATCATATTGTTATGCAGCCCATCAGGTGAAACCCATGTGTACTTATGTATGTCGCGGTGTTTGTAATATGTGTTAGTTATTCTGAAACCATTGAGTTTAGTTACCTGTAGGAGATGTTGCCCATTGCCATTGCAACTCCCAATACCAAAAGGGCCTATCACCCTTCCCCAAAGTTCAGAGTCATTACCAACTTTGGCATTGAAACTACCTAGAACAAGGGTAATATCTCCTTTCTTGACAGAATTCAAAATATCCTGAAGTTGTCCATAAAACCTATCCTTCTCATCCTCATCGGCATCCTCAGTGGAGGCATAACAGCAGATAACATTCAAGTCTTTAATGTTTATCTGAAATTTAGCTGTAAGAAACCTTTCATTAATGCTCTGATATCCTAGAAGAGCATAACTAGCATGTCTGCTGAGCAGCAGACCTACGCCTTGGTGATGCTTTCCATCCTCCCTCCCTGTAAACAGAAATTTAAAGTTATTTTTAAGTAACTCACCTTTACCTGTCCATCTGGTCTCTTGTAAGCCTACAATATCTAGGTTATAGCGCTGGAATTCCTGCGTAAGGACATCAAGAGAATAATCTCTATATAATGTCCTCACATTCCCCGTTCCTGCAGAGAGAAAATAATTAGTAGGATTTTTAAAGAAACTATATTTATTGAGATAGGTAGGCCAACAATAGCAAACAGCCCCCTGATCGCAGGCATGGGGCAGAGACCTGTTCTTCCTTCGCTAAAGGCTGAAGTCACCGATGCTGGTAGGAACTTCAGGCACCACCTTTTCAAGTGGACTTTTTCAAGAGCCATATGGCCTGCTTGAGACACATTATTCCAGTTTAGGCTTGACGATGCCCAACTAGCTAAGTAAGGTTCAGGTATCTGCGATAGCCTCTGATTAGGATTATCCACCAGCTGATATGAGGTATCCCATGCCTCTGTCCACTTAGGGCTGGCAACCCAGAAGCAAACAGAAAACACAGCAGCAGATTCTCCCTGCAGCAGATTCTCCCTCAACAGAGGCCCACCAGTGCAGCAAGTCCAGGATCCATAATCAAACTCAAATCTATAAACAAGTCCAGTCTAGTAGGTATAAATGGTCAGCACCAGGACCCTGTGAAGTTGACCACTCCTCAGCAGGTTTGAAAAAAAAGAAAAAAGTGACCATAGATGACCAGATCAGTAGGCCATACTGAACTGGCAGCCCTCCCCTTCCGTTCCCTTCCAAAAGAGAATATCTCTTTTGAAAGGTACTAACGGCCTGCAGCACGAGAAGGCGGGGTCGGACATTAGGTTCTAGACCTGTCCGGTTCTGTGCATCATCACTAGGGATTGGTACACAGCTCTCCTTCCAGTTTATGCCTAGCTACCATTTACAGACAGTAATGTTTATTTCACTTAAATATATATATAAATACCTGTTTTTGGTTAAACACATGTTAAAATTATTTTATTTAAATAACAAAGGAAAACCAAGTGAAAAACGAAGCGGCCACTTTGTGCGAAAATGAGAGGGACTTAATTACAGTGTCAGGGAAACGATCGTTCATGCCTCTGACGTCACTTGCGCCTTGATCTGGCCAGTACTTAAGACCGACCCTGCTCCCATCCCCCTTTAGGTTTTCTAGATTTGTGCATTTGGAGGATTTCTATATTTAATATTTCAACTGACTTATTTTCATCCAAATATTAATTTTAGCGCAAAGGAGCATATTTATGCTACAGGTATAGCAATGGACTGTGTTTTTACTATAGGAATGAACAATAAAAGAAAAAGGTATAACTATTACTTTAAATATTTTGTTAATCAATTTTACTAAAGTAAATGATAAATTTGCACCAAAACATTCAAGAAAATTTAACATTAAGTTGACATTATACTTCAGGAAATCTTTATTTATATTTAAGACAAGAGAGACCAATTATAAATCATAATACTGTTTTTTCTGAAAATTTACACTACTTTAACATAGTTTCGCTTAATGTTGCAATTCTCTAACATCGTGAATTGATATTTGACGTTTCAATTTCAAGCACGAATGAACTGTTGTAAACAGTTTTGTAGTACCTTTATTTCTTATTAATATTATAAATGTAATAAATGCAAAGGTATCTGGCAACACAACTCTATGGCCATTTTCTTTTGAGCTTATAACAATTAGAAAAATTTGCGCTTCGAGCTGACTTTCGTTTCAGGTAAGTAACCTTATTAAAATATCTAAAAGGTAACAGTTTCTTTTCTCTTAAGCCAATGCCTGATTCTAATTCGGTTTGTGAACTATACGTACTTCTGTGGGCTTTATAAAATGTTATTGTAACTTCTATTGTCTGAAGGGCGATAACTTTTGTTAGTCGAATAACTAATGCAGCAAGTGGGTATTCCGTTATTTAATGTTAATTGAAAAGCAATATTTTTATTAACGATATTGTATGTATTTATAACGATATTGTATGTATTGTAGATATTGTTTTATTAACGTTATTGTATGTATTGTATTAACGATATTGTTACCTATAATACAATATATATATAGTATTAGAACTACAAGTTCTGCCTGTTTTCTCAGGTGATCAAATTTCGGTTAACGTTTGTGTCGTCATCGTGTTTTTCATGAGGTCAGTTTTCCAGAAAACTTCTACTCTCCTAATTACCCTCAAGTGAACTGAGTAAAGCTTGTGGACCTTTCACTATTAATCAGATTTATTCTTATTGTTTAATATTTAGCGTAATCTAAGAAAATAAGCTTGAAGAAAGTTTTATATTCTTTGGCACACAGAATTAACCAAAGCGAGATAAGAACCAAAGTTTGAAAAAAGAGAGCAAGGCAAATTCCAGGAAATTACAAATTTCGGTGTTTTAACACTGCCAGGTTCCTAACATAAAGACACATTTTTGTTCAGTGTTATAGTTGTTCTTTGATTTGGTATAAATATTTTTGTTTAATTCCAAAATTGGTGTACAAGAAACTAACAATAAACTCATCTTTTTAAAATATTAGAGAAAAGTATAATATAAAAAGTAATATAAAGAAAGAAGAAAATTAAGCAATGATATATTTAAATTTGTGCATATGTTTCAGTGAAATATTTGAGGATTATTTACAGCGAGTATTTTGACGAAGTTAATAAACACGTTAAAATTTATTAAGATTTCTTAAAAAATATTCCTTTGGACTTTCACAAAAAAACACACACACGAACATAACGAAATAAACTCAAAATTTGCGCAAAAAAGAAATTAACTAAATTTTTACAATATTAATTTATCTATTTTGTTAGATTCGACAGAATATTTGCTGAGAAGCTTTTACTAATTTCTTAAAACCTTTTAAGGATTTTTCTAGAAAATATCCTGCAGGAACGTTTTCTAAATGTATTAATAAAGGCCACCGTTTTTATGTTTCTGTAGCAAAGTTAAAGTATAAAAACATTTTTAATACATTTCACCAGAGTGATAATTTACTGAATGTACCTAGTCCCTATGATTATCTGGGAAATTGCATTAAATAATGTTTTATTTCTTCCTAGGACGGAGTTTTATCATTTCGACTGAAAGACCAAAATATTACCTTTAGATGAAAGGCTTTTCTCGTAAAATAAATCTGATGTCCTCCTGAAGTAAATATTAGGTTTGTCTCTATGTCTCGTTGTGTTGACTTCAAGGTAGCCAACCAAGTGCTCCTGCTGCTATGTTACGAGGAAAGATTTTTTAACCAAATAATTTTGTATTCGAAGTAAAGTTGTTTCAGTGTGTAAGAAACATTTTCCCCAAAGAATCGGTATTGTTCAACACAGAAGAAGCTGCATTATTAAACTGCCGTGTATATATATATAAATGTGAAAATTCTGGTGAAAGGGATTCTCTTTAAAGGCGAATTAAGATATTAAAAATAACATGTATAATTTCAATATAAAATATGTACAAAATCGAGTTTTAGTGTTCGTTCTTTCGTATGTTGGTAAAACAATGAATAATCAGTAGTTTAATAAAGAGGCGACATATGTGTGATACATCTAACGCAATATTTAGTGAATGTAATTGAATACTTCCATGCTTATACTGTATAAAATATTCGTATTAAGCTAACCGTTTAAGTATACTTTAAGGAGAAAAAAAACGATTGCTTATGCAAAAGGCAAGCAAATAATTAAATAATGCTTTAACTGTATGTGCAGATAATGTAAAAAAGAAATGAATGCATAAATATCAATGTTTCATGTTGCATACAAATTGCAGTATGATATTAAAAACAGAAATAAGAATCATTCATAAATAGAATTTCTGCATTTAATATGAGTATTTAATCTTTTTTTTAAAGTTTTGGTCTAAACATGATGAGCAAATGCTTTCACATTTCCAGGATTCTGCTTTTGAGTAAGTTTAAATCCAGTTAATATGCCATATATCATCATATCATGTGTAATAAATAACAAAACATGTTTAAATCAAAAAGGTTCTCGACTCTAGTGTCAACAGAATGTATGTAATTACGTTTGGTTTTACGTCAGTAGTTAGTAAGGTGAGTGAAACTAAGAGTGATTACATTTTATTGAAAGGTATTTCAAATTGTATTTCATTTACTTTCAACGTTTTTATTTCAGCATGAATTTTACGTCTCTTTTGTGGGTATACTCAAAATTAGAGCATCTGCTATTATATTTCAGCATTTCATTTATTATCATAACTTATTGCAATTTTAATAATTTGATATTTATGCCAGTTTTGCGAAAATGCACTGTTAAAGTTGTATGGCAGTTAAAAGGTATACACCAGCATTGGCTAGATACAAGGTTATAAATAACTTTAAAAAATTGTTTTGGAATATTGTCAAAATCCAGTTCTTCGAAACAGAGTTGTTTCCGAATGTGAACTGAACTCCAAATGTGGAGTTTGAGCTGTTTTCAGTTTCTTTTTCTCTCTGTGAAACAGTGAACTTATAATAAACGTGAATCAAAGAACGAGAAATGGCTGTGATAAACCTGGAAAAAGAAACTGAAAGCAAAGAATCTCCAACTCCACATTTGGAAAATGTGCTGCTCCGAAGAACAGAATTTTGTCAATATTCCAAAACAGTGTCTAAAGGTATTTATAAACCTTGTATCTAACCAATGCTGATGTATACCTTTAAACTGCCCTACAGCTTTAATAGTGCATTATCGCAAAACTTGCATAAATATTAAATTGAAAAGTTGTGAAATATATTCTTCTTAAACAATTTGTTTGTTTAAACAACTATTGCTCTAATAATTTGTTTTATTCATCATATCTAAAATAAATGGACGTATATTTGAATGTGGCGTCTGCCAGTACAGGATTGCATCGTTACAATCCATCACAAAAACACAAGAAGAGTCATCGAGAGGAAGAAAAAAGGCAGGAAATATCCTTGTTCATTATGTCCTTACTCTACCGATTGGTCACTCTCCTCCACTGTGTTGATCGTCCACACAAGTGTTCCTACTGTGAAAAAGTTTCAAATTGAACAGTCAACTTGAAGTGCATCTTGATATCCATACAGGAGAACAATCATTTCCTGCGATCTTCGTAGCACGTCTTTCAGACAGCATGGTGGTCTGTCCATGCACAGACAAATGCACCTGCTACAAAAGCCTTTCATGTGTAAACACTGTGAGAAATCCATTGTTCAGAAAAATAATTTGAGTAAGCATGAAAAGAAGCATTTCCTCTATGTTTAAATTGATAATTAAACTTTTAAGATTTCAACATCAATGCTGTTTCTTTGTACCCCTTTACATTTTAATGTTTTCTACTTCGCATGGTCTATGTTTATGAACAATTGAATGTAATACAAAACTACAAAGGAGCGCAAGTTTTGCTATCCGCTTTATTTGCTCAACTTTTATATTCATTACCATTAAGTGTCGGAATGATCCGCATCTTTTTTGGTGGGATGAAGTGTAGGATACGACCAGAACTATTTAAATTTTAGTGGGTAATTTATTTTATTGAAATATTGATCTTTAGATTACCAGCCTGCTATTTTGTATCAAGGGCAAGGTCTCATTTTGATCTGTTGTATTTTTAGCTTTCATTAATGTATTTCTTAAAAAATCAATCGTATTAATTAGTTCATTCTTTAAAAACATAATGCTAGAGTAGAAAAAAACTTGTAATTCGGAAGTTTAACTAAGCTTTTAAAGTAGAGTCATTTTCACTAATCTTATATATTATGTATGAAAATTTCTATCTTGTTTTTCTTATAAAATCAAGAGCTGCTTCTAAAACTTAAAAATGACAATAAATATAAATCTGACCTAACTGTACATATATGGTCATTTGTTAAAAGGGGATTTTTTTATCTTTTCTATCCTTAGTTACGTACGTGCATGATATGGCAACGAAAACGATGCCAAAATGACGCTTGTAGGTAGAAAAAAAATGCGCTGGAGGAAATATGCTCCATTTTTTTTAAACCAATCGGAATTTAATGTGTTCGTACTCTACTGATCACAAATCTAGCATCGACAATCATGTGATCATTCACTCAAGAGATCGTCTTCACAAGTGTTACTACTGCGGAAAAAGTTTCAGACAGAAGAGTAATCTCCCAATATATCTTATTATCCACACAGGAGAAACACCATTTCCTTGTGATCTTGGTAGCATATCTTTAATAACACAGAACCATCAAACTGTGCACAGACGAATCCTTTTGCTGCAAAAGCCATTCATGTGTAAACACAAACGTCATTTACAAATAAGGCTTATTTAAATAAACACGTAAAGAAGCAATTTTAAATTTGATTTAGTATTACATTATTCTCATTTTTTTAATTTCCTTATAATTGACAACTCTTCATATCTTTAACGTTCTTATGAATTATATGTTCATAATACCATTTACGAATTTCTGTTAAGACTTCAATTTCTTGATGTCATGAAAGAGCTCAATATGATAGCTTTGCATTTATTCCATCAGTTGAAGGTTTTTGAACGGATCGAGCATAAATTTGTGGCCCTAACGTTTAATTTAAAATGTTCTTTTTATTTCACCCGTGAATTACATAACGCAAAAATATCAAAACTATTTGAAACATGCAAAAATTGATTTCAGAAATGTTTTGGTTTTAAGACAAATTAAAATCGATTATTTCATTCACACGGTGTGTTTATTGATTTATAGTGTTTTATATATCTTGTGTTTTTGCAATTCTATTTATAAAACGTTTTAATTATTATTAGTTGGAAACTTAGAAAACTGATATTAAAAATAATTTTTGAATAAGGATTGAGATTCAAAGCTACGTTCTTACCAAAAATGTGAATTTGCGACCGAAGTTCAAGGTTTCTATCTAATTAAATTTCACATTTTTACTAATGGTTCTCTATATCAAGAGTTAAGGAAATTGGAATATTTAACAACATCTCAGCTAATTCTGTAAAAAACATTCCAATATCTTAATAGACTGAACATAAAATCGAAAAATTATGCTAAACAGTTTATCTATTCACAGAAGAATTCATTTGATACAAAAACTGTTCTTGTGTAGACACTGCAGAAAGACATTTGCCCAAAAATCGAATTTAAATCGACACGAAAAGAAATATTTTGGAAGCTATTTTTATCATTATCCTTGTTTTGAATTTCCTCATTTTAGCACTAACTCTGAAACTTTAATGACTTGAATCTTTCTTCTCTTGATTAAAATACCTTTACAATAATCTATATCAGGTGTTGCTTTGAATTGCATTGCTTTTTATCTATTAGAGTTTCCTGTTATAAAAAACGCTACGAATTTTCACTACTTTTGTAACCGACTTCATTTCGTTTATTTTTATGATTAATGTTATGTGTCTACGAGATCTGGCACTTTAGAGATTTTGGATCAAGCAACTGTATTATGTGACCTGAGTTATTATAGTTTATTGTTAAAATTTCGGTATATTTTATATAGATATTTGTGCAAATAATGCAATAGTGCTGATCATTCCCATTGTTTCTTCGAAATGTTTATCTCAGCAATAATTTCTCATATAAATTTTCTTTCTGGTATATTTTTAAATTATTTCTTTTCAATTGAAATTTCTGACATAGAGCAAACATTCGATAATTCCAAAATCTAAACTATTGCAGAATATCATTATATTCGACAAACTAAGTAATCACATATTATTTTTTAGGCATTCGATTAATTCTCTTCTTCCTTTAAAAACAGATTCAGCTGTTTATGAGTGTGATATCTGCCAGTGCAGGATTACATCATTACAATTCCTCACCAAACACAAGAAGAGTCATCGAGGAGAAGGAAAAGTCAGAAGTTATCCTTGTTCATTATGTCCTAACTCTACTGATGAATCAGGTAATATCAAGAAGCATATGCGCACCTACTCTGGAGACCGTCCCCATAAGTGTTTCCACTGTGGAAAGAGCTTTATCCAGAAGAGCAATCTCAAAGTGCATCTTCGTATCCACACTGGAGAAAGACCATTTTCTTGAGATCTTTGTAGCAAGTCTTACATAACCCAGGACGCTCTAACTAGACACAAACGAATTCATTTACAGCAATGGCTATTTATGTATATATTCTGTAGCAAGACCTTTGTCCAAATGTCTTATTTAAATCAACATGAAAAAAGACATTTTTGAGCCCATTATATTTTTATGCGCCATTGTATTTAATATGATTATTTGTCATTTTTTTCATATTTTGCGTCCTTTAGATTATTTGTTCACAATATCATCACATTTTGTTTTAATTTTCATTGCTTTCACGTTCTGATTATCGTAAACTTTTTTACCAGCTTTAAATATATTACTTAACTATTCATCATCGTTATAAGTTTTCAAGATTCGGCTTTTAAGCTTTCTTTTTTTGGATAAATGAACTGTAGTTTTTGATCTGAAAAATAGTGATTTAATTTGATATATTCGTTTGCATTGTATTTAAATATTTCACAACAAAATGTAAAACAATTTTGAAATATATATAATATATATAATAATACATATATAAATATAAACAGTTTAATATTTGGTTGTATTATACGTATGGGTTTGGATTTTATGCGAAGAAATTACAGGTTCTTCTAGCGGAGACTATTGTATAAAATTACAATAATTAATAAATAATAAAAATAAATTAAACTACATATTTTAATTAAATTATCATCACACACAGAATTGTTTTAATTCTAGCGACAACAAAAATAAATTTTCATTAATGAAAACCCGGAAATACTGATGGAATGAATTTTTACAGAAAACTTTTTCAGTTCCTTTAGCAATTTTTATTGAGAGTTTCTTTAATTTTTTTAAACTTTTCGTTGAGTTTATTTTTGTAACATTTAAATAAATAAATAAATAATATACTAATATATACAGTAATAAAAAATAAAAAATAATTTTAAAAGTAAAGGAAACAGCCCAATAAAGTAATCTTATTCCTCAAAGTTTAAATCAAACCAAACTCATTCATTTTATTAAATTTGTGATGTTTTATCGATTTGTGTAAACATTTTATTGTTGAATCTGAGTGTACAGTTTGTTGATTTTTATATTTACAAATAATAAATATACAAAATAGCATTACGTTTAAGCTTCTAATGTCAGAATGTTCTTATATTAGAATTGCTGGAGTTTCTTGATTATTATTGACACGCGAAATATTTTCTCTACAAATTCAAGTAACTAAACTAACTGTCAAATTAAAGTTCAATTTTTGTTTCAAGAATGTGCTAATGTGAATCTTTTAGTGAATGATGTAAAGTTATATATTAGGCAGGTCCCGCAAGGAACTCTATGTTCTGATGTGCCCCAGTTGTTAACTTTAAATGCAATTTTCCGTTTCCTTAGGGAGTGAACACCTGTTTTAGGGCACTATTCACCAAAGTTAATAAAATAGCCACCGAATCTATACACTCAAATGTTTCTACAAATTATTATAAAGAATATTTCCCCGTTTTTAAAAGAGAAGAAAGTACACCCTTACAGAGAAGACGGAGATAACCTAGAAGTTCTATTGGGCTTCTTCCGGTTTCTGATACAAACACCATAAACGTGCCCGCTTATGTATTTATATGAGAAACCGGGACAAATTCTTAACTAGCCCGCGGGTTTAGTAGTCTGGTATAGTAGAAGTGTTATTTTTAATAACCCACCTAAAATAAAGATATAAATGAAATTTGCATTTTGTTTAACGAAAGTTATTTGTTATACAAATATTTATTTATATTAAGATTTAAGAATGAATTGGAATCTTAAATCTCTTAAAATGAAAATCTTAAAATTTAAGAATTAATGAAAAAATGAACTCTTGATGGTAAGATAGATTGCTCGCATAAAGCAAATGACGTAGAGAAATGGTGTATTTGATGTGCTGACTTTATTACACAAAATATTGAAAAATGCACCTGCAAATACAATTATTCCCATACCAGTACGTTTGAATATGTAAGTAAATTTGCAATAGACTGATAAACAAGCAAATGTTATATAAGAAATAAAAAAAAATATTTTAGTCAATTCGAATAGCCAGTATTAATATTCAAAGTTTTCTTTTCCAAATATTACCAAGAGACATTTTAGTGTTAGTCAGCTATTTCACATGGACTGTAGATCGTATAATCATATTCGATGTACCGGGGTAATAATTTTACCCCTAACCATCTCCATCAGAAAGATATGCCTATTTGGCATGAGTAAGAACAAAATATATAAGTAAACCACCCTTAGTTGTGCACCTAAGGGCAAGCATAAGAAAAGCTAAAAATAGCAGTAAAATTGTATAAGAAACTTAAAACGGGTAGGTCTCTTCAGAGAACGCTACCGTTTTAGGCCTCTTGTACTTGTTCAAAACAGTATGATCGTAAAGAATCAGAGAGGAAATAATCTCATTGGGATTATTGCTTACAGCCTCAAAAAATCTTTTTGAGGTGCGATTTATATGTGTATATATATATATGGTCGATGCCCAGGTCTTTATGAAGTTGTCTGTTAGTGACAAACCAGGGGGCATCGACTGCAGTTCTTAAAATAGATTTTCACATATCATTATAATTCGTATTAAAAATATTTTTAATCGCAAAAAAAAATTAAGTATTCCAAGTTATATTTCATTTTTGGAGTTCCTTAGTTCAGTTTAATATTTTTGCATCAGTTTATAGTCCATTCTCAGAAATAAAACTAAAAATAGTTTCTATTTCGACATTTTAACTTAATATCTTAAATGAATACCATTTAATGCGTTGTTCATGCTTTATTTAAAACAGGTCAACATGATTATGAATGTGACATATGCCAGTGCAGATTTACATCATTGCAATTCCTTACTAAACACAAGTAGAGACATCGAGGGGAAGGAAAAGGATCCTTGTTCATTATGTCCTTACTCTACCGATATGTCATGTAACATCAAGCGTCGCATGCTCACTCACTCTGAAGATCGTCTTCACAAGTGTTCCCGCTGTGGAAAGCGTTTTGAAAGAATGGATCATCTTCAAACTCATCGTCGTATCCACACAAGAGAACAACCATTTGCTTGCGATTTTGCAGCAAGTCATTCAAAGAGCAAAGCATTGTATCTAGGCACAGACGAAGTCACTTGCTACAAAAGTCATTCTTATGCAGGGAGTGTAAAAAGCCATTTGCCCGAATGAGTAATTTAAATCGACAGGAAGAAAATCATTTTTAAATCTGTTGCATTTTTATGTTGTCATTAACTTTTAATTTGTTACATCTTTGTCGATTATTAGTTAACAGTGTTTGATTCCCATTGTTTTCATGCTGAGTAAGATTCAAAAGTATAAAGTATCGTAAGTTCTGTTACCTGCTTTTATGTATTCATTGCCATTCTGTATCAGGACGATTCACATTTGTTAATTTGAAAAAGTGGTATTTGAAAAAACACAAGATTGTTAATATCCGTAGTATATGACCTGATTCATGTTCATATGATAAATTTGATGTGTTTTACCGATATTAGAAAACGTTAAACAGGAAAATAATAACAACTCATTTGGTAATGCTGATGATTAGCAGCATCTTTAACATAACAATGAATTTTTGTATTTAATCTTAATGTGCAGGTTTTCCTTTACATTCCTCTGGCTAAAGTTAATTGTACTGGATAATTTAATATGCACGCATGAAAATATTTCTCTTGAGAAGTGTGCTGTCTTACTTAAAAGTTGTACTCTCTACTCTTGTGTCTCACGTTATCACATAAGTATTGAGGTGACGCTACAATTGCATGGATTTAGTTTCGAGTCTTGGATTGGCATTGTCGTTTCTTTTCTCATTATCTGTAAATCAGCTGCTTCCTTTTCCGGTGTGATCATAAAAGGAAGAAAAAAGAAATGTACGATAACGCTGTTGAATCTTTCATTTTTCGTGTAGTAAAAAAGTCATAAAAATTCTTTAATTTTTTATCAGTGCTGTTTTACCTGTATGGTTATTACAATTTGGCAGCAACTAGAGTTGCCACCTTTTCCGTTATGGTGAATTGAAGGTATTTAATTTTGCCCTTATCAGGAGATATCATAATCTAAATTATTCATTTTCTTTACAATTGCATAAATTGGCTCTTTATAATAGTAAAAGCAATTTTATGTCTACCCATCATTCAGCGAGGATTTATCTTGATATTTTAGTGTGCCTCAGTTGTTAATATTAGATTTAAATTCCATATTTTCTTTTTTTTTATCTTGAGAGCGCCACACTTTTTCTGGGATTCTTTATCAATATGGGTTTTTCTTAATAAAGTTCCCGCTAAATTTATATACTCAAGTGTTTTTACGTATTATAAATCATTTTCCTTAAAGTTATAGTCAATAACCTACATAAAAGGGAGATACAAATAAAGAGCGCATTTTGTCTGGCGAAATTTATTTATCCTTTGATTGCTGACACATGCTGTCCTATATTAACAAGAGAAAAAATAAAGAACTCAAAATTGTAAGACTAATTGCTTGCGTAAAGGTAATCCCGTGCAGAAATGGTGTCTGTAATATTTAAACACTAAGTTGAATTGTTTCGTGTCTGAGCGGCACTTGCAAACAATGGGCTAAATGGCCAGGTCACAAGAACTTCGAAGGCTCAGAGAAGGCTGGGGGAGGGGACCCACTGGAACAGCCGTTGGGACACAGATACTAGCCTTCCGTCAGGGTCATCCAATGTGTTCTTTAACGTGCACAGCATATGTCTCCCCCAAGCACATCGGTTTCTTAGATCAACTTAGTTTTCAAAGCTTTGTATTAAAAAGGTTATAGGACATTTTTGAGCTTTATTCAACTCGGTGGCGTATCCAAGGGAGAAGGAAGCCCCATACCCATTACACCTAATAGTTACATCCTCAACCCATCCTCTCATTTCCGACTGGAAGTTTCAGATTCTGAGTATGCAACTGTTATAAATAGTGTTTTTGTTATAAAGACTTTTATGACTCTCATGTTACAGTAACCTTCATATAGGATTGGGATTTTCTGATAGAATCGTTTTAGACACATTGTTAGCTAAAACAGAAACAAAACTATTTCTAATTTCATTTTTCTTCGATGAGACTTATCTGATCTAAACTCCCGCCCTACCTTGGTTAGAAAGGAGACGCAGATCGGCTTAGAAAGGTCATCGTCCGTCGGATGGGACGTTTATCACGACACTATACACAGGAGAGACACACTCTGAACGTTAAAGAGCACACTTCGTGGGAGGCTTCGGTCTGTCTCTGCCAGCTGTCCAGTGGTCTCCTTCCTAAATCTCTGAGTTCTTAGGGTTCTAGTGACCTGGGAATTTACCCTATTGTATAACCAAATGTGCCGCTCGAAGCAAAATATAGCAACCCTAGTTTTATTCACGTAATATCCTCTTTGAATTTAAATCTTCCCGTCAATTTATAGTTCACTGTTAGAAATAAAATTTACCGTGACTTGTATTCAACAATATACATATTATCTTAAAGAAATACGACCTAATGCATTCTTGGTATTTTTCTCTCAAACAGGACAACGTGTTCATGAATGTGACATCTGCCAGTGCAGATTTACATCATTGCAATTCCTTATTAAACACAAGAAGAATCATCGAGGGGAAGGAAAAGGCCGGAGATATCCTTGTTCATTATGTCCTTACTCCACAGATTACTCATCCAACATGAAGACTCACATGCTCACTCACTTTGGAGATCGTCCTCACAAGTGCTGCCGCTGTGGAAAGAGTTTCAAACAGAAGATTGATCTTGAAAGACATTTTCGTATCCACACAGGAGAACGACCATTTCCTTGCGATCTTTGTAGCAAGTCTTTCAGTCAGAAATGTAATCTATCTACGCACAGACGAATCCACTTACTGCAAAAGCCATTTTTGTGCAGGCACTGCGAAAAGTCATTTACTCGGAAGACTGATATAAATCGACATGAAAAGACGCATTTTTGAATCTGATGTATTTAGATGTTACCATTAATTTTTAATTTGCTCATTTAAGTTGTTAAATATTTGTCAACTTTGCAGATTATAAATTGATAATACCATTTATTAATTTCTCTTATGATTCCCATTTTTTATGTTGATAAATCTTGATAAGTTAAAACTCAGAAGTATGTGAAGTTTTATTACCCTCTTTATATGTATTAAATTATCTTAGATATCTGGATGATTCATATTTAATTGTTTTTTTAGCTAATCAGGTGTAGTATGTGAAATGAGCCTTGTTAAAAAGAAAAAGGATGTAACGCAATAGAAAGTATAATGATATTAGTCATTTGGTAGTGCTGGTGATTCCCGATTAGTTTAATATTGAAAGAAATATTTTGTATTTCAGTCTAAATTCATTCTTTTCCTTTGTATTCCTACGGTTAAGATTAATTGTACTCAATGCTAATATCAAACATTTAAGCGAAAATAATACTGTAATCACAACAGTTGAATAAATAAACTAAACGTCATCAATATGCTT
Source organism: Ryuthela nishihirai (assembly GCA_038380435.1). Lineage (NCBI taxonomy): Eukaryota > Metazoa > Arthropoda > Arachnida > Araneae > Heptathelidae > Ryuthela > Ryuthela nishihirai. The sequence goes on from JAWZYU010000032.1 coordinate 45,898,617, forward strand.
GTTGAAAGTCAGTGATTTGAGTTGCCTAAATTGCATTTGTATCTGCCAATTCATTCTTATTTTATAGAAAGTCCATCAAAAGGAGGTCGTGGGTTCGTATTTCATCCAGAATAAGGCCATTTTCCCTCTAAAAATTTATATCGGCGCTAAAAAGTGATACCTTCCATGACAGTTGAAAAAGTAACGTCAATTGTACACTCGTAAAATTATTTACGCCATCCTTATTCATGCATTATCCTTGATCCATGGCTGCTTGAGAATTGTGCACTTAGGGCCATAACTGATCCACGGAATCGATGGCAACCAGGATCCTGTGACGATTCACATAAATCTAGATAATTTAATATTCAATACATAAGGGTGTTAATTCTGTCGACAACAAAAATTAATTTCTATTGGTTTGATACACCAGCAAATACTGATGTGATGAATGTTTACAGAATGCTTTATCAGTTTCTGTAGTAATTTTGATATTGTTCAACTTTTAAATCAAGCAAAATTCTTGCATTTTTAGTAAACGTCTGATATTTTGTTACCATTGATTTGGATAAACATTTTATTTTTGAATCTGCGTCTAATTTCTGCTGAATTTTCATACTTTACAAATAATAAATGTACAAAATATAATTCCTTTTAAATGTCTATATTAAAAGTGCTGGAGTTTTTTATTACTGATGTAAGAAATATTTTTTCTTTGGATTCAACTAATTAAAGTAACTATCAAAATAATGTTCAATTTCCATTTCAGTTTCAGAAATATACAAATGTAAAGCCTTTAGTCAGTGATTTAAAGATAAATACTTAACAGGCTTCGCAACCTTCCTCGTGCTCCAGTTCTTAACATTAAATATAAATTCTCTATTTTCTGTTTTCCCTCCTTAGTGGGTGAGCACACTTTTTTTCGTAGTTTTTTAACTGACATGGTAAATAAACTTAATAAAGTAGCACCTGAATATATACACTAAAATATTTCTAGAAATTAAAAAAATATATATATAACAAAATTTTCTGGGTTTTTTTTGTTTTAAAGGAAGACATTTATATTTTATGCATTTTTAAAGACGTTTTATAAAGACCTGTAAAATAGAGTGTTAAATGTTATACTGCATTGGAAATCCAGTCTCTTGGATCTCTTTTTGCATTTTATTGTCTCGATTACTTTTCTTGTTACCCCTCCCTGAATGATTTTCTTGATCCGTGGCTCGTCTACGCAAAGAATGGAGATAACCAGGAAGTACTGTTGGGTTTCTCCTGGTTTCTCATACAGCATACAAACACTGACACAAGGACATGCCTCGCTGGTCTTAGTCGTCAGATAAGCAAACCATTAGTCGAGGTATGCGTTGGTATTTTTAATAATCTACATAAAATTATTGTACAAATGAAATGTACATTTTCTTTGGCGAAAGTTATTTGTTATTACAACTCTTCATTTGTTTGAAGAATAAAGATACAGATTACATTGCTTTATATTGAAATATGAAAAAGGAGAAAATAAATGGACTGTTAATGGTAAGACAGATGGTCCGCGCAATGCTAATTACGTATAGAAATGTATTTAATATGTTGTCTTTATTAAACTCAAAATATAAAAGACCATTTACAAGGACAAGTATTTCAGTACTAGTATATTTAATTATGTACATTAAATCGAAGTAGGATTCTTAAACAAAAAATATTTTATTCATAAAAATACAAAAAGATATTTTTGCATTTTTATAAATAAAAGCTTTGATAACTAATATAAAAAAGTTTTGAAAACTAATATTGAATGTTCGCATTGACATTAATCTGATTAAATATTTTAATTTTATGCAAACATCATTTCTCGTTATAGATTTTTGATTTCCAGATACAATTTTTATTCGTAATATTTTGCTTTTAACGAAATGTACCAGAAATATATTTCATTCCTAGATTTTTATTTCACTTTTAGAAATAAAATTCATAATGTCTATTATTTCGACAGTTTACTTAATACCTTTAATGAAAACGAGTAAATGTGTTGTTTGTTTTTTTTCTTTAAAACAGGTGAAGTAGTTTATGACTGTGATATTTGCCAGTGCAGGTTTACATCATTGTCATTCTTCACCAGACACAAGAAGAGGTATCGAGGGGAAGAAAAAGGACGGAGATATCCTTGCTCATTTTGTCCTTTCTCTGCTAATATATCAACTCACATCAAGAATCATATACTTACCCACTCTGGAGAGCGTCCTCACAAGTGTTGAAACTGTAAAAAGTGTTTCAAACAGAAGATTCATTTAGACAGTCATCTTCGTATGCACACAGGAGAACGACCATTTCCTTGCGATCTTTGTAGCAAGTCTTTTAAACTGCAAAACGCTGTATTTAGGCATAGACGAATCCATTTGATATAAAAGCCATTCTTGTGTAGGCAGTGTAAAAAGTCATTTGCTCACAAGGTTGATTTAAATCGACATGAAAAAAAGCATTTATAAATTCGTTGTATTTTTATGTTGTCATAAATTTTTAAGATCCTTATTTAGTTATTTTATTTTAGTTTATCTTTTACATTATTGTTGACTGCAAGTTAATATTATTTATCAGATTCATGATTTATATTGTTTTCTTGTCGATTAAGCCCAGTAAGATTAAAAAGTGTAAAATATCGTAAATGCTTTATATGTATTCATAACCATTATGAATCCGAAATATTCACATTTAAGAATTTTGTTGAGAAAACGAACTGTATTTTGTGATCTGAATCGTATTAATACGATAAATTTAATGTGTTTTACCGAGATCAGAATCAGTAAGGAAGAAAATAACAACTTATTTTGTAATGCCAGTGGTTACTATCACATTTAGCAATGTTTTGTGTTTGACTTTAAAGTACATGTTTTCCTTTATATTCCTGTGGCTAAGTTTAATTGTACTCGTTAACTTAATATGCACACACTGAAAATATTTGTCTTGAAAAGTGTACTATTTAATTTAAAGTTGTACTGTGAACACTTCTGTTTCACCTTATCACATAGATATTGCGGTTACTCTGCAGTTGCATTGATTTAGTTTGGAGTCTTGGATTGGAATTGTGATTTATTCTCTCATTATATTATAAACTGACAGGCTCCTGTCAGACCTCTGTGGCAAGCAGCTGCTTGAGGAGGTATTTATTTATTTTTATTTTATTTTATAGGCAAATGAGCTTTTACCATTGCTGGTGTAAGTGATCATAAAATAAGAAACACACAGTAGCGTTGTTCAATCTTTTATTTTTCCTGTATTACGATTTTCGAAACATTCCTCATTAAATTCCTTAACTAGATCACAATGCCTTTTGAACTGTATGAATATTATAATTCGGCAACAACTACAGTTGTGACCTTTACGATTATGGTGACTTGAAGATATTTACTTTTGTCCCTTATCTGGAGATATCATTTTAGAATTTATTCATTTTATTTCCTTTACAAGAACATAAATTAAATCTCTGTAATAATAAAATCGATTGACCACATCTGAGTCATCGTAGATTTCTGTTGATGTTTCAGTGTGCCCCAGTTTTGTTAACATTAAATCTAAATCCGCCTTTTTTTTTTTGAGAACGCCACATATTTTCTGGTTTTTTTATTATTATTATTTTTCCTAATAAAGTGGTCTCTGAATCTATATAATGTCTATAATTTCTAAGTATTAAACAGCATATTTCTCAAAGTTCTGCATAATAAACAATTAAAATGAAGATACAAAATTAGAAAGTGCATTTAGTTTGGAGAAATTTATTTCTCTTAAAATTACTAACACATGTTGTTCTATATTGAAAAGAAAAAAGTAATAGTCTCAAAACACAAAAACCGATTGGTTGCATAGAGATAATCATATAGTATGTACAGTCGCTCAAAAAAGTATCCGAACGCTATGATTGACTACAGAATTCAGAAAAAATATCTCGCAACGATTTTTTTAGAAATTACTGATCTGGCAACCTTCGTGTACTGTACACGGTTGTCAGATCACTAATTTCTAAAAAAATCGTTGCCATCTATTTGTTTTTGAATTCTGTAATCAACCATAGCGTTCGGATACTTTTTTGAGCGACTGTACTAAGTAGTGGAACATAATTCATACATACCTGCAATGTAGAAATAGTGTTTTGATATATATTTCTCTTCATATACTAAATAGAGCAAAATTATTGTACAGATACTATTTCAATATTGGCACGTTTGAATATTTTAATAAATTGAAATGTCATCTATAAATCAAGCATAATTTAATTCACATACAGATGCAGAAAACGTTTTATTCAATGTGAACAGAGTGACTCGTAGTTTTCAAAGCTATTTAAAAGGTTACAGGTTACTTTTTGACTTTTTACAACTCGGTGGCGTATACAAGGCAATGGGAAAGGTAAGGTTCAACTCTTCCCCCCATAACAGCTAATTGTCTCCCCCATCTACGTTTGGGAGTTTCGGTTTCTGGGTATGCCACTATCACATCCAAATAATTTCAAACACAGCCAGTAAGGTAAAAGTTTAGTAAAATCGCAACAATAATAGCTGTACAATAAATTGTATAAAATTACCTATTTTCAAACATAAGGAGCAATGCTTATATTACAACTATATTTGATCCGATTTATCTAAACTATCATTAACTATGGAGCAACAAACCATTTTACAAAATGGATCCAAATTTGCCTATGAAAACACTAAAATTGACCTAAATAAGCTAATACCACAATTAGAACAGTCTATTAACAAAATACCATATGAATATAAGGATAAAGAACGATTTAAGTTATATCGAACCATAAAGCATGTACAAAGTATAAACAATAACAATAAGGATATTAAAATTTTAAAGCAATTAAAAGTAAGCAATGATATAAAAATGCTTTTAGCTGATAAAACTAATCAAATAGTACTGATAGATAAACAACAGTATGATGAGAAATATCGAACAAACTTTAACGCAATTAAAATGTCAACCTGTTTTATGCAATTCTATTAATAATATATTAAATAAATTAGGCAAATTGAAAAATGATCCCTTTCTACCGAAAGAAGTTGCTAATAAATGTTATCCACCAATATACCCTGACATCCCTCAACTCTTCGTAAAAATTAAACTACATAAAAATAAATATCCTTTTAGACCTTTAGTAAGCAAACGTAAATCACCTACTTACCATTTAGAAAATGCATTACATAAGTTTTTCCAAATATATTTTCCCCCCACAGATAATATCATTACTTCCTGTCATGAAGCAATATTCAAGATTCAGAATGCTATAGTTAATAAGCACACTACCATGCACTCTTTGGATGTCGTGCCTTTGTATCCAAACACGCCCATGTTGGATGCGAAGATGCGCTTAAAGGCTGAGTGGTTACGGATGGCCAGGCCCAGTGCCCCAGTGTATTTTAGTATGCATGAGGTTTTGAACCTGGCCACCTCATCAAATTTCTTCGATGTGAACATGAAGACATGGGTCCAGACGGAGGGGGTCCCAATGGGATCACCTCTGTCTGGACTCATGTCGGACGTTGTTATGCGTGACGTTGAGGAAACTGCACTTAATAAATATCAATACAAACCATCACTGTACATCAGGTATGTGGATGACATATTAATTTTTTGGCCGCACGATGTAGATAAACTCACAGAATTTATGAACATTATTAATAATATATTACCTACAATTAAATTTACATTGGAATCCGAAAAAAAACGACAATTATATTTTCTAGACATATTAATAAAACGTAATGATAACTATTGTGATACTACTCTATATCGTAAAAAAAATTCTCACATATATACCAGCTGACTCTGCACATCCATTAAGATACAAAAAACCTAGCATTTTACCATTATATATTTGGGCATACAGATACTCCTCCGAGGCTTTAACATTTGATACCAAAATAGAAAATATTACTTAAACTGCCCAAGAAGCAGGTTATACCATGCAACAATTAAAAAGATGGCAACATAATGCTAAATTCATTGTCTTAAAAGACTCTCAGCCAATTCCAAATCAGGATGTAAAACAACAAACCTATGCACAGTTTTCTTTACGTGACAGGCATTTCGAAAACATTACATACCACATTTAAAAAACATAATATTGTATTACCCACAAGAGTTAACAATGCAATTAAAAACTTTCCAATTAATGATCGAGACACAAAATTACCCACCGGCGGAGTTTATCAACTCAATATTCCTGACCCCTTAAATTTTCTTGACGGAAAGAATAAATACATAGGTAAAACCCATAGACAATACGCTGATCGCATGAAAGAGCATCAATCTGATTTAAATAAACAAATTCCAAACACAGCTTACGCTCAAACTATAATAGAAAATAAAATTCAAATAAATAAAGTAGAATACAAACCCTTAATTGCTCTAAGGACTAAATTCCAGCTGAATTACGCCGAAAAGATGCTAATCCGCACATAACATCATAATTTATGCAATAGTGACATAGCACCCATTCCATCTGCGTGGAACCTTCTCCTAAACACTCAATCATCAAGCATTACGTAATATCAGATGATCAACAACGTAGGAACTGGGATACGCATAAGTAACACGCCACTCTTGACACCGCTAGAGCCTGATGACGCCGTAATATGTAACTACGGAGAAACGCTCATAGCTCAAATGAACTGTTGGAGCGCCGATAAAATGTTCTCTTTCTTAACATCGGAGGCAGGGGTATGAAAGCATTATTATCCTGTTTATATACTAATGTTATCGGTTTTAAAATGTTTAAAAGTACGCATCTTTGTCACAAGCAGTAATGAAAGTGCATTTTGTGGATCCATCTGTGATATACACCAGTGATATAGAAACAAGTGCTGCAAATCATATAATATTGTTTACATCAGAACATTTAGTTAATGGTACAACTACAGCTTTATATGATATCATGCGTCATCTATATTTCTATAGTTGCAAGAAATATAGATGACGCATGATATCATTTGGATTATACCAGCACACCTGAAGAACTACGCATATGGAGTAATAATTTAGCTGCATTACAACTGTACTACATTGTTATGAAATGACATCTATAACATCATACCCTTGAGGACTGGTTTCTTGTTAACGGCATCTGAATTGCATTCTTCAACATCAAAGATTGCTCACAGAGTCTGACACAGCAATTACATGTCACGTTAGACATCTAATGTGCCTATGCAAGTAGATACACCAGCAACTATCACTGGTAAATATCAATATTTTGTCAACTAACGTAGTATACTTTATGTAAATATAAGTTATCACTTAGGTTGATTGATAATGTTCGGATCAAATATAGTTGTAATATAAGCATTACAATGATATTTTGTAAGCACTCCTTATGTTTGAAAATAGTTAATTTTATACAATTTATTGTAAAGCCACTATCACAACTAGTATTTTTGTTATCAAGACCCTCATGACTCGCATGTTATATTGACCTTCATATAGGATTTCGATTTTCTGATAGAATCACAATTAAAAACGTTTTTAGTTCAAAAACATTTCTAATTTCATTTGGCAGCGATGAGATTTATCTCCTCTAATATTTCTCCCACCCTGCCCTCGGTCAGAAAGGAGACACAGAAGGGCTTGGAAAGGTCGTCGTCCATCGAGTGGTAAATTTATCACGACACTACACAGGAGAGCCATACACTGCACGGTAAAGAACACGCTAGATGACCTTGCTGGGAATGCTCAGTCTGTCTCTACGAGCTGTACAATGGTCCACTTCCTCAACCTCTCTTAGCTCTTAGAGTTTTTATGACCTGGGAACTTAACCTATTGAGTGCACAAAAGTGTCTCTCAAAGGAAAAAAAAACAAACCCTATTTTTATTGATTCTCATAATATCTTCGTTCAGTTTAAATCTTCGCGTGCATTTATAGTTCACAGTTAAAAACGAAATTTAGAATTGCTTAATTTTGGCAGATATATGTTTTTTTTAAATAAATGCAATTTAATGCATTCTTGGTTTTTTTTTCTCTCAAACAGAACGACGTGTTCATGAATGTGACATATGTCAGTGCAGATTTACATCACTGAAATTCCTCACCAAACACAAGAAGAGACATCGATGGGAAGGAAAAGAACGGAGATATCCTTGTTCACTATGTCCTTACTCCACCGATAGACCATCTGACATCAAGCGCCATATGCTCACCCACTCTGGAGATCGTCCTCACAAGTGTTCCCACTGTGCAAAGAGTTTCAACTTGAAATATAATCTTGAAGTACATCTTCGTATCCACACAGGAGAACGACCATTTCCTTGCGACCTTTGTAGCAAGTCTTTCAAAGTGCAGAGCACTCTTTCCATTCACAGAAGAATCCACTTCCTGCGAAAGCCATATGTGTGTAGATACTGCGAAAAATCATTTATTCGGAAGAATGGACTAAATCGACATGAAAAGAAGCATTTTTAAATCTACTGTTTTCCTGATATTACCATTGTTTTTTAATTTGCGTATTTCATTTGTTAAATCTTTAATAACATTGTCGTTATAAATTGTAATACCTTTATTAATCTCTCTTATGATTAACGTTTTTTTTATGTTGAGAATTTGATAAGATAGAAAACCGCTGAAGTATGGCAAGCTTTGTTACCCTCTTTATACGTGTTGATTATCATTATGTATCTGGAAGATTCGCATTTAATATTTTTTGAGCTAAGAAGCAGTACTATGTAAAATGAACGTTAAGAAAAATTCGATGTGTTTGAGTAAGATGTGATACAGTAGGAAGTAAAATTTAGTAGTTATAATAATTTCCAATAAATTTAATATTAAAAGAAATATTTTTGTATTTGACTCTAAATTATACGTTCCCTTTTATTCCTGTGGTTAATTGTACTCGATAACGCAATCATTGCTATTATCACTCATTTCATCGATAATAATATTGCAATCAGTACGAAATACATTTGAATGAAACCAATAAGCTAAATGTCACCAATATGCTCCTTGGTCAAAGTCCTAGTCCTCTAGTACAAGTCCTCAGTTTCCTTGGTCAAAGGGATTTGAGTTGCCCAAATATCATTTCTGAGTGTCAATTCCTGATTATTTTACAGAAAGTCGACAGGATGCAACTGAAAATTCAAAATGACCAAACTGATAATTCAATTTCGGTTTCTATTACTGGTAGGGACTTGAAATTTTAACGGAGGAAATATTTTATTGAAATTCAACTTGTCCCTTGACCTTCTCCATTTCCAATGGAATTTAAAAAAAATGTTTCAAATCCGAATTTTGGTTCTATTTAGCAGATATTGACTTCTTAATGCAAGAGGGAAACGGGAGAAATTTGGACCTAGTCGTGAAATATTTTTATTTTTACCAGGGGATCAAAAAGTGTTAAAGTTCATATAATGCTTCTTGATGAAGCTCCCATTTGCTTAAATGCATTGTACAATGGATGCTGATTAATTTTTATTAAGTAAGCATGGTTCAATTGAAATTTAGCATTTCCCTAAACTTGGTAAGAACATGACAAAAAAAATGATTTAAGTCGTTTGAAACTAAAGAAAATCAGTAATTTCTCGTGTTGGGAAAGGAAAACAATTTTATTAGTAATAGCTTATTAATATTAAAAAGTAAACTTAAAAAAATGTACCCTAAAATTACCTCTTTCTTTTATATCTCCAAAATATAAAAATGATACATGCCAATGATGAAATCACTTACTCAATTCATGTTAACTTGAAAATAGGGCGCGCCCAGCTTTGCTTAATTCGTAAAAGAAACAATTTTTGACTTCTTATCTTTCTTTTCATTTAATATTAATTGAATGAGTCATTCTATCTTGATATGATTTACTTTTCTATTTTTCTTTTTAGAGCGCTTAGAGAAAGATACGATTTTGTTTTGATATATGTATTTTTTTTGCTTTTCAGTGACAATTTTGCCACTAATCGTAGGAAAACAAAAGGCCTAACTTGAGATATCCCATGATCGTTCTAGGCGTTGGAAGCGTTCATTTATGGTATAAATTCCTTACAATATGTCCCGTGAAATTCGCTTCATTCTTTTTGAGGAAAAGAAGAAATATAACTTTAGGTAGCTTGTGACATTTCCACAGCGTTATAAGCTTTCATTTAACACACAATCCTCTATGATAAGCCCTTGCGATAGGAAGTTATAGGTGGAGCAGGGGAAGGATGTAAGTAAATTCCTTATAACCTATAATACTCTCTACATACAGGTTTTCATTTGACGCATAACCTGTTATGTTTGTCCTTCGCATTCAGAAGATATAGGTCGAAAATTCGTTTACACTTTTCCCCCACTTTAGGATGGAAGGAAAAATCAGAGTAAATTTTTTTTAGAGCCTATGAGCTACCTATGTAATAAGGTTTCATTTGATGTATAGCACATTACTTGGGGTCAACGAATTGGGAAGATATGGAGGGGGAAGCATTTTTACAAACAAACTCAGAAGTGAGCTTAAAGCAATTCGAAGGTGGTAATGGTAAGGATCATTTTCATGAACTTTCAAAGATAATACGAGTGGAGTAAAATCTTTTTCAGAGACAGATATTGGGTATTTTTAATAATTATATAATGTGTCCTTTAGCAGTATGAACTGATGAATTCAAACGTGTCCAGCCCTCTATAACCAAAAATCATAGAAGTATATTCCAAAATCCGCTCACATATTCGAGAAATGCAACTGGAAGCGGTTTTATTACTGAATATTAAACTCTTTTATTGAATAATTATCTCATACAGAAATTGGCAATCCTGGCCTTCAAAATTGATAATATTCCTAATTCTAAGTTTTCCACTCCAAAAATAGACATTCATTTCTTTTTTACTGTTTTCGTTTTCCTAATAACGGAAAGATTTTTCAATAATTTAAATTTGGAAGGTTAAAAAATATACCCAAGGAACGTTATTTCCTTTCATGCAGTTTATTTCATTATCAATTGGAGTGAGAGGCGTGCGTCATAACGGATTGGTCCTCCTCAAGCCCTCAGTAGTGCAGCCACATGTCGAGGCAGTGAGTGAACGAGTTGCCGGTACCCTTCTGCAGGGATGGCAGCCCACACATCCTGCAGTACAGACCATAATTGTATTGCATTGGATTGTGCTGGATTCGTGGATCGTAAGCTTGTTTCCATTGTGTCCCACAGATGGTCCAAGGGTTCATATCGGGGGACCGTGGAGGCCAATTTATGATGGTAAAGTCCGTGAAGTGTTCCTCGATCCACCTCCTAGCAACCAAAGACTGGTGACACGTTGCATTATCTTGTTGGAATACTCCTTCACCATCAGGGTGCTCGAGAGTCATGAAAGGGTACAGGCGATCTGCGAGAATATCATACCTGTCAGCGAGTGCTTCAAACGGACGAGAGAGCCCAATATAGACCACGTGAACATGCCCCACACCATAACAGAAGAGCCTCCAGCCTGAACAGTACCTTGCAGATAGGAAGGGTCCATGGCTTTACGAGGCCTACGTCATACACTTGGGCCCGTCAGCGTGAAACAACTAAAACCTTTGATTCATCGGACCATGGTACTCGACGCCACTGTTCTACTGTCCAATTTCGATGTCTTTGGGCCCATTCCAGTTTAGCTCTATGACAATGTGTAAGCAATGGGATACGAGTGTGTCTTCGACTACCAAATCCAATGGAGTGCACGTGGCGATGGAAAGTCCTTTCAAAAACGTTTTGTGTTTGGCCCGCATTCAAATTGGCAGTGATTTCGTGCACTTTAGCCTGTCTGTTGTTCGTTACCATTCCTGACAGCCGACGCGAGTTCCGTTTGTCAATTGCACGTGGCCGTCCCCGTTCACTGGTTTATGTGTGTGAAAATTCCATCAATAAAATACTGATGATAAACTCTTGACATTGTCGACCTGAGAAAACCGAATTGCTGTATGATCTCCGAAATTGCATGGCCCATACTTCTGGCACCGACGATCAAGCCACGTTCAAAGTCAGACAACTCACGACATGCAGCCATGCTGAATTAACAACTTCTCCGAAATGAATGTTGGGTTTGTAGGCTAGTGCAGCGCCATTCTGTGGTTGATATCCGACGCATCGGTTATGAGTAAGCGCGCTAGTTATACTTTAGCTGCTATTGCCATGACTTTTGGCCTCTCAGTGTATTACATCTTGACAATTTGAAAGAGTTCACATTCGAATTTTTCAGCTTATTCTTAACTTTCTTCTCAGTATTTATATCCTTTCACCTGCAACGTAATGTTAGTTATGAATGTGGAAAGCATGTGCACAAGAGCCATAACTTGTGCATGATAAATAATACTTTGGATAGCCCTGATAGAAGGCTTCCTTCTCTCTCCTAATAGCCGTCTAAAGAATTTTCTTCATCTACTCAGCGCTGAACCGTTTGATTCCTTGTGACTTGATCATTTAGCCCATTGTGCAACTGGAAAAGTATCGCTCAGTGGTTAAACTACCGAGTCTTTTGCATTTACTTCATACGCCTAAATTTCTGAAGTACATAAAGCAGTGGTTCCCAACTTGGGTGTTTTAAAAATTTGTGGGGGCGGTTTCGTAAATTCCTTTACATGGTAAATATTTCAACTAATGTTATAGGGGAAAAATCATTAAATTTCAAGAAATGCCGATGTAAATTAATGGTTCATTCAACATGAAAAAGTTGGAAGCCACTGATATAAAGCATATTATCAGTTTCGTTTTTATCTTCCTACTAAACTTATTGTTTACCAGCATTTACGTACCATTTTGTTAAAAGCTGCCTTGAAATTTGAATTTTCAGCTTTTTCTCGCATTCATTAATTATATTCCACATTTTTTCCTCTACTTCACTTTAGGATATTTTAGAACAATATTTTATTTCTAAGCTTTGATTATTCGCATTTATTGTTTTAGTTACTAATAAATGCTCATTACAGAACTATTTTGGTTTTTCATACATGTGACCAATAAGGGCGTCTGATGGCAAAGGCATTCTGTCTTTTCAGGCTGCTTAATTTGATTATAATAAAAATAATAAAAAAAGGGTTTTGCATCTTTTTGGACGTGTTATGCCCATTTCTTTTCATTCTATAACAAATACGGCAAGTCTTTTTTTTTCCAATAAGCTAACATGCTGCCTAAAGAGTACATTCCCAAAGGATTCACCTCCTAAATGCTTACATTCGGAATTTTCATCTCTGTCGAATTTTAATCTTTTTGTACCGCGTCCTGCATAAAACTTTAGATATGTAAAACATCCTAAATTTGTATTCTTCTTTGTTTCATATTTTTAATTAGGAAAACGGAATGTAAAATATACGCTGTTGAATGCTCCCACGCTGAACACTGATTTCATATTAGGTCCCTTTAGTTCTTTACAAAGATCCCATGTTTTACAAGAACATCAAATGCAAAAATTAACAACATGCAAAATTCAAAGCTTTTAGTTTCAGGAACAGAAATGTTAAAGTGCCTAGACGCAAACTTATTCATATTTTATTTTCAGATGTAAAATGATTGATTCTCTGAAGTAATTAAAATATTTAAATGTTCGTAAATGCTACAAGATTAACTTATCACCTTTGACGAATATAAGATATTCGTTTTCAAAGAGGATGAAGATTTGTTTTCCGTGTTTTGCGACCTCTAACTGTGGAAATTTGAACTGGTGGATTATCGGGGAAAATACAAGTAATAACATTTTATTAGAATATAGAAACAAAAGAATTCTCATTTACTCTTAAAATAAAAAAAGTTGCGTTCTGCAGCACCCCCCGCCTTCTACCACCACCTAGGGGACGGCGGAGAAATCACACTTCTAGTGCAAACCTCTTGATCATCATACTCTTCCAAAAAAGTTCAAATATGCATCATAAATAGGTTGTTTGGAAGATTCGTTAAAAACATTGGGATCGATGTTAATGGGAGCTTTTGAAGCTTTTCATTTCGCAAATTTACCACTCTCTAACAATGGATATTCGATCAAATGAATAACTGGAAAAATGGAAAGAGTAATAATTTAGTATTACCTCAGAAAGAACTTTTCGTTTATTTCCTAAAACAGATGTTGCGGTTTTCCGTCACTCCGGGAATAAGAGGTAAATTATTGCTGCTAAATGTAGAGCTCTTGACCATACATTCTAATAGCTAAATTTCTAACGTAAACAGATAGTTTGCAATATTTGTCCAGTTTTGATACTTTCTATTGTTAGGAGGATCTGTTATAGTGTTGTAAAATTCTGATAATGTGAATCTTAATATTTCATTTATACCTATCCCTAACACATAAACAATTTTATATTTATCTTTTAAAAGATAATGATGACAAATTAGCTCGTTTTTATTTGAAAAGGAATTAAACGCATTAAGTAATATAAATATTTTTCTCACACAATCTGTAAGTCAATATGAAATGTGTCATAATATCTCCTGTTATTTCATATGAGGTAAACTATACGATCAGGCTGATGAAAGATCATTCGTAAAATTTCTCAAATTTTCGACGTCAATAAGTTCATTTAAAATGTTTTGAATATTTCAGTGTAATTAGAAATGTCATAAAATTTTCAGTCCCGAAGGTCTCAACTCTCCTCTCAAAGCTTCTTGCGATTACATTATCAAGCAATCATGGTCTACGGAGGTCCAACCAGACCGTGCAATTTAGTTCTTCAAGCATATCTGTCCTGAGCTATATCTACTGCATCTGGCCACTGCACACCAATTCTAACAAGGTCCTGTTTGACATCGTCTGCCCACCGCATCCTAGGTCTCCCCCTCTTTCTGAAGCCTTTAGGCACACTGTTCATATCCCTATTCGTCAATCTATAATTATCCATACAGGCAACATGGCCAAACCAACGGAGTCTCTCTCTGCACAATATGCTGCTTAAAAGAGGTTACCGACTCCTTTTCCTAACTTCATCATTAGTTATAAAGTTGAACCACCTAATGCCCAAGATACTGCGTAAGCATCTAGAATCAAAAGCATCAAATTTCCTGTTGTCTACAAAGCGTCCAAATTTCACTATCATAACTAACTCTAGAAACAACAAAATTATCATACAATCTAATTTTAGTCTTTAGATTATAAGCCTATTTCTCCACACTCTCCATAGATTCTTAAATATCCCTGCAATAATCCCTATATTCTGTTTATCTTAATCTACACATCACCAGTATCAGGTATCTTCCAATATACACCGAAATGTCATTGAATTAGGGATACCGCAAGTATCAGTACCGCAAGTCTGCATTTGCGGGCATGCGTGGCTGAAACTCTGGTCATATATAGCTGTAAGCTTTGGTTTCCCCAAGCATTCGTCGTGAGAAGCGTAATGGGAAAGGCGCGGGATTTAGATGCTTTTGACAGAGGGTAGATAGTAGGTGTCCGACGGATGGGGAATCTCCGAAATTGTCAACGAACTTGGATTTTCTCGTACGACAGTTTCAAGAATGTTCCTGGAATATGTAAATTCCGGCTAAAAAGCAAGCACCCAGACAAACTGCAAAGGACAACCAACCTTGAATTATTATGGTCTTCGTCATCTGACCCATATTGTATGACCGATAGGGGCCAGACATTATCTGAAATTAACTACCATCTGAACGCGGGTTCCAGCCAGAAAGTTAGAGCACGGACTGTGCAATGTTCACTTCATCTCGGATTCTTGAACCACCGACCTACGAGAGTCCCACTTCTAACGGCATGACACTGGGCTAAAGAACATCGAAACTGAACCATAGAAATTGGCAACGGATAGTCTGGAGTGATGAATCCCGATTTAAACTTTATCGGGATTCATCAGGAAAATTCATTACAAAATGGATGGAGACTGAAGGTATGGCGCCAACACCATGAAGTCATAGATCGTGCATGTCAGGTCGGAACAGTACAAACTCTTGGTGGTTCAGTGATGGCATGGGGTGTCTTCAGTTGGACTTCTGTGGGATCTTTGGTACATGTATCAACGACTCTCAATGCATTCCGGTACGTAGAACTCATGACTGACCATTTACACCCATTTATGGCCATCATACATCCCGATGGAGATGGCATCTACCAGCAAGACAACTGTTCATCTCCCAGGTCCAGGTTGGCTACTGCATGGTTACAAGGAGCATTCTGTTGACTTTGAAATAATGAATTGGCCACTTAGAAGCCCAGATTTAAATCCCATCGAAAATCTTTGGGATACCGTCGAGCAGAGTGTTCATGTCCATGTCCCATCAGCGACGACCTTGAGAGAATTGTAGACAGCTCTGGAGGATGCATGGGTCGCCATACCTGTGGAACATTTACGAAAGCTTGTGGAGTACTTGCATCGTCGTGTGGCGGCCGTTTTCAGGGTCAGAGGAAGTCCAACACGTTACTAGGTTGCTATTTCTTCAGTGTAATTGAACAGACACCTGATCAAGAGTGCAGCCATTCAGATTAATTGAATCACATACTGGGTGACCAATTTACACACTTTAATTTTGTCTCTATTTATCACCAAATCTTCTCTGCTACATGTTTTATCAAGAGCTCTAATGAAAGAGTTCGTCTCATCGACATCGTTTGCGCAAAGGGGAAAATCATCAGTATAATTTAAAACCGAAATTTTCAGATCTCCAGACCATTTAATCCCTAATAGTCTGGAGAATCGTTAGAGGGAAATCCTTCATTTGTAGTGAATTTTGAGAAACATAATCAATAACCACACCGAAAAGGAAAGGCGAGAAAAATGAACTCTTATCATAAACCTGAAGCAATGCTAAACCAATTAGTGCTCAAGGACTCAGAAGTGATGAAAAACTAAAAATGACAAATGAATAGGTAGCAAAGGTTCGCGAATCTAGAACGTTATCAGGATACACTAAAATGCTTACCTACAGTATAACAGGCATGACAATAACGATAATTTAAAGATGCGATAAGTACAAGAGTAAAATTACATCCACATATCTCTTCAGAGCCTAATATGTGTTCACAGAACAAAAATGTTTCCGTTTAAATGTGAAATGTGCTTTATTTATGACTAAAGGAACAAACATATGCCAATATCATTGTTAAATCATTTTACTGAAATTCAGCGCGTATATTATAGTTTTGAAACCGTCCCAACACTTGCAAAAATCTGAAATCTCAGAAAGCAGTAAAAAGGAATATAGATAAAAGATAATTATTTTAACTTACCTGTAGTGATAAAATCATCAAATGAATCGCACCTGTGAAATGTAGCGAAGCAGTGCTTGTGGTTTTCTGTGAAATCTAAGAAAACAGTGCTTGTGGTTTCCTGTAAAATGTACGAAAACCGTGTTTGTGGTTTCCTGTGAAATGTACGAAAACCGTGTTTGTGGTTTCCTGTGAAATGTACCAAAACCGTGCTTGTGGTTTCCCGTGAAATGTAGAAAAACAATTTTGTTATTGCGTATCACGGACTGTTACTGTACGTAATTACTATAATATATATCACGACTTCCAGTACATTCCTGTGTACTGAAGATTGATCTACTCCTTACAAACATTGCAAGATGACTGCTGTCCTGAAGGTGACAAACACCATTCCTATGTTTAAAAAAATTCTGAAAAGTAATTTATACAGGATCTGAAAACGTTGAAATTCCCGATGAATTGTTGTTCTTCTTTCAACACTGAAGAAGGGCCACAGCAGATATTTTTATGGCAAACACCTATGACATTATTCAGTGATTACTGACCATTACCAAGGACGTAATGACAGACGTTCTAATCACTTTCACCAGGAGCGGTTATTGCTGATCTTGAATAACCGAGATACCTTTTAGATTTATTGAAAATGGCTCTCTATTAGGAAGATACTTCTCTGTTAGGAGGTTTTCCTGTTTGAGAGAAAACAGGAAAGAAACGACCAAGTAATTACTTTGAGTGCAGTTTTTTAGGTTGTGCTGTTCTCCCATGAGGAAGTTAGAGCAATAAACTGAAGCAGAAAAAATTATCAACATCGTATAAAGGTAAACAAACGAAAACCTTTCTCGGATTTCTTTAAATATTTATATACACGATTACTTTTATGATATTTCAATAATGATTTCCCGAAACAGAGGTTAATGTTGTCTTTTTAAACGTCTGATACGAGATACGAAAGTATAATATTGTACCATTACCGATGGCCAGGTGATTAGCGTTGTTATCTGGTGGTTCAAAGCGACCTAGTTCGTAACCATCGAGACTCAAGGCCTTTCCACTGGTGACGTCACACGTTCTGGCGTCAGTATTCGTCGATCTAGCATCTTGACACCCCGTAGCTGCTTCTGTGTTTGTTGGCGGGATTATTATCTTTAATTATTATCTGGTGTTCAACAAATGTATTTTTAAACAATTTTTGCGAGATAAAAATGATTGTTTGTTAGAGAATTTAGGAAATAAGAAAAAATGTCTTAGTACCAAAAAGAGAGTGTTGTCTGTCCTCAATAAAATAGTATCCACAGAATTAACTGTTGGCTTTGATATTAAGAGTTTTGTGACAAACAGTTTTTCTGGCATGTGGGATTTGAACCATATCTCTCCAGGTACATGCCACAGTGTTCTAAGGCCACTCAACAAATAAGTTATATTAGAGGAAAAAAGGCTGAGTCTGTTAGTTTAGTGGTCTTACATCACTGGCTTATATCTGGAAAGATGTATGCCTAAATGATTTAATCTTTCTTTACCAGGGTGCATAGAATTATTTTTTTAACAATCGAAGATTGATTAGAGACTATTTTCTTTACATTTGGGAGGTTAGTTGAGCGATTTATTGTCAAATCTTTAGTCATAGATTTAAAGGTAGCTTTGTAAACCAAAATATATATGTGTGTGTGTGCTTGCAGTAAATTGTAGTTTCTAAAGTTTAGATGCACTTTTCCTGTTAGGTTTTGAATATGTATTCCATCTGAAGGTTGTATCCATGTCCAAATATTATTCAAATTTAATGAGAGTTCAGAAAAAAATACAGCTCAATATTCCTATTAATTCAGTCTAATCACTAAGAAAAAGTATTGAAATTAAATCATAACTAACTGAAATTGTTACAGCTAAAGCTATTACAGTATATCATTAATGTTTAGTTCACATTTGCCAATAAAATTGTTCTGAATAATTTTTGTGTGTTTTTTTTTTCTCTTTTTAATAAAATACACTAATTTTCCATAACAATTTATATGTCACGATTATATTATTAATGGTACAAACAGCTGGATCAGTTATTGACAGCATTTATCGCGAAAAATATGTGAAGGAAATGATTTATTTTTGTTAATATATAACCGAGTAATTATTTACATTTAACTTTGTTTTTAAACATACTGTTTCATTGTAATTATACGTGCAACCGATTATGACGCTCCTGGTAATTTATATGTCGTTCTACATGTTCAGAGAACGTTAAACGACGATTACATTTTGAGTCATTAATTTAGCACAGTTACAAATCAAGATCTATTTTAGTTTCAACGTCTTCCCTATTTTAAGGTTTGCCATAGAAATATTACTCTAATGTACATATATACCATATAATAATACCATGTCAATCAGTTTTGGAGCACAGTGCTACACAAAAATGCCCTCCCGATCTTATAAAAAAAAGTAAATGCTCGATTTGCTACGATAGAACTAGGTGCGCAGGATGCACTGTGGATCCACAGGATGTGACGTCAGTTTAGACTGCAAAGGCCTTGAGTCTCGAAGCTTACGCCTAGTTTCGAGCCCGAGTAACGCATGGGTGCGTCTTTCCTCCTATTGTCCTTCTCCCGTCTTATATACAGCGTAATGACAGGCTATTTTCAGACCGCTCTGGGAAGTAGTTGCTTGAGGGTTATTTTTTTTTAACGGAAAAATTTGTTTTAAAAAAGGGAAAAAAGTGTTGCCTACACAAATGACAAAGATAATCTAAACGTATAACGGATTTAACACAGCTGAGTTAAATTAAAAAAACTTAATCACTATCCAAGATGTTATATCCAAGTTTGGATAGTGATTAAGTTTTTTAATAACCTAAACGTTTTATGTAGATTGTCCTGCTGTCTCTTACAAACACTTACACAAGAACGTGCCTACTGGCTTTAGTAGTCAGGAACCAAATCGCTGCAAAACGTAGGATTTGGTGTAGTAGTTAGTAACGCAGCCAAGATTGCTGAAACATTCATAGCTAGTTCTTAAAAAAGAAAAAGGTTCATGAATGTTTTTTATTTACTTATTTAGTGTTATAGTCATGGTTTTAATTAAAAGAGAATATTAGAAAAGAAATTGTTGTTGGCTATATATTCATAAACAGACTTTGTAAGTGAAAAATTCATAAGCTGAATGATTTCTTTTTAAATAAAAATTATCGTTAGGAAATACCTCCCTTCTTTTGCTGTGTATGAGGTATTTAATCATTTTACAGGCTATATTCTTTAAATTTGGTTTTTTCTTGGAATGTGACCAAATATTTGATAATCAAATAATAAATTTTTATGATCATCCATTATTTTATTCTCTCTAACGGAGGAAAATGTTAAAATTTGCAAAGTGTAAGCGAATATTTCAAGTGATGTATTCATGCTAGAAATGTTGATGGTAGAATATGCAAGTCATGATGTTTGCATTAAGATGTTGCCCACTTACATCTAGGGAAGCGATAGCACTACTTTTTGTTTTAAGGGTCAGGTTGAAAATAATTATTTGGTTGGATTAGTACTAATTACATATTATATTTCGCATATTTCGAATTTTTAGGTGGTTTTAATACATATCGTTAGAGGGAAATTAATATAGAAAACGAGAAATTTCAAGCAAAATGTTCCAAGTGATTTGTTTAGAATAGACGTTTCAATTTCCGGCGGTATAGTGCCAATGAGAGCAACAATCTGCCTCCTTTCGTTTTTTAGGAGTGTCAGAAAAGTAACTTTCTAAATTTAGAAATAAAAACACAATTAATTTTTACGTTAAATAATCATCAGTTAAAATAGTGCTATTTGCATTTCCTATCCATCATCCATTATCTCAAATTGAAACTTTTATTGAATAAATAATTAGATAAACTTGAAACTTATTCTTTTTGCAAATGAGATTTCCATAAACGTTCTTTTAGTTAATATTAAAATTTTCAGTCCTTTTTTATTCCTCTGTTGTCCAACTTGGTGTATGTGTTAGTTTAATATTTGTTCGACAGTAAAACATAACGCAGTTTGCAAATTTTACGAAAGTTAAAAAAAAAGTTGATTTTCAAGTAATCTAAAAATCCACAGTTATAGTAGTAGTAGAACACATAACATAAATTGAATATTCTTGCTTTATAAAAGCAAACTCATTCAGTGGCTTTTTGAATCTGAATTAAGTTAAATATATGGTATAGTATTTGTAATTTTTTTTATAAAATATCAAGAATTTTAGAGTTCTTCAGAAATTGAATGAGATAGT
Source organism: Ryuthela nishihirai (assembly GCA_038380435.1). Lineage (NCBI taxonomy): Eukaryota > Metazoa > Arthropoda > Arachnida > Araneae > Heptathelidae > Ryuthela > Ryuthela nishihirai. Next base: position 45,919,972 of record JAWZYU010000032.1, read on the forward strand.
TATACAGAACAGGTATTAGCTTTGAGTTTGAAGAAAATAAAATACTTTGAAAGTCATAAGACAAAATATTAAGTTTTGAAAGTTTTGAGAAATATTGTCTTCTTTCATAATCATAACTTTTGCAATTGAAAATAATATGTTCTAATGTGTGAAAAGTATTGCAGTTTGGACAATTAGGAGAATCAATAATTTTATATTGAAAGAGTCTATAGTTAGTTAGTGCTGTATTGGTTTTAATTCGAAGAATGGCATTTATTTCGTTTTTTTTCAAATTAAAGTCATGGAATTTTTGAATTTTGGGATTAATTTTATAGCGGTGGGATTGAGATCTATTATTATTATACCAAGATTGCAATTCTTCTATTAGTAATTTTTTATTTGTTAATTTGATTTGATAAATAAATGATGGGGTTGGAATATGTGAGTTGTGATTTAAAGCTTCTTTAGCCATCCTATCTACAGTTTCATTATCAGGAATGCCCACATGGGCAGGTATTCATTGAATTATTAAGATATTGTTATGTGATAAATGTTTAAAAGTATGAAATAAAAGATCATTTGTGAATACATTAAAGTTAGTTTTAAGGGGATTTTGGAAAAGGCTAAAAAGTGCAGATTTGCAATCTGTAAAAATAACTATTTTAGAATTGTAAAATTTTGTGGCCCATTTTGTGGCTTCTATAATGGAGTAAAGTTCAGTAGCTATGTTCAAAAAGGAAGTATTAAATTTAAATTTTGAAGAGAAATTAAATTCTGGGCAAAAAATAGCACCAGAATAACTTTTAGGGTTTGGGTTGGAAGACCCATCTGTATAAATTTTGATATAATTATTAAATTGATAATTAATGTATAGTAAGGAAAGTTCTTTTATAATTGTGGAGTCATATGATTTTTTATTAGAGAAACCTGGGATTTTATCAAACATTGGCGGAAAAGATGTTGTCCAGTAAGGAATAGAAGGGTAGTGATCACCACTTAAGTTATTAGCTAGAATTTCCAATAGTTTATTTTTTTCTGGAAATTTAGAAATAATCGAATCATTAAAGTTATTTATTAGCTTATCAATTATAGGATGAAATTTATTTTTGAGAATTATTCTAAAAATTAAGTTTGAAAGTAAATATTTTTGTTTAATGAATAATGGAGGAATGCTTGTTTCAGCATATAAATCAATGTTACAGCTTCCTTTCAGGAGTCCAAGACAGAATCTGAGAGATTTGGTTTGGGCTCTTTCCAATTGGATGAGTCGGAATTTTGCTGCATTTCCAAGAAATTCTAGTCCGTATGCAAATTTTGGAAGAAAGATGGAATTATAGACTAATAGTAAATTTTTATTAGAACAACCCCATTTGGAGTTACCTAAGTATTTAAGACAGTTATAAAGTTTATTTGCTGTTAGAATTGCTTGATCAATATGTGCATTCCAAAGTAGTTTACTGTCAAAAGTGATTCCCAAGAATTTTAGAGTATATACCTGTTTGAGATCGCTTTTATTTATTTTTAGATTAAAAAAATTTGGATTAGATTTTTTATGGCGGAAAAAAGGAATGATGAATGATTTTTTTTCTGAAATCGTTAGATTCCATTCAAGACAATATTTTGAAATTAAATCAAGTTGATTTTGAAGTTTAGTTTTGATTACATCAAGATTTGTACCTGAGCACCAAATTATGATATCATCTGCATATAAGCTATATTTAATATCTTTATCTTTGAAGATGTCAGAGATATCGTTAATATATAAGTTGAAAAGAAAAGGTGATAAAATATCACCGTGAACAATGCCATTTGAAAATGATGTTCTTTTGAATAAGAATTTTTAATTTTAACTCTAAAGTTTTTGTTAGTAATAATTTGGTATAGAAATCTGTACATTTGACCTTGAATTTTAAATTTGCGGATTTTATGCAATAGTGCGCTATGTGAGATAGAATCAAAAGCTCCTTTAAGATCAAGAGTTACTGCAATTAAGTATTGTTTGAGATTAAAGGCTTGTTCTATATCAGAAATAAAGTTCAATATCAGATCTTTTGTAGATCTGCCATACCTGTAACCATATAAATTTTGATTAAATAATTTATTGTTTTCAAAGTACCAGATTAATCTGTTATTAATTATACGTTCGAAGAGTTTCAAAAAATTAGATGAAAGGCAGATAGGTCGATATGACGATAATTCTTCATCTGGTAAAGATGTATTTTTTCTGATAAATATCATAAAATTTTCGAACCATGATTTAGGATAAGTATTTGTTTTCCAAAAATTATTAAAATATATAAAGTGTGTTTTAGCCACTGATCAGATAAATTTAGAAACATTTTGTTATTAATACCGTCTGGGCCTGGGCTGGTATTTTTTTTCAATGCTTTAATAGCAAATTTTAACTCATTGATATTAAACGGTAAATTTAAATATTTTGTGCAATCATTTTGATAATAAAAGTGAGTTATATTATTAAGAGAATAAGATTTATCAAGTTTTTTATTCATTTTTTTTGAGTGATTAATAAAATATATAGCAAATAAATTAGCAGTTTCATTAGTGGAACAGTTATTTTTTATATTAAGTGAGGCAGTAGGATTGGATGGAGTAATGTCTGAATTTAATGTTTTGAAAATTCTCCATATATTGCTGGTTGTGGAGTTAGAAGAAAGTTTATTTAAAAAAAAATTCCAATTGAATTTTTCAAGTTGTTTTATTTTTTTATTAATTGAGGCAGCAATACGTTTAAAATTTAGGTAGTCTCTGAAAGATCCAGTGCGATGTGCTGTTCTCTCAGCTCTGCGTCTTATTGCCATTAGTTTATTAATAAAAATTGAATGAACATGATTTTGGGGAATTTTTTTTATTGATTTGCTTAGTGCATTCTTCTTGACTAGTAGAAAATTCTTTAGTCAATGATTCATAAGATAAAGAATTAATATCAATATTTTTTTTTATCTAGATTGTTATAAAATTTAGGCCAATCTGTTAATTTAATAAGTTTTTGAAGTTGATTTTTAAACAAATTAAAATATAAGAATATAGGAAGATGATCACTGTTAAAGTTTTCATTGTGTATGGTCCAGTTTAAATGTGGTATAATTTTATTAGTAACAAGAGTCAGATCAATAACTGATTGATGATTTTGTTTTGTGATATGGGTTTTAGTTTTTTCATTTAAGATAATATCATTTTTCTCAATAAATAAAAATAATTGTTTACCAATGTCATTAGTTCTGTATGAGTACCATATACTATTGTGGGCATTAAAGTCTCCACAAAAAATTTTCTCACCCACCAAGTTTTTAAAAATATTATTATAAGTATTATATGATAAATAAATTCCAGGATTGTAGAAGTTTATAATATTTACAGTATTATTATTTATAATAGTTTGTATAACCACCCATTCAATTTGTTGTTCTATTTCAGGAGTTTTTATAAGTCTTTGCGGAAAGTCTTTTTTAATGTATGTTATGCACCTCTTGAGGTTGTTGATAATCTATGTACATAAGAGACATATCCACTCAATCTGGGAATTTGGTTGGTTTGAATTTCTTGAAGACATAGTATGACAATATTACGTACCTTAACTAAACGTTTGATAAAATGCAATTTAGATAAGAGACCTCTTACGTTCCATTGAAAAATTAGGGCTTGTTCTGCCATCCACCGGTGTTAAGGCAAGAAAGGAGTATATCATTTATCACATTAAGCTCAGGGGTGTTGGGAAGAATCATCTCGATGAGTTTTAAAATTAGGCTGATGATTTGCCCTTTAGAGTTGAGATTAAAGGAAATTCCTTCTTTTGGAATAAAAGCTTTCTCTGCAGTACATTCAACATCTTTTTTGTTTGGTTGTGCAGAAGATTTCTTTGAACCCGTCACATTTTTTTTGACTTTATCGGCGAAAGACTGCTGTTGAACAGTTTCATTTTTAGCAGTTTGAGATGTCTTTATGTTAGAAGAGGAAGAAGGAATCTCAGGAAAGTTCTCATCTATATATTTGTGTTCAGTCTCGATGTCACTTGTTTGTTTGGGAAAAGTAATGTCCGAAGCAGAAGCCAATCCTTTTTTGTTGTCAAATTCAGCTTTGGCCAAAGCGAAAGATTGGCCCCAGTTTAAGTTACTGGAAAGTTGAATGGCTTTAGCCTTACAGGCTATTAATTTAGTTTCACAACCAGACCATGTAGCCGGATGTGGTCCTCCACAATTAGGACATTTGTAAAATTTAGCTCTGCAGTTCTTGTAGTGATGATGCCCACTGCATCGTTTACATTTTTGTATTCCATTGCATCTGGAAACAAAATGGCCAAAAAGACAACATTTCAGGCATAAGCTAGGTGGAATAATGTAATTACGTACATTATGTCGATTAAAACCTATGTAAATATGTGAAGGTAGCTTATCTAATTCAAATTCAAGAATAACTTTGTTAGTGGGATAGCAATAAGTTTCATTTCTATTTTTATAGTCTTGTTCGTAATGAAGCATTCGCCTGGCATTCACAACTGATTGATCAGCTAACAAATCAATGATGTAGTCATTATCCAAGTTATTTGCGACTCCAGCGATAGTTCCCAAAATAGTTTTGCCGAATTTGGGGAGTTCTACTAGTACTGATACAGAAAGAATTTTTTTCAGTTGAAATACTTTATCAAATTGTTCTGGAGTCCTGAGTTGCAGTAAAAGTTTCCCATTAGAGATAAACTTACCTTCGATGTGCTCACCAAGTAACTTAAAAAAGAAAACGGTAAGTTTTTTTGTGTCAATGGCTCTGAGATTTTCGTTTATGCCAATCAGAACGAGAGCTAAGTTATTATTCTCCTTAGCATTCTCAGTTAGCGCGTCAGACAATTTGTTAGAATTTAGTTCCTGTGACAAATTGGTTACATTTACAGAATTTGAAGAAATATCAGTTTTTGACAACATATCATTAGTGTTCGAACTTGTCAGATGTGACGTCACGTACGGATTCTCTGAAGACAAAGTAAAAGAGTCAGGTACCTTTATGTTAGTATCCATAGAAGCGATGACTTGACCGTTGTTTTCACAGATCACATCCAGTTGAGAAAGATTTGTATTGTGAGACGGTGAAAGTTCAGATGCTGAACTTTTAGATTGTAAAATGTCCGATTCTGAGGTAAGCTTTAGATCGTCTTCTAAAACGGCAAAAGAGTTTTCAGGCTTGCTTTCCTTATGTCTAGAGGAGCTCTTGTAAAGTTTATTACGTTTAACTTTAATGTTAGCATTCGACGGCGAGTTTTTCTTTCCTCTATTGCTGCTGTTATTCGTCATATTTAATTTCAAACGAGCAAGAAGAGAGGAACATCAAAGTAAATTTGAAGACTCATCAAAGTCTATTAGCGGCCCACAGTTATAACTGCAATACTCATCTGCTGTATTGCTATCATATCAAAAGTGAATATCTTTCAAACTATATATATATTGAAAAATACGATAAGATGATGGATAAAATATGATTGAAACAAAATAATATGTGGACAATTCCTTGAAAGACCTGGCACTCTGCACTGTGTCCCGCAATTTTCAAGCCTGCCCCTGGACCTTAGACACGGTACACCGGCTGAGTCGGGCAGTTTTACCTCTGAGCGGCACTTCTTTACACACCATGAGCTAAATGGCCAGGTCACACGGACTTCAAAGGCTCAGAGAAGATTGGGGAGCCACTGGAACAGCTTTTGGGAGACAGATGCTAGTCTCAAGTCAAGGCCATCCGGCGTGTTCTTTAACAGGAACAGGGTATGGCCTCCTGCGCATGGAGCCATGGCTAAACGTTCGATTCGACGGAGACCTTTCCAAGCCCATCGGTGTCTCCTACTGACTGTGAACAATGGGGGAGTTGTGCAGAGATAAATCTAATGTTGACTCAGCTGGGATTCGAGTCTGGTGTACTGCCGACTAAGCCACCCCCGTCCTTGCCGTTTGAGAAACATCGTTCTATGGTAATATTTTCGAAAGGTATGAAATCAAAGTTTTGTTCTTTCATCCTTGCTCTTGGAGGTAGGTGAGCATTATTCAAAAGTATAACTTAAATGACGCACTAATAATGTATTTAGTGATAATTTTTATCTCGAAGTGCTATCTTCGTCCTATTTACATATTCATGTCAAGATGGGTCTAAAGCCAGTTCACTTTTCATTCATAGAAATCCGTAATCTGTTGTTTGAATAAAGAAACCAAACTTCAGCTTTGGGATAAGAGGAGTTTTACTTTTCCGTGTCATTTCATGCGTTCAGCTTGAAAGCATCAAAGTAACGCCATTGCAATAGATCTGAAAAAATTTTAAACAGAAAACATTTCCGATCACACTTTAATGAATATACAGCCACTCGACATTTGTTTTAGTTATTCATCGTATTTATTATCTGTGTAATGAATATCTGGCATTCGTTTTCATGTAAATAATTCCTCAAATATTCCTGTTTTCAGTTTACGATCCATGAAATGCTTCGTTCACAGCTTCCATACAGAGATCTTTGGTTGCTCCCTAATGTTCATATCATTCTTAATTGTATGTTCAATTGTTCTATGCGGAACGGGAAATACATTCGCATATTTTGCTTGTATTCTGAACTTGGAGTAACGAGGAAGAAGTCTTCTAAACTTATTTATTTAGTTTCAAACTGTAGTTTATTAAAAAGAAAAATATCACCTTTTTTAAGATACGAGTTTATTAGGCATTAAAAAGGAGCTAGATAACGACCACGTGAGAGGCATTATCGTCGAAAAATGTTTCAATTGACCATGTTCTCCACATACTAGTGTTTTTTGTTCAGTTGATAAGGAAGATAAGCTTTGGAAACTTATCTTCATTCGAATTTGATATGAATTCAGTTAACAAAAATATCCTTTACATATTTTGCTTTTAGTTTTACTTTTAAGGTCGCATATAGAAAATACAATACGTTTTAAATTCTTCAATTAATATATTTTTTTTATTTTCAGTGCTAACTTTGCAGAGATTTTTGCTTTTAAAAGCATCGATCGTTTCCTTGCTACGGAGGATTTCAAACTCACATACAAAAGTGGAATCCTTATGCTATTTCTGTATGTCTTAAGTTTCCATTTGACATATTGACTCAAAGTTACACCCTATTAAATATCCCTCGTTCTTTTGGGGGGATTGGATTGGGTTCATTTGACTCTGAGGGGCAGTTTTGTGCACACAATGGACTAAATGGCCAAGTCACAAAGACCCCGAAGACTCAGATAAGATTAGGGATGGGGACTCACTGGAAGAACAGTTGGTAGACAGATGGTAGCCTCCCGTCAAGGTCATCAGACATTTTTTTGAACGTGAACAGGGTACTGCTCTCCCGCATACAGGGCCCATAGATTAAGGTCCCATCCAGTGGATGGCAGCCTTTCCAAGCCCATCGGGTAATCCCCTACTGACTGTGGGCAAGGCTCGGAGTTTTTCAGAGATAAATCTCAACACTGACCCAGCTGGGACTCGAACCTAGGAAACGCAGATTATGAGCTTATCGCGATACCGACTGAGCCACCCCCACCACACCTTTTTTGAGGAAAAGAAAGAAAAACGAGGGTATAATGTTATATAGCTCATGATATTATTGCCGTCAGAAGCTTTCATTTGAGATATATGACCCATTGAGATCAAACTCTCTGAATTCTTTATTTTTTTGGAGAAATGAAGGCTGGAGGTACAACTTCAGGCAACCTATGACAGTCCTCACATTGCAAAAATTCATTTGACACCTAACACTTTACCCCTGGCCATCGAGATTGAATGATATAATAAACAATATTTTATGCAATTCCCACTTTTTTGGGGAATGGAAGAAGGAAGGCATGGTAAATGTTTTATAACCTATGATAGTCCTCATGGCCTGTACTCTCGATTCGAAGAAATCATGGACCAATTCTTTTCACTTTTTTAGGGGAGAAAAAAACATGTCGGTAAAACGTGTGTAGCCTATGACACTCGCGACGTCACAAACTCTCATTTGACACATAACTGGTTACGTTTGACCTTTGCTTTCGAAAGATCAATCTTTTGCAGACTTTTGTCTCTTTTCTCACGGGAATAAAGAATTGAAGATAACTTTATATCATTTAAGGCCCTCCCTATTTTACAAGTGTCAATTTGACATATAACTCGTTACTCTCCAACTCGTGTTTGAAAGATATAGTAGCACAATTATTTTCATATTACACTTTCTTAGGGAAAATTAAAGCATTGGATGAAATTTCTTACACCCTAGACTAGGGGTTTTCAACGTGGAGTACACGGTAAAATGTTTTTGGGTACGCCGTGAGAGTTCAAAAGTCGCTAGATATATGTTATATATAAATGTTTCATTTTATTCCCATTGTCATACCATAACTATAGTTTTTAACTATCTATACAATAGGTACGCCAATTACATACACATTTCCATGGGGTACGTGAAGTATAAAAAGTTGAGAACCACTGCCCTAGACACTCTCCACGACACAAAAGTTCATCTGGTACACACTCGAAGCAATGGTCAAAGGGTTGAGAAGATATGGTTGAAGAGCCGTTTTGACAAACGCAAGAAATGACCAGGAAAGGGCAATAAAAAAGTAAGCTAAAATGAGCAATGATATTTGACAATTAACTACCACTTGTTTTATGAAACCATTTATTTTAATTAACTTTATTTCGTTTAATCCTTCACTATATATCGTGTTCCATACGATATATTACGGATGTATTTCAACGATATGTCTGTCCATCATTTAATAAAATCATATATTACTGCGAATTACCAAAAGTTATACTCATGCGTTCATTGGGTATCTCTATACTGATTGCAAAAGTGCATTATCGTTTTCGGTTTCTAAAGTGGTATCGAAGCACTTTTCATTTATTCGGTGAAATGTTAAGTCTACTTTCATCGGTTTAGCTGTTAAAGCAATCGCTGTTTCAACTTTTTGATAATGGCAACGTTTTTTTTTCACTAAAATGAAATCTCGGTAAAATTAGATATCTCAGATTTTTTTACGGAAACAAATATGTACATTCGAAATGAATACGAAAGCTATTATAATTTTGGTTAACTGATTATAAATTAGGAAAACGTGGGAGTAAGGAAACCAATTCGTTTTGGTTGGAATTTTTTTAACGTTGAATCATGTGCTTATCTCTATAAAGATGCTTTAGCAGCAATATAGAAAGATTACTTTATGCAACACAAAAATAAAATTTTCGAATATGTGCCATAATTTGCTACAAAAGTTGTTTTACATTATACGTATTGTAATTTTCTAAAAAAGAGAAAAAGTTGGATCTAATTCGAAGGGTTTGTTCTCTTCTGTTGCTACTTTGGGTGAAACGTCTATTGACCGATTTAGCATCAGTAGTCCAAAATTCGTATAACATAAAATATGTATAATAATTATTATTGAAAAAAAGGTCCAACTCCTATGAGCTCTCAGGGGCCCGCGACGCTACATTGCCCCTTAGCAATCAGTGCCTGAATGAATTTACCCCTTGAACTCAGGGTGAGTGGAAATGCAATTGTTTTTCTTTAAGAATAATTAGAAAACTCTTTTTGCATTAATTGCATTAAACAAAATACAATATGCATTTTTCAAATACTTAGATAGTTTTAATTTATACTGTTAGAAATCCCTAAATATGGAAACAGCAAAACTTTGAAAGAATATTTGGTGGTAAAAATTTCGGAGATAGGTTATCAAGATATATTCCACTGATAGCAATGATCTGCACCCTTTTCTCAGAGGGGTAAGAAAAGCAGCCTTTTAAATTTAAGAAATAAAATAACATTTTATGTTTTATAAGTACTAATAAAATACTACTATTTGCATTTTCACAATTTTCCATCAGTTCGAATTAAACGTTTAAAGAATGCAAAAGTAGGAAGAAAGACAAACTTCATTCTTTTTGAAAACGAGATTCCAATAAGTGCCAAAGGCGATATTTCTTCTTGTTTTGTTTCGCTTTTTTTCCGACACAGGCAACCAGTTTGCCACAAGCACCAAAATAAATTACATAAAACACATTATTTCATTGAATTAATTGAAATGACACATTTATCTATTTCTAAGCTTTGAATTGAATCTAGTTCTAAAATCACTGTTCCGGATATATTAACTACTAGAAATCAACCAGTGCCTACAGAACCTCTGATTTCCAGACCGCCACTCCGATCCCTATTTCACTTTGTGACACTGGATCTGAAAACGTTTCTCATTTCTGAGTTTTACTGCCTGAAATAAGTCTATTCACCAATGTTTAGCTCTCTAGCACTAGTATATCAAAATCGTACCTTTGACCTCGAAGGACCCATCGGAAACAAAATTTAGCAAAATTACAGCGATCTGCAATTCGAAATGGCCCCAGGTACCAATTTCTAACCCCCCATCACTGGAAAATTTATATTTCACCTTTGACCTCGAAGGATCCATTGCAACTAAAATATTTCTGAAATCTTCGACCCAAAATACCACAGGAACCAATTTTTATCTCTCTAGCATTGATAAAACTAAATTTGACCTTTGACCTTGAAGGACCCTCGGAATTCGAAATTTCGTAACGTTTCTTACATCTACAGCCCGAAACACCCATGGACATCAATTTTCACGATCAAGGTTTGACCTATATGTACTTCTATTTGACCTTGAAGGTTATGTCGGAGGTCAATTTTCAAACTTTTGCCCAGTTATACGATCTGGATTACCACAAAGTGCAAAATTAGTCTGATCCCCTTTCAGGCACCAGTATTCCGTCATTTACAATCATCTCTGTATATTATTTACTATAAGTCAAATGAATGCAGGTCCCTAAAAATTCTACCCCTTCTTGGAATTGTTACTACTGACACCCATGCACGTGACCTTGAGACTTAGCTGTGGTTGGTATATTCACTTTAATAAGTAAGAATATTGACACAAAAACCAACATTAACTTAGGGGAATCATAGTTGTAGTTAATACAAATAGTAACTAACTAAATATAATTGTTAAGCTTTTTAAATTAAAAGAAAATATAACTTACCGTTTCGCCCAATTGTTTGCATCCATTTTGAGAGAAGTGCTTCGTTCGACGGGAAATGAAAAAAAAATAATATCACATATTCCTGTTCTGGAGCGGCACATCACTACGCAACGTATTAACATATTTAAAATCGACAAAAGTTTAAAAATTATGCATTAAAAATCATAAATATTGAAAAGTTTAATGTTTCGAATTCGTACGCAGAAAGCACTCAATGAAAACTTATGCAGACTACATGGTTTGTTTGTCAAGTGTTTGCTCACAATTTTGTGGATTTTTTTGCATTAGGAGTTCCGCGAGAAAAGTTGACTTGGGCAGCCCTATACTCTGTCATTGTTAATCAAGGTTATGTTAATCTCTAGAAAAATAAGAAGTTCTATGCATTTGATATTAAATTTAGCGACATACTGTAGGCCACTGCATTAGAACTCCGATCTACTCAAGCTTTTGCATTGTCGATTACAAAACTACGTAACACTGCATTAAACATAACTGTGATTTATAGCGGTAGCTCTTTTCTCTCTTTCGTTAACTAACTTTTGATAATTAGGATTAGGAAGAAAATTAAGTTTTAAAGTTACGTTGAAATAATGCATCCTAAAATGTAATGCATTTAGAATGAAGCAAAATGTTATGAAGAGAATTTTCACTAGTTCGTTGCTAAACCATGTTTATTTTTATCTGAGGAAGATGACATTAAATATATCAGGGGATTCTAGGAGCAACTATGTGGATATATGAGATATTAGGACTTTTCATATTTTTATGAATCAATGCATAAAACCGTAACCTCCATGAAATTACATACCTGTGACAATACTTAAAGAACGGGAACAATGGGAAATTTCCTTTTTATTGAGATTGAAATTTCGCTTTTGTTCTGGTGTTAGCACACAATTTATTCATCACACGTGTTAGTAAAGAGAAGCCACAACAAAGGGCAAATCTCTCTGGTGGAATAAATAAGTATCTTAAATGTTGAATTCATTTGCGTAGTCTGTTTTGAAATACTGCAACATGTGGACTATATAACAAAATATTTTGGAAAATTTCCATGTTATATGAATGGAAAATTACGTTCAGAGATATGTAACTTTGGAAATAAGATTTCTGTGGATAACGTTTATTGGTGAGAAATTGAAGATCACACTCAAATATTTTTAATTCTCGATTTCCAAAAATATTCATTTGATATTTAAAGAGTTTTGGAGTATACAAAAACAGAGCCAATGATCATACCAATTTTCTTCAAAAGCCCACCAAACCATAATTACAATTGTTACAATAAATATCTTACTGAAATAAGTGGAAATTTAAAAGTTGATTTAATGATTCAGTTAATTTTTAATATGTTTAGGACGAATATAACAGCACCGTTTATTGTTAAATGTTTTCAAATTAATAACTCTCTAAATATTAAAAGAATATTGCTGAAAAATCGAGAATTACATTTCATCGAGATCTTTAATTTCTCTTCAGTTACATTTATCGACAATGTTTTTCCAAAGTTAGGAAACTCTGACTATGATTTTCCATTTCGAATAGCATCGAAGTATAGGGAAACCTTTTTCTGCGATATAGCCTACCTGCATAGAGATTTTATAATACCTTAATTTGATGTAATATGCTGAAAAATAGTCTTATATTTCAAATGAGTCGAATTCTTTTAATTTAAAATGGTCATAAACGGTATGAACTGTGGAATGAACTCGATGAAGACAACTTTATCAATTATCTTCCTCTGCAAGTGATTGATACTTTGAAGTTCAAAACTATTGAAGAACATTAAAATTTTGCTACTTCTTCTAAGGGGAAGTGTAGGAGAGATCTGTTTCTTACCGTGATATGATGGCCGACGGAGTGGTGCGCTTGGCACGACCAACGTGACGTCGGTTCGAACCACAGATAACGTACGGATGTTTCGCTTCTGTGTTGTCTTTCTGCAGATGACTCGAATCCTCACAATACCAACAAAAATTTTGACAAGTTTTTATGCAGAAAAGGAACATTGTATCTAGACATTGCTAATATGCAGAGAATGATATATGATGCAAATTCCGGTAAAATATGAATCGAGAATAAAATTCAGAGTTCAATGGCTTGAAAAAATATATTTATGGGAAAAATGAGATATGAGATTTAAATTATATCATTCAATATCCTTCTTTCAATAATATTATATCAATATTTGGAGAGTTGGTAGCGATGAAACATTTAACATCGGACCCTGCTATTAAGAACATTATAAACATATTTCTTTAAAAACTCCCCCAACCCCCGAAACTCTCTTCTCTATATCGCGACGCAAAATAAATATTTTACGCTCTGAAAAATCGTATAAAATATTTAAGTCGATTTTCACGAGAAATTTCAAATCTTAACACTTTGACTGCCGTATGAATCATATATATGATTCACACTTAATTTGCTCCTGGGGCCGCGTGAATCATCCGTGCTTCGTATACAAATTGGTAGTTCAGGGCTTGTGAAGCACATGTGATTTACATTTTCAAAGTTTGTTTTTAAGCAACAAATTTATAAAAATTATATAAAGTTATATTGTACAGCAATTTAAGACCAATTTTAGTTGATTTATCAAAAAAAAAGACGTGGCCGTAGGAATCGAAAACATTTTAAACATTGCGGCAGTCAAAGTGTTAAACTTGAAATCAAGGCAGTATTAAAATAAGAGAGGCATTTTATGTTAATTGGTTTAAAATTAGAGGTATGTCAACTAATATGAGAACTCATCTTACTGACTGTAAGGGGAATAAAGAGATAACATTAATCTGATTCTTCGGAGGATTAGATATAGCATCAAGCATTGTGTTCCTGCATTGTTTTGCCTTACACATTTCATTATCTCTTATTTGACAAAGTTTATATCTCTCTAAGCAAGGCACAAAAAGCATCTGAAAAAGGGATCGCATTACGTGATGAAAATGATTAAATAAGAATTGGAATTAAGCAAATAATATCCTTATATATATACAGCGATACATGGTATATTATTATGTCCCAGCCTCTTTCTTCTATTTTTGCCTTGTCTTTGTACCTGTTGATCGTATATCATTTACCCAAAGACCTAATTTTCAATTACGATTTCAATAGTATTCTCTGGGCCCTTATTACATACCGAAAAGTATTTGAAACCCATCCTAAGATTATTATTTTTGACTTTTTGCATCAATCGCACAAAGTCACCATAAAAAATTTGCAAAAATATTTCTTTGTCTCCAAATGTTTATGATATCTTTCATGTAACAATATTTCGCTTACTGTTATACCAATTACCCTCGAATTTCTGCTCTGAAAAATCGAACTGGAATCGACATCCCTTCACTGTTTTCTTTAAAGATATGAAAACGTGGAAATCGGGTAGGGATAATTTCTCCAACCCCTCCATCACTTTGCACGTAACTTGATAGTGCTCGCTACATTGTGATTGTACATTGCCATGAAGAATAAACTTGAGAGCAGAAAGAGATTTTAAGGTCTTGACAGCTGAGACAGCTTTCCTTTAAATTCCCTTTCTGTACATTGTCCTTTGTTGTCCTTTTAGACAAGCATTATATCCTCGTTGAGTTCATAAGCAACTTCCATTCTGTGATGAATCTCTTTGGGCTTACTTCCTTTTCTCATTGTATGTTGAACTTGTTCATTGTGATCTAGAATCTGATACGTCAAGTCTTATGTATTGACACAAGTCATGCATCTGATCATTTCATCTTCAGCACCTTAACTGACACACAAATATTATCATGACCTGATAACACGAAATGCAACGCCGAACTCACTAAATTTAACTTTAAACATGTTTACAGGAAAATCCCTAATCACGTGGTTGGGACATAATATGATGTAAGAATTAATGAATTTACTTAAAAAATATATCGAAATAGAATAAAGCTAAAAAGATTTATGCCTCTTATATAGTTTACATAAAATTTGTTCCATTATCAGCTCCTTGTATCTCAACTGGCAATGCAGGGATAGCTTGAAGGTAAGAGATCAATGCTAAGAATGCATCCCAAATGAAAATCCCGTACAGTGAGATGTGTGATTCACCATTACTCACACAAATTCAATTTCTCTAAAGGCTTCGATCGCCAATTCTATCAGAGAATAAATCTAACCAGATTGTTGTAAAGCAGGAAGTCAAATTCGTCAACACTTGTAGTTCTCTTTATATTTTAAATATTATTATTCTAGGACCGCACTATATTTTAAGGCGAGGGTTGGCTCAGTCGGCAGCGTGCCAGACTCGAACCCTGAAGTCTCCAAGTTCTAGTTCAAACTCTGCCAGCATAAAAATATATCTCTGCAACCCCTTCCCACCCACCCCATACCCTGCACTTGAAAGAACACGCTGGATGGCCTTGACACATATACAAAAATGGTAAAACCAAAGCCTCAGACCAACTGCCTCATATAGAAACTGCTTCGATGCATCTCCTAATTGACTGTTTAGTTCAAATGTTCTAAATTTTGAAAGAACCAGCTATATGTCGTCATGTGATGTTTCCTTGGGGACATTAGGTTATCTCAGCCAATGGGACGTGGACACGATGCCTTGTGCTACATCAACCTATATGTTCTACATAGTTTGGAGGTGACCGTCTGTAACCAAACACGTGTAACAGGTCTTCATCCAACCCACATAATTGGATCTGCTGTTGGTGCTCTGTTGCTAAGCGAGAATAGGGCCCTGCTGCCAAAATGGCGATCTTGCCTCTCTCCCTTTCCGCTCTAGCTGACCGAGTCCATAAAAGTACCCATCTTATGTGTTCAATAAAGTGTAAAAATAACACTGCCAATGATGACATAATTTACTGGATTGATATCAACTGAAAGAAAATAGAGCTCTTGCATTTTCAGTTCAATTGGTAATAGAAACCAATTTCAACGTTCAATGTTTCTTTAAACTTAATATCAACTGAAAGGGTGATTAATCATTGATATGCTTCATTTTGATGTTTTTTGTCCTTTTTAGAGCCCTAAGAGTAAACTAATGTTTCTTCTAATGCATAACTATATTGCTTTTTAGTGGTAACTTTATTAGTAAAAACTCGTATCTTTCGTCAACGTCGGGCTTCATATTCCCTCTCCATCTTAGGTGGGATTATTGTGGTTGAGGAAGAATGTCATAATTTAAGGTAGCCTTGATATGCTTGACTTTATTCTAGATTATATATCACTCGTTACCATCGTTCCCCCGCGAAGTTCACCTTCATACTTTTGAGGGGAAATATAGATGGATCACAGTTCTGTGTAGTTTATGATATTCCCCTAGGGTTATTTGACATACTAGTGTCAAATGAAAGTACATAGTACTTTCATTTGACACATAACCACTTATACTCAGCCCTTGCATGCGGAAGATGAGGGAGAAACAATTATTTACACTTTTATTTCAATAAGAAGAGAGAATGCTTTTAGCCTATGACACTCATCTCGTTGCAAGCTTTTATTTAAAACATAACATTCGCCGACAACAGGTTCGTAATATGCAATTAAAAAAAGGTTTAGATAAACTCAGAAATGAGGATCTTAAAGCAAACAGAAGTTAATAAAAAGTGGAGGTGAAGTTTCGACTCTCTCAGAGACAAATATTTGGGATGGAATCTGAAAATGGGAAACCCGGACCACTATTGACGTTTTTAAATAGTTCAACCACATCTCTATAAATGTTATGTTTTCAACAGCAGTCGAGGATTAATTACAGTAGATGCTTTCAAATTATTTCACATGATTCCCATTTTTCAATAATAAAGACCAATCGCAGATCCTGCCTTAATATACTACTATAATGATTAAGTGGCAAAAACATTTTCAGATAACAGTGCAACTTAACTTTTAGGTACAATGTGTAAACCTCAATCAAATATAACAATGCAGGTTTAGATTCAGTAGCGTTCCTAATTTCTTTACAACACAAAAAAAGTGAAATTCTCTGACGAGTTTCTTACTTGATTTAATGCTTTCATTCTTACGTTCATTACCCTTTATGCAGCGGGCCAGCATATATTTAGACAGCAAAAACGAACTATGCAGGAGCAGTGATGGTTCAGCTGGTAGTCGCCAGACATGCAATCTGATATTTCCTGGTTCGAGTGCCAAGTGGACCTGAATTCTAATTTTATATACTAACCACGACTCTGTCCTCAGTGAGAAAAGGAGCATCAATTGGCTTAAAATGGTTAACATATTCACTGAGATTATTAGGTACACCTACTTAGTAGCATGTTACTCCTCCTTTGGCCTTCAGAGTAGCTCGAATTCGTCGGGACATGGAACTAAATGATGCTGGATGCATTGTGCAGGAATATTGTACCATGAGGAATGATTGTGATGCGCAGTTGCTGAAAAATTGTGCAATGGCACAGTCCTGCTGCGAACAGCAGTTATTACCTCATCCCAAAGATGCTCGATAGGGTTTGGATCTGGGAACTGTGCAGGCCAATGAATCGATGAAAACTCATTTGCATGTTCCTAGAACCATTTGGTGACGATGTGTGCCTTGCGAGCAGGTGCATATTCATGCTGAACGTGTCCATCCGAGTGAGGATAAACTGTAACCACGAAGGGGAGAACTTGTCAGCAACGAATGTTCAAATTAAATGTCAGCAACGATGTTCAAATACGCATTCGCGTTCAAAGGTTCTTCAATGAGAATAAGGGGTTTAATGTGTACTAGGAAAACATCCCTCACAGCATCACACTGCTGCCACCGACCTGTATTGTTGACACTAGACTAGATGGCTTCTTGGCCTCGTGTTGCTTTTGACAAATTCTGATCCATCAGCATGATGCATAAAGAACCTTTCTTCGTCTGGCATGGCTACCTTTTTGCAGTCCTCAAAGGTTGTGTCGATGCTCCTGTGCCCACTGGAGCACTCTTTTGTACTTTTCACTGAAAACATTAATACTCGACATGGTCAGCGGCTGTTGCAGCCTATTCGCCATAAGGTCCAATACGTGGTGCATACGGAGATGACCTTCATCCTATAGAATCTTACCTAGAGTTCTTCATCCCCAAATCTCCGAGCAATTGTGGAGCGGGAAGTAAGCACATAGGTATCTCTGTGAACCCAAAGTTTCCTCAAACAATGATAATGTTAACATCTGAAGTATTCCTTTACAGGTTATTTGAAGGATGATGTTTCTAGAAATGAATAGACGTTTCGATGGATGCCAAAATTGAATTATTGTGCAAAGAGCATAGAACTCCATTAATGTTAATTGCAGTTGACATGGAGTTTGCTGCTATTCAGAAAATTACATAACATGATTCCTATTTTTCAATACTAAAGTCCAATCGCAGGTCCTGCCTTAATATACTACTATAATGATTAAGTGGCATAAAGATTTTCAGATAACAGTGCAACTTAATTTTTAGGTACAATGTGTAAACCTCAATCAAATATAACATTCAGACTTTCCCCTTCTATGGCGTTGTGCTAGAGGCATGGCAACTCTTGTCGTATAATGTGAAGTCTTCTGAATGTGGTGTAAGCAGGTACCCTGGATACGAGTTCTGAATTCAGTTCGATACGTAGGTAAGTGTTGTCAGTCTGCAATCAAATAATTGTAGATATCAGTTCTCCCTTGAAATTATTCTCCAAGCTTTCCTTCAAATAAACTTCCGGATGCTCTCTGTGCAGTTGGAATCTCTCCCTCAGCCTATGGACCACTGAACCATTTCCAGTTTTCCATCTAAAGACTCTAGAAACATTCAAAGAGAAAATGTAGGAAAAATGCGAACTTTCTTAGGTTTTGCACATCAGTATTCTTAAATCAGTGGTGAAGAACAAATGTCATCTTGAGAATCAAAGGGAGCCAATGAGACTGCGCACTTGACACTTTGAAAATTCTCATTGTTCATTTGTTCTTTAATGCATGCTTGAGATGTTTGATTTTTAGGGACTTGCATTGCATATTCAATGAAGTAGAATTCAGATCAATTCCGACGATTCTTGGTTATTGAAAGACATCGATATGTCATTATCTTATGATCACTTGAAACTGTAGAAGCGTCAACGGCTTCTGCAGTCTAAAAATTAATTATATAAATATATATAATAAGAATATATGATCACACTTTAGTTTTGCTTCCGAATTTGCCATTCATTTTTACACACTGATTCTTTTCCGTTTATCTGCAACAGACCTAAGATTCTCTACATTATTTGGCACATTCTGTTGGGGTAGTTGAGTAAACCATGAGATCACTTTTTCTCTTGTAATTGACTAGCACAGATCTATCTCGCATAGGCAGTGCCTGTGTCCCCAAGACAGGAGTCTCAATATCAAATCATATAGCAGGCTGAAGAAATCGCTTTCATTATATGGCATTTTTATTTTAATAGTAAGAAAAACCTAGTTACCTATTTTTATTAAACGTTACATTATTTAAATATCGAAATATAAATCTAAATTTCATTCACTGTGGCTTCATCTTTGGCTGAATAAGAATAATATTCTGTATACTAGCTTCAGATCATCACAGCCGAACCAAGCTAGTAAGCAACAATTCGATGTTATAATGATGGTGAAACATATTGCTTCTGGGATGCACAAAATGACTTTACAGGGCACATGTCTTTGACATCTGCCTTAAAGTATCTAAGGGAAATTTATGTTAAAAAACTCGGAAAACGCACTTCGCCAAATGATCATTTAGATGATACTTAGGAACAGGGTAATGACTAAACCATACCAAACGTCAAACCTAAGAATCACCCTAAACCGTTCATTTTATTTGCAATGCACAAAATTAAAATATATTTATATATTATGGAAAATATTTTAAACAGTATAATAAATAAGTTTTTCGACTAAACATATATTTTTCCTGAAAATAGAGGAAATATCGACTTCATCCGTTGGAATAGATACCTACTACCATCTAATGGCATGTCAGGTGCTCTAACTGCTGAGCTACCATTACGCCGATCAAGATCTCTTCTATTGATGATTTTATTACATCATGGAGTCAGTCATTGGAATTTGCCTTAACTACAATTTAAGATGGCGGTCGACGAAACAATTTTCAGATATAACAGCTGAGCTAGGTAGGATGAGTTTCATGTTTACAGGACATTTTCTGAGCTTCTCTAATTTTGAACATTACACTACTTTCATTTGTATATCATGATGCCTGCGGTTTTAAGAATTACTTCAGCAATGATCTGAAATATGCACATTTCAAATACTACTTATATCCACTGAGTTATCCTTACAAGTTTACTTGAGGATTGTCACTTTACTGTGGGTCTCCTCGTATATGAAAATTAGGATACGTGGTTTAGAAAAGGTAGAAATCTTTATTTTATTCCGAAAGCAGTCAGTATAATAATGAAGGTATTATTTCAACGAAACACTATAGTACCATTTTTATTACATGTTTTAGCTAGATAAAGTAATTAAAAGAATAATGAAAACAGCTACCACTATCAATTACATTATTTTTAAGTAGTATTATGTATCCGTTTAATTAAAAAATCTCAAGTTTATCGGTCGAATTCTAGTTCAGTGACTTGCAGTGCAAGTCCCTAATATTTTACAATACGACCTATTTACTTTACAACAGGTCGTTTATAATTTATATGTATCGGAAGAATTTAATATTCGACTCCAATCGCAGTGGATAGCGGAACCACCTCTTCACGGTAGTATCGTATTTTATGTAGGAATCTTTACTTTTGTAAGAATGTCAAAATACCAAGTGAGTGTTAAAGGCAATAGCAATAAATTACCATGATTGATGTATCAAAAATCATATTATTTGAATCCGAAAACGCAACAAACTACTAATAGCGAAAATATAGCATTTTAATGCTATAGTGTACTAGGTCGGTGGTTTGTTTAATAAGAACGTTAATACTATGTTATGCAATACCACATTATAACATTACATTGGTCCCATCCTCCCACAATTCGCTTCGAAATTTACAGATGATTCTCTACGGAGTGCATGTACAATAAGCGGCTACCTGATTAAGTACAGTTCTATGTGATGTCAATAATAACTCAGGTGCAGAATTCCGAAACTTCCTAAATAAGAGTTTTATGAAAAATGCGACTGAAGATAATTTAAAGATCTCAGTCAAATCGATTTAAATCTAAACAATCCTTTTCAAACGCAACAAATTTCTTAAATAAGCGTTTAGTATTTAAAGGGTTGTGGAAGCTGAAACATTTAGAAAGTTAGCTTGTTCTGCAAAACCTCATTCATAATTAGCAAAAATTAAGATGATTATTACAAGAAGTGTTAAAAATACTCATACGTGTTAGTGAAGTTTTTATAACGGTTATTGCTTTCTTTTTAACTTGATTTTGTTAACTTATCAGAGCAATTGTTTCAACTGTTAATTTAGCTGTTTAGATATTTCAATTTCCGTAACTCTCAAAATACTGAACGAATATTGTTAAAAATCAGACAATGAAATTGATTTGATTGCTATGATTTCGAGAAAAGCTTATTTAAGAAGTTTCTAAGCTATGTATCTGAGTTATTACTGAAATAACATGAAATTAATAAAGTGCCTACTGAGTGTATATTTAACAAAACGTTTTACTTGAAAAGAGAGACTTCTAAAAAAGTGGACAATGGGTTCTTTTTTATGAATCTTGGTCTTTACCTTGAGGCTCTTGTACCAAAGTTGTGTCTCAGTTAATTACATTGAAACGAAAGCGACACATCTAACGTAAACATTAATAAACAACCAGAAAAGAACTAAATATTGCCTATGACAAATATTTTTTTTTAAAAGGAAATGAAATTTTCTGTTTCCCAACGTTTGCATCTTTAACAGTGGAAATAATGGATGATTAGGAAAATACAAATAGTAATATATTTTTAGAACTTATACAACGCAAAAACCGTTTCTGGTTTTCCCCCTAGCAGCCTCTAGCTTGAAAGTTAGGGTTAAAATGCTGGATTAGGATTGCATTGTGATCTGGACATGGTATGTATTGAGAGATCACGGATTGGACCTCCTCGAAGTAGAAGGGAAGGGTTCCTAAGAGGTGGAGAATTCTGAGAAATTTCGTCAAAGTCAGAGCATGTGACGATTCACTTACCCAACAATGTTGTGTGTTGATATTACCATTCTGTTGCAAATGTGACTCCTCATTGTATAAAATGTTACATGGCCAATTGTTGTCCAGCTCCATCCAATCCAGTCCTAAGCCATGAAAATGCTAGTTTATACAGGAATCAGCGCAAAACAATTCGTAAGACTTTGAAAGACAGTCGATCATGCAAGATTCAGGAGTGTTACATCCGCCCTGGCTCTAAGAGAAGACTACTACACTGGCCATCCACAATGTGTTCAAAGACCAGTTCACTTCCACTGCAATGGCATAACGATTAATAACCATTTCTTCAAAATTCTGAGCCGTGTTTCGTAAATGATTTGGGTCAAAGACGTCTCAGTCTCTTCAGTAATCGATATTCGGCTACAACAGCCTTGTCATTGTTATTGTTTTGGTAATAGAGTTTGAACAATAATGCACGATCCTTCAATTCAGGTGTCGTGGATCTTCTTGTCCACTAATCTGGAAAGATTGGGATAATGAAAAAGATCATTCTCCCTATTCCAAAAAGGTCAGGTATCACGATGGCTTTCCGTTTTCATTCTCTTACCACCTGTTCTTAGATTCTTTTACTGACGTGATTGGAGAATAATATATATGAGTTTTCTGTGAAGTGCTATGTTCAACCCGCAGGTAGTTTTAATTAGAATTTAATTTTTTATCTGTCACTCCTTTCCACATGGCCTGATTATTATTCACTTCCAATTTCATTTTGCGCAACTAATCGTTTATCATCCGCAGACCTTCAAAATAACGCAGTTGAATTATAACCACTTGGTATATATCATGAGTTTGAAACATTTCACTTGACACCTCTTTTCCCAAATTTGAAGGCTAAATCCTGACCTCGATTGAGACAATAAATAACTTTTTATTTCTTGAAACATTCTCTAAAAATATTATTTAGTTTTATAAACGAAATAGAAGTACAAATGTACAAGGTGGTTATAATTAACTGACAATACTCAGAGCGATGTAGAGAAGGATCTACTCGATGGATCACAGCGAAAATTAGTGGATACCTTAATAACATGGGGTAGAGAATTCGAGAAATGACAAAAATTAGTTAGTGTTAGTGCCATCAGGTGGCGTGGGTACACTAAAATAAAGAAAATACCAAAGTTGAAGAAACATAACCTTTATTTTACAAATCAAGATTCTCAATATGTGAGCCATCATATGCAAAATATGCTGGAAACGTAATACGGCATTGTTGAAACGGAGATACTTTGAATCATAACGAAAATGACTTGAACATTGGAAGTGAAAATGAATTATTTGAAAATTTTCAAAATGAAAATTGGAAGTGAAAATGAAACATTAAGAATAGAAACGAAATATCAATGTAACTGCACCAGAATGTTTTTAAATGAACTGATTTGATTGTTAGCAGCTTACAAAGCAAGCCGCAGACTGAGAATAACCTTTCGAAATAAAAACAACTATTGTAATCAAACGATAGTTGAAAACTATACTTTATGAAAAATGTTTTTCTAGCGGTAGTTATAAGAATTTTCCTCTTAATTATCTGTTCAAAAAACCTGTAAAACAATGATTCAAAACTAATTGTGGCGAGGGAATATTCCACTCAATAATCTATTCGATTAGAAAATGGGGTTTAATCTAGAGTTGTTTTGTTAAAAGTACCACTTGATTTTAATTTTGCAAAAAATGTCTATTCTTGGCAAAACATTTGAAAAGAATTTGCAGAAAATTGAAAAGTGTAATCTAAATACTCAAACAAAAATATGCGACATCGCGAGATACAGATTTTTAGCTAAATGACTGTACAGTCGCTCAAAAAAATATCCGAAATCTATAGTTGATTACAGAATTCAGAAAAAATATCTGGCAACGATTTTTTTGGAAATTAGTGATCTGGCAACCTTCGTCTACAGTACACAAAGTACACAAAGGCTGCCAGATCACTGATTTCAAAAAAAAAATCGTTACCAGATATTTTTTCTGAATTCTGCAATCAACCATAATGTTCGGATATTTTTTTTGAGCGACTGTACTCGTATTCGTATGATGTGATTCTTCAAATCATCCCGTAATCAGAAATAACAAGGACTGTTTTAGGATCATGAGACGGATATATAGTGGGAAACACTCTTCTTATTATTCAGCCAGAAATGAGGATATCCATCAATGATATTTTCAAGGGAATGGAGAGATGGAGAAGCATCGCATCTTGCATTGGAACGACATTTTGCATTCACGTTGTTGGAATGAAGGATGTATTGTTATAGTATCGAATTATGAAAGGTAATATTTAATGACATCTATGTGGCCCAGTTAAAAATTAAAGTTTAAAAATATCCACACAAAACATTTCGGCTGTGAAATTCTGTCCAATAATCAAATTCTCTGTGAAATCATACACCTAATGATCGTCGAGAAATATTGCAATTTTTGAATTGAAATGAGAGTGTCTCCGTATTTTGCAATTGTAGATTTCTCAGTATAATGCAAATAGCCATGTACATCGACAGCCTACGAAACGTTCCTACGACAGTCAACCTCAGTTGCTCTGCATACATTTCTCACATCCATACAGAAACATATCAAAACCTCATCTTAAACCTTTAGTCAGCATTATAGGCTTGGGAACCATTTCCAGCAAATTTTGGGTAACAGGTGTCTTTGGTTGCCATGTTACATTCATGCCGACGGAACACTTCGCTAGAGTCTCACCTGTTGTTACTATAAAGGGACTTCTTGCCAAGCGGTAATGATCCTCCCCAGAGACTACAGGAGCGAACAGTGCCTACTCCTACAAAGGGTATGCAGCAGCGCACCTTTCGCTGAAAAGTACCTGGAGAGGTAATCGACACAACGTTCCCAGAAAGGGAAGAGAACTCACGTGGTATGAAGAGTAAATTGAAGGAAGTTTTGAAGCTCCACCAATGTATTGGCTCCTATTGGTTGGCTGAATCCGACCAATCCAAAGGTACCGTGATACCCTTTGTGTCTAAGAAACCTTGGATCAACAGAAAGGATTTAGGGAGCGTCTGCTTGAGGCCATTATAAGGAGAGGAAGGCGAGTAAGTCGGAGCCGTCAGAAGGAAAGGAAGACAATTGAGTCTGGTTGGGGGATGTCAAAAGGAGAGGAAGGCGAGTGAGTCTTCTAGGGGCGTCACATGGACAAGAAGGCCAGTGAGCGTGCCTGGAGAGAGTCGGGAATGTCGAAGTCGAACGTAGGGGCCACCAAATACTTCGTTTCTTAAGTCAACTTTCCATCAATTGTCTAAATGTGGTATTATTGATTGCAAAAACTCGGAGAAAGTGTTTGTTAGCTTGCCAGTCCGTATGATTCCTGTGACAAATATTTTTACAGATGGTGATGAGTTTAACATCATGAAATAATGCAAATAAATTTTGATTCCTATATTATTAAAAAATGGAGACTTTTTGTCGCTTTAATCAACGTGGAATGTTTTAAAATATGCAATTCTTTTCATCTAGTATTCTGGGTGATGCTGACATATATATTAGTCAATAGAATTTATATTAAATGTCATGGTTTAAAACATGTTACAATTGTTTAACCATGTTTCAAAATAATTAACACGACGCAATGTATTAATATTTTTATTACCTCTGCCAAATACAGTTACAATGACGGATATGATTAATTTTCCTTCAAGACAGAGAGTAGAGAAATTATATAACTATATATATATAAATACCGTAGGAAGAGTAATTCAAGAATGAATGCTCGTTTTCATGTTCATTTATATGACTCTTCTGCATAAATAACATCTTACATTCTGCATATTACATTCTGCTTAATGTCATTAGAATGTCAAAAAGATTCATTAGAATTAGATGTCATTAGAATCATTAGAATATCAAAAGAATGATTTTTGTATCAAATGGATTCTTCTGCGACGAGCAGGAACGTAGGCAGGTACGGGCCCGAACAAACAGGTACTCCCCCCCACTTTCCAAATCTGTTAATCCAATTATACGTATTTTTTACGCAAATAAATGCAACTGTTCAAAAGTAACCCAAAATGCACCAGAAGAGTAAGAGGACTGCATTACAAAATTAGAGGTTTTAGATATAAAACAGTATTTTCTTTCTTTTTTTCCCTCGGGACAAATTTTGTTAAAAACCCTATTTTGTTAAATGGAGTGTTTTGTGCAATTCTTGTAGTAAAGTAAAATAAGAGTAATTGTGACGAACAATTGATTTTAAAACGTTAGGTGATTGCAGCTGCCTTTCGGTTCGATTAGATCAAAATCGAAACAAAGTCACAGAATTGGATAACGTTTCGAGTTGGTGGTATTTAGGGATCGGACATACAATTGAAACTTTCGACCACACATAAAAATAAAGTCCAGCATAATAAAAGCACAAGATTTGAAGAAAAAAATTATTTTCAACTACCGAATTTTACAAATAACTATGGGAAATGCACGAGCGGCTACAAAATATCATACATTTTCAATCAATTACCAAGAGAACTGCTAGCCGTAAATTCGTTCAGAGAAATAAAACACGAACTAAACAGATTTTTATTAAAAATTTTATAGTTAATATTAATACCTACTGACAAATCATGTGGTGCTGAATGTAAACATAAAAATCCAATTGTTATTTTAAAATATTCTAAATGAAAAAAGGTAAAAAAAATTTGTAAAGAGAGGATATTATTGAATGTCGAAATTCTAAACTGAAATAGTAAGATAGCACATAGTAAATGCAATACTAAGATAGCACATAGTAAATAAATGTATTAAGATTAGCAGATTAAAGAAGACAGAAGATATTATGCTTTATGCCAATGTATTATTCTCTCCTGCAGATAAGCTGTTAGCTATGCGGGACATCTGTAAATAAGGAATGATTTACTTGATTTTGTCTCAATAAATAAATGATTTAAAAGAAAAAAAAAACTGCTTGAGAATAAGAAGACTCCTCAGATGTACAGTATTTAAAAGAACAGACGAACACCTCTTTTCCCCTTACGCTGGTTTCGGGCCCATCTGATAGTTATCGATTCTACGCTACTAACGAAGCCAGTGAAATTGTTTTGGGGGATCACAAAGGGAATTTGCAAAGGTTTGGGAGAAATATTAATACTAAGTGAACAGGTGGCGCTTTTAGGTCTTGAACTCACAGCTTCAATCACAGAAAGATTTGCATACGCTAAAATAGAAAAGAAACAGGACTTGCTTCAAAAGTGTTTCCAGAGCAAGGGTTTTGCTCATTAATCCATATTTTTTTATCCTCGGCAATTTAAGGTATATTTCTTTTAGCTGGTGGGGTGCAGTTCTTGCAGTATAGGAAAAAACAATCACATTTCATTTAAGGGGCGTTTTGCGCAGTTCTTTCAGTAAAGGAAAATAAAATATAGTATGGTCTCAAAATTAGCTAACAACTAAAGACCAGTTGTCCTTCTAAAACACTGAACAATGTGAAATGTCTTTTTGATTAAGTAAGTTGAAAATTGAATCATTCTATGCCTGTGGTTCTCGGGAATGGAAAGTAAGTTTGAAATTGGTCAATGCCGCGACGATCTCATCGGAAACACAAGAATGGCTGGGAAAACATTTCCCTCTCTAACACTCCTGCCGGGCATTTCTGATAGTAAGGATCTTTCAAGAGAAGCCACCACAAGTGTCATTTTGTTTAGCCTCAGACTCAAAGCACTTGGCACACTTTTTAGACAATGAATCTCTTGTTGCGATCTTACGCAACCACGGCAATTCCCGGTTCCGATTGTACAGCACTACCTGGTTATGAAGAGCCGTGCTTATCTAGAGCCGGGGGCAAGGAATACGCCCTATAGGCGCACTTCAACCCCAGCCTCACATGGCAGCAGTCTTATAAAAAGGAAAGCTGACCACCGGAAGAAACCATACTTTAATCTATTCCCCGGTTAGCCAAGAACAAGGATATATAGATCCAAGTTCGATCGGCGTCCGGGGTGGAGACTCTTAGTAGGACCCAGACTTTTGTGAAGGCTCTGGCTTACTAGGAATCAATCCGTTCTGCCGAGCCCTCGAACAGCTCCACTAAGCTCTTGATAGGTGAGGTCTCCGATGCCGTCACCATCCGACTGGCAATCAAGCCGGCCAGCAGCATCTTCAACCTCGGTTGGCTTCAGCAATGCTCCAGCCGGGGACCACCCCAACCGACAAAACCTTGTCAATGCTCCAGCTGGTGCCCACTGCAGCCGGCAAAGCCTTCGGCATGCTCCAGCTGGGGATCATCCCGACCGGCAAAGCCTCAGCCGGGTTGCTGGGCCCTAGGCCCCCCCACCACGACAAGGTGGTCCCCTATCGGGGGGGGACACTTTTTAGACAATTGAGAATTTCTTTTTATATTAAAGTGAGCTTGAATTGTTTTTTATCTTTGAGCGGCACTTTTTTGCACACAATAGGCTAAATGGCCAGGTGATAATAAACCAAGGGTGAACACGGTATGACTCTCCTGCTTTCATGGCAGCGGGTTTACGTCTCAAGCTGCATGGGCGTTTAGTGGAGATAAAACGCAACTCCGGCCCAGGTGGGACTCGAACCTGGAAACACATAGATTACGAGCCTAGCACACTACCTACTGAGCTAGCCCCCAGCCCTTATGATATTAGATTCAAGAGTAAAAGTTGTAATATTTAACAAACGAACATAGGATAGGGCATAGATGATTACTTTTCCGGTATTCTCTTTCTGCTGAGCCTCTCGTGCTATTCTTGTGGATTTCTCAGAACAATGCAAATAGCCATGTACATCGCCAGACTACGAAGCGTTCCCAGGACAGTCAACCTCAATTGTTCTGCATAGATTTCTCACACCCACACAGAAACGTATCAAAACCTCATCTTAACTCTTTGGGCATCGTTGTGGGAGACGAAGACTTGGGAACCATTTCCAGCAAATTCTGGGTGGCAGGTGTCTATGGTTGCCATGTTCCATTCATGCCGACGAAACACTTGGCTAGAGTCTCACCTGTTGTCATTATAAAGGGACTTCTTGTCAACCGTAAAACCCTCCCCAGAGACTACAAGAGCGAACAGTGCCTCCTCCTATAAAGGACATGCAGCAGCGCAACTTCTGCTGAAAAGTCAGTGGAGAGGTAATCGACACAACGTTCCCAGAAAGGGTAGGGAATTCGCGGTACAAACACCGTCAGCTGACGGCACTGAGGAAAAAATTTGAAGAAATTCTGAAGCGTCACCAATGTATTGGCTCCTCTTGATTGGCTGATTCCGACCAATCGAAAGATGTCCTGATACCCTTTGTGTCTAAGAAACTTTGGATCAGCAGAGATGATTTTTGGGAGCAGCTGTTTGAGGCCATTACAAGGAGCAGAAAGCGAGTGAGTCTGCTTGGGTACGGCACAAGAAGAGGAAGGCGAATGAATCTGCTTGAGGACGTCAAAAGGAAAGGAAGGAGAATGAGTCTGCCTTGGGCCATCACAAGGAAGGTTAGTGAGCCTGCGTGAGGACGTCAAAAAAAGAGTCTGCTTGGGCAAAGCCGTCTGAAGGGGAAGTCTGATGTCACGTGACCGCATGTCAGAAGCAGGGGCCGTGCATCTGATCATAGCTTTCTGTCAGTGGAACTGATTAATTTCTCTTCGATGTAAGCGTTTTTCAAATGATTTCATTTCTTCACCTGAATTGAATCAAATATAAATTATAACGTATATTATAATAAATACGGAGAAATATTTAAATCTTGCAGGAAATATTTTATTTTCAGACTAAAAAATCTTATTTCTCGATGTCAAAAATGTTCAATAAACTTATTATCTATAAACACTTAAACTTTTTTTATTAATTATATTAATTGTAACGGTATTCTAAGAAAACGGGATACATCTGAATTTTATGACAAAATTTTATTTTTTTTCTTAATCTTCTCAAACATTTTTGATACGTGACACACGCACTGGCCACTGAATTAGAAACTTTTATTCAATACCGAGTTTGACCTCCTTTAGCTCGAATTACAGCACATATGAGGTTTGGCATAGATCCCACAAAATATTGGACTGCCTTTACATCTCCAGTGTACCAGGCGACACCAGACAGTCCTTTAACTGGCTCAGATTTGAGGGCAGAAGACTTTGCTGCCGGATCTGTTTTTCTAACATGTCTCATACATTCTGAATGGGGTTCAGATCCGGGCTTTGTGGTGGCCATGGTGGAAGTCACTGCCATGCTCTCTGAACCACTTCTGAACAACACATCTTTTGCCATGGATAGTAGCATTGTCGTCCGTGGAACAGCCATCACCTGCTGGATAAAAAGTCAACATTGCAGGATGGATTTGATCGGCAACAGTGTTCAGATAATCCTTGGAGGACATCCAACCTTCGAGCAATATTCGAGGATCCATTCCATACCAACAGAACGTGTCCCACACCATGACACCGCCTCCAGAACATTGAGTTTAAAAGGCAAGCAATGTCCATTGCTTCATGGAGCTCCCACCAAACTCTCTCTGTCTATTGTCGGTACTGCGGACTTATCGGATCACATGACTTTTTTTCTAGTGTCCAGTCACGGTGTTCCTGACACCACTGTAGGAAACCTTTTCGGTTCTTCGCAGAAATAAGTTGTTTCTATATAGGCATGCGACTGCTAATACCTATCCTCTCAATTCACTGCGAATAGTTCGCTGAGATACATGTCGGGAACAGCCTTCATTGAATGCTTCGGTCAATTACTGCACAGAGGAAGTCCTGTTTCTCCGTACAAACCTTCTCAGATGACGACGATCTCGTTCCTGACAGATTGTCGTCACGTCACACTTACACCTCTTCGACAAGCAACGAGGGTTATTTTTCCGCTGATTAAAGACCCGAGATATCTCACCTTTTGAGAAAAAGTCAGCTCTGCTATTGTTAAAATCGTCGCTCTAGCCAGACAGACACCCACAATAAGCCCTTTATAGAAGCCCGAAAAATTATTTTTTTTCCATTGTGATTAACGAACAGCAGTCTTAAATGGTTGCCTAGATCACGTGGTGATGCACGTGACCACGTATTTTGCACATACGCTGCGCATGTGATGTTTATGTACACCTGCAAGGTTTCTAATTCACTGTCCGGTGTATCTATATGAGCAACATAAATTAACATAAATTTTGGCATAGATAAATTATTTATTCTCAGGTTAGCAAAATACATTCAGAGTAAATTCAGATAGGATGCAACAATCATGATAAATATCACATATAGTCTCTCACTAAAACTATGGTAACATCCATATAAAACTTTTAAATCTCACATAGTTTAGGTTATAAGTAGAATGCTACTGAGATCAGAATTTCATTCACAGCTGAAGAAATGATCAGTGCAATTCAGTTATTTTATTAATAAGACTAAAATTATCTTCTGCTAAGATTAAAATTATCAGTATCACATAATTCAAATAAGGGCTAATACAAACAGCAAAACAAGAATTGATTAAGAAACATGGTGACCATGAAGAAATTAATACAAAGATTACATTGAAATATTTACAAAGTGTATTGAAAACTTAAAAAAAAGGAATTTTTCGTTTCAGATATGAGGTCAGTACAAATCTGCAAGAGAATCGTTTCAAATAATGTTAAATTATTAAAATAAATTAAAAACAGTGACTACACATACTCCAACAGGATAAATAAATGTTTGAAGTCCGCATCAAATCTATCAAATATAACACAATCATATTGTATGCTTCAGAAAATAGTTTGTGACAAACAAAGTCTATCACTGAGACCTTCCAGTAGACAAGTGAAATTCAAAAAGACAACATTTGATCACTACGTGTTTTGCTTTACTGAAGTTTATAACAGAAAACAGAAATATAACAAAAAATTACACATTTCAATGTAACATTGAACAGAAAAACGGTAACATTGAGTGCCCTGACTGAGATTCCATGATATAAATATTTGAAATCCACATCATATATACAAAATATAACTCAATCATATGCTTCAAAAACCAATGCAACAACCAATGTCCATCAGTGACACATATCAACGGAGCAATGAAATTTCAAGAAAAAGAATGAAAGAGCAATATGTTATTTTCTCACTGAAGCTTACACCAGAATACATTGGCATATAGAAAACTTTCAAAATTCATCATTGTGCATGCTTTCAAAAGTTGTTTGTGACAACTTGTGTTTGTCATTGATACAGACTAGAAGAGCAGATAAATTTCAATAAACGAAATATATAAGCACTATATTATTTTTGTTACCATAACACAATGCCTATAAAATAATAGTTACAGAAATCAATGCGACATCCATGAATTTTTCATAATGACAAGAAATATGACCCATACAGCTAATTCACAAAAATGGTAATATTGATTACTTTTTACTGGGTTTCATGATATTAACTACAGAGCAAATAAATATTTGAAGCCCACTTCAAATATACCAATGATAACTCAATCATACTCTATGCTTCAAATAATAGTTTGTTATAACCAATGCCTATCATTGAGACATATCAGTAGAAAAGTGAAAATTAATAAGTACACCAATGAGAACCCTGTAATATTGCCTTACTGAAGTTCCTAACAGAATACGTAGTAATATAACAAAAATCACAGATTTCAGTGCAACATGGAAGAAGGTTCCATTATAAGAAATATAACCCATGCAGCTTGTTAAGGAAAATGATAACATTGAATAAAATATACTGATGATGATAACTACAGGAAAAATAATAATTTCAAACCCACATCAAAACAGAGAGACATAGATGGCATATGATTAATCATTTCACCAAAGTTCTCAGTTTTCTTTTGCATGATTTCTTGGTGCACATTTCGATTGGGTGTAATTACACATATGCACATTTCCACGTTACTCTAATTTTTTGCAACAAATCAATTATTTTACTCCCACATGGACACCGAAAATCGGTGCTGAACACTGTTTTACAATATTAATATATGTGAATAATTGATTTTTGCAGTTCAGAAATTATTGCTCTACATTACTAGATATCAGTGTTTGAAAAACAGCATAGCATAATATTCCCACATTTATTTAAACTTCAGTAGGATAGGTTAGCCCTCTCTGATCACACATATTGATTAGCTGATGAGGTACAGCCACTACTAAATCCCTTTTTGTTGTTAAATGAATATGCTAATTACGTATAAACGAAATACAGTTACATATGACGATCCAGTGTAATTACTAAGGCAGTCAGGAACACAACATTTATGGGCCATGTTAACAATAAGAAGTACTATAAATATACTTGAATTTAAACAATATAATAAACAATATATATAATATAACTTTAATATTTATCTAAATAACAAAATAAAGAAATAGTAGCTACACTTTAACACAAAGGGACAGTTAGAAGCAGCAATGGCGAGATACAGAGTTTACAGGCGTAGATACAAACTACGACTGAGACTGTGCTCTGATAGGATTCCTGTAACACAGTCCACATCACGTAACATTAGGCTTTCCCTTCAGACGGCTTTGGCTTGTGGCATAACATAATATTCACACACAGTCACAAGGAGAGGAAGGCGAGTGAGTTCTTGGGGGATGTCAAAAGGAGAGGAAGGCGAGAGTGAGTTCTTGGGGGATGTCAAAAGGAGAGGAAGGAGAATGTGGCCCGTCACAAGCTCTTGTGGCCGTCACAAGGACAGAAAGGCCAGTGAGCGTGCTCGGTAAGAGTTGGGGATGTCGGCAGTTGAACTAATGAATCAGTACCAACCTTAACAGCCAAGTCACTTAGCACAAGAGAAATATCTCCTTTCCCCTACAAAATTAAAAATATCCTTCTCGTTGTCATCAGAGTCCTCCGTAGGGGAATAATAACATACGATATTAAAGTCTTTAATTTTTGTTTTAAATTTAGCTGTGAGAAATCTTTCATATATGTAATTATATCCTAGAAGAACAAAATTGAAATTTCTCCAGAGAAGCAAGCCTACACCTTGGAGATGCTTTCCATCCTCTCTCCCGGAAAAGAGAAATTTAAAGTTGTTTTTAAACATAACACCTTTACCTGTCCATCTGGTCGCTTGCAAGTCTAAAATATCTAGGCATAACGCTGGGATCCCTGCATGAGTACATCAATTGAATAATCTCAATGTAACGTCCTCACGTTCCATGTACCTGCAGAGAGAAAACGATTATTAAGATTTTTAAAGAAACTAGATTTATTGAGATAGGTAGGGCCAAGAAAATCAAACAGCCCTCTGATTGCAGTCATTGGGGAAAGAACCTATTTCTCCACTATTAAAGAATTATGAATAATGCTGGTAGGAACTTTCAAGTACCATTTTCGGGTACCAACTTTTCAAGCGGAACTTTTCAAGAGCCATATGACCTGCCTGTGAGAGATTACTCTAGTTTCGAATTGGCAATGCCCAACTGCCTAAGTGAGATTTCAGTTACCTGCGGTGGCCTCTGATAAGGATCATCCACTAGCTGATATAAGATACCAGTCTAGTGGGTATAAATGGTTATCACTGGGACACCTGTGAAGTTGACCACTCCTCAACAGGGCAGAAAAAGAGGAAAACGTTGCCATGGATGACCAGATCAATATGCCACACTGATCTGAAACCCTCCCCTTCCGTTCTCTTCCAAAAGATAATATCTCTTTTGAAAGGTACTAACTATCTTCACCACGAGAGTGCGGTGTCGGACATTAGATGCTAGTCCTGGCCGGTTCTGCGCATCAACACTGAGGATTAGTATATAGCTCTCCTTCCAGTTTATGCCTAGCTACCATTAATAGCCCAATGAATACTACTATTTGCATTTTCCCAGACACCCATTAGTTTGAATTTAAAGTTTTAAAGAGGCAAAAGTCGGCAAACAAAAATCTTCATTGTGTTCAAAAACTAGATTTTCTTATTCACCTGAGGCGATATGTTTTCTGTTTATCTTTGTAATGCGATTCAGTTGATTTGAATTCTATTTAATATCTCAGCAAAAGACAATGAATTTATATACACGTAAGAATGATGAATATTGAATAACGATACTATATATGAAAGTGGGTAACAAAACTTACGTTACCCGGATTATATTAAAAGATTTTAATAACAAAATTTAATAAGGTTAAAAATTATAGTAAGATATGAATAGAGTCGATTCAAATTATTCCTTTTCTTGAAGATTTCAATTTTATTTATCAAAAAAGGTGTTTCAATAGAAACTACACATGAATGACCCTTGCATCAAGTGAATTCGTCTGTGCTTATATAACCCTGTTTTACAAAATACTTGGTAAAAATATCACAAGAAGTGGTCAGTCTCCTGTATAGATACGAAGATTATATTCCACAATAACCTTAAATTTAAAACTCCTTTCATAGTCACAACACTCGTGGGTAAGCTCTCCAGAGTGGGTGATCATATGGCATTTGATGGTGCATGATATATCGGCACAGTAAGGACATAATGAACAAGGATATCTCCTGCCTTTTTCTTCCCCTCGATGACTGTTCTTGTGATTCGTGAGGAATTGTAACGATGTAAACCTGCACTGGCAGATGCACCTCATATTCACGTTCCCCTGTTTAAAAAGTAAATGATGCAATAAATCGTATGCTAATGAACCACTGAAATGTAAGCAAATATATATATTACGTTTATTTTCTCTTAGCGAATTATAAATTATCCTACATAATTCAATTGAAAAAGTAAACTGTACAGCATATGAAATATATTTCGAAATATTTTGTTATTAGAAATATTTTGTGACATAATAACAGAAATCAAAATTTCATCAGAAATTCATACCACGTAAAAAATATGACTTATATCACTACCCAAATGCATATTATTCACAATTTTAAAAACATTTTCAAAAAAAGAGATAGATATTTTAATATATTTTGTTATTTCATTTAAAATATTGCAAACATCATGGTGAAACATGACGAATTCTTATGCAATATTAGTAAATAATAGTAAATTTTTATTTAAAATGAATGTTTTATAAATAGAGCTCTAACAGAGAAAGAAATAATATCCAGAAACCTTTTGAATTAGTAAATCATCACATATAAATAAAAGGTTGTCACATTCCTTAAATACGTTATAGGAAAAAAATTGCAACACCTAGAACATCCCATGGCCTAGAGGCTAGCACGCTTGGCTACTGATCTAAGGGACCTGGTTTCGAACCCCGGGTAAGGCATGGATGTATGTATAGTTTTTCTGCTGAGGTCCTGCCAACCTCTCAGACCTTCTACTCTGGCATATAAACTGACAGGCTCCTGTCAGACCTCTGAGGCATAGCAGCTGCTTGAGAAGGTATATATTTATTTTTATTATTTAGAAGAATTAATGATGTTATATTGAAACGCAGGTAGCTGTTAGCATACACTGAGATGTGCGATTGATTACATTATCAAAAAGAAAAATATGAAAAATTATCACTTTACCTACCCGGTAATGTGGTATAATTAGTATGATGTTGAACCGTCCCGGGCAGCAATGCATCCATGAACACGGCGGGGAACGCTATCGCACAGCTCTATAACGTCCTCCTGAGAGATAGAACGCCTAATAGTGCGAAGTCGCTGTTCCATTTCAGCGACAGTAGTTGGCGAAAATCTTCGGTGTTATTGGAGCTGCCGGCTCATCATGTCCCAAACGTGTTCAATAGGTGACAGCTGTGGTGAGTGTGTTGGCCATGGTAGTACCTGAAAGTTTCACTCACCTAGATACTGCTGACTAATGCGGGCTGTGTGGAGACGAGCGTTATCTTTCTGGTAAAAGGTTCCGTGCTGCTGAACAAATGACAACCACTGTCTGCAAAATGTTGGTAACACATCGTTGGGGAGTTAGAGATCCCCTTATGATAACCAGTTCTGACCGAGATGCCCGACTAATGGCATCCACATCAAGACATCAGGTGCTGGGGCTGTGTGATGATGTTGCACGCACCGGGAGGCATTCCTTTCCCCTGGATGATGGCAAACACGTTGTCTACCATCATGCTGACCAAGACAAAAACGAGATCTGTCGTTGAACACCACGTTGTACTCCACTCTTGTTCCTTCCATTCTGCCTGAGGCGACACCACTGAAGACGTGCTTGCATTTGGTCAGATGTGAGGGACAAATGCAGTGCTTGACGATAGGCTCGTATTGAAAGTGTAAAAGCCTGTTGTTTACCATCCGTGTGGTAGGTATTCGATGTGTTACTTGTTACCAGTCCCTTTGCAGTTGCGTTGTGGTCGCGAATCTGTCACGCAATGCCATGCGTCGCAAATGGCAGTCCTGTCGCTTTGTAGTCATACGTCATCTTCCTGATCCATGTCGGTGTGTGCAAGATTCTTCTTGGCGTATGATGGTGATAATGGTGATGGGATTATATATGTGTACGATGCCCCCCCCCCCCCCCCCCCCGATAAGGAGCCACCTTGTCGAGGTGGGGGAGGGGCTTGACTGGATTGGGCAACAATCGGACAGGCTAAGATGGAAGGGCCGGACTAAGAGCTCCCGTCACGGGAGCCGAGGCAACTTGGATTGTACATCCTTGTTTGTGGCGGTCCAGGACATAGATTAAATTTAGGTTTTGACCGATGAATGAGCTTTACTCCTATAGTACTGTTCGCCATTATGTAGTCGGGGATGAGCTGTATCTATATGGTATTGTCTTGCCCCTGACTGTTGATAGTGGTAAACGTGGCATTATCCCTATACTGGTAGTTTCTTTAGGCGGAAACAAAACAATCAAATCAAAACGATGATGATACGAAAGAGCTCGAATTTTGTGGAAAGACTTTTCTTTTGCTACCTTCGGGGAATATCACGATCTGTACATGATCACTAATGTATTACTGCTAGGAAATATATTTGAAAACTACAGAAGTTCTTGTATGAACCAACTCGATCCTTGCCATTATTTTAGCTCTCCTGGATTATCCTACGATAGCAGTTTAAAAATGACAGAAATGGAACTGGAACTTATAAAAGGTGAAATATAGTTTTTCATAGAAAGAGCTCTGCGAGGAGGAATATGTTTAGTGTCTAAGAGATTTGCACAGGTCAACAATCCTTCAGTAGATCTATATGAGAGAAGTAAACCACAAAATTATATCATGTACTTTGATGCAAACAATTTATATGGCTGGGCAATGTCTCGACTTCTT
Organism: Ryuthela nishihirai; assembly: GCA_038380435.1. NCBI lineage: Eukaryota > Metazoa > Arthropoda > Arachnida > Araneae > Heptathelidae > Ryuthela > Ryuthela nishihirai. The sequence goes on from JAWZYU010000032.1 coordinate 45,958,189, forward strand.
CCAAATGGTAATTTCAAATGGGTAAATGATATTGACCTCTCTAATATTCCAGACGACAGCGAAAAGGGTCATTTCTTCGAAGTTGATATAGACATACAACAGACATACTAACACAATAGCATACATATAGAAAGAAAAACTAACATACTAATTCACACATACAGACAAACACACTAACATTCATACGTAGAGACAGACACACAACAGACATACTAACACAATAACATACACATATACATACATACGTACATACATACATACATACATACATACATACATACATACATACATACATACATACAGAAAAACTAACATACTGATTCACACATACGGACAGACAGACAGTCTAACACACTAACATTCATATCTAGAGACAGACATACTAACACAATAACATACATACAGAAATAAAAACTAATATACTAATTCACACATACAGACAGACAGACCAACATACCAGCATTCATACGTAGAGACAGACATAGAACTAACATGCTGATTCACACATACAGAGAGACAGACTAATACACTAAATTTCATACATAGAGACAGACATACAACAGACATCATCATCATCATCCTCCAGCAGCCACGGACTACGGAGGTCCAACCAGACCGCGCAGTTTAATTCTCCAAGCATATCTGTCCTGAGCTACATCTGCTGCATCCGGCCACTGCACACCAATTCTAACAAGGTCCTGATTGACATTGTCTGCCCACCGCATCCTAGGTCTCGCCCTCCTTCTGAGGCCTCTAGGCACACTGTTCATAACCCTATTCGCCAATCTATACTTATCCATACGGACAACATGGCCAAACCAGCGGAGTCTCTCTCTGCACATTATGCTGCTTAAAGGAGGTTGTAGACTCCTTTGCCTAACCTCATCATTAGTTACAAAGTTAAACCACCTAATACCCAAGATACTGCGTAAGCATCTAGAATCAAAAGCATCTAGTTTCCTGTTATCTTGTTTACACAGCGTCCAAGTTTCACTACCATAACTAACCCTAGAAAGAACCAAACTATTATACAGTCTAATTTTAGTCTTTAGGTGTATTACGCCTATTTCTCCACAATCTCCATAGATTCTTGAAAGTCCCGGCAGCAATCCCTCTTCGTCTGCTAATCTCATGCCGCACATCACCAGTATCTGTTACATAGCTCCCAAGATAATTAAACTGTAACACCTGCTCAAGACTGCAACCATTCAGATTAACTGAATCACAACCTGGCTGACCAATTTTCATCACTTTAGTTTTCTGTCTGTTTATAACCAAACCTACTCTACTACCAGTCTCATCAACAGCTTGAATGAAAGAGTTCATCTCATCAACATCATTTGCCAAAAGGGCTAAATCATCAGCATAATCTAAATTAGAAATTTTCGCATCTCCAGCCGAGTTAAGGCCAAAATCTTTCCCTTGAAGTGAATTTCGCATAACATAATCAATAACCAAACTAAAGAGAAAAGGAGACAAAATGCACCCTTGTCGAACACCAGAAGTAATGCTAAATCAATTGCTACAAGACTTACCAACTCTCACACATGACTCAGTGTTATTATAGAGCGCTTTCATTACGTTAACTAACTTGTCAGGTATACCATAGGATTTCACAATCAACCACAAATTATGACGATCAGCAGAGTCAAAAGGCTTTTTCAAATCAACAAAGCTAGCAACCAAAGGTTTCTGAAACTCTAAACATTTCTCAAGAATCTGCCTAAGTGAAAATATCTGATCCCCACATCCCCTACCACTTCTGAATCCACATTGCTCATCACGCAATTGACTGTCAACAAGATTTTTAATTCTATTAAGCACAATCTTGGAAAGAACTTTACCTGGAACAGAAAGTAGGCTGATACCCCTATAGTTATATATAAGAACTGCGATCACCTTTTTTGAAAATAGGGATAATAATAGCTCTGGTAAAATCTTTAGGAACCATGCTTTTATCATAAAAGTTATTCAAAATTTCAGTCATCCAAGTGGTAACTGAAACATTCCCAGTTCTGAGCATTTCTGTAGTAATTTCATCTACCCCTGGGGATTTATGAAGCTTAAGTTTAGAAATAGCCAAAATAACTTGAGATCGCGTTATAGAGCCAACTTTAAAGCCACCAATGCATTTATCATCATTATAAACAATGGGAGTAGAACTAACCACATTGTTTAGAACATCACTGAAGTGCTCAGCCCACCTAGCCATGACAGAATCCTCCCCTTCTATAACCTTACCATGTTTATCCTTCAATTCCTGTATACCTGTCCGTTTTCTACCACACAAAACATTAACTACCTGGTACAGCTCTCTGCTGTTGTGCTGTCTAACTGCTTCCTCGGCTTTGTCAGCCAAACCATCAAGCCAAAGATTCTTATCAGTAGCTAACTGATCCTTTACACGTTTATTAAGCTCTCTGTAATCCTTTCTATTAGGATTAGTAGGGTACTGATTAGGGACATTCCTGCAGTTCCTTCTTTCAGAAATAAGCTCACGTGCCTTATCATTTAAATATTTCTGTCTCCTCTGCTCCTTTTTTCCTAAAATAGTACTGTTAGTTTCCAAAAAAGCCTGTTTAAAATGGCCCCATTCTTCCTCAACGTCAGTATTAAGCAAACCATGACTATCATAATGACTAAGTAACCTATCATGGTAAGCTTTAGCTATAACTGGGTCTTTCAGAGCTTCAGTATTAAAGGTAAATTTTTTAAACCTAGCACAACACTTTTTAAGTTTAAGTTGCAAAACACTTTTAACAAGGTAATGGTCAGATCCAATTTCAACACCCCTATATGCCCTGGTATTTCTAACAGAACTAGCCCATTTGCTGTTAATTAATATATAATCAATCATATTCCTGTGCAGCTCATCAGGTGAAACCCATGTGTATTTATGTATGTCGCGGTGTTTGTAATATGTGTTAGTTATTCTGAAACCATTGAGTTTACTTACCTGTAGGAGACGTTGCCCATTGCCATTGCAGCTACCAATACCAAAAGGGCATATCACCCCTCCCCAAAGGTCAGAGTCAGTGCCAACTTTGGCATTGAAGTCACCTAGAACAAGGGTAATATCTCCTTTCTTGACAGAATTCAAAATATCCTGAAGTTGTCCGTAAAACCTATCCTTCTCATCCTCATCAGCATCCTCAGTGGGGGCATAACAGCAGATAACATTCAAGCCTTTAATGCTTGTCTGAAATTTTGCTGTAAGAAACCTTTCATTAATGCACTCATATCCTAGAAGAGCATCACTAGCATGTCTGCTGAGCAGCAGACCCATGCCTTGGTGATGCTTTCCATCCTCCCTCCCTGTAAAGAGAAATTTAAAGTTATTTTTAAGTATCTCACCTTTACCTGTCCATCTGGTCTCTTGCAAGCCTAGAATATCTAGGTTATAGCGCTGGAATTCCTGCATGAGGACATCAAGAGAATAATCTCTATGTAATGTCCTCAAGTTCCACGTACCTGCAGAGAGAAAATGATTAGTAGGATTTTAAAGAAATTAGATTCATTGAGATTGGTAGGGCCAACAGTATCAAACAGCCCCCTGATCGCAGGCATGGGGCAAAGACATGTTCCTCCTACGCTAAAGGCTGAAGTCACCGATGCTGGTAGGAACTTCAGGCACCACCTTTTCAAGTGGACTTTTTCAAGAGCCATATGGCCTGCCTGAGACACATTACTCCAGTTTAGGCTTGACGATGCCCAACTAGCTAAGTAAGGTTCAGGTACCTGCGATGGCCTCTGATTAGGATTATCCACCAGCTGATATAAGGTATCCCATGCCTCTGTTCACTTAGAGCTGGCAACCCAGAAGCAAACAGAAAACACAGCGGTAGACTCTCCCTCAACAGAGGCCAACCAGTGCAGCATGTCCAGGATCAATAATCAAGCTCAAATCCATAAAGAAGTCCAGTCTAGTAGGTATAAATGGTCAGCACCAGGATCCTGTGAAGTTGACCACTCCTCAGCAGGGTTGAAATAAAGAGAAAGGTGGCCATAGATGACCAGATCAGTAGGCCATACTGAACTGGCAGCCCTCCCCTTCCGTTCCCTTCCAAAATAGAATATCTCTTTTGAAAGGTACTAACGGCCTGCACCAGGAGAAGGCGGGTCGGATATTAAGTGGTAGACCTGGCCAGTTCTGTGCATCATCACTAGGGATTGGTACACAGCTCTCCTTCCAGTTTATGCCTAGCTACCATTTACAGGTCACAACAGACATACTAACACAATAACATACATACAGAAAGAAAAACTAACATGCTAATGCAGAGACAGACAGATAGACAGACTAACACACCAACATTCATAGGTAGAGACAGACATACAACAGACATACTAACACAATAACATACATACAGAAAGAAAAACTAACATACTAATGCACAAACAGACAGACATTCATATTGAGAGATAGACATACAACTAACATACTAATTCACGCATACTGACAAACAGACAAACACACTAACATTCATACGTAGAGACAGACATACAACAGATATATTAACACAGTAACATACATACAGAAAGAAAAATTAACATACTGATTCACACATACAGACAGACAGACAGACAGACAGACAGACAGAGAGACAGATATACGTAGAGACAGACATACAACTAACATACTGATTCACACATACAGACAGACAGACAGACAAACACACTAACATTCATACGTAGAGCCAGACATACAACAGACATACAATAACATACATACATAGAGAAAGAAAAACTAACTTACTAATGCACAGGCAGACTAACACACTAACATCCCATACGTAGAGACAGACATACTAACTCAATAATATACATACAGAAAGAAAAATTAAGATACTAATTCAAACAGACGGACAGACTAACACACTAACATTCATACGTAGAGACAGATGCGCAACAGACATACTAACACAATAACATACATGCAGAAAGAAAAACTAACACACTAATGCACAGACAGACTAACATTCATATGTAGAGACAGACAGACTAACATTGATACATAGGGACAGACAGACAAACATTCATACATAGAGACAGACAGACTAACATTCATACGTAGAGACAGACAGACAACAGACATATTAACACAATAACATGCATACAGAAAGAAAAACTAACATACTAATGCACAGATAGACAGACAGACTAACATTCATAGGTAGAGACAGACATACTAACAGAATAACATGCATACAGAAAGAAAAACTAGCATACTAATGCACATTCAAACAGACAGACAGACAGAGTAACACACTAAGACCTTTCAAACACAGAATTGTCCCCTTTCCCGTCGAAATTAGGCTTTGTGGATATACGTTTGATCACCGGAACAATTGGGACTCTCAACAAAGCTTTGCTATTTGAACGCGAGCACAACTCCGAACTGCGAATTACGCGCAATATAATATATATTGCGCGTAATATAAACAAAGAAATTCTAAACTTAAAGCTTTGTTGGGTATTTAACGTATAATCTTTTTCCTAACATAATATTTTCAGGATAGGGTCCAGTAAAGTAATCTCGTCCAAGAGGCCAATAAAGAAATCGCATCCCAGTGCCCAGTAAAAGAAACCTCGTCCCAGGGACCTGCATCACCTTGCTACACCTACTTAAATATATTAAAAGTTAAAAAGGGTCGAAATGTTTCCCAATTTACTAAATACCTCAGTCTGAATCTACCCTTGGGAATTCGCAGTGACGACTCCTATTACATTGTTTGCCTAGGATAGTGATTCCCAGTTTTTCTGAGTCCAGTAGTCATTTCATCTTTCCTAATGCTGTCAGGTCTCTCCAATTCATTTACTTTTATTTATTATTGTGTTTTTATCGCATTTCTGTTGTTTATATATGTAGTGTATTTTTGGAAGTGTGTTGTTGTGGGGATGTGACTCATGAGCTGTTGTTTTCAGGGTTGAACTGGCTGACTGCACACGCTGAAAAGTCGAAAAGCACTTTTACAACTATTTAAGATTATCCTGGGCACAAGTGCTAGCGCTGGAGATAAGGGCATCAATAATGAACAAAATATTAAGGCGCCATTTGCTAGCATCTAATCTAGTTCTTGTATGAATTAAATTTAACGAATAAAACTAACAACAAAATCTTAAAGTTCAGAAAAATTTTATTTTTAAATTTTCGTTGGATGTGATGCCCTCTAGCATGAGTCCCACCTTGTTATCATTCCAGCTAAATGAGAGATAAAATTTCCCTTATGACTATAAAGACTGCAAAGTTTCCGATACACAAAAATTTAATACCCTACTTATTTGCACCTAAGAAATTCAAAGGAATTAGTTTCACTTACCCCACTCCGTAATGGACTTACCTTATTCCCAGGTCCGAATCTCTCAACTGTCTGCATTGCTAGTCGGAAAATGGAGGGAAAATCGTGGATGAAGTCGGCCGTATCCTCAACGCTCTTGACAGGAATATGCTGGATGACCTTGATGGAAATGGGAGATTTCTCCCTGTCTCCTAATAGATAAAAAAAATAAAGTCACAGAGTTAGTAAATCAGTGAAGTATAAATTTAAAAAAATCGCTTAGAATCTCGTTATGATCATCAGACTGGTGATTCTCTATGCTTCACCCATATGGTCGAATACTACACCCACCAATATTCGTAAGATTCAGGTCTTACAGAACAAGATTTTGAGAACTGCCGTCGATGCCCCTTGGTTTATCACTAAGAGACAACTCCATAAAGACCTGGGCATCGACCATATGTATGCACATATTAAACGCACCTCAAAAAGAGGTTTTGTGACTGTAAGCAATAATTCCGATGAGATTATTTCTTCTCTGATTATACTGTTTTGAACAAGTACAAAGGGGCCTAAAACGGTAGCGTTACCTGAGGAGACCTACCCGTTTTAAGTTTCAAATAGAATTTTACTGCTATTTTTAGCTTTTCTTATGTTTGCCCTTAGGGGCCCACCTAAGGGTGGTTAAATTATATATTTTGTTCTTACTCATGTCAAATAGGCGTATCTTTATGATGGAGATGGTTAGGGGTAAAATTATTACCCGGTACATCGAATATGATTATACGATCTACGATATACGATATAATGTCGTTGCCGCAAGTTTTCGGGAAACCTCCGGTTTTGAGATTATAACGGAGGAGAATAATATAATTTCACGGACTACTTTCATAACAGAAATGGCGGTAGAAGTAGCTATACTAAATAATTACTGGGTTCTGTTTTCATATCGCGCCCCTACAATAGTAGAAAAACTAATTCAGAACCTTCACATTTCCCTATAACCTATGTAGCGCGATGGTTAAATCTGATTTCTTTGTGTACTCGTGATCCACATTTTAAGAACCCCTGATATAATGAAGTGTTTATCAATTTTGATTAATAGCTCTGAGAACCGCTGGAGTAGACTCCATAATCTGTTTATTTTTTCGGTAAATAAAACTTATTTCACATATAACATCATCACTATTTAAATATAAATATCCGATAATATATCCTTTGAAAAGTGTATGATATATTATAATTATATATATACCTTTCAACGAATATAACCAAATCTGAAATTACAGTACATTAAAATGATAGTTTAAAAAATAATTCGATAATTCATTTGGAGATCGTCAGACACGATAATACAGTAACAACTAGTAAAACGTTTATCACTGAAGTTACTTGTATCTCACAAATTGAATTAGAAACACTTATTGGAAAATGAAGAAAGAAAATGCTAAGGTTTTACCTACAGCAAAGTTAATGTATAAAAGTAAATGTAATCAACTACTACTAACGTGGAATGCTAATTGCGACATACTTCTGTTGCCAGATATATTTTTAATTTGAACAAAATATTCTATAAAAATAAATGGTTGCTTAGAATGTAGCTTTCAAAAAGCAATTTAGCACGAAACATCAGAAGCAAACTCTCGTGTATATTTGTCAGCTAGGGTTCAATTGAAATTAGACCACGAAATAGGATGTCACTAAGGTATGATTTAAAATCGTGTATTTTCTAGGCACCCTTACTCTAAAATTAAGAAAAGAAAGCAGATTCATATTTCGAATGAAAAGATATTAGATGCTTACAATTCAGTAAAGAATGGAGGTGACCTATGATATGTTACCAACCCTTCAAAACTGAGGGACACGCCCTCTTGTAGTCTTAGGGACACGCCCCCTTTGTAGCTCCAACAGCCATTGCAGGTATGTTGCGTTTGTGTGCGTTAATTTCGCAATAACTCTCGAAAGTTCGAATTTATAATCTTAATATTTGTTGTGCTCATTCTTCATATAAAGTACGTATCAAATTCGAATTTGAAATAGATCGTACAATTACACAAAAATTGCAGCATTAAAGTTTGAACACAAGATTCATAATAAAATTGATTTAACTCTGATTGCTAAGCCGGTAGATATATAAAAACAGCTTTTAGTATCATCTAATTCATTCTTTTCTGATTATTTCATTCCTTTTTAGCAATTTTTTTCGTTCACTAAAGAAAAAAATAGTTAATTATTCTCAGGAGGTATTGTGAACAGTTTGAGAATTCGCTAAAATTTAAGAAAATAAAATACACTGCTGGCCATTAAAAATGCAAAACCAGGAAGAACTTATCGGATTGTCCCGAAATATGCAAGATGGGTAGCCCATGGAAGAATATATAAATGATTCGCACATCATGTGTGACAGTAACGCCCCCTGGAAGTGGTATAAGAGGAGATTACAAAGAGCCAGTGTAAAGCACCGGAATTGTGTTTACTCTCAGTTCTTGCGCACTAAAAAATCAAGTGTGCCTCGAAAAACACGGCATCCATACGACAAGGTTTCCGACTTTCATCGAATGAGAATTGTTAGATTACGGGAAGGCAGATTATCGTACCGAGATATCGGTGCTCGTGTTAGAATGCTGCCACAGTGATGAGAATACGGCGTCAGTGGATTGAGGAGGAACGAACTCACCGACGTATGGGATCTCAACAGCCCTGTCACACAAACGAATGAAAGGACAGACATCTCGTGTGCATGGCTTTGAATGATCGTATAGCCACAACAGACACCTTAGCTCAACAGTTAGGTTGTGTTGCACATCAACTAGTGTTCGCACGTACGGTTCAACATTGTCTGCAGTATCGGGGCATCTTTCCTAGGTGGCCATTGCTTCAGCTACAATTGATTCTACAACACAGGCGTATGTGACTGCAATGGTGCCAAGAACGTCACGCATGGATATGCGAATGGCACTGCATCGTCTTTTCAGACGAATCCATGATGGACGAATCCGTATCTGGCGGTACCACGTCGACAGGATCAGGGACATATGCATGATGCAGCGCCATACAGCTCTAGCCCCTGGTGTTATGGTATGGGGTGCCATTGGATTCCACTCTCGCATACATTACCGATACTTTGAACAGCCTGCGTCATATCACTGAGATGTTGAAGTCTGCGGTCGTACCTTATCTTCAGGGGTTCTCTTTTGTCATTTATCAACAGGACAATGTCCTACCACATGTGTCATGCATTGTCCAACAATTCCTGGATAGCCACCATCTCACGACGACCAGTACACCAGACACCAGCAGCTGCTACAACAGATGAACTTTGGTTACATATCGAAACTTCATGGACTGTTATTCCCCAAACACAAATCCGACGTCTCATCCTCTCAATGCCAGACCGTGCAGCAGCGGTTATTGACGCTCATGGTAGCTACACAAGATACTGATTTCTCTGTCTTTCACAAGTCTCACCGATTTGTATTTGTAATCATTTGATCCTTCTAACATAAGCTATGTATTCTCTAAATATGGATTTGATATCTCTTGTCTTTCCTGGTGTTTTTAATGGCCAGCAGTGTCTTTCTCTTGAAGTGAGATTAACGAATTATATAGTGACTTACAATTTTCCATTTATCTTTTCAAATTTTTCTCCTATAAATTATGTTTTGAAAATGTTAATTTAGAAAATTTTTACTTTGGTGCAAGTATTATTATTATAACCAATTTATTTTCACAAATAGCGAGAATCTAATGAAAGACAAGTGGGGTGGACACTATAGATCGTGTTATTAAGCCTTTCCGAGTAGGAAAACGGTGCAAGCATCGTCGAACAGAAACACGGATTGAAATGCTTCACAGACTTAAATATTTTACGAAATATTAATATTTTTGAAGTTGAAAAAGGAAAATTTATCTGGCAACACAACTTGAAGCATGAAATATTCAGTAACGATAAATGTTCAAAAGCTAAATATGAAACACCAGCTTTCGTTTTGGGAAAATAACCTTAATAAAGAAAGTAAAAGTTATAGAATTTTCTTTTCCCATTCGTTAATCATTCATAAAAATTCAGATTCATTTCATTGACATACTCTATAAATGAATTTGGAAAATATTTAAACAACTGTTATTTTGTTTCCCGTCTAGGGCGTAGCATTTCGAGAAAGTTAAATGATGAAAATCGAAAATGTTCAATGGAATGATACAGCGTTATCTATATATTTTTGTCTAATTATTTAAACTAGTTTAATATTTGAAAACTAGGGGAAAATATGTTCAATTTAAAAATATAAATCTGTTGAAGGCGCTACATCGAATTTTTGGAACAAATATGTCAAAATTTAGTACAAGAATGAAACAATGGTAACTATTTGAAATGAAAAAAATTATCAAATTCAGATCACGCAATATTTTTAATTTCGGAAATGGATTGTACAATTTAGTGATACAGTTGGTCTGAGATTTTGGGATACAGTAAGCTAAATGACCTAGTCAGAAAGACCACCGAGGGCTCAGAGAAGGTATTGGGAGGAGAATATCGATTTCACAGATATTTGGACAAAGATGGAAAGTTCTAGTCAAAGACATCCAGCATGTTCTTTAACATGCACAGGGTGTCATGGCTTAATGTCCAACCCTTTTCACGGTTGCTTTCCAAGATGATCAGTCTTACTCACCAAGAGCAAGATGGGGTTAGTCGAAATAACACTCGATCCTGGAACTATTGGTACTCGAACCTGAGAACTGTATTTTACGGGCCTAGAGCGCTGGTCGGCTGTTAATCAAAACCAAAGAAATATGAAAAAAATCTAAGGCAGTTTATTTTCCTAAAATTTAACTGAAATATATTTATTTTCAAACCAGTTAAATTGAACTATTTTGTTATGATGATTATTTAATTATCTATGAACATTTTCATATTTCTTAATAGATTGTAAAAAAATTTACCACCAGTGCAAATACTATTTAAACTTTCTCTCTCTATATATATATTGGGAAATTAGCTGTTCTGTTACTGCACTGTCCAGGCCTCAAATGATATAGACGTCGTTCACCCCCCCCCCCTTTCCCGAAGTAAAGAGGATTGCGTTGCTTTACCTCTAGATCGGCGTTTTGTTTCCATACAATGGGATCAATAACTAGGTCACAAGGACTCCGAAGGCTCAGAGAAGGTTGGGAGAGGGGACACACTGTAATAGCTGTTGGGAGACAGTCCTTCCATCAAAGCCATTTAGCGTGTGGTATGTCTGTCCCGCATACGGGCCCACGGCTTAACGTCCCATCCGACGGACGACGATCTTTTCAAGACTATCGGTATCCCCCACTGACCGAGGGTAGGGAAATTTTTGAAGATAAATCTCAACACTGATCCGGCAGGGAATCGAACCAGGGAAATGCAGATTATGAGCCTTAAACATACCGACTGAGCCACCCCCACCCCAGGTAACGAGGAAATATATTTTTAATAGGAATTTTCGTAATGGTTTTTGCACCATCAATAATCATTTATTTTATCAATTTTGAATATTTTCTGGATGTAATGAAATCTTTAATCTCAGTTTCATTAAAACATTTTATAAGCTACGAAGTTTAGAACTGGCATGGTGGATAAGGAGGTAGCTACTCTTCCAGCAAATTCAGGCTTTGTGTATTGTGTTCGCTCTATCAGAGGCAGCGACTTCGGTCTTAGCAGGTCATGTCCTTGTATAAGAAGGCCTGTAAAAGTAATTACTAGCTTTTACAGGCCTTCTCATTTCACAGTGAAGAATCTTAAAGCTATGAATAGCTTTTAGGATTTTTCACTGTCCTATGTATCAATAACAAAAATTTTTTTCTCTGACATACGATGTAACTGATTTTTTTAAACAAGAACAATTCAGCTATGATAGCTCTATCAGAATACTAACAGATTTACCCGGCATTGCTTGGGTCTAAAACTTTCTAAAATGCAGAATAGATGGCCCTCCCCTTATCGTAAGCTTTCATGTAGCATAAATATATATATATACTTTTTATATGTTTATATTTGTATATACTTTTATTAGCTTTTGCATATTTTTCAAATTACGTTAATGATTTTAACTACCATACGAATTTAGTTTTTTGAATCTCATGTTCTGCTCGTGCTTAATTAGTACGACTTAAAATTCCACGTACGCTCGCGCTCTTGACCCAGAAAACAGAAGAATAGGTTTATCACGCGAACTCAGAGAGAAATTAGTTTGATCCATGAATTATTTCAAATTTAATGGCGGCAACAGATATTTTGAATGTTAATGTTTTAATCGAGGGAAATCAGATAGCCAATTCATTAGTGGCAACAGTTATTCTGAATAACATTCAACCGTTAATGTTAAGTCTATGAGGATTTTGAGAATTTTAAACCCGTCCACCCTAATTTTGATTGACCAAAGTGGGTTCGCACATAGCCTATATTATTCTCCTGGGTGAAGGGAACGTTCATGCAAAGTTTGGAGCTCTAGCTCTTCTGGGGGCTGTGTGCAGAAGAGGACAGACACACAAACTTTTCCGAACGAAATTTCATATCACGAAATTTATAACTTCGGAAATCTATATACGTTTTAGTGATACGGATACGTCTGAGTGACACTTTTGCGAACAATAAGCTAAATGGCAAGGCCACAAAGACCCCAAGGGCTTAAAGAACTTTGGAGAAGGGGACCCACTGAGTAGCTCTTAGTACATGGATGGAAACTTTCCGTCGGGGCTATCGATCATGTTCTTTATACTATAGTGCACATGTTATGACTTCCCTGCACACATTGCACAGCTTAACATCCCATCCGAGGGACGGCGACCTTTCAAAGCCCATAGGAGTCCTCTTTCTCACCGAGGGCAAGGTGGGATTGAACGGAGTCTCAGTTGAGCCAACCTCAACGTTGGCTCAACTGGGAGTCTGAAGTGGGAACTGAAGATTGCGAGCCTCATGCCGTACCGACTGATTTCCCCTCATTCGTCATTTATCAGGAAGGGATAGCCTAACAGCACATATATATGGTGAAATAATATTTATTTACAGTGAAACACGTAGAAAAACCCGTATTGATATATAATTGAATTCCTGAGAAACTGAGAAAATGATCTGAAATCATGGGACAATTGAATAATTAACAGAAAAAAAAAAATGAATTTCTCTACGAATGGGATCGAAACTCACGTTCGCTTCCATTGGTAAAGTTTATTGTCTTCATTATGTGAAAACTGAACAAGGTTGAGCTAGCTCAAGTGATCAGAACACTTGATAAATTATGATGATGTTTTCGGATCATATTTGCAACGAATTGTAATTATTGAATTGTTCCATGATTACAGCACATTTATTGTACCTAAAAATGTTAGTTCAATCTTGGAAGTCTTTTTGGAATATTTTAGAAGGAATACCTTCTCATGAAAATTATTTTCCAAAATTAATTTTGTTCCTTACACATATTAGGGAAATGCTACTGATTAGAGTAAACAGTTAGATGTAGCAATTATTGGTATTCACAGTTCACTTAAATGATTGTGGAAAATATCATTATTAGCAACTCTCAAAACGCATTTCCTAGCATCCATTGGTATTTAAATATTTAACTCTAATAATAAAATCTGTATGCATTGTGATATTTAGTCCAAGTTCCATTTAAACATTAGAGAAATTTTAAAATTTAGAAATGCCTAATCATTTCACTAATCTGTAGTACACAGTCGTATCAGAATAATATGCCACCAACGGAATCATAGTGAACTCGCCCAGGCACTTCCCAGAATGCACATGACAAGTTCGACCACACGGAGATATAAGCGGCTGGTCAGGACAGATGAGCCATAGTGTGTAACGTGAGGACAATGGGCAGAGGTATTGATTTGATGGACGTTCAAAAAGAAATGATCATCGCCTACCAAGCGAAGAGTGGAAGTGCCGTAGAAATATCCGCGAAAATAAATCATACTTCAGTGGCATACTATTTCGTTTCCAGTTTGAATTAAACCCTAGCTGACTAGCACACACATGAGGCTAAAATTTACAATAAGATCGACTTTTAAGCAATTTTCTTTCCTTACTCTTTTTTGTGCTAAATTACCTTTGAAGGCTACGCTTTCAGCAATCCTTTATTTTCCTACAATATTTTGATAGAAATTTGAAACATATATCTGGCAACAAGACTGAGTCGCCATTATCATTCAACGCCAGTAGTAGACGAAGGAAGTTCACTTTTAGACATTAAGTTTATTTCAGGTAGGACCTTAGCATTTCCTCTTTTTATTAGCCAATACGTGTTTCTAATTCAATTTGTAAGATACAAGTAACTTCAGTGATAAATGTTTTACGAGTTGTTACTGTATCATCCACTGTCTCGCCATCTTAAAATGATTTATCGAGTAAAGTACATGTAAGATTTCTTATTAAACTATCATTTTAACACACAATAATTCGAGATATGATTATATTAGTTGAAAGGTACCATAATTATATTTAAATAGTGATAGTGTTATATGTGTATTAAATTTTATTTCCCGAAGAAATACACAGATTATAGAGTCTACGCCAGGGTTCTCGTTGGTTTCAATCAATCTTCATAAACACTGCATTAAACAAGGAGCTCTTAAAATGTGGATCGCCAGTACATAATAAAATTAGATATTTTTTTTTACATTATAGGGAAGTGTGAAGTGTCTGCATTAGTTTATCTACGATTGTACGGGCTTGCAATATCAAAACAGAAAACACCTGTATTAAGCAATGAATTAATCTCTGTAATAATACTCTTGCGTGCCATTGCTTATATACCGAAAAAATATTATTTGAAGTAATGATTTAGCAGAGCGTACTGGTGTCATTAAGGGGTTGGCGGAAGTCCAATAAATAGGTATGATTCTGATATGAAAAACTAGAAATGAAAATTTTGTGAATTATGGAAATTAATGGAAATAAAAATATTTTTGAAGGCATTCTTTACTGCAGAATGCTACTGTTGCTGTAATGTTAAGTCTATGGAGTCGTGAGTTGGTAGAGTCACAAAGATATACATATGATGTTCATACATCACAATAGTTCTTCCGGCATATTGTGATGATAGAATAATAGAGAAATAGCGGAAGTGAGCTGTATTTCATTTGATTATTTTATCCTCGAATTTCTTTTAATACATTTCGTCAGAGCATTTAAGATTTCCCATTGCTTTTTTATCATGATATTTATATATATTTGTGTTATGATATGTTTATCTTTAATGATGTTACGGAAAAAAATAATGGTACTTTTCGGTTATCTCCGGTCACATTTTCGGTACTTTTCGGTTATCTTAAAGAAAGGAAAATTTTCAGAAAATGCAACGCTATATAGAAGAAAATCATGTTTCTGCACTAAAAATAATCTCTTCAAAACAAGATTTTATCAACAATGTTTATCGCTTATAGAATGACCCCTTGTTTGGCACTTAAAATAAAGCCCCAAAAATAATCTGATCAAAAGTAGATTTCATTAACAATTCTTATCAATAAGGAATAAACCCTTGTTCCGCATTTTAAAAAAGCCCCAAAAAATAAACAATCTCAGGAAAATCAGATATCATTAACAGCTCTTATCTCTAAGGAATAAATCCTTGTTCCTCAGTGAAACCCCAAAAATAAATAATCTCATCAAAAGATTTCATTAACAACGGTTATCGCTAAACAATGAAACCTCGTTTCCCACTTTAAAGAAAGCCCCCAAAATAAACATCAAAAGTAAATTTCCTTAATAACGCTCATCGCTAAAGTATCAATTTAAGAAAAGCCCCAAAAACAAATAATCTCATTGCTACTTTGGTGTTTATTTTTCGTCGCCAAGAAAATGTGACCGGAGATAACCGAAAAGTACCAAAATAATTTTTAAAAGAGACCATTTTATTGCGGGGGAAAATATTTGATAAATGCGATGTATAATAAATAAATACCCCCTTAAGAATCTGCTTGCCCGAGGGTCTGACGGGATTTTGACAATTCAATGCACCATAGAGAAGATCTATGAGACAGACAAGACCGCAGCAGAAAGACAAACATAAACATCCATGTCTTGTCTGGCGCGTTAACCACTCGGCCACCGGGACGGTTGCATGGGATATATAAAATAAGAAATTGATTTATTTGCGGTAATTTCATATGAAGTGAAAATAATCGATGTTAACTTTGGAGCCGTCCTCGTCGCCAAGTGGTTAGCGCGCTTGGCTACTGATTTAAGGGACCTAGGTTCAAGCCCCGGGTAATGTATGGATGTATGTGTCGTTTTACTGCTGAGGTCCTGCCTTCTTCACAGACCTTCTACTATGGCATATTAAACTGGCAGGCTCCTGTCACCTCTGTGGCAAGCAGCTGCTTGAGGGGGTATTTATTTATTTTTTTTATAACTTTGTGAAGGAATGTTTTATAGGAATTCAGTTTGAAAACGGTTCCATGGTTTTAGAGAAACAGAAGTTAATGAATGTTTTGAAATTTAATATAATTCTTATATCAACTTTATCAAATATATTCTCCCACTATCAGATAGCCCCTTCCTAAAGTTACTTTCATTCATAAATCACATTTAATCATTTCTTAACGCTATAAAATAAGGGTAAACATATATTCAAATTGTTCAAAAATATATTGTTGAAACGTACTTAAGAAACGTCCCATGAACTGAATAATCCAGTCAAAACTCGCTTCGGTAGAAGTACTTGTTCTCATATTTTTAAATTGCGTGATCAATTTTGATCAAATGGTGAAAAATCAATCTGGCCAAATGGCGCTGATGAACTTATGTCATTGGTTTTGAGATTATAATGAAGGAACAGGGACTTCTTTCACGGACTACTTTAACAAATGGCAGCGTCAGTACATTCTGCTAAATTTCAATTACTTTATTCGAAATAGAGATTTAAATTTTAATTTGTGCTTAATTATATTATTCTTAAAATGTTTAAGAAAATTTACTGAGTCCTGAATCCGATTCGTTATTTAGATTACCAAAATTTACTGTGTGCCTATTCTAAGGTAATACATAACTATAAAGTAGCATTTAACTTAAATTTTTGTATGATTGTTTAATTTTCGGGTCTCTAATGATGCAATTATTTAAACGTTTCTATTTAAAGCATCTTATTTAACCAATGATTACTAATTTTTTTCCTATTCCTTTTCAGAATGAAACTTTATCTATTTGAGTGAAAACTACAAAAGTGAACTGTGCTGACAAAACAGAAGTGATGTGATCATGGAGAAGTTGCAGTTGATGCCATACTTTCTTGCTGTGTTAACTCACATTCTAATCTAAGGTAAAACTACAGTTTCCTCGGGGGAAAAGGCTTTACCAGTGATCCTATGAAGAGAGTAGCTCATCGAAGAAAGTGAACCAGTTATTCAAAGCATTGGTAGTTTTAATTTGTCCAAAGAAACAATCTTTCAGAACACAGAAGAAGCTAAATCCTGCACCAGTTGTATATATATATATACAGACATTAAGCAGAACATTTCTTCGAATTAGAATTAGATATTTATGGAAACAAACATTATATAACTTAGTATAAATGAACGTAGAAACTTGACATACCTGTGTATGCGTTTACTAACTAGTTAATTGTTTATACTTTCTTTAGACATGAAAAATATGAGTAATAAATGTATAGGTTGAAGAACACATAACATCCAGCATATATATATAGGCACTGGACAGAAAAGTGGTAAAAGTTTCATATTGTCTCAAAAGAAAAATTATATTCAGAGCTCATAAACTTCAACATGATTTTTAATGAAAAATATTTTTAAAGAATAGATTTGGAGAGAGTTCTAAGATCATAGTTGATAAAATTAATAGTTATTAAATATCAACTATGTATCACATTTAGTTTTGAGAAGCCATGTGTGATACATATTTGATAAATTAAGTAAGAGTTCAGAGGTTATATACTAGACCACAGAGTCAAAATTTTCTCTTAACCTCTTTTAATATTTTAATTAAATTTCGGGGATAATTTTTATAGCCTGTTACTATGTTCCAACATTCATAACTCTTTTAATAGTTAAAAATTTTTAAATCGAGATTTACATAGATTTTATTGAGATCTTTAGACATATTTTCATTAAAAATCATATTGAAGAGGTTATTAAGCTCAGAATGTGATTTTTTCTATCGAGATAATATGAAACTGTTTCCATTTTTCCGCCCAGTATCTGTACATATTATTTGATTATAATTATTAGAGCCCGCATTTCTCAATGTCTATAAGTGACATTTTAAATGAGTCTTTATTAAGTAATAGATATACATAAAATGGGTGATAAATTTGTTAAAACTGTATATGGATATGTAAACTAGATTAGAGTATTATCTATAAAACAAGCAAATCTTAATTTAAATATATAAGTAGAAAATATATTTTATTAAGTGTGTTAAAGCTTTTGTATTTGTAAGAGCTTTGTTTTAAAAATGTATCTAATTTTATGCTACTCTTTGCTTTATAGGGTTTGGACTTTGACTCGTATTCTTATGGTATAAATATCATTGCATATCTAATTATTAAAATAAAATAAATATGTATTTTTTCCAATCGTGAAATTTTGATTAAGGTTCCTCATTCCATAGTTTAATGTAATAAATAAATCTGCAAACGCTGTTGAATATAATTTCGTACTTTAGTTTTTCACTTCAAAGAGTAATGTATTATTTATTTATTTCCTAAATCAGGTGGATGCGTTTATGAGTGTGACGTCTGCCATTACCGGTTTACATCATTACAATTCCTCACCAAACACAAGAAGAGGCATCGAGGGGGAAGGAAATGGCCGGAGATTCTCTTGTTCCTTATGTCCTTACTCTACCGATAGATCATCCAGCATCAAACGTCACATGCTCACACACTCTGGAGATAGTCCTCATAAGTGTTGCCACTGCGGAAAGAGTTTCAAGCTCAAGATTCATCTTGAAGTGCATCTTCGTATCCACACAGGAGAACGACCATTTCCTTGCGATCTTTGTAGCAAGTCTTTCAAACAGCATGAAAATCTGTCAGCACATAGAACATTTGGGACAAAAGCCATTCTTGTGCAGACACTGTGATATCTCATTTGTGCAGAAGAATGATTTAAATCGACATGAAAAGAAGCACTTTTAAATTGGTTTTTTCTATATGTAAAACGTTTTTGTAATTCTAGTAGTAAATTTGAGTGAGAAATTTTCGAAACTGTAATATCTTTCGGATAATAAGGATGCAATTCCGTTTATTCTTGTGTTATGAATTGCATTCTTTCTTGTTTAAGAAACTAAGTGTGATACAAACCTGCCAAGTATTGTCAGTATTGTTACATGCTTTCTTTGCTATATTTTAAATGTATGTTTTACCTCTTTTTCTTAATGATCCTGTAGCTTAGGATTAGGCATTTCATCACCGTAATTTGCCTTTTATGAGTTCGCTTTATTTAATGATATATTAAAAAATGATATTTTTAATAAGCAAAAATAAAACATGGATTTTTCTCCATTTCCGGTATTTTAGTTTTAAGACAAAAACCTTTTATGTATTTCAAAAAATATTTTCTGATTTATGGTGTTTCTAATTTGAAAGTCTTCTTTATTATTAATTCAGTTTCTAATGAACGAAAACGATATAAAGCAGTTGTTCGATAATTAACAGATTCCTTTTCTTTGTGTGTGAGAAGGAGATAGGAAAATTGTGTTTGTATGTAAACGTTGGCATTATAGTTTTATGGAGAATTATAAATCGACATGAAAAAGAGGATTTTTAAATGTGACCTTTTAATATATTACTACCGTTTGTTATTTCCTTAATTCTGCTTATGTATTAATAGTTTAAAATATATAACTATTACAATTGAGGGGGGGGGGGCAAGTAATAATTGAAAAGCTGTTCTGGTACATTTTTTTTCCGTATGCTTTGTGGATTTTAACAAATTTCCTGAAAATTCGCGTCATATCTACATAAAGCTATTAGATAGAAAAATGGAAAGAGTTCCATGTTATCTCAATAGGAAATCACATTCAGAACTTAATAACTTCTTTAATATGATTTTAGTGAAAAATACGTGTAAATATAAAGATCCAAAACAATTCTATCTAAATATTTATTTTAAGCAATATTTGTTCAATATTGAAAAGGGTTATGAACGCTGAAACGTTTAACACTTTACAAAAAACTAACCACACAATTTAATTAAAATATTGAAACAAACGCTCTAGCAGAGTCAACTATAATCTCTGATATCTTAACCAGTTTTATTTTTTAATTAAATTTTAGGATCGGTTTTTTTGTATCCTGTTAAATAGTCCAGTTTTCATAACTCTTGCTGTAATCAACAAACATGGTTTAAAATCGAGATTTAGATAAAGCTCTCAATCAAATCTTTTCTAAAACATTTTTTTCCTTAAAAATCGCATTGAAGAAGTTATTGAGTGAATCTTATTTTCTATTGAGATAACACGGAACTGTTTCCATTTTCCTGTCGGTGCCTCTGTATGTTTACTTTTTTTTTCTCCTCCGTTCCTGTTACTTAGCACTCCCATCAATAAGGCGGTGGGGATTATGCGTCCCCCTTCCGATATTTGATCGTTATCTTGGGTAATTAAAAGTGATTTTCTGGTCCAAATATCTATTTTTATTAATTTATATCGCCGTTGCAGTTTTTTATTACTACTTATAGCTACTTTTAGTCAACTGTTTTTGCAATACAATGTAACCCATTACTTCTAATACGATGGCTATAATATTTTTCATAGTTAAACGATTTTACCTAATAGCATGAATTGTTAAGTAAGTACTAAACTGAGATATTTATTCCTATTCCGTAACATAGGACAAAGAGTTTACCAGTGTGACATCTGCCAGTGCAGGTTTACATCATTAAAATTCCTCACCAAACACAACAAGAGGCATCGAGGGGAAGGAAAAGGCAGGAGATATCCTTGTTCATTATGTCCTTACTCTACAGATTACTCAACCAACATGAAGGATCACATGCTCACGCACTCTGGAGATCGTCCTCACAAGTGCTCTCATTGTCAAAAGAAATTTAAACTGAAGAAACATCTTAAAGTGCATCTTCGTATCCACACAGGAGAACGACCATTTCCTTGTGATATCTGTAGCAAGTCTTTCATAAAGCAGGGCAGTCTATCAAATCATAGACGATTCCACTTACTGCAAAAGCCATACGTGTGTAAACACTGCGAAAAAACATTTGTAACTAACAGCGATTTAAATCGACATGAAAAGAAGCATTTTTAAAGCTATTGTATTAATCTATTGCGGTCACTGTTCATTTAGCTGATTTTGCTATTTAATTACTTATTAACAGTTAATGTTAATAATTTGGCAAGAAGTGATAAATTGAGTTTCATGTTTCATTGCTTTGATATATCAGATAGAGAAATGTAATACTTGTGCACAAAATATAATTTTCATTTCTGTACGAATTTTCTGTTATATTGACATTTTGTTTTAGTTTTTTCTTTTTGTTAGATTTTGAAGAGTTATTACAAAATATGTGATGCACTGAGAGGGCGTTTTAATTAGAACCGACCTTTTGAGAAAAATCATTTGTAACTATAAGTCATTTAAATCGACATGAAAAGAAGCATTTTTAAAGCTGTTATATTCATGTATTTGCAGTCATTTGTTAGTTTTCTGATAGCCGTACTTAATTAGTATTAACAGTTTATAATTTTGAAAGTTGCGTAAATTTATTTTCATAGTTCAATGCTTTGATATATCAGAAACAGAAATGTGATATTGTACACAAAATATCATTATCAATTTCTGTACGAATTTTCTGTTATATTGACATTTTACTACAGTTGTTGTTTTGGTGAGATTTTGAAGAGTTATTACAAAATTTGTGATGTGATTATAAAATCGATATCAGATGGTTTAAATTAGAACCTACCTATGTTGTATTAATAGGAAATAACCTGTGTTATTTTAATAGGAAATGACCTGTGTTATTTTAATACGAAATGACCTGTTATGTTAATAAGAAATGACCTATGTTATTTTAATAGGAAATGACCTATGTTTTGTTAATAGGAAGTGACCTTATTATATGTTAGTAGGAAATGACCTATGAAATTTTAATTGGAAATCAGTTTCAAACTCAAAAAATTCTTAAATTTTATTTGCAAAAATGTAACCGTAAAAAAGTAAAAAATTCAGATTAAATCATCTAACTATCAATTTTTAAGTGGTGTTTGTGGTTTATTTAGGCTCTTAACAAAACTCTTGTATTTAAAAGCCGTCCTTTCTGAAAAAAAAATCATTCAGGATGAAAGTCAATTCAACGTATGCTTATACATTTAGCGTAGTTAAATATAACAGCTGGTAGTTTTGTTTTGACCAGCTGTGATTAATTTTTCGGATTAATTAATTTTAACTTCTCTTCCTCTCAGACCTTCTACTATGGTATATAAACTGACAGGCTCCTGTCAGACCTCTGTGCCAAGCAGCTGCTTGAGGGGGTATTTGTTTATTATTTTTGTTATATAATCTCGCTTCGCTAATTAACTGAATGGTAAATGGACATTTTTCAGTTGGTTGTTTTACCTCTGAGCGGCATTTTTTGAACACAATGTGCTAAATGGCCAGGTCACAAGGAACCCGAAAGCTCAAAGAATGTTGGGGAAAGGGTCACACTCGAACGGCTGTTGGGGGACAGATGGTAACCTCTTGCAGGAGCCACGACTTAACGTTCCACCCGACGGACGACGGCCTTTCCAAGTCCATCGGTGACCCTACTGACCGTGGGCAGGGCGGGGAGTTTCGGGGAAACAAATGGCCCAGCTGGAACTCGAATCTGGGAACTGCACATTACGAGCCTGTCGCGCTACCGACTGAGATACCCTCTACCCCAAACGTTATTGGAAATCGATATTAGATGTCAAACGCTTTTTACATCTAATATCGATTTCCTTGACATCTAATATCGATTTCCTTGACATCTAATATCGATCTATGAGGGGAGGTATAAAGCTTCCTTGCATCCTCCTCTATTTTAAATCTTTGAAAGCCCGAAATTGCAAAATGATAAAACTGTTCATAGGCACGGCTCAAGAGTTTGGGAAAACGCTGTGTTCCCTGAAATTGAGTGAAAAGATGGTAAAGCAATTACAGTTCGTCAGACTGAAGATTTTCTGCCTCTTTATCTTTAATCTGCAGCCAAAACTAAAACCCATAAAATAAGCAGGCAATGAGATTTTGGTTTTATGCGGCAACAGAGCAGAGAGCATTTCTCTTGAGAAAGCCAACTATCTTTTGCGGTTAAAATTTTTTTCATAAATTGTTTCGAGTGCATATGTATAATCCCTCCCACCCATCAATAGAAATGCTTTCATCGTGCTACTCTGTGTGGCATGTCAAGGCTTTTAATTACGCTATTGGGAAGAAAAGCATTCAACACACCCAAGATCTGAATACACGCCTGTTAAACATAAATGTCATTCTTTGTAATTAAACAATTCTCACTAAGAATTGATTTGTCATTTTTTTCATAAAAGACCTATTTTAGAAGATATTGTTCGCTTAATCTGGCTCCCCATTTTTACGAAGGTAGTTAAAAAGTTCTTGATATGCATATGCAGAACAAAAAATCACATGGTACAAGAAAGATCAAGTGAATATGCATCGTGATGAAGCTGTTTGATTTTTTTCTGTTCCATGTAGGCCGTAACTTGCCCGTTTTGTCAGCATTTGCAATGTCATGAAGAAGAACTCTTGTCATTCCTATTGTTGCTCCTTCATCTCAATCGTTTTGGGCAAAACAGTGTTGCTGTAGTATTGGCCATTTAAAATCATTTTTTGAGGTAAGGCTACCACTCGTTGAGAACCACTCCAGGGCTACCACTCCTTGGGAATTGAGAAAATTTGAGAACAGCCTTTTCCTCGAGTGAAAGTGTTGTAGCAAAATTTGGAGACGTGGTTCATCTTTCACAACCTAAACATAGTTATTGATCTTTCTAGGAGTTTTATAGTAAAAAAACCACGTCTCGTCACCTCTGGCAATGTCTGTTAACCGTTTGTGGCCATTAAGTTCAAAGATGGCCAGCATCTCCTCGCACAAGTCAATTCTAGCCTTTTTTGATGTTCTGTCAGTTTGTAGGATACCCATTTGGCACAGATCTTTCAGAACTTTAAAAGTTAATGAATAATCGTTTCCGCACTGTCAATCGATACATTGGCATTGATGTGTGGGTTTTCCTTAATGAGTTCATGAACAGCAGCGATGATTCGTTCACGGCATCCTTCGGTCTTCCTGCGCGAGGCAGGTCTTCCAAACTCTGCCGTCCTTTTCTGAATTTGGGTGTCCATCCGGCAATAGTGCCACATGAACAGGCTGATTCCCATATACTTATGATAAATCGTCATGAATTTTTACCACGTCATCGCCAAGCTGAATCCTTGTTTAAATGTAAAATCTTTGTCTTTAGTAGGATATTTTTACTATTTTCAAACAATTCT
The DNA here is from genome assembly GCA_038380435.1 of Ryuthela nishihirai. Taxonomy (NCBI): domain Eukaryota; kingdom Metazoa; phylum Arthropoda; class Arachnida; order Araneae; family Heptathelidae; genus Ryuthela; species Ryuthela nishihirai. The sequence goes on from JAWZYU010000032.1 coordinate 45,982,943, forward strand.
TTCAACCATTCTGGTATGTTTTGTGAGATTTTGTATTTATTCTATTTCGTAATTCAGTGTATTTAATGAAATTTTGTAATAATTCTACGACTGATTTCTGAATATTTTAACATTTTCAGCAATTTTGTCAGTCATTCCAATGTATTTTTAACGATTTTACGAAACTTTATTCTCCATTCCAATATATATTTTGAAGATATATTGATATACATTAGAGCATATTTTCCGAAATGCTCTTTCATTTCAGTTTTGGGATATTACAGATGTTCTGTTTCTCATTTCTCTTTATGTTATGAAATTTGTATTCACTCAACCGCCATTTCAACTTATTATAGTGTTTTCAGATCATTCGGTTTAATCTGTGAGATTGTGCAGTGATTCTGGAGTCTATTCCAGCATATTTTGAACATCTTCTATTTCACTCTAATTACGGAATTTTATATTCCACTATTTCAGCATATTTTAGGGTTTTTTAAACAATTCAGTGAGTATTTTTTACACCTATTTAATTTCCCATATCATTTTATATTTGGGGATATTGTACTCAAGGTACCGTCCATTTCGGCATATTTTAAGAACTTTTAAACTATTCCGACACACATTTTGGTGCACTCTGTGAGATTTTCTAGGTATTCTGCCACCCACTGCAGTGTATGTTTCGATATTTTCTAGTTATTCCACTTCCCATTTCAGTACATATATTTCATTAATGAAGCAATTCTGTCACTCATTCTTATGCATTTTACTGTTACTTGGGTTCCATTCTAGGGTATTTTGAAAGCATTCGTTCTCCTATTGCTATGTACCTTGCGCAGTTTTGGTGATTCCTCGTCCATTTTAGGTGTACTTTCTGTTATTGTATTATGCTTCAATTGGTCTGTCTTCCACCTAAATACATTTTGAAGATATCTTTCCATCCATTCGAATGTATGTTGTGTGATTTTGCAGTTATTTCACATTTAGGTATATTTTAATATTGATGCAATTCTATCAATCATTTCTGTTTATTTTATGGTAATTCGACATCCCATTCTACGGCATTTTGATATATTCGACGTCGCATTTTCGTTTTATCCTATCATTCATTTCATTGCACCTTCTGATATATTTCAACATTTATTTTTTTTTTCAGGCCTCAAGCAGCTGCTTGAGGGGGTATTTATATTTTTTAATTATATTTCTGGGCATCACATTTGTGCATGCAATATGGTAAATATCTTTGCTGAAGAGTCCATTGAGTCAAATTTGGAGAAGTTCTCAGTTCCAACACATGTTAGTGGAGAGAGAAATGAAAGCCCATAACATTCTGTATCCCCTTTAGCTTTATATCATGAACACAAGACTTTATGTTATACTACAACTCTGACCACCTTTTCAAAGTAACAAGTTTGTGGTTTTAAATATTCGATACTATTATTGGACCCCCAAACTGTAAGTTTTTATGCACGATATCACTTCACTGCAATTCTCAGAAAACGATACGATTAACATTTAAAACGTATATGTCATAACATTATTCTTGGATCATCATAAAACTGATACTTCAAAAAAAAATAACTTCTGATATATTTCAAACAGGATTCCTGGCTCCCTTTTATTGAAGTAGTGAATCTACCTTTTTCCTAGGAATTCGAATAAATTGTTGGAAGGGCTTTATGGTTCATAGTATTAAAAAATGTTTATCCCCGAGAAATAGTTTTTCCCAAATAAATTACGCCCGTATTTATTCAGAGCAAACAGTGTAATTCTCAATTTGGGAAAAAAATAATGTTTCAAAATATTTTTCATGATCTGTCTTGTAGCGTCGTCCGTCAATAAAAAGTGATGCTTTGTAAACAGGGTCGATAATGAAATTGCTGATGGCATTAATCAGATTGCAAAACCTTGTGGTTCACGAAACTAGAAAAACGTTTTCTAAGAGTATTCAGAGTAAATCCTGTGATCCCCAGTTTGGAATAATGCTTATTTCTTGGTCTATTTCGCATGACTTTTACTTCATAGAGTGTAAAATTAATGTTTGAAAATATTTTCTTCAGGCGTCCGTCAGTACAATGAACTCCCTTGCGAGACATGAAGGAAGTGTGACATCCGATGTAAAAATCGAAGTTCTTCAATTCAGTCCATCGTGAATATATTTTGTAGATACAGTAGGAGTATAATAAAAGAATCGTCCTCCTTCAGAGTAAGGAGTGTGGCTCGATAACTGAACTTTTCAAAACATTTATTTCTGAGACATGGTTCTGTGCAAACATAGGAGTGGCGAGTTCAGGTATGGGAATCAAATGTTGTTGTTATTTTGCGAACAGGCTATAAATTTATTTCTAAGTTAAAATGTTTGCGATTTACAAATGCTAGAATAAAAATTTATTCCTTCTTCAATTAGTAGTTATATGACTCTTTTCATTTTGAAGAGTATTTCTCTCTTTAATACAGAGCTACAATTCATAAAATGTGTCTAAAGAAAATTCCTTAATATGAATAGAAATTTATTCCATTTCACCACAATGAAAAAATATCACTTTATCTGCGATCCCTTACCATTAAAAAAACTGTAAAACTGACCGTGCAAACAGGGGAAAATTTGAAGTACTTCAAAAGTATATGCAGTCCAAACAGGAAGTTTTGGATGGTGTTAAATTGCGTATTTGAAAAAAAATTTCCGTGCTATACATGAATGAAATGATCAGAAAAGAACGAATTAGATGATACAAAAAGCTGTTTTCAAATATCTGTAGTGGTTTAGTATTTAGAGTTTAATAAATTTTATTATGAATTTTGCATTGTGTTCAAACTTTATCGCTGCAATTTTTGTTCTGATTTTAGGATCTATTTTAAATTCGAATTTGACACGTACTTTTATCTGAAGAATGAGTATACGAAATATTAAGATGATCAACCTTTCGAGAGTATATTAATATCATCAACCTTTCTAGAGTTGCTGCGAAATAAACCACAACCTACAAGCAATGGCTGTTGGTACTGGAAGGGGGCGTGTCCCTAAGACTAGTGACCTGAAATCTGTATGATTAGTAACATAGCATTCTCCATTCTTTTCTAAGCTACATGCATCTGATATCTTTTCATCCGAAACATGAATCTGCTTCCCTTTCTTAATTTTAGACTATACGGTGAACTAGTAATATACACGACAGTAAATCATACTTTAGTGGCATCCTATTTCGTAGTGTAGTTTTAAACACTAGCTGACTTACATACAGAAGTAATGAAAATTAAAATTTTTTTCTGGCTTTGTGTGCTAAATTACCTTTGAAGGCTACGCTCTGAGCAACCCTTTATTTTCCTACAATATTTTGTTTAAAAGTTAGAAAAAATATCTGGCAACAAAGCTTTGTCGCCATTAGCATTCAGTGGCAGTAGTAGTGGAAAAAGTTATACTTTTATACATTAACTTTGTTACAGGTAACACCTTAGCATTTTCTTTCTTCTTTGGCCAATATTTGCTTCTAATTCAAATTGTAAGATACAAGTAACTTCACTGGTAAGTATTTTACGACTTGTTATTGTATCATCTAGTGTCTGACAATCTTAAAATGATTTATCGAATTATTTATTAAGCTCTCATTTTAAAATACAATTTGTTTCAGATTTGGTTATATTCGTTGAACGGTACGATATTTTTTATTTAAATAATGATAATGTTATATATCTATTAAGTTTTATTTACCAAAGAAATACACTGATTGTGGAGTCTATGACTGGTTCTTGGAGCTTTTAATATATCTTCATAAACTGCATTAAACCAGGGGTTCTTGAAACATGGATCCCGAATGCATAAGGAAGTCATATTAAACCAACGAACTGTGTATGTATGACATTATATAGGGACGTGTGTGGATCTATATTAATTTATATACGACTGAAGTGGGTCGCAATATCGAAAATTTTGAGAACCCATGTATTAAACAATAAATTAATCTTAGTAATAATACTCCTGCGTGCCATAATTTATATAGTGGACGAACATTATTCAAATTAATTATTTAGCAGAGCGGACTGGGAGTTCTTAAAGGGTTGGAGGAAGTCGGAGTTGGGTTGTTTTATCTCTGAGTGGCACTTTGCATAAACATTTGCACACAGTGGGCTGAATAGACAGGTCACAAAGATCCTGAGGGTCAGAGAAGGATAACGGGAGGGTACTCACTGAACAGTTGTTGGCAGACAGTATGTAGCCTCCCGTCAAGGAATTCGAACCTGGGAACTGCCTGAATAACGAGCCTGGCGCGCTACCAACCGAGCGACACCTACTCCTAGGAAGACGTCGGATAAAATCATAAGCAGGGATGTTTTTAATAGGTAAACGTAGAAATAAAGTCTTTTCTTAATTATGGATAATAATAAAATTAAAAACATTTTATAAAATGCACTTTATCGCAGCATTCTAGGGTTTCCTTAATGTTAAGTCTATGGAGTTGTGAATCGGTAGTTTCGCATGAATATATTGAAACCACATTGTGGCATACGAACAAAATGAGATGTTAGCCGGAAGTGAATTTCATTTGATTTGGTATTTAGTAGTGGTTTTTTTTTTTTTAATACATTAAGGCAGAGAATTTAAGATTTTGCGTTGTTTTTTTTTTGTCTTAAGATTTGTTTATCTTTAATGGTGTTACGGAATTAAAACTATTTTTCAAAAGGACTATTTTATCGCGGGAAAACGTATTTGATAAATGTGATGTATAAAGTAAGAAATTAATTTATTTGCAGTAATTGATATGAAGTGATATAAAATAAATAGTCGGTGATAACTTTGTGATGGAATTCTTTATGGGAATTCAGTTTGAATACGGTGCCATGGTTTTAGAGGAACTGAAGTTTACCAAATTTTGCAAATTTATCACATTATTTACATATCTGATTTATAAAATATATTCTCCCACTGTCAAATAGCCCCTTCCTAAAGCTATTTTCATTCACAAAATAAAGATAATCATTCGGTAAAACCACAAAAAAATTTAAAAATGCATTGTCGAGCCGTGCTTATTAAAAGTCTCACGGTCAAAATAATCCACTGAAATAAAACTTACTTGAAAGAACTACTTGTTTGTAATATTCTCTGTTTTTGTTTTATTTGATATTTTTTTTATTTTTCTTCTTAACATCATTCTTGGCTAAACGGTGGTCTCGAATTTATATGTATTTTGGTTTTGAGATTATAATGGAGGAGATTATGATGGAGATTTAGAAAATGGCAGCACCAACATACTGTATAAAATTTAGATTATCTGATTCAAAACAGAGATTTGGAAAGCGTCGATTGAGATTTTAATTTGTGCTTAATTATATTATTTCGTAATAATAATAATATTTCGTAATAAGCTAAGAAAAATTATTAAGGTGTTAGTCTGACTCCTTATTTACATTACATACACACATTCATAATTTACTCTGCATGCCTATCCGAAGTTAGTGCATAAATGTAATGTAGTAGATACATAGAAAGTATTATACCCACCATATCCAATTTAAGCTTAATTTATGTAAAGAGGCTAAATTTTTCATTGATGATTTTATTGTTGGGTCTCGCAATGCAATTATTTTGAAGTCTTTAAGGCATCTTATTTAACCGAAGAGTAATATTTCTTTTTCTATTCCTTTTCAGATTACAACTTTATCTTTGCTAATGAGAATTACAGAAGTATACCTGCAGGAATTGTGCCAACAGAACGGAAGTAATGGCGTCATGAAGAAGTTACAGTTGATTCGAAACTTATCGTATTTGGTCTGCGTTTGATCTAAGTTAAAACTGGTTTCCTCAGTAGAAAAGGCCTTCAAGTGATCTTAGGAGGGAAGCAGCTTTTCGAAGGAAGTGAATCACTTATTTAAAGCATTGGCAGTTTTAGCTTGACCAAAGAAATAATTTTTTCGAAGACAGAAGAAGCTAAATTCTGCAGAAGCTGTATATATGCAGATTTTACAGCAGTACATTTTTCTGAACTCGAATTTAGTTTTTTATGGAAACAAATATCATAGAACTTAAAGTATAATGAATGTAGAAATTCAACACCTTGTATGATTTTACTAACACATTTTATTGTTTCTTCTTTCTTTAGATGTGCAAAATAGCAGTAATCAATTCATAAGGTGAAGAAGGAATAATATAACATGCAATATACGCAAGTACTGGACAGAAAATGAAAACAGTTCCAGATCATCTCAACAGAAAAACTCATTCAGAGCTGAATGACTTCAATATTATTTTAATGAAAAATATGTGATGATAAAGATCTCAATCAAATGTATCTGAATCTAGGTTTTAAACGTTATTTGTTCAGTACATAGAATATTTAGCGCAAAATTTAAATAGTTAAGCGATCGGATATCATAGTTGACTCCAGAGAAAGTGATATTTTAACCTGTGTTAATGTTTTAACTAAATTTTGGAGTAAATTTTATATTCTTTTAAATATTCCAGTGTTCATAAACAACTTTGAATACTGAACAACTATTGTTGAAAATTGATATTTGTTGAGAGATTTAGAGAATTAGATAGATTTGTTGGGTTAATTAAAAACCATATCGAAGAAGTTATTGAGCTATCAATGTGATTTTCTATTGAGACAACATGGAACTGTTTCCATTTTTCTGTTCAGCCCCTGTATATGAATATGTTAACTGAATTGCGGTATTATCCGTAAAACGAAGAAATCTTAATTGAAATATATAAGTAAAAAATTCATTTTATTTAGTATGTAAAAGTTTTCTTAGTTGCAAGAGCTAAAAATGTCTAATTTTTTGCTACTATTTGCTTTAAAAAATCGGGATTTTCTCATATGAACTTTGACTCGAATTTATGGTATAAATATATTATTGCACGTCTAATTATTAAAAAAATATACTGAATTTCATATTAAGTTCAATCTGAATTCGTAGTATAATGTCATGAGTAAATTTGCAAACGCTGTTGAATATAATTCAGTACTTTAGTTATTCAATTCAAAGAATAATGTATTATTTATTTATTTCCTAAATCAGGAGGACGTATTTATGAGTACGACATCTGCCATTGTTGTTTACATCATTACAATACCTCACCAAACACAAGAAGAGGCATCGAGGGGAAGGAAAATGCCGGAAATTACCTTGTCCATTATGTCCGCACTCTACCAATAGATCTTCCAACAGGAAGGATCATATGCTAACCCACTCTGTATACCGTTCCTCTCAAGTATTCCACTGGGAGAAGAGTTTCAAAAGAAAGATTAATCTTTATGTGCATCTTCGTATCCACACAGAAGAACTATCATTTCCTTGCGATCTCTGTAGCAAGTCCTACGTAAAGCAGGACAATCTATCTAAACGAAGAAATCCACTTACTGCAAGAGCCATTCTTGTGCAAACTCTGTGAGAAGTCATTTGTGCAAAAGGATGACTTAAATCGATATGAAAAGAAACATTTTTAAATTGGTTGTGTTCATATATTATGTAACTCTTTGCATTTTAAGATCCATGCCGATGATAATCTTATAATTCCATTTATCAATTTCTGATTTCATTTGCTTGACACTTTGAGAAAGATACGATTGATGGAATACTGCGAAGTATCATCAGTTTGTTTTTATGGTTTTTTTGTTTCCTTATTCTTTGTTTTATCTGGCATTATCCCGCACAACAGTTTTTTGCGGTTCTAAATGCATGATATAACCTAAGCCACTAATTCTCTTTTATCCACTAATTCTCTTAATGAAACAAAGAACATAGGGACGTACTTTTCTTCTTTCGATGATTAAACATTTTAAAATCTATCATTTCTTTTACTATATTTTCTCATTTACGGTGTTCAGATGAAAATTTCATTTTTATGTTATGTATAAAACAATTAGTTTATTGTGAAGGAAAACATAATATGCGATATTTCTTAATGCCTATTTTTAAAATCTTCCCGTTATTTTTCCGTACATGTTGAAAGAAAAATATTTCTATTTCATTAAATAAACAGATATTAATTTGGTGTTATACTGTCAAAATCCAGTGGCAATTTCTTTTTAAAGGGAAGAAGGTGTTTTCCCTACACAGAAAACAGAAATAATCTATCTAACTGAAGGATTTTATTTTCGAGGGGATTCCACAATTCAGTTAATGTTTTATTTTTGTTGAACTTTACACCAAAGGTAAATAATCCATCTAACATGGCAGTTGTTATCTTTAAAATTAATGTGAATAATACTGTGGCTGCTATATGTATCCGATTTTACGAGGAATTTTAATAGCAGTTTCTTGAAGTAATTCATAAATTATGAATCGCTAACTATAGAAGACATGGTGAAGAAGGATAAAGGTTGTTTTTTCAAAATCAATATTTTTAATTAATTTAACCCACGCCAAAAGTCTGACGCGAAAAATATTGATATCTCTTCCCATCGATCAGTTCCTTCACACCTTTCCACCACTCCAGTCGCAATTAAATTCCGCCAAACATATGTCCCTTTATCACTTCATTTATACGTTTCCTCAACTACTACTCACTACTAGGTAGGCGACGGCAACACCCTCAGATATTTCTAACACTTTTCGATGGATCTCTCCTGACCCATGGCAGCTATGAGCCCTGTGTGTTATCCCAAAATGGTGAAAACTAAGTGGAACTAAGTGGGACCGTAAGGTCAAGTAACCGCGGACCATGGTGGAACTGCCGATTGTTGCACAGAAGAGGTCACACGTAACCGTTCGCTCTCATTTAAATTAACGTGCATTTTATTTTGCTATAAAATGCGAAAAGGACAAGCATTTGCGATGAACATCATTTGTGGCGACAAAGCGCGATTCCGCTTCGCATCCTTCTCCAGGTGAAGGCTACTTCGATGGTTAAGACGATGACAGCTATTTCAATGGCGTCACGTAAAGAGGGAAAAGTTTTATATTTTTGCAGGTAATTTTAGTATATAGTCAGAAATGAATATAATATTAAATATAATAATATTCCATCAACAATAACACAAAAATTAAAAAAATAATTGCATATGTAACAATTTTATGTTAATTATTTTATTCATTTGAGAAACATATTTTGAAGCTATCTGCAATAATATTATGCTACAATACAAATAAAATTTCCCCTCCATGAGTATTGTTAAACCACTTGTAAGGCCTTTAGTATCAAGGTGTTCTGCTCCAATCCCGGATCCGGAAAAAAATGGGATAGAGGGGGGCGTAAATCGGAAACGCTTCCGGTATAATTTTCTTCTCATATGTTTTAGTGTTTTTTTAAACAAATTTCTTGACATTTCGGGGAATATCTATAATGAGGTACTGGGAAAAAAATGGAAACCATTTTCGATATTATCTCAATAGGAAATCACAGTCAGAGACCAATAGCTTCTTCCATATGATTCTTAATGAAAAATTCCTCTAAATAATAAAGATCCCAATCAAATCTATCTAAATATTGAGTTTAAACAATATTTGTTCGATATTTAAAGAGTTTAGAAGGCTGGAATATATAACAGACTACAAAAAATTATTTTAATAACAATATATTTAGTTGTTAATAACAATTTAATTAAAATATTAAAGCAAACATTCTAGTAGAGTCAACTATGATCTCTGATATCTTAACCTGTTTAAATTTTTTAATTAAATATTAGGGTCAGATTTTTCATATCTGGTTAAATAGTCCAGCTTTCATAGCGCTTTCTATAATCAACAAATATGGTTTAAAATCGAGATTTAGATAAATTAAAGCTCTTAATTAAATCTATCTTTAAACATACTTTCCCCTTAAAATTCGCATTGAAGAAGTTATTAAGCTCTGAATGTTTTTTCCTGTTGAGATAACCTGGAACTGTTTTCATTTTTCTGTCGGTGCCTCTGTATGTTTACAATTTTTCTTTTTACCTAAATTCTTGTTATTAGCACTCCCATCAAGGAAGGGGAGGTTATTCCCCACTCCGTGATTTGACCGTTATTTTGGGTAATTAAAAGTGATTTTTCTGGTCCGAATATCTTTCTTTATTAATATATATCACCGTTGCAGCTTTTTTAATATTAGGTTTAGCTAATCTTAGTAAATTATTTTTTGTAATTCAATGTAACCCATTATTTCTAATACGATGGATATAATATTTTTCAGAGTTAAATGATTTTACGTAATAGCATGAATTGTTAAATAAGTACTAAATTCTGATATTCATTCCTACTCTCTATCACAGGACAAAGTGTTTATCAGTGTGACATCTGCCAGTGCAGGTTTACATCATTACAATTCCTCACCAAACACAAGAAGAGACATCGAGGGGAAGGAAAAGGCAGGAGATATTCTTGTTCATTATGTCCTTACTCTACAGATAGATCATCTAATATGAAGTGTCATATGCTCATCCACTCTGGAGATCGTCCTCACAAGTGTTCTCATTGTGGAAAGAGTTTCAATCAGAGGAATACCCTAAAGGTGCATCTCCGTATCCACACAGGAGAACGACCATTTTCTTGTGATCTTTGCAGCAAGTCTTTCAAACAGCAGCGCGATCTGTCTACGCATATACGATTCCACTTACTGCAAAAGCCATTCATGTGTAAACACTGCGAAAAAACATTTGTAACTAAAAGTAATTTAAATCAACATGAAAAGAAGCATCTTTAAAGCTATTGTATTAATCTATTGCGGTCACTGTTCATTTAGCTGATTTTGCTGTTTAATTACTTATTAACAGTTAATGATAATAATTTGGCAAGAAGTGATAAATTTAGTTTCGTATTTTATTGCTTTCGTATATGAGAAAGAGATATGTGATACTTATGCACAAAATATCATCATCGATTTCTGTACGAATTTTCTATTGACATTTTGTTACAGTTTGTCATTTGATGAAATGTTTTAAAGTTATTACAAAATTTGTGATGCAGTCAGAGAACGTTTTAATTAGAACCGACCTATGTTATGTTAATAGGAAATAACCTATGTTATGTTAATTAGAAATCAGTTTTCAAACTCAGAAACCCCTTAAATATTCTTTGCAAATATGTAACCGTATAAAAAGTAAAAAGTTCAAATTAATTCATCTATGTATCGATTTTTCAGTGCTGCTTGTGGTTTATTCAAAATTTAAAAAAATCTGTTCTATTTAAGAGCCGTCCCATCTGGGAAAAAATCATTCAAAATTCAAATGAACATATCAATTACCTACGCGTATACATTTAATGTAATTAAATATATTAGTCATTAGTTGTGTTTTGACCAGGTTTGATTTTCGGATTAAATTAATTTGAAAACCTGTTGTATATTCTCGCTTCGATAATTAACTGAATGGTAAAGGAACCTTAATCGATGTAGATATTAGCTCTCAAGTGCATATTTAGGGGAGGGGCGTTGAGTGCTAAACACCTTCCCCTAAATCTTTGAAGAATTGAAATTGAAAAAGGATAAAACTGTTAATAGGTGCGATTCAAGGGTTTGGGAAAGGTGGATAACTGAAATTGTATAGAAAGATGCCGAAGCAATTGTAGTTGGTCAGGGTAAAGAAAATGAAGATTTTCCTCCTCTTCAACCACAAGAAATAAACGATATGAGACACCAATCAGCGGGCAATGATAATTTGGTTTTCTTTTGGACCAGCGCAGGGAGAATTATTCTTTAGAAGGCCAACTACCTCTTTCGGTTAAAAGAAGAGAACTATTTTCTTCATAAACTGTTTCGAGTGCATAATTCCTCCCACCCATCAACAGAAATGTTTCATCATGCTACTATGTATCGCATGTCAAGGCTTTTAATAAAGCTATATTGAAGGAAAACATGTAACACACCCAAAATCTGGATACGCGCCTATAGACGTAAATGTCATTCTATATGATTAGACAATTGAGACTAAAAATTGATTAATTTGTCATTTTATTTTCATGAAAAGTCTTTTAGAAGATACTGCTCTCTTAATCTGGTTCCCCGTTTATACGAGGGGCGTTGAAAAAAGTTCTTGACATGCATCTGCAAAACAAAAAATCGCATGCTACAAGATCGGTTGCATATGCATGATGGGATAGCTGTTTGATTTATTTCCCCCTCCAGATGGGCCATAAACTTTCCGGGTTTTGTGAGCACTGTCATTGTCATGAAGAAGGAGAACCCTTGGCATTGCTGTTGTTAGACTCTGCTCCTTCATCTCCTTTACCATTTTTGGCAAAACAGTGTTGGTGTAGTATTGGCCATTTATAAACATTTTTTCAGGTGAGGTGTCCATTGGTTGGGAATTGAGAAAAACTGTGAAAATCCTCTTGAGCGGAAGTCTTGGAGGATTTGGGGACGTGGTTCATCTTTCACAACATAAATATATTTGTCGATCTTTCTAGGAGTTTTATGGTAATAAAACTATGTTTCATCACCTGTGACAATGTCTGTTAATCGTTTGTGGCCATTAGGTTCAACGATTGCCAGCATCTCCCTCAGTGAATCAACTCTAGCCCTTTTTACCTATCTTCCTATTGGTTCTGGCTTTGATATTTGTCGGTTAGTGGATTTGACAAAATGTTGTTCCACCACATCTCTCTAACAGAAGAAACTTATGATTTACCTGCCGAATGAAAGCTTATGACGCGGGGAGTATCATAGGCTATGAAAAATTGACCCTCCTTGTGTTCCCCCCTCCTAAAAAGGGGGAAATGTGAAAATTATTTTTAAGCCATATCCCCAGAATGCGAAGCCGAAAGTAATACGCAATGCATCGAATGAAAGCTTCTATCACGCGGAATGTCTTAGTCTACGAAACATTGATCCCCTCGTGCTTTTTCCCCCTGTAAAGGAGGACAATGTGGAAATGATTGTTCCCGTATATCTCCTGAATGCGAGTTCGGAAAGTAACGAGTTATGTTTCAAATGAACGCTTGTGACGCAGGGAGTGTCGTAGGCTATAAACATTGACTCCCTATGCTTTCTACCCCCCCTAAAAGAAGGGAGATGTGGAAGTCGTTCGGCTATATTTTCCGAACGCGAGGGCCTACATTTGTGAGTTAGGTGTCAAATGAAAACTCATGTAATGACAGTCGCTAACTATTTTGAATATCGTCTCCACTCTTTCTCCCTGATAAAATAGGGGGAGGAATTTTCGCGGGGTCGACTTTAACGAGTTGTATCGGAAATCAAAGTTTGTGATGTCTCTAATATCGTGGTCTACCTTAAACGTGACTCCAAAGGGGATGGGATGAGCTCAATGCTTATGAGTCGTAATTCAAAGTTTCTGAAGGTAGGTTTTTTTATTGACAACAGAAAAATATTAAAAAATTTAAAAAATACATCTCTTCCTATAAGACCCTAAAAAGCAGAAAATAAATATAAAGCATATCGATGATGCAATCGGTCATTGAGTTCCTATTCACTTCAAAGGAAGATTAGGCGCCATTTACCTATGCAAATTGCCGGCTCCCTATCTTCCTTTGAAGTGAATGCTAACTCAATGTCCGATTGCATCATCGATAAGCTTTATATACCAACATTGATATTTTTCTTATTTTTAATTTATATTTTTTGCTGTTCTTTCGAAACTTTGAATATTCAGGATTAATTGTTTCCACACTAATAATCGCCACATTGACATCTAAAGGGTGATGTGTGGGTTTTCTTAATGAGTTCACGAAGAGCAGTGATGAATCATTCACCACTTCTTCGATTTTGCTGCGCGAGGCAGGTCTTCGAAACTCTGCCGTCCTTTTCTGAATTTGGACATCCATCCTGTAATAGTGGCACATGAACAGGCTGATTCCCATATACTTATGATAAACCGTCATGAATTTTTTTGTGTCGTCCCCAAGCTGCATCCTTGTTTAAACGTAAAATCTTTGTCTTTAGTAGGCTCCATAGCAACAACGCACTTATTTCGCAGACCGAATTTGACGCTCCTCCAGTTAAGACAGAAATGATCATAAGGTATTTGTTTTTAACACGTAATGACTTGCTCTCAAACAAGTCGTAGCTCATTGACGTGGGAGGAACGAGTGCAAATCTATAGACACCTGCCAAGAATTGTTGGAAGGCCCTCAGTAAGACAAACTTTTCACTTTTGAAAGAAACCAGGAAAAATGATCACGTCAATGATCTTTTTGGGCATTGGGACTATAGATTCAAAACTGGGACATGTGTTCGCCCTAATACTAATTGAAAGTTATCAAATTATGAATTAGAATGGTAAACCTGTCAATCAAATGTTTTTACCATACCCTTCAAACCTTTTGCTTGTTCTTTAATTTTGTTAATTTTTGTGGTGAACAACTAATTGTTGCTGCACAACTTCCATTGATGATGGCAAATGTATGTAACTTAATTGTGATCTCTCTCGGTTTCATATCTTTTGTGAACAATGATAGTTATTTACAAATGTTTACCACTAAACATTGCACTGCTGAGGTCCTGCCATCCTCACAGACCTTCTACTATGGCATATTAAACTGACAGACTCCTGTCAGACCTCTGTGGCAAGCAGCTGCTTGAAGGGGTATTTTTTTTTAAAACTTTGCACATATTTGTCATGTAAATTAAATTATCGTTAGAAACTGATCTGCAGATATATAATAAAAGTTAATCATGACTATCTCAGCAATTTTGTTTTTAAAAATGCGATATTCATTAACAAATTGATTAATAGAGAAAGATAGATATGATATGTGTACTTAACATGCCATAATTCACTCTGGTTTAACTTTGAAGTGTACACTTTAAAAAAAAAAGTACAGCTTTGCAAATGTTTAATGAAATAAGTAATAGACAGAAATAGGTCATATCATATACCACAATAAACGTGTTTGATTATTGGGAGATTTTATATCCATGGAAGTTGCAGAAAGAGTATTCATGGATATTTCATCTATTCTTGTTTGAAAGGGAGAATTAATAGATTTTACACCTGCAGAGATATCTGGTTGAGGAGATGGATTATGTGTAATTGGATTTGCACTATGACGTCAGATATGCAAATTTACCTTTTGACAGGCTTCCTTACTGTCACTCTCAAAATGTTATATTACTCGAAAGGGAAGAGTTACTGGCTTCAATGTTCGTCGGAAACTTTTCATCGCTGTAAGCAGAACTCGTTCTCACAGATTGACTCGACCTTTTGGAATCACCTTGTGTTGTTTATAATTATTGCATATAATTAATGCTTTGGTATATTGATCTCTCCGTCAATGTCCCTTGATCGTGTTATGTTATTTGCCATGAACTTTATTTGGCGGCTTTTGAAAGGACCACTGAATTTAAAAAAAATAACCAAAAGGAAATATGGGGATATTTTTCGCAGCTTATGACATTGGTTCATACTTCATTACGACTGGTGAACGACTTGGGAAGATGTAACAGAACCGTTTGGACACTCAAAGCAGACAATTAACGTGGAAGTCTAAGTTCAGCTAACTTTTTAAGCAGAAATCTGTGTATCAAATGTAAGATTTGAACCCCCTAAGGTATTATCGAAACATTATTAGAATGAGCTCAATAACAACGAATCAATTCAGTTAATGAAAGTTTTTCCTTTTAACGGATGTATATAATATATATATGATATGTATATATTATATAGATGTATATATTATAGTATAACGAAATACAAATTTAACGCGATACAAAACAAATATGATCAGTATAATAAAATTTGCAGAAGGAAAAAAACTTTAAATGATATTGTTACGACAGATTGAGCGAGCAACAATACAACCGTGATGCATCATTTTGATGCTTGTCTTGTGCTTCAGCGCGAGAATTACGTCACTTGCTGATTGGAACAGACAAGAACTGGAATATTTAACGGTGCTCCGAAAAGAGAGAATTGGAAAGTTGTCGGTAGTGGCGGAAAGTGTATATTCATTTCTCTTTTAGTGAATTAGTCTTAGGTTAATCTTAGTGAAAAGTTGTTCAAGAGACTTGGCGATCAAACAGAAGAGGCAATATGCTAGTCGAGCAAGCTGCTGACCTTGGCTTTAATTTCTTCACAAGAAGAGTTCATCGTCTGATGCGTGGTGATCTTAATAATGTAAAAGGAATTGGTAATTTACAGGTTTATTCACAAAGACAATTGTGTCACTTATTAAAACGTTGTAAAATGTCTTTCCTTTATGCTTTGAACAGAGTCTGCAAGAATTGTAACACGACTGTTTGAAGTATTGGTAGATAATCAGAAATATTCGTTTGATGGTTTAGCTTCACGCTTATGAAAATAAGGTTTTTTGTTTGTTGAAAAAAAAGGTAATATAGCAATGGAAATTTGATATTTTATAATTTCCTATTAAACTCAACCAGAATTTTACCTAGTAGAAAAGTACGTCATTTTATCAATCCTCAAATTACAGCTTATATACTTTATCTTGTAGAAAGTACCGGAATTCGTACTTTTTACAGTTATATATTTTAACCTATAGCCAATAATATATATAACTCCCTGAAAACAGAAACATATTTTTTAATATCTAAAGTACAGTTCTATTATTATTTCAGATGAAATAAATTATTTTGATTAACAAATAATTTATTTGATTTAAAATCAAACTCTTCGCAATTTTTCCTTCATATCATTTCTTTATTTCACTATGTTTGACAATTTTTATCTCGTTTTCAAAGAAAACGAAGTAATAGTTTCGCTTTGTCGTCTGTCCGTCTATAGACATCGAACTTTTTTGTTTACAGAGTTAAATTAAAAATTATTTTTGTGCAGGATAGGAATTGATGACATATTACGATATGCACTTTCCGAATCTCTCTAAAGCTATAATTATGCCCTGAAAAAAACTGAAAATTTCAAAATTTCAAACGATGTATTTATGTTAGAAATTTGAAATTTTGGTGGAGGATGTGAAGGTCACGAAATTTCTATTGCGAACAATGAGTTGACTCCTAGATCGAGAGGGGGTGGAAAAACATTAATTTTTAATTTTAGCAGATATTTGCTTGTTTTTAGAGATAAATGAATTTTTTTTTCGGTTAGGTAGAAATTAATAAAAATATTATGATTCACACTTTTTAAATCTTCCGAAAACTACCAATTCCGAACCCGACCTTACCAGAGCCTATATAATTATAGCATATATATCTCACAGAAAAAACGCAATACTCTACTTTATTATTACAGGGACTACTTTTTTTTCATCCTCAAAAGATTCAGCTATTTCACTTGATTTTCATCTCAGTGTAACTAGGGCAACGAAAGTGCTCTTGATTACTGACAGATCTCGAAAGGTTTATTGGGGGAAAGGGGTTAGTGACGGAATCAATGGATTCGTACGTAATGTAAAATAATGTGTTTCCGTTATTCTACGGGCACGAGGACTACGGCAAGAGAGGGCATCCCCCTTTAACCGGGGGGAGGACAGGGGGATTGCCCTCTCTTAAAGTGACGTTGCCCCGTTGCTTAAAAGGTAGTTTTTAAACTTTGAAACTGATGCGATTCGGATTGCATTGCATATAAACGGTAGCTTCAAAGAAAAGTTATTTCAAAGCAGTTCCAATCCACGCGTTTAATATTACCGTTCGTAAAATGTAAATCATCGCTACAATTGTCCGTTAATATTATTATTGTTGTTTTAGTTAAGTTCGTTAATTCGTTTCGTTATTATCAGCCAAAATGACGCGAAGTCTTCGACATTTCGTAAATGAGACGGAAAGATATTCCGGACAATGTGATGCAGAATTGCGACATCATTTTAGAATTAACGGACAGATTATTGTGGGAAAAGAGAGATAAAAGAATTATCGACTTTTTTAAGAAGTATACCCTAATAGACAGCAAAATTACTCAATAATGATTATTTTGTAGTATGTAACTATGACAACACCTTTCTTTATTGCATTTCAGTTCACTATAACGAATATAAACTGATTTCCATTAAAGAACAGTTCTATGTTATGTCAATGGGAAATTAAAGTCGAAGCTCTATAATATGAAACAATTTTTTTATTTCAAAAAAATATGATAGTAGATAAAAATCTCAATCATATAAATCAATATCTCGATTTTCAACAATATTCGTCAGTATTTAATAAGTTATGGAAGTTTGAATATTTAAAAATAACAATGCCATTCTAAAGAAATATAAGGCAAAACCTGATGAAGAATGAAATAATTCTTTACATATACATAAATTTCTAAAATAGAAACTTATTTCATTAAGTACTTTGATACAGTACTTATTAGTAAGTTTAATTAACTTCGGAAGTAAATAGTTGTGAAAGGCTTTGCTATTGCTAAATATTAAAACTTCCATAAATACTGAAGGAATATTGTTGATAACAGAGATATTGATATCTTTGATTAAGATCTTCATCTGCTATCACATTCTTCAAAACAAAAGTTATTTTATACAGAATTCGACGTTAGCTTCCTATTTAAAGCAACTTAAGTTTGCTCCTTAATTTATGGCAACCATTGTATTTTGGTGACCCCGCTCGATTTCGTTATAATGACCTTCCACTCTTATTAGGTCAAAGCGTTACTAACGGAAACAAATATGTTAGAAATGCACTAAGGGGGATTTGGTTGAAGAAAATATCCCTCAGCAGAAATGATTTGGAAACCTGAGAATCACTGGGCACTACTAGTTTTATTTCCATTATTTAATATCTCAACGTAATACAACATATTCTTCTGATTAAATTATTATGGTTCAGATCATCTAATCCTTTTGATTCATTCAAAAAACATATTTGCTCAAACATAACGTTTATGATTATAAAGCAGATATATTTCTTAACAAAAATTTGTGATCTTAATTTTGCGTCAACTTGACAAGATCGGAAAGCAGTAAAAATCTCATAACAGAAACTGAGAAGTGAAACGGATAACTTTTAATCGACATTAATATTAAAGATTGAGTTAAAAATACAATAAAGGATTAAGATATACAAATGAATGGAAACACAAAATTCTCTCGTATCCATCCATGGTCGACGGAGGTTTAACCAGACTTTGCGATTTATTTGGCACAACAGATTTAAAAATGTTTCTTTTTTTCGTGTCGGTTTAAGTCAGCCTTTTGCACAAATGACATTTCACAGTGTCTGCACAAGAATGGCTTTTGTGGCAAATGTAGTCTTCTATGCAAAGTTAGTTTGTGTTGCGTTGTGAAAGACTTGCTACAAAGATCACAAGGAAATGGTCGTTCTCCTGTGTGGATACGAAGATGCTCTTCGAGATGAATCTTCTGTTTGAAACTCTTTTCACAATGGGAACACTTGTGAGGACGATCTCCAGAGTGGGTGAGCATGTGACGCTTGATATCAGATGATCTATTGGTAGAGTAAGGACATATGGAACAAGAGAATCTCTGACCTTTTCTTTCCCCTCGATGTCTCTTCTCGTGTTTGGAGAGGAATTGTAATGATGTAAACCGGCACTGGCAGATATCACACTCATAAACACGACCACCTGTTTGAGAAAACACAAAAACAATTTTCGATAAACCGTATATTTTTCACAATATTTATTAATATAAGTAGCTTTATATTCCGTAAACATTTAGCCATTGGGCACCTGAGATATTTTATTTTGTGTTGTTTTACATCTGAGAGTCACTTTTTTGCGCACAGTGGTCTAAATGGCCTCAATGACTCAGAGAATGTTGGGAAAAAGGGTACCCACTGGACAGCAATTAGCAGACAGATGGGATCCTCCTGTCAAGGCTATACGTGTTCTTTACCGTGAAAAAGTTTATTACTCCTGAACATGGCTTAAATTTCCATCCCACAGACGGCTTCCTTTCCAAGCCTAATCGGGTTCCCTTTCTGACCAATGGTGGGAGTTAGCAGTGGAACCTAGGAACTGTAGATTACAAGCCTGGTGCGCTACCAAGTCAGACAATCCCTGTCTCTCAATAATAGTTTATTCATAACAATGCGTATTGTTAATTAATAAAAAGTAGTATTTGTATTGTGATACATTTATCCATCGATCATTGGATTATGTTGAACTATGCTTCCAATAGTAATATGAAGAATTGAAATGATGAGGGACATCGAGTTGACCTTCATCTAAGTTCGCATACGTCAGAAGGAATTAGTCTGTCCGAGCGCTATTCCTATCCTTAGCTAACCATTAGTGATAGTTACGTTGGTGTGTCCATTAATTGTAAGATGGACCAGGAGCAAAATGAACAATAATTGATATTTAATAAATTATGCCCATAATAAAGATGCATATTTTACACACGTTTTCAAACATGTTTAGATCTCGTTTTCACGTTCAAACATGTTTAGATCTCGTTTTGAACATGTTTTAGACATGTTTAAATCTCGTTTTCAAAGAAAACGAGATAAAAACAATATAAATGTTTGTCGTCTGTTGTCTGTCCATTCTGTAGACATCATACAGAGATAAATTTAAAATTTTTTTGTGTTGGATGGGTATTGATGAAATATTACGATATGCGCTTTCTGAATTTCTCTAAAGCTATAATTGTGTCCTCTAGCGGAGGAAAAAGTTGAAAATTTAAAACGAATATTGCAAACGACGTATTAATGCTAGAAATTTTGGTGGTCGAATGTGAAGGTCACCAAGTTTGATTATTAGACCCAGAGGGGGTGGGAAAACACACCTCTTTAGTTTTAGTAGATAATTGTTTGTTTTAGAGATAAATGAAATATAAATCATTTTTGGGTTAGATAGACATTTATAAAATATTATGATTCACACCTTTTAAATTTTCCGAAAATTACAGTTGCGCTCTCTAACGTTGGAAAAATTTCGAAATTACAAAATTTCAAACAAATATTGCAAACGACGTACTTAAGCTAGAAATTTTGAATTTTGGTGGTGTAATGTGAACGTCATGATGATTCCATCGGCAACAACGGATTTATCTCTTAGACCCACATGGGTTGGGAAAATACAATTTTTTTCTTTTAACAGAAAATTGTTTGTATTTGTAGAAAAAAGGAAATCTTTTTTAGGGTTAGTTAGGAATTGATAAAATATTATGATTCGCTCTTTTGGAATCTTTCGAACAAAATTGCGCCCTCTAACGGTGAAAAAGATTGAAAATTCCAAAATTTGAAACGGATATTGCAACGATGTGTTATTGATAGAAATATGAAATTTTAGTGGTGGAATGTGAAGGTCATGAAGTTTCCACTGGAAGCAATGAAAATGATAATTTGAAAACTAGTTTGATTGGCAATAATGAAACATTGTAATTCGCATTTTTCAAATACTTAGTAGTTTTAATACATATATCTTTACAGATTGCTAAATAAGGAACGCCATAGCAGTTGATATTTACAAATAATATGAATAGAATAGAAATTTGAAAAATCAGTGGTAGTTTTTAAGAGATATTCTACTATGAGCTGTAACCTATCCATTTTTCTGAGAGCGGTGTGGGAAATGCAACTTTTTAGGTTTAAGAAATTAAAAATGAATGTTTTTATGTTGTATAATTACTAATAAAATGAAATTTGCATTTTGCCTATCATCCTCTAGTTCACATTAAAACTTTTAACGAATGAAACAGCAGGTAAAGGAAAAACGTCTTTCTTTTAACACGAGATTCTTATATGCGCCAAAGGTGATATGCGTTCTTCTAGTTATTCATTAGAAACTCAATTGCTACACGCATAGCATCATGACGAAGATAATGCTGAAGTTATATAAACATCATAAATTAGAAAACACTTGGTGAAAGACATAAAAAATATACAAAGGTTCAGAATTCAACGAATTAGTTTCTTATTTGAACTTTTCAATTCTTTTTCAATATTTCATTAAAGTAAAACCAACTCTTAAAACGCAAATCACAGTGATTTAAATCACATAACTAATAGTTCGGAAAAACAAAACTCTATTTCAGACACAGAAGGGTAAAAATACACAAATAAAGTAACAATACTAATAAAGTAATGATACTTCGTAGTTTTGTATTAAACTTATTCTCTGAAAACAAGGAACGCATAACATATAGGAAACTAATAAATGGAATTGTGTATTTATAAATCCATGTTCAGAATTAAAAAAAATTAACAGCAGATTTTAAAAAAGGTAAATGTAATAAATATAGCAAGTTTAAAAATGCTTCTTTTCATGTTGATTTAAATGACTCTTAGATACAAATGATTTTTCGCAGTGTTTACACCTGAATGGCTTTTGCAATAAGTGGATCCGTCTATGATCAGATAGATTGTACTGTTTTATGAAAGACTTGCTGCAAAGATCACAAGGAAATAGTCGTTCTCCTGTGTGGATACGAAGATGCACCTCGAGATGAATCTTCTGCTTGAAACTCTTTCCACAATGGCAACACTTGTGAGGACGATCTCCAGAATGGGTGAGCAAGTGATACTTGATATGGGTTGTATTATCGGTAGAGTAAGGACATAATGAACAAGGGAATCTGCGGCCTTTCTCTTCCCCTCGATGCCTCTTCTTGTGTTTGGTGAGGAATTGCAGTAATGTAAATCTGCACTGGCAGATGTCACACTCATAATAGCTTTGACCTGTGTGTAGAAAGCCTAGAAAAAAATAAATATGTTAAATTGTATTCGTGTAAAACAATTAATGAAATATCAGCAACAGTCTCTGCTAGTGGAATAAAATCTGATGATAAAAATGTAATGATACAAATACACTGAAATTGGTATTTAGTTTCCTTACACAACATGTCTTTATCAGAGAATATATAACAAAGGAAAAAAATGTTTTGAATGTCTAGAATCATTATATATATATAAAAAATGATGAAATACTCATTTGCATTCATTAAATATGGAATTAGATCAGAAGTACCATTATATTTCATTGCATTAATCTTTATACAGAGTACTGGTTATTTTGCGAATATAATGAGGCAAAGAACTGCCATTACGAAAATGCATATATTCGTCGTATAAAGTAATTTACATTTTGTTTAATATCTATATTCACCATCAAAGAACACGTTGTGTGAAATTTGGGTGTTCACAACTACTAAGGAGTATAGCTTATTCTGTGTTAGATAAGACTGTTTCATTGGAGGACTGAATTGTTACAGACTGAAATAGAATTAGTTTTGAAACAAGCAAAAAGTTCACTTCCTTCAAAAATTTCACTTCCTGAAATTGAACAAATTTCGATCTATGTTGTATTAGATTGAAGTCAGCACAATGAGGCACTTGTAACGTCTTCTTCATGATGATATTAATGATCTCTTGGAAGAGGAGATTTCTGTTGGTCTTTCACTCTGAAAAATATAGTTTACTTCTGTCAAAACAAAATATTACACTTCGAATTCATTTCGTAAACGAGAAACGTTATAAAAATATTTTCTTAGAGTTACAGTAATACAAGAAATATAAAACATATACTTTTTAGTTCGTTTTCAAAATAAATTGAGCTAATATTTTCAATTTGTCGTCTGTCCGTGTGTAGATATTCAAATTTGTTTTTGCAAATAAATTCAAAATTATTTTTAGATGGGAAAGATATTGATGAAATATTATGATTCATACTTTCCGAAGCTCTCTATAGTTTAAACAGCGCCCTCTAGCTCCGAAAAAGTTGAAATTTGCTTAATTTTACACGAATAGTGCAAACGACCTATTTTGGCAAGAAATTCAACATTGTGGTGGAAGGAGGTGGCCATGAGGTTTGCATTTGCAACAATAAGTTGCTCTCTTATACCCAGGAGGTGAAACACAACTGTTTTGTTTTAATAGAAAATTAGAAATTTATTTTTTACCTGTTGGATTAGTGCAAATGATCTACAATAAATTCTTATTTACTAAATCTTTAGGTGGTTTTAATTTACATCGTTAGAGGGCATAAATATGGAAGCGGCAAAACTTTTAACGAATATTGCAAGTGATTTATTTTAAAGTAGAAACTTGAAATTTCGTTTTTAGAATGTCAAGAATATTCCACTAACAGAAACAATCTATGCATTATGGTATCCTCTTGCATTTTCCCAATTATCCATTAGCTTGAATAACCCTGCCTAGTCTAGTGGTTGGCGTAACTGACCACTACGACCAGCGGAGAGGGTCTTGTGGGTTTGTATGTTGCATGAGAAACCAGGATACCCTAGTAAAAATTAAAAAAAAAATATAGAATGTAAAAGTAGGTAAACGAAAAACTTCAGTCTCTTTGGAAACGAGATTCCAATATTGGTATGCATTCTTCTTTTCAAACTTGAAATAGCGGTTTAATGTAAATAACGCTAATATAAATCTTATGTTGAAAGAGCTTTCTTTAGGTTAGTTATTTAGAATTGGTTACTCATTTATTAAGGGTTTTCAGAAGTCGGGAAAATGGTAGATAGGTAAGCGTAGTTGAGAAATTAATTTTTTGAAGTGTGATTAGTTATAGAATTAAAAGGAAAATTATATGGATCTTTTTTTTGGGGGGGGCATAATACTTGAGATAATGTTAAGTCTAGGGAGCTATGAATCGGCAGAGTTGCGCGGATATGATAAAAAATAAAATACAATGATGCTTTATCATTGTATTAATACACCCGATTAATACAATACCATTAATACGATTAAGCTAGAAGTGTTTTAAATATTAATTAGGGCATAAGGTCTTTTGAAGTGAAAATCTACAGTGCATTTATAATATTTTTTTGGTTTCGTTCTGCTTCATTTGTGTTATGTTTACCCTCGTTTATAATGTTAGAGAATCGAAATAATTATTTAGGAACTATTTTACTGCGGTAGAATATCTATGAAATATTCGATACATAAAACAATAACTGAATACGAAGTGAAAATATCTCTTATGATGGTATGTAGCCGTGATAAATTGTGACGATTTATATAAAAAAAGCGTTTAAATTTTTGCAAATTTACCACTTTTAATATTTTCGTTCAAGCTCTACAGGGAATATTTTCAAAAACATACGATAACGATATCATGAAAGATTTTTTTATTCCACACCTTACTGATTCACTTGATCTTATATTTTTTGTGTAATTTTTTTAATACTGCCGACGGATTCATATGAAACGAGAATTCACAATTATATATTGAAATATTAAAATATAAATTATATATATTTTGCTATAATAAAATTTTGATACAAATTTATTAACACAAGTCGTGCATATTCCACACCGCCATAGTTCGAAAAATAACGAGCAATAAAAATGGCGACCGTTACTAAGCAACAGAATAGTGAATTTTTACAATTAGAAATATTCAAATCTACAATTATGAATTTTCGTTTGCACATTTTCGGAAAATTACCCAGCATAATTTTTGGTTGTTTTACTTCTGAGTGAAACTATTTATTGTATAAAACGGGCTGAATTGCCAAGTTACAATGAACCCAAGGGCTTGGACGAAGGTTAAGGGAGCCACTGGAAGGCTGTTGAAAATTTCAGATTTAGAAACCTATTAGAGGAAAGCTTTTAGCGACTTCCCATTAAGGCCAATTCAGCGTGTTCTTTAACTTTTACAGGGTATAGCTCTCCTGCACCTGGGTCACGGCTCAATGTCCCATCCAACGGACGGTGTCCTTTCCAACCCCATCGGCATCACCTACTGACCGAGGGCAGTGCGGAGAATTTTGGGGAGATATTTCTCAACTCTGGTCGAAGTGGGATTCGAACCTATGAATTGCAGATTACGAGCCTGGAGCCTACCGAATCATCACACCCCTGCCGAGCAGAACTTGAGCCATTATTTTAGAATGTCAAATATATTCTCTTGCTGCAAAATTGCACCTATATTTTCCTCCCATAACAATATTAAAGTTTAATTACCATAACAAATCCATACAAAAATTTAAAACATGCACTTCAAAAAGGCCCCGTGGGCTAAAAATTCCAATGGGATTAAACTGACTTCTCGCTAATACCTAATATGTTTTAGCACTTTTTCCAGTAGCTTCATCAATTTTACTTTTTGGAGAATTAATATTTTTATAAAAGGTATCTTTCTGACATACTTTGGTTTTGAAATTATGAAGGAGGAAAACGGACTTTTGCAGATAAAAATAAAATGGCATTAGTATCCATTTCTACAAAAATTCACCTTACTTTACTTCCTTTTTGCACCTTATCTTTACATTTGAATAATATTTTAATTCGTATTTCAATATAATATTTATACCGAATTATTAAATTTAATTCGTTTTCTGCTCTAACTACAAGCAAACCATAACACTCGCAAAAATAAAATAAAAAAAGCTCCACTCATATTTCTACGCCAAAAACAATGTGGCTGCCTATTGCAGCTCTGGGGAATAATTGTCGAAACATTTTACTATTCAAGTTTAACTGAAAGTTGTGCAACATTCCGTTCATAGGAAACCGATGAGTGATTTGGAAGCATTAAGATTTCGAGATCAAAATACCAAACATTCGATATACGTAATTTTTGCTGATAGCCGCGTTTCTATTCAAAATATTAAACAATTTGGACTCCGCGTTTCTGTCCGAATGATAGTTTTATAATTATTAAAATACGTTGAAAATAAACTAAATACTTGCTGTTAACATTTTGGAGTTAAAGTCTTTAATATATATGCCACAGTTTGCACGGGTTTTTGACAGATTTTACTTTTTATCACATTGCAAAGTTTAAGTTGAAAAGATAATCCCTGTACATTTGTCGAAATCCATTCTCTTAATCTAGTCTTGGTTATTAATTATCATTCCTAGCCATACTGATATCATACCTTTATTGTTACATAATTGTGTAGTTGTTTTAATGTTTTAGTCATTGGTGAGGAATATTACAAAGAAATTAAATTACTGAATGCCAGAAACCGCCATTTTGAATTTTGTAATATGTTAAAAGCCTGATAGGTTTCATCACCTTAATGGCTATTAAATGAAATGCAATGTGTTGCACTCAACATTGGCTTCATATTATTTTTCAATTTATCAGAAAATGACAGTAAGTTATATAAAGGTACTTTATGATGGTTACTATTTTCACTCTCAATGTCCATAGCTGTTTTCCTCGAACTGTAGACGAAAATAAATTTTAGAAGTACCTGTTTCCACACATTAAAAAAATTCTTAAATATTATGCATTATGATATGAAACCATTATAAATAGTAAAGAAATATTTTTCACAATAAAATACCTATATTAATATATTAGATATTATATTATGCTGCATGATTGCTGATTAATAACTATGCAGAATGACTAAAATTTCCGTGAAAGATTGACCAAGGCTACTTAATTTATGATAATAATAAATTTCCGACCCCTCCTGTCAGCATGAAATAGGGAAATATACGCCATTATTAATGAACTATAAAGTTACATCAATACTGGTAGATTAACAAAACCTTAAACAGCATTTGGCAATCATCGTCACAATGTCAGATACTAGAACTTACAGTAATATTTTATAAAAACTTTCGCACTGTTATACATATCTGAAAAAATGAATTACTTACGAATATAAAAGACTATTAGAAGATAGATTAACGAATGAGGAAAGAACTTACGAATATAAAAGACTATTAGAAGACGAATGAGGAAAGAAAATTCTATAATTTTTACCTTCTATATTTAGATTACTTACCGAAAACAAAAGCTGACATTTTAAATTTAGCTTTTGAATCATTACTAGATATCTCAGGATTCAAGTTGTGTTGCCAGATAATTAATATTTCGTGAAATATTTCTTTGTGAGAAGCATTTCGATCAATGTTTCTGTTCGACGAAGGAGGTTTTTCATCCTCTTCCTACTTGGAAATCCTTAAAATACGATCTATAATTTCCACCTGACTTGTATTTCATTAGCTCTCGCTATTTTCAAAGATAAATTGAGAATCTCATCTAGCAACAAAGTAAAATTTTGCAAATAAACATTTTTAAAATGTTATTTATAAGAGAAAAATTCCAATAAATAAAATCAGTAACAAAAATGTAAGTCACTATACGTTTCGTAAATCTGCCTTTAAGGAAAATAAATTATTTTCTCAAACTGCTCCAAATATCTCTTGATATAAAATAACTGTTTTTTGTCTACATACGTATAAAAATCCCCATGCAACAATGGGCTATGGAGGTCCAACCGGACTGTGTAGTTTTCCTCTCCAGACGTGTCTGTTCTGAACTACAGCTGCGGTTGGACTTCCATAGCCAGCAGACGTTGAAGAGAGGATTTTGGAGATTTCAATTTGAAATGTCTACATATTGTGTGAATAGCAGTCTTTTGACTGCATATTTCACTGTTCGCTTTTAATCTTTCGTGGAGATTATGTATATTTTCTGTTTTTGACTAACAATTTTATTGTCAGATTTACAACTGTTTAAATTTCCGTTGTAGTTTTTCATGTTTTTACCAATATGTACAACCCAATAAGAACTATGCACTAGCAACCAGATATCCGAAAGAGATACCAGAAAAATCTTCCACTCTTAATAAAATGATTTTCTTCCTACATAACTGAATTAGTCTTATTTTTGTTTCTCACGTCATCCCATTGCCAGATATAGAGGACAACCAAGGAGCCATGTTAACCCGTTTCGGGAATGGGAGAAAAGGTAATTTACGCAAAAAAATTATTAAACTTGAGCATATTTCAGGCATCTTTCAACAACTGTTTCAAGTTCTCTAAAACAGAGTAGAAAATGTTCTACTTCAGTGTCAATCCAGTTTCTTGCACACACACCCTCCTCCACAACTTTATTTTTTGCAAGGTGCGAGCCTGGATCATACTGCACTTTATTTCACGATTTCAAAACTGCTAACGTCGAAATATTGATCTCCGTAAATTAGTGCTGTTTTATATTTATTTTAAAATAAATATATCCTCTCAAGCGGCTGCTTGTTGCAGAGGTTACTATCTAATAAAAGCACGTAAATTTAATCCAATCCTTAAATACATGCTTGGCTTTATGTAAGAAATAGGTCTTATCACTATGAGTGAAGTTTTCTTCAACTTCAACGGAGATGAATGTACATGTCAGCAACCTTGAGAAAAATAGAGGCTGGCTAATATTTTTAGCAAAAATATATTTAACATGTAACAACCATTTTTAATTGCTGCTTTAATAGAGAAAAAAATATACACTGGCTGGACAAATGATCATGAAAATCATGTACAGTGCCATGAAGCATGCTAATCAATGCAAAATGTCTTATTGACGTAAGTAGTCTAGGTCCCTGCGAAGGCCTATAAAAGACATAAAAGGCATGATGGAAAGCAAAGCCAAGTGCGACATGAGTAAAAATGATCATTTGACTGATTTCGACAGGTGGCACATCGTTGGAGCGTGGTGGGCAGAAGCATCCGTAACGGAGGTGATGGAATTGAGCAGAAAATCACGAGGCATATTATCTCAAGTGTAGGAAAAATGGCAAAGGTCTGAAGTTGAAAGAAAATCAACCTATTGATAGCCATTGTTCTATATCCTATGGAATTTCTGCGCAATAAGAAATCTGTCGCGATAAGGCTAGGGAACGAATATCTTACTGAATAATCCAAAAATTCTCTCTTTCAGTCCGCAGGTTTCTTACAAGGAGCATCATGACATTTTTCCATGGCCAGAATCAGAAGATCGGGAGGAAGCAATACTTGATGGGGCTTCAGAATGCTTCAACTTTCAGCCTCATACCATGTAGGTTGTTTCATTTTCTGGAAATGCTATGAGACAGTAGTCTCGATTATCCTCCACGGATCAATCAGTGGAAGGAGCGTCCATGCATATCCCTTTCAGGAAGATGAACCACTTTTCGCTCCTGCAGTCCCTAGGTTAAATCATTACCACTTGGCAGGAAACTTCTTTGTAGAGGCAAAAAGTGGGACTCTAGACAAGTTTTCCGAGGGTATGAATGTAGATGACGTCCAAAACCACCAGTAACCTAGAATTTGCAGGAAATGGTTCTCCAGTTTCCGGCTCTCACAATGCTGAACAGAGTTAAGTTTTCGATATGGTCCTATGTGGATGTGAAATATCTACGCAGAACACTTGAGGTTAACGGACCTCGGAATATTTTACGGGCTCGTAAAGTTCTGTTAGCTGCATTATGTTGAAACCAGAGAAGGTATAATAGGCGTCATATGTATATAGCTCACAGGGTTTAATAGTATTTAAACTTTCTAAGTTATATGGTTTTAAGCTGCAATTATTAGAGAAGTTAGTTCTTTTAATTTTTATGCCTTTATATCTGAATCTCTATTTCTTCACTGGAAGTGAAGAAATAGAGATTGAGACATTTCTTCTCTGTAGGTGAAGAAATGTCCAAGTCATGATAACCCCATGGATAACAGGCGTTACTAAAAAGACCTCATTGAGCAACTTGTAGGAGAAGCCGCCATTTTATGTACCTATATATACACTTATCGTCATGAAATACGTAATCCCAAAGAAAGACTAGGTAAGTGATTCTGTTTTATCATGGTGCGTACAATGAGGAGTGTAATGTAATGTTAAAATGGAAAACATATTTCTCCATTTAGAAATTGTTTTCATGTGTTCAGAGGAAAGAGATTTTTTTCTGATGATAGAAATTAACTATTGCTACGGTAATTTTCCTACAGAATGTGAAAATTTCGTGCAAAGCGTTACGATGGGTAGCATAAGGGCGTGGATTTAAATTTTGATTAGACAGAATTGTGAAATTAATGAATGTACCTAGTTATTTAATTGATCGTATGCTATTAATTTTAGCGACCTTACACTGTAAGCCACTGGACCAGACGCTGTCTGCCTATAACACAGGTATTGTGATAGAATGAAAGTTTAAAACTACATATAAATATGCCAAGATGTACAGTGGTAGTCGTTTTCATCCTTCATTACTATTTTCTATAATTACAATATCTAATAAACAAAATAAGTTTTATTGTTTTGTTCAAAAAATTAAGTAAAGTGAATAATGCTTTTAAAATTAAGCGGAAATGTTACGAAAAATTACTCACTCTTTCATTGACTGCTTTCAAAATTAAACAGCATTATTTTTACATCACATAAATTTACTTAATCATTTCACTTAGTATCACTTAATATTTTTATGTATATGATTAAATAAACTAGTGATAATATTACATCAATTTTGAATAATCAATACACATGGATGTTGTGATATCTGTAATTTGCATTTTACTTAAAATATATAAAAAAAATTGGTTTAAAATTTTGTTACCAGAGAACGATTACATCTCAAAGTGTAAATTTCAAATATTTCGTGTATTAATGTATTGATTGTTCAATAGTACTTAAAACGTTCAAAATATTTAAAACGCCTCAGTAACTGTATACTATATAGCTACGGAGGCGTTCAAAATATTTTTGACATTGTGTATATTTCCACTCGGTCCTCTGAAGTTAAGGAGATAGGACTTGTTTGAAAGACTAACTGAACTTGCCATTACGTATTAAAAACAAAGACAACATTATCATTTCTCTCTACGCTGGGGGGGGGGTGTAAATTTGACTGTGCGAAATCTGTCCGTTGTTGCCAGAATGTTTGTTAAAGACAGTGAAAGATTTTACATTTTCACAAGGATGCAGCTTGGGGAAGATGCCAAAAATACTCATGCCGATTTATCAGAAGTATGTGGGGATCATGCCTGTTCATGTGGCATGATATGGGATAAATGCTAAGATTCAGAGGACAGCAGAGCTTCGAAGACCTTTCTCACACAGGAGGACTGCAGGAGGCCGTGAACGAGGGAACCATAGGTTATGTTCGTGAACTGATTAAAGAAAGCCCATACATCACCATTCATGAAACGTTTAGAGGTCAGTGTATCAATTGTCAGTGTGCGAAAAAAAATATTTGTCAACATTTAAAATTCCAAATGATCTATGCCAAATGGATACCCAAAAACTGGCAGAACAAGCAAAAAAGGGCTAGAGTCGACTCGAGCAAGGTGATGCTATCAGTGTTTGAATCTTGTGACCCGAAACGGTTAACAGACGTTGAGATAAGTGATTAGACGGGAAATCGACAACTATGTTTCAGTTGCGGAAGATGAACCGTGTCCCCAAATCCTCCGACAAGACTTTCGCTAAAGGAAGTTAATGTTCACAATATTATTCAATTCCCAAAGAGTTTCAAATAGCCAATACTACACCAACATTTTTTTTGCCGTAAATGGTTAAAGAGATGAAGGAGCAACGTCCACCAAGAGACGTGTCAAGGATTCCCATATTCATGAAAATGCCAGTGCTCATAAAACCCGACAATTTAAGGTCGATCTGGAGCAGGAAAAAAATCAAAGAGTTACCCCATTCTGCATATCCACCTAATATGCACCATGCAATTTTTAGTTGTTTCCAAAAAAGAAAGAGGAACTTCTGGGAAGCCTTTTTCAAGGGTGCAAGAATTTAGTCATTCAGAGTATTCCCCAACAGGAGGTACCACCAAGCGTTCCGGAATTGGCGTAGAAGTCTGTAACTTTGCATAGATACTGGAAGGGAGTACGTTGAACGAGAGTAAATGCAATGGTCTTTGTTCTTCAGATAAATGTCAAGAATTTTTGAATACCCCTCATAGCTAAAAACTGGACTTCTCCTAACAAGGTGCCTAATGAATTTCTTTAGTAACTTTTGTTATCCTTGCGACCCTTATGACCTGGACATTTAGACACCCACACTGAAGCAAAATAACGTGAATAGTACATATATCGATTAAAGGATTCCG
The DNA here is from genome assembly GCA_038380435.1 of Ryuthela nishihirai. Classification (NCBI taxonomy): domain Eukaryota; kingdom Metazoa; phylum Arthropoda; class Arachnida; order Araneae; family Heptathelidae; genus Ryuthela; species Ryuthela nishihirai. Next base: position 46,015,448 of record JAWZYU010000032.1, read on the forward strand.
CTCCCTACTAATACCACTAACCTGATTGCAACCATAACTTAGGAAGCGCAAATACTCTTATTTCCTGAGTGTTATGTGACACCTATATGACAGATGTCTGAAATGTTAACCCCATGCCACGGTTTGAATGTTTGGTGGACATTCGAAAACTAAATATAATACGACACTAATTTGTGTTTTCTGTAAAAAAATCTGACTTACCTTAAATTCTCGAATAAAAATATCAAAATTTTATACATGCATACATACAAAATCCTCATGCAGCCAAGGGCTACAGAGGTTCTACCAGAGTGTGGAAAATGCTGCTGCATTAGTCCAGTGTAAGCCAGTTCTGGCAAACTCCTGTTCGACATTGTCTGCTCATCGAATCCTAAGTCTTCCCTTTTTCCTGAAGCCGATAGGTACAATGTTCATAATCCTGTTTGCCACTCTGCAGTTAGGCATATGGGCAACATGGCCAAATCAACGCAGTTTCTCTCTGCACAAAATATGCTGCTCAAAGGAGATGGCTGACTCCTTCTAACCTTATAATTATTTACAAAGTCAAACCATCTAATGCCCAAGATACTGCGTATGCATCTAGAATCAAAAGCCTCAAGTTTCCTGTTAATCCTGCTTGCACAAGAGTCCATTTTTGCAACTATAGCAAACCTTAGAAAGAATGAAATAATTATACAGCCTAATTTTCGTCGTTAGGTGTGTACACCTATTTTTCCATACTCTCGATAGATTATAGATATTCCTCTCCATAGATCATACAGTAGCAATCAGCATTCTTTTGTTTATCTCAAGCCGCATATCACGAGTAAGTAGGAGGTTAAAAAAGTGTTCTAAAAGAGAGCCGCATCAATATTAATCCTATGGAATCCGCCTCCCATTACTATAAAGTGGAGGTGGATCATTGTCATCCCTACATGTCAATACTCTCGCTATTTTAAGGTTGACGTCAGTCAATGCCGAGCAGAAAATTTCAGCTTCTGGGATGCTTTACGCTATAATTATGTTTAACCAAATTGAGTTCAATTATTGTATACGACGTCATTTCCCTTCCCTTTGTTAAATAAACTCCTAGGAAGTAAACATAATCCTTTGGCAGCCAAAGGGATGAAGTAAACAACAGCTCGAAAATTAGAGGGAGCCATCATGGATAGCGAGATAACCCATCAGAAGTAAACAACCCTCTTTCCAAACACACGGTGTTGACTCCCCCCCCTCCTTCAACCCATTTGTTTCGGGCTGATGACATCAGTATTGCATCAGACGTGTGCCAATACTTATTTCGGAATTCAGTTTCTTCCTTTATCAAGATATAATTAAGAAGAAATTCTATCCTTCTTAAATCCCCTCGTTAATAATTAACCCACTTACTAATTACCCTTATTAAAATTTCCACAACCATACCTCCCTTATATCAAACACAAATCCCCTCATGAGTGGCCATTTTGTAAATAAACATCCTTCCAGGAAAGTCTCTCATCGGTCATCTTGGAAGTAAACAAATCTTGCCAAACTTAGTCTGCCCCCCCCCCCCCTTCATCCCGCTTTGTTTCAGGCAGAAAGATTTTAATTCATCCACTTATCAAAGTCTCCCTTATTAATTTTATTCATATTCTAATTATAAAGTTATCATATTATCAAAAGGTTATAACTGTTCAGATTTACTAAAACAACGTTTTAAGTTTCCGAGAAAAATTTATTGGTATGAAGTAATATTTCTAAGATTACGCAGGTAAAACATCAGGATATTGCTCGTGGTGACATCTTTATGTGAACGGACTACATTAGAATCCCAGTCATATTGTAACATTCAATTAAATCATGATAAATACTGATATTATTTGATGAACCTCATCTTCCTCAAACCATTCAGAGATAGATTTCGCCCAAAGGACTGTTTCATTATTATCCTGAAACTGTCCTTCTCCATTAGTGTTGTTTGAGTTGCTCTACCTCTGAGCACCACTTTTTGCACACAATGAGCTAAATGGTCCATTATATATATATATATATATATCTAACGATATATAGCTCAACACTGACCCATTTGAGACTCGAACCCGGGAACTGCAGAGTACGAGTCTGGCACGCTACCGACTGATCCACTCCCTCCCCCTCCATCAGGAATATATAAAATGAACAAGAAGCACGTGATCGGATATGACGTTTAAATATGATACGGTGTTTTATCGATCCTTGAAACCTATTGGAAAATCCAAAATTGGTGTTGGCCAGTGACTCAGTTGCTTTTCTTAACCCAGTTTAGAATCACGTAACAGTGACATGTGACTTTTTCCTTCACTTCCATTTGCAAAGCAGTTATAGTAAATAACGCAGTTTCTGATTTTCCACCAGATCGGCAGGGTTTCAGAAAATGTGACTGTAAATCTAAATGTACCACAAATAGGTGTGCTTGTCGCAAAAACCAATTGCTATGTAATTCAAAGTGTCACCAATCTTTACATTGCACTAGTAAGTAAACATAATTTTATCATATGTTTTGCAAATTCATTTCCTTAATTGTAATAATATTTTAAACCGTTTGATTCTTTGTATTATAGTTTTTTAATTGATTGATGATTGATTCTATTAACTAATTTGTTGATTGTTTGATTGTATAAACTTGATTCTTTAGATATCGAAAAATAAATAAATAACATTATGTTAATTTAAGCGTACAGAAACGTTGCTGTTGTTCCAGCAAAGATCTTATTTTCACTTTAACGAGTGCCTAGTAGGTAATGTGCAGATTATCCAGGTAATTTGCAGATTACCTAGGTAATTTGAGAAATGAAACAATTTTCGGCACGTTAACGGATCACCCTAGTTAATCTGCACAATACCTAGATAATCTGTAGAATAACTGATTTCTGCACTTTAGCGGACATATATATTCGTGTATATACATATAAATACACGAACAAAACGTTCAGGTACTACCATGGCCAGCACTCTCGCCGGACCTTTCTCCCATTGAACACGTCTGAGACATGATGCACCGACAGCTCCAACAGTACTCAAGAGGTGTTTCACTGAAATGGAACACCGACTTTTCCTATTTGGCATTCTATCCCTCAAGAGGCCAATATAGAGCTCTACGATAGCCGTCCCCTCCATGTTCATGAATGCATTTAACATCATACTAATTATACCATTTTACCGAGTAGGTAAAGTGGTAATTTTCCACATTTTTTTTTCGATAATGTAATCAATCGCACATCTCATTGTATGCTGACAGTTGCCTGCATTTCAATAAAATGGCATTATTCCTTCCAGGTTTTGCAATTTTTTTCCCTCTAATCTAATTCAATAAATAATTATTTTGGGAGAGAATTATTGCCATCAGTACAGAATTCGAACCCGCGACTCTCCAGAGACATGCCAGAGCGCTCTACAAGTTAAACCAACCATCGGACGATAATTTGCTTTCAGAATGTGAACTTTACATCTTTCGCTGAATGTGTTGGACCTCGCGCCATCTATAATAAGTGAAAGCAACGTTCTATTATTTTTTTTATATTATTATATAATATATTTATTATATTATTTACCAAAAACATTACAATTCCCACTGGGAGTTTCTGCGCATACCATTTTCAACGGGGATAATACATTGTAAATAATGAAGATGTTCATTGCGTTGACTTCACTATTGTTATTCGTAACAAATCAAATCGTAGAATCTTGTTGCATGCAGCAGAACAAATTATTACGAAACAGTGAAAAATGCTTACAACGACATCTTCCACGTCGTCAGGGTCGTCCATTTCATATTCTCATCTATACAAGGTAGGCGTAATTTTCAATATCCTATTTATCTAGTCAGGGAGTTTATGTTTTTATGCCTTAGTGAATATAGCATGTAATACATGCTTGTTTTATTTGTTTAGCCAATATTCTTGCTGTTTGTCGGGCGTTGAACGCGGATAAAATGTATATTATTAGTTGAAAATATTTTATCACAGGAGTTATTTTTCACACATTTAATTATAATATCTATGTGTTAGCCGAGTAGACGGAAACGTTCAAAGCTTGAACCTTCAACGTTTCGGTTTACTTTTTTTTTTGCTTTTCCGTCTACTCGGTCCTTTGCTTATCCAACCTTCGTTTAGGCAGCTAGTAAGAAAAGTAGTAACTATATTTGTATAACCGATTTATCACCGCCGAATTAAATAAAAAAGGTTAATAACTCTCCGAGCTGCTTAGTATCGTTTTAGTAATTCAAAATAACCTTTTCGACCGGTGAATACAGGATGATACAGAAGCGGACAGACAAACACATAACAGACAAACTAATTTTCTTCTTATGTATTAGATAATACGTTAAACTATAAATAACAATTTTCCTTTTCATTGCACATTATTAGTAGGTACAAATATTTTTCATAACTTACACTCACCATACATATTTTGACCATATTTAATTTTATTTAGTTTTAAAGTTTCCTATGACTGACAAATTGTATCCTAGGTGCTGCAACTTGAATGGAAGCAACTCTGTTGAGTACGAAATGGTTTGAAAAATTCGGTGTTTTGAGTGAGGCAATATTGTTTTTTCGGGTTTAGGAGCTTCTAGCGTGGAGACTATCGTTCTGTACCTCAAAATATCATATATTTTAGAGCAGTGTTTCTCAAAGTGTGTACAGCGAAATTTCGGATGATATTGTAGATAAAACGAAATTTATAAACCATTACGTTCCTACTTTCAGACACTGATTCTTCATTTAACCTTTTCCGTTTAATCAAAACCTTATCTGTATTATTCACTAATAAATTACCACTTTGAAGTCGATTCAACACTTAGAGGAAACGTTGTCTTGAGCCGGGTGGGAAACGAACCCACGACAACATGTCAGGTGCTCTGAACCCCTGAGCTACCGGCCGCGGATCAATATCTCCTCTAATTAACGCTATGAACATTCCATTATGTCACATATAAGCGCTTTTCAGGCAATCTAGCCACACGCGGCTTTCTACTTGCCTTGTGACATGTTACCAGGAGCTTGTGGGTTCGTATCCCACCCGGCTCAAGACAATTTTTCGTCTAAGTGTTGAATCGTCTTCAAAGTGGTAATTTATTAGTGAATACTAAATAAGTCGAGTCTTACCTGTATTAAACGTTAAAACCGTAATTAACACAAAACATTTCCATAACACGTACGTCTACGCACTGGTCTCAATACAAGTCAAAACTTGAACTGAACAGCTCTCCGTTTACAAATTTCTCCACAGAAATGCTTATTTTTGAAGACAAACTGCGCATGTGCGAGTCTTCCGTAGTATCGCCAAAAATATTTACTGTGCCGAAACTATTCATGGCGATAAATAATATACGGTGAGCAAAAAAAGTTTGAGAATCACTGGTTTAGAGTTTGAAATCCGAGCAACACATGATAAATTTTCTTGTTAATCACAATTCACTGAAATACGTATGAAGCTGTTAACAAACAAAGGCTATATATATATAAGTTAGGGGAAATGAAGATATTCTAATTTTGGGTCTCAAGTAAGAGTCAGCTGACTCTGAGTCAAATATATTTGAAGCAGCGTCCAAAGGACAATTAATTTTGAGTCGCACGATTTTGCTCTTTTTCAGAAACAAAAGAGCTAATGTCTGTCTGTAGACATTCTTCGTTTTAGACACAAATCAAAAATTATTTTTAGGTTGTTTGGGTATTGATGAAACATTACGATTTGTACTTCCGAAATTTCCCTATAGCGTTAATTGCATCCTCTAAGAGGTAAGGGACACCGATGGGCTTGGAAAGGCCGCCATCCGTCGGATGAGACGTTAAACCGTGGCAGCTTGTGCGGGAGAACCATACCTTGTGCACGTTAAAGAACACACTGGACGGCTTGACGGAAGGCTACCATCTGTCTATCAACATCTGTTCCAGTGGGTCCCCTCCCTCAACCTCCTCTGAGCTTTCGGGGTCCTGTGACCAGGCCATTTATCCGATTCTGTGAAAAAAGAGTGCTGCTAGGAGGTGAAACAAACCAAATCAAGCCCTCTAACAGGTGAAAAAGTTGAAAATGGCGAACATTTAAAAGAATATTATAATCGATGTAATTATATTTCGAAATTAGAAATGTTGGTGGTGACATTTCACCATCAATGATTTCGTCCTCAGTTTTTTTTTTAGAGATAATTGTGGTTTTACAGATAAATTAAAAATTATTTTTGCGTTGGGTATAACGATTACGATTCATAATATCCTAATCTTCCTAAAGTTTTAATTGCGATTTCTGATGGTGGGATAATTTGAAAATTTCAAACATTTAAGGTATATTGCAAACGATCTATTTGTGCTAGAAGTATGACTAGTGGTGGAATATGATGATCAAGGGGTTTAGATTGGATGCAACAATTTGTCCCTTCATTCCTAGGGGACGCAACTTTTTGCTTTAAGAGATTAATGAAAATCTCGTTTTGAGTTGATTAGTTACTAACGAAATATGAAGATTCATAGGTTTCAAAAGACTTCAATTTACATCGTTAGAGGTCGCTAAATGTAACACCTCGAGTGATGTTGTAAACGAAATATCTAAGCTAGAACATCTGGTGGTAAGTGTTGATCAAGTACAAATACCCAGCTAACTTACTAAGAAATGTATATTACTAGAGATATACTGTGTATATATAAATCTACTTTTCCGATAACTTTGGAAAAGTGTGGCATGATGGAAATTGGCACTCTAGTTGGTAAATTTATAAACTATTCAAAATTATTTAATGTGTTTAAATAATAATTTGCATTTTTTGCGTCTAATAACAAATTAATATTTAAGTCTCCCACCAAAACTCTATTTTTGATATATATACATATATTTCTTAAGTAATTAGTTAATTCTCTGTTAAACACTTCAACTGAATAACTATGAGCTCTATGAATTACAATGAATGAAATATTTAAAACTTAAACATAAATATGAATAACTTCTGCACCAAGAATTTCAAAGGTTTTCTGTTGGAAATGGAAGCAGTTTCTTACATATAAAATTATTCCACCTGATCTATTAGAATTTATAGATTAAAAACACATGTCAAAGTCTTTATCGGTATTATTACTTTGACGTATATTATTAAATATATGTCAAAGTCTTTAATCGGATATATTTTAGTCTCTTCTCTTTTTATCCAATTTTCTGTCAAGAGAATTTAACACAAATTTTGCATAAGACCACAGAGTATCACCATAAGTTCAGAAAAATTTTGCCTGATGCTTCTTATATTAAAATGAAAAAAAAATATTTCTTTGACTTCCTTTCATATATAAATTTTTTTATGATGTCTTTATTTTCTAACACAAAAGTAAAAAAATTCTTCTGTTATAATATCCAAATTAGAGTCAGTGAAATGAATGGTCATTATAAACCTGTCAAGTCCTCCTCACTTCTTATTCTACATACTTTTGTGTTTTGATTCTTCCTTAAAAATATTTCCCTTCCTTGATCCAAGAAGACTGATATCCCAGAGATAACTAGAACTGCTTAAGTATGTATAATAATAACGTAGGGTGTCTAGTGAGGCGTACATTTACAAATACCTTCGTTTCTTTAAAATTGTGAATCATATTAGCTTTTAGACTTTTGTTATTTTCACTTTGAATCCACTTTACTCTTATTTGACTAATTTTAAATTTAATTATTCAGTCTTTATTTTATTTTTGTTCAAAGTTGAAATCCTATGAACCACTTCAATTTCATCCATCACAGTCAAGAAGGCTTGAGACTTGATGAACAATATTTAAAATATTTTCTTTTTTAACTTTTTTTTGTTTTTCTTGTTAAACATACCTGCAATCTCCACATTTGAACTCTTTGATATCAGCTCCATTTCATTCATATCATCCTTTAGTTCCTTCAATTCTTGCGTAATATTGATATTTTCTTTAACAAGAGCTAAGTTATCCTGTTTTAACTGATGAATTTCTTCTTTTAATTGATTAAGAGCTATCAAGATTTCGTTCATTTGACTATGGTTAAATTCTATGGATCCTTAATGTCTTTTATGTTAATACTAATAACAGCTAAAGCTTTACCTATGTTGTCTGCTTTAGGTTCCTTATTGAAATTTTGATCCTCTCTAGTTTGAGAAGGTATCACAATATTTGCAGGCGAAATAAATTTTGGGCACTTCCATTTTCTTTAACGCTCTTTTGGAAATCTCCTAAAGTCTGCTTCAGAAATTTCAACACATTTGGGATGATGGAAGCTTTTAAATTCAGATTTACAGTGATTACTGCTATATCTTTGAAAATTAGGTTTTCTCTCACTAGTATCCAGGCCTATTGTATCGAGGTGGCCTTGACTGGGCGCCTGTGAGAAGAGGCGGATATTAAATGGGCAGTAAACGGTTCATCATATATCAAACGTTTTCGAAGGGAGACTGATATGGGGAACGTTCAGGCCAAGGAATGTTATCGACATAATGGAATACGTGGAGAGGAATTGTTATACTGAAAATAAATGTTGGAATGGAACGTAGAAAAACAAGAATCATTGACCCCAGAATGATGTCATTATGATTATGGTCTTACCTTCAAAGCGCAATCAGACGTGAAAGAAAATTGTAACTAAATCCCACAGCAGTACATAATGACTATGAATATTGATAAGGTTTGATGCTCCCTTGTACAGACTGGTTTACCGTTGTCCCCAGCGTGTCTCCAGATGCAAATACATCCGTAACTGAATCCCAAACAGAAACACGATTTGTTACTTAGAACAATACAATACTTGTATTTTCCCCAAGCTGCTCTTTCCCTGCACCACAGCAAACGCACACGTCTATGAGATGACATTAGAGATAAACGAGCCAATGGACAATGAAAATGCGGCCCCGATTCTCCGTCATTTTCAAATTGTGCTCCTCGAAACAGGCGCAGAGAGAGAGAGAAATTTGCAATATTGATACCTGGTGGCTTGTGATTGGCATGTCACGTGTCTCTTATAGCAGGACTCTCCAACCATCTATTTGAACTGTCTTCTGATGCCACCTGAGCCTTAGAGACATCTTGGTACCCATGGTTATTGACAGTATCCAATCGTTCGGGCATCACATCCCACAGAAATAGCAGTCCAGCTTCTGACAACACAATGATATGTCCCCTTTCAAATCTCATCAGCTGTAACTAATGGTGTCATAAAACATTTTGATTTGCACAAACTATCAAAATTTACTGACTGATCATCTAACATAATAGATAAAAGTGATTTAACGTATTAGGAATTTGTTTCTTTAAAATCTCCTGAGAAACACATCATCAAACATATATGCTTAAGCTGTCAGCTTCGCAACGTAAGAAGGTATCATTGTACACAGATCTAAATGATGTTTTCGCCTCTCTATAATCCTCTTTGGTGTTTGTGTCAGCAAATCCATTTTATTTCAAAAGAAAACGTTTTTGGCAATCGGAAAAGTGTGTAGCAGTGAAACTCTTACCAGGCATTCTAAAATTTTGGTAACACCTGACTGAGCAATAAAAAACCATGCAAATCGAGGGATCACTGTAATTACTTTCTCAAGCATGAAGAACTCAAATAATATAATCAAAACTGATGTGGAAATTTTAACAAGAAACGCTGCCTTGTTATGAAATAGTGTGGAAGTTGAGGGCTGGGGGTTACCTCGTAATCTGTAGTTTCCCGATTTGGGTCCCACCAACGTCGAAAAAGTAAGGAAATAATACACATCAATAACAAAATACTTAACATAAAATTCAGAGAAACAAATAAAATTTTTTCCTTAAATCATTTTGGTCTCACTGTAGTATAGTCAGAAAACGAGTGTAGAGAGTTAATTGCACTAGCATTCTATAAAATATTAAACCAATTTATGTTTCAGGAAACAAGAATTTTGTCTTCTTTTAGCAGTGAAACAGTGCTACTGTAGTATGTTTGAAATTAATCTAATAATAGTACCTTCAGAGTGCATTAAAACGCGAAGAATATCAAGAGAATTCTCCTGTGAAAATATTTTAATGTTGATATTTATATGTATAATACTCAGTTTATATAACATTCGGCACTTACATAAAATTATAAGAAATAAGTCTGTGAAATTTAATCATTATCTCTTAAGACTATGCACAACTTTATAACCTACATATATTGAAATAGAGAAATATTGCAGGTCGTTTCATAAAAAAAGGTTATAACTGAAAAAAAAAGCCTTTTTCCTGTAGCGTATGTTTATAAAATTAACGGTTACATCTGCGAAATTTTTTTTTCTTTGGTTACAAGTAAAACTTTCTCTTCTCTTTCTAACGTTTTTGTTTAAATTTAATTATTATAGGCTTTATTTTATAGGTTTTTTTTGCAAATGGAAGTAGACCTTATCTGCCCTCAACTGGTGACTTTTTATTAACGCTTACGCGCAATGACTTTAAAAAATTATGTTCAACATTTGAATGTTTATTTATCAATATTAATTTAATTTTTACATTTACTGCAATCAGAGAAACAATAGTTTATGACTCTTTTCAAAATTTTGAACAACGTAATTGTTATCAACAGAGAGTTGTTGCGTGACTATTGAATATTTCTGATGAAATATAGGAATATTAAAAATTTGATTTTTTGTTTCTTACAGTTTCCCTGCAATCATTTCACTTAATGCAAGAAATTATATTTCAAGACAAACAGATGTAGAGCTGGATATCCAAATCTGCAGGTAAAGTGTAAAAATTAGGTTTTGTTTTGTTTAAAAACGACTATTTCGTAAACATTTTAGTGTAAGCGATATGCAGTGGAATAGCGTGTTAAATTACGTGTATATCTAAAGGAGAAAAATCCATACTAGATATTTTAATTACGGTAATCTTAGTTTCATGTCATTTGATTATTATTATTATTAATAGTTTAATGTGAATTTTTTTGTTAACGTGTTTGTTAAAGCATATTATTGCACATTGAACAGTATAAGTTAATAATATATTTTAATACATATAAAAATTCATGCAAATGTTATCGAAACAGTGGGTAGTTCATAATTAAATATTTGCCATAGGAAATAAGTATAGCTTAAAAGAGACAAACCTCGATTTTGAATAATTATTTTTACTAATTGTTTAAAATATACATGGTGCTGTCCTTACTGTGTCAGTTTTACTTACTAATTTGCAAATGCTTATCTGTAATAATGATGCAAGACAATATATATATTACATAAAAATGCGGAGTTTACTTTCATTTGTATCATTCGGAAGGTTTCATCATCCACAGATAAAATAGCCCAGATAGACAACTTACATATATGATCAGGTCATTGTAGCACAAAATCAATTCATGAGCCTCTACTGAATACCGACTTAACCAATTTTTTATTCTAAAATAAACAAATAGTTATTTTTTTAATTCAATCATTAAATTTAGATCTTTTTTTTTATAATAATCTTATATAATCTTAAGAAATATAGTTTAATATTTTACATCTTTTTGTTTAGGCTATATAAGGAAAGTAATAATAGCAGACTGAAAAACAATATATTCATACAGTTTGAAAGTTAATAGGAAAATGAGACTTACGACCCGCTGCTAGAGGTGGCGCTGCAAACAGTGGTATTGATCGCCCATCTGTGCCAGTTATTCTGTGCATAATCCTATCTTTCATAATATTCTTCGAATACTGATATAAAATATTTGATCTCTCTATATCTAACATACGTTTTTCAAAAGTCCGTTTTGCTTTAGGGACCCAAATATTAGGAAATAACATACACTAAAAATTAGGTAAAAATAAGTTACTTGCATAAAGTGCAACAAAGACATAACTACCTGAGACGAGCTGAACTTACGGACGCTGATATTTCTCATTTGTCTAGGTTATAATTTTGTGTGTACAAACTTTATATATTTTCATAGCATCATAGATTTTAATACGTGATATGCTTTCGTAAGCATTAAATTTACCTTTCTACCTCAATATCTGCTCAACAATGAAGCATTTTTTGACTTAATCAGATGTCTCTACTACAATCAAAAGAGTTTTAAATGTAACAAACTGATGTTTAGGAACTCATTTAACTCTCTTTTGACTCTATCAATAGCTTCTGGTGAATCATATCAAGGAAAACCTTCTTCTTCTTTCCCCTTCATTTTTTCTGTCTATTCTTCTGGCACTCATTCATCACTGCCTATCCTGACGGCATTCGCTCATCATTGTATATTCTGCTGACATTAGCTCATCATTGTTTATTCTGCTGACTTTAGCTCATTACCGACTATTCTGCACAATTCGCTCATCACCGTCTATTCTGTCAGGATTCCCACATTACTGTCTGTCCTGCAAACTAAACAATATATTCTGCAAAATAAGCCTTACTAAATTTGATAAAATTACTAAATAAGCTTTACTAAATTTGATAAAATTTAGCAAGATCAAATTGTGAAACATTTTCTGAATACATTTTGCTATTTTAAATAAAGTTATCCGTGATTAAGGGAAGATACTCCATTTTAATCACCCTGTAACTCCTACATCTCCCTAGGAAAACTTCGTAATTTATACGACTGAAAGTTTCGCATATTTAATACCTATTTTCTACCAACACTCAAATAATATTTTGAACTTAAATCCTGCTTTGTCAGAAAAAAAGGTCGCTTCTTTCATATAAAATAAAGTTTTTCATTTGTGGCATTTTCCAATGATGCTATCTTTTTAAAATGAACATCCTCATTGAATTTTCAAATAATTATTTTCTTTTCTATCTAAAATAATTTTTTATTCATTGAAGCCAAGAATAATAATGTTACATGTGTTCATGCTGCTGCAGATCGCACCTGCATTAAAATAAATTTCTTTCCCACGGTATTAACAGCTCTCTGCATCACCAGTAATCATTTATCAGCCAAGTGCTTTTGCGGATATCGGCTGATAAACCCATGGTTATCCGTCCGCATTAGCTGCGGGCTTTTATTATAATATGACACGTAAAGGACTGAAGAATAGTCTAGTAATGTTGAAAATGATTGTTGTTTGGTTCCAATTGGCTGTTTCGGATTTCGAATATTTCAGTTCCTGCAAAGAGCAGAAACAAGAGCTGGAGTAGGTGGTTATGACAAAGTGTATGCTCAGCTAAAGCACATTAAAGTTATTTAGGAACTACAACTAATTATTTAACTGGTAGCTAACAATTTTATGAGGCAAAAAACTCTCAAATTTAAAATAAATTGTATGCAATCAATTCCAAGATAGATGTCAATGACTGTGAACGATAACTTGTAAACATTTGTTTTTTAATATGCTACATATCCTGAAAATTACTTTAAAATGCTTAAAATGTATAGTTTTTGCGAAATGAGGATTCGAACTATTTAGCTGTTTTTCCAAAACCAAAAATCTAATATTTTCAATTTCTCATTCTTCCATTAGTTTTTGTCTGTTGCTTCATCTGTTCATGTAAAAAAATTCAACATTTTTCCCCTTGAAAACTAAAATTATCCTTTGGTTGAATACAGATTGAAAAATATTACGATTCTCATTTTCAAATCGCAATACACTTTTAAAAGGCCCTCTAAAACTGGAAATTTGGGAAAGAGCAAAATTGTTTAACTAATGTTGCAAATGATGTATTTGAAAATTTGTTGGTACAAAGTGATGGTCAAGAGACTAATTTCGGCAACACCGATCTACTTCTTTTATATTTTAATAGATAAATGAAACATTATTTTTGTGTTTTAAAAGTAATGTTTCCAGTCTACGACTAACAACTCCGGTTGATTAAAGAGGTAGTCGTCAGGAGCAAGCAATACAAAAGGAATTCAAGTGGGAAATTGCATTGTGTTGTCCACAGGGACCGCAATCACCATTTAGCTTAAGGTGGCCAGTAGCTGCAATAAATCGGGATTGGGAAACAGGTATTTACACTAAGTAGAGAGCCGTTTCGCACATTATTCCTGATGGTTTAACCAGAAAATACATACATGAAAAATATCAACATACTAAACTTTCCAGGAGAACACATTTATCGATTAAGAATTTACTCAAACAATGCTAGGGCAGGCAGTGACGAGGATCTTAGTGGTGAAGAACAAAAGGTTTCTCCCAATGTGCCCCAGACCAGATTTGGCACTACACTTCAAAATTAATATTTTGATAGATGAATGAAATATATTTTTTTGTTGTTGTTGCCTAAGTAATGTTTCCAGTCCACGACTAACACAAGTTTTGAAGTAGGACTTTTAGTGCAGTCCACACTTTTGAAGTTGGAAAAGGAGAAAACAGATATAATGAGTGCAGAGTTTTCAGTGCAGAGGAGAATGAGGTACACTTATTCTCCTCTGCACAAGGGTTGCAAAGTGTTCTAATATGGCTCGATCCGTTCACCCTTCAGTAACCCAGGATAACTTAATCAGTCTGTTCTGTCTGTCAAGTTTGTCTCCTCCTCATTTGTTCCTGGTGTGGTGAGTCAAATGTAAGACGTGCTTATTCGTCGATTATCTCTAGGCCACAGGTCACCTGCATTCGGTCATACATGCGGAACTCTTCATGAGCGAGTGAGAAAACTGCGCTGTTTCATAATATCTCAAGGGCAAAGAGCAGACTCAGAGAATTGCGATGAAGAATGCCGAAATGTCGAAAAACGAAGATGTCCTTTTTCCTTTGTTGGACCACTTCACAGGATGGGAGCAAGGCCATCTACTAGATACAAAAAGCCTGGACGTTGCAATATTGGAAAACTTAATTCATTAAATAAAAAGTAACAATTTTAATTATACTAATATTTCTAAAAACTTAACTGGTAGTTTCTTGTTTTTAAAAATTTGACTAATTTTTAAATATTTTTAATTATTAAAATAAAATCTTAGTGGAAAAATAATGTTACTTTAACTACTTTAAAATAAAAGCTTTAACTTAAAATTTAAAGAAATTATATTATTTGAATTTTTAGCATAATTAATTTCCCACATTTCTTCCCTCCTTTTTTCTCAAGGCTGTCCAGGCATGGTGAATCAATGTGGCCTTGGTGGGGGGGGGGGAGGTCACCTTGGCAGAACGTGATTATAGTCCATTGGACAGTTCTGAGTCGCTTATGCAGCTGGACAGGCATCAGCCTGCTATGATTCATTTACTTTATTTTCAGAGAGGTCATCAACTTGTGCAGAAAGTTCTAGAAACTATGTCCTGGAGAGCTTCTTCCTCATTTGGCATGAGTGCTGAGAAATAAAGGCTGAAGGATAAAATAAGGTCAGTGTAGGGGAGAAGGAAACAACAATAATAGGAGCTATAGAGTCTTAAAAAATGCATCGAGTTTATATTTCAGAAATGCGGGCTCGCCATACTTATCAACATTCAGGGAATAGAACAGGGTAATCGGAAAACAGGTCCTAAGCGAAGTGGGGTATCGGGGAGAGGTACACACTTCCCAGGTTTGGTCTCTTTCGAGACATACTAGCTTACGATGGGAGGAACTGCATGACCCAAATCTAGGGAAGCAGAGCAGATTTTTTCTTTCGTCTAGTCACACTACAATGTTTAACATTAACCACCCTCAGTAAAGAAAGTGTTTTTTTTTTTCACAGACACATCTACCAGTTAATTTAGTGCGGGCCTTGGGGCTTCAAACAGCTCACAGATCCTTCACTTCATATTAGTTTTTCCATAATACCATCGAGGAAAAAGAAGATCCTTGCACCCTAAGTTGTAGTCTCCGAATTCTCGTGTAGAAATGGACACTCTAGGAGAGTTAGGATGAGTCAGTCATATCTAGGGCCTTCCATTAATACGGGAATACCACTATTGAAGTCGTTGTAAGGTTTTTCAGGGTACAGGCAGGGTTTCAGGTTTCAGGCCGGCCTGACCAATAGGCTGTTCTGGCTCTACCAGTGAATTCTGAGTGTTTGAAGCTTCGTGAGTCGGTCAGCGTGGTTAATCTATATCTTTCAGGGTTGATGACCAATCCTAACTTGTATTTCACCTCGGTGACTTTTTGAAGGACTCTCTATAGTCTCGAAGAACACTTTTCAAATCCCGGGCATATGCCACAGGTTGATAAAAATCTCAGTGTGTTTCATGTTCCAGTAGGTCAGTGATAGCTATGTCAGATGCATTGGTAGACAATGAAACTTCCTCCTAAAGTCGGGTATAAAAGAACGTGCTCGGTTATAAGTTTGCATTTCAGCTCTTGGAAAGCCTCGGGATCCATACGAGTTTACTGTCCTTCTTGATCAGAGTACCAGAGGACAACTGTAGTATTATAAGGCAAGACCCGATGCTCCGCTATTCAAGACAGCACTCATCTTGTGGGAATTGCCATTAATCACCATCCACTCTCTAGAGAACCTTCGATAAAAGTCATTACTGCTGTGAAACAGCAGGGAAAGGACCTGTCCTTTGGAACGAGACCTTACTGATAAAACATGCTAGACTGGATTTTTAATCATTGAGGTGTAGTGAGAGGTCTTTTCGAATTTTGAGCGTTGTCTAAATTCTAAAGCCAAACATTTCAGTGAAATTTCTTTCTAAATCTATTTGCCAAACTTATTCACATCTGTGATGGTCAAATTTTGAATTTAGTCAGCCAATCAACAGAAAATCCTAACTTTTCAAGTGGGGAAGCTATCGTGGTGGAGACATCTTATAATGACTTGGTCATTTAGTCCCGCTTGTGTAAAGAGAAAATGCCGCCAAGAGGTTGATTGCAAGGAAGAGTTTTAAAATGATTTGGAAAAATTAGCTCTCTAACAGAAGAAGAAAATTGTAATTGATTTCAATTTTAATGCATCGAAAAAAAAAACATGTCAACATTTATATTTAAAATATGTTTCATGTGTAACTTTCTCAAGTAAATTAGCCTTGCTGATTTGTCATGTTCTAGGAACAGAAACAGGAAACAGGCTTCGGGCCATATCTTTGAAAATTAGTAAATAGGTTTCATATAGTGTGTAAATTCATGGTTTAACTTACTTCTGAGAGGTAAGTTTTACACACAATGAGCTAAATGACCACGTGACAAGGACTCGGAGAAGGTAGGGGACGAAAACCTACTAGACATCTGTTAGGTTGTTCAGTGGGTCCTCTTCACACTGGACAACCAATAGCGCACTTTTAAATTAGTGTGGAATGCTCGTTTTCGGTCCATTCATTGCGGTGACTAAGTAGACCTTCCTGATCTCCAGCCACTAGTGGCGAAAGCTGTAGTGGACAGTCGCTTGCCGAGAAGCGAAGGTGCTGGTGGAGGTTTTTTGACTCCTGGAGCAAGGTCTAATTTTTTCTCTTTTTTATATTAGATCTTGCGGAAGAGGCCATAAAATATTCCCATTAAATTCACTTAACAAATAATTCTGATTCACATTTTAATGGATATTTTATGGTGCTTGAAGCCCTCTTTTTCCTTCCACACTAGCTGCCTATGTGTGGAGGGGTTTTCTCCAGGTTAGAGCAAAACACTCTGACATGGATGGTGCCTTGACGTGGCGTCAGAGCTTTTCACTAAACCATCTGGCAGATATCTGTTAAATGTTGCAGTGAGTGCTGTAATCATAAAAAATTCCACTAATGAGTCAGCATATAGTCGAAGGGAAACAAGAATCGGCAATTCTTCCAGCAATTGTAGTATGGCAAAAACAAAAAGAAAATATATGATATGTTCCCAGAATTGTGAAAGTATGCGTTCTTTACCTGTTGATCTACATTAGACATTTAACTCTCAATCTTGTTCCAATACTGATAAAAAAGTTATGTTTATGATGGGAGAGAGGTAATTGACTTGATCGAGGAGGGAGAAAGTGGGGCAAGAAGCTGCAATTGCTTTGTAGTATAACAATTCCCCCTACGTCTTAAATGTGTTTAAAAAGGTTTAGAAAAATCCATAAAATAGATATCAACTTCCAGAATGTTTTTGTTCCGTTGTATTACTGAGGATTCTGAAAGTAGAAGATCAATCCTCAGACACGCAGACCCAATATATGCGACGCAATTGTAGCCTAATTTGAAATGCAAGAATATCAAAACGTGGTAATTTGAAATCAGCAGAAAATAATCTCAATTCTGTCATTATACAGAGTGCACAGAAAATAATGTAATAAAATTAAACAGTTATAATTCATGATACAATGAACGTATCTTTGTACAGATTCTCTTACAAAGCCACAAAATATAGTAGCTTTTAATGCAACTACTAGTTAAGCACCATTTCCTGTACGGGCAACATCAGCTTAATAATTGGGCTTCATCCATGCGCTTTGAAGCATATCTGGAGTGGTGAGGAAAATGTTGTTAGAAAATCACAAAATATGTGTTCGTTTCAAGAAAATGGGGTTGTGGTGCACCTTAACATTTTTCATTTTATGAAGAACATTCTGCTGAGAGAATTTCTTTATTGTTTGATTTAGAACAATTCAATTTTGGAACCATTGAGGCCAAGCTATTGCCCATTTAGAACAATGGGCAATAGATTGGCCTCAATGTTTTCCAAATTAACCCCTGTTGACTCTTCCGTTTGGTTTGTGTGCAACGAGCCTCAGCGGTTCCACTGCTAGATACACACACCGCTCTTTATTTCGGGGTGGGGGGTGGGTCTCAAAGGACCCCCCCCCCATGCGGAAAGCACGTATTCCGTCTCACGACACTACACCTGCTTGGCAATAGAAGCCTGGAAGTAGAAGATGAAGTTTGTCTCAGAGGAGACCAGTAAGGACTTGGAGTACGGGTGGTTTTAAAGGGTGTTTTAAAGTGTAGCCCGGGTGAAAAAGGAAGATAAGTAGCAGAGCGAAAGCAGCTCCTGGTCTCAAAGAATAGAATCCCTGAGCCGGCAGACAAGCCAGCCTATGTCCCTCAAGTTTGCCCTGACACAGGCACTCTCAATGGACACTGAGACCAGCTCGCCTGCTGCCTCATTAATCGCCTGGGAGTCCCTGAGTTCGTTAGCGAACCCTTCCGTAATCGGGCACCTGAGGATATAGCGCCCGACATCTGCATCTGGAGCCCCACAGCCGCAGTAACTGTGGGTAGTGATCTTAAACCGCTCCAGGTATTTGGGGAAACTCCCATGTCCCGTCAGGACCTGCGTCAAATAGTGGTCAGAGGACATCAGGGATAGACTGACCCTTTTTAAGAATGTCTTTGTTTGAAGAAAATTCTCAGTCGTATCACAGAGGCTCTGCCACTTAGTAAGTACTCTTCGACATAGTATAGACTTCAGAGTAATTTTAGAAGTCTTTACCGCTAGCACAGGCTGAGTGTTATTACCTGCTGAGCGGACCAGTTGGTCTTCCCGCTCGTTCCCTTCATGACCCACATGTGCCTTGATCCAGGAGAAGGATACTCTGGGCATGTTCTGATTGCCCAGGATGCACTTGATTTCATTAACTATTTGATGCCTCTTGGTTGCATCTTCAAGGGCTTGCAGAGCTGCCTGGCTGTCCATGTACAGCCGGATGTCGCTATCATGACCGCCGTCATTGAGGGCCAACGCCGACCAAGCTGGGAATCCATATGGTGAATCACAATATTTTATCAATTCCTGCCTAACCCTACAAAAAATTTCATTTATATTAAAAGCAAACAATTATCTGCTAAAACTAAAAAGGTGTCTTTCCCCCAGCCCCTCTGGGTCTAAGGGGTCAACTCATTGGTGGCAATGGAAACTTCGTTACTTTCACCTTCCACCACCAAAATTTAAAATTTCTAGTATAAAAAAATGGTTTGAATATTCGTTTTGAAAATTTGGAATTTTCACCTTTCCTCACCGCTAGAGGGCGGTGATTGTAGCTTTAGAGAGATTCGGAAAGTGCATATCGTAATATTTCATCAATACCTACCCAACACAAAAAAAATTTTAATTTATCTCTGTAAACAAAAAATTTCGGTAGAAGACAAAGCGAAACAGACAAGCAACAAAGCTTTTTCTTTGAAAACGAGATAATAGATTCGCTTTGTAGCCTGTTGTCGCCTTGTAGTCTTCATTTTTATCTTCGTCGGGATTCCATCAGGTCGTCTGTTTCGCTTTGTCGTCTGTCTGTAGTGGAGGCCCAACTCTGTTACTTCCTTTTAAAGATCTTACCATTTTCCATAGTGAGCGGTCTTTAACATTAAGCGTATCGAGCTTCTTTGTCCAGGTTTTGTTTCTGTGTTCAACGAGAGATTTCCGCAAATCAGATTGTAACTGGTTATATAACTTTTTTTTATCATCTTACCTTCTAGATTTCTACCAGGACTTTTCAGTTTTGTTTTATCTCCTGATATTATTTTTAGTTCTGTTGGAACATTATTAACATATGAAACTCTTTTAATGAATTTATTAGCTTTACGTAACGCTCACTGAACGATTTCAGTCAAATATTTGATGGTATTATCGATACTTTGTTTATCGTTATTCTGACACCTGCCTGTAACAACATAGTTTAAAGTACATTCGTAGGTATCCCAGTTTATTTTGTTAAAATCTCTATTGTCTTGGTCGAAAGCAAAATCGATAGTTAAAGGGGATTGGATAATGATCAGGTGATAATTGGTTAATTTTCCTTAACTCGTATCCTGCGTATAGTTCATTGAAAAGAAAAATGAAGACGAAAAAAAATTTTAAGGAGTTTTTGTGAAATGTTCGACGGAACAAAATGTGGGGATTGAAGTGCATCAACCACAATGCCACTTTTATAGCATATTCTAATAGTTTTTTTTCCATGGGAATTAGTAAACCGAGAATTGGCTTCGATGGAATTAATGGGATAGTTTACGCAGTTGAAGGAAAAGCAATTTAAGTTTTCGCCATTGATTTCGAAGCACAGTTTCAACCCAATACAAAACAAGTTGATGATGAATTCTTTGTGAGAGAAGTCAATAAGGAAGTAGAAAAAAAATTACTCTCCTGGTTGTAATGGATGTATCATATTTGTGAGCTTTTGCGAACTTAACACAGCGATTAGAAATCTAAAATCTAGAAAGGCAGCCGGAGCAGATAAAATAACAAATCAAGTCATTAAAAACATTCCACATAAAGCTTGCACTTTGCTTCTGGATATTATCAACAAAATCAATGCGTATTGACTATCTCCCATACTCATGGAAAACTGCAGAAGTAATTATTTTTCCAAACTCCGGTCAGAATCTTCCACTCCCACAAAGCTATAGACCAATTAGCTTGCTCTCATGTCTTGATAAGGTCTTCGAGAGAAATATTCTAAACAGAATGGAGGATATACTCGTTGACAAAAATATCAATGAACCCGAGCAGTTCGATTTTCGCCATAAACATTCTATTGTATATCAATTCAGGAGAGTGGTCGAATCCATTATGGAGGCTAAAAATGAAATAGATTCCACCGTAGCAGGTTTTTTAGATATTGCAAAAGCATTTGATAAGGTCTGGATCGAGGGACTTGTCTTTAAACTTAGGAAATATGATTTTCCATCACAAAGATCATCCTCAACTATTTATCTGACAGATCATTTCAAGTCAGAGTCTCTCCTCGGTCCAGCCCTGTTCAATATCTACATTTCTGATTTACCAACAATGGATCGAATCGAAACACTACATATGCTGATTACACAGCATTCCCTTCTTCCTCCTTATCACCACAAATCGCGTGCAATAGAATACAAAATATATCACGCACGTTTGAGGATTAGTGCATGAAATGGCGCATCAAGATCAACACCGACAATTTCACAGCTCTGCACCCATGAAATATTGCATCATGTGTCTAATCTTATGATATTTGATAAACAGATATTGTGAAAGGACTCGACAAAGTGTCTTGGTGTCACGATCAACCAATAACTTACACGGGATGAACACATTTGTTCTATTGTACATAAGGCGTACCATGGCCGAGTGGTTATTGCACTTGGCTACTGATCTAAGGGACTGGGTTCAAACCCGGGGTATGGATGTATGTGTAGTTTTTCTGCTGAGGTCCTGCCGTCTTCTCAGCCCTTCTACTCTGGCATATAAACTGATAGGCTCCTGTTAGACCTCTGTGGCAAGCAGCTGCTTTTGGGGGTATTTATATTTATTTTAATTACATAAGTCCCGTGTAATAGAGTTTAAATTATATTCATTTCTCTCCAGAAAATCTAATCTATCAATTGATAACAAGTGAGCGATCAAACATATGATTCTGAAACTTATTAATTCTCTATGCTGCCCCAATTTGGGGTCATTGTTCACAACCAACATCAAGCAGCTTCAGACTTTCCAAAATCAAATTTTGAGTTCAGTTGTGGCCGCACCATGGTTTGTGAGAACACGATCATTCTCCGAAATCTTAATGTGCGACCAATACATGAACACATCAAAGCCCAGGCAAACAAGTTCTTTCAAAATGCAGAAAATCTCCGAAATCATCTTATCTCTAATGCCATCAACTATGATTCTTCTGTTCAACAAACGTAAACGAGATGCGAACTGTTTGAAACTGGTTTATCACTTTTTCTGATTGTCGTTATAAAAGCATTATGCCTTATTTTGGTTTATTTTAAATATTTTGTTAATGTCGTAGGCAATGTATCAGACGAAATACGTAAAGGCAACAACCCGTTACTAACGGCATATCAATAATGATCTCTGATCTCTGTGTAGGATACAAAGATCAGATTTTGTAAATTTTGTGTTGAACTCTGAGCGACATTTTTTACACAGTGGAATGTATGGCAAGATCACAAGGACTGCGAGGGCTCACTGAACAGCTTTCAGGAGACCATTTTAACCATCAAATAAATTTTAATTGATTGTATCTCTTTTAATCTCGAACGACGGTTATATTTTAACTTTCATGATTGTGTTCGAATCACACCTGGGCCGGTTTTGAGATTTATCTCCACAAAAACTCCCCGCCCTGCACTCGGTCAGTAGGGGACACCGATATGCTCGGAATTGCTGCCATCCGTCTCATAGGACGTTAAGTGGTGGCCTGTGTACGAGAGAGTCATACCCTGTGACGCTGGATGGCCTTCATGAGAGGCTACCATATCTCTCCTAACAATTTGTCCAGTGGGTACCGCCCAACGTTCTCTGTGACCTCGGGGACCTTGAGAGCTGATTTTTTTCCCACTGTGAGCAAAGAAAAATGAATCTCAGATGTAAAACACTCAATCTAAATTTTACCAAAAATTATCATGTTCTCTACGCATACTTCAAAAATATTTATTAGATTAACTGTTTGATATATCAATTATTATTATACACAGTTCAATTAAGTAATCGGGGATAATCTTAGAATTGGGAACTGTCACAATGGATTTCCCACCATTCGAAATTATTAAAATATCTAATTAATTTTGAAAAGAAGAATTCTGGTTACATTTCGATGTTTAATCCTAGTTCTATTTTAACATTTCAGAAACTCCAAAATTTGGAAATTCAGATTCATTTCATTGACATACTCTACACATGAATTTGGAAAATATTTAAATAACTGTTATTTTGCTTCCCGTCTAGGGCGTAGCATTTCGAGAAAGTTAAATGGTGAAAATCAAAAACGTTGAATGGAATGCTACAGCTTCATCTATATATTTTCGTCTAATTATTTAAACGGTAGTTTAATATTTAAAAACTAGGAGAAAACATGTTCAATTCAAAAATATAAATCTGTTGAAGGCGCTACATCGAATTTTTGGAACAAATATGTCATAATTTAGTACATGAATGAAACAATGGTAACTATTTGAAATTAAAAACAAAAATTATCAAATTCAGAGATCACGTAAGATTTTCAATTCGGAAATTGATCGTACAATTTACTGATACAGACTGGTCTGAGATTTTGGGATACAGTAAGCTAAATGACTTAGTCACAAAGACCCCCGAGGGCTCAGAGAAGGTATTGGGAGGAGAATATCGATTTCATAGATATTTGGACAAAGATGGAAAGTTCTAGTCAAAGACATCCAGCATGTTCTTTAACATGCACAGGGTGTCATGGCTTAATATCCAACTCTTTGCACGGTTGCTTTCCAAGACGATCAGTCTTACTCACCAAGAGCAGGATGGGGTTAGTCGAAATAATACTCCATCCTGGAACTATTGGCACTCGAACCTGGGAACTGTATATTACGGGATTAGAGCGCTGGACGGCTGTTAAGCAAATCCAACAAAATATGCATAAAATCTAAGGCAGTTTATTTTCCTAAAATTTAACTGAAATATATTTATTTTCAAACCAGTTAAATTGAACTATTTTGTTATGATTATTATTTGATTATCAATGAACATTTCCATATTTCTTAATAGACTGTAAAAAAATTTATCACCAGTGCAAATACTATTTAAACTTACTCTCTCTATATGTATATATTGGAAAATCAGCTGTTCTGTTACTGCACTGTCCAGGCCTCAAATGATATAGACGTCGTTCACCCCCCCCCTCTTTCCCGAAGTAAAGAGGATTGCGTTGCTTTACCTCTAGATTGGCGTTTCGTTTCCATACAATGGGATCAATAACTAGGTCACAAGGACTCCGAAGGCTCAGAGAAGTTGGTAGAGGGGACACACTGTAATAGCTGTTGGGAGGAATCCAGCGTGTTCTTAATGTGCACATCCAGCGTGTTCTTAATGTGCACACGGTACGTCTGTCCCGCACACGGGCCCACGGCTTAACGTTCCATCCGACGGACGACTATCTTTCCAAGACCATGGGTATCCCCCACTGACCGAGGTAGGGAATTTTTTCAAGATAAATCTCAACACTGGCCCAGCAGGGAATCGAACCAGGGAAATGCAGTTTACGAGCCTTAAACATACCGACTGAGCCACCCCCACCCCAGGTAACGAGGAAACATATGTTTAATAGGAATATTCGTAATGGTTTTTGCACCATCAATAATCATTTAATTTATCAATTTTGGAATATTTTCTGGGTGCGATGAAATCTTTAATCTCATTTCATTTCAAACATTTTCTAAGCTACGAAGTTTAGAACTGGCATAGTGGATAAGGAGGTAGCTACTCTTCCAGCAAAGACAGACTTTGTGTATTGTGTTCGCTTTATCTGAGGCAGCGACTTCGGTCTTAGTAGGTCATGTCCTTGTATAAGAAGGCCTGTAAAAGTTATTACTAGCTTTTATAGGCCTTCTCATTCCAGAGTGAAGAATCTTAAAGTTATGAGTAGCTTTTAGGATTTTTCACTGTCCTATGTATTAATAACAAAAAATTTATCTCTCTGACATACGATGCAACGAATTTTTTTTTAAGCGAGAACAATTTGGATACGATGACTCTATCAGAATACTAGCAGATTTACCCGGCATTGCTTGGGTCTGAAACTTTCTAAAAGCAGAATAGATGGTCCTCCCCATATCGCAAGCTTTCATGTGGCATAAATATATATATACGCTTTATATGTTTATATTTGTATATACTTTTATTAGCTTTTGCATATTTTTCAAATTACGTTAATGATTTTAACTTCCATACGAATTTAGTTTTTTGAACCTCATGTTCTGTTCGTGCTTAATTAGTATGACTTCAATTTCCACGTACGCTCGCGCTCTTGACCCAGAAAACAGAAGAATAGGTTTATCACGCGAACTCAAAGAGAAATTAGTTTGATCCATTCATTATTTCAAATTTAATGGCGGCAACAGATATTTTGAATGTTAATGTTTTAATCGAGATATTTTGAATAACATTCAACCGTTAATGTTAAGTCTATGAGGATTTTTAGAATTTTAAACCCGCCACCCTAATTTTGGTTGATCGCACAAAGTGGGTTCGCACATGGCCTATATTATTTTCCTGAGTGAAGGGAACGTTCATGCAAAGTTTGGAGCTCTAGCTCTTCTGGGGGCTGTATGCATAAGAGGACAGACACACAAACGTTTCCGAACAAAAGTTCATATTACGAAATTTTCAACTTCGGAAATCTATATACGTTTTAGTGATACCGATACGTCTGAGTGACACTTTTGCGAACAATAAGCTAAATAGCAATACCACAAAGACCGCAAGGGCTTAAAGAACTTTGGAGAAGGGGACCCACTGAGCAGTTCTTAGTAAAATGATGGAAACTTTCCTTCGGGGCTTTCGATCATGTTCTTTATACTATAGTGCACATGTTATGACTTCCCTGCACATGTTGCACAGATTAACATCCCATCAGAGGGATGGCGACCTTTCAAAAACCATAGGAGTCCTCTTTCTTACCGAGGGCAAGGTGGGATTGAACGGAGTCCCAGTTGAGCCAACCTCAAAGTTGGCTCAACTGGGAACTGAAGTGGGAACTGAAGATTGCGAGCCTCATGCCGTGCAGACTGATTTCCCCTCATTCCTCATTGATCAGGAAGGGATAGCCTAACAGCACATAGAGATGGTGAAATAATATTTACTTACAGTGAAACACGTAGAAAAACCCGCATTGATATATAATTGAATTCCTGAGAAACTGAGGAAATGATCTGAAATCATGGTATAATTGAATAATTAACAGAGAAAAAAAATGAATTTCTCTACGAATGGGATCGAAACTCACGTTCGCTTCCATTGGGAAAGTTTATTGTCTTCATTAGGCGAAAACTGAACAAGGTTGAGTTAGCTCAAGTGATCAGAACACTTGATAAATTATGATGATGTTTTCGGATCATATTTGCAACGAATTGTAATTATTGAATTGTTCCATGATTACAGCACATTCAAAAAAAAACCAAAACCAAAAAATATTAGTTCACTCTTGGAAGTCTTTTTGGAATATTTAAGAAGGAATACCGTCTAACGAAAATTATTTTCCAAAACTAATTTTGTTCCTTACACATATTAGGGAAATGCTACTGATTACAGTAAACAATTAGATGTAGCAATTATTGGTATTCACACTTCACTTAAATGATTGTGGAAAATATCATTATTAGCAATTCTCAAAATCCATTTCCTAGCATCCATTGGTATTTAAATATTTAACTCTAATAATAAAATCTGGATGCATTGTGATGTTTAGTCCAAGTACCATTTAAACATTAGAGAAACTTTAAAATTTAGAAATGCCTAATCATTTCACTAATCTGTTCTTGTTTCACAGTCGTATAAGAAAAATATGACACCCACGGAATCACAGTGAACTCGCCCAGGCACGTCCCAGAATGCACATGACCAGGCTGGCCAGGACAGATGAGCCATAGTGCGTAACGTGAGCACAATGGGCAGAGGTATTGATTTGACGGACGTTCAAAAAGAAATGATCATCGCCTACCAAGAGAAGAGTGGAAGTGCCCTAGAAATATCCGCGAAAATAAATCATGCTTCAGTGGCATACTATTTCGTTTCCTGTTCGAATTAAACCCTACCTGACAAGTACACACGAGGCGAAAATTTACAATAAGATCGACATGTAAGCAATTTTTTTCTTACTCTTTTTGTGCTAAATTACCTTTGAAGGCTACGCTTTCAGCAATCCTTTATTTTCTTACAATATTTTGTTTGAAATTTGAAACATATTTCTGGCAACACAACTGAGGCGCCATTATCATTCAACGCTAGTAGTAGACGAAGGAAGTTTGCTATTAGACATTAAGTTTATTTCAGGTAAGATCTTAGCATTTTCTCTTTTTATTATCCAATATGTGTTTCTAATTCAATTTGTAAGATACAAGTAACTTCAGTGATAAATATTTTACGAGTTGTTACTGTATTATCCAGTGTCTCGCGATCTTAAAATGATTTACCGAGTAGGTACATGTAAGATTTCTTATTAAACTATCATTCTAACACACAATAATTCGAGATATGATTATATTCGTTGAAAGGTACCATAGTTATATTTAAATAGTGATAGTGTTATATGTGTAATAAATATTATTTACCGAAGAAATACACAGATTATGGAGTCTACGCCAGGGTTCTCGGTGGTTTCAATCAATCTTCATAAACACTGCATTCTAAAAGCTAATTGGCAAACATTTACATCCCTTTTATCACCAAACTCAACCACAAATAATTTAAGGAAAATTTTCAAAAAACTAAACAATAACCAAGAATCATCCACAACAACAAAACCAATCCAATCACTTGCTTTACATCAGAATATTTCATTACCTGACATTGCAGAAAAATTCGCTATGCACCACCTAAACGAAACAAATGATTCCTTACCCCTAACTAAAAAATATAGTCAAGAAGCCTATTTTTATCAATTTTAAAAAAGACAATATAATAATTTAAATTTACCTTTTAAACTTTTTGAACTTAAAAATGCCATACAACAACTAAAAAATAAAACTGCTAATGGGCCTGATCAAATTTCAAATAAATTATTTAAAAAATTAACTCCAAATTATTTACTTTATCTTCTTAAAATATTTAACTATGTCTGGCAATCAGGAAACATACCACAACAATGGAAACTAAATCATATTATTTTTATACTTAAACCTAAAAAATATTATAAAGACCTTAACTCCTACAGACCAATATACCTATCTTCAAATACGTTAAAAATATATGAAGGAATTATTAAAAATAGATTACCAAGCGCGCTAACCACTCGGCCACGGGACGGCACTTACATGGTATATAGAACAAAAAACATTTTAAATAAACATTTTTATGGTTTTAGACCTGGAAAATCATCCAAAGACTTACTTTTGCATTTATTGACAGATGTGGAATCCGCTTTTATTAATAAACAACATCTGGTAGCCGTTTTTATAGATATACAAAATGCCTTTGATTCCATAAATTACAGCGCACTTTTACATAAACTAAAAGTTTTAAATATAGAAGGATATATTTACAAAGCTATATTTAATATCATCACTAAAAAAATCTTTAAAGTAAAAATTGAAAATCATTACTCCAAAGAATATTTAATCAAAACAGGACTAATGCAGGGAGATAGACTCTCCCCCAATTTATTTAATATCTTTTTACATGACCTCCCTAAAATTTTCACCCAGGATTTAAAATATGAAATTTATGCCGATGACATAGTCATCTGGTTTCAACATAAAAATTCAAAAATAATAAATCATACACTTCAATTAAATCTAAATAATTTTTATACCTACTGTATTAAATGGAACCTTACTATATCAAATGAAAAAACTATTATTTTACCTTTTCACTTATCCAAATTTCTATTCCAAAATTTAAACATTTCCTTAAATAATAAAAAAATTAAAGTTGTTAAAGATACAAAATTTTTAGGCTTACATTTAGACTTTAAATTTAATTGGACTAAACAAATTGAAAAAACAATTAATACAGGCAACAAACTTTTTAATCTTATAAAATTTTTAGGCAATGCTAAGTGGGGATGTGGTATAAAAAATTTACTATATATTTACAAAGGTATCATTGCACCCAGATCCCACTACGGCCTAGAATTTTTAAATAACTTAAGTCAATAAAAAGTTAAAAGACTTGAACAAACCCAAACAAAAATCTTAAGACATATTCTTGGCCTACCTAGAGATAGCAACTCCTTAGACTTATACGCAGAAACTGAAATTCCACCTTTAATAATACAAAAAAAATATACTCTCTCAAATTTAATTTACAGAATTATTTTGAAAAATTAATCACATACCATAATAGATAAAATTACATCAAATCATCAAAATCATATACTCACAAACTTAAATAATAATGATCAACTTTTGAATATTATTAATAAACATCTTAGTGGAAATTTTCAACCATCTTTCCGTTTTTGGACAAGCTGCCCACCCACTATCTCCTTAAATATCCCCCGTATAACTACTAAAAAAGAATTAAATATTCCAACACTAAACTTATTATCCACCTCACACATAAATTCGGAATACAAAAATTTTATCAAAATTTATACAGATGGCTCCTTTTGTGAACTCACAAAAAACACATCAGGAGCATTTCTTTGCCCACAATTCAATAAAAATAATTTTTTAAAATCAATTATCCAATTCCTATCATCTTAGCTGAAACAAGAGCAATTTTTTTGCTATTAACTGAGCTTTACAGTTTAACAATTCAAATATTGTAATAATTTCTGACTGCAAACCAGCTATCAACTTAATGAATCAAAACCTGTTTAAATCAAATTTCCCTATTTTTACAAATGATTCTTTAATACTAATTTATCAACATTTATCTCAAAACAATTATTTACACATTCAATGGATACCCTCCCATATTGGGTTAGAAGGCAATGAACAAGTAGATAAACTTGCTAAAAATGCATTAAAACAACAAATCTTTATACAATTTCTCCATTTTGTTTGTCTCCACAAACAAGAAAACAAAAAATTAATGAAAAATGAACTACAAAATTATTACTCTACCCATGCAACAAATTCACATAGATTTAACATATCAAATCAAATTCAAAAGTTCAATGACTATGGTTTAAATAAAAAACAAATTAATCTTATTATTAAAATTAAAACTAATTATGCGTATACAAATACAACATTATACAGATTTAAACAAAAAAATTTCCCGAACTGCAATTATTGTTATTTCCCACATACCTTATCTCATATTATTTTTGATTGCCCACTCCTCCAAATACAAGAATAAAATACTATAACAATCTAAAAACAATTAACATTACAGAGTACAATTTTAAAACAATTTTACACCATGACAATATTAAAATAAAAATCAAACTATATAAA
Source organism: Ryuthela nishihirai (assembly GCA_038380435.1). Lineage (NCBI taxonomy): Eukaryota > Metazoa > Arthropoda > Arachnida > Araneae > Heptathelidae > Ryuthela > Ryuthela nishihirai. The sequence continues at coordinate 46,045,971 of JAWZYU010000032.1, forward strand.
TTCATCATCTCATTTTTTAAGGATTGTTCTCTTTTTGATACTCTTTAATTATTTGTTTTCTTTTAACTTATACAAGACAACACAAACAACATGAAGAAATCATAAACAACTAAACAAATACACTCACAACCAACATGAAAAAAATCCATAACAAAATTACAAATTAATACCACTTTACAACATGAAGAATTATAACAATTCTCATTTTATATTTACAAATAAAAATGTATGCTATATTCCTTTCTTTATATTTTTCTCTTTTTTTTAATTCAGGCAGAAAACGTTTTCTGGATGAGTTGAAACTCATGAGAATTTTCGAGTTTCAGAAGATCCAATTTTGAGGGAAGTTTAGACTTGACTTGACTTAAAATGTGGATCGCCAGTACATAACGAAATTAGATTTTTTTTATATTATAGGGAAGTATGAAGCGTCTGCATTAGTTTATCTACGATTGTACGGGGTTGCAATATCAAAACAGAAAACACCTGTATTAAGCAATGAATTAATCTCTGTAATAATACTCTTGCGTGCCATTGCTTATATACCGAAAAAATATTATTTGAAGTAATGATTTAGCAGAGCATACTGGTGTCATTAAGATGTTATTGGAAGTCGAATAGGTATGATTCTGATATGAAAAACTAGAAATGAAAATTTTGTGAATTATGAAAATTAATGGAAATAAAAATATTTTAAGGCATTCTTTTCCGCAGAATGCTACTGTTGCTTTAATGTTAAGTCTATGGAGTCGTGAGTTGGTAGAGTCACAAAGATATACATATGATGTTCATACATCACAATAGTTCTTACGGGCTATTGTGATGGTAGAATAATAGAGAAATAGCGGAAGTGAGCTTTATCTCATTTGATTATTTTATCCTTGGGTTTATTTTAATACATTTCGGCAGAGCATTTAAGATTTCCCATTGCTTTTTTATCATGATATGTATATATATTTGTGTTATGATATGTTTATCTTTAATGATGTTACGGAAAAAAATAATGGTACTTTTCGGTTATCTCCGGTCACATTTTCGGTACTCTTCGGTTATCTTAAAGAAGGGAAAATTTTCAGAAATATGCAACGCTATATACAAGAAAATCATGTTTCTGCACTAAAAATAATCTCATCGAAACAAGATTTTGTTAACAATGTTTATCACTTATAGAATGACCCCTTGTTTGGGACTTAAAAAAAAGCCCCAAAAATAATTTCATCAAAATTATATTTCATTAACAATTCTTATTACTAAGGAATAAATCCTTGTTCCGCACTTTAAAAAAGCCCCCAAAATAAACAATCTCATGAAAATTAGATATCATTAACAGCTTTTATCGCTAAGGAATGAATCCTTGTTCCCAGTGAAACCGCAAAAATAAATAACCTCATCAAAAGATTTCATTAACAATGGTTATCGCTAAACAATGAAACCTCGTTTCCCACTTTAAAAAAAGCCCCCAAAATAAATATCAAAAGTAAATTTCCTTAATAACGCTCATCGCTAAAGAATCAATTTAAGAAAAGACCCAAAAACAAATAATCTCATTGCTACTTTGGTGTTTATTTTTCGTCGCCAAGAAAATGTTACCGGTTGGGTTGGGTTGTTTTACCTCTGAGCGGCACTTTTTTTGCACACCATGGGCTAAATGGCCAGGTCACATGGACCCCGAAGGCTCAGAGTTGGTTGGGGGAAGGGACCCACTGGAACAGCTGTTGGGAGACAGATGGTAGCCTCCCGTCAAGGCCATCCAGCGTGTTTTTTAACGTTCACAGGGTATGGCTCTCCCGCACACGGGGCCACGGCTTAACGTCCCATCCGACGGACGGCGACCTTTCCAAACCCATCGGTGTCCCCTACTGACCAAATGTGACCGGAGATAACCGAAAAGTACCAAAGTAATTTTTAAAAGAGACCATTTTATTGCGGGGAAAATATTCGATAAATGTGATGTATAATAAATAAATATCCCCTTAAGAATCTGCTGACCAGATGGTCTAACAGGAAATTGACAATTCAATGCGCCATAGAGATGATCTATGAGACATACAAGACCGCAGCAGAAAGACAAACATAAACATCCATGTCTTGTCTGGCACGTTAACCAGTCGGCCACTGGGACGGTTTCATGGATATATAAAATAAGAAATTGATTTATTTGCGGTAATTTCATATGAAGTGAAAATAATCGATGTTAACTTTGGAGCCGTCCCCGTGGCCAAGTGGTTAGCGCGCTTGGCTACTGATTTAAGGTACCTGAGTTCAAGCTACGGGTAATGTGTCGAAGCCCCAGGTAATGTATGGACGTATGTGTCGTTTATCTGCTGAGGTCCTGCCTTCTTCACAGACCTTCTACTACAGCATATTAAACTGGCAGGCTCCTGTCACCTCTGTGGCAAGCAGCTGCTTGAGGGGGTATTTTTTTTTTTACTTTTTAATGGAATGTTTTATAGGAATTTAGTTTGAAAACGGTTCCATGATTTTAGAGAAACAGAAGTTAATGAATGTTTTCAAATTTAATATAATTCTTTTATCAACTTTATCAAATATATTCAACCACTATCAGATAGCCCCTTCCTAAAGTTACTTTCATTCATAAATCACATATAATCATTTCTTAACACTATAAAATAAGGGTAAACATATATCAAATTGTTGAAAAATATATCGTTGAAACGTACTTAAGAAAAGTCCCATGGACTGAATAATCCAGTCAAATAAAACTCGCTTCGCTAGGAGTACTTGTTCTCGATATTTTTAAATTGTGTGATCAATTTTGATCAAATGGCGGTGATGAAGTTATGTCATTGGTTTTGAGATTATAATGAAGGAACAGGGACTCCTTTAGCAAATGGCAGCGTCAGTACACTCTGCTAAATTTCGATTACTTTATTCGAAATAGAGATTTAAATTTCAATTTGTGCTTAATTATATTATTCTTAAAAAGATTTAAGAAAAATTACTGAGTCCTGAATCTGATTCCTTATTTAGATTACCATAATTTACATATTTATTCTAAGGTAATACATAACTATAAAGTAACATTCAACTTAAATTTTTGTATGATGGTTTGTTTTCGGGTCTCTAATGATGGAATTATTTAAACGTTTCTGTTTAAAGCATCTTATTTAAAGAACGAATACTAATTTTTTCCTATTCGTTTTCAGAATGAAACTTCATCTTTTTGAGTGAAAACTACAAAAGTGAACTGTGCTGAAAAGACAGAAGTGATGTGATCATGCAGAAGTTGCAGTTGATGCCATACTTTCTTACTGTGTTAACTCCCAGTCTAACTGAGCTAAAACTACAGTTTCCTCAGCGGAAAAAGGCCCTACATGTGATCCTATGAAGAGAGTAGCTCATCGAAGAAAGTGAACCAGTTATTCGAAGCATTGGCAGTTTTAATTTGTCCAAAGAAACAATCTTTCAGAACACAAAAGAAGCTAAATCCTGCAGCAGTTGTATATATATATATACAGACTTTAAGCAGAACATTTCCTTGCATTAGAATTAGATATTTATGGAAATAATCGTTATAGAACTTAGTATAAATGAACGTAGAAACTTGGCATACCTGTGTATGCGTTTGCTAATTAGTTAATTGTTTATACTTTCTTTAGATATGACAAATATGAGTAATAAATGCATAGGTTGAAGAACACATAACATCCAGCATATATATATAGGCACTGGACAGAAAAGTAAAAGTTTCATATTGTCTCAAAAGAAAAATCGCATTCAGAGCTCATAAACTTCAACATGAATTTTAATGAAAAATATTTTTAAAGAATAAATTTGGAGAGAGTTCTAAGATCATAGTTGATAAAATTAATAGTTATTAAATATCAACTATGTATCACATTTAGTTTTGAGAAGCCATGTGTGATACATATTTGATAAATTAAGTAAGAGTTCAGAGGTTATATACTAGACCATAGAATCAAAATTTTCTCTTAACCTCTTTAAATATTTTAATTAAATTTCGGGGATAATTCTTATAGCCTGTTACTATGTTCCAACATTCATAACTCTTTTAATACTGAAAACGTTTATTTTTAAATCGAGATTTAAATAGATTTTATTGAGATCTTTAGACATATTTTCATTAAAAATGGTATTGAAGAGGTTATTAAGCTCAGAATATATTTTTTTCTATTGAGATAATACGAAACTGTTTCCATTTTTCCGTCCAGTATCTGTACGTATGATTTGATTATAATTATTTGAGCCCCATTTCTCAATGTCTATAAGTGACATTTTAAATGAGTCTATATTAAATAATAGATATACATAAAATGGGTGATAAATTGGTTAACATTGTATATGAATATGTTAACCTAATTGCAGTGTTATCTATAGAACAAGCGAGTCTTACATTAAATACGTAAGTAGAAAACATATTTCATTAAGTGTGTAAAATTCTTTGTATTTTTAAGAGCTTTGTTTTAAAAATGTATCTAATATTATGCAACTATTTGCTTTAAAGGATTTGGACTTTGACTCGTATTCCTATGGTATAAATATCATTGCAAGTCTAATTAGTAAAAAGAATTAAAAAATATATATTTTTTTCATTCATGAAATTTCATGTTAAGGTTTCTCATTCCATAGTTTAATGTCATAAATAAATCTGGAAATGCTGTTGAATGTAATTCAGTACTTTAGTTATTCACTTCAAAGAATAATGTATTATTTATTTATTTCCTAAAACAGGTGGAAGTGTTTATGAGTGTGACATCTGCCATTACCGGTTTACATCATTACAATTCCTCACCAAACACAAGAAGAGGCATCGAGGGGAAGGAAAAGGCCGGAGATTTCCTTGTTCATTATGTCCTTACTCTACCTATATATCATCCAACATCAAACATCACATGCTCACGCACTCTGGAGATCGTCCTCATAAGTGTTGCCACTGCGGAAAGAATTTCCAGCTGAAGATCCATCTTGAAGTGCATCTTCGTATCCACACAGGAGAACAACCATTTCCTTGCAATCTCTGTAGCAAGTCTTTCAAACAGCATGAATATCTGTCAAAACACAGACGAATTCATTTGCGACAAAAGCCATTCTTGTGCAGACACTGTGATATGTCATTTGTGCAGAAGAATAATTTAAATCGACATGAAAAGAAGCATTTTTAAATTGCTTTTTTTTTCTATATATAAAACGTTTTTGTAATTCTAGTAGTAAATTTCAGAAATTTTCGAAACTAATATCTTTCGGATAATAAGGGTGCAATTCCGTTTATTATTCTGTTATGAATTGCATTCTTTCTTGTTTACGAAACTAAGTGTGATACAAACCTGCCAAGTATTGTCAGCATTGTTACATGCTTTCTTTGCTATATTTTAAATATATGTTTCACCTCTTTTTCTTAATGAACCTGTAGCTTAGGATTAGGCATTTCATCACCGTAATTTGCCTTTTATGAGTTCGTTTTATTTAATGATATATTAAAAAATATGATATTTTTAATAAAGCAAAAATGAAACATGGATTTTTCTCCATTTTCGGTATTTTAGTTTTAAGACAAAACCTTTTATGTATTTCAAAAATGTTTTCTGATTTATGGTGTTTCTAATTTGAAAGTCATCTTTATTATTAATTCAGTTTCTAATGAACAAAAACGATATAAAGCAGTTGTTCGATAATTAAAAGATTCCCTTTCTTTGTGTGTGAGAAGGAGATAGGAAAATTGTGTTTGTATGTAAACGTTGGCATTATAGCTTTATGGAGAAGTCTAAATCGACATGAAAAAGAGGATTTTTAAATGTGATCTTTTAATATATCACTACCGTTTGTTATTTCCTTAATTCTGCTTATGTATTAATAGTTTAAAATACATAACTATTACAATTGATGGGGGGGGGGGGGCAAGTAATAATTGAAAAGCTGTTCTGGTACAATTTTTTTCCATATGTTTTAGTGGTTTTTAACAAATTTCCTGTAAATTCGCGTCATATCTACATAAAGGTACTAGATAGAAAAATGAATAGTGTTCCATATTATCTCAATAGGAAATCACATTCAGAACTTAATAACTTCTTTAAATAGATTTTAGAGAAAAATACGTGTAAATATAAAAATCCAAATCAAATCTATCTAAATATTTATTTTAAACAATACTTGTTCAATATTGAAAAGGGTTATGAACGCTGAAATGTTTAACACGCTACAAATAATTAACCCTAAAATTTAATTAAAATATTAAAGCAAACACTGTATCAGAGTCAACTATGATCTCTGATATCTTAACCAGTTTTATTTTTTAATTAAATTTTAGGATCAGTTTTTTTTTCTTTCCTGTTAAATAGTCCAGTTTTCATAACTCTTTCTGTAATCAACAAACATGGTTTGAAATCGAGATTTAGATAAAGCTCTCAATCAAATCTTTTCTAGGATTTTTTTCCTTAAAAATCGCATTAAAGAAGTTATTGAGCTCTGAATCATATTTTCAAATTGAGATAACACGGAACTGTTTCCATTTTCCTGTCGGTGCCTCTGTATGTTTACTTTTTTTTCACCTCCGTTCCTGTTACTAGCACTCCGATCAATAAGGCGATGGGGATTATGTCCCCCTTCGATATTTGATCGTTATCTTGGATAATTAAAAGTGATTTTCTGATCCAAATATCTATTTTTATTAATTTATATCGCCGTTGCAACTTTTTTATTACTAGTTATAGCTAATTTTAGTAAACTGTTTTTGCAATACAATGTAACCCATTATTTCTAATACGATGGCTATAATATTTTTCATAGTTAGACGATTTTACCTAATAGCATGAATTGTTAAGTAAGTACTAAACTGAGATATTTATTCCTATTCTCTAACATAGGACAAAGAGTTTACCAGTGTGACATCTGCCAGTGCAGGTTTACATCATTAAAATTCGTCACCAAACACAACAAGAGGCATCGAGGGGAAGGAAAAGGCAGGAGATATCCTTGTTCATTATGTCCTTACTCTACAGATTACTCAACCAACATGAAGGATCATATGACCACTCACTCTGGAGATCGTCCTCACAAGTGCTCTCATTGTGAAAAGAATTTTAAACTGAAGAAACATCTTAAAGTGCATCTTCGTATCCACACAGGAGAACGACCATTTCCTTGTGATCTCTGTAGCAAGTCTTTCATAAAGCAGGAGAGTCTATCAAATCATAGACGATTACACTTACTGCAAAAGCCATTCATGTGTAAACACTGCGAAAAAACCTTTGTTACTAACAGTCATTTAAATCGACATGAAAAGAAGCATTTTTAAAGCTATTGTATTAATCTATTGCGGTCACTGTTCATTTAGCTGATTTTGCTATTTAATTACTTATTAACAGTTAATGTTAATAATTTGGCAAGAAGTGATAAATTTAGTTTCATATTTCATTGCTTTGAGATATCAGATAGAGAAATGTAATACTTGTGCACAAAATATAATTTTCATTTCTGTACGAATTTTCTGTTATATTGACATTTTGTTTTAGTTTTTTCTTTTTGTTAGATTTTGAAGAGTTATTGCAAAATATGTGATGCACTGAGATCGCGTTTTAATTAGAACCGACCTTTTGCGAAAAATCATTTGTAACTAAAAGTCATTTAAATCGACATGAAAAGAAGCATTTTTAAAGCTGTTATATTCATGTATTTGCAGTCATTTGTTAGTTTTCTGATAGCCGTACTTAATTAGTATGAACAGTTTATAATTTTGAAAGTTGCGATAAATTTATTTTCATATTTCAATGCTTTGATATATCAGAAACAGAAATGTGATACTTGTACACAAAATATCATTATCAATTTCTGTACGAATTTTCTGCTATATTGACATTTTACTACAGTTTTTGTTTTGGTGAGATTTTGAAGAGTTATTGCAAAATTTGTGATGTCATTATAAAATCAATATCAGATGGTTTTAATTAGAACCTACCTATGTTGTATTAATAGGAAATGACCTGTGTTATTTTAATAGGAAATGACCTGTTATGTTAATAAGAAATGACCTATGTTTGTTAATAAGAAATGACCTATGTTATTTTAATAGGATTTAATGTTTTGTTAATAGGAAATTACCTATATTATACGTTAGTAGGAAATGACCTATGAAATTTTAATTGGAAATCAGTTTCAAACTCAATAAAATTCTTAAATTTTATTTGCAAAAATGTAACCGTAAAAAAGTAAAAAATTCAGATTAAATCATCTAATTATCAATTTTTAAGTGGTGTTTGTGGTTTATTTAAGCTCTTAAAAAAACTTGTATTTAAAAGCCGTCCTTTCTGAAAAAAAAATCATTCAGGATGAAAGCCAATTCAACCTATGCTTATACATTTAGCGTAGTTAAATATAACAGCTGGTAGTTTTGTTTTGACCAGCTGTGATTAACTTTTCGGATTAATTAATTTTAACTTCTCTTCCTCTCAGACCTACTATAGTATATAAACTGAAAGGCTCCTGTCAGACCTCTGTGCCAAGCAGCTACTTGAGGGGGTATTTATTTATTATTTTTATTATATATCTAGCTTCGCTAATTAACTGAATGGTAATGGACATTTTTCAGTTGGGTTGTTTTACATCTGAGCGGCATTTTTTAACACAATGTGCTAAATGGCCAGGTCACAAGGAACCCGAAGGCTCAAAGAATGTTGGGGAAAGGGTCACACTCGAACGGCTGCTGGGGGACAGATGGTAACCTCTTGCAGGAGCCACGACTTAACGTTCCACCCGACGGACGACGGCCTTTCCAAGTCCATCGGTGACCCTACTGACCCTGGGCAGGGTGGGGAGTTTCGTGGAAACAAATGGTCCAGCTGGAACTCGAATCTGGGAACTGCACATTACGAACCTGTCGCGCTACCGACTGAGATACCCTCTACCCCAAACGTTATTGGAAATGGATATTAGATGTCAAACGCTTTTGACATCTAATATCGATTTCCTTGACATTTAATATCGATCTATGAGGGGGAGGGGGTATAAAGCTTCCTTGCCTCCTCCTCTATTTTAAATCTTTGAAAGCCCGAAATTGCAAAATGATAAAACTGGTCATAGGCACGGCTCAAGAGTTTGGGAAAACGCTGTGTTCCCTAAAATTGAGTGAAAAGATGGTAAAGCAATTACAGTTCGTCAGACCGAAGATTTTCTGCCCCTTTATTTTTAATCTGCAGCCAAAACTAAAACCCATAAAATAAGCGGGCAATGAGATTTTGGTTTTATGCGGCAACAGAGCAGAGAGCATTTCTCTTGAGAAAGCCAACTCTCTTTTGCGGTTAAAATTTTCTTCATAAATTGTTTCAAGTGCAGTTGTATAATCCCTCCCACCCATCAATAGAAATGCTTTCATCGTGCTACTCTGTGTGACATGTCAAGGCTTTTAATAACGCTATTGAGAAGAAAAACATTCAACACACCCAAAATCTGAATACACGCCTATTAAACATAAATGTCATTCTTTGTAATTAAATAACTCCACTAAGAATTGATTTGTCATTTTTTTTCATAAAAGACCTGTTTTAGAAGATATTGTTCCCTTAATCTGGCTCCCCATTTTTACGAAGGTAGTTAAAAAGTTCTTGACGTGCATATGCAGAACAAAAAATCACATGGTACAAGATTAGGTGAATATGCATCGTGGTGCAGCTCTTTGATTTTTTCCTGTTCCATATAGGCCGTAACTTGCCCGTTTTGTCAGCATTTGCAATGTCATGAAGAAGAACTCTTGTCATTCCTATTGTTGGACGCTGCTTCTTCATCTCAATCATTTTGGGCAAAACAGTGTTGCTGTAGTATTGGCCATTCATAATCATTTTTTGAGGTAAGGCTACCACTCCCTGAGAACCACTCCAGGGCTACCACTCCTTGGGAATTGAAAAAATTTGAGAAAGCCTTTTCCTCGAGTGAAAGTGTTGTAGCAGAATTTGGGGAAGTGGTTCATCTTTCACAACCTAAACATAGTTATTAATCTTTCTAGTAGTTTTATAGTAAAAAAACCACGTCTCGTCACCTCTGGCAATGTCTGTTAACCGTTTGTGGCCATTAAGTTCAAAGATGGCCAGCATCTCCTTGCACAAGTCAATTCTAGCCTTTTTTGATGGTCTGTCAGTTTGTAGGATACCCATTTGGCACAGATCTTTCAGAACTTTAAATGTTGATGAATAATCTTTTCCACACTGCCAATCGATAACTGACATTGATGTGTGGGTTTTCCTTAATGAGTTCATGAACAGCAGCGATGATTCGTTCACGGCCACATTCGGTCTTCTTGCGCGAGGCAGGTCTTCCAAACTCTGCCGTCCTTTTCTGAATTTGGGTATCCATCCCGTAATAGTGCCACATGAACAGGCTGATTCCCATATACTTATGATAAATCGTCATGAATTTTTTCCACGTCATCGCCATGCTGAATCCTTGTTTAAATGTAAAATCTTTGTCTTTAGTAGGATATTTTTACTATTCTCAACCATTCTGGTATGTTTTGTGAGATTTTGTATTTATTATATTTCGTAATTCAGTGTATTTAATGAAATTTTGTAACAATTCTACTATTGGTTTCTGAATATGTTAACATTTTCAGCAATTTTGTCAGTCATTCCAATGCATTTTTAACGATTTTACGAAAATTTGTTCTTCATTCCGATATATTTTGAAGATATATTGATATACATTACAGCATATTTTCCGAAATGCTCTTTCATTTCAGTTTTGGGATATTACAGATGTTCTGTTTCCCATTTCACTTTATGTTATGAAATTTGTATTCACTCAACTGCTATTTCAACTTATTATAGTGTTTTCAGATCATCCGGTTTAATCTGTGAGATTTTACAGTGATTCTGGAGTCTATTCCAGCATATTTTGAACATATTCTATTTCACTCTCTAATTACGGAATTTTGTATTCACTCCACCACTACTTCAGCATATTTTAGGGTTTTTTAAACAATTCAGTTAGTATTTTTTACACTTATTTAATTTCCCATATCATTTTATATTTGGGGATATTGTACTCAAGGTACCGTCCATTTCGGCATATTTTAAGAACTTTTAAACTATTCCGACACACATTTTGGTGCACTCTGTGAGATTTTCTAGGTATTCTGCCACCCACTGCAGTGTACGTTTCGATATTTTCTAGTTATTCCACTTCCCATTTCATTACATATATTTCATTAATGAAGCAATTCTGTCACTCATTCTTATGCATTTTACTGTTACTTGGGTTCCATTCTAGGGTATTTTGAAAGCATTCTTTCTCCCATTGCTATGTACCTTGCGCAGTTTTGGTGTTATTCCATCGTCCATTTTAGGTGTACTTTCTGTTCTTGTTTTATGCTTCAGTTGGTCTGTCTTCCACCTAAATACATTTTCAAGATATCTTGCCATCCATTCGAATGTATGTTGTGTGCTTTTGTAGTTATTTCACATTTAGGTATATTTTAATATTGATGCAATTCTATCAATCATTTCTGTTTTTATGATAATTATCATTTCTGTTTATTTTATGACATCCCATTCGACAGTATTTTGATATATTCGACGTCGCATTTTCGTTTTATCCTATCATCCATTTCATTGCATTTTCTGATATATTTCAACACATTTTTTTCAGGTACTTCCCATGGCCGAGTGGTTAGCGCGCTTGGTTACTGATCTAAGGGACCTGGGTTCGAGTCCCGGGTAAGGCATGGTTTTGTGTGTTATTTTTCTGCTGAGGTCCTGCCATCCTCTCAAACCTTCTGCTGTAGCATATAAACTGACAGGCTCCTGTCAGACCTCTGAAAGAAAAAAAATAATAAATACCCCCTCAAGCAGCTGCTTCAGGGGGTATTTATTATTTTTTTCAGAAAACATGATACGATTAACATTTAAAACGTATAGGTCATAATATTATTTTTGGATCATCATGAAACTGATACTTCAAAAAAAATAATTTCTGATATATTTCAAACAGGATTCCTGGCTCCCTTTTATTGAAGTTGTGAATCTACCTTTTTCTTAGGAATTCGAATAAATTGTTGGAAGGGCTTTATGGTTCATAGTATTAAAAAATGTTTATCCCCGAAATAGTTTTTCCCAAATAAATTACGCCCGTGTGTATTCAGAGCAAACAGTGTAATTCCCAATTTGGGAAAAAAATATGTTTCAAAATATTTTTTCATGATCTGTCTTGTAGCGTCGTCCGTCAATAAAAAGTGATGCTTTGTAAACAGGGTCGATAATGAAATTGCTGATGACATTAATCAGTTGCAAAACCTTGTGGTTCACGAAATTGGAAAAACGTTTTCTAAGAGTATTCAGAGTAAATCCTGTGATCCCCAGTTTGGAATAATGCTTATTTCTTGGTCTATTTCGCATGACTTTTTATTCACAGGGTGTAAAATTAAAGTTTGAAAATATTTTTTCTGGCGTCCGTCAGTATAATGAATTCCCTTGCGAGACATGAAGGAAGTGTGAGATCCGATGTAAAAATCGAAGTTCTTCAATTCAGTCCATCGTGAATATATTTTGTAGACACAGTAGGAGTATAATAAAAGAATCATCCTCCTTCAGAATAAGGACTGTGGCTCGATAACTGAACTTTTCGAAACATTTATTTCTGAGACATGGTTCTGTGCAAACATAGGAGTGGCGAGTTCAGGTATGGGAATCAAATCTTGTTGTTTTTTGCGAAGAGGCTAAAAATTTATTTCTAAGTTAAAATGTTTACCATTTACAAATGCTAGAATAAAAATGTATTCCTTCCTCAATTAGTAGTTAAAGGACACTTTTCATTTTGAAGAGTATTTCTCTCTTTAATACAAAGCTACAATTCATAAAATGTGTCTAAAGAAAATTGTTTAATGGAATAGAAATTTATTCCATTTCACCACAATGTAAAAATATTACTTTATCTGTGATCCCTTACCATTAAAAAAACTGTAAAACTGACCATGCAAACAGGGGAAAATTTGAAGTCTTCAAACGTATATACAGTCCAAACACGAAGTTTTGGATGGTGTTAAGTTGCGTATTTGAAAAACATTTTCCGTGCTATACATGAATGAAATGATCAGAAAAGAACGAATTAGATGATACAAAAAACTGTTTTCGAATATTTGTAGTGGTTTAGTATTTAGATTTTAATAAATTTTATTATGAATTTTGCATTGTGTTCAAACTTGATCGCTGCAAATTTTGTTCTGATTATAGGATCTATTTTAAATTCGAATTTGGCACGTACTGTTATCTGAAGAATGAGTATACGAAATATTAAGATGATCAACCTTTCGAGAGTATATTAATATCATCAACCTTTCTAGAGTTATTGAGAAATAAATGCACACAAGCGCCACAACCTACAAGCAATGGCTGTTGGGACTGGAAGGGGGCGTGTCACTAAGACTAGTGACCTCAGTTCTATAGGATTAGTAACATAGCATTCTCCATTTTTTTCTAAGTTGCATGCATCTAATACCTTTTCATCCGAAACATGAATCTGCTCCCCTTTCTTAATTTTAGAACATACGGTGAACTAGTAATATACACGACAGTAAATCATACTTTAGTGGCATCCTATTTCTTAGTGTAGTTTTAAACGCTAGCTGACTTACATACAAAAGTAATGAAAACTAAATTTTTTTCTGACTTTGTGTGCTAAATTACCTTTGAAGGCTACGCTCTGAGCAACCCTTTATTTTCCTACAATATTTTGTTTAAAAGTTAGAAAAAATATCTGGCAACAAAGCTATGTCGCCATTAGCATTCAACGGCAGTAGTAGTGGAAAAAGTTATACTTTTATACATTAACTTTGTTGCGGGTAACACCTTAGCATTTTCTTTCTTCTTTGGCCAATATTTGCTTCTAATTCAAATTGTAAGATATAAGTAACTTCACTGGTAAGTATTTTACGACTTGTTATTGTATCATCTAGTGTCTGACGATCTTAAAATGATTTATCGAATTATTTATTAAGCTCTCATTTTAAAATACAATTTGTTTCAGATTTGGTTATATTCGTTGAACGGTACGATATTTTTATTTTAATAGTGATAATGTTATATATCTATTAAGTTTTATTTACCAAAGAAATACACTGATTATGGAGTGTATGACTGGTTCTCGGAGCTTTTAATATATCTTCATAAACTGCATTAAACCAGGGGTTCTTGAAACATGGATCCCGAATGCATAATGAAGTCATATTAAACCAACGAGCTGTGTATGTATGACATTATATAGGGACGTGTGTGGATCTATATTAATTCATATACGACTGAAGTGGGTCGCAATATCGAAAATTTTGAGAACCCATGTATTAAAAAATAAATTAATCTTTGTAATAATACTCCTGCGTGCCATAATTTATATAGTGGACGAATATTATTCAAATTAATTATTTAGCAGAACGGACTGGGAGTTCTTAAAGGGTTGGAGGAAGTCGGAGTTGGGTTGTTTTATCTCTGAGTGGCACTTTGCATAAACATTTGCACACAGTGGGCTGAATAAACAGGTCACAAGGATCATGAGGGTCAGAGAAGGATAACGGGAGGGTACTCACTGAACAGTTGTTGGCAGATAGTATGTAGCCTCCCGTCATGGAATTCGAACTTGGGAACTGCAGATAACAAGCCTGGCGCGCTACCGACCGAGCCACCCCTAGGAAGACGTCGGAGAAATCATAAACAGGGATGTTTTTAATAGGTAAACGTAGAAACGAATAAGTCTTTTCGTAATGATGAATAATAATAAAATTAAAAACATTTTATAAAATGCACTTTATCGCAGCATTCTACGGTTTCCTTAACGTTAAGTCTGTGGAGTTGTGAATCGGTAGTTTCGCATGGATATATTGAAACCACATTGTGGCGTATGAACAAAATGAGATGTTAGCCGGAAGTGAATTTGATTTGGTATTTCGTCCGTGGGTTTTTTAAATACATTAAGGCAGAGAATTTTAGATTTTGCGTTGTTTTTGTTTTGTTTTTTGCCTTAAGATTTGTTTATCTTTAATGGTGTTATGGAATTAAAACTATTTTTCAAAGGGACTATTTTATCGCGGGAAAACGTATTTGATAAATGTGATATATAAAGTAATAAATTAATTTATTTGCAGTAATTGATATGAAGTAATATAAAATAAATAGTAGGTGATAACTTTGTGATGAAATGCTTTATGGGAATTCAGTTTGAATACGGTGCCATGGTTTTAGAGGAACTGAAGTTTACCAAATTTTGCAAATTTATCACATTATTTACATATCTGATTTTTAAAATATATTCTCTCACTGTCAAATAGCCCCTTCCTAAAGCTATTTTCATTCTCAAAATAAAGATAATCATTCGGTAAAACCATAAACAAAGGTAAACATAAAAAAAATAAATATGCACTCTCGAGCCGTACTTAATAAAAGTATCATGGTGAAAATAATCCACTGAAATAAAATTTACTTGGAGAGAACTACTTGTTTGTAATATTCTCTGTTTTTGTTTTATTTGATATTTTTTTTAATTTTTCTTTCTTAAAATCAGTCTTGGCCAAATGGTGGTCTCGAATTGATATATATATTTTGGTTTTGAGATTATGATGGAGGAACAGGGACTGGTTTTGAAAATGGGAGCAGAAGAATTTAGATTATCTGATTCCAAGCAGATATTCAGATAGCGTCGATTGAGATTTTAATTTTTGCTCGATTATTTTATTTCGTAATAATAATAATAATATTTCGTAATAAGCTAAGAAAAATTATTAAGGTGTTAGTCTGACTCCTTATTTACATTACATACACCCATTCATAATTTACTCTGCATGCCTATCCGAAGTTGGTGCATAAATGTAATGTAGTAGATACATACAAAGTATTATACCCGCCATATCCAATTTAAGCTTAATTTATGTAAAGAGGCTAAATTTTTCATTGATGGTTTTATTGTTGTGTCTCGCAATGAAATTATTTTGAAGTCTTTAAGGCATCTTATTTAACAGAAGAGTAATATTTTTTTTCTATTCCTTTTCAGATTGAAACTTTATCTTTGCTAATGAGAATTACAGAAGTATACCTGCAGGAACTGTGCCAACAGAACATAAGTAATGGCGTCATGAAGAAGTTACAGTTGATTCGAAACTTATCGTATTTGGTCTGCTTCTGATCTAAGTTAAAACTGGTTTCCTCAGTAGAAAAGGCCTTCAAGTGATCTTATGAGGAAAGCAGCTTTTCGAAGGAAGTGAATCACTTATTTAAAGCATTGGCAGTTTTAGCTTGACCAAGGAAATATTTTTTTCGAAGACAGAAGAAGCTAAATTCTGCAGAAGTTGTATATATGCAGATTTTATAGCAGTGCATTTTTCTGAACTCGAATTTAGTTTTTTATGGAAACAAATATCATAGAGCGTAAAGTATAATGAATGTAGAAATTCAACACCTTGTGTGATTTTACTAACACATTTTATTGTTTATTCTTTCTTTAGATGTGCAAAATAGCAGTAATCAATTCATAAGGTGAAGAAGGGATAATATAACATGCGATATACGCAAGTACTGGACAGAAAATGGAAACAGTTCCAGATTATCTCAACAGAAAAACTCATTCAGAGCTCAATAACTTCTTCAATATGATTTTAATGAAAAATATGTGAAGATAAAGATCTCAAATGTATATGAATCTAGGTTTTAAACCTTATTTGTTCAATACATAGAGAATATTTAGCGCAAAATGTAAATAGTTAAGCAATCAGATATCATAGTTGACTCTAAAGAAAGGGATATTTTAACCTGTGTTAATATTTTAACGAAATTTTGGAGTAAATGTTATAGTCTTTTAAATATTCCAGTGTTCACAAATAACTTTGAATACTTAACAACTATTGTTTAAAATTGATAATTAGATAGATTTGTTGAGTTAATTAAAAACCATATTGAAGAAGTTATTGAGCTGTCAATGTGATTTTCTATTGAGATAACATGGAACTGTTTCCATTTTTCTCTTGAGCACCTGTATATGAATATGTTAACTGAATTGCGGTATTATCCGTAAAACGAAGAAATCTTAATTGAAATATATAAGTAGAAAATTCATTTTATTTAGTATGTAAAAGTTTTTTAGTTGCAAGAGCTAAAAATGTCTAATTTTATACTAATATTTGCTTTAAAAAATCGGATTTTCTCATATGAACTTTGACTCGAATTTATGGTATAAATATATTATTGCATGTCTAATTACTAAAAAATTACTATTTATGTATATTTTTCATATACTGAATTTCATATTAAGTTCAGTCTGAATTCGTAGTATAATGTCATGAGTAAATCTCCAAACGCTGTTGAATATAATTCAGTACTTTAGTTATTCAATTCAAAGAATAATGTATTATTTATTTATTTCCTAAATCAGGAGGACGTGTTTATGAGTGCGACATCTGCCATTGCTGGTTTACATCATTACAATAGGTCACCAAACACAAGAAGAAGCATCGAGGAGAAGGGAAAGGCTGGAAATTCCCTTGTCCATTATGTCCGCACTCTACCAACAGATCTTCCAACATGAAGGATCATATGCTAACCTACTCTGCATACCGTTCCTCACAAGTATTCCACTGGGAGAAGAGTTTCAAAAGAAAGATTAATCTTTAAGTGCATCTTCGTATCCACACAGTAGAACGACCATTTCCTTGCGATCTCTGTAGCAAGTCCTACGTAAAACAGGACAATCTATCTAAACGAAGAAATCCACTTACTGCAAGAGCCATTCTTGTGCAAACTCTGTGAGAAGTCTTTTGTGCAAAAGGATGACTTAAATCGATATGAAAAGAAATATTTTTAAAATGGTTGTGTTCATATATTATGTAACTCTGAATTTTAAGATCCATATCGATGATAATCTTATAATTCCATTTATCAATTTCTGATTTCATTTGCTTGACACTTTGAGAAAGATACGATTGATAGAATACTGCCAAGTATCATCAGTTTGTTTTTATGTTTTTTTTGTTTGCTTATTCTTTGTTTTATCTGGCATTATCCGGCACAACAGTTTTTTGCAGTTCTGAATGCATGATATAACCTAAGCCACTAATTCTCTTTTATGAGACCTTTTTTTACATATTAAATAATGAAAAATTACAAATATATTAAAATAATGAAACAAAGAACATAAGGACGTACTTTTCATCTTTCGATGATTAAACATTTTAAAATCTATCATTTCTTTTACTATATTTTCTCATTTATGGTGTCCAGATGAAATTTCATTTTTATGTTATGTATAAAATTAGTTTATAGTGAAGGAAAACATAATATGCGATATTTATTAATTCCTATTTTTAAAATCTACCCTTTTTTTCGGTACATATTGAAGGAAAAAAAAATTCAATTTCATTGCATAAACAGATAATAATTTGGTGTTATACGGTCAAAATTCAGTGTCAATTTCTTTTTAAAGGGAAAAGGGTGTTTTCCCTACATAAATAACAGAGATAGTAATCTATCTAACTGAAGGATTTTATTTTCGAGGGAATTCTACAATTCAGTTAATGTTTAAGTTTTGTTGAACTTTATACACCAAAGGTAAATATCCATCTAACATGGCAGTTGTTATCTTTAAAATTAATGTGAATAATATTGTGGCTGCTATATGTATCCGATTTCACGAGGAATTTTAATAGCAGTTTCTTGAAGTAATTCATAAATTATGAATAGCTAACTATAGAAGACATGGTGAAGAAGGATAAACGGTTGTTTTTTCAAAATCAATATTTTAATTAATTTAACCCACGCCAAAAGTCTGACGCGAAAAATATTGATACTTCTTCCCATCGATCAGTTCCTTCACAGCTTTCCACCACTCCAGTCGCAATTAAATTCCGCCAAACATATGTCCCTTTATCACTTCATTTATACGTTTCCTCAACTACTACTCACCACTAGGTAGGCGATGGCAACACCCTCAGATATTTCTAACACTTTTCGATGGATCACTCCTGACCCATGGCAGTTAGGAGCCCTGTGTGTTATCCCAAAATGATGAAAACTAAGTGGAACCGCCCCACCATATTCGGGACCGTAAGGTCAAGTAACCGCGGACCACGGTGGAACTGCCAATTGTTGCATAGAAGAGGTCACACGTGACCGTTCGCCCGCATTTAAATTAACGTGCATTTTATTTCGCTATAAAATGCGAAAAGGACAAGCATTTGCGATGAACATCATTTGTGGCGACAAAGCGCGATTCCGTTTCTCATCCTTCTCCAGGTCAAGGCTACTTCGATGGTTAAGACGATGACAGCTATTTCAATGGCGTCACGTACGGAGGGAAAAGTTTTATATTATTGCATATATTTTTAGTATATAGTCAGAAATGAATATAATATTAAATATAATACTCCATCAGCAATAACACAAAAATTAAAAAAATAATAAATGCATACGTAATAATTTTATGTTTATTATTGTTTTATTCATTTGAGAAACATTTTGAAGCTATCTGCAATAATATTATGCTATAATATAAATAAAATTTCCCCTCCATCGGTGATATTAAACTAGCTGTAAGGCCTTTAGTATCAAGGTGTTCTACTCCAATCCCGGATCCGGAAAAAAATGGGATAGATGGGGGCTTAAATCGGAAACGCTTCCGGTATAATTTTCTTCTCATATGTTTTAATGTTTTTTTTTAATTTCTTGACAGTTCGGGGGATATCTATATAGAGGTACTGGGAAAAAATGGAAACCATTTTCGATATTATCTCAATAGAAAATCACATTCAGAGACCAATAGCTTCCATATGATACTTAATGAAAAATTCCTCTAAATAATAACGATCCCAATCAAATCTATCTAAATATCGAGTTTAAACAATATTTGTTTGATATTTAAAGAGTTGGGAAGGTTGGAATATATAATAGACTACAAAAATTATTTTAATAACAATATATTTAATTGTTAATAACAATTTAATTAAAATGTTAAAGCAAACATTCTAGTAGGGTCAACTATGATCTCTGATATCTTAACCTGTTTAATTTTTTTTAATTAAATATTTGGGTCAGAGTTTTCATATCTGGTTAAATAATCCAGCTTTCATAGCTCTTTCTATAATCAACAAATATGGTTTAAAATCGAGATTTAGATAACTTAGAGCTCTTAATTAAATCTATCTTTAAGCATACTTTCCCCTTAAAAATCGCATTGAAGAAGTTATTGAGCTCTGAATGTTTTTTCCTGTTGAGATAACATGGAACTGTTTTCATTTTTCTGTCGGTGCCTCTGTATGTTTACTTTTTTTTACCTCTGTTCCTGTTATTTTCACTCCCATCAAGGAAGGGGAGGTTATGCCCACCCTCCGAAATTTGACCGTTATTTTGGGTAATTAAAAGTGATTTTCTGGTCCGAATATCTTTATTAATATATATCACCGTTATAGCTTTTTTATTAGTTTTAGCTAATCTTAGTAAATTATTTTTTGTAGTGAATTGTAACCCATTATTTCTAATACGATGGATATTATATTTTTCAGAGTTAAATGATTTTACGTAATAGCATGAATTGTTAAATAAGTACTAAATTCAGATATTTATTCCTACTCTCTATCACAGGAAAAAGTGTTTATCAGTGTGACATCTGCCAGTGCAGGTTTACAACATTACAATTCCTCAGCAAACACAAGAAGAGACATCGAGGGGAAGGAAAAGGCAGGAGATATCCTTGTTCACTTTGTCCATACACTACTGATATATCATCGAACATCAAGCGTCATATGCTCATCCACTCTGGAGATCGTCCTCACAAGTGTTCTCATTGTGGAAAGAGTTTCAATCAGAAGAATACCCTAAAGGTGCATCTCCTTATCCACACTGGAGAACGACCATTTTCTTGTGATCTTTGCAGCAAGTCTTTCAAACAACAGTGCGATCTGTCTGCTCATAGACGATTCCACTTACTGCAAAAGCCATTCATGTGTAAACACTGCGAAAAAACATTTGTAACTAAAAGTCATTTAAATCAACATGAAAAGAAGCATCTTTAAAGCTATTGTATTAATCTATTGCGGTCACTGTTCATTTAGCTGATTTTGCTATTTAATTACTTATTAACAGTTAATGATAATAATTTGGCAAGAAGTGATAAATTTAGTTTCGTATTTTATTGCTTTCGTATATAAGAAAGAGATATGTGATACTTATGCACAAAATGTCATCGATTTCTGTACGAATTTTCTATTGACATTTTGTTACAGTTTGTCATTTGATGAAATGTTTTAAAGTTATTACAAAATTTGTAATGCAGTCAGTGAACTTTTTAATTTGAACCGAGTTATGTTATGTTAATAGGAAATAACCTATGTTATGTTAATTAGAAATCAGTTTTCAAACTCAAAAACTCCTTAAATATTCTTTGCAAATATGTAACCGTATAAAAAGTAAAAAGTTCAAATTAATTCATCTATGTATCGATTTTTCAGTGCTGCTTGTGGTTTATTCAAAATTTTAAAAAAGCTGTTCTATTTAAGAGCCGTCCCATCTGGGAAAAAAATCATTCAAAATTCAAATGAACATATCAATTAAACCTACGCTTATACATTTAATGTAATTAAATATATTAGTCATTAGTTGCGTCTTGACCAGGTTTGATTTTCGGATTAAATTAATTTGAAAACCTGTTGTATATTCTCGTTTCGATAATTAACTGAATGGTAAACGAACCTTAATCGATGTAGATATTAGTTCTCAAGTGCATATTTAGGGGAGGGGCGTTCAGTGCTAAACACCTTCCCCTAAATCTTTGAAGAATCGAAATTGAAAAAGGATAAAACTGTTAATAGGTGCGATTCAAGGGTTTGGGAAAGGTGGATAACTGAAATTGTATTGAAAGATGCCGAAGCAATTATAGTTAATCAGGGTAAAGAAAATGAAGATTTTCTTCCTCTTCAACCACAAGAAATAAACATGATATGAGACACCAATCAGCGGGCAATGATAGTTTGGTTTTCTTTTGGACCAGCGCATGGAGAATTATTCTTTAGAAGGACAACTACCTTTTGCGGTTAAAAGAAGAGGACTATTTTCTTCTTCATAAACTGTATTGAGTGCATAATCCCTTCCACCCATCAACAGAAATGTTTCATCATGCTACTCTGTATGGCATGACAAGGCTTTTAATAAAGCTATATTGAAGGAAAACATTTAACACATTCAAAATCTGGGTACGCGCCTGCAGACATAAATGTCATTCTATGTGATTAGACAATTCAAACTGAAAATTAATTAATTTGTCATTTTATTTTCATGAAAAGTCTTTTAGAAGATACTGCTCTCTC
Source organism: Ryuthela nishihirai (assembly GCA_038380435.1). Taxonomy (NCBI): domain Eukaryota; kingdom Metazoa; phylum Arthropoda; class Arachnida; order Araneae; family Heptathelidae; genus Ryuthela; species Ryuthela nishihirai. Next base: position 46,068,262 of record JAWZYU010000032.1, read on the forward strand.
AATCTGGTTCCCCGTTTATACGAGGAGTGTTGAAAAAAGTACTTGACATGCATCTGCAAAACAAAAATCGCATGGTACAAGATCGGTTGCATATGCATGATGGGATAGCTGTTTGATTTATTACCCCCTCCAGATGTGCCATAAACTTTCCGGGTTTTGTGAACAGTCATTGTCATGAAGAAGGAGAACCCTTGGCATTGCTGTTGTTGGACTCTGCTCCTTCATCTCCTTTACCATTTTTGGCAAAACAGTGTTGGTGTAGTATTGGCCATTTAGAAAAAAAATTTTCAGGTGAGGTGTCCATTTGTGAATTGAGAAAAACTCAAAATCCTCTTGAGCGGAAGTCTTGTCGGAGGATTTGGGGACGTGGTTCATCCTTCACAACATAAATATATTTGTCGATCTTTCTAGAAGTTTTATGGTAATAAAGCTATGTTTCATCACCTGTGACAATGTCTGTTAATCGTTTGTGGCCATTAGGTTCAACGATTGCCAGCATCTCTCTGAGTGAATCAACTCTAGCCCTTTTTACCTATCTTCCTATTGGTTCTGGCTTTGATATTTGTCGGTTTCTGGATTTGACAAAAGGTTGTTCCACCGTATCTTTTGAACAGAAGAAACTGAATGATTTATGTGCCAAATTAAAACTTGTGACGCAGGGAGTATCATAAGCGATGAAAAATTGACTGTCCTTGTGTCCCCCCCCTAAAAAAGAGGAAATGTGAAAATAATTTTTAAGCTATATCCTCAGAACGCGAAGGCCGAAAGTAATACGAAATACATCGAATGAACGCTTCTGACACGGGGAATGTCTTACGCTACGAAACATTGATCCCCTCGTGCTTTTTCCCCCTGTAAAGGAGGACAATGTGGAAATGATTGTTCCCACATATCTCCTGAGTGCGAGTTCGGAAAGTAACGAGTTATGTTTCAAATGAAAGCTTGTGACGCGGGGAGTGTCGTAGGCTATAAAAATTGAACCCCTATTCTCTCTTCCCCACTAAAAGAAGGCAGATGTGGAAGTCGTTCTGCTATATTTTCCGAAACCGAGGGCCAACATTTATGAGTTAGGTGTCAAATGAAAGCTCGTGTAATGACGATCGTTAAATATTTCGAATTTCGTCTCCCCTATTTCTCCCTGATAAAATGTGGGGGAGGGATTTTCTCGGGAGTCGATTTTAACGAGTTGTATCTCAAATTAAAGTTTGTGATGTCTCTAATTTCGTGGTCTACCTTAAACGTGATTCCAAACGAGGGGGGGGGGGGGGGTTCTCGATGCTTATGAGTCGTATATCAAAGTTTCTGAAGGTGGGTGTTTTTATTGACAACAAAAAATATTAAAAAATTTAAAAAATACCTATCTTCCAATAAGACCCTAAAAAGCAGAAAATAAATATAAAGGATATCGATGATGCAATCGGTCATTGAGTTCCTATTCACTTCAAAGGAAGATAAGCCGCCATTTACCTATGTAACATTGCCGGCGCCCTATTTTCCTTTGAAGTGAATACGAACTCATTGACCGATTGCACCATCGATATGCTTATATACCATGATAGGTATTTTTTTAATTTTTTAATTTATTTTTTTTGCTGTTCTTTCGAAACTTTGAATATTGAGGATTAATTGTTTCCACACTAGCAATCGACACATTGACATCTAAAGGGTGATGTGTGGGTTTTCCTTAATGAGTTAATGAAGAGCAGTGATGATTCATTCACCATTTCTTTTCGGTCTTCCTGCACGAGGCTGGTCTTCGAAACTCTGCCGTCCTTTTCTGAATTTGGACATCCATCCTCTAATAGTGGCACATGAATAGGCTGATCCCCATATACTTATGATAAATCGTGACGAATATTTTAATGTCGTCCCCACGCTGCATCCTTGTTTGAACGTAAAATCTTTGTCTTTAGTAGGCTCCATAGCAACAATGCACATATTTCGGAGACCGAATTTGACGCTCCTCCAGTTAAAACAGAAATGATTATAAGGTATTTGTTTTTAACACGTAATGACTTAGACAAGCTCTCAAACAAGTCGTAGCTCATTCACGTGGGAGGAACGAATGCAAATCTATAGACACGTGCCAAGAACTGTTTGAACGCCCTCAGTAAGACAAACTTTTCACTTTTGAAAGAAACCAGGAAAAATGATCACGCCAATGATCTTTTTGGGCATTGGGACTATAGATTCAAAACTGTGACATCTGTTCGCCCTAATACTAATTGAAAGTTATCAAATTATGAATTAAAATGGTAAACCTGTCAATCAAAAGTTTTTACCATACCCTTCAAACCTTTTGCTTGTTTTTGATTTTTGTTAATTTTTGTGGTGAAGAAAAAACTTTTTTTTAACTGTTGCTGATACAATTTTCATTAATGATGGCAAATGTATGTAACTTAATCGTGATCTCTCTCGGGTTTATTTCTTTTTGTGAGCAATGAAAGTTATTTACAAATGTTTACCACTGAACTTTTCACATATTTGGCATGTAAATTAAATTATCTTTAGAAACTGATCTGCAGATGTATAATAAAGTTAATTATGACTATATCACTAATTTTGTTTTTAAAAATGTGATATTCATTAAGAAATTGATTAATAGAGAAAGATAGGTATGATATGTGTACTTAACATGCCATAATTCACTCTGGTTTAATTTTGAAGTGTACACTTGAAAATAAAAGTACAGCTTTGAAAAATCTTATTGAAATAAGTAATAGACAGGAATAGGTCATATCATATACCACAATAAACGTGTTTGATTATTGGGAGATTTTATATCCATGGAAGTTGCAGAAAGAGTATTTATGGATATTTCATCTATTCTTCTTTGAAAGGGAGAATTAATAGATTTTACACCTGCAGAGATATCTGGTTGAGGAGATAGATTATGTGTAATTCGATTTGCACTATGACGTCAGATATGCAAATTTACCTTTTGACAGGCTTCCTTACTTTCACTCTCAAAATGTTATATAACTCGGAAGGGAAGAGTTACTGGCTTCAATGTTCATAGGAAACTTTTCATCGCTGTAAGCAGAACACGTTCTCAAAGTTTGACTCGACCTTTTCGAATCACCCTGTATTGCTTATAATTAATGCTTTGGTATATTGATCTCTCCGTCAATATCCTTTTATCGTGTTATGTTATTTGCCATGAACTTTATTTGGGTGCTTTTGAAAAGACCACTGAATTTAAAAAAAAAAAACCAAAGGAAATATGGGGATATTTTTCGCAGCTTATGACACTTCCCACGTGAAAAGCTTTCATTTGATGCATACTTCATTGCGACTGATGAACGACTTGGGAAAATATAACAGAATCGTTTGGACACTCAAAGCAGACAATTAAAGTGGGAGTCTAAGTTCAACTATTTTTTTAAGCAGAAATCTGTTTATCAAATATAAGATTTGAACCCCTAAGTTATTATCGAAACATTGTTATAATGAGCTCTATAACAACGAATTATTCAGTTAATGAAAGTTTTTCCTTTTAACGGATGTATGTAATATATATATGATATGTATATATTATATAGATGTATATATTCGTTTGATGGTATAAGGAAATGCAAATTTAACGCGATACGAAACAAATATGATCAGTATAATAAAATTTACAGAAGGAAAAAAAACTTTAAATGGTATTGTTACGACAGATTAGCGAACAACAATAAAACCACGATGTATCTTTTTGATGTTCGTCTTGTGCTTCAGTCACTAGTCACGTACTGTCACTAGCTGATTGGAACACATAAAAATTTCAATATTTAACGGTGTTAAGAAAAGAGAAAATTGAAAAGTTGTCGGTATTGGCTGAAAGTGTATATTCATTTTTCATTAAGTGAATTAGTGTTAGGTTAATCTTAGTGAAAAGTTGTTCAAGAGACTTGGCGATCAAACAGAAGAGGCAATATGCTAGTCGAGCAAGCTGCTGACCTTGGCTTTAATTTCTTCACAAGAGCTCATTGTCTGATGCGTAGTGATCTTAATAATGTAAAAAGAATTGGTAATTTACAGGTTTATTCACAAAGATAATTGTGTCACTTATTGAAACGTAAAATGTTTTTCCTTTTATGCTTTGAACAGAGTCTGTAAGAATTTTAACACGACTTACTGTTTGAAGCATTGGTAGATAATGAGAAATATTCGTTTGATGGTTTAGCTTCATGCTGATGAAAATAAGGTTTTGTGTTAGTTGAATTTATTTTGATATACGTGATTTTTTTAATACTTTTGTCACAAATAAGTTCATTTATGAAATTTTTTGTTGTTAAACATTCTTTGAACTCACGCTCAAAGTTTTCTATTAAAAATTCATAACGTACATTTTCCCGTGCTTTGCTTTTTAGCATCTGACTAAGCTGCAATAATTTGAACCTGTGGAATATTTAAACCATGAGTGGGGAAACATTTTCTCTGCGCCGTCACTAAAAGAAAAAAAAAGACATTGAGGGCTGTAACGAAAATCCTATGAAACCATATCTTATATGCATAACTGCGGGAAATAATAAATAAGTGTTTATATCGATCTTGATTATCTATTAAACAATGGTAAAAAATTTACGTTTAAAGAACGTAGAAGATTAAACTCATGTTTTAATGAGATGGATGCAAATGAAGTTTTTTACCAGCGGGCCATAAAAAATAATCTCGCGGGCAGGAGTTTCCTCATCTCTGATCTAATCAATTAGAGCGCTATGAATTACGTGCTATGGTATATCGCATGTCTTCCTTTTTTCCTGATCTCACTGCATGGAATAGATGCGCTCTACACGTGCCGGCATGATGGTTTAAAGCGGCGTTGCCACATTTTCTTAACATAAAAGGGAGTTTTCAAACTTCGAATATGATGCGATTCTGATTCTATTGCATATTAATGGTAGCTTCAATGAAAATTCTTTAAAGCAGTTGAAATCCACGCTTTTATTATTATCATTTATTAAATTAAGATTATTATAATTCATTTAGCGAAGTTCATTAATTAGTTTCGCTATTATCAGCCAATATCGTGCAAAATACAGTAAACTCTCTCTTATCCGGTCTCAGTCCAAGATGAGGAAGCAAGCCGTCGCTTGTTTTGTTTGTAGTAGAGTACATATTTTCTTCAGTTCCTCTTTGTGAATATTACATTGTTCTGTGCGTATACAGGAGTGTATGTTGTGATCTATTAATTACTGTGTAGTACAAAACGAGAGGGTGAAAACGTAAGCTTAGTGTCATTACGATGGAGATGAAATTAAAAGCTTTAGAACGTATTGACAAAGGTGATCCAGTAAAGCATATTTGTGATCAACTAGATGTTGGTAAAAGCACGGTAAATGACTGGAGAAGGAATAGAAAATCTTTACAAGATTTTTGCACTCAAGTCTGAAAAAACGCTTTCTTCTCGGTGCACTCTTAAAAAGCCGAAAAATGATATTGTTGATGATGCACTTTGGTTACGGTTCATGCAAGAGCGTCGAAAAGGAACGCCAATCAGTGGGCCAATCTTGAAAGAAAAAGCATTAATCCTTCATTCTAAAATCGATAATAGGAGAGATTTTTCAGCAAGCAAGGGATGGCTTTCTCGCTGGAAAAAACTTCATGGTGTTCATTACCTTGGTGTTTGTAGTGAGAAATTGTCAGCTGATCCTTTAGCAGTAAAGGGATTTTCAGAAAACCTTTTAGTTCTTATTGAAGAATAAGGCCTATGCACACAACAAATCTACAATTTAGATGAGACTCGGTTAAATTTTAAATTTCTTCCAAAGAAAACGTTTGTGACAGCGCAATAAACCTCAGTATCAGGATTTAAAGCAAACAAAGAAAGAATCACTCTGGCTATGTGTACAAATGCTGCAGGTACGCACAAACTTCCTCTTTTGTAATTGGGAAATCAGCAAAACTCCGAGCATTCAAGCATTTAAATTTAGCTGCTCTGCCAGTTTACTACAAAGCTCAAAAGTCTGCTTGGATAGACTCGTATTTGTTTAAAGAGTGGTTCTTCACAGAATTTGTTCCAAAAGTAAGAAACCACTTGACAAGTCTTAAAATGCCTGTAAAGGCCCTACTCATTCTCGACAATGCCCTAACACACCCAAGCGAACTCATTTCTGACAACATAAAAGCCACGTTTTTGCCACCTAATGCAACATCTTTAGTTCAAACAATGGATCAAGGAGTGCTTGTAAGTTTAAAAAGGCGATACAGGAGGCTTCTTTCAGAAATTCTACAACGAACCGAAAATGACGGAATAAATGTTTTAAAGGCTATGAAAACAATAAATATCAAGGATGTGATCTACATGTTGGCAAGAGCTTTTGAAGAAATGCCTCGTACAACGTTTGTGAAGTCATGTAGAAAACTTTGACCCGAAGTTGAAAACTGTAGTAGATCTGCCGAAGACATAATGACAATATTTAAACTGCTGCCTGGATGTGACACACTTGAAGATGGCATTGAAAAAGGTGATGAACAGGTGAAAAATGAAACACTGAATGATGACGAAATTATCAATACAGTCTACAAAGAAGTGAACTGAGAAGAAGCGGAGAATGAAGAAGAGGAAGAAGGGAAAGTGGAGCCATATTGAAGGAAAAGAAGCTTTTGATATTGCAGTAAGATACATTGAACAACAACAGGCCTCATCTGCGATTGATGTTATGTTTATAAAAAATGGCAAGACTTTGCACGTAAAAAAGTGTTAAGTTCATAGAAACAAAAGAAAATCACGGACTTTTTCAAGTGAGTGTGAGTAGATTGTTAATATTGTACAACAAATTATTAATTAAAATACAGTACAGTTAATATCTTGTCATTTGCCTTTTTATTTATTTTCTAACACAATTTTCTGATTATCCGGCCTTTCGTTCATCCGGCCAGGGGTCAGGTCCCGTAAGGGCCGGGTAAAAGGGAGTCTACTGTATTACGATTTTCTGAAATTCAGGTCCATCATTTAAAACTAAATTACTTAATTTATTTCTAAACATCTTTTTGATTTTTAAGGTTGTTGCTAAGGCAAATACCTACAAAATAGTTTTATATATATAAATTATTAACAGAAATAAGATTAATGCGGAGTAGAAGTTCGAGGATTATGTTCCATAAGAGTGATTCGTGTCATTCACATTTGGATCCTTTTAAAGCAAATAAGATCCTGATTATTTATTTGTATATACTGAGCGAAAATATGTCTCTTAACCTCGATGAAAGTTTGAAATCACGTAATAAAATTATTAAAATGCTGGTTACTAGCGTATCGTCCGTGTGATTTTGATGCTTTAAGTGCTGTCGTTTGACGAAGGTTCATTGCTCACTGATTCTGTGGTGGAAAACATCGGGATAAATCCAGAAGTGGTGATTAATAAAACTAAATCCATTGTAGTACTCTAGTAATTGTAAATTAAGGTCCCATTCTAGTTCTTTAGAAATATCAGAGGCAATTTTCAGTAAAATGGATCAAGAAAGGAAAACAGAAAGAAGAAGTTTGTGAAGTACCATAAGACGAATAGTAAGAAAGCCGATAAATGTAATATAAGTGTTAGGGATAATGCAACTTATAATGTTATTGCTTTTCGCGATAGTATGATTGAAATGTTTACATCGTCAGATGCACTAATATCACTTTGTCACGGGAGCATGTTCATCTCCTTTAGAATACCAGTAAACGGTGCATATAGTATACACTGAGAAGACAGTTTAATAGGTACACCACCACTCGTCATACATATGGCTAATTCGAATACGTAATATGCTACGTGACGGTGGTGGGCGTATCTTAGAGCATCGGTTAGAGTTAGACTGACTTTTTGGAAGCGGGAAGCTGCCTTCAGCGCTTCAAAGGATGAAAGTCGTAAAATTCCAAAACTTTTAATTAATATTGCAAACGACCTATTCACGCTAGAAATTCCAAATTTTGGTGATAGGATGTGATGAGGTCAAGAGGTGTATACCAGCACAACGATTTTCCCTCTTACTATTAGGATGGGTGAGGGGAATCGAACATTTCCTTTTAAAGAGAATTTATTTTGTTCCCTAGACTTCATTTGAATATAATTCTTTGGTCTCAGTAATAGTCTACCTAAATCACCCTTTTCCAGGGGGTGGGGTTCAAACCCTTACATTGATTAGAGCCATGATGAGAGGAGGATATATGTCAAATTCAGTGACCATAGCTCTTAAGGCTTAGGAAAAATTATATCGTGTTTTATTCAAAAAAGGTCTTTTACGCGAGGAAAAGTTTCGGAGGAAGGGGTGAAACCTTTATATTGCTTAAAGCGAGGATGAGAGGAAGCTGTTTACTACTTTCGATGATCTTACCTTTTATCTTTTAGGAGAAATTCTCCATTAATTACGTATGTTTGTGTTGGAGAGGGGAGCTCTATTTTGTAAAGGTAAGAAAGATGAGAGGTCAAATCCCTACGTTACTTTAAACTATTATGAGAGGATGTTTTATATCTAATTCGGTAATGTTTTACCCTTAAAGAGAAATCCCTTCCCATTTTGTCTAAAGAAAAAAAATCAAAAGAACTCCCAGATAGATATTTTTTGAGAGGGGAAAAATGAGCAGAGCCAAACTCTTTCTTTACTTTATGTTGCAGTTTGAATAAACTATATACTGAATTTGGACTCAGATCTTTTACCATTAATAGAAAAGAAATTTATCCCATTTCACCACCGTGAAAAAGAAAGATATTCACATTTGTTTACAATTTTTGCTCCTCTTTTTAAATTCATCCGTTCCTCTAGACTTTCCATGCAAATGCTGACACCATAAACAGTTAAATGCTTTGTGTCTGATCCCTTGACATGAAAAAAAAAACTAAATCTGACGGTACGAATAGAGCAATACGTACGGAACGTCAAAGGTATCTGCAGTTCAAACACGTAGTTTCGGCTGTTGATAAGTTACGCATTTGATAAGATTGTCAAGAACGAATTAGTTGACGAAAGAAATTTTTTTTTCAATATCTGTACTGATTTAGCATTTAGACTTAAATATTATTGTAAATTTTGTACTTTGTTCAAACTTAAATGCTGCGATTCTGTTCCAATTTTATAATCTATTTCAAATTTGAAATTCACTCGTATTTTAACACGAAGAATGCTTAATAGAAACCGAATATTAAAATGAAAAAGGCAACCTTTCGAGAGTTATTGCGAAATAAACGAACACATACGCCACAGCATACTGGCAATGGCTGTTGGAGCTACGGGAGGGGGGGAGGGGGACTAATACTACTGGCCTTAGTTTTGTAGGATTAGGTAACCTCCATTCCTTTCTATCGGCATGCATTTAATATCTTTTTATCCGAAATATGAATTTGCTTCCGTTACTTTATTTTAGAGTATTGAGTGCCCTAGAAATATCCGCGAAAATAAATCATATTTTAGTGGCATACTATTTCGTTTCCAGTTTTAATTAAACCCTAGCTGATTTACACACATATGAGGCGAAAATTTACTATAAGATCGACTTATAGGCAAAATTTTTTCTTTCTCTTTTTTTGTGCTAAACGTGCCTTTGAATGCTACGTTTTGAGCAACCCTATATTTTCCTACAATATTTTGTTTCAAATTTAGAAAACGTATCGGGCAATATAACTGTGTCGCCATTATCATTCAACGCCAGTAGTAGTCGAAGGAAGTTTGCTTTTAGACATTAAGCTTATTTCAGGTAAGATCTTAGCATTTGCTCTTTTTATTAGCCATGTGTTTCTAAATTCAATTGTAAGATACAACTTCAGTGATAAATATTTTACGAGTTGTTACTGTATCATCCAGTATGTCGCGATCTTAAAATGATTTATCGAGACGGCTATATTCGTTGAAAGGTATGATAGTTATATTTAAATAGTGTAATACAAGAAATACACAGATTATGGAGTCTTTGTCAGTGGTTCTCGGAGCTTTTAATCAATCTTCATAAACCCTGCATTAAAGAAGGAGCTCTTAAAATGTGGATCGCGAGTACATAATGAAATCAGATTTAACCAACGAGCTATTTAAGTTTTACATTATACGGAAGTGTGAAGGGTCTGCATTAGTTTATCTACGATTGTACGGGATTGCAATATCAAAACTGAGAACACCTGTATTAAACAATGAATTAATTTACAATATTAGTATTTCGCAGATATACACCTAGTAGTAGTTCATTAGAATATTTTAGAGGAAAAATTGTCATTAGCCGATGGGGTCTGAACTCACGACTATTGACTGTTCTGCGGTCGGTAGCTAAGTGGTCAGAGCACCTGACATATTAACAGGAGGTCGTGGGTTCAGATCCCACCCGGCTAATGAAAATTTTTCCTGTAAAATATTCTAATGAATTAATATTTGTAATAATTATTCTGCGCGCCATTGCTTACATACGAAACAAATATTCGAAGTAATTATTTAGCAGAGCTTACTGGTGTCATTGAGGGAGGAGTTGGGGGAAATCAATAAATAGATATAATTCTGATAAGTAAAATTAGAAATGAAAAACAATTTTCTGAATTATGAATAATGATGCAATTAAAAGCATCTGTGTAAAGCACTCTATCGCAGAATACTACTGTTGCTTTAATATTTAGTCTATGGGAGTGTGAGTCGCACGGATATATTGTGTTCATGTATGGACATAATTAGATGTTAGCAGGAAGTGAGTTTTTATGATTTCATTATTTAGTCCGTGGTTTTTTTAATTCATTTCGGCAGAGCATTTAAGTTTTTGCATTGTTTTTGTTGTTTTGTGTTATGATTTATTTACCTTTTACGATGTTTATGATATTTTTATCTTCAATGATGTTATGGAAAGAAAATAATTTATCAAAGGGACCATTTCATGGCGTGAAAACATATTTAATAAGTATGAAGTAAAATAAATAAATATATCCTACAGCATCTGCTTTCCCAGGAGTTATGAAAGGAGCGTCAGCTTAATGCCCCCCTCGACAGGGAACCACCTTGACGTGATGGTGGTGGTGGTGGTGGGGGGGGGCTTGTGGCCCAGTGCGGTCGAAGTCTTTGCTGACCAGTTTGGGCCCCGATTGCACAGAGCTTAGACCATTTTGAGGTCGAAAGACTTGCTGACCGGTTTGGAGCTCGATTGGCAGTCTAAGACCTCCATCAGGTGCTCAGTGGAGCAGTTCGAGGCCCTTGCTGAACGACCTGGTACCTCTAGTAGGCTAGGGCCCTTTTTCAAATCTGGGTCCAACTAAGAGTTTCGACTCCGGGAACCGAGTCAACTCGGAACTATATATTCTTGTTGTGGCTAACCGGAGAACAGATTAAATTTAGGTTTTGACCGATGGATGAGCTTTCCTTCTATAGGACTGCTCGCCATAGGGTAGTCGGAGATCAGCTATATCTATATGGTACAGTCTTGCCCCCGACCGTAGTTAGAGGTGAAAAGGGCATTTCCCGTTTATGCTGGAAGTGCTGTCAGGCGGAACCGGTGGGTCTTGCTGACATGTCTTTCCTGTCAGCTTAATGCACCATCTCAGAGGCAGACAAGACCGTAGCAGAAAGACCACACAAAAATCCATGCCTTACCTGGCGCGTTAACCACTTGGCCACGGGGACGGTTTCATGGGATATATAAAGAAAGAAATTGATTTATTTGCAGTAAAATCATATGAAATGTAAATAATTAACTATGTGATGGAATGCTTGATAGGAATTCAGTTTGAAAACTGTTCCATGAATTCAGAGAAACAGAAGTTGATCAATTTTTTTTCAAATTTAATATGTTATTCTTATATCAACTTTACCAAATATATTCTCCCACTATCAAATAGCCCCTTTCTAAGGTTACTTTCATTCATAAATCAAAGATAATCATTCCCTAAAAACTTAAAAAAGGTAAACATATATCAAATTGTTGAAAAATATCATGTCGAAACATATTTAAGAAAAGTCCCACGATCTCAATAATCCAGTGAAATGAATGTCGCTTCGGTAGAATTACTTCTTTTCGAATTTTTAATATTGTGTAATCAATTTTGGTCAAATGGTGAAAATCAATTTTGGCCAAATGGAGGTGACGAAGTGTGTTCTTTGATTTTGAGAATACAATGGAGGAATAGGGACTATTTTCAAGGACTACTTTAGAAAATGGCGGCGTCAGTACACTCTGCTAAATTTTGATTACCTTATTCGTAATAAAGATTTAGATTTCAATTTATGCTCAATTATATTAGTTTCTTAAAATGTTTAAGAAAGATTATTGATTCCTGAGTCTGATTCATTATTTATATTATCTGGATCCAGCCATAATTTACTGTGTGTTTTTTTAAGGTAATAAATAACTATGAAGTAGCATTTAACTTAATTTTTTTGTATGATGGTTTTGTTTTCGGGTCTCTCACAATGGAATTATTTGAATGTATCTATTTAAAGCATCTTATTTAACCAATGAGTGCTATTTTTTTTTTTCTATTCCTTTTCAGAATGAAACTTTACTGACAAAACAGAAGTGATGTGATCATGGAGAAGTTGCAGTTGATGCCGTACTTTCTTATTATGTTAACTCCCAGTCTAATCTGAGCTAAAACTACAGTTTCCTGAGTGGAAAAAGGCTTTATAAGTGATCCTTATGATGAGGTAGCTCAACGAAGGAAGTGAACCACTTTTTCGAAGCATTGGCAGTTTTAATATATCCAAAGGAACCATCTTTCAGAACAGAGGAGAAGCTAAATCTTGCATCAGTTGTGTATATATTATATGTATGCAGATTTTATAGCAGAACACTGCTTTGAACTGGAATTTAGATATTTATAAAAACAAATATCATAAAACTTAAGCGTAATGAATGTAGAAAATTGAAAAACTGTTTATGAGTTTACTAATATATTTTATTATTTATTCTTTCTTTAGATTTCCAAAATAACAGTAATCAATGCATAAGTTAAAGAAGAGATAACATCTAATATATATATACAGATACTGGACAGAAAAATGTTAACTGTTTCATATTTTCTCAAAAGAAAAATCACATTCAGAGTTCAATAACTTATTTGATATGATTTTTAATGAAACATATTTCTAAAGAATCAATTAGGAGAGAGTTCAGATATCATAGTTGATAAAATTAATAGTTACTAAATATCAATTATGAATCACACTTAATTTTGAGCAGCTAAGTGTGATACATACTTTGGTGATCCAGAGAGGAAAATGAAGATATGCAAAACATCCGTGAAGATCATCCCAATCGTGTTGTATATGATTTGGTTGGAAGATGTCACCTCGGTACTAATGCCACAATGTTAAATCGTTGGCTCGCAATGACATTGCAATTGCTGAGGTCCGGGTTCGAGTCTTGGGATGGCATGGTTGTTTGTTCTGTCGTAACCTGCAGATAAGCTTTACTGGTCTTATCCCAAGTTGAAAAAATAAAAAAATCACACGGCAAAGGGAAGAAAATTTCAAAGACGATGAGGTTGGGTTTGAGAGTTCTAAACTCTCGTCCTAAAACATCATCCAGTGAATATAAATGTATAAACAATTCAAGTTGATATGTAAGGTGTTGTTTAGTATGGATATTTGTATAACTGAGAATTTAAGATTTGAAAACAATGTTTAGGAATATATTGGTGTTTTAGGAAGTAACTAAAAAAAAAAGAAATTAAATCATAATGAAACTCTTTCAGTTAAAAAAAACTTTTTCCTTAATAATTTAAATAATTATATTTCCGCTTATTAGTAAAACTAATCAGAGAATTTTCTGTAGCTTTTGGATCGAACATTTTTTTCCTAAAAGAATATTCCGTATAACTTAAAAATTGCCGTAAAATATATGAAGACATATTTTTTTAAGTATCGAAATCATGCAAAGAAATTTTTATCCAACATAACATTTATTATCACAATAAGGAGAAAAATATTCTTGTTGGAGTCGTTACCAAATATGATTAAACGGATTACAAATCTTAATATTGAGGAGTGTTTTATTACGAAAGAAAATAAAATAGGCACTATCTATATATTAGGTGTCTCAATTCCTCGACAATTAGCAGTTTTTTTTAGTAAATAACGGCAATTCACAGCGATGACTTGCAGATATAGGTTTCAGTTGTATAACATTGTTTAGATTACAAATAATTGCTAATTATCATAAAATTAGAAATATTTTTAAAGAGGAAGTTTGTTTTTTATTTGTATTTTACTTACTTTTTGATAAGAATTATTTGAAATTTCTCATTAATTTTAGCTAGCAGCATAAAGATTATACATTTAAATTATCATCTGTCAAGTTCAAAATGTCTGTTCTAGCGCTGTTTAAATCCAGAAGAGTGGCTCCGCTTCTGGGAATAACAATGTTGTTTTAAAATGCTTATCAGAATGGAGTTTCTTTCTCTGTTGTTCTCACTATTCGAAAAATTACCAATAAATCTCCAGAGCAAGAATGCAAAAATTATGCAATAAATTATATGCTGGAAGAATAAATAGGCAAAAAGATATCATTAACAATTATATTAGATGAAAGCTTTATACTTTTTTTGTTATAAATCATCCAAAATTTAAGATAAAAACTTAGTTATAATCGACTGAACAAATGACATACTTCTTTTTTGCTCAATACTGCTCTTTAACCTTTTTCCCAGTGAATTAAAGTTTCCTCTATGTAAAATCACCAGTGACATATAAAAATAAATGAAAATTTTTTAAACAATAAACTACCTGCAAAATTATAAGAAAATTTAATAAAAATAAAGTATCTTCCGTTTAATTACAAATAGGGAGTGATCAATTTATTAGTGGTCATATTACGGATAAACCTTTCCGGATGCATCCGAAATTTCAAAAGTAAAAGCATAAACCATTTTTTTCTGAATTTATAAATCCAGGGTAAAATGTATGCTTTTGGCATCGGACCGGAGAGAAGGAAATGTTATGCTTACTGCGGGCTAATAATTGTTAAGGGAGTGCACTAAAAATAACAAAGCAAATCGGCTTTGTTTATTACCTTTTGCTTGTCCTATGTATAGGTACAAAATAATATATTAATACAAAGGATATTTTATGGTTCAAATTAAAAGTGGTTCGTCGAAACAATATGTCAAGGATGGGACGGTTCCTAAAATTGAGATGCTGAACATTAGGCTTCAAAGAAGCTATAGCTCGTTGTATAATGCTGTTACAATTTTATCTTTCCTCTTATAAATCACCGTTCACCTTTTTAGACCCAGATAGGAAAAATATATTTTCCAATTTTTACCACTTCCCGCGAGCCAGAAAAATTGTTAAAAGGACCGGATAAACGCACCCATATCATTTATATCTTGTGTCGAACATACAAAAATGGTATTCAGGTACTTTCATTGAACATTCTGATATATCTAGTATACCAAAAGCATATATATATAATATACACCATCTGATCAAAAGTATCTGTACTCCTTTTGAGTAGTGGATTCGGCCATATACGCCACAGCCATGGTCCGAGCAGGTATAAAAGGACCCATGTGGCCTGGAAAACCTCATAGACACGCATGAACAGAAGACGGCCGTAAAACAGAGCTAAGTGACTTTCAATGTCGCACGGTCATAGGATGTTACCTCAGCAAAGTCAGTTCGGGATGTTTCGGCCCTGTTGCAGCTGCCCTGATCAACTGTAACTGATATTAACGTTAAGTGGAATAGCCTAGGAGCAACAATAGCGCAATCGTGATCCAATAGGCCACGTAAAATGACAGACCCGGACAGCCGAGTGCTGAAGAGGGTGGTGCGACAAAATGCCTGTAATCGATTACAACACTCACCACCGACTTCCAAAATGCCCCTGGAAGCAACACCAACACAATAACGGTTCGTCGCGATCTTCAGGATGTGGTTTCCTTGGCCTAGCAGCCACATACAAGCCAAACATCAACAAGAACAATTCCTAGCGTCGGTTGGAGAGGTGTAAAGCACGGCGCCAGTGGACTCTTGAGAAGTGAAACCGCGTTCTCTAGAGTGATGAATCACGCTTCACCATCTGGAAGTCCGACGGACGAGTCTGGAGGATGTAAGGTGAATGCTACATGCCTGAATGTGTTGTGCCAACTGTGAAATTTGGTGAAGATATTCTCGACAATTCTATGCTCCCTACTTTAGGGCAATAGTTCAGTGAACACCCTTTCCTGTACCAACATGGCAATGTCTCCATCCACAAAGCGAGGACTGTGCAGGAATGGTTTGATGAGATAGGTGTGGAAGAATTTGACTGGCCTGCAAAGAGACCTGATCTCAATCCCATGGAACACCTTTGGGATTAATTGGAACGCCGATTGTGAGCCAGGCCAAACCGCCTGACATCAGTGACTGGCCTCCCTAATGTTCTTATGGCAGAATGGCAGGCAATTCCCGCAGCAATGTAGAAGAATTTAGTGAAAAGTCTTCCCCGCAGAATGGAGGCTGTGATAGCAGCAAAGGGTGGACCAACGCGATATTAATTCCTTTCGTATTACCAGGATATTGTGGATGAGAGAGCGTCCAGATACTTTTGATCTTATATTGTATATTCCCATATATCCAATATTCATATATATATGAAATAGAGAGTTTGTTTGTCTTAATCTTCTAAATGGTAAGAGTTAGGACCACTAACCTTCAAATGCAGCTTCATCTCATAGTAACCTAGTGCACTGTGAGATTTTGGATCCATAAAATTAAGCTACAAAGAATTAAAATACTAATACATTAAAAATGAATATTCCTCCACAAATTATTGACAATGAGAAATAATTAAATGGTTTCGATGGTATATCAGATAATAGTCATTATTGGGATGTGATTACCCTTGACACAATGCAGAATCCAGAGTATTGAGATAGTGGAGAAATGATATTGAGTAGCGGAGAAAAGATATCTTTGTCCTGCACAAGAAAACATTATACAGTATATATAGCTGAAAAAAATTGGTTTCTGCTGAGAGTGGGATTCGATTAAACATGGCAGGCGCCATGTCTTCATAAAACATACCAGGCGTCATAACCACTAGGCCATCAGCAACTGACCTTTACCCTCGCTAATGATGCATATAGACATTGCCACATATTTGTCACTCACGCTAATAGCGTTAAATCGATAATTCTGTTTTACATGACATTTTTGTGATATTTTACTACTGAAGCTATATGATTTTTTTTTGTACAATCAATTATCTTAAGGACTCCTAATCCCTTGAATATTCTTTCACTAACAAAATTCTAAAAGAAATATTATTTTTGTTTTCAGTATTCTGGCTTTATAATCGGTAGCAATTCAGAAGCCTGCCAATGGAAATTACTGTTAAATGGCAGAGCAGAAGATCGGACGATTGCTAAAATCAGACACGAATTGTTTAGTCATTTTAACTGTAACTGCAAAAAGAAGTGCTGTATGAAAAGTAATTAAAATAGGTAAATTAAACATTTGAATCATATTTTTCCAAAGCGTGACTTTCATCGACCTTCCTTTTAAGAATTATGGAGAGATGATAATTGTTCAATGCTGCCAAGAGCACACTATAGAGATTTTTCTGTAGCATATATTTCCTTTAAGATGTCGCAGTTCATGCTGGAATGCATGTCCTTTTGTAATGTAGCAAGACTATGTGATTTTATGAAAAGTTAAGCATAGTCATGTTGTGGTAATTCTCAAAGCAAATCTAGGAAAAAGTTTTTATTTTTAACGCGTTCTTGAACTTCAACCCCTACTATCGGATATAAAAGATCTTAGGCTTTTTTTATCAATGTCACAGAGAACAAACTTGGTTTCTCTATTTATGTAAATATATTAATATATTATTAAGAAGAAAATGATGAGAAACTACCACTAAAAATAACAATAAGAATTTTGAAAGCAGAACCTCGCGTTTCTTCTGAAAATCATATTTAAAGAATTGAGGGGAAAAAAGGTTACAATTGTTTGGCGGGAATGGATTAACGTTAGGTTTTGAATTTCGCGATAATTGTGATCGAGTTCGAAGTGAACGGAAGAAAGAAGATGCCAATTTGAAGTACGAAGTAGGTTTAGTGAGGCTAGATAGGGAAGTGCTTAGATCTGCATACAGATGCCATAGGTAAGATCTCTCCTCTCCATGCCATGATGACTAGAAGAGGAAAAAAAATAACAAAATTAGGAGAGAAAATAACAACCCACGAAGTTGGTTCCACCAATGATGATGGAACCATGCAGAAGCTGAACCTGAATTAAATGAAATCGCTAACCTGAAAAGTCAACAAGTTATGACTAAGGGAAAAAAATGAACAAGATCGAAGAAAAAGTAGCAACCCAGAATTTTAATGCTCCCAATCATAATGGAGACCATGAAGAAGCTGAACCTAAATTGGACGATGCCCCAAGCTTAAACGGCCAACAGGACGGCTCTGAATCGCTGTCAAGTGCCACCGTGTGCATTATTAACTGCAAAACTGTCTCCCTGAACGATATTGGTATGGAAACAATTAAAAAAAAGATTAATTCTTTCTTTAATAACCAAATTAAACTCAGATTCACTGGCAACAAAAATGTATTATTAGAATTAGACAGACTTGAAAAGGCCGCCGTCCGTCGGATGGGATGTTAAGCAGTGGCCCCGTGAGAGGGAGAGCCATACCCTGTGCACGTTAAAGAACACGCTGGCCTTGACGGGAGGCTACCATCTATCTCCCAACAGCTGTTCCAGTGGGTCCCCTCTCCCAACCTTCTCTGAGCCTTCGGGGTCCATGTGACCTGGCCATTTAGCCCATGGTGTGCAAAAAAGTGCCGCTCAGAGGTAGAACAATCCAATCCAATCCAAAAAGCACAAATTTAAACCTCACAAAATTAAACCTGTATGCAGTCCTAATCTTAGGAGTTCCCGCGAGAATTTCAAATAAAAGAAATTCTTGAATGAACTAAGGATCAAGAGGTAACGGTTGTGTACAGATTGATGATTTGGGAAAATAAGTTCAGTCACGCAACAATATGTAAGCACTCCTAACACTAAAGTAATTCTTTCCTTTGAAAACAACGATCTTCCAGAAGAAATCATCTTACATGACTCCCATTTCTTCCACAAAGCTCATATTCCACCACCTCTAGAGTGCTTCAGATGCCAACGATTCGGTCACTCGCCCTTCGCGTGCCGTGGTCGAAAAAGATGCAAGCACTGCAGTGAACCACACCACCATTCGCAATGTTTGGCTGGAATTTCCTGCTGCCCCAATTGCGGTGGCAGACATCCAGGCCACTTTCAAAGAATATCCTGCCTGAGCAGAGGCTGTCAAGGTCACAAAAATACAAGGGGAAATGAATATCACATGGGCAGAAGAGAATAAAATAAACTATATATAAATAACTATATATCTTACATATCCCATTTTATGAGCAATTTTGAGGCCCTCCCCCCCCACCCCCCCGTCGTAACCATGTCAGACAGAATTCATTCCAGAAATCTAGAACCGCCATTGAAGCAGAAACTATCGTAGATCATCCCGAAGAATTTCCTGCCTTAACCCTTTCACGACCAAGGGAAACATTTTTCCCATTTTAAAATTGGTGATTGTCGTATTTAATTATAAACTTATCTGCATTTTTATACAGAATGTCAAAGTAGAACGTATGCCGAACGCAGTTACGTAAACGGGAACGTTTAGAAAACAAAAGAACTGTCAGGACGCATAATATATGTACTATGTGCAATGTCCATCTTTGCCTCACTACCAAAAGAAATTGCTTCGCAGAATGTCATAATTAGCACATCATTTTGTATAGTAATTATATTTCATAATTTTGTATTATTTTAGTTAACATTGTGTTCTAATAAACCAATAAATAAAAGACATTGCATAATAAGCCTAACTATAATTTGTGTTACCTTTATAGTCAATTAGGAAAAATATTTCCCATAAAATTCCAAATAAACTACACATTGTTATGTATTTTTCTTATGATTTTTATTTATTTTACGTCTAAACAAACTAAAATAAACAGTTACATACTAATATTTACTCTTAGAAACCTTATGGTCCTGAAAGAGTTAAACAGAACTACAAATTCCAATCGCAGCCCAGCAGTCAGAAGTTCTATCTCTAGCCACCGGTCTCCGTCTTTCTAAAAGTGCAAATGATCAGAATATTACAGTTTCTCGTAAAAAAAGTCAAATAAGTTTGTATAAATTAACAACTTGCAAGAATTCACCAACGATCTAATGTAAGTCATTGCACAGACGATTACTGAAAGAGAGGTCTCTAGGTGAAGGCAATCAGAATCAAAGGAACGAGCCCATCGCCAGAGGCTATCGTTGATAGAATGGTAACTTTTTCTCCATTCTACCGGATCTCTTTTGCTTGTCTTCCTTTGCCATCTTGTATCATATTATTCAGTGGAATGCTAGATCCCTTACAAAGAAGAAAATTGTGCTCCTCGATTTTCTCAAGTATAAATCGGTCGCTGCTTTGACCATACAAGGCAATGCCGCTCCACAAATATTGACCATTTTAAAATACCGGAATATGTAAACTTTTTCACTAGAAAAGATTTTCACAGTCAAGGGGTTGGTCTACTTATACATCGCACCATACCACACAGCTTATCAAGTTACCTGAAGATGATACAAGATTAGAAAGCATAGCCATTCGTATCAATAATAAACATCTGTAACTTTCACTCATTAACTTCTATAACCCAGGAGAGGACTTTCCTGAGATTATAATTGAAGAGTTTGTAGATGCTTGTCCCCCTCCTTGGATCATTTGCGGAAATTTCAACGCCCAGAGTATCAATTGGGGGAAATTCCTTTACTGACTCCCGAGGCATAGTTATCGAGAATATCATTGATAGATTTTATCTGACTTTATTTAACAAGAGACAACCCATGTTTTTATGGACACAACTTTAATTCATTAGCTATCGATCTGACCCTTGGTTCACCTGAGATGGAATATATTTTAAATTGGCCGACTTCGGCGGATCTGTTCAAAAGCGACCACACATCTATCACTTATTGAGAAATTTCCGTCATTCGCAAAAGAAGCTTCGAACAAAGGAAAAATGGCTCAATGACAAGCTTTCGCTCTAAATTTAAACGACACTATCAGCACCGAAACTGAAATAAATGATCAATCGTTACTGAAATACCTAAACCAAGTTGCGAACAGTCATACAGCTAATTTTATTGAAATTAACAAACACAACAATATTAATTAGCCAGAAGAACTGGAATGGAAGAAGAGATAAGAGCACACAAAAGACTGACTGCAGTTGCAAAAAAAATAAAATAAAAAATACGCCAGAAAGATGAAGTGGCAAAAACATGCAACGAAATTGAACTGGCCTATTTGCTGTTAATTAAAATTTAATCTATCATATTACTGTGCAACCCATCAGGTGAAACCCATGTATATTTATAAATGTCCCGATATTTTTGCAGTATGTGTTAGTTATTCGTAAATCATTGTTTACTTACCTGTAGGAGGCGTTCGCCATTACCATTGGAAATACCAATGCCAAAGGGACCTAAAACTCCTGCCCAAAGGTCAAAATCAATACCTACTTTAGCATTGAAGTCACCTAGCGCAAGAGGCTCGAGGTAGCAATTGCAAAAAAAAAAATAAAAAAACTACAAAAACTAAATTCGAAACTTTTAACAGAAAAACTCTCACCCCAAACGACGACCACTAATCTATGGAATTTTTAAAAAAAATTACCCAATGAAACAACTCAAAGTAATCCCATTCAGAATAATGCAATAAAAAACAAATCCTTACAAGATACTACTGAAGACCTAGCAAAATATTTCGGGAACTTTTACAACAACCAAATAAAGATTTAGACAAAAAAATTAAAAAATGTAACCTATTTCATAATATATATATATAGAAACAGATTATTTAAATTTACCTTTCTCCCTTTTTGAATTAAAAATGCAATAAAGAGTTTGAAAAAAATACTACTCCAGGCCTAATGGCATAACTAATAAATTAATTAAAAATCTTCCATTAAACTGGCTAAAAAATTATTAAATTTGCTTAACACTTTTTGGATCTCAAAATCTTATCCAGAATCATGGTTTCAAAATTATATGGTTTTTATTAAAAAAGGAAACAAATTGGCGGAAGAATTACAATCTTATCGTCCCATCTGCCTTAGTTCTAACATGTTAAAATTGTTTGAAAGATTGTTTTTTAACAGACTTAATTGGCATCTAGAAAAAAAATTGTATTGATAAAAACTTCTTCGGAACTAGCAGATTTACAAAAGACCTTCTACTAAACATAATCTCCGAAGCAGAATATTCTATCAAACATAAGAAATTCATGGTAGCTGTAGTGGTAGATCTGAAAAAGGCCTTTGACTCTGTTTCACACAACGGCCTATTATCCAAAATTAGACAACTAAAAATCTGTGGAAAGGTTTATTACTTCTTATTTCAATTTATCCAAGAAAAAGAATATCAGGTAAAAATAGGAGACAAACTCTCAAAAAGACACAACTTCACAAATGGAGTAATACAAGGTGACATTCTGTCACCTACATTTTTTAACATATATCTTAATGATATCTCGAAAATCTTTACATCTGACATATCATACGGAACATATGCAGATGATCTTATTTTTTGGACAATACATTCGGACTTAGACATAATTAAGAATATAATACAAAAACAATAAAAAAATTAGAAAAGTATTGCAATAACTGGAACTTGAAAATATGAACTAAAAAAACAGCTATAATATATTTTCAGAGAAAAATAAAATTATCAAATGAATTTGAAATAAAATTAAACAATAAAAACATAAAACTTGTAGACAATCTAAAATTTCTGGGACTGTACATGGATTCAAAATTATCATGGAATACCTACATAAAAAATAGAAAAGAAAAAGCTAATAAACTATATAATTATTTGAGATACCTAGGTAACTCTAAATGGGGATGCTCTCAAAAAAACGTAATTCTGATATACAATTCAGCTATACTACCAAAATGCACATATGGCATAGAACTACTCAATAACCTATCAAAAACAAAATTAAAAAGCTTAGAAACTATACAAACAAAAATACTAAAGTACTGCCTAGGACTTCTACAAAACACAAGTAACATGAATATTTATACAGAAACAGCAATCCCTCCTATAGAAATAAAAAAAAAACTATATTTACTATCAAACCTAATATTTCGAATAATACTGAAAAATAAAAGTATTCAATTAAAGACAAAACAATAAACAACTTCCCAGACATTACATTAAATAACTTCCAGGAGAAACAAAAAGTAACAGAAGTAATGAACAAAAATACCAGTGGATACTTTTTAACCAACTTTACAATATTATCTAACAATATTCCAGGAATTCATTCGAAAAATTCCTCAGATAAATCAACCCTTAAAATTCTATCAGACACCCACATAGAATATAACTACAAAAACTACATACAAATATACAATGATGGATCTCAGAATTTTGAAAAACAATAACATCTTGGGCATTTTACTGTCCAAAAAACAACTTTGAATACAAAAACTACTTTGATTATACTCCTACTCATACTAGCAATAAACTGGGCTCTCCAATTCTCCAACAAAAATATTGCAATCTTGACAGATAGCAAGACCTCTTCAGACATTTTACAAGATAATCCATTTAAAAGTAATTATAACATTTTCATAAATGACACTTACGTATTAACATACAACCACATACAACAACACAACATATTACATATACAATGGATATCCGCACACATTAATCTAAAATACAATGACATTGCACACACTTTAGCAAAAAACCTTAACCATTTTATGAATTCCCCCATATCATTTTCTTCTACATAAAAACTTAAAAACACATGAACAGTAAACTTAAAAATTGGTATTCCACATATGCAAGTCACACACACAGATACTTAATTTCACATAAAACTTATAAATTCAACAATTATGGATTACAAAAAAAGGAAATTGGCATAATGTTAAGAATCAAAGTCAACCTAGCATTAACAAAAACCATGCTCTTTAAAATGAATAAAATAAATTCACCAAATTGTTCTAAAATGTAATGAAACACAAACAATAGAACACATAATTTTTCAATGTAAAGAATTTACAGACGAAAGAAATAAATACTTCCAAAAACTCAGAAAACATAAAACTGATCAATTTAACTTTCAATCAATCCTTGAACCAAAAGAAAAAGCACTTAAACCCCATATACTATAACCTACTAATTAATTTTCTAAAGAACATAGACTGTTTAAATTCCTTATAAAAATAAAAAAAATATAAAAAAATTAATATAAAAAAAGAAATCTATCAAAAGTGCCTGAATGAGTCTTCGGGTAAACGAGAGTTTTCCTTGAAGGAATATTCAATTGTTGATGTGTGATATGTATGATATATCTATCTCCTTTCTTCACAGAATTCAAAATACCCTGAAGCTGGCTGTAAAACGTATCCTTCTCGTTCTCATCAGAGTCCTCTGTGGGGGCATAACAACAGATGATATTCAAGTCTTTAATTTTTGTTTTAAATTTTGCTCTAAGAAATCTTTCATTAATGCAGTCATATCCTAGAAGAGCATCATTGGCGTGTCTGCTGAGAAGCAAACCTACACCTTGATGATGCTTTCCATCCTCCCTCCCTGAAAAGAGAATTTGTAAGTTATTTTAAGTATTCACCTTTACCTGTCCATCTGGTCTCTTGAAAGCCTAGAATATCTAGGTTACAGTGCTGGAATTCCTGCGTGAGGACATCAAGAGAATAATCTCTATGTAATGTCCTCATGTTCCATGTTCCTGCAGAGAGAAAATAATTAGTAGGATTTTTAAAGAAACTAGGTTTATTGAGATAGGTAGGGCCGACAATATCAAACAGCCCCCTGATCGCAGGCATGGGGCAAAGACCTGTTCCTCCTCCGCTCAAGGCTGAAGTCACTGATGCTGGTAGGAATTTTAGGCACCACCTTTTCAAGTAGACTTTTTCAAGAGCCATATAGCCTGCCTGAGACACATTACTCCAGTTTAGGCTTGACAATGCCCAACTAGCTAAGTAAGGTTTGGCCTCTGATTATCCACCAGCTGATATATGTCCCATGCCTCTGTTCACTTAGGGCTAGCAACCCAGAAGCAAACAGAAAACACAGCAGCAGATTTTCTCTCAACAGAGGCCCACCAGTGCAGCAAGTTCAGGATCCACAATCAAATCCATAAACCAGTCCAGTAGGTATAAATGGTCAGCACCAGAACCCTGTGAAGTTGACCACTCCTCAGCAGTGTTGAAAAAAAAAAGAGAAAGAAGTGGACATAGATGATCAGATCAGTAGACCATATTGAACTGGGAGCCCTCTCCTTCCGCTTCCTTCCAAAAGAGAATATCTGTTTTGAAAGGTATTAACTACCTGCACCACGAGAAGATGGGATCGGACATTAGGCAATGGACCTAGCCGGTTCTGTGCATCCTCACTGTGGACTGGTACACAGCTCTCCTTCCAATTTATGCCTAGAAAATTCTGTCGAGAAAATCCAAATATTCTAAAGCAAATAAATACTTCCTCAAGCAGCTGATTGCCACAGTTCTGAAGGAGGAGTTTATACGCCAAAGTAAAAGGTCTGTATGGATGGAGTGACCTCATCAGGACGAAAAATCAAACATCAATACCTTACTCGGGACTCGAACCCAGGTCCCTTTGATCAGTGCCCAATCGTCCTAAGCACTCGGACATGTAGCATAAAATTAGACACGTTTTTAAGACAAAGTACTTACAACAAAGAAAACTTTTACACACTCAACACTCTGTTTTATCACATTTTCTCCTTATATATTTCAATTAACATTTGCTTGCTTTAGAGATCATACTCCAATTCAGTTAACATTTGCATATGCAGGTGCGGAACAGAAAATCTTAAAGTTTCAGGTAATCTAAATCGAAAATCACCTTCAGAGCAAAATAACTTCTTCAATATCTCTTTCAATTAAATATACGTCTAAATATAAAGATTTCAATCAAATTATTAAATCTGGATTTCAAACAATAGTTATTCAGTATTGAGTTATTTATGAAAGCTGGAATATTTAATAGGTTATAAAAAATTTACTCCAAAATTTATTTAACACATTGACACAGGTTTAGAGGTCACTTTGACTCTATAGTCAACTATGATCTTTGATCTGTTAATCAATTTAAATTTTGTGGTCAATTTTTTCGTAGCCTGCTAAATATTCTAGTTTTAATAATTCTTTGAATACTGAACAAATATTGTTTAAAATCGAGATTTAGATAGATTTGATTGAGATCTTTAATTTATCTTTACAGATATTTTTCATTACAATTCATATTGAAGAAGTTATTGAGCTCCAATGATTATACTAAATGTATACGCATAGATTTAAATTAATATGTTCATTTGAATGGTTCTTTTTCCAGATGGAATTACTATTAAATATAACAGCTTTGTTTGGATTTTAAATAAACCACAAACAACACTGAAAAATAAAAAAACAATACTTAGATGAATTTATTTAAAATTTTTACTTTTTTTACGGTTACGTTTTTGCAAAGAATATTTTCCTATTAACATAGGTCATTTCCTATTAGAATACCAAAAGTCTGTTTTAATCAAAACCTCCTCTGAGCACATCACAAATTTTGTGATAACTCTTCAAAATCTCAAAAAAGAAAAAATTAAACAAAATGTTAATATAACAGAAAATTTGTATAAAATTTGAAAATGATATTTTGTCCTTAAGTATCACATTTCTGTTTATGATTATCAAAGCAATGACATATGAAACTAAACTTATTACTTCTTGCCAAATTATTAATATTAAACGTTAATACCTAATTAATTAGTGAAATCAGCAAATTAAACAGTGACTCCAATACACGAAAACAACAGCTTTAAAAATGCTTCTTTTCATGTCGATTCAAACTACTACTAGTTACAAACGATTGTTCGCAGTGTTTACACATGAATGGCTTTTGTAGTAAATGGAATCGTCTATGATTAGATAGATGGTCCTGCCTTATAAAAGACTTGCTACAGAGATCACAAGGAAATGGTCGTTCTCCTGTGTGGATACGAAGATGCACTTCAAGATGATTCTTCAGCTTGAAGCTCTTTCCACAGTGGCAACACTTGTGCGGACGCTCTTCAGAGTGTGTGAGCATGTGATCCTTCATGTTGGATGATCTATCGGTAGAATAAGGACATAATGAGCAAGGATATCTCCGGCCTTTTCCTTCCCCTCGATGCTTCTTCTGATGTTTGGTGAAGAATATTAATGATGTAAACCTGCACTGGCAGATGTCACACTGATAAACACTTTGTCCTGTGATAGAGAGTAGGAATAAATATCTCAATTTCATAATTACTTAACAATGCAAGTTATTACGTAAAAACTTTTAACTCTGAAAGATATTATATCATCGTATTAAAAATGATGAGTTACATTGTATGGCAAAAACATTTACTAAAATGAGGTAAAACTAGTCATAAAAAAGTTGCAACGGCGCTATATATTAATAAAGACAAAAATTTGGACCAGCAAGAGCACTTTTAATTACCCAAGGGCACGATTATATCTAGGAAGGGGGAAACATCTCCCTCTTCCTTGATCGGAGCTAGTAACAGGAAAGAAGGTGAAAAAAATAGTACACATACAGAAATACCAACCGAACAATGGAGACAGTTCCATTTTATCTCAAGAGAAAATCACAATCATACCCTAAATAACATCTTCAATAGGATTTTTAAGGAAAACTATGTCTAGAGTTACATTTGATTGAGAGCTTTGTTTTATCTGAATCTCGATTTTAAACAATATTTGTTCATTTATAGAAAACGTTAGGAAAGCTGGACTATTTAACAGGATACAAAAAACTGACCTTAATATTTAATTAAAACATTAAAACAAGTTAAAAGATCATAGTTGACTGTACTAAAATGTTTGTTTTAGCCTTTAAATTAAATTTTGCGGTTAATTTTTTGTAGTTTGTTAAACATTTCAGCTTTCACATCTCTTTGAATAATGAACTAATATTGTTAAAAATCGATATTTATATAGATTTGATTTGGATCTTTACATTTAGACGTATTATTCATTAAGAATCACATGGAAGAAGTTATTAATCTCTGAATGTGATTTCGTACTGAGATAACATGGAACTCTTTCCATTTTACTTTATAGTACCTTTATGAAGATATGATGCGAATGTTCGGAAAATTTGTTAAAAACCACTAAAACAGATGGGAAAAAAATTATACCAGAACAGCTTTTCAATTTTTGTTTCTCCCCATCTTTTTCGATATCTGGGACTTGACAAAAGACATCACTTGACAAAAGATCATTTACGATACAGAAATATTTCTGCGCATACTGCAAGGACGAATAGTAAAATGAAGAAATCAAAAATTAAGCAAAGAATTTTTTTTCCTCAGACAACCATTAGTTCTATTGAGCGAGCTTTACAAAATACGAGCCGAAATGACAGGGGTCGTTTGTGGTCGACAGCGACAAATAACGTTTAACTATAAAATTTATATCCCATAATCAGATTAATGTGCTGTATAGTAGCTCTCAGTTGAAATTTCATAACTCTCAAGCTAAAAAGTGGAAAATTAGATTTCCTCTACTGTAAATTAATTATTCACTACAAAGTTACTTACCTGACGGAATTTATTAAAGAACCACAAACACTTTATTAATATTATTAAACTTAATTCACCTCATATTTTTTCGAGCAGCAGAATGGTGGTTTAGAGAAGGACATAGGGAATACAGTCCGTGTGTATTTTTTAATCGCATAGACCTTGCGAATGGTTGCTTATTACACTGTAATGTGTTCCCGGTATGCAAAGCTCCGAAAATCTCAAGAAAAAAAAACTAAAATTATATCAATCGTTCGCCATATCCATATGCTAACGCTATTCGCCAATCTATAATTATTCATACGGGCAACATGGCCAAACCAACGGAGTCTCTCTCTGCACAATATCCTGCTTAAAGGAGGTTGCAAACTCCTTTGCCTAACCTCATCATTAGTTACAAAGTTCAACCACCTAATGCCCAAGATACTGCGTAAGCATCTGGAATCAAAAGCATCTAGTTTCCTGTTATCTTGTTTACAAAATGTCCAAGTTTCACTATCATAACTAACCCTAGAAAGAACCAAATTATTATAGAGTCTAATTTTAATTTTTAGGTGTATACGCCTATTTCTCCACACTCTCCATAGATTCTTAAAAGTCCCGGCAAAAATCATTATTCGTCTGCAAATCTCATGCCGCACATCACCATTATCTGTTACAAAGCTCCCAAGATAATTAAACTGTGACACCTGCTCAAGACTGCAACCGTTCAGATTAACTGAATCGCAGATTATCTGACCAATATTCATCACTTTAGTTTTCTCTCTGTTTATAACAAACCCTACTCTACTACCAGTCTCATCAACAGCTCGAATGAAAGAGTTAATCTCAGTAATATCATTTGCCAAAAGGGCTAATTCATCAGCATAATCTAAATCAGTAATTTTCGTATCTCCAGTCCATTTAAGGCCAAAATCTTTCCCTTGAAGTGAATTTCGCATAACATAATCAATAACCAAGCTAAAGAGAAAAGGAGACAAAATGCACCCTTGTCGAACACCAGAAGTAATGATAAACCAATTGCTACAAGCCTTACCAATTCTCACACACGACTCAGTGTTTTATTATAGAGAGCTTTCATTATGTTAACTAACTTGTCAGGTATACCATATGATCTCACAATCAACCACAAATTATGACGATCAACAGAGTCGAAACCCTTTTTGAAATCAACAAAGCTAGCAACCAAAGGTTTCTGAAACTCTTAACATTTCTCAAGAATCTGCCTAAGTGAAAATATCTGATCCACACATCCCCTACCACTTCTGAATCCACATTGCTCATTACGCAATTGACTGTCAGCCAGATTCTTAATTCGATTAAGCACAATCATGGAAAGAACTTTACCTGGAGCAGAGAGTAGGCTGATACCCCTATAGTTATCACAAGAACTGCGATCACCTTTTTTGAAAATAGGGATAACAATAGCTCTGGTAAAATCCTTAGGAACCATGCCTTTATCATAAAAGATATTCAGAATTTCAGTCATCCAAGTGGTAACCGAAACATTCCCAGCTCTAAGCATTTCTGTAGTAATTTCATCTACCCCTGGGTATTTATGTACTTTAAGTTTAGAAACAGCCAAAATAACTTCAGATTGTGTTATAGGGCCAACATTAAAGCTACCAATACATCTATCATCATTGCAAACCATGGGAGTAGAACTAACTACATTGTTTAGAACATCACTGAAATGCTCAGCCCACCTAGCCAGGACAGAATCCTCCCCTTATATAACCTTACCTTGTTTATCCTTCAATCCCTGTATGACTGTCCGTTTTCTACCACACAAAACATTAACTATCTGGTACATCTCTCTGCTGTTGTGCTGTCTAACTGCTTCCTAGGCTTTGTCAGCCAAATCATCAAGCCATAGATTCTTATCAGCAGCTAACTGATCTGTAACATGTTTATTAAGTTCTCTGTAATGCTTTCTATTAGGACTAGTAGGGTATTGATTAAGGACATTCCTGCAGTTCTTTCTTTCCGAAATAAGCTCAAGTGCCTTATCACTCAGATAATTCTGTCTCTTCTGCTCCTTTTTTCCTAAAAGAGTACTATTAGTGTCAAAGAAAGCCTGTTTAAAATGATCCCATTCTTCCTCAACTTCAGTAGTAAGCATACCATGACTGTCATAATGAATGACTAATTAACCTATCGTGGTAAGCTTTGGCTATAACTGGGTCTTTCAGAGCTTCAGTATTAAAAGCAAATTTTTTAACCCTAGCAAAACACTTTTTAAGTTTAAGTTGCAAGACATTTTTTACAAGATAATGGTCAGATCCAATTTCAGCTCCCCTATATGACCTGGTATTCCTAACAGAACTAGCCCATTTGCTGTTAATTAATATATAATCAATCATATTCTTATGCGCCCCAACCGGGTGAAACCCATGTGTGCTTATGTATTTCGCGCTGTTTGTAATAAGTGTTAGTTATTCTGAATCCATTCAGTTTACTTACCTGCAGGAGACGCTGCCCATTGCCATTGCAGCTACCAATACCGAAAGGACCTATTACTCCTCCCCAAAGGTCAGAGTCAGTACCAACTTTGGCATTGAAGTCACCAAGAACAAGGGGGTAATATCTCCTTTCTTGACAGAATTCACAATATCCTGAAGTTGTTCATAAAATGCGTTTGGTTGGGTTGTTTTATCTCTGACCGGTAGTTATTTGCACACAATGGGTTAAATCGCCACGTCATAAAGAACCAGAGGGATCAGTTTAGGTTGCGGGAAGGTGACCGAATGGAACAGCTGTTATGAGACAGATGGTAACCTCCCATCCAACGTTTTATTTAACCTGCACAGGGTATGATACATACAGAATTTCTACACTATTTTCTTGTGGTTTTCATTAGTTTTTATTCTAACACTATTAAGATTTTACGACATTTTGGTATTTTTTGTCTTCTACTATTGGCTTTGGTAATTTTACGCTTATGACGCTTATGATTTTATGAATATTATTAACACAGGAATGGATTTCCATTACTTAACCAATATTTATTTTTTCTTTCCCGAATATATTCACTACAAGAATACTTCTTTAAATCATACTTCGGTCAAAGGTGGAGTAAAATTAGTTATTAATTATGTTAACTTTTGAAACAATAGCAAAGGCTCCCAGAGTAAAATACTACACTGCACCGAAGAAGCATTCTGTTCTTCTCCTCAAACCTATTTCCCAACACCGAAATTTAAAATGTTTCGTAACTAATTATTATTTTCAAAACAAGAAATTCAGCTACAGATTGTCCCACATTAAAAAAAATGAGATCACTTCCTCACAATAAAAGTCTACAAAGTTACTTACCTGAAGGAATTTATAAACGAACCAGAAACACTTTATGAATATTATTAAACTTGATTCACCTGATATTTTTTCGAACAGCAGAATGGTGGTTTAGAGAAGGATATAGGGAACAGAGGCCGTGTGTATTTTTTAATCGCATAGACCTTGCCAATGGTTGTTTATTACACTGTAATGTGTTCCCGGTAGGCAAAGCTCCGAATATCTCAACCCCCCCCCTCAAATTAGATCAAATCTTCGCCATATCCATACGCTAACGCGGCAAATGTAGCAGCAACATAGCCGCTTCATATAAACTCGTAAACTGACATTATAATTTTTTTTTATCTTGCAATAAAAGGGTAATGACGTCTGACAAGAGTGACGTTGAAGAATGCATTGTTTGCTCACTCATAGGAAGTGACTTTTACAGTGTTTCGTATTGCAAACAGACGTATTTGTTTACACTTCCGCAGTTTTATTTTTCAATATCGTATTTACGAAAATTGCTCTAAATTATGGAAGAGAAATAAGACGCATTTGTTTAAACATAGTGCCTCTTTCAGGCGTTTTTCGGATTCACGGTGAGTATTATTTCTTTAGGATATTTAATAATTATACCTGAAATTAATAATCCTCACTTTACATCAGTGAGGTGGGGTAACATAAAGTACATAGCTATGACGCTTATTCCTAAAGAACGCGCTTATTCCTAAAGAACGCGCTTATTCCTTTGACGCTTCTTCCCAACAAATCGATACGTTTTTTATATATTTTCGCTTTCCACGTCAGCTGTGTTTCATTTATAGATTACTAGCTGAAAGTACCTGGCGTTGACCGGGTGTTACTTTTAATCTATATATTCTTATTTCCGCTGCAGTAAGGGTAAATGTTGTAATTCCCCCCCCCCCCACCGACACTTCAGCATGTATTTTCAATAGGAAGAAATTGACGTCAGCGAGCTCTCAAATATTTTATGTTTAAGCTATCGATATCTTTATATCCGTTATCACAGAATTTGCCGCCTTATGGCTCCCGTGATATTCGACGCACGGTCGAAATACCTCGCATAGCGTCTCCCCTGTGCCCCAGTGATTGGTTTAAAAATCAGGTTCCCACTTGGCCCGTGGCTT
This sequence comes from Ryuthela nishihirai, assembly GCA_038380435.1. NCBI lineage: Eukaryota > Metazoa > Arthropoda > Arachnida > Araneae > Heptathelidae > Ryuthela > Ryuthela nishihirai. Next base: position 46,101,257 of record JAWZYU010000032.1, read on the forward strand.
CGTTTCTACACAAATTGTGACAGGTCATGTCTTACTTTTAATCTCCCACACCGACATTTTATCACAGTTTGAATGCGAAGAATTTCCCGGTGTTGCAAAGATCATTGCTGACTCAGCGCGCGCTCTCGGCCATTCACAAACGATAGAGATATTTCGTCAGAATTTGACTTCTGTAATTCCCGACATACTTCACGAAAAGTTCCCAAATTTCGTTCGCGGGTTCTCCCTGCCCTACCCCATTTTTGATTAGAAAATCAGTTCCCTAGCTGCAATGGAACGCCAAAATAATGATTTTAGAAAACAGGGGGAATCTGGCAACGGCATCATTTTTGCAGCCGAAAGTTTAAATGCTATTTTAACTCTTGACGCTTCGGGAACAGAAAATGGCAACAGTAAATTTCACACCGAATCTGGTTTACCGTAGGAAGGGCATGGTATATATTTTTGTTCCTAGCAAGCTCCCCTCTTGGACTTTCGACCTGAAATTTCGCACTGCAAACTGGACCATAACCTGAAACATTCTGTGAAAATTTCGAGCGTGTACATTGATTCCCGATGAGTTATAACTGCCAGAGACAGGCAGTAAATGACACTCCGCAACTCGCTAAGTTATGACGCTGTATTCCATATCATCTCATTCGGATAAAATTTCCGAACAATAATTGGTTTTAAAACACAAAAAAATACCCTTGATAATCAACAGACATTAGAAAATCTATTTTATTTTACTACTTCAACTGATGCAGTATTTATTTAGTAACGCAAATTCAGATGTTTAACAGCAGCGATATCTGTTTATTTAGTCTGAAACCCTAACAGAAACAAGTTTATAGGAAGGCAGAATGGAATAATCTACATTTCTTTGGGCAGAGCGATAAATATGTTTCGGTTTCCATTACTATTTAAATACGGAACTCATAAAGAATCCTCAGCGTTGAGATTTATCTCCGCAAAACTCCCCGCCCTTCCCACGGTCAGTAGTGGACACCGATAGGCTTGGAAACGCCGCCGTCCGTCGGATTTAACCCGTGTCACCGTGTGCGGGAGAGCCACACCCTGTGCACGTTAAAGAACACGCTGGTTGATCTTGAAGGTAGGATACCATCTGTCTACCAACAGCTGTTGCAGTAGTTCCCCTCCAGCAACCTTCTCTGAGCCTTCGGGTTCCCTGTGACCTGGTCATTTAACCACTGTGGGCAAAAAAAAAGTGCCGCTCAGATGTCCTTTACGCATATGTAATTATTCTTCTTTGTTATTTTTTTTCCTATTTAGCTGTTCGAGGCTGGTCATATCTATATAGTCCTCACATCTGTTGAAATAAATAGTGAGGAAAAATGTAAAAAATAATGCGTTTCTTTTCATTATTTGAATTTATTTAAAATTTAATTTTAAGCTATTTATTTTAAAAATGACAATTAATAAACTAATTTATTGTGACTTTATTAAAAGATCATGGAATATTTAGAAATTAATTAAAACTTTATTTTTAGAGATTGAGGAATAAGTAGTTGACTTTCAATACATTTTTCATAGCACCGTAATGTAAATTGGTAATCCAAAATTTGATGTCATTCTTCAAAAGACAAATAAATCTAGTCCTCATTAATTCTAAGCTCAGTTAATAGATTTACATTGAAATGCACAATATAAAAATATCCATAACAGCAGGCATAATTTTAACGAATTTCTGTTTTACAGACTACACAGGGATTAACTGCTTAGTCGAGGAGTCATTTCACACCCTAAATATTTAACCTCTAATGATTATTTTATTTCCCAATTCAGAGAGGCTTAACGTGTTAGGGAAAAGAGTGAAAATATCTTCATAAATATAATAAAGGAATAAAAAAACACCCCCTCAAGCAGCTGCTTGCAACAGCGATCTGACAGGAGCCTGTCAGTTTCTCCGCCATAGTCGAAGGTCTGTGAGGGTGGTGACCCCTTTGATTACTTTAATACGCCATAGAGAAGATATGAGTTTGGTTGGGTTGTTTTATCTCTGACCGGTAGTTATTTGCACACAAGGGTCTAAATGGCGACGTCATAAAAACCAGAGGGATCAGTTTAGGTGTCGGGAAGGTGACCGAATGGAACAGCTGTTATGAGACAGATGGTAACCTCCCATCCAACGTTTTATTTAACCTGCACAGGGTATGATACATACATAATTTCTACACTATTTTCTTGCGCTTTACATCAGTTTTTATTCTAACAATATTAAGATTTTACGACATTTTGGTATTTTTTTTCTTCTACTCTTGGCTTTGGTAATTTTACGCTTATGACGTCATCTCCTTGAACTTTATGTATACATAATAGAGCAGTGGTTCTCAAAAACCTTTTATGCCTCACGTACCTCCTGGAAATGTGTATGCTACTGGCGTACCCCATGTATAGATACAGAAAACTATAGTTATACTATAACAATGGGAATAAAATAAAACATATATATATATACACATTCTTCATTGTAAAATTTCCGATCAAAATATCATTATCAGATTTATTCCGGATATCGGAGCAATCTTCCGATGTCTGTCGTTTTAAAAAGTTCGGTAATATATGGTCAGTGACTTAATTGTTTATACGAAAGTTGTTAAAGCTAAAACTAATTCGTGACGGAAATGTAAATCACGAAACAAAAGGGGTATCCGGTTTAACGATTCGAAAAGAATTGTTGTGTCATAGATTATTTAGCGTACGATCTGTTTTCTTCCTTTCTCTTTAATCGTGAAACTAACAATGTAATATTTACTAGTGAATATAGAAATTAGGTTTTCAACTGAAATAGTTTTCATTGGTTATTTACATATCGTTATTTGTGTTATTAAGAGCTTTCCGGGAATCACCGAAACGACACATAGCAGTCATTTCTGCAGGTAAGTTTAGTCGAAATAGGATTTCCCCAATTACGAATAGTTATGGAATACAACGGACTCCTTTATCACGGCATCATACTGTTGCAGAAACGTTCACTTCAGTGAACTCTCATTACGACGGATGTTATGCAAATATATTACGGCGGGGAATACTTTTAAAGACCCAGAATTTTGTGATATGCTGAGCAGCTATCTGCAGGTAGAGAAAGAGAATTGGGAATGTGGAAAACAACGAATAGGCGGTTGTATGCAATTATATTTGGACGAAAACCCCTATATATTAATTTTACCGTATGACCCTAGTGATATTGAGTTGTGGGAAATACTATTCTAACGAAGCGATCTTGAGCAAGACAGGAAGTGGTATTGCTTAGTTCTTACGCTGAAATCCACTATTTTCATAATAGTATTTCCATAATATATTACCATAATATTAATATAATAGTTAATATTATGGTCAACATTACCTACTTCTTCACGTATATCAAATTTATAACTTCAAGAATTCAAGAAATCAAGGTTCTTTGTAGTTTACTGTCAGGCTCATGTAAAGAATAGTTTCGTGACTTTAAACCGTTAGTTATATTGCATATATTTTTCTATTTTAAGTTTCCTCTTAGACGTGCATATGTATTATGTTATGCACGGAGCTTTACAATTTGTTTCCTTTCTCCTCAGTGTTGTTTCTATTGCTATGTGCATGTAAAGACTTTAAGGAGACCTAAAAAATTCTGCTCATAATTTTTGATATTAACTATTATGGAAATAGCAAGGAAATTTTTCAGCGTAAGAACTAAATTTTTTTGGTGTTTTTTTTTCAAATTAAAACCTACCGGTTTCGTTTTAAAGAAGATAAATATATAAAGAATTCTGTAATATTATTTTGCTTTTATGTTAATCTTCTTACCTAAAAACCATAAAACTACATCGAAAAATGTGACCATGAAAGCGGCATCTTGGTTCTTCTAGAAATTTTTTCTTCAATAGAGATATTTTTTCAGAATTAAATTCAGATGGGGATTTTTAAAAAGGCGCCGTGTGAACCATGTTACATCAAAATAAATCGTGTAAATAGGGAATTTAAATTTGTTTTCTGATCTGAGTTATATCAAAAAGGCGAAAAAAAATAACGTACTTGATCGAGATTCAAATTTGTCACTCATTAACCTAAACTGATTGCATTGTTGCTACCGTAAGTAAGCACCTCAGCAGAAAAGCAACACATATCAATTCCTTACCCTAGGTTCGAATCCAGCTCCCTTACATCGTTAGCTACGCGTGCAAACCATTCGGCCACCGAACGCTAGTAAACGTTATAGTTGAAATATGCATTTCCGTGTGGTGGCGAAGAGTAACTTCGTTGTTTACTGTTCTGCTTGAATTACGCTTCTTCATGTAGTAGCGTAGAGCAACTTATTAGTATGTTTTTAGGGTTTAAATCAGGACATGGCACCTGAAATTAACACATATTAGAATGTAACTGTGGAGGAAGATGTTATTGCGAAAAATACATTTTAAAAATTCTCTTAAAATCTGCTGGATGAAAGGAGGATTTAATACGGCATGAAGACGTTGTCGATTAATTTACTTTTCCTTATCGGCTTCCTTTTCATATTGTCACGATAACCATTTAATATTTATTTAGTTTGAACTAGTAGAAGAGTGAGTGGCAACGTTTTTTTATATTAACTCAGTGATGTAATGATAAAGTTTCTTAAGGTGTTGTTGTAATGCAAGTATACATTTTGGTGTGCATATTTTTTTGAGGAAATTATCGTGCTCGACACGATTTTGTGGCGAGTTATATCTGTTTCTCGCCTTAATCCAAATTCCGTCCGGCTTTGAAATCGGAAACTTGTTGGTACACCTCGGTGTCTAAAATTTTCCGCTCACGTAATTAGGAGTTAATGTAATGCTACCGCTGGTCTAATCGAAAGATTCGTTTTGCTTTTAGGGATTTCTTTTTCCAGGTCTGTCGATAAACGCCCTATTACTCTTAAAACTGGAATCAGCAGCATTTCCAGAAACGGCAAATGAAAAACTTTAAATGCTGAATAGGAAATCTTTTATATAACATTTCGTAAGGATAACAGTAACGTTTATATCCCGCAGTATGAAACATTACGTTATGTGTCTCACAAAGAAGAAGTGTTCTCGACGATCACCCAAACGACATACACGATATCATTAAAATTTCCTCTTCCTACCTCTATGACTGAAATACGGCTTATTTTTCAAACCTTAAATAATATCATCGATTCCTTAGAACAAAACGTGAAAAGTGCTCTCTACATACGTTTCACTTCAACAACAGATTTCATTAACTGTATTCTGATTAAAAATAGTCGTAATAATCCGTTGGTGACGTCTGACAATAAAGTTACTGTTTTAACTGTTGTCTGACTTCGGAGTAGTGATACTTCTCGATACTCGCAAAAAAGTTCCCTCTCTTTAAGCTTCCTTTCTTACCATCTCTGCTATCTGTGTGACCGTCAATTACTGAATATTTTAAGAACGAAGATCGTCGAACATATTTATCACTGGGGATCTCCATCAAATAACCAAATATAGCCGAACGCGACAGAGTTACGCATTCGAAGTACGAAAAACTTCCCTCACTAGACTCTCTAAAATAAAAAGATATCCTACCTATAGCATATAGAAGCTACGTATCGCCATAAAAAAAGTAACATATATCGGCATAAAAAAATAAAAAAATAAATAAAATTACGAGTTACAATAACATTCTTAAATGTGCCCGCCTTAATAATGAATTGTATAAAACACAGAGATGACGTCAGCAACGCGGTTTCGGCTGCTTCCAGAGATTATTCCTATAGTACGCATGTATCGAAAAAGCATTTCTAATGTGTCATGAACGCCATACAAGAAAAATATATATCGAAAGAAACATTCATATTCCAATATTTATCTCAATACATTTTTTCTCCTGAGGTCAATCGCAACACGTAGGTCAATGATCAAAAAATCGGAAACATTTCCGTAATACCTCTGTAGCAAAATAACAGACTCACCTCAAGAACTTATACAACATCATTTGCATTTGACATCTGTAACACCTACACAAGATATCTCTAATCTCGATTATAAATCTCGTTAAAATTACCCCACCAATCACTCTAAATCGGAATATTTATTGACATAGTCTACCTTTACCATAAAGAGCATTTTTTTAAAACATTTGAAACGTTGAGGAAAACGTTTATGGTGCTATGCAATTCCATTCCTAATTTTCTATCTTATTATACCATGACGTGCAGATAAGTGTTAATTTTGATTTGTCAGCCACAACAGAAATATTAATCTTGATATTATTATTCGAAAACACGGTAAAAACACTTTTTTTTACCGGAAAAACTTTTTTTTCTGTAAAAACACTTTTTTTTTACCGAAAATGACTTTCCAAATACCGGAATATTCAAAACTTTAACGATGGGTAATTATGTGAATGGCTGCTACCAACTAAAAAGCCCTGGAATATCGCAGTCCATCACTAGAATCTCACCCGAAATATATTTAATATAAAATTGTTTATACCCTCTATCCCCTTCCACTGTGGATGGTAGTAGTGTAAGACAAATCATCCCGTGGATTTCTCATCACACAGAAAAAATAGCTTGCAATACGAAACTTGAAACTTTTACTACGGCTTCGCAATGTTTCGTCTGTACCTCTACGTACCTTATATAAGCATTTTCAATTTTCTCTAGAAAAATATTTATTACGTAACAGGTACATCAAAATATTTCTCTTTGCAGATATTCGTTCCACTAAAGTAGCAATATTATGATTTACAAAAGCATTTGTAAAACTGGAATATGCATCTAATAACAAAATGTACTGGCAACACTAGGAAAGAGTACTGCTGACGTCATCTCGGTGTTTTACCTACTTTATTACTAACCCTTATTCACATGCCGCACTAATTTTAGTGAATTCACTCATTTCCGTTGCCGCCATTTTTTTTCTCACTAATCTCTTTTTAACTTCGAATTTTATATGAGATAACTAACGTTATTTCCCGCCCTCCGTAACCGATGGTTAGCACGATTGGCTACTGATCTAATGGACCTCTGTTCGAGCAGCAGGTAAGGCACAGATGTCGGCGTTCTCTTTCTGCTGAGGTCCCTTCATCCTTAGCATTCCTACTCTGGCGTATTAAACTGCCACGCTCATATCAGACCTCTGTGGCAAGCAGCTGCTTCAGTTGGTATTTATTTATTGCGTTATTTCGAACCATAAAAGAATGCTAAAAATAACGGCGATTACGTACACAGGAATGGATTTCCACTGCTTAATAACCACCCACCAATATTTATTTTTGCTTTCTCGAAGTCTGCTCCTGTTGCCAACTATTTCATATTTCACTACAAGAATACCTTTTTAATTTATACTTCGGTCAAAGGTGCAGTAAAATAAGTTATTAATTATGTTATTTATTAACTATTAATATTCACTGCTACGACGTGTGGTTGTAAATAAAAAAGCAAATTAACAGAAGAATAAAATAGGTAAATAAGAATTATGAATGATATCGCGAAAACACGCTCATGACGTCAACAGTGGTATGTTCTGTGTTGCCACCATAATTTCTATAATATCTTTCAAAACCAAAGTGTATAAATCAAAACACTTCTTATCGTAAAATATTAACTGGTAGTTATTTCTTTTTTTAGTTTCGCTAAATATTTTTATAATGTTCTGAAATATTTAAATAAAATCTTAATAAGTAAATTATTTTCAATGTTATTAAAATAAATTAACCTAACTTTAACTTATCTTAAACCAATGACAGAAATTGATTGTTTAGACATATTTAATTTCGCTGTTTTTGTTGAAGGCTATCCCGACAGGTGGTATCTAGGTGGCTTTCACAGTATGCGTTTCCCTGTGGTGTCCAACGACCAATTCCTAGATCGTGGCTAGGCGTGAATCTCTTACGTTTGTCATAGGCAACTTCATCCTTAGGGGTAAAGAACGCTTTTTCCTGTGTTCCCAAAGGAGAACCCTGTGGTTAAATCTAAGGCTTCTATTACACATTTCGCTGTACTGTACATTACCTTATTCTTAGCCCTGAACAATGCATTTCCGTGTAGTGGGTAAATTATATTTTTATCGCCAAGTTGACATTTCTTGGTGGTCGTTACGTCACCCTATCAAATCGATATATCTGTTGCGAATATGAGACGTTGGTTTCGAACTTCGTCCACGACAATGGGTCAAATAGATGTGAAAGCCTGTACATAATAATATTGCCGTTTGATCATTTACGATATAGAAATATTTCTACGCATACTGTAACGACAAATAGCAAAATGAAGAAATCAAATATTAAGCAAAGAATGTTTTTTCCTCGGACAACCATTAGTTCTACTGAGCGAGGTTTACAAAATCCGAGCCGAAATGAAAGTGGTCGTTAGTGGTCGACAGCGACATAAAAGTTCCGACATAAAATTTATAACCCATAATCAGATTAATGTGCTGTATAGTAGTTCTCGGTAGAAATTTCATAACTCTCGGTTGAAATTTCATAACTCTCATGATAAAAAGTGGAAAATTAGACTACCTCTATTGTAAATTAATTATTCATTACAAAGTTACTTACCTGAAGGAATTTATAAACGAACCACAAACACTTTATGAATATTATTAAACTTTATTCACCTGATATTTTTTCGAGCAGCAGAATGGTGGTTTACAGATGGACATAAGGAATACAGGCGTTTTTTTTTAATCGCATAGACCTTGCCAATGATTGCTTATTACACTGCAATCTGTTCCCGGTACGCAAATCTTCGAAAATCTAAAAAAAAAAACCTCAAATTATATCAATTCTTCGCCATATCCATATGCTAACGCGGCAAACGTAGCAGCAACATAGCCGCTTCATATAAACTCATAAGCTGACATTATATTTTTTTTACCTTGCAATAATAGGGTAATGACGTCTGACAGAGTGACGTTGAAGAATGAGCACTGTTTGCTCACTCATAGGAAGTGACTTTTAATGTTTCGTATTGCGAACACAGGTGTGTGTTTACTCTTCCGCATTTATATTTGTCAACATCTTGTTTACGAAAATTACTATGAATTGTGGAAGAGAAATAAGACGTATTTCTTAAACGTATTTCTTCAGGATATTTAATAATTATACCTACAATTAATAATCCTCGCTTTATATCAATGAGGTGGGGTAAGATAAGCTATGACGCTTATTCCTAATTTCCTCCCCAACAAATCGATACGTACAAAAAAATATATGTTGGAAAGTATATAACATACTAAATTATGAATAATTATGATTAATGTTGATAAAGGTTAAATTGCTTGTAACATTGTGACGTTTTGAGCATTTAAATTATTCATAATTTCAGGCTATTATTTAATTCGGTAAAAGTTTCACAGGTGATTGAAAGATTTAAGGTCCTAACGAGTGTAAAACGAAATTTGTTCCCTCCCTCGCATGAGGGGTTCTTTTACGTATGTTACATCGGTCTGTAAATGGTAGCTAGGTAGTCACTGCGAGGAGAGCTATGCACCAATCCCCTGTGATGATGAATAGAACCGGCCAGGCCTAGCACCTAATGTCCGACCCCGCCTTCTCGTGGTTCAGACCGTTAGTACCTTTCAAAAGAGATACTCTCTTGTGGAAGTGAACGAAAGGGGAGGGCTGCCAGATTAGTGTGGCCTACTGATCTGGGAAACTATGGCTACTTTTCTTCTTTTTTCTACCCTGCTGAGGAGTGGTAAACCACACAGAGTCCTGGTATTGACCATATAAACCCACTGGACTGGACTGATATATGGCTCTGAGCTTGATTATGGATCCTGATTTTGCTGCACTGGTGGGCTTCTGTGGAGGGAAAACCTTCCGCTGTGGTTTCCGTTTGTTTGTGGGTTGACAGCCCCAAGTGAATAGATTCAAAGGATATGTTTATAAGCTGGAGGATAATCCTGAGCAGAGGTCATTGCAGGCACCTGAACTCTTTGCTTCTATTGGCATCGTCAAATTCTACATTGGAGGAAGTCTTCCAGTGTAGATGGCTTCAGCCTCTAGTGGTGGGGGAACGGGTCTTTGCCCCATGTCTACGATTAGCGGGCTGTTTGATATTGTCGGCATTCCCTCTCTCAATAAACATAGTTTCTTTAAAAATCCCACTACCATTTTCTCTCCATAGGTAGTTGGAATGTGAGGACTCTGCACAGAGTTTTTCTCTTGATGTCCTCACATAAGAATTCAACCGTTATAATTTAGATATTCTCGGCTTGTAAGAGACCAGGTGGACAGATAAAAGTCAGATTCTTAAAAATATTCTTAAATTTTTCTTTTCAGCGATGGAAGATAATAAGCGTCTCCAAGATATAGGTCTGCTTCTCAGCAGACACGCTAGTGGTGCTCTTCTAGGATACGAGTGCATCAATGAAAGGTTTCTTACAGCAAAATTTCAGACAAGCGTTAAAACCTTGAATGTTATCTGCAGTTATGCTCCCACTGAAGATGCTGATGAGGATGACAAGGATAGGTTTTATGGACAACTTCAGGATATTTTCAATTCTGTCAAGAAAGGAGATATTACCCTTGATCTTGGTGACTTCAATGCCAAAGTTGGTACTGACTCTGACTTTTGGGGAGGAGTAATAGGCCCTTTTGTTATTGGTAACTGCAATGGCAATGGGCAACGTCTCCTACAGGTAAGTAAACTCAATGGATTCAGAATAACTAACACTTATTACAAACACCGCGACATATATAAGTACACATGGGTTTCACCCGGTTGGGCTTCGTAAGAATATGATTGATTATATATTAATTAACAGCAAATGGGCAAGTTCTGTTAGGAATACCAGGTCATATAGGGGAGCTGAAATTGGATCTGACCATTACCTTGTTAAAGGTGTTTTGAAATTTATATTTCAAAAGTGTTGTGCTAGGGTTAAAAAATTTTCTTTTAATACTGAAGCTCTGAAAGACCCAGTTATAGCCAAAGCTTACCATGATAGGTTACTTAGTCATTATGACAGTCATGGTATGCTTACTACTGAAGTTGAGGAAGAAAGGGATCATTTTAAACAAGCTTTTTTGGACACTAACAGTACTCTTTTAGGAAAAAAGGAAGAGAAGAGACAGAATTATCTGAGTGATAAGGCACTTAAGCTTATTTCGGAAAAAAAGAACTGCAGGAATGTTCTTAATCAATAGCCTACTAGTCCTAATAGAAAGCATTACAGAGAACGTAATGAACGTGTAAAAGATCAGTTAGCTGCTGATAAGAATCTTTGGCTTGATGGTTTGGCTGACAAAGCCGAGGAAGCAGTTAGACAGTACAACAGCAGAGAGCTGTACCAGATAGTTAATGTTTTGTGTGGTAGAAAACGGACAGGTATACAAGGATAGAAGGATAAACAAGGTAAGGTTATAGAAGGTGAGGATTCCGTCATGGCTAGGTGGGCTAAGCATTTCAGTGATGTTCTAAACAATATGGTTTGTTCTACTCCCATTGTTTGCAATGATGATAGATGCATTGATGGCTTTAATGTTGGGCCTATAACACAATCTGAAGATATTTTGGCTGTTTCTAAACTTAAACTACATAAATCCCCAGGGGTAGATGAAATTACTACAGAAATGCTTAGAGCTGAGAATGTTTCGGTTACCATTTGGATGACTGAAATTCTGAATATCTGTTATGATAAAGACATGGTTCCTAAGGATTTTACCAGAGCTATTGTTATCCCTATTTTCTAAAAAGGTGAACGCAGTTCTTGTGATAACTATACGGGTATCAGCCTACTCTCTGTTCCAGGTAAAGTTCTTTCCATGATTGTGCTTAAGAGAATTAAAAATGTGGTTGACAGTCAATTGCGTGATGAGCAATGTGGATTCAGAAGTGGTAGGGGATGTGTGGATCAGATATTTTCACTTAGGCAGATTCTTGAGAATTATTTAGCGTTTCAGAAGCCTTTGGTTGCTGGTTTTGTTGATTTCAAAAAGGCTTTCGACTCTGTTGATCGTCATAATTTGTGGTTGATTGTGAAATCATATGGTATACCAGTCAAGTTAGTTAACATAATGAAAGCTCTCTATAATAATACTGAGTCATGTGTGAGAGTTGGTAAGTCTTGTAGCAATTGGTTTAGCATTACGTCTGGTGTTCGACAAGGGTGCATTTCGTCTCCTTTTCTCTTTAGCTTGGTTATTGATTATGTTATGCGAAATTCACTTCAAGGGAAATATTTTGGCCTTAAATGGATTGGAGATACGAAAATTTCTGATTTAGATTATGCTGATGATTTAGCCCTTTTGGCAAATGATGTTGATGAGATGAACTCTTTCATTCTAGCTGTTGATGAGACTGGTAGTAGAGTAGGTTTGGTTATAAACAGAGAGAAAACTAAAGTGATGAAAATTGGTCAGGCAGGCTGTGATTCAGTTAATCTGAATGGTTGCAGTCTTGATCTGGTGTCACAGTTTAATTTTCTTGGGAGCTTTGTAACAGATAATGATGATGTGCGTCATGAGATTTGCAGACGAATAGGGATTGTTGCCGGGACTTTTAAGAATCTTTGGAGAGTGTGGAGAAATAGGCGTATACACCTAAAGACTAAAATTAGACTGTATATGAGTTTGGTGCTTTCTAGGATTAGTTATGGTAGTGAAACTTGGACACTTTGTAAACAAGATAACAGGAAACTAGATGCTTTTGATTCCAGATGCTTACGCAATATCTTGGGCATTAGGTGGTTCAACTTTGTAACTAATGATGAGGTTAGGCAAAGGAGTTTGCAACTTCCTTTAAGCAGCATATTGTGCAGAGAGAGACTCCGTTGGTTTGGCCATGTTGGCCGTATGAATAATTATATTTTGGCGAATAGGGTTATGAACAGTGTGCCTAAAGGCCTCAGAAAGAAGGGAAGACCTAGGATGCGGTGGGCAGACAATGTCAAACAGGACCTTGTTAGAATTGGTGTGCAGTAGCCTGATGCAGTAAATGTAGCTCAGGTTAGACTTGCTTGGAGAACTAAATTGGATGGTCTGGTTGGACCTCCGCAGCCCATGACTGCTTGAGGATGAGGATGAGGATGATGATTTCTTCAGGATATTTAATAATTATACCTACAATTAATAATCCTCACTTTACATCCGTGAGGTGGGGTAAGATAAGGTACATAGCTATAACGCTTATTCCTAATTTCTTCCCAACAAATCGATGCGTACAACAATATTTACTAACATATAACCTGGGCCGCATATACGAAAACATAAAAAGGGGAGGACGGGGGTTATATTTCGCCCTCCGTTTCATAGGTATTTAAAAATAAAGTTTGGATTACGTTTTACCTCTGAGCGGCACTTTTGTTGCACACCATGATAAATCGCCAGGTGACAAAGACCCTGAAGTTGAAGGCTCAGAGAAGGTTGCGGGAGCGCAAACAGTGGAACCCCTGTGGGGTGAAGAAAGATGGAGCTTCCCGTCCAACCATAGAGTGTGCTATTTAATATACTAAGGTATAGCTCTACCGCACCCAAGGCTACGACTTAACGTCCCATCCGATGGACGGCGCATTTGCCATAGAAATAATTTAGTAATATGCATGTAATATAAATAAGGTTATTAATATTGTTCACTCTACTCTTACTAGTATTCTGTGGGACGGAAGGTTATCCTCTGTTCCTTTTTCATGAGAACAATCATCCACATGTCTACTGTAGTCTATTTTTTAGGGGACGGGGGTGGGAGAAATCCACATGTCACAATTAGCCTCCCTTACGGGAACAATCATTTTAATATTTTCGCTTTCCACAGCAGATGTGTTCACCGTCTAATACAGAAAATAATTCACATCAGATCTACATATCACGAAATTCAAATCTCATAAGAAATTTCTTTCATATCAACTGCATCTTACACCTAAAATATGTTAATATTTTCAATAATACTACACATACGTTGCTACTTTGACGAAATTATATCATGCACTTCCGGTTATCGAAATAAGCTTTATGCGATATAATTGTTGGATATTCTAGTATTTCCGGCGACGCGAACAAGATTAAGAAGAAGTTTCGTTTCGGAATATAAAAAATAGACTTGGTATTTTAAGACATCTCCCTGATTTGAAATCCATATATTGCGATAACAGACGTTATGTAGCGAATGGTTAGTCACACTGAGGTAATTATCAGAGTTTATAATTCAAATAGGAAAGGGGGATATGTTTTCGACAGGAGTCTGAATAGAAAGTAGTTGATTATGAAATAATACAAAGTCTGAAGATTGGATATTACACTCTGACTTTTAAATTTTATTTTTATATTTAAATTATTCATTGCCAATAATTTACTTTGAAATTTTGAGAGGTTTCGTAATTAGTAGGTTAAAACCGGTCTTAGGGTATTACTTCAACGTTACATCATACTGGGCGATCCTTCTCGAAGTTTTCCGAAATGCAATTAAAGTTCGAGTTTTGAATTTCGAAAAAAGCTGACAGTTGGGTTGTTTCACCTCTGAGCGGCACTTTCTTGCACATCATCGGTTAAATAGTTAGGTCACTAGGACGTAGAAGACCCAGACACCGTTCGAGGAGGGGACCCAATGGAACAGCCATTGGGATATAGACAGTAGCCTCCCGTCAAAGCCATCCAGCGTGTTCTTTAAAGTGGGCAGGGTACGGCTCACGATTTAACGTTCCATCCCAAGGACGGCGGTCTTTCCAAAACTAACAGCAAAAGCCAGTAATTTACCAAGAACAGAAAGAAATATTTCATTCAAAGTCTAACCGTTAGTTGGTGTTCCATAAGTTTCTAATACATGGTAAACTTAGAATTCTTTTTCAAGATTTGGGAAAGTTAAAGAAACTTACTACTGGTAATTTATTAAACATTAATTTTTTGTAATATTTTCTAGTTTGATAAAGTCTGATCTATTAATTATTTTCTTAGACATGTTGCTCAGTTGGAAGTTTTTTTTATTTCGTTTTAAAATGCAATGGTTTATAGGCAGGTGTTCCTATTTTAAGTTTATAAATTCTGGTTAGAAATAAAATTTGAATAAAATAAATTTCATATAAAAGGAAAAACGTGAATTTTTTTTATGACGAGGTGAGTGATAACGTATTGATTGGTTATATCGAATTCAATTTTAATGATTTTATTTGTGACTAAAACGAAAAACTTTCATTAATTTATTGTAAAATTAATGTCGTTTCTGGCAACCACGTCAGCACTGCGTTTTCCTCGTAATGGTCTATTAGTCATTACCGAAAATTACCTAAATGAGTGTTAATACATGGTAGAATACATGAATAGTTTTTTACGTTATTTTTTGAGTAACTAGGTAGCGGAATTTACAATTCGTACGTGAAAATTCAGTGTTGTTCACTGTACGTGAGAGTGTCCACCGAAACCAACTAATCACAATTTTTGGACGCGAAAGTTTTCTCGGTGGCCCGATCGAAAGGTGCAACAACTTTCCCGAAAAACAGTTTGTGCCATTTCACATCAGTTCTACTTTGAAGGAGAGTTATTCAATTGAATTCATGTCAGCTTTATCTTAGTAGTGAACGCTATGTCTGGCAGAGGAAAAGGCGGCAAAGGTTTAGGAAAAGGTGGTGCTAAACGGCACTGAAAAGTTTTACGTGATAATATCCAAGGTATCACGAAGCCTGCTATCCGGCGTTTGGCTAGGCGAGGTGGTGTGAAGAGAATTTCTAGTCTCATCTACAAAGAAACACGAGGTGTTCTCAAAGTATTCCTTGAAAACGTCATCAGAGATGCAGTCACCTAAACTGAGCATGCAAAGAGGAAGACGGTGACAGCCATGGATGTTGTGTATGCTCTAAAACGACAAGGACGGATCCCTGTACGGATTTGGAGGCTAGAGAAAAATAAAGCCAAAAAAAAAAAGAAAAAAAAAACCTTTTCAGGGCTAATAAATAGTGTCTAAAGGATTACCCATCGTATCTGTATTAGCAAATTTATCATTTTATACGTGAACTCCTAAAGGTAAACGAAGTAGGCTACTTAAATATTTTGTCCAACCGCACATATCACTGCCAAGAATAATAGTTAGTTTCGTTATAGGAACGTATTCAGTGTGTTAAAGTATGTTCTTAATTGGTACACTACACTGCGATAAACAAAAAAACTTTTCATAAAACTATTACATATCGCGTCTTATAAATTGCCACAATACGGTTCTTTCAACCTATTTATTATGAATAATAAAGGTTTAGCGATGTTTTTTCGTACATTTTATTAGGATTTAAAATCAGTGACGAAATTTACGTGTAATATAATTGAAATAAAATTAAGTAAGCTTAATGTTTGGTTACTAAATGTTTCCAGTGGTGACTATTTCCTTTTCAAGTAAGTTACTTACGATGGTTATTTTTCCTAAGTGTAGAGTATAAAAAATGTGATTTCACGATTATTTTATAGTTCACTTCTTCCCAGTTTTATTTGGAACAGTTTTCTTCGTAGCGGGGCTTTTTTTAGGTTTAGGTGCTTTCGGTTTGGTCACCTTGGGTTTTTTTGGACTCTTAGCAGGTTTGCTTTTCTTGGCATCGGAAGGTTCCTTCTCTGCTGGCGTTTTCTTCTTCTCACTAGTTTTTTTGGGCTACGATACCTTTTTCGCAACACTGGAGGTTTTTGGCTTTTTTGCTGTTCCTTCTTTCTTAGTTACTTTTGATTTTAACTGGTTTTTCTTACGTCTTCTGACCAGTAGCACTCAGCTTAAAGGAACCAGTTGCACCTTTACCTTTGATCTGAGCGAGTTGCCCACTGGCTACTGCTGTCTTGAGATATTTCTTGATAAAGGGAGCTAGACGTTCGATGTCTACCTTGTAGTGAGAGGCAATGTATTTTTTGATAGCCTGCAACGACGATCCACCTCTTTCCTTCAGTGCAGTGATCGCCGAAGTCACCATCTCTGACACCTTAGGATGAGAAGCGGCAATCTTCAATTTTTTCGGCTTTCCGGCAGTTGCCTTGCCCCTCTTTTTACGTGAAACCGCAGCTGGAACACTGGTCTCTGCAGCTGTATCAGACATTGCTGTGAATTCGTTTTAGAGCTTCCGTACAAAAGTTACACGTAAGGTTTAGACTCCACAACAGAATGATGGAAGGAAAGCGGCTTTTTCGCGACTTCTGAAACTTCTCAATCGGACCTCTCAGTGAGCTGCAACATGCAATTTCGGTTGTGTTCGTTTTTCACCTGTAATTTGTGTTTCTTAGACTAATTTATAAATTTTTCCCAGTGTGTTATTATGTTGAATAATTTAAATGAAAAGCTTGACATTTCTATATATCGTAGCTCTATTGGAATAAAAAAAGGGGGCCTGTGTTCCAAAAACTAAAGGCTACTTTTCTGAAAACAGTGCGTACTGCACAATCCTGCAATTCGACATACCACCAATTACAGTCACTCTAATTAAGTACAAAATAATAAAATGATATATAAAATTTTCCTAAATACAGGCCATGACATATACGCTTGGAATCTATTCATTGAGGGTCGTATTTTAAGATATGTACAGCATTAAAATAAAGTCATTAACATATGTGGTGAACGGTTTTCTCATACCTACATTACTCTTATAAATATAGTAGATAAATTAGAACCATAATTTTTCTCTTGGTTTATGTTATGTTCTCTATGAAACTACATTTTTGAAATACAGAAAACTATTCATAAACAGGAACATGCATATATATACAGGGTGAATCTGAAAAAGTGGGCAAAACTTTACGGGGTGGTAGAACGCAGCTATACGAGCAATATTCGTCATAGAATGTATGGTCGGAACGCAAGCGGTGAGAAGTTAAAAGGTAGTTTTCCACTGTCACATTTAAAGAATGAACACAAGAAGGAGGGGAGATACTTCAGAAAACATTTTATTAACAGGAATGTAATTGAGGTACATGCTCAAAGAAATTGCTCAAAAGAGCTGCCGCCAGCTGTAATGCAGGCTTCACACCTGCGGGATAGGGACCGACGCACATTTGCGAAGCCACCAGGCATTTCCCGAATATCGCCGGCAACAACGGCGATCCTGGTGACTAGATCCATATCGGTTTCAATGGGCCACTCGTAGATTAGGCTTTTCATATGGCCCCACAGGAAAAAGTCCAAACACGAGAGATCCGGCGATCTTGGTGGCCAAGCTATGGGACCACCTCGACCAATCCATCGCCCTGGGAACGTTGCATGTAAAGTGTTCCGCACATCTAAACTGAAGTGTGTAGGAGCACCGTCGTGCTGGAACCACATTCTCGACCTGCTGGGGGTTGGAATCGGACGCAGCAGCTCCGGCAACACCTCTCGTAGGAATGTGTTATACGATTTGCCGTCCAGACTGTGTGGCAGGAGGTATGGGCCAATCAAATGGTCATGGACGATCCCTGCCCAAACATTTACGGAGAACCGCTGCTGGAACGAATGAGGACGTGTGGCATGCGGGTTCGTAGATGCCCACGTGTGTGAATTGTGGGTATTCAAAACGCCCTCACGGGTGAAAGTGCACTCGTCCGTAAACAGAACATGTGCACCAAAATCCGGCTGCGGTGCATTCTGCTGGAGGTACCAACGTGCGAAATCGACACGTGGCTGATAGTCCGCCGGTGACAACGCTTGTACCTTCTGCGTACGATAGAGATGCATTCCTTCCTCCTGTAGCACACGGCAAACTGACATTTGGGACACGTGTACTGCAAGGGAAACCGCTCTCTTGCTACATCCCGGTCGCTCTTCCACCCTACGCAGAATGTCCTCTGCAAGTTGCGGCGTCCTGACACTCCTTTCACGCCCTGCGTCTTGCTTGGCTGCGGCGAAGGATCCCGTTTCACACAGCCGCCGATGCAAACGCTCGAAGGTTTTCCGATCTGGAGTGCATCTCATCGGAAACGGGTCGCGGTAACGTCTCTGTGCCTCATTTGCATTCCCGTCCACCGCACCGTACACAAAGTGCATATCCGCCATTTCGTGGTTAGTATAACCAGCCATCCTCTCGGCAATCCACGGTAGAAATGCCGTTGGGTGCGAGGACCGACCCTTTTATACCATTTCCAACGCCACCTAGGGGCTCGCCGTTTGCGTTCCGACCATACATTCTATGACGAATATTGCTCATTCTACCACCCCTAAAGTTTTGCCCACTTTTTCAGATTCACCCTGTATATCTGTGTGTGTGTGTGCATGCGTTCAGTTGGAAATGGAATGTAATGGGAGTGAGAGGATTTGAGAATAGTGGAAAGGATAAGAGAAGGGAACTTATTTCGGGTGTCTTCTAAACCATTCTGGAAATATATGACATGTCTCTTACGAAGCAGAAATGCTACTTGTGTGGTAATGTAGTCATTAGTCGTGCTCTGTTCACATTTATCCGAGACTAGTGTTTTCATTTTTTTCGTTACTTTGTGAATGTTTATAGTTCTTGTAATGCATCCGAGTAGCATCACATGTTGTTTAGTAGAATGTAGCATGTATAATGAGAAAAAAAATTATGTACTGAATGGTAATAAATTGATTAGTACACCTGATATTATTCTTTGGGTTTTCACTACATAACATTGAAATTTTGGAATACTAAAACGCTTAACAGAATCTATAAGTTTTGAATGATGTATCTTTCTTTGGATTGAAGTTACCTCTCTGTGCACAACGACTCACCTACATGTAAATATAAAACTGTTGCAGTTTCAATGAGTAGTATTTTTTGTTGCGTGCATTCGGGAATGATACTCACACTTGACATTTATACTAAACCACACTGTTTCGTTTTCTTTTTACATGAGTATTAGTGTCTCAGATATGACTCTGTGACGTATGAAGAATAATGTTAGGGAAATGTAAAAGGGAAAAAAATGGTGGTGGTAATTATTGTTTGTAGTGGACAACACATTGGTGAAGTTATAAATATATTTGAACCAAATATTTCCTTAGTGAAATCTAAATTCTTTTAAGCTAAATTTGAAAACACCACTTCATGAGTCGTGGTGCTGTATGTACACATAGTGAAAGAGAAAAGTTTTAGGAGATATAAGAAATAGAAAGATATAAATTAGATAATAAGGTCTCATTGGTAATGAGTGAAGATTTGTGAACCATATGTTGAATAACTGATGTAGTGTTTCCAAATGTCAGAATTTCAATAGTGATCTTGTTAGTTTTCTTCTGAACATTCTGGAATCCAGTAGTGTAATGCACAAAATACTGGTAGAAATGGGTCATTAAGTGTGAATGGTAACAGATATTAGATGAATTCATGCACACTGATATTTTTCAAGAGTGTTACTTAGTATTAACGATTGCTCTGTTCACACAGGAAGAGATAACTGTAGAAAAAATAAATTTTAATGAATACTGCAGGCAAGCATGGACATACACAACATAGTTAACTTGTGTGTGATAAAAAATGCAATTTAACTGAAAAAGAAAAAAAAACTATAATTTTCGAGGCATAAATGGAGTATGATTGCAACTTATTGCAACGTTACCTTTAATTAAGTGGATTAGTTAGTGCTAGATAACTGTGAGAAGTTTAAAATTTTATGGTTCATTTTTGATTGAAAGTTACAGGAGTACGATATGAATGTAGTGGATTCAGTGAGAATATTTTGGAGAAATCGGATACAAGTCATTGAAAGAATGTTTTCATTCTAGTTTGCTGGCAATTACAGACATAGCAAAGTTGTATAGTAATGGTAGTAATATAATATAGCATTGAGTGTTCTGTTGTTTTGGAGCAGCTTGATGTGATAGTTATATATGAAAAACTGTTTATGGAATGAAGTTGATATGAAATTCAACCACTATATGAGTAAATGTAAATAGATTTACTTTAGTCAATGGTTGTTTGAAGTGGTAGAAATCACAGGTATTGTTGAGTGAGATAATATCTTCACTGTGTCTTAGTCTAATTATTGTTTTACGAATGTAGTTGTAGAATGAATCAGTTTAGAGAAATCTAAAAAGAATTTGAATTTGTTGTAAATTGTATGTTTTTATAAAGTGAATGATTAATTGTGTAATGTGCTATGGATTAATGAAGATGAATGGTTAAGAGAACTTGTGAAATGAAGTATTAGTTTCTATTACATAATAAAATAAATAAATAAATACCCCCTCAAGCAGCTGCTTGCCACAGAGATGTGACAGGACCCTATCAGTTTACCTGCCATAGTAGAAGGTCTGAGAGGATGGCAGGACCTCAGCAGAAAAACGACACAAACAACCATGCCTTACCTGGGACTCGAACCCAGGTCCGTTAGATCAGCAGCCAAGCATGCTAACCACTCGGCCAATAAACTAATGGTGACATATAGTTTGTCAACAAGTGTTTCTTGTGAAAATAATAAAAATAAATACCCCCTCACGCAAGTACTTGCCACAGAGGTCTGACAATAGCCTGTCAGTTTGTATGCCACAGTAGGTTTGAGAAGATGTCAGGACCTCAGGAGAAAAACAACACACAGACACACACATCTTATCTGGGGCTAGAAACCAGGTTGCCTTTATCAGTATCCGAGTGTGCTAACCACTTGGCCACAGGATGGCCATTTTTTTTGGCGAAAGTATTAATATTTTAACATTTTTATGTGTTCGTTACAAATGTGGAATTAAATTGTACTATAGAAATGTGGCGGAATAATCCATCATTGTATTTGAATGTTATATAGGCATGCTTCAATTTCACATGTATGCAACAAGTCAAATGTAAATGCTAATGTGACTTGTGAAAGATTTCTTGACTATATCTGAAAGTTACAGTTTAGTATTTTAATGTAGAACGTTTTAAGGAATAGAAGTGTGTATGTGTGTCTTTCTAAGTTTCTCATGATAGGATATGGAATTGTGATTAGTGAAGGCAACGTTAAGATAATTATGAGATTGGAAGATACGAAAATATGCACTAATTGGGTGTCATTTGATTAGGCTCCATAGAAATGAAAATGTAATGAAAGCTATGGGGAAAAAATTGATGTTGCAGGTTCAAGTTTATATTGCCTCTACCGAATATAAGATTCCCCCCCCCCATTAAACTCTATTTGAAAAACGAATAGAGTTAGTAAAAAATTAATCAAATGTATTAGAGGAACTTATTCAAGGTAACTAGGTATTTCATAAGTGTGGAAATGTAGGTATATGTAAAAAATCATGTTGTGCTTAAAAAAAAAAACAATTGTAGTTACACAGTGGTATACATTTCACTGATATAGAAACGTTACGTATGGTAAAACTTAACAGCTCACTGAGACATCCGATTCTGGCTTACTCAAAGCTCCAATCAAAAAATAGGAATATTTGTAAAATGTGATAAAGAGTGATGAAGGGTTACGAGAATAAAATAATTGTTGGAATGCAGTTAAACTTTAAAATTTTATATTTTTTTCCATAATTCAGCATATTGAAGAAATTATTCAACTAGAGCGAAAGCCTTTTTCCTTATATATAAATTTGAATAATTTAGAATATTAAAGATTGTAAATTTGTTAATACCAAGTGATTCTAATTCTTTAAAAAAAAGTTTGACGTGCCAAAGCATATTTTGGACAGTTTAATATTACATGATTAATAGTTTCCAGAACAGTGCAATTTGGAGTCGCAATCTTATTAATTGAATATAAGTAGTGATTAAGTGTTGTTGCTCCTGTTCTCAGTTTAAAATTTTTTTTATTAATAATGATCTAGGTAAATCAAAATTGCAGGTAAATTGAATGTTTGCAGGAAAAAAATTTGAAAGAATTTGAGAAAAACACTTTGAAGAATTGCAGGTAAATTGAAAATTTTTTTACCTAAAATTATTATTTAAATTACCATTAATTCTAAAATGGTGGCTTTAATGTTGGCCCTATAACAAAATCTGAAGTTATTTTGGCTGTTTCTAAACTTAAACTACATAAATCCCCAGGGGTAGATGAAATTACTACAGAAATGCTTAGACCTGGGAATGTTTCGGTTAAACTTGGATGACTGAAATTCTGAATATCTTTTATGATAAAGACTTGGTTCCTAAGTATTTTACCAGAGCTATTGTTAGCCCTATTTTCAAAAAAGGTGATCGCAGTTCTTGTGATAACTATAGGGGTATCAGCCTACTCTCTGTTCCAGTTAAAGTTTTTTCCATGATTGTGCTTAATAGAATTAACAATCTGGTTGACAGTTAATTGCGTGATGAGCAATGTTGATTCAGAAGTGGTAAGGGATGTGTGGATCAGATATTTTCACTTAGGCAGATTCTTGAGAAATGTTTAAAATTTCAAAAACCTCTGGTTGCTAGCTTTGTTGATTTCAAAAAGGCTCTCGACTCGTGATCGTCATAATTTGTGGTTGATTGTGAGATCATATGGTATACCTGACAAGTTAGTTAACATAATGAAAGCTCTCTATAATAACACTGAGTCGTGTGTGAGAGTTGGTAAGGCTTATGGCAATTTGGTTTAGCATTACTTCTGGTGTTCGACATGGGTGCATTTTGTCTCCTTTTCTCTTTAGCTTGGTTATTATGTTATGCGAAATTCATTTCAAAGGAAAGATTTTGGCCTTAATTGGGCTGGAGATACTAAAATGTCTGATTTAGATTATGCTGATGATTTAGCCCTTTTGGCAAATGATGTTGATGAGATGAACTCTTTCATTCGAGCTGTTGATGAAACTGGTAGTAGAGTAGGTTTGGTTATAAACAGAGAGAAAACTAAAGTGATGAAAATTGGTCAAGCAGGCTGTGATTCAGTTAATCTGAATGGTTGCAGTCTTGATCTGGTGTCACAGTTTAATTATATTGGGAGCTATGTAACAGATAATGGTGATGTGCGGCACGAGATTAACAGACGAATAGGGATTGCTGCCGGGACTTTTAAAAATCTATGGAGAGTGTGGAGAAATAGGCGTATACACCTAAAGACTAAAATTAGACTGTATAATAGTTTGGTTCTTTCTAGGGTTAGTTATGGTAGTGAAACTTCGACACTTTGTAAACAAGATAACAGGAAACTAGATGCTTTTGATTCCAGATGCTTACGCAGTATCTTGGGCATTAGGTGGTTCAACTATGTGACTATTGATGAGGTTAGGCAAAGGAGTTTGCAACCTCCTTTAAGCAGCATATTGTGCAGAGAGAGACTCCGTTGGTTTGTCCATGTTGCCCGTATGAATAATTATAGATTGGCGAATAGCGTTAGCTTATGGATATGGCGAAGAGTTGATATAATTTGAGGGTTTTTTTGAGATTTTCGGAGCTTTGCATACCGGGAACACATTACAGTGTAATAAGCAACCATTGGCAAGTCTATGCGATTAAAAAATACACACGGACTGTATTCCCTATGTCCTTCTCTAAACCACCATTCTGCTGCTCGAAAAAATATCAGGTGAATCAAGTTTAATAATATTCATAAAGTGTTTGTGGTTCGTTTATAAATTCCTTCAGGTAAGTAACTTTGTAGTGAATAATTAATTTACAGTAGAGGTAATCTAATTTTCCACTTTTTAGCATGAGAGTTATGAAATTTCAACTGAGAGCTTACTATACAGCACATTATTCTGATTATGGGATATAAATTTTATAGTTAAACGCTATTTGTCGCTGTCGACCACTAAAGACCCCTTTCATTTCGGCTCGGATTTTGTAAACCTCGCTCAGTAGAACTAATGGTTGTCCGAGGAAAAAAATTCTTTGCTTAATTTTTGATTTCTTCATTTTGCTATTTGTCGTTACAGTATGCGTAGAAATATTTCTATATCGTAAATGATCAAACGGCAGTTTTTTATGTACAGGCTTTCAGATCTATTTGCCCATTATCGTGGACGAACTTTGAAAAAAACGTTTGATATTCGCAACAGATATATCGAGCTGATAGGGTGACGTAACGACCTCAAGAAATGTCAACTTGGCGTTAAAAATATAATTTACCCACTGCACGGAAACGTATTGTTCAGAGCTAAGAAGCAGGTAATGTACAGTACAGCGAAATGTGTAATAGAAGCCTTAGATTAAACCACCGGATTGTCCTTTGGGAACACAGGAAAAAGCGTTCTTTACCCCTAAGGACAAAGTTGCCTCTGACATACGTAAGAGATTCACACCTAGCTTCCATCTAGGAATTTCTAGTTGGACACCACAGGGAAACGCGTACTGTGAAAGCCACCTGTCTAGATAGCCTTCAACAAAAAGAGCGAAAATAAATATGCCTAAACAAGCAATTCCTTTCATTGGTTTAAGATAAGTTAAAGTTAATTTATTTTAATAACATTCAAAATAATTTACTTATTAAGATTTTATTTAAATATTGCAGAATATTACAAAAATATTTACCAAAATTTAAAAAAAAGAAATAATTACCAATTAATATTTTAGGATTAGAAGTGTTTTAATTTATACACTTTGCTTATGAAATATCTTATAGAAATTATGGTGGCAACACTTGGATATACCAGAGATGACGTCACGTCCGTGTTTTCGCGATTGAGCGAAATGTGTAATAGAAGCCTTAGATTTAACCACAGGATTGTCCTTTGGGAAAACAGGAAAAATCGTTCTTTACCCCTAAGGACAAAGTTGCCTATGACATACGTAAGAGATTCACACCTAGCCTCGATCTAAGAATTTCTCGTTGGACACCACAGGGAAACGCGTTCTGTGAAAGCCACCTAGTTACCGCCTGTCTGGACAGCTTTCAACCAAAAGAGCGAAAATAAATATGCCTAAACAAGCAATTCCTTTCATTAGTTTAAGATAAGTTAAAGTTAATTTATTTTAATAACATTGAAAATAATTTACTTATTGAGATTTTATTTAAATATTTCAGAATATTATAAAAACATTTAATGAAATTAAAAAAAAAGAAATAACTACCAGTTAATATTTTAGGATTAGAAGTGTTTTAATCTATACACTTTGGTTTTGAAAGATCTTATAGAAATTATGGTGGCAACACTTGGACATACCAGAGATGACGTCACGTCCGTGTTTTCGCGATATCATTTGTATTTCTAATTTACCTGCTGAAATAATAATTCCACTTTCTCACTGGCATATCGCTGAAGATTATTTTTAACCATTCCAGCTTCCGCAACCATTTAAATACTAAAACAATATTTTTTAAAACCGATATTTAAAAAATATTTGATTATGATCTTTAATTTATCATCAGTGACATTTTTCCATTAAATGCATATTTTAGAGCTTCCAGGTAAAGTTTCTCACTGACATACAAGGGAATTCTGTAGCCGTTCGGTAGGGTACCTGAAAAGCATAGGAAATGAATAATCTCCGTATTACGAGACAAAATAAAGTTGCCGATACCGACAAATAGCGGTAACTATCAACTTTATATCCCATAATCAGAATAATGAGCTGCATACTATTTGTCGGTTCGAAATCGACCGATATTTCATAGCTCTTAGGCTAAAAAGTGTAGAATTAGATTACCTCTACTCTAAACTAATTATTCACTACAAAGTTACTTACCTGAAGGAAAATATAAAAGAACCGTAAACACTTCACGAATATTATTTAATTTGATTTAGCTGATACTTTTCAAGCAGCAGAGTTGTGGGTTACAGAAGGACAGGCCGACGGTATTTCTCAACCAGTACGGGCCTTGCCTATGGCTGCTTATTATACTCGAATCTGTTCGCGATAGGCAAAGCTCTGATAACTACAAACCCTCAAAGAGGATGACTTCCTCGCCATATTTTAATAGCTAACGGGAGAAATGGAACAGCGAGAAAAGCGTCGGACGATTTCAATAATAGGCGAATGACATCTGACAGTGACGATTGAGAATGCATTGTTTGCAGAATCGAAAGGAAGTGACATTTCTATTGTTTCGTATTCCCAACAGAGGGGTTTGTTTACTCTTCCGCACTTAGGTTTTTTGATACCTTCTATACCAAATTTACTAAAAATTATTCATTTAATCTAGTACCTCTTTCAATAGTTATTTGGATTCACCGTGAATATCTTAAATATCTGTTTTCGGGGAGGAAAGACAGTAAACATCACCAAGGCGTGGGTCTGCTTCTCAGCAGACACGCTAGTGATGCTCTTCTAGGATAAGAGTCCATTAATGAAAGGTTTTTTACAGCAAAATTACAGACAAGAGTTAAGGACTTCAATCTTATCTACTGTTATGCCTCCAATGATAATGCCGATGAGGATGAGAAAAAAGGTTTTACAGACTTGTGAAGAAATGAGACATTACCCTTGTTCTAGGTGACGTCAATGCCAATGTTAAACTCGATGGCTTCAGAATAACTAACACTTATTACAAACACCGCGACATACATAAGTACACGTGGGTTTCACCTCATGGGCTGCATAAGAACGTTATAGATTATATATTAGTTAACAGCAAATGGACTACTTCTGTTAGAAAGACCAGGTCATATTGGGAAGCTGAAATTGGATCTGACCATTATCTTGTTAAAATTGTTTTGTGATTTAAACTTAAGAAGTGTTGTGCTAAGGTTAAAAATTTACCTTTAATTATGAAGCTCTGAAAGACCTAATTATATCATGATAGGTTACTTACTGATTATCACAGTCGTGGTTTACTTGCTACTCAAGTTCAGGAAAAATGTGACCACTTAAAATAGGCTTTTTTGGAAACTAACAGTACTCTTTTACGAAAAATGAAGCAGAGGACGCATAATTATCTGAGTGACAAGGCACTTGAGTTTATTTTAGAAAGAAAGAACTACAGGAATGTCCTGAATCAATACTAATCCTAATAGAAAACATTATAGAGAGCTTAATAAACATGTAAAGGATCAGTTAGCTGCTGATAACAATCTTTGGTGACAAAGCCGAAGATGCAGTTGGGCAGCACAATAGCAGAGAGCTGTACCAGGCAATTCTGCGACACAAATAACTTGTAAAGTAATTACAAAGGCCTAAAGGTAAAATTTTACGCTGCACCGACGAAACTATCTATTCTCCTACCGAAATTTCAAATGTGTCCATCAATAATTATTATTTACGACAGGGATAAGAAATTCACCTACAAATTGTATGACTTCCTCAGAATGAAAACTATAACGTGTGACTATAAATTAAAAGTTAAATTACTAAAAGAATACAGCGATTAAATGAGGTTTACAAATGACATCGCGAAAACACGCACGTGACATCAGCAGTGATCTTTCCGGGTGTTGCCACCCTAATTTCTATAATACACAATCTTTGAAATCCAAAGTGTAGAAATCAAAACACTTCTAATCCAAAGAGTGAAAAATGAAAAATAGATAGTTATCTTTATTCCAAATTGAACTAATTTATAAAATATATTATTAAAGTTTCCTAAATGGCATATTCTGCCTGTATTAAAAAATTCTATGTGATGTCCACGGCGCAATAGCTATCTGTGCTTTTCACTGTGCTGGTCAAGACAGCGGTTTCTTTCTTAGGCGTGTAATACGCGTTTCCATGCTGTATCCATTGGCGTAGGAAGACGGTAAGGCGCCATTACCATTTCTTAGGATAGGTCCCTAGAGTAACTGCGGAGAACGGCGGTAGCCATGCTCCTACTCAGAAAGCTGCACGTCAGTTGCAATATATCCGAAAATTTAGTGCTAATACTGCTCAATAAAATCGCAATTCTTTCCTGTACCAAAAGATTCTTATTCACGACTTAAAAGTGATTGAACCCGTTTCGTTAAGTTAACATACATACTATTTCTACAATTATTGCGAAATACAATCTATTTTTAATAGGAGACCAATAATTTTTTTGTAGTTATCAAAAACAATTTTTTAGCTTTTGCGTTCACTTTTCTTTTTAAACACAGTTATTTAACCCAACTTAAGATTAGTGAACGAATTACGTATGGAATAAGCTACGCAGATCTTTTTTCATAAAATAGAAATTTATTGTATAATTATATCCAATGCACTAAAGGTAATAAGGACAAAAAAACTTATAAACTAATTTATATGTCGTGCTACTGAAGAAAAATCTAAGGTTTCATTTTTGTAAATACCTATGAAACGAAGGGGAAAATGTTAAACCCCGCCTACATTATTCGGATCAATTTAGTTTTCAGGTACTGATTCAGCGCAACTTTCAAAGAGAATTTCCACAGGAGAAAGTTCAAAATACTATTTCTTGCAATATATATGAAATAACATGATTTATATAAACTTAATTATGTGACAAAAAATTTAATTTTCTAACATATCAAGGAAAAAACTTCGTACATCAAATAGAATGTTAAATCACCCCCAACCGCATAATATTTCAAAGTTGTATCATTGTTTAAGCAAACTTTTCTAATGTTGAAAGTGGATATTTATATAGTTTTCATTATGATCTTTAATTTATCGTCACGTGTGTACATTAAATGCATATTTTTGGGAAGTTATAGAACTTCCAACTTACATTACAGCTTAAAACTGGCATGACATGTAAGTTTATTGTTATATATTTCAGCTTCCTCAACTATTCAATTAGTAAAACAATATTTTGAGAAAACAAATTTAAATAGTTTTTATTACTATCTTTAATTTACCTTCAGTCAGATTTCGCATTAAATACATGTACAAATTATAGCTTCCAACTTTGGTTCTCACTGGCATAATGGGGCGAGGGTGGCTCAGTCGGTAGCGCGCCAGGCTCGTAATCTGTAGTTCCCAGGTTCGAGTCCCAGCTGGGTCAGCGTTGATATTTATCTCCGCAAAATTCCCCGCTCTGCCCACGGTCAGTAGGGGACACCGATGGCCTTGGAAAGGCCACCGTCCGTCGGATGGGACGTTAAGCCGTGGCCCCGTGTGCGGGAGAGCCATACCCTGTGCACGTTAAAGAACACGCTGGATGGCCTTGAAGGGAGGCTACCATATGTCTCCCAACAGCTGTTCCAGTGGGTCCCCTCCCCCAACCTTCTCTGAACCTTCGGGGTTCATGTGACCTGGCCATTTAGCCCATGGTGTGCACAAAAGTGCCGCTCAGAGGTAAAACAAACCAAACCACTGGCATAACATGGAAGATTTTTAAATATTCCAGCTTAAGCATCTGTCACCAGCAACTTTTTCCTCTTCGAGACATGCGGTATGAACTTAAAATGTTCCACGTTTACTAAAATAATTATCTTATCTAGAACTGCATGTCAATAGCTTGATGATCTGACTTCGAAATTTAATGCCTTCAAACAAATATTTTTGAAAGAGTGGCCGAAAGAAGATTTTAGATTCGAACCAGGAACAATCTACAAGCTAGCAATACGCAGTCTCGTATTCTCTAACTGTAGTTGCGACGAGTAGAGATTTCACATGATTGATCAAGACCCAATTTTTGTTTGAACAATAACAAAAATTTTGAATTTATTTAACTTTCACACTTAACAAAGTTCCACCACTGGCTTATAAAGGTGGATGATTTTATATTACAATTAATTGACTAAGTACTCACTTCATTCAGTTAAGCTTGAGTTCGAACAATATTCAAAACAAAATAATGAAAGTAAAACTTAAGTGAAAGTGACAACAAGCAGAGTAAGTTAAATTAAATAACTCTACCATGTTGAAGTTTCTCCAGAACGAGAACTGTATTCTGCTAAGTTATTGTGATGTGCACACGGCGTAAATTTTCACGAAGCACCCACTCCAGATTTCTCTGATCGTGGTTTTCCCCAAGCAGAGCAAATATCTTTAAATTTCGCCTAACGTACTTAGGTAAAAGTTTATCATTTCACTAATTTAAGAGATGTCTAATTTAACAATTTCCCTTCCTGAAATATGGCCTAAAAATCAGTCCAGTGAATTTCACTAAAGTCGGACTCAGCGAATAGAGCAAAAGAAAGATAGATAAAAAGACTGAACCCTGGTCTGTTAGCCTGATCAACCCACATCGAACTGTCTCTCCCGGGTCGAGCGTGACAATATCTTTCTGGCAACCCCGGGAACTCTCCGACCAAAAAGGCCAATCAGAAGCAAGCCCCGGGCAAAAAGCCGATTCCACTTCCATATTTCACAAGTGGAACGGAGTTTTGTTGCCAGCCAGCACTCTGCATTCCTCCCGAAGGTCAATGTTTGCTTTTGGGCGAGCTTCAATTGTTTCACAAGATACTTCCTGTCATTTCACACGAGGTAAGTTCTTTCTCGGCAGTCATCAACGTAAACAGATGAAACGGAACCCTGAAAGATATTCGCAACCGAGATCTTGCACCCATTAACCTCCTAAGACATCTCCGTCAGACACAAAGTGGTTGCATCAGGATAGAAATGACATAAGAAAATTAAAATTATTAAAATCAATTTGTCTGCGACCTATCAGTATTTTAATTAATAATTTGTTGTACAATATTAACAATCTACTCACACTCACTTGAAAAAGTCCGTGATTTTCTTTTGTTTCTTTGAACTTAACACTTTTTTACGTGCAAAGTCTTGCCATTTTTTATAAACATAACATCAATCGCAGATGAGGCCTGTTGTTCTTCAATGTATCTTACTGCAACATCAAAAGCTTCTTTTCCTTCAATATGGCTAACTTTCCCTTCTTCCTCTTCTTCATTCTCCGCTTCTTCTCAGTTCACTTCTTTGCAAACTGCATTGATAATTTCGTCAACATTCAGTGTTTCATTTTCCAACTGATCATCACCTTTTAAACATTTTTCAATGCCATCTTCAAGTGTGTCACATCCAGCAGCAGTTTAAAGTCATTAAACAGCGAAATATTACCATTATATCTTCGGCAGACTGAAGCTCATTCGATTTTCGTGTTGATCTCGTGTCGATTTTCGTGTTGTCGTCTCGGGTACTTTCTACAGTTTTAAACTTCGGGCCAAAGTTTTCTATATGACTTCGCAAACGTTGTACGAGGCATTTCTTCAAAAGCTCTTGCCAACACGTAGATCACATCCTTGATATTTATTGGTTTCATAGCCTTTAAAACATTTATTCCGTCGTTTTCGGTTCGTTGTAGAATTTCTGAAAGAAGCTTTCTCCTATATCGCATTTTTAAACTTACATGCACGCCTTGATCCATTGGTTGCACTAAAGATGTTGCATTAGGTGGCAAAAACGTGGATTTGATGTTGTCAGAAATGAGTTCGCTTGGGTGTGTTGGGGCATTTTCGAGAATGAGTAGGGTCTTTACAGGCATTTTAAGACATGTCAAGTGGTTTCTTACTTTTGGAACAAATTCTGTAAAGAACCACTCTTTAAACAAATACGAGTCTATCCAAGCAGACTTTTGAGATTTGTAGTAAACTGGCAGAGCAGCTAAATTTAAATGCTTGAATGCTCGGGGTTTTGTGATTTCCCAATTACAAAAGAGGAAGTTTGTGCGTACCTGCAGCATTTGTACACATAGCCAGAGTGATTCTTTCTTTGTTTGCTTTAAATCCTGATACTGAGGTTTATTGCGCTCTCACAAACGTTTTCTTTGGAAGAAATTTAAAATTTAACCGAGTCTCATCTAAATTGTAGATTTGTTGTGCACATAGGCCTTATTCTTGAATAAGAACTAAAAGGTTTTCTGAAAATCCCTTTACTGCTAAAGGATCAGCTGACAATTTCTCACTACAAACACCAAGGTAATGAACACCATGAAGTTTTTTCCACCGAGAAAGCCATCCTTTGCTTGCTGAAAAATCTCTCCTATTATCGATTTTAGAATGAAGAATTAATGTTTTTTCTTTCAAGATTGGCCCACTGATTGGCGTTTCTTTTCGACGCTCTTGCATGAACAGTAACCAAAGTGCATCATCAACAATATCATTTTTCGGCTTTTTAAGTATGCACCGAGAAGAAAGCGTTTTTTCAGATTTGAGTGCAAAAATCTTGTAAAGATATTTCTATTCCTTCTCCAGTCATTTACCGTGCTTTTACCAACATCTAGTTGATCACAAATATGCTTTACTGGATCACCTTTGTCAATACGTTCTAGCGCTTTTAATTTCATCTCCATCGTAATGACATTACGTTTACACCCTCTATTTTTGTACTACACAGTAATTAATAGATCACAACATACACTCCTGTATACGCACAGAACAATGTAATATTCACGAAGAGGAACTGAAGAAAATATGTATTCTACTATAAACAAAACAAGCGACGGCTTGCTTCCTCATCTTGGACTGAGACCGGATAAGAGAGCGTTTACTGTATTTTGCACGATATTGGCTGATAATAGCGAAACTAATTAACGAACTTTGCTACATGAATTATAATAATCTTAATTGAATGAATGATTATAATAAAAGCGTGGATTTCAACTGCTTTAAAGATATTATCATTGAAGCTACCATTAATATGCAATAGAATCAGAATCGCATCATATTCGAAGTTTGAAAACTCCCTTTTATGCTAAGAAAATGTGGCAACGCCGCTTTAAACCATCATGCTGGCACGTGTAGAGCGCATCTATTCCATGCAGTGAGATCAGGAAAAAATGTATGACATGCGATATACCATAGCACGTAATTCACAACCCTCTAATTGATTAGATTAGAGATGAGGAAACTCCTGCCCGCGAGATTATTTTTTATGGCCCGCTGATAAAAACTGCATCTACATCCATGTCATTAAAACATGAGTTTAATCTTCTACGTTCTTTAAACGTAATTTTTTTTACCATTGTTTAATAGATAATATTATTTCAAGATCGATATAAACACTTATTTATTATTTCCCGCAGTTATGAATGTAAGATATGGTTTCATAGGATTTTCGTTACAGCCCTCAATGTCTTTTTTTTTCTTTTACTGACGGCGCAGAGAAAAAAAGTTTCCCCACTCCTGGTTTAAATATTCCACAGGTTCAAATTATTGCAGCTTAGCCAGATGCTAAAAAGCAAAGCACGTGAAAATGCGCGTTACGAATTTTTAATAGAAAACTTTGAGCGTGAGTTCAAAGAATGTTTAACAACAAAAAATTTCATAAATGGACTTATTATAACAAAAGTATTAAAACAATCACGTATATCAAAATAAATTCAACTAACACAAAACCTTATTTTCATCAGCATGAAGCTAAACCATCACACGAATATTTCTCTTTATCTACCAATACTTCAAACAGTCGTGTTAAAATTCTTACTGACTCCGTTCAAAGCATAAAGGAAAAACATTTTACGTTTCAATAAGTGACACAATTATCTTTGTGAATAAACCTGTAAATTACCAATTCCTTTTACATTATTAAGATCACCACGCATCAGACGATGCTCTTCTTGTGAAGAAATTAAAGCCAAGGTCAGCAGCTTTCTCGACTAGCATATTCAAGCAAATCCTCCAAGACTTCCGCTCAAGAGGATTTTCACAGTTTTTATCAATTCACAACCAATGGACACCTCACCTGAAAAAATGTTTAAAAATGGCCAATACTACACCAACACTGTTTTGCTAAAAATGGTAAAGATGAAGGAGCAGAATCCAACAACAGCCATGGCAAGAGTTCTCCTTCTTCATGAAAATGACAGTGGTCACAAAACCCGGAAAATTTGTGGCCCATCTGGAGGGGGAAATAAATCAAACAGCTATCCCATCATGCATATGCAACAGATCTTGTAGCATGCGATTTTTGTCTCGCAGATGCATGTCAAAAACTTTTTTCAACGCCCCTCGTATAAACGGGGAACCAGATTGAGAGAGCAGTATCTTCTAAAAGACTTTTCATGAAAATAAAATGGCAAATTAATCAATTTTCAGTCTGAATTGTCTAATCACATAGAATGACATTTACGTCTACAGGCGCGTATTCAGTTTTTGGGTGTGTTAAATGTTTTCCTTCAATATAGCTTTATTAAAAGCCTTGACATGCCATACAGAGTAGCATGATGAAACATTTCTGTTGATGGGTGGGAAGGATTATGCACTCGAAACAGTTTATGAAGATGAAAATAGTTCTCTTCTTTTAACAGCAAAATGTAGTTGGCCTTCTTAGAATAATTCTCTCTGCTCTGGTCCAAAAGAAAATCAAATTATCATTTCCCGCTGATTGGTGTCTCATATCATGTTTATTTCTTGTGGTTGAAGAGGAAGAAAATCTTCATTTTCTTTACCCTGATTAACTATAATTGTTTCGGCATCTTTCTATACAATTTCAGTTATCCACCTTTCCCAAATCCTTGAATCGCACCTATTAACAGTTTTATCCTTTTTCAATTTCGATTCTTCAAAGATTTAGGGGAAGATGTTTAGCATTCAACGCCCCTCCCCTAAATATGCACTTGAGAGCTAATATCTACATCGATTAAGGTTCGTTTACCATTCAGTTAATTATCGAAGCGAGAATATACAACAGGTGTTCAAATTAATTTAATTTAATTCGAAAATCAAACCTGGTCAAAACACAACTAATGACTAATATATTTAATTACATTAAATGTATACGCGTAGGTTTAATTGTCATGTTCATTTGAATTTTGAATGATTTTTTCCCAGATGGGACGGCTCTGAAATAGAAGAGCTTTTTTAAAATTTTAAATAAACCACAAACAGCACTGAAAAATCGATACATAGATGAATTAATTTGAACTTTTTACTTTTTATACGGTTACATATTTGCAAAGAATATTTAAGGGGTTTTTGAGTTTGAAAACTGATTTCTAATTAACATATCATAGGTTATTTCCTATTAACATAACATAGGTCGGTTCTAATTAAAACGTTCTCTAACTGCATCACAAATTTTGTAATAACTTTAAAACATTTGTAACAAACTGTAACAAATTGTCAATAGAAAATTCGTACAGAAATCGATGATATTTTGTGCATAAGTATCACATATCTCTTTCTCATATACAAAAGCAATAAAATACGAAACTAAATTTATCACTTCTTGCCAAATTATTATCAATAACTGTTAATAAGTAATTAAATAGCAAAATCAGCTAAATAAACAGTGACCGCAATAGATTAATACAATAGCTTTAAAAATGCTTCTTTTCATGTCGATTTAAATTACTGTTAGTTACAAATGTTTTTTCGCAGTGTTTACACATGAATGGCTTTTGCAATAAGTGGAATCGTCTATGAGTAGATAGTTGGCCTTGCTGTTTGAAAGACTTGCTACAGAGATCACAAGGAAATGGTCGTTCACCTGTGTGGATACGAAGATGCATCTCGAGTTGAATCTTCTGTTTGAAACTCTTTTCACAATGAGAACACTTGTGAGGACGATCTTCAGAGTGGATGAGCATATGACACTTCATATGAGATGATCTATCGGTAAAGTAAGGACATAATGAACAACGGAATCTTCGGCCTTTTCCTTCCCCTCGATGTCTCTTCTTGTGTTTGGTGAAGAATTGTAATGATGTAAACTTGCACTGGCAGATGTCACACTGATAAACACTTTGTCCTGTGATAGAGAGGAGTAGGAATAAATATCTGAATTTAGTACTTATTTATCAATTCATGCTATTACGTAAAATCATTTAACTCTGAAAAATATTATATCCGTCGTATTAGAAATAATGGGTTACATTGCATTGAAAAAATAATTTACTAAGATTAGCTAAAACTAAGAATAAAAAAGCTGCAACGGTGATATATATTAATAAAGAAAGATATTCGGACCAGAAAATCACTTTTAATTACCCAAAATAACGGTCAAATCACGGAGGGGGGCATAACCTCCCTTTCCTAGATGGGAGTGCTAATAACAGGAACATGGGAAAACAATAGTAAACATACAGAGGCACCGACAGAAAAATGAAATCAGTTCCATGTTATCTCAACAGGAAAAAACATTCAGAGCTCAATAACTTCTTCAATGCTATTTTTAAGGGGAAAGTATGTCTAAAGATAGATTTAATTAAGAGCTTTAATTTATATAAAGCTCGATTTTAAACCATATTTGTTGATTATAGAAAGAGCTATGAAAGCTGGACTATTTAATCAGATATGAAAAATCTGACCCAAATATTTAATTAAAAAATTTAAACAGGTTAAGATATCAGAGATCATATTTGACTCTACTAGAATGTTTGCTTTAACATTTTAATTAAATTGTTATTAACAATTAAATATATTGTTATTAAAATAATTTTTTGTAGTCTGTTATATATTCCAACCTTCCCACTCTTCAAATATCAAACAAATATTGTTTAAACTCAATATTTAGATAGATTTGATTGGGATATTCATTATTTAGAGGAATGTTTCATTAAGAATCACATGGAAGAAGCTACTGGTCTCTGAATGTGATTTCCTATTGAGATAATATCGAAAATGGTTTCCATTTTTTTCCCAGTACCTCTACATAGAAATCCCCCTAAATGTCAAGAAATTTGTTAAAAAAAAACACTAAAACATATGAGAAGAAAATTATATCCGATCTGTTTCCGATTTACGCCGCCCTCTATCCCATTTTTTTTCGGATCCGGGATTGGAGAAGAACACCTTGATAATAAAAGGCCTTACAGGTAGTTTAACATCACTCATGGAGGGGAAATTTTATTGATATTATAGCATAATATTATTGCAGATAGCTTCAAAATATGTTTCTCAAATGAATAAAACAATAATTAACATA
The DNA here is from genome assembly GCA_038380435.1 of Ryuthela nishihirai. NCBI lineage: Eukaryota > Metazoa > Arthropoda > Arachnida > Araneae > Heptathelidae > Ryuthela > Ryuthela nishihirai. The sequence continues at coordinate 46,138,636 of JAWZYU010000032.1, forward strand.
AAATTGTTACATATGCATTTATTATTTTTTTAATTTTTGTGTTATTGTTGATGGAGTATTATTATATTTAATATTATTTTCATTTCTGACTATATACTAAAATTACGTGCAGAAATATAAAACTTTTCCCTCTTTACGTGACGCCACTGAAATAGCTGTCATCGTCTTAACCATCGAAGTAGCCTTGACCTGGAGAAGGATGCGAAACGGAATCGCGCTTTGTCGCCACAAATGATGTTCATCGCAAATGCTTGTCCGTTTTGCATTTTATAGCAAAATAAAATGCACGTTAATTTAAATGAGGGCGAACGGTTACGTGTGACCTCTTCTGTGCAACAATCGGCAGTTCCACCGTGGTCTTCGGTTACTTGACCTTACGGTTCCGAATTTAGCGGGGCGGTTCCACTTAGTTTTCACCATTTTGGGATAACACACAGGACTCCTAACTGCCATGGGTCAGGAGTGATCCATCGAAAAGTGTTAGAAAAATCTGAGGGTGTTGCCGTCGCCTACCTTGTAGTGAGTAGTAGTTGAGGGAAAGTATACATAAAGTGATAAAGGGACATACGTTTGGCGGAATTTAATTGCGACTGGAGTGGTGGAAAGCTGTGAAGGAACTGATCGATCAATATATTTCGCGTCAGACTTTTGGCGTGGGTTAAATTAATTAAAATATTGATTTTGAAAAAACAACCGTTTATCCTTCTTCACCATGTCTTCTATAGTTAGCGATTCATAATTTATGAATTACTTCAAGAAACCTCTATTAAAATTCCTCGTGAAATCAGATACATATAGCAGCCACAATATTATTCACATTAATTTTAAAGATAACAACTGTCATGTTAGATGGATATTTACCTTTGGTGTAAAGTTCAACAAAAATAAAACATTAACTGAATTGTGGAATCCCCTCGAAAATAAAATCCTTCAGTTAGATAGATTATTTCTGTTATTTGTGTAGGGAAAACACCTTCTTCCCTTTAAAAAGAAATTGCCGCCGAATTTTTACAGTATAACACCAAATTATTATCTGTTTATGCAATGAAATGGAAAAATTTGTCTTTCAATATGTACTGAAAAATAACGGGAAGATTTTAAAAATAGGCATTAATAAATATCGCATATTATGTTTTCCTTCACTATAAATTAATTGTTTTATACATGACATAAAAATGAAATTTTGATCTGGACACCATAAATGAGAAAATATAGTAAAAGAAATGATAGACTTTAAAATGTTTAATTATCGAAAGAAGAAATGTTCTTTGTTTCATTATTTTAATATATATGTAATTTTTCATTATTTAGTATGTAAAAAAAAAAGGTCTCATAAAAGAGAATTAGTGGCTTAGGTTATATTATGCATTTAGAACCGCAAAAAACTGTTGTGCGGGATAATGCCAGATAAAACAAAGAATAAGCAAACAAAAAAACCATAAAAACAAACTGATGATACTTCGCAGTATTCTATCAATCGTATCTTTCTCAAAGTGTCAAGCAAATGAAATCAGAAATTGATAAATGGAATTCTAAGATTATCATCGGTATGGATCTTAAAATGCAGAGTTACATAATATATGAACACAACCATTTTAAAAATGTTTCTATTCATATCGATTTAAGTCATCCTTTTGCACAAATGACTTCTCACAGAGTTTGCACAAGAATGGCTCTTGCAGTAAGTGGATTTCTTCGCTTAGATAGATTGTCCTGCTTTATGAAGGACTTGCTACAGAGATCGCAAGGAAATGGTCGTTTTTCTTGTGTGGATAAGAAGATGCACTTAAAGATGAATCCTCCGTTTGAAACTCTTTTCGCAATGAGAACACTTGTGAGGAACGGTCTCCAGAGTGGGTGAGCATATGATCCTTCATATTGGAAGATCTATTGGTAGAGTGGGGACATAATGGACAAGGGAATTTCCGGCCTTTTCCTTCCCCTCGATGCCTGTTCTTGTGTTTGGTGAGGTATTGTAATGATGTAAACCAGCAATGGCAGATGTCGCACTCATAAACACGTCCTCCTGATTCAGGAAATAAATAAATAATACATTATTCTTTGAATTGAATAACTAAAGTACTGAATTATATTCAACAGCGTTTGCAGATTTACTCATGACATTATACTACGAATTCAGACTGAACTTAATATGAAATTCAGTATGTGAAAATTATACATAAATAGTAATTTTTTAATAATTAGACATGCAATAATATATTTATACCATAAATTCGTGTCAAAGTTCATATGAGAAAATCCCGATTTTTTAAAGCAAATAGTAGCATAAAATTAGACATTTTTAGCTCTTGCAACTAAGAAAACTTTTACATACTAAATAAAATGAATTTTCTACTTATATATTTTAATTAAGATTTCTTCCTTTTACGCATAATACCGCAATTCAGTTAACATATTCATATACAGGTGCTGAAGAGAAAAATGGAAACAGTTCCATGTTATCTCAATAGAAAATCACATTGATAGCTCAATAACTTCTTCAATATGGTTTTTAATTAACTCAACAAATCTATCTAATTATCAGTTTTAAACACTAGTTGTTCAGTATGCAAAGTTATTTGTGAACACTGGAATATTTAAAAGAATATAACATTTACTCCAAAATTTAGTTAACATTACACAGGTTAAAATATCACTTTCTTTAGAGTCAACTATGATATCTGATCGCTTAACTATTTAAATTCTGCGTTAAATATTCTCTATGTACTGAACAAATAACGTCTAAAACCTATATTCGAATAGATTTGATTGAGATCTTTATCGGCACATATTTTTCATTAAAATAATATTGAAGAAGTTATTGAGCTCTGAATGAGTTTTTCTGTTGAGATAATCTGGAACTGTTTCCATTTTCTGTCCGGTACTTGCGTATATTGCATGTTATATTATCTCTTCTTCACCTTATGAATTGATTACTGCTATTTTGCACATCTAAAGAAAGAATAAACAATAAAATGTGTTAGTAAAATCATACAAGGTGTTGAATTTCTGCATTCATTATACTTTAAGTTCTATGATATTTGTTTCCATAAAAAACTAAATTCGAGTTCAGAAAAATGTACTGCTATAAAATCTGCATATATACAGCTTCTGCAGAATTTAGCTTCTTCTGTCTTCGAAAAGATTATTTTTTGGTCAAGCTAAAACTGCCAATGCTTTAAATAAGTGATTCACTTCCTTCGAAAAGCTCCTTTCCTCATAAGATCACTTGAAGGCCCTTTCCACTGATTAAACCAGTTTTAACTTAGATCAGAAGCAGACCAAATACGATAAGTTTCGAATCAACTGTAACTTCTTCATGACGCCATTACTTATGTTCTGTTGGCACAGTTCCTGCAGGTATACTTCTGTAATTCTCATTAGCAAAGATAAAGTTGCAATCTGAAAAGGAATAGAAAAAAAATTACTCTTCTGTTAAATAAGATGCCTTAAAGACTTCAAAATAATTTCATTGCGAGACCCAACAATAAAACAATCAATGAAAAATTTAGCCTCTGTACATAAAGTAAGCTTAAATTGGATATGGTGGGTATAATACTTTCTATGTATCTACTACATTACATTTATGCACTAACTTCGGATAGGCATGAAGAGTAAATTATGAATGGGTGCATGTAATGTAAAAAAGGAGTCAGACTAACATCTTAATAATTTTTCTTAGCTTATTACGAAATATTATTATTATTACGAAATAATATAATTGAGCACAAATTAAAATCTCAATCGATGCTATCTGAATCTCTGTTTTGATTCAGATACTCTAAATTCTTCTGCTGCCATTTTCAAAGCCAGTCCCTCTTCCTCCATCATAATCTCAAAACCAAAATATATATAAATTCGAGACCACCATTTGGCCAAGAATGATTTTAACAAAGAAAAATAAAAAAAAATACCAAATAAAACAAAAACAGAGAATATTACAAACAAGTAGTTCTTTCCAAGCAAATTTTATTTCAGTGGATTATTTTGACTGTGAGACTTTTATCAAGTATGGCTCCATAGCGCATTTTTAAATTTTTTTGTATGTTTACCTTTGTTTATGGTTTTACCGAATGATTATCTTTATTTTGAGAATGAAAATAGTTTTAGGAAGGGGCTATTTGACAGTGGGAGAATACATTTTATAAATCAGATATGTAAATAATGTGATAAATTTGCAAAATTTGGTAAACTTCAGTTCCTCTAAAACCATGGCACCGTATTCAAACTGAATTCCCATAAAGCATTTCATCACGAAGTTATCACCGACTATTTATTTTATATCACTTCATATCAATTACTGCAAATAAATAATTTTTTTACTTTATATATCACATTTATCAAATACGTTTTCCCGCGATAAAATAGTCTCTTTGAAAAATTGTTTTAATTCCATAACACCATTAAAGATAAACAAATCTTAAGACAAAAAAAACAACGCAAAATCTTAAATTATCTGCATTAATGTATTTAAAAAAACCCACTACTAAATACCAAATCAAAAAAAATTCACTTCCGGCTAACATCTCATTTTGTTCATACGCCACAATGTGGTTTCAATATATCCAATGCAAAACTACCGATTCACAACTCCATAGACTTAACATTAAGGAAACCGTAGAATGCTGCGATAAAGTGCATTTTATAAAATGTTTTTAATTTTATTATTATCCATAATTACCAAAAGACTTTATTTCTACGTTTACCTATTAAAAACATCACTGCTTATGATTTATCCGACGTCTTCCTAGGGGGAAGGAGTGGCTCGGTCGGTAGCGCGACAGGCTCTTTATCTGCAGTTCCCAGGTTCGAATTCCTTGACGGGAGGCTACATACTGTCTGCCAACAACTGTTCAGTGAGTACCCTCCCGTTATCCTTCTCTGACCCTCAGGATCCTTGTGACCTGTCTATTCAGCCCACTGTGTGCAAATGTTTATGCAAAGTGCCACTCAGAGATAAAACAACCCAACTCCGACTTCCTCCAACCCTTTAAGAACTCCCAGTCCGCTCTGCTAAATAATTAATTTGAATAATATATATAATATATATATATGACGAATAGTCCACTATATAAATTATGGCACGCAGGAGTATTATTACAAAGATTAATTTATTGTTTAATACATGGGTTCTCAAAATTCTCGATATTGCGATCAGAAGTATATAAATTAATATAGATACACACACGTCCCTATATAATGCCATACATACACAGCTCGTTGGTTTAATACTTCATTATGCATTCGGGATCCATGTTTCAAGAACCCCTGGTTTAATCCAGTTTATGAAGATATATTAAAAGCTCCGAGAACCAGTCATAGACTCCATAATCAGTGTATTTCTTTGGTAAATAATATTAACAGATATATAACATTATCACTATTTAAATAAAAATATCGTACCGTTCAACGAATATAACCAAATCTGAAACAAAATGTATTTTAAAATGAGAGCGTAATAAATAATTCGATAAATCATTTTAAGATCGTCAGACACTAGATGATACAATAACAAGTCGTAAAATACTTACCAGTGAAGTTACTTGTATCTTACAATTTGAATTAGAAGCAAATATTGGCCAAAGAAGAAAGAAAATGCTAAGGTTCAACCTGCAACAAAGTTAATGTATAAGAGCATAACTTTTTCCACTACTACTGCCACTGAATGCTAATGGCGACATAGCTTTGTTGTCAGATATTTTTTCTAACTTTTAAACAAAATATTGTAGGAAAATAAAGGGTTGCTCAGAGCATAGACTTCAAAGGTAATTTAGCACACTAAGTCAGAAAAAAACTCTAATTTTCATTACTTTTGTATATAAGTCAGCTAGTGTTTAAATCTACACTACGAAATAGGATGCCACTAAAGTATGATTTACTGTCGTGTATATTACTAGTTCACCGTATATTCTAAAATTAAGAAAGGGAAGCAGATTCATGTTTTGGATGAAAAGGTATTAGATGCATGCAACTTAGAAAAGAATGGAGAATGCTATGTTACTAATCATACAGAACTGAGGTCACTAGTCTTAGTGACACGCCCCCTTCCAGTCCCAACAGCCATTGCTTGTAGGTTGTGGCGCTTGTGTGCATTTATTTCTCAGTAACTCTAAAAAGGTTGATGACATTAATATACTCTCGAAAGGTTAATCATCTTAATATTTCGTATACTCATTCTTCAGATAAAAGTACGTGTCAAATTCGAATTTAAAATAGATCCTACAATCAGAACAAAAATTGCAGAGATAAAGTTTGAACACAATGCAAAATTCATAATAAAATTTATTAAACTCTAAATACTAAACCACTACAGATATTTGAAAACAGTTTTTTGTATAATCTAATTCGTTCTTTTCTGATCATTTCATTCATGTATAGCACGGAATTTTTTTCAAATTCGCAACTTAACACCATCCAAAACTTCGTGCTTGGACTGCATATACGTTTGAAGTACTTCAAATTTTCCCCTGTTTGCACGGTTAGTTTTACAGTTTTTTTAATGGTAAGGGATCGCATATAAAGTAATATTTTTTCATTGTGGTGAAATGGAATAAATTTCTATTCCCTTAAGCAATTTTTTTAGACACATTTTATGAATTGTAGCTTTGTATTAAAGAGAGAAATACTCTTCAAAATGAAAAGAGTCCTATAACTACTAATTGAAGATGGAATAAATTTTTATTCTAGCATTTGTAAATCGCAAACGTTTCAACTAAAAAAAAATTTATAGCCTCTTCGCAAAAAAACAACATTTGATTCCCATACCTCAATTCGCCACTCCTATGTTTGCACAGAGCCATGTCTCAGAAATAAATGTTTTGAAAAGTTCAGTTATCGAGCCACAGTCCTTACTCTGAAAGAGGACGATTCTCTTATAATACTCTTACTGTGTGTACAAAATATATTCACGATGGACTGAATTGAAGAATTTCGATTTTCATATCGGATCTCACACTTCCTTCATATCTTGCAAGGGAGTTCATTATACTGACGGACGCCTGAAGAAAATATTTTCAAACATTAATTTTACACTCTGTGAAGTAAAAAGTCATGCGAAATAGACCAAGAAATAAGCATTATTCCAAACTGGGGATCACAGTATTTACTCTGAATACTCTTAGAAAACGTTTTTCCAATTTCGTGAACCACAAGGTTTTGCAATCTGATTAACGTCATCAGCAATTTCATTATCGACCCTGTCTACAAAGCATCACTTTTTATTGACGGACGACGCTACAAGACAGATCATGAAAAAATATTTTGAAACATATTTTTTTCCCAAACTGGGAATTACACTGTTTGCTCTGAATGCATACGGGCGTAATTTATTTGGGAAAAACTATTTCGGGGATAAACATTTTTTAATACTATGAACCATAAAGCCCTTCCAACAATTTATTCGAATTCCTAGGAAAAAGGTAGGTTCACAACTTCAATAAAAGGGAGCCAGGAATCCTGTTTGAAATATATCAGAAATTATTTTTTTTGAAGTATCAGTTTCATGATGATCCAAAAATAATATTATGACCTATACGTTTTAAATGTTAATCGTATCATGTTTTCTGAGAATTGCAGTGAAGTGATATCGTGCATAAAAACTTACAGTTTGGGGGTCCAATAATAGTATCGAATATTTAAAACCACAAACTTGTTACTTTGAAAAGGCGGTCAGAGTTGTAGTATAACATAAAGTCTTGTGTTCACGTTATAAAGCTAAAGGGGATACAGAATGTTATGGGCTTTCATTTCTCTCTCCACTAACATGTGTTGGAACTGAGAACTTCTCCAAATTTGACTCAATGGACTCTTCACCAAAGATATTTACCATATTGCATGCACAAATGTGATGCCCAGAAATATAATTAAAAAAATAATAATAAATACCCCCTCAAGCAGCTGCTTGAGGGGGTATTTATTATTTTTTTTCTTTCAGAGGTCTGACAGGAGCCTGTCAGCTTATATGCTACAGCAGAAGGTTTGAGAGGATGGCAGGACCTCACCAGAAAAACAACACACAAAACCACACACCTTACCCGGGACACGAACCCAGGTCCCTTAGATCAGTAACCAAGCGCCCTAACCACTCGGCCATGGGAAGTACCTGGAAAAAAATAAGTGTTGAAATATATCAGAAGGTGCAATGAAATGGATGATAGGATAAAACGAAAATGCGACGTCGAATATATCAAAATACCGTAGAATGGGATGTCGAATTATCAAAAAATAAACAGAAATGATTGATAGAATTGCATCAATATTAAAATATACCTAAATGTGAAATAACTGCAAAATCACACAACATACATTCGAATGGATGGCAAGATATCTTCAAAATGTATTTAGGTGGAAGACAGATCAACTGAAGCATAAAACAATAACAGAAAGTACACCTAAAATGGACGATGGAATAACACCAAAACTGCGTAAGGTACATAGCAATGGGAGAAAGAATGCTTTCAAAATACCCTAGAATGGAACCCAAGTAACAGTAAAATGCATAAGAATGAGTGAGAGAATTGCTTCATTAATGAAATATATGTACTGAAATGGGAAGTGGAATAGCTAGAAAGTATCGAAACGTACACTGCAGTGGGTGGCAGAATACCTAGAAAATCTCACAGAGTGCACCAAAATGTGTGTCGGAATAGTTTAAAAGTTCTTAAAATATGCCAAAATGGACGGTACCTTGAGTACAATATCCCCAAATATGAAATGATATGGGAAATTAAATAAGTGTAAAAATACTCACTAAATTGTTTAAAAAACACTAAAATATGCTGAAATAGTGGTGAAGTGAATACAAAATTCCGTAATTAGAGTGAAATAGAATATGTTCAAAATATGTTGGAATAGACTCCAGAATCACTGCAAAATCTCACAGATTAAAACGGATGATCTGAAAACACCATAATAAGTTGAAATGGCGGTTGGGTGAATACAAATTTCATAACATAAAGTGAAATGGGAAACAGAACATCTGTAATATCCCAAAACTGAAATGAAAGAGCATTTCGGAAACTATGCTGTAATGTATATCAATATATCTTCAAAATATATCGGAATGGAGAATACATTTTCGTAAAATCGTTAAAAATACATTGGAATGACTGACAAAATTGCTGAAAATGTTAAAATATTCAGAAATCAGTGGTAGAATTATTACAAAATTTCATTAAATCACTGAATTACGAAATGGAATAAATACAAAATCTAACAAGACATACCAGAATGGTTGAGGGAATTGTTTGAAAATAGTAAAAATATCCTACTAAAGACAAAGATTTTACATTTAAACAAGAATTCAGCTTGGCGATGACGTGAAAAAATTCATGACGATTTATCATAGTTATATGGGAATCAGCCTGTTCATGTGGCACTATTACGGGATGGATACCCAAATTCAGAAAAGGACGGCAGAGTTTGGAAGACCTGCCTCGCGCAGGAAGACCGAAGGATGCTGTGAAAGAATCATCCGTGCTCTTCATGAACTCATTAAGGAAAACCCACACATCACCATTTAGATGTCGATATATCGATTGGCAGTGTGAAAACGATTATTCATCAACGTTTAAAGTTCGGAAAGAACAACCGACCGTACATTAAAAAAGACTGGAATTGACTTGTGCAAGGTGATGCTGGCCGTCTTTGAACCTAATGGCCATAAACGGTTAACATACATTGCCACAGGAGATGAGACGTGGTTTTATTACTATAAAACTCCTAGAAAGATCAATAACTATGTTTAGGTTGCGAAAGATGGACCACGTCCCCAAATTCTGCTACAACACTTTCACTCGAGGAAAAGGCGGTTCTCAAATTTTTTTCAATTCCCAAGGAGTGGTAGCCCTGGAGTGGTTCTCAAGGAGTGGTAGCCTTACCTCAAAAAATGATTATAAATGGCCAATACTACAGCAACACTGTTTTGCCCAAAATGGTTGAGATGAAGGAGCAGCGTCCAACAATAGTTCTCCTTCTTCATGACATTGCAAATGCTGAAAAACCGGTCAAGTTACGACCTATGTGGAGGAGGAAAAAATCAAACAGCTGCATTACGATGCATATTGACCTGATCTTGTACCATGTGATTTTTTGTTCACATGGTACAAGATCATATCAAGTGGACATATGCATATCAAGAACTTTTTAACCACCTTCGTCAAAATGGGGAGCCAGATTAAGGGAACAATATCTTCTAAAGTATGCCTTTTATGAAAAAAAAATGACAAATCATTCTTAGTGAGAATTATTTAATTACAAAGAATGGCATTTATGTTTAACAGGCGTGTATCCAGGTTTTGGGTGTGTTGGATGTTTTTCTTCCCAATAGCGTAATTAAAAGCCTTGACATGCCACACAGAGTAGCACAATGAAAGCATTTCTATTGATGGGTGGGAGGGATTATACATATGCACTCGAAACAATTTATGAAGAAGAAAATTTTAACCGCAAAAGATAGTTGGCTTTCTCAAGAGAAATGCTCTCTGCTCTGTTGCCGCATAAAACCAAAATCTCATTGCCCGCTTATTTTATGGGTTTTAGTTTTGGCTGCAGATTAAAAATAAAGAGGCGGAAAATCTTCCGTCTGATGAACTGTAATTGCTTTACCATCTTTTCACTCAATTTCAGTGGACACAGCGTTTTCCCAAACTCTTGAGCCATGCCTATGAACAGTTTTATCATTTTGCAATTTCGGGCTTTGAAAGATTTAAAATAGGGGGAGGATGCAAGGAAGCTTTATACTCCCTCTAAGATCGATATTAAATGTCAAGGAAATCGATATTAGATGTCAAAAGCGTTTGGAATCTAATATCGATTTCCAATAACGTTTGGGGTATAGGGTATCTCAGTCGGTAGCGCGGCAGGCTCGTAATGTGCAGTTCCCAGATTCGAGTTCCAGCTGGGCCATTTGTTTCCGCGAAACTCCCCACAGTCAGTAGGGTCACCGATGGAATTGGAAAGGCCGTCGTCCGTCGGGTGGAACGTTAAATCGTGGCTCCTGCATGAGGTTACCATCTGTCCCCAACAGCCGTTCGAGTGTGACCCTTTCCCCAACATTCTTTGAGCTTTCGGGTTCCTTGTGACCTGACCATTTAGCACATTGTGTTCAAAAAATGCCGCTCAGAGGTAAAACAACCCAACTCAAAAATGTTCATTTACCATTCAGTTAATTATCGAAGCGAGCTTAAATAAACCACAAACACCACTTAAAAATTGATAGTTGGATGATTTAATCTGAACTTTTTACCGGTTACATTTTTGCAAAGAATATTTAAGAAGTTTTTGAGTTTGAAACTGATTTCCAATTAAAATTTCATAGGTCATTTCCTACTAACATATAATATAGGTCATTTCCTATTAACAAAACCTAGGTCATTTCCTATTAAAATAACATAGGTCATTTCTTATTAACATAACATAGGTCATTTCTTAATAACATAACTTATTAACATAACAGGTCATTTCCTATTAAAATAACACAGGTTATTTCCTATTAACACAACTTAGGTAGGTTTTAATTAAAACCTTTTAATATCGATTTTATAATCACATCACAAATTTTGTAATAACTCTTCAAAATCTCACCAAAACAAAAACTGTAGTAAAATGTCAATATAACAGAAAATTCGCACAGAAATTGATAATGATATTTTGTGTACAAGTATCACATTTCTGTTTCTGATATATCAAATCATTGAAATATGAAAATAAATTTATTGCAACTTTCAAAATTATAAACTGTTAATACTAATTAAGTAGGGATATCAGAAAACTAATAAATGACTGCAAATACATGAATATAACAGATTTAAAAATCCTTCTTTTCATGTCGAATTAAATGACTTTTAGTTACAAATGATTTTTCGCAGTATTTACAAATGAATGGCTTTTGCAGTAAGTGGAATCTTCTATGATTAGACAGATCGTACTGCTGTTTGAAAGACTTACTACAAAGATCGCAAGGAAATGGTCGTTCTCCTGTGTGGATACGAAGATGCACTTTAAGATGGATCTTGCGCTTGAAATTCTTTCCGCAGTGGCAACACTTATGAGGACGATCTCCAGAGTGCGTGAGCATGTGATTCTTCATGTCGGATGATCTATCGGTAGAGTAAGGACATAATGAACAAGGGAATCTCCTGCCTTTTCCTTCCCCTCGATGTCTATTCTTGTGTTTGGTGAGGAATTTTAATGATGTAAACCTGCACTGGCAGATGTCACACTGGTAAACTCTTTGTCCTATGTTGCAGAATAGGAATAAATATCTCAGTTTAGTACTTACTTAAAATTCATGCTATTAGGTAAAATCTTTTAACTATGAAAAATATTATAGTCATCGTATTTAGAAATAATGGGTTACATTGTATTGCAAAAACAGTTTACTAAAATTAGCTATAACTAGTAATAAAAAAGCTGCAACGGCCATATAGATTAATAAAAATAGATATTTGGACCAGAAAATCACTTTTAATTACCCAAGATAACGATCAAATATCGGAGGGGAGGGGAACATAATCCCCACCGCCTTATTGATGGGAGTGCTAGCAACAGGAACGGAGGTGAAAAAAAAGTAAACATACAGAGGCACCGACAGGAAAATGGAAATGTTCGGTGTTATCTCAATAGAAAATAAGATTCAGAGCTCAATAACTTCTTCAATGCGAAATTAAAACTGCCAATGTCTTAGAAAAGATTTGATTGAGAGCTTTATCTAAATCTCGATTTTAAACCATATTTGTTGATTACAGGAAGAGTTATGAAAGCTGGACTATTTAACAGGATACAAAAAAAAACTGACCCTAAAATTTAAATAAAAAATAAAATTGGTTAAAATATCAGAGATCATAGTTATTGATCATCTAGCTAGAGTGTTTGCTTTAATATTTTAATTAAATTTTGGGGTTAATTTTTTGTAGCGTGTTAAACGTTTCAGCGTTCATAACCCTTTTCAATATTGAACAAATATTGTTTAAAATAAATATTTCGGTAGATTTGATTTGCATCTTTATATTTACACGTATTTTTCACTAAAAATCATATTAAAGAAGTTATTAAATTCTGAATGTGATTTCCTATTGAGATAACATGGAACTCTTTCGATTTTTTTATCTAGTACCTTTATGTAGATATGACGCGAATTTTCAGGAAATTTGTTAAAAACCACTAAAGCATATGGAAAAAAAATTGTACCAGAACAGCTTTCCAATTATTACTTGTCCCCCCCCCCCCCCTCCAATCTTTTTTCATATCCGGAACTGGAAAGACAACTTTGACACTAAAAGTTCTCCTGTCTGGATACGAAGATGCACTTTAAGCTTGAAACTCTTTCCGCAGTGGCCACACTTGTAAAAGGATGATCTTCAGAGTGCGTGAAGATGTGACGTTTGATGTTGGATGATATATCGGTAAAGGACATAAGGAACAAGAGAATCTGCGGCCTTTTCCGTCCCCTCGATGCCTCTTCTTGAGTTTGGTGAGGAATTGTAACGATGCAAACGGGTAATGTCAGATGTCACACTCATAAATACTTCCACCTGTTTTAGAAAATAAATAAATAATACATTATTCTTTGAAGTGAATAACTAAAGTACGGAATTACATTCAATAGCATTTCCAGATTTCTTTATGACTTTAAACTATGGAATGAGAAACCTTAATATGAAATTCTATGAATGAAAAAAATAAATATATTTTTTTAATAATTGGATAAGCAATGACATTTATACCATACAAATACGAGTCTAAGTCCAAATGCTTTAAATTAAAATAACAGAATAAAATTAGATACATTTTAAAGCAAAGCTCTTAAAAATACAAAAACTTATACACACTTAATAAAATATATTTAAGAAAGATTTGCTTGTTTTATAGATAATACTCTAATTCGGTTTACATATCCATGTACAATGTTAACCAACTTATCTTCTATTTTATGTACATCTATTATTTAATAAAGTCTCATTTAAAATGTTATTTATAGACATCGATAAATCGGGGCTGAAATAATTATAATCAAATCATATTTACAGATACTGGATGGAAAAGGTTTCATCTTATTTCAACAGAAAACAATCACATTCTGAGGTTAATAACCTCTTCAATACGATTTTTAATGAAAATATGTCTAAAGATCTCAATAAAATGTATGTAAATATCGATTTAAAAATATTTTTAAGTATTAAAAGAGTTATGAATGTTGGAACATAGTAACAGGCTATAAAAATTATCCCCGAAATTTAATTAAAATATTAAAAGAGGTTAAGAGAACATTTTGACTCTAGGGTCTAGTATATAACCTCTGAACTCTTACTAAATTTATCAAATATGTATCACACATAGCTTCTCAAAACTAAATGTGATACATAATTGATATTTAATAACTATTAATTTTATCGACTATGATCTCTGAACTCTCTCCAAATTTATTCTTTAAAAATATTTTTCATTAAAAATCATGTTGAAGTTTATGAGTTCTGAATGTGATTTTTCTTTTGAGACAATATGAAACTTTTACAACTTTTTTGCCCAGTGCCTATATATATATGCTGTATGTTATGTGTTCTTCAACTTATGCATTTATTACTCATATTTTTCATATCTAAAGAAAGTATAAACATTTAACTGGTTAGTAAACGCATACAAGGTATGTCAAGTTTCTACGTTCATTTATACTAAGTTCTATTATGTTTGTTTCCATAAATATCTAATTCTAATTCAAAGAAATGTTCTGTTTACAGAACTGTGTTCTGAAAGATTGTTTCTTTGGAACTGCCAATTTAAAACTTCCAATGCTTCGAATAACTGGTTCATTTTCTTCGATGAGCTACTCTCTTCATAGGATCACTGGTAAGGCCTTTTTCCACTCAGGAAACTGTAGTTTTACACTGGGAGTTAACAGAGTAAGAAAGTATGGCATCAACTGCAACTTCTCCATGATCTTCTGTTTTGTCAGCACAGTTCACTTTTGTAGTTTTCACTCAAAATGATAAAGTTTCATTCTGAAAACGAATAGGAAAAAAATTAGTACTCATTGGTTAAATAAGATGCTTTAAATTGAGACATTTAAATAATTCCATTATTAGAGACCCGAAAACAAAACCATCATACAAAAAAATTAAGTTAAATGCTACTTTATAGTTATGTATTACTTTAGAATAGGCACACAGTAAATTATGGTAATCTAAATAAGGAATCAGATTCAGGACTCAGTAATGTTTCTTAAACATTTTAAGAAAATAATATAATTAAGCACAAATTAAAATATAAATCTCTATTTCGAATAAAGTAATCGAAATTTAGCAGAGTGTACTGACGCTGCCATTTGCTAAAGTAGTCCGTGCAAGTAGTCCCTGTTCTTTCATTATAATCTCAAAACCAATGACATAACTTCGTCACCGCCATTTGGCCACAACTGATTTTCCACATTTGATCAAAATTGATCACACAAATTAGAAAAATAGAAAACAAATACTTCTACCGAACCGAGTTTTATTTGACTGCATTATTCAGTTCATGGGACTTTTCTTAAGTACGTTTCAACGTTATATTTTTCAACAATTTGATATTTGTTTACTTTTGTTTTATGGTGTTAAGGAAAGATTATATTTGATTTATGAAGAAAAGTAACTTTAGGAAAGGCATTTGTGACCAAAATATTTACCATTGCAAGCATATGGCTTTCACTTCCCCATTTGATAGTGGGAGAATATATTTGATAAAGTTGATATAAGAATAATATATTAAGTTTGAAAAAAAAATTATTAACTTATGTTTCTCTAAAACCATGGAACCGTTTTCAAACTGAATTTCTATAAAACCTTCCATCACAAAGTTATAAAATAAATAAATAAATACCCCCTCAAGCAGCTGCTTGCCACAGAGGTGACAGGAGCCTGCCAGTTTAATATGCCATAGTAGAAGGTCTGTGATGAAGGCAGGACCTCAGCAGAAAAAGGACACATACATCCATGCCTTACCCGGGGCTTCCGCAAAATTCCCCGCCCTG
Organism: Ryuthela nishihirai; assembly: GCA_038380435.1. Classification (NCBI taxonomy): domain Eukaryota; kingdom Metazoa; phylum Arthropoda; class Arachnida; order Araneae; family Heptathelidae; genus Ryuthela; species Ryuthela nishihirai. The sequence continues at coordinate 46,154,639 of JAWZYU010000032.1, forward strand.
CCCACGGTCAGTAGGGGATACCGATGGGCTTGGAAAGGCAGCCGTCCGTCGGATGGGACGTTAAGCCGTGGCCCCGTGTGCGGGAGAGCCATACCCTGTGCACGTTAAAGAACATGCTGGATGGCCTTGACGGGAGGCTATCATCTGTCTCCCAACATCTGTTCCTGTGGGTCCCCTCCCCCAACCTTCTCTGAGCCTTCGGGGTCCATGTGACCTGGCCATTTAGCCCATGGTGTGCAAAAAAGTGCCGCTCAGAGGTAAAACAACCCAACCCAACCTACCCGGGGCTTAGAACTCAGGTCCCTTAAATCAGTAGCCAAGCGCGCTAACCACTCGGCCACGGGGACGACTCCAATATTAACATCGATTATTTTCACTTCATACGAAATTACCGCAAATAAATCAATTTCTTATTTTACATATCCCATGAAATCTTCCCAATGGCCGAGTGGTTAACGCGCCAGACAAGACATAGATGTTTATGTTTGTCTTTCTGCTGCGGCCTTGTCTGTCTCATAGATCTTCTCTATGGCGCATTGAATTGTCAAAATCCTGTCAGACCCTCGGGCAAGCAGATTATTAAGGGGATATTTATTTATTATAATCACATTTATCGAATATTTTCCCCGCAATGAAATGATCTCTTTTAAAAATTATTTTGGTACTTTTCGGTTATCTCCGGTCACATTTTCTTGGTGACGAAAAATAAACACCAAAGTAGCAATGAGATTATTTATTTATGGAGCTTTTCTTAAATTGATTCTTTAGCGAATAGCGTTATTAAGGAAATTTACTTTTGATGTTTATTTTGAGGGCTTTTTTTAAAGTGGGAAACGAGGTTTCATTGTTTAGCGATAACCGTTGTTAATGAAATCTTTTGATGAGATTATTTATTTTTTGGGTTTCACTGAGGAACAAGGATTTATTCCTTAGTGATAAGAATTGTTAATGAATATAATTTTGATGAGATTATTTTTGGGGCTTTTTTTTAAGTGCCAAACAAGGGGTCATTCTGTAAGCGATAAACATTGTTAATAGAATCTTGTTTCGATGAGATTATTTTTAGTGCAGAAACATGATTTTCTTCTAAATAGCGTTGCATATTTCTGAAAATTTTCCCTTCTTTAAGATAACCGAAAAGTACCATTATTTTTTTCCGTAACATCATTAAAGATAAACATATCATAACAGAAATATATATACATATCATGATAAAAAAGCAATGGGAAATCTTAAATGCTCTGCCGAAATGTATTAAAAGAAACCCAAGGTTAAAATAATCAAATGAGATAAAGCTCACTTCCGCTATTTCTCTATTATTCTACCATCACAATAGTCCGTAAGAACTATTGTGATGTATGAACATCATATGTATATCCTTGTGACTCTACCAACTCAGGACTCCATAGACTTAACATTAAAGCAACAGTAGCACTCTGCGGTAAAGAATGCCTAAAAAAAAATTTGATTTCCATTAATTTTTATAATTCACAAAATTTTCATTCTAGTTTTTCATATCAGAATCATATCTATTTATTCGACTTCCGCCAACCCCTTAATGACACCAGTACGCTCTGCTAAATCATTACTTCGAATAATATTTTTTCGGTATATAAGAAATGGCACGCAAGTGTATTATTACAGAGATTAATTCATTGCTTAATACAGGTGTTTTCTGTTTTGATATTGCAACCCCGTACCGTACAATCGTAGATAAACCAATGCAGACACTTCACACTTCCCTATAATGAAAAAAAAATCTAATTTCATTATGTACCGGCGATCCACATTTTAAGTGCTCCTTGTTTAATGGTTTATGAAGATTGATTGAAATCACCGAGAACCCTGGCGTAGATTCCATAATCTGTGTATTTCTTCGGTAAATAAAATTTAATACACATATAACACTATCACTATTTAAACATAACTATGGTACCTTTCAACAAATATAATCATATCTCGAATTATTGTGTGTTAAAATAATAGCTTATATTAGAAATCTTACATCTCATGTCTCGATAAATCATTTTAAGATCGTGAGACACTGGATGATACAGTAACAACTCGTAAAATATTTATCACTGAAGTTACTTGTATCTTACAAATTGAATTAGAAACACGTATTGGCTAATAAAAAGAGAAAATGCTAATATCTTACCTGATATAAACTTAATGTCTAAAAGCAAACTTCCTTCGACTACTACTGGCGTTGAATTATAATGGCGCCTCAGTTGTGTTGCCAGATATATGTTTGAAATTCCTAACAAAATATTGTAGGAAAATAAAGGATTGCTGAAAGCGTAGCCTTCAAAGGTAATTTAGCACAAAAAAGAGTAAGAAAAAAATGCTTCCAAGTCAATATTATTGTAAATTTTCGCCTCATGTGTGTACTAGTCAGCTACGGTTTAATTCAAACTGGAAACGAAATAGTATGCCACTGAAGTATGATTTATTTTCGCGGATATTTCTAGGGCACTTCCACTCTTCTCTTGGTAGGCGATGATCATTTCTTTTTGAACGTCCGTCAAATCAATACCTCTGCCCATTGTGCTCACGTTAAGCAATATGGCTCATCTGTCCTGGCCAGCCGCTTATCTCCGTGTGGTCGACCTTGTCATGTGCATTCTGGGACGTGCCTGGGCGAGTTCACTGTGATTCCGTGGGTGTGATATTATTCTGATACGACTGTGTACTACAGATTAGTGAAATGATTAGGCATTACTAAATTTTAAAGTTTCTCTAATGTTTAAATGGAACTTGGACTAAACATCACAATGCATCCAGTTTTTATTACTAGAGTTAAATATTTAAATACCAATGGATGCTAGGAAATGGATTTTGAGAATTGCTAATAATGATATTTTCCACAATCATTTAAATGAAGTGTGAATACCAATAATTGCTCTATCTAATGTTTAATCTAATCAGTAGCATTTCCCTAATATGTGTAAGGAACAAAATTAATTTTGGAAAATAATTTTCGTGAGAAAGTATTCCTTCTTAAATATTCCAAAAAGACTTCCAAGAGTGAACTGACATTTTTAGGTTTTGGTTTCTTTTTAATGTGCTGTCAATGTAGTCATGGAACAATTCAATATTTACAATTCGTTGCAAATATGATCCGAAAACATCATCATAATTTATCAAGTGTCCTGATCACTTGAGCTAGTTCAACCTTTTTCAGTTTTCACCTAATGAAGACAATAAACTTTCCCAATGGAAGCGAACGTGAGTTTGGATCCCATTCGTAGAGAAATTCATTTTTTTTTCTCTGTTAATAATATTAAATTGTCCCATGATTTCAGATCATTTCCTCAGTTTCTCAGGAATTCAATTATATATCAATAGGGGTTTTTCTACGTGTTTCACTGTAAATAAATATATTTCACCATCTCTATCTGCTGTTAGTCTATCCCTTCCTGATCAGTGAGGAATGAGGGGAAATCAATCGGCACGGCATGAGGCTCGCAATCTTCAGTTCCCACTTCAGACTCCCAGTTGAGCCAACGTTGAGGTTGGCTCAACTGAGACTCCGTTCAATCCCACCTTGCCCTCGGTGAGAAAGAGGACTCCTATGGGCTTTGAAAGGCCGCCGTCCCACGGATGGGATGTTAAGCTGTGCAATGTGTGCAGGGAAGTCATAACATGTGCACTACAGTATAAAGAACATGATCGATAGCCCTGACGGAAAGTTTCCATCATTGTACTAAGAGCTGCTCAGTGGGTCTCCTTCTCCAAAGTTCTTTAAGCCCTTGGGGTCTTTGTGGCCTTGCCATTTAGCTTATTGTTCTCAAAAGTGTCAATCAGACGTATCCGTATCACTAAAACTTACATAGATTTCCGAAGTTGAAAATTTCGTGATATGAACTTTTGTTCGGAGAAGTTTGTGTGTCTGTCCTCTTATGCACACAGCCCCCAGAAGAACTAGAGCTCCAAACTTTGCATGAACGTTCCCTTCACCCAGGAGAATAATATAGGCTATGTGCGAACCCACTTTGGTCAACCAAAATTAGGGTGGACGGGTTTAAATTTCTCAAAATTCCCATAGACTTAACATTAACGGTTGAATGTTATTCAGAATAACTGTTGCCACTAATAAATTGGCTATCTGATTTCCCTCGATTAAAACATTAACATTCAAAATCTCTGTTGCCGCCATTAAATTTGAAATAATGAATGGATCAAAATTAATTTCTCTCTGAGTTCGCGTGATAAACCTATTCTTCTGTTTTCTGGGTCAAGAGCGCGAGGGTACGTGGAATTTTAAGTCGTACTAATTAAGCACGAGCAGAACATGAGATTCAAAAAACTAAATTCGTATGGAAGTTAAAATCATTAACGTAATTTGAAAAATATGCAAAAGCTAATAAAAGTATATACAGATATAAACATATAAAAAGTATCATCATCCTCAAGCAGCCATGGGCTACGGAGGTCCAACCAGACCGTGCAATTTAGTTCTCCAAGCAAGTCTATCCTGAGCTACATCTACTGCATCTGGCCACTGCACACCAATTCTAACAAGGTCCTGTTTGACATTGTCTGCCCACCGCATCCTAGGTCTCCCCTTCTTTCTGAGGCCGTTAGGCACCCTATTCGCCTATCTATAATTATTCATACGGGAAACATGGACAAACCAACGGAGTCTCTCTCTGCACAATATGCTGCTTAAAGGGGGTTGCAAACTCCTTTGCCTAACCTCATCATTAGTTACAAAGTTGAACCACCTAATGCCCAAGATACTGCTTAAGCATCTGGAATCAAAAGCATCTAGTTTCCTGTTATCTTATTTACAAAGTGTCCAAGTTTCACTACCATAACTAACCCTGGAAAGAACCAAACTATTATACAGTCTAATTTTAGTTTTTAGGTGTATACACCTATTTTTCCACACTCTCAATAGATTCTTAAAAGTCCCGGCAGCAATCCCTATTCGTCTGTTAATCTCATGCCGCACATCACCATTATCTATTACATAGCTCCCAAGATAATTAAACTGTGACACCTGCTCAAGACTGCAACCATTCAGATTAACTGAATCACAGCCTGCCTGACCAATTTTCATCACTTTAGTTTTCTCTCTGTTTATAACCAAACCTACTCTACTACCAGTCTCATCAACAGCTAGAATGAAAGAGTTCATCTCATCAACATCATTTGCCAAAAGGGCTAAATCATCAGCATAATCTAAATCGCTCACTTGTTATCAATTGATAGATTAGATTTTCTGGAGAGAAATGAATATAATTTAAACTCTATTACACGGGACTTATGTAATGAAAATAAATATAAATACCCCCACAAGCAGCTGCTTGCCACAGAGGTCTGACAGGAGCCTAGTAGAATATGCCAGAGTAGAAGGACTGAGAGGATGGCAGGACCTCATCAGAAAAACTACACATACATCCATACCCGGAGTTCGAACCCAGTCCCTTAGATCAGTAGCCAAGCGCACTAACCACTCGGCCATGGGACGCCTTATGTACAACAGAGCAAATGTGTTCATCCCGTGTAAGTTATTGGTTGATCGTGACACCAAGACACTTTGTCGAGTCCTTTCACACTATCTGTTTATCAAATATCATAAGATTAGACACATGATGCAATATTTCATGGGTGCAGAGCTGTGAAATTGTCGGTGTTGATCTTGAATGCGGCATTTCATGCACTAATCCTCAAAAGTGTGTGCCATATTTTGTATTCTGTTGCACGCGATTTGCGGTGATAAGGAGGAAGAGGGAATGCTGTGTAATCAGCATATGTAGTGTTTCGATTCGATATATTGTTGGTAATCAAAAATGTAGATATTGAACAGTGCTGGACCGAGGAGAGACTCTGACTTGAAATGATTTGTCAGATAAATAGTTGAGGATGATTTTTGTGATGGAAAATCATATTTCCTAAGTTTAAAGACAAGTCCCTCGATCCAGACCCTATCAAATGCTTTTGCAATATCTAAAAAATCTGCTACGGTGGAATCTATTTTATTTTTAGCCTCCATAATGGATTCGACCACTCTCCTGAATTGATATACAATAGAATGTTTATGTCGAAAATCGAACTGCTCGGGTTGATTGATACTTTTGTCAACGAGTGTATCCTCCATTCTGTTTAGAATATTTCTCTCGAAGACCTTATCAAGACATGAGAGCAAGCTAATTGGTCTATAGCTTTGTGGGAGTGGAAGATTCTGTCCGGAGTTTGGAAAAATAATTACTTCTGCAGTTTTCTATGAGAATGGGAGATAGTCAATACGCATTGATTTTGTTGCAGAATAATATCCAGAAGCAAAGTGCAAGCTTTATGTGGAAGGTTATTAATGACTTAATTTGTCATTTTATCTGCTCCGGCTGCCTTTCTAGATTTTAGACTTCTAATCGCTGTTTTATGTTCGCCAAAGCTTACAAATATAATACATCCATTACAACCGAGAGAGTAATTTTTTTCTACTTCCTTATTGACTTCTCTCACAAAGAATTCATCATCAACTTGTTTTGTATTGGGTTGAAACTGTGCTTCGAAATCAATGGCGAAAACTTAAATTGCTTTTCCTTCAACTGCGCAAACTATCCCATTAATCCCATCGAAGTCAATTCTCGGTTGACTAATTCCCATGGATAAAAACTATTAGAATATACTATAAAAGTGGCATTGTGGTTGATGCACCTGAATCCCCACATTTTTTTCCGTCGAACATTTAACAAAAACTGGCATCCTTGATATTTTTTTTTCGTCTTCATTTATCTTTTCAATGAATTATATGCAGGATATGAGTTAAGGAAAATTAACCAATTATCACCTGATCATTATCCAGTCCTTTTAACTCACAATTTTGCTTTCACAAAGACAATACTGATTTTGACAAAATAAATTGGGAAACCTACGAATGTACTTTAAACTCTGTTGTTATAGGCAGGTGTCAGAATAACGATAAACAAAGTATCGATAATACCATCAAATATTTCACTGAAATAATTCAGTGAGCATTACGTAAAGCTACAAAATACATTAAGAGAGTTTCATACCTTAATAATATTCCAACAACTAAAAATAATATCAGGAGATAAAACAAAATTGGAAAGTCCTGGTAGAAATCTAGAAGGTAAGATGTTAAAAAAAAAGTTATATAACCAGTTACAATCTGATTTGCGGAAATCTCTCGTTGAACACAGAAACAAAACCTGGACAAAGAAGCTCGATACGCTTAATGTTAAAGACCGCTCACTATGCAAAATGGTAAGATCTTTAAAAGGAAGTAACAGAGTTGGGCCTCCACTACAGACGGATGACAAAGCGAAACATACGACCTGATGGAATCCCGACGAAGTTAAATATGAAGATGACAAGGCGACAACAGGCGACAGAGCGAATCTATTATCTCGTTTTCAAAGAAAAAGCTTTGTTGCTTGTCTGTTTCGCTTTCTCGTCTACCGAAATTTTTGGTTTACAGAGATAAATTAAAAATTTTGTTTGTGTTGGATAGGTATTGATGATATGCACTTTCCGAATCTCCGAATTTTCGAATTCCGAATTTTCGAAATTCCGGATAGGCACGATATGCACTTTCCGAATCTCTCTAAAGCTACAATCACCGCCATCTAGCGGTGAGGAAAGGTGAAAATTCCAAATTTTCAAAACGAATATTCAAACCATTTTTTTATACTAGAAATTTTAAATTTTGGTGGTGGAAAGTGACGAAGATTCCATTGCCACCAATGAGTTGACCCCTTAGACCCAGAGGGGCTGGGGGAAAGACACCTTTTTAGTTTTAGCAGATAATTGTTTTCTTTTAATATAAATGAAATTTTTTGTTGGGTTAGATAGGAATTGATAAAATATTGTGATTCACCATATGGATTCCCAGCTGGGTCAGCCTTGAGATTTATCTGCGCAAAACTCCCCGACCTTCCCACAGTCAGTAGGGAACACCGATGGACTAGAAAGGCCGCCGTCCGTCTGATGGAAAGTTAAGAGGTGGCTCCATGTGCGGGAGAGCTATACTCTGTGCACGTTAAAGAACACGCTGGACCATCTGCCTCTACCAAGAGCTGTGATAGTTGTTCCCCTCACGCAACCTTCAGGTTCCTTGTGACCTGGCCATTTAGTCCATTGTGTGCAAAAAAGTGCCCCTCAGAGGTAAACAACCCAAGACACATGTATTCTCTATAGATATGTTTGAAACATTTATTGAAAAAAAAATCTGTACCTCAAAGGTAATTTATGGAGATTATCGTTCTGTACCTCAAAATATGTCGACTTTTTTCTTACGCTAAATGTTTTTTTTTCAGTCACCGAACGATAATCTCTACATCAGGTGTTCCTAAACCCGAAAAAACAATATTACCTGTCTCAAAACACCGAATTTTTTAAATCATTTCGTACTCAGCAGAGTTACTTCCGTTCAAGTTGCAGCACCTTGGATACAATTAGTCAGTCATAGCAAATTTATAACGAAATAAAATTAAATAGTGGCAAATTGTGCATGGCGAGTGTAAATTTTGAAAAAAAAAATGTTCGTACTAATAATGTACAAAGAAAAGGAAAAGCATTATTTATGCACCTTGGATACAATTTGTCAGTCATAGCAAATTTATAACGAAATAAAATTAAATAGTGGCAAATTGTGTATGGCGAGTGTAAATTTTGAAAAAAAAAATGTTCGTACTAATAATGTACAAAGAAAAGGAAAAGCATTATTTATAGTTTAATGCATTATCTCATATATAAGAAAGTTTGTGTGTTATGTGTTTCTCTATCCGCTTCTTTACTCTCCTGTTTTCACCATTCGAAAATGTTAATTTCAATTACTACAACGATACTTAGCAGCTGAGATAGTATTAACTATTAATTTAATTCAGCAGTGTTAAATCAGTTATACAAATATAGTTATTACTTCCTGTTAGCTGTCTAAACTAACTCCGTCTACTCGGCTAACACATAGATATTATGATATATAGACTTAAAATGGAATTAAAAAATTATTTGGTATTTTCTAGTTAGCTGATTTTATGTGTTGTGTTTTGTGGATTTATTTGATGTACACCACTTTTGTGGCTGAATGACCTAGGTTTAATATAATTTATTCATTTTCCTGCAGATAAGCTATTTAGCTTTGCGGGTCAAAGTGTAAATGTATTTGTATTTTTACTATTATGAAAAAAAATTATATTCTTAAAAAAAAAAAAAAAAATTATACTCGTGAAAAATAACTCCTGAGCTAAAGTATATTCAACTAATAACAGACATTTTATTCCCCACTAAATCCCAATACAGTAAATATTCCCCAATATATTTCCATTTCTTATAAATGCGATTTTACAGACGTCCGCACTTAATGCGGTGCAACCAATCTTCTGAACGTAGAACGCCCGACAATCAACAAGGATAGAGATTTAAAAAATAGAACAAGTATGCGCTACGTATATTCACTACGGCATACACACATAAACTCCATTACTAGATAAATAAGATATTTAAATTGTATTAAATATCTTATTTATCTAGTAAAAAAATATTCTTGATTAGATGAGGATATGAAAAGAACGACCCCGAGGACGAGGAAGGTGCCGTTTAAGCAGTTTTAACTTCACAGAGGCATGGACCCTTTTTCAACGTTATGACATTTTTTATTGTTTCGTAATGATTTGTTCTGTTGCGTACAAGATTCTACGACTTGGTTTCTTACGAATAACAACAGTGAAGTCAAGGCAACAAATATATTCGTTATTTACAATGTATTATCCCCGTTGCCAATGGTATGCGCAGAAACGTTCAGTGGTTATTATGGTGTTTTTGGTAAATTATATAATAAATAAATAATAATTTATAAAAATAAATAAATAAATAAATAATAGAAAGTTGCCTTCATTTATTATAGATGTCGCGAGGTCCGACACATTCAGCGAAAGATATAAAGGTCACATTCTGGAAGCAAATCATCGTCCGATGGTTGGTTTAACTTGTAGAGCGCTCTGCCATGTCTCGGGAGAGTCGCGGGTTCCAATTCCGTATTGATGGCAATTATTATTTTCAAAAATAATTATTTATTAAGTTACACTACAGGAAAAAATATTAACACCTGCATTCACGCTTGTACAAGGCAAAAATATCTGCCATAAGACGACTATTAAGTACTTGGGGATCACTCTGGATGAGAGGATGAGCTGGATCCCACATTACAGGATCTCAAAGCAAAATGCACAAATGTTATGTGTAAACTGGGGCGAATGGCTCGTGTCTCATGGGGACTCAGAAGCGAAGTCCTCAAAGAAATTTTTCTCAGGGCAAGGAGCGGGTCCTGACCTATGGGGCAGCGCCTGGTAGCGCCCGACGGACCATTCCATAATGTGTAGAAAGCTGATTGCAGCCCAACAACCAGCTTTACTGCGAATCACCAGGGCCTATAGGACCACATCTACGGATGCCCTCCTGGTGTTAGCAGGGATTCCTCCGTTATTTTTGACGGTCGGTAAAGAAGCGACCATTTTCAGAGTCCTGCAGGCTAAGGAGAAAGCAATATTCCTCGGAGTTCAGTAAGACCCTGAGGATTATGAGATGAATACCGCTAAGTGGGAACTCCATCCCACAAGAAGACTATGTGTGTCCTGTTCCACGGAGTTACCATCAGGATTAGGAACCGAGATATACACCGACAATTCCAAGAGCGAGGATGATGTGGGCTTAGCCTTCACTGTCTACAATCAAGGAGTCAAGGTGTATGACTATAATAGGAAGGTATCAAATAATGGCTCAGCCTTCCAAGAGGAGCTGCTCGACATCAGAGAGGCCCTCAATGACGGCGGTCATGATAGCGACATCCGGCTGTACACGGACAGCCAGGCAGCTCTTCAAGCCCTTGAAGATGCAACCAAGAGGCATCAAATAGTTAATGAAATCAAGTGCATCCTGGGCAATCAGAACATGCCCAGAGTATCCTTCTCCTGGATCAAGGCACATGTAGGTCATGAAGGGAACGAGCGGGCAGACCAACTGGCCACTCAGCAGGTAATAACACTCAACCTGTGCTAGCGGTTATGTCGAAGAGTATTTATTGAGTGGCAGAAGCTCTGTGATACGACTGAGAATGGTCTTCAAACAAAGACATTCTTAAAAAGGGTCAGTCTGTCCCTGATGTCCTCTGACCACTATTTGACGCAAGTCCTGATGGGACATGGGAGTTCCCCCATGTCCCGTCAGGACATGGAGCGGTTTAAGATCACTACCCACAGTTACTATGGCTGTGGGGCTCCAGATGTAGATGTCGGGCACTATATCCTCAGGTGCCCGATTACGGAAGGGTTCGCTAACGAACTCAGGGGCTCCCAGGCGATCAATGAGGCAGCAGGCGAGCTGGTCTCAGTGTCCATTGAGAGTGCCCGTATCAGGACACCCTTGAGGGACATAGGCTGACTTGTCTGCCGGCTCCGGGATTCTCTTCTTTGAGACCAGGAGCTGCTTTCGCTCTGCTACTTATCTTCCTTTTTTCACCCGGGCTGCACTCTGCACCCCCTTTAACACCACCCATACTTCAAGTCCTTACTGGTCTCCTCTGAGACAAACTTCATCTTCTACTTTCAGGTTTCTCTTGCCAAGCACGTGTAGTGTCGTGAGACGGAATACGTGCTTTCCGCATGGGGGGAGGGTCCTTCGAGACCCGCCCCAACCCCGAAATAAAGAGAGGTGTATGTATCTAGCAGTGGTTCAGAAAAGATCAAAACATTCCCTACCACTTCTGAATCCACATATATGGAAGAGATATTATGGGTCAGATATTCCATATATGAAACTCATGGTTCACATATGGAAGAGATATTATGGGTCATATTTCATATATGAAACTCATGGGTCATAATTGGAAGAAATATTGTTGGTCAGATATTCCATATATGAGACTCATGGGTCAGATATTCCTAATATGAGATATGTGTCAGAGATTCCATATATATGTGTCAGAGATTATTTCCATATATAAGATTCATGGGTGATATATGGAAGAAAATCCTCATAAAGAGTTTTCGCGGTTTTATTAGTTAAGAATTTAAAGAATTAAAGATTTCTCCTTAAGTTATATATTAATATTACTTCTATGAAGGACTCATAGTAGATGGAAAGAAAGCTACCCACTGGACAGCTGCTAAGAGACAGATGGAAGTTTCCCATCAAGGCATCCAGCTTATTCTTTAACCTGCACAGGGTATAGTTCTCCTGTGAACGGTGACACAGCCTAACTTCCCATCATTTGGACGGCAGCCTTTGCAAGTCGATCTGTGTCCCCTTTCTCCAATGACATTCATTCTTAAATGAAAAGATGTATTGAAAGTTAAAGATCTTTTGATATTTTTTTGGCGTATCAGACATCTTTGGTTAAATTTTAAGCAGGTTATTCGAAATGTATAAAATATACTTATGCGGAAAACATTAGTTCCATCGATCAGTGGGACTCGAACCCACACCTCCGAATTACATATAAGGTATGCTAAGTATTAAAATATCACCATCGCCGTCATTTATGCACTAATTTTCAAATTTAAATATTCCGAACATTGCAGAGGCCTCTATATAGATAGAGGTGGCCATCTCAAAATTGGACGCGATGTTTTGTCGTCGTTCGGATTGTTTAAAGTGAATCATCATCATCATCATCATCATCATCCTCAAGCAGCCATGGGCTACGGAGGTCCAACCAGACCGTGCAATTTAGTTCTCCAAGCAAGTCTCTCCTGAGCTACATCTACTGCATCTGGCCACTGCACACCAATTCTAACAAGGTCCTGTTTGACATTGTCTATCCACCGCATCCTAGGTCTCCCCTTCTTTCTGAGGCCTTTAGGCACACTGTTCATAACCTTATTCGCCAATCTATAATTATTCATACGCGCAACATGGACAAACCAACGGAGTCTCTCTCTGCACAATATGCTGCTTAAAGGAGGTTGCAAACTCCTTTGCCTAACCTCATCATTAGTTACAAAGTTGAACCACCTACTGCCCAAGATACTGCGTAAGCATCTGGAATCAAAAGCATCTAGTTTCCTGTTATCTTGTTTACAAAGTGTACACGTTTCACTACCATAACTAACCCTAGAAAGACCCAAACTATTATACAGTCTAATTTTAGTTTTTAGGTTTATACACCTATTTCTCCACACTCTCCATAGATTCTTAAAAGTCCCGGCAGCAAATTCGTCTGTTAATCTCATGCCGCACATCACCATTATCTGTTACATAGCTCCCAAGATAATTAAACTGTGACACCTGCTCAAGACTGCAACCATTCAGGTTAACTGAATCACAGCCTACCTGACCAATTTTCATCACTTTAGTTTTCTCTCTGTTTATAACCAAACCTACTCTACTACCAGTCTCATCAACAGCTCGAATGAAAGAGTTCATCTCATCAACATCATTTGCCAAAAGGGCTAAATCATCAGCATAATCTAAATCAGAAATTTCCGTATCTCCAGTCCATTTAAGGCCAAAATCTTTCCCTTGAAGTGAATTTAGCATAACATAATCAATAACCAAACTAAAGAGAAAAGGAGACAAAATGCACCCTTGTCGAACACCAGAAGTAATGCTAAACCAATTGCTACAAGCTTTACCAACTCTCACACACGACTCAGTGTTATTATAGAGAGCTTTCATAATGTTAACTAACTTGACTGGTATACCATATGATTTCACAATCAACCACAAATTATGACGATCAACAGAGTCGAAAGCCTTTTTGAAATCAACAAAGCTAGCAACCAAAGGTTTCTGAAACTCTAAACATTTCTCAAGAATCTGCCTAAGTGGAAATATCTGATCCACACATCCCCTACCACTTCTGAATCCACATTGCTCATCACGCAATTGACTGTCAACCAGAATGTTAATTCTATTAAGCACAATCATGGAAAGAACTTTACCTGGAACAGAGAGTAGGCTAATACCCCTATAGTTATCACAAGATCTGCGATCACCTTTTTTGAAAATAGGGATAACAATAGCTCTGGTAAAATCCTTAGGAACCATGCCTTTGTCATAAAAGATATTCAGAATTTCAGTCATCCAAGTGGTAACTGAAACATTTCTAGCTCTAAGCACATCTGTAGTAATTTCATCTACCCCTGTGGATTTATGAAGTTTAAGTTTAAAAACAGCCAAAATAACTTCAGATTGTGTTATATGGCCAACGTTAATGCCACCAATGCATCTATCATCATTGCAAACAATGGGAATAGAAGTAACGACATTGTTTAGAATATCACTGAAATGCTCAGCTCACCTAGCCATAACAGAATCCTCACCTTCTATAACCGTACCTTGTTTATCATTCAATCCCTGTATACCTGTCCGTTTTCTACCACACAAAACATTAACTATCTGGTACAGCTCTCTGCTGTTGTGCTAACTGCTTCCTCGGCTTTGTCAGACAAACTATCAAGATAAAGATTCTTATCAGCAGCTAACTGATCTTTTACATGTTTATTACGTTCTCTGTAATGCTTTCTATTAGGACTAGTAGGGTATTGATTAAGGACATTCCTGCAGTTCTTTCTTTGCGAAATAAGCTCAAGTGCCTTATCACTCAGATAATTCTGTCTCTTCTGCTCCTTTTTTCCTAAAAGAGTACTGTTAGTGTCAAAAAAAGCCTGTTTAAAATGATCCCATTCTTCCTCAACTTCAGTAGTAAGCATACCATGACTGTCATAATGACTAAGTAACCTATCATGGTAAGCTTTGGCTATTACTGGGTCTTTCAGAGCTTCAGTATTAAAAGCAAATTTTTTAACCCTAGCACAACACTTTTTAAGTTTAAGTTGCAAGACACTTTTAACAAGGTAATGGTCTGATCCAATTTCAGCTTCCCTATATGCCCTGGTATTTCTAACAGAACTAGCCTATTTGCTGTTAATTAATATATAATCAATCATATTCCTATGCAGCCCATCAGGTGAAACCCATGTGTACTTATGTATGTCGCGGTGTTTGTAATATGTGTTAGTTATTCTGAAACCATTGAGTTTACTTACCTGAAGGAGACGTTGCCTATTGCCATTGCAGCTACCAATACCAAAAGGGTTAATCATCCCTCCCCAAAAGTCAGAGTCAGTACCAACTTTGGCATTGAAGTCACCAAGAACAAGGGTAATATCTCCTTTCTTGACAGAATTCAAAATATCCTGAAGTTGTTCATAAAACCTATCCTTCTCATTCTCATCGGCATCCTCAGTGGGGGCATAACAGCAGATAACATTCAGGTCTTTAACGCTTGTCTGAAATTTTGCTGTAAGAAACCTTTCATTAATGCACTCATATTCTAGAAGAGCATCACTAGCGTGTCTGCTGAGAAGCAGACCCACGCCTTGGTGATGCTTATTGTCGTCCCTCCCTGAAAAGAGAAATTTAAGATTATTTTTAAGAATCTGACCTTTATCTGTCCATCCATTGAGGTCTCTTGCAAGCCGAGAATATCTAAATTATAATGGTGGAATTCTTGTGTGAGGACATCAAGAGAAAAAGCTCTGTGCAGAGTCCTCACATTCCAACTTCCTATGGAGAGAAAATGGTTAGTAGGATGTTTAAAGAAACTTGCACGGTACTTATGGATTCCGGAAAAAGGGTAATATTTGAAACAGATTTCAGTGATCATGATTGGAAGCACTTTAGAAAACGGCTAAAAAAGAAAAAAGTAAAGTTTAGGACTTTTTTTGTAAGAAAAAGATATTATTTCGCTTCGTCGTCTGTCCTTTGGTACACATCGAACTTCTTTGTTTATACAGATAAATAATTTGTGTTAGATAGGTATTAATGATATATTACGATTTGCATTTTTCTAATCTCTCAAAAATTAAAACTGCGCCATCTAACGGTGGAAAAATGGGAAAATTCCAAAATATCAAACGAATATTCTAAACCAGTGTCTCGCAAACTGCGTGCCGCGAGAGATTTTAAAATTGACACTAGATATTCCAAAGATTTCATTTTGACTTGACTTGTGTTATCGACGTGCTTTAATAAAAATCTTTCAGATTTTATCAACTGGGATCTTGTAACTATTTATTCAAGCTTTTTCCAAATTTTGGTATTAATTTTTGATTATTTCAAGCCATAGAATGGACAAATATTTAAAACAAACACCGAGTTATGATTAATTATATTTATTATTATATTTATTTTAAACAAAATGCATTTAACGAAACTTCAATTTTCCTCTTTTTACGTAACCATCAAAAATTCTTTTTTAGGTGTGCCGCGGGAAAAAAAATTAGATTCAGTGTGCCGCGGAAAAATTTTTAGATATAGTGTGCCGCAGAGTAAAAAAGTTTGCGAGACACTGTTCTAAACGATATATTTATGTTAGAAGCTTGAGATTTTGGTGTTGAAATGTGAAGGTTACGAAGTTACCATTGGCAACAATCACCTGATCCTGTAGACCCAGGGGGGAGGTGAATGCAATTTTTTTCTTGTTTTAACAGAAAAGTGTATGTTTTTAGAGATAAATTATAAATTATTTTTGGGTTGAACAGGAATTTATGAAATATTAAAATTTGCATTTTGCGAGTTTCCCAAAAGCTATAATTGTGCCGTCTAACAGTGGAAGAAATCGAAAATTCCTAAAATTTAAAACAAATATTGCAAACGATATAGTTATGCTAGAAATTTGAAATATTGGTGGTGGAATGTGACAGTTTTGAAAATTCCATTAAAAATAATGAGTTGACCCTAAACCCAAGGTAGGTAAGAAACGGAACGATTTTGTTTTAAGAGATAATTGTTTTAGTTTGTTAGTCTGTTATTAATGAACTGTAATTCGCATTTTCAAAGGTAGCTTTAAATTATATCATTAGAATCACTAAATATCGAAACTGCAAAACTTTTAACGAATTTTTTTAAAGTGATCTGCTTATGGTAGAAATTTCGGCGTGTAGAGTTCTGTTATGGTAGAAATTCCACTGACAGCAATGATCTGCCCGCTATTTTCAGAGGAGCGCGGGAAAAACATTTTAAATTTAAAAACTAAAAGACCCATACTGAGTGATTAGCACGCTTGGCTACTGATATAAGGGACCTGGGTTCGCCCTGGATAAGGCATGAATGTGTGTGTTGTTTTTCTGCTGAGGTCCTGCCATCCTCACAGACCTTCTACTATGGCATATTAACTGAAAGGCTCATGTCAGACCTATGTGACAAGCAGTCGCTTGAGGGTTTTTTATTTATTTAAGGCAAATACTTTTTTCTATAATTACTAATAAAATACTATGTGCATTTCCCCCATCATATATTAAAAAATTAATTAATAACCCCTCAAGCAGCTGCTTGTACAGAGGTCTGACAGGAACCTGTCAGTTTATACGCCATAGCACAAGGTCCAGGAGGATTGCAGGACCTCAGCAGAAACACAATACGAACATCCATAATTAAAACTCTTAAGGAATGAAAAAGTAGGAAAAGGAAGAACTTCATTTTCTTTGAAAATGAGATTCCCGTATGCGCCAGAAGCGATATGAGTTCTTCTAGTTATTTTGCAATTTCAGTACCATTTGACAATGGAAATTCGAACTATTGTATAATTGAGAAATTAAACTATTATTATTTTATTAGTACCTGCAATGTGCAAAAAATGTTTTTCATTTATCTATTTAAGCAGAAAAGTTGCATTTTACCAACAGGACAAATCATTATTAATAGGGTAAACCTCTTGACCATTACACTCTATGAATCAAAGATCAAATTAAATGATCGGTTGGCAGAGCATTGAGCTGTAAAAGAAACCGTTAAATGCTCCACTACTGGGAAGTGTCTGTACTCCGTACCGGAAATTTCATAATTTCTTTCCGGTAAGGCGTTCACAGACAAATACACATGCACGTTTTTTCTATTACAGATCGCATATATTATTATACAGAGTATATTACAGATACTCCTTTGATGTGAGAATTAATCATTTTACAAATTACTTTTTTACATTCAATACAAGAAATTATTTTGTGGGAAACAGTAGTTTTTCTGATGAGTGGGATTCGAACCCCTGCTTCCTAGTTACATGTTAGGTGCTTTAACCAATAGGCTATCACCAGATCTGTCATTTATCCAGTTAGTTGCGTTTTTTAAATCTCATTAACTTTGTCATTCATGGCACCTTCTACAGTCGGGAAAGGCAACTTATCCAAAACGTATTTCTCAAATATATATAAATTTATTTTAATTAAATCAACATAGCCGTCCCGTGGCCGAGTGGTTAGCACGCTTGGCTACTGATCTAAGGTACCTGGGTTCGCGCCCCGGATTAGGCATGGGTGTGTGTGTCGTTTTTCTGCTGAGGTCCTGCCATCCTCTCAGATCTCCTACTGTGGCATATAAACTGACAGGCTCCTGTCAGACCTCTGTGGCAAGCAGCTGCTTGAAGGGGTATTTATTTATTTTTAAATCAACATATATTAATTTATTATTTTTTTATCTTTTCTGTGTAACAGGGCACTTAAAGGGAGATGTTTAATGACATCACTTATGGACTGATTATTTTATGTAAATTATAGCATAATATTATTGCATGTAGCTTTAATACTTGTTTCACAAATGAATAAAACAATAATTAACATAAAATATTATATATGCATTTATTAAAAAATATATTTCTTTTAATTTTGTGCTATTGCTGATGGAGTAATAACATTTAATATTGTTTTCATTTATGAGCTATGCATTGAAGCTAAGTATAGCAATGGAATTAACCCTTGAGGTAGCCTTGGCCTGGACAAGGATGCGAAGCGAATTCTCGCTGTGGCCAACTTTTGCAAATGTATGTCGATTTTACATTTTATCTCCAAATAAAATGCACTTTAATTTAAATGTGGGCCTACGGACAAGTGCGACGTTTCCTGTGGCAACCATTGGCATTGCCCCGTGGTTCCGCGGTACTTGACCTTACGGTTCCGAATTGGAGAAATTAAATGGGTTCGTCCCACTTAGTTCTGACCTTCTTGGGATAACATTTAGGGTTCCCAGCTGCCCTGGGTCAGGACTGATACGTCGAAAAGTGTTAGAAATTTCCGAGGGCGCTGCCGTCGCCTACTTAGTGAGTAGTACATGAGGAAAGCTGTAAATGAAGTGATCAGATACACATAGTAGCCACAATATTGTTAACGTTCGCATTAAAGATAATAACTGCCATGTTAGTTGATTATTTACCTTTCGTTTAAAGGTTAACGCAAATTAAACATAAAATGGCTCTCATCAAAAATGATCATTTGTTAAAATCTACAATCACTTACTTTTTTGAGCACTCTTTTGATCAAATGCCGAAGATAAATCCATTTACCTTAATTTAAGGGAAGTATTATCATTCTTTCAGAAGGACACAGGAATCGGTCAAATATAATCCACTAAGCATTTAGCCTGTACTTGGTCCAGTGCTCAGCGCGCCTAACTGCTAGGTAAATGAGTATGTCCCTGTGAAAACAGTTTCAGAGAGTGAACACCTCTCTCACTCTGAAAGAATAGGTCGTTGTGATAAGAAATCTCAACTTGTCTACCTGCTCTGAAATCTAAAACAGGTGTCTTTCTATAATTTCATTTCCTCCCCTCTTATTAATATGTCCGACACTGAAAACAAAGTGAAATAAACCACTATAATATTTTATTCTATATAGAATGTCATTTTAACCTTTCCTGTCCGATTGAATAATTTTCTAATTAGGAAATCCTCCTCAAGTTTTATTCTACTCCCACAAAAAATTAATTATGGGTACATCTCTGTCTTTGCATGTTGTACGAGAAGCCAGTACAGGCCCTATTTTGCAGGGCAAACACCTTCTACCCGTTAAAAAATAATTAGCAATGAATTTCGAAAGTATAACACCAAATTAATATCTCGGTTATTATAATGAAATAGAAATTATTTTCCTTTCAATATATACGTAAAAATAATGGGTATATTTTAACAATAGGTATTAATTGATTTTAAAATGTTTTGTGATCAAAAGAAGAAACGTACGTCTTTGTGTTTTTTGTTTCATTACTTTTACATATATATATTTAAAATTTTTTATTATTATTTAATATCTAAAAAAAGGTCATAAAAGTGACTTAGTGGTTTCATGCATTCGGTACCGGAAAAAAACTTTGTGTGAGATATTTCAAATATCTGCCTGGAAATATAAAGATTTAAAAAAACCGAAGAAACTGACGATGCCTCGCACTATTGTATTAATCTGAGCTTTCTTATAGTGTCAAGCAAACGAAAACATAACAGAAATTAATAAATGGAATTCTAACCTTGTCATCGATATGGATGTTAACATGAAAACTGTTACAAAATATATCAACACAACCGATTTAAAAGTGCCTCTTTTCATGTCGATTTAAGTCACCCTTTTGCACAAATGACTGCTCACAGAGTTTACATACGAATGGCTTTTGTAGTAGGTGGATTCGTCTATGATTAGATAGATTGTTCTGCTTTATGAAAGACTTGCTACAAAGATCGAAAGGAAATGGGCGTTCTCCTGTGTGGATACGAAGATGATGTTCAAGATGATTCTTCTAATAAGCCATAACAGGAAGTATATGAGGATGGCGGAACTTCAGCAGAAAGCATCCATGCCTTACCCGAGGCTCGAACCCAGGTCCCTCTGATCAGCAGCTAAGTTATGAAACTTCAGCAGCTAAGTTAAGTCAGTCACGCGACTATGTTATGAAATAATTATTACAAATAAAAAATATATTAGATTCTTAAAACGCCGAATATATGTTGTTTGAAATTCAGATTTAACAGAAATCATTAATTTATGCTTAGTCACATTTTTACACAAAATTTTTGTTTAAGATAACGAATGCTTAAAACAGTTGTTAAATTATGGATCTCTGAATCTGACATAGCAATGATATAAAAACGGTATATTATCAATAAAGAATTCGGAGCAATTAAAATGGTGGTCCTTATTCAAATGTTTCATCAAACATGAAGCAATTAAAATAAAAAAACATAAAAACTACAACTGAAATGTCATAAAAATTCCTCAATAAATCGATAATGACATATCGAGTACATGCATCACATTATCTTTGTGATATATCAGAGCAGTCGAATAGGAAACAAATTGATTTCAGCAAATTGTAATAATCGTATATGTTAAACTATTAATACGTAATTAAGAAGCAAAATTAACGAAATAATAAACTCAAACCCGGATCTGGAAAAACACCGAGGAGGAGGCCAAAAAACACAATCGAGTCAGAAAAATTCAAAAGGTGGGCGGGGGGGAAAGGGGATGAATTTCGAATGAAATGAAAAAGTGGAGGGGAAAACCATGGAAACGTTTTCAAAATGAATTTCTATAAATCATTCCATCACAAAGTTAATTATTCTCACTTCATATGAAATTACTACAGATAAATCAATTTCTTTCTTTATATATCCCATGAAACCGTCCCGGTGGCCGAGTGGTTAACGCGCCAGGTAAGGCATGGATGTTTGTGTTGTCTTTCTGTTCAATATTTTCCCCTCCGTTTTAAAGGTTTTCAAAAAGATTTCCTGAAAAATGCATGGTATATAAATAAATTGAATATTTCTTTATATTTCACGCATTTTATATTTCATGTCGATTTAGACTTCTCAACAAAGGTATAACGATAAAGTAAACCTAAACTTTACAAACAGACATATTTATCCTATCTCCTCGCACAAAAAATGAATGTTTTAATTATCGAACAAATTCAATATATTGTTTTTATTCATTAGAAACTCAACTAATAATAAAAAAATTCTGAAATTAGAAACACCATAAGTCAGAAAACATTTTGTGAAATACATAAAAGGTTTTCTCTTAAAATCAAAATATATAAAACGAGAAAAGCCATGTTCCATTTTTGTTCAATTATTTAACCATATAATTTGTTTTAATATATCATTAAATAAAACGAACTCATAAATGGTAAATTACAGTGGACAGATCACATATTTAATACCGCAAAAAACCCTACAGAATCGCTCAGAAATAGAGGTGAAAAAAATATTCATAAAATATAAATATATCAAAGAGAAGTATGCAACAGTACTGACGTTATTTGGCAGAATTGTATCACACTTAATTTCTGAAAACAAGAAACGATGCAAATCATAACATAGTGATAAACAAAATCGCGTACTTATAATCCAATAAAATTACAGTTTTGAAAATTTCTAAAATTTACTACTAGAATTTCAAAAACGTTATATATATAAGAAAAAAACGGATTTAAACATGATTCTTCTCATGTCGATTTAAGTCACTTTTCTGAACAAAAGAATTTTCAGTCTCTGCGCAAGAATGGCTTTTGTAGCAAATGGAATCGTCTATGTTTAGTGTTAACTGGGTTGTTAATACTAACGTGTTTCTCTTTACAGGGAGGGAGGATGGAAAGCATCACCAAGGCGTGGGTCTGCTGCTCAGCAGACATGCTAGTGATTCTCTTCTAGGATATGAGTGCATTAATGAAAGGTTTCTTACAGCAAAATTTCAGACAAACATTAAAAACTTGAATGTTATCTGCTGTTATGACCCCACTGAGGATGCTGATGAGGATGAGAAGGATAGGTTTTACGGTCAACTTCAGGATATTTTGAATTCTGTCAAGAAAGGAGATATTACCCTTGTTCTTGGTGACTTCAATGCCAAAGTTGGTACTGACTCTGATCTTTGTGGAGGGGTGATAGGCCCTTTTGGTATTGGTAACTGCAATGGCAATGGGCAACGTCTCCTACAGGTAAGTAAACTCAATAGATTCAGAATAACTAACACTTATTACAAACACTGCGACATACATAAGTACACATGGGTTTCACCTGATGGGTGAGAACATGATTAAGCAAATGGGCTAATGCAAATGGGTTAGCGCTATCAGGAATACCAGGTCATATAGGGGAGCTGAAATTCGATCTGACCATTACCTTGTTAAAAGTGTCTTGAAAGTTAAACTTAAAAATTGTTGTGCTAGGGTTAAAAAATTTACCTTTAATACTGAAGCTTTGAAAGACCCAGTTATAACTAAAGCTTACCATGATAGGTTACTTATTCATTATGAGAGTCATGGTTTGCTTACCACTGAAGTTGAGGAAGAGTGGGACCATTTTAAACAGGCTTTTACGGAAACTAACAGTACTCTTTTAGGAAAAAAGGAGCAGAAGAGACAGAATTATCTGAGTGATAAGGCAATTGAGTTTATTTCAGAAAGAAGGAACTGCAGGAATGTCCTTAATCAGTACCCTACTAGTCCTAATAGAAAAGATTACAGAGAGCTTAATAAACGTGTAAAGGATCAGTTAGCTACTGATAAAAATCTTTGGTTTCATAGCTTGGCTGACAAAGCTGAGGAAGCAGTTAGGCAGCACAACAGCAGAGAGCTGTACCAGATAGTTAATGTTTTATGTGATAGAAAACGGACAGGCATACAGGGATTGAAGGATAAACAAGGTAAGGTTCTAGAAGGTGAGGATTCTCTCATGGCTAGGTGGGCTGAGCATTTCAGTGATGTTCTAAACAATGTGGTTAGTTCTACTCCCATTGTTTGTAATGATGATAGATGCATTGGCAGCTTTAATGTTGGCCCTATAACACAATCTGAAGTTAGTTTGGCTATCTCTAAACTAAAACTTCATAAATCCCCAGGGGTAGATGAAATTACTACAGAAATGCTCAGAGCTGGGAATGCTTTGGTTACCACTTGGATGACTGAAATTTTGAATAACTTTTATGATAAAGGCATGGTTCCTAAAGATTTTACCAGAGCTATTATTATCCCTATTTTCAAAAGAGGTGATCGCAGTTCTTGTGATAACTATAGGGGTATCAGCCTACTCTCTGTTTCAGGTAAAGTTCTTTCCATGATTGTGCTTAATAGAATTAAGAATCTGGTTGACAGGCAATTGCGTGATGAGCAATGTGGATTCAGAAGTGGTAGGGGATGTGTAGATCAGATATTTTCACTTAGGCAGATTCTTGAGAAATGTTTAGAATTTCAGAAACCTTTGGTTGCTAGCTTTGTTGATTTCAAAAAGGCTTTCGACTCTGTTGATCGTCATAATTTGTGGTTGATTGTGAGATCATATGGTATTCCAGACAAGTTAGTTACCATAATGAAAGCTCTCTATAATAACACTGAGTCATGTGTGAGAGTTGGTAAGTCTTGTAGCAATTGGTTTAGCATTACGTCTGGTGTTCGACAAGGGTGCATTTTGTCTCCTTTTCTCTTTAGTTTGGTTGTTGATTATGTTATGCGAAATTCACTTCAAGGTAAAGATTTTGGCCTTAAATGGACTGGAGATACGAAAATTTCTGATTTAGATTATGCTGATGATTTAACCCTTTTGGCAAATGATGTTGATGAGATGAACTCTTTCATTCGAGCTGTTGATGAGACTGGTAGTAGAGTAGGTTTGATTATAAACAGAGAGAAAACTAAAGTGATGAAAATTGGTCAGGCAGGTTGTGATTCAGTTCATCTGAATGTTGCAGTCTTGAGCAGGTGTCACAGTTTAATTATCTTGGGAGCTATGTAACTGATACTGGTGATGTGCGGCATGAGATTAACAGACGAATAGGTATTGCTGCCGGGACTTTTAAGAATCTATGGAGATTGTGGAGAAATAGGCGTATACACCTAAAGACTAAAATTAGACTGTATAATAGTTTGGTTCTTTCTAGGGTTAGTTATGGTAGTGAAACTTGGACGCTGTGTAAACATGATAACAGGAAACTAGATGCTTTTGATTCTAGATGCTTACGCAGTATCTTGGGTATTAGGTGGTTTAACTTTGTAACTAATGATGAGGTTAGGCAAAGGAGTCTGCAACCTCCTTTAAGCAGCATATTGTGCAGAGAGAGACTCCGCTGGTTTGGCCATGTTGCCCGTATGGATAATTATAGATTGGTGAATAGGGTTATGAACAGTGTGCCTAGAGGCCTCAGAAGGAAGGGGAGGCCTTAGGATGCGGTGGGTAGACAATGTCAAACAGGACCTTGTTAGAATTGGTGTGCATTGGTCGGATGCAGCAGATGTAGCTCAGGACAGATATGCTTGGAGAATTAAACTGCGTGGTCTGGTTGGACCTCCGTAGCCCATGGCTGCTTGAGGATGATGATGATGATAATGATGTTTAGTCAGATCGCCCTGCTGTTTGAATGACTTGCTGCAAAGATCACAAGGAAATGGTCGTTCTCCTGTGTGGATACGAAGATGTACTTCGAGTTGATTCTTCTGTTTAAAACTCTTTTAACAGTGGGAACACTTGTGAGGACGATATCCACAGTGGGTGAGCATATGATCTTTCATGTGCGTTGATATATCGGTAGAGTAAGGACATAATTAACAAGGAAATCTCCGGCCTTCCCCTCGATGCCTCTTCTTGTGTTTGGTGAGGAATTGCAATGATGTAAACCTGCACTGGCAGATGACGCACACATAAACACTTCCACCTGTTTTAGGAAATAAATAAATAATACATTATTCTTTGAAATGAATAACTAAAGTACGAAATTCAATTCAACAGCGTTTGCGGATTTATTTGACATTAAACCATGGAATGAGAGAGAACTTTGTAAAAAATTCCATAAATGAAAACATACATATATATATGTATATTAAAATAGACTTACACTGGTATTTATTTACTATACGAATAGGAATCATTCTTTTGGGAAAATCCAAATCCTTTAAATGAAATAGCATAAAATTAGACACATTTTTAAGACAAAGTTCTTAAAACTAAGAAAACTTTTGCACACTCAATAAATATATATTTTCTACTTATATATTTCAAATAAGATTTGAATGTTTTAGAGATATTATTGCAATTTAGTTAACATATCCATATTCAGTTTTGATCAATTTATCATCTATCTTATGTACATATATTATTT
The DNA here is from genome assembly GCA_038380435.1 of Ryuthela nishihirai. Classification (NCBI taxonomy): domain Eukaryota; kingdom Metazoa; phylum Arthropoda; class Arachnida; order Araneae; family Heptathelidae; genus Ryuthela; species Ryuthela nishihirai. The sequence continues at coordinate 46,180,522 of JAWZYU010000032.1, forward strand.
AATAAAGACTCATTTAAAATGTCACTTATAGACATCGATAAATACCAGCTTAAATAATTATAATGAAATCATAATGTACAGATACTGGATGGGAAAATGGTAACAGTTTCATGTTAACTCAATAGAAAAAATCACATTCTGAGCTTAATAACGTCTTCAATACGATTTTTAATAAAAATATGTCTAAAGATCTGAATATAATCTATCTAAATCTCGATTAAAAACAATACTTCTTCAGCATTCAAAAAATGGAATAATTGGAACATACTAAAAGGCTACAAAAAGTAACCCCAAAATTTAATTAAAATATTAAAATAGGTTAAGAGATCATTTTGACCCTAGTCTACAATAACCTCTAAACTCTTATTTAATTTATTAAATGTGAATTGCACTTAGATTCTGAAAACTAAGTATGATACATATTTGATATTTAATAACTCCTAATTTTATCAACTATGATCTCAAAACTCTCTCCTAATTTATCTTTAGATAGAGTATTAATTAAAATCATAACAAAGAAGTTATTGAGCTGTGAATGTGATTTTCTATTGAGATAATGTGGAACTGTTTCTACTTTTCTGTCCAGGAGCTGTATATATATATATATAAGATGTTATATTATGTTCATCTTCAACTTATGCATTGATTACTTATAATTTGCATATATAAAGAAAGAATAAGCAATAAAATTTATTGGTAAACGCGAACACAGTTTGCCAATTTTCTACATTCATTACGCTTAAGTTTTATAATATTTGTTTTTTATAAATATCTAAATTCCAGTTGAAAGAAATGTCCTGCTATAAAATCTGCATATATATATAAATACAACTGCTTCGAGTTTTAGCTTCTTCTGTGTTCTGAATGATTGTTTCTTTGGACAAGCTAAAACTGCCAATGCTTCGAATAAGCGTTTGACTTCCTTCGATGAGCTAATCTCTTCATAGGATCACCTGTAAGGCCTTTTTCCACTGAGGTATCTGTAGTTTTAGCTTAGATTAGACTGTGAGTTAACACAGTAAGAAAGTATGGCAACTGCAACTTTTCCATGATGACACACTTCTGTCTCCTCAGCATAATTCATGCAGGTATACTTCTGTAATTTTCAGTCGCAGAGATAAACTTTCATTCTAAAAAAAGAACAGAAAATTTTCACTACTAAGTGGTAAAATAGGATGCTTTAAATAGAGACTTTTATATCATTCCATTGTGAGACTCGAAAACAAAACCTGATACAAAAATTTAAGTTAAATGCTACTTAAATGATGTATTATTTATAGTTATAACAGTAAATTATGACTGAAAACGGGCAATGCAAATAAGAAGTCAGATCCAGGACTCAATAATTTCTATTAAATATTTTAAGAAAATAATGCAATTGAGCATAAATTAAAATCTAAATCTCTATTTTTGATTAAGGTAATTAGAATTTAGCAGAGTGTACAGACGCCGTCATTTTCTAACGTACCTCGTGAAAATAGTCCCTGTTCCTCCGTTATATTCTCAAAACCAAAGTACATAACTTCGTTACCGCCATTTGTCCAAAATTATTTTTCAAAAAGGTATTTAAGAAGATCGAGAATAAATGCTTCTACCGAAGCGAGTTTTATTTCACTGGATTATTCAGATCATGAGGCTTTTCTTAAGTACGTTTCGACAGTATATTTTTAACAATTTGATATATGTTTATCTTTGCTTTATGGTGTTAAGGAATGATTATCTTTGATTTATGAATGAAAATAACTTTAGAAAGGGGCTATTCTACAGTGAGAGAATATGTTTGATAAATATGATACATAAATAATGGGATAAATTTGGAACTGGTTAACTTCCATTTCTCTAAAACAACGGAAACGTTTTCAAACTGAATTCCTACAAGCATCCCATCACAAAGTTAATTATTCTCACTTCATATGAAATTACTACAGATAAATCGATTTCTTACTTTATATATCCCATGAAACCGGTGGCCGAGTGTTTAACGCGTCAGGTAAGGCATGGATGTTTGTGTTCTTTCTGCTGCGTCTTGTCTGCCTCACAGATCTTCTCTATGGCGCATTAAAATGTCAATTTTCTTTCAGAACTCTCTGGCAAGCAGATGCTTGAGGGAATATTTATTTAATATGTATCATATTTATCAAATATTTTTCCAGCGATAAAATAGTCCATTTGAAAAATTATTTTCTTTCCGTAACATTATTAAAGATAAACATATCATAAATATCATTAAAATCAGTGGTGAAAGTAGATTTTATTTCCTACCAGTACGCTTCAAAGAACTGCTATGTGTGGAATATCACGCACAGGCGGTCACTCCATGAAGTGATCTAAAGGGGTGATAAAATGAAGTTGTATGGTGACGAAAGTACAATGGCCCAGTATTTTCTGTATCTTCCTATGCTTTCCGTAAATGGCGAATTATTCAAGGGTCTTTAATATGAAATGAATATTAATATACTTAATAATGCATACTGATTCTGTTGTATTCGCAGATTTCGCCTTTACTGAAGGGGAAAAAAACTAATAATGAGATGATGGGTTGTTATCTAACATATATGCCCAATTATTTTTTTTGAGTAAGTTATATCAAAGATTCAGAGTAACTTTTAAAATTCATCAAGTGTAATCAATGATTGCAAATTATTTCTGAGGGGGGAGTCTGGGACTCCCCCCCGAAATATTTTCGTCTTATACGAAATCTTAAATTTGGCTACTGCTTCGAAATCCACGACAGGTGTCTTTGTATAATTTTATACCTTATGTTGAAAACAGTGTCCGGGCACTTCCATGTTATGTGAATGGAAAGTCACTTTTAAAGCTCCCTAACATTGAAAACAAACCTTTTACGCAAAAAAACTGTTGCTGGCGATAAACTGTCACTCAAATCTCTCTAAATATATATATTACCCGCAATATTCGTTTAATATTTGAAGAATGAATGGAAGCTGAAGCATTTATCTTTAACTTTTGACACTCGTGAAAAAATGCTTCAATAGATAGAACAGATATGTACAACAGTATGACGATTTTTTAAGATTTCATCAATTTGGAGGCAATGTCAATTTTCACGAATCTTCAAACAATATTTAAAGAGTCATTGAAGCGGGACCATTTAACAGCAGACGACACTTTCACATTGCCTCCAAATTGATGAAACCTTAAAAAATCGTCATACAAACTTCAGATATTTAATTCATGTTAGTGAACAAATTGTTACAAGAATTGTGTTTTATCTATTGAAGTATTTTTTTCACAGGTGTCAAAAGTCGAGGATAAATGCTTCAGCTTCCATTCATTCTTTAAATATCAAACGAATATTGCGGGAAACATATTTAGATAGATTTGAGTGAGATCTACAATTTATCGCCAGTAACAGTTTTTGCGTAAAAGGTTTATATTAGGGAGCTTTGAAAGTGGCTTTCCATTCACATAACAAGGAAGTGTCCGGACACTTTTTTCAACATAGTGTATGTCCGACACTAAAAATAGATTTTAAAAAGGTAAACGAACGCAAAATTTTATTCCATATGGAATATCTTTCAAACCATTCCTAACCGGTGGAATATTTCAGAAACTGGAAAATCCTATTCGTCTTATTTTCGCTGCCACCCCGAAACTAGGTCTTGGGTAACGCAACATAAAACGTAAAACGTTTAAAACTTCTGTGGGACGAAAAAATAAAACGATCATAAGATTTTGAATTATGCTACTTCAGTAGCATAATATAAGGCAATTAAATGGTAAATATCGATTTTTAAAAAAAATTTCATAAATTTATATTAACAAAAATAAAAAATAATAATTCCCTCTCTCCTCCACATCAATCTTCAAACCCATTATTTAAATTTGTGGAGTCCTGTGCCCAATGTCTCCATTAAATTGGTTTCCGGAATTCTCAGAAATATTAGAATTTTCAATTCAGTAGAATATGAAGTTATTTACAATAACATATTTAAAGCTCGAAACGAGAAAACATGGACATATACGCATACAACAGATCGAGTGAGAGTTGAAATAAGAATTTGAAAAGCTCATTCCCTTTTCCCACTTCTGCCTCTGGTGGTAATTAAGAACCGAACCCAGACAGCTATGGAGATGTGACGTTCACTGTCTTTGAACACTTTACGACTACCCGAGAGACGGTTTCGTTTGAAGTTGCATTTGTCTCTTTCCTGTTCTACTCTCTTTAGTCAGTCTCGTTGCTAATCGTTCCAAGAGAGAGAGCACTACTTACTCCCCCCTTGGCACTCCTGTCGGCAGAAATGGAACCTCATATGCTGCTTTCAAACAGTTTTATATCTAATGGTTTAAAAACTGTAGTACTCTAATTCAAAATCGGGGAATTTGATGAATTGATTGGAATGATCTGATTGTTTTTCAATAAACTGCTCAATTTGAAGATCATTTAAAGCGTAAAAGAAATTGTTAACTGCATTTCTATAGAAAAATGTCTTACCGGTAAATAATTTGTTGCTGGTACGGAGTACCGGCCTACTTTCAGCACTGTTAAAAGTAAACAAATCATAACACAAATCAACAAAAACAATGCAATATCTTAAATGCTCTGACGAAATGAATAAACAAAACACGGACTAAATAATCAAATCATATAAAACTCACTTCCTGCTAACATCTAATTATGTCCATACATGAACGCAATAAATCCGTGCGACTCCATAGATTAAACATTAAAACAACAGTAGTTTTCTGCGATAAAGAGTGCCTTACAAAAAGTTTTTAATTGCATTATCATTTATAATGCAGAAAATTGTTTTTCATTTCTGGTTTTACTTATCAGAATTATACCTATTTATTGATTTCCCCCCAACCCCTCAATGACATTAGTTAGCTCTGCTAAATAATTTCTTCGACTAATATTTATTTCGTATATTTGCAATGGCACGCAGATTTATTACAAAGATTAATTCATTGCTTAATACAGGTGTTCTCTGTTTTGATATTGCAACCCCGTACAATCGTAGATAAATTGATGCAGACCCTTCACACTTCCCTATAATGTAAAACTTAAATACCTCGTTGATTAAATCTGATTTCATTATGTACTCGCGATCCACATTTTAAGAGCTCCTTCTTTAATGCAGGGTTTATGAAGATTGATTAAAAGCTCCGAGTACCACTGGCATTGACTCCATAATCTGTGTATTTCTTCGGTAAATAAAACTTAATATACATATAACACTATCACTATTTAAATATAACTATCGTATTTATCAACGAATACAACCATATCTCAAATTATTGCGTGTTGAAATGATAGTTTAATAATAAATCTTAGATGTAACTTCTACTCGAGATATCATTTTAAGATCGCGAGACACTGGATGATACAGTAACTACTTGTAAAACATTTATCACTGAAGTTACTTATATCTTATAAATTGAATTAGAAACACGTATTGGATAATAAAGAAAGAAAATGCTAAGGTTTTACCTGAAATAAAGTTAATGTTTAAGAGCAAACTTCATTCATCTACTCCTACTATTTAATGCTAATGGCGACATAGTTTTGTTGCCAGATATTTTCCCTAAATTTGAAACAAAATATTGCAGGAAAATAAAGAGTTGCTGAAAGCGTAGCCTTTAAGATTAATTTAGCACATATAATCAGATTTAAAAAAATACTTTCAAGTAGATATTTAAAAATCAATTTTCGCATCTTGTACATGTAAGTCGCAAGGGTTTATTTAAACTAGAACACGAAATAGGATGGCACTGAAGTATGATTTATTGACGTGTGGATTTGTAGGGCATCCTATAATATAAAATTAGGAAATGGAAGTAGATTCATGTTTCGGATGAAAATATATTTTTATGCATCCAACTTAGAAGAGAATGAAGGTGACTTACGTTTATGTATGTTACTAATCATAGAGAACTGAGGCCATTAGTCTTAGGGACACTCCCCTCTTCCAGTCCCAACAGCCATAGCCCGTATGTTGTGGCGTTTGTGTACATTTATTTCGCAATAACTCTAGAAAGGTTGCTTGATCACCTTAATATTTGGTACACTCATTCTTCTTATTAAAGTACGTGTCGAATTTGAAATTGATTTTATAATTTGAACAAAAATTGCAGCATTAAAGTTTGAACACAATACAAGATTCAAAATAAAATTTATATACTAAGTGTATATGCTAAACCAGTACAGATATTAGAAAACAGTTTTTTGTATCATGAAATGCTGATCATTTCATTCATTTATTGTACGGAAGTATTTTATCAAATACGCAACATATCAACAACCGGAACTTCGTGTTAGAACTGCATTTTGAAGTTCCGTACATATTGTTCTGTTCGCTCCATCAGTTTTACAGTTTTTATAATGTTAAGGGATCAGAGATACAGTAATTAATTGTTTTTGGTGTTAGCATTTGTATGAATGTTTAGAGGAGCTGGTGACTTTAAAAAGAGGAGCAACAAATGAAATCTGAGCAAATGTAAATATCCTTTTTTTTTACACGATTGTGAAATGAAAAGGGAAATTCTATTTTGTTAAACAATTTTCTTTACACAAATTTCATCAATTGTAGTTTAGTATTAAACGGAGAAATGCTCTTCAAAATCAAAAGAGTCATGTAACTATATTACTTTAGTAAAAATATTCTTAAAGTTTAAGAATTCAGTTTAAAATCACTTAATAAATAATAATACTTTTATACTTACTGTAGAATTTCAGTGCTAATTATTCTTTTAGGAAGTGCTACAGGAAATGTTATATCAGAATTCTAGATTTTTTTAAATGTAAATATACAGATTATAGCTATGGTAGATTTCCCCAGGCTCTGCTCGGGTCTAAAACTGTTTAAATTTGTATTGAATGGCACACGCCACATCGACAGCTTTCGTTTGGCGTAAAAAATGTTATTCAAAATGCAATCAATGACACATTTTAGAAAATTTATCAGTCTATCTGTTTATTCGACAAAAAAGTCCTAGACTTAGACCTTCAGACCAAGGACCACCACACTCGTCTACAGCTTCTTCTCACTATAATGCACTACTAGGTTTTCGACAACATAAAATTAGGCCCCTCACCAAAGGTTGGACGCGGAGCATCTGTCCAATGATTATTTTGCCCATCGATAACGTACTATTCCCTTCGTTACTTTCACTTCTACATAATGCAGATAACTCTATCGCCTCCAGAGGTTTCCGACACTTGCACTGGTTTAATCAACGGTTACATCCTGACCCACTGCAGCTATCAATCTTATTTGTAAACCATACGCAGCAAGATCCAAGCGTGACCACCACATCAAATTCGTGACTGATCAACCAAGTACCTGTTGATAGTTAACCGATCTGTGGACAGTTAACCGATCAACCAAGTACCTGTTGATACAACCAAGTACCTGTGGACAACCAAGTACCTGTTGATACAACCAAGTACCTGTGGACAACCAAGTACTTGTTGATACAACCAAGTACCTGTGGACAACCAAGTACTGTGGTCAGCTGAAACTTCCGCCACTAATGACAAGATCCGGGATGAACACTTGTATCTGCGCATAAATTCGGAATACGCCTGAAAGCTGAGTCATTTTTAAGGCTCAAGCAATGTCAGGGAATACTGCAATTATAACGCATTATGTATCAGGTTATCCAACATTTGTGGAAAATAAGGGATACCGGTTAGATGAATCTGATGGTTGCATGAGAAATATTCTTATAATTCTTATAGGAAGCAAATATAGTAGGTACAATATTGTTTTCAAGCCGTAGTTGGGATAGCAATGCAATTAAAAACAACAAAAATTAAAATGAAGTAAAATTCCCTCGATACAAATGTAGATATATCAATTCTGACTCGTTTTATACGTATTTTCACACTAAAATGTAATGTATAAATCCGAGCACTTAACAAAAACTTCGGCAAATTCTTATCTGAAAACTATCAAGAACAGTGCTGCAATTTTAGCCGTCGGATGGCGCTGATCGCTGGTGTTACCTAGTCGTCCTATACAGGGAGAGGTTCGCAAATGGCGTTCATGGACGCCATGTTTGTGCTGTACGGGTGCGTCAGTTAGGCTAGCTAACTGATTTTCTAGCTTCGTCAACACACATGAGGACGGAGCAACTCTGTAATAAGATATTGTTACTTAAAAATCATGGAAATGCTTTCTGTTCTCAGTATTTTATAGTAATATTTATTGATTGTTAAGTTGATAAGAATTACTTAAAATAACAAAAATTGAAGTAATAACTGTTTTTTCAGACATTCTGTCCTAGATATTAAATTTTTACTTAAAAAGTAAAAATGTTTAACATTCCTGAAACGATATGGCAATATTTTTAATTTGGGCTCTGATTTATGCTTTTGCAAAATTAATATTCAAATTCTATTCAAAAATAATAGTTGAACATTTGTAGCATAAGCAAGCTATATAAAAATATTATTTATATATTCTGAAATCTGTCAAAATTATGCTATACATATATATAAAAAACTAGAACATTCTAAATGATTTTTTTTTCCTTTATTACACTATAATAATATTAAATAATTACCCCTTAAGCAACTGCTTGTCACAGAGGTCTGACAGGAGCCTGTCAGTTTAATATGCCAAATTAGGAGATCAGTGAGGATGGTGGGACCTCAGAAGAAATACAACATAAGCATCCATGTCTTAACCGAACTCGAACCTATGTTCCTTTGACCAGTAGCCTAGAACGTTAACCACTTTTAATCACTTTATATTGTGCATCTACACGTTTTTTTTTTAAATCTGGTAACCTCAGCCTATAGTTTAGCGCACGAAGAGCAAGAAGTACGCTGTTCAGATGTGTCACCATATGAATTAATTGAGAACAGATCATCAACATTAACTTTGTTTACGATGCAATCTGAGATATTTTTCCCTATTACAAATGTTCACTAGTAAAGGGTTCGGTTGTTTTACCTCTGAGGGCACTTTTTTCCACACCATGGGCTAAATGGCAAGGTCACATGGACCCAGAAGGATCAGAGAAGGTTGAGGGAGAGGACCCACTGGAACAGCTGTTGGGAGACTGAAGATAGCCTCCCGTCAAGGTCATCCTGCGTTTTCTTTAACGTGCACAGGGTATGGCTCTCCCGCTCACGGGGCCACGGCTTAACGTCCCATTCTACGAACGGCGACCTTTCCAAGGCCGCCCGAAGGCCATCGGTGTCACCTGCTGACCGTGGGCAGGACAGGGAATTTTGGGGAGAAATCTCAACACTGACCCAACTGGGACTCGAACCTGGGAACTGCAGATTACGAGTCTGGCACGCTACCGACTGAGCCACCCCCGTCCCATTATTTCATGGAGATAATGATACTAATGAAATTGTTTGAATATAGACACACTGACATTATTTTAATTATTTTTTTCAAGATGAATAACTTGGAATATGTTTGATTACATACAATATTTTACCAAAAGTTACATGTTATGTGAATGGAAAATTACATCCACATTTCCTTAACTGCGAAAGCAAGTTTTTTATAAAATGTTACTAGAAATGAATTGAAGATCTGACACAAATTCTCGGTTTTCAGCAACATTCTTTTAATATCTAGAGTTATTAAGTTGCAAACATTTAACAACAAACGTTGCTGTTTAACATTTTAAAAATTAATTGAATGATTACATAATTTTTGTAACGCAGCATTCATTTTAGTAAGTGAACGTTTAAAATAGATTTTTACAATAATGTCATTGAGGTCTACAAACTATTCGGAATGTATTAGTAATATTATTCGAATATTCAGCAGCAGAGAGATTCAAATATTGAGAATAACTATATTTTCGGTGTTTTTAAAGATATAATTAAATTCAACCTACCTCATATAATCGAGAATAATCTGTTGGTTTCCAGAATTCCCGTTTCACTTTAGTTGGCCAGGTATATCTTCTAGTGCGATCTTTTGGGAAAGCTTTCATCAATTTCCATTTCTTTGCAGAATTAGTGCAGCCGAAAGCTGCACAATGTGGCATTTTAACAAGCTTAATACTTTATGTTTATCAAAGAAAACAAATGTGGAATATAATAAGTAATTTACGTTATAACACAGCGATCTAATTCAGTATAGAACCAACACACTTTACCTGTAACTATCACAGAGCTAATCGACAATCGACGCACAGAAATGGCACCCATGAGACACGTGACAGCGACAACCAATAGAAATCGACATCGCCGTTTCCCAACCTCTCCCTATATAAGACCACTATTGTCGGTTGCTCTTGGCTCTCACTCCTCGGCTACATCATTGCACCTCACAGGCGCTTGCGACAACTCTGCTGATTTCGCTCTCCAGGGATAATTTTTTCACGTCCACCTGTACTCGAGTCCACGACGAGAATGTCCCACACTTTTGCGCCTTTTTCCAATGTACACCGTCCGGTCCTCTGGCAGAGGTCATCTATGTCCGTGTGTGGCTCTTCGTGATTGGTCAGAGTAGCCGAGGTGCGAATCTCAGATCCCCTCTGGCCAAAGTTGTTTACCAGGCATGTCACGTAGTCCTTCTGTCATCCGGGGTTTCAGGGTCAATCTGGAAGAAGAAGATTCTGTGCCTGCGGCCGAGTTTCTCTTCGTCGAACTGGACATCAAAAATAGAGACAATGTGAAATGGCACTACCGAACGAGGATAAGGGCGTCCATGATCCTCCACGCCAACAGTCTTGGGGGGGATGCAATGGCGCAGAAAAGTCCATGGCTTGGCGACAGACAGGCGACATGTTCACGCTAACTGATCTGGTTCATGTGTAGAAAAAGTCCTCACGTTACCTGTGTCGAAGCGGGGATTAATGTTCCAAACGCGCATTTTCACTATTCAAAGTATTGGTGGCTCTCCTGGTAGGATGCCGCGGTCCTCTGTGTCCTCCAACGTCCGCTGGCCGTCCGGTCTTCCAGCTATCGGTTGTCTCCAATTCAGTGGGGTCCTCTCAGCAGCACATGAAACAAAAGAGAAACGAGGAGTGTCAATTCTGTTTTTTTCCCCTTTTTCACGTTTACTATTTACAACATACAGAATACTATCTTATCACGGTCCTGGTTTTTGATCTAGATTATTGTTTAAAAATCTAGATTGAAATAGATTTAATGATGTATTTTTTAACTACAGTTAGATCTCTGCATTAAATGCACAGTTTAGAAGTCACAGTTGTCTTCTAAACTATGCATTTAATAAACTTGCTTAAATGTAAAACACTATAAATGTACTAAACTTGCATAATGGTAAGAGCTATCGGCCCTTAACCCTTATGGTGGATTAATTTAAATAAGAAGATTCCTGTAATCTCAGAAACGATGATTATCCACACATTTTGCTACACATGGAAGGGCCACAATAATAAGTCCTTGTTATTGTTTATTATTATTATTGGCTTATGAAATTTACGATGAGATAGTTCCTAATGAGAAGGATAATCATTTCGACGAGCGGCAGACACAAAACTACAACTATCATTGCAAGCATGGAGATAGGAAGGAAAAAATGTCACGTTTAACGTATTATAACTGTCCTAACGAACGACCAAGAAATGCGTACCGTAAGAATGAGCCTGTTAAAAAATTTTCAAAATAGATAGGATATTAACGAGGTTAGGACCTACGGTACGCAGGATTTCACTGTTTTTAATGTAAACTGATGAAATCAAGATTTATTATAAATTTGTCGAAAGTATCCGTCATTTCCTCTGTTCCAAATGTGGCCTACCGAATTTCCATGTTTATGAGAATCTACGTTCCAAATTCTATAACTTATTAGATGTGCATAGAATGCTAAACTTTAGCTGCAGATAATTCAAACAGCAGGATCAGATGTATTTAAAACAATAATCGTCCAGCATTCAAAGAATTACGGAAGCTGCAATATTTACCGATATTTTCCACTATCTAAATTTGAAGCTGTGAAATGACTAAACTATGCATAATATCACTATAGATAAATTCAAGAATTTCAATTTATTTATCCAATATTACAGGACCTATCCGAACTCGAATATTTACCGATATTAATTTCTAAACTATGCATTTAACGCAAAACTGTCGCTGAACATTATTTAAAGAGCTTGAATATATCTGATTCAATCTCGAATTAAAACAATAGCCTTCCAGTAAACCTACTAAACCACTATCTAATTGCGACTTCTAAACTACACATTTAATGCAGAAATGTCACTACAGTAAAAATAAACAGCGTTATCAAATCTATTTCAAACTAGATTTAAAAGCAATATTTAAAGCTATCTGAGAGTTTGAATATTTCACACCGATCGTGATTTTCATTCAGAAATTAAGATGTTTCAAAGCAATATAAGTAAAACTTGCGAAGCTCGCGAACTTATGTTTTCAATAGTGAACACTAACATTGCTATTTTATTGAATAATAACATTTAAACTATATTTAAAACGAACGGAAAATACAATCGTGAAAACTAGTTAATTGATAAATAAAAATTTGCTAGACCTTCAAAAAATAAAAAAGTTAACAGCATTAACCGCAAGAATTCATAATTTCAGAAACTTCGGCTCAGCAGCATTTGTACAAACGAGAAATGAAAAACTTTAAATGCTGAATAGGAATCTTTTTACGTAACATTTCGAACGTACACTAACAGTAACGTTTTTATCCCGCATTATTAAACATTACAATATATGGCTACTTACATATCTCATAAAGACCAACATGGCGACTACACAAGCAACATATAAGATATCATTAAAATTTCCTCTTTCTACTTCCATGACTAAAAGACGGCTATTTTTCTAACCTGAAGTAATCTCTTCGATTCCCTAGAAGGAAACGTGAAAAATGTCCACCCTACATACGTTTCACTTCAACAGATTGCATTAACTGTATCCGGATAGAAAATACTCATAATAATTCGTTGGTGACGTCTGACAATAAGATTGCTGATTTAACTGTTGCCTGACTTCGAAGGAAGTAATACTTCTCGATATTCGCAACAAGGTTTGCTCTCTTTAAGCTTCCTTTCTCAGTGTTTCTCGTGCCTGGGTAATATTTTAGAAACGAATATTATCGAACATAATGTAACAGTGGGGATCGCCATCAAACAACTAAAGATAATCGAATAACGAATAGTTTCCTTCCCTTAAAAATTAAAAAATATTCCACTTGTACCATGTAAGAGTTACCTATTACCATGAATAACCAAACTAAAATATGTGTGCGCCTTAATAATAAATTGCATAAAACACAGAGGTGACGTAAGCAAGGCGATTTCGGCTACTTCCCAGCATAATTTCTATAACATGCATATCTCGCAAAAGCATTTCCAATGTGTCATGAACGCCATACAACAAAAATATAGAGTGAAAGAAACAATCACAGTTCAATATTCATTTCAATACATTTTCCAAAACATTTTTTCTCCTGAGGTCACTCACAATACGTATCTGAAGGACAAAAGAAAACAGAAACATTTCCATAATACCTGAGCAGCAAAATAACGGCACCAGCTCAATAACTTATTCAATATTATTTGCATTAGATATCTCCAACACCTACACGACATATCTCTAATATCGATTATAAAAAAATTGGTTGCCTTACTATATAAATGATGAACGGTGGAATATTTAACACGCAAAAAATATTGAATGCAAAGTTCACATGAAACGTCAAATCACGTTTAGATTTCAGTTCAATTCTTAGTCGAATAATCAGTGTATTGCACGAGAGAATTGTTTTCCCTCTTGGCATTACATTTTCAGTAATTTATTTTGTCTCTCTAAAATTATCCTATCGTCATAACTATAAAAATGATAAAATAATGTAGTTCAAAAAACGCCATCTCTATAGCTACAATTAGGGGAGCCAATTTTGCGTGAACACAAATATTTCATTACGAATAAGTTACTGAGGTATGAATGTGAATTCCTATTTATAGAAAGCTAATTTCAACAGTTTATTTCATCGCTCACGAAATAAGACTTACCCTACCATTCACCCTAAATCGAAATATTTATTGACATATTCTACTTTTACCATAAAGAGAATTTTTATTTTTTTTAACGTTTCAAACGTTGGGGAAAAGGCTTAAGGTGCGATGCAAATCCACTCTTATTTTCCTATCTTATTATACCATGGCGTGCACATAAGTGTTGTTTTTTATTTGTGAGCCACAACAGAAATATTAATCTTGAGATTATTCGGAAAAGAATAAGTTTTTACCGAAAATAACTTTTCAAAAACCTGAATTTTCAAAGCTTTAACGGCACATGTAGGTATAAATGGCTGTCGCCGACGTAAAGCCCTGCAACATCGCAGTCCATCACTAAAATCTCACCCGAAATATATTTGCCAAATTTTTTTTTTACTTCCTCACTATCTCTTCCCCTTACTCTCTCTTAGCATAGGTCGCTACTGTACAGACGCGGAGAACGGCGGTAGCCATGATCCTACTTAGAAAGCTGCACGTCAGTTGAAATATATCCGAAAATTTACTGCTAATACTGCTCAATAAAATCACAATTGTTTCCCGTACGAAAATATTCCTATTCACGACTTAAAAGTGATTGAACCCTTTCATTAAATTAGCATACTATATCTACAATTATTCCAAAATACAATCGATTTTTTTATGGAAGGTATCTACTTTTTATAGTTATAAAAAGAACTACTTTTTCGGCTTCGGTTTTGCATTCACTTTTGTTTTCAAACACAGTTATTTAACCCCACTTAAGATTAGCAAAAAATTACATATGAAATGAAAGCTTCGCAGCTTTTTTTTCATAAAATAGGAATGGATTGTAGAATTATATCCAATGCAGTACGTAAGGTTAATAAGGACAAAAAACTATTGAACTTATTTATATTTCACGCAACTGAAGAATAAACTGAGGTTTCATTTTTAAAGACCTATCAAAAGGAGCGGGAAATGTTATATTGCATCAGAAAATCATCTCTTATATTGTATACCTACCCTACTATTCCTAATAGAAAGCATCACAGAGAGATTAATAAAAGTATAAAGGATCTGTTATGTCCTGAAAAGAATCTTTGGCTTGATGGATTGGCTGACAAAGCCGAGGAAGCAGTTAGACAGCACAACAGCAGAGATCTGTACCAGATAGTTAATGTTTTGTATGGTAGAAAACGGACAGGCATACAGGGATTGAAGGATAAACAAGGTAAGGTTATAGAAGGTGAGAATTCTGTCTTTGCTAGGTGGGCTGCGCATTTCCGTGATGTTCTAAACAATGTGGTTAGTTCTACTCCCATTACTTGTAATGATGACAGATACATTGGTGGCTTTAATGTTGGCCCTATAACACAATCTGAAGTTATTTTGGCTATTTCTAAACGTAAACTTCATAAATCCCAGGGGTAGATGAAATTACTGCAGAAATGCTTAGAGCTGGAAATGTTTCGGTTACCACTTGGATGACTGAAATTCTGAATATCTTTTATGATAAAGGCATGGTTCCTAAGGATTTTACCAGAGCTATTATCATCCCTATTTTCAAAAAAGGTGATCGCAGTTCTTGTGATAACTATAGGGGTATCAGCCTACTCTCTGTTCCAGGTAAAGTTCTTTCCATGATTGTGCTTAATAGAATTAAGAATCTGGTTGACAGTCAATTGCGTGATGAGCAATGTGGATTCAGAAGTGGTAGCGGAAGTGTAGATCAGATATTTTCTCTTAGGCAGATTCTTGAGAACTGTTTAGAGTTTCAGAAACCTTTGATTACTAGCTATGTTGATTTCAAAAAGTCTTTCGACTCTGTTGATCGTCATAAATTGTGGTTGATTGTTAGATCATATGGTATACCAGACAAGTTAGTTAACATAATGAAAGCTCTCTATAATAACACTGAGTCGTGTGTGAGAGTTGGTAAGTTTGCAGGAATTGGTTTAGCATTACTTCTGGTGTTCGACAAGTGTACATTTTGTCTCCTTTTCTCTTTGGTTAGGTTATTGATTATGTTATGCGAAATTTACTTCAAGGGAAAGATTTTGGCCTTAAATGGACTGGAGATACGAAAATTTCTGATTTAGATTATGCTAATGATTTGGCCCTTTTGGCAAGTGATGTTGATGAGATGAACTCTTTCATTCGAGCTGTTGATGAAACTGGTAGTAGAGTAGGTTTGATTATAAACAGAATAAAAATTAAGTGATGAAAATCGGTCAGGTAGGCAGTGATTCGGTTAATCTGAATGGCTGCAGTCTTGAGCAGGTGTCACAGTTTAATTATCTTGGGAGCTATGTAACAGATACTGGTGATGTGCGGCATGAGATTAACGGACGAACAGGGATTGCTGCCGGGACTTTTAAGAATCTATGGAGAGTGTGGAGAAATAGACGTATGCACCTAAAGACTAAACTTAGACTGTATAATAATTTGGTTCTCTCTAGGGTTAGTTATAGTAGTGAAACTTGGACACTGTGTAAACATGATAACAGGAAACTAGATGATTTTGTTTCTAGATGCTTACGTTAGTATCTTGGGTATTAGGTGGTTCAACTTTGTAACTAATGATGAGGTTACGCAAAGAAGTCTGCAACCTCCTTTAAGCAGAGAGAGACTCCGTTGGTTTGGCCATGTTGCCCGTTTCGATAATTATAGATTGGCGAATAGGGTTATGAACAGTGTGCCTAAAGGCCTCAGAAAGAAGGGGAAACCTAGGATGATGTGGGCAGACAATGCCAAACAAGACCTTGTTAGAATTGGTGTGCAGTGGCCAGATGCAGCAGATGTAGCTCAGGACAGATATGCTTGGAGAACTAAATTGCACGGTCTGGTTGGACCACCGTAGCCCATGGCTGCTTGAGGATGATGATGATGATATTTTTCAGGTCGATGGAGTTTTCTTTTCCGGTCCTAATTCAATTGAACTTTGGGAAAGAAAATCTCCCTAGGAGAAATTTCAAAATACAAATTCTTGCAATATATTTATATAATATAAAATGACACTTTATATTTTATATAAACTTATTACGTAAAACAATTTTAAATTTTGTAACATAGCAATGAAAAAACGTGGTGCTTCAAATAGAATCAATTCAGTGATATAATTGTTTAATAACACTTTTCTAAAGTTCAAAGTGGATATTTGAAGATTTCATTATGATCTTTAATTTATCGTCACATTTTCCCATTAAATGCATATTTTATAAGTTATAGAGATTCCAACTTACGCTTAATTTACGCTTACAGCTTGGAGCTTACAAGTGGCATAACATGGAAGATTATGTTAAATATTCCAATTCCGGAACTATTTAAACACTGAAACAACATTGTTGAAAATCAATATTTATGTAGATTTAATTATCATCTTTAATTTATCTTCAGTCACATTTTTCCATTAAATGCATATTTTAGAAGTTATGCAGCTTCCACGTTTTCACTGGCATGCTACGGAAGATTATTGTTAAATATTCCAGATTCCACAACTTTTTAAATATAAAAGAATATTGTTAAAAATATATTTAAATAGATTTCATTCTCATCTTTATTCCCAGTCACATTTTCCGTTAAATGCATATTTTAAAATTTAGAGCTTCCTAGTTAGGGTTCTCACTGGCATATCAGGGAAATTCTGAACCCGTTCGCTAGGGTACATCGAAAGGATAGGAAATGAATAATGTGCGTACAGTCGCTCAAAAAATTATCCGAACACTACGGTTGATTACAGAATGCAGAAAAAATATATGGCAACGATTTTTTTTTAGAAATTAGTGATCTGGCAACCTTCATGTCACGTGACACGTAGGCAAAGCTTTGATAACTACAAACCCTCAAAATATGATCACTTCTTCGCCATAATTCATGCGCTAACGCGGCAAATGGAACAGCGAGAAAGGCGATTGACGACAACTCGTAAACTGACATCAGAATTTTTTTCTTGCAATAATAGGCTAACGACGTCTGACAGTGACGTTGGAGAATGCACTGTTTGCTCACTCGCAGGAAGTGAGATTTACAGTGTTTGGAATTCCCAACAGAGGTGTGTGTTTACTCTTCCGCACTTGCATTTTTCAATACCTTGTATACGAAAATTACTACAAAGTAAGGAAGAGAAATAAGACGCATTTCTTTTAACGTAGTACCTCTTTCAAAGGTTTTTCGGATTCACAGTGAGTATTATTTCTTCAGGATATTTAATAGTTCCACCTACAATTCATAATCCTCACTTCATATCAATGAGGTGGGGTAAGAAAACGTACATAGCTATGGCGCTTATTCCTATTTTGTTCCCAACAAATTGACACGTACATCAATTTCATTCTCTGTTCCAAACGTACTGAATTCTTTTTGTTACCTCTTACGCTGTCGACGGCAGCAACATGAACAAAAATTCACCGTTGCTAGTAGCCTCGTCCTTTCATTTACGGCATGTTAAATTTTTTCCTTTTGTTATACCAGGTAAAGCAATAGTCATTTCCGGTGTTCTACTTTCACGATCGACACTTATCCCTTTGAAAGAAAACTGCGTAGAGGGCAAAATTAATGTAAGCAATATAAACTGCAACATATCAACAATTAAAAACTAAAATAATCACTTCGCTTGCAATATTGCAAATTAAATTCTCGACCTTAAACTTGTCCCACTATCCGTAAAACCTATCCTTCTCATCCTCATCGCCATCCTCAGTGGGGGCATAACAGCAGATAACATTCAAGTCTTTAACGCTTGTCTGAAATTTTGCTGTAAGTATACTTTCATTAATGCACTCATATCCTAGAAGAACATCACTAGCGTGTCTGCTGAGAAGCAGACCCACGCCTTGGTGATGCTTATTGTCGTCCCTCCCTCAAAAGAGAAATTTAAGATTATTTGTAAGAATCTGACCTTCATCTATCCTTCTGGTCCCTTGCAAGCCGAGAATATATAAATTATAATGGCGGAATTTTTGTGTGAGGACATCAACAGAATAATCTCTGTGCAAAGTCCTTGCATTTCAACTACCTATGGAGAGAAAATGTTAGTAGGATGTTTAAAGTAACTATGTTTATTGAGAGAGGGAATTCCGATATCAAACTGTTCCCTAATCGCAGGAATGGGGCAAAAACCCGTTCCCCTGCTACAAAAGTTGAAGCCATCTACACTGGAAGACTTCCTCCAATGGTCAGCACCAGGACCGTGTGCAGTTGACCACTCCTCAGCAGGATATAAAAAAAGAAACGTAGCCACAGTTGTCTAGATCAGTAAGCTACATTAATCTTGCAGCCCTCTCCCTTCCGTTCACTTCCACACTCCTTTGAAGGTACCAACGGCCTGGTTGAATATTAGGTGATAGGCCTGACCGGTTCTATGCATCATCACAGGAGATTAATGCATAGCTCTCCTTCAAGTGACTACCTAGCTACCATTTACAGACAATTACTTTTGCAAATTCCTGCGCTGTGCGTTCTCTCAATTAGAAATCAGTGTCTGTTGTTTCTCTTCACCCAATAATGTGTTAACATTATTTGTTGTAGGGTAGACTCATTTTATTAAATTTGAATTTAGGTACCCATTATGGATTTAAGTATCCATTATGAATACATGCTAGATCTTATATGTGCGATAAATTTCAAAACTTTCACCTGGAGCGAGACGATTTTTAATGAATTTATTTTATCTATAATTCTAGTGGTAATTTAATTTAGAGTGTATTACGTCAAAAGCAAATTTAAATTTTTCCCTTGTGACTTGTAAAATGGCACAAAAATATAACATCTATATTTCAATCTTCAGAAGACTCTTTCAGTATTTAAAATATAGAAAATGTATGGAAAACTAATTGCAAGATTCCATTGGCCAATTTTCCTTGCAAATGATCAAAACTAAATGGATTCTTACAGAAACTTCTAACTAATACTTTATTGCACAATCTATTTTGATCTAATAGGTATTTTTTGTTAAGAAATTTTTACTACTGCCAATGAACAGATCTAACTGGATAAGATGGAATGGGTTGTGATGTTTTACCATTTAAATGCTGCCGGGCTATTTTGGACACAATGGGCGAAATAATACAATGTGTAAGATCCCGAGGGTTCAGAAAAGTTTGGGGGAAGGGCACCTATTGCACAGATGTTAAGAGACAAATGGTAGACTCGCATCAATGCCATCCAGTGTGTTCTTTAGCATGCCACGGTGTTGTTCTCCAACCTCCAATCTCATCGGTGTCCCTTACTCACCAAGAGCAGGGTATGGATTAAGCGATAATGAATCTGAACGATGGGTTGGGACTCGAAACTGAAGGATTACGTAAAGCCTGATTAAGTACGTAAGGCCTGATGCCTTACGTACTGAACCAACCCCCGTCCCAAGAAAGAATTGAATGTTTCATTTTTTTAAATATTAATTTTTTAATGTCAGCTTTATATTCTGACAATTAAATTTGAAATCTTAAAAGCTAACTAAAAGTTAGATATTTTAAAAATATAGTACTAAAATTTAAATAATCCCTTCATGTGTTATTTTAATTGCAATGAGATTTGTATTGCAATACTTGTAATTCCTTTTGTATTTTCATACAATTTATTTCTAATCGTGTTAATGTAGTAGAGTTGTTTGCATCTGTGAGTGCCTCTTCAGTTTATGGTCTTTTTACTGGAATAATTTAATTTTCTGCAAAGAGATGTTTCACAAAATAAACTTCTTTTAGGATTATTGCAAAGCATATATTTTACGAGGTGTATAAATTTCTGGCAATTAAGAGAAACGTTTAGAACATACAACGAATGTGTAGCAAACTTTGGTAAAAGATGGCGTCTCAGATAACGACATTTTTATAAGATGTGTGAAAGGTTGTTTTTTTCTTCACCATTATTTCCATTTATACGAATTACAATTTCAGTTGACCAATATAGATCTTGCTTGCAATAAACTGACTGAAATTATCATTTTTATGAAAATTAACAATAGTTGTATATATAGAAAATCATTACGGGAGAATTCAATATAAAGTCTTCATCTGTGTTCAGGATGTTTCTGTGAGATCTTTTCTTTAGCGTATGTGACTAGGGCCATCTAGATTCAACCGGTCAGAGCAACTGTGGAGTAAAAGGAGGGAGAAAAAGGAAGAAAATTAAATATGCATAAAATTATAAATGCAAATTTTTCTAACTTTTAATAACACGATTTCTAATTAATAAGATAATAAAATATATTTCTTATGATTTTATTAAGATATTGAATATTTTAAAATTAATTACTAATGTAATAATTATGAATTTAATTTTAAGAGAGTAAATCTGATTTAGAAACCTCTATGTGAAAAAATTATTACTTAACGCTAGTGAAATTCACAAATCCAGTTTTTACAGAGTTACTGGTGTGACCAATATATGTTGAAGATCTAACTGTATCATTTATATTAGTGTACATATTATATTGAATTTTTTTCCAATTGTTCTAAATCGGCAGTTATCGGTTATCAAATAAATATTTCATGTGTCAGTTATTGTACCATTGCTGGAGGTTTCTAAACAGAAAAATACACTCTTATTCATAAAAGAGACATTGCATCATAATGAATAATAAATAATAATTTACTATAACCATAAACACAGTTTTGATGCTAACATAAAAAAACGAGAAACCCTTAAAAATAATTGCTACCTAAGGATCAGGTGAATAGTGGTCCAGGAAAACGTTACGTGACAATAGGTCAGAGGAAGGAGGAAAGAGAAATTGAAATTCGACTAAAAAAGAGCGTTTCTTAATTCTTGGACGATACCTTTACTTTAAAGCACAAAATGAAAAATTGAACTTGCTAATTCTCCAAGAAGAATTCAAAAAGGTGTCTGAATGCTTCGTTTAAACTAAATGTTATCTTATTTATTTTCCAAATCTTTTGAGAAATAACAAACACTGTCGATGATTTAGATGGCTAACGGCGAATTTCCTTGTTCAGCTGCTATTTGATTATTGTTGTTTAAGGATATAATGTATCCATTAGATACGCTCTAGAATATTATTATATAATATTCTAGAATATTATTATATAATATTCTAGAACGTGTATATATATATATACGTTTACATATATATATATAGGAAGTAGACTGAATCAGAGAGTAATAGATGCACAAAACTCTCCCTATTTTTGATATTAAATGCTACATTAAGGGTTATATGTCATGATCTGTGCACCATCTAAAACTGTTACAATACATGTAGTTTAAACCGAATATGAAAAAAAAATGATTTATTAATTTATGATTACGTAAAGATATTAAAGAATAATGTTAAATTAATTGGTACACATTTAAACACAAATATAGTGTGATAAAAGTTTTAAATTGTACTATACGGCCAATGGCATAAAAATGGAGACATCCTCATCTTATGTCGATAGAGAATCAAATTCTAGCTTTCGTAATTGGTTAAATAAATTTTTACTCTGAAATTTGTTTATTTCGAACAATGTCCGTTTAGTACATTTATAAAAAAAAAATAAATACCCCCTCAAGCAGCTGCTTGCCACAGAGGTCAGACAGGAGCCTGTCAGTTTATATGCCAGAGTAGAAGATCTGAGAGGATGGCAGGCCCTCAGCAGAAAAACGACACAAACAGCCATGCCTTACCCGGGGCTCGAACCCAGGTCCCTTAGATCAGTAGCCAAGCGAGTTAACCACTCGGCCATGGGACGGCTAGTACTTTTATAGAGTTCTAGAAATTTGAATGTTGAATAACAGAGATGCCAACACTTCAGAAATTAATTGAAACTTTAAAAAAAGTATAATTTCAAACTATTTAATAAAAGTGGTGTATGATTTAGAATTTTGTGCATGTAGATTTCCCATAATTCCCAGTTTTATACAAATGTCTTTACGCCTGATTTTGCTGCTGTTAAATATTTGCGCTTCTATATTTTTTGAACACCCAACAAATATTGGAATATCAGAACGTTAGTACCTTTCAAAAGAGATACTCTCTTGTGGAAAGTGAACGGAAGCGGAGAGCTGCCAGATTAGTGTGGCCTACTGATCTGGACAACTCTGACTACTTTACTTTTTTTTTTCTACTCTGCTGAGGAGTGTCAACCACACAGGGTCCTGTTGTTGACCATATAAACCCACTGGACTGAATTAAGGCTTTGAGCTTGATTATGGATCCTGAATTTGTTGCACTGGTGTGCTTCTGTTGAGGGAAAATCTTCCGCTGTGTTTTCTGTTTGTTCGTGGGTTGACAGTCCCATGTGAATAGATTCACGAGATATGTTTATCAGCTGGTGGATAATCCTGAGCAGAGGTCATCGCAGGCACCTGAACTCTTTGCTTCTACTGATATCGTCAAATTCTACATTGGAGGAAGTCTTCCAGTGTAGATGGCTTCAGCTTTAGTGGTGGGAAACGGCTCTTTGCCCATGTCTGTTATTAGGGGGTTGTTAATATTGTCACCATTTCCTCTCTCAATAAACATAGTTTCTTTAAACATCCCACTAAACATTTTCTATCCATAGGTAGTTGGAACGTGAGGACTCTGCACAGAGCTTTTTCTCTTGATGTCCTCCCACCAGAATTCGACCGTTATAATTTAGATATTATCGGCATGCAAGAGACCAGATGGAAAGATAAAGGTCAGATTCTTAAAAATAATCTTAAATTTCTCTTTTCAGGGAAGGACGACAATAAGCATCTCCAAGGCGTGGGTCTGCTTCTCAGCAGACAAGCTAGTGATGCTCTTCTAAGAAATGAGTGCATTAATGAAAGTTTTCTTAGAGGAAAATTTCAGACAAGCGTTAAAAACTTGAATATTATCTGCTGTTATGCCCCCCACTGAGGATGCCGATGAGGATGAGAAGGATAGGTTTTACGGACAACTTCAGGATATTTAGAATTCTGTCAAGAAAGGAGATATTACCCTTGTTCTAGGTGACTTCAATGCCAAAGTTGGTACTGACTCTGACCATTGGGGAGGAGTGATAAGCCCTTCTGGTATTGGGAGTTGCAATGGCAATGGGCAACGTCTCCTACAGGTAAGTAAACTCAATAGATTCAGAATAACTAACACTTATTACAAACACTGCGACATACATAAGTACACATGGGTTTCACCTGATGGGTGAGAACATGATTAAGCAAATGGGCTAATGCAAATGGGTTAGTGTTATCAGGAATACCAGGTCATATAGGGGAGCTGGAATTCGATCTGACCATTACCTTGTTAAAAGTGTCTTGAAAGTTAAACTTAAAAATTGTTGTGCTAGGGTTAAAAAATTTACCTTTAATACTGAAGCTTTGAAAGACCCAGTTATAGCTAAAGGTTACCATGATAGATTACTTAGTCATTATGAGAGTCATGGTTTGCTTACCACTGAAGTTGAGGAAGAGTGGGACCATTTGAAACAGGCTTTTACGGACACTAACAGTGTTATTTTAGGAAAAAAGGAGCATAGGAGGCAGAATTATTTGAGTGATAAAGCACTTCAGCTTATTTCAGAAAGAAAGAACTGCAGGAATGTCCTTAATCAATACCATAGTAGTCCTAATAGAAAGCATTACAGAGAGCTTAATAATCTTGTAAAGGATCAGTTAGCTGCTGATAAGAATCTTTGGCTTGATGGCTTGGCTGACAAAGCCGAGGACGCAGTTAGACAGCACAACAGCAGAGAGCTGTACCAGATAGTTAATGCCTTGTGTGGTATTAAACGGATAGGTATACAGGGATTGAAGGATAAACAAGGTAAGGTTATAGAAGGTAAGGATTCTGTCATGGCTAGGTAGGTTGAACATTTCAGTGATGTTCTAAACAATGTGGTTAGTTCTACTTCCATTGTTTCAATGATGATAGATGCATTACTGGGTTTAATGTTGGCCTTATAGCATAATATGAAGTTATTTTGGCTATTTCTAAACTTAAACTACATAAATCCCCAGGGGTAGATGAAATTACTACGGAAATGCTTAGAGCTGTGAATGTTTCGGTACCACTTGGATGACTGAAATTTTGAATATATTTTATGATAAAGGTATGGTCCCTAAGGATTTTACAAGAACTATTATTATCCCTATTTTCAAAAAAGGTGATCGCAGTTCTTGTGATAACTATAGGGGTATCAGCCTACTCTCTATTCCAGGTAAAGTTCTTTTCATGGTTGTGCTTAATAGAATTAAGAATCTGGTTGACAGTCAATTGCGTGATGAGCAATGTGGATTCAGAAGTGGTAGGGGATGTGTGGATCAGATATTTTCACTTAGGCAGATTCTCGAGAAATGTTTAGAGTTTCAGAAACCTTTGGTTGCTAGTTTTGTTGATTTCAAAAAGGCTTTCGACTCTGTTGATCGTCATAATTTGTGGTTGATTGCGAAATCATATGGTATACCTGACAAGTTAGTTAACATAATGAAAGCTCTCTATAATAACACTGAGTTGTGTGTGAGAGTTGGTAAGGCTTGTAGCAGTTGGTTTAGCATTACTTCTGGTGTTCGACAAGGGTGCATTTCGTCTCCTTTTCTCTTTAGTTTGGTCATTGGTTATGTTATGCGAAATTCACTTCAAGGGAAAGATTTTGGCCTTAAATGGGTTGTAAATACGAAAATGTTTGACTTAGATTATGCTGATGATTTAGCCCTTTTGGCAAATGATGTTGATGAGATGAACTCTTTCATTTGGGTTGTTGATGAAATTGGTAGTAGAGTAGGTTTGGTTATAAACAGAGAGAAAACTAAAGTGATGAAAATTGGTCAGGCAGGCTGTGATTCAATTAATCTGAATGGATGCAGTGTTGAACAGGTGTCACAGTTTAATTATCTTGGGAGCAATGTAACATATAATGGTGATGTGCGGCATGAGATTAACAGACGGATAGGGATTTTTGCAGGGATATTTAAGAATCAATGGAAAGTGTGGAGAAATAGGCGTATACACTTAAAGAATAATATTAGACTGTATAATAATTTGGTTCTTTCTAGGGTAAGCTATGGTAGCGAAACCTGGACACTTTGTAAACAAGATAACAAGAAACTAGATTATTTTGATTCTAGATGCTTACGCAGTATTTTGGGCATTAGGTGGTTCAACTTTGTAACTAATGATGAGGTTAGGCAAAGGAGTCTGCAAACTCCTTTAAGCAGCATATTATGCAGAGAGATC
Source organism: Ryuthela nishihirai (assembly GCA_038380435.1). NCBI lineage: Eukaryota > Metazoa > Arthropoda > Arachnida > Araneae > Heptathelidae > Ryuthela > Ryuthela nishihirai. The sequence continues at coordinate 46,206,572 of JAWZYU010000032.1, forward strand.
GGTTGGTTTGGCCATGTTGCCCGTATGAATATAGATTGGCGAATAGGGTTGTGAACAGTGAACCTAAAGACTCAAGAAGAGGGGGAGACCTAGGATGCAGTGGGCAGACAACAGGATTGTTAGAACTGGTGTGCAGTAACCGAATGCAGCAGATGTAGCTCAGGACAGGCATGCTTGGAGAACTAAATTGCACTGTCCGGTTTGACCTCCGTAGCCCATGGCTACTTGAGGATGATGATGATGATATCATTGTCGAAAAACGTGTGCTTGCAGAGAAAAATAACCACCTTCGCTATTATACACACACAGTTCACTTACACGCTTATTCCAACGTAGCAGGAAAAATAACTGTAGAAATACACACGGACCCTTGAAAAGAGTATGAGAATCGGTCCGAAAATATAGACATCCTTAGTGCAAATCTACCGTTTTAACCCACGTTTATATTTCACATGTTCATGCATGAAAATATTCTACACACTCCTAATTTCATCCGTGTCATGACGTTTTTGTTCAAATCTTAATTGCACTCTGTGTATGAAAAATGCATCGCCCATTGATCTGGTTTGCTTTTAGCAAAGTGCATGGTCATATCACTACTCTGCGAGAGCTCGTCCCTTGCGCCATTTTCGCAACGAAATCACCACCGGAAAAATAAACAAAAATAACAGAAGATGAAACTTAAGTGATGAAATGAAACACCCATGAATGTCAGTTCAAAATCCGTGGATGGTGGTGCAACCTAACAAATAACGTGGGGATTAATACTACAGATTTCTTTTCACATTACTTCTCCCTCATATCACAACGAGATTGAAACTTGCACATATTCTATTATTCTGCGAAACTTGAATTAATTTATACTTTTTTTTGTTTGTTCATCCATTTTAACATTGAATATTTTTGTTACATCGACACCGTCTTCTAAAACATGAAACATTCACACATTTCTTATGATATTAAATTAACAATTTTCTGTCTGAGTTCCTTCTAACAGTGATTTCCCCTTTGCAGTGTATTTTATTTCGTTTCCTGGTAGGATAAAACTTTATATTTTCAGTAACTGCTACAAACTTTTTAATTGTGATGAACAGAAAAAGATGTCATTATAAAATTAGCTGACCGCTTGGAGCTTTTTCAGGCAGTAAACTGTTGAGATGCGTCATTAAGTCGAAAAGATCCCCCCTGAAGATAAGATGCCAGCATACGGGACCTTCTGTTGACCTGTCCAACAAAGAGCTACATTTCGTCATGATTGTTTCCACATCGAAGGACCCATTCCATTGGTCAGTTTGTAAGTTGGCCGTGACTTTTGACTCGTGCTTTTGTCACTCGACGGCGTTTCCTGTTCGCAAGTGCGTCTCCGTGCCATTTCTTCGGATTAAGTACGAAGAAGGGTAGTTTTCAGTACTTTTAATAGAAGTGGTGTTAAATTTTAAGAAATGGGAGAGTATATGGAGAGAATTTTCCTGTTTTTCAAGAAGGGCATTTCTGGACTTGGGATGTTCCATTTCGAGTGACTCTTAGTATAGTTTGCAAAGACATTATTTTTTGTCTGTCACTTATATCCAATGTACGCTCTGAGAGAACATCGATTTTTTTCTGACATATCTATAAGTGCAGAATTATTTTACTGAGGTCCGATCACAACATATATGTCAGAGCAAACGACTCAGTCCCTCACCAGTGCCAGCCATCGAGATGTCACTGAGGTTGTGAAAAGGCATTATTGGGGCGACTATGAAAATTAAGCGCAAAAGTCGCCAGCCTGTGTGTGACGTAGTTGGCCTGTTGCACGTCCATCCGTGTGGATGCGGCAATCATTTAATGATCCGAATATTCGCGATAATAAGAAAAAAATTTATTAGACATCCATTAACATACACTTAAATTAATGTTGTAGATGTAGAATTAAATGCATGGATTAAAGATATATGTTTTACGCAACGTAAGCGAAAACGCAAGGGTATCCGCAACGTATGAATTCTTTTCTACTTTAGCATTGCTTACTTTCTATAAAACTCAACCATGCACAAAAACTCTTTGGAGAATTCTTTTTTATCCGATGAAAGACAACTAAATACCTGATCTTGTAAAGAAGCGTAAGGAACACGCATGTATTAACGACGGGTCGAAACGCTAAATAAAATTTCATCAGCGTGATGAGTCATTGGTCTTGTGATCACACATTCGCCGGTAAACGGAGGAAAAGACGATTTTTACAATTGTAAGAGCGTTTATAATTGCAGTTTTTTTTTTTAAATCATATCTTACTTCCAAATAATTTTATTAGCTGATTTTTCTTCCGTAGAAGAAATAATATTTTGCTATCGATTGTTACTGAGTAGCGTTGCTTCCTTGGAAAGAGAAATATTTTGCATCATAAGTGAATCATGTGCTGAATTGGGGATACAGCGACAATAAGTATTAGGAGTAAAAAGTTTTAAACTTGAGACCAAGTCGCGTAACGTATATACGGGAATTAAAAAAGTTAGTTTTATTGGTTATTATTTTGCTGATGCAATCGCGATTTCTTTGAACCGGTTTAGTAATAAACTGTTGAAATAAAAAATACGAAGGTGAGTTTTATTTTTTATTCGTGTTTTTTTGTGCTGTTGGATCACAATATCTTTAAAATGGCTTAGCATTGAAAAAAAAAATTAATAAATTGGTAGGAGATTGAAATTTGTAAGGAAGAAGGAATTTTTTTACCTCTGATTCGTGATGGTGGGTGAGGTTTTTGAAATGGTTTAGTATTAACATGAAAATTCGGAGAGTAATAAATTGATACATGGTAGAAATAAGAATTTAACGTTAAATCACTTCATCGTTCCAAAACAAGGCCTGACGCGGTACGGGACATGGAAAATGTGGTGCAGAATATGTCTGAACACAAATATCTGATGGCGTCATCCATTAACCAAATGGAGACCAATTTTAATAAGAAAGGCACAACACTTTGAGGTTTTGGGGCGCCAAGGGAAATTTCAAGATGGATTGTCTTCTTCCGATGGGGTACTTTGTTTTTTTACAAAATAGCTGATCGATCATAAAGGGGAGATGTGCAAATAAGTTTCGATAAAAGGATCAAGATTATTTCCAAAACATTGTTTCCATACCCTATCTACTGTGATGTCTGAAACAAAGGGAGTTGAAGTGTGCGTGTGCCTGTGGGGGGTGACAATGCGGGTTTGTCCAGAAGGGCTGTTTACTGTCAACGGGTCACGGCATCCGACGTCTCAGGACTTGGAGAAATTTCTAGATGGGTTCGAAAACGGCGTCAAGGGTGTGAGAGGTATGAACTTTTCCAAAACATGTTGTAACACATTATGTCTGATGCAATACAGAAACAGAGGGTGGGGGGGAGGTCGACAGCATGGTGGGTGAGGTCGTCCAAGATGACCGTTGGTGGAAATTTCGAGAAATGTTGACCATTCAAGATGGCCTCTCGGTGGTGGAACCTTTGCTAAGAGTTTTAATTAATGTGGGTTTTTAATAAAGGGGGATTGGGAGACTTTTTAAAGAATAACGAGTTTATAGATTGGCCATCGAAGATGACTACCAGAGGGATTAAGGGTCAGATGTCCTGAACGTGGCCACCAAACGTTTAGTTGACTTTGAAATTATTTTGAGGATTGCATCATCCGTTCTGAGAAGGACGCACTGGACGTTGCCATTGAAAATTCAGTTGCACTTTGTAATTATTTTAAGGATTGTGACATCCATAATATCATCTGAGAGGAGGGTGGAATTCTTCAGGGGTTTACAAGTGTGGACATGGTGATTGCATCATACTTTCCAGAATTGCGCCATTTTCTGGGACTTGGCTAGAATGTGCAACATTTTCTAAATCTTTCTGAAAGGTTCTATTACGTCATAGGATGCGGGTTTCGCAGATTTTTTGGGACTTTGTGGCGAATGTGATGACGTCAAAAACCAAGATTACCGACTTAGAATAATTTGGAGGATTGAGTTTGTTGGTGACGTCATCCAAGACGGCCGTCGGTGGAAATTTCGAGAAGAGTTGGCCGTCCAAGGGGGTGGAACCTTTGATAAGTGTTTAATAAAGGGGGGCGGATATTAATAAGGTTTTTTTAATGAGGAGGTCGAACTTTTGATAAGCGTTTTAATTAAGGGGGTGCATATTAATAAAGGTGCCGTCACTTTGATAAATGTTTAATTGATAAGGAATAAAAATTAAATAAAAAAATCGTAGGTAACGCGCTGACAAACGCGAGGGATGTGGGTTAGAGATGAGCTGTGGAAAACAGTTTTTTTTAAATATAGTACTTGTATTAAACACTAGATAGTGCTGCAGTTTGCTGAACTTGGAACATTTTGGGACTTTGTGGCGAGTGTGATGACATCATAAACCAAGATGTCGGCCTTGGGACCTAGAATTTTTTCGAGGTTTTACTTCGGATGGCTGCTGACGTACAAGATGGCGGACGAACGACAAAGTTTGTGGCACGAAGGTTACGACGTCATAACTCAAATTGGCTGTGCTTTGATGTTTTAATAAAGGGGGTGGCAAGTTTGATAAGTGTTTAATTAATGAACCATGAATATTAATAAGGGCGTGGTCAGTTATGAATATTAATAAGGGGGATATTAGTGGGGCGCATAAGGGGACCTGCTCGGTGACGTCATAGGGGGAAAGAACTGCTAGTGGGGGCATGTAGTAGGACTATATTACTTAGCTTTCTTAAAAACCTTTGTACATCACACAGAGTAGCAAGACGAAAACATTTGGGTTGATGGGTGGGGAGGAGGGGGGATTATACACTAATTGCCATAAATTAAGGAAAATCCCTATGTTAAGTGAATGGGAAGCTAACATCAAAACTCTATAACCCCTAAAATAAGATTTTTGTTTTGAAAAATGTGATTGCATATAAAGATATCAATCAATTAAATCAATATCTCGATTTTCAACAATATTCGTTCAGTATTTAATGAGTTATGGAAGTTTCAATATTTAGCGATAACAATGCCAGTCACAAAAATTGACTTCAGAAGTTAATTAAAACTTTATAATAAGTATTGTATCAAAGTGTTTAATAAAATAAGTTTGTATTTTAGAACTTCGTGAAAAGAAAATTATTCATCAGTTTTGTATAAGTTTCTTAAAAGACTGTCACTGTTGTTACATATTGAAACTCCCATAACTCATTAAATACTGAACGAATATTGTTGAAAATCGCGAATTTCATTTATTTGACTGAGATATTTATCTGCAATCACATTTTTCAAAACAGAAAAATTTATTTTAGAAGTTATAGAGGTTTGACCTTAGCTTCCCATCGACTTAACATAGGGATTTTTTGCGTAAATTACATTTACTACCATTCCTGAAACGGGTTAACATGGCCCCTTGGTCGCTTTCTATGTCCAGCAATGGGATGATGTGAGAAACAGAAATACGATTAATTCAAATTCAAAAATAAAAATCATTTTATTAAGAGTGAAGCATTTTCCTGGAATCTCTGCAGGATATCTGGTAGCTTGTGCGTAGTTCTTATTGGGTTGTACACAGTGGGGTACCTTATATATTATACCCTTTTTGGGTTTTTCCAAAGGTACTCCTCTATTGAGAAGTTTGAGAAAGAGCTCACAGCCTTTGTAATTGGCCATGTGATCTTTCCCGCAGTTAGAACAGGTCGGTGGACCATTCTTCTGTGTCCTGGCACACGTAGTAGTAAGAAGGTTGCCAGCGCATTTCACACATCTAGGGATGTTGAAGCAGTTTCCCTGAGTGAGTCCATAACGCTGGCACTTGTGACATTGTGTTGATCCTTTCCTCCTTTGAAAGGACTCAACAGTGATCATTAGATGGAAAAGATCTGTCAAATTAAAGATTTGTTTGTTTCCATCTTTTTTTGCCAACTCAATGAGAAATAGAGGTAAGGGAGACTTGTCCCTGTATTTTTTAAGTTGGGAAACTTTAAGGGTCATGAAGCCCATTCCGAACAATTCCTCAGCCAATTTTTCACAGATGATGTCATCAGGAATGTTCTTGATGATCACCTTTAAGTTCTTTTGTGACTTCAGCTGGTATGTATGAAAAGTAAACTTTTCTTTCTCTAAAATGTTTATAAAACTTCTACAGACTTGGCTACATTTCGTTCCAACTCTAATGGTCTCACCAGATATTTTTGTTATAAATGCATCCACAGCCAGTGTAAACAGCTTTTTATGAGTGTTCAGTCAATTTTTAGGTTGCCTCAAAACTGATGGTGGTATTTTATCCCTCTTAACTATATTCTGAAAGGAAGAAATTTTTTGCGTTTAAAAAAAAAAACTTATGAAAAACTACAACAGAAATTTCAATAGTTATAAATCTGACAACAGAAAAATATATATAATCTCCAAGAGAGATTACAAGCGAACAGTGAAATATGCAGTCAAAAGACTGCTATTCACAAAATATTTAGAGATTTCAAATTGAAATTTCTAAAATCCTAAACATATATTAAATTTATAAAAAATATATTAAGCTATTTCTAACCTATCCTGCCGAAAAAGGGCTCCACCGGGGTCGGATATCCGATCTCTCCCAAGGTTATTAGGCAATTTAAGTAAAAATGTAGCTAACTTAAGTTCACTTCTTGGAGCTAAGGAAAAACAAGTCCGCTCTCTTCGTCTACTGGCTATGGACGTCCAACCTCAACTGTAGCTCAGAACAGACACGTCTGGAGAGGAAAATTACACAGACTGGTTGGACCCCCATAGCCCATGGCCGTACGAGGATTTTGATATGTATGTAGACAAAAACAGTTAATTTATCTCAAGAGGTATTTTGAGCAGTTTGAGGTAATAATGCATTTTCCTTAAAGCTAGTTTTACGAAACCTATAGTGACTTACATTTTGCTACTGATTTTATTTTTTCGAATTTTTCTCCTATAAACAATATTGTTAAAATGTTAATTTTCAAAATTTTACTTTGCTCAATTTATCTTTGAAAATAGCGAGAGCTAATGAAATAGAAATCGGGTGGAAATTATAAATCGTATATTAAGGTTTTCCAAGTAGTAAAAGGAAGAAAAACACCTTAGTTGAACAGCAACACTGAAATGTTTCTCGGAATGAAATACTTCACGAAATATTAATATTTTTGAACTAGAAAAAGGGAAAATTATCTGGCAACACAACTTGAAATCCTGAGATATCTAGTAATGCTGCAAAAGCTAAATTTAAAATGCCAACTTTTGTTTCCAGCAAGTAACCTAAATATAGAAGGTAAAAATTATAGAATTTTCTTTCCTCATTCGTTAATCTCTCTTCTAATATTCATTTATATTCATAAGTAATTTATTTTCTTCAGATATGTATAACAGTGCGAAAGTTTTTATAGAATATTACTAAGTTCTAGTATCTGACATTGTGACAATGATTGCTAAATGCTCTGCTGGTTTTATTAATCCACCCATATTCATCTAACTTTAGTTCATTAATAATGGCGTATATTTCCCTATTTCATGTTGACAGCAGGGGACGGAAATTTATTACTTTCATAAATTAAGTAATAGACTTGGTCAATCTTTCTCGGAACATTTAGTCATTCTACACAGTTTTTAATCAGCAATCATTGCAGCATAATATAATATTCAATATATTAATATAGGTAATTTATTGTGTCAAATATTTCTTTGCTATTTATAATGGTTTCATATCATAATTCATAATTTTTAAGAAATCTTTTTATTTGTGAAAACAGCTACATCTAAAATTAATTTTCGTCTCACAGTTCGAGGAAAAAAAGCTATGGACATTAAGAGTGAAAATAGTGACCATCATAAAGTACATTTATATAACTTACTGTCATTTTCTGATAAATTGAAAAATAATATGAAGCCAATGTTGAGTGCAACACATTGCATTTCATTTAATAGCCATTAAGGTGAAGAAACCTATCAGGCTTTCAACATATTAGAAAATTCAGAATGGCGGTTTCTGGCATTCAGTAATTTAATTTCTTGGTAATATTCCTCACCATGACTAAAACATTAAAATAACTACACAATTATGTAACAATAAAAGTATGATATCAGTATGACTAGGCATGATAATTAATTACCAAGACTAGATTAAGAGAATGGATTTTGACAAATGTACAGAGATTATCTTTTTAACTTAAACTTTGCAATGTGATAAAAGGTAAAATCTGTCAAAAACCCGAATGCAAACTGTGGCTTATATTAAAGACTTGAACTCCAAAAGGTTAATAGCAAATATCTAGTTGATTTTCAACATATTTTTAATAATTTTAAAACTATCATTTGGACAGAAATGCGAGAGTCCAAATTGCTTAATATTTTGAATAGACAAGTGTCTATGAGCAAAAAATACATATATCGAATGTGTCGTATTTTGATCAGAAATCTTAATACTTCGAAGTCATTCATCAGTTTCCTATGAACGGAACTTGTACAACTTTCAGTTAAACTTGAATGGTAAAATGTATTCGATGATTATTCCCCAGAGCTACCCTAGGCAGCCACATTGTTTTTGGCGTAGGAATATGAGTGGTGTTTTTTTATTTTATTTTCTGCGAGTGTTATGGTTTGCTTGTAGTTAGCGCAGAAAACGAATTAAATTTAATAATTCTGTATAAATATTATATTGAAATCAGAATTAAAATATTATTCAAATGTAAAGATAAGGTGCAAAAAGGAAGTAATATAAGGTAATTTTTTGTAGAATTGGATACTCATGCTGCCATTTTATTTTTATCTACAAAGTTCAAAGTAAAATTAATAAAGCTACTGGAAAAAGCGCTAAAACATATTAGGTACTAGCGAGAAATCAGTTTAATCCTATTGGAATTTTCAGCCCGTGGAGCCTTTTTGAAGTGCATGTTTTAAATTTTTGTATGGATTTGTTATGGTAATTAACCTTTGTTTTTGTGGTGAAAGGAAAATATAGGTACAATTTTGCAGCAAGAGAATATATTCGACATATTTGATATTATAGAGTAATGGCTCAAGTTCTGTAAACATCCTGCTCTGCAGTGGCGTGGAGTCTCAGTCGGTAGTGCGCCAGACTCGTAATCTGCTATTCCTAGGTTCGAATCCCACTTGGACCAGAGTTGAGAAATATCTCCCCAAAATTCTCCGCACTCCCCTCGATCAGTAGGGGATGCCGATGGGGTTGGAAAGGACACCGTCCTTTGGATGGGACATTAAGCCGTGACTCAGGTGCAGGAGAGCTGTACCCCCTGTATAAGTTAAAGAACATGCTGAATAGGACTTAATGGGAAGTCTCTAACAGCTTTCCTCTGACAGATTTCTACATCTGAAATTTCTAACAGCCTTTCAGTGGCTCCCTTAACCTTCGTCTAAGCCCTTGGGTTCATTGTGACTTGACAATTCACCCCATTTTGTACAAAAAAAGTTCCACTCACAAGTAAAACAACCAGAAAATTTTGCAAAAATGTGCGATATTCTGATTTCACACTTTACTGATTCACCCTAATGTGACTTTATAATTTTTATTGCTTTTTTTTTATAATCCGGCCAGCGGATTAATATGAAACCAGAATCATAATTGTATATCTGAATAGTTCCAATTATTAAAATTTCCTCTTGTGCTGCCAAGTAACGGTCTCCATTTTTATTGCCCGTTATAATTCGAACTATGGCGGTGTGCAATTCGAAACATGGCGGTGTGGAATTACACTATGGCGATGTGTAATTCGAAACATGGCGGTGTGGAATATGCACGATTGTGCATATTCCACACAGCCATGTGTAAATAAGTTTGTATCAAAATTTTTAAAATATTTCAACATATAATTGTGAATTCTCGTTTCATGTGAATCCGTCGGCAGTATTAAAAAAAGCCAAAAAAATATTACATGAAGTGAATTAATAATGTGTGGAATAAAAAAAATCTCTCATTATATCGTTATCGCATGCTTTTGAAAATATTGCCTGTGGAGTTGAACAAAAATATCAGAAGTTGTAAATTTTAAAAAATTTAAACGCTTTTTATTTAAATCGTCACAGTGTTATCACGGCTACATACCACCATAATAAATATTTTTACTTCATACTTAGTTATTGTCAAACTCGTTGTTTTATGTATCGAATTTATCATAGATATTCTCCCCCAGTAAAATAGTTCCTAAATAAATATTTCCATTTTGTAACGTTATAAAACGAGGGTAAACATATCGTAAATCAACCAGAACGCAAAAATAATCATTAAAATGCAATGTGGATTTACAGTTAAAATAGTCTTATGACCAAAGTAATCCCTTAAAACACTTCTAACACATCATTGTATTAATACACCAGACAGTATTATGGCCCCAAAAAAGTCCCATGTAATTTTCTTTTTAATTCTATAATTAATCACAATTCATAGAATTATTTTCTCAACTACGTTTACCTTTCTACTGTTTTCCCGACTTCCGAAAATCCTGAATAAATGAGTACCCATTCTAAATAACTAATGTAAAGCTCTTTCAACATGAGATTTATTTTAGCTTTCTTATATTTGTTACAGGATATTTTTTGAAATAAATTTTACTCAGAGAATTAGAAAAACCGCTAGTTCAAGTTTAAAAAGAAGAATGCACATCAATATTGGAATCGCGTTTTCAAAGAGAAGTTTTTCGTTTATCTACTTTCACACTTTAAAAGGATTTTTTTTTTAATTTTTACAAAAAAAGACGAAGATAACCTATATTAGGCTTGTCCTGGTTTCTCATATATTAACACACAAGGACATGCCCCGCAGGTCGTAGTAGTCAGGTACGCTAACCACTAGACCAGGTACGGTTATTAGAACTAATGGATAATTGGGAAAATGCAAGATGATATCATAATGCAAAGATTGTTGCTGTCAGTGGAATATTCTTGACATTCTAAAACCGAAATTTCAAGCTTCTACTTAAAAAAAAAAACACTAGCATTATTCGTTAAAAGTTTCGTCATTTTCCATATTTAGCGCCCTCTAACGATGTAAATTAAAACTACCTAAGGACTTGAAAAATAAGAATTTATAACAGTTCATTAGCACCAGTCCAACTGAAGAAAATAAATTTCCAGTTATATCTTAAAACAAAACAGTTGTGTTCCACCCCTTGGGTATAAGAGGGCAACTTGTTGTGCAAATGCAAACCTCATGATCTTCACTTTCCACCAAAATATCGAATTTGTTGTCAAAATAGATCGTTTACACTATTTTTGCAAAATTAAGCAACTTTCAAGTTTTTCGGAGCTAGAGGTCGCTATTTAAACTATACGGAGATTCAGAAAGTGTGAATATTTTAATCAATACCTTTCCAATCGAAAATGCATTTTGAATAATTTTACAAAGGCAAAGTTGGATATCTACAGACGGAAAGACGACAAACTGAAAGCATTACCTCATTTCCTTTAAAATGAATTAAAAAGTGTATGTCTCATATTTCTTGCATTACTATAACTCTATGAAAACGATTTTATATATTTAATTTTATCGTTCACGAAATGAATTCCAAGTGTAATATTTTGTTTTGTTTCTCCTCAGAAGGGAACTATATTTTTCGGAGTGAAAGACCAGCAGAAGACTCCTCTTCCACAAGATCAGTAATATCATCATGAAGAAGACATTACACTTGCTGCCTTATTGTGCTGACTTGCAGCTAATGCAATCTAGATCGACATTTGTTCAATTTCAGTGAAGAAAGGCCTTACAAGTGATTCTACCGTTAAAAGTCTCTGAAGGAAGTGAACGTTTTGTTATTTTCAAAGCAAATTCTATTTCAGTCTGTGACATTTCACTCCTCCAATGAAACAGTCGTATCTAGCACAGGATAAGTTACACTCCTGAGTAGACGTAGAAAAGCAATTTTCACATAACATTTTCTTTTAAGGTGCTTTTAGATATTAAACAAAACGTGAAATGATTTAATATGAGGAATCTACGAAACAGTTCTTGTTTATGTATTTTAGTATTGCCAATTCTTTGACCCTTTCGGAAAATAATCAGTAATCTTTATGAAGATTAAAGCAGTGACAAAATAATGGTACTTATAGTCCAATTTCGTTTTTAATTAATGCAATTCAGTATTTCATCATTTGTATATATATATATAACGTTTCTGCACATCAAAAAAATTTTGTTTTGTATTAGAATATTGTTTGATAAAGATATATATGTTCTGTAGGACAGCTTAATACTTATCAACTTGGGTGTATTTCCATTATTATTATTATATTTATTATTGCCAGATTGCATTTCACTAGCATAGACTTTTGCTGATATTTTATAAAGTTTATAAAATGTATTAATAATGTGTAAAATTATTAATACATATTAATAATGTTTATGAATATGTATTATTAAGTTATAAAATGAATGTGCATTAATGCATTGCTTTCTTTGTTTTCCCTAAAACAGGTGGAAATGTTTATGAGTGTGACATCTGCCAGTGCAGGTTACAGTTCTTTAATTACAATTTCTCACCAAACACAAAAAATAAGGCATCGAGGGGAAGGAAAAGGTCGGAGATTCCCTTGTTCACTATATCACTATTCTAGTGATAAAGCGTGCGGTATGAAGAATCATATGCTCACTCACTCTGAAAACTTAAACGGAAAGACCATCTGGAAGACCATTTTCGTATCCACAAAAGGAGAACGACCATTTCCTTGATATATTTGTAGTTGTCTATCAAACATCGGAGCAACTTATCCAGACATAGACGATATCACCCAATACAGCGACCATTCATTTGCAGATATTGTAGAAAAACATTTGTTGAGAATAGTAATTTAAATCGACATGAAAAGAGGCATTTTTAAATATGCTGCATTCATATATGTTGCCAATAATTTTGTCATTGGGTAATATTTTATATTCGTAACGTATTCGTCATTTAAAAGTTCTGGTTACCATTTCTATTTTTTTTATGCTTTTGATTATGTACCGTGGGAAAATTACGAATTATCTAAAGTTATGTTATCCACACTTGCCACTTAGGGTTTTTGGGTGATTCAAATAAAATGTGTGACATGAATCATTGAAGTTTTATTGTATTTTAATGATATGTTAAACCAGAGTTTACTTTTTTTACTTATGGCCCCCCTCTGAGCTTCATTTGCTCTGTGCCCCACCCCCACACCCACCACTATTTTAGTAACTGTTAGTTGAAAAAAAAGACGTTAAAATCTGCATTGTTTATTTATGGTATAAATTTCATAACCTAATATATTCTAATAATCGATACTTTATTTCTAAGTAGCAAAGGAAATATTTAAAGACATAAAATGTATAGTAGCAGCATAATAAGACCTGCTAACAAAAGATATTCTGATAATTGCCACTTTATTCACTGTAATCCTTGGGACTGATGCATGTTTTTGAATATCTGGCTGCAGCGTTGTTATTAACAAGCGAAGATCACCTCTCTTCACAATACCAAAGAGGTTACGAGTTCTTTTTCTAACAACTTTTTTTTTCAAAAACATCTTTATTGCTATGTACTAAATAAGAAAGAAAAATAACACATTGTTCCAAGAAGACGTGTTAAAATGTTTAAAACAAATTTGTTATCAAAATAATAAATATGATTTTTACGTTTCATTCCTAATATATTATTCTTGCAGTTAAGTTTGGGTGCTCCCTCACAATACCAAAGAGGTTACGAGTTCTTTTTCTAACAACTTTTTTTTTCAAAAACATCTTTATTGCTATGTACTAAATAAGAAAGAAAAATAACACATTGTTCCAAGAAGACGTGTTAAAATGTTTAAAACAAATTTGTTATCAAAATAATAAATATGATTTTTACGTTTCATTCCTAATATATTATTCTTGCAGTTAAGTTTGGGTGCTCCCTCATAAACTTACCTTAATGTTCCGTTTTTTTCCATGTGGTCCCCCTAGAAATATGGCTTGGTCCCCTTGAGGGTCTACATGACAGACGTTGAGAACCTCTGTGTTAAACAACAGAAAAATAAACGAGTCGTATAAAGAAAAACAAAAAAATAATACAAAATAAATATTGACTTTTAATGACTTCAAAAATACGTAATATTGTTATGCAGCATTTTCGATGCTTATTCTATTTTAAAAGTTTTTTCTGAGATTCTATGTACGTGTATAAAAGAATTTAATATTTTGTTCAGGGGAGAATTACTATAAATGTTCTATTCTAGTTTGAGTCAATGGCGAAATTAAAAGATGTTCTGTAATTTCCAAGAGGAATTTTTATGTAAAAATGTCACGCGTGAAACTAGATATCTTCATCAGATTTATCTGAATCGTCTTCAACATTATTCTTTCAGTGTTTAGATACACCTCCTGGCCAAATTAATTTGAACACCTATATAATGGTTCTTCGTTTCCAAATATAAATGTTTTCAATTCTCTGCGCATAGTTATTGTAGAGCCAAAAAAAAAATGAAGTACAGCTAGAGGGTCATCTTTTTAAGCTGATGAAATAAATCTACCTTTTTACCCATGTCACAATTCATTTTGCCCTTTTATAGGATTTCGTATTAACATATAACACTTACATCAGTAAGAACTTTTGCCTAAATTGGCACTTTCCATGGTCCATCGTATACGAGTCATCATTCATAAGAATTAGGCCACGTTGTGTATGTGAATTTTTATCTTTCTCTGGTTCCGACTCTTACGTAGTTCTATTTCTGAATCCTTTGCAGCCTCAATAATAAATCCAAGACCATCGCGATCCCACTCTTCGAATCCTTAAATGTAGACTGCTTTATTTCTTGATGATAATTTGCAATTTCTTTCCTTCACGATATCCTCCCTCTCCCCCAACCCTTCAAGCATTACTTTCAGGCACCTTTAATGCCAACCTAACATAAATTATATTTTATTAATCTTATTCTTGGCAATTTTTAGGAACTACGCAATTCCTATGTAGCCAGGTTTTATACACTGAAATATACAGACATCCACTGCTCAATGTTGTTGAATTTCATCAAAATAGGAGCTTCACCAAACAATATTTCTTAATGCTCTTTGAGATATTGGTGTGGTGGGGGTGATTCAGTCGGCAGCACGCCAGGCTCGTAATCTGCAGTTCCCAGGTTCGAGTACCAATAACAAGCCATAACTCATCGGGAATCGTGGTTGACGCGCCAACGTTCGGACGATAGCCAGAAACAGAGTGATTGTATTTAATGCATTAATTGCCTTTTTTTATTTCAAAAACATTTGAAACTGTTTACGTGTGTGACATCTGCCCGTGCAGGTTGACATTGTTGCAATTTCTCACCAAGCCCAAGAAGATACATCGAGGGGGAGGAGAAGCCGGAGATTTCCTTATTCATTATGTCTTTACTCTTCCGATATATCATCCACTCTGGAGAACGTCCTCACAAATGTTTACATTGTGGAAAGAGTTTCAAGCTGAAGATTCATCTCGAGGTTCAACTTGCGATATTTGTAGCAAGTCTTTCAAATATCATGGGAACCTGTCTAGCCACAAACGAATCCATTTGCTAGAAAAACAATTATTGTGCAGATGTTGTGAAATGTCATTTGTGCAGAAGAGTGACTTATATCGACATGAAAAGAAGTATTCTTAAATTGGTTGTATTCAGACAACACAAACGTTTGTAAATTTTGCGTATTTTATTTGTTAACTTTATTTATCATCGATATCGATCAAAATTTCGCAATTTTGTTTACCAGTTTCTTTTTGATTTTTGTTTCTTTAATCCCTGAGAGAATATACAGAAATATCAAGATACCAACTATCTCTTATTTTTATAATATGTGCCTGTTAAAATCAGCACGTCAGTGTTTACAAATGAATCAGCTTTTTTGCAGCTTCTAGTATTTTAATTCAATTTCATGTTACTTTACTGGGAATATTACAAAACAAATATAAAAATAAAATTACACTGGTTTTCGATTATATATCTAAATTTTATTAATCGTCTTAAGCGAATAATATATAAGGCATTGCTTTGTTTTTTTTCTCAAACAGGTGGAAGTGTTTATGAGTGTAACATCTGTCAGTGCAGGTTTACGTCATTACAATTCCTTAACATGCACAAGAAAAGGCATCGAGGGGAAGGAAAAGGCCGGAGATTTCCTTGTTCATTATGTCCTTACTCTACTGATATATCATCCAACATCAAGAATCATATGCTCACCCACTCTGGAGATCGTCCTTATAAATGTTGCCATTGCGGAAAGAGTTTCAAACAGAAGATTCACCTCGATGTGCATCTTCGTATCCATACAGGAGACCGACCATTTCCTTGCGATCTTTGTAACAAGTCTTTCAAAGAGCAACAGAATCTAAATGTGCATAGAAGAATCCATTTGCTACAAAAGCCATTCTTGTGCAGACACTGTGAAAAGTCATTTGTGCAAAAGAGTGTTTTAAATCGACACGAAAAAACGAAACATTTTTAAATCTGTTGTGCTAAATAAATCGCACAGTTTGATTGAATGTCCGTAGACTATGACTGCTTGAGGATTTTGTGTGCATTTCCATTCATATATATATTATTTCTTCATTGTATTTTTAACTCAATCTTTAATATTAATGTCGAATAAATGTTATCCATTTCACTTATCAGTTTCTGTTGTGAGATTACAAAATCAAGTAAGATCAAAATTTTTTGTTAAGAAATATATCTCCTTTATAATCATAAGCGATATGTGTGAGCAAACACAAATCTTTAAGAGTTTTTTTGAAGGAATCGAAATTTGTTATATGATGCATAATAATTTAATACGGAAATATTGTATTTTGTTGAGATATTAAACAATGGAAATAAAACTAATAGTGCTAGTTATTCCCATTTTTCAAATCATTTCACCTCAGGGATATTTTCTTCCACAAAACTCTCATTAGCGCATTTCTAACGTATTTAACTCTGTTAATAATACGTTAACCTAATAACAATGAAATGTCATTATAACAAAATCGAGCTGGTGATCAAAATACATTTGGTTTCCATATATTAAGGAGCATCCTAATATTATTTTTTAGTTCTGTTGGAATATTATTAAGATATGAAACTCTCTTAATGAATTTAGTAGCTTTAATTTTGAGCTTTGATCAATGAGTAATGCTCATTGAATGATTTCAGTCAAATATTTGATGGTATTATCGATACTTTGTTTATCGTTATTCTGACATCTGCCTGTAACAACAGAGTTTAAAGTACATTCGTAGGTATGCCAGTTTGTTTTGTTAAAATCTGTATTGTCTTGGCGAAAGCAAAATCGATAGTTAAAAGGACTGGATAATGATCAGGTGATAATTCGTTCGATCATAATTTTCCTTAACTCATATCCTGCATATAGTTCATTGAAAAGAAAAATGAAGACGAAAAAAATATTAAGGATGCCAGTTTTTGTGAAATGTTTGACGGAACAAAATGTGGGGATTGAAGTGCATCAACCACAATGCCACTTTTATAGCATATTCTAATAGTTTTTTTTCCATGGGAATTAGTAGTAAACCGAGTATACCAAGTAAACCGAGAATTGGCTTCGATGGGATTAATGGGATAGTTTACGCAGTTGAAGGAAAAGCAATTTCAGTTTTCGCCATTGATTTCGAAGCACAGTTTCAACCCAATACAAAACAAGTTGATGATGAATTCTTTGTGAGAGAAGTCAATAAGGAAGTAGAAAAAAAAATTACTCTCCCGGTTGTAATGGATGTATCATATTTGTGAGCTTTGGCGAACTTAAAACAGCGATTAGAAATCTAAAATCTAGAAAGGCAGCCGGAACAGATAAAATGACAAAATAAGTCATTAAAAACCTTCCACATAAAGCTTGCACTTTGCTTCTGGATATTATCAACAAAATCAATGCGTATTGACTATCTCCCATTCTCATGGAAAACTGCAGAAGTAATTATTTTTCCAAACTCCGTCAAAATATTCCACTCCCACAAAGCTATAGACCAATTAGCTTGCTCTCATGTCTTGATAAGGTCTTCGAGAGAAATATTCTAAACAGAATGGAGGATATTCTCGTTGACAAAAATATCAATCCACCCGAG
This sequence comes from Ryuthela nishihirai, assembly GCA_038380435.1. Taxonomy (NCBI): domain Eukaryota; kingdom Metazoa; phylum Arthropoda; class Arachnida; order Araneae; family Heptathelidae; genus Ryuthela; species Ryuthela nishihirai. The sequence goes on from JAWZYU010000032.1 coordinate 46,224,574, forward strand.
CAGTTCGATTTTCGCCATAAACATTCTATTGTATATCAAGTCAGAAGAGTGGTCGAATCCATTATGGAGGCTAAAAATAAAATCTATTCCACCGTAGCAGTTTTTTTAGATATTTTTAGATATAGGGTCTGGATCAAGGGACTTGTCTTTAAGCCTAGGAAATATGATTTTCCATCACAAAGATCATCCTCAACTATTCATCTGACACATCATTTCAAGTCAGAGTCTCTCCTCGGTCCAGCCCTGTTCAATATCTACATTTCTGATTTACCAACAATGGATCGAATAGAAACACTACATATGCTGATTACACAGAATTCCCCTCTTCCTCCTTATCACCGCAAATCGCGTGCAACAGAATACGAAATATGGCACACACTTTTGAGGATTAGTGCATGAAATGCCGCATTCAAGATCAACACCGACAATTTCACTGCTCTGCACCCATGAAATATTGCATCATGTGTCTAATCTTATGATATTTGATAAACAGATACTGTGAAAGGACTCGACAAAGTGTCTTCATGTCACCATCAACCAAGAACTTACACGGGATGAACACATTTGCTCTGTTGTACATAAGGCGTCCCATGGCCGAGTGGTTAGTGCGCTTGGCTACTGATCTAAGGGACTGGGTTCGAACTCCGAGTATGGATGTATGTGTAGTTTTTCTGATGAGGTCCTGCCATCCTCTCAGTCCTTCTACTCTGGCATATTCTACTAGGCTCCTGTCAGACCTCTGTGGCAAGCAGCTGCTTGTGGGGGTATTTATATTTATTTTAATTACATAAGTCCCGTGTAATAGAGTTTAAATTATATTCATTTCTCTCCAGAAAATCTAATCTATCAATTGATAACAAGTGAGCGATCTAAGATATGATTCTGAAACTTATAATTCTCTATGCTGCCCAAATTTGGGGTCATTGTTCACAACCAATATCAAGCAGCTTCAGACTTTCCAAAATCAAATTTTGAGTTCAATTGTGGTCGCACCATGGTTTGTGAGAACACGATCATTCACCGAAATCTTATTGTGCGACAAATAGTTGGTTAACATTGTACATGGATATGTAAACAGAATTAGAGTATTATCTATAAAACCAGCAAATCTTAATTTAAATAAGCAACCAAATCTTTCTTAAATATATTTTATTAAGTGTGTGAAAGTTTTTGTATTTTTCAGAGCTTTGCTTTAAAATGTATCTAATTTTATGCTTCTATTTTAATTTAAAGCATTTGGACTTTGACTCGTATTTGTATGGTATAAATATCATTGCATATCCAATTATTAATTTTTTCATTCATTCATAGAATTTCATATTAAGGTTTCTCATTCCATAGTTTAAAGTCATAAGGAAATCTGGAAATGCTGTTGAATGTAATTCCGTACTTTAGTTATTCACTTCAAAGAATAATGTATTATTTATTTATTTTCTAAAACAGGTGGAAGTGTTTATGAGTGTGAATCTGTCATTACCCGTTTACATCGTTACAATTCCTCACCAAACACAAGAATAGGTATCGAGGGGACGGAAAAGGCCGCAGATTCTCTTGTTCCTTATGTCTTTACAACTATCACATTTTCACGCACTCTGAAGATCGCCCTTATAAGTGTTGCCACTGTGGAAAGAGTTTCAAGCTTGAAGTGCATCTTCATATCCAGACAGGAGAACTTTTAGTATCAAAAGTGTATTGTCCAGCTTCGGATATGAAAAAAGATGGGGGGGGGGGGAGTCAAGTAATAATTGGAAAGCTGTCCTGGTACAATTTTTTTCCCATATGTTTTAGTGGTTTTTAACAAATTTCCTGAAAATTCACGTCATGTCTAAATAAAGGTACTAGATAGAAAAATGGAAAGAGTTCCGTGTTATCTCAAATGGAAATCACATTCAGAACTTAATAACTTTTTTAATATGATTTTAGTGAAAAATACGTGTAAATATAAAGATCCAAATCAAATCTATCTAAATATTTATTTTAAACAATATTTGTTCAATATTGAACAAACTCTGAGCGACATTTTTTTTACACAGTGGAATGAATGGCAAGATCACAAGGACCGCGAGGGCTCAGAGTCGGTTGGGAGAAGAGGACTCACTGAACAGCTTTCAGGCGACCATTTTAACCATCAAATAGATTTTAATTGATTGTATCGCTTTTAATCTCGAACGACGGTTATTTTTTAATTTTCATGATTGTGCTCGAATCACACCTGGGCCGGTTTTGAGATTTATCTTCACAAAAACTCCCCGCCCTGCACTCGGTCAGTAGGGGACACCGATGGGCTCGGAAATGCTGCTGTCCGTCTCATGGGACGTTAAGTTGTGGCTTGTGTACGAGAGAGCCATACCCTGTGACGCTGGATGGCCTTCATGAGAGGCTACCATATCTCTCCTAACAATTTGTCCAGTGGGTACCGTCCAACGTTCTCTGTGACCTCGGGGACCTTGAGAGCTGATTTTTTTTCCCACTGTGAGCAAAGAAAATTGAATTTCAGATGAAAAACAACTCAATCTAAATTTTACCAAAAATGATCATGTTATCTACACATACTTCAAAAATATTTATTAGATTAACTGTTTGATATATCAATTATTATTATACACAGTTCAATTAAGTAATCGTGGATAATCTTAGAATTGGGAACTGTCGCAATGGATTTCCCACCATCCGAAATTATTAAAATATCTAATTAATTTTGAAAAGAAAAATTCTGGTTACATTTCGATATTTAATCCGAGTTCTATTTTAACATTTCAGAAACTCTAAAATTTAGAAATTCAGATTCATTTCATTGACATACTCTGTAAATGAATTTGGAAAATATTTAAATAACTGTTATTTTCCTTCCCGTCTAGGGCGTAGCATTTCGAGAAAGTTAAATGGCGAAAATCCAAAATGCTCAATGGAATGCTACAGCGTTATCTATATATTTTATCTAATTACTTAAACGGTAGTTTAATATTTAAAAATTAGGAGAAAATATGTTCGATATAAGAATATAAATCTGTTGAAGGCGCTACATCGAATTTTTGGAACAAATATGCCACAATTTAGTACATGAATGAAACAATGGTAACTATTTGAAATAAAAAAAAAATAATCAAATTCAGATCACGCAAGATTTTCAATTTCGGAAATGAATCATACAATTTACTGATACAGATTGGTCTGAGATTTTGGTATACAGTAAGCTAAATGACTTAGTCACAAAGACCCCCGAGAGCTCAGAGAAGGTATTGGGAGGAGAATATCGATTTCATAGATATTTGGACAAAGATGGAAAGTTCTAGTCAAAGACATCCAGCATGTTCTTTAACATGCACAGGGTGTCATGGCTTAATGTCCAACCCTTTGCACGGTTGCTTTCCAAGACGATCAGTCTTACTCACCAAGAGCAGGATGGGGTTAGTCGAAATAACACTCCATTCTGGAACTATAGGCACTCGAACCTGGGAACTGTATATTTCGGGCCTAGAACGGTGGACGGCTGTTAAGCAAAACCAAAGAAATATGCATAAAATCTAAGGCAGTTTATTTTCCTAAAATTTAACTGAAATATATTTATTTTCAAACCAGTTAAATTGAACTATTTTGTTATGATGATTATTTAATTATCAATGAACATTTTCATATTTCTTAATAGATTGTAAAAAAGATTTACCACCAGTGCAAATACTATTTAAACTTTCTCTCTCTATATATATATATTGGAAAATCAGCTGTTCTGTTACTGCACTGTCCAGGCCTCAAATGATATAGACGTCGTTCACACCCCCCCTTTCCCGAAGTAAAGAGGATTGCGTTGCTTTACCTCTAGATCGGCGTTTTGTTTCCATACAATGGGATCAATAACTAGGTTAAAAGGACTCGGAAAGCTCAGAGAAGGTTGGGAGAGGGGACACACTTAATAGCTGTTGGGAGACAGTCCTTTCATCAAAGCCATCCAGCGTGTTCTTAATGTGCACACGGTATGTCTGTCCCGAACACGGTCCCGAGGCTTAACGTCCCATCCGACGGACGACGATCTTTTCAAAACCATCGCTATCCCCCACTGACCGAGGGTAGGGAATTTTTTTAAGATAAATCTCAACACTGACCCGGCAGAGAATCGAACCAGGGAAATGCAGATTACGAGCCTTAAACATACCGACTGAGTATGTTTAATATATGTTTAATAGGAATTTTCGTAATAGTTTTTGCACCATGAATAATCATTTAATTTATCAATTTTGGAAAATTTTCTGGATGCAATGAAATTTTTAATCTCAGTTCCATTAAAACATTTTAGAAGTTATGAAGTTTAGAACTGGCATAGTGGATAAGGAGGTAGCTACTCTTCCAGCAAAGGCAGTCTTTGTGTATTGTGTTCGCTTTATCTGAGGCAGCGACTTCGGTCTTAGAAGGTCATGTCCTTGTATAAGAAGGCCTGTAAAAAGTTATTACTAACTTTTACAGGCCTTCTCATTTCACAGTGAAGAATCTTAAAGCTATGAATAGCTTTTAGGATTTTTCACTATCCTATGTATTAAAACCAAAAAATTTATTTCTCTGACATACGATGCCACTGATTTTTTTTTAAACAAGAACAATATAGCTATCATGACTCTATCAAAATACTAGCAGATTTACCCGGAATTGCTTGGGTCTGAAACTTTCTAAAATGCAGAATAGATGGCCCTCCCCATATCGCAAGCTTTCATGTGGCATAAATATATATATATACTTTTTATATGTTTATATTTGTATATACTTTTATTAGCTTTTGCATATTTTTCAAATTACGTTAATGATTTTAACTTCCATACGAATTTAGTTTTTTGAATCTCATGTTCTGCTCGTGCTTAATTAGTACGACTTAAAATTCCACGTACGCTCGCGCTCTTGACCCAGAAAACAGAAGAATAGGTTTATCACGCGAACTCAGATAGAAATTAGTTTGATCCATTCATTATTTTAAATTTAATGGCGGTAACAGATATTTTGAATGTTAATGTTTTAATCGAGGGAAATCAGATAGCCAATTTATTAGTGGCAACAGTTATTCTGAATAACATTCAACCGTTAATGTTAAGTCTATGAGGATTTTGAGAATTTTAAACTCGTCCACCCTAATTTTGGTTGACCAAAGTGGGTTCGCACATAGCCTATATTATTCTCCTGGGTGAAGGGAACGTTCATGCAAAGTTTGGAGCTCTAGCTCTTCTGGGGGATGTGTGCAGAAGAGGACAGACACACAAACTTTTCCGAACAAAAGTTCATATCACGAAATTTTTAACTTCGGAAATCTATATACGTTTTAGTGACACGGATACGTCTGAGTGACACTTTTGCGAACAATAAGCTAAATGGCAAGGCCACAAAGACCCCAAGGGCTTAAAAAACTTTGGAGGAGGGGACCCACTGAGCATCTCTTAGTACAATGATGGAAACTTTCCGTCAGGGCTATCGATCATGTTCTTTATACTATAGTGCACATGTTATGACTTCCCTGCACACATTGCACAGCTTAACATCCCATCCGAGGGACGGCGGCCTTTCAAAGCCCATAGGAGTCCTCTTTCTCACCGAGGGCAAGGAGGGATTGAACGGAGTCTCAGTTGAGCCAACCTCAACGTTGGCTCAACTGGGAGTCTCAAGTGGGAACTGACGATTGCGAGCCTCATGCCGTGCCGACTGATTTCTCATCATTCCTCATTGATCAGGAAGGGATAGCCTAACAGCACATAGAGATGGTGAAATAATATTTATTTACAGTGAAACACGTAGAAAAACCCGTATTGATATATAATTGAATTCCCGAGAAACTGAGGAAATGATCTGAAATCATGGGACAATTGAGTAATTAACAGAGAAAAAAAATGAATTTCTCTACGAATGGGATCGAAACTCACGTTCGCTTCCATTGGGAAAGTTTATTGTCTTCATTAGGTGAAAACTGAACAAGGTTGAGCTAGCTCAAGTGATCAGAGCACTAGATAAATTATGATGATGTTTTCGGATCATATTTGCAACAAATTGTAATTATTGAATTGTTCCATGATTACAGCACATTAAACAAACCCAAAACCTAAAAATGTTAGTTCACTCTTGGAAGTCTTTTTGGAACATTTAAGAAGGAATACCTTCTCACGAAAATTATTTTGCAAAATTAATTTTGTTCCTTACTCATATTAGGGAAATGCTACTGATTAGAGTAAACAGTTAGATGTAGCAATTATTGGTATTCACACTTCACTTAAATGATAGTGGAAAATATCATTATTAGCAATTCTCAAAATCCATTTCCTAGCATCCATTGGTATTTAAATATTTAACTCTAATAATAAAATCTGGATGCATTGTGATGTTTAGTCCAAGTTCCATTTAAACATTAGAGAAACTTTAAAATTTAGAAATGCCTAATCATTTCACTAATCTGTAGTACACAGTCATATCAGAATTATATGACACCCACGGAATCACAGTGAACTCGCCCAGGCACGTCCCACAATGCACATGACAAGGTCGACCACCCGGAGATATAAGCGGCTGGCCAGCACGAATGAGCCATAGTGCTTAACGTGAGCACAATGGGCAGAGGTATTGATTTGACGGACGTTCAAAAGAAATGATCATCGCCTACCAAGAGAAGAGTGGAAGTGCCCTAGAAATATCCGCGAAAATAAATCATGCTTCAGTGGCATACTATTTCGTTTCCAGTTTGAATTAAACCCTACCTGACTAGTACACACGAGGCGAAAATTTACAATAAGATCGACTTGTAAGCAATTTTTTTTCTTACTCTTTTTTGTGCTAAATTACCTTTGAAGGCTACTCTTTCAGCAATCCTTTATTTTCTTACAATATTTTGTTTCAAATTTGAAACATATATCTGGCAACACTACTCAGGCGCCATTATCATTCAACGCCAGTAGTAGTCGATGGAAGTTTGCTTTTAGACATTAAGTTTATATCAGGTAAGATCTTAGAATTTTCTCTTTTTATTAGCCAATACGTGTTTCTAATTCAATTTGTAAGATACAAGTAACTTCAGTGATAAATATTTTACGAGTTGTTACTGTATCATCCAGTGTCTCGCGATCTTAAAATGATTTATCGTGTAGGTACATGTAAGATTTCTTATTAAACTATTATTTTAACACACAATAATTCGAGATATGATTATATTCGTTGAAAGGTACCATAGTTATATTTAAATAGTGATAGTGTAATATGTGTATTAAATTTTATTTACTGAAGAAATACACAGATTATGGAGTCTACGCCAGGGTTCTCGGTGGTTTCAATCAATCTTCATAAACACTGCATTAAACAAGGAGCTCTTAAAATGTGGATCGCCGTACATAATGAAATTAGATTTTTTTACATTATAGGGAAGTATGAGGTGTCTGCATTAGTTTATCTACGATTGTACGGGGTTGCAATATCAAAACAGAAAACACGTATATTAAGCAATGAATTAATCTTTGTAATGATTCTCCTGCGTGCCATTGCTTATATACAGAAAATATATTATTCGAAGTAATGATTTAGCAGAGCTTACTGGTGTCATTACGAGGTTGGCAAAAGTCGGATGAATAGGTATGATTCTGATAAGGACTACTAGATATGAAAATTTTATGAATTATGAAAAATGATGGAATTAAAAATATTTTGAAGGCGCTGTTTTTCGCAGCATACTGCTGTTTCTTTAATGTTAAGTCTATGGAGTCGTGAGTTGGTAGAGTCACAAAGATATACATATGATGTTCATACATCACAATAGTTCTTACGGGCTATTGTGATGATAGAATAATAGAGAAATAGCGGAAGTAAGCTTTATCTCATGTGATTATTTTATCCTTGGGTTTCTTTTAATACATTTCGGCAGAACATTTAAGATTTCCCATTGCTTTTGTATCATGATATGTATATATATACAGGGTGAATCTGAAAAAGTGGTCAAAACTTTACGAGGTGGTAGAACGCAGCTATACGAGCAATATTCGTCATAGAATGTATGGTCGAACGCAGCTATACGAGCAATATTCGTCATAGAATGTATGGTCTCGGCAATTCACGGTAGAAATGCCGTTGGGTGCGAGGACCGACCCTTTTTATACCATTTCCAACGCCACCTAGCGGCTCGCCGTTTGCGTTCCGCCCATACATTCTATGACGAATATTGCTCGTACTGCTGCGTTCTACCACCCCGTAAAGTTTTGCCCACTTTTTCAGATTCACCCTGTATTTGTGTTATGATATGTTTATCTTTAATGATGTTACGGAAAAAAGTAATGGTACTTTTCGGTTATCTCCGGTCACATTTTCGGTACATTTCGGTTATCTTAGAGAAGGGAAATTTTTCAGAAATATGCAACACTATATAGAATAAAATCATGTTTCTGCACTAAAAATAATCTCATCAAAACAAGATCTCTTGTTTGGCACTTAAAAAAGCCCCAAAAATAATCTCATCAAAATTAGATTCCATTAACAATTCTTATCACTAAGGAAAAAACCCTTGTTCCGAACTTTAAAAAAGCCCCCAAAATAAACAATCTCATGAAAATTAGATATCATTAACAGCTCTTATCGCTAAGGAATGAATCCTTTGTTCCTCAGTGAAACCCCAAAAATAAATAATCTCATCAAAAGATTTCATTAACAACAGTTATCACTAAACAATGAAACCTCGTTTCCCACTTTAAAAAAGCCCCCACAATAAATATCAAAAGTAAATTTCCTTAATAACGCTCATCGCTAAAGAATCAATTTAAGAAAAGCCCCAAAAACAAATAATCTCATTGCTACTTTGGTGTTTATTTTTCATCGCCAAGAAAATGTGACCGGAGATAACCGAAAAGTACCAAAATAATTTTTAAAAGAGACCATTTCATTGCGGGTAAAATATTCGATAAATGTGATGTATAATAAATAAATATCCCCTTAAGAATCTGATTGCCCGAGGGTCTGACAGGAAATTGACAATTCAATGCGCCATAGAGAAGATCTATGAGACAGACAAGACCGCAGCAGAAAGACAAACATAAACATCCATGTCTTGTCTGGCGCGTTAACCACTCGGCCACCGGGACGGTTTCATGGGATATATAAAATAAGAAATTGATTTACTTGCGGTATTTTCATATGAAGTGAAAGTAATCGATGTTAACTTTGGAGCCGTCCCCGTGGCAGAGTGGTTAGCGCGCTTGGCTATTGATTAAAGGGACCTGGGTTCAAGCCCCAGGTAAGGCATGGATGTATGTGTCGTTTTTCTGCTGAGATCCTGCCTTCCTCACAGACCTACTATGGCATGTTAAACTGGCAGGCTCCTGTAGCAAGCAGCTACTTGAGGGGGTATTTATTTATTTTTTTTATAACTTTGTGATGGAATGTTTTATAGGAATTCAGTTTGAAACGGGTTCCATGGTTTTAGAGAAACAGAAGTTAATGAATGTTATCAAATTTAATATAATTCTTATATCAACTTTATCAAATATATTCTCCCACTATCAAATAGCCCTTTCCTAAAGTTACTTTCCTTCATAAATCAAATATAATCATTCCTTAACACCATTAAACAAAGGTAAACATATATCAAATTGTTGAAAAATATAACGTTTAAACGTACTTAAGAAAAGTCCCATGAACTGAATAATCCAGTCAAATAAAACTCAGTTCGGTAGAAGTATTTGTTTTCGATTTTTTTAAATTGGGTGATCAATTTTGATCAAATGGTGAAAATCAATTGTGGCCAAATGGCGGTGACGAAGTTATGTCATTGGTTTTGAGATTATAATGAAGGAACGGGGACTACTTGCACGGACTACTTTAGCAAATGGCAGCGTCAGTACATTCTGCTAAATTTCGATTACTTTATTCGAAATAGAGATTTATATTTTAATTTGTGCTTGATTATATTATTTTCTTAAAATGTTTAAGAAACATTACTGAGTCCTGAATCTGATTCCTTATTTAGATTACCATAATTTACTGTGTGCCTATTCTAAGGTAATACATAACTATAAAGTAGCATTTAACTTAATTTTTTGTATGATGGTTTTGTTTTCGGGTCTCTAATAATGGAATTATTTAAATGTCTCTATTTAAAGCATCTTATTTAACCAATGAGTACTAATTGTTTTTCTATTCATTTTCAGAATGGAACTTTATCTTTTTGAGTAAAAACTATAAAAGTGAACTGTGCTGACAAAGCAGAAGTGATGTGATCATGCAGAAGTTGCAGTTGATGCCATATTTTCTTATTGTGTTAACTCCCAGTCTAATGGGAGCTAAAACTACAGTTTCCTGAGTGAAAAAAGGATTTACAAGTGATCCTTATGAAGAGAGTAGCTCAACGAAGGAAATGAACCACTTATTCGAAGCATCGGCAGTTTTAATTTGTCCAAAGAAACAATCTTTCAGAACACAGAAGAAGCTAATCCTGCAGCAGTTGTATATATACAGACTTAAACAGAACATTTCTTTGAATTAGAATTAGATATTTATGGAAACAAACATCATATAACTTATTATAAATGAACGTAGAAACTTGACATACCTGTGTATGCGTTTACTAACCAGTTAATTGTTTATACTTTCTTTAGATATGAAAAATATGAGTAATAAATGCATAAGTTGAAGAACACATAACATCCAGCATATATATATAGGCACTGGACAAAAAAGTTGTAAAGGTTTCACATTGTATCAAAAGAAAAATCACATTCAGAACACATAAACTTCAACATGATTTTTAATGAAGAATATTTTTAAAGAATAAATTTGGAGAGAGTTCAGAGATCATAGTTGATAAAATTAATAGTTATTAAATATCAACTATGTATCACATTTAGTTTTGAGAAGCTATGTGTGATACATATTTGATAAATTAAGTAAGAGTTCAGAGGTTATATACTAGACCCTAGAGTCAAAATGTTCTCTTAACCTCTTTTAATATTTTAATTAAATTTCGGGGATAATGTTTATAGCCTGCTACTATGTTCCAACATTCATAACACTTTAATACTTAAAAAATATTTTTAAATCGAGATTTACATAGATTTTATTGAGATCCTTAGACATATTTTCATTAAAAATCGTATTGAAGAGGTTATTAACCTCAGAATGTGATTGTTTTCTGTTGAAATAACATGAAACCTTTTCCGTCCAGTATCTGTAAATATGATTTGATTATAATTATTTCAGCCCCGATTTATCGATGTCTATAAATAACATTTTAAATGAGACTTTATTAAATAATAGATGTATATAAAATAGATGATAAGTTGGTTAACATTGTACATGGATATGTAAACTGAATTAGATTATTATCTATAAAAGAAGCAAATCTTTCTTAAATATATTTTATTAAGTGTGTAAAAGTTTTTGTATTTTTACGAGCTTTGCTTTAAAATGTATCTAATTTTATGCTGCTAATTTAATTTAAAGCATTTGGACTTTGACTCGTATTTGTATGGTATAAATGTCATTGCATATCCGATTATTAAATATATATATATATTTTTTTTCATTCATAGAATTTCATATTAAGGTTTCTCATTCCATAGTTTAAAGTCATAAAAGAAATCTGGAAATGCTGTTGAATGTAATTCCGTACTTTAGTTATTCACTTCAAAGAATAATGTATTATTTATTTATTTCCTAAAACAGGTGGAAGTGTTTATGAGTGTGACATCTGCCATTACCCGTTTACATCGTTACAATTCCTCACCAAAATCAAGAAGAGGCATCGAGGGGAAGGAAAAGGCCGCAGATTCTCTTGTTCCTTATGTCCTTACTCTACCGATATATCATCCAACATCAAACGTCACATTTTCACGCACTCTGAAGATCGTCCTTGTAAGTGTTGCCACTGCAGAAAGAGTTTCAAGCTTGAAGTGCATCTTCGTATCCAGACAGGAGAACTTTTAGTATCAAAGTTGTCTTTTCTAGTTCCGGATATGAAAAAATATGATGGGGGGGGGGGACAAGTAATAATTGAAAACCTGTTCTGGTACAATTTTTTTCCTATGTTTTAGTGGTTTTTAACAAATTTCCTGAAAATTCGCGTGGTATCTACATAAAAGTACTATATAAAAAGATCGAAAGAGTTCCATGTTATCTCAATAGGAAATCACATTCAGAATTTAATAACCTCTTTAATATGATTTTTAGTGAAAAATACGTGTAAATATAAAGATCCAAATCAAATCTACATAAATATTTATTTTAAACAATATTTGTTCAATATTGAAAAGTGTTATGAACGCTGAAACATTTAACATGCTACAAAAAATTAACCCCAAAATTTAATTAAAATATTAAAGCAAACACTCTAGCAGAGTGAACTATGATCTCTGATATCTTAACCAGTTTTATTTTTTATTTAAATTTTAGGATCAGTTTTTTTTTGTATCCTGTTCAATAGTCCAGCTTTCATAACTCTTTCTGTAATCAACAAATATGGTTTAAAATAGAGATTTAGATAAAGCTCTCAATCAAATCTTTTCTAAGACATTGGTAGTTTTAATTTCGCATTGAAGAAGTTATTGAGCTTTGCATTTTATTTTCTATTGAGATAACACGGAACTGTTTCCATTTTCCTGTCGGTGTCTCTGTATGTTTACTTTTTTTTCACCTCAGTTCCTGTTACTAGCACTCTCAGCAATAAGGCGGTGGGGATTATGTCCCCCCCTCCGAAATTTGATCGTTATCTTGGGTAATTAAAAGTGATTTTCTGGTCCAAATATCTATTTTTATTAATCTATATCGCCGTTGCAGCTTCTTTATTACTAGTTATAGCTAATTTTAATAAACTGTTTTTCCAATACAATGTAACTCAATATTTCTAATACGATGGCTATAAAATTTTTCATAGTTAAAAGATTTTGCCTAATAGCACGAATTGTTAAGTAAGTACTAAATTGAGATATCTATTCCTATTCTCTAACATAGGACAAAGATTTTACCAGTGTGACATCTGCCAGTGCAGGTTTACGTCTTTAAAATTCCTCAACAAACATCAGAAGTGTCATCGAGGGGAAGGAAAAGGCAGGAGATATCCTTGTTCCTTATGTCCTTACTCTACAGATTACTCAACCAACATGAAGGGTCATATGACCACTCACTCTGGAGATCGTCCTCACAAGTGCACTCATTTTGAAAAGAATTTTAAACTGAAGAAACATCTTAAAGTGCATCTTCGTATCCAAACAGGAGAACGACCATTTCCTTGCGATCTTTGTAGTAAGTCTTTCAAACAGAACGGCGATCTGACTAATCATAGACGATTTCACTTACTGCAAAAGCCATTCATTTGTAAATACTGCGAAAAATCATTTGTAACTAAAAGTAATTTAAATCGACATGAAAAGAAGCATTTTTAAAGGCTGTTATATTCATGTATTTGCAGTCATTTATCAGTTTTCTGATATCCCTACTGTATCTTGTATTAACAGTTTATAATTTTGAAAGTTGCGATAAATTTATTTTCATATTTCAATGCTTTGATATATCAGAAACAGAAATGTGATACTTGTAAACAAAATATCATTATCAATTTCTGTACGAATTTTCTGTTATATTGACATTTTGCTAGTTTTTCTTTTGGAGAGATTTTGAAGAGTTGTTACAAAATTTGTGACGTGATTATAAAATCGATATCAGAGGACGTTTTAATTACAACCGACCTATGCTATGTTAATAAGAAATGATCTATGTTTTGTAATACAGAATGACATATGTTATTCATGAAATTATGAGCTGAAAAAAATTTGGTTTTGCCATGAGTGGGATTCGAATCCACGTCTCCAAGAAACATGTCTGTTATGCTAACCACTACACCATCAATGGCTAACGTTTTCTCAGCTTATGTGACCATATAAAACTTTCGGATTTTATTCATTTGATTTGCACTAGTGGCGCCATCTATTCAGAAAGTGGACATCTGTTGCCTCATTAGAGATGGAATTAATATTTGTCACTCATGCTCAGGGCATTACATCAATCAATCAGTAGTAAATAATCAGAGGATAAGTCCTGTAGACATGGAACACATGAAACGATGAACTGAAAAATATTTTGTTTTGCCATGAGTGGAATTCGAACCCACGTCTCCAGGAAACATGCCTGTTATGCTAACCACTACACCATCAATGGCTAACCTTTTCTCAGCTTATGTAGGTCACATAGGTATAAGGTCACATAAGCTGAGAATGGGTCAGACATTGATGGTGTAGTGGTTAGCATAACAGGCATGTTTCCTGGAGATGTGGGTTCGCATCCCACTCATGGCAAAACCAATTTTTTTTCAGCTCATTATTTTATTTTCAAGTTTCTGTAATCCATGAGTTCCATCAGATCATTATTTTATTTTCAAGTTTCTGTAATCCATGAGTTCCATGTCTACAGGACTTATCCTGTGATTATTTACTGCTGACCTATGTTATGTTAATAGGAAATGACCAATGTTATATGTTAATAGGAAATGACCTATGAAATTTTAATTGAAAATCAGTGTCAAACTCAAAAACTTCTTAAATATTCTTTGCAAAAATGTAACTGTATAAAAGTAAAAAGTTCAGATTAAGGGGAAGTGAAAGCCATATACTTGCAATGGAAAATATTTTGGTCAGAACTACAGAGAAATGAAAGATTGCTTGAGTTAGAGAAATTGTAGGGGATTACAGAAACTTGAAAATAAAATTATGGCTGAGTCAAAAATAAAAAAAAGGAGATAATATTTTTAGATATACGTTTTTTTCACTTGAAGATTTAACCTTGAAATATGTCCCTTGCAGACACTAGATGGCGCTACTCTTCCTTCTGTAGCATTTCATTACTGTAAGACGCAATATTGAAAATAATTCATTTTCTAATCACATTTCCTAAAAAAATTAACAACAATAATGTGTATTACATTCCATTCTGTAAACCTAATTACTTAGATTATATATTATATGCTTCTGTATATACGAAAAGCCGTCTATGGCCGAGTGGTTAGCACGCTTGGCTACTGATCTAAGGGACCTGGGTTCCCGTCCCATGGCCGAGTGGTAGGTTCGCTTAGCTACTGATCTAAAGGACCTGGGTTCGAACCCTGGTAAGGCATGGATGTGTGTGTTGTTTTTCTGCTGAGGTCCTGCCATCCTTACCGACCTACTACTATGGCATATAAACTGACCGGCACCTGTCAGACCTCTATGGCAAGCAGCTGCTTGAGGGGGTATTTATTTATTTTTATTTTATATACGAAGATGTGGACGAATATTCGCATAGCTATGTTTCAATCGGCAGTCCGCAATTCTAGCAGTTGCTTCAAGTGACTCCAGGCACCTCAGGCTTCTGTTCCCCCGACCAAAGCAATAAATATGTCACCACGGAGCCGAGCCTCCTTCCCCCCCCCCCCCCCACGGCCGAACTTGGACACTCTAGGGAGATGCATGTCCATTGCCTCTTGACAAGGCGCTTGGAGTGGGGGCCTCGGTTCCGAGATTCTAACAACCGGTGGTGGGAGCGCACGAGTTTTGTGTCATCATCCTTGATTATCGACCGAATTGTTGCTTTTATTCAAAACCAAATAACGTAAACTTTTACTTTGCATGAGTCCTGATGTGTTGATTGGTGACGATGATTTGGTAGAAGTTATGTCCGTCGTCTGCAGTAATGTAAAAAAAAATGTATTGGTTTATGAACACACACTATCAGTATAAAATTAAAAAATGATGAATCTGTTTCCTCACCACAAAGCATAAATATTATATTCGAATTCAGGGTCAATCAGAAATAGGAAATGGTGTGTGTTTTTTTTTCTTTTAGTGTGAGACCGATTTGAAAAATAACATGAATTGAGACAAATATAACTTTCTGGGAAAATATTTAGTCCAAGTTTCATGAATTTTACATGAAATGTGCCATCCTAAAGAATTTTGACCCCAAACGCTACAAGAAATATGCCACTAAGAGAGCCACGGTATATTCCTGATGCTATTAATAAAAATTAGTAGCTAAACAGCCTGAAAAACGTTTCAAGTGCTAATAAGTAAGGAGTAAGAAAATATCTCAGGTTTTAGATGCTGACGATGTTAAACTAGAAATTCAGCGAAATCTCAATAAGCTTTGTATACATTGAAGAGGGCGGGGTGGCTCAGTTGGTAGCGCACCAGGTTCGTATTCTGTAGTTTCCAGGTTCGAGTTCCAGCTGGGTCAGCGTTCAGATTTATCTCTGCAAAACTCACCACCCTGCCCTCAGTCAGTGGGGGACACCGATGGGCTTGGAAATACCGCCGTCCATCTGATGGAACGTTAAGCCGTGGCCCCATGTGCGGGAGAGCCGTACCTTGTTCACGTTTAAGAACACGTTGGATGGCCTTGACGTGAAGCTACCATCTGTCTCCCAACAGCTGTTCTAGTGGGTCCCCTCCCCCAACCTTCTCTGAGTCTTCGGGGTCCATGTGACCTGACCATTTAGCCCATGATGTGCAAAGAAGTGCCACTCAGAGGTAAAACAACCCAATAAACACATTGAAGAAACTGCCAAAGTTAAAAAACCGAAACCAAAAGCATTTTGCTATTTGTAAACAACAAATGTTTATGGACTGGAAATGGATAAGATCTCATGTGAATAAACATCCTTATGGTTTCTTATTCCTTATTTGATTGAGATAGATATATTGTACTTTTTTTTTCCTTTATGTAAAATAAGGTTCCCTAAGTAATAGGTCAGCGAGTGAAGCAAACCGTGCCAAACTACGCACCAGGAGAATTTTTTTTTTACTACTGAAGTATATATGACCTAAGTTTAGATAATTGTCATTTGTGCTCTAGTTTTTAGAAGTTTCTTGATTTTATATCCATTATGCATGAAAACAACTTCCGGTAGAAAAGAAATTTCTTTTCGTTTTTTACTTTAGAAAAATTTTAAAGAATTTAATTTTTATAAACATTTTGAAATATTTTATATAAAATCTCCAACAGCAATAAATTTTATTTCGTACAAAATTTAAATTAGTGGATCTGAAAAGTGCCATTTAAATCTAAAACATATTTGGATACTGAAAAATGCATTGTTATATGAATCTTACAATTTGAAAAATAATAGAAATTCTTATAACCCCGTTTGTAAAAATGATATAAATTCATTTGGTCATTTTATTTGTTACGACATATATAAAAAAATAGGCACTTTTGTTTAACTTTTTAAAATTTCTTTATTTCATTTTTAGTAATATGGGGAATAATTTGTTATCAAGGACACCTATGTTACCCGCTTTCAATGAGGATCGCTAGATTTTTCCTGTTGAACTGCACAAACTTTAATCATACATCGCTGCCATCGGAACTCACAGGGACGGCGATATCGCAACGAGTGCTACGGCACCGAGGGGCATTTTTACCTCTCTTCATATTGTTTATCGCTTGACATTTACAGGTTTGTGTGTCTGTCAAAACCAAATGTTTTGACACCAACTGTTTCGCCATAACTTCGAACGCGATGGAAAAGCTTATTGATGTGAATAAGCTTCTCCACCGGGAAGTGTTGGAGGTGATTTAAAAAATTTATCCCCCCCCGATCTTTCTTTCCCCTAAATAAAGGAAAAATATGAAAATACTCTTTCTCCAGAACGCGAATGCCGAAAATAACAAGCTATATGTCAAATGAAAGCTTATTACGGGGGAAGTGTCATAGGCTATTAAAAAAAAGTTCGCCCTAAAAAAGGGAGAAAACGATTGTTCCTCTACATCTCCAGAACGCGAGCGTTGAAAGTTACAAGCTCTGCATCAAACGAAAGCGTGTGATGCGGGAGTGTCATAAACTATACGAAGTTGACCACCCACGGTTTCTTCCCCCCTGAAAAGGGGGAATGTGAAAACGATTGTTCCGTTATTCGGAAAGCGAAGGCGCAAGCTATGCATGAAACGAAATTTTGTGACATGGGAATGTTGCAGATTTAAAGAATTCCACCCTCTTCCCTCGTAAAAAAAAGGGAAATATGAAACGATTATTCCGCTATATCCTCTTCGGGGCGGTGGTGACCCAGTCGGTAGCGCGCCAGGTTCGTAATCTGTAGTTCCCAGGTTCGAGCTCCAGCTGGATCAGCGTTGAGATTCATCACAAAACTCCCCGCCTTGCTCACGGTCAGTAGGGGACACCGATGGGCTTGGATAAGGCCGCCGTCCGTCGGATGGGACGTTAAGCCGTGGCCCTGTGTGTGGGAGAGCCATACCCTGTGCACGTTAAAGAACGGAGGCTACCATCTGTCTCCCAACAGCTGTTCCAGTGGATCCCCTCCCCCAACCTTCTCTGAGCCTTCGGGGTCCATGTGACCTGGCCATTTAGCCCATGGTGTGCAAAACAAGTGCCGCTCGGAGGTAACCCAACATTGAGTAACTGATTTCATCATTGGTATTATGCTTTATTTTCGCTTTAAGGGGCAGAGGTTAACCCACTGGGCAGACCGTAATGCTCGTAATCTCAGTTTCCCGTTTCGAGTCCCAGTTGGGCCAGCGTTGAGATTTATTCCTAATAAAACACCTCAGTGAGAAAGTAGACATCGATCGATGGAAAAGGTGCCGTCCGTGGGATGGGGACGTAAAGCCATGGCCCCGTGTGCAGGAGTGCTCTGTTCATGTTAAAAAAAAACACGCTGGTGGCGTTGACAGAAGGCGTTTAGCCGACTGAGCTACGGATTTCTGATTAGAACTGAAATTTAAACATAATATTGCCATTCTCTTGTAAATCATATTTTCAACGTACTTCACATTTTCGTATCAAATGTTCTTAAAATTTTCATACATAAGTATCATTCATTGGCAGAATAAAATATTGGCAACCCGATTCAAACACATCAGGAAAGTTTTAGTTTTTTGAGCTCTATAGTTGAGCCTTCCACAATCAAATAAAGATTTTCACTAAGTAACAATATTGGTTGCTATGGTGGAGTCAACCAATCAACTGTCACGGATCACTACAAAGTCACTACACTCCTGCAGTTCAGCGCTATTGTATTTTCAGAACATGCGCATTTGTGTCATCGTTTTAATATATAATGCGAAGATTTCGAACTGTAGTCATATGATAAAATTCGTGTTGACAATAGTAAAGCAGCCGACGTAGCCCTGATCCGTAAAGTAAATGTTGTGATTGTCTTCGTAACACGCAATTAATAATTACAAAACGAATAAAAAAAACGATGTTACGTTCGTTTAGATGTGACGAATACTAAATATAATTTCCGTTTGCATCCTTTAGGAGGAAAAGAAGTGAATATAAATATATAATCCATTTTAACCAGAATTGGATTATTAAGAACAAATAATTATGTTAATGTGAGTTGTTTCAGTTTCCTTTACGGGTTGCTTTGATTTTCGATTGTTTCATTTAGAAGCAAAGAACGTTTTAAGACAAATATAAATTTAAAAAATTTAAAATACCTATCTTCATATAGGGCCCTAAAAAGTAGAAAATAAATCATGTTGATGTGCAATCGGTCACTGAGTTCGTATTCGCTTCGAAGGAAAATAGAGCTCTAATTTACGTATTGAACAAGATTGCAGGTGCTATCTTCCTTTGAAGTGAACTCACTGATTGATTGCACCATCGATATGCTTTAGGTTTATTTTTTACCTTTTTAGGCTCTATAGGAAGATAGGTATTTTTAAAATATTTTAATTTATATTTTCTTTTGTTGTCACTAAAAACACCTACCGTCAAAAACTTTGATATATGACTCATAAACATCGATCACGTTTACCACCGTTTTGGAGTCACGTTTGAAGTAGACCACGGCATTGAAGCTGTCACAAGTTTAATTAGAGATACGACTCATTAAAATCGACCCTCACGGAAATCCGCCCCCCCATATTTTATCAGGAGAAATAGTGAGAGCCAAATTCGAAATAGTTAACGACCGTCATTATATGAAATTTCATTTGATACCTAACTCATAACTGTAGGTCCCGGCATTCGGAAGACATAGTGGAACGACTTTCATATTTCCCGTTTTTTAGGGAGGACGAAAGCATAAGGGTGTGGGGGTCATTTTTTTATAG
Source organism: Ryuthela nishihirai (assembly GCA_038380435.1). Taxonomy (NCBI): domain Eukaryota; kingdom Metazoa; phylum Arthropoda; class Arachnida; order Araneae; family Heptathelidae; genus Ryuthela; species Ryuthela nishihirai. The sequence goes on from JAWZYU010000032.1 coordinate 46,244,611, forward strand.
CTTGTGACACTCCCCGCGTCACAAGCTTTCATTCGACACATAGCTCGTTACTTCCCACACTCGCATTCAGGAGATACATGGGAACAATCATTTTCCTATTTCCCCCTTTTTTTAGGGTGGAAGAAAGAACGTAGGAGGTCAATTTTTTGTAGCCTATGTAGTGGCATTTCCTTAGGTGGACGCACAAACTTCTATGTGTTGACGAGTAGGAACCTCAATGCTCAAAGGTATAGAGATGACATCCTGGACCCTAATGTACGTCCTTACGCTGGTGCAATAGGTGAAGCATTCATCTTACAGGGCGATAACGCTCGTCCACACAGAGCTCGACTAGGGGAACAATACCTTCAAGAGGAGATCAATATGCGCATGAAGTGGCCAGTTCGATCTCCCGACCTATGTCCGATTGAGCATGTGTGGGATGCTCTAGGGAGACGTGTTGCTGCCCTCACCCGTCACCTGAAACAAAGGGGGAGTTTATTACTGTTTTAAAGAAACAGTGGTTGTTACTCCCTAATGAGCTGATTTACAACATCATAAACAGCATGGAACATCGCTGTCGTGCCTGCATTGCTGTAATGAATACACACACTCCTTATTAAAGGACTTTGCCCATTGCATTCGTACACCTCATTTTTGAACAAGTTTCTGTAAGTGTTATTTTTTGACGAAAAATATTTCTTGTAAAATATTTTATGCCATTCTGAAATAGAATTGTTATTCATGTTTTTATCAAACTTCATTAAAATCATTTATATAGTTTTTTGTTTATCATAAATTTTCTGAGTTTCTTTAATTTATGAAAATCAGTGTATTTAAATGTAATGAAAAATTTAAAAAATTGATATCTTTTGATATGTGCTCCAAATAGTAGGAAATAAATCTATAGCATATCGATGATGCAATCAGTCACTGAGTTTCGTATTCACTTCAAAGGAATATAGGGCGCCGATTTACCTACTCAACAAGATTGCCAGTGCCCTATCATCCTTTGAAGTGAATACGAATTCAGTGACTGATTGCACCAACGATATGCTTGAATTTTGTTTTCTATTTTTAGGGCATTAATTTATTTAATTTTTTTCCAAGTTCTTCTCTCACTCTCAGTTTGCTAACGATAGTTAAAGCAACCTGTTTTCTTTTTATCCGTTCTTCAAATACTTAGGATCCATAATGGAAAAAATATATTATGCTTTATAACGTATAAATTATGCGTTATAAAGAACAACACCCGTCCGTCGCGGCTCCAACAACAAGAACACTGAGCGATCGAAACGAACACGTTTGTTGAGCGTGGAGAGCAGTAATATCTGTCCACCAATCGGGATTAGAAGACATGCGGATTAGCTGTAATCAGGCTTACGAGGGTTTACTGTGTTTGGAAGTTGTTATCGTCAACAAATTTAATTGGAAAGAAAATATTAATGAAGTAATAAAAGAGATTAATAGAGCAATATGTACTTATTGGGAATTTCATATTTTGACTTTGAAATCATTCATTAAGCGTGGATTAAATGATATATTAATTATATAATAGAAAGTTCTCATAAAATAATGGATATGCTATTGGAATGATGTCTGCCGAATGGTTTAGTGAAAAGCTCTGACGCCACGTCAAGGCACCATCCATGTTAGAGTGTTTTGCTCTAACCTGGAGAAAACCCCTCCACACTTAGGCAGCTAGTGTGGAAGGAAAAAGAGGGATCAAGATGCTAAAAAAACATCCATTAAAGCATTAATCAGAATTTTTTATCTGTTGAGCGAATTTATTGAAAATATTTTCCGAAAGATTAAATTGAAAACAATATTAGAACTTGCTCTCATCGGTACAAGACCAGCTACAAAACATCTTTATTTATCTACTACCCACTCTCCTGTAGGACCTTCGTGTAATTTTGGTAAAAGGAAACTGCGTTGTCATCTTCTTTTTTTCCGTTAACACAGATTTTGCCGCCCTATGTCTCACGTGATATGTTCCAACTACCTGACCCCATGTTTGGTTAGGAAATCAAGTCCCTAACCGCAATGGAACGTCTAAATATATAATACATTTGGAAATGTGGGAAATCTGTCAACGGCAGCAGATTTAAATGATATTTTAACTCTTTACTTTCACAGTTAGGGAGCAGTAAATGGCAACAATTGATTTGACAGCGATTATCGTTTCCCGCAGTAATAGCATGGTACATATTTTTCCCACTAGCAAGCCCCCCTTTTGGACGTTCGACTTGGTATTTTGCATTGCAATCCGGACCACAACCAGGAACATTCTCTGAAAATTTGCAACCTGTATGTTGACTTCCCGATGAGTTATGGATGCCACAGGCACCGTCTTTTGTTATATAGATTAAAATGGGCAAATAAAATTTGGAATTTTTTTAAAATCCACGACTCTCCTATATAACAGACTTTTATTTGGTACCTAGCATGTTGCTAGTGGTCAACATCTTAGAAGAACCATTTTGACAAACATATAGAATTGAAAAACCAACAAATGGTGAAAGAAAATTAAAATGTGAAAGCTATTATCGGAAACTACCACTATATTTATAATACAAAATAATATAAATCTATTCATTTCGTTCCATGAGCGTCTAACATTTCTATAACCGTAGTAATCCATAACAGGTATATCTTTGCGATATACCTAAAGTAAAAAAAAAAGATTTTATTCGGAACGTATCAATCGTACATTCCCTAGTGAATGTCCAATGGTTTCATATAACTAATAACTTTCATTTCTTTATTCAAGTTTCACTAATTTACCCTTTAAAGTTTCATCTTATATGGTAGTACGTCCGAATGATTATGTTTTTGTCCACTAATTAAGACTTTTCGTAAAATAACAATTGTTCGATTTCAAGTAATCGAAATAGGTTTCAAATGTGATCGTTTTAGTTGCACTAAAAGACTATATGTATTATAATTTTATACAAAACTAGTGGTTTAAAAAGAGCTATTAGGCATTTCCTGCAGTTATGAAAGGTGAAACTTCGATCAACCAGTCTACAATTGCAAATGGAAATTTCATTAACAGAAGAAAATCTGGTAGCAAGAAATAGCGAAAAACTACAGTTATAAGCATACCCCGTTTACCAAAGACCACCGCAGATCCGTTGAGCAAAAGGAGGGAAACATGCATAAAAATTTAAGCTACTAAATTTGGCAAATATTGAATTGAATTCCATTTATTTTCATACTACATAATGTGAAATAATTTATTTATTGCGGTGAAATTACATTTAAATTTTTATGATTACTTCAAATTGGTTATTGTTCTTATTACTGTTATGTATAATTTATTATTATTACATCAAGGCACCATCCACGTCAGAATGTTTTGATCTAACCTAGAGAAAACCCCTCCACACAAAGGCAGCTAGTGTGAAAGGAAAAAGAGGGCTCAAGATGCCACAAAACATCCATTAAAGCCTCAAACAGAATTTATTTTTTTTGAGCGAATTTAATGGAAATGTTTTGTAGAATCTAGAGTTAATAATCGTTATAAACCCCGCGATTAAACAACATCTTTTCTCTCTAACCAACCCTCCCGTAATTTTGTTACAAAGAAACTGCATTGTCATCTTCTGCCAACATCTCCGTGCATCAGATCATCGTTGAAGTCATCCTCGTTGTGGACATATCCGGAATCTTGCAACTGGCCTCAAAGAGGTACGTATGGGAGACAATATTATATCTGGAAAAGTTCCTATGAGAAAACAATTCACAGAATACACATGCACATATCTAATTCTAAAGAAGACATGAGCAACGAAAGTCCAAAGCAGACTTGTTATTCATTTAGATAAACATGTCTATCTAAGTAACAACTATTGTTATTTAGATAAACATGTCTATCTAAGTAACAACTATTGTTATTTAGATAAACATGTCTATCTAAGTAACAACTATTGTTATTTAGATAAACATGTCTATCTAAGTAACAACTATTGCACTTCGGCACCGCAACCGTCCTTTCCACGAAGGTCCTTCTTCACACTTTCCACCCAACTCTAGGATTATCCCTGCTCCTCCAGTTATCTGAAAATAACTTATTCCTTAATCTAAGTTTATGGACAGATATAAGCCATCCAGGGGATGCTCTCCTATAAATGTGATTAAAATGGGTACAATAATTGGAAATTATTTATAGACGTACCTTAATTGTCAATCATATTCATATTCTTCCCTTCACGGGGCACTTCTGGGTCCTGATGACTCCTACCGGAACTTGCGGAGAATATTGCCATCTGAACGTAAAGAACAAGCGCAAAACATTAAAGGAATAGCTGATTTACTTGACATATTTTAGAACATTAACAAAACTAGGATTTCCAATTTTTTAAACAAAAAACCTTAAAAATATACACGCTTTATGTAAATGATTTTATTGTTCGAAAATTAAGAAAATGAGAAGTTCTTATTAATAAGAAGAACAAAGCGATTCAAGTATTAGAAAAATATGGTTAACTAATATTTATTATTGTTAATTGGCACTAGATATCAACCAAATGAATGGAGAAACAACAGTCAACAAAGAGTTACCCAAAGAAATTTTACACTTATAATGATGAGAGATGAAAAAATATATTTAATATAAAAAGGTAACGGCAATTATGAATCGTGAATGGAAACTATATTTTAAAGTATCAACAGTTGTTAAATCTGTTCAAAGTTAGATACATTCCCCAAAATTTAAAGGGAACATCTCTTTACGTTGGGGTAAATTTTCCAACATTGAGCTAAATGGCAGTTGGGTTGTTTTACCTTCAAGCGTCATTTTTTGCACACAATTAGCTAAATTGCCAGGTCATAAGGACCCCGAAGACTCAGAGAAGGTTAATATATTAGTTGAACAACTGTTAGAAGACAGTTGATAACCTCCTATCAAGGTCATCCAGTGTGTTCTTTAAAGTGCAGAGGGTATGGCTCTGCTGCACACTGAGCCCGGCTTTATGTTTCATCCGACGGGCGGTGGCATTTCCAAGACCATTGGTGTCCCCCTACTGAACGACGGCAGGGCGGGAGTTTTGCGGAGGTAAACCTCAACCCTGGTCCAGCTGGGACACGAATCTGGGAACTGCAGATTACGAGCCAGGCACGGTTTCACCTGAACCACCCTGCTCAGTAAATAGCAGTAGCTAGGGACGGATTAACATAATGCTCGTATAATTGCTCGTATAATAGCATATTCAATTCATACAATCACTTAACCGCAGCAACAAAATAACCACTTGCTCAAGGAGGGTCTCACTTTTAAGTGGGAAAATACCTAAAAATTATTTGAAATGTTCGAATGGAAGAGCGAAAAAGGCAGAAACATGTAAGAATAATATAACGACATAATAATAAAAGAACAATGTTTTTGGAATCCGGCAACGAAACGGAGGCATTATTCCGCGAACAGTGGTATACGAATGCAATATTCCGCGAAAAGTGGTATGACATTGCAGCATTTTTAGCAAAAGAGATTGCTAGCAGTGAGAAGAGCAATGAGATTTACATTCAAAGCGATTTTAACCAACGGTGAGTTTACACTCTGATAAGCATTTAGAAACCTTTAACCGCTTAAATTTTTAGAATCGAGACTCATTTACATATTTGATATTATTCTCATAAGCTACGAAATATAAAACAATTATATGTATTTCTCTCGCGACATATATCTTCTATAAATTATTTTACCATATGAATATAGTTTTGTATTACCGTATTATTACCGTATGAGAATAGTTTTGACGACAATTATATTTTTGATTTCATTAACAGTTCTATTCTGTGGCAAACAGCTGCTTGAGGCGGTATTTATTGATTATCCTGTAATACAGTAAAGTGTGAATCTGTAGGTGTTGAATTCGGCACTTCAAATGTAATGCCAAACTTAAGGTCTGTGTTATCGGGGAGTTTTTGAAGGACTAATGGAAAATCCGCAACTTCCCCTACCATCTAAGTCAAACGGAAAAAATTATTGATTAGATATAAAATTGAGTACATTGAAGTCAGAGAAAGAATTGATTTCGTGCCTTGTTGCCGAAGAACAGAGTGTTGCTGTTGAGGTAAAGTCCAGCACGATCCTTCCTAAATGATATGGCTGAGGTGAAAGATGACCTTTCGATGGAAAGACGTTAGAAGAGGAAGTCGCCTTGCACTGAAAGGAAATTAGAACCGGATAATCTAAACAATTCATTTTTTTAGCCCAATAAACCAAATTGACAATGAATTCTGTTTCGTGTTTATGGAATTCTTTCGAAACAATCGAACGCTAGATATGAATTTGTGAGAATATTTGTGACGTATTACACGAGTATTTCTAATATTTTTCGTTACCTGTTAAAGTCATTCCTAATCTTGCTACAAAAAATAAAAATTAATTTGAGATGATTAATTTCAAAGTTATGCTTATTTATTTATAATTTCTAGTGTTGATTGGTATAACCCACTGTTACTAAAATTAGAAATTGATTCTTCTTCATCAAACAACACTGCAATTTCAGTCTTTACCTAAAAATATATTGAATATATTTTACTTTTATTTAAAAAATGAAAAAGAGCACGGCACATTTTTTTTAGATAGGCGACTTAAAAATATTCAAAGGCGGATTCAGGAATAATGGCACTCAAATCCAAAAAACTGCCCAAACTCGAACCAGAAGTAGAAATTCTCTTTGAGCGTAGTAACGCATGCTTGGAGAAACTGTCAAGATTTGTCCGAACAGACTCTGTAACTGCTTTTATTACCTCTCTTCCTCTTGCTCTTCGCTCCTCATTTGTCGGTTTGTGTGTTTTTCACACAAAACGTTGTTCCATCATACCGTTCGGACGCCACATTCAAACTTAATGATTTATGTATCAAATCAAAGCTTACAGCGCGAGGAATGTCATAGGCTATAAAAAAAAATATTCTCTCCCCGCCCATGTTCCTTTCTCCCCTAAAAAATGTGAAATATGAAAACCATTGTTCCTCTTATATTGCCCGAACGTGAGGACCTAAAATTAGGAGTTATGTGTCAAATGAAAGTTGATACGAGAATGGTCGTAGACAATTTCGAAATTTCCCACCTCCCACCATTTTCCTCCCTCAAAAAGGGGGCTGATTTTCGCGGGAGGTTATATTATTTAATATAATTTTATTTATTATAATAGAGAGCCCTTAACGAGTTACGTCTCAAATTAAATGTTGTGATGTCTCCAATCTCATGGTCTATTTTGAACACTACTCCAAAAATTGGGGGAGGAAAAATGTGACCAATGTTTATGAATCATATAGCGTATCAAAGTTTCTGAAGATTGGTGTATTTAGTAATAAAAATATAAATGAATTAAAAATGTTAATTACCTATCTTCCAGTATGGGCCCTAAAAAGTAGAAAATAAACCTAAAGCATATCGACGTGCAATCAGTCATGAAATTCGAATTCACTTCAAAGGAAGATAGGGCACCGGCGATCTTGTGGGGTAGGTAAATAGGACTAACAAGAGCTTTTATTTAACACTAACTCGTAATTGCAGGTCCTCGCGTTCGGAAGATATCATCATCATTTTCAAGCAGCCATGGGCTACAGTGGTCCAACCACATTGTGCAACTTAGTTCTCCAAACATATGTGTCCTGAGGTACATCTGCTGCATCTGGCCACTGTAGACCAATTCTAACAAAATTCTGTTTGACACTCCTGTCCCCGCTGCATTCCAGATCTTCCCCTCTTTCTGAGGCCTTTAGGCACACTGTTCATGACCCCATTCTCTAATCTACAGTTATCCATACTGGTAATATGGCCAAACCAACGGAGTCTCTCTCTGCACAATATGCTGCTCAAATGAGGTTACCGCCTCCTTTGCCTAACCACATCATTATTTAAACACAAGCTTAGGTGGTTCACACAACAAACCGTTGTGAACCACCTAATACCCAAGATACTGCGTAAGCACCCAGAATCAAAAGCATCAAGTTTCCTGTTATTTTGTCTATAATGCGTTCAAGTTTCACTACCATAACTAACCCTAGAAAGAGCCAAACTGGTATATCGCCTATTTCTTCGCACTCTTCATATATTCTTAAAAGTTCTGGCAGCAATCCCTATACGTCTGCTAATCTTATGCCGTAACCAGTATCTGCTACATAGCTCCCAAGATAATTAATGTTTTAGTCATTGGGGAAAAATATTACCACCAAACAAAATTACTGAATGCCAGAAGCCGCCATATTGAATTCGTAATATATTCAAAACCCGACAGGTTTCATCACCTTAATGGCTATTAAATATAATGCAACGACGCATTTAACATTTGCTTATATTATTTTGCAATTTATCAGAAAATAACTGTAAGTTATATAAAAATGCTGCGTCATTGTTATTATTTTCTCTTATAATGTCCATAGCCGTGTACCTGGAACAGTGAGACAAAAAGAAATTTTAGTTGTTTGTAGGCAAAAAAAATTCTTAAATTGTATGCATTGTGACAATGAAACAATTATATGTAGTATAGTGATATTTGACACAATTATATAGCAACATTAATATATTTTGAATATCACGTTTTATATTACTCTGCGATGAATGGTGATTAATAACTGTGTAGAATGACTAAAAATTCCGAGAAAGACTGGGCTAGGCTATTACTTAATATCTGATAATAGCAAATTTCGGTTCCCTCCAATCAACATTAAATAGCAGAATATAACCCAATACTATTGAACTATAAACGTACATAAATACTAGTAGATTAATAAAACCTTAAACATAGAATTTGGCAATCATTGTCACTATGTCAGAAAATAGAATTTACGGTAATATTCTATAAAATCTTTCGCACTGTTATACATATTTGAAAAAATGAATTACTTATGAATACAGAAGAATATTAGAAGATAGATTAACGTACGAGGAAAGAAATTCTATAATTTTTACCTTCTATATTAAGCCTATTTACCCGAAACGGAAGCTTGTATTTTAAACTTAGTTTTTAAAGTATTACTAGATATCTCAGACTTCAGTATTGCCAGATATTTTTCGTATTTGTAGTTTAATTTAAGATGAAATTTGAAACTGATTTAAAATAAAAGTATATCATAGAATAATTAGTAAGGCTGGGCCCTAATGATGATGCCCTTGTTCCTTTTCTATATATGCCCTTGATCATTTATCCATCATAATTGGATGATAGTTAATCTTTCTTCTTACTTGACTTTCTTCCTTATATTACTTTAAGAGAGACGTTTGTAACTGTTCTTAAAACAAGTATCTCCTTTGCTTCAACAACGCGTTGGAGCATGATATTTGAAGCATCTCTGTTTTCTTTAAAACCTGTTAAAACATCAAACCCTTACCATTCGTTTTGTCTATGTATCATTGCAATAAATTGCAATGGCAAAGTCATGAGAAATAAACGCCACCTGGTTCCTAAATTCTGAACTACCGTTTGCTTCATATATTGCTTTACTAATGATCTGAAATACGTAAATTTCAAATATCGTGTGTTTCAACTGATTTGTTTTTTCAACAATTTTTAAGTGTTGGCATTTTAATTCCGATCACGGGATATGTAAAATTAATATTCAAATAATGCAAGATATTTTATTAAATTCTGAAAACAGTCAGAGAATTTCATCAATTTTTGCTGAACTTTATATGTCTTAAATATTTAAGTAAAGCAGTTCAACGTCATATTCAACGTTCATTTATTTTTATGCATTTATTTGTGAAAAGAGAACTAAGAGATAAATAAAAACAATTAAAAGAAATGAATACCTCCTCAAGCAGCTGCTTGTCACAGAGGTCAGACAAGAGTCTTTCAGTTTATATGCCATAGTATAATGTCTGTGAGGATGGCAGGAACCAGGGGAGATGGGCTCTGCATAGAGTGTGTAATAGTTATAACATGTCTTCACAGCTGGCTAAAGGGCAGGAGGCGATCGATGCCATTTGCCATTCCGATGATATGGCGGGAACCATGTGAGTGACTGTTACTTTTGTATACCTCCGCTGGGAAGTGGTATTACTAAAAAGTAAAAGCAGACAATAAACTAACCCAATCCACCCAGTGCCACAAGGGGAAAACCTACGTGTCCCACAGCCACCGGAACATTACTATGTGGACTCAGAGGAGGAAGAGAAGGAAGAAAGAGGAACACATGAAGTAGCATCTGTAGATCGCGACTTCGCACCCACAGCATCGGAAGATCACGCAGAACGAGTTGAACGATCTTGTTAGAGATCTGGAGCTGCCAAAGTACAAGATTGAATTCCGAGGATCCAGACTGCAGCAGTGGAATCTTCTTCATAGAAATGTGAAAGTAAGTGGGTATATTAGCTGCCAAAAACATCTCGTATTTTTCTTTACAATGGTAGGTAACCTTCTGTACCTTTGACAGGATGTACATGGCTACTATTTGGAGTGTAAATTGGAAGTTAAGTTATAAAAAATTCAGAAATGGTAAAAAATGTTAATGCAGTATTAGAATTTCAGAATAATCATAAGGAGTAAATGTTTTAGCCATTTTGAAATGAACGAAGCAATTTCTTAGAGAAATGGACAGTTTTGATTTCTGGTTAAGTGTCATTCTCTCTTTTGCTCATTCTCTCTGACATTTTTTGACTAACTCGCACAGCTGCTTCCATGTTCTTTCGCATAAAGTGCTGCAAATTATAATAACCCCATCGGTCAACAAATATTATTTTAGGAGAAATATAAACTTAAAATAAAAAAAAAATCCCTCTCATCGGCTAAACTCATTTTTTCCACAATATCGTTTCTTGAATTACACGTCAGCAGGTCAGCTTGCATTTGTTATTCATTGATTCTTGCATTAATAAGGATTTAGCGTCAGTGACTTCCTTATTTAACATCTATGTTGATAAGTTGCCGTTTCTGATTATAGATGGCGCCATGACTGACAAAGTCAGTGAGATTTAAAATTCGCAACTAAGTGGATCAATGACAAAGCAGGTGATAACTTAGTGGTTAGATCACCTGGCATGTAACTGATGATGCTGGGGATGGCTCCATCGGTAGTGCGCCAGTCTCGTAATCTACAGTTCCCGGGTTCGACTTCCAAATGTGCCAGAGTGAAGATTCATATCCGCCAATCTCCATAGCCATGTCCTCAGTGAGAAAAGGGACACAAATGAGCAGGATAAGGCCGCCATCTCTCAGATAGGATGTTAAGCCGTGGCTCCCCATGCAGGAGATCCATACCATATGCACGTAAAAGAGCACAATATGTGATCTTGACGGGAGGTTTCCATCTGTCTCCTATCAGCTGTCCAATGGATCTTCTCCTCCAATCTTCTCTTAGAGGAAAAACGACCTAACCCATACCGTCAACCCTCTCCGAGCAGTGCAACCTCTCTATCTCTGTAATTTATTTGGCTTGATTCCTAATCACAGGTGCATTAATTTGCACACCGAACAATGATTTACGAGGGTATAACCTGTTCCTCAATTTGTCACTCTCTTAATGTAACTCTATATGTTTTACACTTGCCTCCTTGGACGGAATCCTGATACATTGAATTTGTACATCTAATGTACAACGTATCCTAAAAATAAATAACTAGCAAGGTTCGTACGCTTAGCTACTGATCAAAGGGACTTGGGTACGAACCCTGGACAAAATCTGAATTTCCTTTTTGTCTGTGTTATCTATCATTCTGCTGAGGTCTCGTCTTCTTCACAAGTCTTCTCTATGGAGCATTATGCTGGAAACGTGTCTGAAACTTCCGTCGCTAGTTGCTGCTTAGAACAAATTGAAAATTTCATTTGAAATATTTCATACTTTTACTTGTTTTTTTTCACAATTTCAAGAAAAATGAGATATTTAAATAATTCTGAGCGCGACGTCATCTGTGCCATTTTGAGCAGGGCCTCAGTCAGACAAAGCCCGAGTCTAAATTCATCTTTATTTGCCACAGATGACGTGTTATCTTTCTACTTGAGTAAGGTTGGGTTGCTTTATCTCTGAACAGCAAGGGCTCAGAATTGGTTAGGGAAAGTGACCTACGGGACAGCCGCTACCCTCCCATCATTAACGGTCACAGAGTATGGCTCGTCTGCACACGATACCACACGTCTTTACATCCCATCAGACGGACGGCACAGCGTGTTTTCGTGATATACACTGAGTATGGTGCTCTTGAACACGGAGATATGGCTTTACATCCCATCCGACGGACGACGGCTTCGGTAAGCCCTTCGATGCCTCTGTATGACCGAAGGCAGGATGGGAGTTTAGGAGAGAGAAATCTCAAAGTGGAACAGGGGAACGCAAACCTGGAAGCTGCAGATTACAAGTCTAGCGAGCAAAAATATGCAAAAGAGTAGTAGTTATATAAAACCTTTGAATATTTAGAAAATTATATCATAAAATATTTTTGTTACTGTGATTATATTACATCTTAAAAGAAATGACGAAACAAATCTAGAAACTTCGCCATTTTCTCTGTAAATCGTACAATAACTAAATGCGGTACAACCCCGTTTGCATTCATAGGAATAATTTTAAAGAAAAACCTTTTGGTCTTACGATAGCAAGTTAAAGTACTTTAAAAATAAAATTAAATGCGTTTTTAGCATTTAAACTTAATTTATGTTATTAATTAAATTTATTTATTTTAAATTAATTTAGGACGTAATGTTTTAAAAATGTATTTTATTGGAACCCTCAAGGCGGACCCACTCCCACCCTTGGGTAATCTTTGAGTACGCCATTCGTGTTCTATCGATTAATTTAATTGCAACTCAGAATCGTGGCAATTGACTTTAAATGCTAAAAGGAATATCTAACTGGAAAGACCATTCGCCTTTGACGAATGTGCAATATTCGTTTTCCAAGAGAATGTTTGCAAGATGTTTGTTGGAAGAGATTGAAACTTTCGGCAGATTGGGAAAATTCAAATGATCTATTTTGTTCGGACTTACCCATGTCAAAATAAATTTTTCATTTCCCTCTGAAAACAAATTTGACTGTTTACAGACGACAAAGTGAACGAAATTGATTTTATTTTGAAAACTGTTAAAAACAGCAAAAATAATAGAAGAAAGTGTAACTTTTAAATGATATGAAGTTGTGAAATAGAATTAAAAATAAACAAAAACAGTTTAAAATACATATCATGCACTTCTTTATTTGTTTATTATAAGAAGTCGACCTGTGGGTGCCATCACAGATCAGAAAACTCGGCACTGAACAGGAGGAAAGTCGAAGGTTACGAATGGAGTAGTACGTTGTCGATGGCCTAAATAATCAATGGACAGAGGTTTCGCGGCCAACCTTTGAGGGAGGATCTAATTTTCTGTATCAAAAACCTAGTAGTGCATTATGGTGATATGAAGCTGTAGACGAAGCAGTAGATGGTCCTAGCTCTGACCCTCTAAGAGGAGTTGTCGAATAAACAAACAGACAGACATATTTTCAAAAATATGTAATTGGTTACACTTTTGAGTATTTTTTTTATGCCAAATGAAAGATATCGATGTGACGAGTGTAGGTACTATAAATTTAAAGAGTTCCAGATCAGAGCAACGCTGGATAAATCTACCATAGCTGTAGTTCTGTATATTTAAGTTTGAAAAAAATCTAGACTTCTGATATAACATTCCCTGTACCTAAAAGATTAATTAGCACTGAAATCTACAATAAATTCAAATTATTATTATTTATTCAATAATTTTACGCTGAATTCTTAAACTTTCAGAACGTTTTTCTATAGAAAAGTAGTTATATGACTACTTTCATTTTGAAGAATATTTCTCCGTTTAACATGAAGCTACAATTAATGAAATGTGCGTAAAGAAAACTGTTAATAGAAAAGAAATTTATTCCATTTCACCATCGTCAAAAAAGAAGATATTCACATTTGTTAATATTTGCTGCTCCTCTTTTTAAAGTTATCAGGTCCTCTAGACATTTCATGCAAATGCTGACACCAAAAACAATTAAATACTTTGTCTCTGATCACTAGACATGAAGAAAATAAACTAAAACTGACGGTACGAATAGAGTAATACGTACGGAACTTGAAAGGTATCTGCAGTTCAAACACGAAATTTCGGCTGTTGATAAGTTACGCATTTTATAAGATAGTTCTACTACAGGGTGGGGCACAGAAACTTCCTTTTCCTGACAGCACATTGTGAAGGGCGGTAAGGTCGTAGAAAAGTGGGGATGGGCTTGGCGAACGCAGCAGTCACGGAAGTTGTTGTCTAGTACCCCTGAGTAGAAAACATGAGGTGGACGAAAGAACAGCGTGCGTTTGAGGTCGAAGCCTATTTTTCGAACAACTGTTCCTATGTGGCGGTGCAGCGTGCGTTCCGTACTTCCTTCGGAATTCAGCCCAGAGGTCCGGTTCCTGACCGGAAATCGATTGTTTTGTGGGTAGAGAGCGTGATCGATTGTTTTGTGGGTAGAGAGGGTAGAGAGCGTTTTGTAGTTCGGGAGTGTGGTGAAAAAAAGCCCAGGACGACGACGGACCGTTACGACGCCAAAATATGCGGAGGCAGTTCGACAGTCGATTTTGAGATCGGAATTCCAGTCGCCCTAGGAATATCCAATCGATCAATGCGTCAAATTCTTCATGAACATCTTCATTTCCATCCCTACAAGATGTGTATTGCGCAAGAATTGTCACCACGTGATTTCCAGAACCGAATAACGGCGTGCGAAACTTTATTGGAAACTGTTCCCCTTGACGCAATTGTTTTCTTTAGTGATGAGGCACATTTTCACCTATCGGATGTGTCAATAAACAGATTATGCGCTATTGGAGTGGTAACAAACCTAGAGAGCTCCATGAGAGGCCATTTCACAGTGATAAGGTGACAGTATGGTGTGCGTTGTTCAGAGTTGTAATTATTGTTCAGAGTTGTAATTATTATTTTTTTGAGGAGGACAATCGAGCAGTTACTCTCAAATCACAGCGGTATAAGGACATGTTTCAAAACCTTTTCGAACCAGCTCTTGACGAAATGAATCTAGGAAATGTGTGGTTCCAACAGGATGGTGCCACGGCCCACACAACCAGAGCTTCGATGACAGTTTTGAGGGCAATATTCCCCGGACGGCTCATCACGATTCGAGGTGACATCCCGTGGGAGACGCGCTCGCCCGATCTAACGCCCTGTGACCTTTTTTTAAGGTGATACCTCAAGGTAGAGGTTTTTAAACATCGCCCCACAATCCTGCTTCAGCTGAAGAATGTTATTCGGCAGGAAATAGCCCGAATTCCACTGGACATGTTGGAACGTGTAGGAGGGAAACGTCAGAAATCGGTTGCATCAGTGCATAGAGAACGGTGGCCACCACCTTCAAGATATTTTGTTTGAAACAGCATGATTTGAAATTATGTTCTTTCAATATCAAAAAATAAATTTTGTTGATCAGCAACAATTTTTCTTTCATTCACCTTCACAAAAAGGAGGTTTTTGCGCCCCACCCTGTATAAATGAATGTTATGATCACAAAAGAACGAATTAGATGATAAAAAAAACGTTTTTTCAATATCTGTACTGATTTAGCATTTAGACTTTAAGTTTATTGTGAATTTTGTGTTTTGTTGAAACTTTAATTCTGATATTATGTTCCAATTTTATAATCTGTTTCAGATTCGAAATTCACACGTACTTTTACATGAACAATACTTAATGGAAACCTAATGTTAACCGAATATTAAGATGAAAAAGGCAACCTTTCGAGAGTTATTACGAAATAAACGCACATAAACGCCACAGCATACCGGCAATGGCTGTTGGAGCTACGGGGCGGGGGGGGTGATTTGGGCTAACACTACTGGCCTTAGTTTTGTGGGATTAGGTAACCTCCATTATTTACTTCTAGCGGCATGCATCTAGGATCTTTTTATCCGAAATATGAATTTGCTTCTATTTCTTTATTTTAGAGTATTGAGTTCCCTAGAAATATCCGCGAAAATAAATCATACTTCAGTGACATACTATTTCGTTTCCGGTTTGAATTAAACCCTAGCTGACTAGCACGCACATGAGGCGAAAATTTACAATAAGATCGACTTGTAAGGCAATTTTTTTCTTACTCTTTTTTGTGCTAAATTACCTTTGAAGGCTACGCTTCAAGCAATCCTTTATTTAACTACAATATTTTGTTAGAAATTTGAAACATATATCTGGCAACAAAACTGAGTCGCCATTATCAATCAACGCCAGTAGTTGTCGAAGGAAGTTTGCTTTTAGACATTAAGCTTATTTCAGGTAATACCTTAGCATTTTCTCTTTTAATTAGCCATACGTGTTTCTAATTCAGTTTGTAAGATACAAGTAACTTCAGTGATAAATATTTTACTAGTTGTTAATGTATCATCTAGTGTCTCGCGATCTTAAAATGATTTACCGAGTAGGTACATGTAAGATTTCTTATTAAACTATCATTTTAACACCAATAATTCGAGATATCATTATATTCGTTGAAAGGTACCATAGTTATGTTTAAATAGTGATAGTGTTATATGTGTATTAATTTTTTTTTACCGAAGAAATACACAGATTATGGAATCTACGCCAGGGTTCTCGGTGATTTCAATCTTCATAAATACTGCATTAAACAAGGAGCTCTTAAAGTGTGGATCGCCAATACATAATGAAATTAGATTTTTTTTTACATTACAGGGAAGTGCGAAGTGTCTGCATTAGTTTATCTACGATTGTACGGGGTTGCAATATCAAAACAGAAACCACCTGTATTAAGCAGTGAATTAATCTCTGTAATAATACTCTTGCGTGCCATTGCTTATATACCGAAAAATATTATTTGAAGAAATGATTTAGCAGAGCGTACTGGTGTCATTAAGGGGTTGGCGGAATTCGAATAAATAGATATGATTCTGACATGGAAAACTAGAAATGAAAATTTTGTGTATTATGAAAATTAATGGAAATCAAAATATTTTTTAAGGCATTCTTTACCGCAGAATGCTACTGTTGCTTTAATGTTAAGTCTATGGAGTCGTGAGTTGGTAGAGTCACAAAGATATACATGTGATGTTCATACATCACATGTATATCCTTGTGACATACATCACAATAGTTCTTACGGACTATTGTGATAATAGAATAATAGAGAATTAGCGGAAGTGAACTTTATCTCATTTGATTATTTTATCCTTGGGTTTCTTTTAATACATTTCGTCAGAGCATTTAAGCTTTCCCATTGCTTTTGTATCATGATATGTATATATATTTGTGTTATGATATGTTTATCTTTAATGATGTTACGGAAAAAAATAATGGTACTTTTCGGTTATCTCCGGTCACATTTTCGGTACTTTTCGGTTATCTTAAAGAAGGGAAATTTTTCAGAAATATGCAACACTATATAGAAGAAAATCATGTTTCTGCACTAAAAATAATCTCATCAAAACAAGATTTTATTAACAATGTTTATCGCTTATAGAATGACCCCTTGCTTGGCACTTAAAAAAAAGCCCCAAAAATAATCTCATCAAAATTAGATATCATTAACAGCTCTTATCGCTAAGGAATGAATCCTTGTTCCTCAGTGAAACCCCAAAAATAAATAATCTCATCAAAAGATTTCATTAACAACGGTTATCGCTAAACAATGAAACCTGGTTTCCCACTTTAAAAAAAAGCCCCCAAAATAAATATCAAAAGTAAATTTCCTTAATAACGCTCATCGCTAAAGAATCAACTTAAGAAAAAGGCCCGAAAACAAATAATCTCATTGCTACTTTGGTGTTTATTTTTCGTCGCCAAGAAAATGTGACCGGAGATAACCGAAAAGTACCAAAGTAATTTTTAAAAGAGACTATTTTACTGCGGGGAAAATATTCGATAAATGTGATGTATAATAAATAAATATCCCCTTAAGAATCTGCTTGCCAGAGGGTCTGACAGGAATTTGACAATTCAATGCGCCATAGAGAAGATCTATGAGACAGACAAGACCGCAGCAGAAAGACAAACATAAACATCCATGTCTTGTCTGGCGCGTTAACCACTCGGCCACCGGGACGGTTTCATGGGATATATAAAATAAGAAATTGATTTATTTGCGGTAATTTCATATGAAGTGAAAATAATCGATGTTAACTTTCAAGCCGTCTCCGTGGCCGAGTGGTTAGCGCGCTTGGCTACTGATTTAAGGGACCTGGGTTCAAGCCCCGGGCCGTCCCCGTGGCCGAGTGGTTAGCGCGCTTGGCTACTGATTTAAAGGACCTGGGTTCTAAGCCCCGGGTAAGGCATGGATGTATGTGTCGTTTTTCTGCTGAGGTCCTGCCTTCTTCACAGACCTTCTACTATGGCATATTAAACTGGCAGGCTCCTGTCACCTTCTGTGGCAAGCAGCTGCTTGAGGGCGTATTTATTTATTTTTTATAACTTTGTGATGGAATGTTTTATAGGAATTCAGTTTGAAAACGGTTCCATAGTTTTAGAGAAACAGAAGTTAATAATTATTTTTTCAACTTTAATATATTATTCTTATATCAACTTTATCAAATACAGTATATTCTCCCACTATCAAATAGCCCTTTCCTAAAGTTACCTTCCTTCATAAATCAAATATAATCTTTCCTTAACACCATTAAAAAAGGTAAACATATAACAAATTGTTGAAAAATATGTCGTTGAAATGTACTTAAGAAAAGTCCCATGAATTGAATAATCCAATCAAATAAAACTCGGTTCAGTAGAAGTGTTTGTTTTCGATTTTTTTTAAATTGCGTGATCAATTTTGATCAAATGGTGAAAATCAATTGTGGCCAAATGGCGGTGAGGAAGTTATGTCATTGGTTTTGAGATTATAATGAAGGAACAGGGACTACTTTCACGGACTACTTTAGCAAATGGCAGCGTCAGTACACTCTGCTAAATTTCGATTACTTTATTGGAAATAGAGATTTAAATTTTAATTTGTGCTTAATTATATTATTTTCTTAAAATGTCTAAGAAAAATTACTGAGTCCTGATCTGATTCCTTATTTAGATTACCATAATTTACTGTGTTCCTTTTCTAAGGTAATGCATAACTATAAAGTAGCATTTAACTTAATTTTTTTTATGATGGTTTTGTTTTCTCTCTAATAATGGAATTATTTAAATGTCTCTATTTAAAGCATCTTATTTAACCAATGAGTACTAATTTTTTTCCTATTCCTTTTCAGAATGAAACTTTATCATTTTGAGTGAAAACTACAAAAGATAACTGTGCTGACAAATCAGAAGTGATGTGATCATGGAGAAGTTGCAGTTGATGCCATACTTTCTTTCTGTGTTAACTCACAGTCTAATCTGAGCTAAAACTACAGTTTCCTCAATGGAAAAAGGCCTTACATATGATCCCTTGAAGAGAGTAGCTCATCGAAGAAAGTGAACCAGTTATTCAAAGCATTGGCAGTTTTAATTTGTCCAAAGAAACAATCTTTCAGAACACAGAAGAAGCAAACAACCTGCAGCAGTTGTATATATATATATACAGACTTTAAGCAGAACATTTCTTCGAATTAGAATTAGATATTTATGGAAACAAACATAATAGAACTTAGTATAAATGAACGTAGAAACTTGACATACCTGTGTATGCGTTTACTAACCAGTTAATTGTTTATATTTTTTTAGATATGAAAAATATGAGTAATAAATGCATAGGTTGAAGAACACATAACATCCAGCATATATATATATAGGCACTGGACAGAAAAGTGGTAAAAGTTTCATATTGTCTCAAAAGAAAAATCACATTCAGAGCTCATAAACTTCAACATGATTCTTAATGAAAAATATTTTTAAAGAATAAATTTGGAGAGAGTTCTGAGATCATAGTTGATAAAATTAATAGTTATTAAATATCAACTATGTATCACATTTAGTTTTGAGAAGCCATGTGATACATATTTGATAAATTAACTAAGAGTTCAGATGTTATATACTAGACCATAGAGTCAAAATTTTCTCTTAACCTTTTTTAATATTTTAATTAAATTTCGGGGATAATTTTTATAGCCTGTTACTATGTTCCAACATTCATAACTCTTTTAATACTGAAAACGATTTTTTTTTTTTAAATCGAGATTTAGATTGATTTTATTCAGATCTTTAGACATATTTTCATTAAAAATGATATTGAAGAGGTTATTAAGCTCAGAATGTGATTTTTTTTCTATTGAGATAATATGAAACTGTTTCCATTTTTCCGTCTAGTATCTGTCCATATGATTTGATTATAATTATTTGAGACCGCATTTCTCAATGTATATAAGTGACATTTTAATGAGCCTTTATTAAATAATAGATATACATAAAAGGGGTGATAAATTGGTTAAAACTGTATATGGATATGTAAACTGGATTAGAGTATTATCTATAAAACATGCAAATCTTAATTTAAATATATAAGTAGAAAACATATTTTATTAAGTGTGTAAAAGCTTTTGTGTATGTAAGAGCTTTGTTTTAAAAATGTATCTAATTTTATGCTACTATTTGCTTTAAAGGATTTGGACTTTGACTCGTATTCGTATGGTATAAATATCATTGCATATCTAATTATTAAAATAAAATAAAATATGTAATTTTTTCACTCGTGAAATTTTGTATTAAGGTTCCTCATTCCGTAGTTTAATTCATAAATAAATCTGCAAATGCTGTTGAATATAATTTCGTACTTTAGTTATTCACTTCAAAGAGTAATGTATTATTTATTTATTTCCTAAGTCAGGTGGATGCGTTTATGAGTGTGACGTCTGCCATTACCGATTTACATCATTACAATTCCTCCCCGAACACAAGAAGAGGCATCGAGGGGAAGGAAAAGGCCGGAGATTCCCTTGTTCATTCTGTCCTTACTCTACCGATATATCATCCAACATCAAGAATCATATGCTCATTCACTCTGGAGATCGTCCTCACAAGTGTTGCTATTGTGAAAAGAGTTTCAAACAGTAGATTCATCTTGAAGTGCATCTTCGTATACACACAGGAGAACGACCATTTCCTTGCGATCTCTGTAGCAAGTCTTTCAAACAGCATGAAAATCTGTCAACCCACAGACGATTTCATTTGCGACAAAAGCCATTCTTGTGCAGACACTGTGATATGTCATTTGTGCAGAAGACTGATTTAAATCGACATGAAAAGAAGCACTTTTAAATTGATTTTTTCTATATATAAAAGGTTTTTGTAATTCTAGTAGTAAATTTGAGAAATTTTCGAAATTTAATTTCTTTCGGATAATAAGGATGCAATTTCGTTTATTATTGTGTTATGAATTGCATTCTTTCTTGTTTACGAAACTAAGTGTGATACAAACCTGCCAGGTATTGTTACATGCTTTCTTTGCTATATTTTAAATGTATGTTTTACGTCTTTTTCTTAATGATCCTGTAGCTTAGGATTAGGCATTTCATCACCGTAATTTGCCTTTTATGAGTTCGTTTTATTTAATGATATATTAAAAAAATTATATTTTTAACAAAGCAAAAATGAAACATGGATTTTTCT
This sequence comes from Ryuthela nishihirai, assembly GCA_038380435.1. Taxonomy (NCBI): domain Eukaryota; kingdom Metazoa; phylum Arthropoda; class Arachnida; order Araneae; family Heptathelidae; genus Ryuthela; species Ryuthela nishihirai. The sequence goes on from JAWZYU010000032.1 coordinate 46,266,094, forward strand.
CCATTTTCGGTATTTTAGTTTTAAGACAAAAACCTTTTATGTATTTCAAAAAATGTTTTCTGATTTACGGTGTTTCTAATTTGAAAGTCTTCTTTATTATTAAATCAGTTTCTAATGAACAAAAACGATATAAAGCAGTTGTTCGATAATTAAAAGATTCCTTTTCTTTGTGTGTGAGAAGGAGATAGGAAAATTGTGTTTGTATGTAAACGTTGGCATTATAGCTTTATGGAGAAGTCTAAATCGACACGAAAAATAGGATTTTTAAATGTGATCTTTTAATATATTACTACTGAATGGTTGCAGTCTTGAGCAGGTGTCACAGTTTAATTATCTTGGGAGCTATGTAACAGATAATGCTGATGTGCGGCATGAGATTAACAGACGAATAGGGATTGCTGCCGGGACTTTTAAGAATCTATGGAGAGTGCGGAGAAATAGGCGTATACACCTAAAGACTAAAATTAGGCTGTAAAATAGTTTGGTTCTTTCTAGGGTTAGTTATGGTAGTGAAACTTGGACACTTTGTAAACAAGATAGCAGGAAACTAGATGCTTTTGATTCCAGATGCTTACGCAGTATCTTGGGCATTAGGTGGTTCAACTTTGTAACTAATGATGAGGTTAGGCAAAGAAGTTTGCAACCTCCTTTAAGCAGCATATTGTGCAGAGAGAGACTCCGTTGGTTTGGCCATGTTGCCCGTATGAATAATTATAGATTGGCGAATAGGGTTATGAACAGTGTGCCTAAAGGCCTCAGAAAGAAGGGGAGACCTAGGATGCGGTGGGCAGACAATGTCAAACAGGACCTTGTTAGAATTGGTGTGCAGTGGCCAGATGCAGCAGATGTTGTTCAGGATAGACTTGCTTGGAGAACTAAATTGCACGGTCTAGTGGCTGCTTGAGGATGATGATCATGTTATTTCCTTAATTCTGCTTATGTATTAATAGTTTAAAATATATAATTATTACAATTGGGGGGTGGCAAGTAATAATTGAAAACCTGTTCTGATACAATTTTTTTCCATAAGTTGTAGTGGTTTTTAACAAATTTTGCGTAAATTCGCGTCATATCTACATAAAGGTACTAGATAGAAAAATGGAAAGTGTTCCATGTTATCTCAATAGCAAATCACATTCAGAACTTAATAACTTCTTTAATATGATTTTTAGTGGAAAATACGTGTAAATATAAAGATCCAAATCAAATCTATCTAAATATTTATTTTAAACAATATTTGTTCAATATTGAAAACGGTTGTGAACGCTGAAACGTTTAACACGCTACAAAAAATTAACCCCAAAATTTAATTAAAATATTAAAGCTAACACTCTAGCAGAGTCAACTATGATCTCATATCTTAACCAGTTTTGTTTTTAATTAAATTTTAGGATATTTTTTTTGTTCCTGTTAAATAGTCCAGTTTTCATAACTCTTTCTGTAATCAACAAATATGGTTTGAAATCGAGATTTAGATAAAGCTCTCAATTAAATCTTTTCTAAGACATTTTTTCCTTAAAAATCGCATTGAATACGTTATTGAGCTCTGAATCTTATTTTCTATTGAGATAACACGGATCTGTTTCCATTTTCCTGTCGGTGCCTCTGTATGTTTACTTTTTTTTTTACCTCCGTTCCTGTTACTGGCACTCCCATCAATAAGGCGATGGGGATTATTTTCCCCACCCCTCCGATATTTGATCGTTATCTTGGGTAATTAAAAGTGATTTTCTGGTCCAAATATCTATTTTTATTAATTTAAATAGCCGTTGAAGCTTTTTTATTACTAGTTATAGCTAATTTTAACAAACTGTTTTTGCAATACAATGTAACCCATTATTTCTAAATACGATGGCTATAATATTATTCATAGTTAAAACATTTTACCTAATAGCCTGAATTGTTAAGTAAGTACTAAACTGAGATATTTATTCCTATTCTGTAACATAGGACAAATAATTTACCAGTGTGACATCTGCCAGTGCAAGTTTACATCATTAAAATTCCTCACCAAACATAAGAAGAGACATCGAGGGGACGGAAAAGGCAGGAGATATCTTGTTCATTATGTCCTTACTCTACCGATAGATCATCCGACATGAAGGATCACATGCTCACGCACTCTGAAGATCGTCCTCACAAATGCTCCCGTTGCGAAAAGAATTTTAAACTGAAGAAATATCTTCAAGTGCATCTTCGTATCCACACAGGACAACGACCATTTCCTTGTGATCTCTGTAGCAAGTCTTTCATAAAGCAGGACAATCTATCAAATCATATACGATTCCACTTACTGCAAAAGCCATTCATTTGTAAATACTGCGAAAAATCATTTGTAATTAACAGTTTATGTATTTGCAGTGATTTGTTAGTTTTCCGTACTTAATTAGTATTAACAGTTTATAATTTTGAAAGTTGCGATAAATTTATTTTCATATTTCAATGATTTGATATATCAGAAACAGAAATGTGATACTTGTAAACAAAATATCAGTATCAATTTCTGTGCGAATTATCTGTTATATTGACATTTTACTACAGTTTTTTTTTGGTGAGATTTTGAAGAGTTATTACAAAATTTGTGATGTGATTATAAAATCTATATCAGAGGGTTTTAATTAGAACCTACCTATGTTGTGTTAATAGGAAATAACCTGTGTTATTTTAATAGGAAATGACATGTTATGTTAATAAGAAATGACCTATGTTATGTTAATAAGAAATGACCTATGTTATTTTAATAGGAAATGACCTGTTACGTTAATAAGAAATGACCTATGTTATTTTAATAGGAAATTACCTATGTTTTGTTAATAGGAAATGACCTATATTATATGTTAGTAGGAAATGACCTATGAAATTTTAATTGGAAATCAGTTTCAAACTCAAAAACTTCTTAAATATTCTTTGCAAAAATGGAACCGTAAAAAAGTAAAAAGTTCAGATTAAATCATCTAACTGTCAATTTTTAAGTGGTGTTTGTGGTTTATTTAAGCTCGCTTCGATAATTAACTGAATGGTAAATGGACATTTTTGAGTTGGGTTGTTTTACCTCTGAGCGGCATTTTTTGAACACAATGTGCTAAATGGCCAGGTCACAAGGAACCCGAAGGCTCAAAGAATGTTGGGGAAAGGGTCACACTCGAACGGCTGTTGGGGGACAGATGGTAACCTCTTGCAGGAGCCACGACTTAACATTCCACCCGACGTACGACGGCCTTTCCAAGTCCATCGGTGACCCTACTGACTGTGGGCAGGGTGGGGAGTTTCGCGGAAACAAATGGCCCAGCTGGAACTCGAATCTGGGAACTGCACATTACGAACCTGTCGCGTTACCGACTGAGATACCCTCTACCCCAAAGGTTAGTGGAAATCGATATTAGATGGCAAACGCTTTTGACATCTAATATCGATCTAAGACGGGGGTATAAAGCTTCCTTCCATCCTCTCCTATTTTAAATCTTTTAAAGCCCGAAATTGAAAAATGATAAAACTGTTTATATGCACGGCTCAAGAGTTTGGGAAAAGGCTGTGTCCACTGAAATTGAGTGAAAAGATGGTAAAGCAATTACAGTTCGTCAGACTGAAGATTTTCTGCCTCTTTATTTTTAATCTGCAGCCAAAACTAAAACCCGTAAAATAAGCGGACAATGAGATTTTGGTTTTATGCGGCAACAGAGCAGAGAGATTTCTCTTCAGAAGGCCAACTACCTTTTGCGGTTAAAATTTTCTTCTTCATAAATTGTTTCGAGTGCATATGTATAATCCCTCCCACCCATCAATAGAAATGCTTTCATCGTGCTACTCTGTGTGGCATGTCAAGGCTTTTAATTACGCTATTGGGAAGAAAAACATCCAACACACCCAAAACCTGGATACACGCCGGTTAAACATAAATGTCATTCTTTGTAATTAAATAATTCTCACTAAGAAATGATTTGTCATTTTTTTCCATAAAAGTCATATTTTAGAAGATATTATTCCCTTAATCTGGCTCCCCATTTTTACGAAGGTAGTTAAAAAGTTCTTGACATGCAGAACAAAATATCACATGGTACAAGATTAGGTGAATATGCATCGTGATGCAGCTGTTTGATTTTTTCCTCCTCCACATAGGCCGTAACTTGCCATTTTTGTCAGCATTTGCAATGTCATGAAGAAGGAGAACTATTGTTGGACGCTGCTCTTTCATCTCAACATTCATTGTGGGCAAAACAGTGTTGCTGTAGTATTAGCCATTTATAATCATTTTTTGAGGTAAGCCTACCACTCCTTGAGAACCACTCCAGGGCTACCACTCCTTGAGAATTGAAAAAATTTGAGAACAGCCTTTTCCTTGATTGAAACTGTTGTAGAAGAATTTGGGGACGTTGTTCATCTTTCACAACCTAAATATAGTTTTTGATCTTTCTAGGAGTTTTATAATAAAAAAAAAACGTCTCGTCACCTCTGGCAATGTCTGTTAACCGTTTGTGGCCATTAAGTTCAAAGATGGCCAGCATCTCCTTGCACAAGTCAATTCTAGCCTTTTTTGATGTTCTGTCAGTTTGTAGTATACCCATTTGGCACAGATCTTTCAGAATTTTAAAAGTTAATGGATAATCTTTTCCGCACTGTCAATCGATACATTGGCATTGATATATGGGTTTTCCTTAATGAGTTCATGAACAGCAGCGCTGATTCGTTCACGGCATCCTTCGGTCTTCCTGCGCGAGGCAGGTCTTCGAAACTCTGCCGTCCTTTTCTAAATTTGGGTACCCATCCCGTAATAGTGCCACATGAACAGGCTGATTCCCATATACCTATGATAAATCGACATGAATTTTTTTCACGTCATCGCCAAGCTGAATCCTTGTTTAAATGTAAAATCTTTGTCTTTAGTAGGGTATTTTTACTATTTTCAAACAATTCTCTCAACCATTCTGGTATGTTTTGTGAGATTTTGTATTTATTATATTTCGTAATTCAGTGATTTAATGAAATTTTGTAATAATTCTACTACTGATTTCTGAATATTTTAACATTTTCAGCAATTTTGTCAGTCATTCCAATGTATTTTTGACGATTTTACGAAACTTTATTCTCCATTCCGATATATTTTGAAGATATATTGATATACATTACAGCATATTTTCCGAAATGCTCTTTCATTTCAGTTTTGGGATATTACAGATGTTCTGTTTCCCATTTCACTTTATGTTATGAAATTTGTATTCACTCAACCGCCATTTCAACTTATTATAGTGTTTTCAGATAATCCGGTTTATTCTGTGAGATTTTGCAGTGATTCTGGAGTCTATTCCATCATATTTTGAACATATTCTATTTCACCCAAATTGCGGAATTTTGCATTCACTCCACCGCTATTTCAGCATATTTTAGTGTTTTTTAAACAATTCAATGAGTATTTTTTACACCTATTTAATTTCCCATATCATTTTATATTTGGGGATATTGTACTCAAGGTACCGTCCATTTCGACATATTTTAATAACTTTTAAACTATTCCGACACACATTTTGGTGCACTCTGTGAGATTTTCTATGTATTCTGCCACCCACTGCAGTGTACGTTTCGATATTTTCTAGCTATTCCACTTCCCATTTCAGTACATATATTTCATTAATGAAGCAATTCTGTCACTCATTCTTATGCATTTTACTGTTACTTGGGTTCCATTCTAGGGTATTTTGAAAGCATTCTTTCTCCCATTGCTATGTACCTTGCGCAGTTTTGGTGTTATTCCATCGTCCATTTTAGGTGTACTTTCTGTTATTGTTTTATGCTTCAGTTGGTCTGTCTTCCACCTAAATACATTTTGAAGATATCTTGCCATCCATTCGAATATATGTTGTGTGATTTTGCAGTTATTTCACATTTAGGTATATTTTAATATCGATGCAATTCTATCAATCATTTCTGTTTATTTTATGATAATTCGACATCCCATTCTACGGTATTTTGATATATTCGACGTCGCATTTTCGTTTTATCCTATCATCCATTTCATTGCACCTTCTGATATATTTCAGCACTTACTTTTTTTCAGGTACTTCCCATGGCCGAGTGGTTAGCGCGCTTGGTTACTGATCTAAGGGACCTGGGTTCGAGTCGAGTAAGGCATGGTTTTGTGTGTTGTTTCCTGCTGAGGTCTTGCCATCCTCTCAAACCTTTTGCTGTAGCATATAAACTGACAGGCTCCTGTCAGACCTCTGAAAGAAAAAAAAATAATAAATACCCCCTCAAGCAGCTGCTTGAGAGGGTATTTATTATTTTTTTTAATTATATTTCTGGGCATCACATTTGTGCATGCAAATGGTAAATATCTTTGCTGAAGAGTCCATTGAGTCAAATTTGGAGAAGTTCTCAGTTCCAACACATGTTAGTGGAGAGAGAAATGAAAGCCCATAACATTCTGTATCCCCTTTAGCTTTTTAACATGAACACAAAACTTTATGTTATACTACATCGCTGACCGCCTTTTCAAAGTAACAAGTTTGTGTTTTTAAATATTCGATACTATTATTGGACCCCCAAACTGTAAGTTTTTATGCACGATATCACTTCACTGCAATTCTTATGAAGAAGAAGTAAGAAAACTTGATACGATTAACATTTAAAACGTATATGTCATAATATTATTCTTGGATCATCATGAAACTGATACTTCAAAAAAAACAACTAACTTCTGATATATTTCAAACAGGATTCCTGGCTCCCTTTTATTGAAGTTTTGAATCTACCTTTTTCCTAGGAATTCGAATAAATTGTTGGAAAGGCTTTATGGTTCATAGTATTAAAAAATGTTTATCCCCGAAAAATAGTTTTTCCCAAATAAATTACGCCCGTATTTATTCAGAGCAAACAGTGTAATTCCCAATTTGGGAAAAAAATAATGTTTCAAAATATCTTTTCATGATCTGTCTTGTAGCGTCGTCCGTCAATAAAAAGTGATGCTTTCTAAACAGGGTCAATAATGAAATCGCTGATGGCATTAATCAGATTGCAAAACCTTGTGGTTCACGAAATTGGAAAAACGTTTTCTAAGAGTATTCAGAGTAAATCGCGTGATCCCCAGTTTGGAATAATGCTTATTTCTTGGTCTATTTCGCATGACTTTTTACTTCACAGAGTGTAAAATTAACGTTTGAAAATATTTTCTTCTGGCGTCCGTCAATATAATGTCCTCCCTTGAGAGACATGAAGGATGTGTGAGATCCGATGTAAAAATCGAAGTTCTTCAATTCAGTCCATCGTGAATATATTTTGTAGACACAGTAGGAGTATAATAAAAGAATCGTCCTCCTTCAGAGCATGGAGTGTGGCTCGATAACTGAACTTTTCAAAACATTTATTTCTGAGACATGGTTCTGTGCAAACATAGGAGTGGCGAGTTCAGGTAAGGGAATTAAATCTTGTTTTTTTTTGCGATGAGGCTATAAATTTATTTCCAAGTTAAAATGTTTGCGATTTACAAATCCTAGAATAAAAATTTATTCCTTCTTCAATTAGTAGTTATAGGACTCTTTCATTTTGAAGAGTATTTCTCTCTTTAATACAAAGCTACAATTCATAAAATGTGTCGAAAGAAAATTGCTTAATGGAATAGAAATTTATTCCATTTCACCACAATGAAAAAATATTACTTTATCTGTGATCCCTTACCATTAAAAAAACTGTAAAACTGACCGTGCAAACAGGGGAAAATTTGAAGTACTTCAAACGTATATGCAGTCCAAACAGGAAGTTTTGGATGGTGTTAAGTTGCGTATTTGAAAAATCATTTCCGTGCTATACATGAATGAAATGATCAGAAAAGAACGAATTAGATGATACAAAAAACTGTTTTCAAATATCTGTAGTGGTTTAGTATTTAGAATGTAATTAAGTTTATTAAGAATTTTGCATTGTGTTCAAACTTTAACGCTGCAATTTTTGTTATGATTATAGGATCTATTTTAAATTCGAATTTGACACGTACTTTTATATGAAGAATGAGTTTACGAAATATTAAGATGATCAACCTTTTGGGAGTATAATTAATATCAGCAACCTTTCTAGAGTTGCTGCGAAATAAATGCGCACAAGCGCCACAACCTACAAGCAATGGCTGTTGGGACTCGAAGGGAGCGTGTCACTAAGACTAGTGACCTCAGTTCTGTATGATTAGTAACATAGCATTCTCCATTCTTTTCTAAGTTGCATGCATATAATACCTTTTCATTCGAAACATGAATCTGCTTCCCTTTCTTAATTTTAAAATATACGGTGAACTAGTAATATACACGACAGTAAATCATACTTTAGTGGCATCCTATTTCGTAGTGTGGTTTTAAACTCTAGCTGACTTACATACAAAAGTAATGAAAACTAAATTTTTTTCTGACTTTGTGTGCTAAATTACCTTTGAAGGCTACGCTCTGAGAAACCCTTTATTTTCCTACAATATTTTGTTTAAAAGTTAGAAAAAATATCTGGCAACAAAGCTTTGTCGCCATTAGCATTCAGTGGCAGTAGTAGTGGAAAAAGTTATAATTTTATACATTAACTTTGTTGCAGGTAAAACCTTAGCATTTTCTTTCTTCTTTGGCCAATATTTGCTTCTAATTCAAATTGTAAGATACAAGTAACTTCACTGGTAAGTATTTTACGACTTGTTATTGTATCATCTAGTGCCTGACGATCTTAAAATGATTTATCGAATTATTTATTAAGCTCTCATTTTAAAATGCAATTTGTTTCAGATTTGGTTATATTCGTTGAATGGTATGATATTTTTATTTAAATAGTGATAATGTTATATATCTATTAAGTTTTATTTACCAAAGAAATACACTGATTATGGAGTCTATGACTGGTTCTCGGAGCTTTTAATATATCTTCATAAACTGCATTAACCAGGGGTTCTTGAAACATGGATCCCGAATGCATAATGAAGTCATATTAAACCAACGAGCTGTGGATCTATATTAATTTATATACGACTGAAGTGGGTCGCAATATCGAAAATTTTGAGAACCCATGTATTAAACAATAAATTAATCTTTGTAATAATACTCTTGCGTGCCATAATTTATATAGTGGACGAATATTATTCAAATTAATTATTTAGCAGAGCGGACTGGGAGTTCTTAAAGGGTTGGAGGAAGTCGGAGTTGGGTTGTTTTATCTCTGAGTGGCAGTTTGCATAAACATTTGCCCAGAGTGGGCTGAATAGACAGGTCGCAAGGATCCTGAGGGTCAGAGAAGGATAACGGGAGGGTACTCACTGAACAGTTGTTGGCAGACAGTATGTAGCCTCCCGTCAAGGAATTCGAACTTGGGAACTGCAGATAACGAGCCTGGCGAGCTACCGACCGAGCCACTCCTTCCCCCTAGGAAGACGTCGGATAAATCATAAGCAGGGATATTTTTAATAGGTAAACGTAGAAATAAAGTCTTTTCGTAATTATGGATAATAATAAAATTAAAAACATTTTATAAAATGCACTTTATCGCAGCATTCTACGGTTTCCTTAATGTTAAGTCTATGGTGTGAATCGGTAGTTTCGCATGGATATATTGAAACCACAGTGTGGCGTATGAACAAAATGAGATGTTAGCCGGAAGTGAATTTTATTTGATTTGGTATTTAGTAGTGGGTTTTTTTAAATACATTAAGGCAGATAATTTAAGATTTTGCGTTGTTTTTTTTTTGTCTTAAAATTTGTTTATCTTTAATGGTGTTACGGAATTAAAACTATTTTTCAAAGGGACTATTTTATCGTGGGAAAACGTATTTGATAAATGTGATATATAAAGTAAGAAATTGATTTATTTGCAGTAATTGATATGATGTGATATAAAATAAATAGTCGGTGATAACTTTGTGATGGAATGCTTTATGGGAATCCAGTTTGAATACAGTGCCATGGTTTTAGAGGAACTGAAGTTTACCAAATTTTGCAAATGTATCACATTATTTACATATCTGATTTATAAAATATATTCTCCCACTGTCAAATAGCCCCTTCCTAAAGATATTTTCATTCCAAAATAAAGAGAATCATTCGGTAAAACCATAAACAAAGGTAAACATACAAAAAAATTTAGAAATGCACTATGGAGCCGTACTTGATAAAAGTCTCACAGTTAAAATAATCCACTGAAATAAAATTTGCTTAGAAAGAACTACTTGTTTGTAATATTCTCTGTTTTTGTTTTATTTGATTTTTTTATTTTTCTTTGTTAAAATCATTCTTGGCCAAATGGTGGTTTCGAATTTATATATATTTTGGTTTTGAGATTATGATGCAGGAACAGGGACTGGTTTTGAAAATGGCAGCAGAATAATTTAGAGTATCTGATTCAAAACAGAGATTCAGATAGCGTCAATTGAGATTTTAATTTGTGCTCAATTATATTATTTCCTAATAATAAAAATATTTCGTAATAAGCTAAGAAAAATTATTAAGGTGTTAGTCTGACTCCTTATTTACATTACATGCACCCATTAATAATTTAGTCTTCATGCCTATCCGAATTAGTGCATAAATGTAATGTAGTAGATACATAGAAAGTATTATACCCACCATATCCAATTTAAGCTTAATTTATGTAAGGAGGCTAAATTTTTCATTGATGGTTTTATTGTTGGGTCTCGCAATGAAATTATTTTGAAGTCTTTAAGGCATCTTATTTAACAGAAGAGTAATATTTTTTTTCTATTCCTTTTCAGATTGAAACTATCTTTGCTAATGAGAATTACAGAAGTATACCTGCAGGAACTGTGCCAACAGAACATAAGCAATGGCGTCATGAAGAAGTTACAGTTGATTCGAAACTTATCGTATTTGGTGTGCGTGTGATCTAAGTTAAAACTGGTTTCCTTACTAGAAAAGACCTTATAAGTGATCTTATGACGAAAGCAGCTTTTCGAAGGAAGTGAATCACTTATTTAAAGCATTGGCAATTTTCATCATCATCATCATCATCATCCTCAAGCAGCCATGGGCTACGGAGGTCCAACCAGACCGTGCAATTTAGTTCTCCAAGCAAGTCTATCCTGAGCTACATCTACTGCATCTGGCCACTGCACACCAATTCTAACAAGGTCCTGTTTGACATTGTCTGCCCACCGCATCCTAGGTCTCCCCTTCTTTCTGAGGCCTTTAGGCACACTGTTCATAACCCTATTCGCCAATCTATAATTATTCATACGGGCAACATGGCCAAACCAACGGAGTCTCTCTCTGCACAATATGCTGCTTAAAGGAGGTTGCAAACTCCTTTTCCTAATCTCATCATTAGTTACAAAGTTGAACCACCTAATGCCCAAGATACTGCGTAAGCATCTGGAATCAAAAGCATCTAGTTTCCTGTTATCTTGTTTACAAAGTGTCCAAGTTTCACTACCATAACTAACCCTAGAAAGAACCAAAGTATTATACAGTCTAATTTTAGTCTTTAGGTGTATACGCCTATTTCTCCACACTCTCCATAGATTCTTAAAAGTCCCAGCAGCAATCCCTATTCGTCTGTTAATCTCATGCCGCACATCACCATTATCTGTTACATAGCTCCCAAGATAATTAAACTGTGACACCTGCTCAAGACTGCAACCATTCAGATTAACTGAATCACAGCCTGCCTGACCAATTTTCATCACTTTAGTTTTCTCTCTGTTTATAACCAAACCTACTCTACTACCAGTCTCATCAACAGCTCGAATGAAAGAGTTCATCTCATCAACATCATTTGCCAAAAGGGCTAAATCATCAGCATAATCTAAATCAGAAATATTCGTATCTCCAGCCCATTTAAGGCCAAAATCTTTCCCTTGAAGTGAATTTCGCATAACATAATCAATAACCAAGCTAAAGAGAAAAGGAGACAAAATGCACCCTTGTCGAACACCAGAAGTAATGCTAAACCAATTGCTACAAGCCTTACCAACTCTCACACACGACTCAGTGTTATTATAGAGAGCTTTCATAATGTTAACTAACTTGTCTGGTATACCATATGATCTCACAATCAACCACAAATTATGACGATCAACAGAGTCGAAAGCCTTTTTGAAATCAACAAAGCTAGCAACCAAAGGTTTCTGAAACTCTAAACATTTCTCAAGAATCTGCCTAAGTGAAAATATCTGATCTACACATCCCCTACCACTTCTGAATCCACATTGCTCATCACGCAATTGCCTGTCAACCAGATTCTTAATTCTATTAAGCACAATCATGGAAAGAACTTTACCTGGAACAGAGAGTAGGCTGATACCCCTATAGTTATCACAAGAACTGCGATCACCTTTTTTGAAAATAGGGATAACAATAGCTCTGGTAAAATCCTTAGGAACCATGCCTTTATCATAAAAGAGATTCAGAATTTCAGTCATCCAAGTGGTAACCGAAACATTCCCAGCTCTAAGCATTTCCGTAGTAATTTCATCTACCCCTGGGGATTTATGAAGTTTAAGTTTAGAAACAGCCAAACTAATTTCAGATTGTGTTATAGGGCCAACATTAAAGCCACCAATGCATCTATCATCATTGCAAACAATGGGAGTAGAACTAACTACATTGTTTAGAACATCACTGAAATGCTCAGCCCACCTAGCCATGACAGAATCCTCCCCTTCTATAACCTTACCTTGTTTTTCCTTCAATCCTTGTATGCCTGTCCGTTTTCTACCACACAAAACATTAACTATCTGGTACAGCTCTCTGCTGTTGTGCTGTCTAACTGCTTCCTCGGCTTTGTCAGCCAAACCATCAAGCCAAAAATTTTTATCAGCAGCTAACTGATCCTTTACAAGTTTATTAAGGTCTCTGTAATGCTTTCTATTAGGACTAGTAGGGTATTGATTAAGGGCATTCCTGCAGTTCTTTCTTTCCGAAATAAGCTCAAGTGCCTTATCACTCAGATAATTTTGCCTCTTCTGCTCCTTTTTTCCTAAAAGAGTACTGTTAGTGTCCAAAAAAGCCTGTTTAAAATGATCCCATTCTTCCTCAACTTCAGTAGTAAGCAAACCATGACTGTCATAATGACTAAGTAACCTATCTTGGTAAGCTTTGGCTATAACTGGATCTTTCAGAGCTTCAGTATTAAAAGTAAATTTTTTAACCCTAGCACAACACTTTTTAAGTTTAAGTTGCAACACACTTTTAACAAGGTAATGGTCAGATCCAATTTCAGCTCCCCTATATGCCCTGGTATTCCTAACAGAACTAGTCCATTTGCTGTTAATTAATATGTAATCAATCATATTCTTATGCAGCCCATCAGGTGAAACCCATGTGTACTTATGTATGTCGCGGTGTTTGTAATAAGTGTTAGTTATTCTGAATCCATTGAGTTTACTTACCTGTAGGAGACGTTGCCCATAGCTTGACCAAAGAAATAATCTTTTCGAAGACAGAAGAAGCTAAATTCTGCAGAAGCTGTATATATGCAGATTTTATAACAGTACATTTTTCTGAACTCGAATATAGTTTTTTATGGAAACAAATATCATAGAACTTAAAGTATAATGAATGTAGAAATTCAACAACTTGTATGATTTTACTAACACATTTTATTGTTTATTCTTTCTTTAGATGTGCAAAATAGCAGTAATCAATTCATAAGGTGAAGAAGAGACAATATAACATGCAATATACGCAAGTACCGGACAGAAAATGGAAACAGTTCCAGATTATCTCAACAGAAAAACTCTTTCAGAGCTCAATAACTTCTTCAATATTATTTTAATGAAAAATATGTGCCGATAAAGATCTCAATCAAATCTATTTGAATATAGGTTTTAGACGTTATTTGTTCAGTACACAGAGAATATTTAGCGCAAAATTTAATTAGTTAAGTGATCAGATATCATAGTTGACTCTAAAGAAAGTGATATTTTAACCTTTACATATGTGACATAATGACATATTTTAACCTTTATGACAACCATATGTGACAACCACATGTGACATAATGACATATTTTAACATATGTGACATATTTTAACCTTTACATATGTGACATAATTACATAATGTGATGTAAATAATGTGATGTTGACTCTAAAGAAAGTGATATTTAACTAAATTTTGGTGTAATGTTCTAGTCTTTTAAATTCCAGTGTTCACAAATAACTTTGAATACTGAACAACTATTGTTTAAAATTGATAATTAGATAAATTTGTTGAGTTAATTAAAAACCATATTGAAGAACTTATTGAGATATCAATGTGATTTTCTATTGAGATAACATGGAACTGTTTCCATTTTTCTCTTCAGCACCTGTATATGAATATGTTAACTGAATTGCGGTATTATACATAAAACGAAGAAATCTTAATTGAAATATATAAGTGGAAAATTCATTTTATTTAGTATGTAAAAGTTTTCTTAGTTGCAAGAGCTAAATATGTCTATTTTTATGCTACTATTTGCTTTAAAAAATCGGGATTTTCTCATATGAACTTTGACTCGAATTTATGGTATAAATATATTATTGCATGTCTAATTATTAAAAAATTACTATTTATGTATAATTTTCATATACTGAATTTCATATTAAGTTCAGTCTGAATTCGTAGTATAATGTCGTGAGTAAATTTGCAAACGCTGTTGAATATAATTCAGTACTTTAGTTATTCAATTCAAAGAATAATGTATTATTTATTTATTTCCTAAATCAGGAGGACGTGTTTATGAGTGCGACATCTGCCATTGCTGGTTTACATCATTACAATACCTCACCAAACACAAGAAGAGGCATCGAGGGGAAGGAAAAGGCCGGAAATTCCCTTGTCTATTATGTCCGCACTCTACCAACAGATATTCCAACATGAAGAATCATATGCTAACCCCCTCTGCATACCGTTCCTCACAAGTATTCCACTGGGAGAAGAGTTTCAAAAGAAAGATTAATCTTTAAGTGCATCTTCGTATCCACACAGAAGAACGACCATTTCCTTGCGATCTCTGTACGTAAAGCAGAACAATCTATCTAAACGAAGAAATCCACTTACTGCAAGAGCCATTCTTGTGCAAACTCTGTGAGAAGTCATTTGTGCAAAAGGATGACTTAAATCGATATGAAAGAAACATTTTTAAAATGGTTGTTTTCATATATTATGTAACTTTGCGTTTTAAGATCCATATCGATGATAATCTTAGAATTCCATTTATCAATTTCTGATTTCATTTGCTTGACACTTTGAGAAAGATACGATTGATAGAATACTGCGAAGTATCATCAGTTACAGAACGTAAAGCAGTTAAAGTTACGTAAAGCAGAACAATCTATCTAAACGAAGTTTAGGAAGTTTATTTAAAAGAAGTTTATTTAAAATGGTTGTTTTCATATATTATGTAACTTTGCGTTTTAAGATCCATATCGATGATAATCTTAGAATTCCATTTATCAATTTCTGATTTCATTTGCTTGACACTTTGAGAAAGATACGATTGATAGAATACTGCGAAGTATCATCAGTTACAGAACGTAAAGCAGTTAAAGTTACGTAAAGCAGAACAATCTATCTAAACGAAGAAATCCACTTACTGCAAGAGCCATTCTTGTGCAAACTCTGTGAGAAGTCATTTGTGCAAAAGGATGACTTAAATCGATATGAAAAGAAACATTTTTAAAATGGTTGTTTTCATATATTATGTAACTTTGCGTTTTAAGATCCATATCGATGATAATCTTAGAATTCCATTTATCAATTTCTGATTTCATTTGCTTGACACTTTGAGAAAGATACGATTGATAGAATACTGCGAAGTATCATCAGTTTGTTTTTATGTTTTTTTTTTGTTTGCTTATTCTTTGTTTTATCTGGCATTATCCCGCACAACAGTTTTTTGCGGTTCTAAATGCATGATATAACCTAAGCCACTAATTCTCTTTTATGAGACCATTTTTTTACATATTAAATAATGAAAAATTACAAATATATTAAAATAATGAAAAATTACAAATATATTAAAATAATGAAAAATTACAAATATATTAAAATAATGAAACAAAGAACATAAGGACGTACTTTTCATCTTTCGATGATTAAACATTTTAAAATGTATCATTTCTTTTACTATATTTTCTCATTTATGGTGTCCATATGAAATTTCATTTTTATGTTATGTATAAAACAATTAGTTTATTGTGAAGGAAAACATGCGATATTTATTAATGCCTATTTTTAAAATCTTCCCGTTATTTTTCCGTACATATTGAAAGAAAAATTTTTCCATTTCATTACATAAACAGATATTAATTTGGTGTTATACTGTCAAAATTCAGTGGCAATTTCTTTTTAAAGGGAAGAAGGCGTTTTCCCTACACAAATAACAAATAATTTATCTAACTGAAGGATTTTATTTTCGAGGGGATTCCACAATTCAGTTAATGTTTTGTTTTTGTTGAACTTTACACCAAAGGTAAATAATCCATCTAACATGGCAGTTGTTATCTTTAAAATTAATGTGAATAATACTGTGGCTGCTATATGTATCCGATTTCACAAAGAATTTTAATAGCAGTTTCTTGAAGTAATTCATAAATTATGAATCGCTAACTATAGAAGACATGGTGAAGAAGGATAAACGGTTGTTTTTTCAAAATCAATATTTTTAATTAATTTAACCCACGCCAAAAGTCTGACGCGACAAATATTGATATCTCTTCCCATCGATCAGTTTCTTCACAGCTTTCCACCACTCCAGTCGCAATTAAATTCCGCCAAACATATGTCCCTTTATCACTTCATTTATACTTTCCCTCAACTACTACTCACTACTAGGTAGGCGACGGCAACACCTTCAGATATTTCTAACACTTTTCGATAGATCACTCCTGACCATGCCAGTTAGGAGCCCTGTGTGTTATCCCAAAATGGTGAAAACTAAGTGGAACCGCCCCACCATATTCAAGACCGTAAGGTCAAGTAACCGCTGACCACGATGGAACTGCCGATTGTTGCACAGAAGAGGTCACACCTAACCGTTCGCCTTCATTTAAATTAACGTGCATTTTATTTTGCTATAAAATGCGAAATGGACAAGCATTTGCGATGAACATCACTTGTGGCGACAAAGCGCGATTCCGTTTCGCATCCGTCTCCAGGTCAAGGCTACTTGGATGGTTAAGACGATGACAGCTATTTCAATAGCGTCACGTAAAGAGGGAAAAGTTTTATATTTTTGCAGGTAATTTTAGTACATAGTCAGAAATGAATATAATATTTAATATAATAATAGTCCATCAGCAATAACACAAAAATTAAAAAAATAATAAATGCATATCTAAAATTGTTTTGTTAATTATTGTTTTATTCATTTGAGAAACATATTTTGAAGCTATCTGCAATAATATTATGCTATAATATAAATAAAATTTCCCCTCCATGAGTGATGTTAAACTACCTGTAAGGCCTTTAGTATCAAGGTGTTCTGCTCCAATTCCGGATCCGGAAAAAAAATGGGATAGAGGGCGCCGTAAATCGGAAACGCTTCCGGTATAATTTTCTTCTCATATGTTTTAGTGTTTTTTTAACAAATTTCTTGACATTTCGGGGGATATCTATATAGAGGTACTGGGAAAAAAATGGAAACCATTTTCGATATTATCTCAATAGGAAATCACATTCATAGACCAATAGCTGCTTCCATGTGATTCCTAATGAAAAATTCCTCTAAATAATAAAGATCCCAATCAAATCTATCTAAATATTGAGATTAAACAATATTTGTTTGATATTTAAAGAGTTGGGAAGGCTCGAATATATAACAGGCTACAAAAATTATTTTAATAACAATATATTTAATTGTTAATAACAATTTAATTAAAATGTTAAAGCAAACATTCTAGTAGAATCAACTATGATCTCTGATATCTTCACCTGTTTAAATTTTTTAATTAAATATTAGGGTCAGATATTTCATATCTGGTTAAATCGTCCAGTTTTCATAGCTCTTTCTATAATCAACAAATATGGTTTAAAATCGAGATTTAGATAAATTAAAGCTCTTAATTAAATCTACCTTTAAACATACTTTCCCCTTAAAAATCGCATTGACGAAGTTAATTGAGCTCTCAATGTTTTTTTCCTGTTGAAATAACATGGAACTGTTTTCATTTTTCTGTCGGTGCCTCTGTATGTTTACAATTTTTCTTTTTACCTAAATTCCTGTTATTAGCACTCCCATCAAGGAAGGGGAGGTTATGCCCCCCTTTGTGATTTGACCTTATTTTGGGTAATTAAAAGTGATTTTCTGGTCCGAATATCTTTCTTTATTAATATATATCACCGTTGCAGCTTTTTTATTATTAGTTTTAGCTAATCATAGTAAATTATTTTTTGTAGTGCAATGTAAACCATTACTTCTAATACGATGGATATAATATTTTTCAGAGTTAAATTATTTTACGTAATAGCATGAATTGTTAAATAAGTACTAAATTCAGATATTTATTCCTACTCTCTATCACAGGACAAAGTGTATATCAGTGTGACATCTGCCAGTGCCGGTTTACATCATTACAATTCCTTACCAAACACAAGAAGAGTCATCGAGGGGAAGTAAAAGGTCGAAGATTCCCTTGTTCATTATGTTCTTACTCTACAGATTACTCATCCTGCATTAAAAAACATATGCTTATCCACTCTGGAGAGCGTCCTCACAAGTGCTCTCATTGTGAAAAGAGTTTCAAACAGAAGATTCATCTCGAGGTGCATCTTCGTATCCACACAGGTGAACGACCATTTCTTTGTGATCTTTGCAGCAAGTGTTTCAAACAGCAAGGTCAACTATCTACTCATAAACTATTCCACTTACTGCAAAAGCCATTCATGTGTAAACACTGCGAAAAAACATTTGTAACTAGCAGTAATTTAAATCGACATGAAAAGAAGCATTTTTAAAGCTATTGTATTAATCTATTGCGGTCACTGTTTATTTAGCTGATTTTGCTATTTTATTACTTATTAACAGTTAATGATAATAATTTGGCAAGAAGTGAAAAATTTAGTTTCGTATTTTATTGCTTTCGCATATGAGAAAGAGATATGTGATACTTATGCACAAAATATCATCATCGATTTCTGTACGAATTTTCTATTGACATTTTGTTACAGTTTGTCATTTGATGAAATGTTTTAAAAGTTATTACAAAATTTGTGATGCAGTCAGAGAACGTTTTAATTAGAACCGACCTATGTTATATTAATAGGAAATAACCTGTTATGTTAATTAGAAATCAGTTTTCAAACTCAAAAACCCCTTAAATATTCTTCGGAAATATGTAACCGTATAAAAAATAAAAAGTTCAAATTAATTCATCTATGTATCGATTTTTCAGTGCTGCTTGTGGTTTATTTAAAATTTTAAAAAAGCTGTTCTATTTAAGAGCCGTCCCACTGGGAAAAAATCATTCAAAATTCAAATCAACATAACAATTAAACCTACGCGTATACATTTAATGTAAATAAATATATTAGTAATTAGTTGTGTTTTGAAGGTTTGATTTTCGAATTAAATTAATTTTAACACCTGTTGTATATTCTCTCTTCTATAATTAACTGAATGGTGAACCTTAATCGATGTAGATATTAGCTCTCAAGTGCATATTTAGGGGAGCGGCGTTGAGTGCTAAACACCTTCCCCTAAATCTTTGAAGAATCGAAATTGAAAAAGGATAAAACTGTTAATAGGTGCGATTCAAGGGTTTGGGAAAGGTGGATAACTGAAATTGTATAGAAAGATGCCGAAGCAATTATAGTTAATCAGGGTAAAGAAAATGAAGATTTTCTTCCTCTTCAACCACAAGGAATAAACATGATATGAGACACCAATCAGCGGGCAATGATAGTTTGGTTTTCTTTTGGACCAGCGCATGGAGAATTATTCTTTAGAAGGACAACTACCTTTTGCTGTTAAAAGAAGAGGACTATTTTCTTCTTCATAAACTGTATCGAGTGCATAATCCCTCACACCCATCAACAGAAATGTTTCATCATGCTACTCTGTATGGCATGTCAAGGCTTTTAATAAAGCTATATTGAAGGAAAACATTTAACACACTCAAAATCTGGATACGCGCCTGCAGACATAAATGTCATTCTATGTGATTAGACAATTCAGACTGAAAATTGATTAATTTATCATTTTATTTTCATGAAAAGTCTTTTAGAAGATACTGTTCTCTCAATCTGGTTCCCCGTTTATACGAGGGGCGTTGCAAAAATTTCATGACATGCATCTGCGAGACAAAAATCGCATGCTGCAAGATCGGTTGCATATCCATGATGGGATAGCTGTTTGATTTATTTCCCCCTCCAGATGGGCCATAAACCTTCCGGGTTTTGTGAGCACTGTCATTGTCATGAAGAAGTTGAACTCTTGGCATTGCTGTTGTTGGACTCTGCTCCTTCATCTCCTTTACCATTTTTGGCAAAACAGTGTTGGTGTAGTATTGGCCATTTATAAACATTTTTTCAGGTGAGGTGTCCATTGGTTGGGAATTGAGAAAAACTGTGAAAATCCTCTTGAGCGGAAGTCTTGGAGGATTTGGGGATGTGGTTCATCTTTCACAACATAAATATATTTGTCGATCTTTCTAGGAGTTTTATGGTAATAAAACTATGTTTCATCACCTGTGACAATGTCTGTTAATCGTTTGTGGCCATTAGATTCAACGATTGCCAGCATCTCCCTCAGTGAATCAACTCTAGCCCTTTTTACCTATCTTCCTATTGGTTCTGGCTTTGATATTTGTCGGTTTGTGGATTTGACAAAATGTTGTTCCACCGTATCTTTCGAACAGAAGAAACTTATGATTTACGTGCGAAATGAATACTTGTGACGCGGGGAGTATCATAGGCTATGAAAAATTGACCCTCCTTGTGTTTCCCCCCCTAAAAAAGGGGAAATGTGAAAATTATTTTTAAGCTATATCCCCAGAACGCGAAGGCCGAAAGTAATATGCAATACATCGAATGAACGTTTCTGTCACGGGGAATGTCTTACGCTACGAAACATTGATCCCCCGTGCTCTTTCCCCCCTGTAAAGGAGGACAATGTGGAAATGATTGTTCCCATATATCTCCTGAATACGAGTTCGGAAAGTAACGAGTTATGTTTCAAATAAAAGCTTGTGACGCGGGGAGTGTCGTAGGCCATAAAAATTGAAACCCTATTCTCTCTTCCCCACTAAAAGAATTGAGATGTGGAAGTCGTTCTGCTATATTTTCCGAACGCGAGGGCCAACGTTTATGAGTTAAATGTCAAATGAAAGCTCATGTAATGACAGTCGCTAAATATTTCGAATTTCGTCTCCACTATTTCCCCCTGAAAAATTGTGGGGGGGAGAGATTTTCGAGGGGGTCGACTTTAACGAGTTGTATCTCAAATTAAAGTTTGTGATGTCTTTAATATCGTGGTCTATCTTAAACGTGACTCCAAAGTGGGGGGGGGGGACGTGCTCGATGCTTATGAGTCGTATATCAAAGTTTCTGAAGGTGGGTTTTTTTATTGACAACAGAAAAATATTAAAAATTTTAAAAATACCTATCTTCCTATAAGGCCCTAAAAAGCAGAAAATAAATATAAAGCATATCGATGATGCAATCGGTCATTGAGTTCCTATTCACTTCAAAGGAAGATAAGGCGCCATTTACCTATGCAGCATTGCCGGCGCCCTATCTTCCTTTGAAGTGAATACGAACTCAATGTCCGATTGCATTATCGGTATGCTTTATATACCAAGAAAGATATTTTTTTTTATTTTTAATTTATATTTTTTGCTGTTCTTTCGAAACTTTGAATATTCAGGATTAATTGTTTCCACACTACCAATCGACACATTGACATCTAAAAGGTGATGTGTGGGTTTTCCTTAATGAGTTCACGAACAGCAGTGATGATTCATTCACCACTTCTTCGTGCGAGGCAGGTCTTCGAAACTCTGCCGTCCTTTTCTGAATTTGGACATCCATCCTGTAATAGTACCACATGAACAGGCTGATTCCCATATACTTATGATAAACCGTCAAGAATAATTTAATGTCGTCCCCAAGCTGCATCCTTGTTTAAACGTAAAATCTTTGTCTTTAGTAGTCTCCATAGCAACAACGCACATATTTCGCAGACCGAATTTGACACTCCTCCAGTTAAGACAGAAATGATCATAAGGTATTTGTTTTTAACACATAATGACTTAGACAGGCTCTCAAACAAGTCGTAGCTCATTGACGTGGGAGGAACGAGTGCAAATCTATAGACACGTGCCAAGAACTGCTTGAACGCCCTCAGTAAGACAAACTTTTCACTTTTGAAAGAAACCAGGAAAAATGATCACGTCAATGATCTTTTTGGGCTTTCGGACAATAGATTCAAAACTGGGACATCTATTCGCCCTAATATTAATTGAAAGTTAACAAATTATGAATTAAAACGGTAAACCTGTCAATCAAATGTATCCTTGAAACCTTTTGCTTGTTCTTTAATTTTGTTAATTTTTGTGGTGAACAACTAATTGTTGCTTGCACAACTTCCATTAATGATGGCAAATGTATGTAACTTAATCGTGATCTCTCTCAGGTTCATTTCTTTTGTGAACAATGAAAGTTATTTACAAATGTTTACCACTAAACTTTGCACACATTTGTCATGTAAATTAAATTATCTTTAGAAACTGATCTGCAGATATATAATAAAAGTTAATCACGACTATCTCACCAATTTTGTTTTTAAAAATGCGATATTAATTAAAAAATTGATTAATAGAGAAAGATGTGTGTACTTAACATGTGATAATTCACTCTGGTTTAATTTTGAAGTGTACACTTGAAAAAAAAAGTACAGCTTTGAAAATGTTTACTGAAATAAGTAATAGACAGGAATAGGTCATATCATGTATCACAATAAACGTGTTTGATTATTGGGAGATTTTATATCCATGGAAATTGCAGATAGAGTATTCATGGATATTTCATCTGTTCTTCTTTGAAAGAGAGAATTAATAGATTTTACACCTGCAGAGATATCTGGTTGAGGAGATGGATTATATGTAATTGGATTTGCACTATGACGTCAGATATGCAAATATACCTTTTGACAGGCTTCCTTACTTTCACTCTCAAAATGTTATATTACTCGGAAGGGAAGAGTTACTGGCTTCAATGTTCATAGGAAACTTTTCATTGCTGTACGCATAACACGTTCTCACAGTTTGACTCGACCTTTTCGAATCACCCTGTATTGCTTATAATTATTGCTTATAATTAATGCTTTGGTATATTGATCTCTCCGTCAATATCCCTTGATCGCGTTATGTTATTTGCCATGAACTTTATTTCGCTGCTTTTGAAAGGACCACTGAATTTAAAAATATAACCAAAAGGAAATATGGGGATATTTTTCGCAGCTTATGACACTTCCCACGTGAAAAGCTTTCATTTGGTGCATACTTCATTACGACTGGTGAACGACTTGGGAAAATGTAACAGAATCGTTTGGACACTAAAAGCAGACAAATAACGTGGGAGTCTAAGTTCAACTAATTTTTTTAAGCACAAATCTGTTTATGAAATATAAGATTTGAACCCCCTAAGTTATTATCGAAACATTGTTATAATGAGCTCTATAACAGCGAATTATTCAGTTAATGAAAGTTTTTCCTTTTAACGGATGTATATAATATATATATATGTATATGTTATATAGATGTATACATATATTATAGTATAACGAAATACAAATTTAACGCGATACAACACAAATATGATCAGTGTAATAAAATTTGCAGAAGGAAAAAAACTTTAAATGATATTGTAACGACAGATTGAGCGAGCAACAATACAACCGTGATGTATCATTTTGATACTTGTCTTGTGCTTCAGCGCGAGAATTACGTCACTTGCTGATTGGAACAGACAAGAACTGGAATATTGACGGTGCTCCGAAAAGAGAGAATTGAAAAGTTGTCGGTAGTGGCTGAAAGTGTATATTCATTTCTCTTTTAGTGAATTAGTCTTAGGTTAATCTTAGTGAAGGTTGGTCAAGAGACTTGGCGATCAAACAGAAGAGGCAATATGCTGGTCGAGCAAGCTGCTGACCTTAGCTTTAATTTCTTCACAAGAAGAGTTCAACGTCTGATGCGTGGTGATCTTAATAATGTAAAAGGAATTGGTAATTTACAGGTTTATTCACAAAGATAGTTGTGTCACTTATTGAAACGTAAAATGTTTTTCCTTTATGCTTTGAACAGAGGCTGTAAGAATTTTAACACGACTGTTTGAAGTATTGGTAGAAAATGAGAAATATTCGTTTGATGGTTTAGCTTCATGCTGATGAAAATAAGATTTTGTGTTAGTTGAATTTATTTTGATATACGTGATTTTTTAATACTTTTGTGATAAAAAGGTTCATTTATGAATTTTTTTGTTGTTAAACATTCTTTGAACTCACGCTCAAAATTTTCTATTAAAAATTCATAACGCGCATTTTCACGTGCTTTGCTTTTTAGCATCTGGCTAAGCTGCAATAATTTGAACCTGTGGAATATTTAAACCAGGAGTGGGGAAACCTTTTTCTCTGCGCCGTCACTAAAAGAAAAAAAAAAGACATTGAGGGCTGTAACGAAAATCCTATGAAACCATATCTTATATGCATAACTGCGGGAAATAGTAAATAAGTGTTTATATCGATCTTGAAATAATATTATCTATTAAACAAGGATAAAAAAAATTACGTTTAAAGAACGTAGAAGATTAAACTCATGTTTTAATGAGATGGATGCAGATGCAATTTTTACCAGCGGGCCGTAAAAAATCATCTCGCGGGCAGGAGTTTCCTCATCTCTGATCTAATCAATTAGAGAGCTATGAATCACGGGCTATGGTATATCGCACGGCACGCATTTTTTCTTGATCTCACCGCGTGGAATAGATGCGCTTTACACGTGCCCGCATGATGGTTTAAAGCAGCGCTGCCACATTTTCTTAGTATAAAAGGAAGTTTCCAAACTGATGCGATTCTGATTCTATTGCATATTAAGGGTAGCTTCAATGAAAATTTCTTTCAAAGCAGTTGAAATCCACGCTTTTATTATTATCATTAGATTATTTTAATTTATTTAGTAAAGTTCGTTAATTAGTTTCGCTATTATCAGACAATATCGCGCAAAGTACAATAAAATCTCTCTTATCCGGCCTCCGCTTTAACCGGTCGTTCCAAGAAGCGTAAACAAGTCGCCGTTTGTTTTGCTTATTTGCTCCAGTTCCAAGAAGCAGATGCTAGTCGCTGCGTGTTTTGTTGTTTATAGTACAGTACATATTTGCTTCAGTTCCTCATTTTATATATTACAATGTGCTGTGCGTATACAGGAGTTTGTGTTGTGATATATTAATTATTTTGTGGTACAAAATGAGTGGGTGTAAACGTAAGCGTAATATCGTTACGATGCAGATGGAATTAAAAGCGTTAGAACGTATTGACAAAGGTGATTCAGTAAAGCATATTTGTGATGAACTAGGTGTTCGTAAAAGCACGGTAAATGAATGGAAAAGGAACAGATAACATTTACAAGACTTTTGCACTCAAGTCGAGTCTTAAAAAATGCTTTCTTCTCGGTGCACTCTCAAAAAGCCGAAAAATGAAATTGTCGATGACGCATTTTGGTTATGGTTCGTACAAGAGCATCGAAAAGGAACGCCAATCAGTGGGCCAATCTTGAAAGAAAAAAACATTAATCCTTGATTCTAAAATCGATAATGGGAGAGTTTTTTCAGTAAGCGAGGGATGGCTTTCTCGCTGGATAAAACGGCATGGTGTTCATTACTTTGGTGTTTGTGGTGAGAAATTGTCAACTGATCCTTGAGCAGCAAAGGAATTTTCAGAAAACCTTTTAGTGCTTACTGAAGAAGAAGGCCTATGCTCACAACAAATCTACAATGTAGATGAGACTGGGTTAAATTTTAAACTTCTTACAACGAAAACGTTTGTGAAGCTCAGGTTTTAAAACAAAGAAAGAATCACTGTGGCTGTGTATACAAATGCTGCAGGTACGCACAAACTTCCTCTTTTTGTAATTGGGAAATTAGCAAAACCCCGATCATTCAAGCATTTAAATTTAGATGCTTTGCCGGTTTACTACAAAGCTCAAAATTCTGCTTGTTATTTGTTTAAAGAGTGGTTCTTTACAGATTTGTTCCAAAAGTAAAAACAAAAGGTTGGCAAATCTTAAAACGCCTGTAAAGTTCCTACTCTTTCTCGACAATGCCCCAACACACCTAAGCGAACTCATTTCTGACAAGATAAAAGCCACGTTTTTGCCACATAATGCAACATCTTTAGTGCAACCAATGGATCAAGGCGTGCTTGTAAGTTTAAAAAGGCGATACCGGAGAAAGTTTTTTTCAGAAATTCTACTGAGAACCGAAAATGACGGAATAGGACTTTTAAATGCTTTGAAAACAATAAATATCAAGGATGTGATCTACATGTTGGCAAGAACGTTTGAGGAAATGCCTCGTACAACGTTTGTGAAGTCATGGACAAAACTTGGCCCCAAGTTGGAAACTGTGTAGAAAGTACCAAAGACGACAACACGAAAGTATCGAATGAGCCTGTGCCTGCCGAAGATATGACGGATAATGCCAATATTTCCCTGCTTAATTACTTTAAATTGCTGTCTGGAGGTGACACACTTGAAGAAGATGACATTGAAAAAATGGTTAAAAGGTGAAAGAAGTTGAAAAATGAAACACTGAATGATGACTAAATTATCAATGCAGTCTGCCAAGAAGGGAACGGAAAAGAAGCGGAGAATGAGGAAGAAGAGAAAGAAGGGAAAGTTAGCCATATTGAAAGAAAACAAGCTTTTGATGTTGCAGTAAGATACTTTGAACAACAACTGCGATTGATGTGATGTTTATTAAAAAATGGCAAGACTTTGCAGGTAAAAAAAAGTGAAGTTCAAAGAAACAAAAGAAAATCACGGATTTTTTCAAGTGAGTGTGAGTAAATTGTTAATATTGTACAACAAATCATTAATTAAAATAGAGTACATTTAGTATTTTTGTCATTTGCAGCTTTTATATATTTTCTGACACAATTTTCGGATTAACGGCCTTTCGTTCATCCTGCCAGGGGTCCGGTCCCGTAAGTTCCGGATAAGAGGGAGTGTACTGTACAGTCGCTCAAAAAAGTATCCGAACACTATGGTTGATGACAGAATTCAGAAAAAATATCTGGTAATGTTTTTTTTAGAAATTAGTGATCTGGCAACCTTCGTGTCACGTGACACGAAGGTTGCCAGATCACTAATTTCTAAAAAAAATCGTTGCCAGATATTTTTTCTGAATTCTGTAGTCAACCATAGTGTTCGTATACTTTTTTGAGCGACTGTACATATATATATTTAACTACACATATAAATAATTTATTTAATTAACACACACATATGTATGATTAATTGATGTGATTAATATATAACTAATAGACACAATTAATAGTTATAATTAATGGATATAATTAATAAATGCAATTAATAGGTTATAGAATTATTTAGTTATGAAGAATTCGATATCACAAAGAAGTCTATACGCTAACGCATGAAGTTAATTGTATCTGTAGATGAATTAGTAAGTAAGGAAATAAATGGAAATTAATTGGTTGCATTTGTTTTTCTTATGAGCAACGATTTTTTCTCTGGTTGTAGTTGTGAGATAGAGGAGGGGAAATGGATTGTCTATGGAACAGCCTCGCATTTAGGAGGGTGAAGTGGATTATTTCTTTGTGATCACGTGATACAATAGCACCAGGTGGTAAAGTATCTCGTATGAACTTGATATTGAGCACCTGAATTGTCTCATAATTTATCATTGAGATTCTCTTTCTTTTCTGTTGACTAAAAATGTGAAGAACTTAAATTATTTCAAATATATTTTTGCTTGAAACTCAGCGCTTCCTGAAACTTTTGTTAAAAGTGAGCAACTTTTTTAAAATATTAATAATGAAATATCTGAATTTTTCTCTGCGAAAAGAAATTGTCAATATTATTTCGCAGCGTCGAAACATATAGCATGAGTGTATAAAGCTATATATTTCATAGTGATCATCTCGAAATGACTTTCGATTGTATATTTTTCACGAAATTGTTTGACTCTGTATGCTTCATACAGTTTTGTCTTCAAACGAATCGTGCCCAAGTCTTTAGTAGTCTCTTGTTCTAGATCAGATTTAAAAAATTAAAACCACTATTGCACATCTCGTATTTTTCTCCATTTACAGTTTTTGTGAAAATATGAGCTTCGAGTTTTTTCAAACGAACGTACTTCATTTTGTCATTACGTTTTAATACCACATTTCGTAGAATGCGGCATTTTCAGTTTATGTGTTTAGTTCA
Source organism: Ryuthela nishihirai (assembly GCA_038380435.1). Taxonomy (NCBI): domain Eukaryota; kingdom Metazoa; phylum Arthropoda; class Arachnida; order Araneae; family Heptathelidae; genus Ryuthela; species Ryuthela nishihirai. The sequence goes on from JAWZYU010000032.1 coordinate 46,294,480, forward strand.
TTGATTCTTGAATTATATTTATTATAGAGTCTATTACAGTTTTGCTATATGTCTTTAGATTTTTCCCATCTTATAAAGAAAAACGTAGGGTATAATCAGGTAAATTAATTTTACAAAAAGAGAAATTTTTAAGACTAATAAAATGTCTTTAGGTTTCATGTCATAACTCCTCTTTCCTTAAATAATATTTACTCCAGTGCCTCGCAAACTGTGTGCCGCGAGAGATTTTCAAATTGACACTAGATATTTCAAAGATTTCATTTTGACTTGACTTGTGTTATCAACGTGCTTTAATATCGACGTGCTTTAATAAAAATCTTTCTGATTTTATCAACTGGGATCTTGTATTTATCAAGCTTTTTCCAAATTTTGCTATTAAGTTTTTATTATTTCAAGCCATAGAATGGACAAATATTTAAAACAAACACCTTGTTATGATTAATTATATTTATTATTATATTTATTTTAAATAAAATGCATTTAACGAAACTTCAATTTTCCTCTTTTTACGTAACCATCAAAATTTTTTTTTAGGTGTGCCGCGGAAAAAAAAATTAGATTCAGTGTGCCGCAGAGTAAAAAAGTTTGCGAGACACTGATCTACTCGAAGCTTCATTCCGGATTTTGTTTACAATCAGCTGTTAGGAAGATATGCGAATCATAAAACAAATAAATGTCATTTTGCTGAAAATGTTCTCTTTGAAACTAAAAGTCGATATTTTGTATTTCAAAATACAATCATCAGTTCGAGGCTACGAATAAAATCTTTTGGTTCTCCTGGTGTCAATGCCTCTCATATTTCAGATTAATGAAAGGTTAAAGATTAATCGTACATATTTGGTTGAAAAACCGTAAATAGAAATTATGATGGAACGTGATGGTCATTATATTGGTATCAACGATTTGACCTCTAGGGTAGGGGTAGAGAAACTGAATTTTTGTTTTGCGAGAAAAAAATTAATTTAAGAAATTTTCATATTCTACATTAGTTATAGTTTCCATTGTTAGAGGGTACTAAATATGGAAAATATGGGAGCTTAAATTGCAAGTTACATGTAATTACAGAATTTAAAAATCTGGTGATGGGATGTAATAATCATGAGTTTACTTTGATTTTTCCCCTTAATCTTAGATGGTGGGAAAGTGAACTTCTTCGTTTTAAGAGGTAAATCCTATAATGATTTTTTTTTTGTATTTTATAGTTGCTAATAAATTATGTATGTTATTTTTTCTTCAAATCTTCCATTATTTCGGATTTGTATTGACGGATCATGCAAAATAGGTAAATGTAATGCTTCGTTTTCTTTGGAAACGAGCATTCAGTGTATTATTGTTGTTCCTTCCTAGTTATCTCTATTATCTGTATTTTGCATTTCTTATTTTTGTCTAGTAATCGGAGTTTCACTTTGCATAGCAAACAAAAATAACAAACCGTTGAAATTAAAACCACCTTTCTTTCTGTGCAAATAATGATGTAAAAAAGTAGTATTTTTTTAGTGATTCTAAAACAGTTACTAGATTAATTTTTCTCTTCACATGCTTGTAACCAAGTTTGCAAATTGACAGGATAAGTTCTATATTAATGTAGTAAGAAGGTCCATAACATTTATTTTGCTCCAAATTGGAAGAAATTCCATTTTTCCGAGACTCTTTTGCAGTGGACAAAGGTATTTTCATTTGACGTACTACCATAAAGATTGAATCTCCGGTTAATGTACCTTTTAACGGTTATATTAGTGAACAGAAACCTAACGTTAACGAATAAACGAAAAGGTACTTTGGAGACTATAAATAATGATTCGTTTCGACGTTCAGCATGGAGACATCAGATGAATTCATCAGAATATCTTGCATTTCAAAGTAAACTTTCTTTTTTAAAAGCCTTGGTAGTATCATTGAAATATCTGTGACATAACATTTCGATGTGGATGGAAATGAGTTTATGATTGAGATCTGATATTTGATATCTTAATCAACATTTATTAAGTTACTGGCCTTAGAAGGCCTTAACCTTAAAATCATGATATATATAGCGACAATGACAATGGCAATAATTTCTCTCAATAAACCTAGTTCCCTTAAAATTCGTACTAATCATTTTATCTCTACAGGTATGTGGAGCGTGAGGACGTTATATAGATATTATTCTCTTGATGTCCTCACTCAGGAATTCCAGCGTTTATAATCTAGATATTCTCTGCTTGCAAGAGACTAGATGCACAGGTAAAGGTGATATACTTAAAAATAACTTTAAATTTCTCTTTTCAGGCAGGGAGGATGTAAAACATCTCCAAGGTGTAGGTTTCCTTCTCAGCACACACATCAGGGATACTCTTCTAGGTTATCACTGCATCAATAAAAGATTTCTTACAGGAAAATTTCAAACAAAAATTAAAGACTTGAATGTCATCTGTTGTTATGCCCCCACACGGGACTGTGATGAGAACGGGAAGGATACGATTTACAGTCAGCTTCAGGATATTTCGAATTCTGTGAAGAGAGGAGATATTTCTCTTGTGCTAGGTGACTTCAATGCTAAAATAGGTACTGACTAATCTTTGAGCAAGAGTTTTAGGTCCCTTTGGCATTGATAGTTCCAATGGCAATAGGGAACGTCTCCTACAGGTAAGTAAACGTAATGGTTTACGAATAACTAACACATATTACAAACATCGGGACATTTATTAATATACATGGGTTTCATCTGATGGGTTGCACAGGAATATGATAGATTATATTTTAATTAACAGCAAATGGGTCAGTTCAGTTAGAAATACTAGATCGTACAGGGGAGCCGAAATTGGGTCTGACCATTACCATTTCAAAAGTGTTTTGTAGCTGAAGCTTAAGAAATGTTGTGCTAAGGTTAAAAAAACTAACTATAATTTTTAATGCCTGAAATCCAGATTTAGCCGAAACATACCATGATGGACTATTTAGTCACTAGGATAATCGTGGTTTGTTTACTGCTGAAGTTGAGAAAGAATGGGATCAGTTTAAACAGGCTTTACTTGAAACCAACAGTACATTTTGGGTTAAAGGGAACAGAGGAAACAAAATTATTTGAGTGATAAGGCCATGTTACTTATTTCTGAAAGAAGGAAGTGCAGGATTAATATGAATCAGAACCCTACTAGTCGTAACAGAAAGCATTAAAACGGGCTTCATAAACGTGTAAAGGATCAGTTAACAGCTGATAAGAATCTTTGGCTTGATAGCTTGGCTGACAAAGCAGAAGAAGCAGCAGGTTGTACCCGATTGTTAATATTTTATGTGGGAAGAAACAGACAGTAGACGGGATTGAGGGATAAACATGGCAAAGTGATTGAAGGTGAGGATTCTATGATAGCTATGTGAGTTCAGCATTTCAGAGATGTTCTATGTAATGCGATTATTTCTACTCCGTTGTTTGTAATAAGGATAAATGCATTACTGGCTTTAATGATGACTCGATATCATATTCTGAAGTTGCTTTGACTATCTCTAAATTGAAACTCCATAAATCCCCAGGTGATGAAATCACCATTGAAATCCTTAGGGCTGGTAACATTTGTGTTGTCACATGGCTGATTGAATTTTGAATATTTTTTATGATAAAGGTGTTGTTCCAAAGGATGTTGCTAGAGCTATAATTGTCCCGATTTTTAAAAAAGGTGATCCCAGTTCTTGTGATAATTATAGGGGAATTAGTTTTCTTTCTGTTCCAGGTAAAATTCTTTGCATTATTATACTTAATAGAATTAAGAATTTGGTTGATGGACAACAGCGTGATGAACAGTGTGGATTCAGAAGTGGTAAGGGATGTGTAGATCAGATATTTTCACTTAGGCAGATTCTTGAGAAATGTTTAGAGTTTCAGAAACCTGTGGTTACTAGTTTATAGATTTCAAAAAGGCTTTTGACTCTGTTGATCGACATAATTTGTGGTTGATTGTTAGATCATATGGAATACCTGATAAGTTGGTTAGTGTAATGAGAGCTCTCTATAATAACACTGAGTCGTGTGTGAGAGTTAGTACATCTTGCAGCGATTGGTTTAGCATTGTTAGTGGAGTTAGACAAGGTGATTTTGTCTCCTTTTCTGTTTTTTTGGTTATTGATTATGTTAGGCGAAATTCTTCGTAAAGGAAAGAGTTTGGTCTTAAATAGTCTAGAGATTTCCACATTTCTGATTTAGATTATGCAGATGATTTGGCGCTGTTCGCTAATGATGTCGATGAGATGAATTCTTTCATTAGGCCTGTTGATGAGACTGGTAATAGAGTAGGTTTGGTAATATACAAGGAAAAAACTAAACTGATGAAAAATTAGTCAGGCAGATAGTACTTCAGTTGCTTTCAATGGCTGCACTCTTGAGCAAGTAAATATATGGAGAGTGTGGAAAAACAGACGTGTACACCTAAAGAACAAAATTAGGCTGTGTAATAGTTTGAGTCTTTCTGATGTTTGTTATGGTAGCGAAACGTGGACCCTTTGTAAGCAGGATAACAAGAAACTTGATGCCTTTGATTCTAGATGCTTACGCAGTACCATGGGCATTATGTGGTTTCACTTTGTAAGTATTGATGAGGTTAAAAGAAAAAGTCATCAACCTCCTTTCAGCAGCTATTGTACAGAGAGAGAGAGAGACTGCCTTGGTTTGGCCATGTTGCCCTTATGCATAGCTGCAGAATAGCGAACAGGATTATGAACACTGTGCCTAAGGGTTTCAGAAACAAGGGAAGACCTAGGAAGCGATGGGCTGACAGTGTGAAACATGAGTTTGCTAGAATTGGCCTAGAGTGGCCAAATGCATCAGATTAGCTCAGAAGAGACACGTCTGGAGAGGAAAATTACACAGCCTGGCTGGACCTCAATAGCCCATGGCTGCATGAGGATTTAGTATGTATGTATGTATGTATGTATGTATGTATGTATGTATGTATGTATGTATGTATGTATGTATGTATGTATGTAGGTAGGTATGTATGTATGTATATATCTACACTGACAAATACTTTTCTAAAAGATAGATCTAATTCTACTTACTGTCCTAGAAATTTGGGAGACAGAGTAATTTATTCCCCTAATAGTACGCCTTTCTACATGATTTGCATGTTTGGAGCTCTGCATAGACAAAGTATAAAAATTGAAACTAATTCAATTCTAAGAAACTTAACAAGAAACTTCGTTCTTCCTTGAAAAGCATTTGACTGAAAATGCGTACCTAAGAGGGACGTAACCGAAGGGGAGCAGGATATCCGGACCTCCTCTCCCTGAATAACAGGTCATTTTATATGAAATCTCAAATATATCTACTTGCTTTGAAATCCAAAAGAGTTGTCTATGTATAAGTTTCTTTAAACCTCATATTTTATGTACGACACTAGAAACAGATTTAAAAAGCACTTATAAAATCCCATTCCGTATAGAATATCATTTTAGCGTTTCCTTTTGGGTGGAATATTTTAATAATTTGGAAATTATATTTTAGTAATTAATATTTGGTGTGCACAAAATATACCGTTCTTTTAAAATTCTTTGGAAATGCTTTTAAAAAACCACATGGAAATTTTTTAAGTAATGTTAAATCTTTAAAACACGATAATTTATAACAAATTCGTTATTAATAAATTAGTTATAACAACTAACCCATTATTTTGAAATTATTAATGCACTTATAAATACATTAATATATAAAAAAAAATGTCTATATCCTATCAGCTGCTTGCCAGAGAAATCTGACAGGAGTATGTCAGATTATATACATCGTAATGGAAGGTATGTATGAAAGTACATACCTTACAAGAAAGACAACAAAAGCATCCATGGCTTACCCGGGACTCGAACTCAGGTCCACTTGATCAGTTATGAGAATAAATTATTTTCTCTTTATCGCAAAAATGCCACAGCTTTGACAACACAAAAAATACTTTTACGAAAAAAATAAATTTCTTTTATTCAAAATAAAATAAAAATAGTAGAGTCCGAAACATCAGAATCGCAAAGAAGTATAAATTAATTTATGATGGATGAAAATTAAAATAAACATTAAGTCAAAAAGAGATGAAAATAAAAATTAAGTCAAAAAATTTATGATGGATGAAAATTAAAATAAACAATAGCGTGGCCTTGTGGTTAGCACACTTGGCTACTAAACAAGGAGTCTTGCGTTCGAGCCTCGGGTAAGGCATGGATGTTTGTGTTGTCTTTCTATTGAGGGCCCGTCATCATCACAGATCTTCTATTATGTGCGAATTAAACCGGGGAGCTCCTGTCAGACCTCTGTGTCAAGCAGCTGCTTGAAAAGAATTTATTCTTCATTTGATAAAATGAAAATAGATTAAATACCTCTTCAAGCAGCTGCTTGCCACATAGGTCTGAGAGAAGCCTGTCAATTTATACGCCATAGTAGTAAGTCTGTGACAATGGCGGGAGCTCAGTAGGAAAACAACACAAACATCCGTGCCATACCCGACATATTTAAATAATGAGTAAGTTTTATTAAATGAGATTACTTTTGGTTTTAACAATGAGCTACTGGAGCATGATCAAGCCCGATGTAGCACACTCCGCAATGACGAGTGATCGATACATATACTATAAATGCAGATACCAATCGGTATGTAGTTTTGAAAATGAAAATATTTAAGTCGTTCAGCAATTATAACATTTATAAGCATTATCATTGCTTCTCACATGTTCTAAATGTAAGGAAACCAAGCGAAATCGATCATTTTTTTTTCAAATATTATGATGAAACATTCTATTACTTATTAATTTCAACTAACTTATTTTAGTAAGCCTAAATCATTCCATAAAATTACGGATATTTTCTTCGAGACTGGGTGAGATTTGATTAAGTCTATAGTGTGCCAAGCTCGTAATCTGCAGCTCTCAGGGTCGAGTGCCACCTATGCCACTGAAAAGCATGGAAGAGCAGCCATCCATCGGATGGAACGTAAAGCCGTGACTCAGTGTGCCGGGATAGCCACATATCCTGTGCAAGTTAAGAACGCATTGGAAAACTTCCATCTCTCTCCTCATAACTATCCAATGGGTCCTCTTTTCCTAATCAACTTTGAATCCTTGGAATCCTCATGATCTAGTCATTTAGCCCACTGTGTGCAAAAAAATTGCCCTCAGAGGAAAGAGACCCAATCTTTTGAGGCTTCAACTCTATCACAGCTCTTTGCTATGGTTTATTATAATGACAGCTTTCTGTTAGTCCTCAAGGACAATGGAATGACTGAAGAGATCTATTTTACTTACAATTAAAGCTGCGGTCAAATTTCGAAACTGGCACAAATATAAAATTTAGAGAAAATTGCGTTTATAGCTAAAATATTGAAATGAAAATATCACTTTTATTAATTTATGCTGTTTCAATATTTATAATTATGCTGCAATTTGCAGTCAACACAGTGTATGAAAATGTACCTCTGTTTTTTTTTTTATTTTAGTTCATTTCCCAAAAAGAAAAAAATACTGCTCCCACTTTATCGTCAATCCGTCTGTAGAAATTCATCTTGTTATTTTCAGTGGTAAATGAAAATTTCATTATTGGCTGGATTGCTAATTGCATATTGTTAATTGTTCCGAAGTTGCTCCGGCTCAATCCTCTCTGTGTCTCACTGAACTGGCGCGTTACTGATTAAGTCAATTCCTGCCCCTCATAGCAATGGAATGTCTAGTTAATTGATTCCCAACAATTCGCACTCTATCAAAAGCCGACTATGATTACACAATGTTATTCATTACTTTTATGTTTCGTTTTGCTTCTTATTTTCAGTTTATTGGTTAGTTCGCGGATTTATGAAGACACTAATAAAATATCATTGTTCGCTTTTTTCGAATAGCTCAATAGCTTTAATAACCTTTTCTTCATCTGTATATCTCTTTGTTTATCGGTAAATCGAAAACGTATATATAAATGTCTTACTGGATTAATTTTACTTCGGCTAAACTTATAAATTAATTACGTTACTTGAGAATTGAAAATATATGTGTGATCAGACCCAGATCCATGGATCTATGCGTGGAAGCTAAAAAACACAATCGAGCAGATAAAAGGTAAGAGAGTATGCCAAGAGACTGGATTTCCAGTCAATACAGTATAATATTTTCTCCTCCGTGTTAGACGGATTTCATCATCATCATCATCATCATCATCCTCAAGCAGCCATGGGCTACGGAGGTCCAACCAGACGGTGCAATTTAGTTCTCCAAGCAAGTCTATCCTGAGCTACATCTACTGCATCTGGCCATTGCACACCAATTCTAACAAGGTCCTGTTTGACATTGTCCGCCCACCGCATCCTAGGTCTCCCCTTCTTTCTGAGGCCTTTAGGCACACTGTTCATAACCCTATTCGCCATTCTATAATTATTCATACGGGCAACATGGCCAAACCAACAGAGTCTCTCTCTGCACAATATGCTGCTTAAAGGAGGTTGCAAACTCCTTTGCCTAACCTCATCATTAGTTACAAAGTCGAACCATCTAATGCCCAAGATACTGCGTAAGCATTTGGAATCAAAAGCATCTAGTTTCCTGTTATCATGTTTACAAAGTGTCCAAGTTTCACTACCATAACTAACCCTAGAAAGAACCAAACTATTATACAGCCTAATTTTAGTCTTTAGGTGTATACGCCTATTTCTCCACACTCTCCATAGATTCTTAAAAGTTCCCGGCAGCAATCCTTATTCGTCTGTTAATCTCATGCCGCACATCACCATTATCTGTTACATAGCTCCCAAGATAATTAAACTGTGACATCTGCTCAAGACTGCAACCATTCAGATTAACTGAATCCCAGCCTGCCTGACCAATTTTCATCACTTTAGTTTTCTCTCTGTTTATAACCAAACCTACTCTACTACCAGTCTCATCAACAGCTCGAATGAAAGAGTTCATCTCATCAACATCATTTGCCAAAAGGGCTAAATCATCAGCATAATCTAAATCAGAAATTTTCGTATCTCCAGCCCATTTAAGGCCAAAATCTTTCCCTTGAAGTGAATTTCGCATAACATAATCAATAACCAAACTAAAGAGAAAAGGAGACAAAATGCACCATTGTCGAACACCAGAAGTAATGCTAAACCAATTGCTACAAGCCTTACCAACTCTCACACACGACTCAGTGTTATTATAGAGAGCTTTCATTATGGTAACTAACTTCTCAGGTATACCATATGATCTCACAATCAACCACAAATCATGACGATCAACAGAGTCGAAAGCCTTTTTGAAATCAACAAAGCTAGCAACCAAAGGTTTCTGAAACTCTAAACATTTCTCAAGAATCTGCCTAAGTGAAAATATCTGATCCACACATCCCCTACCACTTCTGAATCCACATTGCTCATCACGCAATTGACTGTCAACCATATTCTTAATTCTATTAAGCACAATCATGGAAAGAAATTTACCTGGAACAGAGTAGGCTAATACCCCTATAGTTATCACAAGAACTGCGATCACCTTTTTTGAAAATAGGGATAACAATAGCTCTGGTAAAATCCTTAGGAACCATGCCTTTATCATAAAAGATATTCAGAATTTTAGTCATCCAAGTGGTAACCGAAACATTTCCAGCTCTAAACATTTCGGTAGTAATTTCATCTACCCCTGGGGATTTATGAAGTTTAAGTTTAGAAACAGCCAAAATAACTTCAGATTGTGTTATAGGGCCAACATTAAAGCCACCAATGCATCTATCATCATTGTAAACAATGGGAATAGAACTAACCGCATTGTTCAGAATATTACTGAAATGCTCAGCCCACCTAGCCATGACAGAATCCTCACCTTCTATAACCTTACCCTGTTTATCCTTCAATCCCTGTCTACCTGTCCGTTTTCTACCACACAAAACATTAACTATCTGGTACAGCTCTCTGCTGTTGTGCTGTCTAACTGCTTCCTCGGCTTTGTCAGCCAAACCATCAAGCCAAAGATCCTTAGCAGCAGCTAACTGATCTTTTACACGTTTATTAAGCTCTCTGTAATGCTTTCTATTAGTACTAGTAGGGTATTGATTAAGGACATTCCTGCAGTTCTGTCTTTGTGAAATAAGCTCAAGTGCCTTATCACTCAGATAATTCTGCCTCTTCTGCTCCTTTTTTCATAAAAGAGTACTGTTAGTGTCCAAAAAAGCCTGTTTAAAATGATCCCATTCTTCCTCAACTTCAGTAGTAAGCATACCATGACTGTCATAATGACTAAGTAACCTATCATAGTAAGCTTTGGCTATAACTGGGTCTTTCAGAGCTTCAGTATTAAAAGCAAATTTTTTAACCCTAGCACAACACTTTTTAAGTTTAAGTTGCAAGACACTTTTAACCAGGTAATGGTCAGATCCAATTTCAGCTCCCCTATATGCACTGGTATTTCTAACAGAACTAGCCCATTTGCATTAGCCCATTTGCTTAATCATATTCCTATGCAGCCCATCAGGTGAAACTCATGTGTATTTATGTATGTCGCGGTGTTTGTAATAGTGTTAGTTATTCTGAAACCATTGAGTTTACTTACCTGTAAGAGACGTTGCCCATTGCCATTGCAGCTACCAATACCAAAAGGGCCTATTACTCCTGCCCAAAGGTCAGAGTCAGTACCAACTTTGGCATTGAAGTCACCAAGAACAAGGGTAATATCTCCTTTCTTGACAGAATTCAAAATATCCTGAAGTTGTTCATAAAATCTATCCTTCTCATCCTCATCGGCATCCTCAGTGGGGGCATAACAGCAGATAACATTCAGGTCTTTAAAGCTTGTCTGAAATTTTGCTGTAAGAAACCTTTCATTAATGCACTCATATCCTAGAAGAGCATCACTAGCGTGTCTGCTGAGAAGCAGACCCACGCCTTGGTGATGCTTATTGTCGTCCCTCCCTGAAAAGAGAAATTTAAGATTATTTTTAAGAATCTGACCTTTATCTGTCCATCTGGTCTCTTGCAAGCCGAGAATATCTAAATTATAATGGTGGAATTCTTGTGTGAGGACATCAAGAGAAAATGCTCTGTGCAGAGTCCTCACATTCCAACTACCTATGGAGAGAAAATGGTTAGTGGGATGTTTAAAGAAACTATGTTTATTGAGAGAGGGAATGCCGACAATATCAAACAGCCCCCTAATCGCAGACATGGGGCAAAGACCCGTTCCCCCACTACTAAAGGCTGAAGCCATCTACACTGGAAGACTTCCTCCAATGTAGAATTTGACGATGCCAATAGAAGCAAAGAGTTCAGGTGCCTGCGATGACTTCTGCTCAGGATTATCCACCAGCTGATAAACATATCCTGTGAATCTATTCACTTGGGGCTGTCAACCCACAAACAAACAGAAAACACAGCGGAAGATTTTCCCTCCACAGAAGCCCACCAGTGCAGCAAAATCAGGATCCATAATCAAGCTCAGAGCCATAATTGCATTCAGATTGGTATATATGGTCAGCACCACGACTCTGTGTGGTTGACCACTCCTCAGCAGGGTAGAAAAAGAAGAAAAGTAGCCATAGTTGTCCAGATCAGTAGGCCACACTAATCTGGCAGCCCTCCCCTTCCGTTCACTTCCACAAGAGAGTATCTCTTTCGAAAGTTACTAACGGTCCGCACCACGAGAAGGCGGGGTCGGACATTAGGTGCTAGGCCTGGCCGGTTCTATGCATCATCACAGGGGATTGGTGCATAGCTCTCCCTCCAGTGACTAGCTAGCTGTTTAATAATTTTTGTTTGCCCTTTTACCCTTACTAGCATTATTAAAGGAGGGAGAGGGGGAGTGCATGGCCATTCCTAGATCCAGAGCCCTATATGATTATAATCATATTTTAATTATGCATTAATCACTTGTGTTATTTGAGTTTATTAGTTATTTTTGTTATTGAGATGTAACAGACTTGAAAAAACCAAAAACATAAAGTGGGTCAGGCGCAGATTTAGAAAAAAAGAATAAGGAAGCGGGAGGGAAGCTATTCAAATGGCAGGGAAAGATAAATTCGAAACGCCATTCCGGTATTTAATTTCCCGCTGCGTTTTAGTGACAAAAAGCTATAAAATATTCCTCAAGCAGCCCCCGTGCTACAATAGTCTGACAAGAAACTATCAGTGTCAAATGCCACAGAAAAGAATTTAGTAGTTGCCTTTGAAAAAAAGATATTTAAAAAGTACTTCTAAAATTATACTTTTCATAATTTTGGCCTCCGTTTCGGTTACTATCATTCTCAAAAGGGGACGGGAAAGACGTCATTGTCCTCCCCTCCTAGATACGGTCCTGACCTGAGGAGGAATTTTAAGACACCCAAAAAAACAAAAAGTCTAGAAAGAACGTAATGCTCTTTCAATCAAATTTCAACAGCCTTTTTAATGGGGAACAAAAGGGTCTTTCCTCCTCCTCCTTCTTTGTGAATGCTAATAATTGGAACTAACATCAAATATATATATATATTTCACGCATTTTTGAAACGATGTTTTAAAAACCACTAAACGTGAGAATGCGAAGTTACGAGGAAAACAGGACGTTGCGTAACGCCACGCTACTACCAGTTCCCATCTTATCATAGCATTTGTTTCTTTTTCTAAGACTTCACTCTTTGCACAGTAATCAGCATACCAAGTGAGTGGAAGTAGTAATATATACTTATAAGTGAAAGTGCAATAAAGTAAATGATTTTGTCAATAGAAAAAAACACACCAACTTTAGAAATAAATATAATAATTTAATCGCTCCATAACTCTACCTCTGACTGTTCCCACTCTAACGCGACTTAACAAAATTCACCAACCTTAACCTCTCGAGTGACAAACTCTGTGGTTGGTATTTCATTTTCAATCAAATTGGAACCGTACTTGTGGGAGTTTTACTTATAATATTTTTTATTATTCGGATCCCTTGCAAAACGCATAACTTTTCACTGCAGTAATTTTATTAGTAAATTCTTTCAGCTAATTGTTTCAAGAGTTTCTTGTCAACAGGATATTTCCTGTGATCTTTTATTACTGAATTAGCCATCTTTGTCCTTGAACGAAATGTGACTTTATACTTTGTCGGGATTTCTGTTAATTTCCGAAAGATGAGGCTTCTATCTCATTTGACTGCTAAAGGTCAAAGGGTTACTAGGAATAAGAAGACGAAGGCATTTTCCATGAGCAGTTGATTAGTGACCTTCTACAAATGTTGAAACTAGGGTCGACCATAATATATGCTTTCGTTGCCTACTAGAGGTCAACTTCGAAGAGTGTTTTGATCATTACAAAAGAAATTCCTTCTAAATGAAGCAGAAAATGTAATGGCGAAAAAGAGTGAAAAGTTATCATATCATTTTAAAATCCATATGAGTAAACCAGAATTATTTTTTGACAAATCTCTTACTAATTTAAATTTATTTGAGATAAATCTATTAATTAATTATTTGAATCGGTTAATCTTTTCAAAAATTATGTTTTTGGTGATTTGTTATTTATTATTTTTCTTTGTTGAAATGCAACGCACTTGAAAAACCCAAAAGTAAGGGGATCGTCATAAATTACATAACGTTGTGGTTTTAACTGATTTTTCGAAAACCAACTATTCCTACCTAACTCAAGGCAACCCCCCCTCCTTACATACACACAGAGAGATACACAACTCCATTCCTCTCCTTGATCACTTTTCTTTTTCCATGGTAATCAGCATCACAAAAATGACTGATGTAAAGTCAACATTTACGTGCTATAAGATATTGGAATTCAGCATGTAGTTATTTATTTTTAAAAGCATAGTAATTTTGTTTATATTATTAAATTACATTTAATATATTTCTAATGAAATTTTTAACGTCACTTGGTTCAAAAATGAAAACTTTTAATGAATCACTTAAACCTTTGCACATTGCCAGTTGAGGCTGGAGTGTCTTAGTCGTAGCTCGCTAGGCTCGTAATCTGTAGTTCCGAGGTTCGAGTCCCTCCAGTGTCAGGTTTGACATTTCTCTCCTCTAAATCTTCACCCAGTCCTCGTCAGAAAGGGGACACCGATGGGCTTGGAAATGACGCTGTCCTTCGTATCTAACTTAAGGTCATGGTCCCGTATGCTGGAGTGCTATACCTTGTGCACATTGAAGAACACGCTGGATGGCCTTGATGGAAGGCTACCGTCTGTCTCCTAACATCTGTTCAGTGGATTCGCTTCACTCGCCTTCCTCTGTACCCTTGAGACATGTCCATATAGCTCACTGTGTGCAAAGAGTGCCACTCATAGGTATAATAACACGCCTCACTATTTAATATTTTCGGCATTCGTTCAAAAGTTGTTCTGCCCCAGTCCTACCTGTGTGTTTTTAGACTGGTGCACCTTTGACCTCAGGCAAAGCAATGTCTGGTTTACAAGAGCTGTTTTTCGCGGATCAAATTTCTGCGAATTTCAAGGCTTCATTTAAAGTTTTAGCAAATTTACATATTTTTCCGCGATTCCGTGAATTTTACAGTTTTTTTTCCTAAAAATCTGTGACTTATCAGAATTTTTTAATATTTAAGTTGTTAATATTCTGATAAGTA